>JAAAKM020721499.1:233024904-235524904 GCA_010016025.2 Alatinidae sp. Z8VKAUB7J3
TAAGGATTTTGATGAAACTACAGCACTGTTAGAAAGTGCTTAGATTAGGAATATGAAGTAATTTCTACTGCGTTCTACTATAATATCTTTAAACACGCTTTTGTCTTTAATTTTCAATTTTTCTTTTGAAAAACGGAGAGAAGCGCAATTTCTAGTGGATTAAGCTTCTTTGATTTTTTTTTACGTATGATATAAAAAAATATCTATGATTTTGATAAACTATAATCCATAACTATAACTGTATAATTACTGTACTGTAAATAAAAATAACTAAAAAAGGTTGTTCATTTGTCGGAGGCACTAGAACTTCCGACTTCCGATCAATCGAACCCATCTAATCCAAAGTCTATACGACTACCGGTTCCACAAGAACCTTATTTGCCCCATTCATAGCTTACAACCCTTGCCCTGAGCTCTGATGGGTTGTTTCCACCCTGAAGGCATTGTTATATGCTCTTTGGACTATTGTGAACAGAATGTCTATCGAACAATTTCGATCGGATGCGGTTGACGAAAAGAGGGTGGCAAGGTAAGAAGCGACCGGCTCAATAGTAACCGAAACTCTAAAAAATGGAAGTTTGATAAAAAAAAAAAAATATAGTTACATTGAAAGAATTGCATTTTAATGCTGATTCAAAATATATAAGTTTCATCAAGTTTAGTTCTACCGATCAAAAGTTACGAGCCTGAGAAAATGTGCCTTATTTAAAAGAATAGGGGTAAACGCCCCCTAAAAGTCCAAGTATCTTAACGAAAATCACACTGCTGATGCAGGTTTGTCTGTTTTTTTTTGTTGTAGCTTTGAAGCATCAACAGTTTCATTTTCCTTTGTTTGCTTGGTATTGAAACCATGCGGATCAATTTGTAGTTCCAAATCTTTTTAAGCCTTGTTTTGCACTTCTTGCTTGCTTTTTCTTCAACTCTTTCTAGCTCCAAGGATTCATCAGTTTTATAACCTTTTTTGTCACTAATTACTACTTTGACCAAAGTTTCAGCATTTGGTTTTTAGTTTTCTTCTCCGCTTCCTGCTTGATGGCAAAATCAACATCCAAAACCTCTATCTCCTCATTATCAAACAGCAAAGTCTGATCGGGTGAAAAGGCTTCTGACTGAGCACCAAATTGCCTACGTGTTGCTACAAACAATTGCTCTTTCAATCGTTTGATTTCATCGGCCATCTCTTCAATTTGTCGATGAGCCTGATCAATATCGGTAGGAAGGTTTATGCTTGGCATGGATAAAATAATAAAAAATTAAATGGTTCTTTTTCCCTCTAATTATGTATCGTGATTTTCTTCCTTTTTACTGTTGATGTTTTGTCAAATGAAAATGTACCACTTTTCAAAATTCAGATTGTTTTCAGTAAAGCGCAAGACATTCTGACAGTTAGAGGGTTTAGGAGGGCGGTATCCCTGTTCCTAATCGTGGTAATTTCTGTTTGATTTAAACTTGAATCAATTATTCACGTCAATTTTCCAGGTAACTTGTTGGTCAGCTAACATTGAATTAAGTTTTTATTAGTGCAAATGTCTAAGTTTATGAATTGAATCAATCGCCTTGCCTGACACCCATTCCGGATGGGGCCAATTTGGCTTTGGACGCCTGTTTGTCTGTTGTTCCACGCAAATTAACGGTCATGTGTATATTTTAAATTCTTGGTCAACCTGCTAAGACCATAGGCAAGAGTGTCTTGTTTGCCTCTCATTTCAAAAAATTGTTTTAGAGCCCATTCCCTCAATGCAATCCCATCACTAATTTGAATACAGAATGTTGTAAAAAATAAGAAAAATCGGATGTGCAGTATTAATGGTTAGACAAGCACATACAAAAGAGAAATTCAAGTAGACAGCCCAGGAAATGTGGATTTTTCTCAACAATTCCTAAAATTTCTCTCATAATTTGCCAAATTTATGTAATTATGCCCAGGGTTTTGGCCAACAGAGGCACCTGACGCAACCACATTTTGGACAAGGGCGAAAAGAAGTTTATTGCGAAGGGTATTCTGTGTATAAGAAATATTTCTAATTTTCAAAAAATATCGACTCACCGATACGACATAGATGAGTTCCGATATTTTGCTATCATGTTAAGCATACGGCTACACTATATGTAGTTCAGTGTGTTCACTAAATTACTTATCCAATTTTATTAATCAAAATGATAACTTGTATTTTGATTAATAAAAATATACGAATATAGAAGTTCTTTACGTAAGCTACTTCGTAAGTTACGTATATTTTTACTAATAAAAGTGTTCGTAAAAAATTAAAAGTTCTAGTTACCTTTTTTAAATAAACAAAAAATTGGAGGGTAACTAAGCCTACTCCCCCGCTCCTTTCTTCTCAAAATCATCCGATCAAAACTACGAGAAAGCCATTTAGCCATAAAAATAAATTAATATGCAAATTTCGTTTTAAGTCCTAGCTTATCAGGAAGTACCCGAACTAGAGAAACCGGGACCGACAGAAATTGCGATCGCTATATGTCACTTGGTAAATAACAAGTGCCATAAAAATTGGAAGGCAACTAGGCTCTCTCCCCCGCCCCGTTTTTCTCAAAATCGTCCGATCCAAACTTTGAGAAAGCCATTTAGCAAAAAAAAAGTAAAATTAATATGCAAATTTCGTGTTAATTATTTATGTCGAGGGAGCCAGTATTGAGAAGTCAGGCGAGAGTTTGGCCCCAATTTATGTATGAAATTGGCATTAAAATGGCTTTTTGGTCACTTGCCATTCTGTTTGGTTTTTTGGTCTAGTCTGTCTGTCTGTTTTGTGTTTCTGATTCTTCTGTCTGTCTTCCAGTCTGGTCTCAGTCTGTCTATCCTCTGGTCTGTCTATTTGTTAGGTCCTTGGGTCGGTCTTTCTGTCTGTCTGTCTGGTCTCTCTGTCTAGGGGGATCTGCTCCAGGAATCATTTAATTGTTTTAATTTGTATTTCCAGTATTTAACTAAAATTCTAATTCTCTTATTTGCAATTGAAATGCCTTATAAGTGCTGATAACATCCTATTCCATGCGTTTTGAATCCACATACTAAGGCACAAATGTAGGACTGCCTCTATGTACATTACTATGCTGACTTCTCACTATTTTGGCTTATCTTTTGATAACTCCAAAACAGAATTGACATATTTATTTTTTCATTGTTTTTTTTTTTAATAATGCTAGAAAGTCCTGTGCCCGCTTCATTGAAATTCTCTTCCCCCATGACAAATTCCTCCATGGAAGGATCCTCCCACGTAACCCCCCTCAACTTCTCCCCCTCCAACCCAAAAAAATCCCCCTGAAAACGCTGTACACTTCCCATTAACCATTATTATAAACACTGGCCGAAGTTTGTAACCTGCAGCCCCTCCCCCAGGGACCCATTCTACACCATTAGATACACCATTCTAGGAAAAGAAATCTTTTTTTTCGATTGAACAATTTTTACTTTTGACTTCTTCTTTGATCAGACCGATGTTTTGAGCTTCCAGCCTGAGTTGCAACTGATGAATGATGAGGTATTTCTCGCCTTTTTAAACATTTTCCGGTTTTTTGTTTTTTCAATCGCTTGCCGAGGAATCACGCACCGAAGCTTAGATTTCATAAAAATCTTTCACCTAAACTAATACTCGAAGAGTCTTTTTCAAGAAGAACTGGCGGAAGTTGGCAATAACGACCTCTACTCTGTAGGAAGGGGTGGCTTCTAGGGCTTGGCCACAGATGGTCTGCAAAGTGACTTGACTTTACAGAGTAACTGGCAGCAGATTCCGTGGCACAGTTTAAAGAAGTTTTCTGGATCCTTGATGTAGAGAGATGTTGTAACGTTTGATTCCGGCCGTTTGTACGAAATTGTTTGGGAAGAGCGTCGGATGGTAAATCGAATGGTATGTTTGTATTTCAGCTAGCGAATTTGATAAAAATTTGACAAGCTTACAGCCAAATGTGTTAAAACAAAACAAAAATGATTTAAAACAAAGAATCAGTTTAAGGCACTCTGGTGTAAGAGAAAATATTCACTCTGATCCCTGTGGGAGCCTCTAAATAATAAAACTTTAATGAAATATGTTGACAAAAAAAAATATCAGGCTCACTATTAATTTGGTAAAAACTTTCGAAAACATCAGGGGTTAAACAATTCTCCCACTGAAACACAAATACTTCAGCTTGGTAATCTATTATCTGAACTATATTAAGGAGCTTCGGGGACGTGAAACAAGCACAGGGGTAATGGACATCCTAGAAATACATACCAATTGTTCTAACAACTTTATTTTGTAGAGCCTGCACTCTTCTATAGTTACATGAGAAGTTACTACTCCGTAGTACTATTGTGCCGTGTCGCTCCTTACCTACAGTTCGTAACTGCGAATCCTTTGACTTGAACTTCCGAAGAACCATGACAGTAAGAAGAAATCTTTTGCACCAACTTTCTACACTAAAATTTTAAGTGGCTTTACTACTTTTGTGCATTTTAGTTTCGGGTACTATTGTGCCGTGTCGCTCCTTACCTACAGTTCGTAACTGCGAATCCTTTGACTTGAACTTCCGAAGAACCATGACTTCAAAACTAGTTGTTCGATTTAACGAATTTTTAAATGGAAATTTTTTATGACTTTAAGAAGTTTCAAGGCTTTTGGCTTGTTTTGGTATTGAAAACATTCTTCAATCCAATACCTTGGTTCTGAAGTAGTCGGGAACGTAGATCTTCTGTCCTTTTACGTTATATTTGATATCGCTAGTGACTAATATTTTAAGGAGGCCATAGACGGTCAATCATTTTGATCAAAAGTTTTCGCTGTCTGAGGAAGAACATCTTAACATTTTGATTTTACCTTTTCATTGTTGCAGCTTTCGTAGCCTTACCAGAAAACGATGTAAAAATAAAGAGATGACAGTTCTTAATATTTGGAAAATAGTCTTACACTTAAAAATCGAGCAAACCATCTAGTATTTCATAAAGGAAGATAAAATCTTTACACTTTTTCGTATTATTTCAATAATTTAAAGTCTTTTGACAATTTTCGCAATACCCCACCAATGTAATAAATAAAACGGTAATTAAATAAATAGTGATTATATTGTGCAGTAATTATTTTTTATATAATTTTACATCACAACATCTTCACCAAAAATCTGCTACCAAGTTAAAAAGGTATAGTACCATGTTGATTATTTTATACAACACAGTTACAAAATACCTTTTTCCTTAGAAGTAATGGTTTTAGTTTTTATTTTCTGATGTAACTTAAAGAAATAATACCTAGCGGCCTTTATATATCCCCCCTGTGCCCCCCGGCATCCCCGTTGTAGTGGTGTCCCTGTGTCTCGGTCGTCATTCACATTCCCTGTGTCCCGATCGTTATTTGTGTCCCGGTGTCCCAGTCTGTAATTCCTCTTTGAGTGTCCCGGTCGTCATTTATATTCCCTGTGTCCTGGTCGTCATTTGTCCATGGGAAAAACAATCCGGATTCAAATATATACTTCATTATTCTTATGATTGCCCAGATTGTCAAAGAAACATTGATTTTTATTAACTCCAGCAAATACAGTTTTTCCTTTCTTCAGTTTCTTTGTTTAGAAAATAAATTGCCAAAGGAACATTGATTTTTTTTTTATACCCTTATAGATACAGTGCGTGTGTTGTCCAGTTTCTTAGTTTAGCTTGAATAATCCATTAAATCTTTTGGACTAATACTAAAAATAAACTAGACATAAAATCAACAGACGAGTAAAAACTTTAACTACAAATACTTCCCCAGTGCGTACGAGATCCAAGGATTCTCCGATGATTTGGGTGTCGTCGATAAGAATTGGAATGTCGTATCCGTATTTTGCCGCTTCTTTGGCGATAGTAGAGCGGTTGTCCTGCAAGTTAGTGTTCAAGAGAAAAAACTGCACACCTTTGCTGGCAAATTGATCGCGTAGCTCTTTGAACCGCGGCATCGCATTGCGGACGATGGGGCAACCATTACCCTCAAAAGTCGATAAAAGTTTTTCCCTGAAAAATTAAAATGAGAGCAAGGCAGGACATGATCGCGACGCACAGCTTGCTGATTTTCAAATACAGTTGTTTCAATTCGGCAAGGTCCTGCGTGGCGTACAGTTTTGAAAATCTTGGAAAGGCAAGCGAAGACAGAACGGAAAAAATATAAGTGGTCATAAAGCACAGTTTGTAGGCGATCTCATAGGGGCCGACCATGGCGACTCCCATCATCTCGGCTAGGGTACTTTTGCTTGCAACATCACTTTCTAAATTTGAAATTCTGCTGTTCATGTTCAATAGTTCTTGCTTGAGATCTTCTTGTAACTGATTAAGCAAGACAGTCACAGTTTTTGAGACAGTTGTTTCAATTAACTTTTGGATGGTGTCTGAGTCGAGGCTGGTGTTTCCACTAACCTTACAAACTGGGTAAAATCATTCACATGTAAGACTATTAGTCATTTTTTGAGACGTTTTTTATTCGAATCTATTCCAGCCGCCACTATGCTGTCACACAGGCAGAGTTCCCCTTTCAGGGAGTGAGACGTTTGTTATTCAAATCTTTTCCAGGCACCACTATGCTGCCACAAACACAGAATTCCCCTTTGAGGGATAAAGACGTTTGTTATTCGAATCTTTTCAAGGCGTCACTATGCCAACTTTCAAGTTGCCTGTAGTTTTTTATAAGAATTGCGTCTTCTTAAAAGTTATTAATTTTTAAAAAAAGTAGAATTGTGACAAAGAGTCAAACTTTAGCGTAAAACTGTTTTTTTTTTAATTTCTGAACGTTTTTGAATTAATACATGTTTGGTTTTGGCTCTCCGTACATAGATTATTAAAATAAAATTTGTATATTAATAATTTTTTTCCCTAAATGGCTTTCTCTTAGTTTTGATCAGACGATTTTGAGAAATAAGGGGTGGGGAAGGAGGCCTAGTTGTTGTCTAAAGTAGCTTTGTCCAATTTTCAAAGGTAGATTTTTCTTTTTTAATGATAAAATTCTGAAAACAATGCTTAAAAAATCTAAAATACGTTTAGTTTAAGATGCTCTAATTTAAACCAAGTATTAATTTTTTATTTATTTATTTCCCTCAAAGTTGAGGAGTATATATTATGCATAAATGAAATTACAAAAGAAAAACGAAATAATTAAACAAACGAAACAAAGTATTGATTCTTGTTTTCTCTTTTTCGATTTTCGTAAGACATTTATATATTTATGTTTAAAAAAGTTTTCGGAATAAAGTTTTATTCCGTTTTATTTTATTCCTTAATAAAGTTTTCGGAATTGAAATGGTTTTTACCGAATCTTAGACGCATAAGGGACTATACAATTAACGACATAAATGATCTTTAGAAAAAATCTGGTTTAGAAAATGGTCTGGCAAAGAAAAAAAAAGAAGACTTAGTAGATCCGGTCACCTGTTCTTAAGTTAGAAATACCTAAATTTTTCTAACTTTTCCAAATTAACAACCCCAAGCTCCCCCAAAGAGAACGGATCCGCACCAATTTTGTCAATCTCGTATCTATAACTTGTGCTTATTCTTCCCATCAAGTTTCATCCCAATATCTCCACTCTACCCGTTTTCCAAGATTTCTAGTTTCCAAGATTTCTGTTTCCCCCCTTCAGCCCTCTATGTCCCCAGTTACGCTAAAGTTTGACTCTTTCAAACAACTCTACTTTTAAAAACAATAAAAACTTAGCGTAAAGAGCGAGGCGTTGAGGAGAGGACAACCCCTTCCATATACGGAACAAAGCCTAGTTTCATTCCAATTTTTGGTTACTTAAAAAGGCAATTAGAACATTTAATGTTTTTAAGAACGCTTTTATTAGTAATAAATATATATAACTTATGAATTAACTTACATAACGAACTTCTATCCATGTTATCTTTATCTGGCTTGTTTCCAATTTTTCCAAAAAAAAAGAAAGATATTTCAATGCTCCATGTAGCACATTTTCAGTATTTGCATACACTAAATATATAAATATATAAATAAATATTCAGTATTAAATATACTAAAAAATAATTGCTAATAGGAGCAATTATAACCGTAAAGCGTTAGTGAAACTACCTGACCTGGTGTAGCAAGGGATGAACGTGGTACGCCAGGGACAGAGGGTCTAAGGAGGGGGCATTCCCCTTCCATTTGGAGTCACTTTTTGCTTACAATCCAAAGGGCTTGTTATTTCTTAGTTATTATATAGGATTTATGTAACCTATTATTCACAATTGTAACTCGTACTAAAATGTCCTTAGCTTAAAAACCTACCCCTTTACTAAGACATACATGAAAAAACAATTAAATCAATCTTAGATAATCAAAGATCGTTCAAAGTCTAATTATTATGCGCTCTGTGTTTCTAAAAAGGAAAAGCGGAACTTATCCTATAAAGTACTACCCAAAGAGCATGGATTACTTGCAAGACTGGAAACCGGTGGGAATGCCTAAAACATCACCAACACCATCTACCGTTCAACTTTTCGTGGTATTTTTGTAGCTTATAGTTGTTTTTTTTTTTTTTTTTCAGAAACTAAAATAAGATGCTTATTATTCCACTAATTTCATCAATTGCACTGATTTTGCCGCTCAAGAGCACCTTGGGATTTTCCCAGTACAGCTTTCAAGACTTTCTGGCGGTCAAGGCCTGGGTAGAGATTGCGATCACCGCTGTTCTCTTCCTGGAAGATCTACGTGCCAGGCGACTGCGGGATCGTCGCTTGAGCCAACAAAGACGACAGTGGTGGGAGGCACAGAGGCTCCATGGTCTGTGCGCCGCATTCCGTCAGGAGTGCGACAGCCACGAGCTCAAGTTCCTCTCAGCCTACACTTTGAGTTATTTCTTAAAAAACCTTTTTTCACTAAAGCCTCTTAAATAGTTACACAGCACAAAAACTACTTTGATCAGTGGCATATATCATTTGACTAGCTAATACACTTGTAAGAACATTCGACAATAGCAAAACCAAAAGAAAAGTGGAAAATTCAAAACTATAAAAAAAAAAAATTCCCTGAAATAAAATTAGAACTTTCTGCAGCAAGGCACATTCCATTGATAATTGCTTCCCATGTTTTATAGAATGTTTTTATTTTATTTACTTACTACTACTACTGCTAACAACAGCACTGCAGCACCAAGCCGCCTCAGACCAACACAGCTAGGCATGCTCCTCTTCCATCCCAATCTATTACATGCCTCCCTCTTTACACCCTCCCAGGATGTTTCCATTTCCTTTAAATATTTATTTATGGCATCCTCCCACCCCAGACGAGGACAACCTGCTTTTTGTTTAGCGTAAAGGGCCCAGGGACCAATCCCTGTTACGGCAAGGTCGGTCGACACACTAGCTACTTGTCCCTGTAAAAAAGACCCAGTAACTACAACGTCAATCTGAAGTTTTATGCGCCAGCAAGACCATATTTTGGGGGGTTAGGGGGTTGGAACCCACCTCCCCCAAAATGTTTTTTGGACTCGTGAAAATTTAACAAAAATGAATATAAACAAAGTTTTGATGTGTTCTGCCCCCCTCCCGCGTTCTTCATCACTGTGACCTGCAGCAATAATCAGATGTTTGCCTTGGTTACGAAAGGTATTTTCAATGCCACTCATCATAGGCCCGTAAAACGGACCTTGTAATTCAGAGACCAGTAGGCCAACACTGTTCGAGCAATTTGATGCCAATGACTGGTCAATAGAGTTAGGTCGATAGCCAAGCTCATCCATTGCGGCAGTGACTTTTTTACGCGTTGCATCACTGACATTTGCAGTGACCGGTGTGATATCATATGTCTTTCTGGAGAGTGGTGAAATCTCTAATCAGATAAGCCTTAGAGCTACATAGTATAGTAAAGAGAGAGATATGAAGTACTAGATATTGGACTTTCCATGAAGAGGGTTCCCAGAAGACAGATATTTTTTTTTGCTGTATGGTAAACTTAGTCTAATAGAGTGCCTGTAACCTATCTACAGTACATGCGAGTGAAAGGAACGTCAGCCAAACCGCCAAAGAGAACGGATCCATTCCAATTATGTCAATCACGTATCTATAACTTATGCTGATTCTTCCCATCAAGTTTCATCCCAATCTCTCCACTCTAAGAGTTTTCCAAGATTTCCGGTTTCCGATATTTCTATTTCCCCCCTCCAACCCCCTATGTCCCCAGATCGGATTCGATTTTAAAATGGAGTATCTGAGACATAAGATCCTTCTATATATCAAGTTTTTATTAAGAACCGATAAACATCTGAAGAGGTTGGATAAGGGGTTTCTGAATTTTGTGTTTTCAAATTTTTGGACATATCAGAAAGTTCCAGTAAAAACACACGAGTCAGAAGAAAGATATACAAAATTATAGGATAAACTATAATGATCAAGACTTATTTTGGATATATGCCACTCCACACAGCTACACACTGGGAAGGGGGGGGGGGGTTTCCCACTGATATTTGTCCAAAGAAATCTCCTCATGGCAGTGTCCGTTTTTCATACTGTTCCGCAAGTTTCAGGTGGGCTTCGTCATCACGTACCACGATGATCACACCGCTGGTGTCACGATCGAGTCGATGGACGATTCCCGGCCGCTGTTCACCACCTATTTTACTTAGATTCTGGAATCGGAATGCGATCGCTGCAGTCAATGTCCCTGACCAGTGTCCTTTGGACGGATGGACAACCATGTTGGGAGGCTTGTTTACGACAACAATCCGTTCGAGAGAGGCTGGCCGTAAGCTGACTTTTTTTAGTCTGGTTGAAATCCCCAGCGATTATAAAATCAGGACAGCTATATCTGCTTCAGATTCAGTCGGCTGTAGTTCAGAGGTAAAAAACAAGATCGTGCCAGTTTTTAGCGCTCTCTGGGTAGTAAACGGGCGCGAAAATCAGACACGAAAAGCGGCGAGATAGACTTGAGTATATTTACAGATTACCGAGATAACCTCACGATTCGCTAATAACTTTCTACTCTTAAAAAAGGCACCACAACTTTCAATTTCAATAGAAACCTATTTACACCCCCCGGACATAACTTACAACCCTTGCCCCTGGGCTCTGGGAGCTTTTGTCAACGCTGGAGGCATTGTTATATAATCTTTTGAACTATTTTAAACAAAATAGCTATTTAAAATTGTAAACAGCTGTATTCGTGGACAAGAAAGCGTGGGGAGGAGGCTAGTCACCCTATGACATCTAACTCAACTACTTCCTACGATAGCAAGAAGTCCCTAAAGTATAATTTTATCCCATCTTTCATAATGTACCCTTTTCTGTCATTTTGATAGTATGGGCCCCATTCAAAACAAGTTTTTAGGCTCCTGACTGGTAAGATTTTCATTTCAGAAAAAATGGCTGTCACAAGCCGAGAGGGACCATTCACAATTTAAAATAGTGCGAAAGTCGAAAGTAATCAGTTGAATTTCATCATTTTTAGAGAATAAAAAAAAGTAGGGGCTACAATCAACAACACAAAAAATAATAAAAAAAACTTACGTTTTTTTATTACCTTCCAGTAGTCAGCAACAAATGTTTCACCCGAAAAATTATTAAAACTCATTAGCGCTTTTCCATACTTAAAACCCAAAAGCTTCTATAAATTATCAAAAAAGATATGCATATTAAGTTTCGATTCAAGTAATTTACCCGAATCGAAATTTATTATCTCAAAGTGCTATTTTGGGTGCCATATGGCAGTTATGATCTTTTTATAAAGTGGAATTTATAAAAAGAACGTAGATATAGAAATTAGCTTCCAATTCAGCTCTTAAACATATATCTATAACTAGCTGTTGGGGAGGCGCTTTGCGCCACCCTAACACCTAGTTGGTGGGGGTGCTTCACGCCCCCAAGCCCCCCCCCCGCGCGCGTAAGTCGTTACGCGCCATATTAGTTACACACTTATCATTTTTTATCCTATACATTTAAAGCATTGGTTATGTCATGTGGACTTCATCATAAGTGTAACTAACAAATACAAAGCAGAAACAATAGGGAAAATCTTTTCAAGACAGCGGAAATCAGTTCTGTGAATATTTTGGCCCTATGTCCTAGGGCCATCTTCAGCACAATACGAGAACGAGAGAGAAAATATGTATATATAAATAAACTTACATTAAGTTTTGAGAATTAAAACTGTGCCGCCAGAACCAAAAAAGTACGCTGGCCGACTCGTGACCTTCGCTCAAATCCGGTTGTGAGATCGTGAAGAAACCGTCAAAGCCATCGATCGCGCCCATTTCGAATTCGGCATGCGCGTCTGATAGACTTTGCCACCAGATTCAAGGTTCCCCAGATCGCCGACCGACCACTCGCCTTCTGCCCAGTGGGTTTAGCTTGGAGCGATCTTGCTCTCGCTCTAAAAACAGGCAATCTCGTTCTGGTCCGTCTGTCTATTGTTTTTCTGTCTGTCAGGTTTATCTTTCTGTTTGGAGTGTCTGTCAGACTTGTCTATCCAACAGTCTGGTCTGTTTGTTTTTTCGGTCTGTCTGTCTGTATTGTCTATCATTCTGTCTTGTCTGTTTGTATCTCTATTCTCTCTGTCCTTCTTTCTGTCTGTCGGTCTGGGCCATCTGTCATTCTGTTCTGTTTGTCTCTTTGGGCTGTCTGGTCCGTCTGTCTGCCTCTTTTTTCTGGTTTGTTTTTCTGTCTGGTCTGTTTGTGTTTCTGGTGTGTTTTGTCTGTCTGTCTTGTATGTCTTTCTGTCTGTCTGTCTTGTCTGTCAGGCTGTCTGTCTTGTCAATCTGTTTATCTGTCTGGTGTGTCTTTCTGTCTTGGTTGTTTGTGCATCAGGTTTAGCTTTCTGTATGGTTTGTCTTTCTTTCTAGGCTATCTGTCTGTTTGTCTAGTAAGATGCAGGGTAGAATACTATCTTCCTAGGAATGTCGTCTATGTTATCCGAACATAACGTGGAATTTAGAAACTACCCAGATTGATAAGGTCAACGTAGGCTGGCTGATTCACAAGTATCAATTATATCAAGCTCTATCGTTCCTGCAAGACAAATTGGAAGACTATTGAATTTCTTTTTATTGTTTTTGTCTCCCTCCCTTTCGTCATTGACTACCCCGATATTACCCCCAAAACCAGCATAATTCAATGGACTTGGATACGCATTATTAGCAATGATAGTTTCATGTACGAGGGTATCAATTTCATCAGTTGTTATCCCCGGTTTGGCCATATCACATGCCATATCAAGTGTTCGTCGTGCTAGTTGTGCAGCCTTCCTCATCCTATTGGCAGATTCAGGATCATGTAATCGAATTTGATCCGGGAATCGTGATATAGGTACCATCCCCGTATTCGCATACGGTGCATGCTCTTATTCCGAGCATTAGATTCATTTTCTTTATCTTCCAGGGCACCCCTACTGTGGTTCCATTTGAGTCTTTTAATCCAACTGAGGATGCCGAAGCACTAAGGAATGCTATGAAAGGCCTGGGAACAGATGAAGACGCAATAATTGACATTCTTGGGAGGCGAACAAACAGGCAACGACAACAAATAGTGGATGAATATAAAAGCTGCTATGGAAAAGTATGTCTTATTTGGTTTAAACTACAATTATGTTTCGAGAGTCGTTCTTACAGAATCGGGACTAAATTCAAACTTGAGCTTAAAGCAAGAGGGGACAATCCCCTTCATATATGTAATATTTTTTTTCATTTTAGTGTTGCTCCTTAGTCGCAATTTCAGACGAAAAAAACTTTTATTTTATTTCAAATGTTTTTTTTTTAAATGCCGAGAAATCCAGCTCCACCTTTACAGAAAAATTATTCCTATCCCCACTGTCGACATGTTGATAGGGTAACATTTTAGACAATTTACTTTTTACTACTGTGGAAAGGGCATAAGTTAGGAATATGAAACTTTCAGTAATCAATCCAGGGCCAAAACCACACACCAGGAAGGTAATGCCAAGCTACTAGGCTATATTTACCCTCTTCTGATTTCTAGTTCATAGAAACTGGCCTAGCCTAATTGAAAGGTCTATTAGCCTATCTATTGGAATTTTGAAAAAACAAAAAAGATGATTTTTGAAAACGTAATATAGATGGTTCTTTTTTCCTCAATCCGCTATGATCGCCTACACTACACGGTAAAAGTTATTTATATTTTTACCAAGACTGTGGATTCGCTATAAGTTTTAACCGACTCGGACTCCAGACATTTTTCAATATATCAACTCCGACTTCATTTAGCAAAAAGTTACTAAAACTCCGACTCCACAGCCCTGTTTTAAAGCTTCATTTAACTGGTTTGCCAAACATCTTCAATACCAACACCTAATCAGCGAATATCGATTTGGTTTGATTGAAAAAATCCCCGAAGCATAAAATAGATTCCCTAAGCGGGAAATCACAAGGGTTATGGGGGAAAGGAGGAAGCAAACTGAGCAAATCATGTGGATATTATACTAATGGATTAGCTGGACTAAAATTCACACAGGGAAATCCCCCTGTGTCACAGAATCTAACGTCTGTTCCAGAAATTGAAAGATTTAAAGGAAATGGGAACTTCATGTGAGGGTGTAAGGAGGGAGGCTTTGAATAGATTAGGACGGAGGAGGAGCTTGGATTTTTTGCAGAGAACTTTTATTGTAAGTGTTTTATTGTTTATTATTTTCTTTGCTGGAGACGGTTCTTAGATATAGGGCCGAAATATTCAAATAGGTTTTGTTGGCTCACTGTCTCGGGAAAAAAGTCCTCATTATTCTCTCTTTTGTTATTGTGGAAAATACCTAAACAAAATGCAGTTTCTGGAGCTGAGAACTGGCAACAAAGACGCGGAGAATAAGTCTGGATAATAAATTTAATCGAAATATTTGGAAGAAAAGCTGTTTGAGATTAAATAAATGTATGTTTGTGAGATACCATTATTTACAGGAATATTTTTGCTTTATTTTTTTTTTTCTGCCATTACATCGATTGCTGATGAGCTGAACTAGATGGCAGAAAACTTTAGCTAGCCTATTGAATTATACATTTAGTAAACTATTTAATATAGTCTAACAACTCAAGATAAATCAAAATTTTTATTTTCTAAGTAACCTCCACCCTTTTACAAAATAGCTCGTTTAATTTTTTATTTCTTATATTTGTTTGCACCGTGGTTCGCTGTTAGAATTTAGGCCCAGCTCCAGATCAAGAATCTGGGTATAAAACTCCAATATAAATATAGAATAGAACATCAAAAATAACAAGACTTTAGAGTTCGTACCAGCGGTGCTGATCTCCGGTTCTTGGCCCTTCAGCCAGGAAGTGCAATGGGGGGTTGGGGGCCAGGCATCCTGTGCTTTCGCACATCCTTCCTGTTTACATTCCCCAGATTTCTCCAGGTACCCATTTAGAGCTGGGTCAAATCTGGCTAAGCTTACAGAGTTACGCCACTGATCCCCGTCCCAAACTGAAGAATTGGGTACACTGGGATTCGAACCCAAAGCTTCATAACCTTTCCCTTCCCCTTCCCCTTCCCCTACCCACTCTTGCTATAATGAACGTTGCGTAGAAGTGGCCGGGCAGCTCCATGCCGCAGACGTAGATCGCCTCGATCGGGTTGACCGTGCGCGCGCCCGAGAGGGTGCGGCCCAGCTCGCGCCGGATGCGCTTGATGGCCTGGTCGACGCGACGGCTGGCCTCGATCGGATCGACATCGGGAGCGGCGGGGGGAGCGTCATTAAAATTCTTTTTCCTGAAATATAAAATAAGCAAATATAAAATGTCAATATAAGATGAATAGAAATTAATTAAAAGATTTTCCACAAAATATTTTTTCATAGAAAAATAAAGAATTCCGTTAAGCCAAAAATAAGCAAAAGTAAAATAAAAAAAGATAAACAGAAATTAATTAAAACATTTTCCACAAAATAATTTTTCTATAGAAAAGTAAAGAATTCCGTTAAGCCAAAAATAGGAATGACTGTCTCGGTCGCTTCACGGTAGAGCACATTGTAATTGAACGCAGTAAGCACGACATCGAAACGATCGCTTTGAATCAAAGACGTCATCTCGGTCACCGTCGTGCCAGCCAGGCCGTTGAATCGGATTTTTCCAGAAGCCTTCAGTTCGTCCATCAAATCGAGTGCCGGTCCTCCAAGAGGCCCCCCCCCCCCCCCCCCCCCCCCCCCCCCCCCCCCCCCCCCCCCCCTTACAAGTTATGGCCTGGCCTTAAAAATAAGAAAATCTTTAATTAGTCTTGCCTCGCCAGTATTGGGGCTTTACTACAAGATACAAACTCTTGATGAAATCAGAAGTTCTGGTAAAAGTTTTTGGTCCCAAAAATCTCCGATTAGTCCTTTGGCCTTTATTACAAGTTATGGCCTGGCCTTAAAAATAAGAAAATCTTTAATTAGTCTTGCCTCGCCAGTATTGGGGCTTTACTACCTTAAATATTCCCACAAAGCTTAAACTTAATATCCTTAGCTTCAGCAATAGCAATAGTTGTAGTAGTAGTAGTTTCATTACTTGTAGTATGCACATAACACCTTCAGTTTTTGTAGCCCCCCCCCCCTAATCCGGCTGAAATTTTCAACTTACTACCCTCAACACTTTATTATTATTTATGACAACCTGCATGCACATAGTAGGTTTGTTTTAGTTCAACATCCTCACAACTTTCCACGATCAGTTCCCAAAGGGCTATGATTGCCCAAATTTGGGTGCTACACAATAATTTTCGGCGCTACTGTCAAAGACTCGACTGTAATAGTCTGAATACCTATTTTCGATATATACGTATAGATATATACGTATATCCAATATTTTCGTCTATTTTTCATAGGATCACCCTAATATCAAGTTTTTTTTTCTTTTTTCAAATGTACTTTTCTCTTGGAAATACAGACAGGGTTGACACGTTTATTGTCTTTTCATAGAGTTTTCTCTCTTTGTTGTTTTTTTTTATGTAGGACAATGCTTTAGTGTGGTATAGGCAAGTTATTGTTCCCAAATAAGGTGTCCTGTCCTTAGCTTATGGAAGATTTAGCGCCCAAATAAGGTTGCACTCTCCGTAGCTAGAACCCTAACACTACTTATGTGCATTATATATAAGCAAGTAACGTTCTACCAATTCTAATATCCTTTTATTTTGATATTCGTGTAGTTCTTATTCCTAAGTTAAAAGGATGTGTGCTTTCCCTTCTTTTTTAAACCAATTTCTAACGCTTATATTAAAGCCATAGATATAATCTATGAAACAAATCGTTCGGCAACTAAACACTGCTTGATATTCACTCTTTATGTTCTTGTCTATCGTTACTGACTATTAAATAGATGAAAAGGAAGCCGGTCTTAATAAATGACAAAAGAAGACTGTGTTATTCTGGATTGTGAACTATGATTAGAATCTTAGAAGTCATGATAATAATAGTGGTCAAGTAGGGCTCTGAAAGGTAGAAGAGGAAATGGTAGAAACTTTTCAGAGGAAATGCCTAAGGCTACGCCTATGCACCCGTTGGGTGGACCGTAAATCAAATAATAAGCTCTAAAAATGTTCTTCTTTTGCACAGTTGAGGTGATATTGCAGTTATTTCAGCCTCCAAGGCTCCTTTATTATCTTTGGAATCCCCACCCCTTTTTTTAGTAAAATCGTCCGATCAAAACTATGAGAAAGCCATTTAGCAAAAAAAATTAATATGCAAATTTCGTTTTATTTTTTCATCTGCGCTGAGCCAAAATCAAAACATGCCTTAATTCAAAAACGTTCAGAAGTTAAATAAAAAAAATAAGTTTTTTTAACTGCAAGTGAGGAGCGACATTAAAACTTAAAACGAACAGAAATTTATATGATATATGAAAGGGCCTAAGTTCAAAGACTTCACTTTGTAGGCGAAGGTAGAGGAGATCACCTTCAAAAATGTGTCAGTGCCTTGAGCTAAGTAACATAGGTTTATGTACTATCGAAGCCACAGCATATAATGAAGCTACATCAATGCACAAAGAGGGCCTTTGTCCATTGACCCTAAGTTCAAAGACTTCACTTTGTAGGCGAAGGTAGAGGAGATCACCTTCAAAAATGTGTCAGTGCCTTGAGCTAAATCACCGGCTCACCAAAATTTTGAAAAATGTTTTAAGTAGCCTTGGCTGTTAGTAATGCAAAAAGAAATAAAAGCATGGGTTCTGTGTTGTAAAATTTCGTTTATTAAGCTGCTGTTTTTACTTTAGGATTGTTGTCGGAATGAAAAGAAAACTTCATTTTCCTAGCTGGACAGCTTGTTTTAATAAAGTTTTCCCAAATTTCTTGACTAGAACATGACTATTGTTTCTATTTGTTCCCTTGATCCCAATTCCCAATAGCTAACAGCGTTAACCCCACGGGAAAAAGTCTATCGCTCTTACTTAATAAATTGAGAGGAGTAGTCAATCCGGACTTGTCCCAGTTAAAGATAGGAGTGGGGCTACAATAAGTGATAAGGAAAGAGTTAAAGAGAGATGGGCGGAACATTTTGAGAATATACTAAACTGAGATACGGTTGCAGGAAAAGATTTAGAGAAAAATGAACAAGTTTGAGGAGAATTCAAATCAACCATCGTTATATATTTTATTTTTCCACTGTAAAAAAAAAAAAAAAATCCTAAAGTGCTTTGTGTTTCTACTGTACAAGAATGTGGCATCTTTTGTGTTTTCAGTCAAGCGCTCCTCTGAAAATACAGGGAAATAGCACAAGTCAGTTTATTTGAGATTATGTCATAAATATTAGTTGCACAGGAAGTAAGGCAATGCGGTTTTTTCTTTTTAGATTTCAGTGCTACTTCTACTATTACTAGACAACCTAAGGGTATTAAGGCAATATTTTGGCCAATGTTGTAGCTGTATTGAAGTAAATTTAAACACACTATGTCCATGCAGGTTGTCAAGAGGACGTATCAGCAATGCTTCAGGAACGGTTGAATGTATTAAGTTAACAATTTCATCGTGCGCTAATGGGGATGTTGAAAAAAGTTACTATTTGCATACTACTACCTATGCTACTAATTCAATGCAATGGTTCTTCAACTACACACGTGAAAACTTTTTGAACCAAAAGCATGTGGACTAGCATCCTATTATCTTTTAGTTTTTGTATTAACTTATTTATATACATACCAAATATCTTAACACAAATATTAATCCAAAGCTAACATATAAGTTCTGTTAGTGTATAAAATGAAAGTATCAATAAGCAATTATATGTTGGCCTCAACATTATTGAATGAATTGTAGCTTTACTTTAAAGGTTAAAAGGGCCACTAGAACTTTTAATTTCCGTAAGAATGAGCTGTTTTGCGATAATCTAAGACCACTGGGTCGATACAATTACCCCTGGAAAAAAAAAACAAAAAAAAAAAACAAACACGCATCCGTGATCTGTCCTCTGGCAAAAAATACAAAATTCCGCATTTTTGCAGATAGGAGCTTGAAACATCTACAGTGGGATTCTCAGATACGCTGAATCTGATGACGGGATTTTAGTATATTTGCACATTAGGGGGGGGGGGTAAAGCATAGCATATATTAAATGCAGCAATGGTTATTTTACGTACTCAATATATGCTATGCTTTACCCCCACCCACCTGATGTGCAAATATATAGCCCAAATTTGTTTCTAAACTATTACAGATTCACGATTTCAAATATCCGATCAACGAAAACGGAAATGATTGCAATTATTTATGTGTTAATACAGGATATTTGAGCCGGAATAACTCGTATTCTCTTCCGTTTGTGAAAAAATCAATCTTTTAAGGAGTTTAAAAGTTTCAGGCGTCATGCAGTCTACGGAACAGATATCAAGGTTGCAATCTGTGAAACGCTGTCATTGCCTCAACTAATAACTTTATACACTGTCTGATAAAACTCTTTTATAATCTAGAAGTGTATTAAAGTACTGACAATTAGTATACTAGACTAACTACAATTAGTTTAGTAAACTTCGGTAATCATTACAGTTCTGCACTTTTTGGTATTTAGTTCAATGTGTCAACTAACTTCCCATTTAGAGAAAGAGTTAATATCAGCTTGTAAGGTGGTGTCTGCATTCAATGGGTCAATTATTTTGAATGATTTCTGGCTTGTTTGAACTTTTCTAGTTTATCTGAAGATAAAGAGCTTTTGTAAATTGTCTTTGTTCTCCTTTTTTAGTTGATAGTTTTTCAAATCTTGGGAGATAAATCTATTTATGTAATGTTACATATTATTATGTGTCATTTTGTTTCTTAAGAATGTGATTCTGCCAATAAAAATTTATTAGAGGAGCTGGCATACTATGGCACCGACCAACCATCCATTATGGTCAAAACTCAAGAACGAGTAACATCTATTGTAATAACTTATCAGCCACTGAATTCCCAAAACTAATATTTCCCACCCAAAAACTATCAACGAAGACAGAACGTCACAATAATACCCATCGTATACGTTTGACACCGCATACATCGCCTGGCGGACCAAGCGCAGGTGGTTTTCATTCACGTCAAGATTGGGCACGTCACTGGCCGGAATGGTCTGGTCAATGCCATTGATGGACTTAACCAGAACTGGCTCAACCGTCTTGCCTGATGCCAGGCGCGCCGTCATCACGGCGAGTTGCAAAGGCGAGGTCAAAACGAACCCCTGGCCGATGGAGGCATTCACCGTGTCCCCGACCACCCATATAGAAGTTCAAAAATTATTATATGACGGTTAATACTTCTTCCTCTTCGTTTCCTTCTATTAAAACACGATACAGGACAATCTGTTGTGTCGTAGAACAGCACAGTTCCTTTCTATAGTACAAGGCTGTCCTTTTATTTCTCAAATAAAACCTCAGTGGAGTAAGCTCAACATAACAAAAAAAGTAATGATGTTTTCACACTACACCCCAAAATATTTCACACCGGCATAACTTAACTCGGACTGCTTCACGACCAGCCGGCTCGCGGGTGGACCGTCAACACGCTCGCGCGCGAAGTCGGCATGTCGCGTTCCGGGTTCGCCGCCCGCTTCAGCAGGCTCGTGGGCGTTCCGCCGCTGCGTTACTTGATGAGCTGGCGCATGACGCTGGCGGCCGAGCGCCTCCTCGCGTACACGACGTCAACCATCGGAGAGGTCGCGCGCAGCGTAGGCTACGAGTCCGAGGCGGCCTTATTTACTTGCATACAATATTTAAATATTATATGTATGTTTGTTCTTTTTCTGACTTATGACCCAAGAAAATATTAATCAGAGCTTCGTTAGTTTGCTTTTTCTGATTCTGAATTAATAAATTAACATGACGAAAGGTCTGGCTTTTCAACACATTAAAATTTTTTTTGTCGATCAGATTGTAGATTGATCGTTTTGGTTGCCAGTTTCTTATTTTATGTTTGGGTGTAGCTGTTGAATGAAGAAAAAACATGAAAAGGAAATGGAATCCCTTAATTATGAAATGGCATGGAAACAGGAAGCTCATGAAATGGAGATGACAGTGCTAAAGCAGAAATTACAAAAGAATTCGTAATCTTGAATAAAAGTATCAAATAGGAAAAAAACGGCGGAGCTAAGGTAGAATTTAGAAATAAATAATCATGTTTTCAAAAAGTGGTTTTGTATATAGAATCAATGTTTCAATATAAGAATCATTTGCATGAGTAAACAATACCTTATTACGTAACAAGCACCTATATTTGAAAGTAGACAACCCCTATTACATAGCAGCCAGGGAAACCATGATTTGGCATGCCGTGAAGGTTTTCCTGACCCGTGGAGTTTTTAACCAATCAAAGAAGCTATTACGTAATGCGTACTTATGCACCTTGACTTGAGGACTCTAACAAGTCCTATTACATAACATCCAAAGAAATTATTTACATAAGATAAAAAGGGCACTAGAACTTCTGATTATCAATCCAATAAGTCCACTCCAAAGCATATACGACCACCCTTTGTATAAAAACCTTATATGCCCCCATTGCATAGCTTACAACCCTTGCCCTGAGAACTGTAAGGGGGGGAGTTGTCTTCCTTACAGACATAGTTTCGAGACCAAGGGAAATGATGAGCGTGTATGGGGGGAGGGGACTGGTTGCTCTCAAATCACTTTGACTCTTAACAAAACAATATTTTTGACAAAAAAGGAACAAAGTTTTCTTGCTTCCAATTTTATCTTAATTTACTTCTTCAGTAGCAGGGGACTGAGCTTCACACGGTGAAGCAAACTTTAGAATTGAAAACAATGTCTAGCGTATCCTCCCGTAAAAAACCCCCCTCACGGAGCATTTTCAGCCAGCACACGATTTATGAAAAATATTTAGAGGTTTGAAAGAGGGAATCAAATTTTTGCAAAGCAGAGAAAATCGCCTAGCCTTCAATGTAAGACTTCGAGACACAACCTCTGAAACTGTTGGAAGGATTGCTTTTATGAAAGATGCCAGGGTAAGCTTTTGAATATTTCACTCCCTTCTTGCTTCTCTCTCTCTCTCTCTCTCTCTCTCTCTCTCTCTCTCTCTCTCTCTCGTCTTTCTCTCTCTCTCTCTCTATCTCTCTCTCTCTTCTCTCTCTCTCTCTCTCTTTCTTTTTTCTCTATTACCGAAATTTAAATTCAAGATCCCCATCCCCCTTTTTTCTTCTTTTCCCTGGAAGCCGAGGTATTTTTGCGTGGGGCTGATTTTGGATATATTATTAATAAAATTTTCGGAGCATTTTGGTGCCAAAAACATTTTTGTTGCTCAAATGCTGTGTCAAACCGTATTTTTACTGGACTACTAGATTTATATCTTACTTGTACGTTCTGCATATTTTATTGCTCCAGTCGTGTGGTTACTAAGTCATTTGCTACCTACAGACACTCGACTAATGCCTCGATGATTACCACGCTCTCTCTTATCACCTTTCTAAAAACTGCTTTAATTAAAGTTTTTTGAAAATCGCTAGATACTTTCCCTTTTTCAAAATCATATTTATAATCTTCAGTAACTTATTTCTAACCTCAGACCCACCATGTTTAATTTTTCTTACAAAACAAATCTTCCTTGACGTGAGTCCAAGGTATCACAAGTCGCCCCTTAACACCCCGCTCTTTATGCTAAAGTTTTTATTGTTTTAAAAAGTAGAACTGTGACAAAGAGTCCCCACCAGGGTGTTGAGGAGGGACAGCTCCTTTCATATACGGAATAATTTCTGTTCGTTTGAAGTTTTAATGTCGCTCCTTACCTTCAGTTAAAAAAAAATGATTTAAAAAAATTTAATTTTTGAACCTTTTTGAATTAATGCAGGTTTTTATTTTGGCTCATTTGTCAAAACAAGCGGGTAACAAATAAATTATAATTATTATTATTATATTAGGCATAGTTGTATAATACTTTATATAGAATGTTCTCAGTATACTCATTTATAGTATACTTAATATTTTATATTAGATATAATTATAATAATATTCACAGCAGCAGTATAACTACTCAATTTACTACAATTAGCCATTGCTATTATATTGTCGATTTGCTTTTTTGATAACCTGTATTTTCATATAATCCATAGTCAACACTTATGAGATAATTTGAAATAAATCCAATCGTCCACTTAAAATCAGTAAACAATAACTGATTAGTAAAAATATAATATACCTCGCGAATTAAAGCTCTAACTATTCTTGCTTATTAGAAGTAACATTAAAAACTTGACAAACGAGGGAACAAAGCTTTTCAAATATCCGTTTCGAGACACATGAATAGGCTGTATACGAGGTAAAGCTTCTGCCACTACTCTGTTGTGGACTGCTATGTTGGCCTCAGGTGGCTTTGTACTGTGATGAAGAAATAGTTCTCGTGATAAAAAGAATTGACACTGAACTTGCTAATATTGAATCCATGTGAACTAAACTGACAGTGAATATACCTCTACGCTGGTGTTTTGGCCTCTGGTGGGCTTTGTACTATGATGAGTTATTTACAAATAGTGTTATTAATAAAAAAGAACTCGTACTGAACATACGAATTTCCGAAGGACGCACAGTCATGTTCGTCGCGGCCGAGGGCCTGTTTCGCGGGCTGTTGGCGGTTTCTGATCCAATCAAGGAGTCTACGCCGGACGCCGTGAGAGAGTTGCACGAGTTGGGCCTGAAAATCATCATGTTGACCGGTGACAACGAGCGGACGGCACAAGCTGTCGCCAAGAGGCTCGGTATCGACGAGGTGGAGGCCGGCGTGAGTCCGCAGGAGAAGAACGAGCGCGTCAGTAGAATATGTTTGTAAAGAGATGCAAATCAGCAACAGCTGCCAAGCTGTTAAACCTGTTTTGCTATTAAACCTGTCTACTACTACTACAAATTCAATTCAAGCACTTTTTGAGCTCTTAAAAATGACAAAATTTTCAATCAAAGTGAGTTATCAGATGTTTTTGACAAAATAATACTACGTTTTCTCAGTGCCAAAATTATTTATAGTTATGTTAGGTTGGGTCAAAAAGTGCTCAAACTTCCATTCTTGAGAAGTTTGGTTGCTTATATCTCTTGCTATTGTCATTTAACTGACAAACTATGTTAATCTCCATCTACTTTCTTGGTGGCTATTACATTTTGAACTGCAAGTTTTTGGGATTTAAGTAAAATCTCAAGTTTTAATTCCATTCTCTTTCTTGTTAATGTTTACTCAGGGCAAAAGGATACAATTGGTGATCAGTGATAAACTGAGAGACCCAATGTACCTTTTGGCAACACATCGGCAAATATGCCGACGACGCGGGGCACTTTGTCAACGGCAGTGTCGGCAACGGCAGCGATATTACGATTCAGCCGGGCGACATTATCAGCATCGATTCCGATATCTTCATGCTCGGGCTGGTTACCGACTCGCACCAGCATGCCTATGTACTCGATACCTGCGAACAACGAATCCCCGATGATCTCGTGTCGGCGCTCCGGATCGACAACGACATGCAGGACCGCTTTTCCCCTTATTTTCTAAAATAAGGCAAATTTTCTCAGGCTCGTAACTTTTAATGGCAAAGACTAAATTTGATAAAAGTTATATATTTAAAATCAACATGAAAATCCAATTCTTTTGATGTATCTTTTAGCATCGGAATTCCGTTTTTTAGGGTTTCGTTTACTATTGAGCCGGGTCGCTCCTCACTACAGTTCGTAACCACGAACTGTTTGATATATTTGAAAGGTTTAAGGGCAGCTATCCACATAAATTGTAAAGAGGATATGCTGTACAAACTAAGGATTGTAATTCCTGTCTTGAAGAGCTTTTAAGTCTCCAGAGATACCTATGCTCCAATTGACATTATGAAAAGTGTGATCAATGGGAAAATACTTAACCTGGTATGATTAGGAAAAACCCTTGACGTGATTCCAGTTTGTTTCTAAGGCATTGGTATGATTTTAGATTTAAATTGTTTTTGGAAGAATAGTTTGGAAGGATTTGTTTAAAGATGGCAAAGGTTAAGAATAAAGATCATGAACTGGTATTTAGAATTGCCCTGATCAGAGCATCCGAAGTCATAATGTTCAGCACAATTGAATGTTTGCATTTGCTCAGAGTCGAGTCAGAATGCCAACTGCAGCCGCTGCAGTTTTTCTTGAGATTAAATTATTGTTCTTCTTTGCCTTACACAGTTTTGAATTGAAATTCTGAGTTTCTCTTCTTATACACAACAGAATTTTGACAAAGAAATTCATTTGATTCTTTGTAATTTCGTTTAACCGGAAGCTTCCCAGACTTACGGCAAAGGGAAGGTTGGGGGGACTATCCTGATGGAAGGATGACTGTCTATTTTGGTTCCACTGCCCTAGGAATGACGCACGGACGGATAATAGATAGACATATTTATTAGAATATGAACTACCATCATTTTTATACGTCCTAATAAGGGGGGGGGGGGGGATTACTTACTTTCAGTTAAAAAAAAACTTGTTTTTTTATTTAATATCTTACAAACTCAGTGTTAAAACTAATAGCTACCTATGTTTTTTAGTTTCTTGTAGTATTTGCACTATCAGTAAATTCTTTTGCAATGAGCTGTTTCTATCAATAATATATGTTAGGGTGTTTTTTTAAATCTATTGTATGATTTAGCGTTTTCTTTTGAACTGGACGATAAAAAAAGAAAACATCCAAAGGATGAACATGCAAATTTGAATTATGAGAAAAAGATTTGTTGATATACATCAAACTTGTACGGCTTTTCTTTCGTATCAAATCTTCGATGAGCATGCAACGTTGCATTACAAAGTTGCATTGAGAATGCAAAGTTGACAGCTCAATTGTTTGAATTCTTTGATGAACATGCAAATTTGAATTATGAGAAAAAGATTTGTTGATATACATCAAACTTGTACGGCTTTTCTTTCGTATCAAATGTCTGTCAAGTACCCTTTCCTATGTGCTTCCTCTACAAGAGTAAGCTGGGTATCCTGGTGTTGGTCCGTTGGAGAATTCTGAACTATATTCATTGCACATTCAATTATGTGTATAATTAAATAAATGATAATATTCACTTATATTGGTATTCAATATTCCCGTTTATCCAGTTTAATCTCGTTTGGGGGCTAGTGCATCTCCATGACATCAATAGTAAACAAGCGGGCCAATTCACCAGAAATTTTTTATCTTTAGTAAATTTCCTCCAATAACTATATCAAAATTTTGTGTAGTTTCAAGGAGGATATATAACCGGGGGAGGGTTAGGGGTGATTTGTTCGGGGATTGGTTGCTCAATATTCATGTAAAAGTCTCAAAATATTAACTAGACATTTTAATTCCCGTTCCCAATCCAATTTTATCATTTTTTCTTCCATTTGGAATTACTGGAACAATTTTGCTTCATTACCGTAATCTAAGACAACACCAGAGCAAATGTTTATAATGAAACCATGGGTTCCTTTCTTTTGGAACAATCGGTGTATAAATGGGAATCTATTAAAAGTGAAAATTATATTTACTTTAACAAAACAAAAGAAGGTCACAAAACCCCTTGTCCACCACCCCCAAAGAAGTCTTACAGGTTAATGAAACGAATTTATGAATTATAAATTGAATGAATTTTTTTCATTTGCTAGTTTAGCTGCGAAAAAATAAGCGTAGAAGGGGGCCTGGTTGCCCTCCAATTTTTTAGTCACCTAAAAAATTGGTGAATATTTTTCACCAATATTTTAATTGGTATATTAAATTAAACTGGAATACATCCAGGGTATGCAGATTGTCAAAATGCCGTAACAGCAGCATATCAATAGCGTCTAGATAATAAATAAATTAATAAATTAGTCATAACTTTCAGTGCATATTGAGGCACATCTACAACTAAATGCCGGTTGGGATTTAAATAAGAGCTCTGAGTCACGAGGTCCTTCTAAATACCAAAATTCATTAAGATCTGATCACTCACTCGAAAGCTTTAAATACCTCATTCTCTCTTATTTTTCCTCTCCCTTCAGCCCCTAGATGGTTGAATCAGGGAAACGACTTTATGAAGTCGATTTGTGCAGCTCCCTGACACGCCCATTTTTTTAAGTCGCTGAAACTTCTGACTTCTCCTAACTTTAACAAGGGGGGGAAAAGGGGAACAAAACATATGGGGGGGGAAAAAAATGGGGGGTGTAACGACTTCCGGGGGGGGGGGGGGGGGGGGGGGCGCAAAGCGCCCCTACCAACTAGGTGTTGGGATGGCGTGAAGCGCCACTCCAACAGCTAGTTTCTTATAGGAAAGAATACCGACATTTTTCAGGAGGGGGGGGGTTATTTTTTGGGGATGGATTTTCTACGGGGAGAATTTCCCACCAAAATCAAACATGCATTAGTTCATAAACGTTCAGAAATTAAAGAAAAAAAACAAGTTTTTTAACTGAAAGTAAAAAGCGACATTAAAACTTAAAATGAACAGAAATTACTCCGTGTATGAAAGGGGCTGTTCCCTGCTCAACGCCCCACTCTTTACGCTAAAGTTTTTTACCGTTTTATAAAGTAGAATTGAGAGAAAGAGTCAAACTTTAGCGTAAAGAGCGGGGCGTTGAGGGTGAGTCTGGGTTCGGTGATTCAATGGAGGGGGTGGGGGGTGAAGGTTGCTAATTTTACCAAAAAACCAAAAGTACCTTGGGTACTTTTTATCAAGTTTTTGGGGGTGGTTGTCCTTCTGGTCAAATTTTCCCTCAAGACCAAAAGTACCCACTCTTTCTGCCCAGGCATTGACCAGAATTACCTCCCCCCCCCCCCCCCCCCCCCTCCACCCCCCACCCCCCCCCCTCTCCCCCCAAGTCCGGGCCTTTGGCGATCTGCTGCCAGGTTTCCGGCTGCATCTTCTCGGTGTTGCCGATGACACGGGTGACCTCTTCCATGGAGGCGAAGGTCTCCGGCTCGGTCTGGGCGGCGCAGCCGGTCACGATGATCGGTGCCTCGGGGTTTTCGCGGCGCAGCTTGCGGATCTCTTGGCGCGCCTTGCGCACGGCCTCCGCCGTTACCGCGCAGGTGTTGACCACGACGGCATTCTCATCGAAGTCGCGTTAGAACTTGAAACAAGGTAAAAAAAAAAAACTCCTACCGTTCTTTGTCTTAAGGCCATAACAAATACAGAACAAATGAACTGAAAAAATGAAGATACGCACAAGGCCGTATCCAGGGGGATTACCGGATTTGACCCCCCCCCCCCCGAAACTTTGTTCAACTCTTAAAAAAGTAACAAAAATGCATATAAACACATTTTTGATACATTTGATTTTTTTGTAACCTACAATAATACAAAAGCCCCTAAATTCTCGTCAACACAGGTGCCCAGCCCCCTCCCCCCTCCAAAAAAATTATATAGGTCTCCCAGAAACTGTCTTGAATAACATCGTATATTTTCTATATTATATTCTAAATTTTACAAGTAACCCATCAAGGATTTCTATATATGACAAGATACCTATGGGTCGGGCCTGACAGATCCTATAAAAAAAAAAAAAAACTCAAGAAAGGATATACACACCAATCAGACTGAAGCAAAATAAAAAAAAAAATAATAAAATTTATGGATTTAAAGCATCATGTTTGATCATGCTAAGATCTTTCTGATCCATATTGTCCTTCCTACCCTCCATTTGAGAACAGCTTAGAAAAATGATCTAGTAATCGGCTCAACAGCATGAAAAATGTCGGATATGGCTTTTAGACGTGGCGATTCATCAGTATATTTACTGTAACGAGGAGTACATCCAGCTATGCGTAATAATTTCTGTTCGTTTTAAGTTTTAATGCTGGTCCTTACTTCCAGTTGAAAAATTATTTTTTCATTGTGTTTTTTAAATAATGCTAAAAAATCCTGCGCTCCCTTCATGGAAATTTTCTTCCCCCATGACAAATTCCTCCGTGGAAAGTTCCCCCAACATGTCCCCCTCTTCTCAACCCCTCCCCCAACCGAAAAATCCCCCTGAAAACGTCTGTACACTTCCCAATAGGCGTTAAAATCTAATACAATTACCATATTTCTACCTGAGACCCTGTCTATTTGTTTCTGTAAGTGTAATTAATATTCATCTAGAATCACTAGTATCTCCGTCAGTCGACTCTACAGGGGTATTTACAACTATAACTGATACCTTGAACTTTTTAGTCATAAAATGAGTGATTCACATTATTAATACCTTCCTAGTCTAAACAAGACTTAGCAGCTTCCTTATTTATCATGAGCCCCCTTAAACCTTAAACTTTTTTCTAAACACCTCAATTACTTATCAAAATAAGAGTTGAATAAGATTTGTTGCAGTTTTTTTACTGAATTTTCCTTTTATAGTTCTATCTTTAAAGGTTGGAGGTCTTAGAGGTAAACGACAAGAGCTGGAGGTCAGTTGAAAATAAAGAATGTTGAAAATAGTCAGGGACAATCGATGAGAGATGTTACGACAGCTCTTTTAACTTGTGGATAATGGTTTTAGTAGCACCCAAAAAAAAAATGTAATCAGAGACCATAAATTTGTGGCTTATAACAGTATTATGAAATGGCTTTTCCAAATACTTTTGTCAGCTTTTGGATTTTTTTGAAGGTTTTTTCTTCAGGTAAAGCCACCAACAGAGTTTGACAGCTGTGAAATGTTTATTCAGTATATTGCCTGCAGAAATTTTGAGGACCTGCAGCCCTCCCAAATAATAGAAATCAGTTTGGTTCGGGTACAAAAAGAAACTTGAAAAAACATATATAAAAATCGTTTCTCGTTCATTTTATTGTTTTTACGAGTCGGACAAAAATTTCGGGGAAAGGTTCACCCTTCTCAGCCCAACTGGATACGACCTTGATCTGTTGGGATAGCCTCTTGCGTACGACCTTGATTTGTTGGGATAGCCTCTTGCGTATGACCAAGAATGGAAACAAAACTTGATTTCTGTAGTTGCTACACTGTGGATGACAGTGTCTTTTTAATTTAACATAGTGCCTTGATTCTGTCTGGGATGTATTTAACAATAAAGAAGTGTTACAACCAGTCTGGGGTCATTCAAGCATGGCTTTAACTCATTATAATAATATCAGACTTTATTCAGTTTTTCTTCTTTTTTTTAAGACCTAGTGTCAGTTGTCTGTTGACATTGGAAATACTTCTTGCTTTGACTGGTTTTTCGATTTTGAATTCATTTCTCTGGCGGTTATGAATTAGTTTGGATTTCAAGATCCCTGAGTTTTGTGAATTTATCTGGATTTCTATGCGTTGGTTATGATTTCTGTGAATTCCCCTGAATTTCTATGCATTGATTATTGTTTCTATGGCTTTTTTTCTGTATTTCTATGGACCAGTCATTTATTTCTACAGTTTTGTCTTCATGTCTTTGGTTTGGTCTGGATTTTTATGGTTGACCCTGATTTTTATGATCTTGTGTAGAGCTTTGATGGCCTTTAAAAAATTTTGTGTTATGAAAGTGAAATCTTGCAAAACATTTCCTCTGCTTAAATGAAATACAGGAAAACTGTTTTCAGCTTCACAACTTTGCTCAATTTGTGAGGTTTCTAAGATCTGCAAATACATTTTCTAAATTTAGGGGAAAAGAATCATTGATATGGCTTAAAATTCTACCCAAATAACAGGAATTATTTTTTTCATACAGTTGCAGGAAAAGATAGCCAGACCATAGTCATGTTATACCACCAGCAAGATGTTCCACAGGAGGCTTGTCACCACCTTGTCTTAACAGACATGCAATTTAAGGTAATTTTAAGGTAAAGTTCTATGGATATCTACCTTAACTCTCCCAAGATGGATAGATAGATCATAGACTATATATCACCAAGTGAAAATGACATCATTGGTATACATTCGTTAAAAGCTGTACTGCAGCGTGCCATAACTGCTGAGCAGCTTAGAATCAGGCTGAGTAAGGCTCCTTACTTTTGTGTGTTCTTGCCTCGTCATATTTAAGTATAGATTTTGTGTTTACTGTGTTTAATGCTCACTGACGAGGACTATTAAATATGCCACCCAAAGCTATATTAGCTGTTCAGCGGATTTTCACTCTCCTGCAAAAAAACAGTGATCATTTCGTCATGGCCAACTATTAAAAAAGATGAATAAATTTTACTGTGGCTATTTTTTTGTTTAAATCGGAAATAGAATTTTTTGCAGAGATTTGTGAAAGCTCTGAAATAGCGAAAAAAAAAAAAACAGATGAGGGTTGCCTTTAATGTACAGAGCATTCAATTTTGCAAAAACTTTTCCGGTGGCATCAGCCGAAGATGAACGAATGCTTAGCAAGATGAAAATCGTCAAGAACAGATTGAGGTCAACTATGGGAAACGATCGAACTGGCCATCTCATTCCTCATGATGTCAAAATTGTCCTTGGTGTCTCAGTAGCTCAACTGGAGTAAAATCAAAATAGTTTCTATATTTTGTTTGGGGGGGGGGATGAACTGGGTTATGAATCGACAAGGAAAACAAAGAAAAAGCAAATATTGCGAATATATTACCGATAACCAATTTTCAGTGATCGGGGTATAAGCCAAGGGTTCCAATTGGGAAAAACACAGAGATGAAGCAAGGACTTTGTTCTGTTATCTGCATAAAGATGAAGTGACTTGGCAAAAGTCCAATACTAATTGAAATTTAAATAAAGAGGATATATACAATAGAGCCCTCACAACTAGGTAAAAAGAGGAAAGAATCTACTTGCTCGTGGTTACAAATTTGACTAAAAGAACATATCGTAATACCCAAGACAAAATGGCAAAAGTGACTTGGCAAAAGTCCAATACTAATTGAAATTTAAATAAAGAGGATATATACAATAGAGCCCTCACAACTAGGCCCTAAACAACTTCCCTGTTTATGTCACTATCCCAACTGAATAAAACAGAGAGAACACCCTGATCAATAAATAAAATTAAGCTGAGGATTTCTGCTCCTAATGTGTATGCATATTGCCTACCATTAAATGCAAACGTGTTTTTAAAGGCCAGCTACCCGCTATGATTTTTGCTGAAGAACTAATTTGTTTATTTTTTATTAAGCTTGTTTATTTGGCATTTGATTAAGTTCTTAGATATTTTAAAATGAGCGTGCGAATTCACGGTGACAAAGGGAATGTGGTAGAATAAAATTGTATAGCTTTACAAATGAAAATAAGATCGTTGATAATAAAGAAATTGTAGAAAAACATTTAAAATATAAGAATGCTAAAACAACAATCCAAAACGTATAATAACCTTGTCTTGAAAACAAACCCTTTTTGCCTGCATAAAGAGGAGTTCCGCAGTTTAATAGTTACCGCCTCAAGAACGTCTTTTTTATATTTTTTATCTTCTCTAAGAAATGTACTACTCATGAAGTAGTTATTGACCATTTATATCATTAGTCATAGTTCAACCAATCATTTGATTTATGTCGCAGACCTTTTTCTTGTTTGGTTATGCGGCAGGAGACTTAAATAAATGATTTAAATATATGTATTAGGCCTGATTTATAGAAGTGAGTAACTATTGTTAAACAAATATGAATTTATTTTAGTCTACTCATGGTCACAAGTTTCAAAATTATACCATCTAAAAAAAAATTTACCTTTATTTCTGAAGTAATGCAATCTTAGATAATAGAGAGAATATTAGATAATAATGATAGACCAATCCTAAGTAAGACTTAAAAATAAAAGCAATTCTGGCGCATTGCCTGCCTTTCAAAACCCCTAATTATAGTAATTTCTGCTTTCAGAGGCATAATTATAAAAGAGTATGCAATTAAAGTGTATATTAATTGGCATGATTCACTAAGTAAAATCAGCTTTCAGCAACCGTTCGGTTCTATTTATGTTAGGTCTTACTGTACTACTTAAACTAAACGACGTCAAAAAGTTTCTTATATTCTTATTTATTACTAGATCTTTGGCCTAGAAGCACATTGATTATATCACGGTTTGGTGTTACTAATATCACTACCTGCATAAACAGCTGGATGAAAGGCCTGTCCAAATTCTCTGCCTTTGGGCTTTTTCGGCTTCGCCGTTGGTCAAAAACACGGAATTGCCCAGCAAGGGCTTCAAACCCTCGGCAATGCGGTCCGACTTGGGGAAATCGTCTGGACGCTCCTTCAGCAAGAGCTTCACCAGATCCGGCTGGTTGACCAGGAAAGAGCGGAAGAACGGGGTGCGGAACTCGGCCATCCAGGCGCGGTAGAGGCGCGCGGGCTGGGCCGAGAGGATGTCCTGCCGGAACAGCTTCACATAGCGCCTCTGTTAAGCTTTTCAGCTTTTTCTAATGTACTGTCGATACATCTCATTCAGATCGCATTAAGGGGATGCTAAGCTTTCTGTGATGTTGAGCTTTTCAGTTTTTTCATCTTTTTCTGTTAAGCTCTCGACAAATCTCATTTGACTTGCACTAAAGTGCCGTTGAGCTTTCTATGATGTTGGGATTTTCTGTTAAGCTTTTCAGCTTTTTCTAATGTGTTCTCGATACATCTCATTCGTCCCACTTCAAGTCAGCAGTAATTGTCATCCCAACTAATTTAATGCTTCTGATAAAGATTTTGGGAGGAATGGTGTTTGTGAAAGAGGGGGGATGATTTAAACAAATTAACTGTCGTAACTGACGAATTATTAGCGTTAACTTTCATCTTCGACAAAGAAGCCTCCTGTGTGACATCGTCAAGTAATGTCATAATTGAGCTTTTAATGTTTCGTCGGTAAGCCTCAAATGCAGATTGAGGAGTTTTAAGGTCATATCCAAAAAAATGGGGAATTTTGTATTTTTTTGCCAAAAGGCAGATCACGGATGGGTGTTTATTTGGTTTTTTTTTTTTTGTTTTTTGTTTTTTTCCCAGGGATGATCGCATCGACTGAGTGGTCCTAGAATGTTGCAGGATGGCTCATTCTAACGCAAATTAAAAGTTCTAATGCCCTTTTTAAGTGACTAAAAAATTGGAGGGCACCTAGGACCCCCTGACAAGCTGTTTTCCTCGCCCAGAGAACTTGCTGAAAAGTTCCTAGAACGATTCAATGAATCGTGCGTTTCCAAACTATTCCACTTGAAAGCGCGTAAGTATTCCAATTCTATTGACTATTGATCTATTAATCGCACCTGCATGTTAAGTACTGTTTCAGGGGGTTACTATCAGAGTGGTAACACTGAGCATTGTTCTTAGGAATCACTGCCAAAAACGAATCTGCCATCATCGTGAAGCTCAGTTCACTGTTACTAAAGTTGAGGTGCAGAAGGATTAGGCGAGATGTAACAAAAAAGGATAATTGGTCTTTCTTAAAATTAAATTAAATAAACATAATTTTTCAACTTAAAGTAAGGAGGAACATCAAAACTTACTATGAGCTGAAATTTTCCGTATATTAGTGGTATGTCCCCTTCCTCAATACCCCACCCTTTATGCTAAAGTAAATATAGCTTTGAAAAGCTTCGTATATGAGAAAGTTCGCCCATTCTTCAATACCTCTTCAATAACTCTTTGCATTAAAGCTTAAATTTTGTTTCCTGAATCACAAAGGCCGTAGAATAAATAGTTAAAATTACTAAGAATCCTTTAGCGTAAAGAGTGAGGTAATAGGAGGAGGTGAACCCCTTATATGCGTAATATTTTCTGTTCATTTTAAGTTTTAATGCTACTCCATACTTCCAGTCTAAAAAAAAACTTTTTCCTGACTTCCAGTTAAAAAAACTTGTTTTTTTTATTGAATACTATTAAAAGTGTCCTTAAATGTTTTACTTTTACCTACCAAGGCCCCTATATTCTTTTGCGTTTTCAATAAAGCTCTAGTTTTCTGTCATCCTATAAACATAGGGAAGTGTCACCAGTTGATTTATTTGCACTAGCTTTATTGATATATGATAGATAGGCTATGAACTAATATTTTTTGTTTGTTTTAAGTTTCTAGGCCCGGCAGGGTCAAACTTCACCGCCGTGAACCCCTCGTTCACCCGCTGCAAGGCAACCTCGGCGTCGATATCAGGGTCGTTGTAGACATTCGGCGTGTCCAGGTCAGGATACACATCCCCCTCCGGCGGATAGAGGTAAGTGTAGCTGCGCAGCCGGTCATGCACCTGGCCGCCCATCAGCTCATACACCGGCTTGCCCGCCGCCTTGCCGATGATATCCCAGCAGGCCATCTGTATTGTAAGTACTAAAAACTGACTATTAAAATAGAATGGAGTTTCGACGAAAATTGCATCTTCATATACAAGATTACGTAACACAGGTATCTTTTGACAAAAGTATGTAACGCACGTACCTCTTGAAAAGTAAAGTCTCCGATGTATGGTGTCCTGTTTGAGTGTCTCGTTTCCTGGGGTTTGGTCCTTACTAAGAGATCTGCTTGTTATTGGTAGGGGTGTATTAACAGGATTTTGCACGTGCAGCCACGGCGACGGATATTCTCATCGATGATCCGCTCCGTCTCGGAGTCTAGGGCACTGGTGGCTTCGTCCATGATGAGAATCGCGGGGTTCTTGGTCAGGGCGGTGGCGATTTCGATCCGCTGCAACTGGCCGCCGCTCAGATTCTTGCCGCCTTCCTCAAGCTCGCCATCGTAGCCGCCGGGGCGATCCGTGATGATGGGGTGGATGGCGGCATCCCGGGCGGCTTTTAATTTTGTTATTTTAACTTTTTACATGGAAATATAAAAAATCCAGTTTAACAATTTAGAGGCAAATGCCCCCTTCCCAATTGGTTAGGGTAAATTTTAGGGACACAAAATCAAAAAGTAGTTCACGAGAAACATAGAGAAGAGGAGGAGAGGTAATGATTTTACTATTCTTTAAATGAACATACAAAAATCGTACTTCCCGAAATCTAGGGGGGGGGGGGGGGAGATAATTTTTACTACTACTACTACTACTACGTCTATTACTACTATCATTACTACTACTTTCACTATTACTACTACTACTACTACTACTACTACTACTTCTATCACTACTACTACTACCTCTATTACTACTACTACTACTACTACTACTACTACTACTACTTCTATCACTACTACTACTACTTCTATTACTACTACTACTACTACTACTACTACTACTACTCCTATCACTACTACTACTACTTCTAGGTTGTAGCCTCTTTAAGCATATTGGTAGTGTCAGTGTCCGTTTTATATGCATATGAAATGGCCAAATATCTCAATTTCTTATAGGACTTTAAAGTAATTAATTTGAATTGTTTATTAATTGCATACTTTGAAGGATTATTGCTTAAGCTCACCAACGTTCCATTTATGTAGACATTTATTTACCTAAAAAAATCATGTCGTGCGCAATTTTAACAAATCGTGTCATGCGCAATTTATTAAGATCAGCTAAAAACCTATATCATTAATCCATCTGAGGAGCTTGAAAATTAGGCCCGTTAGTTCAGGTGCCAAGAGAGCCTTCATGAATAAACAAAACATTGGGAGGTCTTCAAAAATAGGAGCTAGAAATTATTTATTTTTTTTTTTTAAATTGGCTGAAAAGTTTTACCTGAAAGTCAGGTGATCAAGTAACTTTTTGAAAGATGTTTTTTTTTCTGAATAGCGTGAAGCGCTATCTAAAAATTTGAATTTGATGGGCTTGGGGAAATGGTGGGCCTGGGAGGGGGATTTAGTTGTCCTCCAATCACTCTCGGCTATTAAAATGGACACTAGCCCTTTCAATTTCCAATCGACGAGCTCTGTTTGAAGTTTCTAAGACAAAAAATGGCCATCTCGTATTTTTATCCAATGCTTTTTGGGAAAATATGCGGTATGGGGGGGGGGGTATCCACCCTTCGATCCCTCTATATCTGTTTTTGTTCTGTTTTTCTTTTTTTTTTTTTTCTTTTTTTTTTGTAAGTGGCCCTAGTTGGTCTTAAGTTTAATAAATAATAATAATAATAATATATTCCCCTTTTTGACAACAAAAATATACACATTAAAGTAGTAGTAGTAGAAGTAGACAGGTTTAATAGCAAAAACTTGGCAGCTATCGCTTATTTGCGTTTTTTTTACAACGTATTCAAAATCAAACTACACTTGTCATAAACTCCAAACATTTTTCATAGGGTTAAAAAAAGAACATAACATTTTTTGTACTTTTACACAATTTTTCTCGATAAAATTATTCCAGCTTTTGTTTTAATTTTACATTATAATTCTGTTCTTCATTTTATTTTTCATGTGTTTAAATTGTTGTGTTGTAGTTTGCCATCAAATGAAGCCTTTTTCATTTCAGGAAACTTAACTTTTAATAAATTTGTATCTGCATATTTTGATAGAAGAAAGATCATGGATGCGTGTTTATTATTTTTTTTTTCCAGGGGTGATTGTATCGACCCAGTGGTCCTAGAATTTTGCGAAAGTGTTCTTTCGAACGTAATTTAAAAGTTCTAATGCTCTTTTTAAGTGAGCGAAATAATTTGAGGGCAACTAGGCCACCTCCTACGTTCATTTTTTCCCAAAGTCACCGTATACAAATTTTGAGATAGCCATTTTGTTCAGCATAGTCAAAACTCCGTCCATGAATAATTAAAGCGAAATTTGCATTTTTTTTTTTGGGATAAATGGCTTTCTCATAGTTTTGATCGGACGATTTTGAGAAAAAAGACCGGGGGCGCAAGCCTAGTTACCCTCCAATCTTTTGGTTGTTTTAAAAGGCAACTAGAACTTTTAATTTTTTACGAACATTTTTATTAGTAAAAATATACATAACTTACGAATTAACTTACGTAACGAACTTCGATTTTCGACTTTAATTCGCTTCCATAGTGTTTGTTTTGAAGTTAATAAATTCGTTGAGAACTTGTTAAAATCGAGAAAGTCAAATAGCCCTTCAATCCTATGACCATAGGTACAAGTTTGTTCTTAAATGTGTTTTATTTTTCATAAAACAAAGGCAAAAGAATATTTTCATTTGCTCCTGGATGCTTAGCTAATCAAACAAGAAATTAGATGTTTCATGTTTCATTGTTGACGTAATGTATTCTATATGCAAACACTTGTCAAAATTTGTAACTTGCAGCTCCTCCCACGGGGACTGTGGGGGAGTAAGTCGTCCCCAAAGACGTAGTTATAAGGTTTTTTGACTATGTTGAATAAAATGGCTATCTCAGAATTTTGATCTGACGACTTTAGGAAAAAAATGAGCGTTGGAGGGGGCCTAGTTGCCCTCCAATTTTTTAAATCACTTGAAAAGGGCACTAGAACTTTTCATTTCCGTTCCAACAGCCAACAAGCACTTGATATTGAACGCTTTCGTTGGTTTTCCCAAGGCTATCTCGCGGTTGATCCGGAAGACGAGCAGCGCATTGTCGATGTGCGCTATTCGATGGTGCCGAACAAGGTGGAAGCCATGTTTGCCATACGGTTGGAACCGGATACTTCCGTCGACGCCCATGTCGATTTCGAGACGGATCGCGCCACCGCAGGGGAACGCATTCGGTTGGTGTCCGATATGGTTGCAAAACCGCAACACAAATCGACGGTCAGAATGAACCTAACTATGTCCTGGGAGCAGTTAGTGACCGCTTCGAAAATACACCTAACCCGTTCAGCTTGGAGTATTAACTCAACAAATGCAGAGTACAGACTACATGCGTTCTTTGCTCACTTTGGAAATTCGAAGTATGATTGGGCCGGCTAACGATTCTTAAGTCAGTCTTTCTAAGATCACCATTGACGGTCACCTTTGCTGAATAAGGACAGGCCTACAGACATGCATGAACTGATAATAGACAGACAAGAACACATGCAAACAGACGTTCCTCTCCCACACAGACGCTCAGTCAAACAATGTTCCTCTTATGGTACTCTCCTCTTCTCATTTAAATTTTACCTGCTTTTAGTTCCTAGACTAACATCAAGAGGGAGATTATAGATAATTTGAACCATTGGAATCCAAGTCAATTTGAACAAATTCATAGCGGTATAGTTACCATTTGCAGAAGGGAAAGCTTATTAACTTCAACCTAATTTAAATTGGTTTCATTAACCGGGAATTTATTTTTTTATACAAAAAAAAGCCTAGAGTAACATATACAACAGAGAAAATACGGTTAAGTTTATGTTTATCGAAAACTGATGTCATTACTTGTTTATTTTCCTGCACCATGTAGTTCTTCGTGCCACTTTAAATTAGTATTTAATTTGTAGAGTTACCATTTGCGGCTCAGTTTCAGCACATAGGCCGCCAGCAGGTGGGCCTTGTCGTTACCCAGGAAGTCTTCCTGAGGCGGCATGTTGCCACTGCGACCATAGCGGATGGTCTGCTGCAACTGGGCGAAGCTGCTGCCGTAGATGAATGCGCTCGGACGGGTCAGGTCCGGGGCACCCAGGGCAGGGGTGCCCGTGCCGCTGGCGCCGTGGCAGGCGAAGCAGGTGGTGGAGAAGATCTTCTCGCCTTGGGAGGGCGTCTTGAATATTAAAACCCCAAATCTGGGTTTCCCCTTTAGCTCGAACGAGCGTCACATAATAATGCGCTTCGGGAATTAAGGGGTGGGTAAAAGGGCGGTTTCCGCGGCGCAGTAAGTCGACTTCTAATAAATGTACGTTGGCGCGGTATAGTTGCCGACGTTTTTTTCGATAAGGTTCCAATCCGGGGGTTCGTTTATTTACCGGAGAGAGTATTTCAATAGTAGCGCTGAGCCTGCTCGGCCTCGGCCCGTCCTTCCTCGCGGTGCTGATTGGCCACGCGGCGGTCTTCGCCCCGCTGATGTTCCGCACCGTGCTGGGTCTCGCGCAGCGCATGAACCCGGCGCTCGAGGAAGCCTCGGCCACGCTCGGCGCGAGCCGCGCCCGCACCTTCCTGCGCATCAGCCTGCCGGGCATTCTGCCCGGTATCCTCGCGGGCGCCTTCCTCGTCTTCATGCAGTCGTCCAGTCTGCAAAACGCATTCCCAGTATGGTCCAATAGTGTAAGTAGGCTAAATGCCACTATTGAAATGCTGACATTCCAACGTGCAGAACGCATTCCCAATATCTTCAAATAGTGTATCTTCTCTCAATGACACTATTGAAATGCTTACTTTCCAGCGAGCAGAATGCATTCCCAATATGTTCAAATGGTGTAACTACGCTCAATGGCACTATTGAAGTGTTCACATTCCAGCGTTGATGAATGCACGAGCTGCAGACGTCCCGTTGGACGCCGAATTTCCGGAGCCGGAAGACGAAGGTGTTGAAGAGGAAATAGCGCCGCGATCTAAGCATCCGATTGCCACTTATGAGGACCTTGCCCGCAGGGTTGCAGGAATCCTCGCCTTTGTGGTCGGGGCTTATTCGCTGGTGATCGTCTGGAACCCCGACGCCAGCTGGATCGATTCCACCGCTGCCGAACGGGCGGTTGATTTCGAGGCGAATAAGGAAGACATGGAGCGAATGATGGGGCTTCAGGACCCGGTTGATTTCATCGAGTCCGAACAGCTCACATTCGGTCAGAAGATCGCCAAAGTGCCTGGACTCCTGGTGAACATCGGTCGTCTGTTGAATAAGTTCTACCGCATCCAACCCCTGGTCGTAGAGTTTCAACAAATGTTCCGCGGCGTCTACGACGGCTTCGATCGACACGGCCTGCAACAATTACAGTCGTCGGCGGGACGTGGTACCCGCCGGTGTAGCACCACGCCGAGAGGCCCAGCTCGCACAGGCCGCGCGTCGCGGCGAGCAGCTCGCCCGTCGTGCGGACCGTGTCGTCCGTGCCGAGCAAGCCGACGACCGAGGTCACACCCGCGGTCGTGAAGTGTGAGAGCGCCACGGGGGGGACGCGACTCGCGTAGCCCGACTCGCCGCCGCCGCCAGTGACGTGGGCGTGTCCGTCGACCTTGTAACATTCTAGGACCACTGGGTCCATATGATCACCCCTGAGAAAAACAAACAAACAAATAAAGACGCATCCGTGATCTACCTTCTGGCAAAAAATACGAAATTCCACATTTTCGTAGATAGGAGCTTGAAACTTCTACAGCATGGTTCTCTGATACACTGAATCTGATGGTGTGATTTTCGTTCAGATTCTATGCCTTTTTGGGGGTGTTTCCCCCTATTTTCTAAAATAAGATGGTAAAATCTGTAGATAGAATATTAAAGAAGGTAAAACAAGGAAATAAACAACGCAAGCCCCTTTCCTTAGTAATTCTGGCAATTGAAAACAAAACCTTTACTGCTTTACCATTTATCCCTAGACTTAGCGACAAACTTGGAAAAATCTTAAACAAGCATTATCTTTCTGTTTCTTTAAAAATGAGCCAAAGGTTGAACCTTTCTTGTCAATCCTAGAAAGATAAAACTGACCTCCAACGAGCATAATAATGCCTCCTTCCATCAAGCCTGCCAAAGCCCTTGGACGTTTTTTTGAATGCTGTAGTCGAAGGATGAATGCTGTGTGACGGTTGTTGGGTCGGTCGGAGCGCTCACAGATACAGTGCGGTACTTTATGATAGCGAGTGACAGATGACACGACATTGGTCACATAAAGGCTCAATCTGTTTGTTATAAATACGTAAGGGTATAGTCTATATAATTATTCAATGACAGACTATCAAGGGATTTTCCTATACCTCCCATGTTAAAAATTTGGAGTTTGCCTGACATTCCTGCATTAGTTATTTTGGCAGTTTTTATGTCAATAGAAATAAACAAATCTAATGAATATTTTGATCTAATCAAATCTTAAAGCTGACAATTATTTTTTTATAATTACAAAATAATTATAAAACCTTGTTTTGGGTTTGCATTCTAGATTGCTATACTTGACACTATTGTTGTGCACGCCTTGGGGATGGTAGTTGCTACAACGTTGCATGTTTAAACCAACATAGTCCTGAAAGTGCTTGGCAAGCGAACATGGCTGGCAGCCTCGTGTCTAACAAAGACAACACCGTGCCGCATACGCACAAGCGTCCGCTTTGGTTGTTTGACCCTCCCCACCCTGTAAACGCAGCGGATCTGACTCTGCTACACGGACCGGAACGTATGCAAACTCAGTGGTGGGAAACACCTCGGGCAATTGCCTTTTCTTCGTTGTTGGCTCGCTTCACTTGAAAAAAAACGAACAGCGCGAACCCAATTCCGACGACGAGGCAAGCTGCGACGATCCACAAACGATCTGTCAGCCGCCTCTCAAATTGCACCTGCTGAAAATTAAACTGCAGGTGACGCTGGATCATGGATTCCGTCTGTTCGGCGGTCACACCGAAACGTTTTCCATTGCGGATCAGTCGTTGCTTTTTCTCCCCGGGAAGCTGTTAGCTCAGTTGCCAACCTGAGCAATTGTCATAAATTTTTAAATCTTGCAAAACATTCACCCCCATTACATTCACCAGTCATCTCTTGTGATCCACATTCTTGTCCATACATCCACAATTGAGGGGAAGGGAAGGACCATCATACTTGCATTTCTTCATTTTTACTTATATTTAATGAGTTTCAAAGAAAGTTTCTATGGTTAAGTCAGTAGGCCAGTAAAGGACCTGGCGCCTGATCGGTGCCAAGGAGCTTTCGCCGGTCGAACTTCTGGCCTCCTGCAGGGCCCGCGTCGAGGCGGTCAACCCGACCCTGAACGCGATCCCGACGACCTGCTGGGACCGGGCGGAGGACGAGGCGAAGGCGGCCGAGGACGCGGTGATGCGGGGCGACGACCTGCCGCTACTGCACGGCCTGCCCCTCGGGGTGAAGGAGACCATGGTCAGCGGCGGCGTGCGCACCACCTTGTCGGCGCCGGCGTCTAAGCCGTAAATTTTATCGTCCAGCGAGTTTTTGGCCGATACGATTAAAACGCCGGTTTTAGGGTGTTCCCGTTTTAGACGATCCAGTATATCCAATCCATTGCCGTCCGGTAACATAATATCAAGTATAACGACGTCGTATTCGTACAAAGCGACCTTATCTTCCGCTTGCAGATAGTTTTCCGCATATTCGCATCGATAACCCTCCTTTAGCAGGTATTGGCAAGTCCAACCCAGGTGTCAAGTATACTATGGTCAATCCAGCTGTAAATAACATTCAAGAGCTCCAAAGTGTGGATGAAGAAAGGGGTCTTAGAATAATCAGTGACAACCAGTGTAAATTCCATTCAAATTGCGAGAAGACCATGTCTCATGCAAACTCTGTCCTAGCATTCTTAAAAAAAACTATATCCAGAAGGTCTCCCTATGCTTTTGTGATGTTGTACAAGGCCCTTGTGGCGTGCCGCTGGCCTCCGCGCTCACCGCGCTCGCGTCCCGCGAGGCGCCGGACCCGACGCTGCGCCGGCGTATCCAGCAACGCATGAGTCAGAGCGCCGGCCTCGTCCGTGACGCGGTGGGCCTCGAGGAGCTGGGCCGCGAACTAGACATCCTGGAGCGCTTCCGCCGTCGCGTCGGCGGGGAGGAGCGCAACCTGCTGCTGCTCGGACGGCTCGTCTCCTCGGCGGCGCTCGCCTTCCGCTTCAAGATCGGTATCCTGATCGAAACCGCTGGCAGATTTTACCTCTTCAAGAATTTCCTCGAACTCATAGTGCTCAACACCGAGCACGACATCGGAATACATCTGAATGAACCGGCGGTAGCTATCATACGCAAACCGTGCATCGCCAGCTTCCTCTGCCAAAGCTTCAACGGTTTCATTGTTGAGGCCAAGGTTCAAAACCGTATCCATCATGCCCGGCATGGAAGCGTGTGCAATAGACAACGTATCCCCCATCCTGGCGAAGCTGCTCAAAAGTTAGAGGTTTCTTACTCAGTACTTCTTGCGGACGAAAGACCAGTGATTTTGAAGAACGAATGATGTCCATTAATTTGATAACGGGGGATATCTGTACCTTTCCATAAGCCTTCTTGGTAGTATTGGTTGGAGCAGGTAGTTTTGAGGCAATGAAATACTGAAAGATACACCGAGAATAATTAGAGTTTTAGCGACCAGCCAATTTTTGCCGGCACCCATTTCGACGACGATGGGAACTTCCATGGGCAACGCCGTTTTCATGGCGTCCGCAATAATGGGTTGGACTTTTTCAGACTCAGCGATCGGCATGTCAAACACGATCTCATCATGCACGGTTAAAAGCATTTTGGTTTTGAAGCCGCCCTCTTTCAAAGCTCGATGAACTTTGATCATTGCCAGTTTCAGCATATCTGCCGCGGTTCCTTTTTTCTGAGTACACCTTTGACAAGACGGATCACTTAATCTTAGTCTCTCCTGTGACGTAAATGGCGTCAGATGTTACTAAGATTACTACTTAAAACGGTATGGAGTAGTTGTCGAATATGTTATACCAGCTAATCCGGGAAAATACGTGATAACTGAGGATAAGTGACATCATACATAAGAAAGAAAAAATCTACATTCCCAAAGATGGAAAAATATGCGAAACAACATGCAGAGATCACACCCTGCTTTGACTTCAGTTTCGCGGTGAAGGCCAAAACTCCAACTTCAATACAAAGACCAAAGGGGGGTGAAGTTACTCGTGGACTTAACATTGAGTTTCTTGCCCAGTTTCCCTGGCTCACGGTGAACCGTCACAAAGAACACGAGGGACTTTGGTGTATTGTTTGGGTCATAATGAGAATCTCCAATAGCGGTGGAGGGTGGTCAGCTGTGTCTTGGGCTAGGGGTGGGTTCCGGTTCCGTCTACGAATTCTCCATTGCTCTTTTTGTCAGTACAGTCACCGGTCGCATCCATTGAAACTGCCTGGTCATCCAAGAGGTCAGGATTCGCGTTTGCGTCGACAATCTGCCGCACCATACGCTGGTCGATTCGATCGGTCGAATCATCAGCATCGTCTATCGTTTCGACCCTTCGCTTTTGCCGCGGGTCAGATTCACCGTCAAGTTCAGCAGTCGCGCCGTCATTCCCCTTCCCTTGAAGTTCCGTATTAAGGATATCTTTAAAAAACATTTGAACATGTTTTCCAATACGACAGAAAATCGACATTAAGAAATATTTCACCCTGATCTAAATATTGCTGATGTTTTAAAATAAAAAGTTCAAATAAACCACAAATCTGGCTAGGAATGGAACAAATGGAACAAAATAGCAAAAATAGCCAAAGTTTTTCACTTCTTTCAAGTTCAATTTATTCCGTTGGTTTTTGCTGATGGATTTATTTTTTTTTTGCTGATTGATTTCTCTAAGGTCGTGAATGTAGAAATGAACAACTTTTTTGTATTATTTTTCATACAATCCTTCAGATTCGGGTTGCAGGAGTAGCTAGCAACCTTGTAACAGATGATCACCTCCCATAGTAAAAAATAAAATAGCCCATAACTCCTAAAACTAGAGTCAGATCAAAAAACAAAGTACACTATTGGAACCGTCATGTCCAAGGAGACCGGTCAGCCCGTCGTTCTTGGCGTCGGCCTCTCGGCCCAGATAGATCTCTCCGAGCTCCGGCGCTTGGTGGGCGAGCTCGACGAGGGAAAGCACGCGGACCGCTTCGGGCAGGGCCGCGCGCGCGGAGGAAGCCGCCGCGAGCCGACCGTCGACGAAGATCAGATCGGCCTGGTCGTCCTCACCCGATCGGGTCGGGGCGTCTGCCCGGGGCCCGATCCGACCGAACTCGTATGGCTTAACAACATGCCAGTACAAATGAATACAGTTCTTCGACAACAATCATCACGATCTTCAACATCTTCCGTTTCGTTTTCATCCGCAGCAAATTTTTCACATTTACAACATACTAGTTCTATTTTAGCCATTCGTATTCTTGAACAATCACTACGGTTGGATCGATCAAACAAAGACAATGTGACATTTTCTCGTCAACAAAATCGTCGTTTTCCACCCTATGTTAAATCTCATCCCCCTAAAGCCAAGGAATCAAACTGAAAATTGCATCAAATGGGCTGTAAAATATTACAGCCCGACTGTGACATTTTCAAGCTACTTTCTTTAAAAATGTGACTTGCGTTTTATGCCAGAAGAAATATCAAGGATCTTGAAACAGCTCGTGGTACAAGGCTTACAAAAGAGGCGATCTGGCTCTCTTTGCTCCTCCCAGACGCGATTGTATCGAACGAATAGTCGTAGAAGATGGATCGGGATCGGCCGCTGGGTGCGTGGCACAGAGCGGCTCGACATGCCGCTCATCGAGCAACTGGTGGATATCGAGGTCGAGGATGGCGGCGCCATCGCGATCCGTCCGCGCGATTTCGCGCCGCACCTGTCGCTGAAACCCTATCTCGAACTCGACATCGACGGGTCCCCGAAGCTCCAGAGCGAGCTCCAGGACCGCCTTGTTCAGCTTCTCAAGGGCGATGCCGAGTTCTCCTATGTGGGTTTAAACACGCTGACTGACCTGCTGTACCGGGTACTGGATCCGCGTATCGGGGGCAACGCATGAAACCGGTGACTATCGCCGCGGGCAGCGTGCTCGGTCTGTGGTTGCTGGCGGCGCTGGCCGCGCCGCTGTTGGCTGACGGCGCCAATACGATCGTGCTGAGCGAGATCCTGGCCGCGCCGGGCGGGGCCGAAGTGCTGGGGCGCGATGACCTCGGCCGCGGACTGGTATTTGGTAAGGCGAGTATCGAATTTAACGGCGCCAAAGCTAACTCAGCCAGTGAGTCTGATTTGCTGAAGATCAACCAAGTGATAGCTAAACTCTACCAGCGCTGCGGCGATAAAGGGTTACTTATCATTGACGAAATTCAACACCTAGCAACATCTGATAAGTTCTTACCTATTCAACATGCATTGCGCACGGCTCTCGATAGTTATAGCGATATAAGCATTGTCTTTGCAGGTTTGTTAAGGTATCGACCCTCTTAAGTATTAGCACTTTTGGCAAATAACGTTCTTTGTAATGTGTAAACGTCCTCATATTGACTTCAAATTGGATGACAATATCCACGAGCGTCAACCTGTGCATTTTCATTAGTACAATTCGATTAAAATTCTTAGCTGCATTTATGCGTCTTCAATTGCATTTATGTATATAGTACTTTAACATAAAAGTGTTCATCGCTTTAATGGCAAGCTTGTCGGTGGCCCGAGTCGCTCCTTACTTACAGTTCGCTACCATGACTGTTTGATATGCGACTCAAGTTTTGTAATCATCTTTACTTCCCAAACAAACAAACATAAAAAATACCTCCGGCACGTGGTTCCTAAGACATTGATTTTAACAGATTCACAGTGGATGGTCTGTATAATAGAGTATATTTTTGTATATCTACAGTATATTAGTGATGAAAATAATAGCTTTTATAAAGTATTGCTAGACTGATAGTTTTGGCTAGGAAGGGGAAAGTTCAAGACAGAAATGTGCACAGTTTTAACTAAAGCCAGATTTAAACCGCATTCATGCTTATTGTCAAAGATGCACGTATCAACATGGGTGAACTGACAATTTTGGAGAAGGGGGGGGGGGGGGGTTAATGGAAATAGACATACACATATGAGAATCTGTTGAAAATTGATCTTCTCAAAAATACTGTTTCACTTGAAATGTTGCGGTGGGTGGGACTCCAGCTGCCAAGGGCTCTGTACCGTCCCTGGCTGCGGTCCAACGGCAGCGCAGTCAGAGTGACTTAGTGTCTGCGCACTCCAGTACTCCACACACCCCGCCGGGGGGTGCTGCAATCGCTACAGACGATGACTCTGCTGTAGCGGCTGGTGATGAGAGTGCTGATGAAATGCCTGCTGCGAATCCGAACATGCACCGACATACCAGCGATGCCGCCGGCCTTAGCGCTTCATGAATCTTTTCGTTCGTTGTTGTATTCATTTTGTGAAACCTCCATTGTGACTCGGTTTAAGCCTGTCGGATATTATATCGCTAATATCCTGAGGGGGTCTGTTGGTTGGTTCTATTATAGAAAGCCATACCCCTTTATACTCCGCTAGCCTGGATATTTCATGCGATTTCGTAGCGAAAGTGTTTATATTGTTAATTTTCAGTTAGTTATGGAGATATTCGGGATGTTTTACGTTACCCAATATATTGCTCCTTATTCTGTATTTCATTGAATTTTCTGATCCTGCATATTACGCTAATTGTATCAGGGCTCAAGAGCGGTGGTGTGGAAACACTTGTAGACGCCATTCTCAAAGCTCTTTTGACAGTAAAAGTTTTGAAATTTGGCTTTTTTTTCTGTTTTTTTGTCAAGCGAAGATCTTATATAAGAACAATAAATTATTTTAAGGTTCTGGATTGATATGCCGCAATTGCTTCCATAACTGCAACCCCAAAATTCTCTTGAAATGATGGTAGCACAAACACGGTAGATGCTGCCATCAGTCTGGCTTTGTCTTCTCCAGCTACAAAACCAACAAATTCGATTTTGTTGTTTGGATCGCGCAACCTGGCATAAGCCTGAAGTTGTTGTACATACTCTGGATCACCGTCGCCGGCAATAATGAGCCGGGCTGCATTGTTGGCCTTTTGCACTTCAGGTTACTTTGTGCATTGTATCTTTACTTTATTTTAACTTCGAATTGGAGAAAGTACGCGGATGAGGCCATGGAACGAGCTGAAAAGAAACAAGAAAAGCTGGCTGATTTGCAAGCAAACAATGGTGATACAGGCTTTGTGGAAGGCAATGATGGCTATGCCAAGCTGAAGTCTTCTGATGATGATGATGATGATGATGGTGATGATGGTGATGATGGTGATGGCTACAGTAGCTTGTAGCCGACTCGCGTAATCTCACGCTCTTCAAGAACACGTAACAGCTTGATCTGAGTTGGCATCGGCATATCGCCGACTTCATCGAGAAACAGTGTGCCACCGTTGGCGTATTCAAATTTTCCGATTCGGTCGGTGATTGCATCGGTGAATGCGCCTTTGACGTGTCCAAATAATTCGCTCTCGACCAATTGCTGCGAGACGGCAGCGGTATTGATGGCGACGAATGGTTTGCTTTTTCAGTCAGACCTTACCCTCCACGACCATGTCTTCCAGCTTAATATCCAACTTATTGAATGTCTCAACACGGTATCTAATCCCAGCTGAACATTATTTTATTGGACGTAGTCTTGTTTGCATGGTCATCTGACAGTTTTGGCAAATCGGGGAATTGGCTCTTCCGATTCGAGAGACATGACTCCGAAAATTCCCAATTCCTATAATGGCTTCAATAAAGATTCGTATTTAATCCTTTTTATGGTATAGGGAACTTAAGTGTGGCGTTGGAATTTAATGAATATCAGAGATTTAATAATATTTTGCACTCGCTGCATTCCTCTTGTTCAGATAGATCACCTGTCCAAATTTTGTGATCGACATTTTGAGTAACAGTCGAGATAAACCCATTCAAACCTTGAGTCATGACTACCAAAAGCTTGTTATTTAAACCCAGGTCATAATTTTAAGGATTGAACAAAATTAATAGTTTTTCTGGGTTGAAGCATTGATTGTTGTTCCTACAAAAACATCTCCAAAAATGTTGGAAAAAATTCAAAGATATGGAGCAGAGACTAAATTATATGGAGAAAATTGGAATAGTGCTGATGAATATGCAAGTGAGGTTGTTAAAAATGATGAATTTTCTGGATATGTTCATCCCTTTGATGATCCAACTGTTTGGGATGGTCATTCATCAATGATTGATGAAATCTATTCTCAACTAAAAGATGGAAAAGATATTGATGGTAACGGAATTGGAGAACCTGTTACTAAAAATAAAAAACCAAATATTGAACAATCCTATCCAATTGTAACACCTCAAGAAACTGATAATTTTGAAGGTGATAAGATTGGTTTACAGTGGCAATGGAATGCAAATCCTAATGTTTTATGGCACGCAAAATTGAGAGGTGAAAATCACCTAAGATTGTTTTCAATAAAACCTCCTGAGAACCTTCCTAATTTTGAGGGGTTTAACTCCTCGTAATACCCCACTCTTTACGCTAAAATATTTTTAGTAATTTCAACTATATATTCTACGGCCTTTGTGATTCAGAGGTCATTCTTAACGAATTGGGACAAAATTTAAGCTTTAGTGTAAAGAGCGAGGTATTGACAAGGGGTCAATATGACGAATCACGACGAAATCATGCTTTCCAAATGCTGGTAACTAAAAATTCCAGAATTTTCTAAATTATGTGAGTAACATTTGTGATAGTTCTACCTCCCCCTGATGGTCACATGTGAGGTAGGTTACCCATTAGTTGGATAGCTAATTACCATTTCACTGGTTGAATTACTGTAAAATTTGTATCATGTCACCTTGAAATTGGATTGTTTCACCATTGAATTTGTCTATATTTTCTAAATAAGGATGTGATTAGCTTAAATACTTTAGCCATAAACATTGCTGAATATTTTAATTGTAATAACAGTTGGTTCCAATCGTGCAGCAATGATGGCATTGCCCGGTGGGAAAGAATCGGATCCTCTTGAAACGGTGTTTGTACGATTCAAGGGACCTGCGGCACAAAAGACTTTCGTTACATCTCATCATGTAGTAAAGAAGGGAACCTATATATTGCAAGGTGACAAGGATGATAAGGAAAATAGTGGTGACGATAGTACTAATAAAAGTTGGTTCGGATATGAAGGACAACGTTCCATCTTTGCGACTGCGTTGTTGTAGCTGCAAAGAATTATTTTAATTTTATGTTATAGTGATTTAATAGCTTTTCTATTAAAAATTAATTATGATTATTAGTTATTGTTAATTTGGGCAGTCTGTTTAACTAATTATTTAACAACTGATTGATAACCAACATTAACTGATAATTAATTATCTATAGTTATACCTTTTTGGCTTTTAATCATTTAGTTGTTGTTAAAAGTAAAACAGTTCAAAATAGTCTGGTCCTCGCCGACGGGCACATGGGTCGCCTTGTAGGCGAGGATGTCGGCCGCCATCAGGTTCGGATACACGTACAGCCCGACGCTTGCATTCTCGCGGTGCTTGCCCGCCTTCTCCTTGAACTGGGTCATGCGGTTGAGCCAACCCATCCGCGCCACGCAATTGAAGACCCAGGCCAACTCCGCATGGGCGGTCACCTGGCTCTGGTTGAAGATGATCGAGCTGGCCGGATCGGCTTCTTGCCGATCTCGGAAAGATTCGGCCCGACCTCTTTACCGACGCCGTTGACGATGTGGCACTTCACACATGTGGCTTCTGTGTTGAATAGCACCCGTCCGCGTTTGGCGTCGCCACGACGGGAGACGAGTTGCTCAATCGGTGGGAGCGGTTTGTTGTTCTTCGTCGGCGGTAGCGGGAAGAGTTCCTCGGCGGCTTTTTTCACGTGCGGAAATTGCGAAGCGTGCAATCCGGGTAGACAAGGGCATCAACCCTTCTAGAAGAGGGGAATAGTAAAAAAATATACATAAAAAACGAAAGAATCCACTTATTCGAGTTTCTGTTTAGATAAGAAAGTGAGATATTGTCAATCAGCAATTGCTGTTATGTATACATGTATACATGCTGTGATAACTATATAATTTATATGACTGTATAACTATAATGACGAAGACCACTCTGCCTTCGCGTAATTAATACAAACGACAAGATTTAAGGAATTAGTTTTGTTTATTTCTTTTTACAGTTCAGCGTGCCAATACCGACGAAAATTTGACACTCCCCTAAAGACTTCATAATTTTGGAATAACCAAAGGAGAATCATGAAATCACTAAGTTTTTAGAAGAAAAATGCCTAAGATAAGTCCAGGGGGAATGTTCCTATTTTGATGTCCTTGGTACTCTAAGAATATATCCTTTTTTATTGTTTTACGGAGAAGCAATAATGACTCTATTCACCAGGCCACTACATGCAGCAGTTTCACATGGAGCTAACTGATGATGTGGCAGGGCTGGAAGCCCAGATCACGGAAGCAGGCTTTGAGACCTGGGATCAATATTACTTGGATCGCCGTTGGTGGTATCTGAATCCGGACAAGCCAAGTGTTGGGCCATGGGTCGCCAAAAATCAGCTTTCCGAAGAGCTCTTTGTGATGGAGCGCAATCCTTATTTCTTTGCGGTCGCGAGCACGCGGATCTTCTCTCCGCGGGGGCGCTTGAGATTCGAGATGACGACAACAGAGACCGAGACGTCTTTGTGTTTCGGCGACGCCTAGGCAGGAAGGAAGCCGTCGTCGTCGTCAGCCGATCCGAGGAGAAGAAAGCTGTCGAGCTGCTCGTCGACGCTGGGCGGACGTACTTCAACCCATGGGCTTCCGAGTTCTTCGAAACAGCCGGGAGTGATGGCGTACTTCGCGTCCCCGGTCAACATAAGGAGGGAAAAAAAAAAGGAGAGAAGAAAAATTCGAGGAGGGGGGTGAAGGAGATTTTTATGTCTTAAAGCTTTTTAATGGTTGTGGTAAAGGGGTGTATTTTAAAGGTGAAAATTAAGAGGTGATTTGAACGGTGACGATTAAGTAGTGGAATGGAGGATTGAGATTAAGAGGTTGGATTTCAGTGGTCAAGATGAAGAGGTACAAACTATTTATATCTTTGGCCCTCCGGGTCGATTGATGAAAGCTCCCGACAGCGTCACCGATTCGGGCGGCTGAGAGCTGGAGAACACGTCGTACGACAGGTCGAACTGGCCGCTATTGTCGACTTGGCCTTGGATACTTGCCGGTGCAATGACATCGACGGTCGATCCCGATGCAACCACGAGCGGTCCGGCGGTCAGCTCCAACGTCGACGAATCGATCGCCAAGGTTTGGGTTCCGACGGCGTTTCCGATCTACACCAATATTAAGCAATAGTTTTTAATATACTTTATTGTATAATTTACCTCATAGTGTTATTTTATCATTGCTTAGAAATATGCGACTTTGTTAATTTTGACCCATAGGGCAGTCGTATCTTCACCTAAATTTATACTTTTCAAAAGTCTATTGCAATAATTTTCAATAGATTCTTTTGTATCGTTTCTCTCATACATTAAAAGTTTTCATTGTAGTCATTTCCCTCATAGGGCGCATAAGGAATTTCTTCTAATTTTTCTGATAAATCTGCAAGTTTTTCATTGTTAACTGGAATCATTCTTTCTAATTCTTTTCTAAATTTAGCTTAATATTGTTCTCCACTATTTAAAGCATCATCAATTTTTTATCTTAATGTTTATAATTATGTTTATGTTTCTTTAGATTTTTATTTTATACTTTCATTGCATTTAATATGGAATTCTGAAATAATAAATTCCTAGAATAATATCTTGCTACCCAATATAAACGATACAAATTTTCCTATTCACGCATAATTCCTCAAAACGAGATCATTGACTTTATTTCATCAGAAATCAGGGCAAAGAATCTCAGCTAAGTCTTGGAATGAGAATTGTATTCTATGATGGCGAATACGATATCCGATGCTTCACTTTCTCATGAGCTTGCGGTCTTAACCATAATATCAGTTTGAAAGTGACACCTAGAAAAAAACCATTACAGGTTATCGTTCGCAGCCGGCTCCGTTCGACCGTGAATCGCGATGCGAACTCCGGGCACTTCAAACTCGGCGACCCCACCGGATCGTCGATTCGTCGTCACGGGGTCGACACCCAGGAGGTCCCGATAAAACGCGACACTCTGCGCGACGTCCCTCGATGCCAAAAGAACGAGTGCGACGCGAGGTCGAGAGAGCGGAAGACGGTAGTCGCGCAGCTTGATCCGCGAAATGATCTCGCCCTAATTTGCTGGATGTCATCCAAAATTAGCCCAAAAATTTTGAAACGAGGGGAGTGCTTTTTACCTCAAAGAAAATTTTCCGGCTCTACAAAATGCAGAATCGACAACATCTATTCTTACTTTTTCATAAAAACATTATGATTTTTCTTTTTTAATTTGGCTTTGTAAAAGTCTGAACATTTAGGATAATCCTCAATTGTATGGCTAAAGAATGTCATACAGACGAAAAGGCAGAATTGTAAAAATTTAAACAGAAAATTCCATTCAAATTTTGCGCGCGTTCACTTTCAAATTGCGATGAATTCGGTGGTGTCAAAACCCTCCTATTCTTATACGGTGACCAAATTTATGGGTACAAAGGAAAATACATTTGACAAAAGCAAAAAATGAAAAAGATAACTCAGAAAAAGAAAAAATGGTTATTTCCAGTCAATGAATAAAACGAAAAAACAAAACTAATGCCTTTGTCATTTCGTATCGACTCACTGGGATATGTTGTTGAGTGTTATTATTGTTATAAGATGGATAACATTTTGAACTTGTATCACCAGTATCACTAGAACTTGTACTTTTAGGAGATTGAATATGTTTTAAATCACTTGTATGATTTGAAGATTGAATATATTCATCATATTCTGAACTAATATCACTAGTATCACCAGAACTTGTAGCATATGAAGATTGAATATGTTTTAAATCACTTGTATGATTGTCTGATTGTTTTTAAAATCATGCTGGAAATCATCCCTCCATGGAAAATTCTTCTTCTAATTCTTCCCCCAGTAGAAATTTGCTCCCGAAGAAAATTCTCTATGGAAAATTTATCTTGCGGGAAACTCCTCCAAGAGGAATTTCTCCCTTGGAAAAACCCGCTCCTTCGGAAAGATTTTTTAGACAGTTTCAACCCGATAAATATTTCCCTCAGACAATTCCCCTTAATATCTCGACAAAATTTGTCTTCCGCAACTCAGCAGAGGAAACTTAGTAACGGGAAACTCAACACGCCAGACTTTTAAATCTAACCTTTCACCTTTCATGAATCACACCTTTTTTTCAAATCTTCTCCTTCCTTCCAGTTATTTTCACGATTAAGCAGCACGACGATTCCACATTTAACGAATCATAAATAATTTTTTGCTCTCTATATTTCAAGAATAACATGATTGTTCATATTTTCACGTTTTGCCGGACACGACGGCGCTGTCGTCGCTTCCGAGGCATGTTGAACTCCGGGCCTTTCTGGAACCCGCGAGAAGCATCGGCGGCGATCTCTACGACGCTTTCATGCTCGATGACCGGCGGCTCTATTTCATGGTCGGCGACGTGACGGGAAAGGGTGTGCCGGCATCCTTGTTCATGGCGCTCGCCAAGGCTCTCTCGAAGAGCGTTGTCCTACGCGAAGGCAGCGATCTCGAGGAGACATCCATTGCCGCCGAATAATCAGAAATTTGCACCGGAGGGCGCGCTTCAGATGGCGCGCCGCTCTGGGCTGACATCTCCTACCGAATTGAGGAAGGGATCAAGAATGACAAAATACGACGAAAATTGGGTCCGCTCAGAAGAAGCAAAACGTGCCTATATGGCCGAAAATGGCCTGTACAACGAAAGCGAAGAACACTCTTCCTGTGGGGTTGGCCTGGTTGTGGCCGTGAATCACTCATTTTGCTTCATCGTGGAATCTTTCAAGCCATCGCAGCCAATTTCCATACAATTCCCCTGTAAAAACCAGATTGCTTCTGTATAAGTTAAATAAAAAAAAAATTTAACTGAAAGTAAGGAGCGACATTAAAACTTGAAAGGAACAGAAATTATTCCGCATACGAAAGGGGCTGTCCTCTCTCAACGCCTCGCTCTTTACGCTAAAGTTTGATTCTTTGTCACAACTCTACTACTGACGTTTTCGGGTTTCCCAGAACCTCCAATACAATTATGTGTCATACTTATTACCAAACCACCTCTAGACAAATTTTGGTTATTTTAAAAAGTATAAATCATCAATCCGAACCAGAATGACTGAGTTTTCGGAAAGTTCCAAGCAAAGGCCTGTCTTATTAAGAAATCAGAGTCCCCATTCATTCTTAATTATCTCTGATTATCTACATTTATTAAAGTAAATTAAGTGAATTTCTCCAACGCCTCGCGGCGGCCTACGAAGTCGCCGACCGTCAACTCGCGCTCGAGATCGCGAGACAGTTCCCCGACCTCGAACTGGGGATCGACGCGGCGGGCGAGCCGGGGGAGTCGACCACCATCCTCGGTGTCCTGCTCGGGTTCGCCGTCCCCCTGTTCGACCGTAATCGACAGGCGATCGCGGAGGCCCAGGCACACCGCCAGGAGGCAAGGGTCCGCTACGAAGCGGCCCCCCGTGGACTCAACTGTGGCAGCAAGTCTGGGACGAACACGGTAGCGGTGAACCCCTGACCAACTACCGCGTCTACGGCATGAGCCAGGCCTACGCATTCGTCCAGGCATTGCAGGCAGCGGGCGAGAACCCGACCCGCGAGGGCATCGTCGCCGCGATCCAGGACGGCGGAATGGACTTCGAGGGACCGCAATTGGCGCCGTACCGCTACTCCGAGGAAAGCCACCTCGGCATCTTTCCCTTTGCTCTGTGCCTTCTTCCGCCGCTTCTTCGCCCACCACTTCTTGGGGCCCTTCCTGGACTGCTGCAGCTCCTGTGCTCCCCATGAGAACTCCATTCCACAGCATTGGTGCCATGCTACGAACCTTAAACTTCTGCTTGGAGCGCTTCGTGAACTCGCTGTCTCGCAGCAACTCATCGACGAACGTACTAGCACGCTCTCGCTTCCTCAAGCGTGACGAGTAAAACTCCCTTGCCGGTCGTTCGGCGATTTCAAGCGAACCTCATCTCAGTCATCTGCAGCGCATTGTCCTCAACGATACAAAAAACTATGAGGCGCTGCTGACGCTGTACGGTCAGATTCGTAAAGGCATTACGATTCCCTGTGACGCAGACTCGACGTTACATCGCAAGCTGCTGGCCGTTGGTCTCGTGGTAGAGAATGATGCTGGCGACTTCGAAATTCGAAATCGAATTTACGAGGCCGTGGATTGGTCTCCAATCCCTTTAGACCTAAAAAAGGAACTAGAACTCTCAATTCCTGTTCTAATGAGAACATTCCAAAGTTTATGCGAATATGAGGTGGAGGTATGGATGAGGAACGGTCAGTCCTTCTCCTATACTGAGTAAATTCACCTCATTTTGGGGTTTAATGTTACTCTTTAGTCTTTACGTAGAATCACGTAAACAGCGTAGACCAGAAATATTCCCAGAAATCATAAGTGGGGCAAAGATTAAAATCAACGGGATCATTAATTTCGCAATGACACGCAGGATAAGATGATGTTCCATTACCCTGCCCTCTTCTTGCTGCGGCCCAACAGCAATAACACTCCAACGCATGCCGTGAATATCACGGTCACTTCGCCCAATGTATCAAAGCCCCGATAGCTGGCGAGCACAGATGTCACCATATTGGGGACACCGACTTCGACTGGAGAGTCATAAACGAAACGCGGTGGCTCATGGTCTACCGTATACGTTCTACGTGCCTCATATTAAAAATTATCCTTGAACAAAGTGAAAAATCTATTATTCAAAATCGGAAGTGAGTACAATATTTATCAGCCAAAAGCTGTGGCTTTCATGCACTATTATATTTTATTTTTCCATGTTGCAGATATACTTTCACTGAATCTCTTAGCATTTATGGTGACAATCCACGATTGAAGTAAATTCTTCTTGGAAATACTCTTTTGGAGCCTGGGTCAGGACGCAAGCGCAGATCGGTCCTGAAGACATATCCGTCGGCCGTGCGCTCCTGCATGATATGAACCAGACGGCGGATCAACCGCGCGAACACTTCGCCGGCTTCATCTGCTTCCGCCACCAACGACTTCGATGGATCGTAGATCGCGATCAGATCGATGTCGGAAGAGTAGTTGAGCTCTCCGGCACCAAGTTTGCCCATGCCGAGCAGCGTCAAACCGGAGCCACTTCCACAATCCTGTTTAGACCCGAACAACAACAGCAAGAAGAAGGAGACGAGAACATGTCGTCGTCATCATCATCATCACCGACAAATAGTGATATTGATTCCTTATCTGGTATTGACGCTTCAACATCATCATCATCGTCGTCATCGTCGTCGTGCTTGGATGGTGATGGCGTTCGGGGTCGTGTTGGTGACGGAATGAGTGGTTCAACATCCCCATCGATCAAAATGATTTCTTGCAGCTCAGCCAGATCTACATCCGGCTCGAATATTACACCTCGGCGAGTCGTGTGATTGACAATGCACTGGAGGAATACCCGAAGCACAAGGCGCTCTGGCACCGCCGAGGCGAAATCGCTATCAACGAAGAACAGTTCACGCTCGCCGCCGACTGTTTTATGAATGCGTTGGCCCAAGGCGACTCCTCGGCTGTCAACTTGCAACTCCTAGGTGTCAGTCACTACATGAACCTGGTGATCGCACAAATTGTAATCTGATACAGAAAAAAAAAAAAAAAATACAACTTCGCCAAATCTCTAGGACATGATAATTTTAAGACCAGTAACGGTTGGCTCGAGAATTTTAAAAGAAGCACAGCACCACGTTTAAGAAAGCTTGTGGTAGGAGTGCGTCTGTGGAAAGTGATGTTTGTGAGTGGAAGGGCTAGTTCAAGGATTTTGAAGGACCATCATCCAGAAAATATCTTTCTGAGAGCTAACAAAATTCTTATAAAATAAAAACTAATTCTTACGAATACAAAATAATTTTTACATTATCTAAAATAGTTTCTAAGAAACCTTGTCTTGATTCCAAAATTTGTAACAAATACAAACATTGAATATTTCTCGTTACTTAGCTTTTACAAGAGTTTATTGATCATCTTATTGGGTAATGGAACGGGTAGTTCCTTTTTTGCTCCGGGGCATAAAATCCAGTTTTATTCCACAAGCTCTCAAGCCTATCCTGAAGCTCCTTGCTTTCGTCTTCATACGCAAACGTTCCGATGAAGACTATTCCCGCTCCTACAATCAAGCTTGCTATCTGTACTGCCGTTCCATAGTCAAACAACGGTCATCCCTACAGAAACCTCTGGATGGTCCAAGGTATCAAAGGAAAACTCCGTGTAGTCCGCTTCGGGCACACAAGAGCCAATCGATTTCTCAGCCTGAATGGCGTCTTGTCATAATCAGATGATGATATAATATTGTCAAATATGTAGGTGACTCAAGATTTGAACTAAATTTTTTTTGTTCGATGCAAATTGCCATACCATTGCGTAAGTATAACAAATATGACTCATGCGCAAACCTTGTTAAAATCAATTGCTTATACAATTTATGCTCATAGAATGACATTAAATGTTTTCAGTTGTGTTGAAAATAGTACAATAACGCAATTAAGATTAGGCTGCACCTATAACATATTTAGACATATTAACATATTAATAGTCATATTAAGTAATACAACAAATTGGTATTTCCGAAGCGTATCGGGAATACACAAATAATGAGGAACGCCAAAAATCATTGCTAGTGAAATCTAGAAATCTTTTTCCATCAATTTTTTTTTGGGGGGGATGTACTTAAAAATGATTAGTCAGTTTCTATTTCATATAGTTCAGTTAAAAGTCAGTGTCTAGAATTTTTACTGATGCATCTCACTTGAAAAGGAGCTCTTTTCCATCGATCAATTGATGATCTAAAACAACTAAAGTTGATGCAATAAAGGCATTGGTATTTACTTTCGCCCCCGCCCCAAAAATGATTCCACTCGGATTAATGAGAAAGACCTTCCCATTTCCCTCTAAGGTTCCTAAAATATGGCTGACTTCACCCGATGTCACCCGGTTAAGAACAGCGGAATTTCCTCTTGGTTGGATGAACTTTCCGACTTTTAGGTCAAACCCGAGGCCAAAGGTCAGGATGGTTGTGGCGGGGATCACCAGCACGCAGACATGCCAGCTGATAAAGATGCCCCATTGCAGCAGTGATTGGCTGCCGATTTCCTTGTAATAGGCCGCATTGTAACCCGGCAGCCATGCAATCACCGCGCGGGTGATTTTCCAATGGGTCGACAGATCGATGTCCCCCAGCCCCATGGCGGCAAACCGTTGGCGGCAGGGGTACTCCGCGAAGTGCTCGCTGGATTCGGTGACGAAGTAACCGGTGCGCTTCAGCAGCTCGTAGCGCACGCGGTTGTCGTCGGGCACACCGCCATTGGCCGCCACCGCCTGCAATCGGGGATACAGGTCTTCGACGTGCCCGTCGGCGTGGTGCTTCTCGAACCGGGTGTAGAACGCCATGTGGTTGATGCCGGCGCACTCATAGGCAATGTCGTCGACCGCCTCGCCGAGGTCATGTGTTAGAAAGGACTATTGTCCGTTGTACACCCTAAATAACGAGACTTTAGAATGACGTAGACTCATAAAAAATGTAATTCTGACGAATTAATTGTTATCAATAGAAACCGTTGTGTCATTTTATCAGACTATAAATTCTACTTTTTCGCATAGATTAATTAACTGTATCAATGTCACAGTCAGATTTTAACATTGCACTTTTTTACATGAATTGTTGTCGTAAACAGAAGCGGATATGTCACTTGGTTAATACCAAGTGCCATAAAAATGTTTTCCTTTTTGTCCATTCCGCAGACCAGATTTTCAAATCTTTGGACTTATCTGTGTTTGAGCAGCAGCCTGGTCTATCACTTCCGAAATTACACTGATTTGAGAATTACACTGATTGATCGTTGCTAGAAGTGGTCACGTATCTGGCCATAAATTTTTCAAGGCTTTCAATAGTTGATGAAGGAAATAAATTCCACGATTTATTGGTATACCATCAGCACCCGCAGCAGTACCACCTTTTAAATTTTTAAATATCGACTTAATCTCTTGGCCATTCACATCACCCATCAAAATGTAATCATGTTCTCTCATAGGATAAATAACTATCTCTGGGATATCCGCTACCTCCCTGAAGATCTATATAATCACCTTCCAAAGGTTTAAGGTAATCAGGCTATGAGTCAGCTTGTGAAACAACCCGGATATTAACTTTTACCCTGAGGGGGTGCACACCCTCATATACGTAGGCTAATAACATCTGTTCGTTTAAAGTTTTAATGTTGCTCCATACTTCCAGCTGAAAAAAATCGTTTTTTCATTTAAATTCTGATCGTTTTTTTAAATAGTTCTGGGAAACTCGGTGCACCCTTTATGGAAAATTCTCTTCCCCCATGAAAAATTCCACCATGGAAAGATCCTCCCACGTAAACCTTTCCCCAACCCTCCTCCCATGGCTTTTTTACCCCCTTTGAATTCATATTCTAATCAATTTTGTCTTCTGAACGTAATTTTTTAGGTTATTATTCACTTAAGATTAACAAACCATTCCCTTTGTTTATTTTTGTCTATGACACTCAACTCACCTGCACTCTTTGGTGCATCCACCGAGTGGAGCGCTTGGCAACTGTTTAGCCGTTTCAAAGTAAAGACTGAGTGACACTAATAAAAAAGAGGCCTCTTTTTTATTAGCTGGGTACACTCCTCCTCCATCCCTTTCTCCGAAGCTTCTATTTTTATCTATTTTTGCTCCCTCGAATGGAATAAACGCACTCCATTCCTTTACTCCCTCTACCCTTTATTCCTTCCAATTTGCTTTAAAACCTTTCTTATGACCTCTTCTCAATTCATTCCGGGATGATCCACTTTCCGTTTGGCCTCAGAGGGGGGGGGGGGAGCAAAATTTTGGTAATCTTTTACTCTAGCTTTATTAGTGGAAGAGTGGAATATATTAAATTAAAAAAGCAATTTTTTAACTACAAGTAAGGAGCGACATTTCAACTTAAAACGAACAGAAATTATTCCATATATGAAAGGGATATTCCCCTCTTTATTGTCTTGCTCTTTACGCTAAAGTTTTACTTTTTCTCGCACTTCTACTTTTCAAAACAATAAAAAACTTTAGCATAAACAACGGGGCGTTGAGGAGGAGACAACATTTTTCCTGGATCACCCGTTCCAATTAACCGACCAGCAACCGCGCCAGATCGGCGACATGCGCCTCACTCATCATTGTCACGTGATCGCCGTCGACCCAATGGGTTGATATCTCTCCCGCCTCTTCCGGGCTCCAGCCGAGATGCTCGGCTTCCCATTCGGTTTGCCTGGCGCGAAACAAGGTGACGGGCACCGGCGACACACCGGTCCGATATGCGCGCCGCGCCGTCACATGCGCTTTTCCATTGTATTTTGTTTTAGAAACTAATAGCTTAAGAACAGATCACATTTTCCTTTCTGGCTAAATCTGCATATAATTACTATAAGAGTAATTAATTTAATTAGTGTAATTAGTAAAACTATGGTAATAATAAGTATCTGATCTCAGTTCTTGACGTAATAAATATCTCATATTCCTGAACCATACTCTTTGATCATTCTTAAAAATTCCTTCAATTTGTTAGCAAAATACTTAATTGGGGACAAGTGAGGTCGATGAATCCGGGACCTACGAATTGACCAGCCTTGCGACGGGAACGACGTACTCATTGCGTATCGATTCGTCTCAACATCGTCAAACCACACCTGTTTTGTACGCCGTCGATGATGGGACGCTGACGTTTGCGGATTCTGTTTTTGGGGGCTCCAGCACGTCGGATTCCCTGTATAGCGTTGACGGCATCACGGTGACCAACGACGGAAAGCAGCTCTATGCCACCAATTAGAAATAAAAAACTTTTCATCAGGCCCTAAATATATGGCCAAGTTGATTCAGCCGGAAAAGACCCATTTGACATAATATTACTGCTATTTCCATATATGGATGTCTTTAATGCATATTTTCCCAACTTTAATAAACTGTTTCACAAACTTCTTTGAAGTAAAGCGTAAGTTTTTCTTAATAAAGAAGTATTCTGCTGTTTTTTTAATGTCTTTTAAATCTTGTCTTATTTGATTACCGATATCGTTACGTAACAGTTCCAGGGTCACGAGTGTCTATGTGGAACAAATTCAGCAAATAAGTGCAGAAGATGTTCAGAAATGGTCTCACTGAATTCTTTCGTAGCGCATCTGCTAAATATCGTGCTCCTGTGGAGCCGATTTGGTTCCATCCAAGATCGACCAATAGGAGTGTCTGTATGAAATGGAAACATTCTGTAAACAGTTGCAATGTATTAGAGTCTTCTTAAATATAAAAACTCATTAAGATCCGATCACTCGTTCGTAAGTTTAAAATACCTCATTTTTTCAAATTTTTCCGAATTTACCTCCTCTCCCCAACTCCCTCAAAGAGAGTGTATCCGTTCCGATTTTGTCAATCACATATCTATGACTTGAGCTTATTTTTCCCACCAAGTTTCATCCCGATCTCTCCGCTCTAAGCGTTTTCCAAGATTTCAGGTTTCCCTCTCCCAACTCCCCCATTAAAACTAAATTCAGTTGAAATTCGTGGCGTTATTTTGAGATCTAACCTTTTATTAAAGAGAAGTGGGATATCGGAAGCTCAAGATTATAACCAAAGGGAAAGGGAAGTGCGCAGGTATTTGAAATTTGCCTTAAATGATGCACTTTCTACGCACCACCTGTTTGGTGTTTTTGGGCGTGCTAGGACGATGAAAATGGGTAGGTGTGTCAGGGAGCTTCACAAATTGACTTGATCTCCGCTGTGGGTGGGGGCTCACACCTTCGAACCAAGCATCACCTACAAGTTCCTGGGCATCACCACGCCCCACGTCTTCGGCGCGGCCCGCCTGGCATACAGCGACAACTACTTGCTCGGTGATCACGACACGGGCAGCCTGCGGCTGCGCCGCGAGCCCTACTCGGTGCTGGAAGCGGGGACGCGCCTCGACACCGCCTTTGGAGACCACAGGTTGGAGCTCGGCTACCGCTCGGCCGGCCTTAGGGTGACCTATTTTGGCGGTCATCATATTTTGCATTTCGTCAGGTATTGGCCACATGCCCTTACCAATTTGCGCTTTGCCAGAAAGACCACAACGAAGGCCTACTGCAACGTTTGCAGTTTCATAAGCCTTAATCCACGCCATAGACTTGAGCGCGGCTTTTTCTGCAAAAGGGCCAGCAAGCATTGAGGTATGAATTTCATCACCAGTTCTGTCTAAGAAACCCGTATAAATTCTGGATTATTCAATTGGAGTAAACAAAATGGCTATCTAAAAATTTGGATTGGATGGGTTTGGGGAAATGGTTGGCGTGGGAGGGGTGTTAATTCCCCTCCAATAACTTTCAACTATTAAAAAGGGCACTACCCCTTTTTCGGGAAAACATGATGCATTTCAGAAACACATGAGGTGTGGAGGGGTATCCATCCTCTGATCACTCTGAATCTTAAAAAAGGCACTAGAGGGAGCAACATTAAAACAAAACGAACAGAAATTACTTCATATGAAAGGGCTGCTTCCTCATCAATGGGAAGCTGCTCTTTACACTAAAGTGTGACTTCTTCTTTTAACTCTATTTTTTAAAACAGTAATTTCTGTTCGTTTTAAGTTTTAATGTTGCTCCTTACTTTCCGTTAAAAAACTTGTTTTTTTTTATTTAATTTCTGAACGTATTTGAATCAATGTTTGTTTTGATTTTGGTCAAAAAGGGAGTGCTAACACGCTCATGGTGAGGTGTTGGTGAATTATTTTTAACCTATTGAAAAAAGGACAAAAAATGAAATTTAGACCTTTGCATGATCGCGTTTTGTTGCGTCGTATTGAGCAAGAAGCGAAAACAGCTGGTGGAATCATTATTCCAGATACAGCAGTCGAGAAACCTATGGAAGGCGAAGTTGTTGCCGTCGGTACGGGACACGTAAATGATAATGGCGATGGCCATTGATACCTACAGTTACGGTCATAGAGGTGTCCTCGTTCCATCAAGCAAGTTTGGCGCGGGTATAGACTTGTCCCGGAACGATAAAAAGTGAAAACACCGTTTCCATACTTACGTTAGCGATAACTCAGGCAGAAGTGTTGCAGTTGGCGATAACGGTGGCGAAACCGTTTGCGGTAACGGGTCCACGCCGGGGTCATAACAGCGGCTCGCATCCGGTTCTGTGATTCTTTTGGCTGTTTCAACAGAGTTACCTAACCGGACCGGCCTTGCCATTTGCGCCATCGTTGCGTCGGTCTTCGCCCTGTCGCTTGGCGATGCCCTGATCAAGGCATCGAGCGCAAGCTTGCCGCTTTGGCAGATCTATGTGATGCGCGGGCTGTTGATCGTACCGGTATTGCTGGGCCTGATTCTGTGGCGGGGCGGGCCGGCATCCCTGGCGCCGCGGAACCTTGGCTGGACGGCGTTGCGGAATTCGAGGTTGTCGATGCCGATCCGCGCCGGATCAAGCGCCTGCGCGTGCGCCTGCATGGCAGTCCGCGCCCCGCGTCCGTGGCCGCGCCTACCGTGGCCGCACCGGAAGTCAAGGCCAGCTAGCACATGATCCCCTCCGTGGTCTCGTGGCTCGACGCACGGGCCTGGCGCCCTTTGTTTGCGTCTGCGCTGCTGGGGGCCGTGGTGGCGACCGGACAGGCGCCGCTCGGCTGCTGTACTTTTTATCAAATTTCCTCTAACTTTTTATCATTTCCTTCTTTTGTTGATTATTTCTATCTAGCTGGATGCTCCGGAGATTTATGATTATCTAGTTTTAACCGACTTATGCATTTTGTGGCGACTTGAGAAGGAAATATGAGCCTCTGTCCTACACTGGTGGGGCTGTTTGCTTTTTAGAGGCCCAGAGGAAATGTTTAAATAGTGTAACTACGCTCAATGGCACTATTGCGGATTCTGGTACCAATGGCAGCAACCCTTTGCTTATCGGGACGAGAAGGTCTTTTGTGGAAGCACACCTGGGTTTGGAAAGGGCTTCTACAAAGTAGGAATCGTTCTAAAATGTCTTGTGCAGCAAGCATTCTCGTCGATTGCACCATACCCAGATCTGATTGGGAAAACAGATTGCAACACCAATCAGGTCAACTTTCATCTGCAGGTTTCTACATTTGCTGTTTCGCATGAGTGAATTTCGTGCAAAATCGAATGATCAAATTGATGCTGATCGTCAAGAAGAATATATGAGTTTATATAATCCTCTTCATCATATTGTTGATTGTCCTTATAAAATTGTTGGTTGCCAACATTCTTGTACAAGAGCAATGTTACCCGAACACTTGTTACAATGTAAATTTCAAAATGATAGTGGAGTCGTAGATATTGAATTTATTAAAAAAACAACTTCTGAATTTGATTTTGGTTCTCGACCATCTTGTCGACTTCAATGAGCCCTTCCGACGGCCATTCGACTTTCAATTCCGGAACTTGATCGTGCCCCGCATAGAGCACCTCCCAGTCCTCGGGAAGTTCATCAATGATATGAACCCGCTGGGCAAAATCGCGTGCAAAAGACACGTCGTCTTCCAGGATAAGTAAGTTCTCAGCGCCAAGCGCTGATTGCCAAACGGTCTTATGGCTCAGGAAACAGCCGTGTTCTCCAGGAAATACGAGTTGAAGCCGTTGTCCGGCAACTGTGTGGCACGAGTGCCGACCGGAATACCACCGAAGTTCGTGGTGGTGTCGGTTACCTGGTTGACGGCGTCCAACAACACTTCCGCGTTAAGTCGCTTGGGGTAGTAACGCGAGAAGTTCTGCTTGTCCTTTTCGTTCCAGGCGTTGGGCTCAGAACTCAGCTGGTAAACGCTCGATGTGCAAATCGTGCGAATGAGGTCCTTATGAAAATAATTGAGTCACTTCTTAAATCAGTCTCAATTCAAAAATATTTTTTTTTCTTGTACTGTTTGTAGGCTGTGGCATATATTAGGGGAGGGCTACAGGAGAGATCCTCCTCTCCGTCGAGAACTTCATAAAAGGGAAAAGGGGATTTGTATGCAAACTATTCAATGGAAAAAAAAGTTCCAGCAACTGCTTTAGGGTAAATTCTGTAAGAATACAACGTTAAAATTCAGTTCCTGGGATTTGAGCTTTTGTCGAAGGCGCCGCGCGACCCTGGCGCGATAGAGAACATAACCGGGGTTAAGGGAGGTGATGTGATTATCGCTTATATCCAAGGACCGGGACATCGGTTGGAATTGATCGAGTATGTCGGCCCGGATGATCGCGGCTCGGTTTACCCACGGCCATGCGATGTCGGCTTCGCCCATGTCGCCTATGACGTGGACGATATCGACGCGGCGGTGGCGGCTTGATGCCGTTTGTTCATTAACAAGGTTGCGAAGCTCGAGTCGGTCTTCGCGCATGTCATACAACTCTTCGGTGGGCGTGAAGTCTTTCTCATCGTACGGCCAATAGATGTACTTCCAACTGGGCGTGACGACGGCGAGACTTTGAACAGACTTCGGCCCCCAAACGTTGATCAAGGTCAACGACTCGTGAATGCTTTCTTGGGGATCGTCGTAGAGTCGCATCAGATTCGCGCCGTCTGCTGAACTAAATGCTCGAGCAAACCAGTTGGCGAGACATTTAAACGATAGAGGGGTTAGAAAAGGTAGCAAGGTTGTTATTCAGGTTGGGCGTAGTTTTGAGCAATTGGTTGCCATTTGGTCAGTTTTAAAAGCCGGTGCGTGTTATACACCGGTGGCAATAGACGTACCAAGTGAACGATTACAGCGTATCACAGCTTTGCTCGATGCATCTCTGCTGCTTAAAACAGCAGAAGGAGATAAAGGGGCGAACCCCGTCGTGGATCATTACATAGTCTGTTGTAGCATGCTGCAGAGCCAAATGAGAGGACTCTTGCCGATTTGCCCCTGCCGCTATGACAATAGCTCCCTCTACTTCGCTTTGCACTGTTTGTATCCAGTCTGGGTGAGTGGCAAGGATTACTTGATCAAACGGATAAGCTGTCAAGCATGCATTAAGCGTGATTTTATAGATGGGCTCCCCATCAATAGTAAGAAAGAATCAAGGCAATTTTAGAGAAATATGCAGACATTAAGAAAATTGGAAGAATTGTGTCATTAAGATTTGAGAATATTCTCAAAATTGACATCGATTGTTCTTTTGACAAGAATTTATCAATTGAAAAAGTTCATGATTTGACATCGGAAATTGAACATATTATCAGAACAGAGATTAAAAATTCGGTAATCACCATACATCCAGAACCAGATGTATAAAATAATCTAGTTGCTTTGGAATTTCCCGCCGAGCCGGACCGCTAATGGTGTTCCACCCCATATGGGGGACTTCAACTGCATCAGCTGGAATCGATACAACATCGCCGGGAATCCAGCCGAGGCCCGGATGATCGCCGAATTCGCGTCCTCGCGTCGCCAGCAATTGCATGCCGACGCAGATGCCCATGAATGGCCGAGCCCGGGCCAGGGCGGTGTGCTCAAGGGCCTCGATGACGCCGTCGCGGGTTCGCGAACCAAACGATCGGCTCGCCGCCTTCGAGGCCGAGCACGGCGTCGAGGCGACCGTCGCCGTTCAGGTCCGCGAGCTCGACGCGATCCGGCTCGGCATCGGCGCCGAGATCGGCGACGCTGCCCAGCGTGTGTTCGCTCCAGCCCGCCGCGTCCTGGCGCAGCCAGATGGTGCCGAGCAACAGGTCGGTGTCGCCGTCGCGATCGATGTCGCCGATGGCGAGGTCTTCCTTCTCTTGCGCCTGGTTGTGCCTTTTTGGAGAGCCGCCTATTTACCCAAAACAAAAGCCCCGCTCATTTGAGCGGGGCTTTTGTGGAAACCGCAGATTTGAGAGTTTGTCAAACTCTCGTGTTAGTTACCTATTGTGAGATTTTGAGGTGGAGCTGGTGCCACCGTGTCTGCTGGAGGAGGATTTGTTGACCCACCACCACTACCCATTGGTGTAATGGCCCATTTAGGACTTTCCGTTTTATGTTGACAATATTCGTCGTTATTACGATGCGTTGGTTTGGCTTGATGAAAATGATGCAATTGCTGACCCAAGTGAAGAAGAGCAAGCCATTGAAGAGGTTAACACTTCCACAGAAACGAGCGAAAAGCCAAACGACACAACACAACCAGACTCCCAAGAGCAGCAGACGTTAGAAAACAACTAACCTAAAGCACCAGAAATCTGTTTACTTGTCATCAAATGATCATTATCTTTGCGCCTTTATCAATGGTTCCCCCAGTCCAATACAGCTACTACGTAACTTTGGCGAACAACTGGTCGACATTCATGGCCAACACGCCCATCAATCTTTATTAAGGAAAGACAATCAACGTCAATTGCTGGATGACTTTGCTGAGCATGATCAGTTATTGAACGATCTCAATAAACAATTTGAACATTGGAATGAGATACAAAAACAACTGTGGATGATGCAGTCGAAGAGATAGTTGCATTTTACCTTATTTTTCAGCTATCACTTTTTTTTCCTTTGGTTTTAGTTGTGAAAAACGCAATTCCTGTCATGTGAGTAGAATTTTAAGCCATTTTAATGGATTTTTTCTAAGTTTAGGAAATGAGCTTCTAGATCTTAGAAACCTCATATATTGTGTTGAGAAAAGTTGTGAAGCTGAAAACAGTTTTGTTGTACTTCATTTAAGCCAAAGATCTATTTTTCAAGGTTTCAATTTCGAAGGCAAGGAAAATATCTTTCACACGACGCAGAATTCATAGGAATAGTGAAGTACAGTTTAAATAGATCAAATATCAGAGGAAACTTATTTCAAGCATTTTTCAGAAAAAAAAAACAGATACTTTTTTGAGAATGTTATTGTTTTTTGTATCCTCAACTGTGTAAAACACTGTAACTCAAGACATGCAGCGTCCAAAATCGAGCTTATAGTATTTACACACTGAGCTCACACTCTCGGCGCGCACGGCGTCGGGCATGGAGAACTTTCTTGCCAGTCCCAGATAGCCACGCAATGCCCGTACGCGGTATTTTTCCGCTGGGCCGTTCTTGGCCAGATCCAGCAGGACGGGTGCGGCCGCTACGCTGTTCCACTTGCCCAGTAGGCGACTTCCCGCGTCCTGCAGCTGCGCGTCGGCACTCTTCGCGGCGGTCGCCAGCGTGTCGAGTGCTTGCTCACCGCCCACCTCGGTCAAATTTTTTCGCCAAAAGTTACCAATTTTCAGCCTGGCTAAAATAACGTTTGGTACTTTGAACAAAGTGAATCTGGCAAAAATTTTGTAGCCAAACTCGAGTTTACAAATAGAGATGGTAAAAATTAGCTCCATCTGGAAACGGTGCCTGCCATTTTCATTCGTTTAAGCATGAATTAAGACGAGTCTAATTTGCATATTACTCTGCTTCAGGACTAAGAATCAAGCTGCTCGTGTTGTTATTATTAGCAACAATCAAACAATGAAACAGGCTATATCTAACACAAAAACCCATACTGGCTCTTTTTATCTCTCTGATCAGCACTACTTGGTGACACATAGTCGTTTAATTGTTTTATTTTATTTTTATTGCTTTACTTATAGTTAGCTTATAATGTATATATGGTATATCTATATATATAAAAATAAGTTGTCTGTGTGTGGATCTGTGGATGGATCAGGTGACGTCACCTCCATGAATACATTCAAACGTCTTTCAACACTTGGGGATGCAAAAGCTCCAACTGCAGAAACCCCAGAGGCAGAAGCAGAGGTCCTACTCAAAAAGGCATCCGAAGATTCTACAGCGAGTTTGAAAGAGCTAGAAACAAGACAAAACACGTTAGCCAAGATTAAGGCTGAGGTAGAGGATACCCCTCCCCCGCCGCCGATAGAGATTTCAGTGGAAGTAGTTACTACTCCTCCGGGTAGAAGACAATACGCCCCCTGCTGCAGTATGTAGCGACCTTACCCTTGAACTGGACGATACTGGCAATGCTATGCTTAACCTAAATGATGTTTCCGCAGGAAGTAGCGACAATTGTACCCTGGGGATTATAGAAGCATCGAAGAACCAGTTTAATTGTACGGATGTGGGTGCAAATACGATTACCCTTACCGTGTATGACGTCACAGGAAACTCGAATACCTGTACAGCCGCCATATGGGGGACAGCAGGCCTTTGTACAGAGCCAGTGCCTAGTGCCGCACAAGGAGAGGCAGGGATGCGTTGGGCGAGGAGGGGCGGCAGGTACGAGGCAAGACGAAGACCACAAGCCAATGTCAACGTACGCCTTCGGTGCGCACCGTCTTGGCCAGGCATTGCAGAGGGCCCTCGAATCGACTTGTGCTGACCGAGTCAGTGGCTAGCCGTACTTTTAGCCTACACGAAGCCTCAGTCGACCGTGGCCAGCGCGATCAGCGGGATGAGCGCGATCAGACCGAGGTACAGCGAGCCGGGAAGCGTGATGCGGGTGAGCACGTAGTCGAGGTACTCGGCCGTGGGACGCCCTGCACGGATGCCCGGGATGAAGCCGCCGTACTTCTTCATGTTGTCCGCGACCTCGACCGGGTTGAACGTGATCGCCACGTAGAAGTAGGTGAAGCCGATGATCAGCAGGAAGTACGCGGCCATGGTGGTTTATCTTATTTTGCACACAAGCCAATTTTTCTGGCAAACCTGCAAAAAAAAATCTAAGCAATATTTTTCTTAAGGAGTTACATTTGTAATAAATGTTATTGTAATTTCTGATAACAAAGTAATAAAAAAAAAAACTGTTTTGCTTTTGCTCTCTTCTCTTTTGCTTGGTAGTAAACTATGTTATAACACATTTTCTATGTTTTCGGAAAAATATAAAAATATTAGTACCATGACAGAATTTGCGATTGCTATATGTCACTTGGTTAATACCAAGTGCCATAAAAACACTATGCTACAATGAGTTTAACCGAACAGACGGACCAAAGGATGATGAGGCGATAAACGATAAAAAGCTGATTCCGACAATTTTGCACTTATATCAGGGACATCAAACTTACAAATTATCTTACCATTGCTATACCAAGGGGGGAGATAAGGTAAAAATTTACAATATCGGAAATAAAAAGGTTGTCTCTCATCATTTCTCGCCAGCACAATGATAATGATGATGACATCAACCAATATCACGGTAACTCTATTTATCCCACCCTGATTGCGAAAAAGTCCATGCTGTGTTACACTGAAATCTTGGCGTCTTTGGACCGGTTCGAGGAAACACATTTCCAGCAAAGGCAGCAGCAACGCAATTCTCCAAAGTCTTGTGTCGCCGAGAAGGATAACAACGGTAGGCAAATGGGGCACCTACAAAACCTGACTGGCAGTTCAACGTCGAAGAGCTGGAAAAGTTAATTACACCTAAAACAAAACTTGTAATTATCAACACACCTCAGAGGCCAAATGGACACCTTGTGGAAAACCCGCAGGAAATTGCGGATATGCTGCAGAGGCACCCTCAGGTAATGATAATATCGGATGAGATTTTCTCACAGGTTACCTTTGGTAAACCACATCTTTCAATCTGTGCTATTGAAGAGATTCCCGCGAGCGCTTGGGCGGTGGAGCTACTGGCTCCGGCTCTAGTGCCCGACCCGGTGATACCGGTCGGGTATTTTCATTGTTACCGGCGATATATTCAAAGTCGGTATTATTATCCACGCTTTACTTCCTTGCTTCCAACGATCCATTAAAATCTCGTTGGCATTCCTCTTGTCAGACACGGGATCAACAAAATGATCCATTCTTGCGGCTAATGGGTAGTCGGCATGTCAGACATTCTCTAAGGGTTTTCCAAGATTTTCCGTTTATAAGATTTCTGTTTCTCCCCTCCGAACCTCTATGTCCCCGGATCCGATTGAATTTGAAAATAGAACATCTTAAACTTAAGATTCTTCTATATATCAAGTTTCATTAAGATCCGACCACCCATTCGTATGATACCTCGATTTTAACGTTTTCCAAGAATTCCAGTTTCCCCCTCCAACTCCCTTCAATGTCACCGGATCTGGTCGAGGTTCATTGTTTATATATAGTATATGTTATTGAAAAAAGTAAATATGTTTCAACTTTACTTTCTAAAAAGACGAAGGGCATTCAAGTATTCGAAGAGTATTCGAAAGGATGACGGAATTATTTTGAAAGTTCCAGCGTGTGTTGAAGGATATGTTGAAGAAACCAAAGTTGCTATGCGCGTAGTTTTAATAATGCTACTACAACTATTGCTACTAAACAGGGTAGAAGCGTTAAGGTGTTGGCTGAAGAATAATTCTGCCCGTGAAGCTATTATTGACACTCTCTTGCCAGCTAGCGTATAAAGTAAGTACTACTTACGAACACGGTTGCCAGACTGACATCCAAGTTATAATGATCTCATTTGCACCGAAAAATTACCCCAGGGTTTATTTTTTGATTGTTCAGGGTTTTGTTTTCGCTCTTTACTTACATCAGAATTACTAAATTCAAAATCTAATATGAGCATTATCAAGTTTAAAAAAGGGCGGGGTTATTATCCTTGCTCTCTGGTATAGGCTTAAGGAATATAACGATCATCTTATAAAACTACGTCACAGATGTAAACCAACGGAATTGGAGCACAATTTTGCCAAGGAATTACGTATTTTCTTTGTTCGAAACTTAGACTTTAAAGTTTGGATTTGAAAAGAAGTGATGAATAAAGTTCAGTCTTACAAAATCGTAGCAAATTGTAGACTAAACAGTAGTATGGGTCGTCGGGAGACCTTTTTAGAGCTGGAATTCGGAACGGCTGTAATGCTTCTTGAGTCACAATGAGCGGTGAAATACTGGTGACAAATGACTTGGCTAAAAACGGGCCGAGCGGCCGATACTCCCATTTTTGCAAGTCGCGCGCCGACCAATCATTCAATATGCAGTAGCCAAAAATATGCGAACGGGCTTCTGAAATGGGGATGGTTTGCCCAAGCGGATTGCCCTGACCCATGCCGGATTACAAGGGGTACCAAAATAGACAGTTTCCGGATTACTTGGGGTCCACTGTCTAAAGTTTTATGGAGTGTGCAAGTCTCCGAATGCAGCTGAAATATCATTCAAAGAAAGTTTTTGCTAAAACTGTTCTTGATTATTTTTTTCCTGCTAGTGGAGTTTTTAAAAAATATGGCAGTTTCATCGTTCTTAAAAGAATTTAATTTACTTTAACCTTTTGTTTAAATGATTTCTGTAGCACTGGAGACGACGATGAGCGCAGCGGACAATGCCACGCTTTCCGCCGATGACTGGGATGAAATCAACTTCCCGCGCCCGGAGGAAAACGACTTCGACCGGGTGGTCGAGCGCGCGATTTCCCGGCGCGGCTTTCTGGGCGGCGCGCTGGCCTTCGGGTCGGGCGCGGCGGCGATGGGCCTCGGCGCGCTGAAATCCTCGACGGCGCTTGCGCTGGAGGGCGCGCGTTTCCGAATTAAAAATCAAAGCTGATAAATTCAATGAGTTATTGCAAATGTCTCAATCAACAGCCTATCTTAATCCTCATAGAAGTCCACATACCGGTGGATATCACTAAACAACAATGAAAACAAAAAAAAAATAACTAAGACAGTCGTTTCTTTCTCTTCTTTGTTATTCTAATAAAACGAACTAATGTTTAATGTATAAATCATCTTTTTTTTCCTCTCATTTCATTGCTTTCAGATTTATCAGGCAGTGGATCTTAGGACCCAGAGGCTTCCCTCGTGGACTTGTCTGACAGATACTAGTCTAGGCTATATTTTGGGGTTAAAATAAAAACCGAAATAACGAATAAAAAATATCATCGTTACCTCGACTAATTTCGAATCCTTTTCGCAATAATTTTTGTTGTCTAACAGCTTCGACCGAAAGCTTGTCACTCCAAAATTTTTCCGTCTAGTCTCATTGTTTTTAAAGGAGCCTTTGTTGTTGTTGTTCAATAATAGTGTTGTGAGTACATGGGTTTTATAACCTGAGCGAAATGATGACAAGTATGTTAAAGACCGCAGATCCCACAATGGCGCCCACCCCTACATCGCTTTCGACAAAGACACTTGCAAGAGATGTAAACAATTCTGGAGCCGAGGACCCTACAAGTGTATCATCAAATACGAGGAGGGGAGAGAGAGTGTGTGTGTGTGCATGTTTGAGAGAGCGCAAAGAGGCAAAACTAAGCTTTGTTGATGTTTTTAATTACACTAAATGATGATTTTTGTTTTATGATTGTTCGACGCTGATGCTTACAATGTTTTTTTTCTTTTTTTTCTTCTTTTTTTTACAGTCTGACGTTTCGACAATTTGATGTTTTTGACAGTTTGATATGGCTGTTTGACGATGACGATGTAAATCTTATAAGAAGTGAAACGCTTGAATTCTTCCTTTATAGAGAATTTTACCCCGCAATTAGAATTTATTCTCATTTTTATTCCATTTTTTCAGTTTTTGACCAGCTTCGAAAGTGGAACCCATGTGGACGTACCTTGCTGTGAGATGATACCAGTCAAAGCCTTTCGTTTAGAGCCACAAACTAGTGAAGGCAACCTTACAATTGACGGTGAAAAAGTCCCCACTGCCCCAGTTCAAGTTGAGATTCTGCCTTCATTTTATAGAGTGTTTATGCGATAATGTTTGGCCGATTTGTCTCGCGACGAAGGACGCGGACAAGATCGTCGAGACCTGCCGTCTGATCGCGCCGGTGTTCGGCGGCATCAATCTCGAGGACATCGGCGCGCCGCGTTGCTTCCAGATCGAGGACGAGCTCCAAGATCTCGGGATTCCGGTGTTTCACGACGATCAGCATGGCACCGCGATCGTTCTTCTGGCTGCGTTGATCAACGCGTCGAAGGTGACGGGCCGGGGCCTCGGCTAGAAACATTCCAGCAACAGCGTACCCGCGGCAAATGACTTTACGGACAAGGTGCTGATAGCGGTATTGCCTAGTTCCGAACCCAGCAACATCTCCATCACACCCGAGACAATGGGGCTTTCCCAGGACAAAAACTCCATATCTTCCCGGGTCTGCGCTTTGTCGCGGTCAAAGGTCACGGTGAGGCCATCATCACCCAGCAGCGGGAAGTGACCGGTCAACATGTGCTCGGTGGGATCGTCGAGGATTCAAGTTTTCGACGTACGCGACCTGGTGGATTCGTCAGGCCATCACGCGGGCGATTGCCGATCAGGCGCGGACGATTCGTATTCCCGTGCACATGATCGACGTGCTCTCGAAGCTGCGGAACATTCAGAAGCGACTGCAGCAGGAGAAGCGTCGCGAGCCCACCACCAGTGAGATCGCCGAGCGGGCAGAGCTGGATGTGGATGAGGTCCGCCGGATCATGGATCTGTTGGAACTATAGTCGCGGGCCGGCGTTCGCGCATTGATTGCGATCAAGAATCGGCGCGTGATCAGGGTTTTCCCGGTTCCCGGCGGGCGTGTTTCGGTGAGTTTGCCCCGGACCCGTCTTCTTGTGTGAACGCGCCAACATGTAGGGGTTGGCCTCGTCGCCGACATGTGATCAGGTGGTCGTTTTGGGCCGCCAAACCGGCGCAATAGTCCTGACCTGCCGGGTCGCACCGTGAGGTCGACGACGCACAAATCTCCCGCATCGTCGACGGCGTGGTCGAGGAACTCAAGCGACGGGGCATTTCTTCCTAAGTTGCCACGTGAGAAAAGGTTCATGCAGGGGCAGGGCAGGGGAGACCACGGTTGCGGTCGCCCCCTGGGTTACGGGTATCATGTCGTACCGTAGTCCGGAGAGCCCCGATGAGCGCTGGAGAAAAATCCCCAATGAAGGTTGTGCTGGCAAGCCCGCGTCACCGCGTCCCGGCGATGACAAACGATCGGATCCTCGGTCGATTCTGGTTGTGTGATCACCAACTGGCCGCCAGAGTTATCCGCGTATTGCGACAACAGGTCACCGGCCGGCGGCGACATGATTTCGGTGGTGGATAGTTCAAAGGTTTCCAGCGACAAAGACGCATCGTGATCTCGATTCGCCTGGTGCGAGTTGTTTTCCGACATGAAGTTTGTTTTCGAGGTTGAAGGTTTCGTCGTGATTGACCGCACACGCGCCTCCAATGTTGGACTTTCCACCGCTGCCATCGCCCAGTCTGTCAGTGTCGCCATGCGCGGAGAAAACCTGCGTGAATTCCGCGACCAGAGCGGTGAGATATCCGTGCGCATGGCATTTCGGGAAAATGACAAGCAGAGCATTGAACAACTTGCGAACTTGCCGTTGTACACGCCCGACGGCCGCCGCATCACATTGGGTGCAGTGGCCTCATTGATCTCCATGCTGGACCCGCACCGCGGAACCCGCGCTTGCAGCCCCGGAGACCAAATTTTGGGAAGGCAATGATGAGCAACCACAAGAAATTCTACATCAATGGCGAATGGGTCGATCCGGTTAGCGGCGTCGATTTCGAGGTCATCCATCCGGGCAACGAGGAGACCATCGCGACGATCGCGCTGGGCTCCAAGGCCGATGTGGATAAGGCTGTCAGCGCCGCCACGGAAGCCTTCGCGAGTCGTCAGACCTATCGATTTAGAGCACGCGGGGACGGCTACATCTTGAGGCGCGATCCGCCCACCAGCCTAATCGATACCGAGCGTGCCCACGAATACAGAACTTACGAAGCGGTCTACGCAACCCCCTTACCCGTACCCGAGCCTATCCTTCTGGAAACCAACGAAGCGCTTTTAGGTGGCGCATTTTCCATACAGCGCGAGGTGAGTGGTTGCGCATCCGCGCCCGGCGCAACGTTTCAGCTTTGGTAAAATAAGTAATTTACAAAATCATTAGTACTAGTTCACAATTGGCCTCAGAATTTGCATCAAATAATACACTGTGTTGAAATACACTTCTTACTGTTCCAAGAAAATAAATCATTGGGCGGAAATTTGTCTGGCCCAGTGACGCCTCAAGAGGTTAAAATACATTAATTTAGAAAAATTACAGTCCTTCGAATCAAGAACACCCGCAGAAGTTGTTCTTAAGGAGACAAAACACCTTGGCGATTACTTGTGCAACATGGCTAATATCAGTTTCAACCCCAACATGTTTCCCATACTCTTTGGCTATTATACTCTTTGGCAAAATGGCTAGTACCAGCTTCCACACTCATATACTTCCCACATTCTTTGGCTATCGTTGGTCATATTTGGCTATTATAGTCTTTAGCAACATGGCTAGTACACTTTCCACTATTAAATGTTTTTCATACTCTTTGTTTTCAAAGTTTATATGACAATCATTCGATACAAAGTGCCCTGATCTAAAACAAAACAAAGAAAAAAAAAAAAGAAAAAAAAAATACATTTTGCCCACATCGCTTTTTTCTTAGGCTGCACTTTTGCGCTGCCTGTGATATGACAGCCCTTAATAAAAACCTTGTATGTCTATAAGGTTTTATATGAGGCATAACTTAAAACTCTTGTCCCTGGGCTCTGGGGGTTTTGTAAACCCCAACAATAAGAACGCGTGCATATGACGAACGACGACGGAGGAATCTCTGTTGTGTTGGAAGTATCTTTTTCCTTCCACGGGTCTCGTCGCGAACTGACTCAATCGACTGAGCTGTGCGCTCTCGTTTTCTCGCGCGGTGTCGTAGAAGACTGACTCATTGACGGACGAAGTACGTACGAAAAATACGTACTTATTTAGTTTCTAACGTACAAAAACTCAAAAACTGTATATCCCTTGGTCGCCGCACTCGGCCTTTGACCTCAACCGAACCCGTCTCTAATCCGCAAACGCGCTCTGAACGGCCTGACTGAAAATCAGGGCCCTGGCATCCAGTGCGTCCTGATGATCACCGTCGAACGCGTGAACCATGGTGCGGAACTGTTTTGCTTCTTCGCCCAGTTCGGGCTCCCCGACCGCCCGGCGGAGATGGATCAGGGCGTGTTCGTGCCTGACCACAAGGTCTGCCAGATGGTGAATTAATAAGTTCATAAAATATCCAATTCAATCCTGGTGTGTTCATTTTGAACTCAGATTCAGTACTATATCCTTCTAGTTGCCTTTTATATTATTTATATGTTTATATATTTCTTATTTTTTATTTACATATTATTTTTTATATAATTTATTTTATATATTTCTTCTAGTTGCCTTTTTTTGTTATAAAATCTGTTTCTTGTATTTTTATGTACTCCGTCTCTTTTGTTTCATGTAGGCGTCGGTCCTTTCTTCCTGGGCTTTATCAAGTTCAACCTGTGCATCGGCATAAGCTGTTTGCGCACGCGCGTTTTCGTCGATGGCGAACATGGCGCGTTCTTCAGCCTCTTCCAGTTTTGTTTCAGCCTCTTCCAGTTTGTACTCAGCTTCCTCGCGTGCCTCAATAGCTACCGCTCGTGCTGAATTGGCTTGCCGCAAACTGTCGAGTGCTGCATCGAACTGAATGCGTGCAACTACAAGAATATTGGTCTATACCTTGCCATTCAGGGGTATCATTTCAATAACTTTCTTAGTTGAAATTAAAGGATCATCAAAGGGGTAATATATTGAAGTATTAACCATCATTAAAGCAAGGTCAACTATTCAAACAAATGTCATGAATTCTTAAGGAGGAGTTCCCCAAGTAGGTACACTAGTGGGAAGGGAACACCCCATATGAAAATATATTAATAATATCAAGCTATCTGTTAACTTTCGACTAGGCCTACTTAGGAGTCCACTTTTGTATAGTTCAATCGTTTAGTAATGCAATATTGTACTATTTAAGATTTTTTCCCCCTTATTTCTTATGACTTTATAGACGAAAACATAAGATAATCAGCACCAACTATACCATACAGTTATAAATTTCACCATATCCTGAAAATGATTGATTGCCTTTTGAAAACAATTTGTCTAATTTTTCCATTTGTTTTTGTCCTGGTCTCGTAGGTCGCGCCGGTCGCCGGCTGCCAGCTCGAACAGGTCAGCACGGCGCTGGCGTCGCACTTCATCCAGCGCGAGACCTGCTCCGCGTCGGTCCAGGCCGAGTACACGAGGTCGATGGGGGCGTCGTACTCGCGGGTGAGGGTCACCGAGAGGCGTTCGTCGGTCATCTCTTGTCCTTCTTCTTCTTCTTCTTCTGAACCGTCTCGAGGTAGTCCGCCAGGTCGTCGAGGTGGCAGGACCGTTGGCTGGTGATCAACTACTGGGCCGAGTGGTGCGCACCATGTCGCCATGAAATTCCCGAGTTCAACGGGCTGCACGATGAGCGGGTGAGCAACGGCCTGGTTATGTTAGGCGTGAACTACGACAACTTGCAGGGTGACAAATTACAGGACGTTATTGCACGCATGGACATACAGTTTCCGGTTCTGGCGGAAGACCCGCAGCAGCGGTACGGATATGAGCGGGCATTAGAACATCCAAGGTACAGGGTGTATTTAGTGGCTGAAAACTTTTTGGAAGTCTGCGAACTAGATTTAGAATGTTGGAAGCTAAAGTGACCATAGTGGTCAAGTAGGGTTCTGATAGGTGGGAGCTTCAAAGGGTACGATATAGTAGAGGTGTAAAAATTAGAACATCCAAGGTACAGGGTGTATTTAGTGGCTGAAAACTTTTTGGAAGTCTGCGAACTAGATTTAGAATGTTTAACAACCTCCAACTCAATATACTTTCAAAAACATACCCTCCACGTTTGAAGTAACATACCATGATGCCAGGTGTAGAAAAACGGCCTGTCCTAATCAGTAAACCGGGTAATTCAAATAAAAAAGAAAAATAAAGAGATCATGTAAGCGGTTTCCCTCATCCTGAAAAAACTGTTAACAAATAATTTTATTAACAATTAGGTTTTCGTGAGCTGAAAAGATTTGGTAGTTGAAATTGCTATTAAAAGCAGAAAAAAGAACAGAGCAATAGTTGAACGTTTTTGTTTTTTCGGAGTCGTATAAACCGTTTTCTAAGAAAGTTTATGAAATTCGGAAATGAAGGAAAAACTGGTGGGGTCCATTATAAGTCAAGATGCTTTTATGGTATTTTCAAATTTCACGCCAAAATAGAGTGAAAACGGCATTGTTTTTTCCATGGTTGATTTTAAAAACTTTAAGGGTTTTATAACTGTGTGGTTTTTGTTTTCATTTCCGAAAATTTACAATTATGGAGATACGCTCTTTTTGATGCCCGACTGAAAATGTGCTCACTTAGCTGTATTTGATTTAGTTTCCTAGTTTTCAGCAATACTGAAAACTGTAAAAAATTTATTTCAAATGTTTCGAAAGCCTTCATTTTGTAGAAGTAAAACTTAGGTACAAAGGGTGGGAGGTCGGGCCGGCAGGAATTTTTATATTTAGTGTAATTGCACTTAGTGGCCACCCGAACGAACGAAACGTCGATACCTCTTGGTTTTAAATCTGTTAGCCTCCTTGGAACAAAAACCAGGAATAGAAAAATATCTAGAAAAACCTTAAAGAAGATCTAGAACCTAGGGAAGCGTTTAAAAGACACTGTCATAGATGGGATAAAGACTAGCTAACGTTTGCCCAGAAAGCTGTAGCTGATAGGTTAACATCGTCGTGAGAATTAATGCCAAGGTTGACGTCGAAACTAGATGTCAACGGTAGCCCATCCTTACGACCGTTACATTTGGCTTTGGAAACCAGATCGCGGCCAATAATAAACTACTTGTTAGAGCATGGCGCCGATATTAATGCTGAGGATGAGCAGGGCTTTGCACCTTTAGATATTGCGATGCAAATAGGTGATCAATCTTTGGTATCTTTAGTGCGGCTGAAGGGTGGTAAAGCTAGTTTACCGTACAGCGAAGATAAGTGGAGGGCTCATTCTAATAGAAATTAAAAGTTCTAGTCCCCTTTTTAAGTGACCAAAAAATTGGAGGGCACCTTGGCCCCCTCCCACGCTAATTTTTTCCCAAAGTCAACGGATCAAAATTTTGAGATAGCCATTTTGTTCAGCATCGTCGAAAGACATAATAGCTATGTCTTTGGGGCTGACTTACTCCCCCACAGTCCCCGGGGGAGGGGCTGCGAGTTACAAACTTTGACCAGCGTCACTTGGCCTGATCTATACGCTCTGAAAATTTTAAGACGAGTAATTTGTAATCTAATTTTCACATTGCATTTCGTTCCAAAATACAGTTTCACACCAATCAAAGGAAATCGGTGTGAAAATTTAACGCCGATTAAAAGAAAACGACGCTTGGCAGATCTCGGGTTTCAAGAATCAACACTACCCACTTTTTTCAGTTATATTTTTTCATTTTAGGTTTTATTGCCTCAATATGCTTGCCGTCGCGCCGGAGGGAACCGCGCTGGACGGGGCCATCGTCGCGGTCAGCGAAAAGAGCCTGAACAAGCGGGGAGACGTGTTTGCCGCGATTGTCACGGGTCCGGGCAAGGGCGTGTTCTTCGTGCACCGGAACCCGCCCTTCGACGTGACCGACGGCGACTTCCTGCCGAATGGCGACCTGTTGTTGCTGGAGCGCCGGTTTTCTGTTTCGCAGGGTGTCGGAATGCGCGTCTGCGAAAAATGTTTCTCCAAAGGGATACTCAAAAAGATACATGCAGATAAAGGACAGATTTAAGGGAGACAAAATCTTTAAGGACTATCCTCTCTGAAAAACGTTGTATCTTTTCACGTGGGAAACTATAAGTAGTAAAAGCCACTTTGACACATGATTGAAATGATTGCTCAACAACTCCTTGTTAATTCAAGCTGGAACTTTTTCGCTGAGATCACTAACGGCTCATTAATGTAGTATCATGCAGTTGAGGGGCCCAGGAACCACAATAAAACCTTGCTGGACACCTGTCTTCACTGATAAAGTGGCACCACATCTTCCATTGAGTTACATGCAGCTCCATTCCACAAGATAGCTTTTCAAAAAGTGAGCAATATTTATGGGGTAGCCCTCTGGTTCTTGGTATCAGCAAGAGCAAATGATAGTCCATAGAACCAAAGCTGCTTTGAAGCCTATGCTTTTTGGTGGAACTGTGCTCGGCGTCCTCGCCGCCGTCGAGGGCGATCCGGGCGGCGGTCTCGACGGTCTCGGTGTCGACGTGGATCGGTCGCGTCAGGTAGAGGCGCGCCTCCTTCGAGAGCGTGAGCACGCTCGTCTTGTCGTCGATCCCGAGCATGGCGCCGCCCGCGACGGCCTCGGGCAGCCGCCCCTCGAAAGCGAGCATCGAGGTCTCGACGACCTCGAATCCCTGGAGCGCGAGGCCGGCGGTAATGCCATAGATTTTGTTTCCCTTTAAAGATATAGAAAAAATTGACTTAATACAAAAAAAGCGAACAAAATGAATAAAAATAATTAGTTATTAAGCTCTAGGGAGTTTTTTGCAGCTAGAATAGGCAATTAATTCTTCCACAGAACAACTAAGAGACAAAAATTAAAAGACAAAAAAAAAACAAATTAAAGAGAGAAAGGGAAACATGATCAGCCTTTCAAATACACAAACTATGGCTGTGATGTCATCATCCCGGAGGGTGGCTTTCCCTACGTCTCGAGCACCCACTGCAAAGTTCGGATGGTCGACGACGTGCCCGTGGTCGAGGACTTGGGTTCGAAGAACGGCACCCTGGTGAACGGTGCCGCCATCGAGCGCAGCAAGCTCGGCAATGGCGACATCCTTCAGCTCGGCAACATGGGACCGCGCTTCGCGGTCGTCAGCACCGACAACCTGCGCGAGACCCTGCCGAGCTTGTCTCTCCATTTGGGCAAGTTGAAGATTTTGATGAATATGAATTTTTGAATAAATGAATCTGAAATTAATCTGAATCTGAATAATAAGTACACAAATTGACGGTATCACTTCGTGAAGCAAGAAAATTTGCTTTCCTTCGATTGACCTTCAACTTAATGGAAAGCTAGAAAGGGCAAAATGGACCTCGGAGTTGATAAAACATTTCGAAAAAGCTGGGTTGTGTCGATTCGTACCGAGGCAACACTGGTCAAGCGCATGGAAGAGCTGGGCATCGGCCGCCCCTCGACCTATGCCAGCATTGTCACCACAATTCAGGACCGCGAATATGTCCGCAAGGACAAAAACCGCCTGATCCCCGAGGACAAGGGCCGGATCGTCACGATCTTCCTGCTGAACTTCTTCCGCAAATATGTGGGCTATGAATTCACCGCCAATCTCGAAGAAGAACTCGACACGATCAGTGCAGGAGGTTTAGTCTTTTTCCGAGAAATTTAAGAAGTAAGGGTGGTTTTCTTGTTTTGTGACGCTGGGAGCTTGGGTTTCAGCGTCAGGCGGAGGATATTATGCCGACTGTAAAAGACGTTACGTTCGATCTGCTTCGCAAGCTCGGTTTGACAACTATCGTCGGCAATCCCGGGTCCACTGAAGAAACCTTTCTGAAGAATTTTCCCGACGACTTCCGCTACGTTCTTTCTCTGCAGGGTGAAAAATGGATACAAAGATTTTATTTGAAATATTGTTTTTTATGGCACTTGCCCGTCGACCAAGTACCATAGCGATCGCAATTTCTGTCCGTCGATCGGTCTCGGTTTTGCTAGTTTGGGCGCTTCCAGATAAGCTTGGACGATGAAAGTTGGCAGCATATTAGGGAACAGACTAGAATAAATTAGAAATAGTCTCTACCCCGTTTCGCCCACCGGGAGGGGGGTCGAAACGCGCTGCGGACTTGATCGCCACTGGCAACCATTCTGCTGTTCTTGTCACGGATCTCCTTGACTTCGTTCTCAACAGCCTCGAATTTATCGCCATGCCAGTCACTTGCGTATTCCCACTCAGAGGAGTATCTGCACTTGTATCAGCCATAGAGAACTACGACACACCCTCGCTCTGCTCCAACAGGGACCACACACCAGTCGTCTACCCAGTGCCAGCCATTCGGGAGCGTCACCTGCAGGACAAGGGGCAGTTTTTATCCCAAGAAATTGAGGATGGGGAATATTCAATCATACTTATATCCAGAAAATTGTCAAAAACAGAGCAAAGTTGTAGTACAACTGAAAGCGAATGGCTTGCAATAGTATATGCGCTTAAAACATTTGACTATTATGTATATGGGTGAAAATTTAAAATAATGACTTTTAAATAATTGGCAACCTTGCAGTCATACCTCTCAAGGGAAATTCTCATTGGGTTAATGTGGAAAAATGAGAAAAAATGACATATTTTTAAGTTATGATGGAGTGATCAGATCTTAACAAAATTTCATATTTAGAAGGACCTCTTAACTCAGATCTTTTATTTTAAATCTTGACTGGATCCAGTGTCATTGGGGGGAACTAGAAATCTTGGAAAATGCTTAGAGTGGAGAGGTCAGGATGAAACTTGGTGGGAAGAATAAGCACAAGTCCAAGATACGTGACTGACATGATTTCTGGGAAAGTAGGTGTCGGCGTCTAGTTTTATGTAGTTTGTTTGGATCTCTTGTCCAAGTTCTGCCAGTTTGCAAGACTATCTGCTAAATTCTAAATAGTTAGCAACACAAATTAAAAATTTTATAATAGACAAGAAAGAGCAGTATCAAATCCCCTTAAAGTAATTTAAGACAATATTCTGGTTTTCATGGTTGAGTCAAATGGCAACAGAAACAAAAGGATTTTATTTTTGATGATCTGGGCCTGGATAAACTGGAACAATTGTTAGGGCAGGGTGATGTGGAAGAAGTGATCCTGGCAACCGGTACAACGGTGGAAGGTGAGGCCACTGCTCATTACATCAGCGAAATGGTGCGTAAACATAATATTAAAGTCACCCGCATTGCCCATGGTATCCCAATGGGTGGCGAACTGGAATACATCGATAGCAATACCTTGTCCCATGCCCTGGCGGGCAGAAGAGAAGCTAGGCCCCGGTGCGACTCCGGGTAGGGTCATTATGGATACATGCAGTAAAACAGGTAGATATAGAAGTGTTGAGCGAGCATCAAGGGAATTATTCCCTTTGCTCAATGATATGTCCAAAAAGGAAGTTAGACAACTTCTTGAATGGGCAGCGAGTAGATACCTGAATGAAAAAGTAACCAATAAATCTGGACAGTAAATCAGACAGGCGCGCTGGCCTTGTTTGGAAAACAAGTGTCATCAAGGACTTTGATTTCTTCGTTAAACCATTATCCTTCACGGTCTTGGCATCGGCACCGAATTGTTCAATAAATTCACCGTACAGTTCCTGTAACATCTGAATGGCAACCCGTGATGGATATCCAAGACCCGTAATAACACCCAAGCCTACATATTAGCAAGAGAAACAAACAGAAGAGAAGAGCAACATAGAGAGGGAGAGGAGAAAAGAGAGAGAGAGAAAGCCGCGTTAGGTTGTTCACAGCCATTCAAAAGAGTCTTGTATATTTCCAATATATAAAACATAATCCCGCTATGAAAAACTAGTCTTTTGGAGGAAGCGATGAAATTTCTGGAAAACGGATATGTCAAAGGGGTTGCTGTTGCAGCTGCGGCAACGCTTTCCATGATGGCCGGGAGTGCGTTTGCGCAATCCAACCGGCCGGTCACGGTTGTTGTTCCGTTTGCAGCGGGTGGAGGTACGGATATCGGATATCGGGCCCGCGAAAAGACAAAAGAAGGCACCCAATAATATCGAAAGACACATCTGTGTCTTTTTTTCAGGCCAGGTTTTCATTGATTCGGCGTATGTGAGTTCCGTGAATGGCATGCGAATCAGCACTGTGTGCGATAAGTCTACCATTGCTGTACTGATCAACGACAACAAACCGGAACGTAACTTGTAAACAGGAGATTCAATGCATGGCACAATGGTCCCGGCAATTCGTTGTCTATGCTAAGCAGAACCACGCGCTGTGTTATACGCTAGGGGTTTCAGGTAGCAACGGATCTAAGAGCCGTTAGGAAGATGTACGTAGCGTTTTCTAATTCTTGCGCACGACCTCAAACTTTTTTTATAGAACGGACTTTTTTCTTTGTGAAACCCCTCCGGGTCTTTGGTTTTCAAGCCTCTTCCCACACGCTACATTCTTGTTGCGCGATGGGCCTCCTCTGTTTGTCACGGATGCTGGTCGCGGAGACCGGCATGATCATGAATTCCTGGATATCGATAGGGTTGTCGGCGTGCTCGCCGCCATTGATGATGTTCATCATCGGCACGGGCAGCACGCGGGCCGACATGCCGCCGACATAGCGGAACAGCGGCTGGGTGGTGAACTCGGCCGCGGCCTTGGCGACCGCCATCGACACACCGAGGATGGCGTTGGCACCGAGGCGGCCCTTGTTGTCGGTACCGTCGTTCTCTCTTTATTCTTGTGGTACTTGGCGGTTTTCATTGGTACGCCATTCGACTAATGTTTTCAAAGCGAGTGTCAGCAAGGCCAGCAGGGTCAGCAATGAAGCGACAGCAAAGGCGGCAGTGAAGTTGTACTCGTTATATAAAATCTCGACTTGCAGCGGCATGGTATTGGTCTCGCCACGGATATGGCCAGACACGACAGACACCGCACCAAACTCGCCCATGGCACGTGCATTTCTGGTGGAAGCAGGGTATGCCCCGGAGATGGCCTATTTCGAGTGCCTTCACGAGCTTAAGCTCATCGTCGACCTTTTCTATGAAGGCGGCGTTGCGAACATGTGGTATTCAGTATCGAACACCGCAGAATACGGCGGCCTGACGCGCGGTCCGCGTATCGTCACGGATGAGACGAAGCAGGAGATGAAACGTATCCTCGCGGAAATCCAGAAGGGCGAGTTCGCCAAAGAGTTTGCTGAAAATAGCGAGACGATAATTTCCAATTCCAAAAGTTCCAAATCTCCCTCCATAAAGCTAACGCTATTATGTTTTTTTGGAGCTCTGGACATCAGTTTTCTTTTAAGATGCTACTATTCAACCAACTTCTTTCGTTTTTGTCACTTGCAAAAATATCTGTGTGAGAAAAATAAAAACTTTGGAACTACAGCAGTCATCGGAGAAAACACTTTAGATCTGAATAATAAAAAGTGGATCGTTAGGTTGATGGTAGAGTCTGAGGCAGAGCCTTCCCAGCGAACCGTAGGTGTTGGATTCGACTTGCCAGGAAGTGAATTGGATTCGCTGACATTGAGTACGTGGGGATGCTGAAGTAAGCTGTTTCGAAAAGCTGGAAATTGATCTCGTATCTGTGCATCGCGTACAGGAAGTACGACAACACTTTCCTTGTCAAACCCAAGCTGGCTGTTTTGGATGTACCCGAGCTGCTTGCATCCGTGATCTGCCTTCTCACAAAAAATACAAAATTCCACATTTTTAAACAGTTTCTGGTAACGAACTTCAGTAAGGAGCGACCAGGCTCAATAGTAACAAAAAATCTAAAAAAAAATGGAATTTTGATACCAATAGTTATATCAAAAGGATGGCATTTTAATGCTAATTTTAAATGTATAAATATCAAGATTAGTCTTACCCATTAAAAGTTACGAGCCTGAAAAAATTTGCTCTTTGGAAAGCCAATTCCCTGAAAAATTTTAAAAGAAAAATTCCCAGTCTTTTGAAGCAACCACACTTCAGACGAATACTACACTAATGCCATTGTCATCGTTTCCAATATTCTACTCTTAGTTCACAGACTTAATTTCCCGCGTTTTCAAACTTTTCAAATAGGCTGTCTTATAAAAAAACAAACTGCGTCTTAACTATTGCAGTTTAAAAATCTTCCCTGTATTTGCCATTATTTGTCGCGTTTTTTAACGTTTCTTTACATTCTACTCCCCCTCCAGCAAAAATAAAGCCCTCCTGAACAAAATACTGGGTATGGCACTACTTATATAGAGTTTAAATTATATCTAATTTCTTCTGCTAATGGGATATGGGTTCCAAGCAAGTAATATGGGTTCCGGTTAATGACAATCATACCTGGAGTAAGTTTGATGATGAAACAGGGCTCCATGGATACTATTTCTTTTCGTTTTGGGGACTTCTGGTGCTTTTATTTATGTTTGAGTCCGGAAGGGGGCATAATTAGCTTTTTCTCGTGCACCACCAACCCTAGGAACGGCCCTGACTAAATCGTATTTTTGCCATTGAATATAACAAAGATAAAATTTTACAGGATTTATCTCTGTCGTGGAATATAACGTTTTGGCAATTTAGCATAGTAATAGTTTTTATTAAATTAGTTTTTTAGGTAAATTCTTGGGGATGTAAGGTTGATGCATCTATTGGTATCAAAATTCCATTTTTTAGAGTTTTGGTTACTATTGAGCCTGGTCACTCTTTACCTACACTTTGTTACCACAAACTGTTTAATAATTCCTGTCCGTTATAAGTTTTGATTTTCATCACTCTTTCCTATCATTTGAAACAATCTTTTCTTCTTTCGTCCAAGATGGTTGCTCACTGTGAGCCAAAGAGGAAGGAAAACATACAAAAGGAATATGTTCTGCCCATTTCGACCTCGTCCCCGAGGGCGCGGCCCCGCCCCCCGCGCTGACCATCCGGGTCTGCGATTCGCTGTCATGCGAGATGGCGGGGGCGCAGGCGCTGAAGACTGCGCTGGAGGACGGGCTCGATCCGGCGCAGGTGCGGGTGCTGCGGGCGCCCTGCATGGGGCGGTGCGACACGGCGCCCGTGCTGGAGATCGGGCACGCCCATATCGACCATGCGACGCCCGAGAAGGTGCCCGCCATGGAAATGAACGAGGCTGCGGACATCCAGTCAGCAGCCGTCGCCATGCCGTTGGTGACCGGATGGACGCCACCGCCCGCGACGTAGAATTCCTTGGTGGAACCGGCGCGCGCCCAGATGGCGATACCGATGTAGAGCGCGAAGGACGCCCCCACGAACAGCATGTTGATTACGAACTGGCTCATGACCTACTCCTCGACGCCGAATTCTTTATCGAGCTTGTTCAGTCAGCCTTTAGTAAAAAAAAAAGTTTGTTTTTAAATATATTTTTAAATGCAAAAGAATTACGACGTACATGAATTTAGAAATGGTAAACACTATCCCTATTATGCTTTAAAAAAAATGATGAGAATATATTTTGGGAATTCCGAATAAGAGCTTGAAAACTCCCGAAAGCGATGGCAGATCGAAAAAAAGTTAGTTTAACTTAGTTTAATTAATTCATTTTAGATTACATGAGAAATTTATTTTAAACAGAAAGTAATTGGCAATATTAAGACTTAAAACGAACAGAAATTATTGCATATACAGGGGGGTTACCCCCTCCTCAACACCTAGCCCTTATCGCTAAAATCTTTTGGCATTCTCAAAAAAGTGACTTATTGTTCTAATTAAACGACCCTTATGTATCAGGAGTCGTTTTTAAGGAATTGAGACAAAATTTAAACTTTAGAGTAAAGGGTGAGGTGTTGAAGAGGGGCGCGGTACATTTTTCTATACTCTTTTAGGGAGCAATGATTAAAAACGTAAAACACACAGTACATTTTTAATGAGAAAAGAAAATAATAGTAATAAAAATTTCACATAGCGTAAATTTTAGATTTGAGTTGATTGCTGAATTCTCTACCATTATCCGATTGCAATATAGCTGGAGCACCCAATATTAAAAATATTGAAAGAATGTGAAATCTACTAACTTCTGTGATTCAAATCTTATACAAAAAAGTATCCGATTTTGGAACCGGGCCCCAGCACTCAGCATGTGGTAGACTTATATATGTTGATTCTCGTTGTAAGTAGCAACCACCAAATGAGTCAGCTTTGTTTGCTACCTTGGGAAATTGGAGGACTCCCCAGTGAAAACATAACGTTGAAGGGTTCCAATGACTTATAATAAACAGTTGTGTTATTTATGACATCTTTGTAAGTTGTACTGGGTTTTCCGCCACATTTCATATTCAGCAGTGAGAGGCCAGTTTTTAATGCTGCAAATTGCCGCCACGTTGATCATCGCTAAGAGAAAAATGTTCAGCGTGCGCGTCGATGGCTTAGACATGGTATAATGATTTTTTTGTTTCATGTTAATCTTCATCGTAATATAACAGAATTTCATGATGATGAAAACTAAAACCATTCTTTTTATCTTTCTTTTTTTTCCGCTTGCGCTCATGGCAAACGTTTCAGTTCTTTGTTGTTTTTTAATCTTTGATCGAAATTTTAAAAACTATTCATTTCTTTTCGTTTAGATATCGTTGTCTGAAATGTTTCAACTTTGATTTGTGTCAAAGCTGTTTTTTCTCTGGAAAAATTGCCAAACATCATAAGCTAAGCCACCCTATGCACGAATACTGTTCACACGTAAGTTTGTTTCTTTTTTTTCTTCGTTTTTGTCGACTTTTCTCCCTCTAATGCTGTAGTGATTATTCAAAAACGGTATTTCACTGCGGTGTAATCTTTTTAGTTGCTTCAAATTTATGATAATTGAGATTTAAAAAAAGGTTAATAAGTTGTCAGCAAGGGCTTCCAGAAAGTGGCAGTACATAGTGGCGGTAGTTCCTTATTTCTAGAGAAAAATTGTGACTATTTTCTTAAAGCAGCTAAATTAATTTGTAATGAAACATTTTGACGCAGGTTCTGTATCTAAATATATTTCCAAGGAATGAAAATCATCGATTGCGGTGCGAACGGTTCGCAAGGTTTGACGCAGCTCCAATTCCTTTGACCGCTTGGAACTCACTTTCGTGAGCGGGAGAGCAATGGAGGCCAAAATAAACACGATCACCAGGGTAATCAGTAGTTCAATTAAGGTGACTCCGCGGTCCTGTTTCTTCATTCTATAAAATACGAATGAGGCTATGTTGAACGGTGATCGGCACCGATTGCCCCGATGGGCCTGTGGTTGAAAATTTAGGTGGTTTAGGGCACCAAACTAAGACTTATACTCCGAAGAGGACGAACTTGAAATAAATTTAAAATCCTGAGAAGCTAATTGATTTAAAAACAACAATATCATTTTAATATTGCCTAAACAAAAAACATCACTAATTAAGAACATAAATCACAAGCCATTAAAGAAAATCACTAAATCAGCCAAAAAAACTTTAGAAACTATTGATTTTTTTTTCACTGGGTGCAAGGATTGGGCCATGTTTTGGCACTTCATATGTCAGTGGGATTGCCTCCCTCCAGGCGTGATTTTAGTAGACATTACTGATAGTTTTGGGGTCTCTGCAGTCTTACCTCCAAGGGTTTGTAGCTATTAGTTTGTCTTTTTACAAGCATCAACCTAGATGTATCACCGTTAAGTTTCACATTAGAGTTCTCACTTATGCCTTCCAGGGATAAAACGTCTTTGATTTCAACATCATTGAACTCGCTGTGTTGGCATAAACATCTGCGTTTCGGGTGACAAAGTCGTAACCACCTAATAAGTCTCCATTATCGCGTAAACGCTGAAACGCTGACATGGTATTAACATTTGGAAACCCTGAATCCATAACCGCAATTGTAATTCCTTCGCCTGTAAAATCATCAACATGCAAATTATCTGCATTTATCATTTCTACTTGATTCTGTGTGTTTCCATAAGCAAAATCCACGGTTTCCTTCGCCGAAGCCATGGACGGTGCCGTTCGCGCGCTCGACGACCTGAAACGGCAGGGCGTGGTCAAGGCCATCGGCGTCGGTCTGAACGAAGCCCCGATCACCGCCCGTTTCATTCGCGAGGGCGATTTCGACTGCGCCATGCTGGCCGGCCGCTACACGCTCCTCCAACAGGACGCGCTCGACGAGTTCCTGCCACTCTGCGAGGAGAAACAGGTTTCGATGCTGGCGGCCGGCGCTCTTTTCCTGCGGGCTGTGGGGGGTTGTCATCCTCAGAGACATAATTTCCAGACCTTTCAACAACGCTAAACAAGATGGCTATATCAAAATGTCGATTAGAAGTGTTTGGGGAAATGATGGGCATGGGGGGATTCGCCCTCCGATTACCTTCGATTATTAATGACCAAGATGGGCCCAGGATTGCACAAAGCCTCCAACTTACTGGAGGTCCCAGGGACTTCTTGCTATCCGGTTGAAACATGGAGGAATTACTAGGGTAAGCTAAATATCTCACTTTGAAATGAATGAATGAATAACTCTATTGAGAACCCGTCGAGTTAAAAAAGAAAATAATGACGGAGCAAAAACAGAGATACTGATGAAAAATAATAAGGCAAAACAAAAAAGTGGACAAATAAACCAAACATTGCATAAAAATAAACGATTCAAGTAATAAAGCCAATCAGCCATGCTTCGACAATTGTTCCTTTATTTTATTTTGATATAATATACAGTCTATGCAGCTTAATATATAATATGCGAACATAAAATAATAAAAATATCGATAGAAATAAAAAAGATCATAATACATGAATGATAAAACATATAATAATTTACTTACATACTGTTAAAATGTATGTGATTTGTACAATATAATATAATTTTTCAATATCTTCGCCTGAAATTTAGAATAATTTATTATTTTCTTTTCTGCTAGAAGGCATTTGCATACACCCTTGCACCATACGGTATTCCTAAAACGAACACATCATAGCCGTTACATGTCGGGAGAGGATGGTAGTGGTAGTGGTAGTGGTAGTGGTAGTGGTGATGTGATGTGATGTCATGTGATTTTTACCATTTCGAGACATTGTTTCAAATCTTTTCCTTCGGCGCGATGGAGAGCTTCGAGGGTGAGCTTGAGGCTGCTGGGCGATACGCGCTTCAGAGTCTACATAACATTAAAAATGTAAAGAGATATTCTAAGCAATACTCAATAATGTTCACTAGCGCTCAGTTTTCTTGGATTTATTCAAATCCAAATATTTGACTGTCCCGGTGTCTCTGAAGTTAGACATCGGGACGTACATGAAATCGCGATGCTTGCTCTTGCTGATCTGGTGGTGAGGCCAGATCAGCTTCCCACACCTTCTGCAGCCTCACACTCATATCTTATGCATGCGCATATATATGAGTGGGATTTCATTGTCACCACCCCAAATTCCAAATGAAGTGGCTTGCCTTTTTTAAGACGTCACCTGCTCTCTGAGGAGTTTCATAAACGCACTCTAAACTTGAACTTGTGTTTTGCTCTAGCTTCATTCAACGTAAGCGATGATCGAACCATAAATAGTCGTAATATAGCTTTAAAGTAACTGGAAAAATTTATAACAAAGTCAATTTAGCGGCATATCCTCACAAACTACTGAAGGTGCCTGAGAGCTGGGTTTACTGATATACGTCTATTACAAATAAATATGGCACAAAAAAAACTTCACAGCACAATGGCAACCACGCCGATACAGACACGAGCAATCATCTGCAGTCGTAATGCTGCATGACATAACAAGCCTTTGAACGGAGGGGTCTTTCCCAGTGCATATACTATCTCTGAATTCTCCAGTGTTTCTCCAAAAGAATATTGGGTGCTCAGAAATTTCCCAAAAATTGGACTTGTAGGTGATGAAGGTTTCGATCATCGAAATTGGAGCCGGGTCGAGCGGACTGTCGGCTCGACCAATTTTTCCAACGACGGAATCCACTTCGGGAATGGAAATGAGAAACTTGTTTTGCAGTTGCAGCACGTCCATTGCTTCGCCAATGGAAGCGTGTGGCATCGTTGTCGGCATGTAAAGAAACGAACCCTCATCCAAGGGCGGCATAAACTCTTTGCCGATGCCGGGTAGGTATAAAGGCCCATGAGGATGAGAAAATATTATTAGTATTTGTCCAGCGCTTGAATTATATTGAATAAGCTAAGTCAAGATAAGCCTATACATGTAAGTACTTTTGAATTCATAATCTATTCGATTTATAAAGCCTTACCTTTAATTTCTCCTTTAAGGTAAAAAAAACAATTTTACACTGTACGAAATATATAAATCCGCTATTTTTACTTCCCAGGTCAAACACCAGTGATACGCGTGCGGTACTTTGATTAATTAAATAAATAAAACAAGCTTTTTTTAACTGCAAGTAAGGAGCGACATTAAAACTTAAAACGAATAAAAATTGTTCCGTGTGTGAAAAGGGTTGTCTTCTCTTCAACGCCTCGCTCTTTACGCTAGAGTTTGACTCTTTGTCACAACTCTACTTTTTAAAACATTAAAAAACTTTAGCATAAAGAGCGAGGCGTTGAGGAGGGGTCCCTTTCATATAAGGTGTGGAATTCACTTCCTTCTTCAGTACAGGGATGCCCCTCGTTTGGAACTTTGAAAAGGATTCTTAAGGACCGTTTAGTTAAGAATCAAATATAATAGAATGTTTTCCTCTGGGGAGTTGATTTTCCCTGAGTGCTTGTTTCATGGACTCCCAGTCCCCAAGTTATATTGTCTTTTTAATCTTATAGGTTTTTTTTTGGCTACTGTTCTTTTTTTTTGGTTGTTACTTATTTTTTTCGAAACGATGTCCGGCTTTACCACCACCGGCGCCACCATTTTAAACGATATTGAAGCATTGCCGCACGGTATATTATTCTGGCGCAGCCTGACCCACTGGATTGGTGGAATGGGCATTATCGTTTTATCGCTGGCGATTCTCCCGTTTTTAGGCGTTGGTGGAATGCAGTTATTTAAAGCGGAAGTTTCCGGCCCGGTTGCCGACAAATTAACCCCCAGGATCACCGAAACAGCTGTTTGTCTGACAGTGTGCATGCCTGTGTTTATCACTTTGTGTGGTTTTTTTTGTGTGTATGTGTGTGTTTTTTCCCTCTTTGAGCTTTTGCCTCTCTCCTTGTGCCTATGTGTCAAGCTTTATGTGTGCCTGTGTATCAGACTTTTTGTGGCAGTGCGTGTCTCTGCGTATGAGGTTGTTTTCAATATTTGTTTTTTGCTTCTCTCTCCAGGTTTGTATTTCTGACAAAGCGTGAGAATGACCCCTGAATCACAAAAGCCGCAGAATAAATAGTTGAAATTACTAAAAATGCTTTAGCGTAAAGTGCGAGGTATTAGGAGGGGGGATGACTCAGGGAACCAAGTTAAAAATTTAAGGGAGCATTTGAGGGTCAGGTGAATTTATCATTTAAAAAATAAAGGAAATATCAGTGCTATCCATGCAGAAAAAGGACTTTCCTTGTTGTTATAGGTTTGGGGTTGTAATTTACCCATTTTTTGAACATTATGATGCCAAAAATATTGCTTTGGCTCCAATGTCAGATCCACACCCTAAAGCACCTTACCATAAAAAGCACCTTACAACACCTGATTCCCTAGTATTTTTGAGAAAAAGTAATTTAAAAAAAATGAAAAAAGTAGCAAAACATATAAAAAAATGTGAGCCGTTAATCTCAAGGAAGCCTATGAGGCTAAAATAAGCAATATTTTTATCCATAAAACAGCCTGGGACGCGGAATCGGTAGTTGTCTTCGGGGTCGCGGGAGACATCGCCTCGGCCTTTATCATCCCTTCCGATGCCGAGGCGGTAAAACTTTTCGTCGCTGAGTAGCGGACCGCTGTGGCAGGTCACGCACTCGGATTCGCCGAGGAAGAACTCCAACCCGTCTTTGGCTAGCGCGGAGAGCGCGTTGTCGTCGCCGGCTAAAAAGCGATCGAAGGGTGAATTGTTCGAGAGGAGTGTCTATTAAAAAAAAGATCAGAAATTAAACAAAAAAAAACATGTTTTTTCAACTGAAAGTAAGAAGCAACGTTAAAACTTAATTATTATTTTGAAACTTATTTAATTATTACGTCTGAGAGGGGCCTCGTCCACAGCCCCTCACTTTTTACGCTAAAGTTTGAACACAAGGTTCGCTTAGTTAGAACAATAAGAAGCCCTTTTTAAAAGTACTAAAAACTCTAGCGTGAAGCGCGAGGCAAATTTCATCGTCCTATCTTACCTGGAAGTGCCTAAAGTAGCAAAACCGGGACCGACAGACTAACAGAATTTACGATTAATATATGTCACTTGTTTAATACCAAGTGCCATAAAAAACTTGAACACATTTTCAAAAGTTTCGCCTTTCCTAACCTAGTGTTTTTTTTTTATCACTAAGAGAACTGTTCGCCTATTCGCTTGTTTGAAAATCCTTCTCCAGTAAAAAAAGAAAATTCCAAGCTCTTAAAAAGTTATGTTCAAAGAAGAACGTGATCAGTAATCACATGATCAAAGGCTATTCTTCAGCATTGAAAAAAAAACAAAAAAACAACAATAATAAAAGAATATCGAAAGAAGGGACTAAATTGACTTTGCAGCCAGTTGAACCTTATCCTTTTCAATCGTAGACATCGTGACGGATCAAGAATTGGAACAATATCTTATATAATCTAGTTGGTATTATAAATCTATCAGGGTGAGTGTATATTCAGTGCTAGTTTTTATAGCGTATTCATTGAATATACAATTGCCTTTCGAGCAGACACGACATTAAATTCCAGGTAGGAACTTGATATTTAAGGACCTCTCTATTTCAAAACACCTTGATAGAGCAAAGAATCAATATTTCTTGAGTCCTTGCCATAGGCAGGTGTTCATAAATACTGAGGTTATGATTCCTTCACATAGCAGCGTCACTTGAAACGGGTGTAAAGCTAAATTGAAACTCGCAAATGTGTTAATTCTATGAAATTGTTCTGTTTTTGTAAACTTGATTAGCACACCTACTTTTTGTATTTTTGTTGTACATACTATAACAAATAAAGAACACACTGTGCAAAATGCGTCTCATTTTAAGTAAAGCGAGTCAAGAACCTTTTATTCACATCGTCCAAATACTTTTTTTTAAAATATAGAAGTAAGTTTGTCCGAAAAGCCATTGTTTTTTTCCTGTGCATCATGTATGCAAAATTATGGGTGCTCAGGGAACTCATCTAACGCCGCTAACATTAATTCCCCCCTCGTTAGCACAATAATTATTCTCAACTAGGAGGAAGTCTCATGAGGAATCGTCGGTCTCTTACTTTGTCTCTTCTCGTCGGAGCTGCAATGATTGCTGTTCCAATGATTGCGCAAGCCGGTGGAACGATTAAAGGAAAAGTAACCTTTAGTGGAAAAGTTGGAATCGCGTCCGGCGGAAGAGTTTCGTCTGGTACCCGTGCGAATTCATCTCTTCCGAACTCCAGAGGCATCCGCTTTCGGAACCACGCTCAAACAGGAAGACATCCTCCGCATCCTTCGCAAAGCGAATGGCATCTGGCACGCGGCCGGAGTACACCTGTGGGTAGAAAGTATTGTCGAGGAGAAACCTGTGCTCACCGAGAATCAGGCGCACGACAATCCGGTCCCGCTTGACTATAATCTCTGTTCGTTTTAAGTTTCAATGCTATTCCTTACTTTCAATTGAAAAAACTTTTCCATGTTTATTTTTACATCGTTTTTTCTTATAGTAATTTTAGATAATCCTGCGCAAGTTTTACATCAAGTTTTAAAAGACTGATCTATCTCTCCCGAAATTCCACCAATCAGGTGAAATTAAAGTTTCCGTCTTTTATAGTGACCTAAAATTTCACGCAGTAGGTGTTAAAACCAGCTACGCGCTGTAAAATTGGACTCGGAAACTCATTGTCTTTTACTTTAAGAAAAAATTAAAATAGGCTACTAGGATAGGCTGTTGCACTGCCAAAGGTCGGTTGCTGCCTTTATACAAATGGTTTGATGTTGTCTGATTCTGATGTCTTGCAAGTAGGTCTGTATTTGACCATCTTTTTCTCGTGGCTCTGTCTCCTTCTGCTGTAAATTGCCGAGAAACTAAGTCTGTTTGTCGTAGTTGGCTTCTCAAGAGGCCCAATTCTTACCCTTTACCCTATACACAAAACAACAGTGTACAGTGAGACAAAACATATATAAGATTGGCTATGCTTCATCTTTCAAAAGTAAAAAAAAAGTCGGAAAGAGAAAAAAATTAAAAAATTAGATTTCCGGTTAGGATAAACGGCCTCCCTCCTGTGAATTTATGTTACCTGTCCCCCCAGCCCTAAGATTTGTGATCAAAGTTTTAAGCTGGAAACCAGCGGCTGACCAGCACGCCGACCGGGGCGATCGAGGCGAGGCCGTTTCCGATCGCGAAAATGACGCCGTAGAAGATCAGCGCCTGCCAGGGCTCGTCGACGACATACATGGCCGAGATGCCTGCTGCCGAAAACAACAGCCCGCCCACCAGCACGAAATTTGAAAACAATTGAAATTCCTAACGGTCTTAGGGGTATTTATAAAACACAAGCAAAGAGAAGAGGTACAGTATCTGATTTAGATGTTGACACTTGGAACTCTGAAACAATACTGACAAATAATACGCATCTGAAAGGGACTGTTCCCTCCTCAACGCCCCGTGCTTTGAACTAGAGTTTTTTTTCTTCTTTTAAAAAGTAGAGTTGTGAGAATCGGCCAAACTTTAGCGTAGAGAGTGGGGCGTTGAGGAGGGAGCAGCCCCTTTCATATACGGAGTAATTTCTGTTCGTTTTAAGTTTTAACGTCGTTCGTCGATACCGCCGACACCTTCCAAATCCCCGTGGTCCATCTCGCGGACTGCCCAGGCTTCTTAATCGGCCTCGAGGCGGAACAGTCTGCCGTCATCCGCAATGGCGTCCGCGCCATGGCGGCCGTCAACCAGTCCAGCACCCCATGGTGCACCATCATCATGCGCAACATATTTGGCGTCGCCGGGGTCTGTCATGCACCGTCGGGACGCTTTTCACTGCGCTATGCCTGGCGAAATCAGCAATTGAACCGCGGCAGCCAGCGTATCCGCGTCGCGCACGATCCGTGCCGCGCCGGCTTCGGCATAGCGTGTGTAGCCAGAGAGGTGGCGGCTGACATTGGGCCCATAAAGGATGGCTGACCCATGCGCCGCGGGTTCGTTCGGATCGCGCCCTGTCTGACCGGGATAGAGCGAACTGCACATCATCGTGACCGAAGCCAGCAGGTACCACAGGCCCAGTTCTCCCTTGCTAAGCAGAAGAGATTTCAGTTCTGATGTTTTCAAATTTCTATTTTGTTTTGAAATACTGAACATTAACCTTTTTAAAAAGTGTAATCGATAAATCAAATTGCAACCCCACCCTTAAAAATAAAATGAATAGGAAATAAAACTTCTATTTTCACAAAATCTGTTTAAAGAACTATCTTAGACATTTTGGTTATACAAACACACTTAAAAACATTTAAAAACTTCTTATTATGAATCCCTCCTCCAACAGTATTTAGACATATTCATATTTAAGTTCGATTTCGTTTTATTGGCACCCTTACACTTTTTTTTATAAAAAAAGTTACAATGTATCTCTTGTCTGACCAGGTGTGGCTGCGGCGCACGGGCTTTTATGTCTCATTATAATCATTCATTCCTGTTGGGACATCTGTTGTCTTTGCCTGCATACATATGTGCAGAAAATGATTTTGATAGGATTTTAGGATGAATGGTTGAAATTTCTATTTATTTTAAATTTTTTAAAAGGAATAAGTTGAAAAACAAAAAACAACGATGATTTAGCAAATCAACGAAGGGTTTAATAAGTTAGCAAATGAATAATTGGGCTTTAGTAATTTAAAAGATTTTGAATCTATAGAAATGCTTGTTGTAGAAGTAAGAGCTCCGTAAATCTAATAATAAAATCGATTAAATAGAAGTAAATTTTTCAAGAATAATTTGATGAGTTACTATGAATTGCATACTCCTTCCTCTAGACCCGAATAACTGCTTGCGTAACTCTGATATGATTCTAGGAAAGGATGTGAAATATGCTTGCTCTTTGCGGAAGGTAAGCAATGACCTTAATTGTTTTCGGTCTTTCCGTGTAAAACTGTATACTAACAAACAATATACACTTTACTAATTTATAAAATCAAGTTTCCTTTTTTGCAATTGGAGATACACAGGTGACTGATCTAGTAACACGGAGCAATTTCTATTCAGCTCATTACTAGCTAAATTTTAGCGTAAAGAGTGAGGGGTAGAAGCCCCCTTTGTAGATGGAGTAATTTTGGTTCTTTTCAATTTTCGATGTTATTATTTGTTTCCAACCGAAATACCTGTTTTCTATATAATTGAAAAAAGAACTACTAAACAAGTTTAAAATATCCACGTCCCCTTTTCGAATTGTTCAAGTTAAAGTTAAGAAATTTTAAGATTGCTGTGGAGCAATGTTTGCTTTTATATCACATTTAAAATATGTGTATATTCATTCTTATCTTTTCAGATACCTTACGTTTTTTCCTGTAATTTAAGACTTGTTGCAGCATGGATGGAGTGAGACAAACAGCTGACAAATACTCTTTTCTCAAACCACTGCAAGATGTTCTCTGCATTAAAAATTACAAAATGAGTGGAGTAAGACCTTTGTAAATAGATTTTATTCGTTTCAATGTTTGGGTCTGATCCGATCGGTGAATCAGTCCCTGGTTATTTGAAACAGAGGGCGATCCGCGAAAATCGATCGCACTCTGAGTGAGGGGAAGCGCCGTGAGCCACCATATCGTTTTTCTTGATCGCGATACCATCGCGCCCGATGTCACCGTGCGCCGGCCGGATTTCGAGCATACCTGGGAGGAACACGGCAAGACCGCCGCCGATCAGGTGCTGGACCGGGTCAAGGACGCGACGAACTGAATTGAACTTGTAATTTTACATCTAGATTTTATTTAGAGAAAATTTAGCCTTCTAGGCCTCAATTACTATTATATCTATAATTGCTTCTTATTTTAAATATAGTTATGGCCTCTACTTGACCTCTCATTTTTATTTCTATTGTTTAATTGAAATGACGCCAACTTAAATTTGCTTTGACGGCACTATTTACCTGTTGTAAACACAGGGATGCGCTGCCAAAGATTTGATTTTTTAACTGAAAGTAAGGAGCAATATTAAAACTCTAAACGAACAGGAATAATTTCATATATGAAGGGTTGTACCCTCCTCAATACCTTGCTCTTCATGCTAAAGGGAAGATGTGATTGATTGGAGCATTCCTAGCTAGAAGATCTCAACATGTCATGATCTACACTGATAATGGCAATCCAGTTTTCTCCTCCACTTCCCCAGTCATAAGTGGCATCCCGCAGGGAACAATCCTTGGGCTAAGCTTCACAAGGAGTCAGAAGAAAAGTTTTTTGGTTATTAAAAAGGTTGGTTGTTAGGAAGGCAGCTGTCACATTGGTGAGTTAGTCAAATATTACTATATCAAACAGGATTAGTTTCTAAACCGTCCTATAATTTTTAGTTGAAAAAATTTAGAATGATTAGGCCAATACCTAGGCTATAGCCTTTTATATAGTCTATTTTTGTTGAGATTGCTATTTAAACTGGATTTTGGTCCTCGACCAACAACGTCAGCGCCTCGCTCCCATCGGTCGACCACAATTCGCGAGCGTTGTTGATCGTTCCGGCGGCGCTCAACAGCAGCCGATTTCCGGTGTCGTACAACGGGACCGGCTGACTGCCTCCGCCGGATTGAATGTCCGAAACCAGCGTCGCATTGCCTGCCGCCCCGGTCGTTTTCCAAAGCTCTTCTCCGCTGCCGCCATCGTCGGCGGAAAAATACACCTCGGGTTGAAACAGGGGCCTCGTCTTACAAAACCGTTTTTAAATGCTTAAGGGCGGTATTAATGTTCTTGGAGAATAATAAAAGGAGCGCCCTTGGTCTGTTAAATGCTTCAAAGACTTCTGTAAACGGTTTTTGGGCTTTTCAATTTCTTTGTCAATTTTGGGTAGACGCCAGTTTAGTTGAGCAGAATCTTATCGCTAAGCACTATCAGGAAACTTTAGAGAAAGGCTATAAATGGCCTGAAAGTTTAGCATAATCTCTAAACTGTCTTATCCAGTATTTGATCTAACAATACATTGTTGTTTAAAAACTATTTGACCGCAAAATGATGAATTTCAATTTTTCAAAACATTGACGAAATGTAAAATAACTATAATAATCAAGACCACAAGAGAGACATAACAAAAACTGACTGAATATGCTGAGATGTCATGGATATATCAGCAATTCATATTTTAAGATTTCATTGAACTGTGACAGTTGGCCGGTCCGCCGGAATACAATGGCCTTCATGGCGTTTATCGTTAGAATTGCCCAATGACGACCAGGTACTATTCAAACCCCATCCATTTAGAGCACCTTACCCCACCGGGGCATCCGGAGCGTCCGGATCGATTGCGCGCCATCGACAAGGAACTCGAGGAGCGCGACATGAATGGGCTGGACCGCATCGAATCGCCTGAAGGCAGCGAAGAGTCGATCGCGCTGGTGCCAAACAACACCTGTTTTTACTTTAGAAAGACTTTCTACCTTATGTGCTTTGTAGTAGATATTTCTGTAGTACCAATGATCACTAATAGTGCCTGGAACTGTATGAAACGCAGGGCTAAACGGCAAAAATCTTTCTTTTCCCTTTTCGTCTCTTGAGTCTTTCAGAGTTACTCCAACCTTGTTCAGACATGAAGCTATAAAATGTAAAAGATAAAATAAAATGAAAACAGACATAACATTTGCTTTTCATATATAACACGTTTGTTTATAATTGTTTATAATCGGGTATTATTTTTTGGCCAATTGGGCCTTCAATTGACCCAAAACTTTCCTCGGTTAATCTCTTTGCCAAGAGGATACAGTCGTAAAGCCTTTGACCATAACAAACTTAACGCAAAAAACCAGTGGGGGGGATATCGCCCAAAAATTGTGCTGTAATTTGTTTCCTGGTTTACTTGAAATTTGTATTCTCCAAATGTGGAACTGATCACCTCAGCGCTTTTCACCTGTCGTTGCCAGTCAGTTACCTCTTCTGGTCGTTCATCAATCAACAACACGATCAGTAAGGTTTCGGGATGATTGGTGAGTATGGAACGGGCAATGGCCTGAAGAAGCATCGTTTTCCCTGTGCGTGGAGCCGCAACTATGAGCCCCCGTTGTCCTTTTCCAATGGGGGTCGTCAGATCCATTACTCGAGTGCAGTATTCTCCAATAACACCTCGAAGTGTGAAAAGGTGTTCGGGCTGTCTTTCAAAACCAAAATGAAGATATTTGACGCGGCTCACGTGCAAGCCATGGAGCTTTCAAATAGTGGTTTCGAATGGTCGGGCCTGACTACCGATATCAACCACTGTTTTCTCACGCCGACCTTTTCCCAGAGTGAACCCCTCTCCTATCTGGACGGCGCGGCTAACGAAGCTATGTCTAAATTCTGCGAGAATTTGGCGGAAGCTGATCCCGTCAGTGACGATTGTTGCAATTACTCATCGTCCCGCGCTTGTAGATTTTGCGGATCGTGTAATCGTCATTGAAGATGGAGAAATCGTCGAAATTCGAGACCAACAGTCCGCCGCGGCTACGGTGTAACAAAGCTGAGAGAGCGAAATAATGAGACGCGTGAAGATCCTGGGTGCTGGATCAATAGGAAATCATCTGGCGCATGCAGCTCGGTCCCTCAACTGCTACCGGCAAGCCCTCGACGCCAACCCCGGCCACCTTCCGTCGCTCGAGGCGATGCGCAAGATCCACCTCGACACCGGGGACTGGCTCGCCGCTGCCAAGACGCTCGAGCAGGAGACGCAGTACACGGAGAACGCCCGGCAGACGAGCCTGTTGCTCGTCGAGCTCGGTCGGCTGTACGACGAGCGCCTCGACGAGCACGACCGCGCGGTGCAGTGCTACGAAGCCGCGCAGAAGGGCCCGGATAATCGTGCCGCTGAGATCACTCAATCTCTCAATCCTGTTCATCGCGATTTAAATTCTGCGCTGATGGCGACAAAAGAACTCGCGTATGGACAAGACCACATTCAAATTGAGAACGTGGACGATGAAATCGTCCGTGTCCTGCCACTGGCCACGGCAGCACTGCAAAAACAACTATCAGCCGACGGATTTCAAATGAAGGCACAGATCCAATTTGCGCTTCATGAGCGGATGAACTTTTAATTCTACAAAACAATCAAGTAACCATAAAATCAAAAATCATTAAGTTACAAGAGGACTTGATAAACAACAAAGCAATTACACACTAGCAATTATTACGCTAGGGAATCAACTGTCAAAGCTCAGTAACTCCAGCATTAACTGCAAGATATCTCAAGAGAGCATACAAATACCTAGTTGTAGAATGACTGCCGATGAAGCTCTGGAGTTCGTGAATGGTTTAGTGCTAGTTTTTTTTTATTTAATTTTAATTAAAGAGCCATGGGACCGAGCTTCGCTCGGTGAAAAGAAATATGGCTTAAGAACTTTAATTTTAAGTTATTCTATTCGACAATTCTTTTTCCATATTCGCGCCCACGATATATTCTATGCTATCAAAATCAAGTAAAATTGTAATTTTTGATTTAAAACATTTAGCACTCATATTCAGGAAAATTTATTATAACTATTCCAAGTATCTGTGCAATTTTGGCTAATTGGCTGATCTGTTGTTTGCTTTTTCTCGATTCATTGCGGTGTACCCGCTCTTTATACTCCACAACTCCAAAACCAAATAAGCCGAGGGAAATAACAATCGCTGGGCCGATAAAGTAGGGCCAAAAACTCGGGTTTATATGTAACGTTGCAACTAAAGTTATTGCACACATTAGTACAGCTAGCATCAACCAGCGAATTGCACCCAAGAAACAAAATCCAATATCCCGACCGGCATTAAGCCTCTGATTTTCCTTTTAAATTGATCTATTGACTCCTAGAATTTTGATAGAGCTCATGCCATATGAGCTCTTGGCTCTTGGCTCTTCCGGCCTCGTCATAAGTGCCATATGAGCTCTTAGCTCTTGTTAAGGTAATAAAATAGCATCAAGAGGATGAACAAAATTATTGAAGGAAGATTTGAATACCGATTGCATTAACCCTGACGTCTGGCCAAATAGGCAGGATTTTCTAGCATTATTTAAAAAAAATAGAAAATAAATAAAAAAGTTTTTAAAACTGGAAATAAGGAGAAGCATTAAAATTAAAACGAACAGAATATATTACGTATATAAGAGGGTTCGTCTCCTCCTCAATACCTTGCTCTTTACGCTAAAGTATTTTTACTAGTTTCAACCATTTAATCTTCGGTCTTTGTGATTCAGGGGGTCATTCTTAAAGAATTGGGACAAAACTATTGTAATGTTTATTCTCTGTAAACGGTAAACTCAGAGTGCCAACAGGACAACAACAGCAAGAAGAGGGCAGCCGTCCATCAGTCAGATTCCCCTATCATCAATGACGACGATGAGAGAGAAGAATCATCATGCCCAACAAAAAAGCGAACAAAAACGGAAAGCAGTAATAAGAGTTTGTTGTCTGTTGATGATGATGATGATGATTCCAAACAACAACAAGAACAGGAGAATGATGGGTCCCAACCAAGCTCGACGTCCAGTGCGAAGGCATCGATTTCGCATCTCTCTCTGCTGAGGACAACGAGTTCTCCGCGAAGGTTTTTCGGGCTTCGCACTACGAAGCGTACAAGGCCGAAGACTTCCTCTCCGTCGTCGAACAGCATCACGACAAGAACTTGGACGATTCGTTCCACCAGGAATGGTCACGTCTCTTTTCTGAGATGCTCCGCAAGAGCGACGCTTTCGCTGGTGTCCTGCTCTCAGATCCTTGGCCCAATCCGTGTCATCGACGTATCGGTTTGCTACAGAGTACAGTTGCCAGAAAAGTCCCCCAATAAAAGCTAGGCGGATAAGAGCTTCTCGGAAGCAACTAAGGGGTCGTTTTGTTTCGGAACGAAGGCCCAATCCAAGAAAAATGATAGCATACGCAAAAATTGCAACCCCTGTGACCCAGTATAAGAAGAATTCACAGCGCACTAAAGTGTACAAAAGAAAAATATAAATGTGTCTTAGGAATGATGAGGGGTGCCAGAGGGGAAGTAATGCTGTACGTTGGCGCATTCGTTTCTAAAGGTGCAGGTAGTCTTACAAAATAAACGGTTAAATAAGCGTTTTCAATTATTTCGGTGCAAAACAACAATTCTAGCCAATAGAAGCCAAGTAAAAATACTATGGTATGAAAATTCTGATACAGTAAATTGATTTAGAATTATCGAAAAATTAACGGTAGTGTACTGCTCATAACTTAGGAAAGTGGAATATCATAGGAAAATGAAATAATGTTTTATTGACAGAATACTGCACTCCTTTAAAATTTGTGATTAATGTCAGAGTAAGAAGAAGCATATATTTAGATTAGAAAGATCTTACACCTTCCTACGTCCTGTAAAAACTTCTAAAAAACAAGATACATATAGTTAGGAGAGTCAAAGTAAACATAAGGTGACAGGTGTGGATTTGTTAAAATTGGTTTAATCATATCCTTAACTGACCGCATTTTTAGAATTTGCTCTCCAAAATTTATTGAGGAGGAATTATTGCCGTGAAAAGAAATTTTAATAAGTGGCCATTATCCAGGCTGGCTAATTGACCAGACTCCTTCGAAAAGAAAGAAAAAATTTCTAGAATTTTCTAACGATATCATGGAAGCAACAGAAAATAAAAATATTTTTTGTTCTTTACCATATTTTCCAGGCTGGGAACGCATCCTCGAGATCAACGCGGCCGAGACCTACACCATCGGCATCGTGTGCTGCACCAAGCAGCCCGTCGTCGTGATGAACAAGCTCAAGGGCGTGCCGGACGAGGCGATCTACGCCTGGGATCCGGGCGCACATTTCGGCATCTACCTGCCCGACACCTTCTACTTCGAGCGCAACTAGGACGCCGCCGCACCCCATGTTCCGTTACATCGTCCATCGTCTGCTGCTGCAATCTCACTTAAGTCAATCCAAAACGGCTTTTGAATTCAAACTATTTTTTTCAAATCAATTCTTTAATATAAAATATGTCCGGAACTGTATTTCTAGCGCTTTTAAGTGATCTACTACAATAGTTTTTGGAATAAAAGTTTTACGATGAATTTTCTCAATTACAAAATTGTCGACACCGGAAAACATTTCGAACAAATTTTTTTAGACCCTAATTTTCCAAATGCTGATCTTTGTTCTGTTCTTGTACAAGGAATTGCAAATTCTTCCACATCCAATATCGTCTTTGTTGTTGCCGTTCTATCTCCAAACAACCGCTTTCCATTTTGTACCGTCGAAAGTCAGATATATGCTTCCAAACAGTATCCAATCCCGTCCCAGTAACTGAGCTTACCATGAGAACAGGTGGACGTTCCCAACAAGGATCGACTTGTTTGGTGTTGGTACCCCCCTTTTCATTTGCTGCAGACGCGCGGATCTGCTCTCTTTTGGGTAGTTGGGGGCGGGGTTAATTCTGAAAAACTAAAAAAATGAGGTATTTTTAACTTACGAACGGGTGGTCGGATCTCAGTGAAATTTGATATTTAGAAGGATATCGTGTCTCAAAGCTTTAATTTTAAGTCGCGACCGGATCTGGTGACATTTGGGGGGAGCTTGGGGAGGGTGAACCTAAAATGATGGAAAACGTTTAGATTGGAGGGATCGGGATATGGAAAACTCTCCTTATAGGAAATTCTCCAGCAGAAAATTCACCCTCCTCCCCCCACCCGAAAAAATGGATGCATACTTCCCAATACAAATACTATACATAAAGAGTGGGTCGATTTTATAACTTAAAGACATTTCTCGAGGAGCCATAGGGGCTCATGTTATCTATAAGGGCATAGTTGTTGGAGCTTTTAACTATTTTGAACAAAATGGCTGTCTCAAAATTTTGATAGAATTGGGTTGAGACGGTTCGGGGTGGGGATCTTGCCTCGGAGCTTGTTCTTGCGTCGGGTCCGGATGGCGGTTCGGCGTCGGGGCTGCTGTCGGGGACGGATGGCGACGACACGCTTGCGGGTGGCGGCGGGTCGGATCTTTTGTTCGGGAACGGGGGGGCGGACGCGTTTGCGTTCACGGTGCTCGACGGATCGGCGGCGACGCTTGGCGACTTCGATGCGTCGGAAGGAGACCGGCTGGTTGGAGCAAGAAAATTCAACGGTAGAATGACGTCTCCCGACAAGCAATGGAAGACGAGAGCAACGCTAAATTTTGTTTGTTACGGGCTTGTTCGAAGTGTCCAATGAGGAATATACTACGGTTATCAGTTGTATATTTTTGAATTACAGATGAAACAGACTCATGTTCGCTATTATGTACAAGTTATGGTGTATCATGGTCTATTATTGATGACAAAAGAGGTGTGCAAATGTGTTTCAGTTCTGAACTAACATTCATTCAATGATCATCTGTGTTTGGACAATACAATTTTTAGCCGGATTAACTCTGACAAGTAAATTCTTTGATATTTTGTCAATGAATTCGGAGTAGTAGCGTCATTTATGCGAGCGCTGCACAAAATTGGATGTGAATTATCTTGGGCAATCGTTTATCTATTTAAAAAAAATATAAACATTATTGAATATAAATATGGTTAGGAAAAGCTGGAAGTATACAAGATATCGCCATCTACGTTCTTATTGTCCAAAAGTTGGTATCGTGAGTTAATGATCGACTGGCATCTGCATAAAATTGCTAAAACTCCAAATTGCCAAATTTGCTAAAATCAAAAGATGTTTTCGAAAAGAAATGCTAAAAAAACTGCGCGAAGTAATACACCTTAGGGTAAATTGCTGGATCAGTTCATCTTCTCTTTTGTGCGAATTCCTCTGATTTTTACTAGATTTTTGGAATTTTCCAAAAAAATATCAGCTGAATATTGAACTTGATATCATAAAAAAATTATGTATATTAAACATAACAATTAAAGATTACAAAACTCACCCTAGTGAGGCTAAATATAGCTCTTTGCCTGTATACAAATCTTCATATTAACATTTAATTACAGGAATCCAAAACAATAGTCAATTTATAAGAAATCAAATTTAAAAGGATAATTAAAAGCTTGCATCAGGGCTTCCACTTGCTTCGCGACGGGGAGTACCGAGAGTAAATCGCTTGCAAGGAGGGCGCTGTTTGCCATCGTGTGCGGCGGCATGACCCCAAGCGTTTCAGCAGCCGCTGAAGCCGGCTGGGCCAGTCTCACCGACGGCAGTGCCGATGTCCCGGCTTTGGTAGCCATGGTCCTGGGCCTATGTCTTCGCCATGAGCGAGCTGCAGCTGTCATACTTCTCATGCTGACTGGGGGCGAGGCTTTCGGTATAACTTATTTTGCTGAACCGTACTAAAAATTAGAGTTTCAAAAATTCAGCCACTTAATAGGAAGTAAATTAGGCAAGGCCTTAAGGCAAAGACAAAGTTGTTGCCTAATATGGAGTAAAGAACTTGAAGTTGATTAACCTGCTCTTAGAAGTTATAAAAGAAGGTATTTTTGAATTTTATAATGTTTTCTGCTGGAGCAGCCAGCCACTACAACAGAACCAAGAAATCCTTTTTATCCATATAAACATTCGAAGGTTTTCAAAGTTAAATTCTTTATTCTATAAATGAATGAATGAATGAATGAACTTTATTACCCGTAAAGTATAAAAAACACAAAGTACACAAACATAAAGTACATGCTTTGAGCATACATTCAATTTGTTTGTTGTTCTTACAACGGCAAGTAATAATGTTCCTTTTTGGACTATCCAATAAGAATCTAGTTTGATTCTTATGACATGAACGTCTTCTTTTAATAGCCTGTGGAACAGAACAATTCTTATCTTGAAGAAGTGTTTGCCACCCACGGGGGATTATTTAACTCCCCTCTTTGTTCTCTTTTCTCTGTCATGTTTCTCTCCCAAGAAAAGTGTAGATAAGTGTCTTAATATTTTGCCTTTTATTTTAATGAATTCTATTTTTTCGGTTGTTTTGTTGGGATTTTATATTTAAAAAAAATAGTTGCCTTCAGGGGTGTATTCATTTTCGCGGACGAGGGGTACGACCGTTTGCTTTCCCTCATCGTCCGAAATGACGAGCTTGTGCATCCGCCTCGCGGTCCCCGTTCCGGGTAAAGTTTCCGTGGCTTACAGCCACACGATCTACAGCACTTCTACGGCAAGCAAGGATGGTACCCCTGCCCCCGTGGGTGTCAATCGTATCGACCCGCCAGGGGCATGGAGCTTTGGGTGTTCCTTCGGATCCTACCGCACTCGGTCGACAAAATTCTAATTAATTGATTTCTTGCTATCTCAGAAAGGGTTTAGGTAAGGGAAATGAAACTTTCAGGAATGAATCTACAGACTAAAGAATGTCCTGGGAAGGTATTTTTAAAGCAACAATCTCCACTACTTCTCCCTCTAGAGGGGCCCTGACCCATTTTATAAGGTTTTAAAGAATGCAAATACATTTCCTAAATTTTGAAAAAATATTGATAAGGCTTAAAATTCTATTTAAATCGAGCGCGTGTTTGAGTTCCTCGCGCACACCGCTGGAGGCCTGCAGAACCTCATCGGCCTTGAAGAAGTCAAGAACCCGGAACTGGCTGACATTGGGGCGCAGAAATATGTCGGGCGGCGTGGATTTCAGTTTCATGGTGATGATCGACTGCATCATCAACTGGCTGGCACCGAACAGAAGATCCGTCGTTGAGGGACGGTCGCCGTCATCGCCGCTCGGACCCCCGACGACGTCGTTTTAAGTTTCAACTTCACTCTTTCCTCTTATCGAAAAGACTTGATTTTTTTTTTTTTCAGAAATTTTCATTCGTTATTAGGTTCTAAAAATATACACAGTAAGCCTTACAAAAAGATCTTGTCTACTTAGTTGAAGAAATTAAAGAAGTCAACATGTTTTTTTTCGTTAAAGTGGGATATTTTAACATTTTAAACTTGTAACAATAACTTTTGGTGCTTATGTCTTATAGTCACGCCCCGTTCCTGCTGATCGATCGTCACGGGGTCGCGACGCGCCACTACGGCCTGTTCCAGGCGGCAATCGTCGGGGCGTTCTTTCTCGGAAGCCTGCTTTCCAGCAGGATCGTCAGCCGCATCGGTGTGTTGCGCCTGTATGCGACCGGTGTGGTGGCGGCGTCCGTGTCGGGCCTGTTGATGCTCCTGGCCGTGGCGACAGGCGACACGCCGGTCAATCTGACCGCGGCGATGAGGGGCTAGGCAGATGCCTGAGCAGCTGCCCTAGCAGCTGCCTGAGCAGCTGCCCTAGCAGCTGAATTATGAACAGATGAGGGTAGAGAAAAAATATGTGTGTTTGGTTGAATTCCAGATTCCCTATTCCTAGAATTTGGAATTTGGAATCCAAAATTTTTTGTTGTCTCAAAATTTCAGAAAAATAGAGAAAAAATGGAGAAAAATTTTTTGAAATTCCGGATTCCAGATTCCATAGAAGTAAGAATCAGTTAAATTTGGGCGAGAAACAGCTGTTAGCTCATAATCATCTTTGGCAATGAGGGGTTTGCCACTTTTTCCTATCGGTCTACCTATTATTTGTTTCTGGTATATTTGACATGGTATTTTGATCCTGAAAAGTTAAAGATAGCTTTATAATACCAACTAGATTATATAAGATATGTCTCCCAGTTTTCATCCGTCACGATGTCTACGATTGAAAAGGATAAGGTTTCCCAGGATAAGATGACTAGTATCAAAATAATTCTCTTGCTGAATTACCTCGTAAAAAGTGTAGTTATAGTAGATTTTGTAGCTGTCTAGTCTTGATTCAATGATGAAATCAACGGAACTGGAAAGAGGAATGGATTGTAAATAACTCAATTATTACGCTTCATAAATGTCCTATTAAGGGACACCTCATCAGCTATAAATTAAATATTGGTTTTTAACTATTTTGAAAACTTAACTATAAAAATTGCAAGAGGAGCTGGGATTCTGTATAGACTGAACAATTTCCTTCCGCAAAAAAGTTTTACGAACCCTTTATTTTACTCTTGTTTACTCTTATATTCAGCATATTTGTTATGATTTGGCTAATTCTTTCAGTTGTAATTTTAAAAGCAATTCAAACCTTATAAAATATAGAATATTAAATATATTTAAAATATATTTAAAGTCAATATATTTTAATAGACTTAATACTGTTTAAGGCCTAGAGGCCGGCTGGTACCAATACGGCTCTTCCTACTCAAACTCGCTCTCTTCTGCACAGCAGTTCTAAATTATAAGCCAGCTCATTTTCATTGACTTTTTTGGGTGAAAATGTAATGGAATCACAAATTAACTTTAATATCCTTTAGAAACTCCAAAATCTCCGAGAAAACCAGGGTCGTTGAACTCTTTGGTAACTGTTTTTAAAGTGTAGTGCTGCTACAGTAGTCGCCTTCGTCGCCTTCGTCGCCCTCGTCGAACTCGTCGCCCTCGTCGCCTCCGCCCGGGAAATTTAATCCTTCGTCACCCTCGTCGCCTTCATCGCCCTCGTTGTCCTCATCACCTTCATCGGCTTCCGAGCCTTCGAAAATTTCGTCGCCTTCGTTTTCCTCGTCGCGCTCGTCCTCTTCGTCACCCTCGTCGTTTTCGTCACCTTCGTCGTTTTCGTCGTTTTCGTCGCCTTCCGGTATACGGTTGCCGACATCACGGCCCAGGTCGCCCTCGACATGCTGAAGCTCGCCCGGATCGACCGACCGACCCGGCTCACTCACCTGATGCGCTGGCACGAAGCGGTATCATCACGGCCGAGCGCTGCGGCCTGATCGCAATAGTGCTTGTGTGCTACCGCGTAGGAATCCCCGGCGAACTCTGAAATAATCGCCGCATGGCGGGCGACAGCGGGACAGCAGCGCAGGAGATGTGAATGATTTGTTTCATTTCTTCTTCGAAACCAATATCTAAAATTCGATCGGCTTCATCGATGACCAAACATTGCAGATTCTTGTACATAAAATCTTTTGTATTCTATCAACAACGAAATTATTATCAACAAAAATTCATCGAAGAAAATCGTTACTTGAAGATGATCGAGTAAACGACCAGGTGTTGCAACGATGATATTCACACCTTTGCCCAATTTTCTCACTTCATCTTGTCCTGAAAAAGCTGACTCGCAAAGCTAATTGGATCAAAGTAGAGAAAAAGGAGTTTTGGATATTCACGGTATGTACTCTTCTATCTATATACATAAAATGACCTTACTATGTGCGAACGTGTTTCTAACTGGGCTAAAAGTGAATTAATAGCTGGAATATTCAAGCTAGAAACGGGAACGTTCTGTTAAACCTGCTTAAAACCAAGGACACTGCTGTCAGCTAAAAGATCCAAAGATTCTCCGTCGGTAGGCTCAGACCATGTTGCACGAGGACCGAGTTCGCGTGCCGCCAGCTGACGTCCTCCACCGGATGCCGGCCCGCGGCCTCGGTACCCGCGAACTGGATCACGCTCGGGTTGCGGCCACCGCTGAGTGCGCGCCACTGGTTTTGCGTGATCTCGTACTTGGAAAGGAAGAACGCGTTCAGTTCGACCTCGTGCGGCGTGTGGTCCGGCTCCGTCCGTAGCCCCGGATAACTAAAAAAAAAATTTTTTTTTTTAGTTGATGAGGAATTACTTACTTTCTAAGGTACTTAGTATCTATGAGGAACTTACTTCTATCTAATTATTCGTGTTCAATCACTGAATAACCTTAAAAATCAAAATGAAACAACAAATTAGTCATGTCCCAATATAATTTATTGAGCGACAAAGATCACAAAAATTAATACAATCTTTGGGGTGGTCCCATTGTTGACTTAAGATTGAGGGAGACCACACTGCCTTTCCATAACGAAAGTAAAACAGTTCAAAATAGGGATGAAACTTTTTTATTGACTGTGAACAGATATCAAATTTAACTGGATATTTCGAACACATATATAGTGTTCATCATCAGCAGTAAAACTAAAAGACATGAATAAAACCAAACAAAATTTATGCCTAATAAACTAATTACATATAGTTTATTGCCCGTATTTTTTCCAATGCAACAGTGGAAGCCAGTCTCAAGAATAGCATAAGGATCCTCCAGAGTAGTTGCTGGTACATGGGGCGTCAAACCGACGTTTCAATTAATGGGTCTTTTTCACAGGGAGAAGTTGCAAGCTTGTCGCTCTTTACTGGGTTGTAACTGGGTTGCAGCCATGATCTCTCTATGTTTTGTCGACCTTTTCAGTTTTAGGTATTGCGGAACATGTTTTCATTACTACTCATTTTCATGTAAGGATAATTTCAATAGCTTCGGCGTAGTGCGCACGTCCGCGTCGTCCACTCCGGCATCGCCACCGGCCAGCTCGAAGGTGTGCAACACGTTGCCAGGGAGGCCGCCGTCGTCACCGATGATCTCGACGAGAAAATCCGTTTCGGGCGTGAGTCCATCGGCAAATGGCTCCAAGTAGGCTCCTGCCCAGCTGACGCCGTCAATGACGGTCCACTCGTCCAAGGTGAAGTTGTCCCAGGCTTTCGCCTCAAAGGGGTGGTGCGGTTGGTGTAGACGCAATAAACGTCCGAGCTGACATTGGGGATGGTATAGGGGCCGGGTATGTGGGCAGTGCACTTGTGCACCGCATAGCTGGACAGCCGGGTGTAGGCGCCGGCATCGAAGTACCCCCGTACGTGGCGGGCCACGATGCGCCCGTCGTTCATAACCCCGTCCTTGATGTACCAGCGCTCGCCACCACGCGGCGGGCCGGCCTGCATTTCCTCTTCACGGTGTCATAACGGTTCAACGGCTGCACGAACGTTTTTGCGGGATCGGTCAAATTTTATTCGTTTTTTTTACAAGGTTATGCGTCATAACGGTTCAATGGGTGTCAGACGTTTTTGCATGATCCGTCAAATTTCATTCATTTTTTCTACAAGGTTATGCGTCATAACGGCTCAACAGCTGCGTTGAAGTATTCCTCTTGAGCCATTGAAGAACGCATCCGTTATTTTGAATTGAGAGCTGCCCGTCTGCAATTTCGATATGCTTTTCAGCAATTCTAGAAGAAGGTTAAACTTACATCTGTCAACTATTTGCGCTTTAACCCCTTAATAATGGCTTTCATCAAGTAAAAGACATAGTTTCTACCAAACAGCTGCTCTTCTGATAATTGCATGAACGGATTCTTACCATCCGGCAAATTTGAAGACTACTATATTACAGGCGAATTGCAAAGTGAGGTGTTATCTAAATTTCTAACTGTGGGCATCAAGTCAAGGTTAATTTTACTCCTTTCATTGCCGTTGCTACTGTCTCCCACTTATGCTACACCTCTCATGCATGTCACTCCACAATGCCGAACTAGAGTCAATCTGTTGAGCATCTACCCTGACGTTCTTCACTTATAAGAGAAAGCTGTTGGCACATTAAAGAAGTCCGTTGCTAGTTGAAGTTGAAGGAATTATGCTCTCCTCTGTTTGCCACTTAAGAGCCTTCTGTTCGAGTGTAAGTGTTCTCCTTTTCGTTGATAAATTTAGCATCAAAGTCCACAGGACTTTGAATTAATAAGCGTGTCTGTTAAAGAAATGTTACTTTATATTAATTAAAGAGTATTTTTAATCTCTTTTTTCGTTTGATGTGGAAAAAAAGTCGACGATTGAAAACAAGGTGGCACAAATTTTTTATTTTTTTTTGTCTAGCGTACATGTTTCTACTTTTTGTGTTTTTCACTGTGAAGTGGACCTACCAACAAGGAGTATCTGGTGATTTATATTTTACTAGACATTTGGTTAGTCCTCTGATTATTTGGTTTCAACTAAGTATAGTCGCTCATCACCTGAAAGAATTAAAAGTTGTCAAAAAATAGTGCCACAAAAAGTATATTCCTGGTACAAAATTTTCTAAATTTCAACAACTACTAAAACTAATAACTTTCACCACTACTAACAACTTACTACAGCACCAAACCGGGCGCTTCGAGCTGCAGGCGCGGGCGCTCGCCTACGAGCGGGGCGAGCACGAGCTGCGCCTCGCGATCTACCGGCAGTACCCGCGCCTCTCGATCGGCGTGGCCTTCGACCGCGAGCCGGGCGGCGACTACTACGTCGGCCCCGGGTTCATGATCGAGCTGCCGATCTTCAACCAGAACGAGGGCGCGATCGCCGCCAAGGAGTCCCAGCGCGGGCGCATGCGCGCAGAGTACCGCCGGTGGGGTGTTTTGGCATGGCCGGTACGTTTGGGCATGAAGCAAAACATCTTCAGGAGTCACTAAAGCTGTTTGATATGAGTTGGGAAACACCCGTGAGTCAGTATCAGCCTTCGCAAATCCTGGCAACGGGTTACTCTTGTCGCAGTCAGGTGGCACGTATAAAACAGTTTAAGCCGCGTCATCCGCTGCAGGTGTTATTAGAACAACTATCCCGCTAGCGTTGGGAACTAATTGGTCTGTCTTTCCAGTTTTACTGCTTTAGGCACTTCCAGGTAAGCTAGGACTATGAAATTTGGCAGGCGTATCAGGGACCGGACAAGATTAAATTACAAATAATATTTTTGGCGATTTGACCATCTGGGGGAGGGGTGAGGGGTCGGTTAATTTGGAAAAATAGAAAAAAATGAAGTATTTTTAACTTACGAACGGGTGATAGGATCCTAATGAAATTTTATGTTTGGAAAGATATGGGCGGCAGCACGATGCAGCCGCGGTCGTCGACGTCGGAACCGAGCGGCGTGTCGGGGCACGCGTCGGTGTCGTCGAACACCGTGTCTCGATCGCTGTCGTGGCAGCCGAAGCCGTTGACCGTCTCGCCACGCGGCGTGGCCGGACATCGGTCGGCGCGATCGAACACGCCGTCGCCGTCGGTGTCCGGGCAGCCGGTGCCGTCGACGGTCAGGCCGGGCGCGGTCCCAGGGCACTCCCAATGTCACCGGATCTGGTCGGGATTTCAAATAAGAGCTCTGAAAAAGCTCTTCAAATAAGAGATCCTTCTAAAAATAAAATTTCATTAAGATGTGATCATCCGTTCGTAAGTTACAAATACCTCATTTTTTTCGATTTTTCCGATTTTTTTTTTATTTTTCCGATTTAACCGTCCCCCACTCCACCCAGATGGTCGAATCAGGGAACTACTATTCCTAATTTATCTAGTCTGGGAAATGACGGTGGGATCAGAGAAGATGTTAAATGTAGAATAGGCAATGTTCAGCGTGTTTTTCACAGTTGAAAAAAGTTTGAAAAAATAGGAAGATAAGACTGCAAACCAAACTTAGAATATTCGAAGCTACAGTGATGAAAGTGGCCAAATTTGTTTCTGAAGTATGAGCGTTCCGAAAAACGAAGGAAGATTTGCTAGACATTTTCCAGAGAAATTTCTTACAGTTTGTTTTGTTGGTTTGAGGGGCACGTGTACCCCTCTCCAGAAGGTCAAAAGTTGCACTAATTAAAGAGGCGGATAGGCAAAGAACAGCACGGGAGCGCAAGTTCTGTTGGTACAGTCCACTGCAACCACTGCAATCAGCTGATCGAGGATGTCGCACGAGACCCTACTGCAAAAAGGTAGCATTAACAGCAAGGGTTTGAAGCTTCTTCGAAGATTGTGTTAAAAAAAAAAACAAAAAAACTTCTGGACATGGCAACTCTCCAACGACCCGTTCCGCCAGGTCACGACCTGCGTGTTCAACGAGTCGGTGCAGATCCCCAGCGGTGCCTGCGTCCAGGTCAACATCACCAACCTGGTCCGCGACCTGGCCGGCAACTCGTCGCAGGGGCAGACGCTGATCTATCAGACCAGCACCCAGAACCGCCCCGAGCAGGTCATCGAAGAGGAGTTCAACAACAACCTCAACATGGACCTGGCGTTCTTAAAGAAGTTTAACAATTCTATACTTGTGTATTGAGGTTGGGAGGGGGGTACTGCGATTAGCGCCCATAGTCAGTACGAATTAGTAATTTTTTTAGCTTTTCATTAATAGTCAGTTAAAGGAATTCAAAAGCACCGATAATCTTATAGCAACAATTCGAATGTGAAGAAGGTAAAAATGCCTTTAGTAGTTGCGAAACATGCAGTATTGCTTTACACAATAAAATTTAACTAGCCCATTTTCTAACTTTTTATAAAGATTATTGATATGGTTTTCAACAATACTATCAAAAGAAGCAGTGGATGTTTCCGTATTATGATTATGATTATTATTTGGTGATGATATGGTTTTTGCTGGTGGATTACTATTTTTCTCATCTTGCCTTTTTTCTTTTTTCTTATTTATATTTTGTGATTGTTGTGATTGTTGTTGTTGTTGTTGTTTTCCATTTTTATTTTCTGCAAGTAATCTTTAGTTATTTATAAACAATGGTTAACTTGCAAAAATTAAGAGGGCACTTAAACTTCCACAAGTGGGTTATCTGATAGATTTGTTGTTATGGAGGGAGTGAGATACCTTGCATTTTATACCAAACCTTGCATTTTAATACCAAAACATCCCAGCTCTCATTGAGCCTTTGGATCAATTAAATTAACAAAACAAGTTTTTTTCTACTGAAAGTAAGGAGCAAGCTCTCATTGAGCCTTCTACTACAGTTCGTTACCACGAAATGTTTGATTAAATTAAAAAGACTAGTTTTTTTAACTGAAAATAAGGAGCGAAATCAAAACTTGAAACGAACAGAAATTACTCCGTATATGAAATGGGTTGTCCCTTCCGCAATCCCTCACTCTTTACACTAAAGTTTTTAATTGTTTTAAAAAGTAGAACTGTGGCAAAGAGTCAAACTTTAGGGTAAAAAGGGAGGGATTGCGGAGGGGACAGTCAAGCAATCGGCGCTGGACGCATGGGAATGTGACGCGCATGCTGAGGCTGGCTTGCAAGCGAGGCAGAGATGGCGCAGTCCCCGAATATCCTGATCCTGATGGTCGACCAGTTGACCGGCACGTTGTTTCCCAACGGGCCGGCGGACTGGCTGCACACCCCGAACCTGCGCAGGCTGGCGCTGCGCTCGACCTGTTTTGCCAATGCCTATACCGCCTCGCCGCTCTGTGCGCCCAGACTCTGGCTGGCGCCACAGCAACCGCAACTCACGGTACCGGTATCGACTTCACTTGTTTGTCCGGATTTGTCACGGCGCTGGACCTTGTCACACCTGCCGGTGAGCTCATCAGTGCCAGCGCGGAACAGAGCACCGACCATGGCAAGTGAGGTCTGGATGAAAAGTGTCTTTAGTGTAAAATGTGTTTCTTGCAAGGGTTTGTTATTGCATTTTTGGCAAAACGGAGGCACAGCGAGAGGCGCTTCGCGGTAGTATCGCGACATCGGTGCGTCCTCGACGTAACCATTGCCGCCAAGGCATTCCATCGCCTCATAGGTAATGGCCGGAACGAGCTTGCAGACCCAATATTTGACGGCGGGCGTCATGACACGGGCAAACGCTGCCTCGGTGCGGCTGTTGGCGGCTTTATCGAACGACCTTGCCAGGCGAAACCCGAGCGCTGTGGCTGCGGCGACATCGAGGGCCATATTTTTAAAACACGTTTTAAAGTTTTGGCTACTATGGGCTGATGCTTGCTCTTAACTAGGTTGCAGTGGTATCTGCAACCATGATGGTAATCTTGTACTGTTTCTTAGGTTTAATTATTTGGATTATGCCAACCTAAGGCATATACAGCTCTTTGCAGCCACTCATCATTGAATTGCAGACTTCAAGATGGGTTTTATTTTCCCATTTGCCTGTTTATGCATTGACAACCAATCTGCAGAAAACGTTCTTGATTTGTCTCAAGGTTGCAGCGACAACCTAGTAAAGAGCGAACCACAGCCTATAGTAACTAAAAGTTAAAAAACGCATTTTGAAAAAAAACTGCATCGCGAAAAAAAAATTCCATCTCTGACACTGATTCAGGTAATGGTAACTGTTATTTCATATGCTCATGAGCTCTAGCAAAATTCTAAGAATCAATAGATTGCTTTAACAGGAAAATCAGAGGCTTAATGGACAAAAATGAGGAAGGGTGATCAATTTTTTCAAGGCTTTTTGAGGTATCCGAGCTCATTGCAGAGCAGGTTATAACAGTATTTTCCATGTTATTTTCTAAGTAGCTACTTTCAATATAACTTTTTTTTCTTTTAGACATCCGAATTCACATTTATTTTGCATAAGCTGTTTTCTTTAAAAACAGATGTGTATTGTTTTTTTTAGGCCTGTAATATACCAAACCAAAAAAATGATGGCCGCCATCGACGCCATCCTCGTACCACGAGTAGACCCGCAGCACGCCGTTCTGTAGCGCCATCGAATACGGCGCGCCCTCGCGGTAGGGGTCCAGGGGGATGCCCTTCAGGTGCGTCTCCAGCGGCGCGAACCCGCTGGGAAAGCCGCCGGTCTCCAGCCGGTAGAGATGCGCGGCGGCCAGGATGCGGGTGATGTCCTCCACCGCCCGCGTGTCGTCGGCGTAGCCCACGACCGAGAACAAGCTGATAATCCGACTGTATATTTAGGTCCATGACTTTAGTTTTGGCCGTGTTGATCTGCATGACCAGTAGCTGCGAGAAATATGCTATTTCATTTAGCATTGCTTGGGTAGTTGCTGGAACAGCAGCAAGAGCGTCAATGTCATCCGTGAAGTCAAGGTCAGACACATTAATGCTCAATCCTATAACAGCACCATCAAAACTTGAGAGTGTCCTTTCTAGAATCTAATCCGCGCGCAATACGCGGATGTCGAAAACCTCGGATTTCGGATCGGGCTGTTCGGCCGACGGCAACATCATCATCCAGAAATCGATCTACGACCGATTGGTCGCGGCGCTTGAGGCAGAAGGCGGATATCTGTGCAACGACGAGGAAAAGGCGCTTCTGGAAAAGGCCATGTGGGACGAGAAGGGAAACCGGACCTTTCCGACGATCGCCTGCCGCCCGCAGCAGACCGCCGAGGTGGCTGAGCCAACTGAATTTACAAGGGAAAAAATCTTCGAAAGCAGTGGGAAAAATTGGTTGTGACAATTCAAAAAATGCTACCCGTACCCGTTTCGCAAAACTCGGATGGACAACCATTTGATACTCAATCAAATTAAGCCAGCTCTACCAATTCAGAAATTTGGAAAAACAAGCTAAAAAAAGGAAATACCTTTTCTTGTGATATCATGTATCTTTCCTAGATTTTACGTTCAATTTGTCAGTGGTATCAGTTTATTTCTTGCTCTTGCAAAATGATCCCAGTGGTGTGTGCATTTGCATTGCTTATACTTTGAACAGTGCATTTCTTATACATTGAACAGTGCATTTCTTATACATTGAACTTTAAACTTCTTCTTGCAGTTCATAGTCCTTTTAATAGGCTGGTTCAATTGTTGCAGTGTTTTTGCTGCCTTCACAAATGAACTTGAAGTGCATGTCCTCTCAGCTTCAAGGTACAACGAGCATCTGGGTCAATATTACGCACCAAAAAACTTTAACTTCTGGTACTTCTTCGGCTCTCTTGCCCTGTTAGTGCTGGTGAACCAAATTGTAACAGGCATTTGGTTGACCATGAGTTATAAACCGGATGCAGAAACAGCCTTTGCCTCTGTGGAATACATCATGCGTGATGTGGAGTGGGGCTGGTTAATTCGCTACTTACATTCCACAGGTGCTTCGGCATTCTTTGTCCGTTCCCACGTACACGGCCCGGTCAAGATCAACCTGGATGAACACGTCGACCGTAAAATGAAACGCTTCATGGGCGATGCGGCCGCTTATGCTTACATCGCCATGGCCGAAGCCATTGATGATGCTGGCCTTGAAGAAGAACAAATATCCAACCCAAGAAGCGGTCTGATCGTTGGCTCCGGTGGTTCTTCCACCGCCAACATGCTCGTTGCCACGGATACCTTACGTGAACGGGGCGTCACAAATCCCTTCTCCCAGTCCTCCCACGTCTGCCGCTTCACTCTTCGCTGCCATCCATCCCACTGCTTCCGCTTGAGGGCCAGCGTCTGTCGATTACTCCGCTTCGCCGTGCCCCACGTTTGGTTCTGCTCCGTCTCAGCCTCATCGGCCGTCCCACTCGCTGGCGCATCACCGGTGTTGCGGCTCTCGCCGTCAGAAAGTTCTTCGGCGCCGCCCTCCCTCTCCTCCTGTATGAATGGAGATAAAACCCAAAGTGAGGATTTAGTGCAAAATGTATTCGTTCGGGTATTGTCCTACAAACATAGCTATAAGTCTCAAAGCAGCTTTGCCTCCTGGATCTTTCAGATTGCCAGAAATGTGAATTATGATGCTTTTGGATCGCGCAAAAAGAACCTGAGTTCAGCAGATTCTTTGCAAAAAGTGGAAAAATACCCTCATCCAGAGGACATACATGCACAGATTGTCCCTCGCGACCCTCGGCGACGAGACGGCGGAGGTGATCGGCGAAGCGAGGTCCGCGGAGGGATCGTACCAGCGACTCGACGCGACTCCGAGCCTCCAGCGCGAGCTGCTCGACTACATCGACGTGTTCCCTCCTGGCCAACCCGTCGACCGCATCGAGCTCACCGACATGCACGCCTTCGACGGTTCGGCCCTCGTGGGCGACCGACGTGTGCCGGCCTACCGCCTCGTGATGACCTTATGAACTTAAAAATAAAAAATAATTTATTTCCGAAGTTCTTCTAATGAATGTGAGTCAAAACCAAACATCTATACAGTTATAGAGAGTACATCAGCGGTTCTAAAATTGGATGCCACAACCAAATGCACCAAATACTTCAAGTACCGCAAGCATGTACCACAAATGCAACGGCAGTAGTAAAGATAGTTGACCAAAAACTGAGAGAAAACAGGCATGAATATGCTTCAAAGTGAAATCCATCATCAGCAGTAAAAAAAGTTATACTGCTGATGATTGAAACTTTCCGTACAATGTATATGATGTTCGAAATATCCAGTTAAAAAATTTTATATTTGTTTCACTGTCAATTAAAAGGTTTCATCCCTATTTTAAACTGTTATATTTTCGTCATGGAAAGGCAGTGTGGTCTTCAAAGTTATTTTTACTTTTTTTTATTCAAGTAGTACAAAATTAGTATATATGTAATGTGCTCGACAGAGTTGGATTATTTTTATTTAACAGTACCTCTGGTAGTCTCCAGCGGTAAATATCTCTAATATGGATTGATCTCACACTTGGCTGGTCAATATTTAAAGTACTTTTTGACAGTTTCATTCACCTTATGGTTACCAATTATACCTGAGTGGCTTGGAACATACTGGAGATAAGTTCTTATTCCTCTTGAAGCGAGATTATAAATAATCCTAAGACACTGAAATGTGTCAATGGCACAATTTTGAAAAATAATCAAAAACTACATATTATATAAAATGAAAGTATGCTAGGGAAAATTTCTCAGGTGAAACAGTCTGTAAGATTTTTTTGGGGGATCAAGAGGAATTGTTTTGGTAGGGTATTATCCATGGGGCAAGGGAATTTTTTCATGGCCTTTTTTTTAAAAACTGTCAGAAATTAGTTTTTTTTTTTCTTTCTGAAGCAAGAAGCAACAATAAAACTTTAAAATCCATAGATTGATTCTCTTGACAATTCAGTCCTGGTGAAAATTTACCACAGACAATTACCCTTAACATCTCCACGTATAAGATTAAATCGGCAAAGAGAAAGCAAAACATACGAAGAATTTCGTATAGGCCTTCTGGAAAATCCCCCAGTGTAGAATTTCCCCTAGAAAATTCACCCCCTGGCAACTTCCCCTCCCATGGAAAATTTTCCTCATAGAAAATCCCACCCGCAGAAAATCTGATGCTTATTAGAAATCACTCTGTATTCACTGTAACGAGCTAAAATAAAAATTAAATGAAAATTTTCCATTATTCTTTATAGGTCCCCATTCCGAGAGGCATCACTAATTGGATGACTTTAATCTATCTGGAAATGAGTACATTTACAATGTGCCATAAGTCCCACTTGAGACGTTCATTTTAATGAAATTGTGCAATTTTTTAGGCCTTATGACTACTAATGTAAGTACAACTGAAAAAGTGTTTTTAATAAATTTTATAAAACCAAATTAGAGAAAAATAGCGAAAACAAGCGTAAGTCTTGCCTCTATTCTCGTTGTATTCTCACGGTTTTAATACGTACACACTTATGGCACAAAATGTGCAAGTTATAATCAAAGCTGCCCAGTTGGCTAGCTTCCACCATCTCAGATTGTAAATTGAGTTTGGCACATAGGATAAATTTTTTTTAGCTCAAATGGTTAAGAATTGAAGCCAATTTTATACAATCTATATTTTTGAATGTTTAAGTGATATCTTGAGTTTTTACCTATTAGTTGTCTTATTTAGAAACCAGTTTATATAAATAATATATTTTCTATATTAGTTTTCACTTTAAAAGTTCTAAAACATGATTTAAAAGAATATAACTTCCTAAAAAAAGTATTAACCTTCTATCTTTTGATCTATTTAATAAAAAAAACAAGTTTTTTGACTGAAAGTAAGGGTTTGTTTAATAATTGGGGAATTAATAATTCCCCACTCCAAAATTATTTGCGTAAACCAAGGGTAAAAATTCGGAGATCAAGAGAAAATAACAAAATTTGACTTATCTATATTCAGGTCAAGGTGGTTTATTTTAAGCCATGTATATATTCTGCTCATTGCTGCATTTATTGTTGACATGAGCAGTTGTTCTGTAGGGGCAACATACACCAAGGTTGTATCATCAGCAAATAAGGGTTTGGAAAAAATAAATGCTATTCCAACGATTCAAACTGAGAATTCAGAGATCCATTTACACCACCTAGATAAAAACAAGAGCTAAGAGCTCATATGGCACTTGTGACGAGGTCGGAAGAGCCAAGAGCCAAGAGCTCATATGGTAAGAGCTCTGGCAAAATTCTAAGAATCAATAGATTGCTTTAAGAGGACAATCAGAAGCTTAAGGCCAGTTGGGATTTAAAATAAGTGCTCTGGTAGCATTGAAACTTAAAACGAACAGAGATTATTACGCGTATGAGGGGTTCTAAAAATACTTTATTATAAAGAGCAAGTCAACCAAGTCAACCAAGTTCAGTTTGGGGTATTAAAGTAAAAACTCGTGATTTGAAGAAGAGGGTTTTGACGCCATTTTAGAGAATTCTCAAGTCATGATCTTACCGTCAACGTAGCCAAGTCGAAGATAATTCGTTTCAACCCTCTGAAGCGGAATATAGCATTTTATTTTTGCTTATTTTAAGGTTTGATATAGCTCTTTACTTTTCTTTGAAAAATCCATTTTCGAAAAATTAAAAAAATTAGTCTCTGTTTGTTTTTGATAGTCAAAGTTTTATTATTGGTTAATATAATCAATACTTCTCCAGTTTTTAGGTTTTTGGCTAAATTATTGAAGTATTGGTTTCCGGTTTAAATTCTTAAGTAGCATTGAATTAAAAAAAAAACAAGCTTTCTAAACCAAAGCGACTGACAAGTTCGGGCCTCATTATTTCTCTCATTTCCCTCATACCTTTCCCTCAGTTAAAGACAATGCTTTTATTTTCATTTTGCAACTTATCAATTATCCAAGTAAAGAAAAAACACTTTATTGTCCACTAAGCTACCTACGGATTGGGAAAACTTGTACAGGTGCAATTAAAAAGCACAGTTAAAAAGAAAAAATAAACAGGCCAACAGTAAAATTATTTGATCAGCAGCACGCCCAGCAGGACCACGGCGCTGGCGCCCCACTGCATCGGGCCGGCAAGACGGAACATCTCGCGCGGATTCAGGCTGGGTGCGCGAACCATGCGCGCCTCGGCCGCCGCGCCAGTGGTGGGAATGTCGGCCAGGCCGTCGCCATCGAGATCCGGCAGGCTGCGGATATGGTCGAGCAGTGCCTGCCACTCCTTGAGCTCCTGCACGCCGGGCGTGTTCGGCTCCTGTTTCACTTGGTTACAGATTGGTATTTGTGGAGCTCGAAACATACATCGCTTAAAAAAGTTTTTTCTAATCAAAGTTTTTAATCTTAGAATGGTTGGGTCAGTATCCTTCCATTCATAGTAATTCTACATGCCCCTTTTATATTATAAATTACCTAAATTAAGAATAATAATAATAATTTATTTCTTACCCACAACAACACTATAAAAGTATTAAAATGTGGAGTACAAACAATTACCCTCTCGCCCCCCTTTGGCCTTATCCCAATCTTATTATATTGCCCCCCCCCCCCCCTCATCTGAACCAAAATTACTGATACCTCCTACATATATAGTGTATGTATATTTATGGCACTCTGACAAACAATGCGCAATGTGAAACCTAATATAACTGCACTAATTTGATATAATCATCATTACATTACGTATCAGTGTAGTATATATATTGCAATATATACTGTATTTCCTCTAATTGGAACAGTCGCGCTCCCCCAGATGGATCACTTGGCCGCGGGAGTCGCCGAAAACCTGCACCTCCACGTGGCGCGGGCGCGTCAGAGCCTTTTCCAGGATCATCTCATCGGAGCCGAAAGCTGCCCGCGCCTCGCTGCGGGCCAGCTCCAACGCAGCGCTGAACTCCGCCGCCTGCGGCACCAGCCGCATCCCCTTGCCGCCGCCGCCCGCGGCTGCCTTGATCATCACTGGAAAGCGTCGTTGGGGTGACCGGGGCTCTCGATTCGAATTAAGTGGTCATCCTAATTTCGCGATTGAGCGTGCTCTCGAAGAGTTCGACCATTTCCGATAAGCAGACGTCCATGCTGTATTGTGATTCGATGAAGTCGCGTCCTGATTGTCCCATTGCCGCATATTCCGATGGCGCGTCAAGCACTCGGCCGGCGCGCTCCGCGAACGCCTCGACATCGAAGAAGTCTTCAAGAAGTCCGTTGAGCAGTCCTATTTATATACGGAACAATTTCTGTTTGTCTTAAGTTTTAATGTTGCTCCTTACTTGCAGTCTAAAAAATTTTTTTTTATTTTATTTGATTCAACATCAAAGATGATCTATTGCAGACAGAGCTGAGTCAGAAGCCTAGGAAACAAAACAGTAGAGAGAAGAGAGTAAGGATTGATGAACTTATACAAGCTGACAAATAAGATTTAAAAGCAGGTTCTATAGTAGAGTTTTAACCGCGGTCTCCAGGAAATTCATCATTTTTACGTCAACCGCACCAAAATTGATCAAATCCTGGGCCATCAGTTTTTGCTTGGCAAATTTTCTGATGGTCAGGCAGGGGCCACGCAGGGCAAGCGGTGGGATAATAGCGTTAACACGCGAACCATCCTTTAATCGCGCATCCACCATTGGCGAACTCTCATCAATACGTCTGCCAAGTGGGGACACAATACGCTCTATCGCGGTTTTCAAAATAAATATATGGAGCCGTTTTCAAGTTAAAATACACACATATACAATTATTGCTCATTTAAAAAAAAATTAAATAAAAAAAACTCATTTTTTTAGCTGAAAGTAAGGAACGACATTAAAACTTAAAACCAACAGAAATTACTCCGTATATGAAATGGGTTGTCCCCTCCGCAATCCCTTGCTCTTTACGCTAAATCTTTTAATTGTTTTAAAAGGTAGAATTGTGGCGTCGGCAACGGCGGCAACTGGGTCACGATCTTCGACGCGGCCGCCGCGGGCGCGCCCAAGGTCTACAACCTGCTCGACCTGCGCGGCGGGATCATGGCCGACCTCGCCCAGGCGAGCGTCCCGGCCGGCCGCTACACGCAGATCCGCCTGGAGCTCAGCGACGCCTGCCTGACGCTGAACGGGACCGACTACTCGATCAGCAACGGCATGATGAAGTCGCCCAGCAACTCGATCCTATCCTTCTTCTGCAAAGCGTGCCCTAGCCATCTTAACCTTTCTCTCATTACAGCCATAGAAAGTAGAATGCTATCTCAAAATTTTGATTGGACCATTCAGATAAAAAAAAAATTCTAGTTGTGGATTCCTTCCACAATTTTTTTGCATAGGCTATGATTCCACCACAAAAATAGGCAATTCCTTTAGCATACTTATATTTGAAGAAAGATATGTTTTCACTTAAGTTGTGATCCTTGTTAAGATTCTACGATTTTTAGGGGGTGTTTCACCCTATTCTCTAAAATAAGGCAAATTTTCTCAGGCTCGTAACTTTTGATTGGTAAGACTAAAATTGATTAAACTTATATATTTAAAATCAGCATTAAAATGCAATTCTTTTGATGTAGCTATTGCTATCAAAATAAAATCTATCCGTTTTTAGAGTTTTGGTTACTATTAAGCCGGGTCGCTCCTTACTACAGTTCGTTACCACGACTATCTGGATGGGAGTGGGGGTACGGTTAAATTGGAAAAATTAGAAAAAATGAGGTATTTTTAACTTACGAACGGGTGGTCAGATCTTAATGAAATTTGATGTTTGGAAGGATATCGTGTTTCATAGCTCTTATTTTAAATCCCGACCGGATCTGGTGACATTGTACGGGGGGAGTTGATGGGGGGAACCTATTTTACTTTGTTGAACTGTTCTACTTTCGTCATGGAAAGGCTAAGAGGAAGCTGATTTTTACAAATTCAAAAAACCAAAAAAATGCTGATGTGTATCAAAAGGTATTGAATGAGCTCAAAAAGAGAGCAGAAAGTAGAGGCAAAGAGGTTCCTTTCACTGTCATTCAACTGCGCACAAAATTCAAAAAAGTAGTTGCAGAATGCAAGAAGGCAGCCTTAGTAATGAAAACTGCAACAGGGATTAAGCGCTTTCAAGAGGAGCATGGCTATGGTTCCTTCGCCTGGCCAGCTGCTCGCAGCCATGCCGCGACTACTCAGTCCGGCGCGCTGGCTTCGCACACTGGATGCACTGAAACGGAGACTATGACCGTGCTGAGTACCAAATCTGAATCCAGTACGGTTGCGACAGCGCCGGATACACGACCGGTTGTATGCCACGTGATCCATGCGCTGGGTGTCGGCGGAGCCGAAGTCCTGGTGGAGCAGATGATGCGTCGCCTTGCCGCGGACTATTAAAGTTGATTCACCAGTAAACATTGCAATTGATCCAGATACCCCGGAACTACCTGCATCTCGAGTAACAATTTGAACACCACCACTAGATGTTTCTGTACCAGTTCCGGCAGCAATATAAATACTTCCACCAGTTCCTAGTTCACTTTGACCAGCTTCAATTCGAACTTTTCCTCCAGAACCAGAAAGACTATTACCAACTAATATTGAAACATCTCCAGCATTTCCTTTTGGGGGTGTTTACATATAGTAATGGTTATTGGGAAGTGTACGGACGTTTTCAGGGGGATTTCTTTGGTTTGGGGGGTGGGGTTGATGGGAGGGGCCATGTGGGAGGATCTTTCGTTGGAGGAATATGCCATGGGGGAAGAAAAATTCAATAAAAAGGACGCAGGATTTTCTAGCATTACTATAAAAAAACAATGAAAAAATAAACATGAAAACGTTTTTTTTAATTGAAAGTAAGGAATAGCATTGGATACGGTCGGGATTTAAAATAAGAGCTCTGAGACACGAGGTCCTTCCAAATTTCATTAAGATCCGAACACCCATTCATCAGTTAAAATACCTCATTTTTTTGGATTTTTCCTCTCCCTCCAGCCCCCCAGATAGTCGAATCGGGGAAACGACTATTATAAAGTCAATTTGTGCAGGTCCCTGACACGCCTACCAATTTTCATCGTCCTAGCACGTCCAGAAACACCGAACGTTGAAAACATCAGGGCGAGCCCACCCATCCAGATCAGCCCGAACCACTTCGCAATCGGTGTTCTCCTGCAACTCCCACTCATCATATCCCTCTCTCCCTGCCAGGATCTTGGTCTTTTCGCGTTTGGCTAGTGCGTTTCGCTCTCATTGACGGGGCTTCTTATGGTTTGAAGGCGACTGCTGTTGCTGCGCCAAGGGCGTCTCTGAGACGGATGGCGTCGGGGTTTTGAAGGTCGATAAATTCAAGTTCAAGTTCTATTTATTTTCATAAAATAACAATAACAAAAACAACATCCCAAAGGGCTCAATGGCCTGTTATTTGGGAAACGGCATAGAATAAATAAAGAATCATAAAACTTGTCATAAACATACTAACCAACATCTAAATATAAATATATAAGGAAAAGAATTCAACTCACCGGTAGTCCCCATGAAACAGCGACCCTCACATCACCCGACAATAAAATACAAAGCAGAAACCATGGATTCACAGTACTGATAGAACAATTCTATTAACGTAAAACTTTTCTATCAGTTCAACCATGGGCAATAATGACTACATAGCGGAGCACCATGGGAGACTGTTACGTTGACATCTTTAGGAAGGAATAAGGAAATTTTTTATGAAATGTTAGATGAAGCAAAACATTTAGCGCTGTCTCAACAGGAAGGTAAAACTACAATGTATGTACCGATGGGAGCTGAATGTGGGACCGTCCGATTGCCGGTGAACCAGAATTCCCACCAGAAGAAGTGCACGGGCTGGGTCGACATGTGATAGAATCTCCGCCGGAAAACACCAATACTGTTGACGACTACGCCATGGCGAGTGAGACGAAAGAGGGCGGACCAGAAGAGGGCTACAACTCAGAACCAACAGACCAAACTCCGGAGCTGGAGATTGAGAAGACGGGGACTGGCGAACAGCCCAGGTTGGATGAGTCCGTCGAGCTATTGCCCATCACCGACAATGTAGCTGGTCCGAAAACAAATTCACTCCTGCGGGAGGACTTCACTGTCGTTGGTGTTTGCCGCCTGCTGCAGCCCTCTCAGGTGAGAGTACCGCCGGCGTGCATCACAAATCCGGCGGGAATGTGGTTTTGTCAAACAGGTGGAGGACGTGGCCTGGTGTGTGGTCATCTGTTCCTGCTGGAATCGACTGCGAATGAAGTACAGCGGGGACGTCGACTTGGGGTCAAGGTCCAGTCATGCGGGATGGCCCCGGCGCGCGACCCCTCCTGAGGATATCGTGGAAGCGACAGAGTCGTTTCCGGAAAACCCGCTAGGAGGCGCCAATCTCACAACAATCTCTTCAAAGCTTTGATGTGATCGACCCCCAAACCGCAGCATCCGCCGATGACCTGTACGCCGCGCTCGAGCCAGGACGTGGATCGGGCGGCGTAGTCCTCAGGGGATTATACAAACATCTCTACATACAAATACCATATATTTTTAATATCTTTACATATATATATATATATATAAAAATATATATATGTATATGTATAAAGGGCGAAACAGTACTGTCTGTGGATTGAGTATATGTATATTTTTATATATATATATATATACATATATATATATATATATATATATATACATATATATTCTTAGCAGACACATTGCAATTGTATATAATTCTCAAAGAGTGGAACAGGGGGAAACACCTCATAAAAGTCATAGAATCTTAACGAAAATCACACCATCAGATATACTGTATCAGAAAACCCTACTGTTGAAGTTTCAAGCTCCTATCTACAAAAATGAAGAATTTTGTATTTTTTGCGAGAAGACAAATCACAGATGCTTGTTTATTTGTTTGTTTGTTTCTTGTTTTTTTCTCCCAGATCTTCCCCCTAAGTGGGAAGATCTTTCCATGGAGGGCTTTGTGTGCACTATTTCAGAAACGTCAATATTTTGCCAATATAAACGTCAATATATAAGCTGAAAGTTTGTAATAAACAACAAAGAGAGATAAAACTCTACAAAAAAAAAAAAACCTCAAACGAGACTACGGCCAGTAGAGAGGAAATACTAAAACAACGCGAATATTTCGCCTGTAACCAAACTAGGCGTCCTCAGCACAAGATAAAAGAAAACTAAACTAAAAACAATTAAAACCACCTTGCAGCACCGTCCGGAGCTCGTGATTTCGCTTTCCAGTGACGTGAGCCCTGAAGCGCGGGAGTTTGACCGGCTGTGCACGACGGTTGCCAATGCCGGTATCCAGGCGCTGATGGCCGACTACCTGGCCGAGTTCGAACGCCGCTTCGCGCTCGAAGGCCTGCAGTGCCCGGTGCTGATGATGACCGCCGGTGGTGGTATGACGACGATTGACACCGCCCGCCGGTTTCCCATCCAAAAAAACTTGTTTTTTTTTAATTTAATTTCTGAATGTTTTTTAGTTAATCCATCTTTTTATTCCGGCTCTCCGCAGATGAATAATTAAAGCGAAATTTGTATATTTATTTATTTGGCTAAATAGCTTTCCCATTGTTTTGATCGAATGATTATGAGAAACAAGGAGGGGGGAGGAGGCTCAGTTGCCCTCCAATTTTCTGGGTAATTAAAAAGGCAACTAGAACTTTTAGTTTTTTTGATATTTAGAAGGATCCTGTACTTTAAAGCTCTTATTTTAAAATCCGACCAGATCCTGTGACATTGGGGGGAGTTGGAGGGGGAAACCGGAATTTTTTAGAAAACGTGAAAATTGGGTTGTTTTTATCTTACGAATAGATGATCGGATCTTAATGAAACTTGGTATATAGAAGAATCTTATGTCTCAGATGCTCCATTTTCGACTCGAATCGGATCCGGGGACATAGGGGGCTGGATCCGGTGAATTTTGGGAAGAAATGAGCGTGGGAGGGGGCCTAGGTGCCCTCCAATTTTTTTGGTCACTTAAAAACGGCACTAAAAATTTTAATTTCCGTTAGAATGAGCCCTTTCGCGACATTCTAGGACCACTCAGTCGATACGATCACCCCTCGGGAAAAAAAAACAAATAAACACGCATCCGTGATCTGTCTTCTGGTAAAAAATGCGAAATTCCACATTTTTGTAGATAGTAACGACAAAACTGTGACCATCGTGGTGCAGCAGAGAACCTTTTAAGATCCCTGTGTGAGTAAAATCAATACGCATCTCACCTGCGATCCTCTCCACAATCACGTCACCGTACCAAGGGCTACGCAAAGTGCCAGTATAATGCTCAAGGGACAAACTCTTTTTCTTGTTGTCTGGCTTAGTAGGTCCAAGCGCACTGTACTTTTCAATACGACTCTCTTTGTACGCCTGAGCGCTTCATAAGCAAACTTTAATTAAAATGAGAGAAATTGGTCGACAAAGCCAATACTAAGCGATGATTTGATCCCAGTTGTTATCTTCTAATGCTATTAAATTAAAAAGAACGATTTTTTTTTCAACTAAAAGTAAGGAGTAACATTAAAACGAACAGAAATTATCTATATAAATATAAAAATAAGTTGTATGCATGTTTGTTTTTTTGTATGTTTTTTTTGTCAAAAGAGCGCCCCCGTTCCTTTTCTGATATGCAAGATATGTTGACCAATTAAACTGTTCTCAGTGCTACCAATCAGCAAGGGCTACACGCTCCATCTCCACCTTCCGGTTTCCAAAAGGTCATCCCAGCTGTCGCTGCAACCATGATTATGAACAAGCTACCAAAAAATATTATGGCCCATTTTCAGAAAAGGTAAGATTTAGGAATGCTAAAGCAATCTCTAGTAAACAATCTTTTTAAGATGATTCTGGTTGCCTTAATTAACACTTCATCATTTATATACTGAAAAAACTTTTTCAATTAGTAAGAATTTAAGACTTCTATCACTTTTTGCACTTCGCTTTCTGACATTACTGGGCTGATAGGCAAACTTATTACTCTTTTATGAATTTGTTCTGTTATTGGTAAATTAAAGTGAGAAAATCGATAAAGTGCTTCTTGTTTGTGAGGCGGAATCGGATAATGAATTAACCACCCAATATTGTTTTTTATGTCAATAAAAAACGAATAAAAATTAATCTAAAAACTTAATCCACAGAACAAGTTTTTCAAAGAAAAGTAAAGGGCTCCATTAAGCCAAGGAAGAGCAAACAAAATGCTTTGAAATGTTTTCACTTTTCTTACTTTCATCAAAACTTCAAGGAATAAATATCAGTATATGTCAATTAAACTGACAATCCACGGTCACTTGTTTTCTGTTTTTTTTTAGTAAAGAGCAAACTGCGCTTTCCGCCCCCTTTTGCGGAGAGCTAATTTTCCTGTTTTAAGTTAAAGGCGTCTTGAAACTGAACAGTTTAGTAATGCTAAAGCTAAGACCTAACTAAGAGCTAAGGTCTCTTAGTCCCCTATAAGCGTCAGGTCCCTTAGTCCCATCCCTCGAAATCGATCTGAATTCGAATTCGATCCACTGTTGACCTTGTTGTCAAATGAATAACATATCTTCTAGAAGTCACTTTTACTTTTTATTGATAGTGATTTGTGGTAGTTTTGCGCTTGCAAGATTATTTGAATTTATTTCTGCTCATTCTTGGCTTAATAAAGTTCTTCACTTTCCTTTGAAAAACTTGTTTTATGGAAAGTTTTTAAATTAATATTAAAAAGCACGCTACCTAATTCCACTGTTGCCACTGACCATTTTGTCACGAAATTTTTCAGAACTCGAAAAATCACCATGTTCGTGAAAAATTCAGGCCCATGTAATTTATAAAAAAAAAATTCAGGGGTGGAGTAGAAGATGGATTTTTGATTTTCTAGATTCTTCTGCGTGTCAACTTTAAGTTCTTTACGTCAGGGGATATTTTGTGATGAATTCACAATATCGCTGTAGGTGTTTGATAGAGTAATACTAGTGCCATTTCGATGAAAGCGACATGACCATAGACTATGGGGGTACGGTAGCAAAGATTCAAAATTGTTTTATAGCATCCTATGCTGCGAGGCCCTGTTGATGCATGGCTGCCGGTTCGGCCAGGGCTACCTGTTTTCGCCGGCCTTGTCGGCCGCGGATTTTGTCGCGTTCGCCCACGGCCCCGGTCGCCTGCCGGCCTGACCGCGACTGCGGTAGACTGCCGCTGGTTACCTCACCGGGTGAGTGCCGAAACGATGTACGTCATGACCGCGGAACAATGGCAGCGCTTTGTCCTTGCCGGCAGCCGTACGGCCAAGCTTGGACACATACATGAATGCAATATTTGATATCCATATCATCGGCAACAAATGCACCCGATATATAAGCTGTGCCTGGAAGCCATATGTTTGCTAGCAACAATAGTTCTAAGAGTCGATTCACAAATATATTATTTTAATCATTCCTTCTTATCCCCTAAGCACCGGGACCGCGCCTTCCGAAGCGATCAGAAGTATTCGTTTGGTGTTTGCAGCGGCCCATGCTGCTGAGGAAGTAGTGTAAAATATTATTGAAATTCACTCATACCATTGTGTAAAAGAAATGAAAAGTGACACAATATGTGAAAAGTATGCTACCTATATTTCAAAACATTTCCAAGCTCATGTTTACTTTCCAGATAAGCTGAAAAAAGAAGATTCAACCAACAAATAGTGAATATATTAGATACTACAACAAATTTCAAATCAAAGTATACAGTGCACAAGGATATGAATGAATTTCAGCAAAATGATATTGTCCCTTTTTTGCTGAATTTGACACTTTAGTCCCAAAAAGTTTTGGCAACCCTGTGTGTTATTGAAATTTTGAAAAGCCTGCCCGATGTAAACAAAATTTCTAGTTTATAGGCCTATCCTACATTGATTCCTGTTTTTATGGAAACTCTTTAAAATTATGTGAATATCTTACAAGCAATATAGCCTACAAACCTTATCTATAGCCAACCTACTAACCTTATCAGGCTTGTTTTCCTGAAAAAACAATGAACAAATAAATATGAAAACTTTTTTTTTACTGAAAGTAAGGAGCAGCATTAAAACTTAAAACAAACAAAAATTATTACACATTTGAGGGGTTTATCTCCTCGTAATACCTCACTCTTTGCGCTAAAGTATTTTTGGTAATGTCAACTATTTATTCTACGACCTTTGTGATTCAGAGGTCATTCTTAAGGAATTAGGACAAAATTTAAGCTTTTGTGTAAAGAGTCTTCGCCCTTGGCCCCCGGCGGAGCGTGGCAGGACGTGCACCCCCCTGCCCAGAAAACCAATTCGCCATTTGCAAGGTCTGGTTCCCCAAGACCTTGGAAGGCCGATTGGGGCAACGTCCTGGGCGCGCTCAGCACCCAGAGAACAGCCGCGACAACGACGGCAACGATGACAATACCCTAAGTCAAAAGACGCATCGCAAGTTCCCGATAACAGCTTTGGGCGACGGACACTCCGATAATGTAAGAAATAGCGGGACAAACATTGACATTTCTAATGGCTCCGATTTTTTTGGCGAGCAAAAAAAACATAAAGCCGGTAACTTCCCTTGCTGCCGCGAAGAAAGAAAAAATGACAAAATAGACTTTGAGCTCCAATCCATGACGCTTATATTTTCTTCCTTTTCCTTCCCACAGGGTACAGTTGCCCGTGGCTGGGAAGCAACTGGAAGAAGTGCAGAAGTGCTATAAATCAGATTTACTACGTCATTTAGGGTATTGAGTGGCACAAGAAGTCAGGCATACTTAACCAAGCTCAGTAAGTACGTTTTGGACAATTCATACAGCATCGAAAGGTAGCGTGGCAGGCAGATTGTAATCAGTAATTCTTACTTAACATAAAATCTTCCTTACTTTCTGTCGGCCCCAATTCTGATGGTTTTCAGAAATAAAAAAGAGGCAGGGATCCTTCTTCGAGGATTGTTCATTGGTGGGAGTTGGGAGAGGGAAACCTAAAATCTTGGAAGACACTTAGAGTGGAGGGATCGGGATGAACTTGGGAAAAATAAGCACAATTCCTAGATACGTGATGACATAAACAGAACGGTTCCGCTCTCTTTGGGGTGGTTAGGGGGAGGGTTAATTCTGAAAAATTAGAAAAAATGAGGCACTTTTAACTTACAAACGGGTTTTTGGACCACAATGAAATTCGATATTTAGAAGGATGAAAAATTGGAGGGCAATTAGGCCTCCTTCCCCATCCCTTATTTCTCAAAATCGTCTGACCAAAACTAAGAGAAAGCCATATAGCCAAAAAAAGAATTAATATGCAAATTTCATTTTGGTAATGTATGTGTGGAGAGCGAAAATCAAAAATAAATTAATTTAAAAACGTTCAGAAATTAAATAAAACAAAACTAGTTTTTTAACTGAAAGTAAGGAGCGACATATCAAACAGTTCGCAACTAAGAAGTCAAACAACCAAGCTTATGCGTGTTCTTGTTGTTAGGAAATTGTTTGCTCTTATGTTTTGCATGTTCAAGTTCTTTAGCTAACGTTTTCCATTTGCTGTCTCCCAAAAGTCGTGTTCTAGGCCTAACAGTTGACGATTTTGACACGGGAAGTCAGGGGTGGTTGTTAGGTACAAATATGTTAAGCAACTTTGATGGCTGAAATGTCTAAAATTTTAAGCAACTTTGTTTTTTTTTTATTTGATTTAAAGGAAAGTCCATATCCTTAAACCAATTAACTACATTAAGTCGCTGATAGATTTGATTATATTTATATAATTGATTTAAAAACTGGGAATTTTTTTCATTTTTTCCGTTTTTTTCAATAATTTCATTGGGATAATTAATGTAAACAAAAAATTTACCCCCCTTGGCTTCGAAAATGGCAAATTGGTTTTGAATTTGGCAGAGCATGGCGTTCTTTGTGACACCCAAACTCTGGTTTGTTGTGATTTTTGGTCGTTTCAAGCTTGATTTGTATTTTAAATTACATAAAAAACTAGTTTTTCAACTGAAAGTAAGGAGCGACATTAAAACTTAAAACGAACAGAAATTACTCCTTTCATGAAATGGGTTGTCCCCTCCACAATTCCTCGCTCTTTACGCTAAAGCTTTAAATTGTTTTAAAAAGCAGAATTGTGGCAAAGAGTCAAACTTTAGAGGGATTGATTTTTTTTCAGGGGAAATTTTACTCTGGGGGAATTTGCCAGAATTTCTATACAAAATTCGTCTTATGTCTTGCTTTTACCGGTTCAATTTTACGTGTGGAAATATTAAGGGTAATTGTCCGAGATACATTTTCACCAGTAATTGCGCTAGCACTGTCTAAGTAAAGATACTGGATAGGCCAAAGTATTATCACAGATTGTGTAACATTATATTGTAATATATTCCCCTTCTGCTCGATCAATTCGGATTCGATGACCAACTGGACCTCATCGCCCACATTGGGAATGAACGTGTTGAGACCGAAGTCGGAGCGTTTGATCGAACCTCGAGCAGAAAACCCGATGGCGGCACCAGGGGCAAAGGGATGCTTCTCGAGTTGGCCGACCAGAGTCACATCAAGAGAAACCGGCTTGGTTACCCCCAAGAACGTCGGCTCACCGTCGATTCGACCGGGTTTGTCTCCGTTTTTCTCGTAGGACAAAAAATCGTCCTTTTTTCTGTTCAGCTGCATATTCGCCTTGTAGAAGATCTTAAGCCCAATTAAAAGACTTCTCTTTAACATGGCCATATCCTGTACAATAGCTCCGCCAACGTATCCGTCGAACACAATAGTGGCTGATGGATACTTCTGGGTCATGTAAGTAGCATAATGGTCGAGGATTTTGCAGTATCGCTCGGTTTCAGCCGATAGAATTTTGTTCGACGGCCTTGGGGTCGTCGCGATGTCGCACCGGACGGTTCCACTCGAACTGCCCCTCCGAACCATGGCGTCCGCGCGCATCCTGAACCGCGAAGATGTAGCGGTCCTCGGCCAGGGCACGGAACGTGCTGCGGAAGTAGCGGGTGAACCCGCCGCCGGGGTCGGCGACGCGATACGGCGTGCGCAGGAACACGATGGGCAACAGTCCGTTGCTCTCGCGTGGCTCGTAGATCTCAGAAATGATGTCTCGTATGGGAGAAATACTTCAATGAACTAATTTCTTTATATTACGTTCTACCCTTATCTGTCCAAGCGAAGAAGAAGAAAGTTCTTTTTCTTCTTCGACTAGGTTACAAAGATAACATGTACATGTATGGAAAGGTGATCTAGGAGAACGAAGAAATTAATTGAAAAAATAAAGGTGTTAGACTGTTCTTTCTTTCTCTCTCTCTCTCACTCGCACGCACGTTTTGCAGGTTTGAACGTACACAGTTATATAATGTCAGTAGGAAGGCTCAAAAAACAAAAATTTGCAATTACTACAAATGATGATTCGATATTTGACAAGGGATTACAACAATTCTAAAACATTAAATACAAAACCAAAAGTTTGAAGTTTAGTACAAATCGTTGTTAGAAAAACATCAATACCGAATTTCTTTTCCTATAAGAACAGCGATGTGCCAACATCGTTGTGCCAACAACGACATAAAATATTGGTAATGTCAATTTCTTTGCCATGATTTATATACTATGCTCATAAAGATTTAAATGTTTCTGAAAATCAATGTAACCTATGTGTAAGACCAACCTAAATTTGGATTTAAAAATCATTTTGAGAGTGGGGGTCTAAAGATTCTATGGGAGAATGACTCCTCTGATAAACTGATAAATGAGATAGAAAAATGATGGTATATTTCTAATGAAGCTTTCTGTATGATTGTGGACCGGAGCCGTGAAAGAAGGAACGACACACGAAACCCGTCACCCAAGGCTCTGGGCCAAGACGTTACCCATCTCGACGGTTGACTAGGGCGAGCACGCCGCCACCACGACTCGCGACTTTCCTTGGACCCGGCTCTGATCCGCCTTTGGGCCGATGGGGCTAGTTCAGTTATGAAGCCGGAACCAAGTTCAGCGAGTCCTGCCTTACCGAACTGATATTCCATGTAACCAACCGTAAAGCATCACTACCTGCAAAATTAGAGTAAAATAATTCTAAAATCTTGTCTTCCAAAATCTTATCTTCAATTTGCTTGTAATAAGCTTTTTGCTCCAACCAGGGTTTTTATTCATTGCTTTTTTTTAAAAACGATTTCTCTTGCAACTAAACAGTTGACATATACCTATAATAATGGGCAAATCATTTGTTTTTGAAATTGCTCGAGCAGTTGAAGCAGTTGCAGGAATCTTATAGGTACCCTCCAATTTTTTGGTCACTTAAAAAGGGCACTAGAACTTTTCATTTTCGTTAGAATGAGCCCTCTTACAACATTCTAGGACCACTGGGCCGATACGATCACCCCTGGAAAAAAAAACAAACAAACAAATAAACACGCATCCGTGATCTGCCTTCTGGCAAAAAAAATAATACAAAATTCCACATTTTTGTAGATAGAAGCTTAAAACTTCTAAAATAGGGTTCTCTGATTCTTTATATTTTTTGCTATATTGACGGATGTGCCTGATCAGGGATTCTACTGCGTAGAAGTATGAAAGGAAGTTGCTTATTGTAATGGCCTCAATCTGTCCTGTTTCTTGATTTTAATGGAAGATTTAAAACTGTGGATTTCTTTAAAACTTGAAAAGAAAAAAAAATCTTTGGATTTCATTACAGCTTTCTCTATAATAGCATCAGTGTTGTCAAGTATGACACTTTGGTCCTTTCATCGTAATGTTCGTATTTGAAGGGATGACCCGGTTGATGGTCCATATTTTCTTTCAATGTTTGATTCCCAAACGTTGCATCATCCATGAGCAGATCTTCGTAAACGTAGAATGGGACGCTTAGCAGTGGCCATCCCTTATCATCACTGGTCTCTTTGTCGTTCCCGATGCTCTGACGTTGTTTGTTACCATGGTCGTCATGACGACTAGTAATACTGGCGTACTGTTGTTGCATTGGTGCAAATTCTGGACAATAAAGGAAAATTGTTAACAAATAGCTAAAGAAGAGGAGATTCAAATTGTAACAGCAAAATTTGTACTTATGTTTGTTCCCCCTGCTTGAGTAAGTTCTTCTCCGTGTGACATCAATATCTTAAATGATAAGTCTGCTGAGAGAGAGGGGAATTGGTGCGAATAAATCCACGAAATAAAATGGTGCACATGTGGAAGGATACTTTTTTCGTCTAATTATGTCAGACTTAGATGCAACTGGCAGTGGATGATGTAGTATACCAGCTTCTCGGAGTCAACCAAGGCAGAATCCAGTTCAAAATGCTCATCTCCAAGGGGTTGTGCATCTGCAGCCTCCAGCTGGGCATTTACCACAGTCTCAGTATCCAACCCGACGGCTCAGATCAGTTCAGCCTTCAAATGCATATCCTAATCTAATCATGCAGATATTGTGAGTTCTTTTTTTGGATTTGAATTCGCCGCATGTCCGTGCGTTGAATCGTGCTGACTTTATTGGCGGGGACGCGCTTTACGAAATTGCTGATGGGCACCAGTCCGGTTGATGTCGGTATTCGCAGCTCATCGATTTGGCTCAGGCTGCGGCTGTCATAGGGATAACGAACGCGAATGTCGATCTCATCGTCCGCGTCATCGGGCCGGTATTCGCCAATCTTGATGCCGTTGGTAACGAGCTGGATCATGTTACCAACCGTGAAACAGATCAGTTCTCTTCAGCATACCTTTGTCTTTACGGTACTATATGGTTTATTTTTCATTTTTCATTGTCATTTTCCCTGTCATTGTCTTGGGAAAATCGGCTCCATCTCCTCTCTCAGGGTTTTGACGACATTACACCACTGATACAGTTCGTAACATAATGCAAACGATTGATGATATGAGCTAACACTATAATATACCAGTAAACTCAACAGTTTGGAAGAGGGAGATGAAGAAAACTTGTTTTTTTATTTAATTTCTGGACGTTTTTGAATTAATGCATATTTTGATCTTGGTTCCCCGCACATAAATAATTAAAACGAAATTTGCAAATTAGTTAATTGCAATTAATCGGAAGATTTTGAAAAAAAAGGAGCGAGGGAAGAGGCCTAGTTGCCCTCCAATTTTTTGATCAAACAGTTCGTGGTAACGAACTGTAGTAAGGAGCGACCCGGCTGAATAGTAAACATTAGTGCTCTTTGAGAATATATACGGCCCGCAAACCGCAGGCTGGAGATGATAATCCAAGTTCTTGTTTTTGGAAGGCAATATACAGACAAATCTTCGTTTACTCTCCCTCGGCGATGCTCAATCAAGCTTGTTTACTAGGAAAATCTTGCTGGTGTTGAACCAATAAAATACTATTAAAGTAACTCCACAGCCGTTTATAATTAAATGCATGTGCTGCGAATAGAAATTAATTTGATTGTTGTTGAGTTTAAAAGTTGCAGCAATAGTCCTAAAATCATTTTGTGAAAGCCCAAAAAACTGCAACAAGTATTTTCCTAGTTCGAAGAATTAAATTACTCTTCTTCCAAGCCGATGAAGATCGAAAAATCGACGGAAACACAGAAAAATCAATGTTACGCCATTTGGAAAAATTTAAGGTCATAAATCGGTAGAATCAAGTGTCAAATTGAGTTCGTTTTCAAAATACATTGAATATAATTTTCATTTTCCTGATTTTTTTTTTATGTTTTCACGTTTATAACTTTAAGAAATCAAAAAGTAATTAAGATTTAAGGTAATAAATATCAGCATATGTATATTTAAGTGGCAATGCACATTCATTTGAAAATTTTCAGTAAATTGCAAATTATATATTCTGGAGTTCTAGTTTAATGGAGTTCTTTACTTTTTTTTGAAATTTTCATTTTTTGGAAAAAGGTTTTTTAGTTTTTCAATGCTTTCTTTGTGTTGCTTTAATCTTGTTCCTAAATTTTCGGTGGGTTCGACCAATGTAATAATTTCTACAATTACATGGTATTTGATACACCCCTCTTAGACGAGTAACTGGGGTTTTATCCTTACCAGAATTGAGAAGATTCGTTATACTTAAATTACTTGTGAAGACAACACGTTAATTATTTTTTTAACAAACTTTTTTCAGTTTTGAAGTAATTTTCTGAATATCAAGATTCTGATTGAGCCTCCACCCCGATTTCGGAAACATTGCTATACTATTGACCATTTTAAATAAAGTTTTGACTTCAAATTTTTTTTTCATTTCCTAAGGAACATGATCCTAGAGAAACATGGGTGGTTAAAACAGCATAAATAATTCGCTTTTGTAGGGTGAATTGAACTCCAAGATTTTCTAGATCGTCGCTGGTTCACCTAAAGCTCCTATGTGACAATTTCGAAATTTTTTGTTTGTTTTATCCTTTTTTGTATTTTACTCCACTAGCGACGCAAGTCTTTTAGTGGGAAATCGAATTCGTTGGTGAATTAAAAATACTTCGAAATGATACCATTTCAAATAAACAAAATTTGAAATAAAGTGAATGCAACCGAGAAGATCCGATTCATTCTGCATATTACACATTAAGAATTTTCTTACATAAAAATATATTTATTTGAATTCTTAGGTACCAAAAAGCTTATTAAGCAAAATCGCAGTATGTAAAAACTAGCGGTAACCCGGTTTTACTATCGCAGAGTTTCCACGTAGTGGCATCACTAGGATTCTTCGGATCCCTTTCAAGATTGAGTACGGATAATATTAGAAGATCTATTTAAGCAGGGAAGTTTCTAGTGTTGTTGATACCCAAGGCGAAATTATCATCACCCCCCCCCCTAGACAAACGATGGTGATTTGAATTGCAATCCTCACTGCAATCTAATCAATGCCAAGGGGGGTAACAATGCGGTGAACGGGTTTGCGAGGGGCGCCTCATCTGTTTTATCTTGATGTTTAAGTGGCGGGGCGGCACTGGTGGAAGTGTATGCGCGGGCGATGACGTAAAGGAGGTAGAGGCCAACCAGACAAAGCCCAGGGATAATTGCTCCGGCGAATAGGTCGCCTACGGAAACTGACTTAGGGGCAAATATACCCATGTTCAGTTGCGCCTGTTGGGGTCATCCTTAAGGACATAATTCCAGACCTTTCAATTACGTTGAACAAAATGGCATTCTCATAATTTTTATTGGATATGTTTGGGGAAATGGTGGGCGTGGGAGGGGGTTAGTTGCCCACCAAATATTTTTGACTATTAAAAAGGGCACTAACCCTTTCAGTTTCCATTCTAATGATCTTTTTCCGAAGTTTCAAAGACATCAAATGGCGATCTCAAAATTTATGTCTGATGCATTGCCAACCTCACTCGGGGCCATCGGCATTACTGCGGACGATATTGACCGTATTGTTACCATTGCGACTGAAACGGCGGTCACGAACCCGCGCCCGGTCACTGCGCAGGGCGTGCGCGAACTGCTGCTACAGGCGCTTGCCGGCGAGCGGCCGACCGCGATGGATAGCGGCTAGCTCATCACGCCCGCCGGTTGCCAACCCATTTCTCTTAAACGTCGCCACGGATCACTTTCATGATTTATTTTTCCCACCAAGTTTCATCCCGATCCCTCCACTCTAAGCGTTTTCCAGGATTTTAGGTCCCTCCCAACTCCCCCCAATGTTGCCGGATCCGTTAGGGATTTAAAATAAGGGCTCTGAGACTAAATATCCAAACTCCCAACTTCAAATTTCTAAACGTAAAATTTCATTAAGATCCGATCACTCCTTCGTAAGTTAAAAATACATCATTTTCTCTAATTTTTCAGAATTAACGGCTTTATATATGCACATTAGGGGGGGGTGGTGGCTTGGTGTTGTGCATTGTATCAAATACCTAACTTAACCTAACCTAGCCACCTCTATATATAAAATACTTAATTAAAATGTACCTGCATCGTAGTTTGTTTCACCAAAGAACCTAACTTCACTTATTGAGTGTGTTCTGAATATTGCACAAGTACCAAAGTCTGTAGCCAGTACTGTTTTCTTTTCATACACCGAATTTACCTATGTGCTTCAGCACAGAGAATGTCATGAGTGCATTTTATGATGGACTTGGTCATCATGGTTAATAAAATATATACTTAGCGTTCAATGGCAGAACCACTTTCTTAGCACTGATCTTGATTATATGTGAAAATTTCTCCTAGAAATTTTATTTCATTTGGTACTGTAAACAACTGAGAGCCAATAAGATATTGCGACGAAAAAAAAAATGTAATGAGTAGACTTTTTTAGATAGGCATAAAACGCCAATTTCTACCGTTTTGTTTGTTTTTCACCTATTTGTTGGGCTGTTTCCTTGGTAAATATTCCAATCAAACAGTTCGTGATAACGAACTGTAGACTACTAAGGAGCGACCCGGCTCAATAGTAACCGAAAAACTAAAAAACAGAATTTTGATATCAATCGTCGCATCAAAAGAATTACATGTTAATGCTGATTTTAAATATATAAGTATCATCGAGTTTAGTCTTACCTAGGTGCATTTCTGTGACTTTTTTTTTGAATTAGCCAATCACATAATTCATTAATTCCAGAGAGACATTTTTTAAAAAGCTGGTTGGTTTCAAACAGTGTTAAGCATAGGACTAGCTTCAAGTGACAGTTTTGTACATTGAACGTACATTATTCAAAAAAAACGATTTGTTCTTTTGGGTGGAATTTTAAGCCAATCAGAAGAACTGCATGGTTTTAAATCATAACTTATTTTTACAAGGAGCGACCCGGCTCAATAGTAATCGAAACTCCAAAAAAACGGAATTTGGTACCAAGAGTTACATCAAAAGAATCGCATTTTAATACTGATTTTAAATATATAAGTTTCATCAAACTTAGTTTTACTCATCAAAAGTTACGAGCCTGAGAAATTTGCCTGATTTTAGAAAATAGGAGGAAACACCCCTTAAAAGTCATAGAATCTTAACAAATATCACACCATCAGATCCAGCGCTACGGGGATATTAAAGTTTAAGTCGAACCTAATTGAAAACTGTCCTAAATTTTCAATATTAAGATGGGAGGAAGACAAGGATGGAGCCTGTGCCTGACCTAGTTTAACTTGGTGATAGACGGATCCTTCTTGTTATGTTGTGTTCTGCCATCATGCGGGTGTGAAATTTTACCATTAAAAGCCTTAGATCCGTTTCTCTCTTTTCTTTTCTTTTTTCTTTTTATTGAAAATGCCTGTAGGGATCGCAGGGGTCGCCGGTCTCACCGCCCGCCGGCTCGTGCCCCTCGGGGGCGATGAGCGTCTCCGCGTTCTCGTCCACCGGCTCCGTCTCCTTGGGCTCCTCCTCCTTCTTCGCCTCCTCCGCTTTGGGAGGCTCCTCGGTCTTGGCCGGCGGACCGTCGGCGACCACCCGCGCGAGCTTGCGCAGCAGGAAGGCGTAGATGATGAGGATGGGCGCCAGCCAAACTGTAGCATTATATAAGATTTAAAACTCTAAAATCGAAAACACTAGATATGAAAAATCGAAATTGCAAAAATTTATTAAGAAATACGTTTTTCTTTTCTTGTAACTAACCGCAAAAAAGTTCCAATTCGAATAACGTGAATGAGCAATGTTAAAAAAAATTAGTGCAAGTCAATTCAGTGGGAAAGACTTGATGACCATTTCCCACAGAAAAACTAAAAGACTGTTAACCTCATCTGCTATGGCAAAAGACCAAGGGCGTCAACGGCTTCTATGGTGCCTCCAGCATGGAGCGCCTGCCGGTGGAAACCGCCATCACCGGCCACATCAAAAAATTTAAGGCCATCACGTTTTAGACGACCTCTACATTTCGTTAGGGTAAAAAAATGCGCATCACGGTAGAAATAGACGGCATGAGCTGCGAAAATTGCGTCAAACACGCGCGCGAGGCCCTCCAAAATCTGGACGGCGCCTCTAACGGCAACCGCGGTCCGGTTTATGTGCCGGCGCAGGGGGGCAACGCAGTGAACACGCCGCCGTCGGAGGAATGGCGCCTCGCGAGCGGCAGCCAGGTCGGCGGCGTCGGAGAGCACTCGCAGACGCTCCTGATCCACGGCTCGCGCAGTTCGTGGGCCGGCAACCTCGGCTACAACGACGGCTCGGTCCGATTCGAGAGCGAGCCGAACCCCGAGTCGCTTCGCGGCCTGCGAGACACCCTTACTTTCTGTCTGATTCTAAAAAAGCGTCGAATTCTGCTGACATTTTGCAACACAGTGAACGCCTGGAAAGAAATTAGGGAGTAATTAGAAATACAACAAGAGGCGGAAATTATTTTGCAATTACTACGCTTTTTCTGCAATAGTGACGCAAGCCACAAATAGCCTCATATTGCAAAAGTTACGTCTTTTTACAAACTGTCAATCAGCACTTACAAATTACCTAGCCTAAAGAACTTTTACGCTGCTGACTTTGGGATTGTCGGCAGCGGGAATGCAATTACAGGCTTCATCCGTTTTGTCGTATTCTCGATTATCAATCAGCACACCGCCCCAGGAAACGTGCCGCCAGTCAATATTACCTTCGATAAAGATCTTGTCCCATCCGGGCACAATCGAAGTGAATATTGCCCGTTTGAACCGCAGGTAACCCGGGGGAGCAGGAATGTTCCAGGCCATCAGGCGATTGGTATGGATGACCTGGCTCTGCTGGCAGCGTACGAGAGAGGATGCCTAGAGTCTGAGACGAAGGCGACGGAGCTGCTAGAGACGGCCAAGCACGCGTACCCAGCACCACTCGAGTTGGAAGTGAGCGAACCAGAACGAGGAGAGTATGAGTTCCTAGAGTCCAAGTTTTGGGTGGAGGCTGGAGATGTGTGGGTAAGGCTGAAGAACAAGAACGAAGGAGCAGTTTGGAGGGATCTACCTATTGTTGCAGTTGCTAAAATGACAAAAAGAAAAAAGAAATAACCTGGAAAAACCAAGTTTTTTTTATACAAGCGCATCATAATGGTAGTATCGATATTATTTCTTGGATTTATTTCTCTTTTCAAAAAGAGAGCAACATTCAGCCATCTTTAGTTGCTTGAATATTTTGCCAAAACTATGCCTAAAAATAAATATAATTGTGTTGCGAGAGCAACACTTTGGTTTTGCCCCGTTTTTCGCCCCCACCGCTCGACCGTGTTCCGCTGGGCGTCGAAGGGGTGCCGAGGAGTTCGCCTTCGCACGGTGTCCGTCGGGCGAAGGCGCTGCACTACGCGCGCCTGGTTGTGGCTGTTCTTCGAGCAACTCGACGAGGCGCGGCAAGAAGTTGGGCCGTCGGCACGTCGCGCACGCCCCCCCTACCGCCGGAAGCGGACACGAACGAGTAGCAGGCCCTCCCGCACAGAGGACGTGCGGAATTGGAGAAAATTGGTTTGAAAAGCCTATATCAAGACTAAAGCGTTCCAACGTATTGTCTAGTAGTGTCCTTACATCTTTCGCAAGAGTCGTCATCCAGCAACGGAACTAGTGTTTCAAGCAGGCCTATAAATTGGGCAAATGAAAAAAAAAAAAAACTTTCTTTGATATTTTGAAAGTTTGAACTTTTTGAAAGTTGAACATTGGTCAACATACAATTAATGTTGTGCGTCGGTTTCCAAGGAAAGGATGCTGTTTTCAATAAGTTTGCAGGGATATTCTAGATATCTAGAGGACATAAAAAATTCTTCGAATGAGGGATATGTCAATGCAACCTCTTTGGACTGCATATCATTAAAACAAAAGTCAAGCTCTGTAAGCTGTGATAATGACCCTGTGTCATCAATTCTACTAATACTGTTATTATTTAGGTATAGCTGTAGGATACTAGTGGGTAAGTTTTGAGGTATAAAAGAATGAAGTGAGATGATAAATTCTTTAAAACAAAACAGAACAAAGTGGTTAAATGCAATTTTTCAGAGCCAACCTTGCATTTTTGGTAGCCTGTATCAAAAGCCTATTCGTAACTTGTTCAATACTATTATAAATAAGTTTAGTAAAATGCTTTCTTAGATCATTTTTAATTGACTTTTGATTAGAATTAAAATGAATATATTTATTGTTTTGTGTTGGCTTTCAATGGATATGGATCTCCCTGCCCAATGTAGGCTTCTGTTTCTGTAATTATTCCCTGGAACTGATTGAATACGAGTAATTTACCTAATAAAGCCTGAGCAACTTGAAGCGTTGGTTGAGCAAAGAAGGAGCGTGGTAGCCGGTCCATAAGGTTATTAGCTGATTGCATGGATGAGTGATTGTCCTAGCTCTATTTCTGGTAGAGAACCCGTTTGTTTACAAGACCACTCGGTGGATTGGCATGTTTAGGGCAGGATAGAGCTTTCAAGTAATTCCAGTTTGCGTAGCCGCTGGCCACAGCACCGTTGCCCTCGTGTGGTCGCAAAGATGGGGAATTGAAGCTGGTGAAGGCGACCGGCTCAATGCAATGCAACGAGGGATGAATGGCTTATACGCGCTATGGCTTTTTGGGTGGCATCGAGCGACTACCGGTTGCGCTATATCTCGCCGCAATGATGATATTTCTGGCGGCACCGGTTCATGGATCTACAACCCGGGCTACGTGCAAACGATCAGCGACATGAGCATCAACAGCTGGTTCTACGTCGCGATGGAGGGAGCGATCGACGTCTTCAAGGTCGACGTCCCCGACTGGATCAAGCAGGAGATCGAGTACTCTCTCGTGATCCAGCAGGTCCGTCCCCGGAGCGGGTCCCGGCACTTCTACTACAGAACGAGTGGCGGGACACGGGCAACGACCGGTGGCGGTCTGTCGGGGTACATCGCCCTGGACCGCATGGGGCGACATCGGATCTCGCAGTGGCTGACCGCCTTGATCGACGAGGGCGCGATCCCAGGCGGTCGGGTCGAGGAGCGAGCGCGGTTCCTCTCGACCGTGCTGGCGGGGCTCATGACCGAACGTGCGCTGCCCTCCGATGCCGTGGGCGTCGACGCCGAGATGGCAAGCCTGCGGCTCGCCGTCCACGCGGTCATGAGCGAGTGGCCCGTCGCGCGAGCCCGAGTCCGTCGAGGAGGTCGTCCGTGAGCTCCTTGCGACACCGGTGCCTGACGACGGCATCGAGTTCGACCTCGATTCCGTGCGTGCCGCCCCGATCCGCGGCGGTCAGGAGTACCCCGGCGTTCGGGTGAGATGCGAGGCGCGCCTAGGAACCGCCCGTGTTCCCGTGCAATTGGACATCGGGTTCGGAGATGTCGTCGTCCCCTCAGCCCCCACGACCTCTTTCCCTGCTTCAATCCTGCAGATGCAGCCGGTGGTGCCGGTGCTGGTGGTCGACCGTGTCGCGACGGCCATCCCCTTGGCCAAGGCGCTGGTTGCCGGCGGGTTGAAAGCCATCGAAATAACGTTGCGCACGGAAGCTGCGCTCGATGCCATCAAGGCGGTGGCGGACGAGGTCGAAGGCGCGGCGGTGGGCGCTGGTACAATTCTCGATGCACGCCAGTACGACGCGGCCGTGAAGGCCGGATCGTTGATTAGCAGACCATTAATAAGGAATGTATGTTGTTACCGAGCGAATATTACGATAGTGCTACGGTCCGCGAACTTGACCGCATTGCAATTGAGTCTGGCATTGCCGGGTACGAACTAATGCAACGTGCCGCGATGGCCAGTCTGCAATCTGCTAATGAACATTGGCCCGATACGAATTGTCTCTTGTTGTACTGCGGTATAGGCAACAATGGTGGTGATGGTTATTGCTTGGCTTGAAGCAGTTATTGCATCTTGGAAAAGAATGTCTGGGCGAAAACATAGATCTTGACACAAAGTCACGAAGCCAGCCCATCCGATTTTTTTCATGGAAAAGCTTTAGGAAAAGCTGGAGGATTATATTATCCTGTCCAGGCAGCCCATTTTATTCCGCCTGATCCATTTTCCAACTGCCCATTTCTTCGGCTTGCGTGGAATCTTTGATTCTTGAGTTCTATGTTCTTGGATTTGTGTACTCGACCAGCAGGGCCGTGAAACAGATCAGATGTTCAGCCTTGAAACCACGGTGCAGCGTGTCGTGACCCTCGATGAGGCGCGCGCACGCGGCTTGCTGGGTGAAGGTGAAAGTGCCCCTTTGGGTACCGAATTTCAGTTCACCTGGCATCCGCTGGGCACCGACTACCTGGGCCGGGACATGTTGGCCCGTCTTATGCACGGCGCACGCATTTCTCTATTTATCGGTTTCTTGGAAGATTTTCTTTAGCGCTCTTGTTTTCTCCATATCCTGTTTCCCCTCTTCATCAATCGTCGTCATGGCAATCACATCAAATCTTAACTCTCGGTAGGGTAGATCTTTTCTGTCAGGTGCCAATTTCTTTAGTCGCCAGTACGTATTGTGCGAAGCAGCAGTGCATTCATTTCGAGTGCCGGCACGACCGAAGCTTTCTCCGAATGGGTAAGGAGATTCCATGAATGTCAATGCGGTCGGTCTCGGCGACGGAGATCTTCGTGCAGTGACCACCCCAGATCCGATCGAACTCCGGCTTGGCCTGCTCGCGCCAGGCCGCGTTCGCATAGAGCTGCGCGCGCTCGTCACGGGGCTTCGAGAGGACCTCGGCGAACGTGCTGGCGGCCGCTAGCGGGCCGGGGTCTTCGAGCGTCAGCTGCATGACGATCGGGCGGCAGGCGACCTGCGGCCAGACCGCGCCACCGAGCTCGGGAAAAACGCAAGGGCCGGATCATCCCGACCTATGTCAAGGGCGGGATCAACAATCCGCTGGGCGCCCGTGCGCTTTACCTGCACAAGGGCGGCCGTGACACGATCTATCGCATTCACGGCACCAACCAGCCCTGGACCATCGGCCTGAACATGTCTTCCGGCTGCATCCGCATGATGAACAAGGACGTCAAGCACCTCTACAAGCGTGCACCGATCGGCGCCAAGGTGATCGTCATAGAGTGAGCCCTCTTGCGACATTCTAGGACCACTCGGTCGATACGATGACCCCTGGGGAAAAAAATAAAATAAAAATAAACACGCACCCGTGATCGGTCTTCTGGCAAAAAATACGAAGTTCCACATTTTTGTGAATAGGAGCTTGAAACTCTTACAGTAGGGTTCAGATACGCTGAATGCGATGGTGTGATTTCCGTTAAGATCCTATGACTTTTAGGGAGTGTTTCCCTCTATTCCGGACCCGTCGCCGCTCGAGCAGCCCCTGGCGGCCGACCGGCGGCTGCGCGAGCTGAACGAGCTGCAGGACTTCGCGGACGAACTCGATGGGCTGCCGGCCCAGCTCAACGGCGTGCAGTTCCCGTTCCGCGGTGCCGAGGCGGCGAGGAACGCCCGCAAGCGCGTCTCCCGCTTCCGCGGCTTCATCGACGAGTTCAAGAACGTGAAGCGCGAGGCCGCCTGGGTGCGCGAGTTGGATCTGCATACAAAATGTGTTAGGTACAATTATTCTGCATATTATTAAGCAAGAATTGATTCTAACTTCAAACTGTCCAAATTCTTTACCTCTCCTCCTTCAAATTTCTTCCCCCTACGTAAACAAAACTGAGATAAAATTCTCAAATTTGGAAAGGCTTATTTTCCATGGGCGTATCTTCCGGGGAAGGGGGTATTTTCCACGGTGGTGTTTGCTGCAGAGGATGTTTTCCACGCTGCCGCGCAGGATCTTCGGGGTCATGTCTGCCAAGGCAGGAATTCCTCATGGAGATGGACCGGCAATTGCCAGTTTGTTCCTCGTTTTAGTCCCGGAGGCGCAAGGCGACAACGGTCCCGTGACGGTATCCCGTGGATCGCCGCGCAATCCAAAGAAAGACGGGAAATAATCCCGAGGACAAAATCTGTGTGTGAGGCAAGCCGACTTTATTGCCCGGATCCTGTCAGGGAAAATCTAAATTTCTATTAATGGTTTGTAGGTTAATTTCTTAACCTCAATCTATGCCCGTTTAATTTTCCTATTTTGATTGATTCAAACTTTAATTGTTCTATTTGAATGTATTCCTTGTTGTTCATTGAAATTGAATTTAGTGGAACTACATTTGTCATAATGAGTACCTAATTATCCAAGATTTTTGCATAGGCACGTGTTAGTGTCAATTCTAATTATCTTGTCCTTAATTTACAGTGTCTCCCCATTTAACTGGGTATTCAAATTTTTTGTCGGCTTTAAGGAGGATGTCAACGGCTTCCGTGTAGTCCATATGAACAAATTCTGATGTGATTGCACTTTCTAGCCGGCTGATGGCTTCTTTGTCGATACGCTGAGCAAAAAATGCCATATCGTCTTGGCGTTTTTCTAACATTTCTTTAAAGCAGTGCTTTAGAAAATCTTCTGCTAGTGCGGCATCATCGTCTAGATCAGCTAAATAAAGCGTCATCAAGAATACCGTTTAGAAAAGATATTTTTTCATCGTTTTCTTTCTTTTTTTTTAGATTTTATATGCGAAATTGAAAAATGAAGAAGTAATTACAGCTCGTCTGAGCCCAGTTCTGGAAAAGCTTATTGAAGAAGTTGGTAACTGTGGGATACAATTTGAAGACAAAAGACAATGGAAACCTCACTTGACAATATTGAAGCTGTCAAAAAATCCCAAGCTACCGCGGCCCAAGAAACTCACTCGATCGAATACTCCACGCCGGCTCCCGGGCCGAGCGGCAGATCGAGCCCAACCCAGGCGACAATGATGATGACACCGGTGATCATCAGCCAAATGGAATAGGGAATCATCACGGCCATCAGGCTGCCGATGCCGAAGTTTTCGTCCCAGCGCTGGCAAAAAATCAGGATCAGCGGAAAGTAGACCATGAGAGGCGTGATGATATTGGTCGCTGAGTAAGGAAAGCCAAACAGCGTGTATCTGATTGCCCTTTTTCAGAAACATTTCAGATTTCTCAATAGTTTACACCTTTTCTTACAAGCACATATGGTGAAGTCTCCAGGTCGAAATGTGGTTAAAATATGGGTTCGTATTACAAATTGCATATGGTACTTTGTTCTGACAGAGATCTGAGGTGGACAGCTGATCATTTTTTTCATTTAGTGTTTTTTTATTATTCCTTCTTCTTTCTTTATGGCCTTAGTGATTCACGGGTCATTTTTAAGGAATTGGGACAAAATTTAAGCTTTAGTGTAAAGAGCGAGGCATTGCCGTGGGGGTGAACCCCCTCGTAAGCATAATTAAAAGATTCGAGTATATAAGTTCGTTACGTAAGTTAATTCGTAAATTATGTATATTTTTTACTAATGAAAACGTTCGTTAAAAATTAATAATTATAAGTAATCAAAAAACTGGAGGACAACTAGGCCAGAACTTTTTACGAACGTTTTTATTAGTAATAATTATGCGTAGCTTACGAGTTAAATTACGTAACGAGCTTCTATATTCGTATATTTCTTATTACGTATATGAGAGGGTTCGCCCCCTCGTCAATACCTCGCTCTTTACACTAAATCTTAAATCGTATCCCAATTTTTTAAGAATGACCCCTGAATCACAAAGGTCGAAGAATAAATAGTTGAAATTACAAAAATATTTTAGAGTAGGGGCAGTGCGACAGCAGCGACTCGGGCCGCATTGTCGGGTTCGTTGTCGCGCAGCCAGCGCAACTTCGTGATGGTGAAGGATGCCACGGGCACGAGCCCGGTGCGCTCGGCCAGCGCAACGGCACCAAACTCTTCGATGAGGTCTGACGCCGCGCCGGCCGAGCGCGTGTCGTTCCACAGCAACGCCGGACGCACCACGGCGCCAGCCTCATCGAGTGCGACCATGCCATGCTGCGCAGGATATCCTCTTGACTAGCCAGGCCGCTGCCCGACGCTGCCCCGACTCGACGGCCAACTGCATCGGCGTCATGCCACCGGCCAGAGGCCGGTTGAGCGCCTGCGGGGACATCTTCGCCGCCAACTTCTCTAATGCCTTGATATCCGAACGCCCGATGGCCTCGAAGTAGGCCGTGCGCTCGGGGGACGGCAGCCGCTGCCGCAGCGCCTCCTTGCACACCCAGGTCTGGCCGTGCTAGAGCCGAAGTCCTCAAACTCTCCATATTCTTTCTGCACCACCGAAGGGCACTCCGGAACCTACTGTGAGGAATTCTCCTTGCAGAATCGAGCAGACCTCCAAGAGGTCTGCCAGTAGCAACCCAAAAAAGCAATGCATTTGTCGCAGCTACATTATGAAGGTGAACATAAGTATTCTAACCAGGAATAACCTTCAGCCCCACCCTTTTCCTGTTAGTACTACCCAGACGAAGTAAAGGGTTGTACCAATGATTACCAATTTTTCAAACGATTAAACAACTTAGCAGCTTACATGTATTGCTGCATTAATGCTACTTATGTTCTAAAAAAACAAAGCCAAAAAGATCTTGTAGAAAGAGAAGTTTTTAACCTACGTGTAACGTAATAGTAGAATCTGAGATGCGTAAACCAAGAGATGCTGACAACACCCTTACTGACTTAAAGCTTTTTCTGGGTAGTGTTAACAGGGGTTAGACTACATGGCTTGGATACTTTTTAATTTTAAAGATTAGTCCCTCCCCCTAAGCGATTAGATAGTGGAATTCCTAGGGACCAAGTTGAAAATGGGCACGCTATTAGATTATTTTTTTTAATGCACGAATTTATGTTACTGGCCTAACTGTTTTGAATTTCTTGTTTAATTCCAAGTTGGGTTTTTTATTTATCATATTTCATTCTGTTGGATAGAAAATTAAATATAAATAGCAATTAGCCGTGGCTTAATCGTAACTTTATTGTAATTTAATACTACTCTCCTGTAGCAATTTTATTCAATATAAACTTTTCTTTAGAACAACTCAAATTTGGTAATAGTGAATCTTAAATAGCTATATCAGTTTCTCCTTCTCCGCTAAGGTCACTGTCAATTTAATTACAAATTGTTTTTTATGGAAAGCTCTGTTTTAATAAAATATGTTATCTTCTTGAAGGAGCATATCAACGTTTTATTAGTAATTCTCATTTACTAATAATGCGGATCTGTTTGGGGCAATACTTATCCTTCAGTTACCAATAAATTAAATTCTATCCAAACCATGCCGTCAAAGCAGTTTTTCGGCTGCCGTAACTATATCTCACCCGGGACTTGTACTCCGATTTCGGTATTATCCCGTTTAAACAAATCATCAACCAATTAAATCAATCCCTTGCATACTCAGCTTACCATAAAAATTTTCCTCCAACCCTGTTTTTTCTCTTCCTAATTGTTTTGTTTCCATTCTATATCTGTATTTTTTCGTTACTTATGAAAAAACTCGTCTTTGCGACTTTCAATACTTTTTTGTCCTTTGTTCAGAAAACAGTATTTTGTCGTACGTGGATATTTAAAAGTGATATCTAGAGTTTTTAACTAGTTGTTATATAGTTTAGAAACCAGTTTTGTAACATATATATTTTGGATATGACAGTGATATCAAGCTAGGACGATGAAATTTGGCAGGCATGTCATGAGCCCGACCAGATTAAATTAGAAATTGTCTTTTCCTTGATTCGACCATCTGGGGGGGGTGGAGTGCGGCGGACGGTTAAATCGGAAAAATTAGAAAAATAAGGTATTTTTAACTTACGAATGGGTGAATGGATCTTAATAAAATCTGATATTTGGAAGGATATCGTGTCTCAGAACTCTTATTTTAAATCCCGACCGGATCTTTTTCATTCAGGTTCCGTTTCTTCATTCATAGTAATTTTTGTTCTCTTTAAATTTTAATGTCGCTCTTTGCTTTTTATTTTGCTACTCTATTAATATGTTTTCGCGTTTATATTGTGTTTTGAATCTGTTGATTGCTTTTGTTGCTTTTTAATTGTATGTCCCCATTGTATGACTTATTTTATTGATTTAAATGAATACTACTAATCTACTACTACTAATCTAATAAGCACTCTGCTGGTCTCGCCGCCATATTCTTGGCAGTGGACCCGCTGACGGCTTCAATCTCACTTTCCGAGGAGAGGATGACGCAAGCAACCTGACCCTGTGCCTGGACGCCGATCCCAGCCTGATGAGCAAACAGGCTTTCAGCGAACACGAAAAGAAACTGCCGTCATTCCTGTCAGATGCACTTCAGCCGGAATGGCTGACACGACCGGTCGGCGATGTCCTTGGAACGACCTGCTCGTCCGGCATTAGCGCAACCTTTTTAATATCTAACATTTTATGACTGCGCTAATTTGAATTCTAGGCTACGTTTAACCATCGGCCACTCACCATCAATAATTGAAAACACCACAGTATCGCGGACGCATCCATCGGCCATGATTTGATGATTACGAAGAACCCCATCTTGTTTCGCCCCTAAGCGAGCAATGGCATTGCGCGAAGCTTGATTATGCCAATGGGTACGAAACTCAACAGCAATCTTTCTTATTTGTATTGAGAACTTCATAATGTGTTGCATCAATAAATAATTTTCCAGAATAGTTTAGCACTAAAAAAAATGGGGTTTAAAAGCAAGGTTAATTTGAGTTCGATAGTAATTTAAAGTAGGATGAAAAAAGAAAAGCTGATGAACGGCTAAATTTTCTTATCAAATTGCACGAGCAAAAAAAAGATGAGCCAAAAATATACAGTAAAGTGGCCAATACACTCTTTTTTAGCAGCGGTTGCCGTCAAACCAACGCGTCCAAGCAATTCATCGGATGGCTCTCCGGCGGCCAGCGGATTTCAACGGTCCGCCAACAATCCGAACTGTTCTCACAAACCCGAATCAGCCCGGAGAACGAGTCGATGCAGTCGGGAAGTGCGTACGCGCGTTGGCTGGTCGAACGACTGCAAACGCTGCAAGTGGCACCGGGGTTAGTCCTGCCCGGGGCCGATCGCTACTACGAGGTTGGAATACAGTAATTTTTTCGCACATTTCTAGTCACACGGATGACATTTTTGAAATGAAGATTTCCGAAACAATAAAAAAAACTTCAAAAATTGCACAAAGGCACTTACGGAGGTGGGTGGGGTCATGGGATATGTATTGCAAATCTAAATATTCTTGCAGCTTTTCTTATTTATACCTTCTCACATATCCCATATAACCTGGCTAATTTTAGCCTGTTTTTTCCCTAATCTTTACCCTCGACCTCTCGGGCAACTTCACGGGATCCACGGTCACCGACTGCACCTTCCTGGACTGTGGTCGCTACGCGGTGGCGAACGTGCAGATCATGGACGTGCCGGCGTTCACCGGGAACAGCGCCTCGGGCAACCTGGGCGGCAACTTCATGCGCGTCACCTCGCCCAGCCCGACCGGCGACGTGACGATCGACGCGGCGAACATCCTCGAGGGGACCCTCGTGTTCACGACCAGCTAGGAAAAAAAAATCACAAGTGTTTAGGTGCATCCAGGTTGTCAAAATGGCATAGACTTAATTTCTTGGGAACGAAATAGGGAATTAAGTTGATACTTTCCGGGGAAGTCGATGGGGACGTAAAACTAAACGAAAAGGCGTTGCATGTATGGAGGTTGTCAAAAGGGGGCATTACCAGTATATGAGTAACGGTCCAGGCTATTAAGTTGAAACTCTCAGGGCTACTACTCATGCTACGTTCCGATTCATGCTTAGTCTCTAAAGTTGGATATGGTCTGACGAATTCATCCAAAAATGTGTTTTCTGATCAGTTGTGGGAATATAAGAAACTTTTAGAATACTTTAGGATGTGGTGTTTAAAGAAGAAAGGTATTTCCTAATGGATTTGGGTGCAGTAAAAACTGTAAGCGAATGTGAATTAACAATGACTGCATTGTGACAAGCTAGATTACTTGCAAAAACATTTATTTCATTACTAAATATAACTTTCAACCAAATAGTAAATCTTAGTTTAGCAAAGCTTAGTAAATTAATTAAAGTAAGTCACAAACATAATTTTTTTTTTCTTGCGATACATAATATAAGACTGGACCCTTCAAAATTTAAGAGAGAAAAACGGGTTTAATTGATCAAGAAGTGAACAAACCGTACTAAAAACAAAACACAACAAAAAACATTAATTAATAAACAAATCTCCGAATATTTCAACGAGGCTGAAGGTGCAGCCCCTCGGGGCCGACCGTCGCGCTGAAGACCTCGGGCGAGCAGGTGCTCTGCGCGTTCGGGTTCAGCGCCGGCAGGTTCGTCCGGAGCGCGTGCGCCTTGCGGCGGATGCGGTTGATCCCGAACGCCAGGTAGAGGAAGGCGCCCACGAACGGCGCCAGCCAGATCACCCCGCACCAACCAATGGCGGCGCGGGAGTCGGATTTGTAGAGCACCGCGTGGGTGGTCTCCAATTGCCTTTACTGTGCTCCTAAAGACGGAGTCCATCAAAATGATCCATATAAAGGGGGAGAGAACACAACTCTGTTTAACTCCTGATTTAATACAAAACCAGTTGCTAACATCATTTCCTACCTTAAGCGCAATAGATTTATTCTGGTACATAGCACAAAGCACTTTAATGTATTTTTCTGGTATACTATACAGAGAACAGACTAATGCCTCGATAATTATGCCACCTAATTTCTCTCTCTCTCCCTCCTTTGTTTTTCATTTTTCCCATCTTTTTTTCTTTTTTTCTGATGTTTTAATGTCAACTTTGTCTTTCCTGTTGCTCTACTGTCTTAGTTTCTACTCATTTCTATTGTTATAATTACTATCCGTTTTTTTATGCTAGTCTTTATTCTTCCACATTTTCATTTCACATGTATTGCTTGATTTAGGGTATTATTTATGGTTCTTTTAGTGCTTTATTACGTCAGGCACATGCCCGTGCCAGGTATCAGACCTGGTGATGAAACTGGCCCTCGCTTTCCTGGCAGGCTGTGTCTGTACGGGCTTGCTGGTGTTCATTTTCAGCAGTCATCCAGGCGCCCCCAGGGAGTTTGTCTTCTCGGCATCAAAGACCGTCGGATTTTCAGACCGGGATGCGGTTCTGGCCGCATACCCCGAATTGCTGCCTCCTCTTATGGATGGCTTCGGTGGCGCTTTGGCGATGGCGTGACGCAAGACCTTGACGACTTGGGTGCGACCGGCGCGGCAGCGAACCTTCTGCATCAGGTTTCGCAATGTGTCGGCGCTGGTCTGCCAACGCCCGGATTTGCACTCGTCAAACCCCCGGAAATAGACCAGCTTCACGGCAAGGCCGCCGATCGCCTCCGTTGCGGTGAACATCTCGGATTGAATATCACAGGCGATATCCCAGGTCGGTTCCCGGCTCATGGTCGTTCCAATTTCCTTAAACGCCTCGCGCAGGGTGAAGGGGAAAGCCCGATCCGATCCGCTAATTCTTGGTGTGAAAGGCGGGCATCTTCCAAAAGCTCGCGCAATATGCGTTGATCGATTTCATCCATTGTTACGCCATATTTGATTGTTTCAGCTAAATTTATCTCATTTATCGCGTGATGTCTGCATGGTTTGGTGAAAACTGTTGAGATTTTGGCTGCTTCTTGCGCTTAAGTTGCCTTAACATTGGATTTTGAGGAAGAAAACATTGCATTACCTGGAAAAAAGTGCAACACGGCCCATAGTAACTGAAAATAAAGAAACTCCTTTCGGAAGAAATTGACTATTGAAAAAGAATTGTCGTTTTAAGCACATCCATAGTTTTCCAGGTTATATTTAAAATTGCACCTAAAAAGTTAAATCACCATAAACTTTTTTTTTTTCTTTTAAATTTTCATACTGCTAAAAGTGGTCAGGGGAAATTTTCAAGGATTTTTTTTTGAGGGGGGGGTGAACTTAATCACAACCCACTATCTGCATCCAGGTTGTCAAAAGAACGTAAAAGCAATATCCTAGGAACAGTTATATAAAGAAAAAAACATTGCAACAACTTACGACCAATAAAACTAGAATGAAAGTCCCAGCATATATTTGTTAATAGATTTTCTGAAAGAATTTTAAGAGGAAATTTTTGGGAATAATTTTCCTTTGGTAATTTAGCTGGCGTTCATTTGAATCGCGCCAATAAAAAAGCGGGCGTTTGGCGCCCGCTTCGCTTGTTCTATCTGGTGGCAGGGCCTGCCTCAGCGGCGGCCACGGCGCCAACGGCAAACGCGCTTGCAACGGCGCTTGAACCCGCGGCGCTTACAAACGCGCTTGCAGATCTTGCGACGGCGGCGGCGGCGTGCAACTGGCTCAGCCAGGTTGCCCTTGGACGCAGACTGCGGAGAAGGTATAGAGATTGTTAAAGACATAATTTCCAGACCTTTCAACTATGCTGAACCAAATGACAATCCCGAAATTTTGATTACATGCGTTTTGAGAATTGATGGGTGTAGAGGGGAAGGTCTTTTGCCCTCCAATCACCTTTGAATAATAAAAGGACACTAGCTCTTTCAGTTTCCAATTGAATGAGCCCTTTTTGAAGTTTCTACGACAACAAATGGCCATCTCAAAATTTCTTTTCTGCTAGATTATTTATTCCAAGTCTACTTTCTCTGCTATAGAAGTGGGCTTACACTCTTTGGTTTATGGAGGAAGGCTTCGCACGTATAGTTCTGTAAGTACTTTATTTGAAAAGCTTCTGCACCTTTCTGGAAGGTAGAATATGTCTTATTGAAGAAGTAGAAATTGAATTCCTAACACCTGTTCGTGTTTTTCTCAGCTAAAGAGCCCGACACACGTAGCTTTTTTCGGCCATGCTACTTGACAAAAATTCTTCTTTTTCACTCTTATGTGTTTTCAAACAAATTACTTAAGTAATTTCTCTTTCTGACGCCGGATATTGATAGGGGATATAAATTGCATATGGAAAGTTCTCGTGAAAATCCGTCTTCCTGATACCACTCAAAAGAAATGTTAACATACGTTTATGATAGTATACACAAGCAGTGGTACACTAAGTTCACCACAGGATCGTCACATATCGTAACGTTTTTCTTTTTTATCACCTTGCATAATAGTCAACTTTGTAGCTGTTATACCTTCATTTCGAAAATTTGATAAGGCTTGGTGGCCAAGCTGCTCGGGATGTCCGCAACTTCACAAGCGCCTATTTTCATTTCTATACCCAGTTGTTCAAATCGTTTTTTGAGCAGTGGCATAAAATTAAAAACCAAGTCTTTTAAATGAGCACTCGATGTGTAGAAATCAATATCGAGACTATCTTGAGTTTACCGTATAACACCATTATAATTCGAACAATTTTGTCAGGGAAAACCATGGTAGTGCAGTATTTTCCTCAGTGAATCTCTATGGATTGAGACAAAAACATTCAAGAAATCGATGAATGCCATTATGATTTCAGTCTGCAATTCATTGGAATCTGAATCAAGTACTCTAAGACTGAAGTCGGCACGTGACCTTTTTGGTCGGAAGCCATCCGTCTCATCTCTGAGTATGGCGTCACAAAAACCATGAACAAACCAACAGATATCCTGCAATTTGAACTATAAAAAAACTAAAATTGGCTAAATCATCAACAATCCTGAAGTTAAAAAATTCTCGACGTAAGCTGCAATGTTATAACGAATATATATATATGCAAATTTATATGTATGTAAATATATATGTAATATATATGCAAATACATGCATCGACAAATACAAGTAAGGTTTTGATCACTTTTTAAATCAAACAACCTGATTGGCGTATATAGTCTATGCCGTCATATTATAGTTCGTAAAAAGTTAACAATAGCAGATTTGAACTAGTGTCTAAATGTGTAACAAGGCTAGAGTTTAATGATGCTAAACTTTTCTTGAACACATTTATACATTTTGTGTATTAGTATAGCAAGTTCAAACTTAATTCAACTTCCCCAGCTTGGGCCAGTTCAAACTGTAAGACACATATTATACGGTCTCAAAGTGTCAGTCAATAACTCGCTATCGGTGTCAACAATTTTGATTGGTATTTAGGTATATAATGAGTGTGGATGGTGGCTGGTTGCCCTCCAATCACTTTTGACTCCTAAAAAGGGCACTAAAACCTTTAATATCCAATTGAATAAGCTCCTTTTGAAGTTTCTACAGTAACTCCTTCTATACAAAGTGCCCCGATGAAAAAAAGTTATACGTTGTGCCCACATCACTCTTTACTTAGGCAGTGCTATTTGCAATAAAAGGAGAAAGAAAATTGAAATAGAAAACTTAAAACTAATTGAAAAACGCATAAGAAACTAACAGCCAGAGACATACACATGCTTCTTTTGTCGATTTTTTTATGCTCATTACATAATTTAGGCTCAGGAATGTTTCACATTTGCATAAAAAGATCCTTTTTATGTTCAAATATACAGAGTAGAAAACTAATATCAGGGGCAGTTGAATTTTCATAGTCCGTTTCAAACCTAAATGGAGTTTTAGCTCTGGTTTTGCAGAAGAAAAAGTAAATCAGTAAATCAGAAGTACTTAGTTTTACAGTTTCGTCCTGTTTTCTGGATAGTCTATTTTCAGAGATAGTGTCAGAATCGTTCGGATTAAATTCTAATATTTTTGTCGCGTCATCGTAATTCCGGCTTCTTCATCAATTGTTATTTTCTTGGCTGTTGATTTTTTGTGGCACTTGGTATCTACCAAGTGACATCATATACGCAGTAATTTCTGTTCGTTTTAAGTTTTAATGTTGCTCCTTACTTTCAGCTAAATAAATTAGTTTTCCACCACTTTCAATTTTTTGTTTACACCTCTCTAAGTGCGTTATTATTTATGTACAGTTATGTACTATGTTATGTTATGTACCTCTCTAAGTCATGTACAGAGGTTAACACCAAACTTTTGTTATCATTTAAAGCCTCCAAAAAAAGAATCAGGAAATAGTATCATTGAAGCTTACAGGATGAAACATCTGGTTTTGATGTGTTTCTTTGTTTTTGTTTTAAATCATTCAACGAGTGAAAAAGTTGATCAAAGAGGTAGATATCTAGTCAGTCATCTGTCTTAGCCTATTTTTCATTTTTAACCGATCGGGTTTTATAGATCCCAGGTTTGTAAATTCTAAGAACGTGTCTGTTACGCAATGTGATAGAAGATCATGTATCTTTAAAAGGCAAAGGTAGCAGTATAGTTTCTTGATAACATTTTGACCCAGCTCAAGTTAAAATAGCTGTTTGTCCATTTTAGTAGATAGTAGCCATAGGTGTTACACACGTTTCGAATTTCATTGAACAATTTTTATGAAGATCATACCCTTCTTGGGGAGTATTTAACCCATTTCAAATTCTTATGCAAATTTCAATAAAAACTCTTTGTGAGTAAAACTAAAATCGATTTATTTGCTTAAAATCGATTAAGTGTTGCGGCGTTTTTTCCTTTCTCTTGTGATGTTGGCTGCGCCGATGGCTGCGGAGGCGCAGGAGCCAGTCTTGCCGCAAGGCTTGGAGACGCCGCAAAAGCAGGAAACGGAAGAAGAACAGAAAGCGCCCGACCTGCCGGCCGGCCTTGGAGAACCGGAGCCCGCCTTGCCTGCCGGTCTTGGAGAAGATAAGGCGGACGATAAACAGACGGATCGCGCCCGCGCCGAAGGGCGTCGGAGTTGTTGTATAAACTTCCAAAATGGCAAATTTGATCAGAAACTGAAAGTTCTATTTCATTAAAAAATCAAAAGTGATTGTGCACTACACAGCCCAACCACCCACTCTCCCCTACTATGCCCCTGTTATCTTCCCAACCCCCCAAGACCTCTGTTAAAGAGTTTGAGAAGCCAAATAGTCAAAATATTTCATTAAACTGATTTTAAAAATATTAAAACAAAGTTTTTCAAAGATTACATACATCACATATGAAAGGTTTATCTTCAATATGATATCTTCGATGATGAGATAAAGCAGAAGTTGAAGAAAAACATTTCTTACATGCATCACACTTGAAAGGTTTTTCTCCAGTATGAGTTCTTCGATGAATAGATAGGTGGGTTTTTTGGCGGAATGGTTGTTCACATATATCACACACAAAGGGTTTTTCACCAGTATGAGTTTTTTGATGAATAGATAAATTGGCCCTTCAAACGGGTTGGTTTCAGCAGCGATGCTCCCAAAGTACCGTCTTCCCACGGGCAGTCATCTTCCCACGTGAGGCCAGAGACCTCGACCAGCTTGCGCACTAGGGAATAACCGTTGGAGTGAATGCCGTTGGAGGCCAGCCCAATCAGTACGTCGCCGGCTTTCACGCCTGCCGGCAGATCTGCGCCGCGCTCCATGGCACCGACAGAGAAGCCCGCAAGGTCAAAATCACCCGCTTAAACTACACGGGCACCATTGATGTCGAGTAAATGGCGCAGCGATTTCTTCAACTTGCGGATGAGACGAGAATTGCCTCGACACGGCTCGCGGCCTGTGTTGAAGCTGCGTTGAGACCAAAAAGTCTGCCGGAGCTGCTCCGTGAGCGTACCCTATTCCATTGTCGACGTCTTCACCCGCCAGCGTTTCGGCGGCAACCCGGTTGCGGTGATTCATGACGGTCGTGGTCTCGATGACTCTGGTTTTTCTATTTTTTCTCCTCCCTTCAGCCCCTACCCCCAAATGGTAGAATCTGGGAAAACGATTTTATCAAGTCAATTTGTCTAGGTTCCTGACACACCTACCAAATTTCATCGTCCTAGCATGTCCAGAAGCACCGAACTTGCCAAAGCACTGGAACACCCTAACTCCCCCAAAGAGAGTGGATCCAGTCCGGTTACGTCAATCATGTATCTACGACATTTGCTTATTTCGGATCGGGTTCTCGGCCACGCGGAAGACGGAGATGCGGACACGGGCGCTCAGGCCGGCATGGACCACGTCGATGTCGTTGGGCTGGACCCGCGCCTCCACGGTAAGGGAGTCAGCGACAGGCACGATGTCCAGCACCGGCGCGCCGGGGGCGACGACGCCACCGGTGGTGAACACGCGCTTGTTGACCACGATGCCATCGACCGGGGCGATGACCTCCGTCCGGCTGATCACGTCCCTTTTTTTTCTACAACCATAGTTACAAGCTGAAATTTATACATACTACGAGGGTTATTTCTAAATGGGTATTATGAGCTATATAGCTGAATTTACTTATTAGTTCAACCGATTTAAAACAATACAATCAATACATCTAAATACAAACTGCATAAATAGAGAGAAAAACAAAAATTAACTAAAATAAAGGTTTTGCTGCATTCTTCTATTTTGAAACTGGAAATTTCTAGTAGTTTGGTGATTTTCGTTAATACTCTTATGATTTTTAGTGAGTTCCCCTCCCCCAATTTTTTAAAAAATAAAGCAAAATTTCTCAGGCTCGTAACTTTTGATGAGTAAGACTAAACTTGATGAAACCTGTATAATAAAATAAGCATTGAAATGCGATTCATTTTGTGTAACTATTGGTATCAAAATTTCAATTTTTAGAGATTCGGTTACTATTGAGCCAGGTCACTCCTTACTCACGAACTGGTGCTTCTTCTCATCATTTTTTCGAAAAATTATCTTTTTTTTTCGTGGATTTTTATTTACTTTTTTTCTGTAATGAGGACGACTAATTTCTTGAATTTTTTTAGTTGTTAATGGCACATGGATTCTTTTGCAGGGCAAAATGTCATGTATCTATTCTCTCACTTAGGAATTAACGTATGTTTGACCTTTAAAAATTTAAACTGAGAAATTTAAACTGAGAAAATTTAAACTTTTTCGTCGCCTTCCGCGACGGCCTTCCGCGAAGCCTTCTCCATCGCCTCGTCGCTGACCGGGTCTCCCGGTCGCGGCACGTCGTCGATATCGTCGATCGGCGCACCGCTTCCCAGTCCCGACGGCTTTCGCCCCGTTGACTTGACGACGCGTGGCTTCGAAGTCCCCACGTTCGACGGCGTACCCGTGGGCGTTCCCGTTCCGGTCGGCCTGACCACGCGCGGCCGGCTCACTCGGCGTCACCAGATTTGGCACGAGAGAGACTAACGCAGCCCTTATATATCTTAATTATTTGTCTTTTGAGTAGTTACTGAAAATTATTCATTTCATCCCCTAAGCTTCATCGGTTAAGTAGGCATTAAGGAATCTAACCAGGGTTGCATCTGGCAGGATGTTTAAGATATCTACCATATATATATTTATATTAAGTTATTTCCTTGGCAAGACCTCTCTTGAAAGGATCTCACTAACCTCCTTAATTTCTAGAGGCATAATACCGTTGAACTCTTCTTCAAAGAAGCGAATGTCTTTAAAGAATTCCGCTTTTTTAGGCATGTCCTCAATTAGACTACCGGATATTTTAATCTGATAGATACCTATGATACTGGCAACTAACAGAATTAACGCAGTAACATAAATAGTGATCTTACGATGCCTTACCATGCGTTCCATCCAATCTACAAAACCGTTGATCCAACGTTTGTTTAAATGCATTACTTTTCTTTGAAAAACCTATTTTGTGGGAAAAGTGTTTTGAAATTCATTTACATGAAAATTTATTTGTGATAGTGCAAAAAAAGACAGTGTGAGATTGTGATACAATTATCAAATCCTCATTGTACCACAGACTATTCTGCATTACGTGATATTTTATTTTTTCTAAAAATTTCCTTAGAAATTTCTTAATTCTGTTGTCACGGCTTTTGATACCCTTACAAAAAATTTACTTGGGATCCGCCAGCAACACACGTCCATTGTCGTCGACGTCCGCCGCGTCGAGACATCGACCCACGCGCTCGTCGCCGCCTTGGAAGAGGTAGTTCAAGATCATGACGGCGTCACTGACCTCGACGCGGCCATTCTGATTGACGTCCCCACGCAGAAACGAAGCGTTCAGCGCGACCTCCCCAGCAAAAGCCGGAGTGGTGAGAAGTGCGAATCCGAGCCACAAGACTTTGTTCGACCTCCGCCCCAAATTGACACCACGGTTGCTAATAACATATATATTTGTTTTTTTTCATAGGCATGTATTTTGGGGGTGATACCTGACACGGGGATAACATAGGTATTCTGTGGTAGGCACAACACTTGACTTGGTAGAGAATTTAAAGTGCTGAATCCCTATAGGCAAGTGTATTCTCCTGATGAGCCCTTGTGTTGGGTTGTTGCCTCTGATTATTTGTCTTTACTGTTTTTATTGAGGAGGAGATAAATACTAAAAAATTTTAAAGTAATTTCAACTATTTATTCTACGGCCTTTCTGATTAAGGGGTCATTCTTAAAGAATTGGGAAAAAACAAGATTTAGTTTGGAGAGCAAGGTATTAACAAGGCGACCAACCCTCTCATATATATAATCAAAAATATAAGAGTATAAAATTTTGTTGCGTAAGTTAATTCTTAAGTTACGTATTTTTTTTTACTAATAAAAACGTTCGGGAGTTTATATCATAGTTTTTCTAAGCAGGCTACTGTTTTGTGTATTTTTTTATATTTAATTACTTTTTTTCATTTTTATATACCCCCCTCCTAAACACCTTGCTCTTCACACTACAGTTATTCAGCACTTTGAAAAATATACTTATTGTTCTGATTAAACAACCCTTGTGTTTCAGGAGTTGCTTTTAAAGAATTTGGACAAAATTTAAACTTTAGTGTAAAGAGCAAGGTGTTATTCTACGACTTTTGTGATTCAGGGGTCATTCTTAATGAATTGGGACAAAATTTAAGATTTAATGTAAAGAGAGAGGTACTAACGAGGGGGCGAACCCCCTCATATCTGTAATAAAAACATGAGAATAAAAAATTGTTGACGTAAGCTACATATAAGTTACGTATATCTTTTACTAATAAAAAGATTCGTAAAAAATTAAGAGTTCTAGTTGCCTTTTTAATTAACCAACAAATTGTTGTGTGATTGTGGAAGTGGTTTAATGTTTATTTTATGGATTGCTAAAGTACCGGCTTCTCGGCTGAACGTTTTCTTATAACTTATATACTTAAGTACCTAGGACATGAGAACTTAAATGGATAGGAAAATTGGTTCTCCCAAAAATGAGGGCCTAAAAAAGGCCAAAATACTTTGTTTTTTGACTTGCTAGAAACCTTTAAGAATCGTTGCCTAAGGAATAATGGGGCTAAATATCAAACTTTATACTCCAGTTTAATTATTGTCTACTTCTCAGGATGAATTTTGTGCAAGATTTAATTCGCCCTCATACCTCAATCCCTCCATTTAATGACGATGGCGTGAGACAACTATTAGATGAAATGGAAAGCCTGTATAGAGAAAATATAAGAGATTCAGTGGAGTTAACGGAGTACTATCCAACTGTTCTTATACGACATGCTTATTTAGAAAGAAGAAAACGATATTTACTTAGAGCTATTGGAAATAATATTAAACTGCTCGTTCCACATACAATCACGAATCAACAACATATTGCTACGGGTACACGTAACTACACCGATTTGCCATTTATCAATGACAAGCTTCCTTCAATACTTGCTTTGGCACTCGTAAAAAGTGTACTTTCATCTCTTGCATGTAAAGTAAATGGAATTCCGCTCTACAGTTTATCCTTTGATAAATCCTACAGGATCCTATATGAATTGACATGGCCATGCCACTGAGAATACATCGTTGTTGTAAATGGCTTATTTTGTTTTGTTTTAATAGCAGATTTTTAAATTTAGCTTTGTTTTTATGGTTTAATTTCTTTCCAAATGATAGTTTTGTTTGTAATTCTATTGTTTCCATTGAACAAGGTCCTGCATATGAAATTCAAATATCCATTTTGTTCAGTTTTTTGCTATATCCTGTTTGGAATTTAATCACCTCTTTTGTTTCACCCACTTCTTGAAGACCTCATTTGATTGGTCTCTCTACTATTATTTCTTTGACTTTTAGTAGTAATCGAGTGTGTGCGTGTTTGGGATCGTCGTAGTCTCACGACCGTTCAATGCCAGCACATCATTGGGAAGTTTCTGTTATTATTAGTGTTCTTGCGTTGTTCCATTGCCATCGTCGAAGCAACGACATCAAGAAAATCCATATGCTGGAAGACCGTTTCGCGCAAAATCTTTGGTTTTCAATCATTTAGTAATTTTTTTTATTAAAGTATAGTAGATGGCAAAGCTGGTAGTTGGTAAAATTAAACTCAATCCACAATTTTCATTTATTCATAAATTCATCCCCATTCCTTAAAATAAAAGTGAATAAACCAAATCTAAATAATGTTCATTTTTTGTGTGTGATATTTTGTATTCAAATTTTGTTAATAAATAGAAATTCTGCTTATATATGAAAACTTTGAAATTTTTTGCATAAATTACACGATCGAAAAAAGGAAGGAAATAATATTTAAAGACATTATATCTTATAATGTTGGCTCAGTTGATTGATCACGATAACTCTGTTCGACATGATTCCAGGACCATTTAATAAGTAGTCTTAACTGCCCCAAGCGTGGTAATGGGCTTATGGTGTTTGATTTCCGTCAAAGTTGGCATGTGATCGATTTCCAATTTTCCATTTATAAAAATGGTCTGGTATTGCAATGAGCCCCTCATGTGCGTAATAATTTCTGTTCCTTTTAACAGAAATTATTACAGAATATTTAAAGGAATTAATATTTACAGGAAAATAATAACAGGATTATTTTGTTCCTTTCAGTTAAAAAAACTTTGTCATATTTATTTTTTCATTGTTTTTTTTTTTTTTAGATAATGCTAGAAAATCCTGCGCTCCCTTCATGAAAATTTTCTTCCCCCGTGACAAATTCCTCCATTAAAAGTACCTTTAAAATTAATAGGAATAACGACATTATTTCCGTGTTTTTTGTTTTTAAACATTTCATTGTTCCAATAATTTATTCCGTTCCAATGTCTAAATCTTCTTTCCTAATAAGTCGATTATATTTATTTTTCCATTTTCATTTTTCGGTTCTTCATTTTCAGTTTCTGCATTTATTAGTTGATGATTTTATTAAACAAATTTTCTGAATCGGAAATAATTTATCTAGCAAAATGATGGACAAATACTCCGACACTCTACAACTCCCAAAAGTAGGCACTTGATAGACGACAAATCAGGGGAAAATCAACAATTGTAGTGGTCAGCAAGCCTACGCTTTCTTACTTTTTTCATACTTTTTTCGAGTTCATACTTTTTCCTGTCAAATCTCCAAAACACCGTACAAGTGGGAAATGTAGATATTACCAAATAAGGACACCGAGAAAACACTTGAAGACCCGAAAGAATTACGGTTGTTTTGGATAATAACCCAAAGTCGAATGGTTTCTTTCAAAGTAAATCTGACCGCACTCGCGAGTCTTCATCTTTGAAAAGAGTTAAAGCGGAAAAGCCCCCTTCTCTTTTCAAGAGAAGGGGAGTGGGGGATGAGTTCAGGTTCGCCAGCGAACGCCCCCCGTTTATAAAACTTCCAAATCGAGAAGTTATCGCATCACCAAAATCGGCAGAACTCAACACGACCTTCGGCGGTGTTCAATACACATACGATACCAGTCATCAACAGAACCTTTGTGTGGCCCTGTGCCATCTCGCCCTACCCTGGAAAGCCATAGTTCGGCCACTTCTTGCGAGTAGAAACTGGCACATATACTGCAATACTCATCTTCAAATAGGGTTTGTGGAACTATGTCGATACGTCTTCCACCAAGCCGCTCAGCTTCTTTTAGTATTTCTCTAATTTCATAAAGTTGTGGGACCGAAAACGCATTTAAAGCTAGTAGGGAAGCTGGCGCTGGTTCCACTTCTGTGCGGGATGACGAAATCACTAGCGTGACGCGTTTCATAATGATGCAACGGTCTATATTCACCAAAATAATTGCGAAAAACCTCTGGACTTGCATTATTCCAACATTAATAGGCAAGATTTCAAACTTGGTACTCCATTAGCTGTACTACATTCAGCACTTGTAACTTTTTGAAGCAAGCTGTAGTGTTGTGTTCACCGCCACAACCATTTGCTCGCCGTTGATCTGCACAATCAGCTGACTACCTGAAGCCAATTGTTCAGAGTAAGCCAATCCCGAGTTGCCAGACAGGGCTGGTGAATGTGAATCGAAGGGCGAATCCGTTAGCTGCGTCATCTCGCCACTTTCAATGTGGAGTCGCCAAATGTTGTATTCACCACTGCGGTCAGAGCTAAATACCACGGACTGGCCATCCACCGAATACTGCGCTTCGCGTACCGAGGACAGCGAACGCTCTGTCCAAAGCCGTGTCGTATTCATCATCCATTGCCCAAACAACCGCGATTCCTGAGCGGTCGCACGGAAGATCAAACTCGTATCGCCATTCTCCCTGGTCGCCCTGAGTCAATCGATGACGATCAGAAATGCTTCGCGACGACAAAAGAACAGTGCTCATGCCCTGGTACATGATCGGCCCGACGTGCTCCGAGCGATCCGTCTCTGGTCGACACTCTCCGATTAAAGCTGCTGAATCCCGCGAAGAGCGTAAAGCTCCACGTCGCGAAGAGCAGAAGCCTGAAGCTGCTGAAAAGCCAGCTGAAGAGTCTGCTGAAGCTCCAGCTGAACCAGCTGCTGAATAATCGATTAAATAACAGGAGAGATCCACATGGCTCGTTTTTTCCGTCGTCGCAAGTTCTGCCGTTTTACTGCGGAAGGTGTTTCTGAGATCGATTACAAAGATCTGGACTCGTTTCTTTGGATTTCAAAGTCGGCGGCCAAGCTGCAAGTCCTCCTTTTTTTCTTAGCCAGTTCAATAGCACAGCTTTGTTTCCCGTCCTCATTTTCCAGCCAGGAGATGTCTTGATTGATTTTTGCGGAAGATGTTCAAAAATACATGGAGGGAAAGGAAGAATCTCTTTTGTGAGGATCTTTGCAACGACTTTCTCCTTTTCTTCGCCTTAGCTCAACTGGGCAGTAATGATTGTAACCGGCATAGGGACCGTCGGTCGCGAGGACGAGCGGTTGGACGAAGCCATGGTGGGCGGCAAAGGTGTCGCCATTGGCAAAGATGAGTGGGCTCCCTTCGGTGGGCGCCGTGGCCCCTGCTTCGAGGTGACCGTGTTGGGCGTGAATGCTGTTGGCGACCAGGGTCGCGGTGACGATTAGGAATAATCGCGTCAGAGTTTTCATGGGAATCAGAATCAGCGTCGTCGGAGACGTCCAAGGCATGAGTTTGGGGGACGTGCTCACCGTCGACGACTTGCCTTACTACTACTACACGGACAAGCACGGCGATCAGGTCGCCCTCCCGTGCGGTGAGCGTCTCATGCCCGAGCAGGAGGCGCAGGCCCTCCAGGGCTTGGGCTGCATTCCCGTGCTTTCGATGAAGAACAGTCCGGAAGTACGACTGGCTGGCTTTCGCGGCGTGAACGGAGCGTCACTCGCGGGGCCTTGGCTCAACTGACAATCCACAGCCATTTTATTTTTCAGTCAAGTGCAAATTATGTTTTGGCCTTGAGAAGGTATGAGGACATAATTTCAAGACCGTTCAACTAAGCTGAAAAAATTAGCTGTCTCAAAATTTAGATTAGACGTGTCTTGGGAATTGATGGGCATGGGGTGGAGTTAGCTGCCCTTTAATAACTTCTGACTAATAAAAAGGAACTATCCTTTTCAATTTCCAATCAAATGCATTGTAAAGTTTCGCTAGCAGTTTGCGGTTGAGTCGAAGTTTGTCGAAGTATTATGTTACGATTTATAATCAATTACTTACAAGTAATACAGCCTCTAAAAAAACGCGTATTAAAAACAACTTATAGATAGATGGCGATAGTTTCTTACTTTACTTTAAGCTCTATTTTCATTAAAGGCCAACTGACAATGAAATTTTATTAATGCCAAAATTCAGCCAGTTCAAAAATCTGGTAGTCCGCTCGTCTCCGGCGGTTGCCGGCGGTGCATGGCGTCGATCAGCTCGTAGACCGACGGGTAGCCCTGGGCGACGAGGCGCTCGTTGATCAGCTTCCACAGCGCGCCGGAGATCCAGGCGTTGAACCTCGCCGGCGGGGCCTCCTGGCCCTCGAGGTGGCTGCGCACGGTTCGCGTCATGTCCTGTTCGTCGGCGAGCATCGTGTGAGCGAGCCGCAGGGAGAGCAGTCCGTTCTGTAAATCCCGTTATCCACGGGTGTAAAGCTGAAGGACTCTCCATTGCCTGCCGGAACCACCTGGCCGTTGTCTGCAGCTACCGTCCAAACCAACGTATGCGTGTCAGCGGTGCCCAGGTCGGTGAAGGATCCCCAGAGCGTGACAGGACTGCCTTCGTTCGCGGTGATGTTCGGCCCGGCGTCGGGCACGGGTGGCGAGTTGTCCACCGTGACCACGACGGTATCGTGGGCAACTCCAGAACATTCTTGATGTGCCCATAATGCACAGGAAGTGCACCGATACCTCATTTCCCCATCTTTCCTGGTGTCGCAATAGAATCAGGTTTCTTTACCCATATTTGTCAAAAATAGCTTACTTTTTCATTCGTCTTCGCAAATGTTTTCCTCATCAGTCGAAGTGTCAGCCTTAAGGTTAGCCCTAAAAGATAGAGATCCATTCTCTAAGACCATTATCATTCCATTATCAACAATTTCGGAATATCATATTGTTCGAATTTATTCAAAGTTTTTTACTTTGGGAGCGACGTTTTGGTTTTGGTAATCGTCGACTTTTCGATGGTGCTGAAACGTTTGAGAAGTATAATGGTACATTGACTCTAGTATGCAAATTCTTATTGATTAGTGTAAGACTACCTGAAGATTTTTTTTGTGTGTGCTTTCGAGGCATTGATTTGTGTAAGAGTTTTATATGATTACTTCTTTCAAAGTTTCTTCCGTACGTCACTTGATTCCACCCCTAGAGGGTGTTAAAATTTTTTACAAGGAAGGATTGCTTTCTCTGGGCTCAACTCAAGATGGAAAGTGGGAAACGTCGTCTTTACCGTAGTTGGGAAAGTAGTTCCCCCCTAAGCAGACATGTGTAAGGAAACTCTTGTGACGTAGGAGTAGCACACGGTGTCATGCAGTAGTCTGCTGTGATTGTGGCCAGCGGCGTATTGTGTCGTAGACCGTTTTGCGGACTCCACAACCCGACATGAGAGTTTAGGAAGAAAATTGAAATGATTTCCAAGCATAACATGCTAATGTAAATACCCAATATCAATACTCGTGAAATAATGTAACATTGAACTATCGAAAATATAATCTTAGAAATAGAATAGGAATAACTTATTCTCGGCATTATTAAAAACACAAGACATCACACGGACAATTAAGAAACAAACTCATAAAAAGCTTAATCTCGAAACCTCTGATATTACTACATTCAAATCATCAGATCATTCAGAATAGTCAGATCATCATATGTGATTCATAATCTGGGGCTTTCTGTTTGGAATATTCTGCCGGCTAGCAACATGAAGTATGGCACTTTACACGGGTTTAAAAATAACTTGAAAACATTTTATTTAACTAATAGATTTTGAAAGGTGGGAGGTTTATGATGTTTTTTCGCAGTTTTTTGGGGTGGGGTGGGGTCCGGAAAAGTAGGTGTCGACTTCTAGCTTTCTGTCATTTAGCCGAATCTCTTATCCAAGCTCTGCCACTCACTTTAATGTATTTGTGTGGTATACCATAAAAAGATAAAACCTTCAAGGAAAAGCACTTTAAGATAATACAGGTTAATCAATATAAGACTGGGGACAATTTTAAATACTAAATGCCGATAAATTTTAATGATAAAACCATGGCTATGGGTCGGAGTCAGAGTCATATAAATTAGTGGACTCAAAATTTTCATAAAATCGTTTCTCCCAGTAAAAAAAATGCATACTTATATTTGACACTATACCTTCAAACGCTAAGCCTTCTTAAGCTATTTCGTGCCATATATTTTTCGCTGATTTTATATCCTTGCCTTTTTTTCAAATTTGTCATCTGCTACTATCATAAGCTGCACAACTACACATTGATGTCCATCTCATTAAAAATTGAATCCCTAAATTTATGGAATCCAGCCTGTGCGCCGGATGCCGCGCCGACCCGCTTTCGTCGCGCTGTAACAATCGCTCCCGACAATGCGCGTGAACCCAAGAGAGCGAGGCGCGCGCACATGGCACGCAACAGCAGCACCGGCCCGAAGGCGGGTCGCAAGGTGGTGAGCAAGGCTGAGGCTTCAGGCACCGGCGCCAAGCCGCCGAAAACCGACAAGCCGCAGTTCCATTACCGCACGATCTGGCTGTCCGAAAATGAGGTATTTATAACTTACGAGTGAGTGATCAGATCTTAATTAGTTTTGATATTTAGAAGGACCTCGTGACTCGGAGCTCTTATTTTAAATCCCGACCGGCATTAAGCCTCCGATTTTCCTTTTAAATCAATCTGTTGATTCTTAGAATTTTGCTAGAGCTCATACCATGAGCTCTTGGCTCGTCCGGCCTCGTCACAAGTGTCATATGAGCTGTTAGCTCTTGTTATGTTTCCAAGCAGCTACCTCAAAGTTGTCCAATTAAAATTTTAGAATCCTGCTTGAAATGTTGAATAAAATGATGGGAGATAATCTCAGAGCTTGTCTTATCTATTTTCATCCATACTGGTCTTTATGTTGGCCTTCTTTAAATTTGAACTCCAAGTTTGGTGTTAGTGTGCCATGACACTAACTGTTTCAGAGAAATCTTAGGTAAAGGAAACTGCCATCAAGATCAGCATAAGAAAGCTAGGGCGAGCGTGAATGTCTGTCCGTCTGTCTGCCTGTGCGCTCGTCTCTCTGTCTGTCTGTCTCTGCTTTTTTCTCAAAACCGTCCGGTCAAAGCTATGAGATAGCCCTTTAACCCCCCAAAAATTAATGTGTTAATTTTGTTTTAATTATTCATGTGTGGAGAGCCAAAATTAAAACATGCATTAATTAAAAACGTTCAGAAATTAAATAAAAAAAACAATTTTTTTTAACTGGAGGACATTCTGTTTTTACAGTATAACAATCAATCTACTTCTCTACTTTAGCATACAGGGTAGATCTAGAAAGAGAGCACCCCACACTCATTTCAAGTAAAGTTTGGCTGTTTTAAGAATCTCATTTAATTGAATAAAAAATGTGGGTTTTGCATTTTATGATTTTAATTGTTGTCCATTATGCTGTCATTATGTTGTCATTAATTAATTGTTGTCATTATTGTTAATTGTTGTCATTGTAACATCTTTGGGAGAGTTTTTCAAAACAACTGCAGAGGAAAGACTTGGAGATATAGACGTGGAGTCATTTCTACTAAACCCACTAAGGCTAGTGGAAAAGAATCGACCTGTTTCAACAAAGTTGTCAAACTTATCAACCAGCTCTGGATGTCACACTGGATGTGGGTTTTTTCTGAATGTCACACAAGGTGCTAAATTAGAATGAGTCCACACTAGCTCCTTAGCAGCTATCTTTATTGATTACACTATTTCGAGATTCTGCTTTGCATAAGCGCTCACCGTCTACCAATACATTCAATACATCTGCGTGTACCAGTTCTAAACATGTGTGTGCTAATCTTGGCGTGTTTACAATTTGATTATATGTTTCGCCTGATCGATCTGCCATCATTAGTGTGGTTGCGTTTCCATTATATGCAACGCTTAACTCATAGATTAGTGGGTCGTCACCGATTTCGGTCCGCTCAGGCCTAATTTTGGGTTAAAAGTATTAGGACGTAAACACATCCACATTCTCATTGCTGTTCTGCTTGTTAATGGGTTTATGGGTGGCGGTCTTCACGGTGTTCAAGTGTTCACGTCTTTGGGTTGCTCACATCTTCACGGTCTTCACGTCTTTGGGGTGTTAGGCGTATGCAGGAAATTTGACTCTTGTGTCCACGACAAATTTTGCTTAAATCGCATGAATTATGCGCACCTCCTTGTGCCCAACATGCGAATTACACGAACTAAATAGCTGTCCTTGAGAAGGGCCGCATCGTCCTGCAGCTGTTCTTCACTACTTTCACCGGACAATACAGAACTGGACAGCGTTACACCCTTGACTAAAATTGTGAATAATGGAGAAATTGGGTTAGACGTAAGTAAAAAAACTCTCGAATTCCTCATGGCCGCCTTGACGACTTACCAACATCAGCGTGAGTAAAGGTCTGAAGGGAACTGAGACTTTCTAAACCAACTATGCAAGGGGAAACTGAATCAACATTATTGTAAAAACAAGTATAGAATTCTATGGCTCAAGCGGGTGGAAAAATAAATAAAAATCAGCTTAGAAAACATTCAGTATACAATATCACTGAAGATATTTGCTGAAACTTGGAAACAAACGAAAAATCTGCAAACTGAGGCAATATTAGTGCAGAAACAAATATAGGATTTTCATCACGTCGGGAAAAGTCCTCGGGGACTTCTCGGGCACGAAAGACTTCTGCGCCCCCGAGTGAGTAAGCCGGTCGTCGCGCGCGTGGGTTGCGGTATGCGTGGTACGTTGCCCAGCCCGGCTGGGCGATCGGCCGCGAAGCAATCGCCGTGGGCTATTGGGCGCCCGCACGGTCGAGTAACCGGTGAACACTGCTCACAGCCATTTTCCCGCGTTAGTCAGAGTGCGAACGGCCGAGCCCGAAGCGCGACGGGTGGCGGGATAGGTGAGCCACGCATATTTACCGTCTTGATGTGCAAGTCTTGGGAGCGGTACGGTATCCATGCGCTCGAAGCCGTTTATAGCATGCTGCCTGCGGGGGGTTATGAATGGGTGCGCAATACGGGAGACGAGACATCGAACATCGTCCATATCCGGCACCGCGAAGGTATCGATGTCATATTGGTAACCGTTGCAGACCTGTATGGCAGCTTCGGTATCGTACAGGCAGGACTATAACTGTTTTAAAAAGTAGAGTTGGGAGAAAGTGTCAAACTTTAGCGTAAAGAGCGGGGCGTTGAGGAGGAAGCAGCTCCTTTCATATACGAAGTAATTTCTGTTCGTTTTAGGTTTTAATGTCGCTCCTTACTTTCAGTTAAAAAAAAAGTTGTTTTTTTTATTTAATCTCAAGTCTAAAATGGCCTTTACTTTTCTTTGAAAAACTTCTTATTTCGGAAAGTTTGAAAATTTGTTGGCACCGCCCTTTTCATGGTATGATACCTGGACAATTACTCAAGTCCAAGAGGAACGGGAACGTCGAGTACAACAGACTCTGGACAAGATGAAGGAGATTGCTCAAAGACGACAAGAAAGTGATTGCGCCCTCGAAGTCATGTTTGGCCAGATTCAACAATCTCACGCTGCAGCTGCGGCATCCCTCACGGACGATAGTGAACATCAAGAACATAGTTTAAAGGAGGGACCGGGAAAAGGCAAAATGATAATACTCACGACTTTGGTTATCCGTTAACACACCTCGGTGTCTATTGTCATAAAATCACGCGAAAAACCGTCACGATGTCTTTCGTTAAACTTCTTTCTTGGCGAATGGCTTCTTTTGGGTGCCACTTTACGAGCACCTGGTCGATGCAGTTTATTAAGGCTGGCAATAGTACTAGCAGGTCTTTTAGCTGTCGATACTGCCTGAGTAGTACTGGTTGGGTTATCTTGTTGTCAAGAAAGTCGTTATGCCATAGCAGCCATTTTTATGTGGAATTGCAGCTCTGCAAACCTTGTTTATGAGAGCCAAGCTTTACTATCTTCTTTAATAGATAGAAATTTGTTAAGTAGAAAAAACAGTGTATGCCAAGGCTGCCAACATCTTCTGAGATTGTCCATATTTATTCAACAGGAATTTTTAAATTAACATCTCTGTAGGACTGGTGTGAAATCGTATGGGGGAGGGCCTGCATGGAATAAACTTTGACCATTATTTACATACAGTAATGGTTATTATGAAGTGTAAAGACGTTTTCAGGGGTATTTTTCGCGTTGGGTCCGGGTGTATCGGGGGTTACGTGGGAGGATATTTTCATGGAATAATTTATCATGAGGGAAGATAATTTCCATGAAGGGGGCGCGGGATTGTCTAGCATTATTAAAAAAAATGAGAAAATAAGTAATTTTTTTTCAGGCATCGCCCAGAGGCAACGGTGGGTGTCGTTGGTCACTGGCTGCATCGTCTCGCCCACGTAGAGCCACTTGTCCTTCTTCGCACAGTGCCAGGCGGGCGGCGACTTCTGCCACCGGTCACAGCGAACCTGGCGGCCAGGGTAGTGGCGCGTCACCTTGGCGGACTCCAGAGCGCTGACGGCGTCCCAAGGGCGCCGCTGTGGCGCGTCGAACCATTGAAGGCTGGCGGTCCCGTGCTTGGTAAATTCCGAGTGTTTTCTTGGTGGATGAGTACCAAAAAATAAATAAAAGTACTTTTGAATGGAAAAAACTCAGCTATTAGGTAAATTGTGACTAAGCTTAAAAAAATTAAGAAAAAGCACTTTTGCAAAGAACAAACTTATCTAGTGGGTAAGTTCGGAGTGTCTTAGTTGCTGCCTGAATATAAAAATTTAATAAAAGTACTTTAGACTACAATAAACTAAGTTAGTTGTGGTGGGGAAATTTGAAGCGTTGAATTCAAAAACTTAAAATGCAGTACAGAAGATTAGTTGCTACACTGTAAACACTGATACAGAATTAATGGCTGTTAATGTTTCTTGTAGTGAGACAATTTTGTATATGATTTCCTAAAAACATCTTTAGTAATAGGCAAATCTGATATGCTATGCTGAAGTTTTTCTAAGTTTGTATTTATTTAATAATACGAACCAAAAAAAAAAGTTTAATGGCGTCGATTTCGAAATCGGCTGACCTCCGGACTCCGCCGCGTTTCTTTCGCGCAGTGCGCTACGTTTTTTTTCGTCGAAGCGCGGCGAGGTCGGCGATCAGTTCCTCCGCCGAGTCGTAGCGGTCGTCACGCTGCTTTTCGACCAGCCGCCGGAATATCGGTTCGAAGATGTTCAGGCGTGGCGGTAACGGGGCGGCCTCGGTTTGAAGGTGTTTCATTGCGATGCCTGTCAACGCAGCCCGATGAACGGCACGTCCTGCCAGCAGTCTTGAGCGAGCCACTTGCCGTAGTGCTTGAACCACCGATGAACCTCGTCGATCACGACCACGTCTACTTCCGGGTACGGTCGACGCTGCAGCGTCTGCACGCTCGCGACTTGTACCGGGCGTGACCAATCCGTTAGCTCGTGCCTGCCCTGGATCACGCCTACGTCGGTTATGCCCTCCTCCCAGAACGAGCGGACGGTTTGATTTGGACATTTTGAATAAACTGGAATGCCCTATTCCTTCGATCGAAGCAAAATTCCTGCATCGATATTCACAGGTAAGATCGAATGGAGTGAGTAAAGTTTCTCTTTGTACTTCTTGCATCTTTAGTTCTTAAATTACTTGCAGATAGTTTGGTTGGATAAACCATTATATCGTAAAGCAAATTTATCATTAAATTTATCATAATTTATCATTTTATATACCACCATATGAGCAGGCTTTCTGCGTGTGAGCTGTGGAGACAATGATTGCCGGTTCCATTGCTCCATGTCGCTCGGTGCCGCCTTCGACAGAGTTAGCCCATCACGCAGGATCGATATTGCTGAATACCGTTTCGCCTTTAACCAGACAAGGTACATAGGAACTGCAAATTCTGGCCGCATTGGGCAATCGGTGTCGGTATTCGTGGTCGAAGGCCGTTTCGGCAGCAGGGTGCGTCGTCGCCGGCTCCGCTCCCATAATACAACAACAAAAGAGAGAATAATGAGGACTTTTTTCCCAAGACGGTGAACCAACAAAACCTATTTGAATATTTCGGCCCTATATCTAAGGGCCGTCTTCAGCAAAGATAAAATAAAAAAACAATAAAACACTTACAATAAAAATTCACAGCTGAAAATCCATTTGTTTTTATTTTAAAATAGCCTTGGCATCATTACTTCTTAAGGAAAAGTTCAGCCAAGACTGTCTGAAAAAAAACACTAAGTACGGAAAAAACAAAACGATAAACAGCAAGAAAAAAAAAACTAACAAAAGACAACATGGACTAATTAACCAGTATCAATATGGAAAAAAAGGCTGCAGAAGGTCGTTAACGTGAATAAAGTAGATAGTCTTTTTACATAAATCATCACTGGAAGATCGAATCCAAGAAGGCATATGTATTAAACCGAATCGAGCAATTATTTTTCTGTTTTGGTGCCATCTTTAAGCTTTATATCGAGAATTTTAAAATGATGTAATGCAAATCGATACACTTTAAAAAGAGTTATTTATTTTTTATATTACACTTACACTATACCAATATTTTCTCATATGTTTTATATAGACATTTATTCAGATGTAAACTTTAAAGCTCACTACAGGGACATATGCTCAACAGTTCCTATGGTGGGCACGGAATTGCTTATATTTAGCTATATATTTTTTATGCAATTTTCCATCGGCAAGACATGTTGCCGGTGATTTTTATGATTATTTTTTACTCGATGAAAAACGTTTAATCCTGATCATCGGTGATGTCTCCGGCAAAGGCATGGCTTCGGCATTGTTAATGGCGGTGACCAGAACCATCGTGCGTAACCAGGCGAGAGCCGGGCGTACACCGGCCGAGATCCTTGCTGAAGCGAATCGGTTAATTATCGAAACGAACATGCGTTCATTGTTTGTGACGATGTTTTCACTACCCACCTCCAATAGCGCGAAGTTATGGTGGTCTCCGAGTGAGAAAAAGATCATGCCCCACTCACTTGATGCCGCACTTATCGGTATCCCAAGGAGCTCATGGTAAAACGTCTTAGCACGATCAAGATTGGAGACTTTTAGAGCGATGTGACCGAGTGACTCAAAGTTCATCGTGCACCTCCAATAGCGACTGTCGCAGCGCTCAGTAGCCTACGAGTTCTGCTTTTGTCTACATAAAACGTAAAGATAAAAAACATAAAACGTAAGTGAGTTCCGATCCATCGGCGTCTTCTTTCAACTTCAACATAGATAGGAGAGGAGTTCGGTCTGTCATTCTACCGCTGACTTTGCTTGCTCCAACAGCGTTGGAGTAGGGAAAATGTATGCTGTAAATGATAAGTGCCGACCAAACATTGTTGGTATCCAACCTCGACCCATTCTTTTCTATATGAACCGTGGCGCCCTTTTCAGCCTTTTCGTCCTTAAGACCCTGCGCTTTGCCGAACTGCCCGATGTGCTGGGCCGCGCCGGTCTGACTTCGGCGGTGGTGCTGCTGCTGGTGGGCGCGGCAATGGCGTTCAAGACGGTGGTCTCGCTGTCGCACGCGCCGCAGCAGATGGCCGATTTCATCCTGACGCTGACCGAGAACCCGCTGCTGCTGCTGTTCCTGATCAACCTGCTGCTCTTCGCGGTGGGTATGTTCCACGCAGCGCCGATGAAAAAGCTGGCAAGGCCTATTCGGAAATTTGGCTTACCAATATGGATGGCAGCAAACCTCGACAGTTTACCTCGAAACCGGTGAGCGCCTCATCCGTTAGCTGGTCGCCGGATGGAAGCCAGCTAACCTTTCGCTCCAAACGCAAGGAGCACGATCCCAATACACAAGTTTATACGATGCCTCTCAACGGCGGCGAAGCGCAGCAAATTACCCGGCACGATGATGTCATCGTCGAGCAGCGTTGACGGCATTGAACCTGGACTCTCTATCGACAACAATCAGTAGGAGAAAAAATTACCTCGCGCTCGCTCAATGATCAATCGAGTTGCCGCGCCGTTCGGCGATTTCCCAGGTGTGAAAATGCCGGCAGACATTGTTGTCTGCTCTTCCGAGCCCATGGGACGTCTCGCTGTTCCTCGATGCAGCGAAGGGTTGCAGCTATGTCGTCAGACATAGTTAGACCAGGTGGTCGCCGTCGGCCCGATTCGAGCGGGCATCCGTGATATTGATGATCACACCGCCGCGTTCCGGACATTGGGCGGCAAAGGCGCGGCTGAGGAGCAAGGGGGCGCGGAGATTCACATTCATAATTGTCTGCCATAGTCCGGATTCGGCATTGTCAAGCGTGTCGCCTTCCGGGAAGATCGCGGCATTGTTGACGAGTATGTCCACCGCACCGAATGTCGCCTGGGCGGATTGAGGCATAATAATTAACCAAGTTGTTTACTTTCAAAAATTATTTGAACTTAAAATCCAGTTTGCACAAATGTACCAGTTTGGTTAACTTAATTAAATAATGACATATTTAATTAAACTTGTTAACTTTACTCTTGCAGATCTACCTCTGAAAAGATTCTGCTTTATTCACTTTTCCCCACCCCTGCTTGCATTTTAAAGTGCCAAAAGAGACAAGTAGGTCATAGTGAGGGGTCTTGGTAAATTCTCCTGTGTCGATCGTTACTTTATCGACGGTCAGATTATATTCTCCGGCCTTTACTTGCGAATCAGCCAGGATAGTAGCGCCGAAAACCAATAGTCCAGCATACAGCATTTTAGAACACGTCATGTTCTTTCCCTTCTTAAATTTACTACATCGGTGGATAGGCCGGGTATCGCTTTGGCACCCGGCCAGCACCATCAATGTGAGAGTTTGAATTTTCCGACCGTTAGGCTGAAGATTGCTTACCAATGAAAACAGAGACAGCAGATAAGAACTGGAAAAATAAAGAAACACATGAACAGATGCAACCCATAGCTGTCGAAGCAAGCTTCATATACCCAAGGATAATAGTGTCACACAATTAACACTAGTAAGGTATTTTATTGTGCCATAAAGGCAAGAAATGAAATTGATAGGGAAACCTTGTGAAAAGGTAGCGTGGCCGAGTGGTCTAAGGCGCTATTGGATGTTAGTAGGGCCCCACTTGAATTAATCGCTAAGATCGGAATTGGTTTCTAGGCCCCCAGTGGAGTTGGATGTTAGGGCATCCCGCTGGTATTACTCGCTAGGTGTTGGGTCAGCCACATATTGTCACGATGGCGTGAATATGCAGTCTTGGGTAAAAGAAATGTGTCATTTTCATTAAGACCTCTCAGAAATATCTCTTGATTTGTCTTAAATTGACCCCGTTGGGATTCAAATTAACAATTTAATTGAAAATCAGTAATTTCCTTATAAACTGTATTGCAAACTAATTTAATTGTCCCATAGAAATACTTTTAGAAGCACCTTCCGACAAGCATTAACAACACAAAAGAGATGGCGATATCTGACGTCAGCTTATCAATAACTGATGATACGGTAATCACGAACAAGAAATTAGGGCACTGAATCAGGCCACTGAAATGGTAGTTTGCCGGGAATAGGTGCATTGGGTCAAGTTATATCCAAAGGAAAGCTATTGGGCCCTTCAACTATGCTGAACGAAATGATTGTCTAAAAATGTATCAATTTGGGATTAAAAGGGAGACAGGAAAGGGCCTTGTTGGCCTTCAGACATTCGGATCACTTAAAAAGTGCACTAGAATTTCTTTTGCTCGAATGAGCTCTCTCTTGATATTCTAGGACCATTGGATCGGAACAATCACACCTGGGGAAAAAATATGCATGGGTAAGACTAAACTTAATGAAACTTATATTTTGAAATTAGCAACATAAGCCCATTCTTTTTGATACATCTAGTGGTATCGCAATTCCGTTTTTTAGAGTTTCGATTACTATTGAGCCGTGACTGATTCATAGGAACTGTTTGATAGTTTATCAAAATAAACCCAGAAAAGCCATTAGCTTTAAATAATACAGAATAAAATCATTAAATAATAATGCTTGTTCGATTTTTTTTACTTTAGTTTAGAATACTGTTTCTGTTGGTTTTTTGCTGAGCCGTGAAAAAACAACACTTCTACTTTATAACCAAAACATTTTTATGGGTTTTCTTGACCGTTTTGTAGTTTTGGCTGGTTGAATATTACTTGGAACAGAACTAATATTCAACAGTTTTATCAAGCATAAAAAGACAACGTTATAATCGCTCTGTGCTTTATCCTCGAAACATTTTTGAAGCACTACACAAGCTCCCACACACAACATAACAAAAACATTATAAAAATCTACTTATCTCCTTCATTGCTAGCCTGAGAGATCGTACTAATCCATCCACATCCGCCCCTAACTATACTTGCCAGCCATCTTTCATCAGGCATATAATCTCCATATCCTTCCTTTTGAAACTCACTCAGTTCTTCATACTCAACATAGAAAGATAATTGTTATCTATCTGAAAAATACGCTCACGCCGTTCAAAGGATATGCATCTTGCCAGCGGCGGATAGTCCGGGACTTTCGGCTGGTTCCAGAAGCTCGTGTCGACGACGGTTGCGCCGTCCCCATCGTCGTCGAACAGGTCGGCGCCGAGGCTAGCTCCGGCTTCGGGCTGGTCCGACATGCAACAGGGGATTCTATCAGAATTGGGCCCCTATTTTGGGGCCTGGCAAGCAGGGCAGAAGTAGGTCGAGCGGGCCTGCTCGCCCTGACGCTGCATCCGGATCGGCGTGGGGCACCGACCTGCTCCGCGTCGCGAGCCGCGCTGCTGACCGGCGCCTACTGCGACCGCGTGGGTGTCACGGAAGTCTTCTTCCCCAACCGCAAGCGACAGGGCCTTCATCCGGACGAGCAAACCGTCGCCGAAGTGCTCAAGGGCGCGGGCTACGCAACGGCCTGCATCGGCAAGTGGCACCTCGGCGACGAGCCACAGTTCCTGCCGACCCGGCAGGGATTCGATCGCTACTTGGCCGAGCGGGTCGACACGGCCAATACTTGCCGCTGGCGAGTGGCCGCTTTACCCTTGCGACTCAATTCGGTCGACGCAACACCTCCCGCACTAGTGGACATTGGCAAGCATAATTCCAACGCCAAGGCTCTGTAACAACGTGGGCGGATCGGACAAAACCAGCCGCCCTGTTTGAGTGGCACTCAAGGCAAGGGGAGGCTGAGAATGGATACCGCAGGAAGCTAATTTGAACGATCGTTCCACCGTATTGTCGGGCCCGGTGCGGTAGTGTTCGGCCATGCTCAGACAGCCGATGGCCCACCAGAAAGAGCCGAACACCTCCCAGAATTTCACCCGCTCCCGATCCACCGGCTGGCCCGAAACCGCTTCGTAGCCGGCGAACAAATCCTCATAGCTGCCGAAACCGCCGACCGGCAGGACGCTGCCGAAACGCCAGGAATTGGTGCAAATCCAGCCCAGATCGCGCATGGGCAAAAGCTTTCGTGTATTCGTAATCGAAGACCCAATCGAGAGACCTAAATATGTTAGTACAGTGGTGGGTGCCATTTCACTTTCACCTAGACAGACACTATCAGGCACATAACTACCGTGTAAATTAAAGAAGAGAACTAGGGACTTCACAGCATTCATACTTAGTCCTATCTGTAGATATCTATCAGATAGGTTATCAAAACTCCGTTGAAGACTAGCTATTGACCGGCATGGCTGGCAGCCGGTGTAACACTCAATTACGACGCAGACGTCTCAGGCATTCTCATTGACGAGAGCAGCGACGGGCTGAGCGCTAAAGGCGTCACACTGCGTGACGGTGCGCGCTTTGAAGCGGACCGGGTTATTTCCAGCGCAGACCCGAAAACGACTTTTCTTAACCTGGTCGGCGTCCGGAATCTGGATATCGGCTTCACCAATCGCATTCGACGACTCCGCTGCGACGGTTATGTTGGAACGGCGCCGGCAAGACCACGACATTCAACATGATCGCGGGCGCCATTCCACCGACGTCGGGCGAGATCGTCTATCTGGGAGACCCCATTACCGGCGTCGAGACGCACTCGCTGTTTCATCGCGGGATCGTTCGAACCTTCCAAATTCCGCATGAGTTTGGGCAATTGACCGTGTTGGAAAACCTGATGGTGGTGCCGGGACATCAGCCCGGCGAGAACCTGTTGCAGCTTTGGTGACTACTATTACAGCTTTGCCTAAGGGTTCGACGGTGAAAATTTTCATGGAATATTCAAGAGGGAAGGTGAACTGAATCACAACACGCCGTCTGTATGCAGGTTGTCAAAAGTGCATAAGAGTAATATCTTAAGAATAGTTTGATGGTTTGGTGTGTGAAGTTGAAACTAACTGAGCTTATTTTGGGGGATATTGAACTAATCTAAAGAAAAACTTTGCATCTTAATACAACTGCTCCGGAAAAAAATAATAAAAACATTTACCAATTAAAACCAATTAAACTAAAAAAATTATAAATTATGTCAGTAGCAAAAATACTCCATTCTGTCTATAAAGAATTGCACAATGATAGAACATTTTTCAATAAATCACCATTTTCATTCATAAATTGTCAAAATTACCTATGAAAAACAACTAGTAGAACTTCTTAGCTTGTGATTCCTTGTTGTCCCTGAAAAATGTTAAGCTAATTCTCCCTTGATAAAGGTTTCTTGATTCTCATTTGCTTAATTTATAACTTGAGAGGCAGTATGGTCTATTAAATTATTTATATATGAAACAGAATATTTTGCATTTCTCTTTCCATGTCTAGAGACAGAACTTCCCCTCTCAGTAAGAATTTGTGTACAAACATGGCTCTTAACTTAAAAATTATGTTTACCAGAAAGCCTGAAAACAGTTGAATAAGAAATTATTACTCTTCATTATCGAATTTCCTTAGTGGAAAAATAAAAAAAGACATACATCCCTTTTTGCTCGTTATTGAGGCAGTGCCAATTCTAAAATTATAAAATTCATTATGTTCAAAGTTACCTACCAAAACTTGAGAGTCTGAGAATTTCCCTTCTTTTTAAATAAAAGTGGAATCCTTTCTAAAATGCAATTTTCAAATTTGAACCCAACCCCAAGGCTTATCTGTATCTGTGTATACCTCTGTTAAGGGGGACTCACAAACAGCTAATGGTAACTAAAAAATATTGCTGGTTTTACATTTTTTTTAGATAAGAAGTATTTTGTTCAAAAACTGATAATTTGCTATGAAAAGGAATTTGACAAGAAGGCTTCTATTTTTCATAGTATGCTTCGCGGTATTACCATTTAGTATTAAGAATAATTTTAGAAGAGAAATTTGTTAACGGAGCCTAGTATATTTCACTAATTAAGGTAAACAATGGAAATTCGCATCACATTGCGCTCGTTCGCCTGCTTGTACTGCTTGCTGAACGCCTGCTCATTGCCTGTAATTTGTATCAGGGTGTGCCAGCCCAATTTGGTACCTGCAGGCAAGTCCATCAACAACGCGGAAAATACACTTAACAGGCGCGCAGTATTCTCGGCACGCTCAATATAACGGGCCTGCCAGTAAACTCTTTCTGCAACTCTCGATAGCAACATAATCAGATCAGAGACTGAACTGTGACTTGGATCGTCGCACCCAGTGCTGAGCAGGCCGACCTGCTGGAGGGCCTGCGCCGCGGGCGGGCCTACTTTGGGGACCTGGTCCTGTTCGACGGGAGCCTCGACCTCGCTAGCGCACGCGGTTTCACCATGGGGCAGGTGGTCGTCACCGACCGCGATCGGGCGTCGGTGCTGTGTAGTGCGAGCGGCCTCTCCGAGGGCGACCGCCTGGTTGCCGTGGGCACCGCCGGAGTTAAGACTGGATGCGGCTTCCTGCGTCTTTGCGTCTTATCGTGTTCAAAGGTACTGGCCGGGGAGCTTGGGATGCGGGTTGGAAACGAGATGCAGACACGCTGGTTCGTTCTCGACGGCACATGTCTCAAGTTCTACCAAGAGAAGGTTCGTGGAGCTCACGGGCGCCGACGACACGCTAACATCCGATTCAATGCAGGATGCCGAAACGCCGTTGGGAAGTTTCGAGCTTGGCCTGTTAGTACTGGAAGAATTTATTCATTGACAGAACTGAATACGAACTAGAAAATTAGAACACTGTATACTTTCAAATCTTATTTTGATTAGAATACTGAAAGCAGTCGCTGAATGGGAATGCTTTTTAGGCCCTTCTTTGGGGAACAGGCAGTTGAAATTATTCCCATGGAGTGGGTTGGAGCCAGGCTGAGAAAAACCGACTCACTACACATTAAACACATTTTCATTATTTTCGACCCATTTTTTGATGAAAATTACAAAAAGTTATTTTTCAAAATATAGGGAGAGGAGGGGGGCAAAACATATAGGAGACAAATGTTCTATCTTCCTAATTCCTTCAGAAGAACCAAAGGTGATTGTCGGTCACGAAATCTTTGTACTTTTTTTTCCAAAGTCGAAATTTGAGAGAATGTACTCCTCCCTCCCTAGCAGTAATACTCGTGTTACTCAGATTTCTCAAAAATTAACTGCTGTTATTGTTGCATCTACATTTTTGAAGGCACTAGTAATTCCTTGGAATGCACCCTGGTTTTCTCCACGTTCAATAATTTTGAAAACAACATCATTTCTAATTCCTACAATTGGAGGTTCTATTGCCCATCCAGCTTCAATTTCATAAGGTTCAACATGCACTGTTGTATGAGCAAACGAAGGGGTAATCATACCTACTGAAAACAACAATACGATAAATACAGAGAGCGCAATCTTCTTAACACAGATCTACCCCCATTCAATCTCTATTGCTCAAACTTTCTGGGACATAATAAAAAGATAAACGATAGCTATCTTTTTTTAACAGTCTTACGCTGCTACTTTCCAAAGACCAAGTTCCCCCCTCTCCCAAAATAATTGATATAACCAAACAGCATAGTCCTAATAAGGGTTTTCTGAGTCCTTTTACACATTGGTTAACGCCTTTGTTTAAAAAAAATATTAGTTTTTTTGTTTCAACTATTTATTCTACGGCCTTTGTGATTCAGGGGCCATTCTTAAAAAATTGGTACAAAATTAAAGCTTCATTGTAAAGAGCAAGGTATTGACGAGGGGACGAACCTTCTCATATACGTAATAAAAATATAAAATATAGAAGTTCGTTAAATAAGTTAATTCGTAAGTTACGTACACTTATTACAAATAAAAGCGTTCGTAAAAAAAGTAATAAGTTCTAATTGCCTTTTTAATGATGAAAAACCCCAATTTCCTCATCCTTGACGAACCGACCAATGATCTGGATATCGTGACGCTCAACGTGCTGGAAGAATTTCTGCTAGATTTTCCCGGCTGTATCGTCATCGTTTCCCACGATCGCTATTTTATGGATAAAATCGTCGATCACCTTTTTGTCTTTGAGGGGAACGGTCGTATCAAGGATTTCAACGGCGATTATACCGACTATCGGGAAATGCAAAAGACGGCCTTTTTTTTTGTATACTTATTTTGCACGCTCAATCATTTAGTTTTGCTGCCATATGGGCTGTAAAAGCGTTAACCCAGTTGTGTAGTAGAGTGATGTATATACTATGTATTATTATTATTTCCCCTCCCCCCAGGCTTCATCAAGTAGTGCGGATGGTCGTTGGAATTTGGGGAAATAGTTTTACTTCCTGTTTCATGCTCGAGAGCCATTCGGGGCAAGCAACCCCTCTTTCAATGGGGTTAAGAGACTTATACATTTAGAGAAATTGTGTGATTAATTATAATTAGTCACTCTTTACACCTTATATATTGCAAATATATAATTTGTGTACGACATTGCAAAATCTACGAGCGTAACAAATATTCCACGAGAAATTTTTTTTCATTAATGATTATTTGTCACTCTTAGCGAAATAAATATTGCAAAATCCATGGTTTTATTCTAGGCCCATTAATCTGTTAATTTAGACGTTTGGTCACTTAAAAAAAAGCATTAAAAGTCTTAACTTCCGTGCAAATGAGCCCTCTTTCAATTTTATAGGTCCTTTGGCTCGATAAGGCCACCCTGAAAAAAAAAACAAGGAACAAATAAACACGCATCCGTGATCTTTCTTCTGGAAAAAAAAAAACAACAAATTCCACATTTTTGCAGATAGGAGATTAAAACTTTTACAATAGGGGTGATTTCCCACTTTTTTAAAAATCAGGCGTTGTCATCTTGAATAAAAAGAGAAGGTACATCTGGTGTGACAAGAGGCTAGTATCCTAAAAGTGTGTCTTGCATACCATCTAGAGCTTGGTGAGCATCAACTACATTTTCTGACAAATCAGAATAGTCACTTTCGGCACTTTATGAGCTCATATTTATTCACAAAATGGGTTTCCACTAATATAGCAATCAACAGATTTTTGTAAATTTGAATTTTCACGAATGAAAAGCACTGTCGCCGTGATGGCGACACCTCGATCCGGCTCACCGTCACGCCCGACGCCTGGGTCGCACAGACTTCTACAGAGGGCAAACCCACCAGCACATTGGCCGAAGCCGTCGAGGTCGCGATCGAACTGCGGAGCCTGGAACTGCCTTTAGGTGAACAAGCGCTGGACCTTGCGAACGCTCGTTTTGACTTGGGCTACAGTCTCAGCGACACGCGCCTGCAGATCGACGGCGTCGGTGAGGTGTATCCCTGGTGTTACTGCTCTTGTTCCTAGACATACGTGGATAAGAACTCAATTTAGGGATTTAAATAATCAACTTCATGAAGGATTGCTTAGGGGACATCCTGCAAGAGTTTTTCAACATGAACTTGACCATTTAGATGGGATAACAATGCTTGATCGTGTTTTTAATAATTCTGATATATTAATGACTGACGAACTATTTCGACAATTGGAAAATGATGATAGTGATTCAATTGGAAACGCAAAGTAGTAAAATAACTTTACCGATCATCGGCAGTGGTTCGGACTATATTGGCTAAATACGAGCTAAAGTTGGCACAAGATTACGTTAAAATTTAGTGAAAATTCGGTTAAACAGCCTTTCACTATTTATTGACCTAAGATAACCTGAATCTACAATGCCGAACACTATGTCACTAAGCTTGATCTGATGGAGCATTGGGAACTGAATGTTATTATTTATCTTGGCAGGTTATCGACAATCTGTTTGGCATCTCTGCGGAAGCCCTGAAAGCGACTCCGGATGCATTGATCGGGCATCGAGTCTGGATCGCCAAAAATGAGTTTCTGCCGATCCGGTTTGGATACCTGAATGCGGATCAAAGCGTCTCGAATCTGACGGAGTATGCCGAGATTGTCACGGATACTGAGCCTGACGAATCGCTGTTCCGTGTCCCGCACGATTTCGAAGTGATCCCTGCAAATTCTTTACTGATTTTACTGAATGGACATAGTATTGACTTAGAAACATTTTAAAGCTGGATGTTAAGTTAGTGATGTAGCAGTCAGATGTAAAAAACAGTCAATTGATTTGATGTGATAGCACCGAACCGGAATATGACAAGTACGAATCAAGATTTTTAAGTCAGTAGTTTTTTGATTTGTAGTTTTTTTTTTTAACCATAGCCAATTGAATAAGACTTCCATAAAATAAAATGGAATGCCTCATTTCGAAGCACTGCAATGTAAAATCGCTGGCCGGCAATTTCCTCCAGTTTGGGAGACAAAACATCGGTTAAAAAGCGATTCGGTTCAATAACGATTCCGGCAAATTTGTATGAATTGTTCGCCGGATTATCATTTAAAGCAAATAATAAAATCACTGCCTGCGCAGAGTCACTATTTTCTGCTGCGATTAAAACCGATTCAATTTTCCGATAACCAACATTTTGATACTTGCCGAGGCCAGGTGTTGGTCAATGGGGTTGATATTGCCGCCATGTCACCGCGCCGTTTGCCTGGCTTTCGGCAGAACCTCGGCGTAGTTTTTCAAGATCACCACTTGCTGGCACAACGCAGCATATTCGATAACGTGGCCCTGCCCCTCAGGGTCATCGGTATGCGCGAGCGGGAAATTAATCGTCGGGTTCGTGCTGCGCTACAAACCGTTGAGTTACTTGGTAAGGAGTCGCTCTTAGGAGTACTGATGACAACATGACTTGTGTCGACGCCTGCGGGATCGAAGGATGGAGCCACTTGGACGTCCCGGGTCCCCTCTGCGCCGCGAAACGAGAGGCCCCAAGCCCCTTTGGGCGCCGTGGCGGCCGCCTGAGATCGCCACCAGGGCGTCCCTGTCTCCCCGACGCCGAGACGACGGAGCACGGCCGTGCGGATCCAGACCGCCCAGGCGGCCGCCGCGAACGACGGAACTGTTTATAACTTTTCTTTCGTCTTTCTCTCGCTTTCTTTCCTTTTGCTCTTTTTCTTCTTTCATTCTTCCTGTCTTTTTTCTTTCTTTCTTTCCTTCTTCCTGTCAATTTTCAATTCATTTCATATATCAGTATCAGGAGGTACCTCTCAAATGCATTAAATTAACACATTAAAGCAGGTATGATGCACATGTACATAATTCGTCGACTTGAAGTCATTTAAAGCTCAGGCTTCTTTCGGGCTTGTCCGATGGCAGGAACTCGTGCAGCGGCGGGTCGAACAGCCGGATGCAGACCGGCTGGCCCTGCATGATGCGGAACAGCTCGATGAAATCCGCCCGCTGCATCGGCAGGAGCAGCTCTAGCGCCGCCCGCCGGTCCTCGGAGGATTTGGCAAAGATCATCTCGCGCATGACGATCATGCGGTCGGTTTCAAAGAACATATGTTCGGTGCGGCACAGCCCGATGCCGTCGCAGCTCACTATTACAGTTACCTATTCTATTATAGGCAAGCACGCGCTTAGACGAATCTTTTTCTTTCGTTGTTTGGTCGGGCAACAAATACAAACAACCTCTACATCTTATGTTGCGCTCTATACTATTACTAAGTGGGAGGTCGTCGGGGACAGTTCCTTTTCTAGAGAACGACGACAGCGAGGGCCAATAACGTTGTTGAGGACAAGATGCAGTAGGACACAGAAACATGGTTGGAACGGGCCGGGCTTTCGGCGCCGATCCGGGTGGTGACATCCCATGGCGGCATGGTGATGTCCGATATCGCGGCCATGAAGCCGGTGCTGGCGGTCGGGTCTGGGCCGGCTGGCGGGGTTATCGGCTCCTCCAAGCTTGGGCTATCGCTCGGGGCCTCGGACGCGATCGCCTTTGATCTGGGGGGCACGACGGCCAAGGCCTCGCTGATCGAAGGCGGCGTTCCAACGATGACCAGCCCTTTGATGGGCAAGATTAAACTCAATGAAACTTATATATTTGAAATCAGCATAAAAGTTCGATTTATTTGATATGTCTATTGGTATCAAAATTTTATTTTTTAGAGTTTCGGTTACTACGGAGCCGGGTCGCTCCTTATTTACAGTTCGTTATCCCGAACTGTTTGACATATATTCGTAGCTCCACCTATTATTTAATTCAAGTTCATTTTTTGGCATGCTTATGTTGACTTATGTTCGGTTCAGGAAGGCCTCAGGCGGCTGACGACCGGAACGGAGGCAGACCGCAGTCTGATCGTCTTTCAGGAGAATCGTTTCTGTCCGACGAGCAGTCGGCTCCCCCAGGACTACTCACACCAGATTCGAAAAGTTGCCGGTGTACGGGATGTTGTGCCCATTCAGGTCTGGACAAACAACTGCCGCGCCAGTCTGGACATCATTGTCTTCAACGGCGCCGATCCTGATCAGATTCAAATGGCACTTGTGACGAGGCCGGAAGAGCCAAGAGCTCTTATGGCATGAGCTCTAGCAAAATTCTAATAATCAATAGATTGATTTAAAAGGAAAATCAGAGGCTTAATGCCGGTCAGGATTTAAGATAAGAGCTCTAAGACACGAGGTGATTATTAATATCAAAATTCATTAAGATCCGATCACCCACTCGTAAGTTAAAGATACCTCATTTTTTCTAATTTTTCCTCTCCCTTCAGCTGTTGCAAAAAAAGAGATTAAACACGAAAAGAATACATTATTAATAGGCCAAGTGCCCGCTCTTGCAGATGGCGTTCTCGAAGGGGAAGATTTTGAAGATATCGGGAAACTGTTATCCTTTGAATTAGTGACGCTGCTGACGGTGAGGAATGTTGTAGCTTTCTGTAGAGGAGATGAGGAGACGATCAGCATCATATATAAGTTAAAACGATATGCAATTTCGGTTACAATTGTTGAGGAGAGGGTAACCCCATTCATGTGCGTAGTAATTTCCGCTCTTTTAAGTTTTAACGTTGCTCTTTACTTTCAGTTGAAAAAAACTTGTTTTTTTAAATATAATTCTGATTGGTTTTTAAGTAATGCCAAGAAATCTGACTTTGCCGCCATGGGGAAATAACCCTCCCCGCGGGACTATTATCTAGAAAATTCAATCCCAGTGAAAATTTACCCAGTACAATTATCATTGACCATATAAAAACAAAGTTTGTACCTTTAAAAGAACATCTTATAGGGGTCAAAAACTCAAAAACGTACGGTTTCGCCCCCCTCTCCCCTACCAGTTTTTTGTTGTTTTGGCAATTTTATGTCTTTTCATACTGATTTCTATTCAAAAATATTTGATTGTTACATCAAGTCCGATTTCTAACAACGATTTCTACTAAGCTTCAAACTTTTGGTTTCCTTTTTTAAGGTTTTGGAATTGTGGGATGATCTGATCCCCGGTGTAGGCGAAGATCGCCTCGGCCGTCACGGTCACGGGATCCACGGGATTCGAGAACTCGATGAGCGTCTCGCGGGTCAGCGCGACGCCCCGCTCGAACTCGTGGGGGCTCGTGCGAGCGATGGAGACCAGCGAGAAGTCGGGGGGACAGTCGTAGGCCTCGCAGGTGAGGTCGTCGACGGTGGGGTCGAAGCCGCAGGACCGAACGCCGGGAGCGGGAGGTAGTAGTGTCCTAGTAGTGACCAAGTTGATTATGTTTCTCAATGATAAATCCTGCATATTAAGAACGGACAAATCGGGTAATTTACAATCCTTCCCCGAAGGCTGTGGGGCCATGGCATCCCTCGAGGCATCCTTATTAGAGGTTTTGACTAGTTTGAACAAACAAATTACAAAATTTTGACCATTAATAAAGAGGGGGGCATATAAAAAGGGTAAGGAGGGGGCTGGATGTTGGCTGATATTCTTGACCTTCTGCGGACCAAGCGGCACGCAGCGAACCGGCACCTTGCCGCTGACATGATCGTAAACCTGCTTGGACAGGACGATCCCGCCGGGAGGAGCGATCGCCTCCAGCCGTGCGGCAACGTTGACCCCGTCACCATAGATATCGTCTCCTTCGACGATAATGTCACCGAGGTGGATACCGATACGAAATTGCAATCGGCGCGATTCGTCCAGTCCAAGATTGGGTCGTGCACTGCGGGTTCCTGCGCTCCATCAAGGAGGGCCGCGGCCGCCACCCGAGCGACGCGGTCGAGGGCACGAAGCGCTTCCTGCGCTACTGCATCGAGGCCCAGGTCGCGCACTTCGTCTACATCTCCGGCTGCCTCGTCTACCGCCTGCGCCCCTGGACCTCGGCGAGCATCGACGAGGGCAGCGAGCTGGACTACGACCCGGACGCCGACCCGTGGTCCAAGGCGCGCGTGAAATATCTCATGTTCTTTTCAGTACAGTAGGCCTAGGGGCCCAATGCACGGGATGAATACGGGATAATACACAACTTTCGATTAGATTACAGTGTATTAAATGAACAAAGTAAGTGATTTTGAAATATGTATTATTGTTACATCAATGGAAGGCTTTAATCAATGAATTAACGGTGACAAAGCCCCTTGGCCCTGGAAAAAATGTCGGAAAACAAATAAATAACACATTTATCGGGCGCGAGATCCTCGCCGCCGCGGGCGAGGCGTTCCGGGAGCTCGGCTTCCAGGCGGCCGGGATGCGCGACATCGCGCGCCGAGCCGGGATCTCCACCGCCAACCTCTATTACTACTTCTCCAGCAAGGACGAGCTGCTCTACGCCTGCCAGGACCTGACCCTCGATCGGCTGCTCGAGGTCGCCGAGGCGAAGACCCGCGGCGCCTCGCCCGAGCAGCGGCTGCGGCGCGTGATCTCCGCTCCGGGAGCTGTCGGCTGTGGCGGGCTTCGACATTCACCCCGCGATGGCATCGCAGAAGTGGCCTTTTATCCCGCCCCCGAGGTCGCTAAGCTCCCGCGCCTCACAAGCGCCCCCACGACCCGTGGGGGGCGCCATGTGGGGATGTAGCTCAGTTGGTAGAGCGCAGCGTTCGCAATGCTGAGGTCAGGGGTTCGACTCCCCTCATCTCCACCAGACAACGGAACGGCCGCCTCCCCGTCATTGGCGTCAGATTAACCGCTGTTGCCGGGTCCGGACCATAGTCAAAGCCTGCGCGCGATGATCTGAGACCGGGCATACGTCCATGCGTAGCGATGCTATGCCATCCCTGCTCGCTCTGCCGCCGTCGCCACCTGGTTCACCCAGTCCACCAGGTCACCACGCTGCACGGCTGCACTGAGCGCATGATCATCCGCTATTTCGAGCAGCGTCACCGCGGCGTTGGCCTCGGGCCCTGGGTTCGAAGAACGTCTTCTCCGCCGGCCCGCTCGATACCTGGCCGCGCTACGTGCAGACCGGCTCGATGTACGGCGGACCGCTGCGCGCCACCGTGCCCGACGTCGATCGCACCGACTATCTGCTGATGCTCGGCGCCAACCCCCTCGTCTCGAACGGCAGCCTGATGACGGCGCCGGGCATTCGCGACCGACTCGCCGCGATCCAGAAGCGCGGCGGCAAGATCGTGCGCGCCCGGGGCACCTCGCGCCCCGGCAGGATAGGGAAAGCACCCAGCAGGACCCGTATCATGGATCGCAGGGTTATCGCCCGCGCCCATAGGGACCAATGCCCCAGGTGAAAACTTCGGACATCGGTGAAGGGACCACACGCCGAGCGTACGTCTCCAAGTCGAGGGTTAGCTCAATGTATGACATGTGTGCCCCCCGACCGGACTCCGGCCACTGCAGCAGGGCAGACCACCGGGTCTGGGGCTACCGGGTCCGCGCGGTCGGGCTGAACCCGCGCGCGGCGGCGTTCGCCGGCATGCCGGTGACACGTGTGATGCTGGGTGTCGGCGCACTGTCCGGCGCGCTCGCTGGGCTCGCGGGCGTCAGCGAGGTCGCGGGCGTGAAGGGCTACGTCACCGAGGACCTGTCACCCGGCTTCGGCTACAGCGGCATCGTCGTCGCCATGCTGGCGCAGCTCAATGCGCTGGGCGGGGATGAAATGATCAGGAAAAGCTAGAAGATATTCTCTGTACCCTCAAGGATTATTATTATTATAGGTTGACTCACAGAGCATAGCCGATCCTCAGACCATAGAGGCCTTTTGCCTCCAACCCTCTCCCAACCTAATAAAATCAATATAACAAAAACGGCATAAAATTGTTTTTTTAAATATAATTTGAATAAGAAGTTCCCAGAAATGCAAGAAAAATTTAGGATTAGTTGGGTTGTTGTTTGTATCTGCCTGGCAAATTTTAAGTTAAGAAAGCCACTATAATCCATTTCCTCTTAGCCAAATTACATACCCTGGTTGGTTTCACGTGGATCTGACTGTTTTTATATAAAAGTTGGAAAAAATGTAAATTTTCTATCTTTTAAAATATAAATATAATTTTTAAATATGAATTAATTCTTCTATACAAATAGAAATATTTACATAGAAATTGGAAGAAGTTGGAGTATCCGTGTACGAGTCGGAAAAAATCAGTTGGGGTGGGAGCAACTCGGGTACCTCCCCCTCGATACAATTTAGCTTTTAATCCAGTCGTATCCCTCTATCTCACGATTATAAAGAAGTCAGCTATATATTTTGTATTTATTCTAAGGCTTTGGGGAGGACAAAAAGGGGTAGTACCTCCTTTAATTTCAAAAAAATATATGGGTTTGAAAAGGAAGTGCTTAAGAAAGCAGCCAAGAATAGGCGCCCACCGCCAGCTCTCGCGCCGCTCCCACGCGTTCATCGGGATGCGCAGGTCCAGGATCGTCGCCTTGGCCAGCACCTTGCTCTTCTTGCACGCCTTGCGCACTTCGGCCAACAAGCCGTCGCGGTCCCCACCGCGATACAGATCGCGCGGCGCGCGGTTGGCGGCCAGGATCTTGGTCTCGAGCGTGGCCTGCGCAGCGGCGATCTCCTTCTCGGTGCTCGCCATCTCGGCTTCGCTGAGAATTCCTGAAAACTAGAAAGCAACAAAAATAAAACTGTTCAGCTTAAGCTATTTTTAAGGGATCTATATTCAGTAAAGAGATAGAAGAGTGTCAAATGCATGATCTAATGGTATATTTTGTTGGCAGACAACCAAAAGAGGAAGCAATAGAGCTATCATATCTGTCTGCAAATTTTGCGCACAACGTCATGAAAGAAACAAGATCACTGTCCAGCCTATGTTAAATTCTGTTGAAGAATGGAGGGAAGGAGAGCGCGAGAGAGACGGCTAATGTGATGCTGACCCACTCTTTCTCTTTCTCTCTCGCTTTTGCAGACCAGGATATGGCCGGACGCCACCGTGTGCGCGCGCACTCGATCCAGATCATCCGCACTGCTGTCGTCAGTGGCGAGAACGTCCGCCGCTTCGGCACCAAGCAGTTCATGGTAGGTGGAGAGGATCGTCATTCGCGGCTTCTCTCACTCTGTAGAGATCTCAGGAAGTTTTTTTAGATCTTTGAGCACTTCAACATGGCTGAAATCATATCTCTAGGATTAAACAAAAGACGGGCAGATTGAATGGACTTTCACATATGTCTGAAATCAAGATGTTATGGTAGATACTAATGGTATTTAAGCAAATTTAAGAAGAAATTGAGATTTATCAGATTATAAGAAACATCAACAGTCTTAGTGTAATTTTATATCTAATCTGAACTTCAGGACTGAAAAGCCCGCGACTGCTGAAAAAGAAGAAGAAGAAGAAGTGTTTAACCTTTTTACTTCGGTTTATAGTTCATATACTTATGTTTGGTTGTCATTACGCTGAGAGTATAAAGAGACATTTACTGACCCAATACTAGACAGCTTGATCCTTTTAGTCGTAAAGACTGCTGAAAAAGAAGAAGAAGTGTTTAACCTTTTTACTTCGGTTTATAGTTCATATACTTATGTTTGGTCAGAGCGGTAGCGGCGTCCAGGTTCTTTGCGCAGGGCTTTGAGTACGATCATGTCTAAGTCGCCCTTAAGCTGGCGGACCAGCCGGTGCGGTTCGAGTCCACGTGCTGCACCAATGTGCTCCGGTGAAACCGTCTGTGTGATGCCGTCATGGTGCGTCACATGTTGCGAGCGCGAGACGGCTGTAGAGGGGCGTGGTGGATCTGTCTCGCAAATCGTACGTGCGACATCAGGTAGTTGATAACATATAGAGTTCTAAAAATGAAGCCTCTACAGGAACATACTTGAGATGTCTTATATTGTAGCGTTGAATATTTTTCATGTACGTTTTCTCTCTAGAACAGGTAAAAGGGACACTAGAATTGTCGTCTCTGGAGGATTATATAAACAAACTGTAGATTAATATAAAACTGTCCAAGAGAAAGTTGGTACATTGTCTGCATAGACAATAAAGTTAATGTTTAAAAGTTAATGGTCAGGAAGACAAGGTCAATCCCGTTCTTGAGCAATATCCCCGGGTTCGCGATGCAAGCGAATTCACTCACTGCGAAGTGGCCGTCCAAATGGACGACAAGCCCAGTCAGGCGCTCAGGCGAGGCCGCAAGGTCTCCTCAATGTGGAAAGCTATTGAAGCGGTCAAGGAGGGGGATGCCGACTTCTGCGTCTCAGCAGGCAATACCGGCGCCTTGATGGCGATGTCCAAGTTCTGCAGAATCGAGAGTCTTTGCGACAGAAAATTGGATAGAAAAGGAATATTATTTTATGGAATATTCGACGTGAATCTAAATCGAGGGCTAAAGACCAAGTCGACACCCTTTTTTCTAATCATAGAATTAATTGTCAATTTGAGATATTTGAATTTCGAGATCGACTGATCAAAATCCAGCTCCGGGATGATAAAAACAAATTTCCTTCAAGAAAATAAAAAATTGCGTGAAACTCTGTTGGCGCCGCGCGCCTCTCGACGACTACGAGCTGGCCGAAGTCGTCGTAACCAAACCGGCTCGACACTCCGTCCTGGTGACGCTGGACGACCCTACCGCGGTCGTCGTACTCGAGTTCCACGTCCGGGTGACCGCCGGTGAACTGTTTGCCGACTGCGCCGAACGCAGTGAACTCGACGCTGGTCTCCAGCTGGCCCGAGGGGGTCGGCCAGGGGCGGCGAGTGGTCGCCCGGAGGCCGGCGGAGGTTCCCGACGTGGAGCAACTGATCAGCGACATGACGCCGCTGGGCTTTGCCTCCACGCCCGATCAGCATGCCGGTATTTACGTGCTGCTGGCCTCGCGCGAGAACGCCGCCTACGTCACCGGTACGGTGATCAGCAGTGACGGCGGCATCGGTTACCGCAAGTAGGCGCCCGGAGTTCGGACCTTGAGCCATTCCAAACTGACTGCGCTGCGCCGGCAGATTGATGCCGGGTCACTTAAAAAAGGGCACTAGAACTTTTGATTTCTAATCAAATGAGCCCTCTACCGATCCTCTACGATAACTGGTTCGATGCGACCAGCCCTTGGGATAGCAAAAAAAAAAAATCAGTGATCTGGCAAAAAATTCCAAATTTCTCTATATAGGAGCTTGAAGCCTTTACATTAGGGTTCTATAATATGCTGAATCTGATGGTATGATTTTTATTACGATTGCTTCACGTTAGGGGTCGGTGGCCGATTCAAACTCAGCACACTGATCCAAAAGCGTCTCGTCCAGTTGAATCAAGGAAGCCGCGCATTGGTCAACGTTGATACACACGACAAAATGTCGATCGTGTTGCAAGAGATCATGCAGGACAAGATTGTGCTGAACATGGATAACGAAGTGGAACAGATCCCCGACTTGGACGCCACGATCGCCGCCGCGGAAGGACCTGAGTTAGAAGCTTCAGATCTATGAGCTTAACTATATTTGGTTTGGAACGAGTGCCAGTGGCTTGACTCTGTAAGCTCAACGAAATCGATTCAGCTCTAAATTGGCATCCAGAGAAATTTGGGGATTGCAAACAGGGAGGGTGTGTGAAAACAGAGGATGGTTTGCCCCCAATCTTCTATTGCACTAACTGTCTTAAGGGCCATAAAATGGAGATCACCACCGCCGTTAGGGACTGACCCCGCTTTATAACCTAACTTGATACGGTTTACCGCGCAACGCGGGGTTGTCGCGTTGTTCGACCGACGCATAAAAAGCATCCATATCGACGTGCAAAATGCTGCGCCGGGTCGCGGACATCGAGCTACTGACGACGCTCGACGATAAAGCGCGCCAGCCATTTGAGTGGCGCGGCCGACTCGCCCAGAACCGCAATGTGCTGCAAGGCGTCCTTTAATAACGTATCGCATCGGGCGCGCGATGCCTCTATGCCGAACACGGGGGAGCTCCAGGAGCTCTACGACACCACCGGGGACGGCCGCCTGGATGAAGATGAGATGCGAGCCCTCGGACGGGATGTCCGGGCGGGCAAGATCGACGACGTGCCCTTCTGGTTTCGCTTTCCCCCGGAGGGCTCCGGGCGAGTCGAGGTGATCCGCTGGGAGCGCTTCGACGAGGACGGTGACGGTCGTCTGGATCGAGAGGAGCTGGCCGAGGCTCGCCGCGTCCTGGCCGATTACTGTAGTTTGATTTGTTTGTGCTTGGACTGTATTTGGAAAAATAAATACAAGTAAAACAAATATCGAGAAAATAATTGATATTTTTTGACCTGATTTACCTACCACACATCTTGATTCAAAATTTTTATTATATTGAACACTGATAATTCCTACGAATTTGTTTTATAATATTAGTGCCAACTGTGAATGGTTTTGATACATTCTTTGAATATTATTTTTTAAATGCATTGTTAGCTGCCGGTGGGGCCGGTCACCAGGATCAGTCCGTGTGCGCTGCGCAGGAGGTCGATAAAGGCTTCGAGATTTCGCGCCGACAGGCCGAGCTGATCGAGATCGACAACGCCGCGGCTCTTGTCCAGCACGCGCAGTACGACTTTTTCGCCGAAGATCCCTGGTAATGAGCTGAAGCGGAGGTCCACCACGCGGCCGGCCGTGCTCACCTGAATGCGGCCGTCCTGGGGCAAACGGCAATTGAGTTTTGTCTTTGTTGCTATGAAACCGGATTTTCTCATAAAGTGTACCTGCATCGTAGTTTGTTTCACAAATCCCAAATCTCCATTTCAAATCCATGTTCAGACACTATCTTCTATCACTACGCGTAGCAAACTAAATTGGGTTTTGTCTGTGTGGCTATGAAACCGAATTTTCTCATAAAATCTACCTGCATCGTAGTTTTTTTCACGAAAGAACCTAACTTCACTTATTGGAGAAAAAAAAACAAAATAAATGAATGGGAAGCATAAATATTTAAGACATCATAAGTAATTACCAATAATTTTTCAGCAGATAATGTTTCTTCTACTACATTGTAATTATATAAAAAGAAAAACACAGTTTACAAAAGGTAAAAACAAGCTCAGTGGACAGTAAAGGCTTATATAAATAAGGATTGATTAAAGTTTTTTTTTTCAGATTATAGAAGAAACCACCGATGAACTGAGTGGCTTCAGCAACGAGTTGTGAGTCCTTTCCATTCCATTTGTCAGATAATGCAACCTCTTGATTTGCATCTACTCTTTGTACTTTGGTTGAAGAGCAACCTGATACAGCCAGTGTGCATGCGACAATAAGTGGTGTGATTTTTAGCAAGGTTTTATTACATTTCATAACATTTTTCCATTATAAAAAAGTTGATTCTGGTGCAGTAACACGAGACTGCTGTAAGAACGTGCGGGTGCGGCAACGTGCCATACATTATAACGGTAGGCGCTTCAGAGCTGGCGAGTCATAATGCTGCGGCAGAAAATACCACTACATATCAACTTGCGAGCTATTCATCGGTAGGGCCCACAGTTGAAGGATTTTTAAAACCCGATTTAGTGGCTCCCGGCAGTCACCTGATGGCTCGTATGCACAAGAGTTCTTCTTTGGGGAAAAAACATCGCAAGCAGTATTACCAAAGTGAGCAGTTTGCTACACCAGCGTGGAAGTATGTCCTGCATTTGATCAAGGAAGTCCGAATAGACTCTTTGGATGCGCCAAAGTAAAGAAGGTCTACGTACTGAAAAACTGGGATTCTAAATGGAAAAATATCGCCGTACTGGAACTGGAAGAAGACCTTGGCGATAAAACGGGCTGGGTAGGAGTAAGTTATGACGTGGATCTATCTTCTGTCCGCAACAGCATCTATTATCGGTTTACTTATCCTTCAGGTGGCCTCTGAGACGGTCGGTGGCCTACTGAAACTGAAACATTTTTCGTACCAATCCAGAAGTAAACTTCTATCATAGTAGCAGAGTTGTTATTCCCAAAATACTATAGCGATTGATTGATTGAATAGTAATCATGATATTTGCAAGGTATTGATGTTCTTATATGTCATTTATATGATCGATGTGATATGATCGCAGTCTCTTATTTGTTTCGGTGGAACTCCAATAAGTTGGCCAGTGATCCGGATAGGATCTGTCAACTCCATACTCAAATTCCAGCAAGGCATTATCTGCATTTTCCGGATCATTATCAGATTCTCCTTCACTCAAGCCAATAGAAGCTGGACTAATAAAGAGATTCCAGTCCTCAAGTTCTCCGAAAGGAGGATAGATGGCCTCTCCATGCTTTACAGTACCTCGAGTTAGCGTAGCATTGCTTTCTCCCGAAAGTTCTTTAAAACGCTCTTCTTTAATAGATTTAATAGATACCTTAAAATTTTACTCTCTTAAAATTGTTGACAGAGGGTCAACACCAATTCTTGATGGTTATATTATTATAGTATTAATGTCTTAGGTTAGAGCTACTAATCTAAATATGTAATCATCCTCAGTAACACTGGTCGTCAGTAACAAACACTCTTATACACTAAAATATATACGTCTAATGCATCCCTGAATATACATATCTAAAACATATACCCAGGTATCGTTGGTGTATTTCTGTTTAACAGCGATTTTAATTGTCCAATCGATTCAGGATGTTCAAAGAGATTCGGAATTTGTTCACGAATACGATAACTATCCAAACGAAAACAATAACTTTATTTCAATCAGATGAATTCTTCTTACCGATTGTATTCATTGACATTTAAAACATAACATTTATCTTCAATACACGCGACATTGACACAATCCCAATATTTCGATGCTAGCACTTCATTGACGTGCTGGGGCGCGCCGACCATCCGATGCTGCCGAGTTCGTGGGTATCCCGCGGAATTCTCGCCTCGGCCACCGGCGACCTCTCGGCGGCCTTCTTCTACTGGCTGGTGACCGCGGCCAACGGTCTGTTCTTCGTCGGGATCGCCCTGATCCTCACCGAACGATGGTTCCACCGCGGCTGGACGGCGCTCGGTGCAGCGGACGATCAGCGGCCGCCGTCGCGGGGAGGGCTGCTTGTGTTTGGTTCTGATCGCGAAGCCGTGTTACAAAGAAAACATTCCCGCTTGTTCCGTAGTACAGACTACTGTTTTTCCGAAGTACAGGAACGGGAAGAAGAAGGGCGTCGGGATGATCATGTTTTGTTATCCGCAATAACAAATTCATCTGTCATTAGGCCTTGGTTGTCTTTGTTAGAAAAATACAAGGTTCCATTAGCCGGTGTCACATCCATCGCACTGTTTAGCAAATATAGAATGGGAGCTGTATGACCTGCAATTCGACCGCAGCGAACTGAACAACCTGTATGGACATCCTGCGTATGAGAAGGTGCAAGCGAGACTCGAAGCCGAACTGCAGCGTTTGAGGGAGAAATTCGGAGACGCGGGAGACGATCCCCCCTCGACGATCATCAAGAATCCCCCGGAACGCGTCCGGACCCCAACAGGCTAACCCTTCCTGCTCCTGCTCTTGCTCTTGCTCCTGTCCTGGAAAAGATTAAAGGAAATTGGGAACTTCTTGGAAAGGGTGTACAGAGGGAGGCTTTCAATAGATTGGGATGGAGGAGGAGCGTGCGTAGCTATGTTGGCTTCAGGCGACTTGGCGCTGCAGTAAACTGTTAATAGTGGTAGTACGAGGAAGAAACTTAAGCAGGGTGAATTTTCCATGGAGAAAATTTATCGCAGGAGTATTTTCCGGGGGAAATTCGCCATGGAGGGAGCAGGCGCATGACTGGCTCTACTTATCCTTTCTACCTGGTTTTTGAAGTTTTTAATTTATTCTTTTCGATCCGGTGACAACTCACATTTGTTTTTTTTTTTTTAAATCATCTTTTTTTCTTTTGTTTTGAACGAAAGTGTAAATTAAACCCTCCAGGGCATGTGTTACTCTATTTTTCGCAGTTTATTTGATTTTATGTTATCTTAGATCACGTCATGCTACGATTAAAACGACTCTGGCCCTTGAAGCATTTGGTATAAAAACCCACTTCCTTCTTCGCCAATACAGTATTCCTGAGGTACACGGACATCTTCAAAGTATGTCTGCACTGTGTCCGATGACCACATGCCAAGTTTGTTTAGCTTCTTTGCTACAGTGACTCCAGGCGTATCCATTGGGATGATGATCAATGATTTGTTCTTGTGTGCCTTACCCTCTGATGTGTTGGCAAGTGTGCACATCCAATCTGCCTGTCCTCCCTACGATCATTAAAACTACTTCTTCTTTAGTGACTACTAATAAGGCTGAGAATATTCAAGTAAACATCTGAGGAAACACTGAGGGGAAATTTGAACTAAATCAAAACATTCGCTTATGAAGGGAAAAATTTGACAGCATATTGAGGGGGAACTTGAATTAAATTAAAACACGCTATCTATGTGTATATTGTTAAAAGGGTGTATCTAAAAATAGGTATGTGTATTCAGTTGGATTTGTAGAATAAATAGTTGGAATTACTAAAAATACTTTAATATAGAGAGGTATTGTGAGATATTGTGGAGGAGAAAAGCCCCTTATTTACGCAATAATTTCTGTTCTTTTTAGGTTTTAATGCTGCTCCTTTCTTCCAGCTGAAATTTTTTTATTTATTTTCTAATTTTTTTTTTAATAATGCTAGAAGTTCCTGCAGCCTCTTCATGAAAGTTCTCTTCCCTCGTTATAAATTCCTTCCATGGGGTCCTTGCCTTGCTTTTGAATAGACGTTACACAGCCACAAAGGAAACTATCAGGAACAAGTGACTATGCTAACCAAGACTGGAAAAATATTTGTAGATGATTCAGTAGAGCAGAACAATCATAAGCAAAAAATTGGTAAGAAAGGCTGACGCCACCAAGGCTATTTGAATGCTTAATTTTTCTTAAAGCCTGGCAAATTTTAGATATTGCTACAGGCTGGACATGAGCCTGTCACTCACTGCACTTTGCGGGGGCGAGGCACTAACACCTGCTCTTGTCGACAAACTTTTACCTCGCATACAGATGCTGTGGAATATGTACGGCCCCACAGAGGCGACCATTTGGTGCGCCATAAAAAAAGTAGACTCTTCTCAACACATCACTATCGGTAAGCCCATCCGTGGCATGGAAATGGTTGTGTTAGATAAATCCTTAAAACCTGTTTCACCTGGCACAAAAGGTGAGCGGCATGCAGGCCTAAGGCCGCGGCCGCCTTCTCCATGATGGCACCGGACGAATTGATCGGCAGCGGTGGCATTGGATACGGTTTCGAGCGCGGCGGGTCGGAATGTCCGGGCGCGCCCGAAACACCCATCTCCCACTCGACCTTGGTGTAATACGGCTCGAGATCGTCATAGGTAATCGGCCAGTCGGCGAAGTTAGTGCCTTCAATGGATCCCAGCACGCTGCGTTCATTGAAATGATCGGGGCGCGGAGAATGATGAATGATTCAGCTGAGCTGGCAGCGTCTGCTGCAGTCCATGTGGCTGCGACTTTGTCGAGATCACCAGTCCTCACAGCAGCGCCAACGTCGCCGGAAGCGACGACGCACTCCACGGTCACTGTATCCGGCGATTGAACGGTTCGAGGAACGGACTCTGCTGTCCGCCACCGTCGTCGATGAAACCAGTCTGCCGGCCCCCGATCCGGCCGTAGGTCGATCTACGCGTCCGAGCGCGGGCTTGAAGGAGGTGCCAAGTCCACAGCTCTGAACCAAAAGCTTCTCATGGGCAAGATAGGAGTTTTCAACTGTATATTGGTATCTAATCTTTGGTGTTCCCTAATCTAAGTTAGTGTCACTAATCTAAATTATGGCTGATCACTGAATTTATTTGAAGTAGTTTGCCATAAAACCTAAAAAAGTTTATAATGGACGAGACAGGGTGATCTTTTGGGTCGTGACGTTGAACTTCGGCGCACGCGGGTTCATCAGCACGGAGAAGATCGCCGGGAACAGGTAGATTGACTGGATGTACTCGTAGAGTTCGGAGATCCAGGGCCACCTGAGCTTGCCATAGAGGCCGGACTGGATTGTCACCACCGCAAGGATGTAGGTCATCGTGTAGGCCAGGAATTCCTGGGGCGAGGCGATGTAGATCTTCATGTTGAAGAGGATGAACATCAGCGGCGTCTGGAACAGGCCCTCGGCGCCTCGTTGCAGGTCACACAAACACCCGACGTCGCTCTCTGCGAGCAATCCTCGCTATGATTGTCCCGTCATGAGATGCGCCGCCACATGCTCGTGATGTTATCAACGCCGCTCATGACAGCGTAGGTTGCTGAAGTTACACGCAGAAGCCGTGTACTTGTGGCATGTCTCTTTCGTCATTCCGAGTCACGGAGTGACGTCGGAATCTCCCGTCATGTACGACTCGGACTCGGTCGAAGAAGAATCAGATTGAGAAGAAGAATCAGAGTGGCAGAGGGTGAGTGCAAGAAAGTGACTGCCCTGTCGTAGATGGGATATTTATTCTATGTTTAAATATGATTCTATTTATCTTTATCCTGTTGCACACGCACGATCAATAAGCCCGCGGTGTTATCAGACCACCCGCCACTCAAGGCCTTAAATTGAATGGCACGCACGAATCCACGGCACTTTGGGGCCGCGACCGGCAGTGGCGAGATCAGCGGGTCCGCGGCCATGGTCAACGGCTATTACGATCTGTTCAGCGGTTCCGATTGGCGGCCCTATATCGGCGGCGGCGTCGGACTTATGCGTCTCAACGTGGATAGCGTTTCGCCAATCGGCGGGTCGACGGTCGACGACGAAGACACGGTGGTCGCCATACAGGGGATCGCCGGTCTTGGTTACCGGGTGAATGCACGGCTTGGCCTGGCGAGAATTTCTGGAATTACCAACCGGGAAAATTCCGAACTTGCTTCAGTCGATGACCTTAAAAGATTTTTCCACCGCACTGCTGATCGGAGACGCCGAGCAAATGGTCCGAGGTGCAGATCATTGGAATGCATTTTCGGGCCTCAAAGTAACTTGCGGGATAGATGATTCAGAGAACGATCCAGCAGCGGTGATCCTGACCGGACTAGCAAGATTCTACGAGGCTGGGTTTGATGACAGGCCAAGGCAAAAGTTAAAGGTCCAATAACAAAAAACGTTATTTTGGAAAGGCGCTAATTCTTATTTAAGGTCATTTAAAATATTTAAAGGTTGACTGATGAAAATGAAGTAGAGATAAATGTGATGAGAAAACTAGTAAAAGTTAGACTTGCAACTCCTAAAAAAAGACACGGAACAAACGACAGCAAGAATCACATTGAATTGTAAACAAAATTTTGAACAGTGATCTGTGGGGATTGACGAGTATGAATGGATGGGAACCAGAGGCGCACCGTCTGCGGCCTCCGGTTTGCGGCTGAAAGCACGCGATCTCGCCAAAATCGGCGTAATGATTTTGAACGATGGAAAGTTCAACGGTTCCAGCATCGTGCCTGTCGATTGGCTGGATTTATCCCTGTCCGCCCACGCAACCATGGATGACGATCTGCGATATGGTTTCTTCTGGTGGCTAGCGCCGCAAGGAACTCGGAGTAGGCTCGTCCCGTCGGGCGGGCAAGGGACAAATCGCGGGCTGCGCTCAGCGCATCAAGATCGCGAGCACGAGGGCCACGGTGCCGATGACGGCGAGCAGCGCGCCGAGCCCCAGGATGAGCCAGGGAGCCTTGGACGGCGGCGGCACCGCGGGGGTCGGGGCCTGCGAGGGCGGGGGGTTCGACACCCCCGCGCTCTGACGGGGGTCAGAGAGTCGATCGCCCTCCGCGCTGACACAAAAAGGGTTTCACCGCCCCCTTAAAACTCGAAGGTCGAAGTTTCATTTACACTTTACTGAATAATATGCGTATGTAATTTTTAATATTATAATGAAAGGAGAAAAATTGTATAAGGGGGTACCACCCCGCTCCTATTTCTCATAATTTTCGTTCATATCAAGTTCAAAAATATAAATTATTTAATTTTTCTTTTTTTTTGTTTGTATTTTTTTGTTCTTGGTAATCTTTGGTGTGGCACCTGGAACTATTGATTCAACTGGATTAAATTCATGTAAACTATATTATCAATAAGTGTTTGTTTATATTAATAATTTATTAATCATATATTTCAATAGATGGACCTGAAATGAAAGAAATATTAAAAGAAACACGAAAATTTAATTATGCTTATAGATTTGGTACTGTTGAAGAAGTATCTGCAGCTATATTGTTTTTATTAAGTCCAGCTTCAGCTTTTACAACTGCTAAAAACTCCCAAAACGATCACTAATGGTTAAATAGCCTATCACTTAGTCTTCATCAGACAGGGGCTCGTATTGAGCAGATAAAATGGGGGCTGGTTCTTTCTGTGCACTACTAGAAACGTTCACATTTACCTGCCTACTGTGTGGGCTAGGTGTTGTTCGTGCAACACTAGAAGGCATTGACACATGTGCACTTACTGGCGGCGCAGGAGCTGGGCTCGGGGGCTGTGAACGGTGGCAATTGATGTTGTACAAATTGACAGTTGTCGCATGGGTGGCCTCAACGAAGTGCTGGCGGTTATGATCTTGGCTGCAAAATTCGGAAAGCCCGTTTGGCCTCACGCAGGCGGCGTTGGGCTTTGCGAGTATGTGCAGCACATGTCGATGATCGATTACTTAGTTATTTCAGGTCATAAGGATGATCGCAGAATTGAATATGTTGATCACCTTCACGAGCATTTTATCGATCCTTGGGGGGTGGTGGCTATTAATCTCTTCTTAACTGTCGTATATATTATAGCTGTCCCTCCAATGTTAGTTATGTTAGTTTAATATTTGAAACCATGAATATATAATAAGTCGGAGGTATCTAGCTTGAGATTGCTTGTCTAGGACGTCAACTCTTGGTGATACAAGAGCATCGCAAAGAGGGAAAAACCGGGAAGTAACCATATGGGCACAAGGTTGCAAAAAGACATTATTCAACTGGGATACTGAGAAAAAATAGAAATGTTATGGCTGAACCACGTAAGAGTTTGAAATTCTTTTTATTCTTTTTGTTCTTCCTCCTCCTACTTAAATTTAAAAACTGACCAGTCACAATTTTTATTTTTTTTTGTGTGTTAGAGAGAGAAAAAATTTCAAACACAATGAAATTTCAGGAAGGTCCTTTAACTATTGCTCAAATTCTTCAGCAGCATTGAAGATTCTACAGGGGAAACCAAGAGGTGATTTTTAATCAGGATAATCTTTCCAATCTTTCAAGTTCGGTCATGCGGGTAAGGCAGTTTTCAAGTCTGTAAATAAGGTTATCGAAAGCAAATGTAGAGTCAACACAATTAACATGGACTATTTGAATTCTGATTTGCATTGATGTATATTTCATTCTTTATTGAATATTTCAAATTAAAAAAAACTATTTTTCTTGTAATAGTCGTTTCTTGTTTTTTTTTAAACTTATTCTGCAGGTAGCCCTGTCGGAATTGGCGGTCTTCACAGGCAGCGAGGGCGCTGACGGGAATGTAACCAAAGCCAGTCCCGGACGTCCACACACGCCGCAGGGATTCTAATGATGGCTGAAACTGCCCCAATTTGAACTGCGCGTGCGCCAACCGCCCCCAGTCGTTGGCCGTCACACGGCCTGTTTGTTGGCTCAGGTAGGTAACCGCCTTACTCCAGTTCTGCAGCCCATAGTAGTACAGGGCTACCAGATCCGCCTCCGCGTTTCCCGTGAGACGGACCAGCAACCTACGCAGTTCGGTCAGCGTTGCCGGCATCCGACGTCACTGTCTGCTGGCGAAGGCTGTCGAGCACCTGCCGGCCATTGGCGCGGCGGCGCTCCGACAGAGCTCGCTTGATCTGCTGAGGTGTCAATCCAAGGAGTTCGTAGCCGACTTTGGTGCCAGCGAGCTCGGGCGCCGAGGCGAGTTGTTTCCCGAAAACTAAAACTTTAGAAATAGGAAAAGAGCAATTAATCACATTCTTTACCATGTGTAATCATGAAATAGTTTAATATCTTCATTTTTTCCACGGACGAAGCAATTACCCTTGAAAACTAAAACTTTTGACATAGGAAAAGATCCTTTAATCAAATTCTTTACCATGTAAAATCATAAAATAGTCTAATATCTTCATTTCTCCCACAGACATAGCTGTTACCCTCAAAAACTCTCCCCGCTCACCGCTCACCGCTCACCTCGTCTCAGTGGGCACGGATCAAGCCCAACGAACGCCTGATCGCAAAGGCACTTTACAAATACGGACCGATGAGCTGTACGCTTCTTCCCCCTCCCTCCTGCTCCCCCTCTTCTCATCCTCCTTCTCATCCTCCTCCTCGTTCAGTCGCTCTGCACGGCCGTGGCTGGCTGCACTTCTACCACGGAGGCATCGCCCACCCTGAGGGCTGCGCTTTGCCATGGCTAACGCCATCTCGCGACCCATGCCTCGGCTCCCACCCGTGACCAAGGCCACTTGGCCAGAAAAGTCTAAAAGATCATCCACGTCGTTCCCCTAGTGTTAAGATTGTGCATATCGTTTTGCAAAAAATAATAACGACTTTCATATCTATTTAGGAGAACTATCTTGGGAATGCTTGATGGCAAAGTAGCCTTGGTAACCGGTGCTGGCGGCGGTTTGGGAAGGGCGCCGACGCCGCAGGTATTCGAGCTTGATATGCGCATGGCCAATCTTTTTTTATTCCGTGGACGGATCCTTGCCATGATCACAGAGCCCACGTATTTGGGATGCATCGTGCTGCCTATGTTTCGAGTCTCTCCGTTGATGGCTCACGTGTCGTGCATAGTAAGACCTTTAGGAGGCGTAGGTATCTTTTTCGAAAGCCGTTGCATCTGGCAAAAACGTTGACCGGTCTAAGTGATCTATCGCGCGATAAATTGAGTTGGGGAGGTTCGCTGATCGACTTTCTGGGAGAAACGACTACGCAACCGTTTGATAAGTCGGTTACAGTGACCATATAATCATCGTCGACAGGTAGATTCCCGACGCTAACGCTGGTATTGGAAGTAGTCGTGATTTCATTATTGCTAAAATGAAATCGATAGGGAGGCTTGCCGCCGGAAATAGAGGCGGTCATGGTTCCATTGTCGTCGCCCCGAGCGGAGTATAAAAAGGGATTTCTTGCAGTTGTTAGCGCTATAGAGGCGTTAGGCCTATCTAGCAGTCAGGGCTTGCTGGGTGAGATGCGACGTACTATTCATCAGTCAGAGACTATCCTGAAGGAGCTGACCCTTAGTTTGCAGCAGGAACTGCAAGAGAAAGAATCTGAGCTGACAACGGTTGCAACATCAGCTGCGGTGGTGATTGGTCTTATCGTGGCGCTTATCGCCTATTTCTAGAAGTTCAGCATTAGCATCCAAAGCTACTGGGTATGCATTTCTTTCGCCGTGTTAATTTTTATTACAGGTAATACTAAATACAAGCAGCAATAACTCGGCTCTAAGCAATTAAATTGTTAACCATTAGCTGAAGGTGAGGTTTAAGCAAATCTAAAACCTGTGGTAGACCTTTTCAAAGAGGTCTGGATCGCGCAAAATTTTTTCTGGAAGATGGCGCAAAATTTTTTCTGGGTCAAACAGTTCGTTTTAACAAAACTTAAGTAAGGTGCGAATCCTGCTAATAGTAGCCCAGAAATGTTTTGAAAGATAATCGGTAGATAAAGTCTTGCAATAACCCGATAACTATATTTTTGCACTAATAAATGCTTCCAGCATAACTCTATAAAAGTTTAGCGTAAATAGAAGGAGGTTCAGGAGGGGCAGTCCCCCCCTCATATACACAGTAATTTACTTTAATTTGAAAAATGGATTATTGGCAATAATTATCTGGAAAAGCAACCGTGTGACCGTTTGTTCACGTGCTTATCCACATTTGGTAAAAATATTTAATCAAATGTTGGTTCAAATGTTTAATAAAAATTTTCATTGCGTTTTAGATGTTAAGAAGCCGAAAAAAAAATGATTCTAAAAGAATCATTTTAAAGAGGGGAAGAAGTAATCATTGAATTCAAGTTTTGTCTTACATTTTTTTTTTATTTAGGAGTGATGTTAATCTATTGCCTGGTGTCGAGACTATTATTTGCAGGTAAAGTTCCACACCAAATTATCATCTTCTTTTGTATCCATGTATATATATAAATGGGATGTATATCAGTCATCACCAAGAAGCATGGGTTTCTAAGGACTGGAAAGAAGTGTTTATGGTGTAACATTTTCACTTTGCAACTGAATGTTAGCAGAAGAGCTGTCTTCTAGGTAATTCTGCAATGTTTGACTACCTCTTCATGAAAGAAATAGTAAAAAACAGGATCACAATCCGACATAAAACTCATAGTTCACATATACAGGGCTTCAGTACGCATGTTCCATTTTGAGGGACTCTCAACTTGATTATAGGGGGTGGGGAGGGGATTGTAAAACAAACGTTTCTAAATAGCATTTGTATCACTAAATAGCAACAAATTCAAAAAATCAATAAAGTTTTTAATTCCCATTTCTAGATACAGTCCTTAATGGCCCCATGGAGGAGGAGGGTCAACCAGAAATAGATGCGCTTCTCTAATAATGACAAAGAAACAAAATGCGATCATCAGAATCTTTGCTATATACAGTAATAGGCACTTTAGAGCACTTGGAACAAAAGTAAACATTTACCAAAATCTTAAAGACACAAAATAGCACTCTGTCTATGGGAGTGAATTGGGAGTGAACCATCAGGGAGCCATCAGGGAGCCATGTTCAATACCATCAGCCATCCACATGCCCGGCCAATCTGTCTTCTCAGACGCCGTGGGAGTTAGGGGATAAGCTAAAAAGGCTGGGCCTGATCGGCTCCGGCATCGCTAACGGGAGGCCTATTGATGATATTCGCTCGTGGAGCAAGTCGATCGTGCTATCTGGTCTGGGCACTGATCGCAGTATTCGTGGGGCTGGCGCCCTGGTCGGCAGTCGTCGCTCAGGAGGGAGCCCAGCGCATCGAAGAAGTGGTTTTATTTTTCTTTATCTGTAATTTGTTACTCCATTGATTTTTTTCTGGAATGGTTGCCCTAGTAATTTTGATTAAAAAAAAGTGAGTTAAGTTTTTCTTAACAGTTAAAATGGAGCTATGGTTTTTTGGTTTTATTGATAACTTTTTTCTATCTAATGTTTTTTTCCTGTGGTAACTCTGACTGGGATTTTTCTTGTTTTTCTTCTTTTCAGTTTTATTTTTTTCCTAGTTATTTCGACTTTGAGGGAGGCGCCCGCACAACAGGAGCTGGATTCTACTTTTTGAAAAACGAAGCCGTGTTGTTAGAGCTGGCCTTGCAGCAATACGCGGTAGGTGAACTGGTGAAACGAGGATTTGTTCCCACAACGACTCCCGATCTGGCCCAAGACAAAATCCTGGAGGGCATCGGCTTTAACCCGCGTGGCAATGAGACTCAGGTCTACAGTATCGAGAACTCGAATCTTTGCCTGGGTGGCATGCTTGAATTTTGGATTGACCCAGATAGTCCATATCACAAACCAGTTTTTACAGAAGATAAGCATTTTATTTTTCATTGTGCATCAGGCTGGCGTTCAGCATTGGCCACAAAAACAGCTGGCGATATGGGGCTAAAGCCTGTTTCTCACATCAAAGGTGGCTTTACCGAATGGATCAAAGCCGGCGGCCCAGTTACGAAATAATAGGTAACGAAATAAAATGGATGCATTAGCTGTCGAAAGACGACATCGCGAAAACGGGTCCTTCGCACTGTTCTATTTCGGGAGATTGAATATGACGTCACATTCCGGTCACGGGGCTGACAGTCCCGACAACGGCGAACGCAACGGGGACGATCACAGGGGCGATGAACTCGACGGATCGACGATCGAACGGTTCTTTCGTGGCATCAGCGAGTTCATCTTTCACACCAAACTCGGTGTGGCCGACGTCCAACTGGTGGATTGATCCTCTTCTTTACAGGTAACAGATCCCACTACACAGACTATGACAGGCGCTATCGGTATTTTTTACAATTACATGTTGATCGCAATCTTTTTTATGGTGGATGGTCCCTTTTTTTTCCTCCAGGCAGTATCCAATTCCTATCAGTTGATTCCTGTGGATCAGTGGCTCAACCCTGCTTTGTTCTCAATAAAATTACCCATGTGGAAAATTGTTGTAGGCTTAATCAATCGGGTGATTGTTTTGAATGAAACCATTGATCTAATTCTTCGACTGATACATGTTGACAACGTGTCGAACTCGAACTTTGAATCGAATTCGTATCATCAATTTCATTGACAATTAAAGATGGATGTTGGATAGATATTGTAATCGTTAGAAGAATAACGACAATAATGAAGAAGAAAATGAATTTCTTTCGAAGCGTTCCTAGAAAAAGATTTTGTATCATCTTCAATCAATCTTTTTCGACTGGTAACTGTCGCCGTTCTCCAACGCCTGGGTGCTGTTGATCCAGCGATAAACCTCGTCATCTGCCGGCTCCACGTGCAAAGAACCAAGGGCGCCTTGGTCGTTGCGCAACGCGGCCAAGTAGTTTCGCGCCGGGAGGGTACGGTCCGCGCGGCCCAGTACCACCTTGCTGCGGTTGCGGTACAGTGCGGTGAGAAAGGGGCGGTCGTATCCCTTTTGGAACTGGCTCGCGCTGTAGTCTTCAAATCCTGGTTCAACTGTTCTGATTCCTTCCTTTAATATGCCTCATTCATGTTGTTATTACTCCCTAGACACTCACACCAGCTGGCTTTTAAACCCCTCCCAAAAAGCTGAAAATTCGTACGGTTTATTCTATGGCTATCTATATTTTGGATGTAACTTATTTATTTAAATTTCTTTGCACGTGCCTGGTTCACAACTAGCACATTTTCATTTTCAGTAGGAAAATGTAGTTTGAACAAGTAATTTAACTTTATCTCGATGTTTAATTAATTCTTTTTCTACAATTGGATGTTGTGGATTGGCTAGATTAGTTAAATACCACGGAGCAATCGATTGAAGTAAATCATTCATTTTATTCAAAATTGAAAAATGTGGAATTGTTCTCGGTGTTAAAATTTGATTTTTATCCAATTGATCATAAAGATAATTTTTTAAATCTTCATCATAAACAATTGGTTTATACGAACGAGGCGGATAAGATACTGTTTGGTGTAAGTATATCTGGGAGGTTCAACTCTAATTGTCTTTCTAGAAGTCTAATCGCTATTGGGCACTACTTGCTAATATGCCAGTGAATGTTCCTACCAGGAGGTCTCTATAGCCATGGCTATCTGTGGGAACGACCCTGTTCCTAGGATTGTTTTGCGTGTAATCGAATAGCCGATCCATAGGAGTTAGGGTGAACTGTGTGCTTTAGAAGTTGAGCGACTCAACGATGGAGGCTTTCAATAGCTCCGCTCCCGTTTTGTCTTCAAAGTTGGATTCCATGGGAAGAATGGCCACACGCCGAATCGGGTGAGAAGACTGACGCAACTGCCCTCCAATATTGGGCGTCATGTCAACTTTCAGTTCCTCACACAAGTGGCAACCGGAGAAGATCAATATTGAAAGGGTCAGGATCAGCTTGCGAGCCATTTTGCTTCCTTGCAAAACAGGGTTTGATTGCTAAACTATCTAAAGTAGGATTGCGAAACTATCTGTCTATTCTGATTTATTGTAGATATCAATGACCGAATTGAAACTGAATGTATAGAGTTTTTTAAAGCCTTAACATGTTACTGTTGTTAAATATTAAAGCAAGATTGCTCTAGCCATTTTGGGACATAAAGAATGTCTAAAGACATCTTTTTTGGGACAGAAAGCAACATTGCATAAGAGATAAAATGCTGTTACTATACTCCCTTCTCCTGATAAACCCATTTATTGCCTTAATAATATATTTTTCTCTTATTTTTCCCCATTTTTGGGTCCATTGTAGTACTGATTGTGCTAAGTAGCCTCAAATATATCCAGTTTAACATGAGTAACTGTGTTGAATATTGAAAAAAATAAACCCTGTGTTGAATATTGAAAAAATAAAACAGAGTATATATTTGAAAAGTTAGATCTAGAGCAAATTCTTAGGGGAAGGTTGTAAGGTCACTAACCACATATTGGCAATTTTATGGTTAAAATTTAGCTGATGACTTTTTAAATTATTCTCTATAAAGCCAAACGTAAGGAGATGGTGTCTGAAAAAAGCAGTAGTAGGTCGATATTTGTGCCTACTATTAGCTGGGTCACGTTGTGGAGATTGTCAGCTCGGCCCCTTTCGATTTCAAGAAAAGGTAAAAAAGAAATTTTTGGTTTCCACAAAATTTTGTTAATGGTCAACGCCCAGTTCTCGCAAAGCCAGGAAACCGCAGCCGACAACTTCTCCTTCGACTTCCTGACCGAGCGCAACATCCCGCGCGAAGGCCTGGTCACCGCGTTCGAGAAGCTGGCCAAGCTGAGCGGCGGCGAAAGCAGCATGTTCTCCTCGCACCCGGGTTCCACCGAGCGCGCCAACAACATGCGCAACCGTCTGGCCGCCAAGTAATCACGGCACTCGAGGGCGGCTTCCTAGAGACAACCTGCCCCCTCCCCCCTAGATTTTTAAGACTCATATTCTTCCCCGTCAGAGGCAAAAAAAAGCTCTGCGTATATTGGAAAATTGTCAGCCTAGCCCGCTTTTTTACCCTGGTAAATCAACAACAAAAATTTTGTACTAAATATTCCTCCATTGGATCTTTTCCTTCTTCCCATTCTGTTCTTTACATGATAAAACAAGTTCAGTCTCTCTCGCCTGATTCTTTTTATTCGGCGGATTCAACAGCCGCTGCTGGAGCATCCACGGGTTCAGATTCGACGGTTTCCTCTGCGTCGGGTGCACGCGTCAGGCGCAAGCTGTCGTCCGGCGCTTCTTCGACCGGAGTGGTGGCCGGTGGCGTTTCAGCAGTTATGGTTTCGGGTTCGTTGGCGAACGGTAACGGAGCATCGGGCGCGATGTCCTCGCCCTTCAGGATCGCCAGGGTGATCGCAAGTGCGTCGGATTTGCTTTTTAACTTGATCCCCTTTAATACTGAACTTCAAATTTAACATTAGGACTTACCTAATGTAACCCCGTTTTCTGGTTGAGGAACAGCAGCAGCCAGTTTCTGTGCTAAACCTGGCAAAGCATCTTCAATCAGTTCTGCACCCAAAACAGCCAACTGGGGTGTAAGTTCTTTTCTGGTAAGATGTAAAGGAACTGAGATCTTCTTCTGTGAGACAATTTCACCTACGTCAAACCTTTAGTCACCACTAAAATATTACAGAAACACCATTTTACCAAACTGGATATACCTAGCGGGTTTTGATTGAGTTTCTTATCTTTCCCCAGCAATCCCTACATTTTAGACCTTAACACCCTTAGGAATTCCTACGATATTGTAAATATAGCATATGAAAAACCTTGATGTCATTAGCGTGTTTTGATTTAGTCCAACATTCCTCCAATATTCTCTGAAAGTTTCAACTTATTACCTTCGCTGAAGCTCTTCTACATATTTTTCAAAAGCCCATTAGTGTTTGGTATGGCCGTTTTATGGTATGGTATGGCCGTTTAAAGAACAATAAAAATGAAATCACCTTAAATGCAAAGGCATACTTTTCATTTTTTTTTCATAACTTAATGAAACCAACAATGGCTGAAGCTCTTCTACATATTTTTCAAAAGCCCATTAGTGTTTGGTATGGCCGTTTTATGGTATGGTATGGCCGTTTATTGGGGCCGAGAATGACTTCGGCGGGGTACATCTGGATATGCGCTGGCGGGGCATTCTTATCCGCCGGGGGTTCATCTGCCAGCACTAAATTCGACGGCGGAGTAATCTCAAAAGCGGCATTTTTATCGCCCAGGCAATAGATACCTTCTTCGGTGGTAAAATAAATTCTACCGTAAGCAATTGCCGGAGAGCTGTAAATTTCCGCTGTTCGGCCTTCCGGCATAAAAATTTGTTACAGACAACGAACAACAGTGTGGTCGCTATAATACACAAGTACCAAAAAGTATTGTAAAAAAGCTGTTCCTCGTCAATCTTGGCTCCGTTTTCAGTAATATCTTGTTACTTTTGTATGATGTTACGGCTGTAACATAAACTTGCAAAAATGCTCAAAATATAGTTATTTAACGAATTTATCAACTTCCAGAGAGAATTTATATCATTTACGAAAAATTTCTGTAAATTTTACCATTGAAGACATTGGGCTTACCTTTTCATCATGTCTCAGATCTTTTTTGAGGCAGGACCCTGATATTATTCTAGTAGGTGAGATTAGGGATTATGAAACTGCAGAAATAGCAATTAAATCCGCTCTTACAGGTCACCTGGTACTATCAACACTTCATACAAATGACGCTCCTTCCACAGTTACCAGGCTTTTAAACATGGGTGTTGAACCATTTTTGGTTACTGCTTCACTAAATTCGATGTTCGAAGGGTTTCTAGCTTCTTCAAAGCTTGGCAATTGGGGGGCAGGGAACATGAATTTGCCCTGCTTCTTCCGCCCATAATTCGGAGTTTACCTGAGCAATTCGTCGGAGAGGAAAGGATGCGAATTCGTGGAGCGAATCCACTCGTGGATTTCAAGATTCCCTGATTCTCTGTTCTACTTGGCCCCTGGTACATGTCCACAGATTCCTTTGAGGGGTTCCCACAACGGGGGCGTCAAACCCCTAAAATCACATATGGATCGCACGTTTTTCGATATCAAGCGCAGCTTCTTTAATCACTTCTTCTAGTGTTGGGTGTGCATGACACGTACGTGCAATGTCTTCAGACGATCCTCCGAATTCCATGACAGCCGCCACTTCGGCAATCAACGTGCCCGCTTCTGGTCCAATAATGTGACAGCCTAAAACACGATCTGTCTTTTTATCGGCAAGGATTTTGACAAAACCGTCGCACCGCAGAACATCCATGTCGCCCACTTCGTTATCGACGGCGGCGTCCGCAACCCGGAAAAGGGCCGGCAGGAAAGCGCGAATGACCCGGTTGATAAGTACCTCGATCCGGACGCGATTGCAGAAACGTATCTGTCGATCGTCAACCAACCGCGATCGGCTTGGACATGGGAAGTTGAGCTCCGTCCTTGGGTCGAGAACTTCTAACGATTCTGCGCGCGCAGCAGGGAGTGGATGCGAACAGCCAGAACGCCGCCGACCACTGGATCGATTTCTTGCGGGCGTAGATCCAGGCACCTACCGCACCGCTGAACATGTAGCTGAACATGGCCGCGGCAATGGCGGTATGGACGCTGAGGCCGAGCAGGTAGGTGAGCATGGGGACCAGCAAGATGCCGCCGATCCCCACACCCCCGATCAGAACGCCCACGAAGATGCTGAGCGCCGCCACGAGCGCGAGCAATGAGAGTTCCAGAGGACGAATTGGTTTCTTTGGGTGGGATTGTGTCTCGTCAATTGATGGGCCTCTGCGATGCGGGGAAGGATCGTTTCCTGGGGCAGGTGGAAGCTCGAGCTCCTGATCCTCAGGGGCGGCATCCTGTGAGCAAAGCCAATCATTCTACCCCTCCCTCAGCCACCTCAGGGTCTTCTTCTGAGGATTCTGCAGCGACATCCTGAGGATCTGATGCTGGGACAATCGGAGAGGTGTACAAAAGGTGAGAGAAGTGAGAAAATGGCTCAACCTACTAGGTAAGCATTTATAGAATGAAGAAGCCATTGCAGAAGAGGCGAAAACCGACCAGGCGCTGTCGCAGGAATCTCTGGCGCAACTGATCGACACCACCCTCAGCCTGGCCTCTTCCGGGGTGACCCTGTCCAGCACCACAGATGCGGTGAAGCCTTCGGTAGATCAGCTTCGCGACCAGCTTTTTGACTGGTATCTGTTCCTGTTTTGTTTTTGTTTTTCTCACTATTATATCCATTTATTCATTGTTTTGTCCATTCATTATAGTTGTATTTGCTAGTATATAAGGGTATGTGCTGTTTTTTTTTCTAACCTCACATTAGTAAAGGGGTGTTCTCATCAGATAGAATGGTTTCATTGAGGTATTAAATAAAAAAAAAAATTTCAACTGAAAGTAAGGAGCAACATCAAAACTTAAAACGAACAGAGATTATTTACAAAGGCAAGAATGCCATGAGCGTCCCACTCGCCATCATTTTAGCGGCTTCTGCCAAACTGGTCATCAGCATTTGCGAATGACCGATCACCGTGGACAAACCCCGCTGCAAATCGGCCCACACTTCGCGAGTATCTTTTTGAGTCATCGGTGTTTCTTCTGGATACAAAAATAAAATAATCACAAAAAGGGCGAGCGCAACCAGACCGAATCCACCACCCGCAAGAAAAGCCTGGCATTTTCATCATATTTTTGTATATTTCATTAGAAGTAACCTAAATTCACTTCTTGAGCGTAAACCATATGATAGAAAAGTACACCATTCGGTTTAACTAAAGTCGGTTCTAGGTGGAAGGGGCATTCCCATCTGAATTTAAAGTCAGGGTAGCAGTCCAACAGTTAATAAAATTAAAGATATCTAAAAACAGGGATGCCGATTGCCTCTTTTGGTGTTCAGAAAAAAAACGCCTCGCTAAAAGCAGCCGCTCAGCTTTCACATCGACCAGCCAGGACAGGGTTTTCGGATCATTTATGTTAAAGGCTACTTCCAGATTCAAAAATTCCGGCATTAATGATGCAGTGATAAGACTATCAAGGATGGTGACGTCGTACTGCGCTGTTGAAACGCGTTGCAAAATTCGCTTTTCACTTTCTGACTCGGCAATCTGCACCAGATCCATGGACGGGTATTGCTCGGCCATTCGCTTCATTTGCTCTTCAATGGACTTCGACGCAAATACCTTAGAGGAGTACAACACCAAAATCGCTAATAAAACTATTTTGTGCAAAGCCAACTGCCCAATAAATCAAGTATCATTTCAATATAGAGGGCAATACAAAAATAGCCAAAATAGGCACTGATATTTCTTATGACTTCACCCACTGAAGTATTTGAGTTAACAATATGCGTTTAACTAGCAAACCCATCGGGCATAGCGGTACTGCAAGTTTTACCTTGACACGTTAATCCGTTCCAAAAACATTCGTCTGGCTTTTCACACCCTTTTGACGTCCTTTTCACCTTAATACTCTGAAATTTACAAGTTATTGAAATTGAAGTAGTAATTGAGCAGTTTAGCAGCAGTAGTAGCACAAGGAGAAGTAGCAGTAGTAAAAGTATTAGTGGTGAAAAGCATATATTACCCTTTTGTCAATTGATCTTCCCCTTTGAGAATTCTCTTTCAGGCTATTAAAATGCAACGAGTATAATGTCACCCAAATAAAATCCCTCCATACAAAATTTCAAAAGAAGCAAGAACATAAGCTACCTATGAGTGCTGGAGAGATATTTTCAAAGTGAAAGGAGGGGATAATTGCTACATCAAGCTTTGTTTTCAATAGAATTTAAATGAAAATATATCCCATTTGGCTATTTTTCTATTTTGTAAATATATTTTCTTTCCTATTTTTTTTTCTATGAATTTGTAAATTAAATATACCCTATATTATTTCTGTTAGGCCAATATGTATTGCTGATTTCACCTAAGACAATATAATCCTTATCGCCAAGCTTCTCGAATGTTTGAAGGTTAAACACACAATCCTCAACAAAATTTAACTGCAACAATAAATAGGACCCGTCCATCGCATGAAAAGCACTCGTGTCCCGAAGATCATGTTCAGTGGCAGAGCACAGTGTTCTCGCCCTTGCCTTTTTTATATCGTTTTCACTGCCTTGTTTTTTTTTATAAATGTAAATTTTCTAAATTTTCAATTCCGTCGAATATTGTTGTAAAAGGTTAGCTTTGTTAAAAAGCTATTGCAAAACTAGTATTTTTCATTTTGTTAATTTTAAGTGTTTGTAAGTCGATTCATAAAACTGATTTAAATTTAAATTTCTGGAAAATATTTTCGAAAAATTGATATAGTCATTTTTAGTATTTATATCACCCTGCCCATGGTGACGGGCTATCAGATGCCGTGCTTGGTTTTTTTTTGGAGCGTGTAAAGAACGGTGTCACGAATAATATAAAAAGACGTGACCCCCTTCGTCGACGGTTTCCCTGTTTCAATGTGACCACAGCGTTGGACACCCCAAAGCAATGCACCATCATTTTCTACACCATAAATTACAGTAACTACAACCCCCGGACACCCGGATTGTCGTTATTTTCCACCTGTTGGTTTCTTTACAATTTGATGAACTGTGTAGTCCTGCATACAGGGCACAGACCTAGGATCAGATTTTATTTATGAAGACAAATTTAGGATTGATTCCATTACATACATGGAGACATGGCAAATATAGTTGTTTTTCCAGTCACTTCTTCCCAAATATTAAACAAAAGAAATAAGTTTTTTCAACTGAAAGTAAGGAGCAACATTAAAACTCAAAACACACAGAAATTATTACACAAGGTAAATATTTAAGCTTTGATGTTTCCTAATTTAATAAAAATGCTTCTCTTTTACCTTTTTTTGGATTTGTTAATGACATGTTTTTATCAATCAATATGTTTTGATATTTCCTAATTTAATAAAAATGCTGCTCTTCTTTCCTCTTCTTAAACATTTTTTTATGACATATTTGTTTTTATCAACCGAAGCCTTTATAAATCCTTACGCTTTGATGTCTTAAGCAGAAAACTGTTTTTAGTAAAAGTCAAACTTTAGCGTAAATAGTGGAAGATTTTGGAGACAAATTGCCCCTACCACACATAAGGAGGTTCTATGCCATTCTGGCATAGCTTAAACAGCTTATGCTCGGTGTATGTTTGAATGTCACTCTTTAATTTAATTTCAAAATCTTTTAAGCTTATTTTTTGCTCGTTTTTTTTATGACATGCCAAGGGGTTACCCTAAAACAAGTTACTGTCTTTTCAAAACCACTCTCCCTCTCCCTCTGGAGGGTCCAGAACTTTAAAAATATGTGTATTGTAAAAGTGAAACCTTGCAAAATAAATTTTCTGCTTAGATGAAGTAAATCAAAATTGTTTTCAGCTTCACAACTTTGCTCAGTCTCAATTTGTAAGGTTTATCTCCATATCTCCAAATTTATTGCAAAACCCCCACCCTCTCTATAGATCCAAACTGCACTGAACATAAATTTGTCTAAATGAAATTCTTTCTTTGGCCGATCTGGACGACGAATTGGATTTCTAACCAGTGCGTCGCCCGGCGGCCCTTGGGCTCACCTCGGATGGAAGCCCTCCGTCGCGTGAGACACTTGCGCAATAGGCACTTTGCGGTAGCGACAGGAAGTCGCCTCGTGGAAAGGACTCCTCAGATGACGAGACACCTCCCGATTCGGCAACATGAACCGCACCCCTGGCTGCTTTCCGGCCCGACCTCCGCGCGGCACCGGATAACTATGTTGATGAAATCATAACAAGTGGTGTCAGCCCAGTGTTTTTGTTGTCAAGCATAATGTTAAATATTCTTGAAAAAAATATAAAGTTCAATTAAAACAATGATTTAGTGTTGTTCTGTAAAATCATCCACAAAATGTGGTTGAAATTTACACATCTTTATCTAGCTTGTGTGTTGTTTACGCTTGTCAACAAAAAACTTTTAAAAAAAAGCTTAATTTTTACTTGATTAGTCAAGTACTCTAAAAATCCTGTAGGAGCTAAAATAATAAATGAAATAAACCAGAAAGTAAAAAATTTACTTGTGCCCCGCGGAATGTCGGTACGTACCGTATTAATCCATGTTAATGGTGTAACCCAAGAGCTTCTTGATGAAGATTACTTTGCAAATATCATAGATTTTGCATACTTACTGAGCTAGCTACAAAATATAAAATTAAAACTCTTCCGATACATCGGCTTGTACTCAACTGTCTTACGACCACAGTCATTCCAAAAGTGCTAAAATTATCCCGACTTGCTACACAGCGATTTTTCCCCTTAGTTTTTGTTAAAGAGTGAGACGTAATCTATTCTTAATCGTTTAGTTGTTTCAAGAATTAAAAAGGATTTTTTCCCTGGCCTTATTACGGTTTTAACTTTCTACTTTTTTTTTATTTACTTATAATTTGAAAATAGACATATTATGCATAGAGACCGGCTTCGCTCCTTACTTTCATTTAAAAAACTTGTTTTTTTATTTAATTTAGTGTAAAGAGTGGGAGGTTGAGGAGGGAGCAGACATCCTCGTACACTATACAACTTGTTTGTTTTAAGCATTAATGCTGCTCCTTACTTTTATTTGATACTAACTGTCCTTTTTTATCTAACTATATGGGAGTGCAGCTACATGATTTTAGAGAGATTGCTTTTGAAAGTGTGCAGTGTCTCTATATTGTGGACCCGCGGCAACTACCCGGCGCAGGAGAAGATCCTCGACGTCGTGAAGACCGGCCTCGAGAAGGGCTTCGAGGCGGGCTGCGCGGCCGAGGCCGAGGCGTTCGGCGAGCTGGTCGTGAGCCCGCAGGCTGCCCAGCTCATGAGCATCTTCTTCGCGACCACCGCGATGAAGAAAGACTCCGGCGTCGACGACCCGTCGGTGAAGCCGCGCGAGGTCGACCGGGTCGGCATGCTCGCAATATTTTCTGTATACAGTAGCCGACTTGCTGTAATAGTATTTTTTTTACTATGTATTATGTTATAAATAAATAATATTAGTAAATGTGTCTACTTATACAATATTATTAAATTTTTGTTTGCTTGTCAACTGTATATTTTTAAAACGACTCTTTAAACTTTAATAATAAACATTGTCTTTTTGACTAATTCTAGGTTATGGTATATCCGATTTTCCAATTACAGGTGCTCATATGATATAAGTATTTTACTCCTTCGGTGAAAGTTTGCCATGCGGAAGTAGGTTTACCATAAAACGGGCGATATCAGATTGAATTTAAAACCTTGAAGGTTAAAGGTTAAAAATATAGCCTGAATGCCCCTTTAATATGGTAAAAGACCTGGAAGTACGTGTCAAACATGTTTTAAGGTGGGGCCCTTCCTGAGATGTGATCAAAATTTGGAATTTAGTTTAATAAAAATAATCTACATACAAGCAAAGTGGACTGGGCAGAGAAATGGGCGCGGAAGGTTTCGAAGAATATCTTGAAACCAAAACAATTGCAGTAGGTGTGTCTTAAAGCCGTGTAAAAAATGTAAGAGCTAGTGCCGGTAAGATGATTTTACCGGCGCCGCTACATCGTTATTTTGCGGGATATTTTCAAAGGGCACATCGCCAGGGCGCGAATCTGCATTTGTACCCTTCTCAACTTGCTCACAGTAGGCTTGTTAAGACTTCCAACACGAATAATGGAAAAATGTACCATCAAATAAGTTTAATTTAAGCGTTAGATCCCCCGCCTCAGAGTGGTAACTGTTTACAGATATAATTTAGTTAAAAGCAGAAAAAAAAATATGAAAAGACTTTTCATAGGTTATGAAAGCTCGGCAGAAAAAAACTTTGGGGCTAAATATCGCAATTCTACGAATCTGCACAAACGGCTTTCTTGCTTAGCAAGGCAGGGCAAGAGTTGCCCATACACTTCACAAATCTGTCACCTTTAATTGTATAATAGTTCCTTCATTTAAGTACGACCACCAGCTCCATAAAACCTTATATACCAAGGGGCAAAATTTACTACTCTTACTCCTGGGCTCTGGGAGGTTGTGTCCACCCTGAATACATTATCATATGCTCTTTACAATTTTGTAAACAAAATAGCTATCTCACAATTTTGATCGGATGCGTTTGAGACGAAGGTCTTATTTTCTTTTACTCTAGGTTTTGGACACAATATATTAATCTTAAATACATAATAATCGAATATGTGATAGATTAAAGGTTACTTATGTATTTACAGCCAACCCTCAAGTTTACGCAGTGCAAAACTCGAGAACAAACCAGTTTTATCTGTCTACATTGAGAAACAGTTGGCTTACGCTCAGTCGAAAACAAGCGACAGGAGACAGAATACATTGGAATTATATAACATGGGCCTCGAGCATTGGGAACCTCCTGACCGACCTGATGCGCGAGCACGCCGGGGCCGACATGGCCTTCCAGAACAAGACCGGCATTCGCAGCGACGTCCAGGGGGGGACCGTCACGTGGCGGGACGTCTATCGCGTCTCGCCCTTCGGCAACACCGTCGTCAAGCTGCTGATGCGGGGGAGCGACGTGCGCGACCTGATCGAGGGCATGCTCGCCGAGCCGCGCAAGCTGCTGGAGGTGCTGCTACTACTACAATTACTCCTACTACACTTGCTACAACTACAAATACTATAACTAATACTTCTATTGCAAGTACTACTAATGCTAAGAGGAGAAAGATAAACATTACAGGAAGTGCTAAGTGAAAAGTATAAATAAATTAAAAGAGACTATGCATAAAAGGGTTATCAAAAGTGCATATCCACAACATCACACTATGTATTATTGTATTAAGTGGTAATTTCTAGAATTTAATGCGGACTGATGCCCTTCTCGATCTGCTCGCGCAGCGGGTCGAGGAAGTGACGCTCGTCGTGGGTGCTCCACCCGTCCGCGAGGATGCGCCCGAGCCCGGCGTCCGAGATCGAAACCAGCTCCCGCGCGAAGTCGAGCACCTTGCGGCCCGCCATCTCGGCCCGGAGGCCGAGCTTCGCGACGTCGAGCTGCCCCGCGTCGAGCGCCTCCATCCCGACGTCCGCGAAGAGCTCGCGCGTTCGCGCCGTGCGACGGCCATCGCCGAGCCCAACTGTTGACGCGCATCGTCAAACGTTACGCGAGATGTGCGATATGTTGGGAATCGATGACTGGGCTTTGGGCAAGCAGTTGCCAGAAATCTGGTCTGCAACGGCAACTGATAGCAACACGTGATCCGTTTTATCGGTCAGCTGGGAACCGGAAATCGTCGCGGTTGCCCATGCTACGAAATGTTTTTGGCTCGATGTTGTAGCCTTTGACCTGCAAGGTGATCTGTTAACCGTGTATTTAGACGGTGAAGAAATGGGGTCAGTGGCTGACAGCAGTTACACTGCGAAAGGCTTAATTGGTATGTTTACCAACAACCGTTCCTTTGAAATTGACGATTTCAAAGTAGGCGATCCCACGGTAAAGCCGGTTCAACTGACGCTGGACTACAAGTCACCAGAATGGCAAACCACCACAACCAGTGACCCTCTGTATGTTTATGTTTGGTTCAAAATTAGAAATTCTAGGGCCCATTTTAAGAGTAAAAAGTGACTGGAGCGCAGGCAGTCCTTCTCTCAAGCTCAATTATTTTTTAAGCACATTCAGTCAAAATTCCGAGACAGGCATTTTGTTCAGCATAGTAGAACGATCTAAAACACATGTCTTTAGGGATATTGGGCATATCAACCCCTACAATTCTGTAATTGGCCCATTATTGTTTGAAAATAAATATTGCCTTAGTGACTCCTGTAGATTTCACCACGCTTCAACCAGTAACTACTCCTACAGGAATGACTCCTCACACACCTATTGCAGATTCAAGCGATCAGCCTCAAGTTCGCTACGTTGATCGTGCAACATTAACAGGTGATGAAATGATTCCAACTGGAGAAGGCGATATAACGGTCATAGAATACGACAGCCGCGTTCCAATGAGCTTAGAATTTCCATCATCAACAGAAACAGTTGTAGACTCTCAAAGGATGGCAGGCTAGGTCGGATGAGATATTGTGATGCTTTCCACCAACCACACCAACATCAATGAGGTCATCACGATCACGACGATGGCTAGTTGTAGAAAAAAAAGAGCATAGCGAGTAGTTCTGCTTCCAACGTTCTTTCTTTTATGTTTGTTCTCATCCGCGCGCGGCGGCCAGGATTTAGTTGCCGCTAATGCGCCGATGCATCGGATGCCTTCTTGGCCTGTTCTTTGGTATTGCAAGAAAGATGTAATTGAACGAAGATGGCTCCTATGAGATTTGATAATATCAAGATAAAACTTTCAAAAAAACCGGTTCAATATTCCAGATAATAACCAACACGTACCGAGTCATTATTTGTTTATAGAAATTTCAAAAGATTGTCAAATCAATTCACACCAAATACAAGATAATATTCTACTTACTAAACATAGATACTTTGAAAATCATATCTTGGAAAAATTCTGGGCAGCGTCGGCGCGGCTGCGTCCAGCTGGTCTTCGGAAAAGAACTTGCGTTCACCTGGAGTGTCAATCCAGCCCGGATGGAACACGTTCACGCGAATGCCTTCTCCCACCAGCTCGATGGCGGCGGTTCGAGCCATATGATCGATCGCGGCTTTTGCCATGTTGTAGGCCATGGACGTTGGGATCGGGATCAATGCATGCGGTGAGCTGATCACGGTGACCGCACCGCCGTTGCCCGATACGATCCGCAAGGTAATTCCAGCTGGACCAGAGTTTTCGTCGCCGCGGCATGGCCCCCACATCCCTGTGCAGCACAGCCAGATTGTCGCTATAGGAAAACTGTCCGAGCAATTGCCGTTCCAGGCTATCGGCATCGGCAAGCATCGCAAGCGATGCGTCAGCGTGGGAAGCCAGCACGACATCGTCGAACCGATGTTCGCTTCCGTCGGGTTCATGCACGGCGACGAAATCTTAAAGTAACTTCTAATCAATCAAAAGAAAATGGGACGAATTGCAATTTTTATTTGACTACTGGATACACATTCTTATTTATTTCTGCTCAATGTAAAACAAAACCAAATTCGATGTCGCTACATTAAAACTTTAAACTCAAATGTAACTACGAAGCCTAGTAAAAACGGCATTCGATCAATGAACTCACTGAATCTATGTTGACTTGTCACATCTTGTCTTAAAACAGAATTCAAGGCCGGGGCTATCCACCGCCGCAGAAAGGGTTTTCTCCATGTCCCACCTCGCCACCACCGACGACCTGTTCTTCAGCCGCGCCGGGCTCGACCGGCCGCGGGTCGAAGGGATCGTCGCCGACGCGCTGGATGGGGCCGACGACGGCGAGCTCTATCTGGAATACACCCAGTCGGAGAGCCTGAGCTATGACGACGGCAAGCTGAAGAGCGCCAGCTTCGACACCGCCCAGGGGTTCGGGTGGAATGGATAGCTACCATCGTATGGAAGCCAAGTTTACGGAATCACTGCTGTAGGAAGGCTCAACCAAATTCCGTAAACAAAGCACTTAAATAAAAAAGGCTGGATACAATCCAGCCTTTTTCTTTTAGTGTTCTAGCTTCTGGCTTAAAACGGTCGTCGACCGCCACCACCTCCGCCGCCGCCACCGCGACCACCACGTCCTTTGTCTTGTGCTTCATTCACACGCAAAGGTCTATTATAAGGATCAAGGTTGTTTCTTTCTAAATGCCGAATGGCTTTGCATCTTACGGTAAGAGATTTAAGAATCATGTGTCGCGTCATAGCAATCGCGAGTCGGAAATTTCGCTCCTCAATTTCTTCCGCCAAGCCTATTTCAATAGATAAGTGGGTATTTCTCACTTGGGGAACCTGTTGCAGGGCACCATAAGGCCAACTATCCTTTCTGGCGTATCTCAATGAGGTCCTTTGTGCGAATCAAATCAATGTCGTCCTGAACCACCGCTGTTACGTTGCCCTCTTTAGGCATGGTCATCACTTGCGTCTTGCCGGCGGGGACGTTCTCAATAAAGATTTGTTTCAATCCTGTGGGATTGGTATCAGTCTTCGAGAGTTCACCCACACCATAATCGAACATCATATATTCCTCCCAACCGCGTGCGCCATTATTGCAGGACATTTTGACCGAATCGTTCACGTGCGCCCTCGAGGCAGGGCTGGAAGGTCTGCTGCTGGGCCTTGTCCTCTTGGCCGTGGTCCGCGCGGGCGGGTTGCGCCGTCCCGGATTGTCCTTCGGGATCTTCCTTTCAGGTTATGGTCTGGCGCGGATGTTCGTCGAGTTGTTCCGGGTCGCCGACGCGCAGTTCATCACGCCCGACAATCCGCTGGGTCATGTTGTCGGCGGTCCGGTGATCGGTCTGACGATGGGGCAGGTTCTTTCCCTGCAAGTCATATTCAGCGAGGTTTACATCTTACTAAATAAAACTGAACTCTGCTTTGCTTTGCTTAGCTTTGCTTTGTCATGTACGAAAGTCTTTGATGTTTTGTAGAAACTTATATAGCGCATCATATATTATGCTGATCATTCTTTAACTAGCAGTCATTAAAGATCGATTTTTGTAAATCATTTTATGACGCATCATATTTACAAGTAACGTTCGTCGTCCCAACTCACCCAATGGTGGAGGTGCGGGTACCGGCGCACAGCGTCGCGGATGAGCACGGCGATACCAACGCGGAGGACACGGTGGCGAGTGTCGCGTACGGCCCTGTGGTCCGTGCAGTGACGCCCATCACGTTCTATCTGCATGGCGCCTACACCGCGGCGCTGTGGGCCGGTCAGCTGCGCACTGATTTGGCCATCGCGCTCAGTGTACCACTCTATCGCTTCACTGTCAGCTCGCTCACGTTCGATGGTTCAAGGCGCAATGTATCGCTCAGGCCCTCAATGGCATATTTTGTAGCGTTGTAGGCGCCGCGAAAAGGCAGTGAAACGAAACCGAGTACCGAACTGTTTTGAATAATGCGGCCGTAGCCTTGTCGGCGCATCACGGGTATGGCGAGGTTGGTGAGTTCCTGCCAGCCCAAGACGTTAGTTTCAAATTGGTCGCGTAACGCGTCTCGGCTCAAATCTTCAATGGCCCCCGGCAATTAGTAGTAGTAGTAGTAGTAGAAGTAGTACTACTAGTAGTACTAGTAGTACTAGTAGTACTAGTAGTGGTAATACTAGTAGTAGTAGTGCTAGTAGTACTAGTAGTAGTAATACTAGTAGTAGTAGTAGTACTAGTAGTAGTAGTAGTAGTACTAGTAGTAGTAGTAGTGGTAGCAGTAGTAGTAGTAGTAGTAGTAGTGGTAGTAATAGTAGTAGTAGTAGTAGTAGTAGTAGTAGTCGACCAACGGTCGTGGGTTCCGGTCTTGCCGATGAGCGGGGTTCCGTCGTAGGGGTTCGCGTCCCGTCCGGTGCCGCCGTTCATCACGCCCTGAAGTGCGTAGGCCGCGGTTGCCGCGACCTCCTTCGAGATGACGCCGTCGGTGCAGGACGACTTCGGGAGCTCGCGGTCCTTGCCGTCGGGGCCGACCACGCGGTCGATCGCACGCGGTGTGCAGTACTTCCCGCCACTGGCAGTTGATATAACCAAGTTCGCCTTTTTACCGTTGTCGTTTCGTTAGATTGGTGCTAAGTTTGAATTAAACAGAAATAAAAAGATGAAAAAATTGACCCAAGACTAATCGAAGTACGCTTAAACAACCCATGCGCGTGTTGCAGTGCAAGTCACGACACGCGCAAAAAAAATTGACTGTAGCACCGAAAATCGTTGTGTAGCGCGCAAGTTTGGGCAATTTTAGTACTTTAGGAACTGTAAACAAAATGAAATTACCTCAGATAAAAGTTGGGCTGCCAGCCTCCTTAAGCCAAATTAAAAACTAGAGTCATCGGTGCCTATTATGAAAAGTGTTTTCTTTTAATATGGCTGTCAAAAAAAAAGAAAAATGTTAATCGTGTTTCCAGACAAAAATTCGGAGAATAAACACAGTAGGATAATATATCTAGTTTAGCCATTTCTTTCTTTCTTTTTCTTTTTTTGTCACTGATTTCCAGTTAAGGAGTTTTCAATGCTAGCTGGCACCAAAATTAAAAAATAGAACCGTGGATGAAAAGCTGCAAACAATAGGGTGAATAAATTGGCACGAAACAGCTTAAGAAATTTGTCTTTGGGATTCAGCAAATTGATAATGTTAAGAGTCCTTACGGAGGAACAGTGTTTTCTATTCAGTTGCTTAGTTTTGTTTATTTATTTTGGCGCCCCAACTTGGCAACACTGACTAAAATGCTCCTCCTCATCCTCCTCATCATCATCATCATCATCCTTATCTGCACAGATCAGCGACGACGAGACGTTCTTTGCAACGGGCGCGGATGATGGGACAGTGAAAATCTGGGACAGTTCGCGGCTGGGCAAGCACGTCACCAACCGCTCGCGTCTCACGTATTCCGGAGCAACCGGCAAGATCAAAGCCATGTGCATTCTTCCCCACAGTCACAGGTACGCCTCCATCCTCCCCCTCTGTTTGATTTTAAAAAGACAATCTCGACATTTGCCTTTTGTCAGATTTTTTTAAAAATACATTATAGTTTTAGCGTCAGCCCCCCTCCGTAACTTGATGCTTGTATACAATCTAAGATCATAAACAAAAGCTGGCTGTTTTTATTTGGCATTATGAACAGCTGTTAGTGAGAAATAAGGCTAATTACAAAAATCGTGAAAACTGTAAAAATGAGTCAACTTTTGTTTATGAAAAAGGCATATTAGATTACAGGCTCTCAACAGTCATGAGATAGTATTCATATATACAGATGCCAGTTTATTTGGCATTGGTGCTATTATACTTCAGACATCAGATTTATTACAGCATGTAAAGGATAATGGTATTAGTATGAAAATTATGGAGCACCCATTCATTACACAATACTTACACGATCATCCACCCCCACTTCATGAAGTAGCACCAAAAGATATTGATAAAATATTTACTTTGTTTGGAGGGTTTTCTTTGGTCTTCCTTGGTTACGGATGCCTTCTGGTTGCCAGAAGAGCAGTATTTTCTTAAATCTGTGATGTGAAAAGCAAGATATGTGTTCGCGGTATTGCTTCTCGATACGATGAGCGATGATCGATACGATTTCTAGTTGGTTTCTGGGGGTATGAATCTAGCCGTTGCTGACATGGTCACTTAAGCTGATCCTTAGGAGGATGTTTTTTGAAGAAGAAAGTGTGTCATGATACACTATAATAGGAATAAATAAAATAATTTAACATTGACTCATAATTAATAAATTTGGCTTACATTTTTTAGTCCTTTATTATTTTAACACAATTCAGCTCCAACATTTACAACATTTTGAATTTTACACATTTACTATGAACTTGATTTTTATTATTCTTCCGTTGGTGATTAACTTATAACAGCTAAATTGTCCACACTTCTCTTCGATAAAGGAAGTATCTTCCTGCAGTTATTAGTGTTCACCCCCTCCTTGATAGTTTTTATTAAAAACTCATTCCATTCTTGATTACATTTTTTTAATAATGGTGTAAATTTTTCGAATATATGTTCTTCTATCTGCTCAAAGCTAAATTTTTCACTAAGCTCCATAAATAATGATAATAATATATTTATATCAAATATTTCTGGTTGCGTTGCAATTATCTGGGAAACAACTTCTAAAATAAATGCATCATTAGATTGATCTTCTGGAATTTATATAAAAACTTTTCTCACTTAGTCTTCGTCAGAGAGAATTTCAAACCAGGAGCCCAAAATCTGAGCGGTGGTTGGCAAAGGACTGTATTAATTTATGGGAGTAGTTCCCGACAATATTCGACCAGGGACGATAATTAAAAAAAAAAAATTGGGGAACATAGATTTTTTCAGTCCTTTTTTCTATGAAAATAAAACTGTTTTTTTTAAATCTAGTCAGCCTTCCATTGAAGCTGCCAATGACATAAACGGGACCGCCTACGCGCGTCTGGGGATCAGGGACGTACTGAAAATAGACCCACACGTATTCTGCATTGTAGTTGGGCTCGTTGACATCAGCAGGAGCCGTGGCAATAATGGCTTGCCGATTGAGCAATGGCGCATTATCACCATCCGCGAAACGGGCGTAGTCGGGCTCTAAAAAGATCTCGAAAGGCGAAACCGTTACGTCGGTCCCATATTTTGTCTTTTTGATTGTTTATTTGTTTGTTTGAATTGTTTTTTGTGTATTTTCCCACGGGCTGATCGTATCAAACCAGTGATCCTATAAGATTGAGAATTGCCCTTATTTTCTTTTCTTTTCCTTTTTTTATTATTTTTTATTTTTCTCTACTTTTTCGTATTGTTTTTATTTATATGTTTACTAGGGTTGTAAGCCCAAACAAGCTCTGGTTCGGGTCATTTGGTTGTTTGTTTGTTACAAATATATTTACATATTAGAGAATTATTTTGACGTACGTCTCACTCCGGGCGCTGCTCGACGTAAATCTGAATGTAGCCAAATAGAGGTAATTTTTTTAGGTAAGCAAGCGAAAGTGCAAATATATTTTTCTGTTCTTACTTTACCATTTTTATTTGGTTAAGCTGTGAAATTCTCAAATTCTATCTACTTCATTATTAAAGGGCAAAAAGTTCTTGCCAGGGGTAATAGTTAGATCGCTACTGGATGAAGCGGAAGTGGGGGGAGAGTTGGGGGGACCGGAAATCTTAGAAAATACTTAAAGTGGTGAGATCAGGATGAAACTGGATGGGAAGAAGAAAAACCTGTCTAAAATACGTGACTGACATAACTAGACCGGATCTGCTCTCTTTGGTGGAATTTTAGGGGGGGGTTAATTTTGAAAATTGAGGTATTTGTAACTTACGAAAGGGTGACCAGATCTTAATGGACATACAAACTATTTAATCAGCGGACCGACGAAGAACTTGCAAGTGCCCGGACGCTCGATGCCGTGCTCGATGAATTACCGGACGATTTTTATTATTCCGTATGACCGACACCCAGCACGGTCTGCGGTCTCAAGATCTCAACTTCTCTATGCGCCGAATTCCCATCCCAGATTGTGGGCTACCTGAACTGCATGGGCGCGGTTCTTGGCGCCGAATTTCTTATAGACACTTCGACGAAACGGTCAATGCCTGTCGTGACGTGAAGCGCCCGTGGGCGAGATCGTTGTTGAACGGCGTGCTTCGACACCTGCAAAGAACATCGCCTGAGCAACAAACCGAACAATCGTTCGAATTGCCGGCGTGGCTGGCGGAAGCCCTGGATAAGCAGTACGCTGACACCGCTACCGCACTCAAAGCCAGTACCCTTGAACGGGCCCCCATGACCCTGCGCATCAACCCCCTGCGCGGTGTTGATTCCCCAGAAAAGTGTGTTTCAGCTATTCAAGACCCAGAGATAATGAATCCCGAGTGGTACCACCGTATTGTTTAACAATGAAGGATATCCTCCATACCTAGAAGATTGTATTTGATCCACCATCTGATGGCAAGCATGAGTTGCTTTGAGGAAAAATCTGAGAAGTTGCTCAGGACTCAGGGAAGCTATAAGTTATAAGAATTATGGAAGCCAAAAGGTATTGAATTTATGTTCAGCGTCTGCCCAATGATGAGTGTCTTTGGTTCTGACACGTAGAAAGAATTCTTTTCACTCACCTCCTTTGGGAGCAATCGGCTGCACAGCATTTGTCGGTGTCAAGGCTTCTTTTGTGAGACGCAGAGCTTCCTTGGCAATGTTAGCGATCTCGTGAGAGGGACCTTCGTTGACAAGTGGAAAAGATTCCGAAAGAGGCTCACCGGTACGAGGAGGTATCGCATGTGCCGACCTTTTTACCTCGAGTGCAACAATATTCAAAGGCAAATGCGACAACTCGCGAAAGCATTTGCTACTTCTTGCGACTGTGACTACAACTATTAGCACTGCTACTACTTCTGTGCTTCTAATATAACTAAAATTAATATCTTGGCTATGTCAGGAACGCAGTGAAAGAAAAAAACTTTAGTTTTCTGTCATACATAACTGATAAGCATGATCTCTGTCCCTTTAAAGGTTAATACCGCTTTACGAAGGAAAGATCGGATCCTGACTCAGATCTCTTACTTTAAATCCCGACCGGAACCAGAATCATTGGGAGGAGTTGGGGGGAGGGGGTAGAAATCTTGTAAAATGCTTAGAGTGGAGGGATCAGGATGAAACTTGGTGGGAAAAATGAGCACAAATCCTAAATACGTGATTGAAATAACCGGAACGGATCTGCTCTCATTGGGAGAGTTGGGGGGAGGGTTAATTCTGAAACATGAGGTTTCCGCCGAGGCCCGCCTCGAGCGTGAGCGGCACCGGCCATCCGGCCGACTGGATGAAGCCCAGCCACGCCATCTCGTCGCCGTCCGGGACCTCCTCGAACACCTCGACAAGGTCGCCGTAACCCATCTTGATGGCGGCGAAGTCGTAGTGGCCGAGGCCGTGCGCGTCGCTGACGACGAAGTTGTTCCCGTAGTCCATCACCGTCGAGTACGCGTACTCCGCGATGCGGTTTTAACACGTTTTGCAATTACAGAATATATTATACTAATGGAAAAACCATTCCCAAATAAAATGCCTCTAAGGTGGTCAAGCTCTAAATCCAGGAGACATGGTAAACAAACTTGCAAATACGTGTCAACTAAAGTAGTGATCAATGCTCTTTTGACACAAGGAGAATCATTACAGGAATCATTTAAGTAACGGTTATTATGTGTGGGTTTTTTATAGAACCCTAACTCGAAGCATTGATTTGCATGTTACACTTAATCTTTACTCGTTTTATGATTTATTTATTCACTGATATTATTACCCGTTGTATATTTTTTGCAATGATTGTTTATTTAATTTCTGTTCGTTTTGGGTTTAATTTAATATTCAAGGCTTTAGCCCTCTATTTCTTCTAATCCTAAGTTTCATATGGCCTTTACTTTTTGTCAGAAAACTTCTTTGTCTGAAGGTTTTTTAATTAATTTCTGTTGGTTATGAGGGGCCAGACCTGGTTTTTGTGCCAGTGGGCGGTGGTGGCCTGGCATCCGGAGTGGCTGTGCATATGAAGCGACTTCATCCCGAAATAAAAATCATTGCGGTGGAACCGGATGAAGCAGCCTGTCTGCATGCGGCAATGCAGGCAGGGGAACGCGTGGAGCTGGAGCACATCGGTATATTTGCCGATGGTGCTGCGGTCAAGCAGGTAGGGGAGGAGAATTTCAGGATCTGTTTGTATCGTACGCCTTGTGGAACAAATTCCATCCCAGCGGATGTCGGTCCCCCGATATTTTTGCTCGGCCGCGCATTCCCGGTCTCAACTGACCGTCCGGATTGTCAATGGCGACTTCCGCAATGAAAACGTTCTCGTGGTTGACCAGTTCGCAGCTGGGATGAATCCGATCAATGGTTCCGGTCAAATGTTGGCCAGCGAACGCGTGCAAATAAAACTTCACTGGCATTCCAGCGGGAGTGTGCGGTGCGACAGTCCTCTTCTTCGTACTCAAGTAACTCATAACTAAAAATAACAGTAGCAAATGAATATCATCGAATTTATACAAAAGTTCTTCGTTTCTCAAACCGTGAGTCAAAAAGTTGTTGTTAATACCAGATCAATTTAATATACAAAGCAAATAATCGGATACAGCAGGTCAATATATAAATCAAACAGTTTTCATGTCAAAGGCATTTCAAGCAGAGATTTGTCAACGCGAGGATCAGCGTGGAGGGGAAATAGCCGATGTAGGGCACCACGAAGGCATAGCCGATGAACCAGGCGGCAAACTCCAGCGACCGCGCCCATGTAAGGATTTCGCGCCACCGGCCGTAGAGCCGCTCTGAAACCGCCGAACCGATCAGGTGCAAGGCCGATAAAACCACCATGCCATAGACGGCAACGGCGGGCCAGAAACGCGGCCGCGCGGCGAATGCGCCGCCCGACTTTTGTCCTAGGTGGGATATATTCATAGTCCAATGAAATAGGGGGGATATATTTTGGAATAGGTGGCATATTTTAAATATTTCAGTAGCGATACTGAGCTCAGATATAGTTGTTCAAATATGGTATTTTTGGATATAATATGGTGTTTTTAAGTTGCTATAAACAGCACTAGATAGTTCCATAGTTTAGGTAAATTTCAGGTAAAAAATAGAAATATAATCCTATAATTTTGAAAGGGGTTTTCAGGGCAACAAGCGGAACGCCGTGGGAGTCATGCTTTGGCTCTTGTGCATGGCGGACTGGTGATGGCTCGTGGCATGAATGATCCGGCTGTTTTTACTCAATCACTCGACGAGATCCCGGCGATCTTCTTTGGGTGACCTTTCTTGGCGCGAGGTCTCTTAAACCCTTATATTTGCTCAGTTCAGCCTTGTTTTAGAATTCCTTTTTATAGACTCATGTTTGGCGACTTTGGGTCCTCCAATCGACGGAGAAACGTCGGGTGCAACGACGACATGGCAGCGCTGAAGCAGAGGGTGGGAACGTCAGGAATGCAGATCTGGGTGGGGGTTCACCTTTCGCCCGAGTTTTGTGGAGAGGGACTTCCAAGAGGCCTGTCGTGTTGCTAATATCAGAAGCAAGGCAAAGGCATCCTGACCTGGGTGTCGTCGCGCACAGGGTTCCTGACAGTGGGGTTCGGAAGGATTCCATCAAGTTTAGTCTTACGCATCAAAAGCCTAATTAACGAGCCTGAGAAAATTTGCGTTATTTTAGAAAATAGGGAGAAACACCCCCTAAAAGTCATAGAGTGACTTTTAACAAAAATTACACCATCAGATTCAGCGTATCAGAGAACCCTACTGTACAAGTTTGAAGCTCCTATCTACAAAATTGTGGAATTTTGTATGTTTTGCCAGAAGGCAGATCACGGATACGTGTTTATTTGCTGTAAACACCTATAATCGTATAGGATTTGTGATCTGTAAAATCTAATTCGGTAACGAGATAAAGCAACAACAGAGAACGAATCCCGTAATAACTAAAACGCTCAAAAAAATGAACGGTGGAAAAGAGGTGAAGTAAGGCTGGATGCTTTTCTGCCTTCATGTCTTTTTCAAAGCCTCTTCCATATCAGGGTGTAGAGGTGTCCGCTCTCCATCCCCTACACCAACAAAGAGGACCAGCTGAAGTATTTTAATTCCAGAAATCCCTACTGGCACCGCTTTCGTTCGTCTTCTGCATCTGGTCGAACTCATTTGTGAAGAACAAATGTGAAATATTATTCTGAATCAAATGTTGCTTATATTTTAGTAGCTTATTTTACTTTAAGGGGCAACTTGGCTGAAAGTGACACCATTAAAATAAGATGCAATTTTTGACAAAAAGTGTATTTTTAGGGGGTAGTACATCCATTATTGACTCCCCTGCCTTGACCTCTGGCATAGTTAGGCGCGGCAAAGGGGTCGCCTTGTACTCCGGCTCCTGTCGATCCCGATGCAAATCCAGAGTCGAGTCCACTGCCGCCGAACATGGCATCGTTGGGTACGTCTTGGGCATTGACAAGTGGGTCGTTGCCAAAGGGGCCACCCCCAGGGGCAAACGGATTATCTGTCAAGCCTTGTGGTGGTGGCCCAAAGGGATTGTTAGCGCCTTTCAAAAATGCTTAGGGTTGTACGATATTAAAATTGACAGGAACACCAAACCCTAAAAGCTGTATGAAAAAATTCCATCTATATCAAACATGGGAAGAGGAAGACGTGCTTGGAAAGAAGGGAAGCTGGTATAGGAGCAAAAATTAGCTTATCATAAAGTTAATTCTATGGAAACCCAGCCATGACCAATACAATGTTGAGAGGCCTTAAAAGACGTAGATGGACCAAGCCTCTGGCTGCCAAGCTTCGTTGTGGCACTGGACCCAAGTCCCCAATCATACAGCGACGAATCTCTCCATAGGTTACTGGCAACTCTCGCGAGCCTACGCGCTACTCAAGGATGGCGCTCACGCCAGGCAATACGGGGAAGCCTGCCGCGAAGTGAGCGACGGCGAGGACGTTGAGGCGTTCTACAAAGCCTACGCTTTTGAGGCCTTGGCGCGTGCAGCGGCAGTCAGCCAGGACCATTCCGGGGAGAAATCGTCGTGAAATTTTAATTGTCATTTACAATAACTTTGACCATATGCACCTCGAAGCGCAGTCCGGTGCGACGTGACAGCTCGTCGAGCAGATCGATATCCAGCCCCTGCAGCTGCCCATCCTCCTTGAGCATGCGAAACGGCGGCCAGAGATCGGTCATCACCTGCAGCGCACGGGGCTCTTCGGCCCGGCACACCGCAGTGGCCAGCAGCAGGATGAGCAGCAGCCCCTTTTTTACAGTAGTTTGTCCAAAATGCTTAATAGTCTCATCGCGTGCGTGCAAAATTTGTTGCAGGTAACCTTCACAAATTTCCGCGGTAAGAATCCCCGGCAAGGAGCGACCGCTTTCCACGAGCAATACCGGTGGCTCAGCTTGTAGCCCGGTGCTATCGAAAAGCAACCACCGTCCCAGGATAACAAAGAAGACGATCATGACCAGAAAGCGACCTAAATTTCTTAGAATGTTTCTTCTTTTTCTTTTTCTTTTTTGCCGCGTAAGCTTGGTCCGGCGAACCCGAAACCGTGGCGTCCACGGGCAGGTTCCACACCGCAACACAGAGCAAGGCGGTCAACATCATCCAACTTCTCATAAGACTTCACCTTTCAAGATCTTCTTGTCACAAACCATCGTCCACCCCGTAAAACTTAGCAGATTACCGACACGATTGAACGAGGCTTCTTTTGACGTTTCGCTGCTTGAGCCGCGGCGATGCGTTTCAACCAACGCGGCGTTACCTGTTTCCGGCCGGAAATGATCTGGAAGATGAAGCTGACTTCCTCGATCCGGTTCGGGCTTGTGATGTAATCGATGATCGAATGGTGCGGAACGATCAGAATATCCAGCCCGTCATGGGACGGCGTCCAGGCCAGGATGATGTTTTTTCCCAGCTTCCAGTTCCGGTGCAGGATATCGTCCAGCTTGATGATGCAGGACCGCCAATCTTGCCACACTAATAAAAATGCTAGAGATTTGCCCCTGTTTCTTCCTGCCGCTTATTTAATGGTTACTGTTAAATTAATAAGAAGAAAATAGTTGCAATAGCTAAAATATAATGAATGTACGATTTGGCTTACATATTTTTACATTGGGAGAAAGGGTAAAACAAAGTTATTTAGGAATGATACAAAAAACCATTTTAGAATTTTTAAAAGCAGTTTTAATTTTTTTTTTTGTTCTGTTTTAGTTGGTACTTGTCATACAGACTTGGGGATAGAGACTGAAAAGCTTAGCGGCTATTATGATGATCCTTGGGATTGGCAAGCTATTAAATCTAATCAAAAGTGGGTTGTGGTATTTGCATCATCTGATGATCCATGGATTCCAATTTCAGAGGCAAGGTTTGTTTCTAAAAACCTTGGAGCTGATTACCATGAGTTTTCAGATCAAGGCCATTTTGGAGGAGATTATCGGCTGGTGGAACCCGACGCTTCTACCAGATAGCGTTGTGCACCAGCCGGTCAGGAGACTTGCATCTGTTTGGAATCACCGATGCCAACGAACAACGTGGCGCCGATAGCAAACGCAGAATCTACCATCAATTCCTGCCGTTTCCCGGCCGTCCCCTGAAGATCGATCCAGCATGGGGCGACCCCATTCGACAGCTAAAGGATGGCAGCGATTGGTACATGTCCCCCAGGATCAATCGCCCACGTCTTGTGGGTGTTGGTGCTGATCAAGTTGATCACGCCGCCGCTGGTTTCACCCGAGTTCGTGGTAGATCCTGAAAAGTGGCCCCGCTTGGCCGCAGTGCTGCCCAACGCGCCGCCGGCACTTGCAACCGAGTTTGACTCGGCGGTCGAACCGATCGTTCCCGAAACGACCGCCCATGCCGCGACTGCTGATGCGTTGCCTGAGGCGGCCCGTGATGCTTCGGCGGTTGTCTATTCTTTAGAAAGCTACATTTGCTTCCAGCTAGACTGGTATGTGTAACTGCTATTTCACTTTGCGTGTTTCTGCATCCTGGATGGAAAACAATTCGGCTATTGAAAAATGACCGCCGTTCTTTAAAACACCATATTTCTCTCTTTTTCAGAAAAAAATGTTTTGTCATTAAACTAACTTAGAGAGGAATATAATTGAATAAGAATCTTTATGTAAACATTATTCCCCGTACCCCTACCGTTCGCATTTTTAAATTTCGTCCTAGAACCAGAGATATGACCTGAAATCTCAGCCTTATTTTCCCTGGACTTTGAGCTAAGAATTACGAATAAACACAACACGTGAAAAATAGAGTGGGCAAATAAACATGGCTAACTTTTCACTCACGAAACGATCTGCGTCTCCAAGTCAGAAATTATCAGTCCAAACAAATTCCACACCACAACACGTACTTTCTGTTAACTTTCTTTCGTATAACGGATCTCCAACACACCAAGAGCATCTGTTCTTTGTCATAAATCAACTTTTTATTTCCTGGATTTAAAAGTACAAAATTGTAACCTATGTTACACAATGTAAGTTTTTAGGGCTTTGGTAGACATAGTATGACAAATATCATCTTATATGAGGTGGATTGTTGGTAATTTTGACCCAGAATTAAACGGTATGAAGAACATAATAGCAGAAGGTTTAGCAAACAGCCAATTGTTTTGACATCAAAATGCACCCTTTGAGGCATCTTCCCCTTCCTACGTTTATACAACCACTCTTTCCATAAAAAGCTTATGTTTTAACAATGGGCAACTTGCATATCTTACAGGGCTTGCTTCGATGGCTGGAAGAGAGGTTGTCAAACCTAAAGGCATGGTTATTTGACATTTGGACTATTTTGATCTAACTGGTTGTCTCAAAATTTTGATCGGATGTGCTTGGGGGACATGATAGCACTGGAGGCCACGTAGCCACTTTGGTAGAGTAGCAGTTCTAATGTTCGTAAGATTATGAGATCCTTTGAATAGCAATTCCCAGCAAAGAACGCGCATGTGAAACATGTTGAAGATTCAAATTGAACATATAAAACGATATACCTAATAACCAAGCTTGCGATGTATTATCACATCATCCTCAGGGTATAAGAAACTTGGACAGTACGTACGATTTATAAGTATTTATTAAGTATCACGCGGCTCCTGAGTCGGATTGTCGTTGCAGGTTCATTCGCTTGATTCGCGACGCGAGCGTCGTCGGACGCATGCCGAGCAGATCGGCCGCACCGCCGGGACCGTGGACGCGCCAGTTCGTCTCGTTGAGTGCAGCCAAGATGTTGTCTCGCTCGATTTCTTTGATTTCCGCGTGAGGCCTTACGTGCGACCATTCGACCGGATTCGTCTTTGAAGTGCGAGCCGCAGCCTGTGGCGAGGATCTCGCTGATCGGGTTCTGGCTGAAGATGTAGGCCAGCACCCCGACCGTGAGCACCCACGGCGTCAGGCGCCGTGCCCACACCTTCCACCCCGATCGCGGCGCGCTCTGTTCCACTGGGCTCGTGCTCGCGAGGACGCTCACGCGAGCCTCCGATGGCGCGCGCGGTCGGGGGAGTGTCTCATGTCGCCCCCGATACGACGACGCGCGCGTCTCGGATCGAGGCTACGTGGGGCTTGGGATATATGCGGCTGCCATTGCATTTGAGGCGCCGGAGGTTTCCTACGACATCGAAATTCGTGAAGCTGACGTAAAGCGCCTCGCCGATCAGTGGAATATGCAGATGCGTCGGGCACCCACGGCCGCGGAGTTGAACGGGTTGCTCGAACAGTTTATTCGGGAAGAAATCTACTACCGGGAAGCGCAGCGGCTGAATCTGGATGTCAACGACACCATCGTTCGTCGGCGGCCGCGATTGAGACGCGACAATGTCGCTGCATCCAGTCGCTCGACTGTCTCGTCGAAATCACGCTTCGCACGATCTGCAATGCGTTGCTGGGCTTGTTCGTTGCTGTCATTCATTGGTAATGCTCTCCCAACCGTTCCCGTAGCGCATGCACTGCACGGGAATAGTGCGTCTTGACGCTGCCTTCGCTGCAGCCCATAGCGACCGCTGTACCTGCAACGTCCAGACCCTCAAATGCCCTGAAAACGTCTGTACACTTCCGAATAGCCATTAGTATACGTAAACAACGTGTCAAAGTTTGTAACTTGCAGCCCAAGGGGACTATGTTGGTGCTTTCCCATTTTTGGTCACTTAAAACGGGCACTATAACTTTTAATTTCCGTTAGTATGAGCCCTCTCGCGACATTCTAGGAGCACTGATTGAATACGATCACACCTGGAGAAAACAAACGAAAAAAAACAAATAAACACGTCAGCCGCCAGCATCGGTCGGGATTCTCGAATATACCGATTGCATTCAAACCGATGCCGCCATCAATCCAGGGAATTCCGGCGGTCCACTGTTCGATGCCGAAGGGCGGTTGATCGGGATCAACGGGCGAGGATCCTTTGAGAAGCGCGGACGTGTCAACGTCGGCGTCGGCTACGCGATCTCAATACAGCAGGCGATTAACTTTTTGGGGGTCCTGCACAGCGGCCGCGTCGTCGTTTCCAACATCCTTTGGGGATTCTGAGAGAGAAACTGAATAGGTGTATAATACAGAACCAGTCAGGCCAATAACCAAGCTAAAAAATATAGTGTACTCTATAAATGGATAAAAACAGATGTAGCCAAGATTTACGGGATCTTAGAATAGATGAACAAATGAGACCTCTACCCTGGCTGTGACGCTACCGTTGCTGGCGTTCTAATCCCAAACCTACCTCATCATCATCATCATCATGGTGTTGGTTTAGTAACCATGAGGTCATGGGTTCGAGCCCAGTCGGCGCCCATAAATTGCAAGCTATTGTAGTAATGCTCCACTCTTTGAGAATTATAGTAATATTAAGCAATATCAGCTCCGGACAGTATCAGAAGCCCTAAGTAGTTAATGCAGCTTTTACAGAAGACCTATAGCCAATAACTCACCACCACCTCATGTTTTACTTGTTTATCATATTACATCCCTCTTTCCTCGCTGCGGTCGCGGTCCCATGCTCGAGGATCGCCGCGCGGATCTGGTCGAGCGGGTCGGTTCGGTTGCGACGCCCCTCGCGCAGCTCCTCCTCCAGACCCGCGCTGCGCAGCCAGGAGAGCAGGGTAGACACGGGCAGCTGCCGCCGGCCCACCGCGCGCAAGAGGACCTCGTCCCTGGACATCTCGCTGGCGTTGAACCGGGCGCGCCGCATCGCGGCCCGCAGCGCCGCGGTACGGTATTTGCCGAACTGTTACGCGATCGTTCCAAGTTGCACAGAAAATCTGCCAGTTCAAATCGGTAGGCCGGGTTCTGCGGATGCTTTCGCACAAGTCCTTCAAGGATCTTATTGGCTTGCGTGAACGCATTGATCACCATTTTTTGGTCACGTGCACCACGATTGATTCGCACCCGATCTTGATAGGCCCGCGACAATTCAAGTTGATAAGTTGAATTATCTTGATCCAGTTCGATTCACTTACGGCGAGCACGATTTCACCGACAACATCGTGCATCTGGTGCTGGCGCGCCTGCCTGATGCACCGGCCGGAACGCGTGGCATCTCGCTGTTTCTGGTGCCGAAATTCTTCGTCAATGCAGACGGCTCGCTGGGCGAACGCAACGATGTCGTTTGCGCCTCGATCGAGCACAAGCTCGGCATCCACGCCTCGCCTACCTGCACCATGATCTATGGCGACGGCGCTCATGGCGATCGTTGAAGCTCTTCCGGGTCGGACAGCCAAGTGTCGAGTTGCTCGGTCATTGCGGTAATGTCCTGTTCGATGCGGTCGGAGACGATCCATTCCGGCATGATTTCGCGGTCAGCCACGAGGTTGGGCAACGAGATGTAATCGACCTTCATCATCAGCCGCTGAACAATACGGCCGAAGCGGAAGACCTTGTACACCACAGCGGTCGGCGTGGCTCGGGCGAGCATTTCCAAACTGGATAAAGAGCGATTGTAACGATTAAGCCCGACCGGGCCCTGCATTTGAAAGGACCCCGGGCTGGCTGGAGAAAGAACTTTTTTTTAGAAATAATGAAACAGCCTATTACTAAATATTCCAGTAAGCATTGTTTTCGGAGAGGGGTCGTTTTCCAGGCTAAAACCAATAAAAAAAAAAAAAAACCTATCTGATATAAGCAGGGAATCAGCACTCAAGAGACTCAAGGAAATTAGATGCCAACTCTTTACGCCCGTTATTCCCATTGTGGGACACACGCCGAATCGGTAGGGCACATTGTGGGACAGAGAAACATGCACTCTTCGGCTGATTTTACTTTAGAACCTTCCTTTTAAAAAAATCTTATTAATGGCGTCACATTCAAATGCATTTAAAGAACACAAAATACATGGTAGTGTTGCAATGACGTTGTACATTGTGTAAAAGAGGAGTACGTGAGTCGACAAACAACTTTAAGATAAAAGTTTGCACCATGTTTTATTTTACGCTCGCAATTGTTTTAGTAACTTCAGATAATTTCCAAGCGAAATATGACTTATGATGAAAAAGAAAATATAGAAATGATATTCATTTATCTAAGGTGGAGATTAAATAGTATTTGTTACCTATAAGTATGGAATAGGGCGCCAGTTTCGAAGAAAAAATAATTATCAACGCCATCTAGTGTTTGGCGTTTCTTGTTTTGTTTCGTCGACATTTGAATCAATATATATAGTTTTTCTCTGGAGCTCAAATGAAGCTCATGCCTTCATGGAGCTTTGAGTGTTGGCAGCCGAACTTTTATTTCTGATAATTTATGTTTGTTTTAAGTTGAGTTGATTATTCATTTAGTTCTGTTCGCTATAATTTTATCTTTTTATATATCTTTCTTTTTACACTTTTTGGACTCTGACCTGGATCTTTACTGTCTTTTGAAACTTTTTTTTATTTTTTTGTCAAAAGATGTTTCAGAGAATACAGGGTAAATTTTTTTGTCCTCTCCTCAACGCCTCGCTCTTTATGCTAAAGTTTGTTATTGTTTTAAAAAGTAGAGCTGTGAGAAGGAGTCAAACTTTAGCGGAAAGAGCGAGGCGTTGAGGAGGGGACAACCTCTTTCATATACGGAATAGTTTCTGTTCGTTTAAAGTTTTATTGTGGCTCCTTACTCTTTTTTTTTTTTATCTTGGATGCTCTGCACGGGCCTCTACTCAGACCAGGTGTGGCTTGCGCACTGCCCGGGTGCAGAAAATACTTTGACGGTTACGCGCGTAATTTCATGTTGCTTCAGCGCATCTTTGTCTTTTGTAAGTGCCATGACAAACCAGCGCGATAATTCTTCAATGGTAATGTTTGCAAGCGGCAAAAGCGTCACATCTTCTTTAAGAAACGGAATTTTTTTATGATTAAATGTAAAGTAGCATTATTAAACCAGTACCAATTCTATACTGTGACATAATGTTAGCTTACAACTAGATCTACGATACATGAGCAACAATTTGATTTTGATTCCTAACTTCAATTTAACGCTGAAGTTGTTAATCTGTAAGGATCTTAAAATAAATATTAGGTACACCAAATCGCAAAAGTTGCATACCCCTCATTACAACTCGAAAAGTTGCAAACCCCTCATCACTGAAGATCATTGTAGCCTAATTTATACCTCTGTACAGTCCACGATAGATAGATACATGATGCTATAATTTTGATTTTCTTCTAAGGTAAAGGAACTTGTAGAAATGACAATTGACCTAGAAAAGCTGCAGAAAGACGTTTGAATTCATTTCTTTTCCAGATGTTTTTGGTAATATCAGGAACAAATTTAATAAATGCAAAGTCATTATTAGATATCTGTAGTTTAACAACTGTCAAACCGTCTTGACTTTTATTCACGAGGCACGTGCTAATTACTGGATGCTGCTCGAGATTCCCAGGCGGCTTGCGGAACACGCGGAACACGCCGGCGAGGCGTCCGAGGCCGAAGTCGAGCGGCTGCGTGCCATTGAGGAAGAGGCGGCGAATGCGGGCGGCGTGACCGAGGCACGCACAGAGCTCGTGGCGGCGGAGCGACGCCAGGATGAGATTGACGCAAGCATCAACGAGGCGGAACAGCGCCTGGGCGAACTGAGGTCGCAGCATCTGAAATCTCTGGGCAGAGCATCCCTGTCCGATCAAACACGGCTGCTACCAGCAGGCGGCGCAGCCAATATCCCTACCTTCATTGCCCTCGTTGGCACGCAACTCGACATTGTTGTACTTCTGGATGGAAACTCCCCTCGACAGAGAATAGAAAGCACGATTAAGCGCGGAAGACTGAACACGTCTAAGGTTCTCGATATCGCAGAGTTTTGCGAAGTACGGGATGCGAAGGGGTCGTGCCTCACCCAGGGTCTTCCTTTTGGGAGCAACGGCAATTGGGCTGGTTTTGGTATTGGAATCCCCCTGTAGAGGAGGAAGAAGACGAACCGACAGCGGATGTCTTACAAACTTTGAAAGAACTCAATCTGACGGGAATCGATGTAGAGGCCTTACCTTCAATGGAGTTGAAACTCCTGTTAAAGGCCAAGATGGAGCGGGCACTCGATGATCCGACGGTATATTTGGCGTCAGCGAATGGGAAAACTTTTTCACACATATCGTTGCCAGCGAAGTGCGTGAGAGAACCATGCGTTACATGGAGCCAGGCGCAGAAGGCACTCTACTTTGGCATGAACTAAAAACCCAGGATGGTGACATTTCACTGGTAAAAAATCGCTATAGTTGCCTGGCATCAAGCGCATCACAACTTGAACGTGTATTGAGAAGCCGCGGCATTGATACTGTGTTGATAGCCGGCATTTGGGTGACATGACGTTTAAAGGCCAAAGTAAATAACTATCCCTTTCGAAATATGGCTAGACTAATCAGGGGAAAATATATGTGAGGTGACTATAAAAGGATGAACAAACGGGTATCTGTGGAGGATCATTGCAAGAGCACATAGGTTGTAGGGGGCATATATTGCTACTACTACTAACATATCACTGAAGCGCCGAGCCGCCCGAGGCCAACACGGCTGCGCAAGCTTCTCCTCCTCTCCTTCTTCCCAAGGGAAATTCCTGGATATGGCCCAGCTTAATTTATGTATACATTTTTTACTAAAAATAAAAATAAAAACGGTATGTCGAGAGGAAACCATTATTTGCAATGTTTTATAAAAGGTTACCAGAAAAAAATTAACTTGTCGAACTGTAAGACCAACAAGAATAAATTATTTTGGCTTCTTATTTTGATTAAACAAAAAAAAAACAAGTTTTTTAAAATGAAAGTGAGCTAAAAGATGCCGGATTAAACCTAGTCACAGCTAAGAATAAAAACAGGATAGCAAACTCTGACATTGGAATTACAGAAGTTGATTATGCAATTGCAGACACCGGCACTTTGGTGCTTTTAACAAATAAGAACCAGCCCAGAAGTGTCTCATTAATTCCACCTATACATCTGGCAATTGTCAGGCCTGAGAATTTAGTAAGAAATATCAACGATCTTTTTGTGATATTAAAAAGTAAAATCATCAATATTCCTTGTATTTCCTGAATTTTAAGCAAGACTGATTGTAAAATGGCTTTGTGTTTGCCAAGTTTTGTTTGTGGACAAAGCTTGTAATATGTTTACTGATCGAAAGAAAACTGATAATGGTTTGTAAATGAGGTAAGAGCGGTTAGAACAGGGAAAAGGGCAGCCAAGAGCACACAAATTTTTGGACTTGCATTCTTTTTTAACAACTTGGATTCTTTTTGTCTTTCTTTGGTTCTTATGTCATAGGGCTTGTTTGTTATGTGATAGGGTTTGGATGATACTTAATAGGGTATTGTTTCCTTTTGAGGGTAATGTAATCATACGTAATTTGGTAGATTTACTGGGAATGATACAATCTCGCGGGGCCTATGGGAAAATCCCGCTTGTAACTGAAGAGGGTACACACTTGGGGGTTACACGTTGGATTGGCACACACGAGGATGTTACGTTTTAGAGGCAGGGTTTGTTGAGTATAATGGCCAAGCTCAGTCATAACATGTTAGCAGTACGAAGGTGGCTCAAAATTTAAGTATATATAACGGATGCCAGGCAAGATCCTACGCCTATCGCCGGCTGAAGCGTCTATTATATTCAGCCCATAACTCACATATTATAAATTGAAGGCATTATGCACATCCTCTTGTGCGCGACTCTGTACAACCCTTATCTCCTGAGCGAGATCAATATCTTCATCTGAGAACGTGTCTTCGACATTGCGGTCACTCCCTGTTCTTTGTCTCTGGTCATCTTCTTGCGTGGAGAGAAGCGTGGTCCGGCGCGCGGGCGGCGTCGCGCATCGCCAGGGCCACGATCTGTCGGGCCAGGAGCACTGTGCGCCCGGAGCTGCGCGCCACCTCGTCGCGCATCGCCGCCGAGTAGCCCATGCAATGCATGACGATAATGTCGCTGTCCGACAGCTCGGTTCCAGCTTGCCGGCCATCCCGGCCATCTCGGAAGTGATCCCGGGCTACGAGGTGGCGCTGTGGAACGGCATCATGGGCCCGGCGGGTCTGCCGACCCCGGTGGTGGCGCGCCTCGCCTCGGAGATCGTCGCCATCGTCGGCAGCCAGGAAATGCGGTCGCGTCTTGGCGAGCAGGGCTCGGATCCCGTGGGCAGCACACCCCAGGAATTCGCCGCTTTCGTCGCCGCCGAGCAGCCGAAATGGGTAGAATTACTTGGCGAGGTCCTTGTCGAAGTATTTGCTTGATTTTCGTCTTCAAATTTCGCCACTGGCTGACAAAATCCTCGTTTTTCACCTATTTGATTTTTTTCTTTCTTTAATACATCCTTTCCTTTCTTGGTTTCAAACGACATATGTATATGCATATATTTATTTTTGCAGTTACAAGCCAAAGACTTAATCCTTTTTGTTATAGTAGCTACAATACTATTTATTTGAAAGCTGTTCAAGAAAAACATCTTGCGAGTCACCAATGTTGGTAAAGCCCCACGCCATGAACTCGTTGAAACCGTTAATAACACCTAGTAACCCGGCGACCGAGTTACCACGTATCTGTTCATCGCCCACAAACAAATGCACGTCGTAGGTTAAATTTGGCAGGCTAAATGCATCGTGGCTATCGAACGCAAACAGTCCGTGGCCGCTAGCTGTCCGGCTTGGGGCTACCGCCCACGCATGCACGCTAGAACTCTACATTTTAGATTGGAAGTCCCCTTAGGAAAAACAACAGACAAACACGTACTTATGACAATGTTTCTCAGGTAAAATACTAAAACTACTTCTACTAATAATACTGAGAACTCACTGCAGCACCAAGCCACCTGAGGCTAACATAGCTACGCATGCTTTTTCTTCATCCTAGTCTATTTAAACTCTCCCTCTTTACACCCTCCCAGGATGTTCTAATTTCCCTGGCCCAGTTACAGGAGAGCTGCACAGTGCCCTCTTGGTTCTCTTGAAAGAACAACGTGTCTCGAAGGGAGACGGCGACCATGAGTGTTTCAATCTCATGGAATCCGTCGGGACGCTTACCCAGTACTTCTAAGAAGAGATTTAGCTTCGCGGGAGCATCGGCTCGATAGACCGGGCCGATTCGATTCGAGTCCATTGTATTGACCGGCTCTAAGGCGCAAAATCGCTCGGAATCGCTGACCGGGGAGCGGCACACGGCTAGAGCGGCTCGGTGATCGGCAGGTCCTCCCACATCAGCTGCAGGAAGACCCCGATGAAGAAGGAGAGGAAGGTCATCAGGAAGACCGCCGACGGGAAGGCCACCATGTAGCCGCTGCCGATGACGAGCGGCAACTGGCCCAGGAAGGCATCGCCCCCCACCTGGGTGAGGTTCATGGCCGTTTCGGCCTCGGCACCCGACCAGTTCCGCATCGATTTTCTCAGGCTCGTAACTTTTGATGACAAAGATTAAATTTGATGAAACTTATATGTTTTAAATCAGCATAAAAACCCAATTCTTTTGATGTATCTTTTAGTATCCAAATTCTGTTTTTTAGAATTTTGTTTACTATTGAGCCGGGTCGCTCCTTACTACAGTTCGTTACCACGAACTGTTTGATTCTTTAATATTCGTAGTTCATATATCAGTTTTATTTCACGTCATGGGCCTGCCCATGCTGAGCAGCGTGATGAACAGATCGAGCACGGGGGAGATGGAGGCGCGTCCTGCATAAGTCTTGCTCGTGTGCTCGATGAACCGCTGCACGCCCAGCGAGGAGAAGGAGTGAGACAAGGGAGAGAAGCGTCGTGTATGTGCTTCGCTAACCTTGTTGGAGCTTGCAATGATGGCACCGCCGACAGGAACCATGAAATTCTTGTCTGTCGACTGAACAAACGCGTCCAACTGTACCGGATCTCGGTGCCTCTGCAACTCGATTCGAAGCGCTAGAACGGACGCTCGAAGTCCCGAAAAACGCCTATTTTTCGGGTTAAAAAACTTTTTCTTGACAGCGGCTCCAACCGACTTAGCTTCTCTCCAACGGCGGACGACACGCCGCAGTTAACGCTTTGGAGGTAACACCATGTCGCTCACTCATTGGGATCCGTTCAGAAATTTCGCTCGCTTCGATACCGGGGTGGGTGGGCCTGATCGCCTACGCGGTGGGGCGCGTCGACTTTACCGAATATCTGGATGTGCACTACGTCCCCGGCACCGGCGAAATCATGGTCTTTGTGGCGGGTCTCTGCGGCGGCGGCCTTGGGTTTCTTTGGTATAACGCACCGCCCGCGGCGGTCTTCATGGGCGACACAGGCTCGCTGGCCCTTGGCGGTGCCCTGGGGGCCATCGCCGTGGCCTCGAAACACGAGATCGTCCTGGGGTTGGCTAAGAAAGATGCGCAGCTGATCAACCTGAGCTTTGCCGGTTCACCCAACGCATTGTTGCGCAGAGCTCTAGCGGCAGCACGGCAGCGCGGGATCTTGCTGGTAGCCGCGGCAGGTAACGGTGGTCCAAAGGCGCGCGCTCTGTATCCTGGTGCCTATCCAACGACGATCGCGGTCACCGCAACAGATCAGAAGAGTAAGATATATGACCGTGCAAACCGCGGTGACTATGCGCCCGCCATGCGTGTTCCCGGTTTCGCCCGGAAGTTCTGCACGATGATTTCCTGGAGGTGCCCGTACTCGTCGTGCAGCCGACGAAGGGCGAGTAGCGCCTCGATGCGTTCCCGTCGGGTCTCACCGATCCCGATGAGAATTCCCGAGGTGAACGGCACGGAGTGTTCGCCGGCGAGGCGGATCGTCTCGAGGCGCGCGTCGGGGTCCTTGTCCGGGCATCCGTAGTGGACCTGGATATCATGTCTCAGAGCTCTTATATTAAATCCCGACCGGATTCGGTGAAGGGGAAGTTGGGGGGCGAAACCTAAAATCTTGGAAATGCTTAGAGTGGAGGGATTGGGATGAAACTTGGTGGGAAAATAAGTACAAGTCCTAGATACAGAACTGACATAACCGGAACGGATCTGCTCTCTTGGGGAGAGTGGGGGGGGGAGGTTTAATTCTAAAAACTGGGAAAAAATGAGGTATTCGTGCAGCATATTTTGAATTACCGCGTTAAAATTTTTATCGTAATAAACCACTAAGGTCGTATTTTCTAATAGATATATATTGATGGCGGGTTGTCTGAGTGTACACGCTTCTTCCGAAACCTGGAAATTCTGCTTGTGAACCAACAGTTCTCTTCTTTTTTTATTCCTTTTTTTATTGGATTTTTTGTAGGTAGAACCTTTTATTTTGAACATTAGTTAACGTTGAAGTTACGTGCTGGGCAAGAAGCTCAATGTTAAGTCGATGAGTAACTTCATCTCCCTTTTGTCTTTGTATTGAAGTAAGAGCTTTGGCTTGGTTCTTTGGCTTCCATCTTTCATGAAGAAAAAACGCAACATCTCCAGATGTTAGTTAGTCTGTCTCTTTTAGTATCACTGTGAAACTGAAGTCAGAGGAGGGTGTGGTGACAGTGTCAAGCAAGGAGGATGTACTGCTACTTGGGTGTGTTGTCTCGCATCTTCAATTGTGTCATATTCGGCAATGTGAGCAAGGCTCAGCGTTCTTCGATGCATCTCAATGCCGGCAAATCCCAACATATCCTGCCAGATGGCATCGAGTTTGTGAGTCAGTGCCTGCTCACTTCCAAGTTGGTCACCCTGATCTTCATAAAGTTCGCGCGGATACAAAATTCCGGTGCGCTCATTACGCCAGAGCTGGCTGAATTCCCGGACAAATTCTTGCCAGATCTGTCTGTACAAAACATGGAGTGTTTTTCCAGTTAAAATGTAGATCTGGAACGTAACTAAGAGCCAAATTCTGACTCAGGAAATCTGAATTTTTACAGAGTTTGGCCTATCTTTGAGCACGGTTACAAGTCACCCAAAGTTCAAGTCTTTCTTTTACGAGTAGGCTCTCAGAGGTAAATTACGAAGTTGCTGGTTGAACTTGCCTGAAGCCATCATTTTGGGACTGATTAATTTTTTTAGTGAAAACGTCCCTGATACGGCGCCTTTGCCGGTGCGCCCTGAGCGCGAACAGGTGAAAAACAAGAATGATTGGTCCCCTCTGCCAATCACAATGATTCCGCCGAAAGCCAATCCCACGCGCGGCACAAACGAGAAAAAGAATGAGAAGGCAGAAGAGGAAGAAATTTGGTCGAAATCGCAAATCGCCGACGCCAAGGCCCAATGCAAAACAATCCTCAAGTCGCTGAACGCCGTGCCGCCGGCTTCGACCCCGCCCGCGTCGACACGGTCCTCTGCACCCACATGCACATCGACCACGTCGGCTGGAATACCCGGCTCGTGGACGGCCGCTGGGTCCCGACCTTCCCGAACGCCCGCTATCTCTACGCCGAGAAGGAGTGGGCGCATTGGAAGGACGCGCCCGAGGAAGGCGGCCCGATCATCGCCGACTCCGTCCAGCCGATTTTCGACGCCGGCCTCGCCGACCTCGTGTGGCCCATATGGAGTCAAAGCAAGTCAGTGAATTGGAATGAGAAATCATATGATCACTAAACTCAACCTCGTGACATAAACTTCATTTTCAAACTACAACTTCTAACGTCTTTTATTAGCATTAAATAATAAACTGATTTCAGTATTTTGACACTTTAAATATTAAATTTTCGTCAAAAGGAGACTTGAAGTGGCTTAAGTTTAATAATTTGGATGCCACACGAAGTAGCAACTGGCAGTGGCAACGCACTTAATATTAGTAACATCAAGTTGTTTAAAAATATGTAGTAAATATTGAATTGATAAATATGTTTGATGTTTAATATCAAAATCTTCTTGAGTTAGAAGGCTTAAAATATCATTTTTAAACTTACTATTAAAAATTTCAGCCGCACCTATATTATCATTTTCATAGATTACGGCCCTAATGGCATTATAGCCAATATCCATTATTGCAGAGCGCATTTTTCTCGAAGTTGTGGCTTTCGAAGCGATTAGAGACAATGAAGCTTATGTTTCGCGGGCGGTGGCGAAGAACCCAAAAATTCCGGCCTATGCAGGAGGGAAATTTCCCTTATCGACCTATCTTGCTGATAGGGTACGCAAAACCTTGGCAACTCCCGGCGATTGGAAAATGTTGCCCGACCAAGTGAGCGAATGGTTGCGGCTACAACGCGATTTTTCAACCATTCCGGGCCAAGAGAGCTGAAAGAAAACTTGATTGACTTATCTTGTGATACTTCTTTAAAACAAAATTTTCAGAAAGCATCTATAATTCAATTTTGGCTAGATATTAAGAATGAATATGATATTGATGAAATCTTATTTTTATGAAACAGGATTTTCTGCTACAGCTGAAATGAAATTCTTTTGGTGTTTGTTTGATTGCAGAAGGTGAGCTTTATGTAAGCTATCTCAACATTGACACTGACATTTAACAAATCGTCGCGAGTCTCGGCACGCCCTGGGAGCTCGATACGCGCGGGGCGATCCTCGTGCTCGAGGACGTGACGGAGCTGCCCTACCGGATCGACCGCATGCTCCAGCAGCTCCGCGCGGCGAAGAAGCTCGAGCCGGTCGTCGGGATCGCCCTCGGCAGCTTCACGGACTGCGACGACGAACGCCATCCGGACTGGCCCGTCGAGCGCGTCCTGCGCGAGACCCTGGGCGACCTCGGCGGGTACCGATCAGGATATCCAGATCTCCAACGCCTTTGTCCGCTTTTACTTTTGCAATGGTTTCTTCAGCATATTTGCGAAGCATCGCCAATTCTTTGACCGTTCCCACCAATGGAATCATGATCTCTGGATGAGCTTCGACTCCTTTTTCATTGCACAGAATCGCTGCTTCAACAATGGCGGTAACTTGCATTTCGAGAATCTCTGGATAAGTGATGCTCAAACGGCAACCGCGGTGTCGGTGAACGGGCGGAACGCCTCCCCGTACTCGAGGCTGAGGCCCATGTAGGGCTGACCGCCGACCCAGATCTCGGCCGGGCCCGGCAGGCCGGGTACCGCGTTGACGACACCGACCTTGCCCTCTGGCACGCGCGGCTGCGGCAGAGCGGAGACTGCGTTGGACAGGGTCGCGGCGAGAACGAGCGTGAGTAGACCTGTGCGGTCCCGAAGCGCGAGCATGGTTCCTCCTGTTGTCCGCGACTGCAGCGGCCGCGACTTCACCGGTGAAGGCGCGCGGCGCTGGATCGACGCGGGCGCGGAAGCCGTCTTCTTCTCCGGTCCGGGATCGACCGCCGAAGCGCGCGAAGAGATCCCGCTGCTCCTGCATGGCGTCACCCTCGACACGATGCGTACGATCACGCGGATCGGCAGCATGGGCAGCTGCACGACCAACAGCGTGGTCGCGCCGATCCTGGCCCTGCACCGCGCGCGCGCGCTGGTGGCCGCACGGGAGGAGGCGGTCGAGGAGGAAGTGAAGGAGTGCTGGCCCGCAGCGACGTCCCCTCCACTGTGTTCCGCAGCTGCTCGACGCGCCGTGCCACTCTCCACCAGCTCCCGTGGCGCATGCTTGTCCCAGAGTGACATGGGAACTTGGCCTAATGAGGACACGCAAGCAACACAAACGAACGGATAAGCACCACATAGCCACACTGCGAACAGCATGTTGTAAAAATTTTGATTTGCAGTATTATACTTAGATGTGTATTTAGTATGCTCATATATCAATTAAAACCACATTCAGTTGAAACAAAATATTGATTTAGAAATAAATGCTTAATATTTGGTGATTTAGGATTTCTGTATTGTAATATTTGTTTCCAATTTCGAATTAACAAAATTAGAAAACATTAGGCTTTGGTGAAAATTGAACATTAAAAAATTGTTGAAATCAAACACCATCCCGGGCGGCAGCTATATCTACCGGGCGTCCAAGGCCGCCGTCCTGAATCTTGGGCGCAACCTCGCCACTGACCTGCGTCCAGAGGGCATTGCGGTGGGCATTTATCACCCAGGCTGGGTGCGCACCGATATGGGGGGCGAGGTCGCGGATATCGGTGTTGAAGAGGCCGTTGACGGCCTGGTCACGCAATTTGAAGAGCTGTCCTGCGACAGCACCGGCTGCTTCAAGACCTGGGATTAAGGGGGACTCGTTGTCCATCGGGCAAGCTGAGCACGTCGTAGTAGAACTCGGTTTCCTCATCCCAAAGTCCGATGCCTTCCGATGCCATGTTCGTCATCGCTTTCGCAATGTGCAGGAAGTGCTCAAAGAACTTAATAGCGATGTCCTGATACACCGGGTTGTGTAGCGCCAGCTCCAGCGCGATGCGCATCATGTTGAGACTGAACATGGCCATCCAGCTGGTGCCATCGGCCTGTTAAGGTAAATTATAAAAAAAAGATGGACATCTTAAGCATTGTTGAAATCAGAACCATTCAAAGACTTTTACTCTATATAATTGAGTGGTATACACTCTTGGACTTTGAAAACCCTGGACGCCCCTTCCGTTCGTACATGTGGGTATAATGCACCTCAGTCATATCACTGTTGTAATTCTGGGGTAATTCAGAGAATGGTCGTAAATGATTAGATGTATTCATCGAAGAAAAACCTGTAGTGGTATGGCGATTACCCCAGCCCTGAGTTTTGGTAGAATATTAGGAAGAAATTTAAGCTAAAAAATATGAGTGATGCATTGCCATTGGAAGGATTGCGGGTAATGGAATTTACCCATGCAGTTATGGGACCAAGTGCCGGATTATTGCTGGCGGATATGGGGGCAGAAGTTATCCATATTGAACCTCCGAAGGGAGATCATACCCGTCGATTGAAAGGCTTCGGTACGGGGTCAGGATGATGGCTTCAAAAAATAGTGCTCAGCCAAAGGGACTTTGGATGTTCTTTAAGTTAAATGCTCCTCCGGCGAATTTAACAGCCCCTGATATTTTTTAAAATACAACCCCACATGGATGCCATCCATCAAAGCGTGGTGCCCGCTTACTGACAACGGCATTTTGACTTTTTCGCCCTCGGTATAATATTTCCCCAGGACTATTTTCGGGCAGGTATCCTCTGTTCCCAATGTCTACAGCTACCCAAAATTTGAAATCTCTTTTGATGACGTAGAATGCGTAGAATCTTGTTGAATCGTTGGCAAAAGAACAAAAAAAATATGTCCTCTTGTTCAATAAAAATGACGCAAAACAGTGATTTGAATTTCATCTTTATTCCAACTGTCTCCTTCAAAATGACAAGTGAATTAAATACGATTATTTAAGTTTTATTCGTGGCTACTATCGCCTCTAAAATAACTCAAAATCTGGTGCCAGCCGGGGAAGTAGTTGTACTTGGCGATGTTGTAGAAGCCGAGGTTGGCATCGACGATCGGCATCGAGAACTCGGTCGCGTCGATCGCGCCGCGCTCCAGCGCCGGGAAGATGTCGCCCGCGCCGAGCAGCGAGGTCGAAACACCCATCTTCTGCATCACCTCGGCCCCGAGGCCGAAGAAGCGCATGTTCAGGCCCTTGAGATCGTCCAGCGAGTTGATCTCTTTCTCTTAAAATGTGGTCCCGGTTTGTCAAGCAGGTCCCACCAAGCCAATGAGTTTATTTACCTGCATGAAATTGAAGCAGGGATTGCCCTTTATATCAAGCTATTTGAAAACATACTAATTAAGAAAGAAGCATGAAACTTTGGTCAAAAGGTTATTCCATTGACAATGCCGTTGAAAAATTTACAGTGGGTAACGATCGTATTCTGGATTTGAAACTCGCCAGATACGACGTACAAGGGGGAAAAAAAGAAAGAGAAAGAGAGAAAAGAAAGAGAGGAAAAAGAAAGAGAAAAAAGAAAGAGAAAACAAAAGGGAGAGAGAGAAAAGAGAGAAAGAGATAGAGAGAAAGAGGGGGGAACAGGTAATAGAAACAGGACTTTACCCTTTCTGTATGTTCTATCTCCATCATTTCTTTCTTTTGCTGGAAAGACCTCTTCCTTTGATCCTTTGGTAAAAGTTCTGCTTCCTGTTTCGTTTGCCCAGCGGGTCTACGACGCTATGACCCTCATGGCTTGGTTGGAACAACCCGAATCTCGCGAAAACGGATTCGTGGTGTTCGGCTCCGGTAAGGCAGGCCCCGTAACGGGGGCCGCGATCGCATTGTTTCGATCACCAAGTCTTCTACGCGTCTCGATCGAAACCAATGGATTCCGGTTCGCGAACATCGAGCACGTCTACGATTTCGACTTTCTCCCGGGTGCCACCAAATATGTCATCGGCTACCCGGACCACTACGTGCAGTCGACCGAGCGCCACCCGATGGACTACCTCTGCGCCAAGCTCGCCGAGCGCGGCTGGGACAAGGGCACCATCGGTATCGAGATGGACAACTACTGGTTCTCCGCCCGCGCCTATGAGCGGCTGCAGAGCGGTCTGCCCGACGCCAAGTTCAAGGACACCACCGGTTTCATCAACTGGCAGCGTGCGGTGAAGTCCGAGAAAGAGCCATCCACTTGCCAATTTCAACCACCAGATTTTAGTTTCACTGTCCTCAGTGCTTTTATATTTTTATATCTTTCGTCGAACTTAATTTGCACTGCCTGTCACGCCTGTAGGAACTTGCAGCAGAGGAACGGAGCATATTCGTTGCTGCTGCGAAAGTGCGTGTCATAAAATTCATTGAAAATACGAAACAAATCGTGAGAATCGTGGCATATCCGGAACATGTTCGAGTCCAAAGGTCGACTTTGACATTCCAAAAACCCGTATTTCTTTCACCGGTAACGGCTTTGCGAATGTGCGCCTGGTTCCACGGAGTCGATCCTGTGGTGATCCAGTCGTGCGAAGTCAAACGCGCAGGATTTTCAGCAGGGTGTCCCAGGTAAATGGCAGTCGCGTTGGCAAACGTTGGTTCCAGTTCGGTCCACCAATCGTTGTAAAAATTCGTCAGCCGCTTGACCACGGTTGGATTTGACTTGTCTAAATCGATCAAAGCGAACAAGTACTACGAAAAAAAAATCTTAATTTTTGAAAAGATAGTCTCAGTATATTCTATTTCTCTTTTTTCCAGATAGATAATATTATAAGAATTCAGTACTGTGTCAATTCTATTACCCCGTTGTTACGTGCCTTTAGGGGGTTTGGATTTTCAAGCCAATGAAGCTGATTATAAGTGTCACAGTGAAACTTATCCCCTTTAGTTTGTTTTTCTTACTTTAAATTTTAATGCTGCTCCTTACTTTCAGTTGAAAAAAATCTTTCATATTTATTTTTTCATTGTTCTTCAAAAAATGCTAAAAAATACTGCACCCCCTTCATGGAAATTTTCTTCCCCCATGACAAATTCCTCCATGGAAAGATCCATCTGCATAAACCCCTCCCCCAACCAAGAAAAATCCCCCTGAAAGTGTCTATACACTTCCCAATAACCATTACTATGTGTAAACACTGTGGGGATAGGCCGCAGGGAGAACAATGACGCCAGTTGCTCTAGAGTGCGAGACACGGGCGACCGCTGAGGCGGATCGACCGTGGCACCTGCCGCGGCGGTGGTGGCAACAACACTTGTATCTCGTTACCCCAGACCCGAAGCCCGGTACCCGGAACCCCAGACCCGAACGCTTACGCCGGGATTTCGATCGGGGTATCGGCCTGCCCGGTGATCTGCCGGGCGTGTTCGTCGAACCGTTAATGGTGTTGTCCGTTCCATCGAGTATATGGAAGAAGAATTGCGCGCTATGGGGTTTCGGGTCGAGATTCTTTCACCTGATGCCTTTCGAACCGTCCCATGCCCGGGTTATGCCGAAATTCGTCTTGCACTGACGCGGCCTGCCACGGTTCGCAAGCACCTGATTGCATCAGGATGCAAGCATCTGCACATTGCGACAGAGGGGCCTTTGGGCCTGATGGCCGGCAATGTGGCGCTGATATTGTGGGCGGTCCCCCTGACCCTTTTCTGGTCGTGGTACGGACTGAGCGCGAACGATATCAACTTCGGGACGATGTTCTTTTCCCGGCAGGTGCATGACGCCGTTTTCCAGGTCTATGCGCAATCCATCGGTGTGGAACCCCATCTCATCCCGGGAATGATCGCCTGGGCCTGCATTTTTGACACTGCCCTGATCGGTGCCATCGCGGCGTTTCGCTGGCGCAAGCACTGTTATTGGCAAAGGAATGGTGTTCCCGTTCCTGGTGTTGAACCGGTTGCCAATTGAGAAGTCAATAAAGGAGCCACCGACCATTGGCAGAGTGGGAATGGCATCGAATGAACCGCCGTCGTATTGAATGGTGCCCATGCCCGCTTCCTGGACACCGCTGACCTGGCGAAAGTTCAACTGACCTGTGAAGGGCTTGCTTTCCTTTTTAACCTTCGCTTTATAAGCATCCCGTTCTTCTATCTCAAAGTTTTAGTTGGATGTGTTAGAGGAAATGATTTGCGTTGGGGGGTTCCATCCAATTACAGATAGTCCTCGAGTAATAGCAGTCACACTAACCTTTTCAATTTCAAACCGAATGAGCCCTTTTTTGAAGTTTTTACAACAACTACTTCTATAGGAAGTGCCCTGGTCTAAAAAAAAAAAAAAATATATAAATAATACATTGTGCAAACATCGTTTTCTACTTAGGCACCGGAAGATTTGATAAATGTTTTCCAAAGGAATTGTCTATGGATAGTTGTAGCTACCTGTTCGACTGACAGTATGTCAAACAACAAGCAGTACGAAAGATTAGGATTCATTTTAATTTGAAGGGCTATAGTGAAAGGAAGGTTGAGATGGCTAGGACATGGTTTTAGGGACGAAGGATGAGAAATTGTCAAAGATTGTTCTTTTGGCTCATCCATCGGGGGCCAAACGAAAAGCTGGTGGAATGGAGTTGGCGATTGTTAACGAACGTGCCATTCGTCGAGTCGAGATCTTCTAACGTAACGCTGTCACCGTGCACGGTGATAGCGGCGTGCTTACGGGAAATATTGTCGTCGGCAATATACAACTCGCAGTCTGCATCGCGCCCGATGATCAGCCGCTCTTTGTTCAGTGGATGCTCCGCACCACCGTCTATCGCTACTAGCTTAAACACACTGAAATCGCCCTTTTTTGCCTTTGCTTCGTGCCGGATTGTGTGATGCCGTGATTTGCGGCGGCGCGGATACGCTTTCTCCGCTGACGATCAATGGTTTTGCTTCTTTGGAAGTGCTTTCAGACGGCATCGCCAAGCCTTTTTCTGCCAACCGCAACGGCATCAATATCGGCGAAGCGGCCGCATTTTTTGTAATGACGCGCGATGCCGATTTTGACGGCGAAATGCAGTTGCTGGGCTATGGTGCAAGCAGCGATGCGGACAAAAAAAGATTTGTGAAATTTGCGTGATAATTAACATATCCTAAATAGTGTGTACGATGTGGTATGTACATAAATCACAAACAGGCAGCAACAATCGACAAGAGCCATAATCTATAAAAGGTTTGTCGTTTTATCGATAAAAAACTTTTAAATTTTTATCTATTATGATTGAGTATTAAAATAATTATTGCGAGGGGGGCACACTGAGGGGGCCAATTTTGAGGGCATTCTGCAGCTCTAGCGATAGCTTAGTGGGATTAATCGAAGAATTTGGCGACAACGCGGAAAAAATCAGTGCTATTTTAGGGAGTTTGAAAAAGCCACCTCAAGAGCTGCGTTTCTTGTTCAAGGAGCATGCGGCAAAATCAGATACAACCTTGTTTTAACTTTAGCCATTAAACCTATTAATCTATCAATGCAAGATTGCATTGATAGAACCCTCTATTCAAAATTAAATTTAATTAATTTAAGTGGATTTAAGCATTTATCCTGTAAGCATCTTTTATTTACATTAGTAAACTAAATGTTAACTTAATTACAAGTCAACGAAGTACAAAATCTACTTTACTACGGGATGCAATTAATCTTCAGTGATGGAGCTAAGCGTCACACCCATTTTTAAAATTAAACTGGAATTAAAATAAATGTTTTACAACAAGATACTTTTGGTACCTTCTGCTCTTAAATACCTCACTTCTTTCTTTTAGTTATTGTATAGGTTCCCGCAGATAGATTTTGTTGTGACATTCCTGTTCCCAAATTACTCCAAACAACAGGTTCGTATGGAGGAACCCCACCAGTGATGTTGTTAATTGTAATACCGCCACTATCGTCATTATAACAAATGATTTCGGTTATTGTATAGTCTATTTGTATTTGAGGGTTTTGTAGGAGTGTTACTTCCAAGGTGTCTGTACAACCCGAATTATCGGTCACAGTTCACACACACACACACACACATTCTCGCTTATTATATAAGATTATTAGGTAGTTGTGGGAATGGAATATTCAATGGTGACCAGACGTTGATAAAGGCGGTATCGCATGGGACAAAGCTGGAGATGGTGCTGCTTCAGACCGTGAAACTTGGGAGAAGTTCGCTGCCCAATGCTCCAGCAGTGGTGTGAGGGACTAAGTCGAAGTGAGTGAGTGGGAATGGGTATTGGTAAAACAATTATCCATAGCCTGACAGACGCCAGTGAATGCTGGCTGATTGCCGAGTCAGCGCATCCTATTGGTTTTGCCAAAGTAAAATGGAGCGTGCCGGTTCCTGATTCCGGTATGCGGGGGGCTCAGCTTTGCAAACTTTATCTCGACCCTCAGGAGACGGGCAAACACGTCGGAAGAGAGATGTTTGAAAGCATTATTGCCAGTGCGCGCCACCGTGAGGAAGGTTATCTGTGGCTGGAAGTGCTGCTAAGCCGCTATTGAATCTGATTTCGAAACCCTGAAGAGAATTCGGTGTTCAGGCCGAAACGGCTTCGAGGTGATTTCGAACGCGCTCGAGAAAACCCTCGGCAAAACGCAGTTGTGAGCGTTCTGCACGTTTCAAGAACCCGGCCGTTGCGCGCTCCGACAATGGTTTTCCCTCGTACTTCAGAAAACTCGCCAGTCGAGGGGGTCGTCCAGCGACAGGATCCAAGCTCGCGTTACACATGCTACAATATCCGGTGTATTAGAAGTATTTGCTCCGCGCCTGCTTGGTGACGCGGCGTTTTTTCGCTGGCTGGAAGAGAATTGGAAGGGCGTGTTCGCGCTAGATCGCGAGCAGCTGGATCGCGCGGTTGAAACGAGCGTTCAGGCCAAGGCTGATATCGTCGCGCGTGATGAGATGGAAGCGGGTGACCGCGCGTTGCTCAATCTCGGCCATACGTTCGGTCATGCTATTTTATTAAAAATAAAATTTCAAAAGTTACAACATGATTATAACCGTTAGATTATTTATTTGATTATTATTTATCTGGAAACTACAGAGAAAAGGAAGATTTAGGCGAGTAGTCGGCCTTGAGGCTTCTTCAGTAAGTGTTTGTCTGTATAACGCTTATGTAGACTTTTAAAAGAAGTGGGTGCAAAGTATATTATCTGGAGAATGTCATGCTTAATTGAATCATGATGACAACTAGTAAAAAATATACACAACTTACGAATTAACTCACTTATCGAACTTCTATATTCGTAGTTTTTTATTAATTATATGTCTCCCCCTCTTCAACATTTCCCTCTTTACACTAAAGCTTCTATTTTGTAGCAATTCCTTACAAATGGCCTCTAAATCACAAAGGCCGTGGAATAAATAGTTGAAACCACTAAAAATACTTTAGCGTAAAGAGCGAGGTATTAGGAGGAGGTGATCCCTGCGATCGACTCGATGTATGCGGCCATTACCACGGCCGCCAGGGAAAGTGGTATTCGCCTGACCTATGTGCCGGTGCATTACGAGCGCGCCGGATTTGATCAGCCGCAGCCCCTCGAACACCAGCGCAGTTTCGCGCAGTCGATTGAGGACTTCCTCGGCCACCAGGCGCGCGCGGCACAAGCCGCATCGGCAACGGTGAATGTCGGTATCGGCGCTCATAGCCTGCGCGCGGTGTCGAAAAATTTAAAACTTACAGACAGACTTAAAAAAGACAATTTAGTCCTTTTGTATACATTATGTTTTAGCAAGTACAAGGATTTATTATATCTGGTGCGTACACTAGAGGTAACCAAAAGTCCAAACCCTATATACAAATAAGATTGAATAACATGGTTATAAAAGACGTATAGATAAGATAGAAGAAAAGAAAAAAAAAATGAAAGCTATAAACCTAGAGTAATTTTAATAGACGCCAAAGTTTTATGCTCATGCCAATATTTGTGGTTTTCCGAGATTGGAGAAAAAAAACTTGAAAAGTGACGAGTAAATAATTACTTCTTATACCCTCTGGCAATAGCCACATGAGAAAAAATTGGAAAAATTAAGAGTTTATTAACACGGAATTCAAGCCTTTATTCCCAGCTTTCCTGTAGCTTCTTCAGTAATCAGATCGATGAACTGGTTTTTTAATACCTCAACTTTAGGCATCGTTCCGAAATGGACGTCAGGTTTAACGCTTCATAAACATAGGCTGCACGTGCCTGGTTAGTTATTTCTTTTGAATAGGCCATAAACAGGTCGTCACAGTCCCAATGTGCGCTTTCCTTTCTCAATTATGAGTGCTATGCCGACCGATACCACTGCACCGGCTCCGGCCCCAAGCAATGTCGATCTTGTTTCCACTTGGCGTAGCCGGGTATCCAGTCCATCCAGTTTCCTGCCCTTTGACTACGCGGTGAGAATAGTGCGCGAAACCCGCGAATCGTCAGGCCTGCGTATCGGTGCGGGACCACGCGGGTCGATTTCAATCGTTCGCGCGGCACGCGCAGCGGCTGTCTTGCAGGGCCGCGACTTCGTCACTCCCGATGACGTACGCCAGGTCGCCCTGCCCGCATTGCGTCACCGCATCGGGCTCGCGCCGGAACTCGAGATCGAGTCATACAAACCGGACGATATTCTTGGCAGATCTTCGCGGAAAATCAGTGGATGAGCTCAACGATGAACTCGTTGCGTTGCGTCGCGAGCAGTTCAATCTGCGTATGCAGCAGGCAACTGGTGAACTGGCTCAGGTGCATCAACACAAACGCGTAAGAAAAGATATCGCGCGCGTCAAAACAGTTCTGAACGAGCTGTCGCGTGCAGCGGGTGAAAACAAATGAGTGAAGAGAAAAAGGTACAGCGCACAATTGTTGGTCGCTTTAATCTCGACCGGACCGTCTTCGAGCCCGCCCATGTCGTGATGTCTTCGTCGATCGGTCATGTGCCTACCTCCAGGGCCAGTATGGTGCGAGCCTGTTGCGGGCGCAATATCGCTGCACCGTCAGCCTTTGCGCAATGCTGCGTCGATTTTGTCCGGCACCGGCGTGTAGTGCTTGGTCGTGACCAAATTCGCCATCACCGCTTCTGGACCGCCGGCCGCCTCGATCAGTGCGTGTTTCCAATTTCATGATTTTCTCCATAATCCACAATGTTTCATATGTCCATATTATGCAAATCAATAGAGACTTTCTGAAAATCGACCATTTTAAACCTGGGGAAGATTTGCTTTTAAAAACTTTTGAGGGTGTACAAAATGACGATGTTGCCTACAATTTATCATAACTGAATGAATAGCTCATATGCTAAATCTAACTAGTCCTCAAAACCCAACCGCAGAGAAAAGCGAAAGGTTGAGCACATCGACGCTGACCTTGGGATTGCGGAGGTATCCATCGAGCAGCATGGCAACGATTTCCGCCTCGGCCTGCCGCAGCGACTTGCTGCGCAGATCGACCACGCCGATGAGGGGCATCGAGATCCGGCCGCTGCCGTCGATCTCGAATTCTCCGGAGAGGTCTTCCTCTCCAAAGACAGTGACCCTGAGCTTGTCGCCCGGGCCAAGTTGGTACTGCAGATCGGACTGGGTTTTTTGCGCTCAATCAAACTCATTATTTTCTTTTCAATTATTTCCATACTATTGATCATAGTGGGCTACTTTCTATCAGAAGCAGGAAGCGAAAAATGGATTGAACTGATTAACCGAGCTGAATCGATTGTTATACTGGGTTTGATAGCCGGAATTGGCATTTTGTTGTTGAAAAAACAATTTAAGATTGAAGCTGAATTACGTCATATTGCCAATATTGATCCGCTAACCGCTACCAAAGGATGCTTTTGTCTACGCCTTTACTATTGGTGCTGGATTGGAGGAGGGACGTAGCGCTCCTTTCATTGGTGAAAACTTTTCTTACGTAGCATAGAAGATTATGTTCACTTGCCTACCAACAAAGAGGTGGACAGTAGGAGGGGGGCATCATTAGCATTTAATGTCTTCTAGTTTCCCGAACGCGTCGCATCCTTATTCAGGTCCATGAGAATCCTCCAAATGTAACAGATTTCGGCTGTGGTCAGCCACACCGAGCCGGTCCACACGCCCGCGGCGCCCATCGCCATGCAGGCCGCCATCTGGCGGCCGGTGGCAATACCGCCCGCTGCCAGGACATACATGTCGTCATAATCGGCGATGGTTTCAAGCACTTCGGGCACCAGGACCATGGTCGACACCTCGCCGCAATGACCGCCTGCCTCTGTACCGGAGACGACGAGAATGTCGACGCCGGCCGCGGCATGCTTTTGAAACCCTCAATAACCTCTAATTGATAAATAAGGAAAAGATAATAAGATTAAGGATATTCTTATAAAATCTTTCCTTAATTTTTAGTTAGATATGACAAAAAGATGAGTTATCCCGAAGGGCGGTGAAAGTGCCTTTTTGACATTAAGACTTTTTGTATTTCTACCTAATTTAATTTTGTTTTTGTGAGTAAGAAGACAGTCCTGCTTAGTGGCCTTTCATACAAGATTAGAGTTAAATAAAAAAAAAGTTTTTTTAATGGAAATTACGGAGCTACATTAAAACTTAAAACGAACAAAAATTACTTCGTATATGAAAGGGGCTGCTTCCTCATCAACTCCCTGCTCTTTGACTAAAGCTTGACTCTTTCTCTTAACTCTACTTTTTAAAACAGTAAAAAACTTCAGCGTAAAGAGTGGGGCTTTGATGAGGAAGCAGCCCCTTTCATATACGAAGTAATGTTTGTTCCTTCCACCGGTTTGCAAGATCATGGATTTTGGTAAGTACAAGTACGAAAAAAGCAAGAAGGAAAAGGAAAGCAGGAAAAAGCAACATACAATTGTTGTAAAAGAAATCCGGATGCGGCCCAAAACAGATGTTCATGATCTCGAGACGAAATTGAAGCAGGCGCGAAAATTCTTGGAGCATGGACATAAGGTTAAATTTACTGTTCTTTTCCGCGGGCGAGAGCTTGCTTATAAGGAAATCTGGCGCTAGCTGACAGTGTTGTCGGGCGTGGCAATGAGGATCGCTTTGATCTGATGCTTAATCTGATTGATCTGTTTCTGATCCGCGTTGCGCGCACCGGGGCCACCGGCCAGCCACCACAGGTGGAAGCCGCCCCGGGCGAAGCCGCCCTGCTGGCGCGCCTGTCAACAACGCCGCAGCAAACCCGCGCCTGGGCTGAGGTGGCAGCAGAGATCACCACCCGCAGCCGTCACGGCTCTGGAATCGATATTAATTGTAATTTGTGTTACTACTTAGCTTGATATGTTAGGATGTATTGAACAGTAAATATTTCTGAAAATAGGATGAATAAGTCACCTTGCTGGGATAGCCATAGACTTTCATAGACAATATAGTGTTATTTTTTAGTATGATATCAATGTGGCTTCGTGTTTTTAAAATTTTTGTAGCCGTCACACATTAGACGTTTGTGCAGGCAGGTATGCAAACCTTCGGTCTGCTGGCTCACCAGGCGTCTCTGACTCGGGACTGGGTGCCGGCACACGTAGCGCTCGCGCGTATCGGTTGCCCGCCCGCCCGCCTTTTTGCGCCCGAGCACGGTTTCTACGGTGTCGAGCAGGACATGATCGCCGCCCGCGACCGGCACGATCCTCTCACCGGCTGCCCGATCGTTTCGCTGTACGAGGACTCGGAGGAATCGCTGCGGCCATCGCCCGCGGCCTTCGAGGTGGAAGTGTAATTCGGAACTTAAAAAGTAAAGAACCAAGCCAAGTATTGGAAAAAAATTGTGTGTTGCTTGCGGTTGACCATCTAGTGAGAGAGTTCTTAGCATCAAGCAGAGAACAAAATCGGCTTAAAAGCTTCATCTTTGTGCAGTTCAGTTTTCGGGTGCTGAATTTCCGACTAATGGTAAACAGTGGCAAAATGTGCTGAATGCGTTGAAACTCGAAGAATCTTCTTCTAGGGAAATCCTTTTGAAACAGCTGCAAGTGGAAAAACATCACTTGCTGATCTAGATGAGATTCCAGGTGCATCGATGCTTGCAACTGTAATGCAAGAGGTTACACTTTTAACAACAACTCCGATTCTCAGACATGCTCAATGGTGTGTTCATGAGCGAACATCTACGGTTGAAATAGCACTCGGAACTATTACTGGAGTGGCTGCTGCCTATACAGGCCATCGCCTTACATTAGGTATTGCAGACTTCACAGTTGGCAGACATCAGTCAATATTTTGCCTCCGATATCTCGGCCAGTCCATCGTTCTTTCTGGCCTTTTGTAATAATTTGCATGCTAGCTACTAGAGGAGTGAAACAACAATAAAGAACAAAAACATCATCATGAAAGTCTCCATTTGGTGTTGTAGAAATGTATTTCTACTCGTCGTGGTCATGTTGTTGCTGACTTGTCATCATTCAACTGTGATGGTTGTTTGTCTGTGCATCAGATTTGTAGGAATTTACCAAACGATCCTCTTTTTTTTCTGCCTTCTTCATGCGTTTTCGGACTGTGATATACTTGGTTTTATGTTCTGTTAGGAAATAAGAGTATTGGCTAAAGCTCTCGAGGAATGAGGACTGTGGGAGCGGATTGGTTTAATTGTGGAAGAAATAGGAGGTCTAGACTTGATCTTTCTGTGCAGAGAAACTTTCTTTATATTTGCTGGAAGCCCTTCCTTTTGTATATACCGAGGAAATATTGTTGTATTTGTAACTGTGTCCATTCTTTCAAAGTATAGACAGTAAGTTTACTTATTAGTGCCTTAAAACTGGTTTTCAGTCTGTGAGAAAATTTTAAGTTCAACCAAGTTTGACATTCCTTTGTTTGAATCATAGCAAGTAAAAATGGAACTTCGGTTCTGAAAAAAATAGCACGGCAAGATTCTTACATACAAAAATTAACGGTTGTGAAATTTGTCTGGTTCTTATGGTTTGGAATATGTTGTTTTCATAAAAGCCAACAGATAATGGCATGGAAAATTGATTCAGGAGCCGGGTTTGTTATGTATGAAGATCGTTTTTTGGTGGTCTTTTTACCACAAACTAGTTGATTCTACCTAATATTAACTTAAAAAAAAGAAATACTTTTTGATGGAAGTGAAAAGCAAAGTTAAAACTAAAACTAATAAAAATTATTACTTTTAGGAGTATTATAGGGCAATATAGTATATACTATAGGGCCATTTTCTTATTCCCAGAACTTTGTCAAGTCTCAGACCGTGCGATTTTGGGCCACTTTGTAGTAAACCTAAGAATTGAGGAATAAAGCAAACGTATTTTGGTGATTTCGCATTGTCGGGTTCCAGATTTCTGGAATACGATTTTTTTCTGATTTTTTTTTTTTTCATTTCTGAAAATAATTGGAAATTTTTGGCTACTGATGAATGATACCGTCGGCAAGATTCACTTCGTGCTGACGTTCATCGGGTTCAACTGCACGTTCTTTCCCATGCACTTGCTCGGTATTTCCGGGTTGCCTCGACGATACGCCGACCCGTACATCCATCCGTATCTTGAGCATCTGTTGAATATGAATCAGTTCATGACGATCTCCGCGATGCTGATGGGTTTTGCACAGTTCCTATTGCTGGGCAACTTCCTGTATTCGATGTTCGGCCGCGATCGCCATTTGCGCGAACCGCGATGACAACCGCGATCGATGCCAACAGACCGCAAGAGAACAGCAGACCAAACCATGCGCTACTACTCGCTTCGGCGTAACCGCGCAGCGCCATGATGCCGTGCATCGACCAGTCTGCGTGTTGCAACGCGCGGTCGACCATGCGCATGCCGAAGCGCATCCCGCCAAGCCCCGTAATCCAAGGAAGCGTGGCAACAAAGATCGTCAGCTTTTACCATCGACCCATCCTCTACTCTTGACACCACCAATGAAAAATTAAATTCCTGCTTACGTGAGGTATCTGTTCAGACCGAACCCTTCTCAGGTTTTGCCAGTGATAATATAACGTAATCAAATCTCTTTGTAAAAGATTTTGCTGGCCAGACAGAATCTATCAGTTTCTTCAAACACTTCAACACTTCAAATGTGAATGTGCTTCTGAATGTGCAATAAACAGTTCAAATGGGCATGAAGGACGTGTTGCCAGCCGTTTGAGCGACTTTTGCCGCTTCTTCTCCTGAAGTGTAGAAAGATATTGCATGCCACAGATTTCGTGGCTGCCTTACGCCAAGTTCAGCACACACCGCTAAGATGTTTTCTGTGACAAGCCCCCACCTAAAACCAAAAATAAGGTGACTTGCCTCATGAAAAATCATTTCAAAGCCTCGTATACCGGCCATCTCGGGTTGCGTACTTGAAATCGCCGCGAGGAGGACGAGATGACGAGCATCGAGGTTCACTGGGGACGGCTGGCGGTCGCCGGCGCCCTGATCGCGATCCTGATCGGCGCGATCGCCTTCCCGATGATGAACAACCTGATCTACTACCAGGCCGTGGTCTCGGACGAGGTCTGCGAGGTCTACGGGTTCCAGCACGGAACGCCGTACTACCCGACGGACTCCCCCCTGACGGGCGAGTTCCTCACGATCAGGGAGGTCCGCGAAAGTATCCTGATGAAAACAACTCACGCATGAGGTTACGCACGCCTAACTGCCCAATCCGATCTCCTACCGCAACCGGGACAATGTTAAAAACAGTACCAGGTGAAACACGTTGTAAGCCCTGCAGACGAATATCAGTAATGGTAAATGCGGGGGATCCGGACACTTGTGGTGCCTGCGCCGCGGCAACAATTCCTGCCCAAATAATGCAAAGTAAACCTATGACCAGCTTTATTGCTCGAAAGGTGCAGAAAAACATTAAGAGCAGTGCATTGGAAATTCTCAAAGACGTTGCAAGTGAAGCAGTCCAGTCAAAAATTAAAGTGAACTTCCATAAATCTTATATTATGACCTTTAAATCAAAGCCATCATTTATAGCCCCAATACCTAATTAAATAATTATAACAAAAATAAACTCTTAGGGGTCACACTGACTAGCGATTTGAAATGGGATGCCCACATTTGCTCTGCTGTGCCATCGGAACACGCCCGGTCGACTTTTTCATTCAGGGCCTGGAAGCGCTGGGCGCGGAGATCGAAATTGACGGCGGCTATGTTGTTGTCAAAGCGCCGGGAGGCCTCACGGGCGGCCGGGTGGAGTTTCCGTGGGTCTCTGTCGGCGCAACACATACCATCATGATGGCCGCAACCCTTGCCAAGGGCGAGACCGAGATCGTCAATGCCGCACGCGAGCCGGAGGTCGTTGGAAAAATCAAGGATTAAACCGTATGAAATTTAATTCATCCGTTTAAACATTATAATCAACAGAGTTTAATCTTTCAGTCCTTTGAAAAATTAAAGGAATAAAAACCGTGCAAATTTAATTCATGTGTTTGAACATTATAATAAACAGATTTAAACCTTTTAGTCGTATGAAAAATTCAAGGAACAAGCCGTCTCAAATCGAATTCACCAGTTTAAATTTTATATTCAACATAATTTTATTACGAGCTTAAACCCGGAATCGAGAATGCCGAACGGCTTTACTACGACAAAAACAGCTCCGTGAATATGGAAACGATTCTGCGCAACACCCGCAGAAGCCTTTTGAATTATCGAGTCAAGGATCCAGAGATCTATCAAAAAGCACTTGATCGACTCAACGGTGCCGAAAAAGGTGTGATTCCCGAAGGGTTCTATTTCCTAATGGGCGATAACCGCAACAACAGCCATGATTGGGCATGGAGCGGCTCGACCGCCGCGCCGCCGACCGCCTCGACGAGCTGCTCGGCGGCGACACGCCGATGTTCATCTCGGACGACCACGAGATGTACGAGATGGTCGCCATCCTGCGCCGCTGCGAGCTCGTGGTCAGCTCGCGCTACCACGCGCTGGTCTGCTCGATGCCCGGCCTGGTCCCGAGCGTCGGCGTCACGATGGACGAGCGCATCCGCAACCTCATGCGCGACCGCGTGCTAGCTGAATAAGACCATAAGATGCAAGGATTTAAGCGGTTTGACGAGCCGTTCAAAAAATAAGGCTTTACATTTTTGCAGTCAAGGATTGATCATGATCATTGAGAGCTTGTGCTACTGACTGAGCAGCATCTTTGTTAGACAAAACAAGCCACCAAGAATCCTTACTGGGTTTTAATTCAGTAGCTTGATCACTACTATTGCAACAAATTTTACTAAGGAAGTCCTTTCACGATATTTTTACCAATTCGCAAAAAAATGTTGAAATATTTGCCAATTTGATAATTTAAACTCCGATTTTCAGTCCTGAGTTGTTTTTTTTTTTAAGGAAGAAATATTTAACAAATAGTTTACTATTTTAATAAATAGTTTATGATTTTTCAATCCCGAGCCAGTAAGCTTGCTTTATTCTCCAATTTGGCTCTTAAGTTAGACTAAATTGTTTTTTCCAAGGATGATCACAGTTCAGTGTCAAATGGCTTGTCAGTGGCAACTCCCCAGAGTTGCCACTGGTCCAAGAAAAAGTCACTACGATTGTAAACGTACTATAAACCTACGAAAAACCGTGCTTTCGATTGAATTTTTCTACAGAAAATGTCAAACTGATTTTCTGGTTTTCAAGGGCTTGTAATAAATCATTTTAATATTTCCTTGTGAGAGGATTGCAATTGTAACTGATTTGCCTTCGTCTTAGAAAAACAGCGCGGATGTCGACGTTCCGCAGCCTCATCACGCTGTGCGAGCTGCCTGAACAGCTCGTCGCTGCTCGCTACCCGCTACTGACGCGCGCCAAGCTCAACACGGCGCTCAGCGTTGTGATCCGCGTGATCGACAAGAAGGCGCCGCGCTTTGTGTGAGCCGCCGTCAACGCGCGCGGTAACGCCGAGGGCGAGATGCGCAACAACAGCTGCAACAGAACCACAACAACAAAACCACCACTGTTTTATAAGATTCCATGTGATTGCGGAACAGCATATGTAGGTGAAACAAAGGCGGGATTAGAGAAAAGAGTGAAACAACACTAGAAAACGATAGAGAAAAACGACAAAGATGCACACTCCGAAATGGTACAACATCACCATGAAAAGAAAGGCCAATGCTTGTTTAATTCTTCAAAGGCAATAATTATAGATGTTGAAACAGATTACAGAAAAAGGAAGATGAAAGAGGCGATCTATTCCAGTCCTGGGAAGATGAATGCGGCATGTGCGGCGCGCGCGACAGTTACCTTGATGAAGTCATCCTCGATGATCAGGGCAACCGGATGTTTGTCTGCTCGGACACCGACTATTGCGCAGAGCGTCAGGAAGCAGGTCATCGTGGCCCACAACATCATGACCAACCGTTTGGCACCACTAAATCAAGCCCAAGCAGCGAGAAGGCAGCAGAATAATGACCAAGATGAATGATCCGCGTTAACACTGTAACTACAGAAGACATTCTTAAACTATCCGGTGGAGGTGAGTTTTTTTTTTTAACTTTCATATCTTCTGTTTCTAACTGTTCAATGTGTTTGGGGGGTATTTGCGGCAGTTATCATGTACAAAATGAAAAAACTATAAATATGTGCATGTATTGATAAACATCTATTTCAATTATCGTTTGTTATAGCCAGTGAACCTGACATTATTTGCTGCTAGATTTTGTAGGATAGCAGCAACATAGCTGCTGCTACTGTAACAGAAATTTGGAGCCTTGATGAGGCTACAGGACGGATTACTGGATATAATTCACTTCTAAGTACTCAAAATAGCCGAGGTGACAACAGGGTCGGCGGTGGTGTAAGAATCTATGTGCTGAAAGACATTTCGTGTAAACTCCTACCTGAAATCACAAATCCAGATCATGAGGTTATATGGGTAATATGCAAAATCGCGGGCTTGTCTCCGAGATAAACGTTAAAACGGCGTAGTTTATATAATTCATCCTTGAAAATTTTCCTTGACTCCTTGAGAGCCACATGGCTTATAACCTGCCCATGTAATGAGTACCTAATGCGAATCATTTCTCAGTACCTACATGAGATTTTCACCTAATGTCAGCTAGTAGGTTCTTAATCTTTACGAGAGTGTTAACAACTCTTACCATCCAACACCCTCCACAGATAGTTGTATAAGTTTGTCTGCGAGCCCAGGTGCAGCACCAGCCGGTCCACGCCCAGCTCGGCGAAGGCGCGAATGCCATCGGCGTCGATGCTGTTCGGAGTAACGATGATTTCGAACCCGTCGCGGTTGCGGCCCCGCGCCCCCAGCGCCTGATCCACGTCCTGCAGCAGCGGCGCGGTGTTTTCGGGGTTGAGTCCGAAGCCATACCAGCCGGCGCCGAAGCGCGCCGCGCGCTGAAAGGCGGCACGGCTGTGAGGCCCAGGCCAAGGAGCGTGCCGAGCGGCGCGCCGCTGAGTCCCGGCGTCGCCCCGAGCGTTCGAGTGCCAACAAGCGCGAGGAGCGCGAAGAGCACAAGGGTGGCGAAGAGGCCGGCGAGCTGCGCCGCCTGCGCAGCGAGCTGAAGCGCTTGCGCGAGGAGATCTCCGAGCTCAAGGAGCTCGTCAAGAAGATGAACCGCGGCAAGTAGCCGCGCGTTCAGCTCTCGCCGGGTGTGACAAACACTGACATGTTCAGTGTTTCCCCCCAAATATCCCCCCAAAATATGGGGGGAAATTTTTGTTTTTCCGGTTTTTCAGTAAAAATACTAAAAAAGCTATTTTTCAAAATCTTGGAGGAGAGGCAAAAAACCTTAAGAAAGGGAGTAGTACAAGTTAAAAGTTGCTTTTTATTTTCTTTTTGAAAAGAGAAGTTTTTTCACTTGATAAATTTTGATTTTGCGTTTCAATCGTGCGCTGTGTCTCTGCGCGTCAACAATGCATTCGTGTAAGTGTCACCGAGATCGTTTACGGCAACTATGTCGATTTGGTCCTTCTTGTCCCCTTCATACAGGGCACGCAGCATGTTACGCCCGATACGCCCGTAGCCGTTGATTCCGACCTTAATAGTCATTGCAATCTCCTGCATCCAATGCCGGTATTACCGGTCAAATTATCAGGCCAGGATTTCCCTGGCATTCTTCAATTTTCCGTACGCTCTGGGGGCCAGTGTTCACCGCAGAGGCATTGTTATATGACAAGTGGACTATCAAATATACTTGGGGGGAAAGGATGTTATGGGGGCTAGTTCCCCTTTAATAAATTTTAAAAGAAAACTTTTAATATCAAATCAGACTCTTCCAAATTATATATGACCCCCCCTTCCAGAATAATCTTAAATACTTCCGGGACAAAACTTACAACCATAGTCCCCAAGCTCCAGGCTAGCGGTGGCGGCACGTTTCTGAACAAGCATTGCAGGTTGTCCGATAGCACAACGCCCTCGGTATAGTTGCCAGGCTCCTTTCTTGCTGCGCGAAGCATGCCCTTCTGCTCCTCAGTGAGGTCTTTAAAGCGTGAGATTTGTTCAATCTCTTCCTTGGGGCAAACCATCGCTATCCACCACTCGAACATACTGAGTAGTTTTTTGGCAGCGTCGGGAAAGTCTTCCAGATTCTGTTCTTAATGTTAATAAACTGATATAAATGGTCCCGTCAGAATACCAAACAATTAAAAATTGTTACCTTAGGCGCAACCTGTATTTCTACCACTAAGTGTAGTAACGAGTGTTTCTGTGCATTAAATAAAAGGTTGAACTAAACAAGGTAGAAAAGCGAAATGTATTTAAAATACGGGAATCATGAGCTATGATGTAGGCCAACCGGCTGAAGGTACACGAAAAGCAGGTCGTCCTTCTTTGGCGGCGGTGGACCCAAAAAGAGAGAAGGTGGGTTTGACAAAGGTGACTACAAAAAAGAGAGTTTTGAAAAAGGTGACTTTGATGAGCCGCGTCTGGAAGGAAAGAGTGGCATCAAAGGGAAGTTTGACAAAAGCGACTTCAAGAAGGACTAACTGAAATCCTGGACAGCGTCACATTTCCTGAATGTGACGTGTTGTCTGGACGTGTTGTTTAGTGGGGCGATAATTCAAGTTCATTATGATTCATTTTAATTTTATATATTTTCATTATAATTCATTATAACAAAAAAACAACAACTACAGTTCAAAGGCCGAACCCAATAAGTCAGACTATATATGAAACAGATATGGATATAGGTGAAAAAATAACCTTAAAACGAGTAATAATTGAATTTGGAAGTCAAGTCAGACATAAAACATACAAAATGACTGTAAGCGGCAGTTTCGCTAATGCCTCCTCCCCCTCCTTAGGCACAAGACTAATACCTTGTTTTAAAGCAAGTAGTTTTTGGCAATTACCTCAGAAGTTTGAAAACATAAGATAGGAACTTTAGGCATGACATCAATGCTTTGTTTTCAAAAAAACAGTTTTTGGCAATTGCCCAGAAGTATGGAAATATCAGATAGGACCTATAGGCACAAGTCCAATACCTTGTTTTAAAGCAAGTAGTTTTTGGCAATTACCTCAGAAGTGTGAAAATAGCATAAACTCAAACCAATTGGAAAACGGTTACCGTCTGTAAATCTGTAAAATGATTTGAAAAACAGTATTGTTTGTCATTTTTGGTCTTATTTTTCACGTCGAAACTGTGTCAACTCAATGACTGTTTCAAGTCGTTCTTTATATTCATCTAAATGTTTCTTCCTTGAAAAAACTACGTCGCAATAAAAAAAAATATAAAAACAACATGATTTAGTCTATTCTAAGACCACCAAGCTTGATACACCCTTTACTTTTTCTATAACCGTACAGCTCTTCAGTTAAAATTTCGTCCACAGCATCTCTCAGTCTCAAAAGTATCATATTACTAAGTAATTTGCTACCTACAGAGCCTGCAATATGACCCGATAATTAGCACACTCATTCTTATCAACTTTCTAATACAGTGGTTTAATTAAGGTTTTCTAAATTCGTTAGGTACTTCCCTTTTTTCAAAAATCGTATTCATAATCTTCCATAAAGGACTATCTAAGGGTAATTACATCCATCTTCTCTATTTGCCATTGACCCTTAGACAATTTTGTACTCTTGAAAATATCTTCCAATCCCTTGAAAAGTATTTCTACACAGTTATCCCGGTCTTCTTCAAATCTTTCTTTTGGACTCATCCAATGATCTTCATCAATCACTTACCCCATAAAAATTATTCTTGTGAGTAGCTGTTCCATAGAAATTTGTTTTGTGATGAATTGGGAAAATTTGTCAATGAGCCCCTCGTCTTTGAGACGGTCAACTGACGCTTAGATTCGCAAAATGGTTTGTAAGGTATCAAATCCCCTTAAGAAGACAAAGTCGCTTAGACTAATAATAAATAAAGATTAAGAATAAAGATAAATAAAGAATAGAATATAATAAATAAAGAATAGATAGAATAAATAAAGAATAGAATAAATAAATAAAGAATAGAATAAAGAATCAATAAAGATGTGTTTGATGTCCTTGGTGTTTTAAGGTTTTAAGCCTTGGTGTTTTAAGAAATCCTGTACTGTTTCCTTTTTTACAGCGAGTGATAAGTTAGAATAATTAATTTAATTTAACTAATAAATTAAGCTAAAGTTACTAAAATTAAAGCAAATAGTCAGTAAAAAGTTCTCTTTTTATATTTCCTTCATTACTTGGACGGAGTTGACCATTTTGACTTCTAGAATGCTTAGTTATAAAACGTTCGAGGGGCATGAGCTCATTGATCGCCGCAAAAAACTGGGGATGATCCAGACCGTCGCGGTAGAGCTTTGCGAGCACCAGGGGGAACTGCGCCACGCGCGATAGGAAGCGGTGAGCTTCGTAGAAGCGCTTGCGAAGCGCTGGCGCAGCGACACTGGAGGCAGGCTGGAGAGCAGCGAGAGTCGAGTCAGTCATCACATCCTCTTGTCGGCACTCAGAGGGCCGTCTGTTCCACCTATCAATGGTCGGACCTGACCGCGCGGATGACGCTTTCCCAGTTGTGAGCCCCCTGTCGCCGTAGCCGAAAGGATTTCTCCGGGTCTTCAGAGTCCGTTGCCACCTCCACTCGTGCTCGCCACTCTACAAAGAGGGCGTCGTAGTCCTTCACGTGACATGACGAACAGTGGCTCGTTTTTGTAGACGTCGACTCGTGACATTCTTGGCAGGTCACCTGGTCGAGGTGTGGCGAGGTCTGCAGTTGCCCGAAGCCACCGCCGGCGCTCACGTCGACGAAGGCCCCCCCCGCGTTGCGGAACATGCGGTTGGGGATCAGGGTCCGCAGGTCCGGGTCGCCGGTGGCGGCGTAAAAATCCAGGTAGCCGTCGTTGTCCAAATCGCCGAAATTGCACCCCATGGTGTAGATGACCCGCGCCAAACCGGCCTCGGCCGTGGCGTTCCCGAAGGTGCCGTCGCCGTTGTTGCGGTACGATAGGTAGGACTAAATAAAAGGGGTCGGTCGGCACTACGTCAAAAGTTGGTTTTTGTTGCAAAAGCTAATATAAAACCAAGAGTAAAAGTGTATTTTCATTGAGTAATTATGGGTCTGCTGGAATTCAGTGGTACAGTAAGTACTTTGAACAAAAGATGGCAGTTGAGATATAAATCCCTGTTTAGAAAAGGGAAGATTCTTTAAATGTAGGATTTACAAAGGCCTTCTTCTGAGTTCAACCGGAACGAATGGAATTTGAATAAAATCCGGGGTTTTATTTTTCCTAAAGACTTGAAATTATTTGACAATTTTAACGATAATTATTCTAATGGAAAATCTACCATAAATTGTAATTTATATTTTTTGAAAGTTTTTAAGAATGAAAAATTGGACCATTGAGAATTCCTCAGAACTCTACAATATAGAAGGATGGGGAACTGGCTATTTTGGAATTAATAAAAAAGGCCATCGGCGTGGGCCGCACGACGCGGCGCACGGATTCGTCGGGCAGGCGGAAGATGCCCGGAGCTCCCGAGCAGGCGGCGGCCGCCATTGTGAACGTGATCCCGATCGCGGTCGTCGCAGTGCGGCGTCCCATGTCGGAAGTGTACGCCACCATCGACCGGAAGGCTCAGGGGCGAGCCGCGGACGTCGCAAGTTCGGCCGCGGCGGACGCGGGTGACGGGATGAGGCGGCCGCGCCGGATTATAGTGTTTAGTATGTACCGTGTTGTAATAATGTAAAGGGTTTAATATTTAATTTCAAATATTTCCATTTTCTTATTTAATTGTTCAATCATTTCATGTAAACAAAGAGTGATGAATTAGGAGTGTACAGTGGGACAATCAGAATTACTGTTAGGCTCCTATACACTGGTCAGTTTTGTTCGATGGATCCAATATGCGAATTTATCCCTAATAGTCCTCTTTTCCTCAACCTAATGTTGACATAGTTGCCTCATGCGGTACATAAAAAAGTTAGCAATTAGAGGTACCTTCAGCTGCATTTTATTAATATTAGAAAGGAGATTGCGTATTTCGAAACCTAATGACTTGGAAGGCCTGGTTTCGTGGGAAACAGGATCTTTATAATGGCTTTTGTACTGTAACTACTGATTATTATAAAGCATATACCATTCTGTGTTTCGATACAGCAGATGCACCTGTCACGAGTTATAGGGAGAGTGAGCTAAGGCTCATGGCAGCGCTTGCAATCATCGGGCTGAGCAGGATGCCAAACTGGGGGTAAAGGACTCCGGCTGCAATAGGAATGCCAAGCCCGTTGTAAATAAATGCAAAAAATAAATTTTGGCGAATGTTGCTGAGTGTTTTTCGGCTTAATCGAATCGCTTTTTCAATGCCCCGTAGGTCTCCCCGTAATAGAGTGATAGAGGCGCTTTCTATGGCGACATCGGGTGTTTTCTAAACTGTAGCCATTTTTTAGCCAAACATAACTTTCAATTTTTTAATGGAATCTATGTTATTTTTATATTTCTGTACATTTTGAAATAAAGCTTAGTTCTAAATTGAGCATAAGAAACACACTAAGAAGCAAAGGCAGTATTCTGAAATTTAGTTTTCATTTATTCTAGCTTGGATTTAAAAGAAGAAAAGAAGAACTCTGCCAATTTGGACGACAGAGTAATTCACCGTTTAACTTTGTCACGTTTTTATTTGGAACTGCATGCATTCACTCTGCTTTCTGACCTTCGTGAAACTATCTCTCCTTCCACTTACACGTCAAAATTAGGTATTCCTAGAGTCATCGAGGGGAGAGAGAACCCCCAAGCCAAAGCCTCAAAGAGACCAAGTAAGAAAGAAAAATTAAAAGTAATTAAAAAGAAACTAGATATGGAAACCTCTGTTACACCTTAATTGCTTCTTATTGCTGATCGAGCGTGATCTGATTGGCCAAAGTCGGACCGGTCTTGACGCGTCGAGGTAGCATCCTGAGCGCGCGAAAAGGAGCGTTCCAATAGCGGGCAGGCTCACGAAACAGGGCCGACGAATCAGCTTTGAGCTGGATCAGCCGGCGAACGCCCTCAAAGCCCTCGCGAAAAATAAACCGAGCTCGCTCTGCCGTTCCAAACAGATTCGACACCATGGGGAACCGGCAGCCTTTGGGTAGCGACTCAAACGCACCGAAGTGTTTGGCGAGAGGGAGGCGACGAACAGACAAGCTTCCGGTGGGCCTCGGGGCTCCGAGTCGAGGTCGTCGTAGAATCCTTGAGCGCCATATGCATCGACCGTGTTTCGAATCTCGGTCGACAACTGCGCTTGCGTCTGATCGCCCTCGCCACTATCCTCCCCTCCTCCTCCTCCTCCGCCTCCTCCGCCTCCGCGGCCGCCATCCATACCCGAAAACTGCCGCTTTTAATGTGAACCATATTATCTGAAGTCTTTTCGATAATGGGGTCTTTATCTATCTCTTCGGCAAAAACTGGTATGGTTGATAAAATAAAAGCTAAAATAAAAATAGGAAAGAAAAACATAGCGTTGTGGGGGAAAATTTTTAATTTAAGTTTCCGCCATGCTTTTTAAATTCTCCAAAATTTGGAGAGTAGAATTGGATCTATTTAAAGTGTAAAAATGAATAAGCCGCCAACGTGTCGGTTTGGAACGAGTTGTCCTCGACGCTCACGACATAAGAATCCGAGTCCCACCAAGTAGAAATCCATGCCGGGCCAATAGAAACAATAATCTTGGACACCGGCCCAGAAGAGGGTTCAACACTTGGTCACCGCCTGCATCTACCAGAACGTGCCACGGTGCCGGTGAACACAACGACTGTGCGGTGTGCCCATGGTCGTATCGTCAAAGTGATCGTCGTTGTATCGCAAGTACCAATTTGGATGAGTTCTTTGAAATTCGTGTTGCCGGACTCAAGCAGCAGATCAAATATGGTTCTGTGCAAACGGGTGCAGATAATCTGTTACCTGCTGAAGTGCTAACACGGGTCAGTGAAATAACACATCAGATTGTGAAAGAGCAATACGAAGTGTGGAACGAGATGATTATTCCAGCACTGGCTAAAGATAAGATTAGGTTGCTGCGTCGTTCACAATGGAGAAGATGCACAAAAATAGTTAAAATCTAAAATTAAAACACAGAACATGCACCGAATTCGTTTCTTGTAGATTCATTAGCACTAAAACTACGTAGTCTACACAGTTCCATTACTTTGAACAAAATCCAAGCTATTCCTTATTTCTATTCCTTATTCCTTATTCGTATTCCTTATTCCTTATTTCTAATGTCACAACTATAAACCAAGGTAAAGAATACGACATCGGAATTTACAGTCATATACGCAATAATTTCTGTTTGTTTTATGTTTTAATGTTGCTCCTGACTTTTAGTTGAAAAAATTGTTTTTTTTTTTTATTTATTTTTAACACTAAAAGCCACCACGGGCTAATATGATTATACTACTAACAACTCACCGCAGTGCCAAGAAGCCTGAGACCAGTACAGCTACACGCGCTTCTCCTCCATCCTAATCAATTCAAAGCCCCCCTCTTTACACCCTCCCGGGAAGTTAATGTTAATGTCTGTCAATCTCCTAGTGAAGATAAAATCAAAACAAAATCATTAAAAAACAACAAGAAAAATAACGATATAGAAAATAGAAATTAACGCAACAACAAAAACAAGCAAAGTGAAAAGAGTGAGAGAGTTATGAGTGTGTGAGATGTCCCGCAAGAGTGAGTGAGCGTATATGAGTTTGAGAGTATGTGAGTGAGAGTATATAGAGTATGTAAAGCTGTTTTTACTTCAGAATTATGGCGTGCACGAGCAAAGACCGACAGCCGGATCGAACCCGTGGCTGTTGGGAATAAATGCTGGGAAGAGGATGACGCAGATTTGCTCATTGAAGTCGCTCGAAGGGAAGGGGTTCTTGTCCCAATCTAAACGATGGTGTGACGCAAGAGAAATTCCCCCTCCTCCTGTATTTTTTTCACTCAATCCCCAAGTTGCACGTTTTCCTTTTCTGAAATTAAGAATTGATTTGCACCTGCATGGTACATTGCATTAATTTAAATATTGGTATTAGAAAAATCACATTTTGAGTGAGCCTTAAGTATTACGCTTTATGCAGCAGAAGCCTCATTACTTACAATAGTAGTATTAAGAAAGAAATATACACTTCACAACACGTTTTCTCGCTAGTAAACTAAATACGCAAATAAGGAAAAAAGGGACACTTTTTTTGCATTCGGGTATTTCTGAGGGGTTTTAATGAAAATTTCCAATGGAGGCCCTAGCGAGAAATCTTACCAGGGCCCTAGCATCCACTTCCAGCGGGACCCTAGCAAGCAATTCCAATGGAGGCCCTAGCGAGCAATCTTAGGAGGTCTCTAAAATCCAATTCCATAGGGGTAAAATTAAAGAAAAAGGATACGGCATTAGACTTTACAGTCCGTACCGGCGGTGCTGACCTCTGTTTCTTGGCCCTTCAGCCAGAAAGTGCAATGGGGGGTTGTTGGAACCACCGTTGGTATCACTGCACACGCGTTCGACTTGGACGCAACCAACAACACCATCACGTACAGCCTGAGTTCCAACCCGGGCGGATTGTTTCAGATCGACTCTGGCACCGGCGAAGTCACCGTGGCTGGATCCATCGACCGAGAATCATCCGATCGCTACGACATCACCGTCACCGCGACATCCAGTGACACATCCTCAGCTTCACAGACCTTCACGATCTACATCAACGACACGTCCATATCGGGTAGCTCGTTAGAAGCAAGTTCAGATGCTGAGTACACTGAAGCGCCAGCTTCGCTAACAATCAACTTCGTCAGGTTGAGGTCACTTTCTGATTGCATCAATTCTGCAACGAGTTTATCGGTTTCCCGTGAACCAGTACCATTTCCGATACTAATTAGTTCCACTTTAAACTGCTTACATAATAATGCTAGGGTTCGAATTGACTTATCCCAGTGATTTTGGGATGGCGCCGAGAGCCGCCGTCGACTGGGCGATCGCACAGGACGCCTCTCTGCGCGCAGCGACCTGGTTCGAGCCCGTCGTTCGCCGCGTCGCTCGCGCTCTCGATTGGCAACGCGCGGAGGAGGCGCTCGCCTGGTCGGAATCGATCGCGCGGGTCTCGGAGAGGGAACGAGCACAGGTCTTCATCCTGAAGCGGTGGCGGGCGCGAGACGAAGCGGGCGCCGAAGCCTGGCTCATTCTCACCGGTTTTCACTCTCTTCCTTTCAAATGACTAAGATATGGAGAGTGCTTCGGAGTTGCTACTGAAAGCGACTTAGGTCACCCCTAAGAACTGAACAGACTCATGAAAACATCACAAAACACACGAGAACAGTATGGACCAGTCACTACTTCCAATACTCAAAAGAAAATTAGGAACGAGACAAACAAAACAAGATCAGGCTGGTGGGTCTAAATCATCCTTTTTTTCACATTTGAATGTTTCGGCCCTTTCTCTTTTATTTTATTAGTAGTTAAGCTATACAGTAAGACAAAAGAATACACAAATTGAAGTCTTAGAATTAAATGCATCATGCATCATGCAAATGCAAATGCATCCTCTTATAAATCTAATTTTGGCATGATTTGACAATTGCAAAATGTTTCTTTTCCGGGTAGTGAAACTCTGGACTTTTTGACAGCTTTTTGGCAGAGTAGAACTCGATAAGACAAGCATCCATGGTCTTTCTTCTGGCAAAAAATACAAAATTCCACACTTTTGCAGATAGGAGCCTGAAAACTTTACAGCAGGGTTTTTTTGATAGGCTGAATCTGATGATGGGATTTTTATTAAGATTCTGTGAACTTTAGAGGGTGTTTTCCCCTTTTTTTCAAAAATAAGGCAAATATTCTCAGGGTCGTAATTCTTGATAGATAAGACTAAACTTGATGAAACTTGTGCATCGGAAGACTCTTCTTTTCTTGATCTTTTATTTTGCTCTTTGTGCTTTCTCTCTAGTATACTGTATCTATTTTCCCAAGAGCTTCGTTATGGTTTGATATTTTTTTGGAAGGTAAGGATGGAGTATTTATTCTATTTTCAAAACTCCGAAACAAGTAAACATAATGTTTTTTCAAGAGTCGAGGACACGTAAAGAGGGAATTTTCGAAGCGTTAGCGACGTTTGAATGGGATTTTTCCTTTCCACAATTTTATACCGCGTCTCCTGGCAAATAATGAAGACCAGACCACAGGCACACACGCAAGCGAGGGATTCACCCACCTTAAATTTGTATAATGCTTAATTTTGTCAGCGAAATGTTTAATTATCCTGTGTTTTCCTGGTATTTCTTCCGTAAGAGCTGAACAAAAGAGTTTCCTCCAAAAAAAAATCTCGAATAATAATTTCTCTAATTTTCTCCTCGAATAATAGTTCTGGGGTCATTCTTAATGAATTGGGACAAAATTTAATCTCTAGTGTAAAGAGGTTAAGTATTGACAAGCGGGTGAACCCCTTATATGTGTAATAAAAACATGAGATTACAAAAGTTCATTACGTAAGCTAATTTATAAGTTACGTTTATCTTTTTCCAATAAAAACATTCATAAAAAATTAAAGTTCTAGTTGCTTTTTTAAGTAACCAAAAAATAACCAAAAGTAACACTAAGGTCCGAAATAAGGGGTGGGGAAGGAGGCCTACTTGCCCTCCAATTTTTCGGTTACCTAAAAAGGCAACTAGAACATTTTAATTTTTAACGAACGTTTTTATTAGTAAAAATTATACGTAACTTAAGAATTAACTTACGTAACAAACTTTTGTATTCTTATATTTTTGATTATATATATATGAGGGGGTTTGTCCCCTCGTTAATACCCCGCTCTTCACGCTAAATCTTAAGTTTTGTCCCAAAAAAATAGTATAAAGAGCGGGGCGTTGAGGAGGACCCTTTCATATGCGGGATAATTTTGGTTCGTTTTAAATTTTAATGTCGCTCCTTACTTTCAGTAAAAAAAATTAATTAAAAAAAAGTTTGTTCCTTTTATTCCATACTCAGTTGTTCATACAACATCTCGAGGCAGTAAGAATGAAATCGTGCTAAGCCCAGGTCCTCTAATAGGTTTTAGAATCGCTTGTACAGTCCGGGAATCCCGAATTTGCAAGTGCAGTCGGTTGGCTTTTTGTACGGAGCAAACGACTGGATGGATCCGTCCGGTGGAGTGCAGGTTCAGAAGCTCTGTGAAAAGAAACAAATGCAAGGCGAACATGCCCCTGCTGTACAAGTTTACAGTGTTGAACAAGCGGGTCACTTGCTCATGTTGGACAATTGGAGAGGGGTGAATGCGGGCCTCGTGAAGTTGGCTGGCGGCACGTTGACTGACTGCAGTGTCTAAGGCAGTTTTTTCGTCTTCCTGAATGTGTGTGTACTAGCTGGGTCACTTTTCAAAAAAGTATAAAATATGCCAAGGAGTATTCACTCCTTGTCACGTTATATTAGGAAGCAGAAGAAGGACTTTGGTCCGGAAACAAGATTTTTTTTGTGCTCATTTTTTGTGGAAATACCTATATATTTCCATGGATAGATCACCAAACTCAACCGGTTCAATAGGCACTCTAGCGACGCGGTCGATCGCGTCGTCGGTCTTGAGGTCGGCGCCGACGATTATGTCGCGAAGCCATTCGATTTGCGGGAATTGCTCGCGCGTGTGCGCAGCGTGATCCGACGCGTCGAGCAACCGCAACTTCGGGCCGAGGCGAAACCCAAGGGAGAACAATCGGAGCGCGCCTTTGATTTTGCCAATTGCATGGTCAATCCCGACGGACGCTACCTGGAGAAGCCGAACGGTGAAATGGATGGAAGTATGTGGACGACCTGTCTGCACTTGAGGTTTGTCAACGAAATATTTTAAGCTCAATTATGACATTTCTTGAAAATGTCAAACGGGAAGCTTCTTTGTCAAAGATGAAAGTTAAAGTAATAGATTGTTAGTTATGACAGTTATTTTTTTTAATTATCCCGTTCTTTCACAAACCTCAATCCTCCCAAAATCTCTGTCGCATGCATTAAACTACTCGGGGTGACAATTATGGGGTAACTTTATATTCTAAAGATTTTCGTCCCCATTAGGATTCGAAAGAGCTATTTCGATGGAATGGGATGGTGCCCTAAAGAGCTGGACTGACAATCTATTTCTAATGATATGATTCATGTAATAGATTCTGCGAAATAACCTATTGCATGCAAGGAGAATCCCGTCTTTGCGAGTACTAGAATTATTAAGCTATTCATTACGTATTTCCTATGACTACAACAACTGACACACAGCGATGATAGGTATTGTCGTGATCGGTTCATTGCTGTTCGGGATCAGGCGAGAGCAATAGTTGCGATACAGGCGATCACTCGAGTCCGAAACACATGATCAGGCACGCGGGCTCCGGTCCGACATCGTCGAGCCGACTCCACCCTGAATATGGCGGAATGTCGAAAGATGAATGACAAGGCCAACCGTGAGTGACGATCAGCTCGTTCGCCGGATCATTCTGCTGCTCTGCGTTTTTATTTGCATATTAATTTTTTGGCTAAATGGCTTTCTCATAATTTTAATCGGAAGATTTAGAGAAAAAAGGAGCGAGGGAAGAAGCCCAGTTGCCCTCCAATTTTCTGATTACTTAAAAAGGCAACTAGAACTTTTTATTTTTTTCCGAACGATTCATTAGTAAAAAATATACGTAACTTACGAATTAACTTACGTAACAAACTTTTATATTCGTGTGTTTTTATTGCGTATTTGAAGGGCAAGCAAAAATTATTCGTCAGTGTCACATTAAGAATAAATAAGTTAAATCAAAATGCTAGAAGAATAAAATAAAACAGACTAATAGAATTTAAATAACAGAAAATACAAAAGTGATATTATTAATAGTAAAATTGCAATTGAAATAAAGTAAAGGAGACAAAGATTAATAAACGTAGATAATCCATTTGACTAAAGAACAAACAAAATAGGCCTAAATAATTATAGCGGACCATCGTGCTAACTTAGACTTTTTGCTAAAGATTAGATGCAAGTCAAATTGCTAATTATTCTTTCCCAGAGTTAAATAATACTACTACTAGTACTATTAATGACTCACCAAAATACCAAATCGTGTGAGGCCAACGCAGCTACGCGCGCTCTTCCTCCATCCCAATTTATTCAAAGCCCCTCTTTACACCCTCCCAGGACTATCCCCTTTCCCTTAAATTTTTCTTAATGACGTTCTCCCCCTTCATAAAACAAGGCCTAGTTAGGTTAGCCTTCCTTCCATTATAGCCTTAGAAAGAGGGATCGAACCACATTTTTTGGGGGAGCTAGTTCGGTAGGTCAAAAGAGTACCTAAAACTATCCTTAGCCGATACCCCTAACCGATACTTAACCGATATATATTAATACTTAATCGATATTTAAAAAGTATATCGATACTTAACCGATATTTATAACCGATACTTAACCGATAAATATTGGGGGGGGGGGGGGGGCTAGAAACCTATTTCAACGATAAAATGTTTTTCAAGAAGTTTCAGGATTTCTTTGATTCTTATGTAATAGGAGAACGTTTGATTATGTTAAGGATGACGCATTCTAACGTGACTTGTTTCTTCAGGCTCCGTGGGGAATCTCCGCATGTAACAGTGCAGGACAAACAGATGGGTGTTACATAATACTTTAAGAGATTTTTTTTCAATGTGTTTTCTTAGGTTCTAGTTTCCTTTTTAAGTAAAAAAATCGCAGGGCAACTAGGCCTCCTTCCCCATTCCTTTTTTTCTCAAAATCATTCGATAAAAACTATGAGAAAGCCATTTAGCGAAAAAAATTAAGAATTTTCAAATTTGGTTTTAATTATTCCTCAGCGGAGAGCCAAAATCATAACATGCATTGATTCAAAAATGTTCAGAAATTTAATTAAAAAAAACAAGCTTTTTTTAACTGATAGCTTTTTTCCATGTAGTGGTTTGGCATTCCTGCTTTGGGCTTGTCAATATGACAGTCTCCATATGAATATTTGTCAGTTTAGTATTTTCAGTTATGTGTAGAATTCGGGAAACTATAGTTTATTGAAAATGAGCTTGCTAGAGTTTTTTGGAGAAAAATAATCGGAGAATAAAAATTGTTAATAATACGGTTAGTGAGAGGCAATTCCGAGACTTCTTAGATAGTTTTTGTTTTATGAAACTATTATTAATTACTACAAATTATTATTAATATACAAGCACTCATGCCTTTATGCAGTATCCCGTTTTCGATCCTTTTGAAACCAGTCTGGTAAAACTCTTGATTTTCTTTTGAGTAGTGACACTTCAAGTTAGCATAATTTCTGTGTCTATTAATATGATTATATGGGTTTGATTATTCTCAATGGGGCCAAATTATTATCATCATTGATTTTTACATCAGCAGATATTGATTACCCATCAAAAGCAACGAGTCTGAGAAACTTTGTGTTGTTTCAAAAAAGGGGATAAAAACTTTCAAAAATTTAAGTGATCATAATGAAAATCACAGCATCGGATTAAGCATATAAGATAACCACACTGCATAGGTTTCACGCTCATATCTACACAAAAGTTGAATTATGTGTTTTTTGCCAGAAGAAAGATACGAATGCGATTTTATTTGTGTTTTTTCCCCCAGGCAGGATATGAAATAAAACTGCCAGTTATAGAGTTAAAGGGTTATTTTTTGCCGGCTGCGGACCCCCTAAAAACTTTTTCGTACCCCCAAGAGATTCGCGTACCACAGTTTGAGAACCACTGATCAAAAAGACCGTCATCAGCGTGCTAGACTTGAAATCCTGTCTACGTACAGGCAGGGGTTTGAGTCCTGGTATCGCTGGTTATTTGGTTTCGAACGGGGTCAATGGCGACACCGTAAGTTCAGCGTGAGCAATGGCTCTTTTTTAAGAAGGAAAACCCAATTTTTTCTTTTAAATTTTAGGCTCCAATATGCGAATTGTCTCTTTTTTAATTTTCTTTTTTTTAAAGAAATTTTGCTTTTTATTTTTAGGGTCTAAAGTGCGCTATGGCTCTCTTTTCAAAAACTCTGTTCACTTTAAAGAAAACTGTCAAATTAGCAATAATCCCCTCGACCAAGTATTAGTTCAAAAATAAAGCGACCCAACTCCCAGAAAGTCCCCACCTTCAACCTCTCCCACCAATCCACGAGAGATACAGGAAGAGTTTCATTCCTGTATTTGTAAACATTATTTATCAGTGAATTTGTTGTATTGACTCAGTTTTTTTGTTTATGATCGGTTTTTTTAATCTGACAAGTGTCTGTCTGACACTGTGTGTCTGTGTCTGTGTTTTCCCTTTTTTGACAAGTTTTATCTGACTGTAATACCTGACATAACGGAGGGGGGTCAAAGTTGGAGCCAATTTTTTTAAAATCACGTGAAAATGACAGAGAAAACTGAAGAACAAGCCATATAGTAATAAATAAGGTAAAGATGTACTAAAGAAAACTGACCTGTTTCTTTGGATGCTTGAATTATGCAGGCTTATCTTAGTTTTGACAATATTTTTGGAGAAACTAAATTTCAGCAGGGGGAGGGGTAATTTGGTGTCAGGTAGAGAATGACGTCTGGGGTGTTGGGAGCCTTGGTCAGCCGCTTGGTGATGATGTAGCGGTCCAGCATCACTTTGTTCTCCTGGATGTCTTTGCCCACCTTGAAAGGGGCCGGAGGGAGGCGGTGTGAGCGGTGTTTGGGACTGCAGGATTCGTTCTCTTTTGGACGAAGTGAGGAGCGGAGGGGCACACCTGAGTGAGATAGTCGACAATGTGCTCAACAATTGTCTCCTTGCTCTCTCCAGACAGAATGAAGCCCGAAATGTCAGAAAGTGCAGTTTTAGTTTTCAGACCACCATTTCACAGTTGTTGTTTTTTTGTGGTGATTCGTCCTCACATCAGGAGGTAGAACAGCACTAAGATGCGATTTTCGTTTTTAGGCTGGTATTTCCCAACTTTTCCTGGATAAGGTCCGTCTGGGACATTTTTGTGAAATTTTTCCTCCCTTGTTTGCAGCTCAGATTTGGATTCCTTCAATTCATAGCTATGTATGCATTAAAAATACAAAATTTGTAAAAATAAATACAGTTTTTTTTTAAGCCTGCAAGTTGTAAAACAAGGGTTGAAAAATAAGCCTCTGATTAAATCTTCTATTTGGATCAAAATTGTGCTTAGGAACGTGTATTAGCTATGTTTACTCTTTCGTTCAGCGACGCTAAAATAACGCGTTCCTTTTTTCCAATATATGTCAAAATTTTCATTTGCAAGACAATTTTCAAATACTTCTTCCAGGTGATGAAATTTAATTTTTGTTTTCTTTTGATTGTGTTTGTTTTTGATTTAATGCCCTTCAGCCAAGAAGTGTAATGGGGGTGGGGTACATGAGCCACTCCACAAATGATTATTAGGGACGGAGATTTTGTTCTGAAGGCGGTGGAAGAGAGGCGCAAATATTGCAAATAGAAGTACTTTGTGACTTTTTGTTTTGTTTTGATTGTGTTTGGTTTTAATTTTGATTCAAGGCTTTGGCGAGTTTGGTGCGTCTGGGCGTGCTAGGACGATGAAAATTGGTAGGCTTGTCAGGGACCTGCACTAATTGAATTGATAACAGTCGTTTCCCCCGATTCGACCGTCTGGGGGGCTGAAGGCTATTGGCTCTTTCGACCTCGTCACAAGTGCTATATGAGCTCGTGGCTCTTGTTTTCAATCAGGCTCTTTCTTGAAAAGTTGGAAATCGTACTTTCATTGTGGATTTTCTTAGTCTTTCTTATTGTCACTTAATCGTTTTTATAACACTAAACTTATGAAGACATTGTGATAAAATGTGGAGATTGGTGCTTAAGCCGAGTGAAAAATTGGCCAAGTGTAAGGTTATTAAGAATTTAATCCAATTCAATTTTGTCCTCCTAACGTATCAATCTGAAAATGGCTGGAAAACAACAGAACAACTGTCAGTAGCAAACAAAAGCGAAGTTTGACAATATTCAATTAGATATTTACCGAAAAGTGTATGAGTGTAAGAGACCTTCTCTAAAAAGTGACTCAGGAATATATTTGAATGATGATCTTCAAATTGGAAGCAAAAATGATTGCTGTCACGAGTGATGCATCATCACCTAACTAAACTTACCATTTACTAGTTTAGTATGAAGCTATAAATTGATTATAAGTGAATGCTAAACATTGTCTGGATGTTTGCCAGAATTCTGGAGGGGAATATTCACCATGGGTTTCATGTTAAGACAATAATTCTTGCTTTATAAAATGTGGAATAATCTTAGTTAACCCACTTCGCATGGGGGGAACCTTTATCTTCACTTATTTCACGGTTTTACACTTTTTCTACTACATTTATATTTTTTTTGTGTCTATTCTCTAAGTCTTGATAAACGTGCTCAAGCAAACGCGCAACCGCCGTCTAATCTAGCCTAACCTATCCCCATTTCTTACTATTTCTTACTATTTTCTACTGTGCTGGTAAAGAAACAATTTAATTCATTCCTACTCCCACCCTACCTCTTTCAAAATTTATCTGAAGCCTCAGGAAGAGTAAGCAGTTTGTCCATTAAAATGTTCTTTTTAGGAATCTACCCTACCATTAATCTAAACAATTTGCTCACCCCTCTCATTATAGTTGATAAACAATTACTCTCACCAAACGTAGCCTAATTTCAATACAAATACAGCGAATCAACTTGGTTGAATGTTTTTTTCTTTTTAGGTTTTTCTTTTTTTAGTTTTTTCTTTTTTTAATTTTTTTTTGTTTTTAGTTTTCTTCTTTTTTTTAGTTTTTTATTTTTTTTTATTTTTTTAGCTTTTCCAGTTTTTTTAGTTTTTTTCTTTTTAGTTTTTTTAGTTTTTTACCTTTTTTTCTTTTTTTTGTTTTCTTTTTCTTCTTTATTTTTCAGACGTCATATGCGTCATATGACAAACAACCACACTCGCTCCTTACTTTCAGTTAAAAAAACTAGTTTTTTAATTAATTTCTGAACGTTTTTGAATTAATGCATGTTTGATTTTGGCTCTCCGCACATAAATTATGAAATGAAACTTGCATATTAATTCCACTTTTGGCTAAATGGCTTTCTCTTAGTTTTGATCAGACGATTTTGAGGAAAAAGGCGTGGAGGATGAGGTCTAGTTACCCTCCAATTTTTTGGTTACTTGAAAAGGCAACGTTCCACCGCGCCCCCGAGATCTTCGAGGAGGAGGAGGAGCAGTTCTACGTCTTCCTCGGTGAGCAGCAGGACGACGACCTGTTCGTCTCCTACACGACCTCCCGTGAGCTGCACCGCATGCTGCTCGGCCTGGAGTGGGCCGAGCGAACCGGCACCCTGACGGTGGAGCTGGGCCAGGTGCAAGGGCAGCTGACCCTCTGCCTGGGCCGGATCGTTACGGCCGAGCTCGGTCGCCAGCATACTCCTCAAGAAATCATTGATGAAATGTAAACTCGAATGAATGACTCCGACATCCTCGCGCACTAGTTCCCGTGTTTCTGGATCGGTGAGGGGCTGGGGCTCGTTCACAGCTGTGTCCACAAAGCTGCATGCTGATATCGCAGCGGCAAGTGGGTTCCGAACTTCATGGGACAAGAACTCATTCAGCTCAGACTCTGCCTGAGCAGCCTTCCTGGCATTACTAGCAGCCTCGCAAAGTAAAGCTACTAAAAATGTGTAAAAGACGTTATGTAAAATATAAATAACGCAAACTATAATCCCAAACGGAATATTTTCGTCTTTTGCTGGGTTTACCCGCCGCTACACACAATGATGATTGAAAAGGAAAAAACTCCTGAAAATAACAAAATAAAATAAATTGGGGATAATCTTAGAAGTAGAACAGACTTAAAATCCCCCCAAAATTTATGGTCGATATCTTAAAATTGAGTAGTGACTGGAAGGGTTTAGAAAAAATCAGAAAAAGCTTGATCTGGCAAATATGACCAAAATATAGCAGAAATTTTAGATTATTCCATGAAATGTCCAAATCTACCACATTGTACCAGTAGCTCTGAAATGTTCTAAAAACGTACCATTGTGTTGGCGACGCTGGTGCAGATCCTATAAGCCAAGATGTTAAATATGATCAAATATAATACTCTCCTTTTTGCCCACCCCCAACACGGCCCGAGATCGAGAACACATCCTCAATCGGCATCAGGAACGGCTGGTCCTTCGGACGCTCCGGCTGCGGAACATACGAATCAACCTGCTCCATCAGCTCCTTGATCGAGTTCGCACCAATCTCCTCGTCGCGACCCTCAAGCGCCGCAAGCGCTGAGCCCTTCACAATCGGAATGTCGTCGCCCGGGAAGTCGTACGAAGACAGAAGCTCACGAACCTCCATCTCAACCAGCTTTAGCAAATATTCAACCATATTCTTTATCAAATGAAGAAATGAATGAATAGGTATTTTATTTAAAAATGTATATTTTGGGGTCGATTGTATTTTTATTTTTCTTGAATGTATTCATTTTTATTTTTCTTGACAATGTATTAATTTTACTTTTTGTTTTTCTTTTAATAAAATTAATTAATTTTAATTAAAATTGAATTAATTAATGATTTTAATTCATAAATAAAACCAATTAATTAGACGAACCATCTTATATATGTAATAATTTCTGTCCATTTTAGGTTCTAATGCTGCTACTTACTTCCAGCTGAAGAATTTTTTTTTTCTCCTTTTTTTTAATAATGCTAGAAAATTCTATTGCCCCTTCATGGAAATTTTCTTCCCTCGTGACAAATTCCTCTATGAAAAGGTCCTACCACGTAAAGCCCTCCCCCCACCTCCCATTTAACGTGAAAAAGTCCCCTTGAATGCGTCCAGCAATGGAGACGTTCCTCTAGCTTTGAACAAGAACGTTTTGTCTCCCACAAGACAGTCCAGTCGTCGGGGCCTATGCTCAACCGTCCAGCGTACCGTATCATTTTTAATCGATCTCCAATTATTATACTTTTGGTTCAAGTTATTCGTAGTATATGTACTTGCTCTCGTGGCACATAGAGAACAATCTTTCCGAAACACTTTTCCACTACTCTAGTAGCCACAGCAATTGCCAACGAATGGACCCTAAAATGACGTGCTTCGTGCGATATAAAGTCATCTAGCAACAAATATCATAAGCGCCCTCTTCCGCTGACGTCGATTTCCACAAAGCAGGGAAAACGATATACCTCTTGTATGTATGTATGTATGTATGTATGTATGTATGTATATATATATATATGTATGTCTGTATGTATGTATTTATTTTGCCATACAGAAGTAAAATAGTTACAAAACAAAATGATAAGTCGTAAACTTTGAAAGTAGGTAAGATACATAATAAAAATATCGAGTTCTGTCAAATGCCTTAACAAGCTCAGTGACAAGACCCTCCTAAGCATAAATACATATTTTCAAGAAACCCTAACTACTAGTTAGCCTACTTGTACTTGAAGCAAGAATGAGGATTAGCTCTCCTTCGTCTTGGTTTCAATTGGAGGGGGTATGTGTACCCCTAGTTTTTTCTGCCCTCTTAGATTTAAAACTAGGCACATTAAAAAAAAAAGGAAAATTATTTAGAACGTAATTTTTGCACTAAACAAAAAAAAACTCATCTTGGCCCCTCTTAAGGTTCTGTCCCCAAAGGCCCCTCTCTTCCACACAACCGCACTCGACAGTTCTTTTAACGCACAGGTAAAGATCTCTATCCCAAATTGTTCAAAGCTCCTGTTTTGTAAATGTTACTGGAAACCCTAGAAAATTTTAAGCTAATTTTAAACTTGGGGGTGGTTGGCTCTTAAAACATTGGTACTGAATTTGCAGATTCTTCTCTCTATGGCCATGGTAGGGTTGGTGACCTTATATATCCTAGAGATGTCGCCATTGCTGTGCCACAAAGGGAGACGCAAGAGAAACTTAGCATATCTGTAGAATAGGCTGCAAATAGCTTTCTTTTCGGTAGCTTTTTTATTTTCCAGAAGGGAACCAGAGCAAGCAGATGGGGGGGGGGGGGGGCGCAAGTGCTCTTGATCAACACTTTTCAGCATAATAAAACAAAAGCTACGGAGTGGCCAGTTGCCTTGCAGCGTATTTTTTAAACGGACTTTTCCTTACAACTCTACTTTTTAAAACAGTAAAAACTTTAACGTAAAGAGCGAAGCGTTGAGGAGGGGACAACCCCTTTCATATACGAAATAGTTTCTTTTCGTTTTAAGTTTTTAATGTCACTCCTTACTTCCGGTTAAAAAAACTTGTAAGATCATTAAAAGATGTAAGCGATAATTTATGTTCGTTTTAAGTTTCAATGTTATTCCTTACTCTCAGTTAGGGTCTCCTCCTCAGTACCTCGCTCTTTACGCTAAAGTGTTTTTGAATTTGTAAAAGCTTATTAGTCTAATTAAACGGTCCTTGTGTGTCAGGAGTCATTCTTAAATAAATGGAACAAAAGTCAAACATTAGCGTAAAGAATGAGATACTGAGAAGGGGCCAACCTTATAGATGTTTTTTTTTTTTTTTTTTACAAAGTTTACAGTTGACTTCTAAAGGGTCTTTTGTCTTAATTTATTTACTAGTTTGGAATCAAATTGGTCTTTTGGCTGTAAAAAGTATTTCGCAAGATTTTTAAAAAGGCCAGTTTATTGTTGATCCTAGTATGGACTTGGTTGATTTGGATTTTAAAAACTTCGTATTAGAAATCATTTCTAAAACTACGTAACTAAAAAAGGAGGATTTGACCATTTAAAGAATTTTCGATAGTCAGCATTTTGCTTGTAAGTCTATGTGTTTTCATAAGAAAATGTTGGTATAGGGGAAATGGGAAGTAGGGTATTGTTTTAGACCCTTGGTAGGCTAAAAAGACGATTTATGTGTGCGAGCGCGTGTATATTTGTTTTTAAGAAGCTCTGAAATCAAATAATACGTTGAAAAAAGTTACCCCGAAAAAATTATTTCAAAAGAATAATCATTTATTGGTATTTCCGACTATTTTGAGTAAATGTCTGTCTGTATATATTGATCCAATGGCAATTTGTGTGTGTGGGGGGGTAGGTTTGTGAGGTAACATGGGTGTTTGGGGGGAACAAAGGACATGAAAGGGGGCTAGTTGTCATCCAATTACTTTCGATCCTTAGTAAAGGCAATAAAACTTTAAATGTTTAGTCGAAGTTAAATTTTCAGTCAAATTACTGACTTTCAAGTTTTGTTTGTGCGTGCGTGTGTGTGTGTATGTGTTTTTGTGTGTGTATATGTGTGTGTGCGTGTATGTTTTTGTTTGAGTGTGTGTTTGCATATGTACGTGTTTAAGTATGTGTGTGTTTGTCTCTGTGTGTGCGTGTGTGTTTCTGTGTAGGTGTGTTTGTGCCTGTTTATTTGTGTGTCTTTGTGTGTGTGTGTCTGTGTTTGTGTGTGTCAATTTTTGTTTGTGTGTGTGTTTGTGCCCAAGGCTAAGCATTTGACATGACCTTAATTTGAGTTGTTTTTTTTTTTCAAGGTGACATATCAATTTGGTTTCTGAAATTTGCGAAAGTATCGAAATATACCAACACATATGTGGGAACACAAATGATAAGCATAAACCTATTAATTAGTTTATTATGCATAGGAAATGTGCCCTTTTAGCTATTGTGTGTTAAGCAGCCTAAAAAAATAATAATACCAAATGGAGACCACATTAACCAAATAGCCTAGAAAGTGAGGATTAAAGCATTTTGCTAATGCTTTTTGCTAATATCTTCTGTTTATTGTTTTAAAGGTTAATATTAAGGCATTTAAGCTATTTTTCCTTCTCTTCTTTATATCTTATGACTGGTAGTGTGGAATTCATTTCTCCTGGTTTCTCTGTAGTTCTTGGGAAGGCATTGAAAATGTCTGACCCCATTGATTCAGGAGGAACAGTTTTATCTGTTGTTGAGCCGAGTAGCCCGAGCAACCCCAGGCGACGCCGGCGAGAGCGACGACGCCGTAGAGGTACGGTCGTGTGAATCGAGAGATGAGTGTTTTCATTTCGTGCTGTCCCCTGAATCTTCGAGTCGAGTGCGAGCCCGTGACGTCACGTGAATGCGATTCCGCGCGTTTGGGCAGAGCCAAACGACGCGGACGTTTTAGGACTGCTTACGTTGCGTCTTTCGTTTCTTCTTCTTCTTGCGCAGAACCTTTTTTGAACAATCGAACGGAAGGTCTCTAAAAAACTGGTGGTAAGCTTCAGGAGCCAAATCTTTTTTACAAAGATCTTGAATATCGCGGTACACTCTTTCGCGAATTGGAACTAGACGAGACTACAGTTTTTGCAATTTGCATGACCCAGCTGACTTCTTTGCTAAAGCGTCCCCCGTCTCGACCTCCTGATTGTTTCAATCATCTTGATGTCTTCAGCTGCCCAGCGTACGGCTGTTCCAGTGATCGTTTTCTCCATTATCATAAAAAAATAGGCAAAATTATGGCGAACGAAGCATATACTTGTGGTTGTAATCACAATTAAATGAAAATATTTCTTCCTCTTTCCTTTGTATAGAAGGTTTGTTAAAGTGTTTTACCCTCCAGACGAATTTCGTAATTCTGCATGTTATTTTGTAGATATAGACATGAGATAGTGTGCCATGACGACCAGATTCTACTATAGAGGGCGAGGCGCTGAGGAGGGGACAGCCCCTTTTATATACGGAACAATTTCTTTCTTTTTCAGTATTAATGTCGCTCTTTACTTTCGGTTAAAAAAAATTGCTTTTCTTTTATTTAATGATTTTCAGGAATGATTGTCAGTACATATTCAACTCAAAATCTACTTTCATTTGCTGTTGCTTTTTCGTTGTCTTCTTATGACGGTGATTATTTTTTTTTCGGTGATTATTTCGGTGTCGCTTATTTTTTAAGGACTACCCAAACCTTTAGAAACCAATGCGCCACTGTACGGTATTAATGTCTCTGCAACATAGGCTCAATATGCGTATAGTTTTTTCGATAAATTTAAGTCGATTGACCATATCAGAATTTCCACACAATAGGTTTTTGGCCTTCTTTTGGCAAGAATTTTATTTTAGCACCAGGCGCGCGTTTCGGCGCCGCCAACGGAAGAAACCGTAAAAAACGAATCATTTTGGTGTAAAAATAAAATTCTGTTGCAATGTGCCCTAGGTTTGACCATTTTTTTTCGTATCTTTCCTCCACTATTACTTGTGTAAGTTTATGGAATCTGTTCCCAGAAGAGCTGAGAGGTAGAGGCTCCCTCCCGTCATTTAAAAAAAGAGTAAAAAATCATTTATTAGCATTGGAAAAGACTAGTTAAATAATTGTTAATAAAATGATTCTTATATAAAGTTTTAAATATAGCCACGAAGAAAGATGACAGATGTGTTTGTTTTTTTTTGTTTTTTTTTTCAGGGGTGATCGGAGTGAGCCAATGGTCCTAGAAGAATGAATGAAAATTATTCTAACTGAAATTAAAGATTTGTGTTTTTTTTTTCTAGAGAACAAAAAATTGGAGGGCAACCATCCCCCCATCCCCACGTCAATTTCTCCCCAAAGACATCCGATCAAAACTTGAGAAAACCATTTGGACCAGCATTCAGGTTTTTACTATTGGAACCATTAGAAATATTAAATAGCGATGAATGACACACTGCCTTTCCATCACAAACATCAAAAACAAGAAAAACAATAGGGAATTCTTTTCATAAGACAGAGGAAATCTAATTTGAATGAATATTTAGACCCTGTGTCCGAGGGCCGTCCTCAGTAAAACATAAATATATAAAAGAAGAAAAACTTACAACAGCGTACGACCAATAAAACTAAATATAATACACTTCTTGTCTTTTTTTCCCCCGCAGTCGCAACATTACTGTTTTTTCAACCGATTTGTCAGCGTTTACGATTGAACACGGCAATCGCGAGAAGTCATCTTCAGGACCCGATTTACTGTTAAGTTATCATGACAATCATCATTACAATAGTGTCCGTGACGGTACAAAAGGGAAACCACCTCCACCCATCAAAGTTGATTACTATAGCCAAAAGAAAATGAAAAGCAATAGCACATTTGAATTGTAAGTAATATATTTAAATGATCATAGTCACTTTCATCTATATTTTCATGAACTTCAGAAGTTTCAATAGCTGGCAAGAAAATCACGTCATCTAAATGCGCAACGACTCCACTATTATGTATATTGGAATAGTTAATGTCTCTCGTTAATGTCTTCTCCCGTTAGCATCTACGCGTAGCCAAGAGACTCAATTCCAGAAATCATATCAAGGAAGTTAACCTGTATATATTTTATTATTGGATTGTAATGAGTGTTTTCTAAAACCCTTAAACTGGTGGTTTGCAAGAACACCTCCCGTATGTTCCTCCTCCAAGCCCCCTTGAAAAATTAAACAATCATGGTCCTAAAAACACCAATTGATTAAATTAGATTATTAGAGCATTGGTCCTTATAGTAGAGTGTTGGAGTTCAAATCAGAGCGTCTTATGTTTGATTTCTGCTTGGAAATTTGTTTTTCCCTCACTTCTCAAAAACTGTAGATATGAGGTTCTCATTGTTCCCCGGTTGAATTACATGAAAACTACTACATGTTTCATATAAAAGGAAGTCGAGAGTATTTCCCCTTTTAACAGCTAGAAGTAACCGCAGGGAAAAACTTGGCCCTTTCTAAGGCTATATGTATGCTCGGGAATAATCGTGGCCACAAGCAGTGTTTCGTCTACATTTCAAGGAGGCTAATTTAGTCAGAAAAGCTGAAGCTTCCTGTGCCTGCCCACCCCGCTCAAGTGCCATGTTGGTCCGTGCACGCTGGTTAAAGGCTTCCAAATCCCATGCCTTGGAGATATCGGTCAAATAGGGCCCAGCAACGATGCAATTCACCCGCACCGTCGGACCCAGAGCGAATGCAAAGGAGCGAGTAATAGCATTCAAGCCAGCCTTGGCCGCACCGTAGGGCTCCGAGTTTGGGCTCGGGTTGAGCGACGCCGTGCTCGATATGCGAAACAGAGAAGATGCCATAAGAGCAGTTTCTAACCTTTGGAGTTAGCATATTGTTGAAGTGCAACTATTGTTTCTTGTTTGAGAGGATCGGTTTAAATAAAAATGATTTCACGAAAGAAAGAACTTCCACCATCATATGCCACTGTAACTACTAAGTTTCATTCGTTGATGTTTTTTTACAACTGTATTTTGATTTTCCGCCGTAGACTGCGTTTCCACGGTACAACCAAAGACCTAAAGAGGTTCCCCCACATCCCCCGTCCTACGCCGTTGTAGATTATTCGCATTAGTGCTTCCCTGATAAATACCCTGTGCAGAAGGAATTTTTCGGAAAATCGAAAACACCTGTTTAGCTTTTGTCAAAAGGCTTTGGTTTTCGTACACAATTTGCCAGTAGTATATGAAGAAAAGAAATATTACTGGAAAGCTACAGTTTAGCTACATTGTAAAGTAATGACTACTATTCTTAGATGAATATTGTACCAACAGTGAATTAAGAGATACATTTTTGATGTTTGGAGGATATTTTTTCAGTCATAATGCTCAAAAAAATAAAAAACCGGTTGATTAGAAGTGAGCAACCATTTCGGTCGTTTCAAATCTCATAGATTTTAGAAAATAATTTTCTCAAAATCTAAAATATCTTGCCTAAATACAACGTATAGATGTAGAAAAACGTTAGAGATACTAAAAGCCCTTAAAAAACCTCTTTAGCAAAGGCGTATCTACAGCAGAGTCTTGGGGGGCAACATTTGTTCTGGCGTTCTCATTCTATGTTTTTTCTGTTTTTTTACTCTATTTCTTAAATGAGCTTTTCAATTTGGTCAATTAGTGGTGATCTCGTTACCTCATCCCTCTCCATAAAGATTTTGATCATGATCCACCATTGATAAAGAGCTGAATGGCTATAGTTCCTAGGAAGTTCTCATTTGTTCCTCTGAGTATTTTTGATTTATGCGTTTTAAAATTGTTTTTCTTCCATTCTTCTTTATTTTTTTCTATTATTCTTTTTTAATGGTATTCCGTTTCGCATTTTTTACGCATATTTATGTTTAATTTATTATTTAAATTCATTATCATCATTTCGTATCCCCATGATTTATCTGTCTTCCCTGTTTCCTCTTCTTCCTCTTTTTTTTGTAATTTTTTTTCTTGTTTATACTGAAGTGTTACTTTTTTTGAGATTCAAAGTAATTGGAGGGTGGATCCCCCTCCCACACACACCTCGTATTTTCCCAAAATGTATCTGATAGAAATTTTGAGGTGACCATTTGCTTTCCTAGAAACTTTGAAAAGACCTGGTTCGATTGGACATTGAAAAGGCAAGCACCCTTTTAAATAGTCCAAAGTGCAACTAACCCCCCTCCCACGCTCTCCACTCCCCCAAACACATTAAATTTTTAAGGGACCATCATTCTTCTCTTTTCTACAATGCCATTCTGTACATTAAAGTGCACATCAATCATCGTAATACCCACGATAGATTATTACGAATCACCAACCAAAATTGGTAGATCCTTGACATCCTTCAGCAATTTCATGACATCCAGAAGCCTCTTCTTCTGACGGAGTAGAAATTTTACCGATTTTAATGTGCAAATTTTGAGTGATTACCATCTTCTCATTAAGTCATGAGTACAAAGAGGCCCTGGCAAAAAATACCAAATTCCACATTTCTGTAGATAAGAGCTTGAAACTCCTACAGTGGGGTTCTTTGATACGCTGAATCTGATGGTGGGATTTTTGTTAAGATTCTATGACTTTTATGGGGTGTTTTCTCTTATTTTCTAAAATAAGGCAAATTTTCTCAGGCTTGTAACTTTTGATGGCTAAGACTAAACTTGATGAAACTTCTATATTTAATATCAACATAAGAATTTGGTTAAATCGGCAAAGGCTGGTAAAAAATGGTTTGATAAATCATCTTGTCGTAACCAACACCATATTTCAGCACACGCCAAGCCATATACTGACCTAGCATTCCAACGACGGTGTTGCTAAGGCTCAAATTGACTTCATTCTCGTCCGCCAACGTTGGAGAAGTTCAGTAATAGACTCCTACTCTTATAACGGTGCAGATACAGGCTCAACATCAGGGTTTGATCACAAGCTAGTACATGATGCACCAACCCTGGAGTTTTTGTTATTTGATCTTTTAATTATTGTGAACAAAATGGCTGTCTCAATATTTTGATTGGATGCATTTGGGGAAAAGGGCCTTGGTAGGGGGGGGGGGCTTGTTGCCCTCCGATTACTTTTGACTCTTGAGAAGGGCACTAGAAATTCTTATTTATAATCGGTAAAGCCCCTCCGAAGTTTATACCACCACTCCTTCCATAAAAACCTTATGTACCCCGCGATATAACCTTTAGTAGCTGTGTATTAGCTGTAGCGATATATACCTTTAGTAGCTGTGTATTAGCTGTAGCGATGTATACCTTTAGTGGCTGTGTATTAGCTGTAGCGATATATACCTTTAGTAGCTGTGTATTAGCTGTAGCGATATATACCTTTAGTAGCTGTGTATTAGCTGTAGCGATATAACCTTTAGTAGCTGTGTATTAGCTGTAGCGATATATACCTTTAGTAGCTCAAGTAAATCACCTTAGTTAAACGAAGATCCAAATAAATGTCTGTATTAACTGTTTATTTGGTATTTTCCCTACTCCAGCCCTGAACACCGGGGATCTGCCGTGGCGAAATAGAGACTATTTGGTCGATTACAGGGACATAACATTAAAGATATAAAGAACATTATTTATTTAGGGTGGTTACTTAGAAAAAAAGAGGAGCCTCGGTACCTTTCTGGCTCTCTCCAGCGACTTACTGATCACCCCTGGAAAAAAAAAAAAAAAAAACAACCAACAAAGAAAGAAATAAACATTAATCCGTGATCTGCCTTCTGGCAAAAAATACAAAATTCCATATTTTTGTAGACAGGAGCTTGAAACTTCTACAATAGGGTTCTCTGATACGCTGAATCTGATGGTCTGATTTTCGTTAAGATTTTATGACTTTTAGGGGGTGATTCCTCCTATTTTCTAAAATAGGGCAAATTTTCTCAAAGATCAAAGGTTCCGCCAAGAGTTGCCCTTCTGCCTGTTTCCTATTCTGTGTCGAGGGGTGATCGAGGAAGTGGAAACCGGCCTTTACGTATCAGTACAGTCACCGAAATTTCAGCACCTTTCGATTCGTGTGAGTGTAGGCCACTGAACTATATATAAAAAGTCTGGAAGGATAACTCTATTGTTCTGCATTCGTAACCAAAAATGGCCGTCACTTTGCACGTATAACGCGAAATCCACTCTTTCCGCCGCAGTCTCCAGTCTGGGCAGCTCATGGTGAGCAATGGTATGGCTAATGAGTTCGACTCTCTCACCGCCAACCCTTTTCACAGGACGGACAGTGGCATCAACGCCGTAAGCGTCCTTGCCAGGTTGCTCGGGAATGCTGCATGCTCTGCGCGTCTTCTGGTCCATCTCCCCCTCCTCTTCCCAAGCGCTCCCTTTCTCTATTCTCATCACGAACCCTCTTCAGGCAGGGAGAGGCTTGCCTATAAATTGGATGAAGGAGGGAAAGGGTGAGAACAAGAATTTTGAGGTTCACGTCGACGAAGACAAAAAACCAATTTTTGATATGTGATGGGTATAAATCTTTTTAAGCTGTGAGATATGCTTTATGGACTTCAAGTTAGAAAACAAACGAGTACTCGTCCTAGGATCCTCTACAGGACTTGGCTTTGCCATTGCCAAAGCTTTTGCAGAAGAAGGGGAGAGCACACTTATGCCCTCGTAAGAAGAAGCTGAAAGCGTTGCCTTCTACAGAGGAGACGCTTGTGGAACATTGTAAGCGTTCTTACTATCAGCTTGCAATCTGGAATGCCTTATTGATTACATGACCATGTCTGCCAAGCCCTTTCAGTTATGGATGCCAATTTTCTAGACAAGATGTTGTTCCTGTTGTTTCGAGCACTTCCTCGTTTGCGTCGGGATATTCACAACTCTTGTGCGCCCGCGTTCGCCGTGAAGACGCAAGCCGACGGCCAAGCGTTGATGATCGATTGGGTTTCTACCGGCAACGCTGCCATCGGCGATAGTTTAGCAGATTGATTACACCAGGATTTTGTCGACCACGTGAGCCGGTTCGACTCCGGTCAACTTCATGTCGAGACCTTGGAATTTGAACGCAAAATGTTGGTGATTGATGCCCAGCAAATGAAGCATAGTGGCGTGTAGATCGCGCTCACATATTCCTTGGTATATTTTCTGTGGCACATGGGTGTTGTCTGCACCCCAATCCTTGAGAACATTATGCACAAGATTCCAAGCCATAGGATATCCTTCTGGGGGATTGTACGGGCAATTAAAGATATCGTAGGGCATGTTGGGCTGTGTAGATGGGGCCTTGTCCCGAACTTCATCTAGTGCTCGTCGAGTGCGTTCAGTATCGTCAAACAATGGGTATTTCAGTTCAGACAGCTCATACAAGTTGACAAACGAATCTTTGCTGAAATTAACTAAATTTATTCGTCATGACATCAGTACAATATCACAAGGCTAATCAAGGTTTACAAGTACGGAAGGTGCTATCCCCTCTCTCTCCCAAACCGTCATAATGGTTTAAATGTCATTTGCATTTTATTGACTGGAAATGTTAGGATTTTTTAGTTTTATATGTTTTAATTATAAGAGAAAATTTTAAAGTATATTTGTTTTCAAGATTGCTTGATAATATTTTGAAAAACGAATTTTCTTCTTTGAATCATTTTAAGATGCTTTTATGTTGTGGGCAGAATGTAATTACTCAATTTATTGACATTTTAATTGAAGCAAATCAAGATTATATTATGGGTTTGCTTTAGAACACTACCTAAACATTCCATGTTGATTTAAAGCTATATTCAAATTTATTTTCAGTCTCTGTTTTTTTTCTTGACCAGAGATTTGATTTTAGTACGTTAGGTATGCATACTTAATACTCTCTGTGTTCAAAGAGATTTTTTTTCTCTTTTTTTGTTCCGCCATTGCTCTCCAGTTCGGCTTTAGATCCGTCGTAAAACCTTATGCTGATACAACTACTCTTCTTTTCTATATCTGTTAATTTCTGTGTTTATGAGGGAAAGAAAAGCGTCATAATAAAAAATAAGTGTCCCGTTTACCCCATTCTAAAAATAGGAAAAAACTATTAGCGAAGTTTTCTGTTGTTGACTTTACAGTAAGTCGAGTCAACTTCCGTAGTCCAGGATCCGAACAAATTCTCAGGCTCAAGCTGTAGCTTATTTTGTATGACCTGGAACAAAAAAAAATTAAGAAAAGTAACTTTTTATTTGTTTTTTGGCCAATCAAGAACAAACATTAAAGAGAATAACTGTTGAACTGATCAATTTAGTACTTGGAGTCTAGCCGTTCTAAAGAGAATGGGGCAGTTTGTTTGCAAAATTCGTTGCATGTTGATTTTTCTCTTCGCTAAACTTGTAAATTTATTTTGCTCCTCGTGAAACTGATTGTGTTCATGGAACGGATTGCATGCGGATTTTGTTCACGGAACTTGTTGCGTGCTAATTTTGTTCGTGGAACTTGTTGCGTGCTGATTATTGTTTGTGAAACTTGTTGCTTGTTGATTTTTCCGTTTCTCAAAATATGTACATTTATTTTTTTTCTGGGTAATGCATACTTTGGGCTATATGTTTGCACATACGGGGGAGGGGGTAATGTATTTGGACAGTTTGAAGTCAGAAAACAATTCTTAGCTCATAATATAAGATAAGATAATATTTATTTTCAAAAGACTATCACAAGCTCTATAGAGCCGAATTCGCTTTATATGTTAGCAAAAGCTAAGAAAAAAAAAATTCAAAATAGTACATTAAGTCAAATGCTTAAAATTAAAAAGAAATTTGCAAGAGGAACTACCCGAGACTAGTACTAATGAGGAGCCAAAGGTGAAATTTGAAAGAGGGAATCAAACATTTCAGTTGCAGGCAGAAATACCCGAAAAATATCCTGGACTGTGGGTAGTTGCGAGAAAGCTCTTGATAGCGTTTCCCTCGTCATATCTTTTTTAAAAGAGTTTTAGTGTTTACAAACCTTTTAACAGAACAAAGGAGCAGATTGAATATCACAGAACGGGGAGTATCTGCAAATTCGCTTCTAAGCCACTTTTGATAACCTGCTCATGACTAATCCTTGCATAGAAGGTAAATTCAGAAGTTGAGCATGCCTTCAAATATGCACCTGTCCATATGCACGCCTCAAGGCTCTCTTGCGTAATACACCGTTTCTTTTGGCACAAACTTGCCACATATATAGCAGCCCATGGACCCTGTTCCATGCTTGACCTGCTTCAAGCAATCATTTTGAGCAAAGACTACTGTTGTTCATCTCTGCAAGCGGTACAACAATCGCGTGCGGCTTATCAGCACCGGTCAACACCGGCGATTTATGCAATAGTCTATCATCCACCCAAACCTCAAACACCACAGAACCTGCACTACCAACTGAGTCGTCAATACCTACATCAGCTCTGAAACGATCATAGCCAGCCAAACTGACGTCGTAGATAACTTCCGAAGTGCGGGTCACCCCAAGCCCAGTAGTAAACGTCTTAGGAGCTTGAAACTACTGCAAAAGGGTTCTCTGATACGCTGAATCTGGTGGTTTGATTTTCGTTAAGATTTTATGACTTTTTGGGGTTTTTTACCCCTATTTTCTAAAATAAGACGAATTTTCTCAGGCTCGTAACTTTTAATGGGTAAGACTAAACTTGATTAAACTTATATATTTGAAATTAGCATGAAAATGCAATTCTGTTGATGCAGCTATTGATACCAAATTCCATTTTTCATCGCGAACCGCCGTTCCAGATCCAACGGCGACATGACCTCGGCAGCGGTGATGACCTCGCGGATATCCGGAGCATGGTCGGCAACGGTGTCGAGGACAATCTCGCCCGCTTGCGCCCTCGCCTTCTCCCAGCCGCCATATGAGGGATCCAGATCATACGGGAAATACTGGGCATAGCAGGTCAGCGTGTGGCGGCCCTCCGGCGCCAGGCTCGGGTCGATCACGGATTGCATGATAACGATAAGACATCGGCTGGTGCTGGGATCGTTAAACAAGAAGAAAAGCCCCTCCCAAGTTTGTAAATTTCTAGGAATTCTAAGGAAAAATAGAAATAATTAGAATGCTACAAAATTCTCACTTTCTCTGAAATTCACAAAATTCTCACTCAAAATTGTGCAACAAAAGGATCAGATATCAAAAACAGTTTTAGGACAGGGGCTGGCTGGTCTCCAATTACTTATGACTTTAGGCCGGTCGTTATTTAAATTCCGTGTCCCGGTCTGTAATTTATCTTTGATTGTCCCGGTCGTCATTTATATCTCCCGGTCGTTATTTGTGTCCCAGTCTGTAATTTCTCCTTGAGTGTCCCTGTCGTCATTTATATTCCCTGTGTCCCGGTTTTTTAAGTTTTCTTTTTCTCCTTTATTTTTAAGTTTTTTTCCTTTTTTATTTTTTTTTCTTTTTCAGTTTTTAGTTTGTTTAGTTTTCTCTTATAAGCCAAGGGGATATTTAGTAATTTTTGGAATTTATTGAACCCACGGGAGCTTATTTGAACCCCCTTGCCTATTAATTTTGGGAAACGGCTTTGATGATGTAAAAAGAAGCATTTCAACGGATTTATTTGATGATGATTTTTAAGACATGTAAAGACCCCTGAGGCTAAAATGTGCCTTACGTTGTTATTTTTGTTTCATTTTCATTTTACGACTATTAGAAATTATTTTACATGGATTCATGCGATGTTTTAGTTTTACGCCGTATGGAATCTAGATAAACATTGCACAGTAGTAACAGGTGTCCTTCCCCCTTGCTATATTTTAAGTCTTCACTTAAATCCGACTAATATTTGGAACTGAAAAGAAACCTCCTATGGAATCAGGTGCACTAGCATTTTCTTAGAGAAGCCATACCCAGTATTTCACTGATTCAATGGACGGAGCCCTCACTGAAATTATTACAAGACATAGTTATAAGGTTTTTTGACTACTCTGAATAAAATAGCTATCTCATAATTTTGACCCGTTGACTTTGGGAAAACAATCAGCGTGGGAGGGGGCCTGGATGCCCTCCAATTTCTTGGTCACTTAAAAAGGTCACTAGTACTTTTCATTTCTGATAAAATGAGCCCTCTTGCAACATTCTAGGACAGCTGAGTCGATCAGATTACCCCTGGAAAAAAAACAAAAAACAAACAGGTAGTAGTCGAACAGTTTGAAGACTACGTCGGCCAGTTCGATCCTGGCCTGCTCTGGGATGATCAGGCCATTATCAGCCTTGGCCAAGAACAGCATGTCATCGATCATGCGAGACATGCGCTTCAGGTCCTCCAGGTTCGAGTACAGATTCTCTTCATAGGCATTGATATCGCGTTTCTTGCTCAGCACGACCTCGGTGTGGGTCATCAGGTTGCTAACGGGCGTGCGTAGCTCGGTAAAGTACGGAAGTATTTCTAACAGTGACTGTAGAAAAAGCTTAAGGTTGCCACTTCCTTCAGCTCTCAGGTTCTTTCTTAGGATTCCAAGTAGGTCCTGATACTAAAACCAAGGACGGGCAGCTCTGGACTTGGATAATTGTTCTTCTACAATATGAACTATCTCATAGATATGTTCTGCTGCTTCTAACACCTGTGCTTTCTCGATGTTGCTCCTTCAAGGAGCAACTCGTATAAAAAACTATTTAATGCTAGAATCATTGAAGAAATACTGTTAGGCTAGTGAGTCCAAGTAAATCTCTAAGAGTTCTCCCGACTGGTTTATTTATTTCTCAAAATTCCCTAGAATCAAATTTTGTGTTTTCTTTATTATAATAGTACTTTAGTCATAGTTTTCCAAACTCCAAGATTTTCTAAAAAAAATAGCAACAATAAAATTAAAATATCTTTTATAATGAAAGAATAATTTTTAGAAGCTCTTTCAAGTCAGGCTGATTTTATCCACCTTATGTAATAATAGCTTATGGTCAATTGTGTCAAGTGATTTTTTCAAACCTAGGAATAAGGCAGCTTGAATCAAACCCACTTTGAAGGCCTTACATAGTCAACAAGTTTAATTGTAGCCACTTCAGTTGATAATCTTTTCCTAAAACCAAAAGTGAATGTTTATAAGAATTTTATCATTTTCAACATAATCACTAGCCTAGGTATTAATTACAATATTCCAAATTGAATTCTTGATGGGCGTAGCCTACCTAGAATAGAATACAATATTATGAATTTATATAACACGCAACTGATTAGCTTGCAAGAGACAACCGCTGATTGAGGGAAACAATTTTTCACGAGACTACTGGAAGGGAAGTAACTTGATATGTTTGGAATCATTACTTTTTGCTGATAACTCAAATAATTTACTTCAAACCTTCATTTTTGCTGTGTGCTACGACAAAGGGTACCCATCACTTAAGAACTTTTACAAAAAAAATCAATCTCCTAAAAAGGTACCATCTCATTTCATACTTTTAATTAAGAAGAACTCGTCCAGCTTGACTAAAGAGTTGACATTTATGGAAAAACAAGAGGTGAAAAATAATAACGGGTTTTATGCATACTAAAAAAGATTGGATACACACGTTTTGGCTTTAGACATGGGAAAACTGGAAGTGTAATAAAATCTGAATCTGTGTATTTGTATGTATTTTTGTCTCTCTCTCTCTATGCCTCTGTGTCTGGCCGGGTGTTTGCCTGTCCCAGTGTCTGTCTTTATCTAATTGTATGCCCGGATCTGTGTTTTTGTAAGTGTTTTTGTCTCTCTCTCTCTATGCCTGTGTGTCTAGGCGGGTTTTTTCTTGCCCCGTGTCTATCTTTGTCTGTTTGTATATCTGAATATGTGTATATGTATGTGTTTTTGTTAGTAGTAGTAGTAGTAGTAGTAGTAGTAGTAGTAGTAGTTATAGTAGTAGTAGTTATAGTAGTAGTAGTAGTAGTAGTAGTAATAGTAGTAGTAGTAGTTATAGTAGTAGTAGTAGTCGTAGTAGTAGTAGTCGTAGTAGTTATAGTAGTAGTAGTTATAGTAGTAGTAGTAGTAGTAGTAGTAGTAGTAGTAGTAGTTATAGTAGTAGTAGTTATAGTAGTAGTAGTAGTAGTACACGCTCATTGGTAGAGCTAACAAGCCTTTGTTAATAAATTGTTCTTAGCAATACATTCTACTCATAAGGCTTCATACTAATCAACTTTGCTCCACTTTGAGCCGGCGGGTTTGGGTATTGTATAGCTTCCCCGTAAACCTCAAAGTCTTCCTTTCCACAATGATCCAGAAGGCGTGTGCTGTGTTGTCATGGAAACACAGTTATCCTAAAAGAATAACAAGAGCTAAGAGCTCATTGGGGGGGGTGGGGTCGTCGGGGAGGTGGGGGTGGCGCGCCGCGGGGGTGGCGGAGGAGGCGGTGGGGTGGGGGGTGTCGCGGGGGGCCGGGTTCCCGTAGGCGCGGTGCAGCTTCTCGGTGTAGAGGATCTTGGAGAGGCGCTCCTTGGCGCCGCGGTGCTTGGCGTTGGCCCGCAGCGCGAGGATGACCGCCTCCTTCTCCTCGTCGAAGAGCTTGTTCTTGCGGCACCACTTGTTCCCGAAGTCCCCCCCCCCCCACTCCACCAAAGAGAGTAGATCCAATCCGGTTATATCAGTCACTTATCTTGGACTTGTGCTTATTCTTCCCACTAAGTTTCATCCTGATCTCTCTGCTTTAAGCGTTCTCCAGGATTTCCGCCCCTCCCCCATTACTGGATCCGGTCAGGATTTAAAATAAGAGATCTGAGTTACGAGGTCCTTCAAAATATGAAATTTCATTAAGACCCGATCTTGTGCACCATTGTAACGAGAACAGCCGGGATAGCTCGAACACTTCGTCTTTATATGATCGATCGACTGATAATTACTGCATGGGGCTAGGAGTACGGAGGGATTCCAAACGTTCAATATTGCGTATTCGACTTTGACTCCTAGGCGGAGCGCATTTGAAAGTTCAAAAGCATAACAGGAAAATACCGTCACAGTCTGATCAGCTTTGCTTCAGCAATTTCGTCACACACTGCAAACCTTCATCATTTTTAAGATATTTTTCAGATATTTTATTGTTCAAAAACATGCTTTCAATTCAATGGTTCGTGTTTTTGAAGGCAAAACCTCTGTGATATAATATGCCAATTCATGCCCATGTACCACGCTGTTACTGGCCACCTGGCACCCCTCATCATTCCTAAGACATTTTCCAGATATTTTCCTATTAAAAGTCAGGCTTTAAATCCAAATATTCATGTTTTTGCAAGCCTACATGAGTCGGAGGTCAAAGGTGGCCTAGACCGAATCTTGAATTTCCACTTACTTTTGCCTGGAACATCAGGTTTTGACGGCAAATCACATCGTGGTGGTGAGTACAAAATTGAAAGCATGTTTTCTCACCTCCGAGGTAGTATTTACAACATTTTACTGAGAAGTCACACGAAATAGTGCTTGAGGAAGGTTAATTAGCATGTATGTAGTAAATTAAAGCACACTTGCTCATGTTTTTTTTTACAGTTTTTTTTTTTTATTTCAAATAGAAGTATTGTTTACTCTTACTTTGTGTGTTGTTTTAGAAATTTAATAATGCCACCATACCAGCAAAGATATTGGTTTAAAGGAACCTCTTTCAGTAAAATCGCTTAAAAACGTTTCCAGTATTTCAGTCTCCTCCCAAGTCTTTTGAACCCTTTATGCCCCCCCCCCCACAAAGAAAAAAACTCTTGGCATGCACCTTTTATTACGCATTGTGATCAGGCAAACGGGTGGCAACAACGTACCTGCTGGCACCCTCGAGTCCCACCCTTACCGCGTGACCGATTTGCTCCTGTAATGTCACCGCCCAGCGCGAGAGCTCGTCGCGGACCAGCGCGCCGCTGACGTCCCGCACAACCAGGGTTGGCTGGTCGAGGTACTCCGCAACATGAACCGGGCCGACGGCGATCGCAGTTGTCGCCCCCGGCTCGCGCGCGGTCAGTTCGGAAATTATTGGAAACATAGAATGTGGCAGCCTAAGAATGTAACATATTATGTGAACTTGATGTTCGAGGCACATACAAAATGTATAATAGCCAGCTGATTGGCAGGGTGTTCAAACTCGTGCCTCTTATTCTCAATTGTACAAGAAGGCTATCCTGTAGCGAAGGAAGAAGCTCTTTTGGAAATTAGAAGAAGCGTCGTTCTGATGGGGTGCAAGAGAGAAGAACAGTTTTCCCCATTGCTATCTCAGAATTTTGATCCGGTGACTTGGGAAAAAAAATGAGCGTGGGAGGGGGCCTAGGAGCCATCCAATTTTTTGGTCACTTATAAAAGGCACTAGAACTTTTAATTTCCTTTAGAATGACCCCTTTCACCACATTATAGGACCACTGGGTCAATACGATCACCCCTGGGAAAAAACAACAAAAAAAAACAAAAACAAATAAACACGCATCCGTGGTCTGTATTGTGGCGGTGCCAGCAGCACGCCCAGCACAGCTCAAGCTGTTTCTGTTGTGCATTTTTGTTAGCACGGCAGGTCCAGTACATGTGGCGTGATGATGGCTGTGGGGCCACATTTGGGGGCTTCCCAACCCACTGAGGCGGGGAAGCGAACACGAAAAAAAAAACGGGTCCTCACATTTGGCCTCAGGTGTGTGTCTCGTATGACATGATGGTGGCCCCCCGGGGCGCACTGCTGACATGGGGTAACACATAAGGAAGGTACACCACTTCGGCCTATGTTGTCAATTATTGGCTCCTCACTGCGCGGCCTAGCCAAGTGGTTATCAGAATTTTGGAACCCGTACAGAAACATTTTTTGGGAAGATACACCGAAGATTCGCTTACGTTTGCCAAAACTATGCAAAATCTAAGGATCGATCAGCAAAATTCGTTCATGTGCTCCTTTGACATCAGCAGCCTGTTTATCAACTTTCCTTCGTGTTTACAGTAGCATTTTCTGATATGTTTGGTATGGTATTACAGAAATCTTTGGCGATGGTTTTATCTAGCTTAGTCACTAATTTTTCCCGATTTGCCTAGACACTAGTCATTGAATCATGACCAGAAAGGCTATCAAGTAGCTTTTTACAGGTTGCTGGATTTTTCACTATAGCAGGTAACTTGTTTATTGCAACAAGTAACATCATCAGAGAGTATAAAATTCACCTTCGCACCTGCATTCGTGGTAACTTCGGCTAATTTTAAATTTGACTTGCTATATAACTTTATTTCTGCTTGTTTTGGCCTTAAAATCGCTATCCTTTGAAAATGTTTTTTGTTTATATAAAGTTAGGATAAGCTTTTTCGACTTTAATTTTAAATTCGAGTTCATCATTTTCATATGAAGAACGCTCCTCACATTCATTAAAAAAAATAATAGTAATAAATGTCGTATCTAGAGACTCCAATAAGCGCCCCTCACCGCGGGGTCGCGCTACACCCTCATCGTGAAGTTCAAGACCCCAGGCCTGTGAGATCGCACCCCCCCCACGCGTTGTTGTTGCTGTGCAGAACAATTTGAACACCCCCGCGAAAAAAACAAAAAAGAAAATGCGTTGTGTTTCTGGTGCAGTCGTGTGGCGGATAGCGTGCTAGCAAGCCTCACGACTGCAGACCAGAAAAACACGCCCCCCCCTTTTTTTCGGCAGGAGGAACAATTACAAGATACATTTTTAATGTTTCACTTTTTTTACCCTTTAAAAACACTGGGGCTAATCATTTTTGGAAGGATTGAATATTTGTATCAATCAATTGAGGCATGAATAAAGGGCAAATGGAACTTTATCATCGAAAAAAGCGTGGTGGTAGAGAGGAGGGTGGTTCTGTTAGTATGAAGTCCTCTTTTAGTTACAACAGGTGTTTTCTCGAAAATCCTACAGCCTTTCGTCCACAATTTCGAGGCAGCTGCTGCATGGTGAAATACTTTCAAGACTTCAAGACTACAAGCAGCAATTACCTCCAGCTCTTTTCCACCAACAAACAGGGTTGCTCCATCTGTGAGTGTAGATAACTCGCTTGCTTTGTAACTCGAGGTTCGGCCAATGCTAGAAGGAGATCAGATCATATCAAAAATGTGAGTTTGATATTCAAAGGTCTTAACTTCGTATAATCAATAGACCTCTTGCAAAAATATTTGCCTCTTTCTATAGCAAGAGGATAAATGAATCTTTCAGTGTCTACAAAAAGGAATCCTCAGCGAGGAGTACACGCATCCCTAGGGATGCATTCAGTACCACTATTTAAGAAACCCATAGGACGCATGAGTGAACGAAAATCCACGTCGTTTTGCTTACTGATAAGAACTTATGGGTATATTTCCCTAAATTCCTGGAACTTCTTAAAACCTTCGGCTCTCCATGGTGGGAAGAAGCTCTTGGCTCCTCCGATCTCTTCACAAGAGCCATATGGGCTCTTGGCTCTTGTTATACCAATTGGATAGATCGGAGTTTGGAACCTTGTTTTTCGGAATTCTCAATGGTGAAACAGCAAAATTTTAAGGCTCTCTACTAGTAACTGATCTAGACTCGGTACTTGTCTGTTATAGCACAGACCACCCAAGAAGTGAAGTTAGGTTAATCCTAATGAAACACACCGCGACATATCAATAACATGTTTATTTTTTGTCTTTACTGCTAAATTATATATAAACACATTGAAAAATAGACTTAAATTTTATACCCTAGTTATCTCTTGTCACATTATTGTGGTTACTCCTGATTGGGTCACAAACTTCACTCAGTTGGTGCTATCGTATCTTATATTTGTTAAACAATTTAGCTTTCTCCAGAAAACCTAAAACGACTAATGAACATAGGAAACTTTTGCCAAACAATAATGCTATCTTGTTCCTTATCAATTGTTCTATGAACAACATATCATAAATAAGGAGGCTTGTCCTGCCTTCTTGATAAGCTCACTGAATGTTTCTTCCACTTTTCCCTGGAAGTCAACCTGAGCACAATTTAAGCCAAAGAGGTATCAACTAAAGTGAGAACTTCCAAATACTGTGATAAAAACATTTAGATCAGGTGACTGATCTTCGAGTTCCTTATCCAGTATCCATTCGGATGCTTAAATCATAAACATTACCCAAGTAAAACCTTATGCCCTTCGGACAATAACTTACAACCCTTGACCCCAGGCTTTGCTGGGCTGTGTCAACACGAAAGGTATTGTTATATGATACATGGACTATTTTGATCAAAATGGCTATCTCAAAATTTCGACCAAATTCGTTTGGGGAAAAAGAGCATAGAGGGGAGGGACCTAGTTGCCCTCCGATTTCTTTCGACTTTTTAAAACCGGAGTTTTATTTATTTGTTTTTTGTGTGTGTTCTAATTGTGCAGGAAGTTAATGAAACTATGTAATATAGTTCTCTGTCTGTCGTAAAGAGGGATGCAGGTGCAAAATCCTAAAAAAACTGCTCTCAAATTTTGTCTTTCTAGTTTTGATGACTAATGAGCAAAACTCTTTTTGTAAGAAAAATTACTCAGACTTCATTTTTTAATTTTGATTAATTAATTAATTATTTTTTTGTTATCTAGCTGTTTTATAGCCCAAATGTTCTTCAAAAGTTTAAAAGGCCCGGAAATTGCAACTACTTGTATATGATAACTCTCATTTTCTGAGCTTGTAATTACCTTTGAAACATAGCTCTCTGTAAAGCCTTTAAACTCAACAAACAACTCAGCGGTTATAAAATCATCATTTTTTTCAATTATTCTCGCTTTTTTGCACCAAGGAAGAAATTCTGGGTATTTTTCTATATCTATTATAACAATTCCTATTATAAAAAGCACTAAGTTCTTTTTATAATTTCTTTTCTTTTTTCATTTAGGAAACTATATTTAATGTAGACCTACCTTCTTATTTTTCAATGACTTCATTTCTGTTCTATTTCCAGATCTAAAGGGTGTATTCATATCCACACCTCACTCCACTTTCAAAGTTTTAACAGAAGAAAATCTTATTTAGAACTGCTAGATTATAGAAAAAACCCCATAAATATTGTTATTCCACATAAGACGATAGTCCTTCTTAGAGAAGTTTTAGAGATGTTTTCTTAGAGATTAATAGAAACTTGTTCAAAACATAGAAACATAGTCCTTCTTAGAGAATTTTCAGAAATGTATTCTTAGAGAATGATTCAAGCTGACCCATAACGTAGGAAAATAATCCTTGACCACTATAAGTACCACCTCCCACAGCATGGCTACCTGCAACCAATCTATAACTAATCCAGGTAAGTTAGTCCTCTGCAGTTGGTATGGGAGGGTGTCATAAAGAAAGAGGCAAGGGAAATGAGAACTTCCTGGGAAGGTGTAAAGAGGGAGGGTTTGAATGGATTAGGATGGAAGAGGGACGTGCGTAGCTGTGTTAGACTGAGGCGGCTTGGTGCTGCGGTGAGTTGTTAGTAGTAGTATGCCAAAAGACAAACACTGCCATAAATTTAAGCAATACACTAGTAGGGGCGATTGTTTGCTTTCTTTTGGCTGTAAACGTTGGTAAGATTCCTCCCAGAGGCTGAGCAAAATCTAAGCTGTTTTATTAGTATTTTTTCAAATTCTTCATTCATTTTCAAATTGTCTAAGCCTTTAAAAAAGGAAAGGGTGAAGCCTCTTAAAACAGCTTCTGAGGTTTTAATTTGAGTTACAAAAGCATTCCTGAAAGTTTGGTGAGCCGAGAATATTTTAACGTTAAGCTGTAGTTTATGCTTTAACCGGACTGGATCCGCTCTCTGTGGGGGAGTTAGGGGAGATCCAGTGCTTTTTCGAGTTTGGTGCTGCTGGACGTCCTAGGACGATGAAAATTGGTAGGTGTGTCAGGGACCTGCACAAATTGACTCGATAAAGTCTTTTCCCCCGATTCGACCATCTGGGGGCGGAAGGGAGAGGAAAAATTCGAAAAACTGAGGTATTTTTAGCTTACGAGTGGATGATCGGATCTTAATGACATCTTTCCAGGAATGTTCTGCTGGGATAAAATCTACTTTTCCCCAAGCAATCCCTCATTTGCTTGAGCATTGATTGTATATTTCCTAATGCAACTGATACTCGTGGGCACAGTTTCTTAGCGCAAGAGACAAAGCGGGGATTCTAACAGAATGCTAAGAACTTACAAGCGAAATTGAACTTTGGACTTGTTTTTGATTATATAAGCGGATCGTTGATTCCTTAACAACAATTATTGCAAAATTTTTTGGAAGGAATTTTCAGCGAGAATGGAATTGTTCGGGGGTATTTTATGTGGGAGGAACTTTCCATTGAAGAATTTTCCACGGGTAAAGGGTATTTTTCATGGAGGGGGAAGGGCGGAGTTTCTCTGCATTATTTGAAAAACGATCGAAAATTAAATAAAAAAACGGTTTTTTCCAACTGAAAGTAAGGAGCAACTTTAAAACTTTAAGCGAAAAGAAATTATTCCACCGCCGGGCCGACCGTCGCTCGGGCGGCGCGCGAACGTCGACGGCAGCAATAGATCGTCGATGCCGTCGGCGTCGAGATCGCGCACGATCGGCCGGTTCGCCTCCGGCCGTCCTCCGAGCTGCTCGCCGAGAGTGCTGCCGACGATGGTCAGGTCGGCCCGGGCGCTGGCGAGCTCGATCCGCGCCGGCCAGGGAGCGCTGTAAATGTAAGAACTTGTGGAAAAAAAAGAATTACCCAGAGAAAAATAAATTTCGGTCATTCACCGTTGAATTTCGACATTAACCAGATTTCGGATATTCACGGTAACATATCTACTTTAAAGTAAGAAATTTAGTCACAGAGGAAAGAGACTGATCACTCTGCTCCGAGCAGATCGCCAATTATCGGGTTCAAGGAAGAGGTGTCTGGATATAAACCAAGGGAAAAAGGTCCCCACTTTAGTTCAGTTTTAGGAAATTAATGATAATTTATTTTAGTAAAAAAAAATATTTGTTAGTATTCTGTATTTCCAGTGGAGTAATTTCGTCAAAATCCTTGGAGGGGGGGGGGATTGGAGCCAGTTGTCCCTAATCAAGTGTAAATGGTAGTTAAAACCGAAAAATGAGCCATGTATAGCCATAAAGGTAAAAATATACTAAAGAAAACTGACCCGTTTCTGTGGATGCTTGAATTATTCAGGCTTATCTTAGTTTGACAGATTTTTGAAGTAAAAATAGGCGTACCAACAATATTGTTACGAAATATCAACCCACCAAAGCTTTGCAATGGCACGCGACTTGCCGTAAAAAAAAAAAAAAACAATAGAAAACGTAATAGAGGCGACAGTCTTGACAGGGCCTTTTGAGGGTGAGGCTGTTCTTATTCCTCGCATTCCCATGATTTCAACATATCTGCCTTTTCAATTTAAAAGATTGCAATTCCCAATTCGATTAGCACTTGCAATCTCCCTCCATGGCCCAATGTTGGAATTTATTTTGGCATAAAAAATAATTTTTGATAGAGGAATTTATTTTGGTAAAAAAATTATTTTTTTGATAGAGGAATTTCATAAAAACATTAAATTTTGGCAATCAAAAACGAACAGAAATTCATTTAAAAAAAAAAACTTTATGAAAAAAAAATTCGAGAAAAGTTAAACCCACATTAAACTTAAAATCATGAGAAATAAAAACCTACAATACTATATCATTTTTTATATCGTTCTATATCATTCCATATCGTTCTGTACTATTTCTTTATATCTAGATATAAAATCTGTATGATTTCAAACAGCCATGCGGAAGAAATTTTTTGTAAAATAAACTTCAAATTCCTGCTAAAATGTCATATTTAGAGAATTAGAAAACTTTATATCTTTCAGCATTTGACATGTTCTGAATTTAAGAATTAAATTACCAAAATCCGTCTTCAATTTAAGTCCTGAAGTTGTTGAGGATGTTCGTCTGTTCAAGAAGCATTTAAATCATATTTTGCCAATATTGGGAAAACTACTGCTTCTTCAGTCAGGTCTTCGCAATCTCAACCAGATTACAAGTCTCATTTTGGGCCGCCTTGACTCAAATCAATGGTGTTGTATACCACTTCTGATGCAAAAGTAGCCAGGATTGTAAATAGCTTGAAAGGTTCTTCGTCGCCTTACTATGACTGCACTATTTTTATTGAGCCTGATTATTGGAAACGTCGGGTGGTGGTTTTTTCTGATTGCATAATACCACCTTTATGTAACATTAAAAGATTATATTCATTTGCTTAACGGCCAACAAGGTGGAAAAATAGTGGGGTCTCATGAGAGTCGTTAGGAATCTTCCCAGAAGAAAGGAGACAAGTTTGACCGAACATGTTTTTTTATTTTATTTTTTCTTTACGATTAATTCAAATATTTGGGTTGATCGCTCTCACGGAAAGCCAGTCTTAAGATCGCGGACTCCGCAGCTGTGCGTTCTCTTGTTGGAATGCCCGCGATCTCATCGATCGCTCGCCGGTCCGCGAGCGAAACCACTTCTGAATCGGAACTGCGTCGGTCATAGAACCGTAGGTCGTGCAAGGTTCCGACGAAGCCCGGCAGGAATGGGCTCTTGCCGATAACCAGTGGCGCTTCGCCAGCCGTCCCGGCCGAATCGCTGAATAAAACTCGTGCACTGACGGTAGTAATTTTAGAATAAAACTAAAGCAATTGTATATAATGACTTTCCTCTGCCACATTCGGTGTATAAATGGGAATCTATTAAAAATTAAAATTATAAATACTTGCAACAACACGAAAACAGGTCACCCAAACCCAAATCCAATCAAAATCTTACAGGTTAATGAAATAAAGTTATGAATTATAAATTGAATGGATTTTTTCATTTGCTATTTTGGGAAACTCCCTCTAAAAGTCATAGAATCTTAATGAAAATTACACAATCAAATTCCGCGCATCAGAGAGCCATATTGTGTAAGCTATCTGCAAAACTTCGAATTTTGTATTTTTACCAAAAAGAAAATCACGGATGCGTGTTTATTTGTTTTTTTTTTCGTTTGTTTTCCCAAGGGGCGATCGGATCGACCCGGTGGTCCTAGAATATCGGAAGAGGGCTATTTTGAATTGAAACTATGCCGTCATGAAGTTGTTTGTCGACTCACGTCATGTTTGTCGACACAGGGAATTTTCGATTAGCAATTTACCAATTATTCAACTATGAATATGACTAAATGAAGAAAGCCCCAGAAGAGTAAGTTTAATATATTGTTTTTACGTCACAACACTACACTTTTTTACGACGATATATGAATAGCAACTAAACCATGCCAAATAAAATCTAAGGGAATTCATCCCATAAAATTTATCCCGATGGCATCGAGAATCTTGTGTTTGACGAACTCGTCCTCGTAACGCAGGCCGTCTTCGTTGAGCACACGATATTCGTCGACCACGATGGCGTTTTCCACGCTGCCACCGAGTGCCAGGTTCTGCGAACGCAGGAACTCGATGTCACGCATGAAGCCGAAGGTGCTGGCCCGGCTGACTTACTTGACGAAAGACGTGCTGGAGAAATCCACACTGGCGCTCTGCGTGCGATTGCGGGGGCAAACAAACTATGGAGGGCAAATGTCCCCTTCTTCCATCCAATTGATGTTACTGGCTTCATCTTCTTTTTTTCGTTTTTCCCAGAATTAAAGAAAGATACCAAACAGCTGCAAGAGTCGGGATACTAACTTTAAAAACAATTAGCTGCTGGGGCTCCACAGGAAGGCTCCTGGGGCTCCAAGAGACGCCAGTTTTTAAATGAAACACATTATACATTTCTTTTTGTTTTCCCAAACAAAAGGTGATCGGTTATTTTTGGTTGGGGGGGGGGGTTGGGGGGGGGAGGGGCGGGGGGGGGGGGGGGGGGGGGGGGGGGGTTGACTTAGCTCTCTCTCTCTGAGGACGGCCCTGGCCATAACACAGCACCCTAAATATATCCTTCATTTAATGGATTGACAACTTCAGAATTGAAAACCCGATGACAATTAAATAGTGTTTAGCAATCTATTAAACTTATGTATGCGTGAAGTCTATCTGTCTTTCTGTGTTTCTCTCTTGTATGTCCGGTTTGTCTCCTACGTATGTCGTTCTGTCTAATCTGGTCTGTATGTCTGTCTTGCTGTCTGTTCTGTCTGTCTGTCTATCTGTCTGTCTCTTTGTCTGTTTGTCTGGTCTGTGCGATCTGTTTGTTTGGTTTAGTCTGTATCGTCTTTTTTGTATTTTTATAGTATGTCTCTCGGGTCTGTCTTTCTGTCTGGTTCGTATCGTTCCCTGTCTAATGAGGGATGCATCCATGGCATTGGATGCATAGATCTTGTTGGGCTTGGATAAAACCGATGCATGACAACGGGTGGATAGGTTTTGTCGGGCTAACCACCCAGCAAAGCTTTTATCTGATTAGCGTTTATCTTTTATCAAATTTAATAGTAAAAAGCTCGGACAAAACAGACCTTTTGTAGACGGCTTTTAGCACGTCCTATAAAGAATCAACTTCAGATTAAGTATACAAGAGTGACACCGGTTTATAAAGGCGGTGACAGAAATTATCTTGGTAATTATCGCCCAATATCAGTTTTGCCAGTTATTTCTCGTCTGATTGAAAAATGTTTTAGTTCTCGGTTAACCACATTTCTTGAGACGTTTCAACTTTTAATATTAATCAGTTTTGATTCCGGAAGAATAGGAAGACGGAGGATGCATTATTGTTATCGGGATCGGGATCTGTTATTGGCCCGATGTGCAACAGCACAAACACATAAAAAAAATACAGCAATGGTTAGTTTACGTATTTAATATATGCTATGCTTTACCCCCACCCCTCTGATGTGCAAATATATAGCCCAAATTTGTTTCTAGACTATTAAAGATTTGTAATGACAGATTTGTAACAAAAAAATAAAGCAATGGTTAGTTTACATATTTAATATATGCTATGTTTTACCCCCACCCCACTGATTTGCAAATATATAGCCCGATTAAAAGATAAAAGTAATATAGTAATTGCCGATCCTGGACCACCAAGATCACCCCATCAATTTACATCATTTTCAGTCCATTTTATATCATTCTAACATCAAATATTGAACATTTTTAACATTTTCTGTCCCTACATTCAAAACGAAAACAGGTCCTTGGGTGGCAATTAGAGAAATAGAGTATGTTAACATCGGAGGCCACCTAGCCCAGTTGGTAGAGCACACGCTTCGATAACCAAAATTCTATAAAACGGAATTTTGATACCAATAGTTACATCAAAAGAATCACATTTTAATGCTGATTTTAAACATATAAGTTTCATCAAGATTATACTTAGTCATCAAAAGTTACGTGCCTGAGAAAATTTGCCTTATTTGAAAATACGGTGAAACACCCCCTAAAAGTCATAGAACCTTAACAAAAATCACACCATCACATTCAGCATATCAGAGAACCCTACTGTAAAAGTGGGAAAAACTTGCGTTCACTGCGCCGCTTGTTGCCTTCTCGCATCTCGACAACTTCTTCGGTCGGCACCAGGATTTCGCCAAATTTGTCCTGCAGACCCATGCGCTCGATTCGCTCTTCCAGACCGCTCTTGACGCGATGCTCGAAGTTCGAATAGGCGTGCACGATGTACCAGCGTAAGGCCACTTTATCTATTCCTTCAATACGGTTCGTTGAGCGTGGTTCTGATTACCCGACAAAACTAAGATATTTAGTAGCTAACTTATGCTGCGTAACTGAAAAGATTTATTAAATACTAAAAGTAAAATATTGAAAAGTTAAATGTTTTGGAAATTTTTGGCTGAATTCCAATCAACCCTGCAATAAAATGATTTCAGTGGAGGATGGAGTGATGAGTGGTGGAGGAGGATGTAGGTGTACGTAGGGGTCTCGAGGGGTGTTCTGCCACAAAAACACGAATCATACGATTTTTTAAGTGTATGTCAATGTGAACTTTAAATTATCTTTTTGTTCGAGAAGACCAATAACACCAAAACTAAAAGAAATAAAAATTTCAATGTTTATTGCATAAGACGCGGATGCAGTTACTGACTTTTACTAGTAGCGGGCAGCAAATTAAAAAAACAAAACTACATGGGTAAAAAATCAGCAAAATTAAGCTCTAATTTTATGCCACAAGATAGCTTAAGAAGATGTAGCTTTCTTTTGATTGATATCTATTTATTGAATAGTGAAAAAGTCTTTTCTAAAATGACGTCCCCTCGCTCTTTTACGCTTAAATATTTTATTGTTTTAAACGTTATGAAAGTAGTTGTCTCCTCCTCAATGCCTTGCTCTTTACGCTTAAGTTTTTTATTGTTTTAAAAAGTACAGTTGTGAGAAAGAATCAAACCCCTTTCATATACTAAATAATTTCTGTTCGTTTTAAGTTTTAATGTCGCTCCCGTCTTGGGAGGAGGGGGGGGTGTTAATTTGGCTGTGGACCAGATCTGTTGACATTGGGGGAGTTGGAGGAGGAAATCGAAAATCTCGGAAAACGCTCAGAGTGGTGGAATCGGGACGAAGCTTGGTGGATAGAATAAGCAAATGTCCTAGATACGTGACGTATCTAGATACGTTTTGACGTAACCGTACTGGATTCGCCCTCTTTGGGGGAGTTGGGGGGAGGGGTTCAGTGATTTGGAAGAATGTATTTGTTTCAGATTTTTATTTATTACAGATTCAGCTTCAACTTTATCTACTTTTAATCACAGTGAGTTTGATATATCCAATTTATTTCTGTACTAAGTTTTAATATAAACTACTACTAATAACTCACCGCAGCACCAAGCCGCCTGAAGCCAACACAGCTACGCACGCTCCTCCTCCATCCCAGTCTATTCAAAGGCTCCCTCTTTACACCCTCCCAATAAGTTCCACATCAAATAACAAATACAGGAGAAATACCAATTAAGTGTGATATCAGTCAGCACCAACACCTGTAACAAAATCAATTAGTGCCGCTTATATGCAACACAAATCGTCATATAAATTCCTTTGTCCCTTTTATTGTCATCTTTTTTAACCAGTAAAAAATCAGAAAATAAGTATTTAAAAGTCTACATGTTTTAAAGGTAATATTTGTTATTTCTTTTCTATATAGAACCTTCTCTCATTGACAATATTTGTTGCATAACACAAGTGAGTAAATTGAACTCTGTGTCTCAACTATGCTAGTTGACACGTTTGGTAAAACATTGAAGAAATACACAAACCCACAGTTCAGTCTTTTTCTTTCCACCTGTAAAAAACGTTTTTCTTTTGAGACTCATTGTTTAAACTTCTCTTAAAGGTATCAAGGTAAAATTCTAGTTAATTGACTTCTTGCTATATCAGAAAGGGTTTAGGTTCATTCTGACGGAAATTGAAGTTTTTTTATTGTTTTAAAAAGTATAATTTAGAGAATGAGTCAAACTTTAGCGTAAAGAGCCAGGCGTTGTGGAGGAGGTCAATCCCTTTTATATACGGAATAATTTCTGTTCGTTTTAAATTTTAATGTCGCTCCTTACTTGCAGTTTTAAAAATTTGTTTTTTTATATTTAACTAGCTGTTGGGGTGGCGCTTCGCGCCACCCCAACACCTAGTTAAGCAAAAAATATTTCTGAACTGTTTCAAAAACATCACGCCACAAATTTTGCTTATTTTTGCTATTCAGGCAATGTTTGATCGTTTGGCCGCTTTTCAAACATTACCTGTCAAACATTTCTTTGTTTTTGACAAACTGCAGCAACTTGTAACATTTCACCACCTAGCAGCATTTCTTAGCAACAAATTGCTCGTGCTTGTGCATTTGCAATAACATCGTTGTCGGACAGCAATTTTATAAAACTACGCTGTGTAAGAGATACCCTTTGTGGCATCTCTTTCCTTCCCAAACTATTCAAAATATTATTGTTTTACAATTCCAAACATCTGCATATAAGGACTTCAAATTTCTAAAATGAGAATTTATGATTGTTTAGTAGTTAGGGAGAAAAAGAGATCCCTCAAAGGGTTTATCTTAATACCAAAACATCCCAGCTCTCAATGAACTTTCAGATAAATACAGAATTTGTTCTCTAAGAAACTGTTGCATTTTTGTTCTAGCAGTAGCCCTTAAAGTGATTGTTATTACCCAGCGATAAACAGCATCATGATTAGTGCTGAAACCTATGGAAAAAATATATTTGAATTTGAGGGAGGATAGAATATTGCAGTGATTAGTTAACATCATGCATTAAAATCATGCATTAAAAAGCTATGGGAGTATTACAGCAAATTTTCTGTACAAAGGATTTTCAACGATGAATTAAAGATCTGCTCCCGTTTTTTCGCTCACCGCACCTCGGGTTTGCCAGGTGCAGCTGAGCTAATCGAGGTGACAGTGAACGCAGGGCCCAAAAAGCCTTTGCCGAAAGAGTTCATCGAAACGGTAACATCCGGTTGGTGGTCCACCTGCTTGGAGATTCTACCGACCAAAGAACGTCGCATGGGGCGGTTTTAATCACGCAGGGTCTCGTAGGGTGGGACAAGCGTGCGCGAATTCTCTGCAAGCCTCTGCAAAGGGCTGTCTCGACCCTTTCGGGGTACCTGCAAGACTGGGGACCTTGTGCTCTACTCTATTCGCACTTGAGGGGTGGTGTCCCTCGAGGAAATTATAGCCTAGTAAACGACACTGGATTCGCATGGGATTCTGATTAATGGATAATTCTTCTGGGCTTCATCTGCTTTGACGGGCGTTTTCGGGCTGAAAAACCTCTTCCTAGACAAGTTATCTTCTACGGGTTGAACACATCCAGTGCGCTCGCACGCTGGCCGCGTATTGCCGCCCGGACAACCTGCTGCGCGTCGATGACGTCGTCGAGATCATCTACAAGTGTGCGAAGGCACTGCACTACGCGCACGGTCGTGGCGTAATCCATCGCGACATCAAACCGTCGAACGTCATGCTGACCATCGACAACGACGTGCGCATCATCGACTTCGGTATCGCGATCGTCAGTGACTCGGAAGTCTCTCGTATATGCAACTACACTATTATTATAGAATTTGCGGCGAAGTTACCCCACCGTGGCAGATTCCTTTCCAAACTCGAATTACGGCTTTACTCATTACGTAACCATGACGAGTAGGTACTTTCACGACAACACATAATCTTGCATACAGATTTTTAAATACCCGCACTGTACGATTGAGACCTCGCTGCTGCGCACTATACAACAAATGGGAATGCGCACTAGAATCGAGAGCACGAGAGACAAAAATAGATCTTTTGTCACAACATGCCTTATACCTAAATGCTTTTGTTATTTATATCTTTTGTCTTCCCAGTGGAGACAATTCCTGTGGTCTTTTGTTTCCTTGCTGTTTAGTAACATATATAATATTCGAGTGTTATAGCAACACAAAATGATAAGCAAATATATTTTTTTTATTTATTAAGGAGCACCTTAAATCTGACAAAATATTGCCTTAGACTTTGATATTTTTAACCTCATCATTTTTATACAATCCTAATAAAGGGGGTTAATGCCAGGTTTGCCTCTAACTCAATCGGACTATATGACTATGATTTTGTGGTCGTATGAACTACGGAGAGGACTCATTGGATCGGTAGTCAGATGTTCTAGTGCCCTTTTTAAGATTCAGATTGATGGAAGAGTGAATACCCCCCCCCCAAACCTCATATCTTCCCGAAATGCATATGATAGAAATTTTGAGATGGCCATTTATTTTTTTTTTTTTTACTGGCACTAGCGCCCAGGTTCCACTCTTATAAGTTAACTTTTGGTGCTACTTAAAAAAAAGAAAAAAAAGTAACTTCAGGAAAAAAAACAACTAAACGCTAAGCGATTTGTACTAATAATGAGCTAAATCAACTTGAAATTGAAATTATGCAGTTGAAAATAAAGACAGCATAATTTTCCAACAAAATAAGCGAAATCTCAAACCAAAAAGTAAGAACACCGGTTTGAGATTTGAAAAATTGTTTTTCTTATCATGCTTCCTTCTCAAACATGTTTCCTTCTTAACTCGTTAGATACAAATACCTTATTTTTCTAATGTTTCAGAATTAACTCTCGCCCCCACTCCCCCAAAGAGAGGGGATCCGTCCCGGTTATGACAATCACGTATCTAGGACTTGTGCTTATTTTCCCACCAAGTTTCATCCCGATCCCTCCACTCTACGCGTTTTCCAAACTTTAGACCAAATTAACAAAGTTAACAGACCAAAAATAGCTTTAATTCAGGGCTCAAGAAATTGGCACACAGGCAAATTAGAGTACGGCAGAGGAGCATATTTGTACACAGCAAAGACAGGGATGTGTATAACTGTATGTCAAATTGAAAAAATAGTTGCAGTGAAAATGTTATTCCAATTCCAGAACACAAACTCAACAAGCAGCCAGAGCCCTCGTGGTGGTCGTCAGCAAGCCACATAACTTCGCCCAATCCAATTTTATAAGGTTTTAAAGATTTGCAAATACATTTCCTAAATTTTGAAGAAAAAAAAAAACATGATATGACTCAAAATTCTACTCAAATAACAGGAAATGCATTTTCAGAACTAAAGGAAGAGAAAAAGCAACTAGTAACTGAAAATTAAGGTAAAATGTTGTTTTGTCAAAATTTCAATAGGTCATAAACTCTTTCCAAGATAGCAAGAAGTCAATTATACCTAATTTTTTCTAGTTTTCCGAATTACTCCCAATTCCACCAAAGAGAGCGGATCCAGTCCATTTATGTAAGTCACCTATCTTGGACTTGTGCTTATTGTTTCCACCAAGTCTCATCGTGATCTATCCGCTTTAAGCGTTTTCCGAGATTTCCGCCCCCCCTCTAATGACACTGGATCCGGTCGAGATATAAAATAAGAGATCTGAGTTTTGAAGTCCTTCTGAAATTTCATTCTTGCAAATCTTGATTATTAAAAAACGGGTGCAAACCGGAAAGAAACAATATAGAATGATCACAATATGTAGAATAAAGTCTGGATAAAGCCTTTCGGGACAATTTTCGCGTACCCAATTTTAAGCTTACTTTTAATATCATTGAGCCCACAAGATCGAAAAGCCGATAAAGATGAACAAATATTAATACCAAGCCACCGAATCGAAGAAACGAGCCCAACTGAAAAATAACCACATTATGCAATCTATGTAAATTACACAGAGGACATGCTGTACAAATTAAGGATCGTATTTCCTATCTTGAAGAGGTTTCTTACTCTCACCCTAGAAGATACCTATGTTCCAATTCTCGCTAAGATATGTGTGATCAGTAGGAAAATACTTACCCTGGCATGATTGAAAAAAACTAAACGTAATTTCAGTTTATTTCCATGAGACTCTTATTGTCGTGGATTTGAATTCTCTCTCTCTCTTGCGTGAGCGGGTCGAAGTAGTCCTGCGCGCGTTCGAGTTTGTCGATGTGGTAGTAGCAGCAACCCAACATCCACTTCTCGCGCAGCGTCGGCGCTTCGATGTCGTCCTGCAGCGCGATGCACTTCTTGTAGTCACCGCGCGCGAAATGCAGTGCGGCGATGTCCCGAACCAGGATGTGCTGCCATTCGGTGTCTTTCTGGGTCTTGTCCTTGGCCTTGAGAAGGACATCGAGCGGTAAAGTTCAACATTTCTACCGTTTTTTTAAATAAATTGCAGAGTGATATAAGCTTACTTAAAAATGCAAAAATTCTCCTTTTTTAAATGACTTTCAACCAATATTGAACGTTTTTATATCTAAACAAATAGAGCAAATTTCAAAGATGTTTTTACATTGAAAAATTGTAATCGTAGGATAACAGAAAAATAAACTTGAAAGTGTAAATAGTTTCTGAGACCACACTGGCTAATCACTAATGAAGATAATTTGCTGTATTTGATTGTAATCTAATTATCATCTGATGAAAATCGTTGTTAGTTTTCTCCGTCTTATTTTGATTTTTTCTTTTTTCATAAAAAAGGAGTTCAGTCTGAAGTGAACTCCAGAGTGACCTCCATGAGCTATGTATTACTTGAGAAAAAAAGTATAATGGCATAATTTTGGCTAGATCAATTTTGATCATTTAAAGCTAATAGTAAAAAAACGGCTACTACTTCCAGCTTATACATGGTATACTGGAGTCTGAAATAAGTGAATTAAATTTTTATCAAAGTCTGAGAGAAGCAAATCAGATTCTCTCTAGAGTTAGACCATATCAACTGGGAGTTTATCAAGATTCAGACAAACACAGACAATAATTACAGCTCAAAAGTGGTGTACTACAGTCTTAAATAGGTGAATTGGGTTTTCACCAAAGTCTGACAGAGACTAATTGGATTCTTTTTAAGAAGGAGGAAAAGGGGGGGGGGAGTCAAAGCTATAAAAAATATCTAAAACAGACAATTTTATGGAGGAAGTGATAAATTAGACTGAGAATGGCTTAGGATTTTAATCTAATTCCCTTTCATTGGTTTGAGAGGGGACACAAGCCCGAGGACATTATCTTTTCCGTTTTTGCTTGCCTCCTCTCCATTATTAACAGTAGCGCCAATTCTGGGAAAGGGGGGGGGGGGGGTGGCAATCTAACGGAAATTAAAAGTTTTAGCACCCTTTTTAAGTGACCAAATAAATCAGAGGGCATCTAGGCCCCTCCCACGCTCTTTTTTTCCCAAAGTCACCGGATCAAAATTTTGAGATAACCATTTTGTTCAACATGGTTGGAAAATCTAATAACTATATCTTTGGGGACGACTTAATCCCCCACAGTCCCCGAGGGAGGGGCTGCAATTTACAAACATGACAATTGTTTACATGTAGGGACACGGCCCGTCGGTATTGTGACCGGGTGGTTGGCATGCGGGATGGGCGGATCGCCTTCGATGTACCGACCTCCGAGTTGAACGATGATGCGACAGCGGAGCTCTATCGGGAGGTTGAGCCAATCCCCGGTATCGGCCTCAGGGCGGTGTCCTGATGGCGTTCCGCGGGTTTGGCGGCTTTGCGACGAGCGGTCTGATCGCCGCCGCGATCGTGTGGTCCTTCGCGACGACCGACTCTTCGTGAAACTTGTACCTTCATTTTTCTCATCACGACACTGATTTTGCACCTGAAACTTGTAGCGAGCTGATTTTTCGTTAGTAGAACTTATTGTGTTCCGATTTTTTTTTTGTCTCTGAAACTTGTTGCACATTAAGATTTCTCTTGTACATTGGTTTTTACCCTCGTGAAAATTATCTTCTTCCTGAAACTTGTTGCGTGTTCGTGGAACTTGTTGTCTGCTGCTTTTTGCCGACGTAGAACCCCTGCGCGCGCGTCAGACCGCGCTTCGTGTGCAGCTGGAACGGATACTCGCCGAGCCCGCAGTCCTCGGGGATCGCGAGCTCGAGCCGCACGCGGTCGTCGCGTTCGGCCGCGATGTTCGTGACCTCGATGCCGTCACGCAGCCAGACGACAGAGACGGTGTCCTGCAGGTATCGACCGTAGCAGGTGACGCGCACGGTCTCGCCGCGCGTGCCACCGGCAGGCAATATAGTTGAGTGGAGGAACAGCTTGCTAACTGTTTTTCACCAGGCGGCTTGAGGCTGCAATGACTTGTTAGTGGTAGCAATGGATCTGAACACGATTATTTTCTAAGCTTTTTATTTTCGGAATTTATAATATTCTCGCGTAATAGTGTTTCTTCTATAATTTTGGCTCTGTATGTTAAAGTAATTATGTCTGCGGAATCATATAAATGAATGGTTAATTATTTTTTTTTTAATAAGTTTATAAAATAGCCCCTTCCATTTGAAGAGGGCGGAAAAAAGTTTTGACACTTTTCTGGCCTTTTTTTAGCCACATTGTGAAGGGAAGCAATATTTTTTTCTTTTTGCTTTCCTTCTGCATTGGGTCCCTTTAGCCCAAAGTTTCATGCCAATCGGAAAAACTTGGTAGTATTCTTAACCAATTTTAAAGGGACCAAACCTTTGAATAATTTTTGTACATTAATAGCATATTTGGTGTATTGGTCATTTCTTAAAAGTAATATACAAACAAATTCCAATAGTAATGCCCCCATTAAAAATATTTTTCAAAATCTAGAGAGGAGGGTACAGGCGAAGGAGGGGGAAACCCCCTCTTCCCAACTACTAACATATTGGACTCTCCTCAAATAGACTAGATTAATTAGAATTGTATGAATAGACTATAGAAGCTCTCTTCTAAAACAAAACTCAAATATAAAAAAAAGCAACCATGCGTATAGCCATAAATTTAGGTTGGAGAATTATGTGTTCTTTTGAAATATGATTAGGAACCACCAAAAATCAGGCTTAAATCTTATGGAAAAAATAATCTTTTGGCCGACCTTGGTCATGTGAATCTGTCCATGACTTTGTTGTAGACTGATCTAATACCCTACTTAGCAACGTCTGACAGTCTATATAAATAGGCCAGGACTTCAAGAAAGAAACCGTATTTTTCCCAGGGATCTTTGTGTTTTTTTATACTTTACGGGTAATAAAGTTCATTCATTCATTCATTCATATTATATGCAATCTTCCAAGGCGCCGAATTGCGTTAAGCATTGCTTATTATATGCTTGGACGCTAACAGTGCTATTAATTTAAACAAGAGCTAAGAGCTCATATGGCATTTGTGACGATATCGGAAGAGCCAAGAGCTCATATGGCATGAGCTCTAGCAAAATCATAATCAACAGATCGATTTATTAAGGGTAATTTATTACCCTCATTTATAAGGGTATTAAACGGGTAATTTAAATGTTTGAGTTTCTGATCAAATGTGTCGTCTCTCGGTTTTCTAAGGTCCTTCATTTCTTATAATTAGGCTGAAGAAATGCATTCAAATAAGGCTGTACACACTACTTACTGCAATATCCTAATCCTACTTAAATCACAAGTTTCAATATCAGTCTCTCTAATCAGTGTTTGAAAAAAAAAAAGCGGGTCAGCGACGCCGATGCCGCCCAGTTTCGCGACTGGGGCCTGTGGCAGGGCATGGACTGGTCCGAAGCCGCACAGGGCACGAACGGCATCGGAACCTGCCTGGTCGAGGGTCGCCAGGTGACGATCCATCGTGACGAACATTTCCGGACCAACAATATCGGCATGTCCTGCATGGATGCGCCGATCTGGGGGCCTGACGGACGTCTGGTGGCCGCGCTGGATGTCAGCTCTAAGCTGCCGCCAAGGCAGAGCGACGCGCTGCTAAGAAGAGTCGCGGCGGCCCCGTGAGTCTGTTGCTCGGCGCGGTGGGCACTGCGGCCCGCTATCCGCGGGTCTGGCTATCGGTGTGGTTGGTGGTGACGTTGCCCGCCCTGCTGTCGGTCGTCCCGGTCGCCTGGGGTATGAACGACGCCATGGCTCGGCACCCGGGTGCGCGACCGCACATCGACCAGGCCCTCGACACCGACAGTACCGAGGTTATTCATGGTGTCAGTGTTGATATTGATGATGGTGAGTTCATAGTTATCGTTGGCCCGTCCGGTTGCGGAAAGTCCACTTTGCTGAGAATGGTTGCGGGGCTGGAGACCGTCAGCGAGGGCGAAATTCAGATTAATGAAGCGCGTGTCAACGAGAAAGAACCTATGGATCGCGATATCGCCATGGTATTCCAGAATTACGCGCTCTATCCGCATATGTCAGTACGGATCAGATTAATTATAATCTTTGCAATACAAACAAGCATGTTCAAACTCCTTTCACTCCATGTGTAATGTCAGGCTTTAATCCTTTAATCGCGAGCCATTTTGATTGCCAGAATGGCCTGAACTCGACTCGCCAACTTTAACTCAATTAGCTACCGGAGACACGATTGCTCTAAATACTTCTGATTACATTTGAATCTAGTAATACTTCTTTTAGTGACTACAATTTTGTAATTAATATTCTTATCATGTCAAGATTAGTTTTTTTTCTTCATAAAAGAAAATGATTATTTATTCATGATTTTTTGTTACCTCAATTCTTCCTTTTTCCTCTTATTCCTTGTTGTTCTAATCTATTGTGTTAGTTGTATGTCTGTTTTGTGTTCTGTATGCTTATTTTACGTTCATTTGTTTTATGTATTTGTTTTATGTTAAAAGAAAAAAACGACATTTGTTTGATAAAAAAAAGATACGCTCAGAAAACCGGTTTCATAGCTACAAAAACAAGTGATGGATGATACAATGCACTGGACTTAGACAGAATGCATTAGACTTGTATAATTTGGGCTATATATTTGCGCATTAGGGGTGGTTACGTTAGGTTTCCATTTTTTGGTTTATAAAGTATCATTTTATCATCATGTTTAGTTGTTTTCCGTTAGAATGAACCTAACTTCACTTCTTGGCTCTGTTTCCAATAACCGATAAGCGCTATCAATCAATAAATAAAACCCAAAATAGAAGGAAATTTAAAAAATCACAACAAACATTAAGATAACAGATGCAGCTATAGAACAAGAAAATAGGAATAAGTACTGCTCTTCTTGTGAAATTTTCTACTTCTTCAGAAAGGGCAAATTCACTCGGTGGAGCAAATTAACTATGCTGGTCTGTTTAGACACAAATTACAAGAGGTTTTCTGCTGAACGACTGAATTGTTTACAATATGCGTGTTTGTTTGTTTTTTTGTTGTTTTTTTTTTCCAGGGATGATTGTATCGATCCTAACGTCCTAGAATATAAAAAGAAGGCTAATTCTAATTGAAATCAAAAGTTCTAGTTTCCTATTTAAGTGACCAAAAAATTGGAGGGCAACTAGGCCCCCTCCTATGCTCATTTTTTCCCAAAGTAAAAGGATCAAAATTCTGAGATAGCCATTTTGTTGAACATAGTCGAAAACTAAAGGCTCAAAAGCTAAGGTAAAGATTTTAATGTCAATCTTTCGCGAATTCTCCTCCAGTCAGTGGGTACGGGGAAATTAATTGATTAATATTTATTGTGTTTCGGCCTTTGAGCCTTCATCAGTGCCAGACATATATATATATATATATATATATATATATATATATGTATGTATATCCCAGTCTCCTTGTGGTAATCGATTCTCAAGACGAGGCTAACGTCATCATATTTGTTTACTTTGTTTTGTTTGCACTTTTTAAAAATAACTATACTACCCATGCTCGATACGATGCTAGTCAATATATTGACTAGCATCAACGGAATAATATCGACGTATCGATATTCTCAATGATATCGATTTTTTGATCCTCAAATATTACCTGTTCTCTACATCTAGACATGTTTCCACTTTACCCAACCTTAGGTTCGTCATATAAACAGATTTTAGTTGTTTTTTTTTTCTTTCTTTCTTGATAAGCACTGGTCAGAGTTTGTAACTTGTAGCCCCTCCCACGGGGACTGTGGGGGAGCAAGTTGTCCCTAAAGACATAGTTATAAGGTTTTTCGACTATGTTGAATAAAATGGCTATCTTGGAATTTTGATTTTGTGACTTTGGGAAAATAATTAGAGTGGGAGGCGGCCTAGGTTCCCTCCCATTGATTTGGTCATTTAAAAAGGGCAATAGAACTATTCATTTCCGTTAGAATGCTGAGGTGAAGAAATTGGTATCATTACTTTTTTTGGCTGTCTGTTTCAGTTTTTTGGGTTTGCTTTTTTGCAAAGCTGGGTGTTTTTTTTTAACATTTTAGGTTTTTTTTAATATTTAGGTTTTTTAGGTTTTTTTTTAACATTAGGTGTTTTTTAGGGAATTTGTATAATAGAAAGTAAAAGTATGAGAAGTGCAAAAATTATTAATTTAAGTTTTGGATTTTGGTGAGGAAATGGAGAAAAAGGCGACTACCCGGAACACGAGATCTTCAACTACGGGGAAAAAAGCGTTGGCCTTGGTATTGATCAGGATCTCGGGATCACCACAGGACAACAATTGGGTTTCCGCTCTCGAGGCTTCGAAGGGGTCTATCTCGCCGGGTCCGGGGGCAACCAGGTCCTGAGCGCTGTCGATCCACGAGGCCGACGGTTCCCGGAGCGTCCATGTGGTGGGGTCATCGATGGGCTCATAGAGAGGAAGAATTAGAAAAAATGAGGTATTTATAACTTACGAGTAGGTGATCGGATTTTAATGAATTTTAATATTTAGAAGAACATCGAAACTCAGAGCTCTTATTTTAAATCCCGACCGGCATTAAGCCTCTGATTTTCCTTTTAAATCAATCTATGATTCTTAGAATTTTGTTAGAGCTCATACCATATGAGCTCTTGGCTCTTCTGGCCTCGTCACAAATGCCATATGAGCTCCCTTCATATTTTGACTATTTTTTGATATTTTATACGTTTCCACTATTCTGACCCTCCTCTTAAATTAATGTTTCTATCCTGGGATTCCTACCGTTATTAGCTCCTTCTTTACAGTGTTTTATAGTCGGTATACGGTACGGACATAGCCCCAGGGACATACACAAAGGAAGCCAGCCCTCGAAATTCTATTTTTCCCTAATTCTTCCTGTACTATTTCAAACAACAAGGAATTTACAGTTTATCTTATTTATTTTAATTTATGTGGTGCAACATTGAGGCAAGGGACGTATGGAAGAAAGAGAGATAGAGAGGGGGGATGTGTGCTAGTTTTGTGCTTGAAGTTAGGTACCGGTTTAAATTTTGCGGAACAGGAAAAGGGGTTACGTTAATTTATGATCGTCTAGACAACTTTTTGTAAAGTTTTTTGGTTTTCACCAAGTCGATAGAAAGTAATAGCCGAAGTCTTAATCCTTGACAACCTGCATGCACATAGTGTGTTTTGATTTTGTTCAACATGTATTCCAACACCATCTGAAAGTTTCACATTAATGCCCTTGGATAGGGAGTTGACCTGCCTTTTATCCCTAACGGCATAGTTGCTGGACCTTTCTACTATGCTGAATAGCTTTTGACTATTAAAAAGGGCACCGGCCCTTTCAACTCTCAATCGAATGAGCTCTTTTCGGAGTTTCTATGGCAATAAATGACAGTGACTTCGACTTACCATTTCCAAATCTACACACGAATCCCATTAATGCTTGTTGCAGTCGATTTGTTTCATAACTTCTTTGATGGCATCATATATTTCTCGAGGTGTTATTGAATGAGGTATAGGTATTGCCGGGTATAGTTGGCACTATGGAGCAAACACACAAAATGCATTTTTAACAACCACTTAACAATCTTCATTCACCAGGATCGTATTTGTGGACGCCTGGTCAAAGATATATTTCATACAACCTGCTTTTTGAAATACGGTTAGCCAGCCAGGAACCCAAAACAATCCGTAGGCAATTTCTCTGGAAAATATCTAGCAAATTTTCGTCCACTTTTTGAAGTGCCCTTGCTTCAGAGCAATATTTGACCACTGTCGTCACTGTAGCTTCCAATATTCTAGCCTGGGTTTGCAGACTTATCTTTCTATTTTTCCAAAAAAATTTCAACTGTGGAAAAAACACCCACGATACTTAAATACAAAAATAATGGATTTATTATTGACGGAGGCAGGATGGCTTTAACCAAAAAGCAGTCTTACCGCCATCTTCTAATTACAGGGTCGACAGGCTCTGGAAAGACCGAGTCTTTTCTTTATCCGAACCTTATTAACCCTGGCGATTCGTCGATTATATGCACAGACCCCAAAGGGGAGATCTTAGAAAATATGAGCCATGTTCTCAAGTCGCAGGGCTACACTATTGACCACCGTACAGTTGTATATCTACAAAAAAGAAGCTATTTTCCTAGTTTCCTAGTTTTATACATTCTGACAACTCTATCGGAATGTTCTAAAAGTTTACTAACAAAATGACCATTGTACAGCTGTATGTCTGTATTGTAAAAGAAGCTATTTTCCTAGTTTCATAGTTTTATACATTCCGATAACTGAATCGGATTGTTCTCAAATTCTGAGAACAAAACGACCACTTTACAGCAGCCATATTTCATCACTGTCATCACTGTAACTTTCAATATTCTAATCTTGGTTTGCAGAATTATTTTCCAATTCTTCCAAACTTTTTTTAACTGTGGAAAAACACCCTGAGCCTTTCACTGCTCCCACCGTCTTTACTAATAATACTACCAAGGTAATTGAAGCTACCCACCTGATCAATCTTTTCATCACCCATCATCACCTCTTCGTCTTTGCTTATTCCGATCCTTAGTGACTTCAAATTTCATTAAGTTCTGGTCACCCTTTCGTAAGTTACAAATACCTCAATTTTCAAAATTACCCTCCGCCCAACTCCACCAAAGAAAGAAGATCCGATCCGGTTATGTCAGTTATGTATCTTAGACAGGTTTTTAATCTTCTCATCCAGTTTCATCCTGATCTCTCCGCTTTAAGTATTTCCGGTCCTCCCCCCAACAACCCTCCCCCCAATGACACTGGATCCAGTTCAGATTTCCGGGGCGAACGTCGTCAGTCCGAGGGAGAGTCCTTTTTCTTTGGCAATGGGTTCGAGCAGGGCCAGGACTTCCTGGGCCACCTCGGTTACGCGGATCGGCTCTTTCTTGACGACAAAAGTGCCAGCTTCGAGCTGCGACAGGTCGAGGACGGAGTTGATCGTGTCTAGCAAGCGTTTCCCGGCTTGCTTGATGATCTGGGCAAAATCCTGATGCTGCTCGTTGTCCATCTCGTTGGTCCATTGTCAGTTCCTAAAGCGCTACACTTGCCCAAATTTACGTGCTATACAGAGATTTTCGGTGCTACAGTCAAGAAATTTACTGTTACAGTGCTAAAATAGCACTTTCGTGCTATAGGTGGCAACCTTAAGCACGTGCTATGGATCTATACATAATGAAACAATGCTAAAATAGCACTTTCGTGCTATATGTGGCAACCTTAAGCACGTGCTATGGATCTATACATAATGAACTTGTCTTTTCAAAGCACAGTTCATTTGTAATATTAATTATTGTGGCTGAGCACCATACAAGAGCAAGATCTTCCTTCAGTTGAATATACTTGTGGCAAGAGTCAACATACTCATGATCAGAGGCGTACGTTAGCAGACAAGAGTGAGAGGCTCTTGCATTTTTAGAAATACCTTTTTTTTTGTATTTTGATAGAAAAAAAGAATACGGTACAATTACTTTTGTAAATTATGTCGTTTCAGAACTTGGAATTAGTAAATGGGTCGCTTAGTGCCCCATTGGTCGTAGGTTTCCGGCTCCTGGTATAGACGCTAGTGTTTTGTTCTTCGTGACTTTAACTACTGAGTTCATGGTTGGGTATAATGTTCTGGGGTTTGAAAAGAAGGAATTGCTTGAAACGTTCTTACAATACTGCCATCTAATTGTCTTTTTAGGAGTAATATTTGCTGTAGAGAAATGTAGATGACGTGGTGGGCCAGCTCGCCAATGGCGTTATTACGGGAAAAAGATGCCACCTGATATTGCAGTTGAAACAGGGCACTGCGTAACTCATAGGCTTCACGGTCCAGTTCTTTTTGTACTGAAAACTGAGCTTTTTCCATGCCAGCCTGATAGGAGTCTCTTAAGAAGTAGCCATAAGAAATTAACAGCGGCACCGCGATGATCGTGGTAACCGAAATCAACAGCATTTTGTGAATGGAAGGCTTTTTAGTAGGCCTTTCTAGATCTGCTAAGATCTGGAAAGCATCAAAATAAAGATATTTTTCCAAAACTAAAATCAAAAGGTAAGTACTGTCAGGCTTATCAAGCCTGCTTTTCATTGTGTAAATGTGTTTTTTTTTCAAATTTTGAATATATCAGAAGCAACACTCTAGCGTTACCTGTGTAGCTTACGTGTAGCTTATTTGTAGCTTATATGCACTCTAGCGTTAAGATGTGTAAGATTGCTGTGGGTATGAAACAGGAGACGTGGGCGGTTGAGAGCCGGAGCTGCTTTGAGGCGAGCTGGTGGCAACGGCAAACGGCAACGACGCTGATTCTGTTGTTGGTCGGTTCGATTGACTGCGGAACGAGTCGGCGTTTGATCCTCCGTGGTTTCGTCTATCCTCTTCAGCTGTTGCTGCTGGTGGTGGTGGTGGAGACGACGATCCGGGTTGGCTCAGAGAGGGAAGCGAGCCGACGTCATATCCATTGGTGAATTTGTCCTCAACAGCGTTGATAGTGATACTGCCACAAGTCATTTCAGTTTCTGGAATATCTAAGGGTGGAAGACTGACGCTTGGTTGATTTCTGCTTTTGGTCTAGTTGGCCGTTGTTCATCTGATTGTCACACTTTCTGTAAATAAACTGCCTTTTTGGAGCATCTCTTCCTATAAGGATCCTGTCACTACTAACTTGAGATGCAACGTTTCTTTTCGTCGCCATAAAGGCATAACAAGCCAGGGCGGCCCATGCGGGCGCAAAGTAGCCGATAACTGGAATAAGCAGGAAATTGATAGAAAGCGTAATGGCGGAACCGCCGGCGGCGATATAACCGCCAATCATGGTTCTATCGGTGATTTTATACCAGATAGAAAAGTTGTAAAACAAACCCAGAAATAGGTACGCGATCAATAAAATAGGCGCTACGCCCAGCCCGGAGCGAAAGTCTTTCCACAAAATTACCTTGTTTTTTTTTACACCACGAATTTATTCATATCCAAAACGTGAAATATAATGTGCCACATCTTTGCCAATTTTAGCTTAGATACTCCTAAAGTTGCTGTCACCTTATAGTAGACTAAGATTTCTTATCTTTTCTGTCCCCAGGATCCATTTTTTTTTTTATTTACAAATATATTTGTTTGTTGTTTTTTTTTTATGCCACTACCTCTTTATTCTTTTTTTCAATTGTTTTCAAGCCTTGAAGAGCTTTTCTTTAAAAAAATTTTCTTGGAAACTATTAAAAATATTGGTGCTACCTCCATATTTAAAAATTAAAGCAGTCCTTTTGGGTTAATAATTAGTGGCCGACTGGTCCGTTAGTTGTGAAGGGTTTGAGGCACCGCTGCTCCTCAGATTAATAGCATATTCCTTTCATGTTAATAAAAAAGAAAATAACTAAGATCTTCATGCTTCTAAAAATCTGGGAATTGGCAATTGGGCCTGGGAAGATCGATATAACCAAAACGGTACTAATTATAACACAGAGAAGGGAGGGGGGCCATGATATTTAATTTATTTAATCACTCACTGAATAATGAATACCTCAGATTAATACTAATTAGTAACTTAATTAATTATGCTACTAATACTATCAACTACCAGGATAGCTTCCCAAGTGTCACTAAAAACAGCTTTTGGTGCTATTCTAAACGCATTTTTTTCTTTTTTTAAGAAGAAAAGAGTATATTAAGCTATGATGCACAAGTTCATGGGAGAACACTGACAGATCCAGGGGGAGGACCTCCCCTCAAGATTCTTATGGCACCCTCTTTCCCTATTTTTTCTTTTTTTTACTCTTTTTTCAGAATAAACTTGTCAAATTGGTCAATTACTGGCACCTTTGTCACATTCCCCGCCGCAAGATTTTGTTCATTTGCGCCTTTTCACATTGGGGGCTCTACTCTGTGTCTAAATATCTCATCCTTCTTGCCTGAGTAAATAAATTCTATGTCACCTAATTTCATCCTTCCTACCCCTGGGATATGAGTTTCTGAAGCTCCTAGCAAGTCCAGATTAAATTACATAAATTCGTCAGTCAAAATATCGATACGATAATTCTTTTTTTAACGTCGTAACATTCCAAGTTCCAATTTTTAAACTCTTTAAATCATTGAAATTATTTTGGCTTTGTAAATGACGCTGAAAACCGACAAGCGAGCCATAAAATACCATAAGGGCAAAGATGTACTAAAAAAACTGACACGTTTCTGTGGATGCTTGAATTATGCAGGCTTATCTAGTTTTGACAAGATTTTGAAGAAACTAAATTTTATCTGGGGGACAAACTAGGGTTTTCGGGCGGATACAGTTGCCCTCCTGCCCCTTAGTGAATAACGCCTCTGGTTGGCACTCATTAAGGAATGGAGTGTTTACATATAATAATGGTTACTGGGAAGTGTACAGCGTTTTCAGGGAATTTTTTTTTTGGTTTTGGGGGGTGGGGTTGAGGGAAGGAAGCTATGTGGGAGGATCTTTCCTTGGAGAAATATGTCATGGGGGACCAGAAATTCAATGAAAAGGGCGCACGATTTTCTAAAATTACTATAAAAAAACAAGGAAAAAATAAACATGGAAAAGTTTTTTCAATTGAAAGCAAGGAGCGATGTTTTCGCCGGATCGACGGATGACGTTTTTCTTGCGGTCGACGAAAAACATTTCACCGTTTTCGTTTTGGCGAACAATGTCACCGGTATGAAACCAGCCATCGCGCCAGGCTTCATCCGTTGCTTCAGGGTTTTTATAGTAATGTGAGAAGAATCCGTAACGTGGGTCACCTTCCGCGCGACGAACCAGCAGATCTCCGGGCTCGCCCCTGGTTACCTCTTCACCTGCGTCGGAGCAAGTTGTAGCTTTATATTAACCTTACCATTGAGAGGCAACCATTGAGGTATATTAAATATTCCATGATTTATCCCCCCCCAAGTGTAAATCTTTAATTGTCGTATCTCTAAGTACATTAGTAGTGACAGAATCCGTTTTATATTCATATCCAATAGCCATTCCTCTCAATAGCTTATAAGAAATGGGAGTCATCAACATGAATTGTATGTAGCTTGCATAGTTTGAAAGATTCCATGTGTTTGTTTTTCATCGTGTTTACTGTATAGTCTATCTTTAGGTTCGTTTAGAACAATGTTAGGTAGAAAATTGCTTGCACTCGTGACCTTGATTGTGGAAACTTGAAAGGTGTTACTTAATCCTCGTGAACCTACAGAAGGGAAGGACAATTGGAGAAAACCTTTTGCGATGTCTAACCAATGGAAACCTTCTCCTCCCTCTGGTTTAAACTTTTAGCCAGGGATTTGACTCTTGAAGCAAAAATTAACCAGATACATAAGACCCTAGTGACGCTAATAAGAAATAACTGGTTACATATCCAGTGTTCCGGACAGCCAAAACAGTGTTACAGCCAAAAACTATTCCACTCAAAATAATTCATGTAGCAAACAGGTCGCTCTATTTATCTTCAGGCTGAAATATCTAGGAGAAATTCCCTGAAAAAGAACTTTACTTGATACAAAACATCTTTGGAAATATAGTCCTGATTGAGACCCAAACTATGCCCGGAAATACCGGGTGTTGATGCCGAGAAATCCTTGGAAATTCGTTTTTTCGCTCCGGGTAACCTGGTCAGCAATCTGGATTTCGTGGAAAGTATTTTTGGCAATGGCGGCAATCCCTATCTTGCCGAATTCGATGCGGCGCTGGATACCGCCCACTGGAGCGGGCATACCGGATGCGTCATTCTTGCCCCCCACCTGGTCACATTAACTAAAAAAGGGCGCTTGGCGGCCTTGCGGCGGATCGAGGCCTCGACGAAGGCGCGGGCGATGTGCAGCGCGTCGGCAAAGGCCATGTCCTCGGCCTCGGGGGCCTTGTCGTCATAGACCGGCTTGAGGCTTTCCAGCAGCATCGGCAGCGTCAGGTCAGACAGCATCGGCCCGGCCTCGGAGGGGCTGAGCGCGCCGTTGTCCATCAGGTCCACCGGCAGCACGAAGCCCCGGTCGAAGCTGGCGGCTGTATCGTGTCCTTGACGTGCCATGCATACAGATTGCCGAGGAAGGCTGCGAGGCAGAAAACAAGTCCGAAGATTATCGACAGTTTATCAACCCGCATCATTTCCAATTGCAGGTTAAAGAGCTGGACGTGCCCGCCATTACCGGGCTCCAGTTTCCAAACCATTGCTGCAGCAGCAACGGGAACCAACACAGCTAGTGCAGCACGCAGGGAACCAGCCTTGGGCAGAAGCGGTATTAACAAAGTGACATATAGCGATCGCAAATTCTGTCGGTCCGTCTGTCGGTCTGCCGATCCCGGTTTTGCTACTTTAGGCACTTCCAGGTTAGCTAGGACGATGACATTTGGCATGCATATCAGGGACCGGACCAGACTAAATTAGAAATAGTCGTTTTCCCGATTTGACCATCTGGGGGGAGTGGGGGGCCAGTTAATTCAGAAAAAATAGAAAGAATGAGGTATTTTTTAACTCAAAAGAATCCGTATGGAAGTCCCGAAGTGGTCTGAAAATCCTGCTCTTGGTGACGGATTTGCAAGTACAAAATTCTGGATGTGCAAGGACACAGGTGTAATACGTCTATGCTTACGAAGTTGGGAGGTGGGGAGGATAAGGGTAAAGCGAGATACAAATAATGTACTATTCTGATTTCAATAAGGCGTAACATGCAGTCTGTTCCAATAACACTTGTTTATTAAACTTTTGTGTCAGATGACTTTTTCACCAAAATATCTGCTATGGCTCACCTCAAGGCTCCTTCATTGACTGGTGGGTTTTTCTTCCCCATGTTAATGAAAACTAAAAAAAAAAAGGCTGTTCATAGAACTTAGAGGTTGAGTTTACCTAGTCAGGGTGTGAACAGAATTAATCTTGAAAAGTACAAAGAGATCTAGTCGGGACAGAATTCAAGATTTGGCTGTAGATTCTATATTCTTAGTACATTGGTAACAAATTTCATATTAGCCTTCAGAGGGTATCGAACTCTCGACCCCTGGTTTACTAGACCAGTGCTCTTACCACTGAGCTACAAAGGCTACGCAAAGTGACATTTGTTGTGATATTGACTATACATCGTTACCGATGGAAATAGAAAATAGTAAAAAATGAAAGAGTGCTATGCGGTTGACTATCTTCATGTTAGCCTTTGGAGAGGATTGAACCCTCGACACCTGATCAACTAGCTTCAGTCATGATTCTGGAGGATGCGCAATGAACACATGTAATTTAACAGGAATAGCCGGATAACATGCTGGAAACGTTCTTTGATTTTGGATCAATCGTCATCGCGGATATAATTCTGTCCGGCGATAATGCGTTGATTATCGGCATGGCTGCCGCGTCCCTGTCACCTGAGGTACGCAGAAAAGCCATTGTAGCGGGGATGGTCATAGCAGCCGTATTGCGGGTGGTGTTTGCCATATACATTTTAATTCGCTAAATTAAAAAAGATTTGAAAAATTGACCTAAAAACTAATTTAAGTAAAATTAAACCGAACAAGCGTGTGTCGCAGCTTGCGCGATACAATCAAAAAAGAATTTTGACTGTAGTATCGAAAATCGCTGAGTAGCACGTAAATTTGGGCTATTGTAGTACTTTAGGAACTGATCGCGGTGGCAACCCTAGTGGTAGAGCACACAACGGTCAAAAAACTTGCCTCCTCCTCTAGAATTGCATGCTAGGGTGGGCTAGCCACATAATGCCACAGTGGGGTGAATATACATAGCCGTCACTCAGTGAAACGTGGAATCATAATAATTTCTCAAAAACAGCTCTAAATATGGATGAAATTTATCTCTAATAACGAGCCCCCTCCCTCTAGAATTGGTTGCTTGGACTCCTGTAATCCTTTAATCAATGGTTCCTTTTGGTTATATTTTATCCTATGACGATATTACTCCTTACTTTCAGTTGAGAAAACTTGTTTTATTAAAATTTAATTTTTGATCGTTTTTCATATAAAGCTAGGATACCTGGCTCGACCTTCAGGGAAAAAATCCTCCTCCCCGCAGAAATAGCCTCTGGGTGATTCAATCCTGGCAAAAATATTTACCCTGGACAATTACCCTAAGCATCTCCAAGTATAAAATAGAATCAGTAAAGCGAAAGCAAGACGCATGAAAATCTTTACAAAGTTGTAACTTATTTAAAAAAAAAAACCGGCTACAATTCCTCGAGTCTGATTTTCTGGTACTATAAATTTTGAATACGTTGGCTGAAAATAACAAGCACCATTTTATATGGTGACTCCAAATTTCGGCTTCATGAATGTAGAATAACTTTTAGCCTGGCACGATTTGGAATTCCTAAGCCTTGACCCATTTAAAACAAAAAAAGGTAATTGCTTCAAAGACACATTTAATAGGATCATCACCAAATTTGAGAACAAATAAAGCACTTGAAAACTTATTTTATTTCTGGTTTTTATAGCTATCATTTTATTATAGTTTTAAATAATGGAATTCAGGAAAAACAAAAGTTAATTTATAGCATATCCTCGGCTCCCAATTTTAATGAAAGAAAGAAAGAAAAAGTTTATTTGAGCCCTACGGCCATACACAACATGATTTAATGATACAGCACTGCATAGAGCAAACACAAACACATTTACCAAAAAACGAGTTTTGGATCAATACCGGTGGTTGGAAAGGGGTCTCCTTTGAACAGGTCGGCACATAACCTGAGAATTTTTCCAAGTCCAAGGGTTTTCCTGTATTATTGCGTTGTACCTATATGGTTATTGGACATTTAGTGTATTCTTGCTAAGTAAAGCAACAACATTAAATATCCCTAATTTTATTTTGTCATATCTAGTACCTTTTTTCAAACAGTTCATAGCTGAATTTAAAAATTTTAATGGTCAAAAATCTATAGCCAGATACATAAAATACTCCACTTGAATACTACCCCTCTCAGCCCCCTTAGTAGGCAAAAGTTCAGTTTTGAAAGAACTACCTAGTGAGAAAATGATTTCACTTTCAAAGATACTGATGACAATATACCCCTTGGAATCTTTATGAGATAAAATTGCACATTTTCTTTTTTTTTGGGGGGGGGGGGCTCTAAGAAAGTACCTTTTCAAATTTGTACATTAGTTTGTCTCTCTCGTAAGTGGTATTTTTTCTTTTTTTCTGGGAGGGTGAATATTTTAACTACTTGTTTAAATACAGCAATCAATGGTAAATAAACAAAATCCCAAGACTAAATATAGTATTCCGACTTTTTTATGAGGAGGATACTCCTCCAGTAGCAAATGTTACGATATGTTAAATTTCTGTATGCTTGCTTAACGTATCATTATTAATTTTTAAAAAAAAGTTTATCCAAGGGAAGTAAAGAGCGAAGTTCAGGAAAATTCAGATCTATTATAAACTGTGTATGATCTTTCAATTTATCATTCTTTGTTTTTTTTTTGTGTTTTTTTTTCATGTGTTTATTGAAATAAGTCAGCAATATGTAGGGTTAAAACAGAATATTATCATAGAAAATTTTCAGAGTGCGGGAAAGGTATAAAAAAAAACATGGATGATTATAAATTCCGTGCTAGCCTAGGAAAATTTGGAAAGGAAAACAGCAATTTTACAGATATTAAAATCTAGTCAAACTCAATACACTATTTGGTTATAAAATGGCCAATAAGTTAATGTGGTAGTCATGTGAGTGTAAAACGCCAATCTTATTGACTGTTTTATTGAAAATTTAAGACTGGTAGGAGCGATACAGGATACTGGGGTATAAACGAGTGCTTTTATTGATGTTAGAAGCAATCAAACAGTTCGCATACATCATTGATAAAATTCTCTTTCCAGTTATATTTCCAGTCTTTATATAAATTTTTTCTAGGTCGACCCAAATTTTCACGAAACGCTACAGGACTAACGCCATAGCATCTTCAAAAATAAGAAAATCCGTGCTTTGAAAGATGAAATGACTCGGTACATTGATTTAACCAATACAAATAAATGAAATAATTCATTCAGAACCTACCTACAATGATACCTCTACAATAATAACACATCTACCACCTTTCTGGCAGCCTTGTTGGTGACATCCGTATCCTTGGTTTTCTGCGCGAGATAAATCGTGCACTCATCGCGTGAGATGATTGCAACTCCGTCATCAACAACGCCGCCGCGAAACCCAAGAATCTCGCAATAGAATTTTACGGAAACATCGATATCTTGAACTTGAATGAGCGGGTGAATTTGTTGAAGCATATCGATGTTGGGTTTTCAGGTCGGTATTTGGGATTTAATTCCGGTCGGGATTTAAAATAAGAGCTCTAAGACACAAGGTCCGTCTTAATATCAAAATTCATTAAGATCCGATCAACCACTCGTAAATTAAAAATATATCATTTTTTTCTTATTTTTCCTCTCCTTTCAGCCCACCAGATGGTCTAATCGGGGAAAACAACTTTATCAAGTCAATTTGTGCAGGTCCCTGACCCGGAGGCGCCATTTGGGCCAAATCTTGGGGTGGGCATGATAAAAAACTTTTTTGGTGCTTTTTTAAAGTTTGTTTGTACTCCTCCCGAAATAAGGCTTTTTTAGCCCACCCCCCAAAACAAATCATGCTGCACATTGATCAATGTCTTTTCAGTCTCCCTGCGTCCCTCCCTCCAGAGTCTTTAGTGCTGGAAGTAGAGGTTGTTTGGAAATAGAATGTTCGAAAGCTCAGGGTCACCTGCAGTTTGATAGGGCGCCTGTAGTTCGTCTTATAAGTAAATTTAAATGATAATCTAAATTACAGCTTACAGCTTGTGAATATAATGATGATATTCATAACTATATCTCAATAGGTATACATTAAATCCTTTAATTTAAGAATGTACCACAATGAAGAACCAGAATTTTGGCCAAGTTTTTTTTTTTCTAGTCAGAAGAATTGCAAATAATATTGCCAATGACAATCGTCAAAAATACGTTTTTGTAGAGACTCACTATCAAATAGTTCGTTCGCCGGGCTCGACTTTATTCGGATCGTTAGGACAATCGTCATCACAATCTGCCGTGCCGTCGCCGTCGCTATCGGTATCGGCTAGCCCGCAACCGCAATCGCCGGGCTCGACTTTATTCGGATCGTTAGGACAATCGTCATCACAATCTGCCGTACCGTCGCCGTCGCTATCGGCGTTTAGAATCGTAATGGTTTGTTCACAAGAGGAAGATTGATTTCCACACTCGTCAGTAGCCGTTTTGTAATGGTGATGCGGTATAATGAGACAAATCTATTACTTCATTTGGAACAGGAGGTATTGGCAAGCTAGGGGTACACCTCCTCCTTTTCGTCACATCTACTAACTCATATCTCAACTTTTCCCAAAACCTACTTTCACCCCATACTAGCTTAGCACTTGTTTTCATATATAGTTTCAAGTCATGATCTAGGTCTTTCATTTTTATATCACCAACTATTACAACTATTAGTTTCACCTGCACGGCGCCGATCGTCGGTTCGCCGTCGTAGCTGCCGCCGATCAGGAGGTCGAGCAGATCGCAGAGGCCGCGGCGGTCCTCGTCCCGGAAGCCGGGGAGCGCGGAGCGGAGCGCGGAGACGGGAACGTTCGTCGCGACGTGCCGGATCGACGCCTCGAACTCGGCGAGGAGGTTGTCGATGCCGCCGAGCGCGGTGTCCGAGACGTCGCTGTGGGAGTTCACGATCGCCCTGGTTCTAGTGACTCTCACCATATCTTGTGTCCTTTGTAAGAAGTTCCAACATTTCTTATGTATTTCCAGTCTATGTTTGCATTAAAGTCTGCACTATAGCTGAGCTTGCTTAAACCTCTAGAAAAATCCTGCTGGAGCTGCATCTTCAAAATTCTAGTTGTTCCTAAGTCAATATTCATGGCTATGGAATCTTGAGTAAGAAAAAACTAGGCTGTCAAATTGTCTGATTCACTTGAGACATAGAAACAATTTGTTGAAGGAGTCCGATTTGTTGTTTGGCTGTTTTGTTCCTCTTTTTCAATATTTTCATCATTTAAGATAAGAGTTGATAATGATGATATTTTCATCATTCATCAATATAAGAGTTGAAGAAACTGGCTAGTATCTAATGCTAGACACTAGAAAAAACGTCAGATTTTTCATAAGTGCAGTGTTTGTAAATAGCAAAAACTGTTTTTCTGTTTTGGATACTCAACAGGAAACCTAAATTCTTAAAACTTTCCAACAAGAGTATTAATATAGAATGTATTTTAGGAAAATCTGTATGGTATGCTTCTGAACCACAAGTTACTTGAGGTATACTTTTTAACTATAGGACGCCTTCTGAGCCAAGAAGGTAAATTATTTCTCAAAACTGAAATCAAAACTTTTTTAAATATTCTAGCAATACTAATGGACTAAGACATATTTCAAGCATCTTAAAGCATTTGTTGTATTGTTTTCATGTGTATGTTTTATTTTTCCTTATATACAAGATAGGCTAGGTGGATAATCATGAGATGTTATGTTTAGATGTTTATTTATAAGATACTAGCTGTTGGGGTGGCGCTTCGCGCCACCCCAACACCTAGTTGGTGGAGGCGCTTCGCGCCCCCCAAGCCCCCCGTGCGCGTCAGTCGTTACGCGCCATTGTAGTTGTGCCCCTGTGTCCCACCTGTGAATCGATTTGAGGCGTATTGCGGCCCGCAGAACCCGTCGGAAACGGCGAGTCGGCGAACGAGCTAAAAAGCCGAGGCCCCGTCGCGTTTCTGCGCGAGGGGCTTCGTAATTGGAGGACGATCCGTGACATCCCGCACCGGCAGTTCCCGAGCTGAGCGCGTCCGCCTCCTCGACGAGGCGCTGGCGAAGCGCATCCTCGTCCTCGACGGGGCCATGTGCACCATGATCCAGCGCCATCGTGGTGGTGGCAATCTCGTTGGTGGGCAGAATCAACGGTGACGTTATGGTCGGCCCCGTTGTGTCGGGGGTGTTGACAATAATTGTAATGGGGGTGCTGGTGGTGGTGGTGGTGGTGGAGGGCGTCATTGCTGTCGGGGGGAGGGTTCTGGTTCTGGTTCTGATGGTGGTGGCCGCGGTTTCCTTGCAGGAAACCTCTTGGTTCCATGTCCTCAGGATTGCGTAGGGGCTGCAGCAACTTGATTCATTCGCTCTTGGTCCCGGTATTCAGTCTTGCGCAGACCAGGGAATATTTGCAATTTCGTCTCCGCAGTGTCAACGCCAGGGAGGATATGTTTTCAGATAAGGAAATTAACCGCATATATAAGGTCTCAGCTGGTGTAGCACGCGACATTAATTTTCTAGCCAGGCAGGGCTTGAGCGATCCAGCAGTGTTAGGGGAAGAAACTGTGATGCTTGAGCCCAGCCCCGGAAAACCGAATACCCTTCCCCCAACCCCCCCCCCCATTTGTTTTAGATATAAGAAATTTTTTCAAGTTTTTTTCAATTTTTTTTTGGGCCAGAGTTTTATTTCTCTAAAACTCTATTTTTCTAAAACTGTGAGTAAAACTAAGTGGTGAAACTATAGCCACAGGTTTTCTTGAGATTTTTCATAGGCCAGAGTTTTTTTTAAAGGCATTCTAATACCATGGAAAAGAACAACAATTGAACATATCATATATTAAATCAAGTAGATTATAACTTTTCCCTTGAGTTAAATCGTTCCCCTTTACTATCACCTTGATTTTGTCCATTTTTCATACGATGTGTTAAGACTCTTTTACTTAGTTCACGATATAAGTGTAGTAGTAGGTCTCCAGTACTTGACAATATGGAATCTTCCTCCTATGGTTGTGTTGTTGTTGTTACAGAATCTTAAACCGTTTCGTTTTTATCAGTGACGCTTACAAGTTAACTCAACCGAAAGGAAGGCGCAACATTAAAATATAATATGAACAGAAGTCATTTGAAATGGGTTGCCCTCCTCAACACCTCACTATTTACGCTAAAATTTCTTAATTTCTTTTAAAAAACCGCTTATTTTTTCTAATTAAACCAATATTTTGGATTAGGATTTTTTCTTAAGGAATTTATGACAAAATTCAAACCTTAGCGTAAAGAGCAAGGTGTGGAAATGGAGGCTGCGGGTCAATTACAAAAAAATTTCACCCAATCGTGGTCGGTATAGCCGAAAAGGACTTTGCCGTCTTTATTCTAGTTTTTGTGCCCCTGCTGTTTTTTATCTTTCTGGTTTAGCTTTCCTCCTTTGCAAGAAGGAAACGAAGAAAATACGTTCAGGATATTTTAAGTACTGTAAATATCTGCTGCGTTTGCCTCGGTGGTACCGGGACCATGTAATCGTTTCTAAATTTGACATCTGTCAAAATTTTTGTTGGATATGTTTGGGGAAATGGTGGGCGTGGGGGAGTTAATTGCCTTCCAATCACTTTTGACTATTGAAAAGGGCAGTAGCCCTATCAAACTTAAATCGAATGAGCTCTTTTCGAAGTTTCTACGACAACAAATGGCCATCTCCAAATTTTTATCAGATGCATTTCGGGAAAATATGGTGTGCGTCTGTGGGGGGGGGTATCCACCTACGATTACTCTGAATTACCGCGTGTACTGGCTTATCTTGCGACGACCAGCTTCGCCCTCTTTCTTCAGCTGTTCCAGGGTCGGACTGACCGCTGTCATCAACTGCATGATAATAGAGGCCGAAATATACGGCATGATATTGAGCGCGAAGATCGTCATGCGCTCCAACGCGCCGCCCGAAAACAGATTCAACATATCTGTCAGGCCGCCACGCTGCTGCTCGAAAATATCGGACAGGATCGTCGGATCGATGACCGTTCCTCGGTAATAAGAAAAGGACAGATCTGAAAAAATCAACATTACATGAGCGAATCAATGTTAAATTTTGTATTTACTCGAAAGGTTTTCATATTAAGTTGATCTCAGTAAGTATAGGAAGAGGGGGGGGGGATCAAACAAATTCGCGAGTGGCCTCAATCTTTTTAAGGTTGGAATTTATTGAAACTGGTTCTACTAATTTTATCGCTAATCATAAAATCCCCTTTATTCGAATAATGGGTTGAGTTGTAATCATGAAGTTTCGAATTTAATAATTACCCCCGTATGGTTGATGTCTCTGGACCGAGCTGGAATTGTGTGTTGTATTATTTATTGCGCAAGGCACTTCACTTTGGCTTGGTATTCGGCGGGTAGTCAGCAGTGGGCGGCTGATTGTCATTTCTTTTATTTTAGTTTGTTTCTTGTTTCTTTGTTTTTTCGTTTTTGGTTTTTGTTTTGACAAAACCTCTTACTCTTTGTAAATTTACTTTTCCCCCTCCAAACTAATACCTGGAGAAATCTGGGGAAAACATGGAAAGTGTCGGATGATTTGCCTCCAGTCATGCATAGAACTCCCAACCGAATCCCGAAAATCAGGAGACCAGTATTTGTGTTACGCAGAACGTTGCTTACATGCAAAATCTTTCTTTTTTTCTAGAATTTATCTAGTTACTAGCTATTCTCGTAAAAGTGCGTTCACGGAATCAATGCATGTTTTGATTTTGGCTCTCCGCAGATGAAATTAAAGGGAAATTTGTATATTTATTTTTTGGCTAAATGGCTTTCTCATAGTTTTGATCGAATGATTTTGAGAAAAAAAGGAACGGCGGAGGAAGCCTAGCTGCCCTCCGATTTTATGGTTACTTAAAAAGGCAACTAGAACTTTTAATTTTTTACGAATGTTTTTATTAGTAAAAGATATATTTAACTTATAAATTAAGCTTGAATTTAGTCCCAATTTTTTACATTTTACAAATTTTAACAAAATGGTTATCTCAACAAAACGAGCAAGGGAGGGGGCCTAGGTGCCCTCCAATTTTCGTGTCACTTAAAAAGGGCACTAGAACTTTTAATTTCCGTTTGAATGAGCCCTCTTGCAACATTTTAGGACCACTGGGTCGCTACGATCACCCCTGGGGAAAAAAACACGCATCCATGATCTGGATTCTGGCAAAAATCGAATGGCGGTGTGTTTCTTGGATTGAACGGAATTGTCGTGAAAAGCCATGGCGGCACCGATCCGGAGGGCTTTGCAGCGGCGGTCGAGCTGGGTAACGACATGGTTCGAAACCGGCTTTTGGAAAAGATCAGCAACGACTTCAATCGGTTCCACACCCGAAAACCGGTGGCGGACGAGACGAAATCAAAGGCCGGCGCGGACGGCGACCGGCAGGGTGCGGGAATGATCAGGACGACGACGACTACGACTACTACTCTTTTATTGTAATAGAAACAACCAAAATACAATAAGAAACAATAGTCTCAAAGAAGAAGATGAGTGGAGTACCACCCCATCAACAACAACAACAAGAAGACGAATCGGAAGCGTATATGCAAGATGCAGATGATATTGAAATGGCAGATAGTGATGATGACCTTGATGATGAAGAAGATGATGATGAAGTCGAAGAAGATGATGATGATGATTTTCTCCAGAGGCAGTTTCTATGGAAGGTGTTGTCGCATAAATTTCAGATGGGGCTCATTCGATTAGAAATCAGAAGTTCTAGTGCCCTTTTTAAGAGTCAGAAGTGATCGGAAATCAAATAGCCGATACCCCCACGCTCTATTTTCCCCAAAGACATGTGATAAAAATTTCAAGACAGCCATTTTGTTAACAATAGATCAAAAGTCATTATAAGAAAAACTCCGAGGTGGACACATAGTAACACATCTGTGATCATTCTTCTTGGAAGCAGTGCACAATTGCGCAGCTTTTAGATAGGATTGATATAGAATAGAGGATTGAAATGTATTCAACAGAATTTCTTTGATATGGTGAATTCAATGGTGCCATTTTCATCAAGATCACTTACTCTTTTTAGTGTTCCACATCCCTTTTGAGAATTAGACAAATTTTCTCAGATTCTTATTTTTTTATGGATAACTCAGAAGTTGATGATAAAAGAGCTCTACCAAAGGTCCTATCCTTGTATGGTTTTAAATAAAAAAAGAAATTGCTGCTGAAAACAAGGAGCAGCATTAAAACTTAAAACCAACAAAATTACTCCGTGCATTACGGGGCTGCTCCCTCCTCAATACTGCTCTCTCCACGATAAGTTTTTTAGTAATTAAAAAAAAGTTCTGACTCTAATTTTATGGCCCTCGTGTTTCAGGAGTCGTTGTTAAATAATTACAAAAAGTGTTTTTCTCGCTGTCTTTCTCCTTTCTCTGTATATTTTTCTCTCTTGCAGTTAGAAGCAGCTTACATTACACTTGCCTTTGCAATACGTCACAAGCAGGGGCGTAATTTGCTATGAGGCAGGGGGGAGGGCAACTGCTCCTCAGAGACCTTGGTTCACCCTCCTGACCCCAGAATGCCCCTCTGCTGAAATTTTGGTTCTTCAAAAATCTTTTCTAAACTAAGATAAGCACGCACGCGTGAATAAGGGTGGACACAGAGAACTTGATCCTGTGGTTTTTGTGAAGTAAATTTTTGGGGGTATTTTCATAGAAAAATGCCTTTGTTTTGGTATTTTCATAGGAAAAATAATAAATTTGCTGCCCCCCCCCCCTAGATATTAAACAATGTATTTTGCCCTCTGAACTCCTACATTTTTATTTATGTTAGAGGCAGGAATTAGTTTCCAATTGGAAGTCAGGTGAATCTATTTAGGTCATTTTATCTATTTATTTGAAAACAGGTCAGGCAAAGAAGGTAAAAGACTTTAAATAAGAGAATAAAAAACACAATAAAAACTAAGCAAAGACAGTAAATTTAGGTTTGCATAGAGCTTCTGGGGTTACCCCTTTGGAAACTCTCGAAATTTTGAACTTGAAAAAACATCATGATGTATTAGTCAGGACAAGAAATGACGTCCCTTCTAATAAATCTTTGGCAGAAGTACAAACATCAATACATTGCTCACTGTGGTAACTATGTAATGTGACATAAAATCAAGCTTTATATTTGATATATAATGATATTAGTTGTTGAAATATAATCAGTTCAAGATTTTATTTCACAGTAACATGTGTTTTCATTTTCAATACTGTAATAACTGGAACAATTTTGATATGATTGTCTATCTAATTTCTCTTCGTTTTGGGTTTCATTCGTTCTTTAATAGTATTTCTGGACGGAAGAAGATGTTTGTGGGTGGGATAGATTAAGGCAATTGAGTATTGATGTGGAACTATCGGGTGAATGGAATAGAGGAAATGGTAGGGGTAGGCAGTGACATCGTTTCGGGGGGAAGCAAGGGGGTATTTGTATCCCCCCCAATAGTTTGGAGAAAAATTATTACATAGCCCAATCCCCTTTGACTCTACGGATGGAGACCCCTCTTGAATGGATGAATGGGATTATTCTTGCTCAAGTTTCTTCAGTCTTCATAATTTCCAATACTTTTCGAACAATTCTTTTTTTCATGGTTTTGGAAGACAAATCCCCCCCCCCCTCCATCGAAATAAAGTGCCTGGTTTAAATATATTTCTGGCCTTTGTCTTCTCCTTGTCTCCTGTGTGTTTTATGCACGAACCCAGTGCCACTTTCATTGATATTCAGTTGACTTATTTTTTATTCTAGCAGCATTGCTTTGGTAATGCGAGCTAATAAGATTATGGCTTAAACTTGAAAAGGCTCAAAGGAGCTAGGAAGCAGTTTTAAAGTGTTACTTTTAACTTATGGCGTTTTAGCATCAAAATTCTTCTCGAAAAGTTGGTTAGATTTAATGTGGTTGAAATAACCCTCATTGCTACCAAACTCTGGACTCCCCATTTGATTTTTTATACCAAAGAATTAACAGATAATTGAAATCAAAACCCAGAATAAGACTCAAATAAGGGTTACAATTTAAAAAAACGTATCAAAAATCAATTTATATTGATTCCCGTTACGTTTTTACGAGCCGGACAAACATTCCAGAGGGGGTCAAACTCCCTAACTCGCCCCCCCCCCAGATACAGCCTTACTCATGACACAAATGGCTTTATCTAATTAAATGGAATTAAACCCAGAAGAAGTATGATCACATTTAGAATACCCAGGTAGCACATCGCATTGTTGATTTTAATTTCCTTTAAGGATAATTACTTTCCATAAATAAGATGCTTTCCAAGTTCCTGAGTGGCTAAGATTATTACAATTCTGTGCATTTGGTTTACAAATGGTAGAAAGTTATGCTTAAAAAGAATAAGCTTTGTTTTTGGGAGATCAGTGTCCCCCATAAAGTTTAAAAGCAAATATCCTAAAAAATGAACAACAGAACAGGAAAATACTATTTGGATGCTGAATACTATTGCAGGATGTATATACCGGTAGTATTTCGAAATATCCGTAAGCAGAAAAATAATAAACATTTCTTCTTTTTCTAAAAAAAACAGCACCTGGTGTCTCTTCCACAGTTCACTTTTGGCTTCAGGCTTCTCTTTTTTCAATTATTTTTTCTTTACCAATAAATACTCGTTTACAAGAAAACGCACTTTGTTTCCAAGCACTAAGGGGTTAGAAAATATAATATAAACACAACTCCACTGGGAGGGGGATTTTGGGCAAAGAGTTGTTGCTCGATAACATGTGGGCCCTATTAAGGTCAAAATTATTGTATCGTGGGAACACTGGCAGAAATCGGCTCTTTCATATGGAGTATAATCTTTTCAGTTACATAAAAAGAGCACTGATAGCTTTAATTTTTCGCTCGAATGGGTCCTCTTCCGAACATGCGACTACACCGATTCGATCATCCGGGAAAAACACACACACACACACATTCTCAACCATCTTCCTCCAAAAAATCACGCACCCGAATTTTCGAAAAATTATCAGAAGTTGTATAAACAGATGGGAGTTCAGCTTCTCTTAGTCTACCACATATTAATTGTAGTATTATATCTAGATCTAGCTCTTTCTTTATTGTTGGCATAGAAATAAAAGGATCTTGCTTCGCTTTTAAAACAATTTGCGTGTCTTCAAATTTCGCAGTTTTTCTTTTTCGAGCACTTAGGCTTTCTATTGGCTCTTTTACATTTGCAGTTCCCTTTAGTTAGTGAAATGTATGCATATCATGTATAGTTTTAAAACTACCCGACCTCCCAGCCATTCCTGAGCAATTGAATTCAATCCATGAATCATTATTTTCTTTATTATTGATTATTGTTCTTGATAATTGATACTGATTATTGACATTGATTACTGATTATCGATTATTGATTATTGATTACCGACTATCGATATCCATTATCGATTATTGATTTTTGGTTAGTCCCGGTCTGTAATTTCTATTCGAAAAATCCCTGTGTCCCGGTCGTCATTTATATATCCCGCCTATGCCCCCGGCGTCCCAGTTGTAGTTGTGTCCCTGTGTCCCGGTCGTCATTTACATTCCCTGTGTCCCGGTCGTGATTTGTGTCCAAGTGTCCCAGTCTCTAATTTCTATTTGAGGTTCCCTGTCGTCATTTATATTCCCTGTGTCCCGGTGTCCCGGTCGTCATTTGTGTAAACCGTTTAAATGTGATGTTTGTAAGTAATGTTTTTCTGAAAATGGCAATTTGATTGAACACCAGAGAACACACACAGGTGAAAAACCGTTTAAATGTGACTTATGTAACAAAGGCTTTTCTCATTCCAGCCATCTGATTACAAACCAGAGAACAAACACAGGTGAAAAACCGTTTAAATGTGACGTATGTTACAAAGGCTTTTCTCAATCAAGCTATTTGAAGTCGCAGCAAAGGGCCTCAGGCGGCTGGATGCTGCAGTGAGTTACTATTATTATTATTAGTAGTAGTAGTAATAAGATTGAATTAAAATTCAGCAACATCTCAATTCGCCTTGCTTAGTGCCAGTAAAAAACGTTTTACATAAGGACAGGGTTTTCATCACGCAGTGCTTAGTCGAAAAAGTCTATTAAGAGAGCTGTGCTTTATATGAACTTAACTGAAATATATTGACAAGTTTACAACAAAGTTGATCTTAAAGTTATTATCGTTGACAAATTAAGCCAATTTTGCTCTCATGGTTTATGAAAACATTTCAAAAATATAAATGTTATATCAGAGCTATTGCAGTCTTTGTCAACAGTCAGTAAAAATACGCTAGTACATCTTTTACTGATAATTCGGCGTTTGTTTGGCGTTTCCAAGAGGAAACACTACATTGCTAGCAACATTTGCTAGCTGCATAAGGGACAGCAGAAATAGGTCCCTAAGGTCAGAACATAATTATAAGTGATAGCCGAATGATACCATGACAGTATTTTGGCTGAATTCCATAACAGCCCTATCCCTCAATTCCAAGACAGCCCTATCTCTGAATTCCACAACAGCCCTATCCCTCAATTCCGAGACAGCCCTATCTCTGAATTCCATAACCGCCCTATCCCTCAATTCCATGCCCGCCCTATCTCTGAGTCCCAAAACCGCCCTATCCCTCACTTCAAAGAGCCAGTTTCTAGCGCCCTGGGATATGAAGAATGTGCTCGCCAAAGTCACGGCTTCTGGAAATCCAAATGTCCTGCTGACAGAGCGCGGCGCATCCTTCGGCTACAACACGCTGGTGACTGACATGCGCGCGCTGCCGATCATGGCGGAGACGGGCGCGCCGGTTATTTTCGACGCAACGCATTCCGTGCAGCAGCCCGGTGGCCAAGGCACGAGTTCGGGAGGAGACCGGCGGTTCGATTCTAATAGCCTCAGGTTCGCGCTATTCATTTGCTCGTATTTTGGAATGGATCTTAACTCTGTAATATTCAATTTTTTGTACTAAAACATTTAATATACAAGGTCTACTGAAATATTATTTATAATTTCTTATTAGGTTGGTTTGTTTCTGGGTTCTGGGTTAAATTAATAAACAATATTAACATCAACGGACCACATGAAGCTAAAGCAAAAATCATAGGTAGTGCAATAGCGTATACATTTGAATTTGGCTGAAGGAACATTTTTAGTTGGTCTGGTATTCAAATACATCAGACAAGAATTTTGACTTTTGGAACATAGTTTTGTCAATATAATATTACCTACCATTTCAATTTAATCTTATCAAGAAAAAGCCAACATGGCTAAATTTGAGAGAAGATTAGATGTAGCTTATTTTGATGCATTGGTGCTGATCTATACTTTTTAGAATAGAAATAACCAAATAGCCAGCATGTCTTTAGAATTTTGTTGCCTAAATCTATCGCTCTGAAGTTTTGACTTTCTTTCATGTGAATTGCTAAACATATAGCCAAGGCCGTATCCAGGAGAGGGTAGCGGTTTTGAAACCCCCCTCCCCTGAAATTTCGTCCGACTCGTACAAACATAACAAAAATTTATATAAACAAATTTCAACAGGGTTATTAGGTTTTTTCACTAATCCCCCCATCCGAACAAAAATACTAGAGATCCGGGCCAGCCTGGGCAGCGCCGGCGGTCGTCTTGAGGGGCATACGATCAAAGAGGTCATCTGCATCGAGTGATGAGCGAGCATTCAGTGTCGCCGAATTCTCCGAATTCGGAAGTACTGGAATCGAATTCGGAGAATTCGACGACACTATTGCCGGACCATTGATTTCTTACCTTGAATACGCACGCGATCAAAGGGATCATCTGCATCGAGTGATGAGCGAGCATCCAGTGAGCTAAAAGTAAGGATCAACGTTAAAATTTAAAAAAACAAAAATTATTCGGTATATAAAGGGGGCTGCCCCTTCCTTAACCTTCGCTCTTGACGCTAAAGACTTAAAGTTATTTAAAAATAGTTATCATTCGAATTCAACGGTCCTTGTGTTTGAGCAATCTTTCTTAAAGAATTGTGACAAAATTCAAACTTTAGGGTAAAGAGTGAATGTTGAGGAAGGGGCAGTCACCCTTATCTTCTGAAAAAATGGAAATTCGAATGAAATCAAAATTTTAGATTTTCTAATTCTTAAAAGGATTGAGTAAAATCGCTAGAAATTCCTCGAAAACTTAAATACGTAACTGTACTTGGCCTGATCGGTAGAAGAAGAATCGATTGATAAGCTGCATCTGCTTACCAAAATGCTGTATTACAAAATAATCAGCCTTTGATATGCACATTTTTCCTAAGGTGATGATGCTGAATTTCTAGGTGGGGATAAGACGAGCGAGATGGCGAAAGGCTGCCGCACAACCCAAACCGATTTCGATCTGGAAAAGAAGCGTGTTGCGTTTTTGGCATGCAGATCACAGTCGTAGATGATTGTCTCCGGTGGATCGAAGAGCGTGAACTTGTAGGAGGGTCTGATTTCTGCACAAACGACAATCGGATAGTCGGCCTGGTCAGTTGCCGTCTTGTTTCCTCAATCCTCCCCCCCCCCCCCCCCCTTTAAGCGAGTATTCATAAGTATCCATTGTGATTTTTTTTTCTGAAGGCATTAAAATAAGTAGTCTTCAGCACCATTCTTTCAAATGGTTGATTTTCTCGAACCAGTATTAGCTCAAGTTGGTTTACAAATGAATGTGCCCAAAAGTTAGGGTTGAAGGTAAGCTGTGCCCTTCAAATATCAGTTGTATACCCACAGTGATCGTTCAACTGAATCCCATTCAAATCAACCTTTTTACCCAGGTGCCGAATAGGGAAAAGTCCAAAAGATTTGTTGGTTACCTCCACTAGGAGGTGCAAACTAAGCGAGACCTAGTTTCTGGGCGTCGATAAATAGAAACTAGGGTACCCTTGCCTGGTGGCCGTAAAAACAGGTGGAGGAGAAAGAAGGCCCCTCGAATGTACAATCAGCAGGGCCACTGGCGTTTGGACACGTCCCGTGAGTTACAAACCTTCTCATAACAATGATTTAAACTTACTTTGGTTTGATGCCAGCGTTCTTTTCCTAAATGTTTTCAATTTTTTTTCTTCCTGCATATCCCACAATTATCCTCAATTGTATGAAATTTATCTGTCCAAATACTCTATTAGTAAATCAATGGTTAGTAATATCTGTTTCTCAGGCCTCCTTCTTGATGAAAATATATTTTTCAAGCATTATATTGATCAGTCAAAATTAAGGTATGCAGACACTCTAAGAAAGCTCAATCCCAGTGTCCCAGTCTGTAATTTCTCTTTGAATGTCCCGGTCGTCATTTATATTCCCTGTGTCCCGGTTTTTAGCTTTCTTTTTCTCCTTTATTTTTCAGTTTTTTTCCTTTTTTTAGTTTTCTTTTTCAGTTTTTAGTTTTTTTTATTAGTTTTTAGTTTTTTTCTTTTTATTTTTTTTGTAGTTTTTACTTTTTTTTAGTTTTTTTTTGTTTTTTTTTTTTTTTTGTTTTTTTTTGCGTAACCAATTACTGCGTTCGCCAGGCCCATGGCTGGCGACGCTTTTTGTCATCCTGGCGGCTTCGCCGCTATTGCTGTTCAACCTTGAGCACAGCTTTGCGGCCGCCGGCTTTCAACTTGTGGAACGCCACCCCTGGCGTTTTGCTCTGGCAGGGCTGCGGCTGCCTTTACTTGACCTGGCTCTCTTGAGTCCGTTGCTTGCCGGCGTGCTTCTGGCGACGTTTTGGCACCTACAAGCTACCATCATTTTTGTCGAGTAACTTTCTTCCGTGTTACAACCTGTTGTTTTTTCTTCAACTCACAATTTCATTGCGTCTTTAAAGCTTGGAAATACGCATTCGTGCCAGGTCCTATTTTTGAGGACATTTTTGTTCCAGAATGAGATCAAGTGGGACGTCGCGAATATTCCTTACGTTACCAAAGATATTTTGTGGTAGATTCTCCGGGTAATCGCGGAAGCACTGAAGTTAAAAACGATTTACTGGGACGATAAGGGCTTAAAAAATCTAAAGGGCCCTCAATTGTTGGACTTTAAAGAACTCTTGAAAAGCGGCGAACGCGCTTATGAAAAAAACAGGGATGTTATCAATAAACGCATCGATCAAATACGTGCGGACGATACGGCTATTTTAGTCTATACCTCGGGCACGACGGGAGAGCCAAAAGGCTCTATGATTACCCATAAAAATTTAATCTGGTCGGCTCAGTATAAACTTCGGAGAAGGATCTGTAGATTGGTAATTCAAAGTTCTAGTGCCCTTTTTAAGATTTGGAGTGGTCGGAGGGGGATAGCCCCCACCCCTCTAAGCCTCGTATTTTCCCGTGTTGCATCTGATAGAAATTTTGAGAGGGCCATTTGTTGTTGTAAAAATTTCAAAAGAGGATCATTCAATTGGAAATTGAAAGAAACAAAGCCCTTTCTATTATTCAAAAGTGATTGCAACACTGCCTTTTCATGTCAAACAAACACAAAGTAGAAACAATAAGGATTTTTTTTTCCAAGACAGTTTGATATACCTACAAAATTGCTGCAGTGTGAAACCATTATTGCTTTCTCTTCCTACATCAAATTTTTCTAGGCTAAGATACCATCTATCTGTATATTTACTAGCCTGGGCATTAAGATCCCATAATAAAAAAAAACAGATTTCTACCTGGGATCCTATTTATTTTTTCCTAAAGACAATGAGAATTTTTTTCATCTGGAAGTAATGATCAACATTAAAACTTAAAAACGAAAATTTAATATTACTTAAATAAAGGGGTTCGTCTCTTCCACAATACCTTGCTCTTTACGCTAAAGCATTTTTAGTAACTCTAACTAATTATTCTACGGTCTTTGTAATTGAAGGGTCATTCTGAAAGATTTGGGACAAAATTCAAGCTTTAGTGTAAAGAATTAGGTATTGACGAGGGAAGAAATGAGATCATTCACCTAGCGTGCCATCTGTATCACGTTGAAATTTGAGTGTTGTTATCCGTTTCATCAGTTTTTTTTTGTATTTCTATATTCACGGCGCCAGGTACCAAAAGGTATCTGATATGCGGCTAATCATTTACCTTGTTCCAAAAGTTTGGGGTTTTAAATCTCTGTTGAACCTTCTTCTCAAGGAGTCAACATAGGGATTTGCAGGAATAATATCCAGAGGATCATCTCAGGCAACCCCTTAATGGTGTAATTTTCATTAAGATTCTATGACTTTTAGGGGGTTTTTCTCCCTTTTTTCGAAAATAAGGCAAATTTTCTCAGACTCGTGGCTTTTGATGGGTAAGACTAAACTTGATGAAACTTATATATTTAAAATCAGAATAAAAATCCGATTCTTTTGATGCATATATTAGTATCAAAATTCCGTTTTGAGAGTTTTGGTTACTATTGAGCCGGGACCGACATCCTGCAAGAGCTCGCCCGTCGGAAGATCGGTCTTTGTTTTCTGGCGCTGGGAGCCCCAAAGCAAGAGGCGATGGCCGCGCGCGGTCGTGCCCTTTCGCCCGCGGTGGGATTTGCCTCTGTCGGGGCCGGGTTGGATTTTCTGGGCGGCCACCAGAAACGCGCACCTAAACTGGTGCGGGATCTTGCGCTGGAATGGGCGTGGCGTTGGCTCTGGAGCCCGCGACGGCTACATTTATTAATATGATGTAGAATCAAGGAGCAACCAAAACCAATATTAACGAAAACAATTACTACATCAAAAGAAAAAACTTTTTATGCTGATTTCAAACACGGTAAGTTCAATAAGTTGTTATACATCAAACAACACGTTTCTGAAATAATTTGCCTGGTTTTCAAAAATGGGGTAAACACCCCCAAAAAGCCAAGTGAAATCTAAAAAGAAAATCACACCATTAGACTCAAAAACTCAAAGGACGTCGGACCGGTTACATTCACCAAAAGCAGGAGGAGAAAGAAGCATTCATGTCAATCGAGGTGAATGGTGTAGAGTCTTCCTATCATGGTATCTTTGAAGATGGTAGGTTGGGCACCGAATGACTTACCCTGTTTTCGACGTTCAAATGATTTATTTTTAGCATTCCACGTGTAATACGAAGGCACTTCAGTATACAGCAGTTTTTTTTTGCAAAAGAATAATTTTAGATTGTCATTTTTGCCAACCGTCTAAGGCTAAGCGGAAAGCAGGTCGTCCTCATTAGGGATGGAAGGATGTCATAAAAAAATATTTAAAGGAAATTGGAACTTCCCGGGAGGGTTTAAAGAGGGGGCTTTAAATAGATTGGGATGAAGGAGGAGCGTGCGTAGCTGTGTCTGCCCCAGGAGGCGTTGTGCTGCGGTGAGTTGGTAGTAGTAGTAGTAGTAGTATAGGCCCCCTAGGGCTAAATTTTTACAAGGAATGATTTAAGGGAAATGAATAGGTTGGAATGGAAGAGGAGCGTACCTCCTACGCCTCCACTTGCTTTTAGATTTGTAGAGAGCAGCTAGGATCAAGCACTGCGACTTTTAATGTGCATTTGTGTGACTTTTTTGTTGTTAATGGTTGACAAATCAACAAGCGAATACTTCAACAAAGTAAACTAAATCCACACCAAGAGGAGGGGGGCTACCCTTCCACTATGTTATTCAATGATCCAAAAAATAACTTGTTTTGATTTCTTTTTAGAAGCATGCTTATAAATTAGAACACTAAAAACAGTAAGGTCAAAAATAGTATTAGTGAATTGCGGAAAATGGTATCATACTGTTGATATTATAAAAAATGTATATATAGTTGATATATAGAAAATGGTATCATATTGAAAATGAGTATTATATTGTACTTGTGCCTACAGACTTTCTTGCCTTAACTTGGTCAAATATGGCTCTGAAGCATGGGCACTCGGAAAAGCAGATGAAAATTTACTGGATTTTTTCCAGAGAAATTGCCTATGGATTGTTCTGGGTACCCGGCTGACTGACCATATTTCAAACAGTAGGTTGTACGAAAAGTGTGGTTCAATCCCGCTTCCTGGGGCTATAATGAAAGAAAGGTTGAGATGGCTAGGCCACTTTCTACGGGTGAAGGATGACAGACTACCGAAGATTAGATCAAAACCAGTGTATATTGTTTAGCAAGTATTTCACAAAGAATTATTTGGATATTTTACAGCCTTTTATCACTACCGATGGGATGAACTATTTGTATTAATTCAGTACCTTGAATATTAATTAATTCAGTGACCTTCAGGGATTATAGAAGTTTCAAAAAAGTGAAATAATCAGATTATTATTTATGGACTATATTATTTGTGTAATAGCTAGCTGTCAATAGATGCTTGCTGAACATTAAACATTTAGAATAAGAAGCCATATATTTTGTTGTGTTAATTGTTATTAAATTTCTTTTTTTAGAATTTTGGTTACTATTTGGCCGATTCACTCTTTACTTTTAGTTCGTAACTGGGAACTGTTTGATAATCTTAATATATGTATAAAAGTAAAGTAAGATCTGTTGAGGGGAAATTCTTATCGCCGCGAGCCTCTTCAAAACATTATCAAAATATGCTACAAAAATTAAAAAAAGTCCTAAAAAAAACATTTATTTTAATGCTTCATAAAACTAAGTTGATTCACGTGGTTTCTCTTAAAATAGTATTCTGTGGTGCATAATTTCGCATAAGCGGATGAAGATTTACTAGATCTTTTCTAGAGAAATTGCCTACGGATGGTTCTAGGCACCCGGCTGACTGACGGTATTTCAAAATGTAGCCTGCATGAAAAACGTGGTTCGATCCCGCCTTTTAGGGCTATATTAACCACGAAAGACACATTCTACCTCTTTCGGATTTCCCACAATGTAAATTTATTTAGTAAATTCAAATTATGACTTCTTGAAATTATTGATTGGGTCCTTACCCCAGGTCTCTCGTTTCTATTACCAAATTAGTCCTCTTATAAGGAATCAGGTTCATATTCAGCCTCTATTATTAAAGAACCATTATTGACATTCAGTCCTCAAAACTCATCTCTGGTTTCCAATTCACTTAAAAGATGAATAATAGATTTTAGTATGACATTTGGTTGTGGTGTTCTTGCGCTGGGGTGGCCTCCTCTGTTATCTGCTACCTTGTATGTTGTTTTTCTTTCCTTTTTTTTTGTTATTTGGCATTTTCTTACCTCTGTTTTATGGCCGACACATCGAGCCCTGCTCCCAGTCGCCCAGTTTATAAAATTATTTATTATGTGATTCGGTCAATAAAAGATCTTGTCTTGTGTATGTCCTATTAAATGGCTTTCTCATAATTTTGATCGGACAATTTTGGTAAAATAGGGAATGGGGGAGGAGGCCTAGTTGCCCTTCAATTTTTGGTTACTTAAAAAGGCAACTAGAACCTTTTGTTGTTTTAGGAACGTTTTTATTAGTAATAAATATACGTAACTTGCGAATTAATTTACGTAACGAACTTCTATATTTGTTTATTTTTATTACGTATATGATGGGGGTTCGCCACCTCGTACCTTATACGGCCTAGAAACCCATCAACTCTGGCCCCATGGCTTAGGATACAAGCTCACTAGGTTTCAAATGCATTCGAGTGGTTTCGTGCGAAAGTCGGAGAAAAGGCAAACACCACGAAAATAATCTTTCTCGCGCCTCAATGGCCCAAGGTACTCGTCTCCAAAATTTGTAAGCTGATTAGTCATAACTAGTTTAAACAAGGTTCCGCGTATCTAACTTTCTGCTAAAATTCGGCAATTATTTACCTCCCGCCCATTCCCTAATTTATTCATTGTTTAAACAATAAAGAAGATACTTTAAATGAAGGTCAATATATTAAAGCATTTTTTTTTTTACTTAGTTCAACGACTGACCCACAGAAAAGACAGAGATTATTTGCAATTTGGCCGTTTAAAATTAAAAGACATTTTGAGTCATCTTGGTAATTTAAAAAGCGTCGGGTCTTGTTTTTTCTTTTTTCTTTTTTTTTTGTTTCATCAAAAGTTAAGGGCCTGAGAAAATTCACCTTATTTTAGAAAATAGGGGGGAACACCCCCTAAAACTCACAAAATATTAACGAAAATTACACCACCAGATTCAGTGTATCTCAGATAACCCTATTGTAGAAGTTTCAAGCTCATATTTACAAAAATGTGGAATTTTGTTATTTTTTGCCAGACGGCAGATCACGGATGCGTGTCTATTTGTTTGTTTATTTGTTTGTTTTTTCCAGATTGTTTAAGCTAAGGCTCATTTGGGGAGGGGGGAGTGGACATGGATAGTTCTAAATATCTTCCAAGGAGATCATTAAGGCTCTGGATCCATTCTGGGACTATTATTCACCTAAATCAATTAATTTCCAAAATAAAAACACTAATCTAGAATTTCACCTTTGAAAATATTTGGTTAAATTCTACAGGAGAGCTATTGTCTATTTTGTAATGTAGTTGAGGAAGGTGAAGGCATCTGTCTTTAGCTTTCGAAACTATTTTAAAGACTGACCGAAGGTTTTTTATGATATGTTTTGTTGATCTAAACTACCATACTTGATATTTTACGTCTCTGGGCTGCAAGTTGCTTTCAGACTACCTATTTGAGAAAATGTTATTTATAACCGTTAGGCAAATCCATGAGGATTTTGTCTGGGATTCAAGCTCTTTGTCAATTATTTTACGTAGTAGAATTTTCTGGAATATTTCTAGGAAAAATTGGGTGGAAAGAAAAAAGTGCCATTTTTAGGTGATTCAGGAATAGTAATTATTATTTTCCTTAGTCTTAATAGTAAAATATTATTTTGAAAACAAATTTGTAGGTATTTTTTTAGAAAGAGCTAGAATGCTTTCCAAAATGATGCCAGTTTTGCCTATGATAACATTCTCAGGGGATTTCTGGCTCTTTTTTAAAATTTCTACAAATTTGTTTTCAAAATAGTATTTTACACGATCATCAGGCCGAGCTCGGCGGCCAGGCGCTGCGCGCCGGCCTTGATCACGCAGTTCTCCTCGGTGCAGGTCAGGCCCGCGAGATAGGTCAGGACCGGAACCTTGGCGCCGGCAAGCGCCTGGGGCGGCTGGAACACCGCAAAGCGCATGGTGCCCTGGCAGGCCCCCGACTCGTGGCTGTAGAAGCCCTGGAGTCCGCCGAAGCAGCGCGCTTCGCTGCCTACCCTTTATTTGTCATTACTTGTATTCCTAGTGTTGTACACATCAGGTTACTCGGCTTCTAAAGTGACTTTTTTATTTTCTCACTTACGAATATAAATTTTCTTTTCTGGAACAACTAGACTAAACACAACACGGGGTTTATGGAAACTACATGTCTTCTTGTGAATTCTTTTTTTTTAGTAAGTGATAAAAATCGTATAAAGTCTCTATTTTTTTTTTTTTTAGAAATTTACATAATAAAGTCTTTATTGGTAAACATCTTCTGAAGGCCATAGCGTTTTCTACGCTTTACTAAAAACGAAAGTCATTTCGCGTTGCGTGTTTTTTATTTTTCTTAACATCAACAGCAAAAGTAAAGGAATAATATCACTGGGAGGCTTTGCAAATAAGAGTGGTTGTAATCCCCCTCCCTCCCAAGTCCTTTTAACGACTTAAATGTTTTTCAGTTTTTATTAATGAAAAAAAAATCACCTTAAATGTTCCACCCAACCTCTGAAAAATTATAAAAACCATTTGCTAAGCAGCATTCAAAGAAAAGATCAGCAGGGCAATAGATGAATTGCCGAACCTGTTGAAATAGTCCAACCTCTAAAATAACTACCAAAAACTGTTTGCTAAGCTGCAAACAAAGAGTAATTGCCAAAAACCCTTTGATAAGCTGAATTCAAAGAGAAGATCAGCAGGACGATTGTCGAATTGCCAAACTTTTTGCTATTACCATACAAATCCTACATTTTTGTAGATAGGAGCTTCAAACTTCTACATTAAGGTTCTCTGATACGCTGGATCTGATGGTGTTATTTTCGTTAAGACTCTATGACTTTTAAGGAGTGTTTTTCCTTATTTAAAAAAACGGTAAATTTTCTCAGGCTTGATGGGTATAAATTAACTGGATGAAACTTATATATTTAAAATCAGTATTCAAATGCGGTTCTTTTGATGTAACTATTGGTATTTGTAGTTGTTTTTTTTTTTTTTTTTGGTGTCAGACATAAACCTTTACGAGAGGTACTCACGAACTTGTTTCTTTCGAATTTTTCTGGTAAATACAATTCCAAAGCTATAAATAGACGCAAACTATCTATAGTTTATGTGCAAAAACGCAAACTACACGACTTATGCTACTAAAAAAAAGAACGGTGCAAAAAAAAGTAAAACGGTGAAAAGTAAAAAAAGTAAAACGGTGCAAAACCCCCGGACCCGGACTATCCAGTCCACCCCACGGGGTGGAGCCCGGGTCCAGTCCCTAGTTCTCCTGGTAAAATCGTTCGCTAGAACAGTGGATGGGAGACATCGAAACGCAAAATGGTGACGTCACTGCCACCCCAGTTTCATCACTTGGCAGAACAAACTAAAAAACAAAAAACACATCTCCGACAAGAGCAACAACACTTCTCCAACGACGACAACAACACATCATGTACAATTTGTGTTTTCAACTGCTGGAAAATCCAGCGCCCCTGGGCGGAATTTTTCATCCTCCATGATAAATTCCTCCATGAAAAGATCCTCCCAGGAGGGCCTAGTTGCCCTCCATTTTTTTTATCAAATCTTTAATTTCCATTAAAACGAGCCCTCTCACGACATTCTAGGACCACTGGGTCGATTCAATCACCCCTGGGAAAAAAAACAACAACAAGAAACAAATAGACAAATAAACACGAATCCCGTTTTTCATGCAGACTCGCTGTACTTACCCCTCCCCCCTAATGTACAAAAACGAAGCCCAAATTATACAAGTCAAATGTATTCTGTCACCTGTCACTTATTTTCCGGTTCTTGTTTCGTCACAGTGATTCAATTTATAGGAACACAGGTTGAATTAAGAGAGCCGCGTTCGGAGAATATCGGGGAAATATATAATTTGATTAGCTTGTAGCAGCCGAATTTAGCCCACAAAAAGAGGGACCAACCCAACAGCAAAAGCTCATTTGTTGTCTTAGAAACTTATGAATACCCTTATATTCCAGCCTACGCCTTATATTCCAGAAAAACATCCAATAGAATTTTGAGACAGCCAATTGTTCAAAAATAGTGCGAAAATCATATCTATCATATCTACATAGTTATGAATTCTCAAAAAAATTATTTGGTGAATTATTCAATCATAAATTTCCTTGTGAAACGCGGGATTGTTCTGAGGCCAAAATAATTTCAGTGATTTAAAGAACATGAAATTGGAATCTTAAACCAATGAAAAAAAGCCAAGAGCCGATATTACACATGTGGCGATGTTGGAAGACCCAAGAGCAAAGAGCTTCTTTCCGCAAAGTTTCATTACGATCTCTCCACTTTATCGGTTTCCCCTCCAACCCCCCCCCCCAATGTCATCGGATCCGGTCAGGATTTAAAATAAGAGCTCTGAGACACGGTTTGGGTTCAAATCGAAGCCCAGCCTAGCCTGTCTGAGGCCAATGCCGAAATTCGCAGCTACGCCAGCCGGTTGGAAGATGTGAACGGCTTCACCCTTGGCGGCGGCTGGTACGGTATTGCCCTGGGGCCATACACCCGTGACGATGCGTAAATTGTGTTGAATTCCTACCGCCGCGACGGGCTTCGCCCACGCGACAGTTACACCACCTTTTCTTCAACTTTTAAGACCCAATTATTTGTATTGCTAAGACTTTCATCTAGGATGCTTAAATCATCAGCATAATATAAGTCCAGGAAAGTTTTACTTCTTCATTTGATACCATGCTCTCCAATTGCCGCGGCTGTGCTCCTTAGGACAAAGTCCATCAAAATGGTCCCTATAAATGAGGTCAAAATGCAACCCTGTTTAACTCCTGATTTAATATGAAACCAGTTACTAATCTCGTTTCCAACCTTAGCCACATCAATGTCTGGCTCAGGGCGTTGGCGTACAGGCGGGCCTTGATCTCTTCTGCCGCGAAGTCACAGGGGAAGAGGTATTCCACACCGCTGAAGCCGGCTTCGGCGGCGGCGGCGAAACGGTCCAGGAAGTCCACCTCGGTGAACAGCATGGACAGGTTGGCAGCAAAACGGGGCATGGTGTCGCTCCTTTCGTGTGTCTCCCCCCGCCCGCAGGCGGGAGAGGGGATGGGTTGCATCAATCCAGATAAAGCTCCAATATTTTTTCCCAGAGGCACTTCATATGGAAGAGATGGTCGTATAAACTTCGGAGGGGTTCATTCAATTTGAAATCAGAAATTATAGTGCCCTTTTTAGCTGTCAAAAGTAATTGGAGGGCAACTAGCCCCTGCGCCCTTTTTTCCCAATAAAATCCAATAATTTTTTTTAATGTTTCGAATATCAGATAATAAAAATTCCGGGGTCGACAGAAACCCCAAGGGCACCATTTTTACATATAAAAATACTTTTTGCTCAAAGAAAAGCTGTCAAAACAGGGGTTGTGCTGTTAAAGTGTCGGCAGCTTTTTGAATTCTGTCAAATGTTGCTAATGGCAGCTTTGGAACTTTTTCTATACCTGCTAGGTGGTTTCTTATAAATGAACAGTTAATGCAAAAAAAATCAATACAATCATCAAATAAACAAAAAGGCCCTTTTCTTGCCATCAACATCACTATAATCATCATGTTCACGTCACCTTTCACTCCTTAATCCACCCCTGTATGCTTTCAAGGGCTAGTAAAAATGAATAGGCCTGTATCTGGCTATTACCAGATCTCAAAGGGATATCTAGGTTATGCTAATCTAGGGAAATTTTTTGTAGTTCATATTATTGACTTACATATATAGTGAACATACCACTTGATGCCTTTTTTACGCTCTTTATGAATAAAATAATGACTTCTATTGCAAATTTAAATTAAATAACATATTGTATACTCATTTGCTAAGTTTACAGTTAAAAATTAATGATGTTCCTCCATTGACCCAGACAATAACAATGTCTAAGCGATAAATTAACACCACATACATTGGGCAGAAAATAAAACCATTAAAACTGGGTGTAAAAGTGGAGCAAAACAATAAATAAAGACAATAAATATCCAGAAACTGGGATTTTGTTTTTTTTTTAAATTTGTCTTCTATGTCCAGAAGACCCAACCCAATCGCCGGGTCCTGTTCCTCAGCGCCGAGCAGTTCATGTACGAGTTCGTCCGCGCCCTGCGGCACGAGGATATATTCACCTTCAAGGAACGGTTCCGTACGGTCGACGTTTTGCTGATGGATGATATCCAGTTCATCGCAAACAAAGATCGCACCCAGGACGAGTTCTTTCACACCTTCAACGCGCTGGTGTATCAAAACCGGACCATCGTCGTATCCGCCGAATCACCGATGTTTTTCGTGATCTGGATATCGACAGCGAGAGCGAAATCTATTCGGTTTCTCTCCGCCAACCTCTGATACGCTCAGTCAATCAGGAACTTGTCCTTTCCGCCTCCATAGATAGGAAAAAAAGCGAAACGTTTTTGTTGTCTGCGCCATTCTCGTTTTCCAACGGCGTGGAACGAGGAGTGAGTAAAATTACACGGTTGAACTTTGTCCAAGAGTTTGTCGATCGCAAGAAGGGAGGCAACTTCTAAATATATGCAATAATTTCTGTTCGTTTTGAGTTTTAATTTTGCTCCTTACTTCCAGTTGAAATCTTTTTTTTTCAACCTGATTATTTTTTTATTAATTAATTATTTTTTAATTAATTAATTAGCGTAAAAGAAACTGGTATGAAACTATGCGGTACTGAATAGATACTTTCATTCAAATGAATCTCTAAAATAATGTTTATAACAATTATTTTTGGCTTAGCTTGCTCGATATCGAAAACAGATTTATGATATTATGTTCCAAGCGCGTCCCGTGTCGTCGCTTACATTGCATATATAGTGTGTAGAAACGGTGTCCACCCTCACGCTTGCGCCTTCGATAGAGGCCTGTATGTGTGGCTTCTTCGCGTGTGGTGGCAACGTAGATGTGCGGGCAAGGGGATGATGTAGTATCTTAAAAGTACGCGGGCTGCGATACTTTGCAGCTACTGTAGTAAACAAGTAAGGATTATTTTCAAGACCCAGAGAATCAGCAGTCTATATGCACATAGTATATTTGAAATTAGTTCAGCTTTCCCCTCAAGGTTTCTTCAGGTGATTATTTCAATGTTCTTAGTAATAGCAGTACTCACTACAGCAGTAGTAGTTTTAGGGATATTAGTGGCAGTACTAGTAGTTGTTGTGATAGTGATTGAAGCAGTGGTCGTTGTAGTAGTAGTAGTTTGCAAATTAAGGTTAATTGACAAAAAGTAGGGAGAAAGCTGGACGTATTGTTAAATTTTTAAATTGAACATTGACATAGAGAACATTAAGCACGAGTCCTAGATACGGGATTGACATCTGAAACTTGGTTGGAAAAAGAAATTCAGTTTGAAAGGTTTCGGTATTTTGGTGTCCATCGTAAAAAATCTAAGAATGGACGAACTTATGGTGGAGTCGCAATTTTTGTATCTGGAAATTTTTTGTCAGACACCCCCCTAAAAGTCACAGAATCTGAATGAAAATTACACCATCAGATTCAGCGTATCAGAGAACCCTACTGTAGAGGTTTCAAGCTCCTACCTGCAAAAATGTGGATCTTTGTATTTTTTGCCAGAAGAAAGATCACGGATGCGAGTTTATTCGTTTGTTTGTTTATTCTAAACACATTGTGCACCATGGAATGTACGCATTCCCAGCATGCAAGTGTCACTAAAAACAGCTGTGGAATTAGTTACTAGGGGCCCCGTTAGTATTGCTTTCTAGCCCCTCCCCCATTGGAATTGGATGCTAGGGGCCCGGGGAAATTTCTCGTTGTTACGTAACAAAACAGGTGTACTCTACCGATACAGGTGTACTATAGTATTACGTAAGACCTAGATGCGCTTAAAACCATTTTGACGGGCTAGTAGCTCCGTAGTAATCCCCTATGGGTGTCTTGAAGTACTCTCCCCTTTACTATAAGTTTTTCTCAAGCAAAAAATGTTGTTTTTATTTATTTCTTTGTGAATTTTAAAAATAAAAACTTATACGTGAACTACTTATTAAAAAATATATTGCAATTCATTTTAAGGTTGCGTTCAAATTTTGAATATAACTTAAATTCTATTAAACACAATATTTTGATGCTAGGAAAGGGGCCAGGCAAGAGAAATTTGATAATACTGTAATACGCTGTATACGCTCGTAATACGCTCCTTAAACTAAAATTATTAGGAAATGGCCTTTTAATCCAGAAAATATTCCGTAAATTAAAATTCAAGATTTCCCCCGTTTCCCCTCTCATATTCTTGAAAAAAATGGTCGTTTCTACGCGATTGATTTTGACCAACTATGGATATGCTATTGAACAGATTTTTTTAGCCATTCTGGTGCTAAGCATTTGTGCTAATTTGACGTCGAATTTTGCTTATTTTTTACGTAGTTTTACTGCAATAACGTCAAAACTATCAGTGAGTCGACTCTTTCAAGTGGGGTAAAGTCGATATACTGCATCGGAAGCCACCAGCCAATTGGATGCGAAATCAATGAGATCTGTGGAAAGCAAACTTTTTTAACCTTGTATCTTTTAATCGTAACATTAAAGAAATACACATTCTTGCAGACAGGCATGGTAGGATATTTTGATACTGTGACAGAAAAGGCGAAACGATGTGATCGACGGACTGGTATTCAGAAGATGAATCAGGAGCAAACTCACGAGCTCAGTTGAAGAGACCTCGCTCTCTTTCATCACGCCAACATGACGCGTGTGACATATTGCTGTTTGTTGAGTTCCTTCTCACTGCTACCTGGGCCGATGACAGCTTGCTGCTTGAAGAGAAGCCCCTCCCCGCCTCTTTAGAACTACTTGACTTGCTGCGGGTGTTTCTGCTCCAGCACTACGACACATCCTGATATGCTCTTGTGGTGCATGAACGCCCCGCCACCGGTACGCCGAATTTTGGCCTGGTGGCGATTCCGCACGGCGCGACGGCGGCGCGGCCACCGCTGCTGGCAGGTCGCTGGCCCAGCCAGGGTGAGGGCGACGCTGTCGTGGTGACCCATCGATTCCTGAAGCTCTACGAAGATATAACGCTCGGCTCAAGTTTCGAGGCCTCGCTTGACGAAAACCCGCTGACTCTCAAAATTGTTGGCACAGCAAGGCCTTGATTCAATGGTGAAACAATGGGAATGTGTTGCGCCCCACCAACTAGGTGTTGGGGTGGGGCGAAGCGCCACCCCAACAGCTAGTGTTCTATAACAATGTTCAGTCTGTGGGCCTGTCGGGGAATATAGTGCGCACAGTGATCAAGAAGTTGGGCTCAATTAAATTGAGCAGAAATCGCACTTGCATAGTCATAAGATTAGAAAGTTAGTTTATCCAGTAGAATACCAAAAAAAGATAATAAAAAGATAAAGAAAAAAACCAAGAAGAAGAAGAAAAAAGAAAAGAAAAAGGTGACACGTCACTACCTCTTATGCGATAAAGTGATTTTCCTTGTTACTCAAGATCGGGGACTCTAATTCTCCTAAGGGGGTATGCCTGTTCAGATTCCAATGGTGCAGTTTCCATTTCTATTTTTTCATTTCCGTTTGTGTGGTGCTTTGGGCTATTTTTCGAAATTCTGATTTTCCGAATACCCCCCCCCCCCCAAACCCCCCCAAAGAGAGCAGATACGTTCCAGTTATGTCAATAGCGTATCTAGGACCAGTGCTTATTCTTCCCACCAAGTTTCTTCTCGATCTCTCCACTTTAAGTATTTTCCAAGATTTCCAGTTTCCCCCTCCAACTCCCCCCAATGTCGCCAGATCCGTTCGGAATTTAAAATAAGAGCTCTGAGACACGAGCTCCTTCTAAACATCAAGCTGTTTAAAGAAGGAGTGGGCAACCCGTGGCCCACGAGCTGCTTACTGACATTGTGACATTGTGACATTACTGACACTGCTTAGTGAAATTGTTGGTGACCGGCAGTAATATTACCTCTATCGCATCACCTTCGGCCCTTTGTCATATATGAAGTTATAATATAATTTATGAAATAAGTAATCAAATTTTGTGCTTCCTTTTCCAACACATAGTGTTTGCGAAAATTTGTCCTACTGCCAAAGAGCCTTTGGAGGGGGGTGTAAAGTTTTGTAATTTTTTTCTCTGTTTTTTTTTTAAATAAATTGTTGGATTGATTAATGGATTATGTGCATTGACGCACAATTAAAACGACATCAGTGATATGACAAAATTGTTACTCGCTACTGTGATTTTAAGGTAATAATCTTCGATCAAGTTCTGTGCACCAATAACGCTTTAAAACGTTATAAGATTTCTTATAACGTTTTATGTCGCCGGACTTGGGCTTTCATAGCGGATGGCAAGCCAAGTAAGGCTGGCGCTGACCACATCGATGACCACGGGCACGAAATAGCCAAGGCCGATCTTGCCAAAGAGGATCATCGCTGTTGCGAAGAGGGCCATGAGATAGCGTGCCGGAACGGTCCAGATATAGAGGACTTCCATATCGTAGTGGACTGTAAGGATATAGAAGCCTCCCATGACCATCGTGAGGGCGCCGAACATGCAAGCGCCACCCAAACAGCTATTATATATATATAAGTTGTCTGTGCGTCTGTGCTTCGAGTGACCTCATGTTTGTGTTTTCGGCTGACGTCATGTTTGTCGACAGACGAAATTACAGACCGGGACATCGGGACACAAATGACGACCGGGACAACGGGACATCTATGTCTATCTATATATCTATATATATATAAATAAGTTGTCTGTCTGTGTGTCTGTCTGTCAGGTGACGTCATGTCGAAACGGAGCGACCCCTTTTCGACATAAAACGATGACTTGAGCGGGAAGAAGGCTGTGGATCCTATGTTAGGGGATCCTAACATTTCCTTAGGATCCTATTGCTGGTCTTGTGGAAACTGCGCTAGTATACTGTTACCATGATTAATTTGTCTTTCCCGAGGGCAGATTCACTAATTAAAAAAATTTAGTAGGCGAACAAGCTTGTCGACTTTGAAGGATCATTGTGTGTATGTAAAAAATCTCAAGCTCCGATCTCCAAAAATTTGGAATTTTACATATTTTGCCGGAAGAAAGAATAAGCCAACAGTCCTAGAATAACAATAAAGGGCTCATTCAGACGTAAATTAAAAGTTCTAGCGCCCTTGTTAAGTGACCAAAAAGATTGGAGGACAACTGACAACCCTCCCACGAATCTTTTTTCCTGAAGGTCATCCGATCAAGATTCTTAGATAGCCATTTTGCACAGCATCGGAGTATGCCTGGTTTTTGACTTATTGAGTTGGTTGAGTGTTTTTATTGCTCTTTGTCAAATGTACAGACAGTGTGCACATGTTGTAATTCTTCAAATTCCTTTGCCATTATTCCAGTAGCACAGCACCCGCCAACACATGGCAGGTCTCGGGTGCAAACAGTCTGAGGGGCGTTCGGCGGTTGGCCGCCGTAGTCTTTTCCCCCTCAGCCAAAATGGTTAAGGAGGCCAAAGCCGCTCCCTCTCAATTTATTAACATGCCGGTATAATATTTTACTATTATGCCGTCTAGCTGCATCTTCCAGATGGAAGGCATCTTCCAGGTGACATTAGGCATGTCAAGCCCTATAATTATGCAATTGGCTTTAAAATAAATCAAAAGGCATTGTGTTTATGGTTGCCACTGAGACATCTCAGCAATATATTGAGAACGACTGGGTGTATTAAGTTAAAACTTTTGGAGATACTACTATAGTGGCGATTTTGACCTTGCCACCATGGCATAGGCTGGCGTTACGGGCAAACTCGTCGGGAGATTGCCCATTGTGAGCCATGTGAAGCCGGCTCTCATTGGAGTCGCGCCTCCACGCCTCGATCAGCCGCCTTGCCTCGGCCAAGGAGGCGAACCAGTTGATGTTGAGGCACTCGTCCCGGAGCGATCCATTGAAGGACTCGACCTGAGCCCCAAGCGTCCCTCATTCATTTCGAGGCTAATTTCGATGCCATCCAGGTCGGGAGGCTGAACGTGAAGAACGATATCCGCATCGCGTAGTAAATCGGATCGATTATCGACAATGTCGGCGCCAGCTTTGCGGTATTCCGAATCATCAATGCCAAGAGCGGTACCTAATTTTGATTCGACGACAACACGAATGTTTAAATCATTCGTTAATTTCTTAACGTTATTCGGCACGATCGCGACACGTCGTTCCCCTGGGGCGCGTTAGAAAACCAAGTGCCTCTGCGAAATTGGACTGGTTTCTGTGCCGACACAACAAGCTTAATGATAGGATGTCATAATTCGGTAGCAAAGCTGATCAGTGACAATTATCTGTGGGTGGTAGTTGTCAAGTGTGGTTGCCACTCCATTCATCTGTGTGCTTCGTATGCCTGCAAGAAGCTTACCGAAACTCTGGAAGACTTTTGTAGCCACGTATATAGTCATTTCTCTATGAGCGCTACCTTATTTAGTATTTTAATGGTTGAAAATCAAAAAGACTAAAAATTTGCCCCCTTTTTCTTAGGTATTGAATAATAAATTTTGCCCCTGCCACCTTGATCTTGATGCACTGACGCCACTATACCGAATACTTACGCCAGAAAAATAGGAAGAAAAATACAACCTGCTTTGCTGTTTTTCTTGTGACGAAAAATGCCAGCGGAGCTTCAAGTTTAATTTGAGGAGAACAATCTCATGACCTGGATGCATATTGTGTCTGTTGTTTTAGTTCAGCATTCCCCTAAACATTCCCTGAAAGTTTCAACTTAATATACTTAGCCGTTCAGAGAATATTGTAGATATGCTCTTTAGACAGTCTGGATGCACATAGTGTCTTTTGATTTAGCTCAACATCCCATGATATTTTCAACTTGATACCGTTGATACTCCTTAGATATTGATATACACCCTTTTGAAAACTCAGACACACAGACGTGAGACAAGGCTAAGTTTGAACCTAAACATATAATACCGAAGAATAAAACAACAGATATAATAAGGTATCTATTCATATCTCCTCCATCTATAAAGTATATATTCAATATTTTAATGCGCTCTTATTAATAATCAATCACGCGCTTCCCTTTGCTAAGAGGGAATAAAAGTATAGTATAATCTTTTTGATTCCAAGAGAGTCTATGCAGCATGAAAAAATCAAGAATAGTGACACGTCAGCTGGCCGACGTTGATGATCGTGTAGTACTTGCGGAAGTTCTTGTTGTTGAACCCGCGCTTGGGAATGCGCCGGAACAGCGGCATCTGACCGCCTTCCCACGCTCCGCGCTTGGACCAACCCGAACGCGCCTTGGCGCCCTTGTGCCCGCGACCCGCGGTCTTGCCGTTGCCCGATCCCGGGCCGCGACCCACGCGGTTGCGAGTCTTGTAGCGCAGGCCTTGAGCCGTTGCTGTTAGAAAAATGTGAGATTGCAACTGTGTCAAATAAAGCTGTAAATAAAGATGTTGGAACCTTTGAGGAAGACGTAAGAACATTCATTGATCACAATACCAAAGGAAACCAAAGATTACTCATTCCCTTAAGTGATACAACTGACCTTGTAAGTACAAGCCAAATAGTGTGGGTAACATACAAGGATATAAACTAGTGCTAGTATTTTTATACAATCCTAAAAAAGGCTTATGCCCGAGTCCTCAACAGACGATTTACGGCCCGACCACACTTGTTTCGACTTTTGAGAGAAGTTCAGAACATCCAAGACGAGGTGGAATCAGACCTCCTCCAGATCAGTGCTGGAGCCGACTTCTGACGAAGGAACCGAAGAATGGTCCGGAAAGATGAACAGATTCAAGCTTTAAAAGAAAAGTTCCAAGGGGGCTAAGTATCCGTCAGAGGCTTCCTCAAGAGAGCGCAGCACTTTTGAACTCACCGCAGCACCAAGCTACCTGAGGCCAACACAGCAACGCACATTGTTCCTCCAACCCAATATATTCAAGGCCTTCCTCCTTACACCCTCCCAGGAAGTTCCCATTCCCTTTAAATCTTTCTTTGTGACATCTTTCCACCACAGACGAGGCTGACCTGTTTTCCGTTTAGCCCCAGATGGTGAGCCAAAAAGAACAATCTTCGGCAATCTGTCATCCTTCATCCGCAGAACTCTGAAACAGAATGCAAGTGTTTTTGCAAAAAATGAGAGAACTCTTTAGAGGAGAGAGCTGAACATATTTATTATTTTTTAGGTCCATTACTCTTGTCTTCAACGCTTGATTGATCAGAAAAAAAGAGGAAGTTGGGATAAAGTCGTTGAATGCCCCAAATGCACAGCAGGACTTAATATCATCAATACTGATTACCGTAAGCCTTTTTTATTAATATTCATATTTTATTGTAGATTTAGACCCATCGCAATAGTAATGGCCGGAACCAACGATCGTAGGACTTGATTGAAGTTAACCGAAACGTGCTTCAATGAGACATTCCCAATAGCAATGTTCAATGAAAAAATAACTGAGAAGGCGACAATCATACGGTAGCCCTTACGATCGAGATTCTGTCGATGAATGTTACCCAACAACCCCACAATACATGACTGAGATGACGGTGAAGAACTCGATGTAATACCATTGCTTGGGTTTGTTTTGTTTCTATTTTGTCCTTATCACTTTAATCCGTATATTTTCTACTCTTTGTTACTTTTGTACAGCGAGGACGGTTAGCAGAGGTGTTTCTTGTTCTTCATAGTTTTTCTCATTTTGTCATGTGTTGCCAGTTTTGCCAGAAATTATTTACTTATTTTTCAGCTATTCAATGTTTTGACCCTGGATTAAGAAAAACAAAAGCGTTTATTTTCTTGATCTACTATGCTATTGGAATTCATTAATTCTTGATACTCAAGCACCAATTACAAGACTTGGGATTTAACAAGTAGCTAATTTCGTTCTATGGAAATCTGCTTTTTAAATTAATTTTTGATGTGCTATCGTTAATTAAAAGACTTGTAATTTACCAAGCAACTGAGTTTGTTCTATGTATCAGGGCTTTTTTATTAATTTTTGATGCTCAGTGTTTATTCCATGATTAGATGCTTTTCTTAGGATATAAATGTCTATGATTAAGATACTTTATAGGTTTATAAATGTGCTATATTTGGAAAGATCATAAAAAAGGAATCAATTAGTTTGTTCACTTTGTCTTTGTGTCAGTCATGGAATTTTATATCTATTTTTCCAAATTTCAAATCTACAGCTAAGTTTTACTCCATGGTTACTTTTAAATGAAACATTATAATATATAAAAAAAAAATTTGATTGTCAGTATAAGATTTCTAATTGCTAGAAGTAGTTGAGAAGAATTTTATTTGCCGATAAAGCAAATGATTGTTCTTCTTAAGTTCGGCTTGCTGGTCTAGGGGTATGATTCTCACCTAGGGTGCGAGAGTTCTCAGGTTTGAATCCCGGACCACTACAATTTTAAAGTGAAGAAGATCAGAAACTGGATACTTAATCAATATAGCGATCGCTGAAAGTTGACAGGTTCGTCAGGGACCGGACCATATTAAATTAGAAATAGTCGCTCTTAGGGAATTATAGAAAGACATCTTGTATTCCTGTTAGGGGTGAATAAAATTAGAAAGAAAAAAGGGTTTGAAATATAGCTTTGTCGTATTGTATTCACCTTGCTATTTTTTTTACTTTTTTTTTTTTTACTAATGTTAGAAGCGGATGATTGTTAGAAAATATTGCAAAACAGTTTGGATTGATTCTTTGGCACTTTGGAATTTAAAACATCTTCTGAATTAGCCATATCATTTGAAAATGTATAAAGAATATTGGTATGTTGTGATACCTGTACATGGTGTTACTTCAGCTGTCTGGTTTGGAAGCTTCTTTTATGCAGCGAAATGGTATGTATAGCCCATAAAAATTTAAAAAGCCTGAAGATGGATAGAAAAAGAGAATATATTGAGCCCAGGTTTTTGCTAGTTTTTGCTGTTTATTCTATTTTAAAAATTGGTTTGACTCCAAATTAATAGCTGACTGTCGAAGTACGAGCAAGTCGTCGGGCGGGACCCGCGAGCGGCGCCGCGACAACGAGGTCGCCGTCGCCCTGCCCATTCCAAACACCCCCCATGAGGACCTGAAGCTGCGCCTGGCGATGACTCTGCAGGAGGACACGTCGCTCGGTCATCACAGGCGCAGCTTCCGGGCCGTCCTCGAGTCGCCGGTGGACGACACGGTGCCCGCGTGGGCCGGCGGCGAGCCACTCAAGCTCGTCCTCTCCCTTTATCAGAACGCTTCCACTGATCATCCCGACATTTTGATCGACGAAGATGACCCCTTTTGCATGACCTATACCGGTGGCACCACAGGTCGCCCCAAGGGTGTACTGGTCAGCCACCGGGCCAGGGCTACGACAGCGCACACGGTACTGGTGGAAGAGGCGCTGGATGAGCGCGATGTCGTTGGCATTCTGACCCCCCTGTTTCATGTGGCAGCACTCAATATCATGTTCCAGCCAGATAACAGTGGAATCGTTATGGACATGGAAGGATTTCATTCTCCCTAGTGTTTTCCATTAGCAGGCTGAAAAAAATCCGTAAGATTTGGCGTAACGTACTCCAGTTAAAGGGGAACGAACAGATCTACTAATATCATTATGACTAATTGATATACATTTCAACATAATATTGGCAAACCCTTAGGAGGAATAATAGGGCGGTTTAATGGGTAGATAATAGCTCTACATAGTTTCAAACATGTGTAAGTTTAAAAACTCTCCTCTATAGAATAAGCAAGGATGCTTGCGAATTAATTATTATTGGTGATATGAACACTGACATAAAGCTTGATTCTGTGCGTTCTATGAACCTTCTTGATAGTCTTCCTGATTACAGAACAACTGCGAAGGATCTATTTTTTTCGTACGTCCATAATCCTGGCAGCCAATCGGTACAACGAGGACGCCGGGGGACAGGCGGGATATATAAATGAAGCGAGGTATTAACGAGGGGGCAAACCCCCTCATATATGTAATAAAAGTATATAAATATATAAGTTCGTTACATAAGTTATTTCGTATGTTACGTATATTTCCTATTAATAAAAACGTTCGGATAATATGAAAAGTTCTAGTTGTCTTTTAAGTAACCAAAAGATTGAAGGACAAATAGGTTTCCTCCCCCACTCCTTTTTTTCTCAAAAACTTCCGATTGAAACTAAGAGAAAGCAATTAACCCTTCTCCCCCAGCTCCCCCAAAGAGAGCGGATCCGTTCAGGTTATTTCAATCACGTATCTAAGACTTATGATTATTTTTACCATCAAGTTTCATCCTGATCCCTCAACTCTAAGTGTTTTCCGAGATTTTAGGTTCCCCCCAAACTTCCCCCAATGTCATCAGATCCAGTCGGAATTCGACATAAGAACACTGAGACACGATATTCTTCCAAACTTCAAATTTCATTAAAAATATATTCAAAAATATTCTCAGGCTCGTAGCTTTTGATAAGTAAGACTAAATAAAAAAAAAAAAACTTATACATTTGAAATCAGGATAAAATTACGATTCTTTTGATGTATCTATTAGTATCAAAATTCCTTTTTTTAGAGTTTCGTTTACTATTGAACCGGGTCTCTCCTTACTACAGTTCGTTACCACGAACTGTTTGATATTTCGTCATTGTAAGTTGTAACTTACACATCTGTCACTCATTGAATGTTGTCAAAAAAAAACAACCAAGCAGAGCAGGTTCACTGATAAATGATATATGTCAAGAGGCAAAGGTGGACAAAATGACTGTCAACTTTGATAAATCTGTAATTTTAATATTTTCTTTTTCAAAATCTACGCCAGTTTTTAATCCACCTATTCCAAGCACCAGTCACGTGACCGAAATTACACTGCTCGGCGTTCATATTACTTCGGATCTGAAGTGGATTGATGTAGCTATTGGTATTAAACCTCCATATTTTGGAGTTTTGGCTACTGTTGAGCCGGGTCGCTCCTTATTGCAGTTTGTTACCAAGAACTGTTTAAAAAAGACAAAATGACTGTATTTAATTACTTAGTCTGCAGACACATTTCAAGAATATGGCCTTTTAATTTCTATTAATCTTTCTATATAGGTTGAATTTACATTGTTTATTTAATCAAGCGGGCTTGTCCCCTTAATTCATTGACCAACGGCACACTGTCCGCCAAACATATCTTCTGCAACATTTGCCCCAAGTTCGACGCCGCAGCGGTGTGAGCAAGGCCACTAAAACCTTCTTCACGCATGGTTTCCACCATTCCCAAGGCGGTTAATGGGTTAACAAAACAGGATGCAGCATCTTTAGCACTCACCCCTTCATTCATCACCAATACTTGATGCACGGATAATGCACGGTATTGCCCATACATGCCGCCGCCATCATGAGAACCGCCAGGAAATTTCCAGAATGAGTCAATCACCAATTACTACTAGGACCTTTGTTTTCACTGAGATTTAAACGGCAATAGCTCTCATTTTCCTAATTATAAGCACTGCTTAATGTCTTCTAGTTTTCTGGAGAACATTCTCCCCCCCCCCCGCTTGTGGCCAGGGGAAAATCCCTCGAAAAGGAGATTATGTTTGAAGAACTTGCCTTTAAAAATGTAGAAATGGACAGAAGGCTAACTTTGATTTTGAACCTCGATGTTTTCAAGTTCACTTAATCGCGGCCTTAAAGGAAATACTATTAAAGTGCTCTTCTGCTGTATCAAGTAAAAAAAAAAAGCGGTAAACATATCAGTTTATATAACTAGTAAGTAACCGTAACTCCCGGCCAATCAGTATAATAAAATTGTCGTATGATATTGTACAATATCTATCTGAACTAATCCGAAGAGTCAACATTAGGTGCTACAAGGCTGTTCCAAATGAATGTTTATTTCAAAATACTAGTATGAAGTTGTTTGGAAAAGGAACATGCTGATATGACTATAACTGACTATAGCAGGATTGGGTGCTATTGGAACAAGGTTAGGACAGAGGAATCCAAAGGGAGGGAGGAGGTACTACACCCCCCCCCCCCAGGAAGGTCTGATGGTAAAAAATCTGGAAAATTTTGACTGAGAAGGCGAAGCCGTGACAGTCATATGTTATTATCTGGCACTGATGAAGGCTCAAAGCCGAAACACAATTAATAATTATAATTAATGAATTTCCCCTTTCCCACTGAGGTGAGGCGAAAACATGGCAAGATTGACTTGAAAATTCTCACCTTAACTATTGGGCATTGATGGTTCAATGGTTAAGGTGTTGGTTTTCGAACCAAAGGGTCGTGGGTTCGAATCCCCTCAGCTCCATTAGTGAAAAAAGAAAGCAAGCTAGTATCCGAATTCAACGAACACCACTCAACTCCTTCAGACCCGGCAATCCAAAAGTGCGATTCCTCTGCACTGACGAAGCCCCCGAGAAGGCTACCCACAACCACCACCGCTGATATGACTCTGCTCATCATAGGCTTCATAAAAATGACTCGCTCTTCCTCTCGGCAATCAGAACCATCTTACTTCGTTTGAAACGTGACGCTGGTTCCAACTACCAAATGGCATCACTACCGTTTGTCACTATAAATATTTTTGCAGTTTACATTTTAGCTCTAGCGACTCTGGACTGAACTTAATATTTTTTTCAACTTTTTGTTTCATGTCTTCAAAAGAAACAGCATATAGGTAGACGTTCGAGTTCTAACAACGATTTCTAATAAGCTTCAAACTTTTGGTTTTCTTTTTTAAGATTTTTGAATTGTTGTAATCACTTGTGAAAGCATATACAAATATTTTTGCAATTAGCGTTTTTATAAATAGTTGCTAACACGTCAGACAAGAAATATGCCAATCTCGGTTGTGACTTGCGGGAATTCAGGAACATTAACAAATCGAACGTGTTCTTTTGTTGTGTTGTGTGTGAAGTTGTAATTCAATAATTGTTTGTTTCGGTTTTATGACTTCTTTTTATGATTTTAAAAAGACACTACCGAAATAAAAAAAAAATGTGGTCACCAGGACACAAACCTGTGTCATATTTTCTATTTCGCGGCTGGGACGATCAGCGCGGTGTCGCGCAGACCCGTTTCTAGGGCAGCGACCGGCCGCCGCTGGCACAGCCCGGCATCCGCGGCCGCCGCATCACCCTGCGCACCGAGGACGGGCAGATGATTTCCGAAGGCGCGCCGGTGCTGTTCCGCGGCATCGAGGTCGGCCGGCTCGAGCAGCCCCGCCTCACTGTGAGCGGCAAGGATATCGTGGTCGACGCCTTCATCGAGGCGCCGGGTAAATATATATTAATTACAGCCATTTTTATATTATGTCCGTCCTTCAGTTTTGGATAACCTTAACAAAATTTAGACTAGAACTTCAACTATAACTTGAGCGGTGTGTAACATCTGTCATTTTACGAGAATTACCCTCATTCTATATTCACGGAGCCAGGTACTTAAAGGTAACTAAAACGACACTATTAATTTACCTCGTTCCAGAACCTTGAGGTTAGAAATACCTGTTGAACCAAAAGTCTTCGGGAAGTAACAAAAATTTTGTTCTTTTCCGACGAGTTTTCACTAGTGGTTTCCGACTAGCACTTAAATTGCTGGCGCCTCTTTTGTTCTGACGCGGAAATTCTATGATGACGATGACAGGTGCAAATTTTAACCGCTATTTGATACCAAGGGGATATCAGGTTCCTTAGCAAGCACGGGGGTTGTATCCTGGGCGTGATAATTATTATTTGAAGTCTGTAGATTGGTCAGCAAACAATGAATACACGAAATTATGTACAATAATACACTGTTATTGATCATACTTTGATTACTTGAATCATACTTGAATCTTACTTGATTATTTCAGAGTTGACGAATTGGCATTTTAATATCTAGTAATGGAAGTTGTTGTCTAATTTCAGTCAAACCTTTTGGCTAGTGGATCTGCTGACTCGGAAGTATTTTTGTGGGATTTAGAAAAGCCCAATGGCCATTCGCAGTTATATTCTTCACTGTTCGAAACATGCATAGCCAATATGTCGTCTGTACCGTCGACGGTTTGCTATTAAAAATAATATCTGTGTTGCTAACATAATAAATATGTTCAAGGAAATCCGAGGGTATGCAATAGGATTTGTATTTGGATATGTATGGTTCCAAGTTGAATGCGTCGATTATTTGTTTTTGTGTTCATGGTGCCAAATCTAGCAGAGCACTGCAGTCAGAGGTAATTTACCCTTTATGGATTTCACTAATAACAATGTTTCGAAGTTTTCGAGATTCTTTGAAAAATCTTCCTTAAAGAGTCTATCACGTTCATTTATTAGGCCCAATTTTTTTTCATTTATCCATGGTTTACAATTGGATTTGAGATTGACTTTTTTCACTGGAAAGGTGCCACAGTATAACTGGAAAAGTTCACCTGAAAACTTAGAAGCCATTTCATCACCATTGGTAAGACATACGTAAGTTTGATACATAAGCAGTAATAAAGCTGTTAGGCAAATTCTTTCATTTCCGATACATGAACGTAGTCCAGTTGTTGCTCACTTAGCGGTACATTTACAGAATGGTCAACGTGTTTATTTTTCGGAATCCAACGTGCAACAAAGAGCTCTGAATCCACCGGATACAACGTTAACTGCTTTCTTTTCGCTATGCAAGAAGACTGCTGTATACTGAAGTGCCTTCGTATTACACGTGGAATGCTATCAGCAATATTTTTGAAACGCCTAATATATCCAGAGGAAATTTCAAGGATATTATGAGTGGGATGTTCAGTGGACCACAAGGTAAAATGTACCTGCTGCTACTACTATTTATACTGTTACTACTACTAATAATAATGCACTATTGCTGATACTGCTGTTCCAACTACTGCCATTACTATTGTGATACTAGTACCATTAAGACTAGACAGATGAAGGTACAAATTTGACACAATAACGATCACCCCAGGGGAAAAAAAAAAAAAAATAAACACGCAACCGTGATTTTTCTTCTGGCAAAAAATCCGAAATTTAACATTTGTGCAGATAAGAGCTTGAAACCTCTGCCGTAGGTTTCTCTGATGCACTGAATCTGATGGTGTGATTTTCATTGAGATTATATGACTTTTAGTGGGTGTTTCCCCCTTTTTTGAGAATAAGGGAAATTTTCTCAGGCTCGTCACTTTTGACGGAATAACCATATATGCCCCCAGGACATAACTATCGACGGCTGCCAGGCCCTGGGGGTTTTTGTCGACCCTGGGGGCTTTCGTCGACCCTCGATTTTTTGTTATATGAAATCTCCTCCGAGGTTTGTCCGACCACTTCTTCCATAAAAGCTAAATATACACCAAGGCCATAAGTTACAGCCCTTCCTCCGAGCTTTAGGGGGGGGGCTTTTGTTGACCCTGAAGTTTTGGATATCTGAGAGAAAAAAGCTCTTGGACCTGTGATCTATCCCAGTCCTTGGGCAGAGACCCCACAAAGAGTTTTGTCCCCTGCATCTGCATTCAGGGTCCCGAGAAAATTCAGCGATATTTGGAATTGTTTGTAAAATTGACGTTCTCGTGGTTGTCCTCTGGTTTTACCCAACCACGTCGACAGAATGTCGATCGGTGTGTTCTGGTTGGAAGCACGCATGGTGGATTGTGTCCAGCCCCATCCGAATCATCAAATATATTTAGTAGTTTTTGTGGGGATAGTTTGGTTCTTTTTAATTTTCTCAACTTTTGATGATAATTATAATCTTGTTTATTCCCACCCCTCCCTATCTTATGTAGGCTCCCAAGCGAACCCCGATGGCTTCCATTTCATTCCTGATAATAGTTATTAGTCTCATGACTTACCACACAGAGCGATGAAGTATGTGGACGACCTATCTGAACTTGAAGTTTGTCGACCTCTGAAAAAAAAAAAAGACCTGTTGTGCCCCACCAAACCACTTCGGGTTCAAACTTGGAACAGAATGTGCTGATGCACTTACAGTTGTGGTGAACACTCTAATTGATGCAAAGCCTGCGGGGGAATGTCTTGCTCATGCAAGCCATGACGTCAAACATGCCTTTGACCCGTTAAAACACCCCGCAATGCTTCTGAAAAAAGACATTTTTCTGAACAAAAAAAGACATCTTATGCCCCGCCCTGGGGCACGTGGGAGCACTTCCCCGAGCTCGATCGCAAAGGCCTCATAATGTACGGCCAGATGACCGCCGGCTCGTGGATCTACATCGGCAGCCAGGGCATCGTGCAGGGCACGCACGAGACCTTTGTCGAGATGGGCCGCGCGCACTTCGGCGGATCCCTGCGGGGCAAGTGGATCTTGACTGGCGGTCTCGGCGGCATGGGTGGTGCGCAGCCGCTGCCGGCGACCATCTCCCCTCTACCTCCTTCAAACTCCTTCAATCTGAAGCATCATGAAGATTAAGCAGTTTGTTCATTAAAATGTATTTTTGTAGGAATCTACCCTACTCCCACCTATACAATGACTCCCGCCTCATTATAGCTGATACGCAATTACAGATCACCAAACGTAGCCTAATTGTGTTGCGAGAGCAACACTTTGGTTTTGTCCCGTTTTTTTTTTGTTTTTTTTTTTTCCTATGCCGTCTGATGGTGTCGTTCACCTTTACGCCCATGTTGAGCTTGCTCATCCGCGGCACCAATATCGAAAAATCCGAGAAATCCAAAAATTGGCTGGTCGCTGGAATCGCCCACATGATTCACAAGTTCACCGATGCCTACGGCCGCCTCGTGGTTTGGACACTCAACCACAAATTATTGATTCTTTCCATCGTCGGTGCCCTGGCCACCATGTTCTTCTTCATTTGGCGGGATGAGATCGACATAGCAATTCAGTAGGAACAATAACTTTCTTAAATGTGATCGTGTTATTGTTGTTTCACTGCTAACGACTCTTTTCTTCTGGAGGCAACTTATGTCATGTGGAGGAAGCTGCGGAATACGTGGTTTGAGCTTAACAACCCCCTTTGTTAATCCGAGATACGTGGTTTCCAGCTTGGTTGTATCTCCTGAACTATGAGTTTTTAAAGATTAACGCAACCACCGAGATCTGCACTGTTCGGGTATATCGTTCTTTTTATCAAAGGGATAGTCGTTTGAACTTTAGAAGAGGCTTAATTAATTTGAAATGTATAGTTCTAGTTCTCTTTTAAGAGTCAAACATGACGGAGAGCAGCTATCCCCCCTCTCCCTGGCATCCTCTTGACATACTCTTTTCTCAAAAAAATTTAATTGTAATTGTGAGATAGTCATTTTGTTACCAATAGTCCAAAAATCATACACAGTAATGTCTTCAGCTTGAATGTTAATTTTTCTCTTTGTGAAACTTATACATTATTTTTGCTCCTTGTAAAACAGATTTCTTATGGAAATGTTGATGTTTTCTTTTATTTACGGAACTTTCTGCGTCCTGATTATTGTTCATGACACTTATTGCACGGTGATTGCTTACTTTGTGAAACTTGTACATTAATTTTTTCAAGTAAAACTGATTTTGTTCATAGGACTCTTTGTCTGCTGATTTTTTCATTTGATCACACAACGAGCCCGAGAGTGTGCAACCAGACCAGGGAACGACCTTTCAGCTCTCACAGTGACTGAAAGCGGGAGACCAGGAGGCGGGAGTAGGACAAAGTGGTAGCGGTTCACCCCCTACATTGCCTGATTTTTACCTACGTAATTCTGCCTTGCGCAATGTTTATGTCTTAAGGGCTGAGTTTGGGGATCCAATTAACACTCTTAGAGCTTACAGTATCTTTCGGATCCTAGTAAAAAAAACTTGTTTTTTATTTATTTATTAAATGAAAGGCGCTATCACAATCATATTAGATACACATTAGTCTTTGAACTATTAACTAAGTTTTCGGTCGTGGAATATTAATAGTAAATTTGGCAAACAATATATATTATAATTGATATCATTTGATTTCTATTTTGCTTGTATTGGTGAAATTTATCGAAGTTCATGTTTAAAATGAGTACCATTAGAGCAAGCTTCGCTCGGTTTCAGAAGCAACAAACACGTCAAAGAACTAAAAAAAAAACTTGACCAAAGAGAGTGGGTCTGGTCTAGTGATACCAATCAAGTAACTATTACTTGGGTTGATAAATTCCAATCATGTTTCATCCCGATCTCTCCACTCTGGGTTTTTTCCAAGATTTCCGGTTTCCGAGATTTCAGTTTCCCCCTCCATCCCCTATATCCCCAGATCCAACTCAAACTGAAAATGGAGCATCTGAGGTTGCCCTCCAATTTTTTGGCAACTTAAAAAGGCTACTAGAACTTTTAATTTCTTACGAACATTTTTATTAGTAAAAAATATACGTACCTTACGAATTAACTTACGTAACGGACTTTTATATTCGTATATTTTTATTACGTATATGAGTGGGTTTGTCCCCTGGCATGGGAATTCTGTGTCTAAGGGGCACGGGTTCAATCCCAATTGTGACCAGTTATTTAGTTGGGGACGGGGGCATTGCAACACCACTATCCCCTTGCGTGTAGCTATGGTTATAAACATTAATTTGGCAATTAAAAGCCCAATGCTTAACGTTTGTGAGTTCTGAATAAATTGTTCGCAGAAGATCATTTCTGCATTTTCAAAATGGCTTTGAACTACTCTGTAAGTTCTATGCTGTGGTTTAACCCATATTAAACTCCACAGTTTTGAATACTCAAGGATTAAGCTCTTTTTCATGATTCAGTTGGGAATGGCTATCTCAAAATTTTGATCCAGTGACTTTGGGAAAAAATGAGCGTGTGAGGGGGCCTAGATGCCCTCTAAATTTTTGGTCACATAAAAAGGCCACTAGAACTTTTAATTTCCGTCAGAATGAGCCCTCTCGCGATATTCTAGGACCACTGGTTCAATAAGATCACCCCTGGGGAAAATAAAAAAAAAATAAATAAATAAATAAACACGCATCCGTGATCAATCTTTCGGGAGAGAACTTACAAGATACCATCGGACTTTTCCTAAATTCAGCTTCTATAAAAGATTAATGTTAGAAAAGCTGGAGAAAAGGCCATGCTTAATTTATTTAAGGCTACAAAAAATGGAACTAGTCTTGACCAAGTCCGCTACAGGAAATTCCTTTAAAAAAATGGAAGTCTGAGGCAAAAATTACATTTACAGGCAAAAATGCTCCCACCAGCAAACGACGTTTGAAAGTATCATTTGATCTTTTTAACAGTAAAAAGTTATTGAAGGGCAACTAACCCATGCCCACCATTTTCCCAAACACTTTCAATCAAAATTTTGAGATAGCCATTTTGTTCAATGTAGTTTAAAGGTGTGGAAATTATGTATTTGAAGATGACAACCCAGCCACCTCCCCCCATAGCCCCCAGGTCAAGGGTTGTAAGTTATGCCAAGGGGGCATTTAAGGTGTATATAGAAAGGGGGATCGTTTAAACTTGCTAGAGGCAATAGGTAAATGAAACTTTCGGAAATGAATGTGCCTAAAATATATCCCCGAGAAGATTAAGCTATTATGTCTACCTTTTCCTCATAGCTAGGGCTTATTCCCATACGACACGTCTATACCAACCTAAAGTTTGACAAAATACGTTTGGTAAATGTTTAGTTTCGTTCCAAGTGCTCTAAAGTGCGTATTACTGCATAAAGATTCTGATGATCGCAAATTGTTTCTTGATTGGAGGGATTGGGATGAAATTAGGTGGGACAAATTAGTAGAAGTCTCAGATACGTGAATGACATAATTGGAACAGATCCGCTCTATTGGTGGGGGGGGGGGGGTTAATTCAGAAAAATTTGAAAATAGAACGTATTTTTAACTTAAGAACGGGTGATCAGATCTTCATGAAACTTCATATTTAGAAGGACCTCGTAACTCAAATGTCTAATTTTTAATCTCAACCGGATCCAGAAAATCAGCATGTAAAAACCTCCATAATCGAAATCAGTCACGAAGAGAAAATCAATTTACAAGTTTCAAAAAGAGAAAAATCCACATGCAACAAGTTTCACGAACAAAATCAGCACGAAATAAATTTCTTAAGCCAAACTGGCCAGCCATGAAAAAAAACACAGAGAGGTAAAACTCAATAAAAAGACAATAAACTAGACTGTGATCAGTTGAGAGAAAAAATAAAGACTAAAATAGGTGAGTCAGGGAAAAGTATAACAATCGTAGAACATTTGGGGGGGAAATATGTTTTAATGAGTAATACTAATATTACTCATAAAGAAAAAGAAGAAAGAAGAGTAAAAAGAAAAATTAACTCAAATGACTTTTCATTAATCTTTTGAAGACCCCAGTGGAATGCCAATCTCTGAAATTATTCGGCAGTGAGTTCTAAACCCTACTACATACGTACATACGGCTAAAACCTTATGGTCTGGTCTCCGGGAGGTTTTCTATGACTTTTGAATATTTATATATTGTACTTTATATTAGATGCTAAATGCATGATTTCTTTTTCTTCATTGTCTTTACCTTCGTTTTTTTTTTTAGAGAAGAAAAAAAGCTTTGCGTCAGCTTTGCAATCTATTTTTCGAAGAAATACAACTGGCAGTCCTGTTATTGAGGCAGATATCCCGGAGAGTATTTTGGAAGGAGTGCAAGGCGGAAATGGGTCGGACGACCGATCTTACCCGTCGAGTCGGCGGTCATCAGCGAGCTCGTGGACGACTTCCGCGCCGAGCAGATGAGCGTTCGAAACCTGATCCTCAACTACGTGGCGAGCGACCGCTTCGCGCACCGCCGTGAGGAGGCGCAGCAATGAGCAAGAAGAAGAAGCTGAACCGCCGCACGATCCTCCGCGGAGCCGCGGGCGTCGCGGTCGCGCTGCCGGTTCTCTAGTGCATGCTTATTTGTATATGTTTTAAAAAGGGCTTACAAAAACTCAAAAACCTCAAAAAAGAAAACCAAAAAAATTGAAGCTTGGTTGAAATCGTTGTTAGAAATTGGATGCTTTAATAGTCAAATAGCTTTGAAAGGATACATTAAATTGTGTAAAGAGCAAAAAACGCGTAAATTAAAGGCTCTTTTCCTATGTCAAAAGTTTTAGTTTTCGAGGGTAATAGCTACGTATGTTGAAAAAATGCTCTATATCTAATTTCCAATTACATAAGCAGCATGATTATTTAGAATTGTCTGTGAACAGCGATCTGCTCTTAAGATTCTCTAACAGAAACGTATCTTTTGAAGTCCAAGAATTATATCTCAAATGGCTTGACATATATGTATATGTACTAAGAAAGGCAACTATGGAGTATTTGTTTTGAAAAATCTGGATTGAAAAATTTTGATAACCATTAAAAAGTAGATATTAAACAGTTTGGAAAAACAATTTTGACTCCAGTCCAAGCAAAGCAAAATTTTGCACTGTAAGCTTCTATGGAAATTATGATATATGCATAATAAGTAGCGAAATAAATTAAAACAGTATGTGCTGTCAGGTTATCAAAATGGCGTGTAATCAATATCTTGGGAACGGCTTAGGGCATTCTGTTGAAGCTTTTTGGGGAACGTTGAGGGGTGCAAGGCAAGCGTACGCTGACTTATGACTTTTGTCAGGCTTTAGTTTTTGAAAATGCAATTCCTGTTGTTTCAGCATAATTTTGAGTCATATTAATTTTTTTTTGTGCAAAATTTAAGAGATAATTTAAGGATATTTAACACCGTATAAATTAGGATTGAGAAAAAGTATGAGGCTCAAAACATTTTTCTTCTACCTCATTTGAGCAAAAAACCTTTTTGTGAGGTTTTACTTCCGTAACACAAAGATTGTTATAGGTCATCATTGGTCAATATTTTGTAGACAATCTCGGAGTGAAGCCATCTTGACAGTATTAGGACTATAGCCAAGTTTTTGATTTTGTATCATAGCTTGAAATCATTCTTTGCACAGAGGGAAATAACCAGATTTCAGGAGTTCATATTATGGTTTAATTGTGCTTTACTTAGAGTAAAATTTAAGCGGATTTGTACAATTCCAAGTTATATATGCTTTTATATGAGCTATTCAAAATCTCAGTACAATGCTCTGTTGCAGGGACCGTTCACACAACCGCGCAAACGGTTCGTCCAGCTCTTACCCTGATCAAAGCAAAACCAGGGGTAAAAAAAGTTTCCTCCATTTTCTTTATGTGCCTTCCCAAGCAGGTCCTTGTCCATGGGGATTGCGCAGTCAATCAAAACCCCACAGCGGAAGAACTTGCCGACATCGCAATTAGTAGCGCCGATTCTGCTAGGCGCTTTGGGATTTCCCCTCTTGTTGCTATCTGATGACACATGACAATTTTTCAAGCTTTGTAATAGTTTTTTTTTTGTCAGGAGATCAGACGCTCATTACTACCCTTTATTACTACAGGATTTATTATTCTTTCTAAAATGGGCTTATAATTCCCGTTTCAAAGAGTACAGGTTACCTACAAGAATGAAAGCTTGCGCAAGTATGGATTTAAAAAAAAAACCTCAGTCTTATCTAGCGCTTGGCGACCCTTGACATTTTCTATAGGCACTAAACGTTAAAGGTAAGATTTCGTCCTTCAAGAAGGCAGATAAAATCTAATCGACCCTAATCAGATATTCTTCAAATCTTCTCTGCTTCGTAGTTTTAAAAAATAGGGAGTTTACATAAAATGGATGCACTGTGTATATTAGTTGCTATTAAGTAGCACTAAACGTTAAAGGTAAGATTTCGTCCTTCAAGAAGGCAGATAAAATCTAATCGACCCTAATCAGATATTCTTCCAACACTGCAACTACTTTTACTACCACCGAAACTACTGTGATAATAGAAGTATTAAGGCTAAGTCTATGAAGGTAAAAATTTGAGAGAATATAGATGGCAAACTCGAACTAACAAAGTAGACTATGTGCGTTTAGACTGTCAAAATTGTGTATCTTAAGAACTGGTTTGTGTATTAAGTTAGAACTCTCAGAGCATACTTAAAGGGGATGATCAATTGACCAAAAGGCAATATGTGGCTGCTGAGCAAGGGGTATGAAGTCCATGGGCTCGTCCGCCGCAGCAGTAGTTTCAACACCTCGCGTATTGATCACATCTATCTGGATCCCCACGATCCGGGTGCCCGTTTGTTCCTGCACTACGGCGATCTAACCGACGGGCAGAACATCACGAATCTCGTTCTCGACATCGAGCCTGACGAAATCTACAACCTGGGCGCCCAAAGCCACGTCCGGGTCTCGTTTGACCAACCGGGCACCACCTTGACGCACTCCCGAGCGGATTGGAATATTCCCTTAAAAATTAAAGTGAAATTTTAACCAAACATAGGAATTACTATACCAAAACTGAAGAACCCGAACGACAGAAACCCTGACTCCAAAACTGACAAGAGAAAGCATAACTTGAGCATGAGAAACACTGTCAAAAGCTTTAGACAGGTCCAGGGCACAAAAGTGAACTTCAGAGCCACTGGCTTGAGCCTTTAAAAGATAAAATAGTCTAATATCTTCATTTTTCCAACATACGTAGCTATTACCCTCGAAAACTAAAACTTTTGACACTTTAAAAGATGTTGTTGATACTTTTCATTATAAAATATAAATGTTATAAGCTTAAATTCTACTTCTCATTTGTTTTATGCAAACCGGGATGATATCACTTTAATTTCCGAGTTGTTGTCCGTTCATAAAAGAGTTTTCATGGTATGAAAAAGAGAGCCTGACAGATAATACATTCAAATCCTCTTCTTGTATAGGATGATCACTTCCTTCTGTCATTTTTTTTTACCAAAATTGCTAATGCGGTTTTGATAATTTAATAAAGTTTGATAATATACTTCAATTTTTTTCTTATAAAAATTTCAAGGATCATTTACGTCATCAATTTTTTCTTATACTGGTCAGATTACGTATTTTATACTTTCCCTATTCACAGACTAAGGACGCTTTCGTCTAAGTAAAAAGGCCTTTTTTTATGTTCTTTACAGATATAATAATTGCTTCTACCAGAAATTCAGATTTAAGCACTTTTTGAGCTCTTCAAAATGACAAATTTTCAATTAGAGTATGACTTATTGCTCATTTTCTGTAAAATAATACTATGTTTTCTCAGTGCCATCTTTTCCATCAAAAAAATAATGCTACATTTTCTCAGTACGAAAATTATTTATAACAAGGTTAGGTTAGGTTAAAAAGTGCCAATTTTTCTTTCTTCTTCATTTACGATTTTCATTACTTCAGACAATTTGCCAATGCCCTTTGCTTTAGCTGTCCTTATTGGTCTAGTCTTACATGATGGTCTGGGCTGTAGATTTGTTAATTGTTCCGGTGGTGGGACAAAAAACTTCTTTTTCTTCCAATGAATATCATTTATATCCCCTGAAACTTTTTGTTTTTTTGGGTCTTGTCTTATTTGATGTTCCAGGTTGTTGATTGGAGTACCTTCTTCCCGTTGTAATCATGTCGAATTATTTTTTAACGATCAGTACATCGGCCTTTTTGCAAATGTTGAACATATAGACGAAGAGTTTGTACAGTTGCGGTTTGGCAATAATGACGGTAATTTATTTAAATGTCTGTGGCCCGCAGATTTAAATTACAAAGGCAGCAATCCCGACCTTTATAAAGGAGCCCCTTTTGGCCGCCGAACTTATGATTTAAAAAACAATGCAGTTTCTGAAGTCAAAAAATAATTCTAATATTTGTACTTAAATGACACAAATTAAGGAATAAAAGTAACACTTTTAGAATGAATATTTTGAAGGGATAAATATTAAGACAATCATAAATACTTAAATGATATATGTAGGCTAATTTAAATAGCAAAACTAAATTACAATATGTAAACATTTAAATAGTAATACAAAGAACATAAATAGGCTACTGCCAATATTCAGACTATTTGTTGAAACTTGATGGGAAGAATAATCACAAATTCTAGATACGTGATTGACATAATTGGAAGGGATCCCTTCTCGTTGGAGGAGCTGGGGGGTGTTAAGTTGGAAGAATTAGAAAAATGAGGTATTCTTACCGGATCTTAATGTAATTTGATATTTAGAAGGAATCCATGTCTCAGAGCTCTTATTTCAAACCCCGACCAGATCTGTGGACATCGAGGGGAGTTGGAGGGGGAAATCGGACTGTGTTTTTTTCATATTTGATTAATGATTCTCATTTTTTTCTCTAACATTAGGGCACAATTAGATGTTGTTGGTGCTTTTTTTTTACTACATATGTTTACTTTCTGTTTTTGTCGTTTTTTCATTTATTTCTACGTCGTTTTTACTTTTTGTAGATAAGTTCGTGTTTAAACTGGTAGAATTTATGAAATTGCCGGAGTTATTTCCTTCACCCGCAAATAATAGGGATTGTGACGGATTTCCTGACATGATTCATAAAATGTCAGAATAAAGCTTAAAAAAAGTGGGTTTTTTTCGATTGAACGTGAAGAACAGCATTAAAATTTATATCAACAGAAATTATTATCGTATATGAGGGCAACTGACCCTTCCTCATACCTCGCTCTTTATGCTGAACTTTAAGTTACTGTCTCAATTTCTTAAGAATGACTCCTGAAACACAAGGTCTGTTGAATTTGAATGAAAATCATTTGGAAACACTGGGCTCAGAGGAAAAAAATATGGAGAATTTGTCAAAATGTAATTTTGTCAAACAACCTTCCTCTATAGTTTGAACTGAATAACCTCTCAGGAAAATTTGGATGCATAAAACAGTATTGGACATTTCAAGCTGTATAAAGCTGTGAAAGATATTGTTGAGTCTAACAAAAGCCAACAACAAACGGCCCCATCTTGTGACAGTTTCTTTTGTCACTTGATGAAACTGGAATCTTTTAGAATTCTGAAAAACTAACAGGGGCCAGGAATACACCAGCAAAATAATCGCTAAACATATTAGCAACATCTTGCGGTCCTCCAACTTCTACACCATTTGTATTAGATAATACCTCAGGATGTGATAACTTTTATTTTTTCTAATTTTATCCTTAATTAAATTCCAGGTTTTCAAGGAGAATCAGAATCTTAAATTCATTTTCATAATAAACTCTTTCATTTTCCCTAAGATCTTTCAACACATTTATGGAACCGTTTAATAGATTCGGAATTTAGATCATATAAGCCTTATACAGGCTTCGATTATTCATTTAAGGTTATATTGCGGCAAGGTACATAATTATATTGTGAAAGACTAACTCGTATATTTAGATGAGTACAAATACTCGCATTTTAACATATAAGTTAATTAGAATCTTCACTTTCAGACCTGCTTTGAATCGGTGAATTTTAAGCCATCATATTTAAAAAACTAAAAAGGAAAAAAGGATAAAAACAAAAACAAAAAACTAGAAAAAAAACAAAAAAAAAGGAAAAAAAACTAAAAAAGAATACAAATTAAAAAAAGTAGAAACTAAAAAAAAATAAAAAAGAAAAACTAAAATAACAGAAAAACTGAGAAAACATCAAAAATCTAAAAAAAGTAAGAAAAAACAAAAAAGCAATCATTTAAAAAAACTAAATATAAGAGGTTTCAGTTCTGGAAAATACATTTAATTTCTTCCCGTTTCCAAAAAAATCTTACTTTTCTTTTTATCGTCATTCAAATAAACTGACTACAATAAAGGTCTATTAAAAATTGTACTTACGTGGGAACAGCCCCGGCTGAATAGGTTCGAAAGGCTTTCCTTTTTTCGGTTTGCAAGAAAACAGCACGGTCTTCTTCTTCTTCTGTTTTAAGAACGTGGTATTCGTCAAAAATATAGCTTTCGTGTAATGGTTAAAGGTACGTTTATTTATTAGTTGTAATAGTGCGATACTATAATAGGAAGGGACCCACCACACCGACCGATGGCCGCCGTACGGCTTTCTTCTTCTTCTTCTTCTTCTTCTTATCGTGTTCATGCTTTTGGAAAAAGAAAAAAAAAACCTCACATCCGATATGTATGTATTCGTAATATCTCTTCTTCTTCCTGCCCAATTTGTTTTCTTTCTATATGATTAAAAACACCACCAAGTTTCGTCTCGGAGGAGGCATTTCGCACCAACCAAAAAAAAGTCGTCTCATTGACAAATTCAAACAAAAAAAAAACAATTTCTTTAAAATAAAAGTAAGGAGCGACATTAAAACTTAAAACGAGCAGAAATTACTCCGTATATGAAAGTAGCTTTTCCTCCTCAACGCCCCGCTCTTTACGCTAGATTTTCTTACTGTTTTAAAAATAGAGTTAAGAGAAAGAGTCACACTTTCCCGTTCGGCACTGTGGAGTTTCTCGTAGTCGCGTGCGGGACGTCCGCCGGGCCACTCGGTGAGGTTGATTCTTGCCGGATACTTGCCGGTCAGAATGCTCGCGCGGCTCGGTGAACAGACATGGCAGGTGGCATAGGCGTTCTCGAATCGCACGCCTTCTTGAGCGAGCGCATCGATCGACGGTGTTTCGTAGAAGGAACTGCCGTAGCAACCCACGTCCCGTTGTCCCAGGTCGATTATATTTTAATGGACAAACTGCTGTCTCTTCCTGAGGCTTCAGATAAATGTTGAAAGAGGTAGAGAGGAGTAGGAATTAATTAAAATGTTTCTCTATACAGCTAAAATGTTACATTCCCATATCCAAAAGCACATGAAGTGGAAAAGGCAAGCCAGGTCACCATCAGCCCCACCAGGAAATTTCTTTGGGGTGGCAAATACTGCTAGGAACTTAGTTTTCAGCAATTTTAAATGCGAAGAACTCAAACCCTCGACAATTGCAGATTTGCTGCAAGCGTCAGACGCATACCGGAAACCAAAGCGTTTTGTGGAATTACTGCAAGCCTGCGCAAGCGATTTCCATGGCCGCCCCGGTTATGCCCAGAAACCCTATCCACCGGCGCACCGGTTAAACCAGGCACTATTTGCCGCTCAAAGTATTAACGCCGGTGAAATTGCGTCAACACTGCGAGAAAAAATAACCGACAATGGTCAACAAGGTCGTCGGCAGCCAGAACACCCTGGCGAAGACGCCGGAATCCGAGAATGCGCGGCTCGTCACCCGCGCCTGCATGGCGCTCGATCCGAACGCCCCCCTGCGGCACAAGGGCTTCAGTTGCCACGTCGACGGCGTCGGTCCCGCGCTGGCCATGCAGTTCGAGCGCGAGGACACGCGCCAGAAGGTGGCCGACTTCATCAACGGCAAGTTCATCGGTGCGTGGATGTCATGGTTGTGGAAATTCCCCCACAAACAATTCGAAAAATTAGATTTCGCTTTCACTGTTCTTAGTAATTTAATTCTATCCGAAACAAACTACAAACCAACAACAATTTCGGCTATTTATCTTTGAGCAAAGCCTCTTGACGAACTGATTGTGCCTGCCCACATGAAAGAGCTTAAAACATAGAAAGAAATTTTGTTAGCTTTGCTTAACAGGAGCTATGGATTACACTACACCAGTTTGAAAGATCCTCCCACGTAACCCCACCTCATCTCCCCCCCCCCCAAAAAAAACCAAAAAATCCCCCTGAAAACGTCTGTACACTTCCCAATAGCCGTTAGTATATGTAAACAACGGTCAAAGTTTTTAACTTGCAGTCCCTCCCACAGGGACTGTGGGGTAAGTCGTCCCCAAAGACATAGTTATTAAGTCTTTCAACTATGTTGAATAAATGGCTATCAGAGAATTCTGATCCGGTTAGATGCACGATTTATAGAATTGGAATGGATCCGCTCTATTAGGGGGAAGGTTAATTCTGAAAAATTAGAAAAAATGACGTATTTTTAACTTACGAAGGAGTGAACGGATCTTCATGAAACTTCACATTTAGAAGGACCTCGTAACTCAGATCTCTTATTTTAAATCTCAACCGGATCCAGCAAAATTGGGGGGGGGGCAGTTGGGGGGACCGGAAATCTTAGAATATACTTAAATAGCGCAATATTCAATTAGAACGGAATGTCTTCTGGTTTCACTTCTTCAGGCGGTGCTTCCGTTGGAGCAACCACCTTGTGTTGGACATTGTCCTTAAAGTACCCGATCAGGAACTTCCGCACTCCGAGGAAATGCATCTTCCAGTCATCCGTTGTGAAAGCGTCTGTGTCGCCTTCAGGAACCGGAAGCCCCTTGCACACTTCTTCTTTATCGTAATCCCAGAAGAAATTACGGTAGGGTCGTAGAATAAATAGTTGAAATTACTAAAAATACTTCAGCGTAAATCGTGAGATATTGTTGAGGAGACGAACCCCCTTATATACGTAATAATTTCTGTTCGTTTTAGGTTTTAATGCTGCTCCTTAATTCCACCTGAATAAACTTTATTTCATTAATTTTCTCATTGTTTTTTTTTAAATAAATGCTAGAAAATCCTAGGGTCCCTTGATAGAAACCCCTTCTCTCGTGATAAAGAATGTGATTAAAGGCTTTTTCCTATTTCAAAAGTTTTAGTTTTCGGGGATAATAGCTACGTCCGTGGAAAAAATGAAGAAATTAGACTATTTTATTATTGCAAAGGGTAAAGAATGTGATTCAAGGCTCTTTTCCTATTTCAAAAGTTTTAGTTTTTCGGGGTAATAGTTACGTCTGTGGAAAAAATGAAGATATTAGACTCTTTTATGATTGCAAATGGTAAAGAATGTGATATTTTTTCAACTGAAAGTGACGAGCATCATCAAAACTTAAAACGAACAGAAGTTATTATGTATATGAAAGGGGTTGCCTCCCCCTCAATACCTTGTTCTTTACGCTAAAGTTTTGGCGTTTTGTCCCAATTCTTTAAGAGCGATTACTTTCAGTTGAAAACTTTTTTTTTACATTTAATTACTCACAGATAGTAGTTGTTAAAGGGAAACATGCGGAACAAGTTTTTCAAAGAAAACCTCTCTCTTTACACTAAAGCGTAAGTTTTGTCCCAATTCTTTAAGAATGACCGCTGCATCAGAAATGCCGTAGAATAAATAGTTGAGATCACTAAAAAATCTATAGCATAATGAGCGAGGTATTTATCTCCTCCTAAATACCTCGCTCTTTATGCTAAAGTATTTTTAGAACCCCTCATATTCATAATAATCTCTGTTCGTTTTAAGTTTCAACGCTACTCCTTACTTTCAATTGAATATTCATGTTTTTTTCCCTCAATATTGCTGTCCTTTTTCAGTTGTTCTTGCTTGGAGCGTGCCGGATTGTAGCGATGCTGCATCCCTCTTATACATTTGTATAGCTTGGATAAGTTAGTGTCCTACATGTCTATGATCTGAAAAATAGCATGAGTTTATATATGAAAAAAAGAACTAAAATTAATAGGTTTATACATACAGCTTTCAAAAATTATTATACCATAATCTTATGTAGTTGTATTTATACTTCTTCGCTAATATTACTTATTTACAGTTCCTCCTCAGCCGCAATGCCCAGTTTTACAAAATCCTCCACAACAGCATCTTCAAGCCATTACGACGCCCACACAGGCCGAAGTAAATCCAGCTGCTTCAGCTTATTATCAACAACAGATCCCTGCTGCGTCTCAGACCTGCTACCCAACGCAGTTGGTTTGCTCACCTTCGGTGTTCTTTCCTGCTAATCAGCCGTTACCAAGTATTGATCACGCTATCTCGTTCCCAACCAAAATTGCGAGTTCGAGCATTCTCCACGTTGGATACGGGTTACCATTTATTGCAAGAACAGGCAACCCGTATTCCAGACCTAACTTACCGCAAACAGTTTATGCATAATATACCTTTTAATCACTAACTTGAACACCTTTGGCTGGCGAATAGGCACGCTCTAGAAACAGTCCTCTTGAGGCGTTGATGATGGCGGAATAATGAAACTTGATATATAGAAAGATCATATGTGTCAGATGCTCTGTTTTCAATTCAAATTGGATCCGGGGATATGGGGGGTTGCAGGGGGATACAGAAATCCTGAAAATTGTAAATCTTGGAAAACGCTTAGAGCGGAGAGATCATGATGAAACTTGATGGGAAGAATAAGCAAAAGTTCTAGATACATGATTGACATAATTGAAATTAATCCTCACTGTTTGGGGGAGCTGGGGGTGAGAGACTATATTTCTTTATATTTCTTGAAAGAATACGAATCTGTTGACAAACTTCGCTTCCTTTTGATAGAATCTTCAAGAAAATTACCTACTTGTCTCAGATATCTAGTTACTGGATACCAATCCTAAAGAGAAATACTGATGTATTGAAAATTAAAGTGAAACAGGAGTGTCAGAGGACAAAAATAAAAAAAGTATCTAATGAACCTTGTCGATATATTTCATAAAAAGGTTTCAAAATTTTGAGACAGCCATTTTGTTTAGCATAGTCGAAAAAATCAATAATTATGTCTGTCGGGACTTTAATGCCCCAGAGTCCCCTGGGGAGGGGCTGCCAGTTTCAAACTTTGACCATTGTTTACGTATAGTAATGGTTATTTGGAAGTGTAGAGGTGTTTTCTGGGGGACTTTTTCGCGTTGAGGGGAGGTGGGGTTGGTCGGGGGAAAGTAGTACGTGGAAGGATCTTTCCTTCATCCGCCGACTCTGGATATGCACGACCGCTTCGACGCGACCGCCGGGCTGATCGAACAGGGTCTTATCGCGCCGGCCTTTCAGTATCGCGGACGCGCGGAAGGCCTTCTCGCCAGCTTTGATTTCGGTTTGATCGACGATCTGACGGGCCATCCCTATCGGGTTCAATGCGAGCAGTTCAAACTGAACCAATTGCTGGCGCATTGGTTGGCCAAGACAGGGCGCACCGAGATCAACACAGTAGGAGATAAGACCCATAATTACATAGAAACTCCTGCTATATTCAATGCTACACATGAGCAATCAGAAGGAAAAAGAGTATTTAACCTCATCTATTGATAATCGTTTTTTTTTTGTTTTTTTTTTTTTACATAAAGCTTTTGTTTTATCAGGATATTGCCAACATTTTTTCATTATTAAACATTCAATATATAGAACTTAATTACGTAAAGCAGGGGGGGTCGAAGGGGACCCACCGCCGCGGTTGAGCTGCACATGATACGGGTTGGATCTTCTATCAGTTCTGGACAGCTGGTAAAGCCCGGCGCGATCAGACCGAAAGACTCAACGCCAATCATCAGATTCCAGCCGCTACTACCATCCGCGTAAGAGATAGCCTCGATGGTCTCAACTTGTTCTAACGGGGTGCATTCGCGGCCTATGTCGGCAGGTGCTGCTATTCGATACAGCTCAGCTTCCGCCATGGTGGAAAAAAGACAAAATTCATTAAAGCCAACACCAGAGACAAAATTCAAGGGCACTGGTAAATAATTTTACAGGGGGGGACACCAAAATAGCAGTGGGATTGGGTGACAGATTATGTGGTTTAGGGCGCCAAACTACGACTTTACCCCCGAAGAGGACGAATTTGTAATCAATGCAAAATCCTTAGAAGCCAATTGATTTAAAAGCATCAATAACTATATTTTAGGCTTCCCAGTTTCCAATACCGCAAAGTGCGAACGAACTGGTTCCAATACCGATAAGATTAATTTTTTTGCAGCCTGAGCGCCTGCCACCAATGCCACTATTTGCTGGCTATTCTCGATAATTTCACCACTTAGGGTCTGAGAAGAAAAGAAAGATGCACTATCTAGCGCTTCATGGGGATTTGATTGCAATTCAGCAAACTGCTTTTTCAGAACTTGCCATTCTTTTTGCGCTCTCTCGACTCGATTTAAACTCGCTTGGGGGAGTTCGTCCCAGGTAGATATCATGGAAATGGATTTTGGGGTAGCAAACAAGAAAATTGTATCACTATGTAAATTAAGTGCCTTAAATGCCTCAAAATATATTTTTATCTGTAAAATACCGTAGAGTCCCGAGTATAAGCCCTCACGAATATAAACCCCCCCTTCTCCAGAGCCCCCCCGATCGCCTACCGCGCCCCAACACCCCACCCAGTCCCCCCGGCAAAGATCCATTAGCTTCAATATATTATTTATTTATTACTTACAACAACTTTCCGAAAAGGAAGTTGATTCACCTTAGCTGAAAAGACCAATAACTGCAGCTTTGGGTATGACATGACCCCCCTGAAAGGGTTGTAAGTTACATAATTTGCCAATTCTTTACACATAGCATTTATTACTGGAAAACAATGTTTTCCGCATTTTTTTTGGGGGGGGGGGTTACGGGGGATTTTTTTCGCTGTATAGCTTATAAACTGTAAACATAGTCTCGTAGAAGGGACTGAAATGCACGAAAGTATTCTAGATATTCCATTTGAACTCTTACAGAAGCCAATACGACTAAACTTAACTTTTACTTTTTTAAGCTTTAGTGTTTGAGTTAATTTGCTAAATTAGGGATTTTTTTTTAGGTTTTGACTTTTAACTTTATGCCTTCCTAAGGATATTCTCCAAAAGCAATCATTAAAGATATTTATTACAAAAAGTTGCAATGGTTTCATTCATGTAGACGATCAGAATAACGTAGAATTTCCATCCACATGAATAATAATACCCCTCTCCTTCCAATAGTAATTCAATAGTAAAAATCAAACAGTTCGTGGTAACGAACTCTATTAAGGAGCGACCCGGCTCAATAGTAACCAAAAATCTAAAAATGGGATTTTGAGACAAATAGTTACATCAAAAGAAGTACATTTTAATGCTGATTTCCCAGATAGTCGAATTGGGGAAAACGACTTTATCAAAAACGGGAAAACGACTAAGTCAACTTGTGCAGCTCCCTGACACGCCTACTTATTTTCATCGTCCTAGCACGTTCAGAAACATCAAACTCACTGAAGCACTGAACCCCACCCCCTAACTTCCCCAAAGAGAGTGGATCTAGTCCTGTTATATCAATCCTGTGTCTCCAACATTTATAAGTTTTTTCCAAGATTTCCGGTTTGGACGGGGGACTAAGGCCTACGCCCGTTGACAAGGGCACGGAAGTGGCCAAGGGACTGGTCATAGTTCACCTCTCGTTCATGAGTATGGCTGTGGAAGGCGCCGAAGAGAAGGAGTGCGACCCCTGTGGGCCGATGCCCGTGTCGCCTCCACTTGGCTTCGACCCAGCGAGAACGGGAAAGGGCTGGGTGAGGGTGCCGTACCCTTGGTGCTGGGAGTGGGACGGAGAGTTCTTACATTTGTGTGAGTCAAACTTTAGCGCAAAGAGCCAGGCGTTGAGGAAGGGTCAACCCCTTTTATATACGGAATAATTTCTGTTCGTTTTAAGTTTTAATGTCGCTCCTTACTTGCAGTTAAAAAAAATTTTTTTTTATTTAATTTCTGAACGTTTTTTAATTGATGCATTTTTTGATTTTGGCTCACCGCACATGAATAATTAAAACGGAATTTGCATATTATTTTTTTGGCTAAAGAGAGCTCTAGGTTTTTCGTGCTTTTTTTCAGTTAAAGCGAAGGCTCTAACCTTGTTTGATATACTATATAAGTACGTGAAAGTAAGTAGTGACATGTACGAGGCTTGTATTATAGTAGTTAAGGAAGTAAGTGAGGGTATTAGTTGGTTTGATGTGGAGACAGGATTTAAGAAGGGATAAATCCTGTCCCTGTACCCCAGTTTTCTAAAAATCTGGCATATTTTCTCTGATTTGTTTATGTGTTCGAAATATCCAGTTAAATAATTTTATATCTGTTCACTGTCAAATAAAAGGTTTCATCCCTATTTTGAACTGTTTTACTTTAATTATTCATGTACAGTGAATCAGAATCAAAACCTGCATTAATTCAAAAACGTTCAGAAATTGAACAAAAAAAAGTTTTTTTAATTGAAAGTAAGGAATGACATAAAACTTAAAACGAAAAGAAATTTTTTGGTATATGAAACTATTCAGAAAATTGATTGAAGCTCTCTCCTCGGTTTCAGTGTATCTGGTGCTTCGGATCGTTTCAACGTTGGTGAAAGAGATTACGGAAATTGAACAACTTTATTGCCAGTGATTTTTGATTTTTAATTTTGGATGAACTTGCAAAAGGTGTACCTGTTGAATCCTACTACGCCCACTTTAAAAAGGATTTTTTAGTGTTTGTGTTTTGTTAAGGCCAGCTTTAAAGAAAGTGTTTGTGTTCGTTCCCCACGGCGACCGTGCTGCCGGTGCAGGGCACCGTCCAGGGCTTGCAGATCAACACCGACTACTCCTGGGTGCGCCGGTTCGAGCCCGTGGATGTGGTGACCTGCCACGGCGACCTGCCGCGTTATCTGACGCCGCCCTACGGCAGCGTGGCCCCGGTGCTGCGGCCCGACCCGGCCGGCCTGGCGAAGTGGGCTGCGTGGCTGGCCGCGAACGGCAGCGGCAAGAGCATCGTATGGTACCCCTAAAAATCGAGAGTAAGACTTTTGGCAGCTTATTATTGAGACCTTGAATTTTGGACAAGAAGTCTTGAATTTTTTTTTTTTTTTTTGTTTTACAAAATGATTTTTTTTTACAAAAATCGTATTGCAGAATTATGAATGACCATAATTCTGTTTTAAATTGACATCGACTGGAACTCCAAGCAGGAAAATTGATGTTGAACACTAAAGTTAAGAATCATAATTGTTCTGGCCGGCCTTCTCATAAAATTCGACGATGACGAACTTGGACGTCCCATCTACGGCGACGAACATATAGAGCTTGCCGTCCTCGGTTCGAACTTCAGCAATATCGATATGAAAGTATCCAATCGGATATGACTTGAATTTCTTTTTCGGCGCTGTCTCTGCCTTTAGGTCAGGCAAACGGGAAGTGTCATGGCGTTGAAACAGTCGATGCAAGCTGGACCGTGTCAGATGCGGAAAGTGCAAAATTTGCTTTTACTTTGAGCAGATAATTTTTTTTTTAATTAGTCCATGTTCGTTCTAAACATAAAGAAAACGAGAAAAATAGGGGTCCATTACACTTCACAATATGTTCCAACTTAATATTTTTCCAAACATACCGCCTATGAAACCTTATCATCAAGTAACAATTTTAGCCTAGTTAATGGCAAAATTGAAAAATGTTCTATGCTTCCTGTTTCGCCACAGTTGCTCATGGCCTTAGTAATACAGAGTAGAAACGGTATTCATTTTGCATAATTTAAATGGAATAGATAACGTCAAAAATATGGCACAATGAAAATCACTCTGAGCCTAGTCTATTGAATATAGACCATTATGGCCTTAGTAATACAGAATAGAAACTGTATTCACTTTGCATAATTTAAATGGGATAGATAACGTTAAAAATACGGCACAATGAATATTTTTGACCCTTGAGAATTTGCAGCTAAAATGAGAGATCTGAGACACGAGGTCCTTCTAAATGTCAAAATTCATTAAGATCCGATCACCCACTCGTAAATTAAAAATATTTCATTTTTCTAATTTTTCCTCTCCCTTCAGCGCCCCAGATGGTCAAAACGGGGAACACGACTTAAAAAGTCCATTTGTGCCGGTCTCTGACACGCCCCACAATTTTCATTGTTCTAGCACGTCCAGAAGAACCAAACTCGCCAAAGCACTGTAACTTCCCAGGTTTGGCCATCGTGCTGCACCCGTACTTTGGCGGGTCCATCTGCCTGTCGATCCACTTGGATGTTAAGGTCGAACCCATGGGGCAGCGGCTGTGATGGTTGGTCCATCACGATGCCGGGAAGCACACGTCGAAAACCACGACCTCCGAAGAGCTCGTCGTTGCCGAAAATGTCCAGCGGCCCAAACTGCTCGAGTTGTTCTCGAACCTCCGGTGGAAGTTGTCCGCATGCACAATGTGATAATGCTAGTAAATAATACAAATTGTGATTTGTAACGAAAGCAGTGTAATTTGCAGCACTTCTTGGAATCTTCTAATAATCTACACAGAAGAAACCAAGGTTTGTGATGAATCCAATTTATTAGAAACATTTTTTATCTTCCGAATAATGTGTTGACAATATCCTTTTTGTTTGAAAAAAATAAAACAATTTTTTTTAAACTGTTTGCAATTAAACTGTGATGCATCAATAAATAAATGAAACCCAGAACGAACAGAAATTACAATAAATAACCGAGTCAAACTCAAAACGAGCAAAAATTAACATGAATGGGGCTCAAAACCCCTATGCCTTCCCGGATCATCCCCTTTAAGTATTCTCTGAGAGTTCCAACTTAATACACAAACCAATTCTTAAGATACGCTATTTTGACAATCTAAATGCACATAGTCTCTTGTGTTAGCTCAAATTTGCCATCATTTCTGTTTTTTCCCTTTTTTTCTTTTTTTTTCTTTTTTAGTCTTTTTTATTTTTTTATTAGTTTTTTTCTTTTTAGTTTTTTTTGTAGTTTTTACCTTTTTTAGTTTTTTTTAGTTTTTTACCTTTTTTTAGTTTTTTTTAGTTTTTTTAGTTTTTTCTTTTTAGTTTTTTTTTTTTAGTTTCTCAGACCTAGAACCTGGAACATAACGCGTTACCAACTCAGCTACTTCGGGTTCAGTCACTTTTTGGAAGCTTATTTTGCAAAATCTCTTGAATAGACTAATGTTTGGACCTCTCTTTGCATTAAATCAGAAAATAAGTTTTTCAACTGAAAGTAAGGATTGGTTTGGTAATCAGAAGCTCTAATGCCCTTTTTAAGAGTCAAAGTAATCGAAGTGATCGATTGCATCTAATAGAAATTGTGAGATAGCCATTTTATTCAAAATAGTCTAAATATCATATAACAAGGATCGGATTTTATCAAATAATATTCGAATTGAATGGACATCAAAAGTCTAGCTTTAAAACAAGTATATACTGTAATAGTGTATTTTGTATTACAATAAATCATTATGTTAAAGATAAAAAGAACTGAAATTGCAGAAAAAGTAAGACTGACTTGTATCCCAAAGAGTAAAACATAAATTTCTCCGTCCTGAAAGCAACTTTTACTCCAAGCAGTGGATGAAAAATAATCAAACTAACTGAGTCAGTCAACGATCAATAAAGTCAGTCGGTCGGTTAAAGTCATAGAGGATAAACTTTTAAGTGGTAATCTAGCATCCAGTATCCAGTATCTAGCATCCAGTTCCCTAATCTTCTCCCGGCCGATAACTTCTTATCGTCTCCTTTTTAATATCCGCTTCCGTGTAAGCGACTCGCTTCATTTGATTGCCCGCAAACAACTTTGCCTGATCCGTATGGTGAGGCGATTTTACGTTATGTGCTAAGGAGATCAAGGTCTTTTTGAAGTTGGGAAGTATCCTCAAGAGTGCTAGCTGGACCAATTACATTGGAATCATTGGCATATAGCATCATTTTTCTTTTTAAGCACTAATGGAGAATTGTTTATGAAAATATTGAACATGGTGGGGCCAAGCACACTATCCTGTGGAACCCCACTGATAACAAGCTGAGAGAGGAGAGGATAGGATTGCCATCTGTATAAAATAATCTTACCCATAACCGTTTTATAACTGTCAGTATTTGAATAAAATTAGCTTAGGCTCAGTTGAAATCCACGTTATAGGTATGTTTGTAGGGCTAGGTGTTTAATATAGTGCGTCCTGTGCGGCCCCCCTGACATAATTCTTTGTTGTAGTTTCCATAATTTTGTTACTAAATTATTATATTTTCATCATATTTTTGTATATTTCAGTAGGGTTATCCAACTTCACTTCTCGAGTGTGTACCATCATCAGTGTATTTTTCAAATATTTTAGGAGAATGAGGAATAAGACCAAGAAACTCAAATAAAATTGATCAAATAAAATCAAGTATACAAGCCAGGTTTACACTGGGTATAAATGCTTTAATTTGCCTCAAGGTGGAAGGGAGGGAATGTTACTGGAAGATAACATTCATTTGTACAGAAAACAAATGAAGTAAACAGAAAAATAAAAAATTGAATATAAACAAAGAAAACAGCTAACAACTGGCCAGCATACCAGTATTGTTCAGCCTAGTTCAGGCCCACAGTTATGCAACTTTGTAGCCTTTAATCCGCCGCTGAACGCCAGAGTAACTGCGCTAAACCACCACTTCTTTGAGTACGACGCTCGGTTGCCTGCCTAAATACCGTCCAACGACAATAGAGCTCGCACTCTGCTTTCGCACGGGTAATCCCTGTGTACACCAGCTCACGTGTCAGCACCGGCGAATCCTGATAAGGAGGTGTAAATGGGAGGGCTAGTTGCCCTCCATCCCTATTGACTCTTAAAAGGGAACTAGAACTTCCGATTTTCAACCAAATGAGCCACCTCTAAAGTCTATACAACTATCCCTTTCCTAAAAACTTTAAATACCCCCGGGGCATAGCTTACAACCCTTGCCCCCAGGCTTTGATGGTTCGTATAAACCCCAAAGCCTTGTTATACGATGTTTGGATTATATTTTGAATAAAAAAAATAAGAGCTCTGAGACATGGGTTCTCCACTCTAAGCGTTTCCCGAAATTTCCCGTTTTCCCCTCCAACTCCCGTCAATGTCACCAGATCTTGTCGGGATTTAAAATAAGAGCTCTGAGACATGAGTTCCTCCTAAATATCAAATTTCATGTAGATCAAGTGTCAACGTCTGTTATCAAGCCAATGTCTGCAGCAGGTCCATGAAACGCTTACCAATTTTCATCGTCCTAGCACAATTGTCCTAGTTAGTTTTCAGCTATGGTGATCCCAATGGCAAAATTTTCGTTTTGATTTTACGCCATTTATTTGAAATTTCAGGCTATTTTTCCAAATTACCATACATTTGTTTTCGCAACATACTTTTACCGTTGAGAATAATCGAAAAAAACATCTTTCCTGAATTAGAATTCAACGGAAAGTCTTCGTCACTTGACAGTTTTCTTTTTAAAACACATTTTTATTTTTTTGGTTATTGAACTACTGAGATTTCAGCAATTAATATCATTATATACCAAATATTCAGCTTAATTGTATTATTTCTTCCGAAGGACTTCAAGACACATTTACTTATCGATAAAACGCAAATGATGCAGGAGGCTTTAGAACTTTACAGTCGGAGAAAAGGCCAGCAGCCAAATTCTTGTTCGTAGTGATATTTGTCCATTTTAAGCTGGATTTGAGTATTTAATTTGACTTTTACTCGTTTGGACACTTTACCACCGAGGGAGGATTACCGGCATGATTTTAAAAACAATCAGAAATTTAAGTCTTCTTCAAATGAAAGTGCGCTATGAAAAATCTTTTACCCGAAATAATTCACAAGTAATTTTCTGGGTGGAATTTTCAGCTAGAATGGAATTGTCTTAAAAAGAATTTTTCTGGAGAACGCAGGGGAGGGGGGTATTTTTTACGTGAATACAACTTTTAATGGTTTAATTTTTCCTAATGTCATTTATTGCTATTTGCTGTTCATATGAAACCATTCTTATTGATCCTTGGAATTGGATAACGACTGTATAGAATATGTTTTTGTTAGTTTAACTGTACAATAAACAGAACATGAAAACCGTTTATAGCACTTCGATGCATTTTTAGCGGATTTCCTGTTCCGAACTGAGAAAAAGAACTAAACGGTAAACGACGACGTAAAACTGAGCTACGAACTCAGATTATTGTCCTCAAGCACTCGATCCCCGATTATAGCTGAAGAGGATACACATGTGGGTGTTACGTCATGACGGTACACATCGGTGTTATATAATACTCTAACAAATTTTCCTGGGGATTTCTTTTTCTTTCAAGTCGTTTTTTTCTCAGGGAAACTTTATATTCTAATAATATTTTCCCCCTATTTCTTTAAGGATTTAAAAGGGCCATTTCCATCCAATGGAACTATGCCCTAGGCAGCTGAACCTTTACGGCCCTTGCTTTGAGGGCTGTTAGGGAAGGGGGATGTCATCCTAAAATACATAAATTCCGATCATTTTAATTACGTTGGGCAAAAAGGCTATCTCAACATTTTGATTGGATGTGTTTCGAGAAATATAGGAAAGGGAGGTGGTTTAGTTGCCCTCCAATCACTTTTGACTATTAAAAAGGGCACTATCCCTTTCAGTATCCAATCTGTTTCTACGATAACAAATATCCATGGAGGGCCTTGTCGCGCACCTTGACGTCCGGGTCGGCCAGGGCTTCGCAGGCGATGGCGTTGGCGCGCTGGGCGGGGATCGTCTGCCAGCCGTCCCGCATGCTGTGGATGCACTGCAGGGCTCCCTCGCGGACGTGCGCCTCGTCGCGGAGCAGGGCCTCCTCGATGGCGGGCAGCGAGCGTTCGCCCATCACCGCCAGGGCGAATTTGTTATTTAAGTAAGTAAGAGAGGATAGTTTAAAAAGTTGTTTATTATATCCGAAATTAAAAATTCATTTTCCGTAAACTTTTTCACATTTTCCGGTAAACTTTTTACCGTAGAAATTACAGCCCCTCTCCTCTACCCCTTTAGCGAGATAATATTAAGCTATAGATTATACTAAAATTCTGGAAGAGTTAATTAACATAGATGTGACCTCAAAACTTGATTCATAAGATGTTGTTTATTATATCCAAAAGTAAAAATTTGGTAATTCATTTCACGAACTGTATTTGTTAAAAATTGAAATAATTTTTTAATGCTATATTTGCTATCTCTGCAGCTAATCTTGTAGTTCTTTTGGGATTGAGCTTGTTTTTATTCGTGTCTATTTTTGTTTTATTTTGAATCAGATTATTTCCTATAATTAATTTTGTATACATAGGGTTGAGCGTGTATTCACCCAAGTATCTATTTAGGGATGTATTATTATTTAAGTTTTGTTTGATTTCTGGTGTGACAAAGTTCTTGTTAAAAAAAAATTGTCCGATAATTTAATCAGGTTTCGTTTTAGCATTATGGAAAATTCATACTTGGCATAATGACCAAATTATGTGCTCCAATCAGAGATGAAAAGATGCAAGAACTGGCAGCTGAAGAAAATGTGATAAAACTATACAGGTGATTTCTTCATTTTTTGTATTCTTACAATGGGGTGTTATTTTGGGGGTGGGGGGGGGAAGAAACTCTCCCATACTTTTGGTTTCTCAATGTATGAATCAAGGGCAAGAGATTCTTTTTCTTGCATAAAGATCTCAGCAACAACAGAAGAGGCAGGTTTTCCAATTGCTACTCCATCTGTTTGTGAGATAAACTTCCCATTGAATTTGAACCAAGTGGTAGTTAAGTCGAATTCTATCATCTCAATCATCTTATCCACAGGAATCGGATTTTTGTTGCCTTTAGCCCTGTCTTTTCGGAGTACCCCCCACCCTTCATCTCATCTGTCGATTTTGCCAAATCCTCACCGGAGCCATGAACTACTACCTACTTTGTATTTCGAATGTTCTGACTTAAAATTAATTATCACCCTTCATTATACACGAAATGAGCCTTTCAGGAGACAATCCAAGTCAATCCATTTTTACTTTTTTAAACTTATCATCAAAGGTCATTGGCTCTTAGGGTTTCTTTCCTGTACTCTTGATTAATATTATAAAATACAAGATAAGGGAAATAAACACGGAGAGGAAAAAAAAACAAAAAAGAAAGACAGAAAAAATGCAAATATTTATATTGAAATTATTTTTTTAATTATTTATATTCATTTGAACTTCCAAATATATAATATTATTATTACTTATAAAAAAAAACGCAAGAAGAATAAGAAGAAAAATTAACCCAAATGACTTTTCATTAATCTTTTGAAGACCCCGATGGAGTGGCAATCTCTGTCAGTCCACCCACATGTAAAGGTTCTCCTCCCGTGGTGACGGTCATTGCCAGGCAATGACCGTCACCAAACTTTTTTCCCGCGCTGGGAAAATTGTTATTTGAATCCCCGGGGATCCCACCCGGGCGAACGTTTCAACGGGAAACACTTTTTACGTAAAATTTCCCGTAAATTTTATGATTAAATTCTCAGACAATTTTGTGTAAAAACAAAATTGTCTGGAAGTTTCCCAGTAATTTATAATCTATAGCTTAATATTATATTGCTAAAGGGCCTGTAATTTTTACGGTAAAAAGATTATATTTAAATTTAAATTCAGCTAATAGAGCAAGAAATAAAGACCAACCGTTTATAGAAAAATAAGTCTGAAAATGATAAAGAACTTTACAAGAAAACAATCTGGAAATAATAACCGTATTTTTACTTTCGGATATAATAAACAACATCTTAAATAAATCAAATTTTGTGGTCAAAATTGGAATAAATGCTCATCAACAAAGCTACATTCAAAATACAAGTTTGGGAAGGTGTCTATAACCCTATATATTCACTTCTTCCATAATTCAAATTAGGTTCTCACTTTGAACAAATTTACAACTTAATTTAGAACCTGGGTCAAATCCTAAGACCTTACCAAGGCCTACAGCCCAAAAGATGCAGATCCTAAGCTAAACCTGAAAAATATTTTATTACAGATTGGTTCTACTAACTTGTTGCTTGTAACTGTATTTATTAAATATAACAAAAAAAAATACGTATCAGTTTTATTCTAATGAACATGTAAAGTTAAATAGTTGCGAATTTTTAAAAATATTTCATGTCTAAATTCACCTGAGAATCAAAATTTTTGTGTTTTATGGAAGTTTTGAAAGCTGCAGCTTGAGAGCTAATCAGATGATAAAAATTTTACAGACATGTTTGTAGCTGTAATCGAACATGATAATAGATTCATCAAAAGACTGCCGCTACCTCCTGCCACTACTACTTGCGGTTCACTGCGACCCAGTCTGCGTCCGCTCCCGTTCCATCTCTTTTTTGAATTTTTCCTCCTCCAGCTTTTCTCGCCGCTCGGCGGCTTTTTCCACACCGCGGACAATATAGACGGAGACTTCATAAAGCAATAGCAAAGGGATCCCCAAAATAATTTGGGTAATCGGATCCGGCGGGGTTAAAAAAGCGGCCTATAATCCGAATTCATATCATCGAGAATCTGAGACCAAGTTTCTGAATCTCTTCTTGATTTCCAGGAAATAATTCTGGAAGAGTCACTCTTAAAGTCTAAGTTTTACGGTCTCTTCTCATATTGCTGAATATCCGAAAAAATAGGAGTCGTGTCAAGCTTGACCCCAGAACTTGGTTGAAACGGTTTGGATCTAACCAAACCTGGTTGGAGAAAAGAACTGGTGTCAGGGATGTGTAAATCAAGACGAACTCACAAGAATCAAGAGTTCAATATGCAGAAATGCAAAACCATCCATCAAGACCAATACATAGAGATCATAACCAAACCATAAAAATAAAAAACTATAGAAATCAAGACCGGATCATCATGGACCGGTCAAGACCGATCCATAAAATCCAGGGGATTTCACAAAAATCATAACCAATGCATAGAAATCCAGAAGAATTCATAAAGATAAGGGTCAACCCTAGACACAGGAAACGCAATCCTTAACTAGCAGTTCCTTTCTATTTTCTTTTTTTTTGTAATATATACTGTAGACTTTCTGACTAGAATCAAGCATTTCATTATTTTTTTTTTTATATAGATTCCTCTTTATTATGGCGAGCTGACAAATCGATTTTATTTTTCTTTTCTTTTTATTTATATTAATACTTTTTGTTCTATTTTAGTTTTTTTTTTTTTAAATCAGTAAACATATGTTTTCTGAATAATAATAATTAATATTTTAATGATAAAAAAATGTCATAGTTTAGTAGTGAAAAAGTTTAAAATTTAGTTAAAAATTTTTAATCAGACAAAAATAATAATTAAAAAGCTTAATAATAATAATAGAAGAACTAGATAATAAGTAATGTAATGTAAATGTAAGATAAACCATACAATTATTGATTAAGTGTACTTGACCATCTGTGACCTTGATGTTTAGTTTGGAAAATCTTGCAACACAGGGCTCGGTTAATTAGAACAATAATGAGCTATCTTAAAATTACTAAAACACTTCTTCGTAAAGAGCGAGGTGTTGAGGAGGGTGCAATCTCCTTCATGTATGCAATCATTTTTATTGGTTTTAACTTTAAATGTTGCTCCTTACTCTCAGTTGAAAAAACTTGTTTTTTACATCTAATATTGTAAGCAAGAACAGTAAAGCACGCTGAGGTCCTAAGCAAGCTTGGATTTTAGCACCGCTTCCTCCAATAGCCCCATCGTAGATGAAAATCAAGCCTGATGTACCTAGTGATATGCCTCCTAAATCCTGAGAAACTCCTCCAGTTATCATATTGCTTCCCTCAATTACAACATGCTCTGTTGCATGGTATCCACTGGCTTCAGTATATTCCTCATCTTCAGATTCTCCCATTATTTTAAGAGGTCTAGGTGCATGAAAGACAATCCCCTTTGTAACAAAATCATATTTCAAATACTTTACCTTTGACACGAAAATTTTGTGTGTGTGTGCTTTGACAATGTACAAGAAAACATCACCTTTAGATTTAGAGCAAACTCAGATATAGCTTTTGTGTGTCTGTGCTTTGGTAATGTACAAGAAAACATCACCCTTTAGATTTAGAGTAAACTCAGATATAGCTCCATGCCATATTTTTGGATATGAAATAAGGTATTTGTTTTTTACGAAAAAGAAATTATAGTAGGAACGTCAAGAATACGTGCCAGCGTCTGCGCCAGAAGCGTTTTACCGCAACCGGTCGGGCCGACCAGCATGATGTTCGACTTCGCCAGTTCGATGTCTTCATTCTTGCTGGCGTGATGCAGGCGTTTGTAATGGTTGTGAACCGCTACAGAGAGAACTTTTTTCGCATGGCCCTGACCGATGACATAGTCATCAAGCACCTTGCTAATCTCTTGCGGAGAAGGCACCCCGTCCGCCTCTTTACTATCATTGTAAACACTTCTTTATTTAATCTTAAGATAAACAGGCAAAAAAAAGAGAAAATATATTAATTCTACTGAATTCCTCTGCAAGGTGCAAAAAGTGAAATCAAAAAATTATAAGAAAAAACACTAACCTTGGCAAGCTATTATAATTACTGAAAAACTAAGGACGAAATAAAGATAATATACTTAATGGCGATTGCTCAAAGCCCTTCCTATCTTTCATCATTTAATCAAGTCCTTAATCAGAGCCTGTACTATAACACCCGGGGTAATTATTCTCTCCAAAAGTCCATTCACTCAGCTTCATCATTTTTTCTACTGATTTTGCTACTATTAACAACTCACTGCATCACCAAGTCACCTGAGGCCAACCGGACAGCAGACACTCCTCTTCAATCCCAACTCATATAAACTTTTATTATTTATGGCCTTTCATGGGGTTCGAATTTCGAATATAGGCTTCCTACTATTACTACCAATACTACCATTACTACTCCTACTACTACTCCTACCAATACTACTACTACTACTATTACTACTGTTACAACTAGTACTACTATTATTACTACTACTACTGCTACTACTACTACTACTACTACTACTACTACCGTTACTACTACTACTACTACTACTACTACTACTACTACCAATACTACTGATACTACTACAACTGATACTTCTACTACTACTTATACTGCTATAGTAAGGAGCGATATTAAAACTTAAAACGAACATAAATTACTCCGTATACAAAAGGGGCTGTTCAGTCTTCAACGCCCCGCTCTTTATGCTAAAGTTTTTTTACTGTTTTCAAAAGTGGAGTTGAGAGAAAGAGTCAAACTTTAGCGGAAAGAGCGGGGTATTGAGGAGGGAACAGCCCCTTTTTGTATAAGGAGTATTTTCTGTTCGTTTTAAGTTTTAATATCGCTCCTTACTCACAGTGTCATTAATTTGAAAGAAGATAAAATAATCCTATAAATACTTAAATCAAAATACGAAAAGACTACTTCTGCTTTTTTTAGTCGCTCTTTCTGCGTTTTATTTTAGTCTTCTCGGTTTTAGGTTTTCTTTATATTGATTTTGAGATAGAAGGCTATAGAAACAACATCTATAGATCAAGAAAGATACTCCCTCCCCCCAAATTTAAATGCAATGATTTCGTGCATTCTAGTTATTTGTGTGTGTAATGTGTGTGTGTGTTTGTGTATATTTTGTGTGTGTATATTTGTGTGTGTGTGTTTGTGTTTATGTGTGTGTTGTCTCTGTGTGTCTGTGTTTTTGTATTTGTGTGTATTTATGTGTGTGTGTGATTGTTTGTGTGTGTTTATGTGTGTTTGTGTGTCTGTGTGTGTTTTTGTGTGTGTGTTTGTGTGAGTGTGTAAGTGTACGTGTGTGTGTGTATGTGTGCCGTGACTTTGGGAAAAAAGAGCGTCGGAGGGGGCCTAGGTGCCTTCCGATTTTTTGGTCACTTGAAAAGCGCACTAGAACTTTTAATTTCCGTTAGAATGAACCCTCTCACGAAATTCTAGGACCACTGGGTCGATACGATAAGCCCTGGGAAAAAAACAAAAAACTAAAAAAAAAACAAAAAAACAAACATAAAGAAAGTGCTTAAAGGCTCTTTTCCTATTTCAAAAGTTTTAACCTTAAGGAAATTTGATATTTAGAAGCAATTCATCTCTCAGAGCTCTTATTTCAAGTCCCGACCAGATCTTTTGACATTGGGGGGAGTTGGAGGGGAAAATCTTGGAAAACACTTTGAGTGGAGGAATCGGGATGAAGCTTGGTGGATAGAATAAGCGAATGTCCTTGATACGTGATTGACGGAACCATACTGGATTCGCTCTCTTTGGGGGAGTTGGGGGGAGGGGTGTAGTGAGGCGGACTCGCGCAACACGAGCAGCACGTCGTCCTCGCTCACGAAGAAGCCGGTCAGCACGAGGCCGTCCTCCGTGCGCACGACGTGGGACTCGTAGCCCTCGCGGATCGAGACCGAGGGGTCGAGGATCGACCGGATCAGGAACTCGTCGCTGACTCCCTCGCGCTCGGAGGCGAGGTCGGGGCCGAGGCGTTCACCGCTGGTCGGGTCGTGGCAGCGGGCGCAGGAGAGGGTCTAGCTTGAAACATCTACAATAGGTTTCTCTAATACGCTGAATTTGATGGTGTGATTTTCATTAAGTTTTTTATTGTTTTAAAAAGTAGAATATTGACAGAGTCAAACTTTAGCGTAGAGAGCGAGGCGTTGTGGAGGGGATAACCCCTTTCATATACGGAATAATGTCTGTACGTTTTAAGTTTTAATGTCGCTCCTTACTAGCAGTTAAAAAACTTGTTTTTTTATTTAATTTTCGGTTGCGACCTGACCTTCTGCGACGCCAAGGCCTACCGCTGCCACCACTGCCCCATGCTCGAGAGGGCCTGGAACCAGGAGGACCTCGACTGATCCGAAGGTCTCCGGCGAGGCTCCGTCGATTACTCGGACCTCGCGCTCGCGGTGCCGGCACGGGGCGAATTCCCTTCCCCGTGTTCCCAGTCAGCCGGATCCCAGTGCTGGCCGATCCAGGGCGAGCGGTACTCGTTCCGGGCCATTAATAGCATGTCTTTTCTTAAATATCCTTCTTTATATTGTGTTGAATAGCCGGGAGGAGGCAGATGGAGCTTCTTCAAATCTCAAGACTTGGCAAAAATGTCACCTCTGTCTATACTACAGAAACCACAGAAAGGCGGCACAAAATGTCAACCCTCTTCCGGTAACCCTCAAATAGCACTTTTCCATATACATGATATAAATAAACTGTAGCTCTCTCCGAGCTAGCAACCATCCCGATTGCAATTAATCAACTTATCAACACAGAGTTGCCAGTAACTTAGTGAGTGACGTAAATAAATTTTTTCTGAGTTTCTAAATTAAGTGCTTTAAATACTATTGAGGAAAAAAAAGGTGTTCATTCCAAATAGAAATCTGTTTGACGATTTTCTTCTATTTTATTTTCTCGCAGATCAATTTACCTTTTCAGCTTAATTATGCAAGATTAAAAGTATATGTCATAAAAGAGTGAGAACGCCATGCCGACGCCGACGGTCAGCGCCATCTCCTGCCACGCGCCGCGCCATCCCGAGGACGCGACCCAGCCCGAGAGCAGGACCGGCGCGCTCGCGAACGAGATGCTCGCGAAGGGCGCCGAGATCGAGGACACGAAGCCGCGTCGTCGCTCGAACCAGCGGCCGAGGATCGTGCGGCTGACGAGGGTGAGCGCGCCCTGACCGGTGAAACGCAGCCCGAGGAAGCCGATCGATCGAAATTTTGAGGAATCTATTTTTGTTAAAAACAGCCAAAAAGTATAATAGCTATGCTTACGGGGATTCCATACCCCCCCAAGCCCTCGAGGCTTAGGGAGAGCCTCCTTCGCCCTTTTTCGATGCATCCGACACTGATCGAAATTTCGAGAAATCTATTTTGTTAAAAACAGCCAAAAAGTCTAATAGCTATGCCTATGGGGATTCCATACCCCCCCTAAGCCCTCGAGGCTTAAAACTGAAAGATATCAGGAAAATATTCTCCTGGGAACCATGCAAGCATTTCCTCGGGAAAGGGTGACCTAAAGATCCCGAGGAACAATTGAACAACAGTGGTGTAAAATTGTACTTTATTCGTGTTTGCAACCCCAGAGAGAAGGGCTTATGTAAAAACATTTGTACAGGATGAAATAATTAAATAAGATTAGACAGGTTTTCGAGAAAACTTTCATTCCAAAATGCCGAGCACTCACGAACTGTTTGATTTGAAATATTTAAGTTTCATCAAGCTTAGTCATACACATTAAAAGTCACGATCCTGAGAAAATTTGCCTTATTTGAGAAAATAGGGAAAATACCCCCTAAAAGTCCTAGAATCTTAACAAAAAGCACACCATTATTTTCAGCATATTGGAGAACCCTTTTCTAAAAGCTTCAAGCTCCTATCTACAAAAATATAGATTTTGTATTTTTTGCCAGAAGACAGATGGTACTACAGGGTGATACGTCCCTTCTTATTGCAGAAAAAATTTTCTGCCATTTATTTACCATTTTATTACCACTTGAGGAGTGGCGCCCCTCGAGGAAATTACAGCCTAGTAAACGACACAGCATTCGCACGTGATTCTGATTAATGGGGCTGATTTATCTACTATGGATCGTCTTCCCGTAGTACCATAATATTGGTAGGCATAAATATATAATGAGTCGGAGGTAATAGGCAGAAGCCGTAGCCGAAGATGTTGAAGGTGGTTTCGTCGATCCACAGGTTGATGCCCTGCGGCAGGCCCACGTCCAGCGTCTTGATTTCGGAGCCCCACATCAGGTCGGCGACGCCTTCCAGGAAGTAGGCCAGACCAATGGTGGCCATGAACAGGATGATCGGCTCCTGGCCCACCAGATGCTTCATCACCAGCACCTGCACCAGCCAGGCCAGCAGCACCATCACCGCCACAGTCAAATAGAAAACGAGATACCTTTTTTAAAAAGATCTATCTCTGATCTTTGACAGCTTGGACACACTTACACTCTTTTGATTTGGTTAAATTTTAAGAACAGAAATAGCAATAGAACTAGCTTCAAAAGTTTGAACATAATATCCTAAGTCGTTCTTGGGATACTGCTGAGATGCTTTATTGGCAATGAGCGTTAACACAATAAAAAAAGGTAAAGAATACGGCATTGGACTTTACAGTTCCATATATTTTAGGGCCTCACCCCCTTTTTGGTGCCCTCGACGGTCCAAAATTAGCGCCTTCTTCGTGGTGTCAGTCTGTCCATGCTCTTACTTTTTCAGACTACATAATCCATCTAACGTAATTCAGTAATGGTAGCAATTCAACTTAGAGCTTGCTAACCAGCAAAATAGATTAGAGACCCCCCCCCCCAGCCCATTTACGCCGGGTATCTCGCTTGCCTGATTTTCCTTGTATTATATTCCTACTATGAAAGGATAAACGCAACCAGCAATAGAAAGAGACCGAAAAGCAGGGTACCAGATGGCCAATTAGGGTTTGTGTATTCGACACTCAATAGTTTGATTTTAATAGCCGCTAAATAAAAATTGATTGTATAGGCGCGAGCATCGAAGTTTCAAGTATGTTTTTTTTTCAGAAAATCATTTATTAGGAAGCTCAATATATTGCAATTAAATTTCGCAAAAAGATCTTAGTGATATAAGGTAGTAGGAGGTGTTCAAAAAGCTTGCTAAGAGTACAAGCTACCGTTATGGGCATATAAGAACTACAAGAAACCGGATCTTTTCCTTTTTTTAGAAGTGACGTAACGCTCCCACATAAGAACGAGTCGGGCACACACGAACTACTCAAACACATTTGAAAAACAGTTGGAGATGAGATACCAGTTCAAAAGAATTTGGAACAAGATTCAAAACACTAATCCCACAAATGTTCAGAAATTAACTAAAAAAAAAACAAGTTTTTTTTTAACTCAAAGTAAGGAGCGAAATCAAAACTTAAAACGAACAGAGGTTACTTCGTATATGAAAGGGGCTCTTCTCTCCTCAACGCCCCGCTCTTTACGCTAAAGTTTTTCACTGTTTTAAAAAGTAGAGCTGAGAGAAAGAGTCAAAGTTTAGCGTAAAGAGCGGGGCGTTGAGGAGGGAACAGCCCCTCTCATAAGGTAGAATCTATTGTTTGTCCTATGTGTGGATCTCGGGACGGGAGGTTAATACATATTTGTGTGAATGTGTCGAATTGAATGAATGGAGGTGAGAGATGTACGGTCAAGAAAAATTGAGTGAGATATGAATGGTAGATAGAATGAAAGAGACAAATTTCCTGAGTATTAAAAGGATTGTCAGGATTGCAGCGGCACATCGTGAGCATTTTCTTTAAATAGTATTAATTTATTTTACTTTCCACAGAGGGGGATGGAAATTTTCCGGGACGAAGCACCATTATGGCTTTCTCTCCTTTTTTTCCAATTCCTATTACATTATCCCTTGACCAAATTCTTTCAACGAATGATTCGGTTTTGTGTGGTGCTTTTATCAGTAAATGGTCTTTAACCAGTTACAATAGGAATTTTTGTTTTGAACCAACCTTTGTTTTTCATGCCAAATTGTTATACCTTCTGTCGAATTTATTTGATTAGATTTTTCGACTATTCTGAACAAAATAGCTATCTCAAAAGTTTGATCCGGTGACTTTGGGAAATCAATGAGCGTGGGAGGGGGCCTAATTGACCTTCAATTTTCAGTTACTTAAAAAGTTAGAATGAGCTCTCTCGCGAAATTCTAGGACCACTGGGTCGATACAATCACCCTTGGGAAGAAACAACAAGAAAACAAATTCTTTCTTCTGGTAAAAAAAATCCACTTTTTTGATTGGTTACAAAATGACCACCGCGCAGTTCCGATCAAATACTTTTGGGGAAAAGAGGTTGTCAGAGAGACGGTAGGCTATTTTCCCTCCATCAGGCTTAATTCTTGAAATGGAGCTAGAACTATATATTTCCAATCAAGTGAGCCTCCTCTGAAGTTCACAAGACCACCCCTTCTATAAAAACTCCCATGCCCCCGGGAAATAACTTACAACCCCTACTCCCAGACTCTTTTGACTAATCTTAAAGCCACGAAGCAGACGTGCTGGGGACGTTTCACGAAGTTAGTCTAATATTTACTAATGTAAATTTAAACGACCTTGTCAATGACATAGTTTTGAGGGTCAACGATACTTGTTTTGGTACACAAAAATCTTTGTAACCAGACGGCAATGGGGATTAAGGGTAAACGTCATTTGTTCTGGTAGGGCTTATACAAGACTTGTTTTGATTCCAAAAACCTTTCTAACCCGTGGCAACTTGGGGAAAAAAGAAGAAAAAATGTGTTCCTAGATCCGCAAGTATTGATATACTATATATTTTAATGCATTACAAGATGTCTGGGGTGGGAGGGGGTTATTTTGGACATCTCTGATGTGTTATCTCTAATTCCAATCCGTATAAGGGATTTATATAGCTAGTATACGTGTTTATCTTAATTAAATATGTTATCGAAAATTGACAGAATATCACATTTTACCGACTTGTTTTTAAATGCTACCTAAGAAACATTTTTCTTTCGGAAAATATTTTTTCGAACAATTTTTGCCGAATCCTGAAATCCTATTACTTTTGAGTCTTGAAATTCCATTTTTAGAAAAATCCTTTTCTGTAAAAAAGTTCTTCAATTGAAGCAGAATGTACTTAGGAGAGTACTTGAATTACTTAAAATTTATTGGGGCTTGAGAGCTTCAGTTGAAGATATTAGACTATTTTATGATTGCAAAATCAAGTTTCATTAAGACCCAACAACCCATTTGCAAGATAAAGATACCTCAATTTTCATGTCTTCCAAGATTTCCAGTTTCCCCATCCAACTCCCCTCAATGTCACAGGATCTGGTTGGGATTTAAAATAAGAGCTCTAAAGCACAAGATCTTTCTAAATATCAAACTTTATTAAGATCTGATCACCTATTTGTAAGTTACAAATACATCCTTTTCTATTTTTTTTCAAATTACCCCATGGATGTGCTTCGTTGAAAGTCTTCTAGGGAAAGAACAGCATACTTAGCGCGTACTTTTCGGTCTTTCAATGGGACTTCAATGTAGAACACATTTGGAGGAAGCAGTTTATTCATCAACGCAGGAAGCCAGGAATTGTAAAATGATCGGTAACGATCAACGATGAGATACAAATCGACGATCCCATCAAGGTCCGATTCCGATCGGAGGCAGGAACCATAAAACAAAATTGCCTGTGTTTACCTTTTTTAGCTTTTTTTATTTTTAATTTTATTTTATATACTTTTCTTTTTCTCCTTTATTTTTGTTTTTTTTTCCTTTTTTAGTTTTTTTTGTTCTTTTTTAGTTTGGAAATAATTTTTTGTTTTTTTTTCGTTTTTTCTTTTTAGTTTTTTTTTTGGTTTTTTACTTTTTTTTTTTTTTTTCTTTTTTTTTTTTTTTTTACCTTTCTTTTTTTTTTTTTTTTTTTTTGAAGCCGTATTGCTGACGAACCGATACCGCCTTGCCGCTGTCTGCGCGTGTGACGCGGAACGCCCCATTCGACAGGCGTTCGATGTCGATACCGATACCCAAAAGCCGTGTCGCAAAGGGCGTTCCGGCAGGGAGCGCGGAGGCGTCAGCGACGACATGCCAATCGTTCAGCAGTTCCAGGTCGACACGATCTGTCTCCGGTCGGCGATCCATTCGCTTTCTCCTGAACCTCGCTGGGACTATCTAAAAATTTTGATCAGATAACTTTAAGGAAAAACGAGGCGTTGGTGGTGGTCTGGCTGCCCTCCAATCTTTTTAGTCTCTTTAAAAAACTACTTGAATGTTTAATCTGCATTCGAATGATCCCTCTCTCGACCATCTAGGACCATTGGTTCAACACGGTCACCCCTGAAAAAAAAATAAAATAAACACGCATCCTTGATTTTCCTTCTAGCGAAAAGTAAATCAGTCCCAAGGCCAGAACATGATTTGCACTTTACTGAAAAAAACTACAAATGAAAGTGCATTGTCAAACTACAAATGAAAGTGCATACATATATGATCAAATTTATTTCTTAAAATCTTAATAACTGTTTATTTATTAAAGATATAAAATAGAAAAAAAAATGTTATCAACCTCCTAGACTGTCAACCCTGAAGGCATTGTTATTTGTGCCTTGAACTATTTTGTTTTGAAATGGATGTCTCTGAACAGGATTTTACCGATTTACATGCCTGGGCTGAGGTGTTTGTGCCTGGAGCTGTCTGGATTGGTCTGGACGCTACCTCAGGCTTATTTGCCGGAGAAGGCCATATTCCACTATCGGCGAGTCCGGAGCCAGCTAGCGCCGCGCCCATAACCGGTGCGACTGATAAGTGTGAAGTAGAGTTTGAGTTTAGTAACAGCGTAACTCGAATCCACGAAGCCCCTCGAGTCACTAAGCAAAACTAACAGAAATTACTCGTTATATTAAAGGGGCATTTCCTCCTCAACGCCTCGCTCTTCGCGCTAAAGTTTGACTCTTTCTCTTAACTCTACTTCTTAAAACAGTAAAAAACAAATTTGCATTTTAATTTTTGTTTGGCTAAATGGCTTTCTCATAGATTTAATCGGACGATTTTGATAAAAAAAGGAGAGAGGGAGGAAGCCTAGTTGCCCTCTAATTTTTTGATTACTTAATTTAGTTTTTTTTTATTTTTATTTTATTTTTTTTTTTAGTTTTCTTTTTCTCCTTTATTTTTTAGTTTTTTCCTTTTTTAGTTTTTTTTCTTTTTCGGTTTTTAGTTTTTTCAGTTTTTTAGTTTTTTATTAGTTTTTAGTTTTTTTTCTTTTTAGTTTTTTTGTACTTTTTACCTTTTTTTTGTCTTTTTAGTTTTTTTTCTTTTTTAGGTTTTAGTTTTTTACCTTTTTTAGTTGTGCGACAGGTCTCAGATTCTCAGGTTAATTTTTACACGAAGAAGATCCAAAACTAGATACGTGATCAATGTAGCGATCACTGAAAGTTGGCAGGCGTTTCAGTGACCGGACCAAATTAAATTAGAATTAGTCGCTTCCTCGATTCGATCATCTGGGGGGAGTGGAGGGACGGTTACTTCGGAAATATTAGAAAAAATGAGGTATTTTTAACTTTAACTTAATTGGACAATCGTGTCTGGTAATATTCCCCTGACATTGATACATTTTGTCACAATGGGTAGATTAGTGCAGTGGACTGTGTTTGAATCCGCGAAATCTTCCATTTAGAATTACTTTTTATAGAAAAGATTGTGAATTTTTGTTGTATTGATTTATACCCCTTGCTGCCTGGGGAGGTCACAAATGATGGCACTTCCATTATCACTAAAAATGTTGAAATGAAGTTTGATTAATGGACAGTAAATTTTTTATGATTTCGTCGGTCTCATCACATTCATCTGTTTCTTCTTGCTCGGAGAGGTTTGAGATAAAGAAAGAATCCTTTCCATTCTTCTTTTTTATGATGATGAATTCTTCAGCAATGAGCTTGTCGATCGTGTTAAGAATCATTTGCGTTACTAGGCCTATGCCTGTGCCCTTGCTGGACGTCAGATGATGCACGATGGTTTCCTTGTCGGGTCTTTTGCTTTTCTGCCGAATTTCTTGGAATAAGAAAAAAGGTTAAAATGGCTTGGTAACATATTACGGTTGCAGAAATAAAAAATACGAAAGATTGTGGTATTTGGTCATCTATTTAAGGCCAAAAGAAAAGTCGGTCTAGCATGGAATAGGATAAAAATGTAAGGAAGAATTTAAAGAAAACTGAAAATTTGTAGGAGAGACTAACGATTGCAGTTTTTAATAGATTAGGGTAGATGAGCCTTGGATATTCTGCGCAGCCGTGTATGTTGTTAATTCCAATTATATAAAATTCATTAAGTTTAGTGCTTCTTATCAAAAAATACGAGCCTTGAGAAAATTTGCCTGATTTTAAAAAAAGTGGGGAAAACCCCTTAGAGTCAAGGAATCTTGATGAAAATTACACCGTCAGATTAAGCATATCCGAAAACCCAATTATAAAAGCTTCAAGCTTCCAGCTGCAAAAATATGGAATTTTGTATTTTTTTTGCCAGAAGAAAGGGGGTGGAAGTGGGTACTTCAAAATACCTTCCTAGAGGATCCTTGAGGTTTATAGTACATTCCTGAAAGTTTGATTCACATAACTTCACTATTTTTCAACAGACAAAAGCCCAACATATAGAATTTCACCAATTTTATTGTTCGTTACATGCAAAAAAATTGTGTACCTCAGACCGATCGGTTCAATAACTCCAAAACTAATGACTTACATTTTTAATGGCTTCAAAATTGTAAGATTTCCGCATTGATCGTGCCATTGCCACCACGCATAGGCGTTGTTCCGTGTTGAAAAGGAGGGGAAAAAGCTTTGGGACTTGTTCACGTATTCCGGATGGACCTGTTGAGCGCTGTGGACGAATCGACGCCTGGAGCACCGAAGTTCAACACCACTGTATCGGCTGTTGAATCTGTCCACAATCGTGACGCTTGTGAAGCAAAATGCACGCTGTGGATCGATCTGTGGGTGGCTCCTGTTTGTAGTAATTTTTGATTGTTTTTAACTTGATTTGCATATTCAATATGAGTTATACTCGTTTTAAGATTTGTTTATTCATTTATATTAGTACCTGTTGTACGTTTGTACATGTTGATGTGAAGGAGTTGGAAATTGAAAGGAAAAGCTCCCTTTAATAGCCCAAAGTAATTGGAGTGCAGCTAATCCCCCTCCCACACCCACTATTTCCCCAAACACATCCAATCGAAACTTCGCTTGTGAGTTATTGTCTTTCTCTGCCTGTATATCTGAGCATCTGTTCGTCTTTCTCTGTGTGTCTTTGTGCATATTTTCATATCTCTCTCTCTCTCCCTTTCTCTCTCCGTCCTTGGGTCTGAACGTTTGTTTACTTGTCTCTGTGTGCGGACTTTGGAGAATAAATCCTACCTGTCTGTCTCAGACTTCGGTAAAAATCCAGATGAATCTATTTCAGAATCAAGTAGGTCCCCCTTAAAAAGTTACTTTGGAGTTAGATGGCATTAAAAATAAAGAGCTATAAACAATAAGTTCCGTGTTGCGTTTTGAATCTGGCACTAATTTCTCTAAGAAGTATTAAGACAACTGGACTACTAAAACTAGCTACAATTGAGCTAAATTTGGAAAAAACGCGCCCAATGACCCGTTAAGGTGTATTTAGCAAAGAGTATAGGGAACCGCCGTCCTAGCTGAGTGGTTGGCATGCTAGGTGGCACCGCTTGAAGGTCTGCGAGCGTGAGACTCTCGCTATCCTTTGCAAGGAAACACTCGAGTTCCATCTTTTCAAAAAGGGCCACGTCGGAGAGCTCCGGATCTTCAATAAACTCCACAAAGAACTGATCGACATAATTCAGCGAGTAGTGGCTGGGTGGGTGAGCCAAAACATAATCGCCAATAAGAGTCGCAAAAGCCTCCTCACCCATCTCTTCCAACAATTTCGAATAGTTAGCACTTGGTGACCACCAACTGTATTTCCTGGCCAATCAGAATAGTCACTTTCAGGACTTGATGAGCTCATACTTATTCACTAGATAGATTTTCTCTAATATAGGAATCAACAGATTTTGTAGATTTAGGTTTTTATAAATAGAAAGCATTGTTAGAATCATAAGAATTGGTTTCTGCTAATTCTTTTTGGTTTCATAGTTTTTATGGCACTTGGTATTTACCAAGTAATAAAGCACTCAACCATTAGCTCAGGAGTGTCCTCCTGACAGCGCTAAAATCCACCGATACTATTTGCTCTCACGTACTGCAGATTTTGGTAGATCTGTATAACAAGATTATTAGTTGAATCCATGACAATAAATATCATCCCATACACATTTCAGAGATGACACAGTGTAGAAATTATGTAAACATTATAAATATTATAATATCTATGCTGTGAGCAATGACTGGCTGAGACTTTTTTTATAGAACCAAAAGTTTGAATATTATTAGAAATCGTTGTCAGAAATCGGACTTGATTCAATAGTCAAATATTTTTGAGAAAACACAGAATGAAAAGACATTAAATTGCATAAAGAGCAAAAAACTGATAATTGTAAAAAAAAATTGTATATATTTTAACAAGGGATTACAACAATTCAAAAACATTATAAAATGAAATGAAAAGTTAGAAGTTTAGTAGAAATCGTTGTTAGAAAAACATCAGGGCTAATCTAAATGTATACAACTACACTGGGGACCGTCATGGTTAGTGGACTTATTCTTCTTTTTCTTGTTGGTATTTTGGCCTAGCGTTTATAATTTTGTCTAGGTGTTTTCTATTCACTCCTCTAGTGCTCTGTACTAATCAGTGGCGATTGAACGTCTCTCTCCCTCTCTCTCTCTCTCTCTCTCTCTCTCTCTCTCTCTCTCTCTCCCTCTCTCCCTCCCCCCCCCTCTCGCCGCGAATGACCATAGGCGCCGATGACCAGCAGATCAGCTTGCGTGTCGGCGATCCGGTTTTCGATGACCGTACCAATATCGATGCCGCCCGACGGCTGTGTTTCAACCACGACATTGGCTCCATGGCGGGCCAGCGCCGCTGCGATTTCGGCGCCTGCAACCGGTGCATCCTGCTTGTCATCGTCGCGAGGGTCGACGGAAAACACCTCGACTTCGTTTGCGGCCAGGATAAGCCGGACCTGGCAACGGCTGCAGAACAGGACGGCGCGCTGCCATTGGACGCATTGCTTCCGCCGGGTCGGGTCTTTGCGCACCCTGTTACCGCGGCGGAACTCACAGCCGCACAACAGAAACACCCGGTCACCCCGACGGACGCGCTGCCGCGGGGTATATTGGTCGCCGACCTGAGCCTTGCCAGCCGCTTGCTGAAGCAACCAGATACTTTGAGTTACCTGCTGGTGCTGCCGAACTTTGATGCTTCTGCTCCTTTTTGTAAAGTGCTGCATCTTTTTACTCAATTCCTGAAATAGATGGGAGTTAGATCTTTTAATTTGTTTTGCCAATGTAATGAATGCCTACAAAACTCTCCCTGCATCAACTTAAAGGTAGCTAATAGTTAAAAAAAATTTAGTTTTCTTTCCTTTTTTCATACATTTCGTCTGTTGCTCCCTCCCTATGTAAAATTACTATATAAATTAAGATCGTAGATACATTCTGTCAATCATCTATCAGAAACATGTCCAGAATTCTTTGGGGTTACTTCATCTCGCGTATATGGAGAATCTATTTTAATGCATATTATAGCGTTAATTTGGCTATCTACTGGAGCTCAGTTAAAATTAATATGAGTGTGTTTTTTAACATACATAATCAAGCCAATCCCGTCACTCGGTGCTGAAATCCCATAAATTTTTAAATGTGAAGCTAATCGATTTGGCATCAACAGTGTTTTTTCCACGGGGAGAATTTTCTGCGGAGAGGGAAGTTTTTGGGGTGAAATTTCCAAGGGAAATTTTACACTGGCGGTAGACTCTAGCCAGAATACTATACGAAATTCTTTTTATTAGTCTTACTGTCTCTTTCCCGACTCAGTTTTATATGTGGACACGTTCCGGGGAAATTTTCAGTGGAGTTGGAACTCTATGGAGGATATTTTTACGGGGTAATATTTTCCGTGGATCAATCCACCCAAATATCCCCACTTTCCGAAAAAACCGCGGAGGTTAGAGCCTTACCACTTTCTAGGAAAAAAGCTGAAATTGGGGTGTTAGGAAAAAAAAAAAAAAAAAAAAAAAAAAAAATTCGACAAAACCAAAGTGTTGCTCTCGCAACACAATTAGTTCATAATTTTGCACCTTCTCAATACCAACCAGTCACAAAATATAGTTGTGTTTTTGTATAAGGGTTGCATATAGTTGTGTGTTTAATCCTGCCTAGCCCAATGTAAAGACTATCAGCTGGGGAAGAGAATGGGAGACCACCCCTGTAAGTGTGCTCACTCCCCAGGACATTGCTCACTCTGACTGGGCAATAGGCTACACTCGAAATTGAGTATACCACAAAAAAGGTCTCATGGTGCTGTAAACTATGGACACTTATTTTGAAAATCATCTAGGCCTACTTCCAATTTTCTAAATTTCTTTGTAAAGTAGCGAGGTTGGAATTTGAATCGAAAGGATGCAACATAACATCACGTATTCATATAGTTAATGAAAAGAAGTTGAAAAAGCTTGCAAAATGTAATAGCTACTGTTTTAGGGTGGAATGACGAGCATTCATAGGCGAGTTTGCCTTTTTTGGAATTGGGGTAAGATCTCCAGTTGTGACGGAAGAAGGCACATTCCTTTTGATATTAAGAATCTGCATTAGAAGACTGACTTGTTTTAGCCAAAAATGTGCAGAAATAAAGTCAAATAATCTTCCAACCGTAAAACTACCACAAATCACTATCAATGAGTAAATGAAACTCAAAACGAACAGAAACTAGAATAAATAGCCAAGTCGAAATCAAAACAAGGAGAACAAGTAGGGCTGATAACCTCATGCCTTCTGAAGACCAGAACATAATTTTCGCTTTACTGAAAACAAAATATGTTTCAAATGTTTTAACTTTTTTTTTACTCTCTTAACTTAATTGACTACCCCGTTTACCACCAAAATATGTCCAAAGCAATTATAGATACGGAATTTATTTCAATCATTCATGCTAAAGAAAATATTATATACACGGCCGCGATCTTAGTTCAAGACGAGAATGGTAAAGAAGTGTACGCTGAAACGTGGTACCTTATTTTTATTTCAGGCGGGGTCTTCTTTTTCTTCATGAAATAGTGCTTTGAGAGGGCCCTCACGACTCTCATAAGGGGGGATAAAACACAACCCTGCTTAACTCCTGATTTATTACGAAACCAGCTGCTAACCTCAGAAGTGTCATTCTCGTACAAAGCACTAATCATTTTATTGTTTGTCAGGTATATCATACAAGAAAAAAACCTTTGCTAAAGCTCTTCTATCAACAGAATGGAACGCTTGCTCATAATCTGTAAAACTCAGGACCAAAATGATGACTCATGTACTTTTAAAATATTAACCTACTTATCAATGGCGAAGTTTTATTTCTTGGTTCTCTCTTTGTTAAAAATAGGAAGAAAAATAAACTCACAGACTGTATGTTCATGGTAACTTCAACAATTTTACAAGATACTGTTCAGTTTTATCACTATGAAACTGCGAATTTAGGGTAAGCCAATGGTTAATCAAGTGCGAGATCACGACACATGACACTATCCCAGAAATTTTAGAACACTACAATTATCAAACAGTTCGTGGTGCCGACCAAAAATACATAAAAGACAGACAGACGGAGAGACAATACAGATAGACAAACTAGAAAGACAGACAGAAAAGACAGACAGACAGGCTAGACAGACAGACAGATAAACAGACTTTTCAGACAGACAGACAGACAGATAAACCAGACAGACTGAAAGACAATACAGACAGAGAGACCGGACATACAGATAAACCAGAAAGAACAGAAAGACCAGACAAAGAGACCAGACGGAGGCAAAATATTTTTATAATGAGAAACAAAGTCACATAGCCGAAGAGACGAATTAATTGGACGTGAACACTTTACACTGTTTTTAACACGACAATGAAACATATCAACACAATAAAATTGTTCCAATACGGTATGTGTTATAAATGCAGGACTGAAACATTGCTGTGCTGTTAGAGAGATCTCAATTGAGTGCAGACACAGGACAAGAAGATTTGACAGTGACAGTGCTGTGGCCTGTCCAATTTGCTTTGCCGAAGCTCAACCTCATGGGTCCAATATCTTTATCTTGGTTCGCAGACTTTACTTTCTATTTTTCCATTTTTTTCAACTGCAAAAAAGAGGCCTTTCGGTTATCGGGGATTTTTTCCAATTTGCTTTGCCGGAGCTCAACCTCATGGGTCACGCAGTTTGCCTCGGTTAAAATATTACCGTGTAACTCAGGCAGTTCCAATTTCGTGGTATTTGGATCAATAGCAAGACAATTATTGAAGTTGTTTATTTGCATATAAACTACCAATGCTAAATTAGTTGCTCATAGCTTGTTTTCGATTCTTCTTTCTTTTTTATTTCATAGCACACCTTAATTTTTCTTTTTTACTCCAATCTCTAAATCAGCCTTGGTTGGAAACCCTGTCTATGGCTATTGTGAAGCACGGATATATAATAGATAGGTAAGAATGGGTTACCCTCAAAAAAAGAAAAGGTAAGGACGGCGACTTTCTTTTCGCTCACAAACTTCACAACATCGCCAACGGTGCGAAGTTTTTCTGCTTCTCCTTCAGAGATCTCAAAGCCAAATTTCTCTTCAAAGGTCATAATAAGCTCTGTAAGATCTAAAGAATCGGCGTTAAGATCTTCCACAAAAGACTTGTCAGCTGAGACCTCATCTTGATCCACTCCGAGCTGTTCCACAATAATATCAATCACTTCCTGTTCTATTGACATAGTGTTGTTGTTGTTGTTTTTGTTTTTTTCGTTTTTTTGGTTTGGTGGGGGGGGGGGGGGGGGGGGGAGTACTTTACTACTGGTAACCAACTTGATTCAGGTTATGTTTCCCAATAATAAATACTTTCATATTAAGAATTGACAATTGAGTAGCTTACATTTTTCTGGATGAATCACAAAATCTCCTTAGTGGGTCGGATACTCTCCCCTACCACAAGATTTTGAAAAGCAACCTTTAAGAAGGAGGGCGGTATCCACCCTCCCACCACTCTGAATCTCAAAAAAAGGCACTAAAACTTCTGATTAGTAATCCAACCAGCCCCCTCTGAATTGTATACAATCGCCCTTTCTATATACACCTTATATTTATATAAACCTTAACCCTTGCCCTGAGGGCTCTAATGGGGTTTTCGTCCTCAAATACTTAATTTCCGGACCTTTCAGGGTAAAATTCTAAAAGGGCCATTGGTGTCCGTGAAGCATATATCCAAATTTATTAATTAAACGAAACACATTCAATAATCCGGTTTCATTGCTACAGAGAAAATTTAATGCTGATAGAATACATCGGACTTGTAAATTCGGGTTATGTATTCGCACATTACGGGAGTTGGGGTAAGGTTAGGTTCATTTAGGTTAAATTTGGGGCACTGTTTAAAAACTTTAATTCAACCCCAACCCCTAATGAGCAAATGTGTAGCTCAAATTATGTCAGGGACTTGCACAAATTGACTTGATAGAGTCATTTTCCCTGATTCGACCATCTGGAGGGCTGAAGGAAGAGGAAAAATTAGAAAAAATGAGGTATTTTTAACTTACGAATGGGTTATCGGATCTTGATGAATTTGATATTTAGAAGGACCTCTCAGAGCTCTTATTTTCAATCCCGATCAGCATTAAGCCTCGGATTTTCTTTTTAAATCAATCTTTTGATTCTTATAATTTTCAGTTCTCATGGAATCATCATTGAAAGTACGACAAACATTTTCCTCCCATACCATTGCCGTATTGACCATGATCGGTGTTGCCGTTGGATTAGGCAATGTGTGGCGCTTTCCCTATATGATGGGCCAATTCGGTGGCAGCGCTTTCCTTTTTGTTTTTTTAATATTTGTTGCGCTTTTCGCTATTCCGGCGGTTATGGGTGAATGGGCGTTGGGGCGAAAGACACGGAAAGGTCCTAATAAGATTGCTGCCAGTCGCATTTACCACTTTGGATTTTTCCTAAATATTCAAATGTTTCAGTTGGGAAGTTGTTAGCAAACAGTAGCTTTACCTTACTTCTTCAGAGGGGGGAGGGTGTAGGGCGGAAGACCACGGGCTTTATTAAACCTATACCTGAAGACGTAAAATTGGTGGTTAGCCTTAAATACATTAATCCTTGTCAGAATAATATGTTTTATTGTTTTTTTTTTGGATACTACTGTCATCTCCAGCAGCTTATTGCTGGTAATGGTATTAAAATTCAAGCGCCAGCACTTATATTGATGATTGTTTAATGTGTGTTTATTGTTTATATGTGTTTAATGTGTGTTATTGTTTATATTTATATGTTTATATATTTATATGTGTGTGTTTATTGTATATTTTAAATTCACCAAGCCGTATGTGTATCAAATAGTTATTTTTCTTCACTACCGCTTGAATATCACCGAAGAACGGAGATTTTAATCCAAGCCCCCTCTGGGGTGATCAGTGATATAATAATTAACAAAGGTTGCGATATTAGACTAAATGCTCTTTAACTTTTTTTTTATGTTTTGCTGTTTCGTAAAACACTGAATCAGTAGAATTGTGGCGTCAGGCATGCCTCAACTGTCGGAACTTTATGGTTCTACACCTAACAGTTGATATGATACCAAACTTTGTTCAAGCCTGTTGCTTTACTACCTCCATCCTAATCTATTCAAAACCTCCCTCTTTATCCCCCTCCCCCGGAAGTTTCTATTTCCCTGACGATCTTCGGCAATCTGTCATCCTTCATTCGCAGAACATGTCCTAATCATCTGAACTTTTCTCTCATTATGGCCCTAGAAAGTGGGATTGAACCACCCTTTTCGAACAGCCTAATAATTGAATTAAAGTCAGTCATCCGGGTACCCAAAACAATCCGTAGGCAATTTGTGGGAGAGGTAGAGAATTTTCTGTCAGGAGGGAAGTTTCCTGGAAAATTTTGAAAAAATTACATTGGGGAATTTACCAGAATTCATATATGGAATTTGTTTTATTTGTCTTACTTTCTCTATGGCGACTTAATTTTGTATGTGGAGATTTCCTGGAGGAAAAATATAAAGAAAATTTTCTCCGGGGTTGGAGGTGTCTCAAGAGATTTTTCTGCGTCAGGGAAATTTTTCACGGGCGCCGGCAGATAGAAGTGCATCCTGTCCACGTAAAATAGATAAAGTAAAAGGCCCTAATGCATAACCACACTTCACAGGAAAAGACGATGAGACTACATCATTTCAAACAGCTTTAAGGGACATGTCGCAAAGATAGCTCTCAAACCATCTCAGACAAATTTCATTTATTCAAAGACTTCTCATTAGATGAAGCAACACTTGGTAGTCAACCGTGTCAAACGCTTTCTAATGTCAAAGTGTACTCGATGAGCTCCAGTCCTTCCTCGCCCAGAACATCGAAGACCGGAACCTTGCGGGGGATATAGGGGAATTGAACCAGCTTGGGCTGGCTGCGCGCGGCCCGCCGGGCATCACGCCCGCCGCCACCCCGGCGCCGACCGCCGCGATCACGTTCTTCCATCACCTGCGTCAAGACATCATCCGACATCGCCCGCTCCCGTGCCAATAGAGGCTACCTGGGGAAAAGTCTTACGTCCTTTACAATTGGGAAGCTACAGAGTCCTCCACAAGAGTCTTGGTAGTAATGGTTACTGTGATTTTAGTCGAGAAGCTGCCTACACTGATATACCGAAGAAAAAGGGATGATACGATTTTAACCAAAAATTTCCTATCTAAAAACAACCTTCCCGGTCTCTTTGCAGAGCCCTTGCATTCTGGTATTAGAGGACATTCAATGAAGCTCCCTATGCAGCATTCCACGAGTAGACATTGCCCAACACCGAGGTCGCGCGCCGCATGTGGGCCGACACCGCCAAGGCCCTCCAGCTCGACCTGCGGCCGCGGCCCATCATCCGGGTGCTCAAGGAAAAGCGCGCGACCTTCGCCCAGACTCCCGAGGCCCTGGTGCGCCGCGCCCCCGCCCGGACGGTCTGGCGCAACCTCTTCCTGGCCGGCGACTGGACCGACACCGGCTACCCGGCAACCATCGAGTCCGCGGTCCGCTCGAATGCCCCAATCATCTGGAGGCGAAAATATCCAGGATTTTTGGTTCTAGCCTAAGTATGGCAAATGGCAAGTGTTCATTTTTGCTTATTCAGATTGGTCCATTTTAAGATTATTTAATGTTTGATTGCAAAAAAGTTTGCTGTCGTTTATATATATTATTTGTTACTTATGGAAGTATTGTGAATATAATAATAATAGTAATTTATTCCTCACACCTCTCAATATAAAATTTCCACAAAAACGAAAGAAGCACCAACAATCGGTGTCTAGCCCCCATTTAAGGCGCCAGTTAAACAAAAAATTAAGTGCTGCTCTGTTTGTTTGTTATTCTGTCCATTGGATTTGCAGCTAAACTATTCAAGGTAAAAACATGAAATTTCTGCAAAATAACTTTGGAACCGCTAGAATAAATTTGAAATATGAAGTCATGATTATAAACATGTGAATTCAAAAGACTCGGTCTGCCTACCTTCGTTTCCAAAATGTTTCAAGCGTTTTCTTTCGTAGCTTTTCCGGTTGGGCAGCAACACGAGCATTGTATTGTTTATTGGATAACCATGTTTCATCGTAGATAATCTTCGGTTGAATACGAAACGATGAAAAACGTCTCGGTTCTGGTTGAGTATTTTCTTGACTATTCTGACGAAAACTCGAATAACGAATGAGTTTATGTATTAAACTACGAAAGAGATTTTATTTAGCAAATACATACAGACCCTTGTGAAACCCCTATGTTTTTTTTAAGGAAAATACTGCTTGTGAGTGTACTGTTTGTGATATAAGTAAAAAGATTCAGATTGGCTATCCAAAGATTGTTGCAAACAGAGAGAAGTATAATAGACGTGCGCTGGTCAAACTTTATTCTATTTTCCGTGATCATTCTGTCCTTTATGCTTCAGGTCTTTTCCTCTTTCTTAATAATGGTAATTTAAAAAGAATTCGGAGTCTTTTAATATTAAGTTGTTATAAAATGGGCTTAAGGAAATATCTCCCGTATCTCTATTTATAGCCAAATTTCTGTCTATATGGGTTTTTTTTTTTACCTCAATTGCCTCTTTAAAAGATTGTGGTAGGCCGTTCAGGGTAAATATTAAAGTTGCCTCTTCAAAAAAGAACTAAATGGTCAGGATTTATATATATATATATGCTGGGCCAGAGCTGAATCAAAGTTGTCATTTTTGATGAGCTTAAATAAAGTCAAATAGTTTGCTAGCGTAGGGCTACCATAAATCGATATCCATAAATCATCCGAAACGAACAGAATTGACAGTAAATAACCAACTCGAACTCAAAACTGGCAAAAACTGAGAGGAATAGGGCTGACCCCACCCTCGTACCTTCTAATGACTAGAACGGAATTTGCACTTGCCGAAAACAATAGAACAATGCATCCAAATTATTTTTAGTTGTAGTTGTAAATCTTTAACCGGAATTTGAGGTGTTATAAAATACCACTAAATGAGCCACTCCTGTTTTGACGAACTGTGTTTTTCCCTTTTTTATTTTCTTTCTCCAACTTTATATTCTTTGCTTCTGTGGGTTATTAATAATAAAATAGACTAGTTAATAGGTTAAGGTTTGTTTGTGTGTTTTTACTAGCGGAATAGTTGTCAGACTTAATGTCATGTGATCAAACAAAATATAGCTTATAAGTTATGTAAATATAATTAATTGCAATGGTGAGAACAATCATCATTTAAAGGTATTTTCGGCTGGCTTTTAAAGATGATACAACTAGTGTTTTTGCTAATACATTTATCTGATCTTGTTTTCCTGAGATTAAATTGAGAAAACAAACTTTTTCCGATGGAAATAATGAGCGAAGTTGAAACTTAAAACGAGGAAAAATTATTACCGCACCGCACTATCTATCATACATCAATAAGACAAATTTGGAGATAGAAAATCATATCAAGTTCCATATACCAACGCAAGAGAAGCAATGATGGAAGTTGAAACCGACATCAAAGAGGGAGTAGATATTGTAATGATTAAACCTGCTCTGTCATATTTGGACCTGATTGCAGAAACAAGAAAAAATTACAACATTCCAGTGGCAGCATACAGTGTTTCTGGAGAATATGCATTAGTAAAAGCTGCATCTCAATTAGGATATGTAAATGACCAGGACAAGCAAACACCCTCCAAAACGCATAGGCACAGAAAGTGAGGGAAACAAAAACATATACAAACACACATTCTTACACACAAAAACAGACAAAGACAAACACTGGGATAAGCACACAACCGCGCAGACACACAAACACAGGGAGTGAAAGAGACAAAACAAATACAAACACACAGATTCAGACATACAAATAGACAAAGACAGACGCAAGGACAAGGAAACGCCCGCCCAGGGAAAGATCGGCTGTTAGCTCATAATCATCTTCGGCAGTGAGGGGTTTGCAAATTCTGCTATTTGGTGTACCTATTATTTGTTTCTAGTGTATTTGATGGTAAGACCGAGTTGGTTCCAGTGGTAAGACATGTAGGGGACTTGTAAGTAATAATTGTCTGTTAGGCTACAATCATCTTCAGTGAATAGGGGTTTGTAACTTTTGCTAGTTGGTGTAACCTACCCATACTCACTGTACATGAGAATCTGAAAGCAACTATCTACAAGACATGAAAGTTATTATTTTTCCAGAGAAGCATGGTCATGTAAGTTTTCATTCATAGTCTGTAATAAAGTTGTTTTTCAGTTTTCATTCATAGTCTGTAATGTTCTACCGTGTCGGTCCAAACAGGGCCAAAATGTTATTCAAAAAAAAATTTTGGAAGCTACTGAATGCACTTATATACAGCCTTCCTGTCTTAGAGGCAATTATTTCTTTGGGTCTAGTCTGTCCAGGTTCCTAGTCGAAGAGTACTTTGAAAGAAAAACCTTTTCTTTATTTCGTCACTCAGTTCTATCAAGTATTTTGTGCATGTTGTCTTGAAAGCAGTTGCAGCTGATAACAAAATGTTATGTTGATAAATAGGACCTCTACACGACTGCCACAATCTACTTCTTTCGTATCTCGGAAATGATGTGGGTCCTTTATGTGCTCAGAGATGATTCTGTTAAATTGTTTAGTACCATACGTTAAGAGCATAAGTTTCGATAATTTTACATCTTCTTTCTTTTTTTGTTATTATTAATATTTGGCATCCGCTACTAGCTGAGTGATTAGGGCGCTAGACACAAAATACTTTGTCCTTCAGGACAGGGGTCCGAATCGTGGTCTCCCTGGTTATTTGGTTTGCAACAGGGGTCGGTGGCGTGACTCTGTAAACTCAGTCACAGTCGACCAAGCTCTAAGAATGCCTAAACATAACGAAAGGTATTTGCATTTTTCCTCTAACCACTCTTCCTGCATGAAAAGAGGAGTAGTTATTTCTTTGGTTGACCGAGTTATAAGAATATGCTCGGAGCCTCACATAGTCTCCGAATTGAACTATATTAAGGATATTTTATTTTGCATTGGATACCCCAAAATTACTTGAAACCGTTATAGAGAAAAGACAAAAAAAAAAGGCAGAAAAGTCATCAACTTCACGTATATAAGGAGGTTTGCCTCCTCGTCAAAATGTTACTCTTTAATTTTCCCAATGCCTTAAGAATGACCCCTGAATCCCAAAGGCCGTAAAATAAATAGTTAAAATTACTAAAATACCTAAGGGTAAATAGCGAGGTATTAGGAGGTGAGCCCCTAATATGCGTAATAGTTTCTGTTCGTTTTAATTTTTAATGCTGTTTCTTAGTTTCAGTTGAAAAAAAAATGTTTCATATTGATTTCGTCCGGCTGCACCGACTGGATGATGCGGATGATGTTGGTGCTGTCCGTCAGGTCGCCGTAGTGCAGCACGTAGCTGGCGCTGTCCACGTGGGGATCCTGATAGATGTCCTCCACACGCGCGGTGTTGAACGACGACGAGCGGCGTTTGATGCCGTGGACGATGTAGCCCTTCTCCAGCAGCAGACGCGCCAGGTAGGCGCCGTCCTGCCCGGTGGCGCCCGTGATCAGCGCCTTTGTGATTCAGGTGTTATTATTAAAGAGTTGGAGCAAAATTCGAACTTTAGTGTAAAGAACGAGGTATTAACGGGGGGAGGGGTGAACCCCCTCATATAGGAAAAAAAAAATACGAATATAGAAGTTCGTTACGTAAGTTAATTGTAAGCTACGTATATTTATTACTAATAAAACATTCGTAAATAAAATTAAAAGTTCAAGTGGCCTTTTTAAGTAGCCAAAAAAAATTGGAATTGCCTTTAACATGACCGATGCATGTCACAGGTCCTTTCTGTTCCTTTGAGTATATAGTTTTCAGTTTATTCTTGGTTAGCGGCTGACCTGGTTCCGGAACGACTTCTATAATGTCCATGATCATTACCTAAAGTAAACAAAATGAAACATTTTTCTGATATAAACATTATAAACCACACATGTCATAATGGAAAAATGATAAAGACCACTTACATCCAACACTAAATGCAACATTATCTACAGAAAACCAACGCAAAACAATAGATATCTTCATTTTAAATCAAATCCCCCCTCAAAGTCAAAAGAACAGTTGTAACTTCTCTCGTTGATAGTGTCCTGTACATTTGGTCCGATTCTCACATCACACAGAAACAAATTTTATCAGAGATATGCTTTTTGGAAACGGGTATCGCATTCTTTTTATAAATAAAACAATTAGCCTTAAACTAAAAAGACACTCCCATAAAATCGGGCATTGGGCTACCGGTCTTGTCCACAAAATCGATATCTCCCAAGTATGCTTGGATATATTCGGGTGCGCGAGCAAGTTCGCCGATCGCCGAGTTCAATGCAGTCAACAGAACGGCATCCGAGATGATTACTTCACCCGGGTTCAGCCGGAAGCCAGATTGCGCCGACGCGGCCTCAGGCGGACACCATCCAACCAAGACGAGCGCCAAGAGATTCGCGGCGAGATACCCGGTGCCCGCGATGATTCTGACATTCGCCTGTACCGGCTCGCGGCCGCCAACGCTGGTATACTCGCCCTCTTGCAGGACCCGCAGCAGGCGGGTCTGCGCTTCCGGCGGCATGTCGCCTATCTCATCGAGAAACAACGTGCCGCGGCGCGCTTGCTCGAAACGCCCTGTCGAGCGATTCGCCGCGCCGGTGAAGGCCCCCTTCCCGTGCCCAAACAGCTCGCTTTCGATCAACTCGCGCGGGGGCCCGAAGACGGGGCCGCGGGTGACAGTCGAGCGAGGGATCTCCAAAGCCTGGCGGCTTCAGCTACGAACATCGTGATTGCCGCGTCTCCCTGCTGTAGGTCGTGACTGCGGCGTCTCGCCGCAGAACCTGGCAGACAACGGCGCCGGTCCGAAACCGGGTTCGTGGGTGACAGTCGCGCGCAGGATCTCCAAAGCCTGGCGGCTTCAGCTACGGACATCGTGATTGCCGCGTCTCTTTATGCGTTCCATCAACTGAAAGACGCGATTAAAGTGCTGTATTTTTAATACCAGTGTTGTAATATAGAATCATCTCTTTATTTATTTTCTATGTCACGAACAAGGAGGAATATTTTAATGTTTGTCCACGATCGAACATCTTTAATTAATAAAGTTATGCTTAACGATCTCATTAGAAAAGGTGGGGTTCCTGTATATTTCTTCAAAGCCAATGACAAGAGTCCGATTAAAGAAGGGCAAGCTCTTCGCCTTCGACGCCTACAAGCCGACCGGCAAGCCGGAGCGCGGGATCTCGGAGCACCTGCGCGACCCGAACGGCGTGTTCGTGTTCCCGTTCGTGTTCGAGCTCGGCCGGCGCAACGGGATCTGGTTCGAGCGCTACGAGAACACCAAGTCCTACGGCTTCGCGATCTACACGCTCAGCGACGCGCCCTACAACGGGCCGCGCCCGCAGCCGCCGCCGCCCCAGATTTGATGCATAGTAGTTTATCTACATAACTAACAAGCGTTACAATAAATACACAGCAACTAGAGTAAAAGACATGGACATTCGTAGTTGTTGATAAAAAACCATGAATAACATCAATAGATGGGCTGTAATGAATTGTATTTGATGCATAGTAGTTTATCTACATAACTAACAAGCGTTACAATAAATATACAGCAACTAGAGTAAAAGACATGGACATTCGTAGTTGTTGATAAGTTGTCACCACTAGTGATTTATCACTATTTCTAGTAGTTTTTATATGTTGCCTCAATAAAGAAAAATCAGTAAATTAGCACTCTGATCACTAGATTATTGAAGAAACGTCTTTCGATTTTTATTTTAATTGGCTGGCAACCCTGCACCAAAGGCCAGTTTTGCCCCAATTTGACTAGAGAAGCCACATGTGGCTAACGCAAAACTTTATGTAACACAACTAGTAACTGTAAGACTAGGGTTTAACCGCGGGAGCATAGTGATTTGGCCTTTGGAAAATTTTGAACAATATGACAATCTAATAATTTTGACCGGATGCATTTGGGGGAAAATATTGCGGAAGGAGGGGGCTAATTGCCCTTTGATCTCTTTTGAGTCTTAAAAAGGAGCTAAAACTTTTCTCTTTCAGAAAAAACTTGTATATTAATAACGGGCAAATTGTGGACGTTAGATCTCTTGCCCTGGGGGCAGTTGCTTCACCTGAAAGCCCTTGATCTTTTTGGACACTAAGGATTAAGTATGCCCTCTTTCCCAAGAACTAATAGCATATGTAAACCATAGGGGAGTCATATAGCTTACAGCTCTTGCTCCAAGGGCTGTGAAGGCTGAGATCCCCAGACACATAGACACTGGACTATTTAACTATTTTGAACAAAATAGCTATCGAAAGATTTTTATTGGATGTGTTTGGGAAATTAATAGGCCTAGGATGTTTTTTCATTTAGATTTATGGCACTGAATCCTTTATTTCAAGTATGATACAGCAATCATAACCTAGACAGCTGCATCTTAATCCTACTCCCCATTATATATTTTAAGATTCTTTCTAGTAATTAATTTGACAAGAAATTTTACAAATTTTTTGAGGGCTTTTCTATTGAAAGATACCTACTAGCTTAATCAGAAAGCTAATCACCTCTTTAGCAGTTAAGTCCCTGTAAAATCTGGCTGGCCCTATATCGTCATGGAACTGGTCGATGGCGTATCGATCGTCGAATATTGCGAGGACACCCAGCTCAGCTCGCGACACCGGCTGCGCCTCTTGCTTGGCATCGTCGATGCGGTGGCCTACGCGCACTCGCAGCTCGTCGTGCATCGAGACATCAAGCCGGCGAACGTGCTGGTCAACGCCAACGATGAGGTCAAGCTGCTGGACTTCGGTATCGCAAAGCTCCTGGAGCCTACATTAAAGTGATTAGTGCTATGTACGAGAATAATACTGCTGCGCTTAAGGTAGGAAGTGAGGTTAGCAGCTGGTCTTGTATTAAATCAGGAGCTAAGCAGGGTTGTGTTCTATCCCTCTTTATATGGATTATTCTGATGGACTTTGTCTTAAAGAGCACAGGAAAGGCAATGGGAGACCACGGAATCAAATGGGGAAGAAAATGTCGCCTGGACTTGGATTATGCTGATGATTTAGCTCGTGGCTCATCATCGCCAGGAAATGCGACTTGGCCTCGTTGGCCGCGTCCGCCTTGGTGCTCTCGCTGGCGTACATCTCGGCCAGTTCCGCCAGCCGCTGGGATTGTTCCTCCACCCGCGCGCGGGATTTCTCCAGGTCGCTGATATAGTGGTTCAGGATCTCTTCGTTCTTGCGCAGCTTCTCTTCGTTGCGCTTCAACGCGTCGATGTCGGAATAGACCCCGACCGCGCCTTGAGCAGTAACTATGATAAGCCATGTCTTGCAAGCGTCTAGTAATACAGCTTGGACTGTCTACTCTACAAAAAAAATTTCTCCTTTTGCTCCACCACATGGCTTCACAATAAGCCAATTTATATTAATTTCTTGATATTTTCGATTGGCCCTGTACCAAGCCTAACCCGCCGACGAGCATAGAGGCTGAGAGCCATTACTTTAATCTTGTAGTCACTGATAACGAACCTAATAGTCACCTTTGATTAGGACACTAGAGCTTTCTATGAAGTGCCTATGAAGCTTTCTGGAGAAAAAGAAATATAATAAAAATGCACTGAAGCCTTATAGCTCTTTAATGTAGGTTATACTATAGCATTGCCTCTGATTTTATCGAGCTTGCTACATTAAATAGTTCTGAATGACAATACTACTTGAATGATTCTAGTTACTTAAGCATACATTGTGGGATATGTGCCCCACTCCCTAAATTCCGACCGTGGCCTATCTCACGGCCCTCGGAACGGAAAAGCGTGAACAGATGCGGGTCCAAGGGGTCATCTATGGCTTGGGGGCTGAGGCGCTATTGGTCGCACATTTGGGCTCTGGCGTGATGCGGGCGGAAACGGCTCCGTTTTCATTTGCCCTGATCCCCCCGGCGATCCTTGGCATGTGGTTTGGTGGAAAACTGCAGGACCGCATCAACCAGGCGACGTTCCGACGGGCCACGTCATTGTGACACCCCGGGTGACACTTCGGTCGATTGTTTGATTGCGACATCAACTTCCGTCGCGGTTATCAGGCGCACGGTCGGTGCATGAACATCGCCGGTACGCGTGATCAGTTCGGCAAGGCCGCCGCTAAACAGAAAGAAGATGCAAAGAATGCCAAAGAACACGCCGCTCCCGGCGATTGGCAGCGAGCTTGTACCGCCGATCAGCATGCTGGCGAATTGCCAGGAGAGTCGAGGACAAGCTGCTTTCTTTTTTACATTTTGTTTTAAATGAGGCAGAATAAACAATAAATATTCAAAATACAATAGAGGTAGAGAATATCGGGAGTTACCAAGTAAATGATGACTAAAAGGGATATAAAACAGTAAAATTCTATATAGATAAATAGCAATAAAGATGGTAGAATTTAAGACAGCCAAAGGAAAATGAAGATGATAAAATACAACAATAAAATGAATTGGGCGCATGTGTTTTGCATAGAAGGAACTCTCCATGGAGAATTTTTTAAGAAGGAGGGAATTTTTCTTGGAAGGGAGCCAGATTTACCAGCATTATTTGAAAAATGATTAGAAATTGAAAAAAGACAAGTTTTTCTATTTGAAAATAAGGAGCAACATTAAAACTCAAATCGAACAGAAATCATTCCGTATATGAAAGGTTAACCCCCCTCCTCAATACCTTGCTCTTTACGCTAAATTTTGACCGCGGCGTTGCAAAAGGCGGTACGGCGCTTAACTTTGGGTCACATGGCCTAAAGGCGCAGGAAGCAGAACGTGTGACAGCACGCCAGATTGAGGCGGCTCGTCGTGCGATGACCCGTCACATGAAACGTGCCGGTCGTGTATGGATCCGTATTTTCCCGGATATTCCTGTCACCCAGAAGCCTGACGAAGTTCGCCAGGGTAAGGGTAAGGGTAGCGTTGAATACTGGGTCGCGCGTCCGCCGCGTTGGAAGCGCGGGTCGAAGAACGCACACACGCGCTGCAAAACGCCCAGGACGAGCTGGTCGAAGCCTCAAAGCTTGCAGCGCTCGGGCGGCTTTCCGCTGGGGTCAGCCATGAGCTGAACCAACCGCTTGGCGCGATCCTGAACTTTGCAGATAACGCCCGCAAGTTCCTGAAAAAAGATATGCCCGATCACGCTGCCGAAAACCTGACACTGATCTCAGGTCAGGTAAAACGTAGGCTATACTAACCATAATTTATTCATATTTTAGAATTAAAATAAGTTTTTGAATTTTTAAAATAATCGGTTCGAATTTCCAAACCATTTATTTCGATGAAGAAAAAAAATATATTCAAAATAATATATTTTATATCTTGACTTATAAAAGCTCACTTAATATTCTGAGGTGATAACTTTCGTGTTGACCAGGTTCTGAAATCGAATGCATATTTAAATTGTAGTTTACCTACAAAGAGAAAGAAAACAGAGTTATTATTCATTCCTTAGAAGCTCTTTATATATCATCATTATTATTTGATAATAACCTATTCATCGTTATTATTACTTAATAATTATTCATGTTGCTATTTATTATTATCATTATTTATTATTATCATACTTGTAATCACTTCAGATGTATTATTATTTTTTAGTTCAATTAACTTGGTTCTGAACAGGAGGCCTTATGTTTAAGAACAGAAAGTAAAATTACTTCTTCTGTTTCCACATACTTCATCAATTGCCTTCACTATAAGCTTGCAGTCTTCCGTTACATCTTTAACAATAAATTCCTCCTAAACAAACAAAGGAAGTTACCCATAGTAAAACACAAATAAAAGAGAAAAAACATTGAATATTTGTTTCATTAGAAAATCTCTATAGTTTCTTTAAGAGCCGAATCTGAATTAAATAGCTCTCTCAGTACAATGATGAATTCCGTTCAGCATAATTGAAAAACCTAATAATTATGTCTTTAGGGACGAATTAATCCCCCACAGTCCCTGGGAAGGGGCTGCAAGTTACAAACTTTGACCATTGTTTATATATCGCAATGGTTATTGGTAAGTGTACAGACGGTTTCAGGGGGGGCGCAGGATTTTCTAGCATTTAAAACGAAAATAAAATATTATGTATATTAGGGGGCTCGTCTCCTCCACAATACCTCACTCTTTACCCTCCCCTCAATTTGTTTCTAAACTGTTATATATTCATCATATTTTGTTTCATTCCATTAGCATAATTTTATTTCATTTCCCCCTCCTTCCCCTAATGTGCAAATATATAGCCCAAATTTGTTTCTAAACTATTATACATTCATCATATTTTGTTTCATTTCATTAGCATTCATCGAACTTCACTTCCCGAGTGTCTTTTATATAACCGATAAGTACAAAATATGTTTTCTCAAAATTGGTGACCATTACTAAACTAAAACAAGAAACGGCTCGAGTAGGGTGGACGTATTACAAGCTTAGAAGAGGCAAGAAATTTATTTTTGGACTCAATTTGTCATATTTTCGAGGGGCTTGATAAAAAAAAGGGCGAGACATGTGTAAAATATAAAAAAATGGGGAAAAGAGGATTTGTTTTGTTTAAATCTTAAATTGATTGGAAACTTATTATATTACTCAAAAAAGCTTATTATACGAATAATCAGAATTCAATAATCAAAATGAAGAGTCAAACTGAATTAAAACTTATGAGAAAAAAAAGTTGGTGATAAAAGAAATATTAAAATACTAAGATAAAATAGAAGAAGAATGAAAAACAAAGTTTTCTTGATTTTTAGCAGGGATAAAGTATTTACAAGGAAAGGAGCCAGTCAGTAGCCAAATCTTTTAGCTCTACGTTCTTAATTGTTTAACTTTTAGAATCAAAGCCAGTATAATTAACATATAATATAATATTATAATTATTATTAAATTATTATATTATATGTTTATTATACATAATAATATATAATAAACATATAATATAATAATATAATAATAATTATAATATTTAAGTTTTACCTTTCTCTCTAAACACTCATTTTCCAAAGTTATGCCCTGAATTAGAGATTAGCTTTGGTGCCTTGATCCACCCTAAAAAAGTGTGTCACACAGTTGTAATTTTCTCTTGGTTGGGTAAGTCGACCTTTCTCACTTGGTGCCTGGAAGACCCCGACTTCGATCTCACCTGGATCGTGTCGAAGACGCGCAACGCTCCTCGCCAGAAAGAAGCGCTTCGCGAAGCGGTCCGCGTGGAGGTGATGGACATCTTCAACAAGCAGTTGGCCAAGCTCCCGCGCCGCCAAAAGGGCAACTGGTTGCCGCTACCCTAGCGGCAACCGCTTGGATTCCGTCGCCTTCGGCCGCTCTTTATGCTAAAGTATTATTAGGACCCCTCATATGCGTAATAATCTCTGTTTGTTTTAAGTTTCAATGCTACTCCTTCCTTTCATTTGAAAAAAGTTCTCATGTTTATTTTTCATTGTTTTCTTATTGTAATGCTAGAAAATCCTGCGCCCTTTTCATTGAATTTTTCTTCCCCCATGACAGATTCCTCCAAGGAAAGATTTTCCAACATAGCCCCCTCTCCTCAGCCCCACGTCAAAGTGATCGGGGGCAGCCCCCCCCCACGTCGTATTTCCACAAATGCATCTGATACAAATTTTGAGATAGCCCTTTGTTCAAAAAGAGTCTAAAGATCATATAATAAGGCCTTTTTGGTGGACAACATCCAGCAGAGTCTGGGGCTAAGGGTTGTAAGTTATGCCCCAGTTTCATATAAGGTTATTATGGAAGGGGTGTTCGTTTGCAGTTTAGAAGAGGCTCATTTGATTTGGAGAAGTTGCAACTCAACATCAACTGCGGTGGCTTGAGCCTGGGATGTCATGGCCAAGCAAAGAGCTGACATGGCAAAGAAAGAGATGGCGGTTTTCTTAAGGTGTGAAAAATTAATCACGTCGAACCTCCTTGAATGTTTAAAAGTATATGTAGTGTGGCGAACCGCAGGTTTTTTCGGTTCGCATGGCGTCTGGTGCTTTACAAAAGCAAAAGGAGTGCCACGCTATGAAAAGCACACGAGCAGGCTTTGCCCATGTAAAATATGACTTCGCGTTAAAAACTCCCTTTTCACCAACGATCGCCGACATGACCAGACCAGTAACTTCAGCAAAACTCTCCCCCCTTGCCAGCCTGATTTTCTTTAGTCGTTGGTTGCAACTACCACTTTATCTCGTATTAATACTTGCGCAATGCGTTTATGTATTTCACTTCTGGGTAGAGCTGGTTGATTTGATCGGCGCGGCAATGGGTCTGTAAGTCTGTCTGTCTTTCTGTCCATCTATCTATAAGTCTGTCTTTCTGTCTTTCTTTCTGTCCGTCTGTCTGGTCTATTTGGTCTGTATGTCCGGTATGTCTGTCTTGTTTGTCTTTCTGTCTGTCTGTCTGGTCCGTTTGGTCTGTCTGGCAATCTGCCTGTCTCTCCGGTCTGTCTGGTCTGTCTAGTCTGTCTGTCTGGTCTGTCTTTCTGTCTGTATGTATGTCTGTCATTAAAACTTAAAACGAACAGAAATTACTCCGTGTAAGAAAGGGAATGTTCCCTTCTCAACGTCCCGCTCTATACGCTAAAAATTGATTCTTTCTCTCAATTCTACTTTATTAAACAGTAAAAAACTTTAGCGTAAAGAGCAGGGCGTTGAGAAGGGAGCATATCATATGAGTTTTAAGTTTTAATGTCGCTCGTTACTTTCAGCTAAAAAAAACTAGTTTTTTTTTTAATTTCTGCAGTTTAATGCATGTGACATCATGGTTGCAGTGACAGCTGCAATTATTATGCCATAATTTGACTTACAAATGTCTATGTTTTAGAGCTTGAGCCATGTATTTTGAACTTTAAAAAGCGCTTACTCAGTTTTTAATCCAGGATTTTCAGTCGAATTTATGAAATATACTCGGAGTTTTTCTAGCGATTACAGCCTTTAACTAAAAGCTTTATCAATAAAAAAAATTGTGGAATAACTAAAGGATCACCCAATTTACTTCATAATGGTAAATGACAGAGTTCCAAATACGACCTGCTTACTGGAATATACTGAAGGTGCTTTATATTGTAGTGCTGAAGATTTTGCTGAGTTGTTTTCCATTCAACAACACGCAGAACAGGCGAAATTGTTATTACTGACTCTCATTGTCTAAAAAAAACACACTTAAAGACCAAAAGATAGAAATATACAATTGTCTGAAGAGTTGCTTGGTGAAAAAATATGGTAGAGATGGGGAAAATTTTGTTGCCAGCAAAAAACTAGCGCCATTAATAAATAAGATTTTAGCCCCAGAAGAATATTTTTTTAATATTGGTATGGAAAATGGTTTGTATTTTTATAGTAAAAGACGACCGCCTTCAGGTCAAATTTGGATTTATTATTGTTTAGCCGGGCCGCTTTCTGAATTATTAACAAAAAGGCTCCTAACTGACTTAAAAGAAAAACCTCCCTACAGTTCGTTACCACGAACTGTTTGATTCTTATAATGTCTATTCATTTGTCTTTTTCGTTGCTTTGATGATCTGTCCTTCTTCCTGGAAATGCAGACCTCCGCTAAAAAAAAGTTAATAATAAAATATACAATGCGTTGTCTATTTTATATTCATTTTATTTTCATTCGATATCATAATTGACCGCAATTCATTGCATTTGTCTTTCATTATGATTGCGATTTTTTTTTATATTCTGGCGGGCGGCCGGGGGGTGGCGTGGGTGCGGGGGGGGGGGGGCGGGGAGGGGAGGGGGGGGGGGGGGGCTGGGGGGGGGGGGGGGTGGGGGGGGGGGCGCGAAGCGCCCCCACCAACTAGGTGTTGGGGTGGCGCGAAGCGCCACCCCAACAGCTAGTACGGAATAAAATTCTGTTCATTTTAAGTTTTAATGTCGCTCGTTAGTTTCAGTTAAAGAACTTTCTTTTTTTTTTGGCAGTCGTGTCGTCAGTAAGTGTAAGTCGTCATTTACCAAACATTAAAAAAAAAGAGAAGAGACAAATAAGTCATAGGCAACAACCCAACACAAGGGCTCATCAGGAGAATACACATTTTCATAGGGTTTTGGCACTTTAAAATCGGCACTTAAGATCAAATTAGATATTAAATTCAACCACTTAATAAATCTATATTATTTTTTCTGGTTGTTATAATGTTTGAGTGAGTAACTTAGGCTTTAAATAGATTAGGTTGGAGGATGAGCGTGCGTAGCTGTGTTGGCCTCAGGCGGCTTGGTGCTGCAGTGAGATATTAGTAGTAGTAGTAGTAGTAGTAGTAGTAGTAAAACTAGATATCTCTATCTCTGACACAAAACCAGAGAAGCTACAAGTTTTTCTAAGATTTCAGGAAAGTTGATGTCAGCTTTTAGTTTTCTGCTGTTAATAGGGATCGCTTATCCAAGCTCTACCCTGTGGTATCAACTGCATTGATTGACAAGCTCAACACTTAAAAAGGAATAGAAGCCCTATCAAACAAGCAAGGCCACTAAAGGTGGGCAGATATGAGGTATAATGAGCAGAATTAACATTATGAGCAGAATGAGGTAGTTTACCAGCAAGTTCTGGAACTAGGCTCCGGGAGTCCGTGAACAGATATGAGACCTTAATTTCTATACCACGGAGGCATATAAAATCAAAACCTGGACCGTATTTTAGAAGTTTCAAGCTCCTGTCTACAAAAAAGTGGAATTTCGCGTTTTTTGCCAGGAGACAAATCACGGGTGCGTGTATTTGTTTTTTCCCAGCTGCGATCTTATCGACCACGTGGTCCTAGAATGTCGCGAGAGGGCTCATTCTAACAAAAATTAAAAGTCCTAGTGCCCTTTTTAAGTGACAAAAACCTAATAACTATGTCTTTGGGGACGACTTCCTCCCCCGCAGTATTCACGTAGCAATTTGACAGGTAATTCGCCTGGGTATGAAGACGTACTCGGTTTAATCTTCACTGACAATTATGTTGCTCTCAGGCTCAGGTTTTTCAAGTTTGGTGGTCTTTTTATCAGCCGTAATGGGCGGATATGGAGAAGAATTCGTTCACTTCTTCTGCACTTTTTAAAGACCCATTATCATTGCGGATCTTTACACTGCTGTCAGAATCTTGGCTGGCCACTTTTTTTCTTACAAAACAAAATTTCATCCAACAAAACCCAAATAGTTCTAACAAAATAAAAAATAGTTTTTAAAAATACAAAATAATTACCATCAAACACAAATAAGATCTAACAAAAACCCAAAATTGTTCTTACAGAATACACAATACTTCGTACAAAATATAAAATAGTTCTTTCGGCAAAAAATATTTCTTAAGAACGCTAAATGATTCTTCCGAAGCGTAAAAAAGTTCAAACATCATTATTAGTAAAGACGGTGGGAGCAGTGAAGACGTCAAAAGCAGAATAGCCAAGCCTCAGAGTGTTTTTTCACAGTTAAATTTTTTTGAAAGAATAGGAAGGAAAGTCTGCAAACCAAAATTAGAATTTCGCAAGCTACAGTGATTACAGTGGTCGAATATGGCTCTGAAGCATGGGTGCTCCGAAAAGCGGATGAAAATTTGCTAGATATTTTCCAGAGAAATTGCCTACGATACGTGCCAGTTCAACCGCGGATTTCGCCTTGTCCAACTGCGCCTTGATGGTTTCCGGCGTTCCATACTCCTCCTGCGCCACAACGAGATCCGCTTTTTGAGCGGCCAGTTTTGCTTTCTCTTCGGCCAGGGTCTGATCCAGTTCGATTCCTTGCAGTTCCGAAACGACATTGTCGGTCACCAGCGGTCGGGACCGATCCGCTTTCTGTTGCGCCAATGCGACCACGGCTTCCTGAGCCGTTACTCACCAATTCTTCAATTGCTATGATGAACCAAAATCGGATAAATCCAAAAGTCCATAGGTTGCATGCGACACAAACGAATTTAACAAGAATAAACCCAATCGATGATTTCCACAAGTTTGAGCAGCACAGTCTTCATTGCGCTACAGTGTTGATGAAATGTCTACGACATTCAAATTCTGAGCTGAAATGGCGCAAAACTGATCACGTCTGAAAAAATAGCATTTGTTTGCATGGGAAATTCTGCAGGGGAGGATTTCCATTGTTTACATATAGCATTTGTTTTTGCGAAATGTACGGAAATTATTCGAGGAAAATTTCAATGAAAAGGTGAGATTTTTTCTGCCTTATTTTCCACAGACGAGGGATTTCTGGCATTATTTGGAAAAACGATCTGAAATCTATTGCCCCAATCAGAGATTTCGTTCTCGTGTTTCCTATTCTTGCACATTCACATCCCATTCCACGTCGGGTCACTTAAAAAGGGCAATAGAGCTTTTCATTTCCGTTAGAATGAGCCCTCTTGCGACATTCTAGGACCACTTGGTCGATACGATAACCTCTGGGAAAAAAAACAAAACAAATAAACGCGCACCCGTGATCGGTCTTCTGGCAAAAAATACGAAGTTCCACATTTTCTATAACTTTTAGGAGGGTATTTCCCCTACTTTCCAAAATAAGACAAATTTTCTCAGGCTCATAGATTTCTAATATGCTTAAATCATCCGCATAATCTAAGTCCAGAAGCGTTTTCCCTCCCCATTTGATTCCGTGGTCTCCAATTGCTTTTCCTGTGCTTCTTAAGACAAAGTCCCTCAGAATGACCCATATAAAGCGGGATAGAATACAACCCTGATTAAATACGAAACCAGCATAACCTTATCTCCTACCTTAGCTGCAGCAGTGTTATTCTCGTACATAGAAACTATCTCTTTAATGTATTTTGGAGGCGGGAATTGGAAATCTTGGAAAACGCCTAAACGTCGTAGATATGTGATTGACGTAACCGGACTGGATTTGCTCTCTTTGCGGGAGTTAGGTGGTGGGGTTCAGCGCTTTGGCGAGTTTGGTGCTTCTGGACGTGCTAGGACTATGAAAATTGGTAGGCGTGTCAGGGAGCTGTACAAATTGATTTGATACAGTCGTTTTCCCCGATTCGAATATCTGGGGGGCTGAAGGCACAGAGCGCACTGCACCAAAATAGTGATACTTGGGTTTTACATAAATTAGATTGATGGATCATATTCACCTCCCTGGATTTTTGTAGGATTATCACAAAATACCCCACTTAATTAAATTGATTTTTGTAATTTTTGGCACTCATTAGGCAATTGCAATCATTGAATTGTGTTCAAAAGTGCATATTGAAAACTATTCACTTAACCATTTACTTTTTCGCTTAAACGGTCAATAACACATCAAATTTCATTAAGAACTGATCAACCGTTCGTAAGTTAAAAATACTTCAATTTTTCTATTTTCTTCCGAATTAACGGGCCCCCCACTCCCCCCCCAGATGGTCAAATCGGGAAAACGACTATTTCTAATTTGATCTGGTCCGGTCCCTGATACGTCTGCCAAATTTCATCGTCCTAGCTTACCTGAAAGTGCCTAAAGTAGCAAAGCGGGACCGACAGACAGACAGACCGGCAATAGTTTTTTTTTTCGGTATTTTCATAAAAACGCCTTTTTGGGGTTTTCACTGAAAATATAAGAACAATCTCCCTTCCCTCGTAGGTTTTGGCGACTTGGCGCCTCTGACCTCATGTCATACAAATACTGTAGTATATTTCCTGTAGTGGATTCACTGAATTTCAGCTGCAAATAGTTCCTTGTCCTCCTGGTTGTGGTCAACAGGGCTTTATATTTTTTTTCTTTTTTTGCCATCTTAGCTTTCCATATGTAGTCAGAATAAAGTCCTCACAGGCGTCGGGGAGATTCAAGAGACTTCGGAGGGTTTTTCACAACGACTGAGTATAGTAGAGGGATGGAATGCTGTTTTGTGGTAACGCCAGTGGGCCATAACATTGGAGCCTGTTTCAGATGTTATGTGACGCTTTCTAACTTTCTAGACATATGGCTCACTTTAGTTGTAATACAAGCACCAACTGCATCGGCACTCTCTCAAGAAAAGTAAACAAATTTGTAGGTTTTTTCCCAACAGCAATCCACAGAAAAATATTAATTTGTCAGGCATTTTAAGCCCATGCTTTATTAGTAATTAAATGATCGGACCTTATCTTAATGACTAACATCAACATAAACTCTCTATGCCAAGAGTAAAAAAAAAAAGAGAAAAGACGGTGAAAAGCTTAAGTTTAAGCAAATATCACTAAACATGATCGAAGTTCAACTATTTACCCTCGCCTGGCCCTGCCGTGCCGACGCAGGCTAGTCGCGGCTGTATGAGGGGAGCAGTCGTTCTGGTGGGTCAGCCCGTGACTACCGCGAACCCGTCCAGGCCGTCGCGTCTCCTTCTCTCGAAGCCGTCAATGAAAATCGAGCAACCCATGGTGATCGAGTGAGCACACGCAGGTGCCAGTAGGCACGTTTCTCCTGTCGGACGCGGGATGGATTGAACGAGGCCTCCACATGCTAATGTCGGAAACTAGAAGGGTTTATTTGTGTTGCACTTTTCTAAAATACTAAAATTTTTAATTTATGTGTTTTAAAAAGAAATTTTTTCTGTTCTGAATTAAACATCATAATTCTAAAATTGTCTCTTAAGAGAGAGAATAACTCCTAAAAATATTTATTGCTTAAATCTTCAGAGTCAGTTGTAATTCATTCAAAAATACAACTAGAATTTTTCTTCTAAAATGACTAAAAATGTTAATTTGAAAAAAAAATAGAAAAAATGAGGTATTTTTAACTTCCGAACGGTTGATCAGATCTTAATGAAATTTGACTTTTAGAAGGATGTCGTGTCTCAGAGCTCTTATTTTATATCCCGACCAGGTCCGGTGACATTGGGGGGAGTTTGATAGGGAAACCTAAAATCTTGGAAAACACTTAGAGTGGAGGGATCGGGATGAAACTTGGTGGAAAAACTAAGCACAAGTCCTATCGCGCGATTTTTGCTATCTTTTATGCATCGCCCCCGCACCGCGTGTACCCTTTTACAACTGGCTCCCCATAGGTAAGCATTAGAATCATGATCCCACCCAACGATCAAGAGCCGATTGAGGTACCTTCCCAGGACGAGACGCCTGTCAGTACCCCCAAAAAATCAAAGCGGTGGCGCTACGGCCTCTTCCTCTTCGCCGTCCTCTTTGTGATTAGCCCCATCCTCCTGAGCGTGACCAGTGGGGGGGGGGCTAAAAGAATTAAACACTTAGAGAAAAAATTATTACGTTTTATTACGTATTTACGAAGCAGACAAACATTATGGGGGAGGGGATAAAAATCCACCTATCCTCTCCCCTGAATACAGCCTTGTGTCCGTGCTTTTTTTCAAACCCCAAGGACATTTTTTGAGACAATTAACGTCAGTTCTGCTTTCAAATATAAAAATTTAAAATAAAATATTTCGAAAATTTCACGGCCCTTTGTTGCAAATCGCTCTCAGGATCGAAAAAAAGGGTGGAGGCCGCTCGAAATCCTAAAAAAACCCGTCAAATCTGACCTTGAACATATTGGTGAATTCAGACGACGCAGCTGACGATTAGACCCCTCCTTGTTTCAAACTGTTGTTGCTTTGCCCTCTCACTAAACCCAATGGAGTAAGGCCGTCTGCCACCTTTTTGTACCAGGAAAAGCTTTTAGTACCCTTTCAAAAGTTCTGTATTTCAAACTCAACTGCTTTCCAAGGTAGAAAAAAGTAACTTGTCTAGAATTTTACCCAATATCTTGAGGCCAAGCACAGAAAAATGGGTCATCAAGTATTCCACAAATAGCCTATAGCCTATCCTTAAATTATAGCCTAGGTATCCTATAACCTGTCTTGCATATAAAGCATGTATATTGGAAAAATCCATGGACACTCTACATTTAAACTTTATATTTGACCATAAATTTTTTTCGGGTTTAGGATTTTCAAGCCAAGTTCTTGCCATTTCAATTTTTAGCTTCAAAGAAAAACTTGAATCATTCACAATTCTTAATCTTTTTTTAACAAAAAACTTGTGACTATAATGGGGAACCCATGGGGTACCTGGTAATACTATAGTGGGTACCAGTGTGAGACATCGAAAATTTAAAAAATATTAAAATATGCGCGTGTAAAATATGAAGAAAACGTGCTTATAACTACGTTTTCTTAGCATCATCTTTTTTTGGTCTTTTCAAAAAAATAATGCCACATTTTTTTAGTGCTAAAATTATTTATTATGATGTTAGTTTAGGTTGGGATAGGTTAAAAAGGGCTTAAATTTGAATTTACGGTAGAAGCAATTATTATATTCGTAAAGAACATAAAAAAGGCATTGAGTGGTATGTTCACTTTAGTGGTAAGTCAGTGATATGAAATGCTATAAATTTACCGATCAAATTTTCTAACTTTGAAAAAGATTCAGGTTTGGTGTACAGTCTGCATCTGTTGAATTGAAGGTCTTTGCAAGAGGTGTTTAGTATTTGAGCTGGATTCTGAAAAGAATTTAATTTTGCTCAACTCTGTGTTAAGACTGATTTTCAGAGAATTTTTCAAATGTTTCAGGGAGTAAAAAAAGTTGAGATATTTGGTAAAATCTTTCTAAATCCATTTTTGAGCTGAAGATCTATTGAAGCCGAAACGTCTGCACATGATCCTCCTCCATTCCAATCTATTCAAAACCTCCTTCTTTACACCCTCCTACCCCTGACGAGGCCGCTTTCCGTTTAGCCCAATAGAACTCCAATAGAACATTTATTAATACTACTACTACTACTCCTACCCCAAACAGCTCACCGCAGCACCAAGCCGCCTGAGGCCAACACAGCTACGCATGCTCATCCTCCATCCCAATCCGTTCAAAGCCTTCTGCCTGGGCTCTGCCAAAGGGAAAACTTCTTTTGTTTAGAGAAACGCCGTAAATGCATTTAAAAAGAAAGCTTACAATAATGTATAAAAATATGATAAGTTGGCCTAGGCATCCAATGTCAAAAATTATATTCAATTTGGATCTAGGGGTGAGTTGAGAGCCAAATCAATTGATCGTATCTAAGGAAAATATGAGGTTCTTTTTTTAAGCGTTAAAATATTTCAAAATACTGGCAGGAGCATCTGGATCGCGACATTCGGCAGTGCGGCGCGCAGCTTGTCGAGGCGCTCCCACGGGTCCTCACCGAGGAAGCGGAGGGCGACGTCGTAGGTCGCCCCGCCCCACGCCTCGACGGACAGGAGTCCGGGGGTCGACCGGGCGAGGTAGGGCGCCGCGGCCACGAGGTCCTTCGTGCGCACTCGCGTCGCCAGGAGGGACTGATGCGCGTCGCGGAAGGTCGTGTCGGTGAAGGTCGTACAGTGTTGGAATGTTAAAAAGTGGTGGAGGAGATAAGAACTACAAAACGACACTCCATTATCCCTGACGATTAAATAATTATTATCTTGGGCGGTTACTACTACTACTACTAACAACCCACCGCAGCACCAAGCCGCCTGAGGAAAACACAGCTACACACGCTCGTTCTCCATTCCAATCTATTCAAAATCTTTCTCTTTACAGCCTCCCAGGAAGTTCTACCTTTACCTCAAAGCCAGACAGAGCTTTGGAGCCAGGGTTAGAGACACACGAACAAAGAGTTAGTTTACATTTCTGATTGCAAATGCGCATGGACAAGGATGTATTTTAGTGCTGTACGAGATTCGTCAATATACAAACAGACCTCTTTTTCTCACTCTCAGGGAGGAGCATGGTTTCAACTCAGCCGTTTACACTCAAATCTCGATGAACGCTTGGCGCCCTGGCCAGAGGCAAACAGTCTGTTAATCATGTGTTCTAAATCACTATGAACATTACCTGAGCCTAAAACGTACTTCTGAGGCTTCAGTCTTCTTCCTTCCATCCGCTACAAAACTACAGATTAAAGTTAATCTGTATTTTCTGATATACGTGCTTTTTGGGTTATTGGATAAAAAGAAGTGCTACTTTATATCTGCTCTTTTGAAGGTTTTGGCCCCCCTCAAAAAAAAAATCTGCGTACGTGCCTGACCCCCCGCTCGTAGTGCTGATGTTGTTCGAGTGTGGGTGGGGACGGGGGGGAGGGGCGTTGGCAGAGACGGCGGCCGGGAGGGGGGGGGGGGGGGGGGGGGAGTTAGGGGGGAACCAAAAATTTTGGAAAACACTTAGAGTGGAGGAACCGGGATGAAACTTGGTGGGAGTCATAGATACTTGATTGACATAACTGGAACGGATCTGCTCTTTTTGGGGTAGTTGGCGGGGGGGGGGGGATTATTTCCTTGAGTTTTTACACAACTATAAATTTATACTAATATTCATCGATATTATGGCTCGTAAAAGACTATTTAAACTCTAAATAGTAGGCTATTGTATTCAGAATCTAATAATCTGCAGAGTATTAAATCACCGACATCTTTGAAAATTCCTGCATAAAAAAATTCAATTTTTTTCAAGAAAATGAAAATCATTAGATTACATTTTGTTTTCATAATTCAGCTTTCTCCAAAACATGCTATTTGTCCGGATCTCGCACAAGTAGGCAAATTCTCTAAAAACTGTTTATTCTTCAGTTGAAAGAATCTTATAGGGACTGGTAGCTATCATGGTGTACATACAGTTAAAGTAGGTAATGAGAAAGCTGGAATGCGGAAGATTAGCAGCCTAAGACAGCCACACGACACTGTATCAGTAATCTTCTGTTTATTTTGGGGATTAGATTAGGGCAAAACTAAAATCACAGCTTCATGATCCCCCCACGTCGTATTTTCTCCAAATCCGAAATAAATTTTAGATGGTCATTTTTTGTCATAGAAACTTCAAAAAGGGCTCATTCGATTAGAAATTTAAAGGGCTAGTGCCCTTTTAATATTTAAAAGTGATTTAATAGCAAGAAGCCCCCCCCCCCTCTATGCAAGAACATAATTTCTCTGAATACATCAAATCAAAATTTTTAGACAGCCATTTTATTCACCGTAGTTTAAAGATGATCGACACGTCGGATTGTGTCTGGTGCGTGTTTCTTTTCCACGACGGCGTATTGCTCGAACAGCCCGCCTTGTCCAATGCCGTCGAAGGTGCGTTGCCGCTCATTGAGTCCGGTTGAAAGCGCGCTCAGTGCCTGGAGACGGTATTTGTCGGGAGTCGACTCAATCAAGTTGTCAGCGAAGTCGTAGAATGGTGTCTTTCCCTCGGCGGCCCAGCGCCGGATCAGATTGCGATTCATTAATTAGTTCATTCAATCTATTTAGTTTAATTTTCTATAATTTTCATTTTATTTATATTTTCTTTTTTTCTTCTTTTTTATCTCTTCTCTATGAGTAAGTGATTATTTTTTATTTTTTATTCTATGAGCGAGTGAATCGTTTTGCTTCCCCCTTTTTTACAGGCCAATGAGCCTTTCGGTGAATAGTAAAATGTAATACTATATATGTAATTTATGATGATTAAAATCTTATCTCGTTGGGCCACAAAAAGGTAAGGAGGACACCTGCCTTTACTATGAAATCGAATGCAAGGAAATGAAAAATATTCCTGTCTATTTTCATCTCACCATTGTTTTTGGAAATGTATAGACTAGGTAATTGTAGACTCTGAGAATTCCATTTTCATCGTGTATTTCCTTCAACATGAACCCCATGCCAAGGATCCTGGGAAAAATGGCGAATGACGTCATGTTGAATTATTTACCATTACCATTTCCCCAATCAAGTTGACGTAATGCATCTTGTCGGCAGGCGTTGCCAGGACAAGCGCAACCAGTTCCGGTGGCAGAGCCGGCCCCCGCGTGTTGATGGTGGTATACGAGCGGTCGACAAGCAGTTTCGAGACTTCGAGCGCAACCTGGAAAACTTGACCGGCTTCTGCGCGAGCCAGTTGCTTGCCGGAAATAAACGGTGAGTGGAAACCCAGCCGCGCACCGGGCTCCATTGCCCATGAGAAGCTTTTGGTGCAAAGCTCTGAACTTGGTGCCTCCTCCCAGCCCGCACTCCGACGCGTAGATCGTACTACAACACCATAGGCAGGAACACAATTTTGTTTTGTTGCATACCTCAGCTTTGATACCAATATTGGTATCTAAGCTGTGCTGACAGTTTCCTGTCTCCAGCCGCTAGCATCGCTACCACGCACTGTGTCCCAAAAATAAATCGAGTTTTCATAACCGTATCACCTATCTAGGACTTATGCTTATTACCAAGTTTCATCCTGATCTCTCCGCTTTAAGCGTTTTACAAGATTTTCAGTCCCCTCCCCCCTAATGACACTGGACCCGGTCGGGATAAAAAATAAGAGATCTGAGTTTCGAGGTCCTTCTAAATATGAAATTTCGTTAGGATACGATCACTCTTTCGCAAGTTAAAAATACCTTATTTTTCTAGTTTTTGAGTTTCATCCCGATCCCTCGTCTGATTTACGTATGGAGCTGCTCGGTAGGTATACTTTTGAAACAGATTAAATAAAATAAATTTTCCATAGGTTATTCATTTGTGAAATTTATGTATTTTTTTGTTTTCTTGGGGTCACGCAAGGAAATGTATTGTTTATGTTTCTTAGGGTTTTTGGTTTTGGTGTATAGTCACATTCTCCACATTCTCCGTATTCTCTCATTCTCTATATTCTCTTTTTTCCTTGAGTTTAGCTAAACTAAACACACTCAGGAATTACGCTTAGGTTAGATCTGAGAAAACCGGTTTCATAGCCACAAAGACAAGTGACGGGTGATAAAATAAATGGAAAATATATAATTTAAGCTATATATTTGCACATGGGGGGGGGCTGTAAAATATTTGGACAGTGTCAAGTTAGAAAACAATTCTTACTTCATAATATGCAGAATGGATGTGGCTTCGGAGTTAGGCTATCGCATCTGAGGAAGTGAAATTTGATATTTAGAAGGATCTTGTGCTTTAGAGCTCTTATTTTAAATTCCGACCAAATCCTGTGACATTGAGGGGAGTTGAAGAGGGAAACCGGAATTTTCGGAAAACGTGAAAATTGGGGTATCTTTATCTTACGAATTCTTAAATACTATTCAACAACTGTTCCGGGTACCTAAATACACAAATAACTATCCGTAGAGAGTGATCTTTTCGATTCATCAGTATATAATTTACTGTTCAATGCATATGCAATTTCACAATCAAAACTAACAGGATTTTTTTTTTCAATTTCCCATTTTTTTTTTTATGTGTTTTCCATATTTTCTTAAAGCTGTTTTCTTTTTTGTTGCTTTTTATTTGTTTTTCCCTGTTGCTAAACGCTTCTGGATGTAAAGGCAAAATAATCAGACTTTTTTTTATTAATTTTGTATTCAAAAATTTTTTTTTTTATCCTTCATTTTCTTAGAACAACACATATTTCCTTATTTCATTTGACACATTTTTTTTTCTAGTTTTTTTTTCAGCTAACTTACCTTTTTTTCCTGAATTTTTCTATTACAGACTTCGCGGCTCCATCACAGTTGATAATACGCCGCTAATCCTGGTAATTACCTCATTTTCCAACACTGAGGTATTTGTTATTCCTTTCCTTGAACGCGTTAAGGGAAGGATTTTCAGAGATTACCTCTACCGCCAAGCTATTCGTTGGTTTGCGACAACGAGTGCTGGACAGTGAGCTGACGGTCTGCTGTCTGTACATTGTGCAGCGCTGCTCTTCTGGCGCCGGAAGAAGAACCCTGACGAGCTCCGTATGTCGTTTTCGTTTGTGGATACCACCAGCTTATCAATGGGAAATCCCATACGGCGCGCCAGGTAAGCAGCAAAAACATTGCCAAAATTCCCTGTCGGCACAACAAAGCTGGCCGTTTCCGGACTGCGCCTCACCCTTCCTAACTAACTGCCTACCAGTTAATTCGGAAAAATTATAAAAATTGAGGTATTTTTAATTTAAGAGCGGGTGACCGTTCGTGAGGTATTTTGAATTTGATATTAAGCAATAACTTAGATCTCTTATTTTAAACGCAGACCAGTTCTAGTGACATAGGGGGAAAGTTGGAGGGAGAAACCGGAAATCTTGGCAAACGCTTAGTGGAGAGATCAGGATGAAACTTGGTGAATCCTGAGGAGGCTCCCACCAGAGAAACGAGTGATAGCGAGAGTACACTCAGACCTGGAAAAGTCACTAGTCGGGGCCGAGCTGCAAGACTACATAGCTGAGAGAGGCTGGTGGCAGACGGGTACTGAAGGGTACGACCACAACAAAGCAGCACGGGTCGAGAACCGCAACAAAAGAGTGAGGAGGATGCTAAGAGCGGCACTGAACACAGCGGCAGGAGGCAGCCAGTATGCACCAAAACATATAGCCACATGGGGGAAATCATTGAAATCCTGATATTTCAAGAAATGATAGTTTGTATGTGAAGACTCACCCCCCGCGCTTTCACTTTCTTTTACTAGTACTCTAATCTTAGTTATATTTGTATATACTAATATAATAATAGACTAAAACTACATGTTCAGTTGCCCTAAACTTAACTAAGTCAATAGTTTCTTTTTCTTTTTTTTGCCAAGAGCCCGACGTGATCCACGGCTGCTCGGACTTACTGAAATCTCTTGCTCGTTTTCCAGGCTCACCGATCGAGACTGTAGAACGAAAACGGCTCTGGAGCAACGGGTGGTTGTCATGGCGGCGGTGTTTGCGGTTCCGTTTCTTGCCCAACGGCTCGCGGGTACGCTCGCCCCACCATCCGGACCTTGCTGTGGGAGGTGGCATCTTTTGCTGAAGATCTCATAGGGAATTTCTTTGAGTCTGTGGGCGGGGCTGGTGGTGGTGGTGTTGGCAGTGAACTTTTTGTGATCAATGACATTTACATTGAGTGGTCTCTCACGGTAGGGTCTATGTTTGTCAACTCGTCGAAGCGTATATTGAAGAAAAATCAATTTTTCATCGTTGGCAATTCCTAAGCCTTCCTAAGCTGTGGTTTTGAATTACCAAAAACGGTGAATAAGTATGTTTTTCCATGTAGCTTCTTCAGTGTCATGATGTCAACTCACGACCTCAGGACCACGGTCGGCCCCATATTGTTCATCACGCCCTTACCCATGGGGCCGATATTGCGAAACCGCCCATCCGAGATCAGCCTTACCCGCCCGGTCACTGACAGCGGCTCCCCGACACGACCGATCGACGGCATGTCGGTCTTGCCGCCGAGTTCGACGGTGACTTCTTCGCCGATGCCGGCCGCGATCATGGTCTGGACGGCGGCGGGGTCAGAGATCGCGAAGGCGGCGACATATCTTGTTTCTATTTTGCTGTAAGTAATTTGAATACTGAGATATGTAATTGTTTAAGGTTTAATGCAAATTACCGAGCTAGCTATCTTATGATTCCTACCTAGATATGTCGGTTCTTATAGTGCGGTGGCTAGGTATTAATATTTGCTTTTGGGTATTAGTGACTTGTTCTTCTGCCCTTGCTCATCTTAAGAGTCTTAAAAGTAAACTAAGAGGTAGTAATGACAGTAATATTCTCGTTGAAGAAAATGTGTACTTTTTGAGTTATATATATATATATATATATATGTATATATATAAAAAATGCTAAAAACTGCGATTATTAGGCTATGAAACTATATAAAAACTAAAAAATGCCTAGAGGCCAGCTCACAAGCTTTCGGTTTAAAAACCACACTTGAAAAAAAACACACTTGAAAAAGGTTTTTAAACCGAAAGCTTGTGAGCTGCCCTCTAGGCATTTTTTAGTTTTTCATCACACGGCTGTCGGCGAACCAGTCGCGCTAGACTGCGCGGCATCGCCACCTTGGCAGTCCAAAAAAATGACCACGTTGAGCACCGTGCCGTCCGGCACGCCGCCGGCCAAGCCGAGCTTCGCCGAGCTGTTCACGCCGAAGATCGTCACCGTCCTGCGGGAGGGCTACACCCTGCGCCATCTACGCGGCGACGCCATCGCCGGGCTGACGGTGGCGATCGTCGCACTGCCGCTCAAAACATTTGATTGTTTCAGTTTCAGAAAGCATCCGAAGAAAACTATTTATTGAGTATACAACTGAAATACTCGGAAATTTGTTTATGCATTTCCCTTGCCACTTTTTTTTAAGTAGCAAAGTCTCCGTCTTTATTTTAATTCCCCCACATCGAAAGGTAATTCAGTCTTAACAAATACTCCAAATCATTCCTTACCACTTAAAAAATTGTTGAAGGCATTCCCCTCGGTGCAATTGGCATTCTCATAACACAATTTAAAGTGAATAGGACTGTAGAAACAAGTTGTTTAAGCCGTATATAATCTATCAACAACTTTTACAACACTTTTGCTCAGATGAGATATTCTCACTTGTAAATAAAGTTCACTTGTAGATAAATTTACAAAGTTAGTTTTAAGCTTAATAATAAAACTTCGTATTCAGCTTCTTAATGAAGCTTATAACTAAGCTTAGTAACAAGGCTAATATTTCTAGGGTTCCAGGCGTACATCAATTTTAAAGCCGCCGTATTGACCAGACTTTCTTCCAACTGCTCTTTTTCCAGCATCGAAAGCAGCATCTCCTGTCCGACGCCGCTATTGCCTAACGATTCGATCGCCAGTCTTTTCAGGGGCGTCGGCTGCTCTGGTTCTTCAATGATCGCCAGCAGCATATCGGGAACAACGCCTCCGGAACGAATCCAGCCCAAACGGCGAATCACTTCTTTCGGTCGATATGTCTGGTAATCAAATCTTAATATAGTGGAAAACGTTCACCGTCTAGATGATGATAGTTGTAGTTACCATAGATAAGATAACAAGTGCAGAATTAGGAATTAGGTGCCACGGCTATTGTGTCAGGCAGATACCTCTTAATATAATAAAAAATAATCACAGTCTAGTTGATTAAATTGAAGTCATCATAGATAAACATATTTTTTCTGTATTGTTCAGCCATCCTCTCGGAGCTTGACCAGCGCCGCTCGGAAGATGTGGCCAAATATGCAGGTGTCATGGAAAGCGACCATGCCCGTTGGGAAGCCTGTGGCCTGCCGTCAGCTGAATCTGACCATCTTTCGAATGTGACCGGTTTCCGTACCATGCGCCTATCGCTGATGCGCGAAGGGGAATCACATACCCTCGATACCAAGGTCGCCTCCAAGAAGCTTTTGGGCAAGTTTACCGATGCAAAGCTTGGCGGAGTTCGGCGGTGCCGTCGTATTGGAAGCGATGGTGCTTGGTGTCGTGCCGGTGATTGTCGACTATGGCGGACCAGGCGAGCACGTAATCGACGGAACTGGCTTCAAGATCGCGATTAATCACAGCAGCCAGATTGTTGCGGACCTCAAACAGCAACTCTGCAAGATCGTTGACTGCCCGAAGTGTTTGCCAGAGATTGGCCGAAACGCACGGGAGCGGGTACTGAGCAAATACACTGTAATCAGCAAGGTCGTTCCTTTGAAAATAACCCTTGTCTCTTGGCAAAGAGTTCAACCTTTATCACTAATGTATGTGTAACTTTTTATGCTCTAATCGCAGGATGGCTTCACAAGATGGCAACAGTTTATGGCCCCGGGGTGGTAACTAACTCCAAGGTACAAGTTTGAAAATTAATGGCACAATCTTCAGAAGGGCACAACGAATGGCACCTGCCACCAACTAATGTATCACAGGGTCTTCGTTGGTGTGTTCGCTGACGCGGTGCTCGTCCTTTAACTCAAGGCTTCCGTCCGCATTGACGGTAGCGATGCGGGCCGCAATGCTGCTCTCGCTCGCGTCGCCGTCGGTGCTGTTCCAGGTGGTGAACACGTACAGCAACCGGCCGTCGGCGAGTTGGATGGTTTGCGGGAAGGCCTGGATGCCCTCGGTATGTTCGTTGACCCGAACTTCATCGCCCATTCGCACGGCCTATTCAAACGCGATAACTTTAGGAAAGTTGAAGTGAAAATCCGGCGCCACTAAATAATAAGCAAAATCGCAAAGATGCGAAAAACCAAACAAAGGGATCAACTGCTTGCTGGCAATGTAATCCTGAACTAAGGACTGCTTTACCATAGCGATACCCTGCCCGGCCAATACAGCTCCCACCAATGCTGGTGTGGCATCCCGTATTTCAAAATGATTTTTAAAGTCACTTAACTTGAGTCCATTCCAGGTATGACACCAAAAAGTGTAACTTTGGTACCATACTGAACCTTCTGGCGGTGCTATCAATATAAATTTCTAAAGAGCGCATAGACATATAAAATTATCCTTTAAATGAGACCTTAAACAGCTCTTTTACAGCGACACTTAGTGCTAGCAATACAAAAAAGTCATTTTTCTCGTTGTTCAACATGGGGAGCTGTAAGTATCTTGTATGAAATTAAATAAAAAAAAACTCCATGACCGACGCGGAGGCGTTGAGGAGACGCCGATCGCAGGCTATACCTGGAGTCGAAGCGGTTTCACATGATCAACCTGATGTCCGTGTCGACGATGAGAAAGTGGCGAGTCTCGTCGCGATGGATTTTGACCCGGACAAAGTTGTCGCTGCACTGAAGAAATACGACAACAATGTTGACCAGGCCATTAACGATTTGCTCTCGGGCTAAATGACAGGTTATATGTTGTAGTAGTAGGCTGTACGAAAAATGTGGTTAAATCCTGCTTGCTACAGCAATAGTGAAAGAAAGGTTGAGATGGCTATGGCAAGTTCTGCGGATGAAGGATGACAGATTGCCAAAGATTATCTTTTTTGATCAACCGTTTAGGGCTAAACGGAAAGCAGTTCGTCCTCGTCTGGGGAGGGATAATGTCATAAAGAAAGATTTAAACGAAATGGGAACGTCCCGGGAGGGAGTAAAGAGGTAGCCCCGATTTACATATGACAAACTTATGCGTAGCTTTTATAGAATTCATTTTTTTTTACCAAAGATACACAGGGATGGTAGTTTTCAAACTCTAGGAGTCTATATTTCGTTTCTTTTGGCATCCCTGACAATTTCTTATTAATTTAAGGTTTCTGCCACAATGATGCCAAGAATTGTTTAGATTTTCTGAATATTCTTTGTCAAACATTGCCTAACGGATAAGTTAGTAATTCTAATGAAACTTATATATTTAGAATCAGCATGAAAATATCATTCTATTGATGTATCTTTTAGCATCAAAATTTTAGAATAAAAATTTAGCATCCATTTTTTAGAGTTTCGTTTACTATTGAGCCGGGTCGCTCCTTACTACAATTCGTTACCACGAACTGTTTGATTAATACTCTTAGCCTTAGTATTAGTTGCAATAGAAGTAATAGTTGAAGTAATAGTAGTAGTATTAGTAATAGTGGTGTCTGACCTCCCCCTTTCACTTCCATACGAATTGCCTAAGCTGGAACAAAAATATCCAAATAAAATTTTGGATTACACTGAACATTAGCCCCAAAAATTTTCAGACAAACCAAACACAAATCTAATTGGCTTTTTTATCAGTTCTGTTTTATTCGATAGTTCATTTGTGTGACAGGAGTTGAAAAAGGATAGTTTGAAAAAGGATACTCGTTCAACACAGGAAATATAGTAACAGGTAGATACCTGCCTGGCGAGGGCCAGGTGTGGTACGCGGGTGCCGTTGTTCAAGCGCTTCAGTGAATGCTCCAGCGCCGCCACCGCAGCCGGGTGATGGCGGCGTTCCCGCGCCAGCCCACCGGTGAGGGCCTGGTCGTGAGACAGGCGCCACTTGCTGGCCAGGCGCTGGCGCAACGGTTCCAGAACCAGGTCTGTCACGTGCTCGGGCCGCAAGCGGTTGCGAATGAAGGTGCTGTGCGCTCGCCGCATGGCCATGCCCGCATCAAGGGCATCGATAAGGAGGCGGCGCTGGCCGTCCCCGGCGTGGTCGCCATCCTGACCGCCGAAGACCTGAAGCCGCTGAACCTGCACTACATGCCCACACTGGCCGGCGACGTGCAGGCAGTGCTGGCCGACGACAAGGTGCTGTTCCAGGGCCAGGAGGTCGCGTTCGTCATTGCCGAGAACCGCTATGCGGCGGCCGATGCGGTTGTTGTGCGGTGACGAGTCGCCGGCTCGTACGGCAGTTCCCATCCAGGAACTTCTTTCCAACGCATCCTGCCGTAGAGACGGCTCTTCGCGATGCGGGTCTGCCGGAGTGACCAAACTTCCGGGGATAGGCCCTACCCCTTCGCCGCCATGATGCCCTTCAAGTCGATGTCGAAGGTCTCCAGCACGATTTCGGCGATGCGGTCGTAGACGCAGCCGACGCGGATGGTTTCGAAGTCAGCATCTTCAAATTCCGATGCTTATATAATTTACCCTATTTTTTTAAATAGGGCAATCCACCTTTTTTTTAACCTAAATTCGCATCTCCGTACCTCAAGATAAATCTCAGGTCCGCAGTTCACTTGAATAAAAGCTATAATTTCTTGTATTTTTTGTTATGTTCAGTTAAAAGGGCGGCCAAGCCCTCATATGTCAGTACATCATTCAATTTGCATTTTTGAAAAAAAATATTATGTGAATAGATATATAATTATTTAAAAAGGTATCATCCCTATTTTGAACTGTTTTACTTTCGTCATGGAAAGGCAGTGTGGTCTTCGAGGTTATCTAAATTAAACACTCTCCTGCTTTGTTAGAGGCGATGTCTGAAGGTAATGGTAGGGGATTTTAATAGATTTGAACAACTTCTTTTGTTCAAATCTATCCGAATCTTATTACCTTTTGTTCAGATTTATCTATATGGAACATAGCAAGAATGGTTAATGTAATGATTTCCTAATTTATTGGTTTGTTCCTCAAAAATTCCATTTTCAGGTAATTCATCGTGAGCGCCAGAACCAAAATGGGTATGATGTAGTCTTCTCCCTAGTACAAATGGCTGACCGTTAATATTCGATAAATTAGTGGCCATCTGCATAAAATGATTATCAGGTTCATCGGTATACATATAAGGCAAAGTAGTACCACCACCTAAACGAGCATCCATTTGAAAGAGGTGGCAAAAATCAATCTTTAAATTTGCCTTCAAGATCACCTTCTTGTTCTTTTACAGCGACCCAAGTTTAGAGTGACAACAATTGTGTACGGAAGATGGTGTCCTATAAAAGTGATATTTAATTGTATTTTTATTATTTTTAATTTGGTATGATCTTAACGAAAACTAGTTAAAAGATTTATACGAACAGCTGTATTTTGACAAAACAAAATAAAAATGTATATCTTGACCAGGCCGACTTCGTACAACAGCTCGTAGCGTTCAAGGACGAGTTCCTCGTTCCATCGCTCATCGGGCAAGCCGAAGGTGAGGCGCATGCGCTCCTCGCGAGACTTACGTTCGTCGCGTGGCGCCTCCGCAATCCAGCCGGCGATACTCTCGCGAATACTGGCCATGATCGCAGGTTCGCCGTTCCGCCAGTCTTCCCATGGGAAGAACCGGTACCAGCTTTGCCAGTTGCTGGGACCACAATGCACAAAAAGATAATACCATGCTGCTTAAATAAAGAGATCAACATGCCCAAAAACAATCTTTTTCCAAAGTGCTTGATAATTATATTCCTAAGTCCCTGGATCAGAACAATTCTAATGAAGACACATATTTTTAGACTGGGTAGGGCCATCAAAAAATTGGCCAAACATGATATTTTTTTTTTACTCTCCCAAGTTAAATAGGACTGAATAGAACAAGTTAAATACGGATCGCCCCATGAGGCGGGGTTGATAAAGGTGGAGTAGTTAAGCGAGTGGCTAGCTACTCCGCCGCCGCCCATCGCCTGCATTTGCGAGGATGAGTAGGTGTACAACTCACCGAGGCCAAAGCGAGAGTATATAGAGCCTTCCGTCTTACTTTGCGCAAACGCAGAGCTTGCCACCATGCAACCAGCAAGGAGGACAAGCGCGGAACGGGAAAAAGAGGTATGATAGAAACGCATGCTAATACTTTCCACAACGGTCTTAGCAGATTATCATATAGCATATGATCTGTAATATAGCAGATCATTTTACAAAGTCCAATGAGAAAAAGATAAATAAATAATCCAACAAAGGTTCCAGTGACTATATATGGCATAATGATAAAATATCTATGCCATCCTCTTTTTTATTTGAGTCTTTGGTTTCGTCTCCATCTTTATCAGACTGCCTAATCCGATTTATGTCCTTTATAACTTTATATCCCCTTCCCACCTTTTTGAACGAATCTTGCAATGACTTAATTTTGTCTTGAAATTTCATTGCAATAAATGTGGGAAGCATGCATATCATCTCATTTCCAAGATCAGTTGGCATGCTGAATTCTTCAGGCAGTGTTTTAATATAAGCATGAAAAAAAGAACTGTCTCTTTTGTTCTTCTCAACAAGTAAATACAGCACCAAAGCATCATGACATGAAAGATTTTTGTCAACTGGGGAGCCTGGCGCGGGGGCTGCGGGGGCGCCCTTCACTGTCGGAAAAACTCCTCTCGTGTCGCGGCCGTGCGGTGGGGCGATCCCCCCGGGCGCGGTCGGCACGCGCTACCGCAGCTCGATCGTGCTCAGGCCGATCGGGCTGCTGCCCAAGTCGCCCGGTTGCGCCGCGGTGAGCCGCACCCGGACCTTCTGCGTGGAGGTCGGCTTGGCTAGCGAGATGATCGTCTTGGCCATGAGGCAGAGCGGGCCTATATTCTGTGTTCACAGATTGGTGCGCTGGCCAGGCATCTTGAGCAAGCCGTGGCATATGCCAAGCAGCGTAAGCAGAGCGGTAAACCAATTTCCAAATACCAGGTGGTCGCGGATCGGCTGGTGGACGTTAAGTTGCGTCTGGAGACCTCGCAGTTGTTACTGTACAAGGTTGCCTGGCTGGATACGGCAGGCAGGAATGTGCAAATGGCGTCGGCACTTGCTTTATTTAATATGTTCTGCACGATTCTCGTATTTTCCCTCAACTAAATTTATCATAACTAACATCTCAATTGATACAACATTGTGGTTTTACCCAAAGGTCAATGCTATTGGAAATACTTTTAAAATGTAGTTAATTAAAAATACAGATTACTCATACAATAAAGTAATTAATTAGTAATTGAAAATACATTGCCATGGAAGTAATTTGTATTTGATTGCAAAATAAGTATTTTTTTTTCACAAGTTTATTTTGACAATATTGCAAAAAACAGTTTTGACATGAAGTAGGTATATTTTTTATACGAAAATAGTAGTATATAAGACAATGTGAACTACATGGATCACAGGCGTTCAAATCACTCGTGTAATACCGGATCTCATCCGCACTCCGAAGTCAAGTCGAGTAGACCAGGGTCAGTACTACTGTGGGGGACCAGGTGTGAAGCCTCTGTGACGGCTGTTTTTCTTGCATTATAATTATTATTATTATTATTATTAGTAGTAGTAGAAATAGTAGTAGTAGTAGTAGTAGTAGTAGTGTAGTAGTAGTATTAGTAGCAGTAGTATTAGTAGTAGTAGTAGTATTATTATTATTATTATTATTATTATTATTAGAAGTAGTAGTAGTAGTGTAGTGTTATTATTATTATTATTATTATTATTATTTGTAGTAGTAGTAGTAGTAGTAGTAGTAGTGTAGTAGTGTGATAAGTATTTTTTGCAAGTTTTTTGTGCTTTTCTTATTAGATAACTTCGTTTTGGTGTTACATATTGACGTTTTCTCTTCTTCATGGAAGGACCAAAAGCTAAAGCCACCTTCATCAAAATGTATAAAAAAAAATCTTGGTGCTATTTCTTCGGTTAAGAAAGTAGTAAACAAAATTATTTTTAGGAAATAGGTTTTTCTAATAGGCATGTGTCTTTTTTTGGGTTGAGCTCCGAATGTTGAACTAAATCAAAAGATACTTTTTGATTCTGGGCTGTCAAAAGGGCGTATCCGCAATATCTTAGGAATAGCTGAGGGTTTCAAGTTAAAATTTCTAGGAAATGTTGAGAATGTTGAACTAAACCAATAGAAGGTTTTTTCACCCAGGTTGTAACCAGGATGTTTTTGCAATGTGTCAAGAGTGGATAACAAGATTAAGTTGAAATTTTCTCGGTACGTTGAGGTAATGTAGGAAAAATTAGAAAAATTGAGGCATTTTTAACTTATGAGTGGGCAATCATATCTTAATGAATTTTGATATTTAGAAGGGCCTCATGACTCAAGAGCTCTTATTTTAAATCCTGACCAGCATTAAGTTTCTGATTTTCCTTTTAAAGCAATCTATTGATTCTTAGAATTTTGCTAGATTTCATACCATATGAGCTCTTGATTCTTCTGACCTCGTCACAAGTGCCATATGAGCTGTCTTCTAGATTTTTAAATTTTCCTTAACTCATTTATTTAAATGCCTGTTGTTGGTCTGTTGTAGTCGTAGTATAGCTTGAAGCATCCCAGCCATCTGTACTTCAGCACAAAATAGGTGGGAAGTGTAAAAAAAACCGTTATTTCAGAACAAAACAAAAAAACTTGACAACTGGATTGAGAAAGCGGCTCAGCGTGGTTTATTGTAACTAGAGGGTTTGTTTTTTGTTTATTTTTTGGGCCGCTTGCTACCGCCTCGCACGCGTTTTCGTCCGCATAAGAATAAAAAATCGTATACGTATCGCCTGGGGTTACCTCGACAGGGTCAAAAATTCCGCGAATACTATCTGTTACGCCTGGGCCGGTAAAGACGCCCGTCCCGTCAAATGGAGAGGCTCGTAAGTTTATTGCTTCTCCTTCCTCACAAAGTAATTCGTTTTCCAAACTGACCTCGGGCGATTCGACGACCTGCAGTTGGGGTGACCGTATTGACCAAGTGGTCCTAGAATGTCGCAAGAGGGCTCATTCTAACGGAAATCAAAAGTTCTAGTCCCCTTTTTAAGTAACCAAAATACTGGAGGGCACCTAGGCCCCCTCCAACGCACATTTTTCTCCAAAGTCACCGGATCAACATTTTGAGATGGCCATTCTGTTCGGCTTAGTCGAAAACCTAACAACTATGTCTTTGGGGACGACTTCATTCCCCAAATCCGACCCATTCCCAAACACTCCATTTTCCTAACCTAACCCCTTTCCAAGATAGCCAGAAGTCACTAAACTAGAATTTTACTGCCTTTTTATGTTCTTTACAAATATAATAGTCACTTCCACCATAAATTAAAATTTAAGCACCTTTTAACCCAACCTAAACTAATCTTAAATAATAATTTTAGCACTGAGAAAATATAGCATTTTTTTTTCAAAAGCAATGGAAAAGATGGCACTGAGCAGTTATAGTAGTATATGCCCTTGTTGAACCGACTGACGGAGATGCTAGTGACTCAGATAAATTTTACTTCCAGTTACAGGAACAAATAGACAGGGTCCCAGGTACAAATATAGTATTCTTACTATGAGATTTTAGCGCCCAGGTCGGTAGAAATAGAGATAGATGGTATCCCGGTCTAAGACAATTTGGTGTAGGAAAAAGAAAATAGTAATGGCTAAGACTTTTGTAATTTTGTCTTGTCAAAATCCCAATGTCTATTCATTATCGAATCAATTTCACTGAACATCCCAAATTGGAATTAATACTCTCCTTATGCATATCCCTTTACTGAGTCCATCAGTTTGTCACGTAGAACTTATCTCAATTCATAAAAACCTGATTCCTAATTATGTTATCCAGACTATTTTGGCTGAATGGATCTCAAAGGCGTACCCTAATCATAGAAAAATATATAGAGATGAATCTGTCCAGGCGGCCTGCGGCTCTTCGAGCAGGGTGACGTTCGTCAGGCCAGCTGCCCGCGCGGCCTCGACGGTCAGCTCGCGGGCGGTGGGGTCGAAGGAGGCGGGGACGGTCAACAGGACTTCCTGCTTGGCGAGCGCGTAGTCGGAGTTCTCCTCGGCCATCGCGTGGTCCCACGCGGCGCGCAGGTAGGCGAGGACGCGCGTCAGCGCGTCGAGGGGAGACATCTTGGTCATCTCCTGGGGGACAAGAGAAAAAGTGAAATAAAGACAAAAATTGTAGAACTGCAAGATAACCAGAAATTGGTACCTCCTCCTACTAAACAATCTTACTCAAACAAATGTAGATATAAATGCCTCAGCTTTCATAAAAGGTTCAATTCTAATAGTTAAGTGACTTTAAGAGGAAAAACTTCTTGCGGCATATAGTATACAAATGAAAAAGGAGGTAGCTTGCGAAAAAGAGACTGGTGGACATGACGCCACCGGCAACAGGGCAAGTTCCCTATTCTATGTTTATTGAATAATTATTTAGCTTGAAGCCTGAAAGAGTGAATCAACTAACAAGCCAACCAATCAGAATACAGACCTCACCCCACTGCCCATGGGGCTCATGAATTAATTTGCTTTGCTCTATAGGTACTGTTACACATAAACAAAATATGATGCTTATTTTCTTCAAACAGCTAGCTATTTAAACTTAAAAGTTAAAGTCAATTAATGAGGGATCAAGTTATTTTAGCTTTGATCAACAAAGAAGCTAGTAAAATAACTGCAAAATTGTCAATTGTCTCCCAGGAGAATACTAATCATATTGCTTCAGAATTCCTCAGTTCGATTGAAACTACAGAATTACCAATACATAACTTAAAGATTAAAAAATACAATAGCTATGCTTTTGCATAACATAGGTGTTTCTGGTGGGATGTGCAATGAGATGTGCCTTATTGTTACCTGGCTGATAAAATCCTCATTTTCTCAACTCTTTGATCTTTTTATATACTTTCATTTCTTGGTTTCATACGTCATGTGTAGCCAGTGTGGTCTTAGAACATATACTTGTTCTAACAAGAAAAACGGGGAACAGTCAAATTCCCCAATTCAAAAAGATCGAGGAAATCATCAAGTTTCTGCCTAGATTTAGGCTAAGCAAGCGCAGACCTGAAGTCAGCAAACCACACATCTTTCAGCGAAGAGGTGCTACGGAAGAAACCGGCCAGTGCGTAGTAGTCGCTCTGGGGAATGGGATCAAACTTGTGATCGTGACAACGCGCACAACCCACCGTCAGGCCGAGGAAAGCTTGCCCGACTTTGCTCACTTGTTGATCCGCGATATCGACCAGCAACTTCTCCTTGTCCGCTTCGACGATTTCGAGATCCCCTAACACCAGAAACCCGGTCGCAACCAGACTCTGCCGGCGTTCTTGGTTCGAAAAACCTTGGCGCAAATGAGAAAAAAGGTAGGATTGGCATGAACCGAAAAGAAGACCCCGCCTGGGAAGAAAAATTAGAAAAGGCCCGCAAACAAGTTGAAGAAGTCACCGATATCATAATCGATAATTTCTTTAAACGGCAAAAGCTCATGCGCGAAATTGCCGACGCAAAAAATCAAAAAGGCGACGAGCAACCCATCTTCCAACACCAACGCGAAGTTAACTTAATTGATCAAAACTTAAATTGAACAAACCATCGACTCCAGAAAGCAAACAAAAGAATTAAAATAAGATTTTAATAGATTAAAATCTTTAGTAAGATTTTAATAGATTAAAATCTTTAGTAAGATTTTAACGGTCATGTAAAAACTATATCTATAGTCACAGGTGGGACACAGGGACAAAACCACAATGGCACGTAACTAATATGGTGCGTAACGACTTACGCGCGTGGGGGGGCTTGGGCTGCGGCAATCGATGTACTTTAATATTACTTTAATGTAAAAACTCCAGGTAATCAAGGAACCTTAATGAAAATCACACTATCAGATTCAGAATATGAGAAAACTCTTTTGTGCAGATTCTAATTTCCCATCTGCGAAAATGTGGATTTTTTTTTGCCAGAAGAAAGATCACAGATGAATGTTTTTTTGTTTGTTTTCTTCTCCAGGGTGATCGTATCGAACCAATGTTTCTAAATGGATTTGATCGCCCAGTCCTTTCAGGAACTGGTCGGGTTGCTTTCGGTGGGCGCCGCGTATTTCTCGCGACCGCCGGCCGGCTTGCGCCGTTCGCCACATGGCGATCGCCGCAATCGTGATTCCTACGACGCTGGCCAACAAAAAGGTAAGAATCAATCGTGATGACTCGGATGGTTCGGAAACGGGTTGGCTGCTCGCGGCCAGTTCTGACTCGGTGACCGGAACCAGCAACAGTCTCAACGAACTGGCCGCTGACAAAGTGATCCGTTGTAACTTCCGCGCCGATATCGATCAGCGCATCGTCGGCCACGAGAAACTCAACGAGCTTCCGCTTCGGTTCCACCTTTGCCTTGGCGAAATGACCCCGCATCGCTTTCGTCGTGTGCTTGACCTTGCGCTGGCCGGAACCGACCTGAAGCGCGGTGTAGCCATTCACATCGGCCGTCCGCTGGGCAACGATCTGCATGTTCTCGGGCCAGTTGCCCTTCAATCTTTTTGGTCACTTAAAACGACACCATATGTTGATTTAAATTCGAATAAGCTCCGTCCTGGTATTCTAGGACTATCGTTTCCATGTGATCGTCCCTGAGAAGACCAAAAAATATATAAGTAAAAGTCTATAGTAAAGTTCTTACGGCTTCAATGTTTTATTATTTATTTATTATTTTCCCAAAGGCATTTCATATGGAAGTGGTTGTCGCATAAACTCTCTTAAAAGGCGATCAAACTGCTCTTGACTATCTAAGTACCAAAACAAAAGACAACCTTATAAAAACTTCTCTTGAATCTATTTGCATTGTTCCCAATAAAACAGAACTTACTTAAAAAAAAAGAAACTTGAAAAAATTCAAACATAACTCCTCTAAAGTAATATCAAATGCACTTAAAAGTAATTGAAAGGCACATAATCTCAAAAATCCGGCAAAACTCCGATTTTAGCAAATTAGGTTCCATTTATGATTTTATTTATTTGGACCCATCTGGGATTCTCAATACTCAAGTTTTCTTTAATTGTTATTTGGCCCTTTGCATAAATTTATTCACCCTTTCAACTGACAATTACTACATTGCAATCCTGGCTTAGTATTCTGTGGTACTGGCTGGAATTCCCAGTAATATAAATAAGACTTTTGTGGAGTTTTTGGCTGGTAATTTGTACTAATTCATTTTTAATTATTTTATACCCATGTACAACCTAATAAAATCTAGTTAATTGAATTTCCTGCTCCAAAGTATCGAATACACATATCTGGTCTAAATTCCTACGCAGGAAATCAATTACCAAATCAATCACAGAAAAATCAATTACCGAATTTCTTCGTAATTTTTATTACTATATAACACTATAAAGTGTTACTATAAAGTGGTAGAATGGTATTACTATAAAGTGGAAAATAAACTTATTATCCTCATGTTGATGTGTAAAACTTGAGAACAAACCAGTTTCTTCGTTAGTTTCTTCTTTACCTTAGAAACAAAAACAGGCTATATATTTGCACATTAGGAGGGAGGGGTAAAGTAAAGCGGGTTTGCATGCAAAATATGTTAAGTACAATTATTCTGCATATTATGATGCTTAACCAGCCCCCCCCTCCTCCCGTGTCAATAAACACCCCCCACTATATATTCCCGAATCAGCCCTTCCCTTGCCTAGTCTTCAGCAATGAATAAAAAATAAAATTTAAAGTGTGGTCTAAATGAATTAAATTGATATAACAGATATGTTCTGATTTTGCTAGGTGGATGTGTCATGATCACTCACTGAAATGATTTGTAGACTAGTTTCTAGGTCATTTTACATTGGTGTGACCCAGATTCACATAAATGAACTGGTCTGACAAAAGCAATATTGACACCTCAATGGTCAGTCCCCCCAGCATTTTGAGGTTCAGTGTGACCTTTGCGGCTGATGTTGCTCCACTTTCTCGCTCCCATAACTTCCATAATGACAACAAACATGGGACAACCAAGAATGAAAGAAGCGAATAAAATATGAAGTTGCGCGCCAATCCAAGTTGCTTTGCGATTGCCAATCCAAGGAAAAACGTAATCTTCTATTTTGTGATCTTTTGCTGGACCGATATCTAATAAATAAGCTTTATCATCTTCTTCGGCTTCACCTTCTCGAGCGGTTCGACCTTGATCGTCATGACGGCGCTCTCCGCGGTCGTTTCCTCCCGGCGATCCTACAACAAAATCCATGCCCCTGGACTCTTAACAATTAGCCCCTACATTCGGAGGCTTGGGGCTGCCAAGCGCGTTAGGAGCACCTGATTCCCGGGGCCGATAAATTTCACTCGGGAGCTGACCCTGGTTGGGACCGTGGTCCCTTTCATTCGGCGCCCACCTACTTACGTAGGGATAGGCATTCATTTTGTTCAGTCCATACCGAAAAAGCCATAAAGTAGCTGTTTAGTGCTTCATAACTAATGGCGTGTTTTGCATACAGGTTTTCACCACAGATTCGCCAACCTTTTGGTATTTTGTAGCCTATTTGCGCTTGTAGCGCTTTGACCCACGCTCTTGAAGGGTGAAAGCGACTGTCTAACGAACGAGCATGCATATAGTCGGTATATAAGGTGGTATTTTCTCCGTCGCAAAAATCAAAAAATTCACATTTTTGCAGATGGAAGCTAGAAACCCTTGCAGTATGATTCTCTAATATGTCGATTGTGATGGTGCGATTTTTACTAAGATACTTTGACTTTCTAGGGGCAATCCCACTCTTTCTAAAAACAATTTCTATATAATTTTCATTCCGAAAGAACTTGGAGCCATTTTCCAGAAAATATAAATATAAAAATATATACACTATTACTGTTTGTTCAAATATTGAAATCAAACAAAGTTTAGAAATAATACATCCCTATAAAGAGACTTGGTTGAGTACACACTCAAGTCTATATGCATAAAATTGACTGTGAAAACAATTTAATACAGATTAGAAAGAGATTAGGAGCCAATCAAAATGAACCCACTACCTTTACACACTTTTTTGAAACCTGGAAGCATAATATGTCTTTTGATTTAGTTCAGCATACCCCTCATCATCCCTTGAGACCTGTGGCTTTTAAGTAACCAAAAAATCGGAGGGCAACTAGGCATTCTCCCCCACTCCTTTTATTCTCAAAATCATTCGATCAAAACTATGAGAAAGCCAATTAGCCCAAAAAATAAATTTGCAAATTTCATTTTAACTATTCGTATGTGGAGAGCCAAAACCAAAACATGCATTGATTCAAAAGCGTTCAAAAAGTAAACAAAAAAAAACAACAAGTTTTAAAACTTAAAACGAACAAAAATTTCAGTTCTTTTTTTGGAGCTAGTTCAAAGAAATATTCAGAAAATTGGAAATAGAGAGAAGTTAGCATGGTATTGTACATAGAGGCAGTTCAATATTTTAAAGCAAGTATGTAAGTCCAAAACGCAAGGAATAGGACGTTATCAGCACTTATTAGGCATTTTAATGACAAATAAGATAATTGAATTTTCAATTAAATACTGGAAATAAAAATTAAAACAAATAAATTATTCCTGGAGGTCTGTGGGAGGCTAGCTAATGGCTAGCTTTTGTCACTTAAAAAGGCCACTAGAACTTCTGATTCCGATCAAATGAGTTCTTTTCCAACCTTCTTGGATCACTGGTTCAATACGATCACCCCTGAAAAAAAAAAGTAAAAACACAAACAAACTCGCATTAGGGATCTTTCCTCTGGCAAAAAATGCAAAATTCTGCATTTTTGTATATAGGAGCTTGAAATTTCTACAGCAGGGTTGCAAAGATATACGTAACTTACGAATTAGCTTAAGTAACAAACTTCAATATTCGTATGGTTTTATTATGTATATGAGAGGGTTCGCCCACTCGTCAATATCTCGTTTTTTACACTAAAGCTTAAGTTTTGTTCTAATTCCTTAAGAATGACCCCTGAATTACAAAGGCCATAGAATAATAATACTAAAAATACTTTAGCGTAAAGAGTGAGGTATTAGGAGGAGGTGAACCCCTTATGTGAATGGTGATTATTGTGATGCAATGGAAATGGTGATGAAATCAATGATTCATTCAAACTAATCCTCAATTGCCACTGGTCTCGCCTACGGTGAGTAATCTGTACAAGATCATAAGAAATAAACCTTTTCTTTCTAAAAATAAGCTTGGCTTTTCCCCTTTCTCTTGCGTAAGAAATATTCGGATGAAGTTTGGGGTCAGGTATAATTATATTTATGTTTTTATAAGTTTTTGCCTACTGAATATTCCAGTTAAAAATAGATAATTTTTGTTGCAAAATCAGTTTTACTAAAGGAAAAAAAACCTAGTTGTTTTAAAAATAATATTTGTGTTATTCATTCATGGTTTGGAGGTTTCACAAAATTCTCATAGACAAAAATTTTAGTTTGTTCATGAGCAAGCTTGTTCTAATATAAGTAGTAAATATTAACTAATACGAAAATGAATCGTAGTGATCTTGAAGAAATTGAAGTAAACCATTTCTGAATTATTAGAAAATTACCCAAAGAATAAAAAACAAACCCAAATAAGGCTTGTCAAAGAAAAACATAAAGAAATTGCATCAAAAGTGCATCAAAAATATGCAGTCCCAGATGTATTCTACTGAAATTCAGTTTTGCTTACTTTCTTGAACATATGAACTTTGATTAAGAACGTCTCAATTTATAGATTTAAATTTTATATCTATGTAAGGAACGAATTCAACTGGATAGCAACTAGGCCCCCTCCCACGCCACTTTTTCACTTTTTCCCAAAATCATCCGATCAAAAATTTGAGATAGCTTTTTTGTTCAACATAGTTGAAAGGCCCAATAACTGTGTCTTTGAAGATAAAATTATCCCATACAGCCCTTGGGGAAAGGTTTTTAAGTTATAAAATTTGCCAAATGTACTATTGGGAAGTATGCATATATTTGTGGAAATGTTAAAGGTAATTATCCAGGTCTTGACTTCCTTTTTCGCCCTTTTCCAACCCCCTCGTCTATTCCACCCCCCTGTTTATTAAGTTTTGGGGATTTTTCCAACCCTCCCGTTTATTCCGACCCCCCGTCTATTAGGCACCCAAGAGTAGGCACCCAAGAGTAAATTGGTAAACATTGGCTATACTTATGAAGGTTGCAAACACGATATTAATCTAAACCATCGCAATGATGATAGATAGTGAGCCTCGTTTTATGTTTTTCCAAGATTTCTGTTCCTCCCTCCAACCCCCTGTCCCCGGATCCGATTTGAATTGAAAATGGAGCATTTGAGATATAAAATATTTCTATATATCAAGTTTCATTAAGATCTGATCACCCATTCGTAAGATAAAGATTCCTCAATTTTCAGGTTTTCCAAGATTTCCGGTTTCCCCCTCCAACTTCTTCCAATGTCACTGGAAATGGTCGGGATCAAACAGTTCGTGGTAACGAATGTATAAATAAAAGCTAGGCATTTCAAAATAGGATCCCTTGGGATCTCATTTTTTATTCATTTCTCTCAAAAGTTCTTTATCTATCCCAGAATCGACATTATCAATAAAATTTGGTTTATTTGGAGGTAAAATAGCTTGACTTGAATGAGATTGATTGCTTACTTGAAAACTTACTGAGTTACTTAAAGAATGATCCAGTCGTTCAAATTCTCTTCTTAAATTAGTCTCATTTTCACGATACCGTCTTGTCGCGTTCAGTCGCAATCAAGTTGCTCCCGAGGAACAATGCAAATTCCGAGTTGATTCAACGATTTCAAGTTGAAGCTCGCAGTGCCGCGCGATTGGATCATCCCAACATTTCGAGAATCTTCCAGGTGGGATCGGAAGAAATCTGTGACTATATCATTTTTGAGTTCGTGGAAGGCGATAACCTGGCTCAACTTGTTCGGCGAATTGGACCCTTGCCGCTGGGGTGCTATTCAAGTGGTAGTAAAGAAAAGTAACTATTTAACAAATAAACTACTTGGAGGATTTAAAAACATTACACAACATATTATAAACAATAAATACACATTAAACAATCATAAATATAAGGACTGGTGCTTGGTTCTTACTAAAATAGTCAGCAATGAGCTGCTGTAGGTGGCAGTAGTATGTGTAAAGAAGCTTTCAAGTGGGCGAAGGTGAATGTTGTATATACTCGGATTTTGCAAATTTACTGATGCGCAAGCAAATATGTAAAATTTTTACGACGCCTTTTGACTTAAGTCTCCTGCCGGTGCTGCTCGGAGTAAAGAGTAACGTCTGCTCCTTCGTCCACTTCGGTCCTTAGCGAGTATTTGCTCTTTGCCCTGTCTGATGTTTGCCATCGTTAAGAACTCGGACAAGCTGTCGGACCAACGTTTCTTCAGTGGGCTTTGAGGTCGCTTCCAACCGGCTTTGTTCGCGAATGACCGGAACGACCAGGCCTCCCGGCGTATCGGCAGCAAAACCAAGATGACAATATTTCTTAAAAATCAATTCATTAGCATCATCACTTAATGATGAATTGAACTTGGGATACTCCTGCAATGCGCTCACACAGGCCTTCATGATAAACGCGAGTGGCGTCAGCGAAATGCCTTTTGCCTTCGCCGGGCCCTTGAGCTCCTGGCGCTTCGCTTCCAGGTCAGTGATGTCTTCCACCCACTAATATTGCTTGTTTCATTAATCGCTCTGTTTGTTCTAGTTTCCATCCACTTCGTCTTTTCAATACAAAAGAAATATAGTTTCTCTTCATAGTTCGAACAAAAATGGCTTAGGTTGATTGTGTATCTGCACAAAAAATGACACAGCAATTTCCCTTGAGTTTCTAGAAGATTCTTATGATCATGAATTGAGTATTCAATTCCAACATATAACTAAAGAAGCTAGTTGGTTCTTCAATCTCCTTTTGGGCTGATTTCTTAGCAGTCTTTTTTGGCGATTTTGCCTTGGGTTCCTGCATTTGTTTCATTTGCTTGCGAATCTTGTCGCACTTTCCCGCTTTCTTGATATCTCCGGTACTTACAAACTCGATCGCCTTTTCCAACAGTGCCCGCTCATAGGCTTTTTCTAACTCTTCTATAGACATCCTTGAGGATCCGTATTGTCGGTTTCTTGCAAAAATCGTGTTGATTTTAGTTTTGATTTTTGCTTGTTTTACTGTAAGTTTAATTTTATATTTCTCGTTTATTTATTTTGCCGAAGACAGCTCTTAGATATAGAGCCGAACATTTATCTAATTCGTCAAAATTTCCCTGTCTTAAAAAAATTCCTTGTTGTTGTCACTACCTTTTGTTGTTTATATAATGGAACAGCAATGTGATCTTCGTCCTTATTTACAATACCCAAGCGTTATATTATCATGGTTGGCGCTTGGATACCACTTTCAGCGCAGAGGCATCGACCATGCCCAGATCCTGATCTTGCACCAGCAAACCACCGTTGACACGCTTGTAGTCAAAGCGTTGTGCACGGTCAGCAGCCCATTCGCCGCATGCCAGCAGGCGCACATTCGCTTTCGCTGCAACGATGTCAGACGCTTCTTGGGAAACGCTCGGAGCGATGATTACTTCAACGAACTGACGATCGATAATCGCTTGGTCGACGTCTCGATCTGCTCACTCGAGAAGGTGAGCCGAAGATGCTCGACTACACCATTCACTTCGAGAACCTCCCGAGTTCGACATCTCCCGTCGCGAGGGTTGAGGTCGTCGATGACGAACTCGACGAGAACCTGGACTGGTCGACGGTGGAGTTTTCGAGCGTGAAGTTTGGCGACGTCGTTCTCGATCTGAGCCGAGTGACCGAGGTGCCCGAGACTTGCACGGAGACAGCGGTCCCAGTCGTCATTTGTATTCCCTGTGTCCCGGTCGTTATTTGTGTCCCGGTGTCCCATTCTGTAATATCTCTTTGAGTGTCCCGGTCGTCATTTGTGTCCCAGTCTGTAATTTCGTCAGTTATATTCCCGGTGTCCCAGTCATCATTTGTATCCCGGTGTCCCGGTCTGTATATACATTCGTTCTTGAATTGGTATATGATGAATAAATTTTTTGTTTTTTTCCTTTTTTCTTTTTTCCGTTCGGACCGATAATCTCGCCCAGACCCGGACCCACATTGCTTATCGCGGTGGCGGCGCCGGAAATCGCCGTGGTGAAATCCAATCCCAGGGCCGCCAGGCCGGCCGCGAGCGCCCCGAAACAGATTACGTAGAGAAAGAAAAAGCCCATGACCGCGTCGGATACGCTCTCGGGAATCGGCGCCTTGTTGTAATGCGGCACGAAAACCCCGTGCGGCGACAATAGGCGCTGTGCCGAAGAACCGACCAGGAGCCGTGATCGAGACCCCAGTCATCCTTCACGGCGGCACCGTCGACGGCCTTCTCGGCGAGCATCGCCTTGACCCGACCCGCGAGATCCGGACTTCCGGGTGCCGGATACTGGACCTCGTAGAGCGGCTGCGGGAAGCCGCCGAAATCGTGGATCGTGCGCGGGCTCGTTCCCCCGGTCAGGAAGCTGCCTTCGGTCCACCAGTGCGCCGAGATCGCGAAGTAACGGTTCTTTCTGTTGTTCAGTGATTTTGAAGTTAATATAACAGACCGAACAGACGAAGCAGTATTTTGAAATTGCGGGTTAATTATTAAGGACTTCTAGTCGCAGGGGGATTCTTTCGAGTGTTGTTTTCACTCCTGCAGATACGTCTCCGTCTATTAAGACTTGAATACTGCCAAGTCGTATTACATTTTTGCAATTTTGACCCCAATTGTAACTATTAAATTACGTTGGTATAAAAACAATAGAACCTAATTACCTATTATCATCGACTCGAGAATGATGATGATGGCTGCTGCTGCTGCTACCGGCGCCACTGTTGCTATTCTTGTCAACTGTATTTGTGTGTGGAAAAGCGATCGTACAGACATGAAAAAGTGAGGAGAAGCTAAATGTGATAGTCCACTCAAGAATCAGCACGGCGCGTGTGTGTTTTTTTTCGAGACAGAGTAAAAAGAAAGTATTGATTTCCGTACATGAATAGGGATGTCCCCTCCTCAACACCTCACTCTTTATGTTAATGTTTTTATTGTTTTCAAAATTAGATTTTTGGCAAAGAGTCAAACCTTAGCGTAAGAAGCGTGGCGTTGAGAACCTTATAACCCTTAACAACTTGAAACTTTTTCTGCTTTGCGGATGCAACATTAGGAACGTGGAAGTTATTCGGATCCTCTGGAATCTTACCTCTAGTCTTTTCGGACACAGAGGGAATTTCTTATGGAAGATGAACCAGATTTACTGGCAACATTTTAAAATGATCAGAAATTAAATAAAAAGAACAAGCTTTTTCAACTGAAAGTAAGGAGCAACTTTAAAACTCAAAACGACCAGAAATTATTCCGTATATGAAGGGGTCACCCCCTCCTCAATACCTTGCTCTTTGCGCTAAAGTTTGACTGTTTGTCCCATGTTTTTAAGAACGGTTCTTGAAACACAAGGGTGTTTTGTCCTGTTGATCAGGAATAAGACACCGCCGCACTTATCATGATCCCTCCTGGTAGGATCACCGGCCCTTAAACCCGCCTCAAAATCAGCATTGGCATGGCAGTCAAGAAATTTTCTCTGACATTTGCTGATCATTTCCTGCGTTGCTCACCTTCCCGCCAAACCCGCCGGATTGGGTAATAATTCAATTCCTGACAGCTAATTAAAGCGCAATTAACGGGTTATTTACTCGTGAGCTCCAGGTCGTCGCCGAGTGCACGCCGGCGCAGCGCAAGCAGATCGAGCGGCTCGATCCCGGTTTGCTCCAGGTATTCGAGATCGTCGACGTCACCCCACCAGGCCCCGAGCGGGGGGTCGCGATCTTGTCGAGCTGTGCTGCGGAACACGCGCGCGGCGCTGTCGAACCCGATGCCGTCGCGGTCGTCGATCGGCTCCATCGGCGCTTCGCCCGCTACTCGGCCTACCCTTGGAAATCAGCACTTGCAAAAGGCCAGGGTCGTATGTGTGGCCGGCAACTCCATCGAAAGCCCCCGGTTGCTGCTGAATTCCGAATCCTCAATGTTTCCAGACGGATTGGCCAACTCGTCCGGTCAAGTCGGCCGGAACTATATGCGGCACATGACAGGGTCGGTTTATGCCGTTTTCGACCAGCCCGTGAAGATGTGGCGCGGCACCACGATGGCCGGAATTATCACCGATGAATACAGTCACCTTGGGAGCTTCGTAGGCTTGTTCGTCGTCACCGGTGTAGAGTCTCAGTCGAGGTCGCATGTCGAATCCTTCCTTGGCCTGACCTTTCGGGGGAGGCGACCAAACTTATCCAAACTTGTTTTGAATTTCTTCAAATCAAGGGGTCGGTTCAAATTCAAAAGCGCGAGATTCCTATCGCACGCTTGGAAACTGTCTGAGAAGTCCGTTTCAAACAGCCTCCTGATGATTTAAAGTAACCTAACCCCCCTACCCGCCATCTTAATGGACAAAAAAATATCCCAAATTATACAAATTCAGTGCATTCTGTCACTTATCATTTGTCTTTGCGGCTATGAAACCGGTTTTCACAGAGCTTATGTTTAGGAATCTTCTCGATTGTGTTTGTTGACTCGATTGTGTTGACGCAAGTAGGCTACACTTTTGATGTATTGTAACAGTAGTGTTAATGTTTTGAGAAATATAGTGCCCAAACTTAGGCATTTTTGGGACTTCAGTTCATTCTGTCAAGTTTTAAAGGCTTTAAAAGGGGTCTTAAATTCTTTTGACTCAAATTAAAAAAGGGTGTAAAAAATCTGTCTTTTTTTGTAATTTGTCTTGATAATTTGTTATCATAGTTTTTAGAAAATTTAACAATCTACTACTACTACTAACAACTCAACGCAGCACCAAACCGCCTGAAGCCAACACAGCTACGCACGCTTTGTTTAGTTTCCGGGTAGGGACGGTAAATTTGCAAGATCAGGCAAATTATTTGACAGTAAAATCTATATTAGGGTTTGGGAAAATTCAGACGGTAGGAGATTTGACTGTTAAACCCCTTTGTAAATGTTGCTGATCAGAAAGTTCAGAGATGTCAGAAGCTCATGACTGTCTGGAGACACTGTTGGGGCAATAATTAGCCTATCCCATGGCAAATAGTACCTAGCCCCTTGGTATTTATTCATAGCATATTTCTCTTCTTCATTTAGGCTTGTAACATCGACCTAAAAGAATGAGCATTAATTTATCACGTTTTTCTCCTTCGCAAAGAAATTTTCCAGGATTCTAAATTGAGGGATGAAGGAAAAATAATCAATAACAAAAATCCTAAGCTAATTTTGAAAGAACAATAAAATTTAGCATCTTAGAACTACATCTAACCTGACATTCCTTGAGTTTAAGCAATTTAAATAGTTAGCAATTCTCTTAAATAAAGTCCATTAATCGCAATAGCATAACAAATAGAGAAAAAATAAAGAGGCCGCCCTTTGTGTAAAGGACGGCCCCAATAGTATTCGGGTATAAACCCTCGTCCTCGGCTTAACCGAAGAGTGAGAGGATCGAAGCTTCAGCCTGAGCTGCCAGAGACAGAGACTGAATACCCAGCTGCTGACGAGTCTGAAGGGCCAGCAAGTTAGCACCCTCGGAGGCCCCTTTTCTTTTTCTTTTTTTTCTTTTTGACAACTGTGATATAGTCACTAGTGCCAACCACCTTATCCATAGTAGGAAGCTTAATAGTTTCCTCGGATTCTTTCTGTAGTTTTTCTCTAACAATTTCTTCTTTACCCTTTTTCTTTTTTCTTGATTCCATGGAGCACAAACTTCCAAGTTCTGCTATTTTATGATTTTCAGACTGCTTTGTTCCTGCACATTCTAGTTCCATTCCAATCGACCCTACGAATCCGGATTTCCCCGGTTTTGGCGTGGGGCGATTCATTCGCCTGGCGGATATTCCGGAAGTAGCGGAGTTCGCAATTACGGTCATCGATGCCTGCCAGAAAAAAGGGCTGGGAACGGTTCTCCTGGCGGTGCTCTATCTTATAGCGGAAAGAAGCGATGTAAGAGCGCTCCGCGCAATGTCGTCACCGGAAAATCATGCAGTAGTTAAACTATTGTCAAATGTTTGATTACACACACACAAACTGTTAAAGATGAATATTGTGGATGGAGACTGGGGAAAGTAGTATCGTAAGGTTTTCTAGCTTAATTTAAGAACGTAAGGGAGAGCAAATAGAATCGATTAACATGTCACTAAAGGAAATAAATGGAATAAAATAACATAAAATTATTCAATGGAATAAAATTATTCTTTCGTTTTAGGTTTTATAATTCAGGAAGCCAAAAATGCGAGGAATTCCCCCGGGTAAATTTCTATCGAAAAACCTCTCGGAACTGTGCTTCCCACAGAAAATTCTTCGCATAGAATTCCACCTCACTCCTTAAAAAAAAATTCCGCAATTTTCAAACAAATATTATATGCGAACAATGGACAAATTGAGTAACTTACAGCCCTTTCCCCATGGACTATGTAGGGCCAACATATCACCAATGGTATATTTATTGGACTATCAACTACGTTGAACCAAATGCCATCCTTGCGAACGCACTGACCAAATAAAGAGGAAAGGCAAATGGCACTTAAAGCTTCTGAAATCAGCACGCTGATTAAAGAGCGCATCGAGAACTTCGAGGCATCCGCGGAAGCGCGCGACGTTGGTACTGTAATCGCAGTTACTGACGGTATCGTCCGCATTCATGGTCTCGCTGACGCACGTTACGGCGAGATGCTCGAGTTCCCGCAGAACACTTTCGGCATGGCACTCAACCTTCGTGGACAGAATTGCCGAAGTGGTCGGCATCGAGGGACAAACGCCACAACTGCAAGACGTCTTTGTGTTCAATCAGACGGGGCGGGAAGCCGGGCGCATTCTAGGAAGCTTTGCCGCAACCGGTGTCATTCCGCGCATGGTAGACGATCTTGCCGCGCGAGGGGTCGACGTCATCAAGCAGAATCTCTTTGGGCGTGGGGCGCGATGAATTCAGTGCTTGTTCCCGCCGGTGGATTGGCGCCCAACACGGCCGTTTGCTTTACTCTGATCGGTTTGACGACGGCAATAACGATCCCGCGCTACGTCTCGCTCCGACGCGTGATTCTGGCTTCCCTGGCCTTGGGCTTAGGCGTCGTCGCCCTCTCCGGATACGCGGCGGATTTGGAAAAGGCGTACGGCTGGGGCAACCTCACGCGAATGGCCCTGCACACGTAGCTGGGTTTCATCATCGTCAGTTCAGGATTTCTGGTGCGGGTTGCGTAGAGCCGATACTTGCCCGGCGGCACCTCGAACTGGGCGAGGCCGTCCGCCGTGTAGGCAATGCCGTCGCGGATCGCGGTGTGGAGCCGCGCGCCGTAGTAGGTGCGCACGAGTGCGCCGGCCGGGTCCGTGATCGTGACCTTGGCCGGAAGCGGGTGACCGCGGCCGTCGCGAACGCCGACCCGCACTCGCTGTAGGCCCAGCGTTTGGCGCAGCGTGCCGCGGTGCGTAATTATCTAACCAACCTTTAATTAACATATACTTACAGATAACAAAACATCTTTGCGTGTTTCATTGAAGGCGTTTTAATTCCCACCGAAATGCAACATCCCTAATAATATCAAATTTCACCTTCAACATCTAATTACACAATCCATGTGGTTCATATTACTATACTTTGCAAACTTAAATAAAATTATGCTGCTCGTCTGAACAAAAAAGTAAAAATTATTTTATTTCTTTTCTTGCTGAAAACCGGCTCCGCCTATTACGCCCCGGCTGCTTCCGCAATTAATATGGCTGAAAGCTACCTGCGTGACAAAAAGAGAGTATTGCCCTGTGCCGTAGCCCTTAAAGGCGAATATGGGGTCAAGGACATGTATGTGGGTGTTCCTTGCGTAATTGGCGCCGGTGGCGTTGAACGGGTCATCGAAATTAACCTCAACAAGACAGAACAGAAGATGTTCGACAATTCAGTGGCGTAACTAATGACGATAAGGGTATTAAGGTGAAACTTTTAGGGAAAGTTTAGGAGTTCATTTAAAAGATATAACTACATGTATGCAGGTTTTCAAAAGGGCATCTAAGCAAAATCATAGGCAGCACCGCTCTATAATAGCTAGAAGCATCATTGACACATTTAAAATCCATTGAAGATTAAAAGTTGTAGTGCCCTTTTTAGGAGTAAAAAGAGATTGGTGTGGAAGAGGCCTTTCTCGCAAAGAGCGAGGGATTTTTTAATAACTTATAAGAGAGGAAACTGGCACTATTGTCGGCAAAAAAAAATTATCAGCGCCATCTAAAGTTTGGCGACATTAGGCATTTTTTCAGTATAATAATAAGAATAATTAGCAAAATTAGGGTGGCAAAAAGTATCTGATCTCAGTTCCTCACAGAAAAATGATCTAGAAAAAATGCCAAGTACCACCACATACTAGATGGCGTTGACAGTTGCCCAAAGCAGCAGCGACCCGCGGAAAGCTTCCAAAAAACGGAACTCTCAAAACACTCGGTTGGCTAGCAGACGGATTGGCATTCCGCTGCATCGACGGTTGCTCGGTTTCTCCGTTGATCGTTGCCAACAAAGCGCGGCGTTTGTCCGACGAGAGTTTCCAGTCATCATCCGGCACAATCGGCTCGCCCTCGCCGACATTTCGCATCAGCCCATCCACACACCGAATCTGTTCTTGGGGGACACTTTTAAACCAAGGCTTTGCCCATACGCCTGACCACTCCCTTGACCACCCCCTGAAGCGCCACATCGTCAACATAAATGGGCTGCATGAGAGGATTGGCTGGTTGCAGGCGAATGCGCCCGTCAGGAGTACGATAAAACCTTTTGAGGGTCACTTCATTGTCAACCAAAGCGACAACCGTTTCACCTTCTTGAGCAACCTGACGGCTTTCCACCATGACATAATCTCCGGTTAAATAATAGATTTTGGTTCTTTTTACCAGAATTTGCATTTTTCGTTATGAATAAAGATGATCCTAATCAAACATCCATTATTTCACTTTCTACGTCCCAGTTTCAACCTTAACTTAGGTATATCCCGTGCTGAATTCGTGTCCCTATACTTTGGTTTGTTACAGAACATTTACCAAATGCATATCTTCTGCTGGGGACCAGTTTTACTGTCTGACTTGACTTTGACTTAGCTGGTCGGCGGCGCGTACAAATATCCGGCCTTTCAGGAAGCCGGCGACGCCGACAACGTCCTAACAACCTGCGTTTTTGAAAACAATACCATGGCCGTTATCAACGCTAGCCGAACGGCTATGCACGGTCACGATACTTACACAGAAGTAGTCGGTACGCACGGCTCCTTACGTATTGGCCGCCCCGCCGCTCGCAATCGCGTAGAGATATACGATCGGCACGGCGCCCGAAAAGAGTTAGGAAAAAACCAATCAACACTCATCGGTGATCTTTCTTCTGGAAAAAATTCAAAATTCGGTTTTTTTGTAGATAGGAGCTCCAAGCCTCTTCAGTAGAGTTCTCTAATACGCTGGATCTTGTGGTGAGATTCTGATTCTGGTGGTGAGGTTTGCTAAGATTCTGTAGCTTTTAGGGGTGTTTCCCCCTTTTTTGAAAATAATGCAAATTTTCTCAGGTTTGTAACCTTTGATGGGGTTTTTTTAAATTATTTTAAGAGTTATAGTAAAACTATATTTTTATTGAAATAATTTTAAGCTTTAAATAGTTTAATGAATTGATAGAAAATCTTTTATTCATAATGCTTTATAAAACTTGTCGAAAAATAATCTATTGTGGTGTATAAAGACATTTTTAAATTATATTAAAAGTGTGCCATGTCAGAACAATTTGATTTATTCGCTGAACCAGATTCTATTGCGGAACCAAAACCCTGGTGGCGGGGTCGTTTTCGCTGGGCGTCATGGTGGCGAATGAGATCGCGCCGGCGGCACTGAACGCGGCACGGTTTGGCATTGCGGCAGTGGTCATTGGTGCAGCGGCGATGGCCACCACCGGACTGCGGCGCGCCCATTTCCGCGCGCCGTGGCGGTTTGCGGTGCTGGGCGGGCTGTTCGGCGGTTATTTCGTGCTGATGTTCTACGGGCTGCAGACGGCGGCGCCGGTCAGTCTAGTCGCGTTAATTCATTTCTTTTTTAGTCATAGTCAATCATCAGAAATTGCAAAACAGGTAAATTTTATAAATACAAAACTACAAAAAGTAAAGAGGATAAAACCCATCATGTCTTATTAACGACAGCTAAATTCAATCTCCCTCAGAAAAATTAAACTTTTTCAGGACACAAAATGCATAATTCAAGCTATTTGTAGTGCTGTTAAAAATTTTAAGCACAAAAATTGTGATTCTCCAGAGCCGCCCGGTGGTTCATGACGAAGGTGTGCCCGGCACCCACCTCGACCCCAGGCGCCCCGCCCAACCGCGTCTCCTCCACCGCCACCGTCCCATCGTTCGGCAACTGCCGCCCTTCCCGACCCCGCAGAAAGAACCGGTATCCACCAACCGACCGCGTCCCGGCGACGACCCCACACTTCGGCGGAACCGGTAGCTCCAGCAGTCGGCAGCCCTCACGACGTCGCAGCTTAGTATTGTTTATTAGGAAGTTTGCCGACGTTTTCAGGGGAGACTTTTCTGGTGGGGGTTCGGGGCGAGGGGGTTACCTTGGAGGATCTTCCATGGAGGAATTCTTCATGGGGGAAGAGAATTTTCCATGAAGAGGGGCCTGGTTTTCTCAGTATTATTTAAAAAACGATCAGAAATTAAATAAAAAAACAAGGCTTTTTAACTGAAAGTGAGGAGCAAAATTAGAACTTAAAATGGTCCGGGAACGCCGTCGTCACGTCGCCGCTCAGCCGGCCGGCCACGACATAGGGGGCCTCCGCCGTGGGGGCGAAGTCCTTTAACAGCGCCAGGATGTCCGGTGCCGCGCCAAAGCGATCGCGACTGATCAGCGCCGCGTCCGGCGAGGTACGGATCAGCGGTTGCAGCGAGACCGGTGCCCCGTCGCCCAGGGTGATGCTGGCCGGCGTCGGGATCAGCAATGTGTTCAACTGGGGGCGTTCTAATGCGGGTAAATCAAGCGCTATCAATACATTGACAAGGAGAAATAAATTAGCGTTTGTCAGTAAAACACCGGGACGTACACAACAAATCAATTATTTCCGCTTAAAATCGGATCTATTTCTGGTGGATTTGCCGGGTTATGGATACGCAAAGGTCCCGTTGAAGATTCGTAATCACTGGGAATCGTTTCTTAGTGAATATTTACAAACTCGTGAAACGTTGATCGGTCGCCTGTCCCACGCCCTTGATCGCGGCAAGCGCGTAGTGGATGCCGCCGACCGCGTCCTCGGAATCGGCCGGCAGTTCGTCACGCACGCGATCGACCGTGAAGTCCACGCCCGAACGGTTGATGTTCGGCGGCAGCAGGTCGATGCGGTGGCGCGCCAGTTCCTGCTTGTAGATCGCCAGCTTGTCGGTGTTGCCCATATCGAGCGTCATCGACGCGGCGAAGAACTCAACCGGATGTGGAAGCAAGGAGAACAGTGTGGAACAGAATGATTCTGAAGAATTGAATAAGTTGGGAAATGGAACTTATGGAAAGTGTAGGTTTGATGAGATATGGCTGGTGAATGTAATGAATGTTTTGCAAGTGTTAAAACTTTAGAACGATTTCTCAGGTTGGCAATGGAGCACAAAAGTAGATTTTTGTGATTTCTGTTTTTCTTTGTTTATGTTATGTAATATTTATGTAATGTCAATTTCGGCAATAGCCGGGTGAGATACCAGCGCACTTTCGATTTCGGCTGTTCCCAGACGATGGCCGGAAACATTTAACACGTCGTCTACACGTCCGGTGATCCAATAATGACCATCCTCGTCGCGACGAGCGCCATCACCGGTAAAGTAGTTTCCTGGATATGTAGAGAAATAAGTTTGCTCAAAGCGCTCGTGATCGCCCCACAGGGTGCGAGCTTGCCCAGGCCAACTGCGCTTAATAGTGACTTGGAAAAAAATGTTTGATTCTAAATGATGATTTTCAAGAGTTATCTCTTCAAAATGAAATATTTTTACAAAGAATGGTTATCAATATAATGGCAAATGATTCCCCGTCTTTGGACTATGGTTTGAAAATTTAATTTCATGGCCCAGATGCATATACTCAGTTTATTGAAATAATAATTGAAACAAAACAAAATGGTATTCAGTATCTATTTGAAGATTACCCAGAGTTTGAGCCGAACAAGGGGGCAAAATCAACAGAGATTTATTGTAGAAATAATTTTTAGGATTGTGAATTTGAAAATACCACAAGGAAATATTTACATCACACATACATTTTAAATCAGACAAATCTAGGAAAAATAACATCGTTTTTGTTTCAGATGTGTTTTCAACAAGCTTTTTAGAAAAATTTTTCAGCAAACCGAGAAATTTCAGCTTTAATTCACTAATGTTGCAGATAGGTTATCACTATTGTCGTTTCAGGTCAGGAAGCCCGCACTGTCATGGCGAAGTTATGTGCGCTCGATTTACATCCAAGCGTATTCACACCGGGTCAATGCGCACAAACGATTGTCGGCAAAGTCGGCGTGATGATGACGCAAACTGCCGAGACCAAATCTGGCAGCGCGACATATGAGCTTTACTCGCTCAGAAGCTTCTCGACTTACCTGTGGAAACGTCTTGAGGATGCGGCCCTTGAATCCCTGGATGAAAGGAGGCATGAAATGCTGATGAAGTTTGGAGCTGACATCCCGTAGGCCTCAACACACCGAGATATCCGGCCTCTATTAACTTCAGAGACCCATGCACACAAAACAAGGTTGGTAACTCTGAAAAAAGGGAAAAAAACTGTTAAAATACCCACCTACACACTCGACGACAAGATTGTTAAACTCCTTCATACCCTACTACGTCAGGTGTTACAATAACAGTGTCCTGCTCAGCGGATCGGGAAAATCATCCCTGGCCTTTGACACTATCTATGCCGAGGGACAACGCCGATATGTGGAATCGTTATCGGCCTATGCCCGCCAGTTTCTCGAACAAATGGGTAAACCCGATGTGGATTCCATTGAAGGGCTGTCTCCGGCCATTTCCATTGAACAGAAAAGTACGAGTCATAATCCTCGATCTACCGTTGGGACCGTAACGGAAATTTACGATTACCTGCGCTCCCCCTCCTCTACACACACCTACGCCTGAGCAAATTTTGTATATGTGTGGTCTTTGAAATTATTTATTTTTCTGTTTGACACATTTACATTCTTTTGTAGCTTGTCTGAGAACCAGTCTCTCTTGGTAATGCCACCGTGGTCAAATATCTGGCTCATCTCTGCCATCTGCCTTTCCATGACTCTTCACTTTGTTATCCTTTATGTCCAAATACTGTCTGTAAGTAGTTTTGATATTTGCCTACGCTTCTTGAAAAAGACAGATTTTACTCTCTGAAAACTTTTGCTTGGATATTTCAAATGAGCATGAAAAGTGTATGGGAAACATCAAATAATACAGTCAAAATAATAACTAAACAAAACAATAATCGTTCCAAATTCACCAAAAATTAACTAAACATATTTGTTTTATGGGAATCCCTTTACGTTATAGAACAAATGTGATCACAATTGGAAAGCATCAAAAACTTCGATTCACAAGTGACCATTATCTTTATGCATATTAATACCACCTGCTATTTTTTTCTTTTTTAATGTTTGACCTCAGCATGCCACTTCTGTAAATCAGTATTTAAAATTGGTTACACTTTTTCATGGATGTAATGTTTCTTAGTTTTGCTGTTAGATTTAACTACATGATTCCTCAGTAACTTTGCTACATTTAACTGACTGCTGGAATGGAGTTGGGAAGGAGTATTGCTCGTCTCTCTGTCCGAAATTAAAATTTTAAAAAAATGTAGGTGACAAAACGCCACTGTAGTAGTAGAACATTTTTATTGAAACGATCATTTTTATATAATATTTGGAAAATAGTAGGAAAAGATTTCAAACTAAGGAAATAATTAGAATACCAATATTGCAGAAGCTTAATAATAGAAGAATTAATGCTTAAATATAAAGGGAGAATAAAAAATTACACTGTCAAATGTTTTCAAAAGATCTAAAGCACATTTTGCAGATAGGAACTTGAAACTTCTACAGTCGTATTCTCTAATACGCTGAATCTGATGGTGTGATTTTCATTAATATTCTATGACTTCTAGGGGTACTTTTACCCTTTTTTCAAAAATAAGGAAAATTTTCCCGTAAAATGGGTGGGTAATAATAAACATGACCAAGCTTATATATTTGAAATCAGTATAAAAATCCAATTCTTTTACTGTATCTATTGGTATCAAAATTTTTGTTCAGAGCCTCAACTGGTTCCTATCAAGTAACTGCATTGATGTGGTTAAAAAAGATATTTCTGTCAATCAGAGCACCTGTAGAGATGGAATCTGCTTCCTTTGTATAGTTGCATAACAATTCGATACAACCGTTGGGGAGTGGGAGCTTCATATCCTTCTAGAGTATTCCTTATTCTCTATATTTAGCAACAGATTTTTGGCTTTATTTAAATAAAACGTTATGTCAAACCCGCTAAGGGACGGTGCCTGACTACAGTGAAGTCAGCTGTAGTTCATGACCAGTTACTTGGACCTCTAATATTCCTAGAGTTTAGTTAGAGGTCAGAGTGATCGAAATTAAAACATGAAAGTTTCTAGCAGAGCATGTTTAACAATAGCGGGAATACTTATAATTATTTGTAAATTACTTGAGAATGGTCAGAACTGTGAAAAGGATTGCGCGCACGATGGCAGCCACGCGTGTCCATATCAAGTCTAGCTGAATTTTGTGACTTTCGTTTTAATCCGAATTCTATGTAGTTGGAAACAAAAGTAAAAGTTTTGAATTTTTAAAGGCCAATAGGCCATCCTCAACGCGCTTTATACCAAAAACATGGCATTTATAGCAGGATTTTATATTTAGCCTAGATTGGTACTCTATTAACGCTGGAAAACAATCAACTAAAAGCAGCATTAATCTTAAAATAATTTTTAAAATGTTTCTCCGATCACTTTGAGTCTTAAAAAGGGCACTAGAACTTCTGATTACGAATCCAATGAGCCCCCTCCGAACTTTGTACGATCACTGTTTCTATATATCCCTTATATGTCCCCAGGGTATAGCTTACAGCTCTTGTCTTGAGGGTTGGGGGGGATACCACACTCAAAGACATAATTTCTGGATCTTTCAATTATGTTGAACAAATGGCTATGTCAAAATTTTTATTGGATGGGTTCGGGTAAAAAAACTCTGGCATGAAGAGAGGGGTATTGAGGGAGGAGCCCACGTCATATACGGACTAGTTTCTTTTTCGTTTTAAATTTAAACGTTGCTCCTAATTTTCAGTAGAAAAGACTTGTTTTTTCTAAATTTAATTGCGCAAAGGGAGCAGCTTATGCTTCAAAATGCTCACAGTCGAACACAGGTTATTTATATAAGTTTAACAGACATATTGTTAATAAACTTAATATCAAGCGCTTAACTTAATGAATGAAATCGCTATTCTTTTCTCCAACAGGATATAATAATGGGTGATTCTAAGATTGTCCTAACTGGTGGATCTGATTCCATGAGTCAAGCTCCGTTTGCCATAAGGAATATGAGGTTTGGTTCAAAGCTTGGGCAGAAATATGAGCTCGAAGACATGATGTGGGCAGCATTAACAGATTTGCATGTTAAAACTCCCATGGGTGTTACTGCCGAAAATTTAGCGGATAAATCTTGAGACTTTTCTTCAGTTTTTCTCCCCCTGATTGACAAGAAAATAAGACGTGGTGGGAATCGTCAAAGAAGATATTTCTCGTTGCCTCTCGTCCTTTTGTATGGGGTGACTGACAGGTGTTGGAGAAGATGGAAGAGAAGCGAATTAAGATCTTCTCCTATGATACCCTTTGATTCGTTGTCGTTTGATGGTCCTGCTCTCTTTCAAAAATCCGAAGGATCGCAAGGTTCCAATTGGTTGGCAAATTAAAATCATAAAGAAATCTTTTTTAATGGATTTTCTCTGTTGTTTGTTACACAGACATAATCGATTTAGCCTTTGAATGACTTTTGAAGTGGGCGCTTGACCTCTCCAAAACACATCTCCTAAAAATACGTAACCATTCTTCCAGACCTCATCTATAAAAAGCCGCCGTAATTAAAAAAAACAACATTAAACCGTGTTCATGCTATTAACCGTCATCCATCTCGTTGCCGCGCTCGACGCCGGCACGAATGAACGGCGCGAACTCGTTGGAAACGTCGTGGTAGGAGACCAGGATGGTCAGTTCCTCGCCGGCGGCCACCTTCTCGGCGATGCGCGGCGCCAGCTCGAAATCGGACACGTTGACCGGGTCCGCCAGAGCGGCGGTCGGACCGGCGAACAGGGCCAGTGCGGCGGCGGCCCCCAGATACTGCTTTTTCATGCGCGTTCCTCCTCGAAAATCACCAAGGAATGCAGGATTGGGAATTTAAACTTATAGCCCTTCGTTATCAAGATTACGGAACTTCATCTCAGTAATGTCAGTACCGTACAAAACAACCTTATAGGCTTTGCCATTGGCATCAAATACCGGATTATAGTTACTTTGCACCCAGACTTCGCTACCACTCTTTGTGATGCGTTTACATTGCCCGACAAAAAATTCCCCACGCGCTAATTTATCCCAGAATTGGTGCATCGAAGCTCAACCCTTCCATGGCCGCCACCATGGCTTCGGTTTCGGTGCTGCCGGCCTCTTTCAGCATGGCGGCAATCGCCTGCATGGTGTTGTAACCAACGAGCGACCCGATACGCGGATAGTCATTGAACTTGGCCTGATAGGCGTCCAGAAACGCCTTGTGTACTGGCGTATCTATGGCGTACCAGGGATAACCCGTGACCAGCCAGCCTTCAGGCGCTTCACCCTTCTGTTTCTTTATCAAGTGATTCAAGAAGTTGATGATTATGCCATAGAATCCCATCTGTTTCTTGCAAACTTGCATCTTTTAAAATGTGACACTTTAAAAATGGACCTATGCCGAGGAATAAAAATTTTATCCGACCTCCCAATTGGCTATCCCGTGGCACTAAAACTGATGAAGCTAGTTACTACTTTACTTATGATCATCACTAATAATGAACGATTTTTCTCGGCATTTGGGCGTTTGGTGACACTACTATTATACTGTCAGGATGCAATGATGGGAAATACCGGCAGAGAGTTGGCTTCCGACTCTCCAGTAACGCTAGGAGATCACCAATCACAGCAACACCCTTCTCTGAACGTGTGATCATGATTCACCTGTAAGGCTCACCAGTGAATCCCACTATCATCCAAGTATATACACGCGACTCTAGCAGAGATGGCGAAGAATTTGAAAGTTTCTATCTTCAACTTTAGCGCCTCATGGGGGCTGACCTTAGCGGAGCAAATAACACCCGCCAGATTGCGCTCTGTGTTGCCGGCTCGAATCTTGTCCAGCACCTCACCAGAGACGACGGTGAAGTTCCAGGGCTGGGTGTTCATGGACGAAGGCGAACGCATGGCGATGGCCAGGATTTCTTTTATCAGTTCCTTCGGGACTGGTTTTTGCTGGTAGCCTCGAATGCTTCGGCGTCCGAGAACGACATCGTCATGTATCATCCTCTTCATTATAATTCAACCCATTCTTCACAAGGAATCCAATACCACCACAAACCATCATCATTCGGTTTTTAACCCAAAGATCATAACCTGGAAATGAATAAAGTGTGAGAGACTGTTTGAATTGAAAAATGTTTCACTTAATGCTGTAATTTTAAAGAAGAAGACAAGTATTCAATTACTTCCAAAATATCCAGGCTCCGAGGACAAGTGGCATACTCTTTTCATTGCATATTGCACCTCTGTAGTTGTATCGACCAGTCCACATCCAATACATTTAGACTACAATCCGATAACCCCGTATACACCGTTCACACTGTTTTTTTTTTGTTTTTTACTCTAATTTAGACCTCATAGTCTAATTTAGTCTAATTATATTATATTATAAATAAATATAAATTATAAATATATATTATAAATAACTAATTATATTATAGTCTAATAGTCTAATTATAGCTATATTTGTCCAAAGAAAACCTAAGCTTAAAATCTTATCTTCTTCTAGTTCTGGATGAAGAAAATCGTAATACAGTATCGAAAGGACAGAATCGTTTGACTCTATGGACGATTCAGATTCTTCCAGTTCCGTTTATCTACTCGGCCGTAACCTCCTGCCTAGTGATACTTATTAACGTGACTTTTAGCTCTGAGGTTGCAGCCACAATGATACCCATGTAATTAAAGGTATTTCTACCATCGAGCTCTTTTTCAGTCACTCGTGTCCTCTAGTAGTATTTTTCTCTAGTATTTGATTTTGACGCAGCCGCCTTTGATTTTGCACTGGCATGCGAGGCGTTCTGTTTCTTGCTCGCCTAGGAAATCGAGCTCCTCTTGCGTAAACTCTGAAAGGTGCTCCATCCCCTCTTCCACTTCAATTACACAGGTGCCACAGACTCCCTCTTCACAGGCAAAGGGAATGCCTGCATCTTCACAAGATCATTTTTATCTCCAAGTGAATTAAAACAAAAATTTATTTTTCTTGCTGAACAAAAAACTTTCTTTTTTAAGAAAGTTTTTAACAAGGTCATAAAGCATTCATGAAACTCGTTTCTACAAAATTCTGAAAATCCCATTTTCGTTTTTTAGTCGAATTCTTTTAATTAAAACTAGGTCCATCATCTTTACAAAGAGGACAAAGATACCGCCTATCAGAACCAACTATTATTTTATTTTATTTATGATATGGAATGATGTCCTCTTGTGATGTAATGATATTTTAACAAATCTTAAAAAATATTTTTATTTCTTCAATAAAAATTATCAAACTTGTACCTTATAATACGCAAAATGGAAGCCAATAGCCAAATATGACCATACGGCATACGCCAATTGCTGTCTTTTGAGAGATATATCAAACTATCAATTCCACAGGGACGAGGGTTGAAACAAGGACATTGCCACGTAACAACTCGTTCGGGTGGGTCATTTGCGGCATTTGCACTGCCGCCTGTGATTTCTCGACATCATACCGCTAGCCTATCATCCGCTCGCGGGATTTGGTTCAATGAATAGCAGGATTGATTCGAAGGACAGGACAACAGGAGGGCTCATGCTGAAGCTAAGACCGCTGGTATTGTTTGTATTTCTATTTCCACTTTTACTGGACGGCTGTAATACCCCTGCACCAACAATTGTGAACACGGCTGATTGACCCATATGCATACGAAATTAGATGGATGGGTGCAGAAACTCTACGTGAAATTCACGGGTGAACAAGTTCGGAAAGACCAAAAGCTGTTTGAAATTTACAGCCCTGAGCTGGTGTCCACCCAGGAAGAATACTTGTTGGCGTTAAAAGCCGTCAGATCCCTGGGCGACAGTGAATTCCCCGAGATTGCACAAAACGCTAAGTCTCTTCTCGAAGTCACCCGCCAGCGGTTTGAGCGCGTCACGGTGGAATACGTGTCGGCCAATCCAACCGGGCCGCTGCACGTGGGTCACGGCCGGGGTGCTGCCTATGGCGCATCGCTGAGCAATCTGCTGGAAGCGGCCGGTTACGATGTGCATCGCGAGTACTACGTCAATGACGCCGGACGGCAAAGGGACATCCTGGCCACCAGCGTGTGGCTGCGTTATCTGGAACTCGGCGGTAGCCAGGTACCCTTCCCCGCCAATGGCGTTACCACGAACTGTTTGAAACACAGGTCAAAGTTTGTAACTTGCAGCCCCTCCCACGGGGACTGTGGGGGAGTAAGTTGTCCCCAAAGACATATTTATTATGTTTTTTTACTATGGTGAATAAAATGGCTATCTCAGAATTTTGATCCGGTGACTTTGGGGGAAAATGAGCGTGGTAGGGGGCCTAGTTGCCCTCCAATGTTTTTGGTCACTTAAAAAGGGCACTAGAACTTTTCGAACTGTTTGACAATCGTATTTTTCAAAATCCAAACCATTATGTTCTATTTGACGAAACAATTCTAATTCGCAATGACCTAGGAATCAAACAAACTGTCCGCAGGGCAATCACTATCAAACGAAACTTAAATAATAATGCATCCCTAAATAGAGACTTGGGTGAATACACACTCAACCTTATGCATACAAAATTAATTATAAAAAATAATCTAATTCAAAATAAAAAAAAAAAGGGCACCTAGGCCCCCTCCCACGCTCATTTTTTCCCCAAAGTCACCGGATCAAAATTCTGAGATATCCATTTTATTCACAAAGTCGAAAAACCTAATAACTATGTCTTTGGGGACGACTTACTACCCCGCAGTCCCCGTGGGAGGGGCTGCAAGCTACAAACTTTGACCTGTGTTTACATACAGTAATGATTACTGGGAAGTGTACAGTCGTTTTCAGCGGGATTTTTTTGGTTTGGGAGTAACCGAAACTCTAAGAAACAGAGTATTGATAACAATAGATACATCAAAAGAATCAAATTTTGATGCGTACTCAAAATATGCAAAATTAATCAAATTTAATGATACCCATCAAAAGTTACGAGCTAGAGAAAATATGCCCAATTTTGGTAAAATGGGGGAAACACCTCCAAAAAGTTAAGTCATCTTAACGAAAATCGCACCATCAGATTCAGCCTATCAGAAAACCTTACTGTGGCTTCGAGAAGCAGCTGCGTGAGCGCGGGTACAACCCGATCCTGATCGACCTCTCCGAGCTTCTCCTCGGCGGTGGCGGGATCAAGTGCTGCACGCTCGAACTGCGGGGTGCGAAGTGACCGCCCTCGACGAGACCACCACCGCGGGCACCGAGCCGCACGTCGCGCACAACTATCACCCGCTGCCCGTGAACATCGCCCGCGCCGAGGGTGCCTGGGTGACGGATGTGGAGGGCCGAATTCGGGACTGGCCAGGGCCAGTAGGATCGCCACGGCGTCGTCCTGTCCGGGATCGGTGTCGATGATGATCTTCTGGGTCACGCTGCTCTCCTGAAATCCGGAGGTCAGTTGTGAAACCTGTCGCGGAAACACGCAACCCCGTAGCCATGCCCGGTGGCGAAGCCGCTGGCCTGGTGGCACCCTTGTTCAGGCGCTGACCGAGGCCTCGCGCAGCATGTTGTGGACCATCTGGTTGTTCGTGTTCGCGTCGGTGGCGATAGCGCTGGCGCCACCGCTATGGATGGTGATCGCCCTGCGAGCAGCGCAAGGAATCTTCGTCGCCTGTTCGGCCGTCGGCGCCCGCGCCATCGTCGCCGATTGCTATCAGGGCGCGGACCGCATCAAGGCCGCCAACTGGATGACGATCGCCTGGGCCACCGGCCCGATCCTGTCCCCTGCCCTTGGCGGCTATCTGCAGGTGTGGTTCGGTTTTCGTTACTTTCTTTCATCTTAGCATGAGACAAGACAAAGTTAAGTGGCAGAATAGATGGAAGATATATAATTTGGGCTACATATTTGCACATTTGGGGGTGGGGGTAAAGTATTTGGACAGTGTGAATTTAGTTAAACAATTCTTACTACATAATATACAGAATAATTTTACCTAACACATACCACAGACCCGCTATACTTTACCCACTAGCAAAATATTTTTATTTAACTTTCTGCAGGTTGGAAAGATAAGCGGAAATCTGCGCCTTGACCTTTTCCAGTTCATCGTCCGGAAATACCGGGTTGCGAAGCATCTCGGCAGCCAGCCCGAGGGATGCATCCAGGTTTTGTGTCAATATCCGCCAGCCCAGAGAGCTGCGTTCAGCACCACTTCGAAATCCGCCACCCATCGCAATCTTGTCGCGCGCTGCCGCTAACTCATTTGCGTCGTATTTTTTCGTGCCCTTGTAGCTAAACCAAAACACGCAATGCGCATACGGGTTGTCAAAAGGGTGTAACTCAGGAATGACTGAGTGTATTAATTTGGGTATTCCGCTCACAGCCTTCAGGACAAAATCTGTAAGTTATACAATTCGTCCATTGTTTCCATAAAAGCAGGGCAAGTTTGACCTTTACAGTTCAAAAAGACGCAGGGCATTAGGGCGAACCTTTCAGAGAATGTTGAGGGGAGCATTCAGCTAAATTCATACAAAGCAGGAAAACGACGGTTACTGCCAGCATCCAAAAAATCACCTTCTTTTCCGAAATAAGGTGCATAAAATAACAGGCAACCAAGCCGCCTTTAACGCTGGCGATTATAAGCGCAACGATCAGTGCCGGTATAATGGAAAGGTCGATATATGCCACTGCAACCGTTACAAACGTTAGCACTGCCAGGGCGCCGAAAACCATCATATACACGCGAACATGTTTTTGAATATGGGCCGACCTGGGTGCCCTCGTCCACCCGCACGGCGACGGGCAGCAGGCAATCGGGCTTGCCGACGACGAAGGGGCGCGTGTTGAAGTAGCGATCGGCCAGGACGCGCAGGTTGAACACCACCCGCGGCACGGTGGAGGAGATGATCATGTCGGTGATGTCCGCCTCGATCCCCTGCAGCCGCATAAGGGTGCTGAGCCAGACGTAATACTGGTCCGCCGTGCGCCGCCAGTCGGTCTGATCTTAGTTCAAGACAGACAATCTATTCGGAGCTTGAAAAATACCGAGAGTCTCCAAACGCTAGATGGCGCTGATAATTTTTTTCTAACACTAGCACCTGTTTCCACATTTATAAGATACCCATACTCTTTATACCCATACTCTTTGGTCATATGCTATCAATAAATTTAAAGGAAATTAGATTTTGCAAAAATCAGCTGTTGTAAATGTTATTCCAAGGGTGTCAAGCTTCTGTGGGTTAAAGTGACCCTCCCAAATGAATCATGACCATTGGAACTATGTGTACCCCCTCCCTCCTAATATGCCTTATCAGTAGCTACATTTAGATTCCCTTGGTTATTTTTGGGATAAATATGCCAAGTTTTCCATCATTCTTCATTGAGATTTCAATGTCTATCATAGTATATTATATGGCTATTAGCAAAAGCACTGCTAAGGAGGTGTCAGACTTATATGATCTTTTTCTTTCATGCATTGTATCACCTGTCACTTGCCTTTGTAGCTATGAAACTGGTTTTCTGAGATCTAACCTATGCGTAATTCTTGAGTGTGTTCCACATAATTAACAAGTACCATTTTTCTTATTCATACTGAATTTTGACTCGCGTTATGCTTATGATTCTAACTATTTTGATTTTATCTGTATTTGAGTTGAAACGTGAATTCGGCCTTTTTTTAAGCTTACCTTCGAAAACTAAAACTTTTGGCGCGTTTCGTTTGCCTCGCCGGCGCATCTGGTTAGCGCCACCAAGCCCTAGGGCTTAGCGCCGAATCAAGCGGCAAGCAGGGCGTCGTCGCCGAGAAAGGCGGTTGTACCCGCAACGTAAGTTGCGGCGACCCGCGGCAGAGCGATATCCCGATCGTCGATCAACACGACATCAGCGCGCTTGCCGTCGGCCAGCACGCCGCGATCTTTCAGGCCGGCAGCATGCGCGGCATTGCTCGGAAAAAATTCCGAAAAATTCTTCCCCAAAAAATTCCTACCCTGTCCAATATTTCCCAGGACTATTCCCCGGGACATTTCCATGTTAAAGGTCACCAAAAAGAAAATAGGACAAATAAAAAATAATTTCGTATGGGAATTTTGGCAAATTCTCACCGTGTAAAATTTCCTCTGAAACTTCAACCCTTGAAATATCCCTTCCCACGAGAAATCTTCTTTGTGGAAAATACATCTCTTTCATAAAAAAAAGTGTATAAAAAAAGAAAAAAAAAAGAAAATATTTTTCATAAAAAAAAGTGTGCCTTTGGGTATCAAGAGATTGCTAGTTTTTATGTTTTGACGAACTAAAAGCGTTGTGAAATTTTGCTATTTAGTTCTGCTTGTTTATTTTCATTGTTCACAGTGTTTTCACTTCTTTGATTTTTTCAGTGGGTCTACGGAATTTGATGTATGTCAACGGAAAAAGAACGAGACTACCCCGGGCTAAGTCTGTTGCCAGGCCTGTAGCTTAGGAGTAGCAAAGCTTTTCGAGGGACTAATTATGTGGTGTGTATAGGAAAGTCGGGAAAACGCATTTCAGACACATTTAAGTTCGGGGGGGGAGCTGAACTTGATACCCCCTGGGAAGCTAAAACCACAGAGTTTTGGGAAACTTTCTAAGGCTTATATCATGAACCTGGTGAAAGGTTCTTTTCTTGTCAACGTTTATCTACAAATCTTATTTGGCCAATAAATTAAGCCGGCCAGTTCGCCAAGCATTATTGGCCAGTTGGCCAATTAATTAAATAATAAGAACTACAATGTGCTACAGATGCCTGCTCAGCTTTCTTTTCAGAGACGTTCCATCGTCAGAACCACGAGATTCATGTTACTACAGACCAGATCAAATTCAGAGATAGTTGACTACAATAATATTCGAATATATGTTGAGTTTACATTGGGAGACATTAACTTTGTATTCACAAATTAAGATAAAAACGCAGATATTTGTCAACACGTAGCTTTTGTGTTCTAATCAAGTGGACAGGTAAAATACTATTTAAACATAGTTTTTAAAATTTCACAATTTATCGTCAAGTAAAAACATGCCATAGAGAAATCTATTAATTGTTCAAGCCCAACTTATTTGATACCTCTCCTACTCGCAAATATTTCCAGGTACAAAACAAGTAATCGTTCAATTTTATGAAAACACACACATATTTCCAATAAGATCCCCACTATGGCTTGCTTCATAGTTCAAATATGTTTTTGTTAGCATTCAATGTTGCGATAACTATATCATGAACACACACTTTCTTGTAATATCTCATCTTTACCTTTTAAATAAGATGTAAGTGTTTATCCTTCTAATGTACAATTATTACTGATCAAAAACAATAAACCAAATAGCGTCGATGACCAGCCACAGAGTAGTGCCATTGGAGGCCTTTACAAAGACAGTAAATTGTTCTCGGAAATGCTGAACAAATTGATACCGAAAGAAAAGGAATATGTGATCAAAAAAGTTACAAGTTGCTGTATTCGTGTCTGTTGCATATTTTTCATTTTGTAAGTGAAATTCTGAATGGCCATGTCCAGAACTTTTAGCTTGGTAAGCTTAACCAACTACCCTGTTATCAGTTAGGCGTTAACTTTTGTTGTTGTTGTTTTAATGAGAGCTTTCAAGGGAATGATCCACAGGAAAGTTTTCCGGGGATATATTCAAAGAGGAGGGTACTTTTTGGGGGGAATATCCTGGGAAGGAGGGCTTACGCGGTGGCAATTTTCAGTGGAGAATTTTTCACGAATTTTCAGGCATCATTTAAAAACGATCAGAAATCAATTAAAAAAATTAAAACGAATAGAAATTATTTCGTATATGTCCACGGTGTCCCCTCTTCCAGCGTTGATAGACTAAAACAGTGTAGTAGGAGTATCACTTATGTTGTTAGAGGGCATTGAGATTAATGAAGGGGGTGGTGAGGCTGGTGGTGATGTTGCATTGTTATTATTGCATAGTCTGAGGTTTTTTAAAAGGCAATGTCCATTAACGGTGAATGGTTTGTATTGATAGAACTTGGCATATGTGCAGTACACTGCCATTGTTAAATTGGGTTCTGTTTGTCATGGGTGATAATGGGAATGTCAGTGCGATGTTTCCAAATAGCCTGACAAACGGCATGCCACGCGCGGCGTCGGCACGATGCAGGCGATTGCCTTTGGCATAATCGGCTTTTCCTATAATGATCGGATTGACGATTTCCGGAAGGAGGGCAGGGTCCATTTGCCCATCACCGTCAAGCTTCACGATGATATCTGCACCGACCGCAATGGCGCTTTTGTATCCGGCCAATGTCGCGCCACCGACGCCCATGTGCTCGACAAAGGCTCTTTTGAAGCCGATCCCAGCTCGGACAAACCGCCTTTCTCGATCGTCATCCCGCCACCCAACGTCACGGGCGTCCTCCACATGGGGCACGTCCTCAACAACACCATCCAAGACATCCTGGCCCGGAAAGCTCGTATGGATGGTTGCGAAGTCCTCTGGCTTCCCGGAACCGACCATGCGGGGATCGCCACCCAAGTGGTGGTCGAGAAACGCCTGAAGAAAGTGGCGCGCTTATCTACCTGGGATAACCAGGAGATTACCGCAAATTCCGTTCAGATTACTGTTGAGCAGCAAACGCCCGAATTAATGTTGCAGGAAATGACCCGCAAAATTATGACCTCCGATCCGGAAGATACTCCCGACTATGATTTTCGCTCCAATACTGCTTACCGAACCGGTGCGGCACAAGGATTTGTGACCCCGGAACATCTTAAGCGAAACGATATTCTATGGGTAAATGGCGTGGCTTCGGCATTCAAAATGTGTCGTGCGTTTCGTCCATCGCTGGTGATGATGACCTGTTCCCCGGCACCGGCACCGACTCCGTCAATCGCGATGATCGGATCGCCCTCGGGCGAATTGTCTTTGCGATGAGGCTGTACGATCAGGAGTTTCTGACCGACCATGCTCTCATGCTTTTGTGTCGAAATGGCTCGGCCTATGACCGTCGCTTTCAACATTTTTGAGTTGCTCCGATGCGGTGCTCGCGCCGGCCCTCGATGACGTTGCCGGTGACGCGGGCGTTCCTGGAGCCGCGGATATCGACGCCAACGAGGTTGCCGACAATCCGGTTGTCTTCGACCAGCGCACGGGCGGCCTTCTTGCCAAGCGAGATACCGGCATCCCGGCCGACCCCCTTGGAGCCCGAGCCGATCACCGTCAACCCGCGAAGCGTCACGTCAGGCACCGTGACCGATATGACCGAGCCGGTGAAAAACAGTCTCTCCGCCAACATCAGCACCACGAAGACAACAGGACTGTGAGAGTCTCCTCGACGCATTCCCACAAGTGATCCCCATCGTCACCACAAGTCATCACGGTGCTTTTACGGCATTATTTGTTAGATTTGGGAAAAGCAGAAGAAGTGTGATCTCTAAACCTCTCATAATAAGTTCTGGGTGTGTGGTGAATGCTCGATCTCCCAGCGAGGATAACTCCATCTTTCCTCTGCTCGGTATGTGCCCTTTTCTGGGCATTGGTTACTCTCTTTGTCCAATGTATTGCAAAGATTTTATGTAGGCGTTTGTTCAGTCAAGCTCTGTTTTCTCAGCATTCTTTCTAAGGTTCCAAGACTTGCATCCATACAAAAGTACAAAGAATAAATTACTCCTAAACAACCGCAATTTCAACTTCTGAGAGTAGTTTTTAGATCTCCAAATATTCTTCAGCTGACAAAATGCTCTCTCGTACCATATGAGCTCTCGGCTCTTCCGACCTCGTCACAAGTGCCATATGAGCTCTTAGCTCTTGTTTTCTTTACTTGGCGCTCGTTAAAAAAGAGAGGATTTTTTTGTTAAATAAATAATTCTTGTACCTTTTCTGGAATCAGACTCTGTTGTCTGATTCCGTGTTGATTTTTTTGCTTAGCACTTAGCACTCATTAGAAAGTGAAGATTTATTACTAAATAAATAGTTCTTGCAGAAAAAGAAAATACTGCTGAAAAAGAAAAGGCTGCAACAATAGAAAATATTGTAGAAAAATAAAATACTGCAGGAAAAGAAAATCCTGTAGAAAAAGAAAATGCTATAAAAAATAAAATGCTCAAGCAAACGAAAATGCTGCGGAAGTAGAATATCATGCTGAATAACAAAAATTTGCAGAAAAAAAAGAAAAAAAATATTATATAAAAATGAAAAGCTGCGAAAGAAGAAAATGTTTCAGTGCTTTAACGGGTGAATATTCTCGTATCGGCCATTCGTTTAACCCAACGAAAACGGAACTGCTGTTTTTAAACTATAATGTGCCAACCGGTGACGTATTTGTCATTCTGAAAGGTACTGAGGTCAAACCAGTTCAATTATTACTTACCTTGGAGTCTGAATTGGTACATCGCTCAAGGTTACGCGTGAACTTGCTATTGATGGCACCTTCAGGAAAGTTCGTAGTGCATGACGGCTGGCAGAGTTGCCGCCGGACCTGGGCATATAGGCTCGGCCGGCCTGTGGGAGACGGTCAATGGCCAGCTCACCGGCCAGGTTATCCTGCCGTTCTGCTTCGATCATGAACTGAACCACGTCCGGGTAGGCTGCGCCCAGTTCTCCCACTGTTTTGATGATGTCCACCAGTTTTCGGCTGCAGGTGCGCCGGATCGTCGAATCGCCCAGTCGGTATCGGGAAATCTCGACGGGGGAAGAGAAGCCAAAATATGTCTGGTTTTATCTCGAATAATCTCTTCAAGATCGGCAATATTCCTATTTTGAAAAACGGGAAGAAACAATCGTCTGAAGTAGTTGTGTAGCGGGTCATCCATCGCCATAAACATCGGAAGTGGAAATTCCTGATCCATGTCTTGAGCCAGAAAGCTGCCTTCAGAGGAGTACATTTGGTGATTAGTACCAAGAGCAACTATGTCTTTGTCTTTGTGGGGTAGAATCACAAATCGCGAGTGCGAATCGGTGGGAACCTCAACTAAAGCGTATTTATATTCCGCCGGTTGCTTTGTTGCCAGCATCCGCACGGCAAGATAAATTGCGTGGCCTTTTAAATCGGGAAATGCGCCCATCTGGTCAATCATCAAGGGAATTAGTGCCGGGCGAAGTTCCTGGCGAAAGTAGTCTTTGACAAAGGTTTCTTGCTCTTCGTTTAGTTCCTTCTCGCTTGAAGTTCTGATTTCTTTTAAAGCCTCGCTTATGACCTCTTCCATATCCGTCTGGGACCTCTTTTCCGTTCGATCACAGATACATCGTCAAAATCACTATCTTTGGCAATTTGTAATCCTTCATCCCCCGGCAATTGGCGCGGAGAAGGATAGGTTGAGTGTGAAAGGTTGGAAGTGTTCCAGTTTTGTCAGATGGGATAAGGTATCAACGACGTATTAGACTCCTTCTCCTGTCCCGCGCGCCGAGCGGATTGTCTTCGCCGCCGGGCATGAACTTGGGCAGGTCGGGCTGGCGGGCGAGCATTTCCGCAGGTGGTGTCCAGCTCGGCCATTTCGCCTTCTTGGTGATCCGCTCGGTGCCTTTCCAGCGGAAGCCTTCCTTGCCGACGCCGATGCCGTAGCGCAGCGCCTTGTTGTCACCAAGTACCAGGTAGAGGAACTTGCGGCGGGTATCGATGACGATAGTGCCGCTTCAAAGCTAGAATTCGTTGGAAAAAGGACGACTATCCTATTTTTGATTATGTTTAAATCATTTTCTAAGAATTTTTTTTATATTTTTGAATTTTTCAAAATTTTAATTTTTAATATTTAAAAATTTTAGAATAATTTTAGCTCGGTGAATGGACAGATTTGAGGCTAATGAAAACAATGATTTAAGTATCTTGCCCTTTTGGTGCAAATTACGGCTGTCTCAAAGTTGCTTGTTTCTTTTGAATCGATAGCAAATTGGTTCTACACAGGGTAAAATCATAGCTTGGTGCCACAAAATCTCAGAAAATGCAGCTTTCCCTTGACACAATGTTATTAGTCACTTGAAAAGGAAACTACAGCTTTTAATTTCCGTTCGAATGGGCCCTCTTCCTATCTCCTAGGACATCCAGTTCCATACGATCACCACTGAAAAATACAAACAATTAAAAATGCATCTGGAATCTTTCTTCGACATAGGGAGCACATGGTAAGAATGGGCAAAGACCACCTACCGCATGGTGTTTTTGTTGGATCAATAAGTTCGTGGTAACGAACTGTAGTAAAGAGCGACCCGGCTCAATAGTAACCAAAACTCTAAAAAACAGAACTTTGATACCAATTGTTACATCAAAAGAATTGTATTTTTATGCTGGTTTTAGACATATAAGTTTCATCAAGTTTAGTCTTACCCATTAAAAGTTACGAGCCTTTCATTTCCTTCAACATAATTGAAAGGACCGGGAACTATTTCTTTGGAGATGTCCCCCCCCCCCCCCCCCACAGCCCTCAGGGCAAGGTAAATTATGCCCTGGGGGCATATACGACAAATATAGAAAGGGTGATCATATAAACTTCGGAGGGGGTTTGTAGAATTGATAATCAGAAGTTCGAGTGCCCTTTTTAAGATTCAGAGTGATCCTCCCAAACCTCGTATTTTCCCGTAATATTGAAAATCAGTGTATTTAATTCTACTGAAAGTATCTAGCCCTGTTGAAATAAAAAAAAAAATGAATGAAATGAAATGAAAGAATTAAGAACTTGCGCAGAGAAAGTTAAAAATAAACCGTACCAGCCTCGGTACCAGCGCAATATTGCAATGCCTGGGCCCATTTCTTGAAATCATGGATGGAAACGTAAATAAAGTTTTCATTCCAAATAAATGTTAAGCGAAATACATCCTTTTTTTGCCTCTAGCGCTGGACACTTAGCTGCAATTTGTTGCAGCTAAGGAACTTCATTTTGTACTTCAACAGGAAGTGCCTGGTTAATGAGGTCTTGACACATTTCTGCTTATGTAAACCAAACTAGACATGTATTTGAAAATCACTTAAGTGCAATACGTTTTTGACACTGATATTCATCTTGCTTGAAAACCCAGTACCGATCAAGTTTTAACGTTTATTTCAATGTTGGCACCCGGTGACATTGCGGGGAGTTGGGGGAGAACCTAAAATCTTGGAAAACGCTTAGAGTGGAGGGATCAGGATGAAACTCGATGGGAAAAATAATCACAGTGTAAAAATTTTCGACAACATGTTATACTAGAGTGTTGGGGTGCAAATTTTCGTATCAGCCACGTTTTGGAGGCTTGAGACCGAGATGATCGAGAGGAGTGGATTTGGTGGAGAAAATTATAAAATTTCTAGCTGTTGGCTCCCCCGTCTTTTCTCCAATGACTCCGATCGGATTTTTTATACAGCCATTTTGTTCAAAATAAGTCAAGAATCATATAACAAAAACTCCAGGGATAACACAGCCCTCCACAACCACGGGGCACGCGTTGCAAATTATGCCCTAAGGAAATAAAAGGTTTTGTATAGAAAGAACGATCGTATAAACTTCGGAGGGAGCTCATTCGATAGTAAATCGGAATTTTTAGTGCTCTTTTTGTAGTAGTGGTTCGAGTGGAGCCTTTTCTGTGACCACTGGAGTAGCTACCACAGGTAAAGGAGGATCGGTTACATTGTCAGTGGGCAATGGTGATTCGGGAGCCGGTGGTGGAATATCATTGACTGCTGGATTGACTAGTGCCGACTCGGTATCTGGTGGTTCAGTGACATTGACTGGTGGAGCGGGCACATCCACGACAGCTGGTGCTGGAGGGAAGATTGCACTAGTTGGAGGTGAGATCAGATCTGGTCCGGTTATGTCAATCACATATCTAAAATGTGTGCTTTATTCTTCCAATCAAGTTTCATCCCAATTTCTCCACTTAAGTGTTTTCTGTGATTTATGAACAACAATCATTTGTTTCATCAGCAAATATAATTCTTCTCAACTATCTGTTTGCTCGCTCCCCCCCCCCCCCAGATGGTCAGATCAGGGAAGCAAATATTTCTAATTTAATCTGACCTGGCCCCTGCGGAGATCCTGTGTTCGTGGCAGGAGATACCGGATCGATCGACGGTGTTGATGTTCCGCGCGCGGGTGTCTACGCGGTGAGGCAGGGGCCGATTCTGTGGGACAATCTTCAGCGGCATCTGGACGAAAAACCGTTGATCCCGTATCAGCCTCAGACCTCCTTTCTGAACCTGCAGAACATGGGGGATGGACGTGCCGTTGGAGAATGGCATGGCATCAATTTTCTCGGGCGCTGGTAGCTGGTCGCTGATTACTCAGAGTTGCTGTTCCGGCTTTCCGAGTACTGAAACAGTTTCACCACCTTTTGCACGCCACCAGTCTGCCTGGCAATTTCAGTGGCCCGGTCAGCGTCTTCCCGGTTCAGCAAACCCATCAGATAAACGACACCATTTTCAGTGACGACTTTAACATGGGTGCCATCCAGGTTTTTTTCGGCGATGAGCTTGGTTTTGACCTTTGTCGTGATCACGGTCGACGCGAGCTTAACAACACGCGTGCACTACACGGCGCGCTCGTGGGTTTGCTGGCGGATCGTCTGGTGCCTCTGGAAGCTGAGCTGACGCCTACGAAGCAACCGACGGTAATTTTCTTTGTCGGCGTGAATGGTGTGGGTAAAACCACAACCATCGGCAAGCTCGCGAAAAAATTTCAGAGCGAAGGAAAGAGCGTCATGCTTGCGGCGGGTGATACGTTCAGAGCCGCGGCGGTCAGTATCCAAATTCTATTTTTTACTAGTTTCGGCTACTATTGAGTCAGGTCGCTCCTTACTACTGTTTGTTACCTCGAACTGTTTGAAAGATAGATCACACTTAAAGTTCCACAGACTATAATTATTATTTTTGGTTGTGCTTTTGATAACTACTTCCAGTCTTTTTTCCTTTTCTAATTCTTTTATTATAGAAGGATTCTAAAATTCCCTTCTAAGAATTTATGGAAGCTAATATTGATTTTAGCTTGAGTAGATGTGTTCAAATCGGGACTATGTCTAAAATTTGTCCCTATTGCGAGGCCTCGAAATTTAATGGTGAAACAATGGGAATGTGTTGCGTCTCAGGAAGAGTTAAACTTCCTCAACTGGCTGCACCACCGGAGCCATTGAAGACTTTATGACGTTATAGACCGGGACACAAGGAATATAAATGACGACCGGGACACTCAAAGAGAAATTACAGACCAAGACGAACAGAGAAATGTGTGGTTAGAAGATATAAGACCGCGAGAACAAAGAAACATGCTGTTAGAATAATTAGCAGCGAGAATTCCGAGCAATAGCAGGAATCAGAACGTGCCAAAGATGAAAGTGAAGAACACAGAATTGTAGGATTAGCAGAAACGCTAAAAAAAATATTAAGAGTGTAAAAAATGACAGTGAAGAACAAAGAACTGTGCTGTTCAAGGACAAAGGGATTCAAAACGCTCCGCACATGAATAATTAAAACTAAATTTGCATATTAATTAATTTTTTAGACTAAATGGCTTTCTTATAGTTTTGATGGGACGATTTTGAGAAAAAAGGAGCGAGGGAGTAGGCCTAGTTACCCTCCAAATTTTTGGTTATTTAAAAGGCAACTAAAACTTTTGATTTTTTACGAATGTTTTTATTAGTAAAAATATACGGAACTTACAAATTAACTTACGTAACGAACTTCTATTGCAGCTGTGTTAGAAAGGGCAAAACAAGACAAGGACAGAACTGCTGCTCTAAATGTACCTCAAACTGAAAAATATTTACAAAGGCTGGGGATTCTACACTTTGACTTGGACAAGCTTAATATCATACATGTATCAGGAACAAAGGTACTAGCTGAACTTTGGCAGAACTTCTAGGCATGCCCAGAACTTATCTACCAGGGTGGGGAGCAGGCACAAAAGGAGCAAGCTTAAGATGGTAACTTGGTTAATACCAAGTGCCATAAAAACGATCAATCTAAAATGTCTCTCTTTTTGTTCTCATTTTGAGGAGCCGCTATTCTACACCTTTACCTGTTTTCTGAGCTGAGAGCACAGCATAGCAGAGAGTACCTACGCTGTGGCTGAGAGTATTCAATTATTTAGGCGGATTTCTACTGAATTTATCTGGAGCAAGCGCTGATTCGGGACTATTCAACCGGAATCAGGTGATATGTCGTTCTCCGTCCCCAGCGTGATCACGTTGTTCGCGCTGCTGGAGAAGTCGGCGATCAGCAGGTCGATACCGTCACCGCCCGACAGGGTGTCGTTGTTGGTGCCGGAATTGATCGTGTCGTTGCCCGCGCCACCATCGATGGTGTCGTTCTGGTCGATGCCGCTGAAATCGACGCTGTCATCGCCGGAACCCAGCGTGGCGTTCAGGGCCTCGATGGAGGTGATGGACGTGCCGTCGTCGTGGCGAACACGGGGTGCGTGTGGGCGTCGACGAAGCCGGGCAGCACGGCGCGGCCGCGGCAGTGCAGGCGCTGGAGTCCGCGCCAGTCGCGGAGGATCTCGTTGGTGGTGCCGACCGCCGCGATGCGCCCGCGCTTGACCGCGATCGCGCCATCCTCGAGGACGCGGAGGTCGTTCATCTCCTTCGCGCCGCGCTTGGTGTGGGCGCGGCCACCGTCGACGGTCACGACCTGTTCTATAGTACATGATGCTTCTAAATATCAAATTTCACTAAAATCTGATCACCCGTTCGTAAGTTAAAAATACCTCGTTTTTCTAATTTTTCCGAATTACTCCCCCCCAACTCAGTCAAAGAGAGCGGATCCGGTCCGGTTATGTCAATCACGTATCTTGGACTTGTGCTTATTCTTCCCACTAAGTTTTATTCTGATATCTCAGCTTTAAGCGTTTTCCAAGATTTCCAGCCCCTAGACATTTTTGTTCAAAATAAAATCAGCGTGATATTTTCCCAGAAACAATAAACCATCCGTTTTCACTTAGGTCAGCAGATGTGTTCAGATCATGTAGAACAACATCAGACAACGCAGCTCAGATTGACTACGCATCTTGGGTATCTGGAAAATCTGGCATTAAGTTCTTAGACCATAGACTTCCAGTGAATGTTACTAAGTGCCATCCAGAGTTGTGGCAAGCTTTTTCCTGCTGGTATTTCTTTGTTCTTCACGTTTATTTTTGCTTTGTTTCAATTTTTTCTGCCGCTAATCTTTTAACCGAATATATTTTTACTCAAGTATTTTAACGGTATATTTCTTAGTTCTTCATTTTACTTTAATTATAACTTCAGAAATTCTTTCAATATCCTTTAACTTAGATGATCCGATTGTTCTTGTTACATTCGATAATCTAAGCTGTTCATTTGACTCCTAGGTATTATAAAACTTACACACACCTGAGAATACCCTTCCCTACATCTTTAAACGGCTCTTAATTAACAAACACTGAGATTAACTGGCGCACGTTGTGAATTAGAGCAAATCTGCGTGAACAAGTTGCTCATTTGTAATAACTGAAAACTAAAATACCAGTTAGGCCAATCAGTGTTGGAAGTGCTCGGAAAGGTTTAGACTCTAACTTCATACGTAGGACATAGTGGTTACTCATCTTTTGATGGATAGTCTCCTTACTTTCAGTTGAAAAAGTTGTGTTTTTAAATATAATTTCTGATTGTGTTTCAAATCATACTCAGGCTTAAGCAAGATTTGATGTGGGCAACCAGCCCGATAGACACTCGATTTATTGCTTTTAAAGTGTATGTACCCATAATTGTAAATTGATGATAGCTTCCCGCTTTTCCAGCCTTCTGTTTGAGAATCCAAATATTGGATTGTAAGGAAAGTGTAAGGATCAACGCTGTTAAGATTTATGAAAGGGAACTGGTAAATGAAACATTTATAGTTAATCACTTGCTAAATTTGCTAGATTTTACAAAATTTTGAGTGAAGTAAATATTAAACCCCGGTGGAAAGAGAGGGGAAAAGCTAAGAGTTGCTACTGATAATTCTACGAATGTGTGTTTTTTTTTATTTCTAATGCTTCAAAAGCCCATTGAGTAAAACTTGTATCATTGGAAAAGGCTGTTTCTTCCTTGCTCAGACTTGAAAAAACAAAAAAAAAACCGTTTGTATTAATAAGCACCGAACCGAAAAGGGACCGAACCGAAACGAACCGAAAATGGGAACAACTGCAAACATGAGCTTTTTCAGCCGGAATACTATTACAAGCGTTGAAAATGACCATGTTTTCCTTCTCTAGGTCATTCAAAGCAGACCACTTGTGCTGTGAACTAATTCAATTAGGAAACGTCATACTAATGTAATGACATATGTTTGGTACTTGTGTCGTGTAGCCACAACACTAAAATTCTGTTGAAAAGTGAAGTTTTGTTAATGGTAATAAAATAAAATAAAATCTGATGAAAATATAATACGTGATAATAGTAATTTGATTCACCTAGCTCAACAGTTTTTAAAGTTAGAAAAAAGACCGCCGACCTACAATCTTACCAAATTATAGTTAATCCTTAGTTAAAGTAATGTTTGATAATACTGAACTCAGCTGAGGGCAGAGAGACTTGCTGTGAGCCGCGGACGGCGCGAGCGGGCCGGACGCAATCAGGATAGCAAATCCCGCCGCCCCCGGGTCCGCAGCTCATCTTCGATCGGCCAAGTGTGGACTTTTGGGGCCCCGGCCAACCTCGAGTCAGGCGCACCGGCAACCGAAGGCCGACCGGCGCCCGCGCTCACGCGGGGAAGCGATCGGTGATCAGCACTTCGTCGATCGACAGCTGACCCGGCTTTTTCGAAGTGAAATGTTCCAACATGCCTAAGCATGTTTTTTTTTTGTATGTATCATTGCTAATTATAACGTGTGTTTCATTTTGAATCTAGGAACTTGATTTTTTATTTTAATTTTTGCTTGTTTGATTTCCGAAATGAAATGTTCCAACATGCCTAAGTATGCTTTTTTTTATCTGCTCTTAACAACCAAGATAATACTGTTAAACGGAAATACTTATATATAATACTTAAGTATCGTGGGATTTTAGCTAGACATAAATGTGAACACTGCACAAGAAACAGGTTTTTAAATTTCTGGTTACTATGGACTGCTTTACCTTTTGGGGCCTCATTAAGGGCTCAAAATGCAATTTCCCCCAGGAGCAATTAATTACGAAGCGTAAAAAAGCATCAAGTGAAGAATTCATTTTCATCTTAGCTAAATTTTGTTGAAAATTGCAAATTTACCCATCCACCTTCCTTAACTAGGCTATAGACATAATGGGGGTCAGCAATGTAAGTTGTTTCACGTACCTCTGAGAAAATGGCTAACTGCTCGAAATATTTATTGGCGAATTCGGTTGCTTTGTATAGCTTGCTTCTGATGCTTCGGATGCTTTGCCTCTGTATGTGTTTTGCTGTCGGTATGTTGCAGCTCTTCATGCTGTTATTGTTGCTGTTATATTTTCCTATCATAGGAACTGAAAGAGCCTTCTGACCAGCGAATTCTCAGTGTTATCCAAGTTTTTTTTTCTTGAACTGAATTTTACTCATGTAAAGACTGGGGTATAAGGTATTGTATCAGTTCTCGGAACATAAAGTACGGCTTTGACTATAAGTAAGGATAGGTGGAACTTAGAGTCTACTAAAATTCAAGAAAGGTTCACAATCGTAAAGTGTACCAACCACATATCAGTAGCCATTAGCCCCTAAAGTTGCTAGTAATATACTGAAAATTGATGATGAATGACGTACGCTTGCCATACACCACAAGTTCAAGATCAACTGAGTTGCCTTGTTCGAGCTGGATATCGTCATGGTTGGCGTGAAGTTCAACACCGAGTGGGCTGATTGCCCACACCCTCACCTCAACGAACTCGCTGAGTTGCTCAGATCTGGTGCGGATTCTGGCAAGTACCTTTTCGTGATCTCTAACGTCAGCCGGTACGATCCGCTCATGGATCAAGTCGAAAGCCGGGTTTTCCGAGACAGAAATGCAGAATGGTGGTGCATTCACGCCTAAAGATGCGTGTAGTGCATTCAAAATACAGTTGATAACCTTTATTTATTTTTACTATTTATTAATTCCAAAATGCGGTAAGCTTTACCTAGCTTGTCGCACTAAACATTATAACAATTTATGACAGAATGAAAAACACATGCTATGACAACATATACAAACATACAACTCTATGAACATAAAACACTATGAAAACCCAGGGGCATCCCGTGAATATTGCCGCTCGGTGAGGTCTCCGGCAGATTCATATCCGCGTGGGCATCCACCCAAATTAACCCAATCCGGTTATTGTTTTTACGATGGAATTCCGCCATACCGGCGACTGTTCCCAACGCAATGCTATGGTCTCCGCCGAGCACCAGGGGCATCCAGTTTTTTTCGCAAGCCTTGAGCACTTGTGTTTTCACCTGCTTGCAGACGGCAGTAACTTCTGAATGTAATGTTGCTACTAGTCTTACGAAACGCAGAGGAATGCAAGATCAAGGCTTCATTTGCTTTCGTCGTGGATCAAAAGGAAATCACTTGGCAAATAACTCCAATTCTGATATTAAATTTCTACATTTCGGAGGCAGACTTCGTGCTGCCTTGTTTGAAAAATTAGTAAATCTTGAAAAATTCAAATTCAAGAATCCAAAGAAGCATCAAATGCTTCTGTGATGAATATTCAGTCTCAGGGAATCGCAATTTCCCTGAGCGACTGGGCCGCTCAGGGTGACTGGCGGCTGTTCCTGCTGCACCGGGATCGTCTGGAGGCTGTTTCCGCAGACGACGTCAATCGCGTTGCTGCAGCATTTCTGCGTCGCACCAATCGGACGGCTGGCCTGTATGAACCAACCGACGCAGCCGACCGCACAACAATCCCGCTTAGTCCCGATCTGGCTGAGATGATCGGAGACTACAAAGGTGCCGACTTCGAGGACGTCCGTTCGCGGTTGCAGTGTGTCGCCCAGGAGGCGGAGGAAGGCAGTGCCGCCGGGTCCACCGTCGATCCAGGCAGCCGCGATGGTGCCGTCGGGTCCGGCGTCGAGTTGCAGGGCGGAGGACGTGGTCGTCTCGGCGATGGTGAAGGACCCGCAGGAGGCGAAGGGTCGACTCCCGTCCTCGAGGCAGTGGACGACGAGCTCGCCGGCCGTGGCGACGGGGTACACTACAATTTATGATTGAACGAATCCAATTACTACGAAACATTGGGCAATTCAGTAATGTTGGTCCACCGCCTCAAACCGCACTTACTCCTTTCTCTTTGGTATATGCTGAGAATGGTCGAGGTAAAACAACACTGGCTGCAATACTAAGATCATTGGCAGCTAATGATCCTGAACTAGTAAATGAGCGCATGAGATTGGGAGCTCAACAATCGCCCCATATCGTCATTGTGATTCCAGTTTCAGCCTGCCTTTTCTTATTTTTCCATATATTTTTAGCCTAAGGTTTTCCTTATTCTGATTCTTATTTTCGTTTTCGAATTTTCTGAGCATAGTAGTGTCAAGACATAACACGTGCTTGATAAAGTAATTAAGCCCCTGTTCACGTTTAATATCGAACGTTGCACTTGTTGCATAGGATGTTCTAGCGGAAGTTTTATTTTCAGCAAAGGAAATAAGTAGATTTCGCATATATGTAAGTATGTATGTGTATGTATGTGTATGTATGTGTATGTATGTGTATGTATGTGTATGTATGTGTATGTATGTGTATATATGTGTATGTATGTATGCATATATATATGTATCTATGTATCTATGTGTATCTATAATATAAGCGTCCAGATATCTATTTTTATGTGTATATGCATATATGTATGTATGCGATGTGTGTGTATGTTGATGTATGTATGTATGCATGTTTGGGAAGAAATTTTATGTGTGAGAGGGGGGTATTGTCTACTGGGAGAATCTTCTATAGCAAGGAAAATTCCTGGGGCAATTTTTTTAGGAGAAATTCTACACGGAGCGGGGAATTTTTAGGGCACATATTGAAAACCGGTTAGAAACTAAAAAAAAAGACAATTTTTTTTAACTGAAAGAAAGGAGTAGCAGCAAAACTTTAAACGAACAAAAAATTTTCTTTATATGAGGGACGCTGACTGGCTGACTGAAGGCAACAAGTTCGGCAGATTTATATTGTTAGAGTTTGCTTGATAATAAAGTAATTCTATTTATCTATCTGTCACACTTACCAGTTTTATTTAATTTTCAATAAAAGAAGTCTATTGTAAGAAAGTCACCATCAATTGGATTCAGTGCACCATGTTTGAAGTAGACTTGTACCTCGATCCTACCAGGGAGCCCACATTAACGTGGCGTTCTAAGCCACGATGGGCGTCATGGGAAAGGCGTTGGATTTTCCGCGTATACCGTCGGTTCCGAAATACTGCCGCGACATGCTGTCCCCAATTGCGGTTTATTGTTCTGACTTCACGAATACTGTGCCGTCTTAGAAAAGAATATGCAAAAATGGCCGCCGAAGCAGCCATTGTCGCACACTTTTCTTGACGGGATGTTACTGCGGTTGAGGTTCCATCCCGGGGAATATAGTATAAAAATGCTTTTTTGGTAGCTGTTCCGAAGGTATTGCAGAAACGCTTTTTTGACAGCCTGGGTGCACCTTTGTGTGTTTTGAAAGTTGAAAATACCACGAACATTGACTGAAGTTCCATGCCCATCCCTGGCCCTGTTCGGACACACCCAGGATGAAACCTTCCCGCCTAACCCAGTGATCAATCATGGGTGTAATCAATCTACAAATTACATTTTTTATAATCCTTGCCCCAAGGGCTCTAGGGGAGGGGCCATTAGATAGTAAATTATGTTGAGTTGGTAGAATATTTGATGTGAGTAAGCGCATTTTTTTGTCTTTTTATGGAGTTTCCTAAAGTTTTGTAGGATAGAAGATAGTTCAATTTTTAGATACTATTAGCATTATGATTATATGACTATGAACAACTTAGCCGTCCAAAAGCCAAATTGAACCATTTCCATTTGTTACTGCATTTGAGATTTAGCAATTGAACATTTTATCAAGACTTTCTTACCCGTTAAATAACGAAAATACGCACTTGAATGTTTTTTTTCGTATGGGGGAGGGTCAAACCCATTGGCACCATCTTGTTACTAGTTCTTTCTTTTTGGTTCTTGTTGATTGCAAGGATTCGTCTTTTTAGTCATAACTGTTAGTTTTTAACTGCAGCCTGTCAAAATGTGGATTCTGCACTAGATATGCTATCGATTCCTGACCTGTTTTACGTCAACGATAATTATGTACGACAGAGGCTTGCCAGCGGGAAGCTGCGCACCGGCGCCACTGCTGACCATGGCAATGGTCAACAGTACGGCCCAACGAACGGAGAAATTCGCAGCGATCACCGCGGCCAACAGACTGATGCATCGGTAGTAGCCACGTGCGGCGGTCGAAATTGCCTGGGGGACGAGAAAGAGGTCATGCGAGCCATTCCGCTCATGATACTCAGTTTCATGGCGATGCTGGCCGCCGTTAGCGAGGCTATTGGTGTCAAAGAAATAATACATACCCAACTGCATACTTGAAGCTGCCGGGATGTTAGTTTTACCCTAATCTAATCCCCAAAATAAATAGAAATCGCTGCCCCATCGTAGTTTGGCTATTTTACGCCACTAATCTTCCACGTTCCAGTTTCAAGAAGCAAAATTCAACAAAATTTTAAATGATGAAGATTCATGGCAAAAAGACAAACTCCTTGAATCGGTCCTTTTTATTGTTTCCCAACGCCACTGCGGATGAGCTGGAGAAGTATGAAGGTGACTGCTCCATCTGCTTCGAGTCTATGAGCAACGCCAAGAAGCTGCCTTGCGGTCATCTTTATCATTTGGGATGCATCCGGTACCTCTCTCCCTCTCCCTCTCCTCTTGCCTTTCCACAGAGTGTTTCACCTTCCCTCCCTTTCTCCTTTCCCTAGATCGTGGTGGGAGCAAGATCAACGCCACACACACTCGTTATTTTAACCGATTTATAATAGTACTGAACCAACTACAAAAAGGCCTTTGAGACAGGCTGCTAAACAAGCAAGATTGGCTTTAAGAAATTGCATCTAATCATTTTGTTCTCTTTAGTTTGAATGAGCCTCACTATTAAACATAATGCCTGTTGCTGATGAAAACAACAGGAATGAAAAGAAAGTGGAGGCAGCATCAAAATATGGAGGAGGCGTGATGGGTTATTCCTACTCTCCTGCCGTACCCATCACTATTACATCTCTTAGTAAATCCATAATTTCTCCATTTTCGATTTTTTGTGCGTATTGACAGGAAATACTCCAATTGTATCTCTTCATATCTATTGATGGTATTTTCATATTTGAAATCAAATACCCTTCTTTGACTTCTCTTATCATCTCTGATGGGTTCCAATCTCCTTCATCAATACACGTACAGGCCATGCGTATCAATGGCATAAATCGATAATTTGTGCTTCGCCCTCGGCAAACCCGTCCTGCTCCTGTTCTTCGTCGCCCTGCCCCTGGGCTACGGGTGGTTCGTGACCCTGCCGATGGACGGCAACCGCATCCTGTTCTGCACCGCGCTCGTCGTCTCGATCATGCACTTCTGGTTCGACGGCTTCATCTGGTCCGTCCGCAAGAAGCACATCTAGAAGCGCGCGCGCAGCCCCACCGTCAACGCCCCCCCGAACGTCTCGCTGTTCGGGTTGATGAATGTCCAGCAATTCGCCATGCCTACGTGAATTCTAGGCTAACCGCACGACCACACGCTTCCAGACGCCTGACGCCTAACCCGGTCAGCCCGCCCCGCTGGCGTGCAGATTGCACTTGCAGCGCCAGGTCCCCCCAAGTCACAGCCAGTTAGATTGCGGCCAATGATCAAGTCCTTCACCGAACGACGTATTTGAAGTTGACACCAGATTGGGGAATTGAAATGTCTCAAGGTGTTTTGAAATGAAAAATTTGTAAGGTTTCATTTTGAAAAATTCCAAAAAACCCCATCATAACATACGCCCTCACCATGTGTAACACCACCTTTAAAAGTTAATTAAAAACGTATAGGACAAAAACACAATGTTCTGCTTCTATAAGCGGATTTCCAGTTAATGGTAATGAAGTTCGTTCAACTACCAAATCACTGCTTTGTATATTTAGACTGTTTTAGTTATTATAACATTTGTTTTTTTCAGTAAAACGCAAATTGTTTTCTGGTCTTGAGAAGGCATACGGATTATCAGCCCTAGTCATGTTAATTTTTGCTCGTTTTGAGTTTGACTCGGCTATTTATTCTAATTTCTGTTCGTTTTGAGTTTCATTTATTTATTGATAGCGATTTGTGGTAGTTTTCCGCTTGGTAGATTATTTGACTTTATTATGCTCATTCTTGCGTTAATGCAGCTCCTTACTTTTCTTTTTGGTAGATCGTAAAATGTGGCGTCTTCAACTGGTCTTTGTGCTTGAGTTCGGCATGGGCCAACCAATTGTAGATTTCTGGGCTATCGCTAAGCAGGCCGTATAAAAATGGTTCATAACCAGCAAAGGCATCACCGCTAGATTCAACCTCCTGCTGGGCAGCCATCAAGAGCTTGCAATAAACATAGAAATTCTGCTTCATACGACGCAAGTCGTTATCGATGAAATAACACTTCAGGGATTCACACTCACTTATAGCGAACTATTTTTCAGTGCTTTTTCGATATCTACACTATTATTTGAATGGCTTATGGTTTCTTTCTGACAATCAAAAAAATAGTAAGTATTAAAAATATCTGCATACTCACTTATGCAGACTTAAATATCCAAAGCCAATAATTTTCAAATACTTAAATTATTATAGAAGCGAAGTTATGGAAATACAGAAGCAAGACATTAACGAAATGTTTAAAGGCCGAAGGCCAAATCCTCGGTAGTTCATGACCATGAGATCAGCGATCTTGCCCTTCTCGATCGACCCCAGATCGGCTTCGCGGCCGAGCGCCCTGGCGCCGCCCATGGTGGCCAGCCGCAACGCGTCCTCGGCCAGGATCGCCTGCTGATCCTGGGTCTTGATGCGCGCCATCATGACGGCGGCGCGAACCACTTCGAAATGGTCGGCGAACATGTTGTCGATGCCGAGCGAGATGTCTCGCGCAGCCGCTCGTTGCCGCGTCAGCGTCCTCGCTGGGAGTTCTACGACAACCGTCCGCAGCGGACTTTCCTCGCGACGCACGTCGCGATCCAGCCGTGGCCGTGGTTGCGCATCGGCGGCGGCATCGGGTTTCTGAGCTACACCGCCAACCAGCTCACGATCCGCGGCGTCATCGACATCACCAGCCCCGAGCGCGGCTCGAGGCTCGAGCACTCGCTCGACGAGGAGCTCACTGTAATTGAGGTGCATATAGACTACAAGTTTTTTTGCAATGATATGCTCAGGGTATTTGAGCAAGGACCCTAATAATATTAACTTGCTTTTAGTCTATGCATAACTGTAGATTCAATTCTTTCTTTTATGGACCATTTGTACTCCTAAAATAGTTTCTTTAAAACAAGTAGTTTGGAGATCATATCGCTAGAAATGTTTTGTATGGAAAAAGGATAGATCAATGTCGGCGTAGTTCCTAAGAGCAGCTAAAAAAAAATTACCTAATTTTTCAAAATGCTGGGTAATTGTAGTTTCGAGAAGTTTGGATAGTAGCGATGAAAGTGAGGATTTTGACGTCAAATTACTGTAATTTATATTAGTAAATATTTATTTTACAGGTCCTGCTGTTGATTGGTGGTCTTTAGGTGTTTGCATTTATGAATTTCTTCTTGGATGTCCCCCTTTTAATGATGACACACCTTCCTTAATTATTTATGTTCTGACTTAGTGATTTTTTGTATAGGCAACATAAAAAACCATTAGAAATGGTGATAAATCACTAGGGGTGGCAACCCTGCAAATGATACCGACAGGGTAACGAGCAGTAAATAAGACTCATGTGCTTATAACCGCATAAGCCACTAACATTTACTAACAATTTCTTAAGTACAGAAGCTATACAGGAAAGCAGCCAAACAGGCTCATTTTGTCTTTTTTGCTTGGAATCTCTTTTGCGTCTGTTGTTGTCTATATGGAAAAAGCTATATCCACAGAATGTCTGCCAGGTTATTTTTGTTTTCTTGGTTTCTTCTTTACTTTCTTTCCGTTCTGTTTCATGTGTTTTTTTTTTAATGAGAAGAAGAAGAATTAAAATCAAAAAAGTTTTCTGCTTCGAATATACACACATATGTACATCATATGTACATATATACAGAATGAACATCATATGTATATATCGAGTTCAGAAACGGTCATGTGCGGATAAAGCGCGTAGGATTGGAACACCATGGCCAATCCGCGCTTAGCTGGAGGCAGATGGTCGATCCGCTCGCCATCAATATGAATTTCACCTGAGGTTTGCTCTTCCAAACCTGAAAGCAGACGCAACAAGGTTGACTTTCCGCAACCCGATGGGCCCACAAACACCACGAATTCGTCGCCTTCGATCGTGAGATCGGCGCCATGAATAACTTCAACTTACTTTTAGCCTCCCATGTGGGGATGACCTGCTCTTCGTTTCCGAAAAGCATTTCCGAAAAGTGTTTGAAATTCAAAATATTATATTCGTTTCCGTCGCAAATTCAGTTTGTATATTTCTATATACTATTCTATGTATATCCATATCACATGTTTCCCATACATTTATTGATTCTCGATTTTGTCACTGTCGATTCAATTTACTAGAACGCCGTTTTTAACAAGATTGGTGTTAACCATGCAAAAATTCTTTTGCATTCAGAAAACTAAGAAGCCTGTATAGAAGCCTTCAGAAAATTTTCAAGAAGCCTGTAAGAAGCCTTCTCAAAAATTTTGCTGAAAATAGATAGGGGAGAGACTGGCCTATAATTAGCAGGATCACTCCGAGAACCACCTTTATACAGCACTATAACCTTAGCTCGCTTGAGAGATTCAAGGAAAATTCATTTTTCGAATGACAGATTGACAAGCTTGCACCCGGTAGTTGGGCATCGACCTTTCCTTTTGTGTCGCCCAGGTCCTTGTTTAATGCGGGCTTGATGGTTGCGGACTTCTGACCAGCTTCTGCTTGATGATCAGGCAGAGCGGAAGAGTCTCGATCGGGGCAAGTCGGTTTTTCCATCTAATCTCATCTGTTTGACTTGCATCAACGGGCGAGCGACGCCCATTTAATCAGTTAACGGAAGGAGGCGAATTTTGTTAGTCAAATGGAATCGTTTTTTTTCATATATACTGGAAACGTAGAGATTTTGTAAAAACCATGCGTCGATTGTTTTTTTTTATTAAGATTATAGTTATAACTGTACATAGTTGTTCATTAAGGTCGTCGATCTGAACTCTTAGCTTGTTGAAGAAGTAACACATGTAGGGAATTTCTCGTACTATATTTAGACGGAGCTCAAATATCGAGTGGTTCTTACTTTCATCATAAATGGAAGAGAGGCTCCTATGCTATTGCCAACTACGTTAATACCGTTATCGTCGCTTAACTGTACCAGAAGGATAGGATTGGCGTCAGTCAGGCCGCCAAAGGAAAAGTCCTTGGTATTCATAAATACCTCGACCAGGGGCCCTTGATCGTCCAAAAAGGCGTCGGGATTAGTGCCGCCGATGATAATGTTTTCAAAACTGCCCGCGGCGTCGATCTTCTGGGCTTCATCGAGCGCGTAATAACTGATTTTGCGGGTAACTAAAGCTAATATTTCTTCGAAGTTTTACTCTTCAAAGTTTGGATGCTCACAAGAGAATACACTTGTTTTCAATATGCTTGAAGCCTGAAGGCAATTTAGAATTTCTTTTTATAAAGATTGTGTACAGTCAGTACATTCTGTTAAAATTTGAGGAATTTTATCCGTAGATTGGTAAGTATACCTCGTTTGTCTAAAGGCTGGATGGTAAGGTTGAAACTTTCAGGAAGGAGCCCGAGTGCTTTACCCACTAGATAAGTTAATCCAGAACGATGGTGGGTTTGGCAGTGCGTAATTATCTCTTTGTTGGCGTCTATTCCCAGGCTTTGCAATGTTTGCTCAATCTCACTGAGCGGTTTCAAACGCAGATCGTTGTCTCGATCCATAAGATCCAGCCAATCCAAATTTACAGCACCGGGTATATGGCCGTTGCGTTGAGCAGTTACTTTCTCCCCGACATATTCTTGAGATAGCGCGTAGATTCATGATTGAAAAGAACAAATCATACAGGAAGCTAATTAATAGTTATCAAAAAGCAAAATAATGGTCGCATTACACTTCCTGATATGTTCAATATTAGTAATTATGCAAATATACTGCCTTTGAAACTTCCGATTTCACACCATATTTATAAAGACCCATGAACGTCGTAATCAAGGTGATAAGGAAACCCGTTCAACCGTAAATTTGTAAAAATATTTCTTTCTTGCTTTACTAAAAACTCCAACTATGTATATTTTTGCTGATGAAATTGACCAAAAATTGCTTGTAATAATTTTTTATCGATTTACTAAAGCACTATTGTTGATAGAAATTGTCACTAAAGTTTCTGTTTGGACGGTGGAAACACACCTTAAATATCAAGATACGTAAAAGATTTTTCATTTTCCCTACAATGATTCAGTCTCATTTTGTTGCAGGAACAACTGGGAACTGAAGGTATTTTTAACTTAAGAACGGGTAACCGGATCTTAATGAAATTTGATATTTACAAAGAACTCATGTCTAAGAGCTCTTATTTTAAATCCCGACCAGATCTGGTGACTTTTGGGCTAGTTGGAGGGTGACATTAAAACTGGCGTATTTGGAGGTGATTGATGTGACTGGACTGGATCCGCTCTCTTTGGGGGACTTAGAGGTTCCAGTGCTTTTGCGAGTTTGGTGCTTCTGGACGTGTAGTGCGCTGTCTAACACGGTGTTTCTTGCGTCATTGGGCCAAGTAAAAGATAGGTGCAATTTATCGAAAAGTTAAGCATGTTGTGTCTTGGTTCGACAACTTCAGCTAATCGGTTTCTTCAGGGTGTAGAAAGACTTTTCAAGCCAAGGCTTGTGAGGCAATGAAAGATCGTCTCCGCGTCGCCGTCCAAGGAGACCGTGCCGGCCTCGATACAAGCTGCCAAAGTGGTTCTGCCGGCCGCTTCGCAGTCTCGGCGGGAGAACACCGCTCGAGGCCGCCCATACTCCGACTCTGGACCGCCTGGCGCGCGAGGGCGTCAGCGGGCTCGCCGACCCGGTCGGTGAGGGCATCGTCCCCGACACCGCGGCCGGAACTCTCGCCGCTTTCGGGGTCTCTCCCCACTCGATGAAACGTGGCCCCATCGAGGCGATGGGCACCGGGCTCGAACTCGGGGACCAGGACATCGCGTGCGTTGCTCATCACCATCTCGACATACAGTCACCTGACGTACTCAAAATGATCGAGTGCGGCGACGCGGAATGGGTGGAGATGGTGCCGCCATGCGTCGCAGAGATTATCAAAGACCGAAGGCTGTTCGGGTATTCCCGGCGAAAGACCGCCTGACGGCCTGATAGCGCCGCGAGTCAGGCGCGGTTGGAATGCTCGCGCAGGTATTGCAGCGCCTCGCTATTGAACTGTCGTGCGTGTCGCTCCAAGCTGTCTGGGATCCGAAACATCCCAAGATCACACTGATCCCAATCAGAGTTCGATGAACATTCATAACCCCTAGAATACGATGAGCCTACACAACCCTTAGAGACAATCGGGCAAAATAAGCCGTTCAATCGGAGGTCTACTCTGTTTCTTCAATCCGATACAGAAAGTCTCGTGAGCGGAGTAGGAGTGCGTTGTCGATCACGGCGGGGCTGGCAACAAAGCCCTCGATAACTCCGGTCAGGTCTGGGCCGATCGTCGTGATGGGGTGAAAGTTTCCAGCCCCCCTAAGCCGATTACCATTGACAAACCCCACGGGGCAGATAGTTTAACCGCCAGATGGGTACCCGGCCACCACCGCCCCGCCGTCTCACGACACGGTTTTTACGGGCCAGCCGGACAAGGAGATCGTGATGACCGACCAACTGACTGATCTTTTAACCAATTCACTCGAGTCCCAATCTTCTGGTAGTAGGTGCTAATGGTGTGCGAGGTTACGTCCCAAGCATCCCAGTAGTAGCGGTACCCGACCTGCCACGAGGCATTTCGTGCAACTTTGTAGTTGGTCCGTAGGCCAACAGCTTTACGGATCCGCTCGCCCGGATGCACAGGCTCAAATGTTGATAGGTTGCTGCCTTCAAACACCGAGACCACCTGGTAGGCATCCGACAAAAAGCCTCGATTGTCTGCATACGACGCTGCCACTGGTCAAGTCCTACTTAAGTGTGTAGAACCGCGAAAATTCACAACAACAGATGAGAAGATTTTCCGAAAATGGAAACAGTTCTTATTGTCGTACATCTCTTTATTGTGGTCGCTTTGATCGCAGTCATTCTATTGCAGCGCTCTGAAGGCGGTGCTTTGGGAATGGGCGGCGGAGGCGGCGGTGGCGGATTGATGTCTGCCCGCAGTTCAGCGAACCTTTTGACCCGGACGCCCACGGAATCGGCCTCGGTGGACGTGCTCGCCCTCAACGAAGCGCTGGAAACACTCGCGCAGGCCGATCCTCGCCGGGCTGAGCTGGTGCGTCTGCGCTATTTTGGCGGTCTCACCTTGGCGGAAGCGGCGCAAGTGCTCGGTGTTTCGCGGTCCACCGCGGACAACGATTGGGCCTATGCCAGGGCCTGGTTGCGCGTCGAGCTGTCCCCTGCAGACCCTGAGCAAGAAAAATATTACGGGTGAAGAAGTCGGGCGCTGTTTCACGGCAAAGATCACAGTCGATACATTGCTCATCGACATAGAACTTTCCGGATGCATTTTCAGGCCATTTTTCACTCTTATCCGCCATAACCCTCCCAAAAGAGCACTCAAACCAAAGCCCGTCAAGTGGATAAGTAAAAAACATCCAGAAATCGCCCCTATAACAAGCGAGACACAGCTTATGCAACAAGTTGAAGTCTAACACATCACCCCAAGTTTATACGCAAACACAGTTCAAAATCATATGGAAGTGAAGCTGAATAAATTCAAAATTCATTGATCTGAAATAAAGGAAATAGTTCAAATATGAAGTTTTAACACAATTAAATAGTTTGTTTAACTCAATAAAATTGTACTACACGTAACACAGGCTCGTAGAATTACAGTTGATTAAAGTAAAAACGGACTAAAAGCCTTTAAATAAAACTAAAAGCTGAAAGTGTGGTATGACCTTTAACAAAATTCTAAGAACCAATAGATTGATTTAAAAGAAAAATCAGAGGCTTAATGCCGGTCGAGATTTAAAATAAGAGCTCTGAGTCACGATATCCTTCTAAATATCAAAATTCATTAAGATCCGATCACCCACTTGTAAGTTATAAATACCTCATTTTTCTAATTGTTCCTCTCCCTTTAGCCCCCCAGATGGTCGAATCTGCGAAAACGACTTTATCAAGTCTTATGTTATTGTTTTAATTCACTGGAAGGCCACTCAGTGTTTAATTGCTTGGTATTTTTTGTTTTTTATTTGTTATTTTAGGTTGAATATGGGCAGAAGGGGCGCTATAATACCCACAGCTCATTTTTTAAGGAATTAAGTTACTGGCAGAGTTATTGCTGTTTTCTTTGGTCGATCAGTATAAAATGGCACAACTAGGCAAATTCCCTGGTGAAAAGCATACAAGATTGAGTTTCCGGAGATCGCCGCCATGGCGGCCGATTCGTTGGCCCTGGCTGGCAAAATCAACGATCAGCGGGTTTTCAGGGATGCGATCGAACATCGGCGGCAATTCACCAGAAGCGACACGATCCGCGAGGAACGACGGTTCGTCCTGAGCAAAACTGGCGCCCGAACCGAGCAGCCCGATCACACCGGCGCTCAGGATCATGGCCCGCAACGTCCGGCGCCAGGGCAGCGAGGTCATGTTCATCTGACGAAGCAGAAGACGAAGGTCAGGAAGACGAGCGGGAAGAAGTCTCTGAGCAGCCAGAGGACGAAGAAGAAGACGCCCCAGATCACGCCGGTTTGCGAGATCTCGCTGAGTCGCCTCGCGTAGCGCCAGAGGTAGAGCCGGTGGTCTTCGATCTCCGCGGCGGGCGCGCGCTTCTTGTCTCGACGTTCGTCGCGTGGCTTGCTGCGGCGGCGAGATCGAGACCCGCGCCGGCGGTTTCGCAACCACTCTTCGAAGTACCATGTCGCGTTCGCAGTTCGTTCGGCTCCTCGTTGGTCTCAGCCTCGCCTTGTCGATAGCGACCGAGGTTCGTTCGGACGACTGGCCGTGGTGGATGGGGCCGAATCGAGATCAGGTTTCGAAAGAGAGCGGCTGGCTCAAGAAATGGCCCGCGAGCGGACCGCCACGCGTGTGGGAGAAACCGATCGGTAGCGGCTACAGTGGCATCGTCGCATGTTGAGCAGCACCGGCTCCACCGTAACCACGCGTAGTTGCCGATCGGTTACCGCGCTGATTTGCACCTGTGCCACCAGCGGTGAGCGCTTGCCGCGAAAATCCAGCTCGCCGGAGATGGTGGTGGTAAGCGTGCCGCCAACCCCGATATCACCCAGCAGCGCTGGATCGACCTTACCTGTTACGGTTGCCTTCGTGTCGCCGGAAAATACGTGTTCAATCATCCGTTCGTCGGTCACAAGTGTCATATGAGCTCTTAGCTCTTATTTTTATAAGAATTCATAATTTGGCTTACTATTTGTATGTTGGAAAACATTTTTGACCATTTTTAACAACAACCACCATTTTGAAGATCTGGGCAAAAAAGTATTGTTTAATTTAGTTTTATACCTCCTCAAGTTGACCTTCTGAATTTTCCGGGGGGATTACGCGGAGGAAACTTTCCACGAAGGGTAGGATACCCCCTCATCGGAAAGGAATGCTTTAGAGGCACAGAAGTTATAATTCTATAGTTTTGAGTGCTATTGTTTGATTTGATCATTTTTTGTATATTGTTCTGTCTTCTTTTTGTGTATATAGCGACTGATTTTTAAATTCACGTATATGTATGCATTAAATCAAAACAACAAAGCACTGTAGAACTGAAGATTTTAGAATGGACAAGACTAAACAACAGAAACTGCATATTAAAAGCTAATTATAGCATGGGGCCTTTATTTAAAGGTTTCTAGGTAAAGAATGAAGTTGGCTCTTTAGTATATTTTTTTCAGTAATTTTTTTCTTTTTTTTTATGTGGAAACCTCGAGTGGAGGCTCATTGACCTCAAGAAAAAGCGGTGACATCCGTTTTTTTCGCTCTCCTGCAAAATGTAAAAGATGTTATATCTTAGAAACGAAAATCCTATTTCACGTAATTGTTATGTACTTTAATCTTATTGGTAATTCTCCTTACTTAGATTTCGTTACCACAAGGTGTTTGAAAAATTACTAGATTTAGGGAAAAATCACTATTTTTAGAAAAAAGTCACTATAAATCAATAGCCAAATGAGAATCACTAGAAATAGTGATAAATTAATAGGGATGGTAACCCTGACTGTATAATGCTCTGGTATACCGCTTGCCCTGGTAAAAAAGACAAAAAAAAAAAAAAAACGGAGACAGGTCAGTGCTACCCATACTCTGGCGTCGAGAATGATGCTACCTGGTGCCTCCATTTAAACCGGTCTCTTGCAAAGATATGGGAGTACTCCTGAATATTTACCATGGCTAAGAAGGCACCTATTGTGTCCTTCCATCTGGCTGGGAGACGACCTCTTTGGCGTTTCCGGCCGTGCAGCACGGGATCAAAGTCAAAAAATCGTTCGTGTGGGAGTGTCCAGGAGCATGCGAAGGAGATGTCCGTACCAGCGTAGTGGTAAGGGCAACACAAACCGAAACTCTGCACTTACCGTGCGGGGTATAGGCACTATCAGCTTCAGTGTTGCAGCTGAGCCCAGTGTCTCTACCGTAGTGGACGGTGTTGTGCTTGGGCGTTCCGGCCAGGCCTTTACCGACTTGTACGATCTTGAGCGTGTTGAAGTATTGCGCGGTCCTCAAGGTACGCTCTTGGTAAAAACGCCAGCGCAGGTGTTCTTAACATCACCACAAAGCTCTCGTACCATCTAAAAACCCGATAAACTTTCCCACCACGGGGGCAATCGGACGTTCAAAACCAAACGGAACGGCATTTCGAGTCGCGGCATTAAAGATCCGTAAACCCGCATAGGTCATCGTGGCGGATGAACGGACATCCTGCGGGTAAGCCCAATGGAAAGTCCCATCAGGTTGACGGCCACATTGAATATGAGCTGCTAACTGGGGACGGGAATCGACGACTTCAGCATAGGCTGCGGAACGGCGAGCGCTGCGAAGTACGCGTCGCTCTCGACGCCCACTCCGAGCGCGATGAGAAGATACGTCTGGGTCGCGAATCCGCACGTGAGATTGAGTGCCGATAACACTCCGATCCGAACCGTCTGCTGGACGGGCGATTCTTTGGGCGAAGTCGCCGAGGCGCGCTCGGACTCGAGCACGTCAGGTTCAGGATTGGTCGGTTGTACGGACCCCATGCTACGAAGAGCCTCGTGACTTGCATTAAATTTAATTATAAGCCAGGAGAGCAATCAAATTCTATTAGGAAAAACTCACCTTGAAACATGCATGTAATGAGAAATTATTCTCAGTTAAGGATTCCTCTTTTTCTGGCGCTAATAGTGACGTAATTCTTTCACCAACCAATTCAAGAAACGACATCTCATTGTCATCTTTTTCCAATTCTAGAAACAGGCCAGTCATCCCAAAAAGCTTCTCGGAAAGGGGTCTTTTTTTTTTAGCTAAATGGCTTTCTCTTAGTTTTGATCAGACGATTTTGAGAAATAGGGGTGGGGAAGGAGCCCTGTTGCCCTCCAATTTTTAGTTACTTAAAAAGGCAACTAAAACTTTAATTTTTAACGAACGTTTTTATTAGCAAAAAATATACGTAACTTAAGAATTAACTTACGTAACAAACGTTTTTATTCTCACATTTTTATTATGTATATGAGGGGGTTTTTCCCGAAAGAGAAAGTGATGTTATTCTAAAATTATTCCTTTTAATTTAGACATTGTCGAATTTTAAACTCTCTAGCTTTGTGTTCTACTGTTCCTGCAAAGTTTTTCTCAAATTCCCATCCTAGAGTCCACTAATGTTATAATTACCCAGATGGTAACCACCCTTCCTAATTTTGGATGTTAATTGACCCTAGACTCTACTAAATGGTGATCTTTACTTTTAGCACTGATAACTGAACTTGTCGTTCACATCGCCTATGGAAGCGCTCAAACAAGGTGTGAGTGCTTTCAATGGCGGTTACTATGACATTGCTATTCCTGCGCTTGAGTTTGCGGGCAAAGAGTATCGCTTCTATGCGGACTTCTATCTTGCCAGCATCTATTCCGATAGTTCGGGGCGCCGGACAGACCATGCGCGCGCCTATCGGATGTTCCAGCAAATCGCGGACGAGTATGCCGAGGTTGATCCGGATGACGTGGTGGGTTCCTCAACAATGTGGCGCTCCTCCAACCCCATTCTGATCACGTGCGGACCTGAGCTGGTGGGATAATCCATCGGCGTCATTCCAACCCGCTCCCCGTCAACTTCAACCCAGGCATTTTTCGGGTTGGAAAGCAGCTTTAATGTGCCTTCACCCGCCTTGAGCACCACATGACGTTTTTCATGATCACCGCGACTCATGCGCAAGCCTTCAACAAACGGCGCATAATGATAACGAAAGCATGTTTCATCGCACGAGATTTCGTCAGGTGCAAATCCTCAGGATAAACTTCCCCGTGGAAATTTCTTCCCACATATAACACACTCCTCCCCATAAATTTCCCTCCGGACAGTTCCATCCTCGCCGAAAATCCCCTCCCCCTGTAAAATTCCTTGTGGACGATGCAGCCTGAACAATTCTCCTTGGCACATTTTCATTCGGAAAAAAACTTTAATCTCAATCTTTTTTTAACTCATCTTGGTCAGTCCTAATAATTAGGTCTGAGAATTTAGCGTAGCTATACTGTTTTTATCGCCTTTTTATTCAGAGACATCATAAAAGTTTGGTCTAGCTGCTTTTTTTTACTGTCATAATATATTAATATTACTTTTTTATTGTATTAATATGCTCTTTTTTCTTCGTTTTTTTCCATTCTGCTTCAATTTAAGTGTAAGCGATTAAAAACATTTATAGTACTCAGACATATAATAAAAATAAACAATATAATTTATTAAACAATATAAATAAAATACATATAAGAATTATGTATGTTTGTGGAAATAATTTTATGACGAAATATGACAACTCAAAATAGGGATGAAACCTTTCAATCGACAGTGAAACAAATACAAAATTTTAACTGAATATTTTGGACGCATATACAGTGTCCATCATCATCAGTAAAACTAAAAGACATCAATAAAAACAACAAAATTTATATGAAATTTCATTAAGATCCGATCACTCTTTCGTAAGTTAAGAACACCTCGTTTTTTTTAATTTTTCAGAGTTAACCCTCCTCCCCCAAAGAGAGCGAATCCGTTTCGGTTATTTCAATCACGTATCTAGGACTTATGATTATTTTTACCACCAAGTTTCATCCCGATCCTTCCACTCTAAACATTTCCCAAGATTTTAGGTCCCCCCCCCCCCCCCCCCCCCCCCCCTCCCTTCGTTCGCTCACCGCCCCAAGAGTTCCGTCGCCTCGTCGCGGTACCCGTCGAACTCGACGTCGTACTCGCCTGCGTGTTCGTCCATCCAGCGGATCGAGCGCTCGTACCAGAAGTCGGCACTGCGCTGGTCGTCCAAGCGGTGGTAGGCCATCGCGAGGAACAGCCAGTCGTAGACGGCCCCTCCCTCCGACAGACGCATCGACTCCAGCAGCGCCTCGACCGCACCATCCATGTCGCCGCCCCTTCGTCACGTTCTCATTTGTTGCCTGAGGAAGGAGGACTTGGCTGTTCATCGTCGCTCTCCATCTATACTGGATTTTTCAGGGATTTTTATCTTCAATCCTGATTACGTCAATTCTTACAGTGCTCAACCGTTTTTTGCACTGTTCATTTTGAAACGTATTGTATTCAGATTATTTTGGAGATTTTTTACTCGCAATATTTAAAAATAAAGAAATGAAGTATTTCTTTCTGGTCTGTGGCAGCACGCTTCGTTTTCTCTGTAAATTAGACGAAAAAGAGCTTTTGCAACCATTAATGCCTTCCATCATCTCGAGTCTTGAACACAAGCATTCATATGTTAGAAGAAATGCTGTTCTTGCCCTGTGCAATATTTACAGGTAAGCTTAAGTAAGATGCTACCTTTTATTCTTTTCTATATACAATATTATAGCTTATTCTGATTGTCGAAAAGGATATTGAAGATACCAGCGCCTCGGGTGGATCGCCCTCGGCGAGGGCGTGGCCGACGAGCGCACGACCTTGGAGGATCGGATCTTCCTCGACCACGTCGACCCCCCCACCACCTCGCTGCGCCAGGGCCTGGTCGCGGTGGAGCACCTCGAGCGCCTGCGCGGTCGGATCGGGGAGGTCGAGCGCACGAGCAAGCCGCTCCTGCGACAGTGGCTCGAGCAGACACCTGGGATCTCAGGCGACCTCCCGCCGTTGTTGAAAACACCCTTTTTTTAATTTCTGATCTTTTTTAAATAGCAGAGGAAATCCGGCTCCTCCTTCATGGAAAATTTTTTCTCCCCATGGACAATTCCTCCGTAGAAATTTGTTCCTACGTAAAATCGCACCAGGGAAATTCCTCCCAGACAATTCCATTCTAGCTGAAAATTCTCCCAGAAAATTTCTTTCAGACTCTTTCAGATGACAAATTTCTCATAGCACACTTTCATTTATCTGAACGGCTTGTATTGGGGGATTTACAACCTGTGTGAGCGACCGGATACCGAGTTTTTGGCGGCTGCTTGGAAGGAGGATTCGCTGGCGATCGAAAGCCGCAATGCTTCCGGAGTGCTGAATGGCAGTGACGAAGCCTGGCAAGGATTGTTCCGCTTGGCGAATCAAGGCTTGGCGGATCCCGCTGGGTATGAAGCGGTGTCGGAACGGGTGGCGATGGATGCCTTTATTGATGTCTGTACCTTGTCAAACCAAGGATACGGAACTTGTTCAAAGTGATAGAATAAAAGTTCTCTACCTCTGTTTTGGGGATGTAGTATATTTTGATGTTCATTGCATTCAGTAGTCTCACATCCTCTTCTGGTAAATGGTTGACGTTCGACCTTGAACTCATTTGGAAGAAGGCAATCATATCGGCTCGTGATCCTTCTTCTCGTAGATAGTATACCGCAATTAAAATATCATATATGGGAAAGAAAACATAGTACCTAGCCCTTAAAATGCTAATAACATGCAAAAGGGACTGACATTGTAGCCCTTTCTGTACTTAGTGATACTGGTCATGTGAGTTTAGTTCCAGCCTTTGAACATTGACCAACTGCCTGGTTAAGCTAATATTGTGTATGATGCACATGGATAAATGAAAATTGTGTTATGGGTCTCGAGTAATAAGTATATCCTTTGCCATGAAAGGATTGTGCTAGTGTGGGGCGCAATCGGCGGATCGCCTGGGCCGATATCGCCGGAATTGAGCTCGTCCGAAAGACCCACGGTGGCCATCCCGACATTCACATCCGGCTGCGGTCGGGGGCGGAGGTGCGCTTCTCGCCGTTCGGCACCCAAGACCGCGCGGGCCTCTGCGAGTTCTTCGGGAACCTGGGTGAGACGCTGAATAGGGAACCCGAGGGCGGGGGCGAGCCCAACCCGAACGCACCCTGAGCTGGTGATGTCGTGTCACGGTCAGCCATCGAGCTCTCCCTGAACGAGCGTCACGGTGGAGAGCAGGGGTGCGTCCTCGCTTCCCCATCCCGAGGTGCTGACGGAAGTCCAATTCTCGGCAACCCAATCCCAGGGTTGTACGCTGAGATAGACCCCCCGATCACCGTTGCCCGCGGACGCGCGAACCCTGACGTCGGCGGCGTCGCCGATATCGAAAACTTGTACGCGGCCGGTTCCGTTCAGGGGGTGCTCCCTCCTTAATACCTCGCTCTTTATGCTAAAGTTTAAGTTTTTGCCCCAATCATTTAAGAATGCCTCCTGAAATACAAGGACCTTTTGGTTAGAATAACATTATTTTTAAAAGCTCTAAAAAAGCTTTAGCGTAAAGAGCGACGCTTTAATTTCATTCGAGAAAACTTGTTTTTTACTTAATTTCGGATCGTTTTTAAAATAGTCACGTCATAGTCATGCTTAGCGAGGTCATCGACATCGAACTCCGGATCGCCTGACGACGGAGCGGCAAACACCTTTGCTGCCGCGGCCCGCTCGTCAGTGCGCGACGACAGGCTGCGCGCGGAAACGGCGGCCTCCATGACGGATGCCGGAACACCCAGCTTCTGCGCTTCGATCACCGACCAGCGCCCGGTTCCCTTCTGGCCGGCTGCATCGAGGATCACGTCGACAATCGGCGAACCCGTCTTCTCATCGATGGATACCCGGCAATTAATACTTGGAGAACAGGCTTTTTTAGACCTCCACTTTGGAGGCTTGAAGGGAGGTTTCTAGTGAGGGATTATTCTGAAAACTCGTCGGTTGATTCCTTTGAAAAGAAGTTCAAAAAACACAAATCTAGGGGGAGATGCAGCTGGATGGTTGAATAATGACATATCAGGCCCTAAGTTTTTAGCAGCCTGGCACCACTAATTTTTGCATGAAAAAAAAAAATTTTGCTCGTGCTGAAGTTGTTCCGATTTTCCACCCTCGCCAACAACTACGAAAGGTGCCCAAAGCATGGGGTGCGCGAAATGTGGACGGTCCTCATCATCAATAACCGCCATCATGGCTTGGCGGTGCGCTTCTGCGCGCCCGACACCTGGCTTTTGTGACTCCTTGATCATTCGGGTTGTAATCTCAACTGCTGCGTCGGAGAAGACTCGCCAATGGGAAACCAGGAGTGCCCGACCTGTGCTTTGTTGATATATAGCATAGAAAAACTGCAAGCAAAATGCAATAAATTTAAAAGAAAAGATAGGGGTAAAGATATAACAAGTGAAAATGAAACAAAACTTCAATTAATCTAACATCAGTAACGCTCCTGACATAAGGAATGCTACATAAGGAACTTATACATCGATGTGAATCCCAGGATAAGGGGTCTTGTGAAGCCACCACCTATATACTGGGTGCACCAGTTGGAGGATAAGCTAGCCCTAAAAGTGGCTGTGACCAAAGCAGCTAAGATTGGTACTACTTTTGTTAGCATGCACTCACGTACCGGCTCAGCTTCACCGCTATTGCTAGTTATCTAGCATAATTTGCCCTTCAATTCATCATAAAATGCACTTTAATTTTATTAATAATTAAGCAGTAACTTTTTGATTTATAAATAAATTCACAATGGTATAAAAAAGAATTTCATTATTCCTTTTCCTTCTGAGGAACAGTTTCCTATCTTTATAACTTTTAATATTGCTCTTTACTCTCATTGGAAAAAAACTAAGAGCCTGTGAAGAACATCTCTAATCAAAAGGCCACACTGCCGTGCGTTGGCACATACGCTCCTAAATATGTATACACTAAACTAACGGCTATTGAGTTTTGAGCAGCAACTGCTAGGTGAAAGGTTAGCAGAAATCATATGGCAGGAGAATGAAGCCTTAAAAATGTGTTGGTTATAATCAGGAGAAATATAATACAAGAAATAAATAAACATCAAAAATTAAGTAATTAAATAAATCAAATCTATATGGTTTTATACATTTCTGAACAAAGTGTTCATGGGAAGTTTAAGACTGTTCTATTTTACGTTTCTGCTGATCCTTGCCATTGAGTATATGTTTAAGGAACTATATTTTCATACTTTTAGATTTATCACACATCTTGGAAATACACATTTCTTGCTTTTTTACTGTTACCAAGTCGCCACTTTTCCAGTTAGATTAGCAAAAGACACTAATTAACTAACTCTTGCAATTTATTAGAGCCTCCAATCCGTCACCCATTAAAAAAAAACACAGTATTTACAAAATGAGTCCTCATCTGATTTGAAAATGCTAGCCCAAGAAGTTCTTGCAAGCGAGTGTGACTGAAGAATCTATTTTTGTGTCTACCTTCCTTCGTGTGAACTGAATAGGGGAAGCTGTGGGCTAACATATTTACGGAATCTTTTAAATATTAAGCTGTTATAAATTGGGCTTAAGAAAAGAAGCTAACACTATGACTATTAATTAATATTTCAGTTACTATGAGCTAGCGTTCGTTCTTTATTATAAAATCTTAAAGTAGATATTTGGATTACTTGACTCTGACACTTTCCTCCGTCACAATTTCTTTTCTTTCGTTCACTTCTCGGCATCTTGTCAATATTTAAAATCCTTCCGTTCCCTGACTTTTGGCTTTGTGGTGGCGCGAACCGCAGGGCTGCCCATTTTTTGATCGCTTTGGACACCGACAACAAGGCCTGGTTCGCATCGCGGTTTCTCGCGCCTGACTTTTTGCAAGCCACGCGCCAGACCCATTGCCGGGATTTCGATCAGGCGATAGGTCAGGAGCGAAAGCGCCAGTGTTGCCAAAATGGCTGCGCCAAACAGGCCAAGCCCCGTTATGTGCGGCGCCGGGCTATTTTGAATAAAATGACGGTCTCAAAAATTTGTATTCAGTATATTTTCGGAAAAAAAACTTAAAGCCCCTGCCCCAGGGCTCTGGGGGTTTCGCCAACCCTGGACCTGTTGTTACATGTTTTTGTACTATTTTAAACTAAATTGCCATCGCACAATTTTGATCATGTACATTTGGTAAAAAGAGGGGTTGTTGGTTGGGGGGGGGGGGGGCTGCTTGGCCCCCATACCAATTCTTGATCTGGGATGAAACCCATAACAATCGAAACGTGGACTGTAGACAGGGGATCAACTAACAGTAGAGATAAAGCGAAAAGAACCAGACCAACTATATACATCATTATTAGTATTTAGAATGGAGAGAAGATCCGAGTCAAGTATGCATCCAACACACCGAGCAAATGGCAAATAAAATCCTTGCCTGAACGCGCGGAGAAAAATTTTTCGACGGGGTAACAGCTATGACGCCGTTGGCTTAATGAGGCTCTTTACTATTCTTTTACAAACTTGTTTTGTGGAATTTTTTAAAAACCAATTTCTGTTTATTTTTTATTGACATAGTCTTTTTCATAGAAAACATTTTATATCTTTTTTTTCTATTAGACTCCATATTTTTTACTTTGAAGATTATTTGACTTTATTTATGCTCATTTTCGGTTTAATGAAGCTCTTTACTTTTCTTTAAAAACTTTTTCCGTATGTTTCCTTTGAGCTGTGCCAGGATGACCTGTCGCCGGCGCCGATACCCGGCTACTCACCCTTGTGTCGTGTGGGCACGGTGGAAGCCGACTGCCGATTTTTTGAAGGCGACCTGTCCTGCTACATCAACACGGAAGGCGTAGAGGTCTGTCCGTCCAACGACGGTGACAATCTCAACGGTTGCGCGGACCAAGAAAGTCGAGACGAATGTGTGTGTGTGGAATCCGAGTGTAGTCCGGAGGCTCTTCCGAACGGTACAAGGCACTGGCAGATAAAGATGTTGACGTCTTATCCCGTCTAACGACACACACACTTGCTCGTGACATTCTAGAACCTGACTCGGGTGCAGGCTTTTCCTGGTCACAGCCAACATACTATGATGGCCTTACTTACGGAGGCGATGAAGCGTAAGTTTCATGCAGAAGCAGCGCTTTTGTTGGGAGAGTGCGTGCGTTTGGTCTTCGATATTTTAACGCCATGGTACCGGCAGAAGGCTCGTCCTGTCTGTGGGGTTTGCAGGTAAGAGGTGGACCAGAAGTCAATGCAGCCTGTGATTTTCAAAGTGCGGACAATGATCAGCGTCGTTATGAAATTTTGTTCTTCAATAGTGGTGGAACCGGTGCGCGACCGGAACAGGATGGCTTATCAGCAACCGGCTTCCCCAGTGGTGTACGCGCGATGCCAATTGAAGTCGTTGAGAATATGGGGCCAATCGATAATAGTAAAACAATAATAAAATAAATTAATAATAAAACAAGAATTAACAATGAAACCAATAATAATAAATTAATAAATTCAGTAAATAAATAAAATACTGAACAAACAAAATAGACAAGGTAAAAATTGTTACCTGGGGCAACTTGATTGCCAGCACATTCAACGACCAGCATATCGGTGAGCAGGATTTGTTTATAATACTGTTTGGTATTTTCATTTTGATACAAAGTAACTTTCGCCGGGCATCAGGACATCCAGGATGACGAGATCGATCTGAGCACGATCCAAGACCGCGTTCATTTCCACCCCATTGGCCGCCGTGCTCGTGCGGAAGCCGTTCTTGGAGAAGTAGTCCGCCAGGGGATCGCGAATGTCCTTGTGATCATCGACGATCAATATATGCGTCTGAAGATTCTGCATGGTTCGTTCTACGCTACCTTGGGCTCAGCAACAAAAACCCGGCCGAGGTCTGGCTGTCAGCCCAACTTTTTGACATATTGCACGATTTTTTCTGCCAGATAACCCGCGCTTTTTAAATCCACTTCATGTACTTCACCATCAAGGGACTGAGCAGTAACCCCTAAATGGCAACCAAGACGGTTGACGCCTTTGGTTTCGTCGTTAAAAGGAGCGTCAAGACTCACCCAAAGCATACCATGTTGGCTTGCCAGGAGTTGCATGTAACCTAGCGTAGATGACTGATCACCAAGTGGTATCATATTTAATTGTCAAATCTTTATTTAGAATTTTGAATATGTAATCTCTTCCAAATCAGTTCAAAAAGGAGTAAACTTAACCTTATCCTATTATCTTGGGATCATGCGATTAAATTAATGTTACACACTACGAATTTGTGTCTGGGCGGCCAACAAGGCAATTTTACACTTATAAAAGTTTTAGGGACAATCAATACCGACAGCAAATTGAAAATTGACTTTTCGTTAGCTTGTTTAAGGGGTGGCAACCCTACTCTTATTTGTGAAAATCTTTGTTTGTTTCAAGTTTCGATTAATTTTTTTTTCATTTAATTTTATTTTATTTCTGTTCGTTTAAAGTTTCATTCATTTATCCATAGTCTGTCTTTTTTATATACTGCTGCATTTCGTTATTTTTAATCTTCCCTTATTTTATTCATTTAAGTCGTCTCTTTCGGTTTCAATGCTGCTGTTTACTTTTCTTATAGGTGTGATATTTATTATAAACACTAAGCTTAAGTTCCCTGAGACACAGCGAGATAGTTGCAGCAATAGTTGTAACCGAGTACAGAGAAAGCCCATAGTAGCCAAAATCATAAAGACATAGTAAAAAAAAACTATATAACAAGAAAGCTTGCCGTTACTGCTAATTCAGGAGTGATAGATATTATTTAAATTGATAGTAAAAGTCAATTTTTCAAAAAAAAATTCTGAAAACTGGCCAGTTCCAGCACGTGGAGCCGCCAGCCTCGGGCGTCAAAGCCGGGCCCCATCGCGCGCGCCAGATCGGCGGTCGCGTCCCGGCAGCCGTTGGCCACAACCACGACCTGCGCCCGCATCGGCCCACGTGACGCCAGAACCGCGGCGAGGCAGGCCCGAATCCAGGCCGCCTCGTCATGTCGACGAATGACGACGGTGATGTCGGAAGAAGCCTCAGTTGGCACGGCAGGGCCTCTCGGTACCGCAGAGCTCCGAGCAGAAGCCGTAGTACTGACCCGGCTCTTCGACCAGCGTCCAGGCTTCATTCAGGCGACCCGGCACCGTGTCCATGCGCACGCCAAAATCGCTGAGCGACCAGTTGTGAAGCACGTCCGCGGAAGTGAACTGCAAACGAATCTTCGTATCTTCCGGCAACACGACAACATTGTCCGTGTCCATCAGGCGTTCCACGCCGGCCGCCTGTGCCTCCTCATCAGCAGCCACTCTCCTGTAGTCATGACAACCCTATATAAAGCACTTGTTTGACCAAAACTTGAAGTTGGCATGACACTTGCATCCCCTTTTTACAAAAAAGACAAATTCATCCTAGAAGCAGTCCAAAGGTGAGCAACAAAACTGATTAGCAAATTCCCAACAGTCCCCTATTGTGAGTGTCTTTGTTGCCTCAAACTACCAAGCCTAACATATACGCGCAAATGCAGTAATGTATCGGAGGACACCGTGACCTGTCGTCCACTCTTTTCCTTGCCGGGATGACGGCGCTCGATGAGGCCGGCGATAACGGCCACGACACGGAAGGTGCGCTTCATCAGACTGGACTCGGCCAGCCACGCATCCAGATCGTCGCCCAGCATGTCTTCGTCAAACAGCGCATCCAGCGACAGGGACCCGGACTTGATCATCGCCGTCATGTCGCGCAACCCCCAGACGGCGAGTGCATATTTATCAATAACTTAGTTTTGTAACCGAAGACATTTCCTGCATTAATTAAAAAAAGATAGTTTTCGAAAAAAGAAGCTTTTCAAATTAAACTGTTCGTGGTAACTAACAGGCTAAGGACCGACTCGGTTCGGTAGTAACCAAAAGTCTAAAAAGAGGATCTTTGATAATAATTCATACATCAAAAAAATTGGCTTTATACACTGATTCCGAATATGCAAAAACTTATTAAGTTTGATTTTCCTTCAGTCTTAACAGTAACATGTTACTTTGAAATCATATTTGCAGAAATTTTAAAAAAGAGTTAGAAACCCCTCAAAAAAAGTTTCTGTGGTGTCATTTTTGAGGGTTTTTAGGTTATTTTTAGAAAAATTTGGCAAATCGATTTTCTTAATAACATGTTACTGCTGAGACTAAGGAAAATATTAATTATCATTCCTGGATCAGTGGCAAATGCCAATTTTTTCCCCATAGACCAGGCAAAGGATCCTGGATCCATTTATTAAAGTAGGCTATAATATTGGCAAAAACTTGAGGTTTGTGTTTCGTTTTCGTCACTTTTTTCCAAGCATTATTGATTCTGAGTTTTATTCATAACCAAATGTCATCACACTCTCACAAAGATTGTAATTTACAGCATAAGAAAAATAAAAATAAAGAACTGACAAACAAAAAGCCAATGACTGATGAATTAAGACGCATGGACAACGCTGCACCACGCCGCTCGGGCGCTGAGCAACTCGCTGGAGTACAACACGCTCTTCCTGATGCCCGTTTGGCGGACCATTGGCAAAGCGAAGCTGCTGGTCAAAGCGCGGACACTGCCGAAGACTATCTTCTTTTCCACGCTCACGATCGTCGCGCTGTTGTCGCTGTTGCTGCCGTGGAACTTCCGACTGAAGACGACAGGCACGCTTGAGCCCGTGAATCGGTCCGAGGTGTTTGTGGATAATAATTGCATCTATTGCAAATTCAAATTCAAGCATTTTTTGAGCTCTTGAAAATGTCCAAAATATTTTTAGGTTTTTTAGGTAGGCTATAAAAAAGGCTTAAAATATTGGTCTCAAACTTACTATTTTATTATAAATCTCCTTTTTTAATACTTTATAATCCACAAGCACTGATTTTCTGTGGTTAAGTTGGATAAATAAATTTTATTTTGCTGTTTCTTCTTCCTCAATGCTTAATCATCATTGACGATCGTTGATTCAGCGATCTTCTTCGATTGCCTACAGCGACGATTCGGACCCTGGACGGATGTTCGACGGCTACGACCTAGAAGATACAATCGCTGCCCAAGCAACTGCCAGTGAGCCAGGGCACGAGCGCGGGATTATCCGGCTTTCCGGAGCTGAAACAGTTTCCGTCCTGAGCCAATCATTCGAATCCGGCACTTCATGGGAACAAGTCGAATCTGCCCTGTTGTTGAGAAAGTACCCATAAATTTGACAACTATTTTTTGTCCAAGGATTATTGAATTTTGATGCATCTGTTTTACATTTTCATGAAAGTTTCAACAGTCACCTATATTTCAATGGGTCCTGTTGCTGTCTGTTGAAAATTTCAATAAGTTTACTACAAGATATCCTCAAAAGAAATGAATCTCATAATAGAAGTCAATATCTACTTTTGAATTTGGCAGATGGAACATTTTTACGTCCACCAGCTCGTCGCCCCGGCGCGGCGACCGTCGAGCTCGCGCCCGGACCGCCCGACGTTCGACGTCCGGGCGGCGCTGAGCCGGGCCGGAGACGACCGCGAGCTGCTGCGCGAGGTGGTGGCGTTGTTCCTGGAGCAGTGCGAGCCGGCGCTGGAGTCGATCGACCGCGCCCTCGACGCCGACGACGCCGGCGAGCTGGAGCGGGTCACCCACCGCAGTGTTACTACGCTCGTTAATAGCAAAATAGACCAAAACAAAGTTAAATTAATTCAATTCGCTGTTGCTACGGATTAAAATTTTTATTTTATGAAACTAAGTCAGCAAATTATGAAATATTTTGGCCAATACAGGTTTAGGCTTCTTTATTCACAAACTTCTTTTTTTTTATAGAATACAGACGCTGTACTTTTGAAAAAAACTTACTGACACAAACAAAAACTTCGTTTATCAATACACTGGACAACACCATAAAGCTCTTTTTCTCCTTTTATCTTTACTCAAATGATTGATTTAAAGTCTTGAATTGTAGACCTCGGTCGAACTTTTCTCCTTTAAAAGTGGTGGTAAAATCCTTTTCTTCTTACATTGATGAAGAAATTCTTGTTGATTTATAACGTTTGCGTGTCTTTTATGGGTGTTAATATATTTAGACACCTCCTTGGTCACATTATCCCCATATACTCGACGTAGATGACTTCGAAGACTATTCTAGAAAATAGGGGAAAACATCACCTAAAAGTAATACAATCTTAACGAAAACCACACAATCAGATTCAGCGTATCAGAGAACCCTATTGTAGAAGTTTCAATCTCCTATCTACAAAAATGTGGAATTTCGCATTTTTTGCCAGAAGACAGGTCACGGATGCGTGTTTATTTGTTTGTTTGTTTGTTGTTTTATTCCCAGGGGTGATCGTATCGACCCAGTGTTCCTAGAATCATTATCTATCTGTTGATTCCCACCACATTCAAAGGATGTTGTGTTTCGTGCCAAACTTGTGGTGTTTGGTACACTTATCTGGTGCCACTGCACCAACTTGAACTGTTTGGTGCCATATTAATAAGTTCAAACGTTAAATATCTGTTGGTTCCCATCACATTCACAGGAAGTAGTGTTTGGTGCCACACTTGTGGTGTACGGTGATTATGTCTGGTGTCACTACACCAACTTGAGCTACCAAATTACAAATTGCTAATATTTCCATGGGAATTTTCAGAAAAAAATTTCAATCAGCCATTTATATTTTGTTGGTCAAGGCTGAGACTCAAATTTTGAAACTCAGGGTTTTCTACTGAAAATTCCAAGAGTTACATTGGGAAACACGTCAAAGTTTGAAAAAAATTAAGCGAATATAAGATGTATGAGTAGTATGGGGTAAATTGGTCCAGAGCTTACATAAAGGGTTAACTTTCTAGGACCTTCAGGAAAATTCAAGAAAATTTTCGGCTTGATTTCAAACGAGTTTTATTCAGGTTGGTAAGCCTTCTTCTAGGGCAAGGTTGGTAAGCCTTCTTCAAGGGTCTATGAGTTGCACAGACCTGCCTGCAAGAAATTAATAATACTGATTTATAATAACATATCTTCAACAATACATCGTAAACAAAAGCCACCATTTGGGAAAACTAGAAGGAATTTGAAGCTGGATATGCTAGTACAAGCCTAACAAAAACCAGTAAAAGTAAGCGATGACCGTGGAGAAAGGAGACACAGGAATAGGCCTTATAAAAGGCCCTCCTCTCCTTAAGGAAAGAGCCTCCAACTGAAAAGATAAATTAGTTGGGTCAGCAAAGGTTCAGATGTAAATGAGCTATCCATACAATATGCGTCGGAAGAAAGTTTAGATTTGAAATTTAAGCCACAGATTCTTCTGAGCCATATTGATGGTAAGACAGTCAATGCTAATTTTTATTTTCGTAGTGTAGGTAACATTGTCAGTGGTAAAGTATGCCACCAGGCATGTGCACTGGTTTGTCATATTTATGTACGTAATTGTTGCAAATAAAAATTATCTATCTATCTATCTATCTTAGGAGAAAAGACTTGGTTAAAAAAAAATGGGAAAATGTACGTGGAAAAATTGAAGATTTTCAGGTAAGGAGAAGTTTATATAGACTTCAGTTTATTTTCCTACAAATTGTAGCAGATGAACACAATGGGTTCGGCGTACAAAAAGAAAAAAATAATTGGATCTTATCTCTCTGTGAGGCATTTATCAAATGGTTGGTTCATTAATAAAAGGAATGTGAGACTGTTTGAAAATATTCTTCCAGACATGTTTGAAGCTCAGATTGCCAAAAATTTCAATTATAAAAATATATATTATAATGTAATATATATATATATATGTGTAGTATACTAACTCATCTAATTTCATTACTTTCATCAATCATTCATTATTTTTAAATGCTCTTTCAGGAATTAGTTTGTCATATGTAAAAATGTAAAACTTTAATGAAAATGTTAAATAATTGACTGACCGTATATGCATACGATATTGAAGTTGACTTCGATGATAGATTATGCTTGGATTGGACAGTGCGTAGAAACATTAAAAAGGTTTTTGAAACAATAACTTGTATCATTTTTTGACGATCCAAATCTAATCAAAGTCTCCATGTTTACGCCCTCCCAGGAAGTTCTCATTTCCTTTAAATCTTTCTTTATAGGAGTTGTCCCCTCTTCAACGCCCCGCTCTTTTTGCTAAAATTTGACTCTTTGCAACAACTCTACTTTTTAAACAATAAAAAAACTTTAGCGTAAAGAGCGAGGTGTTAAGGAAGGGACAACCCATTTCATATACGGAATAATTTCTGTTCATTTTAAGTTTTTTTTCTTTCTTCTACTCTAACCGATCGTTTATATTTTACCTAATTTTACTAGTTCTTCATCCATTTCTTCTTGCCGATTCTTGCGCAATAAGTTCGTGCATTAGCATGTGGAACTTGTTGTGACATTCAGATCTCTTCGTGTGTTGAAGACGATATACAACAGCAACTTTTCTTTTTCTCGCGTTTTTCGTGTCATCTCTCTCTCTCTCTTTCTCTTCTTTTTTCTCTCTCGTTCTCAAGACGGCTGGAAGCGCTCGCAAGGAGGCCGCCGACGTAGCGCGTGCGATGGAAACGGCGGAGAAGGTCAGGAAGGATATTGCAGCGTTGAACGCAGAGCTCGAGGTGGAGGTCAGGAATCTCGAAACGTCGTTCGATGCGCAGGTGGAGGATCTCGACGAGATCGTCGTGCGCGCGAAGAGCACTGATATTCACGTCGCGCTGACGGGCCTCGTCTGGCTGCCCTATCGGCCGTCTTGCTATCGCGGCATGGCCGCCTCGCGCTATTCACGCAGCGTTGGGCGTTTTAGTACTCGCCAGACTCACCCGCTCCGCAAATGGCCTGCAATACACTCGAACAGAACGAAAGGCCAGGACCATTTCTAGATCTCCAGGATCGGGATAAATGCGAAACGAAAGAAGAAAAAAATTCAGCAGATGCCTTTCGTTCTTCCTAAGACGTGATGTCGATACGCTTGGTGCGTCCACGGCACTATGGGAGACATCATGACCCCCACAGCCCATTAGGAAAGGCCTTTCAGTTACAAAATTTGCTCATAGTTTACGTATGGTATTTGTTATTGGGAAGTACCTATATTCATACAATTTGCTGGTGGGTAAGGGGGAATTTTCTGCTTGGATTTTCCACAGGGATAATTTTTTCCATTGGGAGGGAAGTTTCTAGGGGTAAATTTTTAAAAAATTACCAGAATTCCTATACGAAATTTCGCAAACTTTTCCAGGATCGCCGGCTGGTGGGAGACGATCACGATGGTGGTGGTACGCAGTCGCTCGGCAAGGATTTCTCCGGCCTTGCGATTGAACTCGACGTCGGTCGAACTCGGCATCCCCTCGTCGATGAGGTAGATGTCGAAATCCAGTGCCAGCATCAGCGAAAAGGTGAACCGCGCCTTCATCCCCGACGAATAGGTGCCGATCGGCTGGTCGAAGTATTCGCCCAGCCGCGACCTCGGTCGGGCCGGCTTCGCTGTCGATGCCGACCTGGCCGAAGACCTGCTTCTTGGCGGTCGCGACCCAGACGGAGCCCGGGCCCGTGATCTTGTCGACCCGGGGCACCGACTCCGTGCCGTAGGCGAGCGCGGCGACCGCGTGGGCGCCGCCCATCTTGAAGACGCGGTGGACGCCGGCGACCCGCGCGGCCATCAATACAACATGAGTCGTTTATTTCGAGGCATATTTCCAATCACCCACTTGTAAGTTAAAAATACCTCATTTTTCTAATTTTCTCTCTCCCTTCAGCCCCCAGATGGTCAAATTGGGAAAAACAGCTTTATCAAGTCAATTCATGGAGGTCCCTTGCATGTCTAAAAATTTGCATTGTCCTAGCATGTCCAGAAGCACCAAACTTGCCAAAGCACTGGACCCCCCCCCTAACCCCCCCCCCCCCCAAGAGAGCAGATCCAATCTGGTTATGCCTTGTGACTAAGGACTAGTTTGCATGGCCGACGAGCAAGATGATCCCCCGAAACGATTTAGTGCTGATGGAGCGTCAGAGTGAAGCGGTGCAAGGGATTAAGGAAGCTATTCAAACGGGTGTGCTCGACGCTCATGTTCAGATTGAGAATGCGAGAAGATCGGGGCGGTGGGATACTCTAACGATAGCCGCCACTTCGCTGGCATCAGCGATTGTCGGGGCGTTGATCACTGCCTCCATCATAAAGCTCCATTTGACACCATCATTGTATGATGACACCAGCACAAAGCTCCATTTGACACTTTCATTGTATGATGACACCATCACAAAGCTCCATTTGACACCAAAAATGATATTCTTGGGGGCTACTTCCGGAGTTCAAAGATGGCGACGCATAGAAAGGGCACTGTTATGATCTCCATGGTGAAAAAAAAAACATTACCTTGAGTTTTAAAACCCTCACTCTTGCATGCGTTCTACCATGCTGAACAAAATGGCTATCTCAAAATTTTGACGATGTGTTTGAAAATTGAATCGGATCGAGAGACGGGCTGCTTGCCCTTCAATCTCTTTTTACTCTTAAAAAGGGTGCTAGAACTTTGAATCGAATTAGCTCCTCAAAAGTTCCAATGATATTTCTTGCTATTATGGAGTGGCGCTACATATGATACTGCTTATATACCCCTTAGAAAACCTGCTTGCACTCGTAGTATGAGCGGCGGCAGCGGTTCCGATCTTGGCAACTGGTCGATATCCCAAATGATTTTCAGGCGCTCGCCGAGGCGCAATTGTTCAATGTCCATGTAGCGCTTGCAGAGGGTGAGCTCCTGGCCGAGGTTGCTGTCTTCACCGATATCTGACAGTGCCGCGCGAAACAGATCACACAGGTCCAGCACGGTTTGTTCTGCAATCGCCGGGCGGCTACGAATCAGGCTGGCGATGGTGATTTAGTTCAACGCTCCCCTCAACATTCTCCGAAAGGCTTACCTGAATACCCTTCGTCTTTTTGGAAAGTAAAGTTCAAAAAGGCATACCTTTCTCACTAACATACACTATGTATGAACGAATTGCCTAACTTACAGCCCTGAGGACTGTGAGGAGGTTGACATCCTCAAAGACAGAATTACTTGACCTTTCAACAATGCCGAACAAAAAGGCTCTCTTAAAATTTTGATAGGGTGCCCAATTTCATTTTGAGAAAAACAATTGAAGAATAAAAACCGTTGAAGATGTGAACAAAGATTCTGACCTTAAGAATGGGGCAGGATCCCAATTAGCAATTCAGCGACGAAGGCGACCAAAAAGAAGGTCAACTGGTGTCGTACAAGTCGGCTTAGAGGTAAGTCTTATGTTTTATAATCTACTTTATTTATAGCGTTTTATATACGTCATTATTTTATATACGTCATTATCATCCCTGAAGTTAAATTTTTAAAGCTTTTAAATTCTTAAAATTATAATTTTTAATTTCTAACTTATATATTCTGCTTTCTTTTATAGTGAAAACTGAAGGGCAGTGTAGGTTACTCATACTCCGAAGTGATACGTATTTCCTTATATTATTCTTACTCATATTTTAATCCTGCATTGAAATGGATCAGAAACATCCCAAGATGGGAATCGAAATTCGGGTCCCATTTTTCCTTGGCGGTGCTGACGAGGGCTTTGGTTCGCTCATCCGCATCGAAGAATTTGGCCCGATTGTAATCGCCATCCTTGGCGCCCAGATTCTGATATTGTCCGTCGACAGTCTCGGCAAAGCGGCTGAGCAGGACATGATCTGTGTCCCGTGCAAATAGCTCGTCCCCTTCCGAACCCCACAGAACCTTGATGACGTTCCAGCCGGCACCGATGAAGAGCGATTCCAGCTCTTGGATGATCTGGCTGTTGGCTGACAAAATCCTCGTTTTCCCACCTATTTGATTTTTTTTTCATTTGTTATATCCTTTCCTTTTTTGGTTTCATGTCTCTTTGCCTGAGTATAATAGACTACGCAATGTATGTATGATTGATGGATTGAAAAATTCATGTTCATCATCATCATCATGCTCACACTGCATACAAATAGCATCATTTATCAAAATGAAATATAATGGATTATAAAGAGTCAATATATACTTTTTCCGGAAATGAGGTCTGTAAATACAGCTCCATTTTCATTACAGTCACCTAGACCATGTGGGCCAAGTACTTTTGGGCAGTAGGATCTATTGTTGCCTACTTTGACAATGAATTCTCCAGAAAATATAACCATATCATGACACAGTATATTCTTGAAGCCTGAGTGAAGAGTGTCATAGAAATGCTCTTTAACCACCTCTTCAGCATCAATCATCAGTGCGTAAGAGACAACTAATGTGGAGTGGAAAATTTTACAATGTAGGAAATGGATAGAATAATTTTATGAAAATAACTTGTGAAGTTGCTGATGGTGTTTTAGGAGAGAAAGTTAAAAATGGAGCTAGGAATACTAGTGAAAAAGCTTGGATAAGAAATGGAGGCCATGAATAAAATTGCAGGGATCTGGAAGATGCAGCTAGACGGCATTATAATAAAATATTGTACTGGCATGCTAATAAATTAAGAGAGAGTAGTCTACGTTCCTGGTAAAGAGTGCAAATTTACCAGTTCACAAACAGTAAGTTTTCTTTTATTTTAACCAAAGCTTTGCTAGCCAGAAAAAAACAACTTTCGGGTGGTGATAAAAAACTGAACTAAACGAAGCTTCTTTTTCATGAAATTGATCTTTCCCTGAATATCTGCCCTGTTATTGTGCTACTGTTATTCCTCTTCATTCTAAGTGTTTGTAAACCCCCACCCCGAACAAAAATCTTGGGGTGTATATAAAATCATTTGTTATTGTTATTTGGATTAATCTGCTATTTTGTATTGCTAAAAAATTTATCTTTACTTTGGTATTTCTTTGTATTTTTGGGGGGGTTTTGTTTCTTTTAATGTTCACTACTCCGCTTCTTGTAAGTGGGCAAAAATAGCTTAAACTACAACTCACATTTATTACACTTTGGGCGGGGCCAGGAGTAGATGTTCCACTGTTTGGTTGACTACTGTCTTTATTCTGGCAAAAAATTTTAAACTCAACTTTTTTGCAGATAGGAGCTTGAAACCTCTATAGTAAGGTTTTCTGATACGCTGAATCTGATGGTGTGATTTTTATTAAGATATTATTACTCTTAGGGCGCTTTCCCCCTTTTTTCAAAACAAGGCAAATTTTTTCAGGCTCGTAACTTTTGCTGAGTAGGACTAAAGTTGATGAAGCTTATATATTTAGAATCAGCATAAAAATCCCTTACATTAAAGCTTATCTGCAACCAGGGCATAGCTTACAACCCTTTGCCTGGGCTCTGGGGGGTTGTGTTTTAATCCCTGTGTTTTGCTATTTGATTTTTAAAACTATCTCCAACAAAATAGCTATCTAAAAATTTGACCAGATGTATTTGGGAAAAAGGGGCCGTGGGGGGGGGGCTAGTTGCCCTACGACAACTTTTGATTCTTAAAAACGGCACTAGAAATTCTGATTTGGGAAGAATGAGCACAAGTCCAAGATACGTGACTGACATAACCGGACAGGATCCGCTCTCTTTGAAGGAGTTGGAGGGCGCGGGTAATTCAGATAGATCTTAATGGAATTTGATATTTAGATGGATCTTGTGCTTCAGAGCTTTTATTTTAAATCCCGACCAGATCCGGTAACATTGGGATAGTTGGAGGGGGAAACTTGAAATCTTGGAAAACGTAAAAATTGAGGTATCTTTATCTGAGGCAGCCTTGAAGTCAACTAGTTGACTCAACCGGCCAAGATTTTCCCAAACTCAGCTATACTGTCTTTGTGCTGACTCTACTTTGACTATAAATAATTTTGAAATAAAAAAAGGTGATTAGTTATCACTCAGAGAAAAATCTTAGCTTTAATAATATAACATTACAGATTCATTGTATCAGTTATCCAATTTGCTTCGATAATTTCTACTTTTTTTAATAAAGTTGCCATATGTACAAAAAAGTATTCTTAAATCTTCGAGTCGAATCTAGACGGAGATAACAGGAGTAGATTCCCAAGAGCTTGTGATGGAAGTAATTCGGCACGTAAATCTTCTCGGTTGATTAATCTTTGATCTGGAGTTGTCCGGAAATGAAGCCTCTGATAGAGATCAGGTCACGTATCTCTTGAGTTGTCAGTTCTTAGGAGGCATCACAAAAAAAAGATTTTTTCAAAACTCTAATTGAGCTAGGGCAATTCAGTAGTAGAGGGTGGACACGGATAGCTTCAAAAATACTCTAGATTCTAAGCAGTGGATAGGTTTCCGTGCGGAAGGCCCTGAAACTGCAACAGAAGGCTATTCGTACTGGAATGAGATTTCAACTACTTGAAACCGATCAGTAGTGATTATGATTAGGTTTCCACCAAGTATTCCCTAATAGATGTGGTTTGAAAATGTTCCTTTTACTATGAAGATTCTCCATCTCACACACTGCGTACTGAATCTCGCGCACGGAAACGTGCGCGCGGATTCCGCAGGTCCACAGCGCAGGAGGTCTCCATGGGAATCGTACTGGGTCTGGTCATGATCATTCTCGGCCTCCTGGCGACATCGAGCCTGATCGCCTCGCGGAGCCGGGATGCCTGCGAGCTCATCGAGAAACCGCGCCCGGTACAAGGCGGCATGGGGCTCGTGGGAGCGCTCGCCGGGCTCATCTTCCTTTGTACTATTAAACAACCCTTGTCTTTTTTCAAGGCTTCTATTTCTTCTTTTATGGCACTTGGTATTTACCAAGTGACACATAGCGATCGCAAATTCTGTTGGTCTGTCTATCCCAGTTTTGCTAGTTTAGGCACTTCCAGATAAGCTAGGACGGTGAAATTTGGCAGGCGTATCAGGGACCAGACCAGATTAGATTAGAAATAGTCGTTTCCTCGATTTGACCATCTGGTTGGGGATAATTGATTCTACTTCAAAAACTTTTTTTTTTTTTAATTACAAAAGGCACTAATTGTAGCGGTTTCCTTTAATATGAGCCATTATACAGATCTCTATGATTTTCCAGTGCTCAGCCTGCTGAGAAGAAAATAAAAGCAGAAAGAAACAAAGATGCCACATATGCAGAATATCGTGGTTCCAGCCACTTTTCTTGATTTTCAAGCCAATATAATTGCTTTGTTTTTCAAGCCAAGTTGCCTTGGACGGCGCTGAAGACGAAGGTCGGCATCTGGAAGCCCAGCCGCGACCGCAGCACATCGCCTAAAGTCCCGAACTCGGACGTGTTGCCATCCGGGTCGGTAACGATAGCCGTCAAGCGGTTGTGGTCGCTGTAAGGTTGCTCGGTCCGCAGGTCGAATACGCCGCTTCGCAGCATAAACGAGCCCAGGTAGACATCACCCTCGCCATCGGAATCGCTGAAGACATCGACTGGGGTGCCTTAGATGAATAAGATGCATTTAAACCCGAAGAAGGGAAGGGAGTATTGATGTGCATTTGCCTTAAAGAATAATATTTTCATTTCAATTTTTTGACAGTTAGATCGAGAAAGAACCACTTGGAATTACCTAATGACTATGCTTGCTGCATACAAAATACTTTCATTAATGCATTAATAAAACGTCATTATGAGCAGTGGAGGTGGGGCAGCTCCACTCATATACAGAGTCTCAAATTCAATAGTTAAAGATATAAATAATTTCTTAGGTCTTACTGCCTTTCCATATGCAAATACAACAGAAGGAAATATAATAAAACGAGTATAACATAAAAAAAGACAGTAAACAGAACAACAAATTTTAACAATAATAATAAGCGTCTGAATATTTCGGCGTCACGTTCGGGAGCTTTTATTAAGTAACGATGGTAAACCTTAGTTAGCCGTAAAGGGGTAGGCACGCCTTGTCTCTATCTTAGTGCCTGCGGGTTTGACTGTGTGTCTTTATGCCTATGTGTCTGACTTTGTATGGTTGTGCTTGTGTGTGTGTGTTTGTGTGTGTTTTCCCTTCTGTGTGTTTTTGTCTTTCTCTCTCTGTGCCTGTGTGTTTGACTGTGTGTGTGTGCCAGTGTGTTTGACTTTGTGTGGTTGTGTGTGTGTGTGTTTTGTCTCTCTCTCCGTTCCTGTGTGTCTCACTTGTGTAGTTTTACTGCTAGGAGCATTATAAGCGAAGGCAAAGGAAAGTTGGTAAGGAAAGGATTGATAATTGATTATAAATTTCAATTATCACAATGCTTTTTATTTAATATTCGAAGCAAAAATAAGAAGCAGGAAATAAGTGACGTACTAAGTTCAAATAAGATGCTTTGATTGTATTATGTTAGTGCCAAAAAAATAAGGATCATGCCATCTCAATGATGCTTAGTTCATTTTCGGGATTGAAATTAGGAGTAGTTGAACATTTGGAAGTAGTAAGAAAAGATTCATAAATATGGCAAGTTTGTGTACAAAAATGCCAGTCTGAGGCGACGAAAGCAAGCTAATAAAAAAACCTGCCTCAACACGTTTGTTGGTCGTTTGCTGGGCAACAGCTGAAAATTTGAGATAATAAAACTTACCCATACCAGTAGCCCAGTTACACATGCCAGTTGCACATACTATAACAGTAGCCCAGTATCATTTAGTATATTCAAGTTTGAGGAACAGTTATGTTTTGCTACAAAAGTTAATATAACGCACACATATAGACTACAAGTTGGATTAAATGGGATCTTGAAGTATACTGAGGGTAATGATTCGAATCAACATGTGAATAAAAAGAGTGAGATGTGACGGTTATTTTATTATTACAATTTTGAAAAAAAAATTACATTAAGAAAGTTTTTTCTTGTTATATATTTTAGCTGGTTATGGAAGAAACACTGCTGGGAGCCTGTACATGCTCTTGCCGGGAGTTTCCACTACCCTGGATGGCCCTTGAACACCATGTTATTGTTATATCACATTAGAAGAGTGAGTAGCCTAGGTTAAGTTTGTAGTGGCAGCTTGATTTGTTTTATTCTGCTGTCTTCATTGATAAACATAATCATGGGCCTCTTCCACTGCCTTGTCTGAGGAATGTTATCTCTGTCACATGTACTCAAGATCTGTATTGACAAAATGTTCATACAAATAAAAAACAGTCATAGGTCTAGTGGGTTTTAATGCCTATTTATATTGAATCAAAGCAGAAAAGGGACAATTAATGATGAAACCAACGCAATCATTAGAAAAAAGGAAATATGAACAACAATAATTGCTAATCTATTTTCTCTTAAGAAAATATTATTATCATAGGTACAAACAAGACCGTATCCAGGGGGTAGAAGGCTTGAACTCCTCCCGTACTCTATTGTTTTGAAGGAAAGGTTATACCGTATTAAAGATTGATTAAACTTTCAAACTGGCAAGAGTGAAATAGGGTTATTTAAATTGGAAATAGAAAATATATGACTGTGTTGGTGCTGAACTTAAGAAATGCTTAAAATGCCCAGAAGTAATGCTGCATCTTATTTGTTACTCTCTCCCTTCCTGGCTTCATTCGAAGTGGTCTATCGCTGTCACAACACTGAAGCGAATCTAATAGTTAGTTTTTTCAAAACGTATTTTTCAACTTTTGATTATTATGGGTGTTAATTCGCCTTTTACTAGATTGCAGCACCTGCTGTAAACAAAACAGGTTCGCTGTTTAAACAAAAATTTCCTGTAAAATAATCCATTTAACAATTTTCTACGATGTTACATGTTCCAGCTATCTGCGGGGGAAAAAGCAAAAAGTATGTCATTAAAGCAGAATACTCAGGTCACAGGTACTTTGGTGAAAAGAACCCCGGAAGGGGAGTGAAAAGAATATGAAACCATAAACTTATAATCTGTAGGAGGATGACTAAAACGTCTGACTGCGTGCCTGTTGAAGAATGAGCCGGCGACTTATAACTAATAGCAGGTTAAAACAGAGAATGTTGGAGCCACAGTGAAAGCGAGCATGAATAGAGCGTTTGTTATTAGTTATAGACCCGAACCCGGATGATCTAACCATGATCAGGTTGAAGTTCCGGGATTACCCCCCAACCCTGGGGAAATTGCTTTGATTTACGGAACTTAATTATTGTTACTTTGTTTACTTTGATATTTGGATTTAGTGATTTGGACTTTGATACTTAGGTACTTTGATATTGTTACTTTGACACTAGTTTTGATACTTTGATGAAAGTTTGATGTTGAAAAAAAATGTGTTGAAAAAAAAATTTGTTCTAATGACACAGTAGGTTTTAGACTTTTACAGTGATCTGACCAAACGCGAGGGCGAAATCGACCATTTCGTCGATGGACTTGCAACGAATAATCCCATAGCGATCACACATGGCGTTGAAGACGTCGTTATCGACGGCAATCGCGCCGGTATGGGTCTTGGCTTGCTCTTTTCCCAAATCGCCACTGCCCAGCTTCATCAGCATGACTGGCTTCTGGGCGTCAAAGGCCCGGCGGGCCGCTTCCATGAAGGCTTTTGGCCGGCGAATGCTCCCGTCGCTGCCAGCCAGCGGCTGTTGACGAAGCCCCAGAAATCGTCCTGGGGTCGGATGTCGGTGGCCAGCTCGGCGACAAATGCCGGCGCTTCAAGCGTATCCGTGGCAACTTCAGTTGGGGCTCGAGTGGCCGTCGCTGCCGGTGAGGTGGATTCTGAACAGCCACCCACAACGAAAATGGCGGTTAACGTCAGGAACAGGAGAAAACGCATAAAACCAAATCTGGATTAAAGTCAGAATAGAATTTAGACCCTGAGTTAACGGCAAGAGTGAATGTGGACATCTCCCCAAACCTGTTCCGATTGCCACGGCAAGTTTCGGGTGAAGAGAAACTGACAGTTCGGACATCGGAAGTGACAGAGGCATGAGGCGTTTTGTGGGCTTGGTATTGATGATGGTGTTTGCCGTCCATGTTGCGCTTCCGGCTCACGGTGCGACGGCAGCCGTTGCCCTGGAGCCAGCTCACCAGTGAGAATATTGCAAGAAGACTCATTCTTTCGGAAATTAAAAGTTCTAGTGCCCTTTTTAAGTGAACAAAATTGGTGGGCACCTAGGCCCCCTCCCACCTTCATTTTCCCAAAGTCAACAGATCAAAATTTTGAGGTAGCCATTTTGTTCAGCATAGTCGAAAAACATAATAATTATGTCTTTAGGGATTACTTACTTCCCCACAGTCTCTGGGGGAGGGGCTACAAGTGACAAAATTCTGAAAATCTTTGAAATGTAACCAGTTCATCTTATATATCCCCTATAATTTGCTTATCTTATGCACTTTGTTCAAAGTCTATTGAGATACAGAAGCGGAACATCCGAATTCCAGTATCTTAAGTGTTTTCTGACACAAAACTGGCTATGCTACATGACCTGAAACAACTTTGGTCGCATGCTCCTCGCGAGTTTGAAATAAATGTTTTCCGAGTAAAGACTGTTCCGCAGTTCGTGGGCATCACCATTCCCGGATATATAATCTTATTTTACTCCTGTTGCTCCTACTCTGATTGCTCCTGTTATTTGTTCTTTGAAATGGCTTGGTAATTCTGTATGCTCCAGCACTATGAGTACGCGTAACAAGCTTGTAGAGGACTCTAGAAAAAAGATTCAGGCAGGGTCGTGCTCACTGATCCACAGCACAAAAATAATGACTATGAAGATAGTAATTATTACTAATTAGTGATTATTTCCCATTTCCTTGCCAATCTGGTAAAGAAAATTGTTTGATATCCTTACTGAGCGACACTGGGTCAGTCTCCCTTCGTCCATGTCTGGATACTTGAAGAAAAGATGAACACTAGCACAGTATTTTAAGAACGAGTCTCCAACCAGTTCAAGCCGCTCTAAGCTAAAAGCGTCATTTGCCTTGAGACTGGTAGTGGCCCATAACAGAAGACCAGGACTAGGGCCACCTGGCTCATTTTTCATCGGTCGCGCGCTGTCCGGCCCGCGCCGCGGCGAGCGCCGGGCTGGTGTCATAGGCGCGCGCCAGAATTTCATTCACGCTTTGGGTGCTCTGGGATTGGGCGTTTCCAGCGGGCACGGCGACGGCGAACATGATGGCGGTTGCGGCCATGCACGAAGCCCGGGCAAATGTTTCCTTGCTCATACCTTGCTACCCACCATCCCTGAACTATCAACGCTAACCTGCGTCTATGGGACGAGCTTGAAAAAATTTGCCTTATTTTTAGAAAATAGGGGATAAAGCCACCTAAAATTAACACAATCTTAACGGAATTCACACCATCAGATTCAGCATATCAGAGAACCCTATTGTAGAAGTTTCAAGGTCCTATCTACAAAAATGCGGAATTTTGCATTTTTTGCCAGAAGAGAGATCAAGGATGCGTGTTTATTTGTTTTTTCTTTTTGTTTTTTCCCCAGGGAGATCATATGTGAATAGGGAATTAATCGGACTTTTAGACCCCCCCCCTCGCCTTGCTTCACTTTCTAGACAACAGCCTGTAGGATAATCTCCAAAATTCTCATGAAGGTCCTTCGAGGATTTACAACATTTTAAAAGGATTGGGATAAAAGAAGAATCAAGTTGCGATCCTCCAACTTATATGAAAATCTCTAAAATAAAATTGAAATAGAAAATAGACAGTTGTCACAAAAATGATTTTGGGACCTTCATGCGGAATGGCTTGCCAAATTTCTTCGGTGAGAAAAGGCATGAGCGGATGAAGCAGCCGTTGCACGATTTCAAACGATTCGAAAAGCGTGTAACGTGTTGAGCGGTTTTCAGGCGTATCATCGGCTTGTAGCGACGGCTTGATCAGCTCCAAGTACCAATCGCAGTATTCATGCCAAATAAAGTGATAAAGCTGATTGGCCGCTTGATCAAACCGATAGTTTTCCAAACTGATAACATTTTCGATTTGCTCCTTTGATAACCTATATATTTTTATACTTCTTGGAATTTTCGTCTTAAATCTCTTAACCTTACAAAAAGTTGCGATAGAAGTAGTAGTTAGAGCAGTAGTAATAGTTACAGTAGAACTAGTAAGTGCTGCAGTAGTAGTAGAATTAGTACACTACGTGCACATGTTGTCTTTTGTCAATTGATCATCCCCTTTAAGCATTCTCTGAGAGTTCCAACTTAGAGTGAATTGCAGGTTTCTATCGCAAGTATTTAAATGTTCTAGAAAACCTTTAAGTTCACTTTCCCCATAATTCTAAACTGAAACTACGTCGTCCATGAGGCGTCCCCAAAACACATGATTCAGAAAATACGAATCTAGGGCCCAATTTTCAAGATTCTCTACGAAAATATTTGTGAGTAGGCCTGATAGAGGTGCTCCCATAGGAAGGCGCCTTACCTGTTTGTAATATGAATGTTTTAGTTCTGAAATGCAATTCCTGTTTATTTGAGCAGAATTTTAAGCCATATCAATTTTTTTTTCTAAATTTAGGAAGTGTATTTGCTGATCTTTGAAACCTCATAAATTGGGATTGAGCAAAATTGTGAAGCTGAAAATACTTTTATTGTGCTTTATTTAAGTAGAAAATCTATTTTGCAAGGTTTCACTTTTATAACACTAAGATTTTTAAAAGTCATCAAAAGTCAGTTCCTAATTGAAAGGAGGCATCAAGGTGCGTGGCACGACCGTCGCTGAACTCGGCAACCGTAATCGTCCGTTGGACATGATTGCATACATGCAAGACGGCAAGGACTTCCTGTTGATGGCCAACAGTGCTCGGGGTGTGATGAAAGTCAGCACGGACAATTTGGCAGAAAACGAAGGTCTGTCCGAACCGGTTCGCGGCGGCGGGACAGCCGGTCAAACTTATGAAACGATCGAGTCGCTAGACCAGTTCTCCGCTGCCGATGGTTACAGACGCAATGATCAGCCCTGGCCCCGCAAACCGCAACGCGTTTTGCAGATGCAGTGTCGCCAGACGTTCGGGCGGTTCCGAAAACAACTCGGGAGAAGAGGTCAAGCGGCGGGCTCCCACGGAACACGTTGTGAGCTCTGTGCAGGATGATGTATCAGACCAGCTGCAGCGGCTGACAGTCAACCAGCCGCGTGGATGCACCGACATTCAGCGCCTGGCGCGGCGTTTAAGAATTGAAAACTAAAAAACAGAAAACAGAGTAGTGATAATGCTCTTTTCATAATTAAATGTGATTTAAAAAATATGCAAATATACTTTGGGCTCTCTTTCGACGATTTGGTTTACCCTCCCCCGCAAAAAAACGCGGGCGGCGCTCGTCATACGGGCCCTCAGGGATTCTTGTATTTACTGGAATCTTATCTTGGTTTAAGCGGCCGTTCCAATGTGTTTGTTAAGTTTGAAGTTTCAGTCCCCATGGATTTGAGAGATTAGTAAGTATTTGACTTTATTATCTTTTTTTTTCTCATAACATTACTAATGATCTATACTCAGCAAGGTGGTGTAACCCTAAAAAGGTTTGGACGTCTATGCATTCTATAGCCTACCAACCATATTTTCACAAATTCTAACTATTATTGAAAGAGACAGTGCCCTTCAAGAAAGAATAATAAATGATGAATTGAGTAATCGTAGATTCTGGTGTGCTGTTGTGGCTACCATATTGATCTCTTTTTCTATCATTTTGTCTTTATGGGAACCCATGTTCGTTCTCCGGGAAGGGAAACCCAGCGACTCAATTTTGGACACTACGACTATCAGCAATCAAACCAACACTTTTTCCACAGAACTGGGCAACACCAGTCATGTGAAGAACCACCAAAATATAAAGAATCATGACAAAAATAACAACAATAGCGGCGGATCTGCACCAACCGCTACAGACGCCGGATGGACGGCCGATTCCGATGGTTGAAGACGAGATGTCTTTGATTCGCGAGTTGTTGATCGCCTAGACCGAATGGTTGTTGCCCGACAATTTCGTGGGTTCCCCTGGTGCGTGAGACTCGGGTTCGCTGCGGTTCTTTGGAGTGGTGCAGCGGTATGGGGGAGTGAGAAGCAGGCGGACTTGATCACCGATCTTGCTGTCGTGGGGTAAGAATTAATAAAATTAAACTGGTATTTCAAAATAAATTTTTATTGCGAAATAAATTAACAGTTTTGGCAAGAACTAATAAAATTAGCTGAATATTTAATATATAATGATATTAATTGCTGAAAGCTCACCAGCTCAAGATTTTGTTTCACTCAGGGCCGGATTTAAAGCTTTGACGTTTCTAGGCCCAAGCGTTTTTACCGCTCCGTTTTTGCAGGATTTTTGGAAAAATCCCCTTGTATATGCTGCTCATCAAATTGCGTAAGCCTGGTTTTAACTGGCAACTGACACAACAAGTTTGTACCGATGTGGTATTTATTTGCATGATGAGCTATGCCAGCGGCGGGCTGGAAAGCGGATTAGGCATTTTGCTCATGATATCACTGGCGGGTTGCAGTCTGATTAGCAAAGGCAGGCATGCGTTGTTTTTTGCAGCAATCGCAACCATTGGCATCCTGTTGCAAGAAATATGGAAAGTGAATCTGAAGCCTGATTGTTTGAATTGGATAAGTGAAAACCTACATAGCCGTAAACTACTACTATGACTACTAACTCACAGCGGCACCAGGCCACTTGAGGCCAGCACAGCTACGCAGGCTCCTCCTCCTTCCTAATCTATTCAAAACATACTAAGAAATTAGTAAAAATTGAGAATTAATTTTTCAATTAAAAGAACACCTGAAGATACACAGTTTTTGCAGCAGAGGCTTTTGTCAAACCTGGATGCCAAGCTGAACATGCGTATTCAAGAGAAGGTCTAAAGCAGCTGCAGTATACAGACTTTAAAACCGTAGTTGGCATACCAGTTCTCCTCAAGTTGGAAAATGAATGTAATAAATGCACCATTATTCAGAGTTGTGAACTACCTTACTAGTTGAACGAAATCAGTCTAACTAGACAGGCTTGTTTAGCATTAGAAGTGGATCTAGAGCACGTTTTTCTGGCCGCTGGCGATGGAAGTTTCGGCAAATATTCCGCTCTATGATGCGGCGGCCGTCAGGAAGACCCTGGATGATGGTGAAAACCGGCGGGCGCTGATGGCCGAATGGAACCGCGTCCTTGCCGCCGGACCCGGTATCGTGGTTTTCAAACGCGCCTTTGAAGACACGGATCTTGTCGACAGGGTCACGACGGTCCTGGATGCCATCATCGCCGCAGAACAGGACCGGAAGGCGGGTTTCTGGTAGATCACACCAGTTGACCTACCACATTTGACAGGCCAATATCCCAATGCTACCTTCAGAAGGAAGGGTTCACATTCAATTTTCTCTGGAATCTACGGGGAAAATGGGGGTAAACCCATTCCGCCCCGGTCGAACCTAGGCCCACGAAAAACTGCTCAGAGAGGAGGATTATGGGAAGACCATCAAAAACGACGGCTGCCAAACGAAACCGGGAACGCGCCTTGCAGATGATGACCTGTCCGTTCCATTCCGCCTTCATGCGCGCTGCTCCTTAAGTTTGGCAAATCGATCCAGCGAGGCCGCCGGCCAATGATCCTGAGCAAGATAGTAACGTTTCATGATCGGAATTTGACCGTCCAGCACCAGCCACGGTTGCATGCTCTCGGTGTAAATATGAATGTCGGGGGCAACTGCTGTCGGCTCCGCCAACGTTCCGCCTCGCACAAAAGCCAAACGTTCGCCGACACGCCTTTTCTAGAAGAGCAAAATGTTTATGCTCATTGGATTGAGGCTTCGTTTTGGTGTATTAGGCTACTGGTCACACACAATTGTGAAACAGCTGTTTTCGTCTGACCCATTTGCATTGAATTAGATGTTTGACGTTGTTAATTCAGTGTTATGTCTAATAATCTGAATTCTGCAATACCAATAGAACTTGAGCCCTCCCCTCATATACATGATAATTTATTTTTTGCCTTGAATTCACATCCAAGGTATCACAAACTTTTTCATTTCCATTTATATCTTTTCCTGCAACTGTATCTCTAGAATAAGTCTATCTCTCCGCATTAAGGATAGAAACGTAATGCAATACTTTTGCTACAAGTCTTGCAAACCTCTGGATGATAAATAAAGTAGTTAGAATGTTATAAGCCACTCCATGTAGGCATTTCTGCTCTTTTAAAACTTTAGTGAAACTTGACTTTATGAAGAGTTGCTGGTAATAAACTTTTAAAGAGCCCATAAATTCTTTTTTTATAACAGGTGTTTAGCATTGCATTAAATTGACAAACCAGAAAGTCTCATTAATTGACACGTTAGATAATTAACCACTGCATGCATATTTAGCCAATTGTACTTCCTATTTTTGCCAATGACACTTTATTATTTTGTTATAGTAAGTGCTTCGATTGAGCTCAAACTAATTTAGGATTACCGTTATTTCAGCATTTGTTCACTGGGACCCCCTTCCAAAAAAATACTCTAGATCTTCCTTTATCTCTTTGAGTTTCCATATCAATAATCACCAAAAATCAGCTAAAATATTGAAAAAGCTGCATTTGGTAATCAATATTGAGCTGTAAAAAGCAGGCGTGGAAATATAAACTAAGGTTGTTGAATATACTCAGGTCTTTACTTCTAAAGTCCATTTTCTAAACAATCATGAATGAACACGTCTGTATGTCCATGTGTGATCTCGTGGAACACCATCCGCTTGACCGGCACTTTGGGCTTGAGGACCTCGAGCAGGTGCCAGGCGATGCTCTCTCCCTCGCGATCTTCATCGGTCGCGAGCAGCACTTCGTCCGACTCCTTGATCAGCTTCTTGAGCTTGCCGATGTGGGACTTCTTGTCCGGATCGAGGACGTAGAGGGGCTTGAAGCCGTTGTCGACGTCGACGCCGAGCCGCGCCCAGGACTCCTTCTTGAGGATGCCATAAAGAAAGATTTAAAGGAACTGGGAACTTCTTCGGAGGGTGTAAAGAGGGAGGCTTTGAATGGATTGGGATGGAGGAGGAGTGTGCGTAGCTGTGTTGGCCTCAGGCGCCTTGGTGCTGCGGTGAGTTGTTAGTAGTGTTATAGTAGGTAGAGGGCATCCAGGGTCTGACCTCAGCACACTTGTGCGCACTAGAATTAGTTCAAATGTGCTGGCCTTTAGCAACTGAAACAAATCGTCCATATGGGGACTGCAAACAAATTGAAATACATTTCTCGTTACACCTAACATGACTTTAATTATATTTCGTGACATAAAGTAATAAATGCTATTTAAACAAATAGACAAAGCACGAGGTTTTTATTTAAATTTATCTCTGTAATTCTTATGTCTTCTTGTGCCTCGTTAGAAAATTCGAACATTTATTTAGAAAAGCGAAACTTGTATGTGCTCAAATTCAAATTTTTAATTTAATGTTAATTAAGGATTGACGTCCCCTTATCTCAACACAAAGAGTCCAATGGCGCAGTCAGAATTTTTAACTTGCTAGGCTTTCTGAGATACAGCCTATTGTATGCCTTATTTATTTGTTTCATTTGTTTATTGTTTTTTTCCCCCAAAGAGGTGAAAAAAAATCACCCTTTTCCAGAGCAAAAACCCTGTTATCATTAGGATTACAAAATCTAGTATCAACATACAGAAAATTTGCCTTATCTTAGAAAATAGGGTGAAACATTCCTAAAAGTCATAGAATCTTAACGAAAATCTCGCCATTAAATTCAGCATATCAGAGAACCCTACTGTAGAAGTTTTAAGCTCCTTTTTTTTTCCAGGGGTGATCGTATCGACCCAGTGGTCCTAAAATGTCGTGTTTTAACAGAAATTAAAAGTTTTACTTCCCTTTTTAAGTGACCAAAAAGTTGGAGGGAACCTGGTTTCATTAAGATCCGGTCACCCGTTCTTCAGTTAAAAATACCTCAATTTTTCTAATTTTTCAAATTAACACCCCCCGGCTCCCCCAAATAGATCGGATCCGTTCCAATTATGTCAATCACGTATCTATAACTTGTGCTTATTCTTCCTACCAAGGGATTATTTCATGTCAATCTCTCCACTCTAAGCGTTTTCCTAGATTTCCGGTTTCCAATATTTCTCTATCCCCCCTCCAACTCGAGAGAAAAAAGACACTGAATCAAACAACAAAAACCAACTTGAAATCAATGAATGAGAAGTTACCAATGAATAAGTATCCTTTGCTTTGCAACAGATTTCGCCTGTCTACAATTTTGGTTTTCATTAGATATGCGGACAGGTTATCTTGAATTAGACTGGGCGAAAATATTCATAGATTCTTTTAATATTAAATTATTATAAACTCAGCGACAAACTTGGAAAAAAAAACAACATTGGGTCCATCTTGGCGTTCGCTAGATTAGAATACCCTAAATTAGTCACTGATTTATCACATCTTTTTGACGCGGCGTGCATTGTTCGACAGCGCCTCGGCGCCATATCGGGGGCAAGTGAAAAACGTCGCGGAAAGAGGTGCGTGATGACAAGGATCAGCAAGTTAGCTCTGGCGTTGGGTCTGGTTCTCGGCGGCGGCGGGTTGCTCGGACCCGCGGCTCAAGCGGATGATGTGGCCTTTTTAAGCCAGATGGATTATTCTGAGGGACTTCTCTTGAAATTTCAAATCTTGTCCAAGATTGGAAACACCTGTACTACTGAAAATGGGAGTTGCTGCTTATCCATACAGCTTTGGTAAACTGCAAGCTGTTTAGTTTTTACTATTAAGCACACACCAGTTGGCTACATCACATACTCAACCAAGAAGTCTATTAAGATATTCAGCATGCAATTCGATTTGAAATTTCCACCTCTGGATTTTTTTAGGGCTGCTACACTGCGGTCTACATTGAGGCTAATTACAAGACTATTGACTGTTCCTTATCTTATGAAGTAGGGATGTAATCAATTAATTGAATGATTGTGACACATCTATTTTTTCAGTTAAATTGTGATTGAAATATGATCAATTTTTTTCAACAATAAATAATTGTAATGAATGACTCGCCCTCCCTAAAGTTTGTTGAAGGACTCTTGTGAGAACTTTATTGAATTTTTTTTAGAATAGGTTTGTTTTGCTCGTCTATTAGATTTTCTTATATTGTATTCGGTTAATAAAATAAAAAGTTTATAATTTTTTTTAAATAAAAATTTAAGAAATTATTTTACTAATAAAATAAAATAAAAAAACTAATTAATAATAAAAATATTTATGTTCTCTTGCTTTCTGTGGGTTTTATGTTTTGCTATTTTTAGAGATATAAAGAGTGGAAATTGCTTCATTGGAATTATCAGAAAATTTAAGGGATGAAAAGCAGGAGATATCTAATCTAGGCGACGATCTATCAAGAATTGGTGGCTTTTTTTGCTGGCTGACGAGCAAGAGAATAAAGGCCTATCTTTATTATGGCTTTTTCAGGCGAAGTCGGTAGAGTAAATGTTCATCAAATACTGACTTTTCTGAAAACATCACTTCAAATGTGCCTGTTTTGCCTTTTTGAGCCTTAAAAAGTATCAATAGGCTACTTTATCTTCAGGCATGTTCTCGATATCGTTTTTGAAATGTTCAAAGGTGTAGTCATCATTTAGAACTCCGGTGGTATATATCTCAAAAGGGTTATCCTTTTTAGGGTCAAAATATACTGTGTGAGTTCTGTTCTTCAGATCATAGTGCCACTGATCAATCGGATAGCCCATGCGGGCATAACGGAAGCCAAGAGATTGTAGTATCTCCTTACCGATTTCTTTATGTTCTTCGATTACCAGAGGGGGAGAATTTTTATTATGCATAATTTCTTGAAGCTTTTTGCGTTTACATTCCCATATAAGTTCATTTAGAAACTGAAAGTTTCATTTTTCCTAACCTAACCCCTTTCCAAGATAGCGAAAAGCACATGGATAAACTAGAATTTTACCTTTTCTTATTTAGGCAATATATTTGAATATTTTTAGGCCTATTAATCAGACATTTTTAAAATTTCTGCAGAACAGTGCTCTGTCTAACTTTTTACCCTCTTTGAAGTAATTAGCAATTGTACTGTTATTTGTTTTTGTAAAGAGAGTTTGATTTCCACAGCAAAATAGAATTATCCTTGATATTAGGGCATTTATCCCCCCTTTTTAGGATTAAGTACAGATTTTAATGGATCAATTTTGGAAACTATCATTTTCCATTAAAATCAACTTTTTTGAAGTAGAAGAACGATCACCCCCCTCCCCCCCCCCCCCGGCCGCGTTCGCTAGGGGGCGATTTCGCCCTGTTTCTCACTCGCAGACGCTGCCGATCAGCGGCTGGGCCGCTCGACCATTAGCTGGCCTTGCTGCGGGTCGTAGACGTACCGCTCGCCTTCGGGGAGCTGTGGCAGCTCGAGGCTGTTGGCTTCCACGATCTCTGTCATGAACTGCTCGTGAGAGGTGGGGAGCTTTCCATGTTCCCCCTTGTAGAGCTTCATGGCGCGCTCCAGGTCAAAAAACCAATCGGCAACCACTCTATTTCAACTATTTATTTAAATCAACTGAAGCTAAAAAAAAAACTTAACTTCAGCTGAGATGGTTGGGATGAATTAATTAAAATTGTATCTTTCAACTTGATATAACTTTGCCTATAACTAAAGGTATTTGGTATCTAATTGGAAATCAAGACCTTTAAGAACTAATAAAAGGAATTCGATACGCTCTAGAATGCCAGAGAGCCGAACGAGTGGTGACCCAGAAATCGTGACTCGAATCGCCGCCTACGAAATGGCTTATCGCATGCAGTCGTCCGTTCCCGAGCTTGCAGACATTTCAGACGAGCCAGCGAGTACTTTTGAATTATATGGAGAAGACGCCAAAGTCCCGGGAACTCATGCCGCCAACTGTTTGCTTGCGCGGAGACTGGCTGAGCGAGGCGTTCGCTTTATCCAGGTCTTTCATCGTGGTTGGGACCATCATAGCAGTTAAAATTTATCTATCAAATCTTGGGAAGACTCTCATTAAAACCGTAGTACGTAGTACGGCAAATGTTAACATCATAGTAACAATCACATCATGATTTCTAATACCTCTAAAAACATCATAGTAGCAATCACTTCATGATTTCTAAAACCTGTTTGAGTGAAAGAGTGAAGGGCCTTCGAATGGGTAATATGATCATTGTATCTTAATGAACCGTCAAATATCCTGCAAGATAAGTAATAAAATAACAGCATTAAATAAATTAACTAACAAATTTACAAAAAGGTGGCCTTTAGCTGACATAGGAAAATGTTTCCCAAGCCCAGTAAAATTTTCAGGAATTGGTCTCTAATTCTTTTTATATTTTTTTTTTTCTCTATTTAATCTGGATCATGGTCTGCTTATCGTTCATTGTAGAAGTTGCCAGGTTGATCTTAGTATATGGGGATAATTTTTTCTCTGCTTCTTTTCCCTTGTCCTTGTAACCGATTGCGACTCCGACCTGACTGTCGGTCTTGTTGCACAGACGTAGATCCGCCTTGGCTTCATTGCTGTGTGCTACGTTCAGGAACAGGGCAAAGACACCGGTACAGAGAGCCTTCAAAGACGCGTTCACACACGCCCGAGACCTGCTTTGGTGCCGTTCCCCTACCATAAACATATGCAGTCGTTCACTTTGCTGCTTTACAGACATAAGCTTTTCGCGTGGCCAACGGTTCCTTTTTCGCACGTATGGAAAACCCAAAGCTTTTTCGATCTAAAAGACCATGCAGATCTTCTCCTTTTTTCCTATTCACTTAATGAAATTCCAGAGGAGAAACTGATTTCTGCAATTGATAAGGGATATAGACAGACCGATAATTTTCTTGTCATTATAGAACCTGGAACCCCTGATGGGTTTGAAAGGATCCGGAAAATCCGGTCCCATCTTTTAGGACTTGGGATCTAATGAGCTTCTTAGAAATCCTGATTTGAGGGAGAAGTACATGCGGGCAGGGAGCGCCCTTATTATTCCTGCTATGCTAATTTTCCCCCCTACTGCAATGAAATTCTGGGCGGCAGAAGCTCGTGAAGGAAAATGGAAACCTAAGCCTGAATCCGATAGTTGGTTTGTAACAGAGGAATTCGAGAAGTAATCTTAATAATTAATTTTCTCTATCTATTACATCTTATAATTATTTACGGGCGCCGCCCTTAGTTGCTCAAAATCAATCATCGCCATGGCTCCAGCTCGACCACGGGCTGTCCGCACTCTGCGGGCGGTAACGGCGGTCGTAGTCGGCGGAATAGAGGCAGCTTTCGTCAAAGCCCTCGCCCTTCAGCACCGGCCCCACCAGGATCAGCGCGGTGCGGGAGATCTTCTCGTCCAGCGCGTCCTTCAAGGTCTCCAAAGTCGCCCGGATGATCTTCTGATCCGCGTAAAGAGCGGGGAGTTGAGAAGGGAACAGCCCCTTTCATACACGGAGTAATTTCTGTTCGTTTTAGGTTTTAATGTCGTTCCTTACTTTCAGTTTAAAAATACTAGTTTTTTATTTAATTTTTAAAAAGAAACAGTGATTAGTTAATTATTTATTGCCTATAATTCAAACCCTTGTTTTAAATGTCTTCTATGCCTTTCTATCTCTTCGTTCTGTTTTTTCTTGTTACACTCCTTTTTTCCTACAGGAAAATAAAGAGCGGCTTCGAAATGTCAAATGAATAGAAATTGCCCTAATATGAAGGTTCTAGTGCCTCCTCATATTTAAAACACAAGATCATGTGCAAATAAAGGTTTAGTACGCTGGGTTGATTTATTTGCGAATGAAGACACGTGGAATGGGTGGCTTAATTGGGTTTGACCAATTAATACCATCAAAATTGAGCTTAATGTTGCTCTTAAGCTAAGCTAGGAAGCTGGACTGCTCCCTGTTGTAACCTATTGCACAGGTCTTGGTGATCTCCAAAAATGTCTCAAAAGCCATGGTTCTGCAATCGTCAGTGTTGAAAGTGGAGCAGGTGGCCATGCAATACTCGTTGATGCTATCAACGAGTCTTCTACCCGTATCCGCGACCCTTATCATGGGTGGGAAGTAGAAGTCACCCTAAAAGCTTTTCTCAATGCTTGGAACCCCAGCTCCCCCATCATTGACAATTTCTGTGGAAACTTAAAGGCTTCTAGAATTAGGTTAAGGTTGAGGCTGAGCAGGTCTCAACCTCAATCTTAGCCTTTTGGAATTACCACAGGATTTGTCAAAGAATCACTTTTTTGATCTTTCACGCCGTCAAAAATCAAAATTGTTCTATATGAACTATGTTGTGGTTCAATAGGTTATATTTTGCCAAAAAAGTAAGACCTCAGAGTTTATGTATAGGTAATAATCTTGCCTTGAAATGAAGGTTTAGAAAAAAATTTTTATCCTAACTGTAGCCAGTTTTTTCCTCCAATTTCTTATCAGATAAGCACTTTTTTTATATTATCAGCGCATTTATACCCATTAGAGGAATCTTCCTCACTTTCTAACTCCTTTCGTCTTAAAAACGACTCGACAACTTTGTATATGACATTTGTAATACGGTTTAAACCTTATTATGTATTTTACAACATTATACTTACTTTTGGTGATTGAAGAGCTTTGTCAAGGTTTGATCCTTGTTTGATATATCACACAAATACATTAAAGTAATTAGTGCTATGTACGAGAATAACACTGCTGTGTAAGGTAGAAAATGGGTTAGTGGCTGGTTTTGTTTTAAATCAGGATTCAAGAAGGGTTTTGATGGACTTCGTTTTTTGAAGCACAGCAAAGGCAATGGGAGACCACGGAATCAAATGGGGAGGAAAAACATTTCTTAGGTTTTTTGTTTGTTTGTTTTTTTTTTTTTTTCAGTAAAGCGCAAATTGTTTCCTGGTCTTGAGAAGGCGAAGGAGTTATCAGCCCTATTCATGTTGATATTTGTTCGTTTTGAGTTTGACTCGGCTATTTATTTTAATTTCTGTTGGTTTTGAGTTTCATTAATTTATTGACAGTGATTAGTGATAGTTTTACGCTTGGAAGATTATTTGACTTTGTTTTTCCTCATTCTTGGCTTCACTGATTTGATTGGGAGTAATTCGTGCAAGGGTGAGAGAAGTTAACCATCCAGAAAATCGGAAGTTATCCCCAAATTCAAGCCTTACGTTCCTCAAGAAAAGAGATTGGATCAATCAAAACAACTACCTGTTCAGGGTACTTCAAGAATATGTAGTATAAAGATTGTGCCCCAACGCACACAATGGCAGTATTCAGTTTCCAATGTTCCATTGTGCTTAAACTACACTAAGAACTCTTGCGTGACTCTTTATGTTGTACACGAGTATGAGCTTATTTTGGACGACTTCCTAGTTTTTCCTCCCAGGTGATGGCATTGGTGGAAGAAGAGGTGAAGTGTTGATTGGGTTGCCAAATTGCATTCCCGTATTTGTTGTACATGACAAACTGTCCATCATTTCGCAGCTTCCCATACACACCCTGTCCGTTGTAACCCTGTGTTCCCGTTGACCAAACAGCTCCATTGGGTCCATCATTACAATATAAAACGAACAGAGACTATTACGTATATGAGGGGATTCGCCTTGCTATTTACGCTAAAGTATGCTTAGTAGTTTCAAAACGGCTAAGTATTCTATTTAAGCAGCTTTTGGGATTCAGGGGACATTCATAAGTAATTGGGACAAAAAGTCAAACATTAGCGTAAAGTTGGATTTTTTTTTTTTAATTTAATAACAACCACAAGCCGAAGACACAATATTTTTTGGTTCCCCATGAAAAATTCTTCCATAGAAAGATCCTCCCACGTAGCCCCCCCTCAACCCTCCTCTCCCAACCAAAAAAAATCCCCCTGAAAAGATCTGTACACTTTTCAATAGCCATTGCTATACCTAAACGCTGGTCAAATTTTGTAACTGGCAGCCCCTCCCCCTTGGACAGAAAGGGAGTAAATCGTCCCCACAGACATAGTTATTCGATTTTTTGACTATGATGAATAAAATGGCTTGCCGCCGGCAAGCTGATGAACGCCAACGAGCGCTATTGCGAGAACGCCAGCGACGCCAATGTCGCGATGAGCCGCGAGATCGGGCTGCCGTTGTGCCGCGCGTTGCAGGCCTTCGCCGACGAGGACTATGGCGCGTGCGTCGACATCCTGTTGCCGGTGCGCTACCGCACCCACAGGCTGGGCGGCAGTTTCGCCCAGCGCGACGTGATCGGCTGGACCCTGTTGGAGGCGGCGTGCGCTCGGCGTGGGGCTCGGTCTCTGGGCCTGGTCCGGTGCGCCGCGATTGGAGCCGCCGGGCGCCGAGGGCGAGACGCCGCCGGCGGCTATCCCGCTGGACGGCAAAAAGCTCGTGGCGGCCCAGGCGATGTTCTCGGTCGGACTGATCCCGCATTCGATCTACTGGGTGGATTACATCGTGCGCGGGCTCGGCGCGCCGATGAGCGAAGGCGCGCTGCAATGGTCGCTGGTCGGAGCTGGGTTTGAGCAAACTTATGGAGCTAAAAATATTTTTCGGTAAATGTATGACAGTTCATACTAATAATAAAGTGAACATACCACTTGATGCATTTTTTTATGCTCTACAAATATAATAATCGCTTCTATTGCAAACTCAAATTTAAGCACTTTTTGAACTCTTAAAAATGACGAATTTTCAATTAAAGCATGAGTTATCGGTCGTTTTCCGACAAAATAATACCGTACTTATTTCCTTCGTTCCCTACACACCCTCTCCCTAAAACACCTTGCGTGCCATGCACGCAGCTGCGCTACATCCTGCGCTTCTTCATCATGGTGGTTCTGATGCCGGTTGCCGTTCTGCTGGCGCAGGTGCTGCGGTTGAACGGAGAAGTACGCACAGCTTTGTCACTCTCACTCCTGCCTCACATCCTTTCTCTCTCTCTCTCTCTCTCTATCTATCTACACCCTTCAATGGGCTTTAGAGGAGACACGATATCCTTCGAAACATCAAATTTCAATAAGATCAGGTCACTCCTTCATATGTTAAAAACGACTCATTTTTTCTAATTTTTCAGAATTAACCCTCTCCTCCCCAACTCCCCCAAAGAGAGCGAATCCATTCCAGTTATGTCAATCACGTATCTAGGACTTGTGCTTATTTTTTCCACCACGTTTCATCCCGATCCTTCCACTTTAAGCGTTTTCCAACTCCCCCCAATGCAGAAACAAGACCTCATTTTTCTTGAAGGTGACTTTAACGCCAGAATCGGGGGAAAAGTATACAATGCTGAGTCTGTCATTGGCCATTTCAGTCTTGGAGCTAGAAGTAGCAGAGGATCAAGACTTCTTCACTTTACCATGACAAATGATTTGGTCATTACCAGTACCTTATTCAAACACAAGCCCTGCCATAGCGCCATATGACATTCACGAGATGGTAGAGCGGAAAGCCAGATGATTCGGCTCAAGTCTGGACGACTCATGAATCTCGGCGACGTTACGGACAAGACCGTGCCGAAAATGAGCCTTCTGGCGGCGCCTCAGAACGGCGGCGTCGTGTCAACGCGGACGTTCATTCCGCACCGAGTTCACCAGTCCATCGGCGTGCTCGGAGCAGCCAGTGTTGCGGCGGGATGCTGCATCCGAGGCAGCGTCGCTCAAGGCACCGCCGCAAATGTGAGCGGAGGTGTTCGGATGGCGATCTTCTGGGTGAAATCCATCAGGCCATCGATGGCGCCGTCGCTGATCCAGCGGCGCCAGACGGCGAGATAGCCGGCGCCGATCACCAGGAAGACCGGCAGGATGACCTCGAGCAGCGCCTGCATGTCAGCCTTGCGCCCCGCGGCTGCCGTGGCGTGGGCGTATTTGGAAAGAGAAGAAACACCAGGTCATGCAGGAAGTGTCAGCTGCATGAGATCGTAGGCCGGGTAATATGTTACAAAAAAAAGTTGATTTTAAATTTTTTGTAACATATTATGTCTCCGAAACAGGAGACTGCCATGTATTCACAAGGTTTGATCGGTGCTGACGGGAAGAGTAGCGAGGATCAGGAATTCCTCGACGCGTTTCAGGCTCGCATAGACCGGGACGAAAAAATTGAGCCTAACGACCCGATGCCGGAAGGCTATCGCAAGACGCTTGTGCGTCAGATTGGCCAGCACGCTCGCCGGCATCGCAAGCGTCACGGAGGCAGCAGCGGTCGGCGTTTTCGGTGCTATTATCGTGGCCGCCGTGCGGTTCCAATTCGACTATGCATTGCTGCGCGACTCACTCGCCAACACAATGGCGGTAGTTGGAACGATCATATGGCTGATCCACGCCGCGGTCGCCTTTGTTGGTCTCTACAATCTGATTGGAGGTGCAGACTACATGCGCTCGCTGATCAAGAACACCGGTCTCGGTAAAAAGGCGCTTGTCATATATGTCCTTAGAAACATCACTACCAACAATTTCCATAGGACGGTTCAGCTCATCTGTAATGAATTCGAAATCTAAGGGATAAGGGGAGACGACCTTTAATCTTGCGATGTCTGGTCAGGCGAAATTTGATTGTTATCGAAGAATTTTTTCCGTGTTGACAGACCGGAGAAGGCATTCGTTGATTCCCGCTGAAACTGAAAGGAATGGACTGAGCTTATGTGTTGCATCATCATCAATGAAATGATTACTTATCAATAAATCAGTGTTATAAATAAATAAAGTGTTGCATCATCATCAATGAAATGATTACTTATAAATAAATCATATCATTGGTAAAACGCTAATAATTATCGAGGCAATAGCCTGGTCTATGTATGTAAATTAAATAAAAAAAACGAATTTTTTTAGCTGAAAGTAAGGAGCGATATTAAAACTTAAAACGAACAGAATTTCGTGACTTGGGAGCTCTCATTTTAAATCCCGACCTTCATTAAGCCTCTGATTCTCCTTCTAAGTCAATTTATTGATTCTTAGGATTTAGCTAGAGCTCATACCATATGAGCTATTGGCTCTTGCGACCTCGTCACAAGTGCCATATGAGCTCTTAGCTCTTGTTTGACTATGCTGAGCAAAATGGCTATCTCAGAATTTTGATCCCATGACTTTGGGAAAATATACGTAGGAAGGGTCTGCGGCACCCTGTCTGACCGCATCAAAAAATACCTGGGCAATCTGCACGGCATCTGACTGCCGATAGCGACGGATCTTCATGCTCATTCTCAGCTATGCTGCGCGTATGTTAACCCGCTGTCTGACCGCTGGCGCCCTGTTCGTCACCATCCTGTTCGCTGCTGCTGGACCCGCTGTGTATGCAGACGGCACCTTTCATGTCACGCGCGTCATCGACGGCGATACGATCGAGGTTATATAAAACACCAAACATTTTTGTGTAAAATCAATAAAAGCTACAGATTTGTTTTGTCTTACTTGACTTGTATCCACATAATGGAGTACCTCGTGCTATTATTTAAACTGTTTTATTTTTCAGGGGTAAATTGGATCTAAGCCTCTCAAATGGTCACAATGGAAAGCTGAGCTCAACCTCTTCAGTGAGTATAGATATTTCTAAGAAGAAGTTTTCTTCTGGTTATGTTTCCACTTTCTGTGCATGATTGCTTATAACAATCAGCAGTGAAGGAAACACTCTCTTCATATGCGAAAAATGATTATTGTCTACAATAGAAATATAAGGGAATAAATTCATTCTGTTGATTAGTAGGACGTATGAACCCAAGAAAGGAAATAATAAATGAAAAGAAAATCAAATAGGTTAAGTAATAGGAAGGCCATTCTTGCACAAATGAATGTTAAATTTCAAATGAGGATGCAATTCTCAGTAAGGAGTGACCCGGCTCAATAGTAACCGAAACTCTAAAAAGCGGAATTTCGATACCAATAGTTACATCAAAAGAACTGTATTTTTTTGGTTGATTTTAAATATATAAGCTTCATCAAGTTTAGTTTTACCCATCAAAAGTTAAGAGCCTGAGAAAATTTGCCTAATTTTAGAAAATAGGGGAAAACACACCCTAAAAGTCGTAGAATCTTACCAAACATCACATCATTAGATTCTCTTTTTTAATGACTTATTTGCTTTTTTATTGTAGTATACGCCTGATTTCGACGTTTATAGAATAGATGCACAAAAATAAAACGTTTAAAAACAGAGTAAAAGTGGAGATACGACTTAGAGGCTTAGCTAAGGGATCCGGTTAGATTAAGACATATAGGAATCATGTCCTGTTGGTTGTTATGATACAACATTTTTGATGATTGTTTGTTTGATGGTATTGTGACGCCCACCTTGATCCGGAACCTGAAAGTTCTGATGCAAATGAGCCTGGTGCTGATGTATCGCTCGATGAAGCCCGTGGTGCGAATCGGTCGTATCGCTGGGCAATATGCCAAGCCACGATCTAACGATACTGAAACGAGAGATGGCGTCACGCTGCCCGTCTATCGAGGTGACATCATTAATCGCAGCGGCTTTACTGAAGCCGAACGCCAGCCGGATCCCGATTTGCTCCTCCGCGGCTATGAACGTGCTAATTATTAATCGACGAGCCTACAAACGAATCAATTTACTAAAAACTATTAATAGCGTTCAATATATAACGTATATTAAAAGTATAACACAACAAATCAAATCTTACAGAGTCGAAATCCATTCAAATTATTACCAAATGAATGGCGCAATCCCGGGGGCAATTAGAATAGAGCTTCATTAAACTATAAGATTGAGCATCCTTTGCTGGGTGTAGGGGGTTGGGGGAAGTGGAGAGAAAAGAACAAGAAATAAATATATATATATATATATCTACAAACTAAAAGGGACACTAAAAAAAGTCCAAAAACACACAAAAAAAAGAACGAAACATAAGAACACGAAAAACACATAAAAATTAAAAGGGAAGCTAAACCAAAACGGTGGGGGGGGCAAGCAAATAAGTGCAACGACCTGGGCAGCACCTCACCAAAAAAGGGGAAACTAATTGGATATTTTATTCATTTTTTCTCCTTTTTTGTATTGGTTAGACGACGCTTAGGCTCATAAAATGACCTTAAGGTATCGAGTCCCCTTAAACAAAGGTTTCATTTTAATGATACAGACTATTTTTGCTCTCTTGTGATCAGAGGCACCATTTATTGTATTAGTAGATTTTTAATATATTAGCTCATTCCCCCCCCCCCCCACACAACCCTTTCCTTGTCTAAAGTGGCCCGACGAGCCTGACTCGGCAACGTCTGCAGGAAATCTAAAATTTTTCTAAATAAACGAAGCTTTGAATTTTGACATATTTAAAAAATGGCAGTCCAAACATTCGCTAGATGGCACTATATACTTAAAATATTGCTGGAATTATTTAGTTTAAATAAATTCAAATTAATTAATACAAATTTAAATTAAAATTTTGAAAACTACATATTTAAGAGATTGCTGTCCAAACATTTGCTAGATAGTATTTTATAATTTTGCAATAAAATTTTCGCTCCGCCACCAATCCACCCGGCCAGCTGGCCGGTTCGTCTCACCTGGTTGTGCTCGCGTTTCTGGCCATGCTGACCGTTTCACAGCCCGGCTGTCTGGGGGTCGCCGCCAATGTGATGCACGCATTGGGCGGAAACATGGTGCCGGCTGACTTCGAAGGCCTGGAAGATAGCCGAATTGCCATCATCACGTCGACAGAAAGCACCGATTACCGAGACGACATCTCGGCGCAACTGTCATATTTCATTAAGATTGAGCGTCAGAGAAACAGGTTTTACTTGAATGAAGCATAAGTATCCTTATTTCCTGGTCCCATAGGATATTTGGAAACATAAACCTAAGGACTCTCCTTCTTAGGCCTTAGCTTTCCCCCTAAAAATACATGTCTCTCTAGCCTAATAGCTCGGTTGCAACTATGCGACGCTCTACAATCTTTTTTTTTTTTTTATTGGTCTACTACAGGAACCTTTGCTTCTGTGGCTGGTGCATGTGGCAACATCATCTTTTATGAAGCGACAATGAAAATGAAAGATGAAATTTCAACCGGTACCCAATTACAAGTTGCTATGCGTGACTCTGGCCTATTCCCCAATATGGTTGTCCAAATGGTCGCCATTGGTGAAGAATCCGGTGCCATTGACACCATGCTCGGTAAAGTCGCCGACTGGTATGAACAGGAAGTAGATGATGCAGTAGAAGCTTTAACTTGTATCCCGAAATTAACGTCGAAGAGCGAGTGGAGAGTCTTAACAATACCAAGATTATCTCCGACACGTCCGAATTCCAAAAGGTACTAGCTACTAAGGTACCAAACAAGCTCTGGCATTTGATCCCTAAAATCTCTTTGCGCCATGATGACTCGTCGGTGACGTTGTCAATTCTTGAGAGCGATGATGACTCCGGCGACTTTCTGTCGTTAGCTGCAGAAATATATTCCAATCTCCTATCAATGACTAAATGAGACTAAAAACTAATATAAATTACAATGAATAGTCAAATGAATAGCTGTTTTTCCCTACAACGAATATTTACTTTATTGGGAATTTCTATATTGGACATTTGCGAATTTTACAAATTCGCAATTTAACAACAACAAGCACAGACATTTTAACAAAATTTGTGTGCCTGTGTGTGTGTGTGTATGTATGCGTGTCTGCGTTCGTGTGTGCGTGTATGTGTGCTGCTCTGGGTTCATCTCACCAAGCCCTTTGTAGCGCTGAATAGACATACCTTTTTTACCACGAGTGAGTATATGCTCTGTTACCTCTGAGAGGCTTGGCAACTCTGTTGTGTCTTCGTCATCTCCAACTCCATATGGTGGCTCGCCAGCAGTTTTAATTGAGTCTTTAAGCTTTTTGAGTTCTTCAAAGTCAGGAGAATTAAGAAAATCAAAGTCAACAACTGTACTTCTGTTGTTTAATCACTACCTTAGAAATTTCAATGATGATTTAAAGCTCTATCCAAAGCATTTTTCATGAAAACAACAAATAAATTGACCATATAGAAGATCCTGTTCAAACAGATTTAGTTGATACGTGGTGTCACTGTTTCTCTCTCTTGTTCTCTCTCTCTCTCTCTCTCTCTCTCTCTCTCTCTCTCTCTCTCTCTCTCTCTCTGTCTCTCTCTTTCCTCTCTCTTTCTCTTTTTTTCCTTTCATGTGAACGTCCTCGTGGGTCATCGAAGTTCCACCGCTCCGACAATTTTTAATCGCTTTGAAAGTGCCAATAACGATTTATGCCGGTCCTGGTACAGAAATGCGAGACGGACGTCGGACGAACGCTAAAGACTTACCGCTTTACTTGAAATCAATCATCGTCTTCTTCGTCTTGCAAGAAGAAGAGGCGAGAGAGGAGGCGCGAATCGCGAAGCGGCGTACTGCTACTAAACGTTTTTTTATGTACACATTAAAGAATGAATATTTCATTTGAAATACTTTTGGCCATTCCGGATTATTCTAACTATTCTAAAATATTGTCAACTATCTGATCATTTTCAGCCATTCAGAATGGTTCCTTTTGGAACTTATGGACCATTTCTGTAAAGTCGTTACTCCATGGAGAGCACTTGTCTGTTAAAGGAAACACGTGCAAGAATTACGCTGTCTAAGGATCTTTCACTAACTGGACCGGCAGCCGCTTCACCGCCGATTGCTTTCACCTCAACTTCGGAACGCGTCAGGCTGAACACCGGCATCTTCTCGGGGTCAAGTTCGGCTGCGTGGTATTGGCGCGCAAACGCCACATCTGAATCGCCAACCACGGTCGCAAAGATCACGTCGGGCTTTTCAGAACGGATCCGGTTAATAACCGAGCTGAAATCGGAATGACCCATCGGAACGTATTCTTCGCTCACAACCTCTCGATCAGCAGCTTGAACGCGGGCTTACGTGCCTCGGGAAAAGCCTCGACCGAAAGCACGGTCCCGGCCCGTAGGTGCACCGCCTCGAAGTCCGACCACTCGATGGACTGGGCGTCCGCGGCCACGTCGGGAGGCTCGACCTGCTCTTCGGACGTCGCCGTGGTCTCCGCATCGGTCGCGGAAGGCGCAGCGTCGTCGTGCGCGGCCTGTCCCTCTCTCACCTCATCGAGCAGCCGTGCATTATTTAAAAAAAAATGAAAAAATAAATATAAAAAAGTTTTTTTTTCAGCTGGAAGTAAGGAGCAGCATTAAAACTTGAAACGAACAGAAATTATTACCCTTATGAGGGGCTCACCTCGTCCTAATACCTCGCTCTTTACGCTAAAAGTATTTTTAGTAATTTCAACTATTTATTCTACGGCTTTTATGATTCAGGGGTCATTCTTAATAAAATGGGACGAAATTTAAGCTTTATCGGCGTGCCGGCGCTCCACGACGGCAGCGCGGTCTTCCAGACGATGTTCTTCTCGGCGCTCCACTCGAGCGGTAGGTCCACGCTCGGGCTGACGCCGTTGAGGGTGGGGCCGCGCCACTGCGGCCAGTTCTCTTGGGCCGCCAAACCCTGACTCGTGGCGAGGAGGCAGGCGATGGCCAACAGGGAAGGTGCCGCGCGGGGGGTGCGAGTGAGAGTCATGGTGGGTTCCTGTGTGCTAGAGAACAGATCTCAATAGCGGGTCTTGAGCTTGATCTTGTGGCTGCAACGGGTGAGGCCTACGACGAAATATATGTCTGGTACGCGCAGGAAGGCGTGTTATTTGCGGGAGACAACTTTTACAAGTCCTGGCCGAACCTTTATGCGATTCGAGGTACGCCCTATCGCGATGTTCTGGCCTGGGTCGAAAGTCTCTCTTCGATGATCGACGAAAAGCCGAATCATTTGGTTGGACGGCCGCTTGCTAGTTTTACCAATCCCCACCGTTTGGGGATGGGGGCCTATTTTGGGCGCAACCAGCGGGTGCAGCAGGTAGGCGGCTTCATCCTTTCCGAAACCCACTACGCGCCCTTTTTTGTCGCTCCGCCCCACTTCCACGAGCTAGCGTACTTTTGTTACCTCGTTGAAGGCTGTTACTGGGAATCGGGTGGGTATCGGCGGGTGACGTATGAGCAGCAGTCGTTGGTGTTCTCAAAACCTATCTAAATAATGTTTTTGTCAGCACTGAAGAGCGTTGGATTCGAATGCAGTTTGTTGTCGAAGCCGGTTCAGTTCGTTTGGCGAAAATCTCCAAATTGGAGGTACAGAAGTAATGGGCCGTTATTCGTTTGCGACGCCTAGGAGCATACACCATAAGGGGTCAAACACTGTCATTGCTGCTTGTATGCGCAAAGCTGCATTGGTCATGATTGCTACCGTTGCCTTGATCCGCACCGTGCTTCCGGCGAGCGCCAACGGGTCGCTGAAGTTTGCCCGCATGATCTCGGCGATACCCGCTGGCGAGGTCATGCGTAGCGTGAACTCGAAGTCGTAGAAGAACGCCAGACGCTCGCCAGGTGCAGGGCATGGCGATTGCGCGTGCCATGCTGGTACGACGTGTGGCAGCTGTGCGACGAGAAGAAGTTCGCGCGGTGCTCATGGGTGAGCGCTCCGTGGGTAAGTCCCTCATTATTTATTTACGATTGACCATGAATAAGGAATAAGAATGAAGGCCATCATTCCTGAGAGATGACAATAGACCCAGAACGGTGACTCCAGACTCTAAAAAATGGGACCGAGTACAGAGTAAGTTTCACTGTTGACGTCTCCTTAGAATACTGGTGAAAGCCGTTGTACTGAACATACCAGGTTCTGCCGTATCTTTCTTTTCTCCTTTTTGACGATATTTCTTCAACGTACTGAAACAGGACGGCCCAACCGGCTGGACAATTCATCGCAAATACTCCGAGGATAGATCGCACCCAATCGAGCCGAAAGTGCCACCATACCAATCATTAAGATGGCCGCGCCCATTACAATCGGAAATCCGATCAAGCCGAGGTTGGACCCAACCCTGGAACTGGTGAGAATCGAGCCGGGCCCAAGAACCACAGCCGCAACAATTAAAGCCGGACCGACAGATTGAAATATTTTCCTGGTCCTTTCATCTCATTTCTGGTTGATTGTGTTGCTGCAGCTGGCCGTCTCACAAGCAGACGTGCAAGAAGCTGCGGTCGGCCAACACCAAGCAGTGACGATGCCTCCGTGTCCTGAGCGGAAATCGCCCAAAAACGTGATTGTCCTCTGTAAAACGTACAAGCTCAAACACCTACACTGAAGAGACACGATGGATGACGACGACGATTACACAGCGGAGGGGTCCGATGAATGTCTACGGCCCCGCTGGCGGCGAACACGTCGCCGAAGTGGTCGCCAACAAAGGCAAGCACAAGGTTGCAACCAACAAAGACGAGCGTGGCGCAAAAATCCACACCAAAGCGATCAAATTCGAACAGCTCACCAAGTCCGAGTTCTGCGCCTCCTGTCATCAGGTGGCCGTCAACCTTGGTATCAAGCTTGAAGTCGTCTGGGATCAGTACCGCGATTCACCGGCCCGCGAAGCCGGTTTACCACTCTCTAATTACTTCTTATTTAAATTACTGTCCAGTTGTATATCTTCATACATTTTGGAAGCACATAAAACCCTTACAGGTACTACAAAATATTTCCAAGAATACTTGGAAATTTCTTACATCAACCTTCAAAACTTGAAAATGTTTCGGAAACTAAAACGTCATTTCTCTTCTTAAATTTGTTAGATTTAAATGATATACGAATATTAAATAATTCCATATGACATTTGATGTATCTATTAGTATCAAAATTCCGTTTTTTAGAGTTTCGTTTAGTATTGAGCCGGGTCGCTCGTTACTGCAGTTCGTTACCACGAATTGTTTGATTATTTTTAGACAAATTTTAATTTTTGATCCTTTTCTTTCATTTTCCTAATAACTTAAAAAAGATTCCCAACGCAACTTTTCACACTTAACTTGAAATTATAATAACAATCAAACCTCGGTTCTCAACCATAACACGTTCACACCCAGTACGAGGAAAACTTCCCCGTCCCGCAGTATGCTGACGATGAGGTGCTCGTGAAGGTGAGGCACTGCAGATCTTGCGTCTTCGGTCCTGCTGCTGCAACTTGCAACGGAACATTTCCTTGCAACATGCAACACACATCGAACACCTTTCCCATCACGAACCAAAAGCTCATGACTTGTTCTTGTTGATGCTTGGCCAGGTTGCGGCTGGCGGAATCACTCCCGGAGATTCAGAATGGAGATGGCGTACTTGTGATAGGGCTTGATCTCCGAACCATCGACGTCGTGTGAATACCAGGCGTATTCCGGGACTTCGCAGATCCCGACCATGTCGGCACCAAGGTAGTACAGCGCCGCCTTGACGGCGGCGGCATTGGCCTCGGGATCGTCATAGCCGGCCGCCGTGGCGGAGGCAGCTTCGCCATACTGCAGCGGCACCATGCCGCCAAGCACGGGGATCATTGCGGGCAGCGCGTCCGTAGATGTTGCCGTATGGCAAGAACCCGAGCACCTGGGAACCTACCGCACCGCCAAAATCGGGTTCCAAAATCCGTTCAGCTTCTTGTTGTTGCTCGGCCGTTCCGGTGTGTCTGAGATACCTTTTGACCTCGGCGTTGGCGTACTGTTCGTGCGTGAGGCCTAAAATTGGAACATCTTGGCCGGCGGCGTACGTTCCCGGCAGTTCTCGCGAATGAACGTCTCGTATAACTGAACTCCTGTGCAACTGGAACCTCTTGTAACTGGACCCTCGTGCAACTGAGCCCCATCTACTTACCCTCGTGCATCTGTACCCCCCGTGTAACTAAACTCCTGTGCTACTGAACCCTTGTATAACTGAACCCCTGTGTAATTGAACCCCAGTGCAACTGAGCCCTTGTGTAACTGAATTCTCTCGCAACTGAACCCATGGACTTACTTTTTCAGTATTTTAAAATATGTGTATATGGGCTGCCCGAAGTCAATCGACAGCATATAAAAGAAGCAAGATTGATTGCAGTGCCAGGCTGCTACCCCACAGCAGTGCAACTTGGCTTTTTGCCATTGATTGAAGCAGACATTGTGGATACCTCCCGTCTAATAGCTGATGCTAAATCTGGAGTGAGCGGAGCAGGCCGCAAAGCAGTCGAAGACTATTTGCTGTGCGAGGCTACGGAATCCATTAAAGCCTATGGACTTTCTAGAACAGAATACACTTTCTTGATAACGGGAGAATCTTTAAGTTCTGAACACCCAAGAGTACTATGATCTGCAAATACAAATCGCACTGGGTCTTGAGCTGCCTGACTAGGTGGAACAATATTGTGATCACAAATGCTACAGAAGCTTCGTTTAGTTTGTTATTTTTAAAAAAGAGGTAAAGGATACGGCATTAGACTTTACAGTCCCTACCGGCGGTGCTGATCTCCGTTTTTGTCTTGAAAAAGTTGTTTGTAAAAACGCACGGCTGCCAGATGAACGAGTACGACTCTGCGCGTATGCAGGACGTTATGCTCGATGGCTCGCGCTACGAGTTGACCGACGACGAAGCGGAAGCGGATGTACTCCTGCTCAATACCTGTTCGATTCGAGAAAAAGCGCAGGAAAAGGTGTTTCATCAGCTGGGTCGATGGCGCACATTGAAAACCGATAATCCCGATCTGGTGATCGAAAAACATTTTTCTAAAGTTGAAAATAGTCTGAAAGAACCACCAAGATCAAAAGTTACAATATTGTGATCAAGTATGACTCCAAGATGTGGATTCTCTGCAAGGTGGAAAAAGAACTACTAGAGCTCCACAAAATAAAATATCAATAAGAATTGACAAACAGTAGTTTTAAAAACTTACAGGATGGTATTTCAACTGAGGGGCTATAGGATTTGATCTCACAGCCTAGAACTATGTCTTTTTCTGTATTTTAATAATGCTTTTAAATGTGTTCTCATTAATAAAATGTGTATGTACAAAAAATATTGTTAGAAAATTAATAACACTTACCATGTATGTTCATATCTAATAGAGCAATTTCTAGTAATCGATTTCCCCGTCCGTATGTCAATTATTACAGCCAAATGTAGACTCGCAATTCATTTAATCATACTAGCATACTCGAAAAGGGGATTCTTCGTGCATGCAATAGGTACTGCCACAGCACTTTAGCCCCACCAATCAATACACCGGCCAGGCGTGCAGCGCTAGGAATTTCACCTGGCTCCAGTACCAGCACTTCGTCGAGATCAAGCTGCAGCCGGGTTAACACCTCCACAAGAATTTCTTCCCGGTTGCGGAAGTGGTAGTAGAGATTGCCCGGGCTGATGGAGAGATGCTCAACAAGCTGAGTGGTGCCCACCGCGCTGCCCCGTTCGTTCATCAACTTGTCCACCACCTGCGTACATTGCAGGAATACCCATGTTAGCAAATGCAAAGTGATCTGAGCGGTAGTAAATACCTGCTGATGGATTTGACTCGTTAGAAATGGCACGATTTTGTTCGTCAGCCACTTCTTTTAATACGCCGTCTAGCGAAGATTTACCAAGGCCAACAACACTGATATCTTTTACTTTACCTAACAGGTTAAGTGCATCTAAGTTGATATTGGCTACGGTTTGATTAGTCTTGCAGGTATCCCGAAAGGATCGAGGCAGCCCTTTCCAAAGGCCGTTGTCCATAGATCTGGATCTTACACCCTGCTGTAGTTGTCCTCCTATAGCCGTTCATCCCAAAATGGTGTTCTGCATCACCATGCAATTTAACCCATTACTGGGAGAAGGTTTGTAACTCATGATGCGTGTGGACACGCCAGTGGGCCCTGTTGAGTGTACATTTGAGGGGCCTTCTTCCTCCTTCAGAACGGGAAGTTCGGATCGCCAAAGGTCAGCGCGTTGTAGGTCGCGAGCTCCGGGTTGGCCAGAGACGACAACGAGAACGGCAGGAACTGGTCGCACGCCAGCGGATTGTAGAAGCAGATCGCGTTGTTGTACGCGTTGTACGTGGTCATCCGCTCCGACGGATCGTGGATGTCGAAGAACTCGTCGAAGAAGACCGGGCCGAAATTGTAGCCGATCAGATCGTTGTCTCGTAAATTCTAAAAAGCTCGAACGGCCAATTTATGAATACTGGGAATAGTATTTTAGCGCATGCAAAGCATGAATCCGATAGAAATACAGGGGCAGCAGCAAAGACTTAGAAGGCGAATATTGCGTGTCCTGCTGTTGTGTTGCGTGCTGCCTGCCTCCACCTTTGGAGATTCACCGGATGCGGTGGCCACAGATAGCGATTCGCTTTATGAGATTCGTCATGCCTCCGATCACCACGCGTTTGGAGAAAAATAAAACAAAAAAAACAAATAAAAGCACATCCGTGATCTTTCTTCTGGCTAAAAAAAAAAAAAAAAAAAAAAAACCGCAAAATCCACATTTTTATGTGTAGAAGCTTGAAGCCTTTACGGGGGGATTTCTGATATTTTGAATCTAGTGGTAGAATTTTCATTAATACCATAAGACTTTTAGGGGTGTTTCCCTCTTTTTCAAAAATTGGGCAAATTTCCTAAGGCTCATCAGTTGAGGTTTTTCAGGGGAATGTTGGAATTACTATCCCAAAAGATCAAGAAATAACGATTAATGCTAAGGAGTTGTGGACATCTGGAGACGCAACTATCCTGCAAGGTGGTGCCGAAATTAAAACTGAGACTATGACTTTTAGTTTTGAAACGGGAACTTTAACAACATCGGACAGCTCATATGTCATCAATACTGAATTGGCGAAAGTCGGTAATTTAAGTGGCTCTTTTTACCTGAAAAACTAAAACTTGATACCTTATTCTGTTCTTAAGACAAACCCTTTTGCTTTTGTTCAAAAATAGTAGCAGTAGTAGTAATAGTGGTAGCCATGGAATCTGTAACTGAATACTCTCATCCGTTCTTGACATATTGCTGATGCGTCCTATTGAAAACTAGCCTGCTCGTAGTTTTTTAGCAGCATGAACTTTCCCTGAAAGTGTTTATTTTATATCCTATTCCTGTCCTAATCGGGTACCCCGCTGCCACAGATCGCTGAAGGCATGTATGAATACTACCTGCTTGGCGGTGATAACCTCGGGCGTGACGTTTTCAGCCGCATGGTGAAAGGCTCGTTTGTCGTTATTCAGATCGCACCGTTGGCAGCTTTGTTTGCCTATATGGTGGGTATCACACTGGGGCTTCCCGCTGGTTACTACGGTGGCAGACTGGATACGGTACTGTCATTTCTGGCAAACCTCGTTCTGGGGGGCAGGACGTAGTCCCGCTCGCCCTGCATCTCGATCGACTTCAGGACGCGCACGATCAAGTCGGCGCACCAGGTCATCTCCGCGGGTTGGACGTTGCGCACGACGAGGCTGTTCGTCCCGATCCGGATGCCGCTGGAGATCGAGACCGGCTTCTGGTCGCCGGCGATCCGGTTCTTGTTGACGATGATGTTGCACTCCTCGAGCGCCTTCTCCGCCGCGATCCCGGTGACGCCTTTGAGGAAAATACGAGATGTCGGGGGGGGGTATCCACCCTCTGATCACTCTGAATCTTAAAAAGGACACTAGGACTTCTGATTACCAATCCAATGAGCCCCCACCGAAATTTATACGATCACCCTCTCCCAACGAAAGAAAATGAAATGAAATGAAGCATGATTTATTTTTAGAAAATGACTACACATGCCCAGATGGGTAGAATTTGCATTTCACATTCAAATTTAAATCAAAGGCACTAGATCTTATATCTTCCAATCAAATGAGTCCAATGTGGTCCGAAGTTTATACGGACATCCGTTCTATAAAACTTTATATGCCGGGAGTTTAACTTAGCTTACAACGCCTGCTCCTGGACTCTGGAGGCAATGTTTGCTCTTTGGACTATTGTGAACAAAATGACTATCTCACAATTTTAATCGGATGCGTTTGGGGAAAAAATGATGTCAGGGAAAGGAGGGGGGCTAGTTGCTGCCTTGTACGTTGCCAGCTTGCCGGCGTTGATAAGGGCGATACCGGATGAGTCATAACCCCGGTATTCCAGCCGCCGCAGGCCTTCGAGCAGGATTGGCCGCGCGCTGCGCGTACCTACGTAGCCAATGATTCCGCACATGTCAGAGGGGTTCCTGTGTCTGGAGCGGCCTGGCCACGACGTGGTCAGCCCGGGTGAGCCGGTTGCCGCTAACCGTAGATGAGCCGGCGTACCTTGCAGAGAAAAGCAGCCAGGTGTCCTATTTATATAATCCAGCTTGTTACTTATTAGTTTAATTTTCTTGTATTCTTCATCTTTCTTATTCACTGTTTTTCATTGGTTAAGACAAGTCCATGCGGAGACTGCGGAAGGGTGGGGGGCTTTGAACCTTCACCGTCCAACTTCGGAAATATTTTGAAATGTTGGCTATGCCTTATTTTCTTTTCCCCATAATTCAACTTTTTTTTCAAGTATACACACATGATCTTTCCTTTTGTCAAAAAAACAAAAATCCACATTTTTGAAATGGAAGCTTGAAATTTCTACAGGAGGTTTCTCTGATGCTCAAACACTGATGGTGTGGTTTCATCAAGATTCGTTGAATTTTGGAGATGTTTCCTCCTTTTTCGAGAATCAGGCAAATCTTCTCAGGCTTGTACGCTTTGATAGGTAAAATTAGACATGATAAATCTAATATTTTTAGAATCAATTTTGTGCACTTTTCTGTTTTATTATATTATCATCGGCTTATTATACATCGACTCCGTTTTTTTTTTTTACCGACTCAGTTTTACGCGTGGTGGTATTAAGGGTAATTGTCCTGGGTAAATTCAGCCAGATTTCCTTGTATTATTTAAAAAACAATCAGAAGTTGAAAATTAAGTTAAAACTTTCATTTAAAAAACAAAATTTTCAACAAAAAACAAATATATATTTAGCACTTGGAAGAAAGTTCTCGAAAAGATGAAAAAATTTTGCTTACGTATTAAGCTACTAAGATTTAGTGTATATCCTTTTGTTTTGTATCCTTTCGTGTGCTTTATTTTGAATTTAATCGACAAGTTCCTTAACCATTTACTGTACATTCTCCTCGGTTGAGTCTGCTGAAGAGGCCAAAGCTAATTTGGACAATTGCGACATATATGCTGGCTGTTGTACACTTTCTATCGAGTTTGCCCGCTTTTCTATGGACCCTCGAGTTTTCTACTCGAGTAAAGAAAAGAGGCGCGAAGTCAGAGTTGCAAAAGCCGTCAGCAAACAAGCAAGATTCCATTTAATTGACAGTAATTACAGGAGAAAGCTAATCTTTCAAGAGTAAGCTGGTGATGCTGTAAAAGATAGTTTCTACCGTGATTTAAATGATCTAGTCCATATAGTACCTGAACGTGATGTTCAGGTACGATGTTGTACCTGATCCTAGATCGATATTCTAAACGTCAATCTGGGGCAAATTGGCAGTACATTATTTAAATGTCGTAATTACTCAAGGACTTACTCTTAACAATTATAGTTTTGTAATAAAATTGGTTTGTGTTCTTCTGCAATCAGAAACAGGAGATAATAAATTGCAGAGGTAATATTTTAACGATTACCAAAAAATAAGAAAGACATAAGATTAAATATCTCATTAACAGTGACGCAACGAAACATGAGCTACATTAATAGTCTCTAACAACAAATATTCCCTATAAAATTATGTGTAGATACCACGCCTACTTCTCATTCACACCTTCAATAGGCATAGCTAATCGTTTTATGGGGAATACCATATCTGTAAACGGTGTTTTGACTCTCTAACAGTTTGACCTCTGAAGAGCGGACCGTCTAAAAAGACTTATTTTTTAGATGTTGTAAAAGACGTTTAAAAAACGTCTGAAGGGACGTAGTTAATAATAATTTGATAATTAATTCTATTAAGAATACAGAGTTATTAGATATTTCAAAAATTATACAACGGTTCTGAAATGCCACAGCCGCTTTCTTTCTATCATATTTTTTCTTCCCTTGATGAATAACAAAGAAGACCAAGGTCCAGCCAGCGTTTGTAACTCGTGAAGATGTCCAAATCTAATGCAAATTAAAGCTGGGAACGATCAGAAAGACTGATCGAAACAAAAATATTTTGCCTCTGATTTAAACAGGTAAGTAGAATTTTCACTTTTCCTTCTACGGCATGGCCAAAATGATACAGGGAGAATATGGGGGGGGGGGAGAATTATCCCAGTGGTTTCCCGCAGAGTGAAAATTCCGTTGGGAATTTTCAGCGGGGGGATTTTCCGCAAGGAGGTATTTTCCAGGGTGAGTCTTCGGGAGGGGGAGGGCCTAGACTCATTATCAATATGCGTTTATACAAAGTGGGCTTAACTTATCTAACCTAAGGGCATCATTTGCAAGCTAGAATTTAGAGCTAGCTTAGCCTTCTATTTGTATTGGAAATCTATCAGATTTTTTTTTTATGAGGAGACTAGAATTAGCCAGACTAGGAAAACAAATCCTGGCTCTTGGTGGAAATTATTTCTGGCAAGTAGTTCTTACCACTAAATTCAAATTATTAAGCCCATGACTTTAATAAATCTTTTTATTCTAACTTTTTCTTAATAAACAGTAGCGAACATATTCAGCACACAAATACATAAAAACAAAATTCATTGTGTGTTTTTCTTAAATATTGCTATATTAATTTTAATAAGGATTAGAACGTTCATATTTTGTATCTTGTCAATAAATAATAATTCATTTATTATAATAATAATTTATTGAGTTAGAACCCACTTAATAAAAAGAAGGTGGAGTACCAGAAATCAAAGAAATAAAGCCTTCGAACAAAGAACTACATTTTCGTTTCTATTCTTAGACTAAAACTGCTTACTGCGAAGTAAATCAACTGTTGGCGGGTGTTTTGGAACTTCAGAGGCCTCTTAGGAGGATTTCCACCATTCCTTCATCTTGCTGTTCTCTTGCCCTCATTTTTCGTTGTTTTCCTCCTTTTTTCCTTTATTTGATTCATTAATTGTTGTACCAAATCTGGGTTTTCGATTTTTTATGACCCTGTGCTTAAGTTCGAGCTAGCAGACATTGTCAGAGATGTTTCTGCAGATCCTTGAAGAAGGAGTTGATGTTGTCTCTGAATAACGATGCTTCCTTCCTCGATCGTCATGTCTTCATTCCAACCGTCAGCTTTGGTTTGACAGAGATCGAGGTGTCTAATGAATGACCCGAAAGCCGACGGAGGTGAGGTGAACCAGGTTGACGTTGCTGAATCCGAATCGTCGGATTCGTCGGAGACTTCGTTCGCTCAGCCTTCATTAAAATGTGATTCTTTTGATGTAACTATTGGTATCGAAATTCTGTTTTTTAGAGTTTCAGTTACTACTGAGCCGGGTCGCTCCTTACTACAGTTCGTTACCACGAACTGTTTGATTTTGGCGTTCCTGAGGGATTGTTTTAAGGTCAGTGCTGTTTGTACTTCATATAAATGATCTTTTTATGCTAAAAAAAATGTAAATCTGTAAGGTCCTGTAGACTGTGTCATCCTAAATCTCAATCGACATTGCTACGAAAAGTACACTGGAACTTACTCCTTGTACAATTCTTTGAATTATCCGGTAGATTTACTAACGCAGCAGGAGTACCTGATGGCATAGAAACCCGTCTTGTCTAAAAACGGATGTAAGAAGTTTAACCCGATAGACTCTGTCTTAACCTCAGGATTTTCTACTGTACGAGGGTAAGTTGGCCTCTTTGAATACTTGAATATCATTTTTAATACATCCTGTTTAGTATTCAACTGCTCCTGGAAAGTTTCTCTCAAATTCTCATCCTGGAGTCTACCAACATCATAACTTCCCTGGAGGTAGTTGCTCTTTCCAAATTTCAGCTTTAAATTAACCCTAGAGACTAGTAAATGGTGATCTTTACTCTTAACATCAATATCAGCACTTCTATTCATCCTAGCATCTTAAATTGATCCTGCCAGTTTTCTGTTTATAATAACATAATCAATAATATTTGCTTCCCTTTGATTTTTTTTTTCACTTTATTTTGAAACAAATTAAAAATAAGGGGTTTCGGTCTTATGTACTACTCTAGAGAGAAGGAGCTTCATTTTGTAATCCATTACGAACTAACTCAGTTAAGTTACACCTAAGGGACATGAAAATATCATTAGTCACCAGTATGGTTAGGGTACACAAACTTTTTATCACTCTCCAAAGCCCAAACAAATCCCAGCTGGTAAAGGGCATTATTCGCGCCCTTGTTCCCACAAAAGAAAACGGGCCCCGCAGGGCCCGCTCAATCCGTGAGTGGATTTTTGTTCTTTACGAGCTGTGCTCATAGGCGCGTTCGCCGTGCACGGTGAGGTCCAGCCCGTTCACCTCGGTTTCGGCATCCACCCGCAGCGGGGTGACTAGGCCAACCAATTTGGCCAGAACCACCGACATCACCAGGGTAAAGACCCCAACGATGGCCAGGCTGCCCAGCTGAGCCAAAATCCAAAACATGCATTAATTCAAAAACGTTCAGAAATTAAATAAAAAAACAATTTTTTTTTTTAACTGAAAGTAAGGAGCGAAATTAAAACTTAAACTGATCAGAAATTACTTCGTATGAAAGTTGTTGCTCCCTCCTCAACGCCCCGCTTTTTACGCTAAGGTTTTTTACTGTTTTAAAAAGTAGTGTCTAGAGAAAGAGTCAAATTTTAGCGTAAAGAGCGGGGCGCGAAGTCGATGTAGTCGATGAGAACCCAACGACCACCCTTCAACCCCTCGATACTGGCGGGGCGGACGGAATCCTTCTTGAGCTCATCGACCACGTGGTCCGCAATCGCTTTCACCTGGACGTCCGAGGTGCCGCTCGCGATCACGAAGAAGTCCGTCGCGGTCGAGATTCCAAGAAGGTCGAGGACCACCACGTCGAGCGCCTTCCGCTCCAGCGCGAGCTCGGAGGCACGCCCTTTGATGAGTGGACCAGAATCTCCCAAACCACCACGCAACTCAGAATCTTCCTTCTGCTGAGCAGCTTCTTTCTGAGCTTCTTTGGCCTCTTCTTCAGGGGTCCAATCCACGCGTTTTCTGGAAAGTCCGATCTTTCGTTCTTCGGTATCGACTCGGAGGACTTTGACTTCCAATTCGTCACCAACGTTGACAACTTTCTGAGCATCTTCGACCTTATCGTCGGTCAACTCAGAGATCTTAACTCTCGACTTTTTGACTCTCGACTCTTCGACTTTTAACATATAACATGAACCTATTACAACTAAGCTGGAAAAATCTAATCAACAAGCCGCTGTCCATGGCGCTTAGTCTCGCCCTGTTTGCTTTAGGAGTAGGGCTGGTTTCCTTTGTTTTTATTCTCAACCAACAGGTAGATCGGCAGTTTCGCCGCAATATGGACGGTATTAATATGGTGATTGGCGCTAAGGGCAGTTTTATTTCCTCGCCTCGGCAATCGGTCCGTGTTCCCGAACTGGTTCGCGCACCGCCCCGGTGCCACGTCGCGCTGCCTGTCCGTCCCTTTCGGCTGTGCTCTTTCGGTTCCTCTTGGGCTGGGCGCACGCTATGACTCCGGGTGAAGAGTCGGTTATGGCGAGGGGATGGCTTATGGGGCAGGCGCCTCAATCGGAAGGTTCGTACGACTACATCATTGTTGGTGCCGGTTCGGCCTAGGCATAGTTGTAATATTAGTCACAGTAGTGGTATTGATATTACTAGTAATAGTATTGAACAGCGGTAGTACTACTAGCGTTAGTAGTATTAACTTATTGTTTTTTGGTCAGAAGAACATCCCTCTCATCAAGTCCTGAAAGTTTCAACTTAATACATTTAGCCATTGCTGATATGTCCTTTTGATAACCTTTATTCATTTGATAACCATGTGCTTCTTGAAATTTTTGTCTCTAGATTGAAACTCAGCTGCTCCGTTGCTATTAAATTAAAAAGTAATAATTTTTAAAATTATAAATAGCTAATTATATAATTTTTAAATAGCTAATTAAAAAATAAGCTATGCCCAAACTCTTGGCTCTGATTGGTTAATCACAAACTTTATGCTTGAAAGTTGAACGATGTTTTACCTGAGAAATTACGGGTGGTATGCACAATCGGCACTGTAGTCCTGCGTAATTTTTGACTTTGTCGCTAATACGTCAAGAGCAAGTACCATGAATGTGAAGACGCCTTCAAAAAAGATGACTGCCACTACAAGTACAAAAAAGTACGGGATCTGTCGGAAAAGAAACCTGCGGCAGCAACAACCCTATTATACAAACTTGGAAAACTTATCACAGAGTCTGAGGAGAGGCGGGAACGCTGGAAGGAACAATTTTGCAAGAAACTGAGCCCCAAGTCTACCACCGTTAAGAGAAGAGGTTGACTTTTCCTGATTTAGGATTTAAAAAGGTAGCCGATAGGCCTGCAATGGTAGATTTTCCAGAACCTGAACTTCCCACCAATGCGGTAACTGAGCCTGAAGGTGCCTTAAAATTGATATTATGCAATACCTCCTTGCCTTCTTCATAAGCGAAGGATACATCATCAAAAATGATCTCTCCGTCCAAACCATTTAATTCTATAGTCCGGTTAGTATCATCTTCTTCCGAAGCCATATTTTGGGGAAGTTGGGGGATGGTGCGTTAATTCGGAAAAAATAGAAAAATTGGGGTATTTTTAACTTAAGAACGGGTGACCGGATCTTAATGAAATTTGATATTTAGACGAAACTCATGTCTCAGAACTCTTGTTTAAAATCCCGACCAGATCTGGTGATATTGGGGGGAGTTCGAGGGGGAAACTAAAAATCTTGGAAAACGCTTAGAGTGGAGAGATCGGGATGAAACTTGGTGGGATTGAGTCGGGTCGCTCTTTACTACAATTCGTTACCACGAACTGTTTGACTATTGATTTTTAAACTAATGAAAGGCTCTTAATCTTCTCTTTCTATAAGAGGATATTCTTTTTCTGCTTACTCTGAATTTAATGAGTCGCATTTTTTTCCAATTTGTCGATGTTTTCAGAATAGATGATCACAATAATTTTGTGTCGTCATGTAACCATTTCTTTTTCATATCATGGCGTCGATTGGTGAAAAATGCAAAATTAAACATTTCATAAACATTAGCTTGTAATCTTCACACTTTGGTTTTCATATACGCTGAAAGTAATTGTAAAATTTTCAATGGGATCGCTTGCATTTTTGGATAATGATTTCCCCATTTTTTGAAAATAAAGCAAATTTTCTCAGGCTCATGGTGATTATTTTAATGAACTATATGTATTTGGAATTATAGGCAGTGTAATAGCTCAGCCTAATCAAAGAGTTTGTAAATAAAACCATTTTTGTACAACAACTGACGGTACTTGAATGATACAGCCCCTACCTAATATTCTGTTAATATATTTTTCTGTCACTCAATCCTCATAAAATGTACCTAAATATGATAGAAATATAGCGGCTTTGCATGTTTAATGTATTAGGTACAACTATTCTGCATATTATGAAGTAAAAATTGTTTTCTAACTTCACACTGTCCAAATACTTTAACCCCCCTCCCCCGCTAAACACCACTTAAAAGAGCTAGACTTGAAATCCTTTGTTCGTAAGGACGGGGGTTCAAGCTCTAATGTCGCTGATTTTCTGGTTTGGAACGGGGTTTAGTGGCGTATCTCTGAAAGCTTAGCCAGAGGTGACCCAGTTCTAGATGGGTGCCTGAAGAAATTTGAGGAAGGGAAATAGGAAGGGTGTGTGAAAGCACAGGAATACTGGCCTCCAACCCCAATTACACTTCCTGGATTCTAGTTCAACGAGCCTTGCGTTTCAGCAGTCGTTGTTAAAGAATTGGGACAAAAAATCAAATTCTTGCATTAAAAGCGAGGGAATGAGGGGGAGGGGCAGCCCACCTTACTACTCGTCTTCAGTTTCAATGTTGCTTTGTAAATTTAGCTGAGAAAAAGTTATTATCTTTTTTATTCAACTTCTTTCTGTTTTTCAAATCATGCCCAAGCCCAACCAAAATATGATGTGGGCTAAATATGGCTCTGAAGACGAGGAGCTCAGTGGGTTGAGATCCATTAGATAAATTCCTAGGTATGCTCTTTAACTGTGTACGGATTTGATAATTTGCCATATACTCCGTTTTTTGTCGGTTCCACCCTCTGTTAAAGTGATTTATTGGCGTATATTTTCACAATAAAAGCATGAACAAGTATTTTGGTGACTCAGTTAAAAGGCTGGAATTTCTTTTTAAGATCATTTCTGTTATATAGAGAGCCTCCAGGCCTGTGGTTCCCAACCGATTTTGGGCCATACCCCATCTAGGCATTTCTAAAATCCTGATGCCCCCTCATGATATTTAAATTTTTTTACTCAAACTTTTACGTGCATTTCACTGAAGGAAGCTTAAAAGGCGATTAATTTGGTATCTTTTTTTCTGGTCATCCTCTAGGCATATTTTATGCTAATGAAAATCGTTGTCTGAATACAACACCTTTTACACGATGTTACAAAGAAAGTATATATATACTAGCTGGGACCAGGCGGCTTCGCCGTCTGGCCCCATCTAGTGGCACGCGGCAGGCTTCTATATATGGATTCTCACATGTGTATAGAACGAATATGTGCTAATTTTTAACTGCGTAAAACTTGTGGATATACAACATCCTTCGCTGTTCCATTGTCTGTGCATATAAATAGATTGCCCGGTTTACCTACTCTGGAGAATGCGAAATATAATAGTAGTTTCTCTTTAAACGTGTTGCTTAATGAATGCGGTTCACGCCTATAAGTCTTGATGACTCACCCTATTTGCCACATCTCAGGAAGGGATCTTGTTGACAAGAGGAGTTGTCCTGTCAATTTCCAAAATTTAGAGAAGGGGGGAGAGGGGTTCAATGACAATACCAAAAAAGGAAACTCTCAATGAAAATAGCCCCAAGACCAAAGAGGGAGGGGGAAATCTAGGGTACAGTTTTCTGTCTTGCTATGTCAGAACAAAATCCTCAAACGCCCTACGAGATGTTGGGTGACGATGGCATCAAAGCGCTATGCAGCGCCTTCTACGATGCGATGGATGAACTGCCCGAAGCACAAGAGATACGGGCAATGCACGCGGAACATCTTGAGGACATCAAGCGCAAGCTCGCCACCTATCTGATCGGCTGGATGGGTGGCCCCCCGGTATACCTCGCAGTGAATGGGACGGTATGCTTAAGAAAAACAAAGAATAGGAAAAAGGGAAGGCAAATTAACGAAATGTGGGGGTGGGGTGGCCAGACATATTTTTCAAAATCAAGTGGGCGGCAAATATCTTTTTTTGATTTATTTTAATGAAACTACGCAATTTTTTTTCGAAATCTCCGCCTCCTCCCAATTGGCACTATTGGGAGTGAAACTAGCCTTTTTTTTTAGAAAAAAACTTTTACTTACCACTGGATTTGTACAGTAACGTAGGCCTCGAGCGTGCAACCAGGGGTGGCGGCCGCCTCACCACCCGAGCGCAGGACATAGCGGGCGGGCCACTCCTCACGCCAGAACCCTCGCTCACCGCTCCAGGGCTCCCGGTCCTGGCTGGTCGGGAAAGGGATCCCCCAGAACACGATGACCCGCTGACCTGAGCCGCTCGGAGGCGACGGGGAGGGCGGTGGCGCGATTCGCTCTCGCCACTGATCGGGGGTCAGGCCGGCCCGTCTGTCGTGGCCCGCAGCGTCCGATCCGTGTTGGATCGGGCCAAGAGCTCCAGCGCCCGCTCCAGGGGCAGGCCGGCCTCGAGCAGCGCGGCCAGCTCGACCGTGAAGACGGCCAGCGCCTTGCGCTTCACGCGCCGCCCGGCCTTGGGCGGTCCCGCGCCACGGGCCCTGGTCTCGACCACTTCCGCCTGGATCGGTACAAGACCCCGGTCGTGCCGCTTCCGGCTGACCTCCTTACTAGTGGAATGGCTGCCACTGTACGTCTGATTCAGATCACTGGGATCTACGTGCTGTCCCCCGCCCTTGGGGAACAAAAAGTCAACAATCCCATTGAAGGTTTCATTTTGTCGCTTCGGATTGGACAAGTCTTCATAACAAGGGAAAATCACGGATGGATGTTCAGCATCTTGTGTTTCCCAAACTGCATGAGAAAAGTTATGAAAAGGTTTGTACCAGGCATTGAGTGCGGGGGGGGCTTTGAACCGATACTAGCGGATTGTACCACTAGGTGTGCGACATGAATTTGGCCGTATTCAAAAATTCGTCCTAAAATATAAAATTAATATTTATAAACTTAAATGAAATATAAAACGTAAACGTCCTGAAGATTTGTTTCTTCTTAGAAAGATTAATGGCGCTAAATTTTTTGTTGGTTCTAGTTTGCATCATCTGTGCGAAAATAAATACAATTTATGATTTATGTTATAAACAACAAACCTTAAAACAAAACACAAGATTAAAATAAAATGACCCTTTCTGAGTAACAGACCAAAATTGTTGGCCAAAAGATTGCAAAATACGATCTTTGGTAGCCTGTGATCCTTCATCTCTAGAACGTGTCTCAGTCATCTCAAATGTTCTCTCATTATAGCCCAAGAAAGGGCTAACAGCAATGAATTATGACCAGGTATTTAAGTAACCAGATCCAATAAATTTAGCGATTTTCCTGACCAACGAACCCACAGAATTACTCATGAACTTAAGACAAATGAGTTCGGAATTGGCTTTTGTCAGCGCAGGGAGATGTAGCAAGGAGGGACTTATTGGAAATTGAAATTTCTTGAGAGGGTGAGAGGTAGTAAAGAAGGGGGCTTTGAACTTACTGGGCTGGAGAAGGAGAGTCAGTAGCTGGGTTGGCCTCAGGCACCTTGGTGTTGCAGTGAGTTGTTAGTAGTCAGACCAACAAACAGACAGAATTTGCAATTGCTATATGTCACTTGGTTAATACCAAGTGCCATAAAAACCAACTATATTGCTTAAGATTCAACTTAAACAACAGGTATTGCATTTTCAGAACTTAAACCAGAGAAAAAGAAACTGAAAATTAAAGATAAAAATGTTGATTGATGAAATTTTCAACAGGTAGGCTATGCACCTTTCAAGTATGCAAGTTTAATGACTTAAAAACCAGGGTTTCTCCACCGTGCGGGTTGGCGCGGGGATGTCGAACGTTGCGAGGTAGACGCCACCGCCGATCATGACCAGCAGCAACAGCGCCAGAAATCCGCCAGCCAGCTTCGCCATCATGATACTCTCCATTTACACGTAGATTTCCCTGGACCGGCCTGGTCCGGGCCGGGAATCCGGCTTTCCACAAGTCTTTACCCTAGGCTGGGACTATGGCAATTCTGCGGCGCGCCATAAAGAAGTAAACGTAAGGGTGCGCTACTAAGCTTGGTAAGCAGCACCCTTACGTTTTACGTTTTACGCTTTCAGGAATAGGATCTTCAGCCGGGGTCTTGTGTAAATCCGTCACCCACCCTCTATCTCTGTGCCGCCCATGAAGCCCCGCCGCCCTGCGTTTGTCCTTGTGCTTGTCTTTGCCTTGAGTGCCTGTACTGCTGCCGATCCTGATACCCCGGATACCTCGCCGGGGGTCTCCTACAGGGCACAATAGGCTATCAGGGCGAGGGGTCCATTGTCAGAGTAATGTATTGAAAAGGTGCACAAACTAAGGGAGTCTAATGTTACCATCTTATTTGTCATTGAGTTTTGGGTGCTGTACTTGTATAATATAGCCCTGATCTAATATTCTTCATCTGAGTAGAGCCTGTTTCTCTAACACTCAATTCTAATGAAATATAACTAAGTATGATAAAAATAAAATGCTTTAGAAACAAGGAAGATCGTCGCTATATTCGCACGTGCCCAGGAAACCGGACCTGCAAAACATCTGCTTCCGACAAGATATGTCAAAAGGCAATCGGATTGCAGGGTACCTAAGGCAATTAAATTAGCACGAGGTCCAAGATGCAGGCCGTGTGCGATCTGCAGCGTGCTTTTTTCGACCGTCATTTATATGTTTCAAACAAATAAGGATAGATCTGGCGCCGTATCCAGGATTTTTGTTGGGGGATTTATTTTAATTTTTAAATTTTTAAATTTTTTTAGTTACCTTCATTTATTTCATTTTTTCTCTCTATATTTTTTTATCTTTCTTTTACTCTATAATACAATATATATTCACAGCCTAACTTCCGTTTTACCTGTTCCTTTTTTTAAAATTTATTTTAATTTTTAAAAATTTTAATTTCTTTAGTTACCTTCATATACTTCATTTTTTCTCTCTATATTTTTTTCTCTTTCTTTTACTTGGGCCTCTGTAAACTTGATAAATTTAGAATTTGAAGATCAATCTAGTTCGAAAAATTTATTATACGCATGGTTATGTACGTCAGGTTTTAAGGCGCACCTCCCCCCAACGCTTCCTGAAAGTTTTGATTCGATCCCAAGCGCAATTTTCAAAGTAATACAGATAACATATTTAGCAAACTCCACTAATCTCAAAATTTAGGGCGATTGCCCTCAGGACTGCGCTGGTCATGTCCTATATATGTCAGAATAAGTTGTTGATTCACGAAAAATTTGGTAGAAAACAAGAACTAGTTCACTATTTGCAGTATTTCAGTTTCTGTTCCGATCCTACCACTGTGGGGAACGAGGGAAGCGGCGCAAAAATTTTTGTCGCCGTGGCATCTACCATAATAGGTTCGGTGGATCTCACACACAAATAGGATGAGAGGTGACTAGTGTCTGTGTTGGGATACTAGTGGTGAGTGGGGTAGGTGCTAACCAACCTGGTATCCAACGCTCTAAAGTTTACCCAGAATGGCAAAGTCATGGTGTTACTCAGTCAGGTAAACGACAAGCATTTGCAAATTACGGTAAAAGATACGGGTATTGGTATCCCGGCCGAAAAATTATCTTCTCTTTTTCAACCATTTCAACAAGCTGATGCTTCAACCACCAGAGAATACGGAGGCACCGGGCTGGGATTAAGCATATCCAAAAACCTTTGTTGTGAAAAAACAAAAGAAGTTTGACCAACCCACAACAAGTAAGAAGTGTTACTTCTGTGGTGGGGTATATGACCCATGTCACCAAGATTCAGCAAGAAGAAGGTCTTGTTCAAAGTTTGGAAAGACAAACTATTTTGCCTGTGTCTGCTGTAGCAATCCAATAGACAAAAAAGTTATGATGAAAATTCATGAGAATCAAGAAGATTAGGTGTATATAGATATATTGTTCATTAGATCTCTAGAGCCCCTCAAGGCACTAAGCTTGTAGTTATTGTATTTTTGTCTGTAATTAACTTCCTCATAGCTGACTATTACAACCACTACAAGTTCATTGATGACCTGTCATGTATCATGAAATATTAAGTACAAAACAGAGTTGTGATGCCACAATTCATTCAAATTTTTTCAGTACTTTCACAAAAGAGTGCATAGAGCTAAGTCTTGAGATTAATCTGAACAAGTTGAAGATAGTCCGGTTCGCGGAGCGGCGGCAGGGTCAGGTGTGGTGACTCTCTGTAGCGGCGTCTATGGAGTGGTCAAACACTCGGACAAAGCCGGAAAAAAGCTGATCCTGACGTTACGCAAGGTCGAAAACCTTGACGACATTGCTAAACTCTCTGAAGATGCTGCGAGAATCGCTCCCAGGGGGTTGTCGCCTATTAGAAACACAATTCAAAATAAATGGCGCTGCATCATCATTTGTCGAACATCTAGCTCAGATTTGTTTCTAAAGTAGTATATTTTTGTCATGTTTGGGTATTTTTCATTAGGATTAACCTAACTTCACTTCTTGCATGTTGGTGGTATAATACAAAATACTATATAAAATAAAAGGAATTTAATTTCAGGAAAACTGGAGGAGGTAGCTGCCCCCAACTTATGGGATATGATAGTCTTGGGGGCTGATTGCCTTACATTTTAATTTGACTCTTAAAAAGGGCACTTGAGTTGCTTAGTGCTAATTTAATAAGACATGCCTTTGAGTCCCTAGGCCCAAACCATAATATTATCCGTGTGTTTTTGTCTGTGATTAAGTTTTAAGTTATCTATGTTTCTGTGTATTTGATTTTTCTTCCTTTTTTAGTGTAATTTACTCTGCTTGTTTTGAATAAAAGTGGGTTATAAATAAATTATTATTATTTATTATTATTATTAATCTTTCAAACGTGCAAGATTTAACTCGTTCTCCCAATTAAAGCCCCCCCCTCCCAAAAAAATGGAGCTTGTTCAAGATTTGAGCTTCAAATAAAGTAATATAACTTATTGGCATTTTTCCCCAATCAAGAATTCAGTCCAAATACTCATAATACAGTCAACGAATAAATAACCCTATGGGGTGAATCTAATAGCAAGCGGGTTGCAAATGGGTGTGTTTCAAATTTTTGGTCTATTTTTTCAGTATTAAGAATATAAGTAGGATTATGAAATTGACAACAGGTAAGATTGCGACTTCCCAAAGACGTCAAAAAAAGCATAGTTTGCTTTGGCCCTTTGCTCCATGGACCCTTTTATGTTTATTCTCGTCTCTCGTCTGGATTGTGAAAGTAACAATAGATAAGATTGCCACTTCCCAAACACGATAAAAAAAAAGCATAGTTTGCTTTTGACCCTTTTATATTTATTATGTCTCTCGTCTGGATTGTGAAAGTGACCTCGTCAACACCTCACTCTTTACGCCAAAATTTTTTTTAGTTCTTTCAAAAAAGCTATTTATTCTAATTAAACGGCCTTTGTGATTCAGGGGTTATTCTTAAAGAATTGGAACAAAATTCAAACTGTAGCGTAAAGAACGAGACATTGAAGGGCGAACCCCCTCATATACGTAATAATTTCTGTTGGTTTTAAGTTTTAATGTTGCTCCTTACCTTCAGTTGAAAAAACTTGTTTTCTTACGTTCAGTTGAAAAAACATTTCCATATTTATTTTTCCATTGTTCAAGTTTTTAACTTGCAGCCCCTCGCCCGGGGACTGTGGGGGAGTAAGTTGTCCCCAAAGACATAGTTGTTAGGTTTTTCAATTATGGTGAATAAAATGGCTATCTTAGAGTTTTGATCCGTTGACTTTGGGAAATAATGAGCGTGGGAGGGGGCCTAGGTGCCTTCCAATTTTTTTTTCACTTAAAAGGCTAATAAATATAAATCCAGAATTTAAGGACCCTGGCAAATAGATATTCATACAATAGTCTAACATGTGTGAAGTGTGCTTCTTTTCATTAAGCGATTTCCCAGGGGTACATTTCCAATTTGAGGACTGTACTTCGTCTTTTTTCAATTCTTTTTCCAGGTACTGGAAATGTTTCTTCAATGTTTAGATCTGAATTCTTACTTGAGCTTTTAGTTGATAATATGCTTGATGGTTTTAAAACATTTTAGAAAATAAGAGCTCGCAACCCTGGTGGGGTTGTCAGATGTGACTGCAGCTTTCCCGATATTGCTCTTGTTGATTCTGCGTTGCATTTGGCCGCTGACTATCGAGGAAGACAGTGAATTCAGAAGAGGATTCGGCCGACTTGTAATAGAACGCCCCACAACAAAGGATTCACACCTTGACGGCAGCACACCCGGAAAAAGGAAAAGAATTGTATATCAGAAGGGTTGTTGAGCCGTGGCGCAGAATCGAGGTTGTCGGCAAGACTGAGGATCAGCACCTCGCGCTGTAGCTTGCGCAATACCGTGCTCATCTTCGTATCTTCGATGATCGTGCCCTCGTCGATGATGCCGATATTTCGGCACAGCGATTCGGCCTCCTCGAGATAGTGCGTCGTCAGTATGATCGTCGTGCCCGCCGCGTTGATCTCCTGCAGGTAGTCCCACATCGAGCGGCGGATTTCGACCTAAAAATTTAGGCTAGTCACAGTGTCAACCAATAACAAGCGTTTAAAAAAATTCCTGGGTCTCAGGATCTTTACTTATCACTCCAATGGAATCTCAATTTAAAGGGGTCAGCACCCAATATAAATGAAGACCTGTAGGCTTCCGATGGTCCATTACTTTTGGTGATAAGCCCCAGAGAAGAACAATTACAATAATAATATTTTAGGAACAGTTTTCTACTAGAATCTAGCCAAGGAATTCCATACACGTGACATTATCTGGTCCCGCTCCTCACCCCGAAAATGTGTTATGTTGAGGTTAGCTACAAGGTCCGACGGACCCCTGTGACGTGAATTAAAGGTCGGGAATCATCGCGTGATAGTACCAACAGTGGTGAACTAACAAGTTTAATTGAAGACGTTATGTTCTCCCATGTTGAATCGCGGTACTGGAACGAATCCTGGAGGCTGTTTAGAGGTGCTATGCAGAGAATGGTCAAGGCCCGAGCGAAGCGGAAAAGGCGGAAATGATGATTCGAATGAGCACGCGTCAAAAGAAACCTCGGCGCGCGGTCTAACGCTTCGTTGCCCACTGCGTCTTCCACTGAACAGTCCCGCTGTCCTCCGGTGTGTCACATGCCCACACGAATCGTGAGGTGTCGGACATATCGACGATTGGGATGTCAGCGAGTCCCGGCGCGTCTGTAGCCAGTCGCGTGATGTGATCGTGTTCGTAGAACATCGTGAGAGGGCTCATTCGAACGGAAATTAAAAGTTCTAGTGCCATTTTTATTGACCAATACAATTGGAGGGCAACTAGGCCCCCTCCCCCGCCACTTTTTCTCAAAACAGTCTGATCATAATTTTGAAATAGTTGTTTTGCCCATTATAGTTGAAAGGCCCTTTAACTCTGCCTTGGGTATAACATGCTCCCCACAGCCCCAGGGGAAAGGTCTTTAATTTAAATTCAATCTCCTTTTCTATAACATCTCCAAAAGTTTCTTCAAGATCTAATTGAAGAGTTTTATTTTTAATACAAAACAAAACAAATGGCAAACAAGAAGTTACAAAAGAGCTAGAAGACTGATGTAATTTTCTAGCCATTACAGAAGACAGTGATTTTATTTTTGCACCATCCCATCTAATTCTATTCAACAAAGGCCATGATAAATTGTATTGAGTGTAACGAATTCTATCATCCCCCCAGATGGTCAAATCGGGAAAAAGACTATTTCTAATTTAATCTGTCCGGTCCTTGATATGCCTGCCAAATTTCATCGTCCTAGCTTACCTGGAAGTGCCTAAAGTAGCAAAACCGGGACAGACCGACCGAAAGAATTTGCCATCGCTATAGATAGATAGATAGATAAGTGTGTAGTGGCTATATACACACAAAAATGTAAATAAATAACAAACAAGGAAGGAAATTAACAACAGTTTTGAGCCCTCCTCATTTTAATTTCTGCTCGTTTTGAATTTGACTCGATTATTTATTCTAATTTCTGTTCGTTTTAGGTTTTATTTATTTATCGATGCCGATTTGCGGTAGTTTTTTGCTTTGAAGATTATTTGACTTTATTTCTATTCATTTTTGGTTTAATGGAGTTCTTCACTTTTCTTTGAATTTTTACGGAATATTTTTACGGATTTTTTTTTTTTAATCAATTTCTGTAAAATCAAGCCAGTAACGGAGTACAAAAAAGAAGGCCGTAGAAGGCTCTATCACAATTGCAAATATTCCCCGACACGGCTTTTCACCTTGAATAGACAATCCCCCAAATGCCCACCAATGCAGATACAAGTAAGGAAAATGCCGCAGGAAGAGGAATTGGCGTAATCCGAGAGAAGGAGAGATCGTCAATAACCATAGCCGCATTTTCTAATTCAAAAGCTACGATATCATCGGTCTGAACAAAATGGCTATCTCGAAATTTTTATCTGGTTATTTTGGGAAAAAATGAGCGTGAGCCCACTCACGACATTCTAGGACCACTGGGTCGATACGATCATCCCTGGAAAAAAAGCTTTCGTGATCTTATTCCGTGCTTTAATAGATAGGAGCTTGAAATGTCTATGGTAGGGTTTTCTGATACGCTGAATCTGACGGTGTGATTTTCATTAAGATTCTACGACTCATAGGGGTGGACAGCTTTTTTGCGTTGATCAAAACCCAATCGGCTGTCGCCAAGTTTTTTGACCGCCGCCGTCCGCCAGTGTCAGCCCATGCCGATCCGGGTACGATGCCGGTCAAACGCTGGATGACAGCAAATCCGGTGACCTGCCCTCCAGAAACATCCATTCGCAATGCGGCCTGGCAGATGCGAGACCGGCGCATTTCAACCATCTGCGTGGCGGATGCCGATGGGTTCCAGGGCCTGGTGTGTTTTGAAATTATGTCAGAATTAGTCACATCGGATGTGCTGCTTACGGTGAAGCGATGTTTCTTTATGTGCCTATCTTGGTCACCGTCCTTAGACAGTTGCATATTATTGGTTGCCTCACACAGATTTTCAATATCCAAACCACTCTGACCATCACCAGGCATAGTTTTTATCAGGACTTTTATACCTTGTCCATACTTACCCAGACCGCCACCCTGCCATCCAAGCTTGCGCAAAATAAAAATTATTCCTCAATTCAAACTTAAAATCCACAGAAAATACCATAAATAGGACATGGATCGCTGCTTCTTACAGACTAGAGTGACATACATTTTACCGCGTAACCAAAAACTCGGTACTTGCAAAACTTGCCAGACTCATTCGCAACCACCTCTTTAAATGCGAAGAGTTATCAGATATTTTCTTTTTTTTTCTATATGTTTTTTTTTATAATTGAAACAATTTTAACGTGGAGGAACCTAAAATCTTGGAAAACGCTTAGAGTTAAGAGATTGGGATGAAACTTGGTGGTAAAAATAATCGTAAGTCCTAGATATGTGATTGAAATAACCGGAACGGATTCGCTCTCTTTGGAGGAGTTGGGGGAGGAGGGTTCATTCTGAAAAATCGAGTAATATGAGTTATTTTTAACTTACGAAGGAGTGATCGGATCTTAATGAAATTTGATGTTTAGAAGGAAATCGTGTATCAATTTCTATATGCAAATACAGACTTTTTGGTAGTAACTAGAGTTGGATGAGAGGAGTTATAATATGAGGAGCTAGAGGAATTGGGCAATATTGTGGAATGGATAAGAGCGTTTCTGATTGGCCAAATCCAGAAGGTCATGGTCTTCTCTGATAATGGTGACCCCATATTTTCAGAGCCTATACCAGTTATAAGCAGGGTACCCCAGGGAAACATCCTTGGCCCCACCCTCTTCACTACTACTACAACTACTACTACTACTGCAACTAACTGCTGAATGCAGTACCAAGCAGACCGAAGCCATAATAACTGATCAAGCTCCTGCTTCACCCCGAAAAGGGTATATTAAAACTACAATTTTGACTTGGAATGAGTTACGAGATAGTATAAGGTGGTGAAGTAACAGGAAAGGTGTTTTTAGCCAAAGAAACCTTAAATGCGCGTTATTGTATGAAATTGAACTTTTTAAGGCTGTCTCTCTTATCTGTCTTTCTCTCTGTTCTCTCTGCTTGTATCGTCTGTCTGTCTTGTTTGTCTGTCTGCTTTGTTTTTCTATCTTTCAGATATGTCTGTCTGGTCTTTCTGTGTGTCTTCTCTGTCTTTCGGTCTGGTCTGTTTTTCTGTCTTATCTGTCTCCTGTCAGGTCTGTCTGGTCTGTACAGTCTTTCTTGTCTGTGTGTCAATCTGGTCTGTCTGTCTGGTCTGTCCTTCCTTAGAATAAAGACCTTGGTCTTTACACTAAGGTTCGAACTTCTTGTCCTAATCCTTTAAGAATGATTCATGAAGGGTACAGATATTTTCAGGGGGACTTTTTCGCATTGAGGGGAGGGAGGACTATGTGGGAGGATCATTGTGAAGGAATTTACCACAATGGAGGAGAATTTTCATGAAGGGGGCACAGGATTTTCTAGCATTATTTTAAAAAACAATGAGAAAATACAAATGTACGGGTGCGCAATGGGCAGGTGGCTCCCCTGTGGCCCTCCACTCCGCACACCATGCAGCGGTCGCCAAGCCGTTGGAGCTCTTGGCGGCGTTGCGGTGTGACGGGGGTGGAGGACCGGGCAGTGGGAGGCCGACCGGTGGGGGGGCGTGTGGTGGGTGGCGCGCGTGTGGTGGGTGGGGGAGGTTGGTGTTGGGGTGGTTGGTGTTGGTGGTTGGGTTGTTGTTGGTATTGAGTGGTTACTATGGGCCGCCAAGACTTGTTTTAGGAAATAGAATTTTTAGATTGCCCTGGTGCCAGAATCTAGGCAAACAATTTTGTAACAAACTTTCTTTTGTTTGACTTTAGACATATGTTGATTTCTCTTTATTGTAAGATTTAACATTGTTCTTTACTTATGTTCTTTTATATTTAACTTTTAAGCCATTTTCTCTGTAGTCTGCCAATTTTGAACGATTGCCAATTTTTCACTAACGTTCTGATTCAATTTTTGCATACATATCAACGATGTATTGGTGAAACAATTGACGATATTTTAAAATATAATTGTCTTCATCCTGGCAAATCATTAGTCTATAGGAATAATAATGCATTGCGCTGCATTTCTGATACGATTGTTTGTTACTGGATGGATCTTGCAATTTATTATTAAGCGATAGCCGTCGGCTCCATCCCCAAAAATGAATCTTAATGATCCCCAATTCTTACCGGGGGCTGTCTCACCGAGAGGGTTCGCATACGGATCGTCACGAACAAAGGGCTTTAGCGACGACTTCGTCCGCGGTGCTCCAGGAGGTCGGGGGTCAGACAACAACTGCACAAAAAAACGGCGACTCACCTGAGGGCGAGCCGCCGCGCTGTGTACGAAATCGACACGGGGGGGACGTGCCGACTTCGTCATTCAGCCGTCGTCCGTGTTGTGTGCCAACTTCACGTCCGACGTTGTCTCAAGACCGCTAAAACCGGCACAACTTTCCATTCTAATCATTCACAGTTACCATAATGGAATTTTGACCAAAGCCCCATAAATACCAATGCCCAGAATTAAATACAAAAAAGTCACAGATCAGATCGTATCAAAATTCGAATATGACATCAAACCGAAAACCGGAATTTATAGCACAATTCTCTGGTGATTTAGAGTAGATATTATAAGAAAAGGTTGAATATAACATTTTAAGAGCGGCTGAAAAGTTTTTGGATTTTTTGCTAATCATGGGTATTGGTGAGTGACTTTGGTTTTAATTCTTCTAATTTCGGCTTTTATTATTTTTTTATTCATCTTTTAATTTTATTTTTATTGATTTGTTTTCTCACGTTTATTCTTCGCGTTGTTTTGGTTTTCTTTGTCTTTTTACATTTTTTTTGTATTTTCCTTGAATTCTTTTTTTTGTAATGAACAAGAGAGGCGATTGTGCACAAACGGAGTCGGGCAGGGCAGAATCTTTGAGATCCGTCCAAATGTTTCCCAAGACTGAAACCTGGTTTTTCAACCTAAGACGCTCCTAAAATCGCTTCTAATTAGTCACTCCTAAATGAACATCTTATGGTTTTTACCCCTTTTCCCCCTAAGTATTGGGCCAGTATGCACCTGCTAGCGGTGAAATGTCCAAAGTATTGGATTCCTAACTTAATTGACTTCTTTCGCTCACCGCGGTCGTTCTCGGTGGGTGGTTGGCCGGTTACGAGGTCACCTTGATCAATGTAGCACTGACGGTGCTCAGCTTCGTTGCGACGCTGGTGGGTGCACAAATCAAACTAAAGCGAATGGCATAGAGAGGGAATAGATAGTGATTACCGCTGTTTACGCTTCCATCCTCGCATTGTTATTTGTTGTATTAAGCTTTCGCACCCTAGGTTTGCGGCGCCGCAAATGCATCGCACTCGGCACTTAGTCGATACGATGACCCCTGGGGAAAAGAAAAAAAAACAAACAAATAAACACGCACCTGTGATTTGTCTTCGGTAAAAAATACGAAACTCCACATTTTTGTAGATAGTTGCTTGAAAATTTTGCTATTGGGTTCTTTTATACGCCGAATACGATGGTATGATTTTTGTTAAGATTCTGTGACTTTTAGGGGGTGGTTTTCCCTATTTTCTAAAATAAGGCAAATTTTTTCACCCATAGAGCGGATCCGTTCCAATTATGTAAATCACGTATGTGAGACTTCTGCTCTTATTTTTCCAACCCAGTTTCATCCCGATCCCTCCAATCCATGATTTTAGGTTCCCCACCCCAAACTTCCCCCAATGTCACCAGATCTGGTCGGGTTTAAAATAAGAGCCCTGAGACACGATATCCTTCTAAATATCGAATTTCATTGAAATCCGATCACCCGTTCGCAAGTTAAAATTACCGAAGTCCGAATTCGGCCCTTTGAGGGCTTGTGATAGAGATTTTTTTGAAATAAATATCTTATCTTATCTAGCCTGACATCCTGGATTAGCAGTTTCACAGAAGAAAACATCTTAATAAAATAAAAGTAGCATCATTAGATTCCTTACTTTATGGTCTTTCTAAATTTTCTTAATTTTCTGTTTTCTAAATTTACTTCTTATTTGAATTACTGCTCAGTTTTATATCTTAACGTATCAAGTCTTTATGCAATTATCAAGCGTTGTATGGCGTTTTCACGATAAAGCGATTATTCCGAGATGCCCACGCTATTAAGGAGTATTAATTGGGCTTGGGCTTGTTTAGTAACGCTTCCGTTGACTATTTTGCGGGAAGCAAGTATCGTTAATACTGCCAGGCAATTAGGAGCAGTAAACAGGGTTCCATGTTGCGTAGCATATGTTAAAGGATTTTTTCGAGAGCGGCAGCTGTTACGGAGTAAATTCTGTTCGTTTTAAGTTTTAATGTCGCTCCTTACTTTCAGTTAAAACAAAAACTAGTTTTTTATGTAATTTACATATAGTAATGGTTATTATGAAGCATACAGACTTTTTCGCGTTGGGTGGGTGAGGGTCGGGAGAGGTGGTTACGTGGGAGGATCTTTCCATGAAATTATAAGTGAAAATAAAATAAAATATTATGAAATTATATCATGAAATAAATAAGGAATCAAAAAGAAAAAAAGGATACTTTTAATAAAACAGCAATATATTTTAAGCTACAAAAATCAATGGCTTTTTCACAATAAAGGTAAAAGAGAGACTTGAAGAAAAAATATACCGAATGCATATAAAGTTCTTATATCTTCTTTTCCATGCCATTGTCTAAAGAATACCTATAGATAGATGCATGACAGAATCCCTACATTATTTATCTCAGTGAAAAACAGCAGAACTAACCTGAGCACAATATTTTAGAGTTTTGGTTACTATTGAGCCGGGTCGCTCCTTACTACAGTTTGTTACCACGAACTGTTTGTAAAGAAACCAAATCGCTCATTTCTGACGTTGGAAAGAATTTTCTGTATCAGACTTTAATAATAGCCCAAAAAAACTTGCATTCATATCCCTGACTGTTGAAAAATACGCATAAACCAGTTTTTTTAGCAATTCAAACCTAAAGAAAAAAAGTGTAGGTGATTACGCCCTCGTCGCCGACTTCGCGGGCCGCGGCGACCAGCTCGGTGACGCGATCCGAGCGCTGCGTGCTCGGGTTGACGGTGACCGTGACGACCGATTTTGACCCCACAGAAAATCCGCCGGGAAAAATTTGATGTCCGCGGAGATCATCGCGGCTTCAACAAGGGGGTGGGGGGTGCGGTTTTGGGGTCTCCGCCGATCGCGACGGGTCCATACACTCGACATGCCTGAACCCGGCCGTGACGTAAGTCGTAGATGTAGATGGTGAATTTCAGTAAAACTGGCTTATTGCAAGAAATGCGATTGATTTTATAGAGCCACGCTGTTAGCACGTTAGGCGCATCCAAAGAAGAGCTCAGCCCCACAAATCATTCGAAAAAGTAGCATAAATAAAGGAAAATAACAATCCACTTCCAAAAGATTCTGATCTATCTAGATCGTTTTTGCACACCCAAAAATGTTAGCATGCTAATTCTTCAGTGCACCGGTGATTGCGGAGTAGTTTTCGAGCTTGGTCTTTACCGCGCCTGGCGGTAGACCAGTCAGTAGCACAGCAGTCGTTAGGGGCAAGCTTGCTGAAACCCTCATGCGCTTACCATTGAGGTGCGCACCCTTGCCTCGGGATGCGACAAATTCTTCGTTGCGTATTGGATCAACAATCACTGCGTGCTGTAGCTGGGGACCGGTGCGCAAGGCAATGCTGACGCAAAATTTGATATCTTATGAATAGTGACAGAATCAGATACTTCGTTGGAAAGAAATTAAGGCTTTGGTGGAAGATTTTAAATAACTTTTGAGAACAAAAAATGATTTTGAAAACCTAGGGAAAAATCTGTGAACTTTGGTGAAGGTGGGTTTTTCCGTGTTAGACGCATAATTAAATTCTTAAGCTATGTCAAATGTCAATTTGACAGATTAACAGTTTGACAGATTAAAGTAGGGCAGTTGAAAAAGTGGAAACGGAAGCAAGTTCAAACAGAAATCCACGCCGGCGTTGCGAATAACTTTCGGATCATTAAACTGCCAATGATACATTGATTTAGGTGAATTTTCCATCCAGAGAGTTTACAAGCTTCAAATTGAAGTTGTTGATGCGGAGACAGGTCTTTGTGGAAAAACGTCGGCGTTACGAAGGCAGTAGCATTGATTTGATTCAGTTGTCCGAGCAACTCAGTAACAAGTATGGGAGGTGAAAATCTTAAGTAATAACAAGGAGTGGAAATTAAAACTCCTTACTTCTTTAGGCTTTCGAAAATATATTTCAGGATTGTGTTGTCACAACGGGTTGACACAAAAGCAAAATATTCTTTTCTTGGGAATCTGTCCATATTACCACAAAAGCCAATTGGGAGGTGAAAATCTTAAGTAATAACAAGGAGTGGAAATTAAAACTCCTTACTTCTTTAGGCTTTCGAAAATGGGGGGGCCTATTTTTCATTTTTTCAAAAAAGCTCAAAAATTCATCAAAAATGCATTTTATACATTTCATTACGTTTTACGGGTTGGACAAACATTTCAGGGGGGCGATTCCTACACCCTCTAGATACGTCTTCCTTATTAGGTAGGCTACGTCTTTTTCGATATTTTGAAACACAAAGGCCATCAAAATAAAAAATCATTACCCACCTTTGGCCTACTATTACCTGAAAATCGTGCCAATTTTCAAGTTTTCAAAGAATTCCGGTTTCCCCCTCCAACTCCCCCCAACGCCACAGGATCTGGTCGGAATTTGCAATTAGAGCTTTAAAGCACAAGATCCTTCTAAATATCCAATTTCATTAAGGTCACCCTTTCGTAAGTTACAAATACCTCATTTTTCCAAATTACCCCCCCCCCCCAACTCCACCCAAGAGAGCATATCTGGTCCGGTTATGTCAGTAGCATATCTTAGAAACGCTGGAAAAGAGCTAGGCAGCTTACTGGCAAAAGTATTCAAAATCCACAAATTCATCTTAGGTTAGGCTAGGTCAAAAAGTGCTTAAATTTGAGTTTGCAATAGAAGCGATTATTATATTTGTAAAGAGCATAAAAAAAGGCATCGAGTGGCATTGTCACTTTATTGGTAATGAACTGTCATACATTTACTCATCTGGGAATGTTGAAAGTGAAGTCTGACTTTTTTTAGGAAGAAAAAGTCTATCCCCTTTACAATCTACGGAGTAAGTAGTACCCAATTTTTGCCGCGCATCTTTCTCCATGTGCTGGTGGAGCTCGTGTGCGTAACCAGCAACATCTCTACCCCCTACACAAGTTCGATAGTGATATCGTGCTTCTAGATGTTGGTCTTTATTATACTTCACATTATAGAGCGCACTAATACTAACAAGTGACTCGACGAAAAACTGCTTTCATTCTTATTTGGACATAAATCTGGTAGTTACACAAGAATGTAGGCCAGGGGATGAAACTGTAACTTATGCCGAGAGTACGGATTCAAGTTGCACAAGAACTTGTGAAAATTTTACCTATTTCTAAAGATAACCTCGTATGGAAATAATAAGCTAGTTCAAAAGATTTAAGCTGCACAATGTGATTTGTTTTAGGGTACTCATTTTGCAGGCCTATCCTTATGTTGGTAATCCTTCACGTGAAAAACAGCACAGTGTTTGGAAAACTCATTTCGAAAACTAAAAATTGATATAACCTCGGGTTATTCCTAACGTCAAATGGTTATTCCGATTTCCATCTTGAAAGAAATTGGAAACTAACACAGCAGAAGAAGGTAAAACTCCAGAATGAAATTCTTTCATTTTAATCATCTAAAATCTTCTGCAAAAAAGGTTGAATGGAAATGGTGAGGCTAATGTCTTTTGCTTAGGGGTTTGTACATTATATATCACTGTTACTACCAATATTCTTATATTGGTTTGCACACTTATCTTCCTATTCTTCCAAATTTTTTTAACTGTGAAAAACACCCTGAGCCTTGGGTATTCTACTTTCAACATCTTCGCTGCTCCCATCATCTTTACTAATAATACTAAGTGACTTAGTCTTCTTACTAACGTTTTTCTTATAATTAAAATTATAGAGGGTAGGAAGGCCCGTCATTGATTTTTTGGCCTGGGGTAGGGCGATGGCACGCTCGACAGTAAGCTCGACGCCATCCGCGACGACCACGGGCTTCCGGCGCTGGCGGCCGTAATGATCCGCGACGGCGAGATCGTCGAGATGGGCGCAGCAGGCGTACGGGCGCAGGGCTCTTCGGAACGGGTGACGACGAGCGACCGCTGGCACCTCGGCTCCATCACCAAAGCCATGACGGCTACGGTAGCCGCCGTACTCGTCGAACGCGGCGACATCGACTAATTAAGTTAGAGAAAAAGTAATTTCCGGAAAAAGCGAATATCTCGAGAGAAAAAGTTATATAGTAAAGAAGCTTATAAAGGGACACTTATCAACAACCTTATTCAATAAGCTTATTCAATAAGTTTATGGCAACTGATTTTTTTTTTTTTTTTTTTTTTTTTTTTTTTTGCGTTTAATAAAAGAATCCAATTTCTTGGTTTCCCTTAAATTCTTATTTAAAACTTCAATTTATTTTGTGGAAAGTGAACTGAATGAATCTTTTGATGGACTGAAAGTTAAACTCATGGGAAAGAGAAAGGAGGAATCGTTTTTCCTTTGATCTTCTGGCGAGTTAACTGTGACCACTCAAAAAAAGCTAAGTAAGAAAGAACATCAGATAACCCGATTTCAATGTTGTTTTGCTTCAATTACGGTCTGAACTTTTTTTTTTTTTCCATTCATGTTGTCAAAAGGCTCTTCATTGGTTTGGTGTATATGTAAGGTGATTTTCCTCCTAAACGCCCTGCTCTTTACGCTAAAGTTTTTTACTGTTTTAAAAAGTAAAGTTATGAGAAGGGTTCTTTTTATTGTTGTGCTGTTTCTCTCATTTTTAACGTGTTTATTCTGTTTTTGCGTGTATTAATTGGTGTATTAAAATACCACTATTTTATGTCATCAAAATCATGCAAATGGAAAATTGAAACTAAAATTATAATTAAATTTGACCTATCTACAAAAATGCGGAATTTTGTATTTTTTGCCAGAAGACAGATCACGGATGCGTGTTTATTTGTTTTTTTCTTCCCGGGGGTAATCGTATCGACCCAGTGGTCCTAGAATGTCGCAAGAGGACTCAGTTCTAGTGCCCTTTGGCACCTTTTGCCCTTTGGCACACAAAATTGGAGAGCACCTAGTCCCCCTCCCACGCACAATTTTCCCCAAAGTCACCGGATCAAACTGAACACCCCTTTTTTCTCAAAATCGTGTGATCAAAAATAAGAGAAAGTTATTTAGCCAAAAAAAGAATTAATATATAAATTTCATTTTAATGATTTTTGTGCGGAGAGCCAAAATCAAACATGCATTAATTCAAAAACGTTCAGAAATTAAATTAAAAAACTAGTTTTTTAACTGAAACTAAGGAGCCACATTAAAACTTAAAACGAACAGAAATTACTCCGTGTGTGAAAGGGGCTGCTCCTGGAAAACCGCGGCGTAGAAATTACATTTAATACCATTCCGGTAGAAACCGAGAAATTAAGCTGGGATCTTGGCTTTAACATGACGATTAACAATAATGAAATCACCCGTTTGATCGCTACCGACGACCCGAATTACGTAGGCGTCTTTACCGGCGGCATCAGCGGCGGCGTAGGAAATACCATCCAAATTCATAGCGTAGGCAGTCCCGCCAGTTCATTCTACGTATACGAGCTTTTCCGAAAACCAAACTGAAAAGGCATAAAATCACAATTCGACTCAATATCTGGTAGTAACAAATGTTCAAGCAACTTACTTTAAAATACGGTACTGTAATGTGACGATAATTTACACATGACATGGGGTCCTTGCCTCGCTTTTGAATAGACGTTACACGGCCACAAAGTAAACTAAAGGAACAAACGACTGTGCTAAGCAAGACTGAAAAAAATATTTGTAGATGGGTAAGTTAAAAGCCAGAATAATCGAATAGATTATGCTAGGTATATATTTTCACCCTGGTTTACCTGACTTATGTTACAAGCAATTTTTTATTTCAGACTTCTTTAATAATTCGTGGCAATGAGCGACTCGGCCCAATAGTAACTGGAAATTACAGGAAATTACATAATTGGAAATTTCATGAAATTACAATTATTCAACGAATTTCAATATGTATAGCTAGAGGGCACCTAAGATCCCGGGGCGCACGCAGGTGCCGTCCTCGGTGTCGTAATCGGTCCCGAAGATCGAGATTTCCGGCGCCTCGCCGTTGATGGCCATGAACACGCGCGGGATCAGGTGGGTCTCGGGGTCGTGCCGCTCGCCTATGCGCCCCTCGGGGTCGGCCCCGGCGGCGTTGAAATAGCGCAGGGCGACCGTGCGCAGGCCGTGCGCCGCCTCGAAGTCGCGGCACATCAGCTCCATCGCCAGCTTGGTCGCGCCGAAACAAAAACTTAACAAACGAGTTTCTGAAAAAAAAAAAAACAACACCTCTTATTAGTATGTTTGAGCGAAAACCCACTCTTCGTCACCGGCTTCACTGAGTGCATCTTGTTCCACCACGTCACACTCTTCGGATTACACCAACCTTTTTGAACTACGTGTGGCACACTTCTACCTCGGCTGAACACCACTTATTGCAGAATATTTTTTACAATTATCTTTCACACGTTTCCTTTCATTAATTCTCTGACAGTTTTACTCTGCCGTGTGGTATTCGGCCTTCCAGTTGGACTTCTGATTGGTTTGATATTTCTTAGAGCCTCTTCTACCTCTCTTAATATATGAGAATGACCAAGTGGTGAGCGATTCTGAATCTAAATCTGTGGTTGTGGGTTCGATTTCCAACAAGATCAAACTTAGCCATGAAGAGTGAGAAGAGTCGCCACATCTCTCTACAATTCGATAGCTCTAAATTTTCTCAGGCTCGTAGCTTTGATGGACAAGGCTAAATTTGGTAAAACTTATATATTTGAAGTCAGCATAAAAATCAAATTCTTTCGATGCATTAATCAGTATCAAAATTTCGTTTTTTAGAGTATCGGTTACAATTGAGCCGGACCGCTCCTTACTTACAATTTGTTACCACAGACTGTTTGGTCAAAAAACACATTATTAAACAAAATATAATTTTGGAAAAAAAGCTTCATAATCTACCTCTGGAAAACACCCAGTTTTCATAATTGTACGCATTATGTTCTAAAACTTTTTTTTAGTTTTTTTTTTAGAGAGGTGGCCGCGGCAAACTAGCTGACTTCATTAATATGGATAATTTACGCTATTCTCAGTTTTAACATTGGGTATTGAATCTCCAGCAATTTGGAAATATGGATATGTCAAACATTGCCATACTGAAACGTCGTCAGCGTCGTAGACGCCCTATGCCGTCTATCTATAGTGCAACACTACTGATGCTGATACTACCATTACATATACTAGGGGGTTACAATAAATAGAATTACTACCCCAATTACTATTACTACAACTACTATTTCTACTACCATTACTACTACTACTACGTCTACTACTTCTACTGCTACTACTACTACTACTACTACTACTACTACTACTACTATTACTACTACTATTACTACTACTCCAACTACTACTACTATTACTACGTCAATTAACTAGAATTTTACCCAATCTGTTGATTCCCGTAGATAACTACACTTTCAAAGCAAAGCTATACCTTCTTAACCTGTTGGGTAACATATGGTTTTAGCTTATTTTTTCTGCTGATTTTTTTTACCACGTTTCTTACTTTTAAATTTGACACCCGCTTATACCGAAAATCACACAACTGTTTATGGAGGTCTTTGAAAAAAAAAAAAAAATCGTCATTTTTTGTTTTTTTAGTTAAAACACATCCATCACAGAGTAATGCTTTAGAGTCTTGTTCTAAGTTAGAACTGCACAACAGGCATCTGTCCACATTTTTTAGAGGACCTTTCCTGGAATACTTTGGTTTAGTCAGCATTTTGAGTACAGACTGCTTTTCTGTGGTCTTGTCAATGATTTAAAATTTTCAAAACAGGAACCTGCAGTGAATCTAAAAAGAAACTGTCACAAGGGTTAATCTAGAATCTTGTTGTTTTTATAAGAAAACTAGCTGTTGGGGTGGCGCTTCGCGCCACCCCAACCCCTAGTTGGGGGGGGGGGGCGCTTCGCGCTCCCCTCCCAAGCCCCCCCGCGCGCGTAAGTCGTTACGCGCCATTGTAGTTGTGTCCCTGTGTCCCACCTGTGAATTTAGATAGATATATATATATTTTTAACTACGTAAAACTTGCGAATATACAACTTTTTTGGCTGTCCCATTGTCTGTGCATCATGGGAAAAACAATCCGTATTCAGATGTATACCGCATTTTTCTAATGATTACCCTTGAGCTTTGTTGATGGTGATTGCTAATCCAATATTCCCTGTGTCCCCGTCGTCATTTATATATCTCCCCTATATTATCTCTTTGAGCCCAAAGCCTGTTTTCACGTTGTTCTTGTGATTCCTCGGAATGATTTTTTTCGGTAATTTCTCTTTGAGCCGCAAGCCTGTTTTCATGTTCCTCAGTAAGCTGACTAGCAGTAGCGTCATTTTCGAATTAAATGCACATGTTTAAATTTAAGGGACAGTTTAATGTTGATTAGTATAATTTTTTTTATTCCTTCTGTTTCAGAGCATTTAGAGAGTTTCTAAGCCAACCATGGGCATTTGGCTGTCACAAATGATTTTGCTCATATGAGTTGGTGAAAAATAAATAGATCATATACTTTTTCTCTTTTTTTATTATTTGAAGACTAGAATCAAGACCGTCTACAAGTCGCTTGATCAGGTCGGCATCGACGGCTTGTCCCGAAAACCGGCCATGCCCAGGGTGATTGCTGAGCAACACGGTCGGGATTTGCCAAATTTCAATGCCGAGGCATTGAACTGGGTAGGCAGCCGCACTGTGGCGGCCACTACCGGAGACCACCGACGAATGGCTGGATAGAAGCGACACGATCTATGCGACGGTGAGTTCTGTCACCGGCGGTCCGGAACTCAGGACAGGGGCTGTAAGTTAGGCAATTCGTTCATTGCTTACACATAGTATATGTTATTGAGAAAGGAATGCATGCTAGAACTTAACTTTCCAAGAAGACGAAGTACATTCAGGCAAGCCTTTCAGAGAATGTTAAGGGAAGTGTTGAACTAAATCAAAACACGTTATGTGTATAATGATTGCTAAAAGGGTGTAACACAGGAATAACTGAGTATATAAACTTGGAAAATTGAGGCAGTTGAAATTTGAGTGCTACGAGGTGACAGCGCTCTGTTTATTAAAGCCTATTTTTCCTGCGCAGATTTAAAGATTACATTGACATGGTCAACAGCACGAAGGAGAAAAGGTGGGCATAATTAGTCGGGAAGTCTCTGGGAGGGGGACGTCAGGTGTCACAAAGTGATTTGTTTTCACTGAGACTTAAATGGAAATATATCACATTTTCCTATTCATATACATTGTTTAATGTCACTAATTGTCACCCTACCCTCAAGTTCACAACCCATTATTCACAAACAAGCGTACACTTTTTAGACGTTACAGTACATACAAAAGGCGGGAAAATGGAAACAGACTTGTTTTGTAAGGACACGGACACTCACCAATATCTCCATCATAAATCATGCCATCCTTCACATACCAAAAAGGCCATACTATATAATCAGGCTATAAGATAACGTACGATTTACTCTAGTTTAGAGACTTTGAAGTCAATTAAACTGACAATCCACAGTCATTTTTTTTTTTAATAATAAAGCACAAATTTTATTCTGATTTTGAGAAGACATGAATGTTATCATCCCTACTCGTGTTAATTTTTTAATTTTTGTTCGTTTTGAGTTTAACTTGGCTATTCATTGTAATTTCTGTTCATTTTAAGTTTTATTTATTTATTTTTATTTTTGGTAATTCTTGGCTTAATGGAACTCTTTACTTTTCTTCTACAGAGGAGCGGTGCCTATAATATTGCTTATATGCCCTTTTAATACTTATATGTGTATAGTTTTTTTGTTTAACTGAAACTTCGCCTAAACGTTTCAACTTAATGCCCTTAGTGTCATTAGTTATAGTAACCATAGAAGTAGCATCATAAGTATAACACAGTGTCTTCTGGCTAGCCCAAAATCTGTCAGAACTAGTTCAATTGCTACGTTTGTTCTTTGGACTATTTTGAGCAACAGCAGACTGTCGATAGGATCATTCGTGGCCCGCCTTCTCACCCTTTTGATTCCTGTCGCGTGCGCGATGGGGTGTACTGAGTTCCCAAGCCGCCCCGTCGACGTCGCTCCCGTAGATGTCGAACTCCCTGACGCCGGAACGGACGCGAGTGCCGACGCCGACTCGTCACCACCGGATACCCCAGGGGGGGAGGACGGGGCGCCGGAGTGCGTGACGGACGCCGACTGTCAGGACCAACAACTGGCTCACGAGCCGCCGCAGCGGGGCAAACTGGTCCCTTCGGCGCTGTTCGAGCTGCTGGACAAACGACTTAAAGGTGCCGCTCGACCCGAGCAAGCCGGGGTTGAGGAAGTCAAAGAGCGACCACAGCTCGAGCACGTTGTTCTGGATGGGCGTGCCGGACAGGATGAGGCGGTGGGCAGCGCGGACACGCTTGGTGGCTTTGGTGACCATACTGGCCGGGTTCTTGATGGGATCCTTCTTCAGTCCATTCACCTCCAGAACTCTCAGAAGTAGAAGTAGCAGCAGAACTACTCCTTGTAATAATGGGATCATTCCCCTCTAGCCCGCTTTCTTTTCTCCTGATGTTCAAAGGATTACAGGTATTTGCTTGGCAAACGTCGGTCACTCTATCGTGGTGACGATGCATTCTGAACCGAAAAGAACGTCTGACACCTTCCTGCCCCTTCTCATCTTTACCAATAGCTAATGAGCCATCGCGACATTCTAGGACCACTGAGTCAATATGATTACCCCTGGGGGAAAAAAAATAAACATGCATCTGTGATGTCTTCTGGCAAAAAAATGCAAAATTCCACATTTTTGTAGATAGGAGCTTGAAACTTCCACAAGTAGGGTTTTCTGATACGCTGAAACTGATGATCTGATTGTCTAAAATAAGGCAAATTTTCTAAGGCTCGTAACTTTTGACGGATCAGACTAACTTGGTACGACTAGGTAAGGCACGATTGCTGGACTATCTTAAGGGGTGGAAGGGGCCCAGAGAAAAACATGATCCTTATCCAATTTTTAGCCTAACTTCCGCAAGGAATTAGTAATGTCAGAGGCCCCAGAATACCGAATTATTTTCTTGTTCCTATAAGACCGGGGTAAATAAAGAAGAAACTTACAATAACGGAAATATTATATACGCTATTCGGCCAGATCTTTTTTTTCAGGCCTTGCGCTGAGGGCTTTTGGGGGGTGGGGGTGTCATCTTCAAAGACATACTTTCTGGACCTTTTAAGTACGCTAAACAAAATGACTATCTCAAAATTATATTGGATGTGTTTGGGGTATGGGCTTGGGAAGGGGGCTAGTTGCCCTCCAATCATTTTTGAAATTTATAAGGGGCACTAGTCCCTTCAATTTCCAATCGAATGAGTCTTTTTTGAAGTTTCTGCGACAACAAATTGTGTTTTTTATGCTCTAAAATTTGAATTTGATTCTTTGGGGCTGGTGATAGATTCTTTTCAAAATAGATGTCTTATCGTCTCCTAATTATGACTCAAGGATACAAAGAGGGAAACGATTATGGGTAGCCTTTGCGCTCTTGATACATTATCTGTCAAAAATTATTGATATTCTTTGCTGAAAATTTTATTCGCATTCATGTTTTACTATCATGCGTATAATTATGCTTAATTTCCTGGGGAACATGAGAAACTCGCTCGGATATTAATTGAGGATTATATTAAGAAAATTACTGTTTTTAGATTATCAGTAGGAGAAAAGGCCCATAGATTTTGATAATTACTTTTTTGTGTCATAAAAAATTTTTCATGCAAAGATTTTAACGAATTCGTGCACCTTGGTAAATTTTGAGATAACCGTTATCTTCCAAAAATCGTCAAAAGATTATATACAATGCCTCTGAAACAACCCCACTAATAAAACCCACTGACACCCCACACTTACTATAACACCCATTCACACCCCACACTTACTATAACACCCATTCACACCTCACACTTACTATAACACCCATTCACACCCCACACTTACTACAACACCCATTCACACCCCACACTTACTATAACATCCATTCCATACCCCACACTTACTATAACACCCATTCCACACTCCATACTTACTATAACACCCATTCACACCCCAAACTTACTTGTTAATCACCAACACTTGCCGTTCGATCCGTTCGTGATGCTCGTCGACTTTCTCTTTCGGTGGATCGGGGGCATTTCGAAGAAAATACGCCGATGAGCGTAACGCATTGAGTGGATTGCGAATCTCGTGCGCGATGCCACCAGAAACCTTGCCGAGGGTCGCCATTTTTTCGGTGCGTACGAGTTCGGCTTGCGTCTCGCGAAGCTGGTCGGTTTGCTCGCGAATCCGTCTCTCAAAGTTGTCTGTGTGTGTGTGTATGTGTCGAGTGACGTCATGTTTGTGTGTCTACTGACGTCATGTTTGTTGACTGACGTCATTATAAGGATTGAGCTGTAAGCGTCATGAAGTTGTTTGTCGACTGACGTCATGTTTGTCAACTGATGAAACTACATACCGGGACACAAATGACGACCGGGACACAGGGAGTATAAATGACCACCGGGAACCAGAAAGTGAAATTACAGACTGGGAGAACCTTCTCTCGAACGCCGTGAAGTTCACACCCGAAGACTCTGTCGTCCGCGTGGACGTCTGGCGTTCTGACCATTCCGTCAGCGTCTGCGTCGAAGACCAAGGTCCCGGGATTCCGGAGGAAGAGCTCGAGGCGGTCTTCGAAGAGTTCGTCCAGTCGAGCGTCACCAAGACCGGTGCCGGCGGGACCGGTCTCGGTCTCGCGATCTCGCGAGCGATCGCGTCAGCTCACGGTGAGTGTTTTTTTTTTTTTATTCGAGTTTTTCTTTTCTTTTATTTTCATTTTGTTTCCTAACGGAGTTTGTGCTTATCGTTTCCCATTTTGCTTTTGTTTATGTTATGTTAGTTTGTTTAGTGTGCTTTTCCCTTCTTTCCATTTGATATTCTATATATCCATTTCGTTGAGGGGGGAGTCCTATGAAACTCCTGAAGTCCAAAATTACTGCTGGGGTTTACTCATAGTTTCTCTGACGATTTTCGAAATAGCTAAAAACACGCTTGCATCCCCCTTTTTTGCTAAGATAGAAAGTGGTTGCCGTTTGGTTAAATTCTTCTACAATTTTCTTTTTTCTATACAGCTAAGGATTGCTAAAGAAGCTCTGACTGCCTTAGCTGAACTCTCAAAAATTTGAGCTTTGAATTGAATTGGGCTTTGGTGTTGACTGTCGCTAGCTCTGAAATTAAACCAAAACTCGTTGTCTATGGGGGTGCGACGGTCGATGGTCGCCCGGCAACAGCCGATGATGCGGTGAAGGAAGTCCAGGCGTGGCTCGATACCCAGGAGTGGCCGGACAATGTCTTCCTGAAATTCCGTGGCGCCGATGAGGAGCAACGCGAATCGGGCGAGTTCCTGATGAAGGCGGCTGTCGCCGCGCTCTTCATGATGTTCATCATCCTGCTGACGCAGTTCAACTCGTTCTATCAGACCTTCCTGACCCTCTCGAAGAGGGGATCTTGCGGTCAACTCTATTCCCACTTGAGAAGTGGTGCCCCTCGGGGAATTATAGCCTAGTAAACGAGACAGCCTTCGCACGGGATTCAGATTAACGGACAAATCTTCTGAGCTTGGTCTGTTTTGACGGAAGTTTTTGGGCCAAAAACTTCTTCCTAGCTAATTTATCTACTGTGGGTTTCCTCTCCGTGGTAATATAATTTTTGTTGGCATGAATATATAATGAGTCATGCATATAGTTTTTTCGTTTAATTGAAACTCCCCCTAAACGTTTCAACTTTATGCCCTTAAGCTTCGTCGGTCACAGTAACTGTGGAAATATTATCAAAAGTGTACTTCTGGCTTCAAAAGTGTCTTTTGGCTAGTTCAAAATCCACCACAACTTACCCTGAAAGATCTAATTTAATGTTGTAAGCTGTTATTGTGATATTGCTTTATCACACTAGTGACAATCTGCATGATCACTTTTATTTTCAAGGATTGGTGATGAAAATGAGGAAGCATGAAAATTTAAGATTTAATTTGCTTATATTTACTACCAACTGCTCCCTGTGCTTTATTTTAATTACAATAAAATCTTAAAAATTACAAAATGATCATAACCGATAGATAAATGATTTGAAATTTCGCACCCCCTAAAAATTTCTACACCCGGGGCAACTACCCTTTATATCCTCCCTAAAACCGCATCAACCTGGGACTTTTCAGATATGATGCTACAGTTTTTTCTACTTTTTCTGGGTATCACAACGGGGAGGGGCGGCAACTCACATTATTCGAGTTTCGGTGACATCTGGACCAAAAGTACAAAATTATACTGAATTCAAGAGATAATTGTAGCTATTAATTGTAATTAAATATGAATCAAAAGTCGTAACATAAATTTGAAAAAATTGTAGAATTGGTTCAATTTTTCGCAAAATTTCGATTTTATTCTTCCTTTTCGGTAGGATATACAGAGATAAATTTGATTTTCATCACAAATCATATACATCGATTCATAGAACTTACGGCGAATATGTGACACCGACTGTTCTTCTTGCCGAACAACTTCATTGTGCCGTTGGTGATATAGCATGTTTTCGACGTGCTACCTATCAAGATATTGTTGTTGCTCAAGCGGCAATCAATAATAAAGTTACTTCATTGAAACTTCTACTTTTCTTTGAACCGGAAATCTTGGAAAACGCTTAGAATGGAGAGATCGGGATAAAACAGGGTGGGAAGAATAAGCACAGGTCCTAGATATATGATTGACATAGCCGGATTGAATCCGCTTTCTTCGGGGGTTTGAGGGGGTGTTAATTCGGAAAAATTAGAAAAATTGAAGTGTTTTTTGCACAAGGATTGCCTCCGCTCTCTTTGGGGGAGTTGAGGGGGTGTTAATTCGGAAAAATTGAGTATTTTTGCGCTGCAGCGTCCTGGCGGTCTCGCCGTCCAGGCCGGGGCAGATGCGATCGAGGTATTCCACCACCGTGACCTGGCTGCCCAGGCGACGCCATACCGAGCCCAGCTCCAGGCCGATCACCCCGGCCCCGATCACCACCAGGTGCCGGGGCACCTCGGGCAGCGACAAGGCGCCGGTGGAATCGAGGATGCGCTGGTTGTCGATCTCGACGCCCGGCAACGGCGTCGGCTCGGAACGATTCGAATTGAAAATGGAGCATCTGAGACATAAGATTCTTCTGTATATCAAATTTCATTAAGATCCGATCACCCATTCGTAAGATGCCTCGAGTTTCACGTTTTCCAAGAATTCCGGTTTCCCGCTCCAACTCACCCCAATGTCACCGGATCTGGTCGGGAAAATGAGAGTTTTAAAGCACAAGATCCCCGTTCAAAATAGGCTAATAAGGCATATTTGACATAGTTTGCATACAGCCGATCTCCCTGCATTACTGCTGCAATTGCGGGCTGGTACACAACCAGGCCTTCGGTAGGTATGACGAAATTTTCCAGCCAGGCTACGAAGTTTCATTACACCACTCAGAGACATTTCGGAACTTTATAGAAGGAATAGCAAACCGTCTCATCAATCGCTTCAACCTTCATGGCAAACGGATAACAGAAATCGGGTGCGGGGATGCCTACTTCCTGGAACGCTTGGCGGTACTGGTGACAGTGGAAGAGGGCGCTATGACCGCCATTATCGGCCCCAACGGCGCCGGTAAGTCGACCTTGCTGAAAGCGGCACTTGGCGTGATCAAACCCCTTGCTGGTCAAGCAACCGTTTATGGCGACTCTTTGAAGTCGCAGCGCAACCGCATCGCCTATGTGCCGCAGCGTGCCAGCGTGGACTGGGATTTTCCAACCCGCGTCCTGGATGTGGTTCTGATGGGGCTTTATCGCGAGCTTGTCTCCTCTCTTTGCCTTCTCTTTGTATTCCATTAGTTGGCATCGCACCAGAGCGGCCATTGCCGCGAAGACTATGAGAGTTTTGAAGGAGGACACTGAAACTAACCTGGCTGACCTTTTCCCGAAGGTATTAACCCATCCTTGGTGTGAGATTTGTTGGATATGTGGACGTATTGATGGTGAAGCATACAGTAAGGCTTGTGTTGAATCGGTGCCAGTGTGCTACCATCACCCATGGGGGTGTAAATGCATTTTGCAAAACCTAGGGGAATCTGTCATGATTTCAATATTTGAAATAAAAATACCAAAAAAAATAAAATCTTTCAATGACAACACCTTCCTCTAACAAGTGTATTGTTCAAATTCTTGAGGGAAAAAAAAATTCAGAATTGGGAACCTGCTTCCCCTGCCCCGCTATAATTGACGACGTTGGGGCATTTTTGGTGAAAATTCCACAGTCAAATTGGTCGTTGTGGTGGCTTTTGAACAAGCCAGAAGGCACAATGTGTATACTATTAATACCAACACTACAGTTACAATAACTAAAGACGCTAAGGGTATTAAGGTGAAACTTTTAGGAAACGTTTACGGGGAGTTTCAAATACAAGTAAAAACTATATGCATCCAGATTTTTAAAAGGCCCATATAGGCAATATCACAGGCAGCGCTCCTCTATAATAGCTAGAAATTTTGAAGCTTTTAAAGAACTTTTTTTTCCTATTTTCTACACCGTTCTCTACAATCATATCATGGTTTAACACTCCGTCAAAGTTTTTAGCCCATCGCTCTATAATACTTCCTAATATTAATCGATGCCCTAGGGGGCATCGGTGTATCTATAATCTGGGACTCGTTCGAACGGACTGAACCCTCATTTTTTTAATATGTCATTTCATTATCAAACTATATTACCATTGAGATGGATTTTTTTTCAGAGTTAAATAAAAGACCATATTTTTTTGATGGAAAATTAAAACGAAAGTTGCATATTAATTTTGGCAGATTTATTCTTTATATGAAGGGTTGCACCCTCCTCAAAACCTTGATCTTTACGCTAAAGCTGTTAGCGTTTAAAAAAAAAGCTTCCTATTCTAATTAAACAGCCCTGTGTGTTCAGTAGCAGCTCTTATTAAATTGGGACAAACAGTGATACTTTAGCGTAAAGAGTACGGTATTATCCGTAAAATGTGGCCTAGCCATATTAAATTTTCTTTTATTAAAGCCCTAGAAAGTAGGATTGTGCCAGACTTTCGTACAGCTTACTGTTTGACAAACGGTCAGTCAAACGAATACCTAAGTAGTCATTTGGCAATTACTTTTGAAAATATTGTCATCCAACAATTCTTCCACAACTTTTCCAGCCAAGCTTGCTTGATCATAACCAGGGCTCACAATATTTTAATCTTAGTTCACGCTGTTTTGCTTCTTTGTCTGGGACATGGTCTTATCATACAAGTTTGTCACTACTTGTGCAACCCTGCAAATATACTGATTCCATTATAGCTATAGTCGTAATCTTGCATTTAATTTTACGCTATATAAGATTCAAACATACGATTATCACGTCATTCATCAATCTTGTACATAAAAATACAGTTTTTCTACAGAAATATTACAAAAAATGTGTGATGGAAACATGGCATTGTACATCACTATTGAACTGGACGTACTCGCCGGTACGGTTGAAGGCTGCCCCGGCAAGAAATTCAGTGAGGCTTTGTTCTCGCCCAATCTCAATCACTCTGACAATGCCCAACAGATGGCACGCCGAAAGATAGCAGCGTTTTTTGTGGCAACAGGCGTGATGCAGCCAAGCCAGTTGGGTCAGCGAGTCAACGTCGACATCAAACCGGCAATCGGTAAGCAGCTAATCGCAACGCTGGCATAGAAAAAAATTTAACCTAAAATTTCAAAGGAAGAGGATCAGATTTTTATTCATAGCTGGACTGCGAACAACACCTTATTCCAGACAGAGTTATTAATAGTATCCACTGCTGCGTCAATCCCGACACGATTTTTTTCTGGCGGAACAGACGTACAACAGAATTGGATGGAGGTTCACAAAGAAATACAGAATTTTGGGTCACTGCTACAAACTCTAGAAGAATCCAGATCAAGTTCGTAAAATTTTATGAATCCAGAGAATAAAAAATATTTAATTCTCTTTGATTATAATCTGTCCAATCTTTTCCATATTCAATCGCTCTGTCGAGGTTTAATCATAGTGTTATACATGGAACGAGCTTCATCTTTTATATTTTTATGGACACCTTGAATAATTTAGAATTGGCGATATTTAAAAAAAAAAACTACCAAACCCGCTACTATACTGTCTTATATACAATAATTATTTCTTAAAGTAGGAGTCAATCTTCTCAAGCTAAGTGAAAATGACCAAGTGCAAAATGAAATCGAGCCATATAGTCCCATAAAAGCAAAGGTATACAAAAGAAAACTAATCTGTTTCTGTGGATTCTTGAAATATGTTAGCCTATCTTAGTTTTGACAAGAATTTTGAAGACACCAAATTGCCACGAGGGGGGTGCGGGTAAACTAGGGTGTGGGGGGACAGCTATCCTCTGCTATATAGCAAAGAATCGATTTTTTATGCTGATTCTAAATATATAAGTTTCATCAAATTTACTCATCCTCATCAAAAGTTAAGAGCCTGAGAAAATTTGCCTTATTTTGGAAAATAGGGGAAAACACTCCCTAAAAGTCAAAGAATCTTAACGGAAATCACACCATCGCATTCAGCGTATCAGAGAACCCTACAGCAAAAATTTAAAGCTCCTATCTACAAAAATGTGGAATTTCGATTTTTTTGCCCAGTCTTTACTTTCAGTAAATTTTTTTTTTTATTTAATTCCATACATAAAATGCCGTCAACAGCTACCATAAGTAATAAAACCTTAATCAAAGATTATAAAAGAGGCCATTAATCATGCATAGTCAATATCAAAATATTAAAACCAGTAATTATAATAAAAGTTGAACTGTTAGCACTGGCGAATCAAAGATATGTTTTCTGGCACCCACTTTCTCTGTGTTTTTCTCTTTTTTTCCGAGACAGTCAATCATTGTGACCAAAAGCTTCCAGCAATCAATTGATGCATGCTTCAATCAACCTTCAATCGGACCTCTAATCTTGACCAAAGCCAATTTCAAGTTTAATTCTAACTCAGGGCCATATTTTTAGTTTAAGTTCAGAGTTGGACAGTAAAGTGTCTACCGTGTGTGAAATGCAGTCTAATACTGCAATTCTAGCAATTTCATGCTTTTAATAAAAATAAATTTCAATAAAAGCTTTAGCGTAAAGAGCGGGGTGTTGAGGAGAAAAAGTCCCTCTCATATACAGAGTAATTTCTGTTCGTGTTAAGTTTTAACGTCGCTCCTTACTTTCAGGTTAAAAAACTTTTTTTTTATTTAATTTCTGAATGTTTTTGAATTAATGCATGTTTTGATTTCGGCTCTCCGCGCATAAATAATTAAAACAAAATTTGTATATTAATTTTTTTGGCTAAATGGCTTTCTCATCGATGAGGGCTCGCGACACGCCGTGCTGTTACGGCGTCGAACTTAAAAAGCAGGTAGTCATGGCACGAATCATTGCGGTAGCAAACCAGAAAGGCGGGGTGGGCAAAACCACGGTTGCGGCGAACCTGGCGGCTTACTTTGATAGCATTGGCAAAAAAGTTCTGCTGATTGATTTTGACTATCAGGGCACACTGACAGACATGGTGATGAATGCGATGCAGGTTTCGCACCCTGACCACTTTACCGGGGGGGGCACTTCGCGCCCCCCCCAAGCCCCCCCCCGCGCGCGTAAGTCGTTACGCGCCATATTAGTTGCGCCATTGTAGTTGTGTCCCTGTGTCATATAAATAGATTGTCAGGTTTACTGACTCTTGAACATGCAACGTATAACTGTCCATGGGAAAAACAATCCGTATTCAGATCTATACCTCAGTATTCTAATGATGTGTCCCTGTGTCCCGGTCGTCATTTATAATGTTGACCAAGCTAATGTTGACCAAGCATTCAAGTTGCTTTTTCAGCTCTGTCATTGGTGACGCTTTGTGTGCTGTAGGTTTGCCACGGCTTGTAGCCATGGAGAGCAAGGAGAGCCCTGCGGGGAGCTCGGGAGATTCTCAAGCTCTGTCTGTGACTGTGCTGCGGGGACAGCCGGGGCTCAAAGATGTGCCCGTGCATCCAGAGCTGGAGACTATTTGTCGTATACTGAACAAATTTTAACGCTCCCAGGGCAGTAACTTTTTCCGCGATTCTTTATTGTTTACGCTGCTTGATTCAAGAGGACATTCCGTTAAATGAAGGTTTTCTTATTCCTGTTCAAATATTTATACCGCAAGGATCTATTTTGAATCCTAGTGATGGCGCTGCAGTTTGTGGGGGGAATGTTTTAACCTCTCAACGAATTACCGATGTGATTTTAAAATCGTTTAAAGCTTTTGCCGGTTCTCAAAATAATCTCCCGTGAAAAATAGCTCCATGGAAAATACCCCCCTCCCCCAGGAGTTGGTTAGTTCCCAATCACTTTTGACTTAAAAAAAAGGGCTATAACTCTCAATCTCTGATCTAACGAGCATCGTGCGAAGTTTCTACGACCATGAGGCGGAGGTGGGGTGAAAAAGGAGCAGTCTCCCTCCTATACAGAATAAATTCTGCTTATTTTGGGGTTTAATGTTGCTTTTTACTTATGGATGCATGTTTATTTGTTTGTTGTTTTTTCCCCAGGGATGATCGTATCGACCCATTGGTCCTAGAATGGCGCAAAAGGGCTAATTCTAACAGAAATTAAAAGTTCTAGTGCCCTTTTTAAGTGACCTAAAAAATCGGAGGGCACCTCGGCCCCCTCCCACGCTCATTTTTCCTAAAGTCACTGGATCAAAATTTTGATATATCCATTTTGTTCAGCGTAGTCGAAAACTTAACAGTGCTGTCAACGATGTCTTCAGGATAGCCATTAGAAGGAAAGTTTGCCTTATAATATATATATATATATATATATATATATATATATTCTCAGCAGACACATTGCAACTGTATATCTCTCGAGAGCCTCGATGGCTCGATGGCTCGATGGTTAAGGCGTTGGTTTAGTAATCATGAGGTCCCGGGTTACAATCCGGTCAACGCCGTTAAATTGCAAGCTGTTGTGGTAACGCTCCAGAGACGGGAGGGGCATATTCCCCAGAAATTCGCCATTTGGCATTTTTTTCTAGTTTCCACTATTTTTCAAATTAGTTGTCGACAGGGTTGTTACCCACTAAAGATGCATCGCTACTTCTAGTGATTTTTTACATTGCTTATACGTAAAGATCACTAAATCTACCCAAAAATAACTAAAATCTAGTGATTTTTTCTCATCGGGGGCATCCCTGGTCGCCAAGTTTCATAGAACTTGCTGAGGCTGAAATAATTTCACTGATTTAAAGAATATTAAAATTGCAATGTGGATTGTTATGACAATAAAAATAAATATTGTTTTGACATTTTGATTTATGAATTCAGACGCTTTGAACTGTACTTATTAGGAATTTCAGAAATCCTTATCCCAGAGGTAGGCAGCATGAAATTAGGTGATATAGAATCTATTTACTCAGGCAGGAAGAATGAGGTTCATAGACAGGGATAAATATGTTAGACCGATCTAGCGAGTTAACTACCGAGAAAATTCTAGAACAATAGAATATTGCTGTTTTAACTTCAATGCATCGTTAATAGAGTGCAAAGTCTCCCGGATTTTCATTCTTCTTTTCTTTTTTCTAATATCTCAGGTATTAAGAGGGGGGAATTTCATAGGATATAATACTGATTTAGTCAAATAGGCTTCTAAAACAATTATTTATAAAAACGAGTTGTGTGTATGCATGTTTTCATGGCCGACCGCGCACCGAGGCGCTTGGTCTCATCGCCGACGGTGGCGACAGCTCCAGCGCCGAAGACGATACGCGTGGGGAAGCTCCAGACGACGCTCATTCGGGGCCCTTTCGCGGCAGACCCCGATGAGGCACCAGGCAGGGGCGGCTCCTCAACGGTTCTCGTTGACGACCGTGTCCAGGCGTTCGAGTCTTCCGAGGTGTCGGAGGCCCAGACGCTCGACCCCCAACAGATAATGGTAAACAATTTTTTTTTGAGTTTACGTGCCAAAATAACAGGCTCAAGTATATGACTTTTTTTTATATAACACTTGTTGACGGAATTTTAGTTTTTTTTTACCTTTAGTTTTTTGACATTCCACTGTTTTAGGTAGATTTTTATATTAAGTTTAGTTGCTTTAATAATTTAAATTTCCCAAAGTTTTAGTCTTTTATTTAAAGTGATGTTTATCCAGAAGAAGAAGCTGATAGAAGAAAGAGCAGCGTCGCCAGAATTAAAAATGCAAAAAGAACCCCGGCAGACGTCGCAAGGAAATGACGGCGCACAACTGCCTTTGTCCCGCCGCCATGACCCGCAATCGCAAGCATTTTCAGGGAAAGCACCGGCAACACGCAGGGCATCAAATTCAAAATCAGGCCGCCGAAAACAGCCAGAAGAATGACGGTGGCGAATGTCATGCCCGCAAAGGCGGTGGCGTTTGCCGGGCAATGGGTAGCTTAGGTAACATTGGGTAATGGGTAACAATGGGTTAAAATGGGTAAATGCAATGGGTGCCATGTAATGGGTAACTTTTCTTCTGGAGTAATTTACATGACATTTCTTCAAATGCTCACGAGAGAGCAAACTTTTTATTTTCCGAAAGTCTAAAGAAAGTGAATACCCTCACTGTGGAGATTTTAAACACTCAGTAGCTTTCATTAAAAGCTGACAAATTTTATGCAGACTACTCATGAGACTCGTCATTACAGTATCCAAAACTTTTAAAGAAACAGGGTGACTATTTGAGGGAATATTGAGGGGAGGGCTGAACTAATTAAGAACATGCTATTTACACGTAGGTCGTTAAAAAGGCGTTTTTCAGGAATGGCTTAGGGTCATTTGAACTTTCTGAGAAAAAATTGGGGAAATTTCAATTGACCAAAAGGCAGTATGCGGGTGCTACTACTAACACCACCAATCTCAATGTGCCTAAGCTAATTTTCTCCGAATTCAGACTATCCGAATCACCTCAAACTTTTTGAGTGAGGTCGCTATAATACATACGTACCAATGAGAGAAATGGGAACACCCTGTATGCTAGTACTTTAATACTCAATTTTCATAAGCCCCCCCCCCCCCTAGCTGCACAAAAAAGCCTACAATTTAGGACAAATAAACAACCAGAATGAAGGGCTACTTGTTTACTCTAAAACGTAAATTGAGTTTGACCATCATCTATTAGCATAGAGCTAATCAAAGAATATTGCATTTCAGACTGAAACCTATGTGTTCCATGGTACAATTTGCATATTTTGGCAAGGCTTGGCAAATGTTTTCCTTGGAATTTACATGAGGGCCAGAACATCTGGAACACTTGCAATGTTATGGTGAGCTGGGACATGCTCTAATCAGTACTTTGACAGTGAAAGCATCAATGCAGAATCAGTTGAACGCTTGCGCGAAATATGTTTATCATGACAAATCTCATCGTGCGTAATGATAACCTGCCGGAGCTATCGCAGCAAGTTGAACAATTTCAGTCACTTGTAGACGCATTTATCACCGACACTCACGATCCGGCCACCGGCGCAGACGGCGCTACCGGAAAAACACACGATTGGAACATCAGCCGGCGGTTGGTGGAAATTTCAGCCAAACCCGTTATCCTGGCCGGCGGATTAAAACAGTGAGGGATCACTGGATCGGAATTCTTGGTAGAAGCTTGCTAATCTCATTACCAAAGAAATTGGAAAGTCTAATCTAAAAAGGGTGATGAAGGCATCTCTGCTTTGGAAAGCTGGTTAATTTAGAACAGCTTTTTGAATAAAATGACTTTTTCAAAGAGAATTAAACTAATACTACTACTAATAATCACTCACTGCAGCACCAAGCCGCCTGAGGCCAACATAGCTACGCACGCTGAAATCTTCCCAAGCCGACGAAATATCATTGGTGGTTTTTACTAAATGCACGAATTCACTAGGGTTTCAGGTTGTTTACTTAGCTACAGCATCAGGTATTTTGCCTCTAGTAAGGAAAAGGCAGCTTGATGTGAAATATGAGTTGGCTCATATGTCAAAATGTTTGTAACGCTTCCTTTTCATGATCTTGACAGTTTCTGTAAGCCTGAAACAAGGATCAGTTGTTCTTACCAGACCTGTGGGTTGTTAATTTGGAAAAATTAGAAAAATTTAGGGATTTTTAACTTAAGAACATGTGACCGAATCTGAATGAAATTTGATATTTAGAAGGACCTCATGTCTTAGAGCTCTTATTTCAAATTCCCATCAGATCTTTTGACATTGGGGGGAGTTGAGGGGGAGACTGGAAATCTTGGAAAACGCTTAGAGTGGAGAGATCGGGCTGAAACTTGGTGGGTAGAATAAGCATATGTCATTAAGCAAATTTCAATCCATGTTATAAATAATTATGTTGTTCTATTCAGTTACAAGATTCGTCACATTTAAAAATGACATTTGTTTTCAAGCAAATTCCCTTTAATTCTTGAGAAATTAACATAATTTGGTGAATGCACGCGATTTTCTACGCCTTAACACAATACTTTGCGGTCGACAGGCTATATTTCTAAAAGACAATTTTTTCTTCCATTATTTGGTGCAGCGAAATGTATAGATTTTCCTTAAAAAAAGACAGAGATGTGTCTTTTTTTTTTAATTCTTTTTACTTTTTCAAAACATGTGGGACGCCAAAATATTGGCGTCCCACGTGTTAACTACGAAAAGTAGTTACTACGAAAAGTTAACTACGAAAACGAATTTCAAAATTTTAGAGAAAAGCTTGATAGATTTTCCTTAAAAAAAGACAGAGATGTGTCTTTTTTTTTTAATTCTTTTTACTTTTTCAATCTACTATTACTACTACTACTACTACTACTACTATTACTGCTACTACAATACTAGGACTACTACTACAATACTACTACTACTTCTACTAACACCATTACTACTACTATTACTACTACTATTACTACTACTACTACTACTACTACTATTACTGCTACTACTACTTACTACTACAACTACTACTACTATTATTATTACTACCACTACTGCTACTATTACTACTACTACCATTACTACTCAGCAAGAAAGGAAACAATAGAATCCCAAATTGCAAAGAAACGCTTAAGATAATCCCCCTTTGATAGCCATCTCACCTCTGTATGTAATACAAGCCGCTCAAACTCTTCTGCATTTTGCTTACAGAATTCATGAAAAAGGCGGTCTCGGAGAGAATTTGATTTAACATGGTTTACTAATTTTATTACAACAGAAAGGGCATCATGCAGACGTGCACTCATTTTCTTTGCAACTAAGACAGTCCCTTGATCAATTTTACTATTAAAAAGGGCACTGGAAGATATTATTCCCAATCCAATGAGTCCCTCTCTGGAGCACATACGATCACGTTTTCCATAAAAACCTTATATGCCATCGGGATATAACTTACAACCCTTACGCTTAGGGTTGTGAAAGGGAGGGTGTCACCCATAAATAAATAATTTCCTGATCTTTCAACTTCGCTGAACAAAATGACTATCTCAAAATTTTGAGTATATTTTAAAACGTGGTGTGTATGTTTGGATAATGAAGAGTCTAATTTTATTAGAATAACACTAATCATCTAGGTAAAGAGTTTTAAGTCATTATACTGCTATGTATGGCAGTTTTTGCGCAGTAGAACAAAAAAGAGAGAAAACGCTTCAGTTGTTCTCTTTTGTTGAAGTGGTGACTAAATATCTTTGATGCATGTATGCAATCATTGAAGTCTATCAGATTTGTCTGTAAGCACCCTCCGATCACTCTGAATCTTAAAAAGGGCACTAGACCATCATATTTCTAATCAAATGAGACCATTCTGGAGTTTTCACGATTACACTTTTTATGCATACCTTATATACCCCCAGGGCATAACTCATAACCCTTGCTCTCATTGCTATGGGACGGCTGTCATCCTCAAATACATAATTTACGGGCCTTTCAATTATGTTGAACAAAATTGCTATCTCAAAATTTTGATTGGGCCAACGAAAAACTCATTATGGTGAACTTTAGCCCTCTCAAATCAGTACGGGAGAGCCAATAACTTAAAAGTATTTTAAGTATTTCCTCTAGTCCCTTGTTATTTTTTTCCTTCCTTCCAGCTTTCTTTAAATTTACTTTATCCCCTCACGATCTTCTTAGTCCCTTCTGACTTTTTTTTACTATATTAAGACTTATTTAGTTCTTACTGATCTTCTTGATTGTGCTTGGTTTCCTTGAAGGTTTTTTTTAATGACAATTCTAATTAAGTACTTTTTATGTTAATGTGACGTCAATTTTTAGCTGATAGCGCTACTTTTTAAATAAATATTCTTATAAAAAAATAGAATAGAAAACGATTAAGTGTTATATATTATTTGATTATATATCACATGTATATCACATCATCAATATCGAGGGCCGTACTAGTTTTTTTTTTTTTGGGGGGGGGGGGGGTACAAAAGGATTTTTTCTGGCCAAAACAAGTCACCAAATCTCTCCCTGCATCGAACATACCTTTAATGCAAGGCGCAATCAATGCTCATCTGGAAGACGAAACAGTAGAATTAGAAGCCAGTGATCTGACTATTGATTTGGAAGCTGAAGAGTGTGAAGCAGAAAATGTCATTATGATGGACGTGCCACTTGAGGAGGGAATTGTTGTGGCTGAATCAATGGCAAATGACGTTTTAATTACAGAAACGATGCATAGTTATTATCCAGAAATAATGTGATTGCAAACTCTCCTTCAATCAAGACTCCTAAAACGGTATAATACGGACTCTCAATCAACGGCTTAATTGCATACCGTTTGTAAACTCCTTTCACGGGAGCTTCAACAGTTTTAAAATTGGTTCGTAAACATTTATTTTATTGCCAAACGATTGATTTTTATAAAGCAGCCTTATTTTTCTTATGGCAAGTGCTTTCTTTTTTTCAAAAGGGCCTTTGTACCATTCAATTTTCGGTAAAAAGACAAAACCAAAGACGGCTCTGGTTTTTGCAAAACCAAAGAAATGGTTACTTTGTACCATTCAATGTTCGGTAAAAACGCAAAACCAAAAAATGGTTTTGGTTTTTGCAAAACCAAAGAAACGGTTACTTTGTACTATTCAACGTTCGGTAAAAACGCAAAACCAAAAAATGGTTTTGGTTTTTGCAAAACCAAAGAAACGGTTACTTTATTGTTTTTCCCATGGACAATTATATGTTGCATGTTTTAGGGTCGGTAAAACGGACTTTCTATTTATATGCACAGACAATGGGACTGTGAAGAATTTTGTATATCCACAAGTTTTACGCAGTTAAAAATTAGCACCTTGCATACGTGTTGCTTTAAGGGGGGGGGGGCTTAGGCTTGTGGCTCAGAGAGAAACTACAAAAATAAAGCGTGTCGATGTATTACAAGAGCAACGCGAACAAAGGATATAGATTCATGCATCTTATGTCCTCGACTTTTACAAATATCCTGTGTTTTAAGTCTGTTCAGAAAAAAATATTTTCAAATACATACAAATAGAATATATTGCAAAAAAAAAGGAAAGACAAACAAAGGACATATATTCAAAGAGTCTACATCGTCGTCTTTTAAAAAAGTGTCCATTATCTTTCCAGTGTCACAATAGCTTATATTGAATGGGAAAACTTCAAGCCCCAACAAATGTTCACTTGGGTGGGTAAAAGATCCAAGATTCAATCGAATAAAACCATGATATCCAATCAGGGGCACAGTTCAGGGAGAGGGGTGTTGTAAGGTGGGGGTTCCCAGTGTGTCACCGCCATGTGTCAACACCTTGGAAAATTAGTTTGTGGGTCTGCATTTGTCGGCATACTGGACGATTTTGTCGACATATTCTTTAAATCCCTCCTCCAAACTTAAAACTCTAGCTATGGCGAATATGAAAGAGTATGAATTGCTTTGAGATCCTTTAAATCAGGCTTGGCCTATCAGGAGAGTCAAAATATATCTTCCAAGCAGTAGTTTAATCAGTGAAAGCAGTTGTGCTCTTAGTTAAAACCCTTTTGTGTTGTTGTAATGATGTGCAGTCTACATTATGTTTCACCTTTTGCAGACTTCTGTTCCTGTTCCACATGATCCTGATCCTGGGATTCAATTTTTTCCTAAATCTGGCATCTCGCCTTCGCTTTGGGTCAGTTCCAGCTGCGCGGTGGGAAAGGCGGTCTGCGCCTGATCCTGGGCCTCGGCCAGCTGGGTCAGGGTCTGTTGGCGATTGGCGTGGATCACCGCCCCCTGTTCGGCCATCTGGCTTTCCAAAGCCTTGTACCAGAAGGCGTCGCGCTGCTGATCCTTCAGCAGGCGATTGCGTTCCCGCATCGCCTTTTCATAGGTCAGGCTGGCTTCGGTTTACTAGACGAAATGGAATCCTCTTCGATGATTTCGAGGACCTTGAACCCATCGGGATCTACAACCACTTTCACGGGCTCCGGCATGAAGCGTTCATTCTATTCAGTGAGCAGCTTCTTTAACTTATCCCACCCATCGTTCTTCCGAAGTCGGGAGGTGACGTCTGCTCTGAAATCAGCATGGAGGACGAAGGAAAGTATGAATCTAGCTAGTCTATCTACTATTTCTGTGAGTTTTCAGGCTCGTAACTTTTGATGACAAAGACTAAATTTGATGAAACTTATATATTTGAAATCTGCATGAAAATCTGATTCTTTTAATGTATATTTTAGCATCAAAATTCTGTTTTCTAGAGTTCCGTTTACTATTGAGTCAGGTCGCTCCTTACTACAGTTTGTTACCATGAACTGTTTGATAATAATTGCTTCTATTGCAAATTTAAATTTAAGCACTGTTTGAGCTCTTAAGAAGGTTCAGCCTTCTCACACTAAACTACAATAATCAAAGGTCTTCCACAAAGTGCAGTCCTGAGCTGCCTCCTCTTCTCCCTATTTCTCTGGGACATGAGCCTCTCACACACCAATTTACAATATGCTGATGATCTGGTATTATGGGCAACTGGCAACACCTTTGAGATTACACATTTAAAGTTGCAAAAGTCACTTTTCCGATTTGAGAAATTTTCTCAAAATTCTGGTTTACCCATCCGCCGCGAACACGAACGCCGACGGAAACACGGATCTCTCCGACGCCGTGTTCGGTCTGAACTTCCTCTTCCTCGGAGGCATCGCTCCCGCTGCGCCGTTCCCGGACTGCGGAAACGGACTCGGTGCGATCGATCTTGAGATCGGTTGCGACGATCCTCGAGGTTGTCAGTAAGTTCGTCTTCCTCTCCCACGAGTGGGTCGTTATGGATTTAAAAAGGCCCCGGGCGGTTTTCGTATGTCTTGAAATATCTTGAAAAAATGTCGAAGAAAAATGTTTTGATAACTCCCCTCCCCCTCTGCTTGACTAGCGGACTCTAACATTCCCTATTTCGTAACAACCAATAGTAAGCAAACCTTTTTACTTAACAGCTTTTTGTACGGCCCTCTAACAAGTCCAATTACGTAACTTGCAAGCCCTATCACCTCTATTAAACTCTATTAGGTAACAATCACGGTAAACCTGATTTGGTGTAACTTGGAGCTTTTATTTTAAATCCCGACCAGATCTGGTGATATTGGGAGAGTAGGAGGGGGAAACTGGAAATCTAGGAAAACGCTTAGAGTGTAGAGATCGAGATGAAGCTTGGTGGGAAGAAAAAGCACATGTCCTAGATATGTTATTGACATAACATGACCGGATCTGCTCTCTTTGGGGGAGTTTTGGGGGGGTTTGCTAGTTTGGGCACTTCCAGATAAGCTAGGACGAACCTTTATAAGAGGGCCCAAGACGCTTTCATACGCCCTCCTAGGTATTTTGATGATGATGGGTCTTGTAGTCATATCAACACCATCTGATTGGAAACTACTGTCTACCTATTATAATTTATGTCGTGACTTGACCAGGAATTATTAGTATTGTACATTTATATGATTCGTGTCGTAGAAGGGTAGATCGTTTACTATTGGCAGAGATTCCTGACACTAGCATTCCTTACTCGGACTTTAAAGTCCCTAGATTCATGTCCTTTTTTGCTTTTATAGTCCGGCTTCTTCTGCTTCAATGCACTGCTTCATGTTCTTATGGACGCTCTCAACAGTTGTATTTAGCTGCTTGTATGCACCATCACAGTGATTATTTGTCTACACGTCAACCGTACTAGAGAGGAGCCACAATTTCCTCGACGATCGTTCGCTTTTTGCGAACTTGGAGCATTGATTGACAAATTTGTGCAGGGTCACCGGTTAAGTCAGTCACATATCTTGGACTTGTGCTTCTTCTTCCCACCAAGTTTCATCCTCATCTCTCCGCTTTAAGCGTTTTCCAAGATTCCCCCCCCCCTAATGACTCTGGATCCGGTCGGGATATAAAACAAGAAATCTCAGTTTCGAGGTCCTTCTAAATTTGAAATTTCATTAAGATACGATCGCTCTTTCGTAAGTCAAAAATACCTCTTTTTTCTAATTTTCTCGAATCCGTATGAACCGTAATTTGCCGCTGTTTCTTACTTTTTAATTCATTAATTGGACTGGTAATGGAATAAGCATATTTCATGGATCTTAAAACAGGTGTAACGGGGGTATCTGAACTCCCTCTTTGAAATATGACTGATAGTATGTGTTAGTGGTGAAGATATATATATATATATATATATATATATATATATATATATATATGTTGTTTGTAAAAACGCGCCATTAAGTTTAAATTTGGAAATGGCCCCATTCCACAACTGCGACACATGTGGAGTGTATGAAGATATACGTCACATCATCTTTAACTCTAGTAAATATGAAAAAGATAGGGAAATACTAATAAATCGCTGTGAGAAGATATTTAAAGCATTCACAATGCGTTGTGTTCTGGGACACCACACATCTTTTCCTTGGGCTAGACGATCAAGCACAAACCTTTGAGACCTGACATTATGAAAAGGGGTGATCTTCGACGGGAAAATCTCCCCTAAGAGTAATGGAATCTTAACAAACATCACACCAGCAGATTCAGCGTATCAAAGAACCCTGCTTTAGAATTTTCAAACTCCTATCTATAAAAATGTATTATAGCATTATTAAAAAAAAAAACAATAAAAAAAATCAACTTGAAGCAAGGAGCAGTATTAAAACTTAAAACGAACAAAAATATTATGTATATAAGGGGGTTTGTGTCCTCCGCAATACCCTACGCCGTAGGCAAAGTTTGTAACGTCATCACTTAGAAAGGAACAAAGGATAAACTATAATCTCCTTAGCAATGAGAGAACTTTTAAAGTTTAAGAGGCACATCTGATAAGATTTCTCTACCGCAATCCCAAGTGCGACAAACCGAATGATAAACTCAGCTGAAATCTCGAACAGAAATGGGTAGAAACAATAGATGGCAGCATTTTCGGACCCATGGGAAAGTTCCACTTTTTGTTTCTACGGAATAATTTCTGTTCGTTTTAAGTTTTAATGTCACTCCTTAATTGCAGTCAAAAAAAATTGTTTTTTTTTAATTTAATTTCTTTTTTTTTATTTAATTATGCCTGATATTTTCTGTTCGTTTTAATTTTTAATGCTGCTCCTCACTTCCAGTTGAAACTTTTTGTTTCTTTTCTCCTTTTTTTTTTAAATAATACAAGAAAATCCGGCGCCCTCATCAAGGATATTCTCTTCGCTACTCCGTCGATAAGTATTGGCACGTTCCTCACTTCGAAAAAATGTTGTACGACAATGCGCAGTTAATGGGTATTTATCTGCGCGCTGCCGAAATACTCAACCGGCCGGACTATCTTCAGGTTGCGATAGACACACTCAAATTTGTCATGGATAACATGCGTAATCCGGCTGGCGCTTACGTGGCCAGTCTGTCGGCGGTTGACGACAAGGATATCGAAGGTGGGTATTACCTTCAAAACGTAAAAGACATAAATTTTGAAAGTAATATAAGAATACATGTAAGAAGTGGGAAAAACATGATGTGTTGGTGTAAGTGGGTGCAAAGATTCCCCCCCCCCCTGCATTTATGTCTGACTTTGATATTAGAAGCGTCACTTTCAATGTATTTTTGTAATTAGGAAAATGATTTATAGTAACTTATAGAGAAAGTAAACAATTTGAGTTACTGGACAACAAAATTCCTCTTTTGAATGGTCCTGGGCTGTAAAATGCGAGTGTACATTGCTTTGTGGCATGCTATGTGTAGGATTTTTCGAAAACATGGAAAGGCAGTGTGGTCTTTGTCGCTATTTAATATTCAGAGTAAATAAATAAATACTATCCATGCATTATCTTAGGGTACTAAACAACTTGTATAAAATATAATAATTATTGTAGACTTAAATACATCCTTTCACGAGTGTGATGCTGAACGGCTTTCAAAACGAACTTTAAATTTTTTACGAACGTTTTTATTAGTAAAAATATACGCAACTTACGAATTAACTTACGTAACGAACTTCTAAATTCATATGTTTTTATTACGTATATGAGGAGGTTCACCCTCTCGTTAGTACCTCGCTCTCTACCAGAGCTTAAATTTTGTCCTAATTCTTTAAGAATGACCCCTGAATCACAAAGGCTGTTGATTAAATAGTTGAAATTAATAAAATTACTTTAGCGTGAGAATCGTAACAGCTAAAGAAAAAGGCATGAAACAAACGACAACGAGAATCACATTGAATTGTATACGAAATTTTGAACAGTGATCTGTGGTTGGAAACTGGAAAAGACGTCTTTAGAAATTAAATGAGATATTGCATGAATCTAAACTGCTAAAGCGAAACGCTTGGAAAAAACTTCGTGAGGTAAAGCTCAACAAAAATGTACGATCAAAATCTATGGCTAGAAAACGAGGGTGTTTTTTGCAAGAAGAAAGACCTATATTTGTTTGTTTTTTTTTTTCCCTAAGAGTCATTGTATCGACCCAGTAGACTTAAAACAGGGGGAGCAGGCTTATTCTAAGCAAAATTAAAAGTTCTAGTGCCCTTTTTAAGTGACTGAGAAAATTGGATGGCCACCAATTCCCATCTCTAACACCTTCGCAAAATTGTTTGATCAAAATTATGAGATAGCTATTGTGTTTAGCATAGTATCCTCGTTTACCAATAAGCATCCAACAAAATTATAAGATTTCCAATTTGGTACCAATAGTCCAAAAAACATACAGCAATATCTTTATGGGTGACCCAATCCCCCAGGTGTTCATGAGCAAAGGTTCTATGCTATGTTCCTGGGCATTTTCGATTTTTATGTTACGGGTGGTCGTATAAACTTTGAATCGGATGGAGTTCATTAGATTGGAAGTCGGAAATTTTAGTACCCTTTTTTCATATAGCCAAATGTAATTTTTAGACCCGAGGAAGATATTACCGAACGCTTTACACATCCTTTAAACTATTGGGTCTCTTGTAACCTAATGGATCTGTTGAAAGAAATACTGCAAAATAAAACTGTGCCAAAGGTTATATGAAAATGCGAACAATGGAGGACGGTGTAAATCAACGTACTGCTTCAGTGGATAACAACCTCTAAACGTACAGCTCATTTTTATTGTGCCAGATAGGAATTGACTGATTAATTTAGGTACTTGTGATTTATACACCACTCACTCAAGTTTACGCTGAGTAAAACTCAAGAACAAACCGCTTTCTTTGTTGCTTAAGAAACAAATTTGGCCTATATATTTGCACATAAGGGTGGAGGGGATGGGGTGCAGGTTAAGTATAGCGAGGATTCATGCGAAATGTGTTAAAGTACAATTATTCCGTATATTATGAAGTAAGAATTGTTTTATTAGTACGGTGTTACATAACCTCGTCCACAACAATCCGCCGCACTCCATCCCAGAAACAAGCCAATCAACCGTACCCTTCCCCCCGCTGGCCGCACCACTCGCAAGAGGCATCTGCGCAAAGAAGAGACACACACAAAGTCAGACGACCGATGCTGGACCCGAGGCGGAACCGAATGTAGCGTACGTCGACGAAGGATCTGAAATGTTAGTAGCGGTCCTTCTTTCGGGCCGCATGCCGCTCGCCGCTTGTTTGCTGCGCAGACGTTCCAGCGGCAAGTCTATGGATTGTTGATCAGACAGCAATATCTTGGCTTCTTCCGACTTGATCGCAAGCCAGTGACCATCGCGTTCTTCGACCAGGCCCTCAGCATCGATGACCACTATCCCGCGGCGCACGCCGGTCGATGTGCAGCATTCACCGCACTCTACGACCTGCAAAGCGACACGGCGCACATCGAACTCGCCGAAAGCGCCTGCTGAAAATATGAATTTAGTTAACAGGCTACTTGCTTGACAGGGTTAAATTCGAGTTTAGCTACTTAGGCATTTTGAAGTACCCACCTCCAATTCTTCTCCCTCTAGAGGTTAGTGACTTTTCATGACCTTTAAAATCTTTGTGTTATAAGAGTGAAACAATTCAAAATAGGTATTCTGCTTAAATGAAGAACAAGAAAAGGTAAAATTCCAGTTTAATGACTTCTTGATATCTTGAAGGGAAGAGAAAACATATAAAAATGTGATTATGTTTATTGTTCAAGATAAGGGACTGAAACCTTCCATTAAGGGATTTTCGGCAATAGCAATACTAATTGTGTACTTAAAATTTCCACAGGATTTCATTTTTGGATATTTCAAGGCTCTAAACTTAAGAATTTCTTCTCTAAAATCGGAATAAAAATTGTTGATTTTAAAATGCTAAAAATCATAAAATATAAACATAAAAGTAACCCTTGCAGTTAAAAAACTTGTTTTTTTAATTTAATTTCTGAGAGTTTTTTTAATTAAGGCACGTTTTGATTTTGGCTCACCGCACATGAATAATTAAAAGGAAATTTGCATATAAATTTTTTTGGCTCAATACCTTTCTCACAGTTTTGATCGGCCGATTTTGATAAGAAATGGGGTGGAGGATGAGGCCTAGTTGCACTCTAATTTTTGGCTACATAAAAAGGCAAGTAGAACTTTTGGATCTTTCGCAAATTATTCTACAACACCGGTCAGCATGATCCAAAATCTCAGAAGGAAGCATCGCGCTTGATGGAGTACTCTGGACCTGGATTCTGGCGTGATGGTCCGGAGCGGGGCACTGTTGTCGATCTCAAGTCTGGTACAGGTTGAGGATCTCATAAGGGCTGAGCGGCTGCCCGAGCACTTCGTCAATCCGGTTTCAGAAATCTACCTGCCGATTGCCGAGGTGCTGCAAAGGGAACTAGAAATTGCAATTTTTTACGAAATGACCCTCCATGTTTATACAATTATCCCTTCCATAAAACCTTAAAAAACCTCTGTGCATAAGTTACAACCCTTGAACCTAGGCTCTGGTGTTCGTTTCAACTCAAAAAGCCTTGTTACATGATATTCAGACTTTGTTGAATAAAACGTCTCAAAATTTCTATTAGATGCATTTCGGGACAATACGACGTGTGTGTGTATGGGGGATCCAAACGCTGTACTTTCGGGGATGAGACGTCCCCCGCTTCCCTCAGGGCAGGGGTTGTAAATTATACAGCTCGTCCATTGTTTACATGTTGGATTTATTGTTGGGAAAGACGGGAATATTTGATCCTGTGTGGTCTAAAAAGACTAGGGGTATGAAGATGAAACTTCAGGAATGTTGAGGGAGATGTTAAACTTAATCAAAATACACTATGTGCGTCCACGTTATCAAAAGAGAGCTGCAACCTAGTACAGAGCAAACCACAGCTGATAGTAACTAAAAGTTAAAAAAAAACGTTAAAACAGTCTTTTTTCTTCTTTTTTTTTCCAGGCCTAGCGGGTTACTAGAACACTGTAGACAGATATTTGAGAGCTCATTAAAAAGCTGTTTATCATATTTACGTGGTTTATATAAATTCCACCATCCACAAGTGCCATATGGCATGAAAAAAAGGTAATTTTTATGCTGTTTCGATTTGAGATTAGCCAGATTCCTCCTTCGCCTTTTCTGCTACTCAACCCCTGGCCCATGAGACTAGATCTAAATTTTGAAACAGTCATTTTGTTCAGAAATGTTACAAAGAGTAGCGAAGGGTCAATCTACTTGACCAGACCTATAGGGGCTGTTCTATTCTAGGTACTAGTCCCTAAAGACGTTGTTGTGCGAACCTGAGTCTTACGCAATACTATAATGCACCTGCAACGGTATGACATGGCGCGTACTTTCAGTTTCATTTGCCGGCGGCGGCGCAGAATGTCGGAAAGATTTTCCAGAGTTTCTGTCAGATTCCCCCCTGTCTCACGCTGAACCGACAGGCTGATAACGAAAAACTTGAACTCCGGAGTATCCAGTCGTTTCGCGGCCTCCCAAAGGGCATCTTCAAGGGACTGGCCAAGTCGAATACTTTCTGCAATTCGGCGAAACTCAGGGCCGATTGGATCGACGAGGAGAAACAGAAAACCAGAAAACCGGACACAGAAAACTAGTTTCATTACAGATTAAATAAAAAAACAAGCTTTTTTAAATGAAAGTAAGGAGCAACATTAAAACTTAAAACTAACAGAAATTACTCCGTATATGAAAGGGGCTGTTCCCTCCTCAACGCCCCGCTCTTTGCGCTTAAGTTTGACTCTTTCTCTCAAATCTACTTTTTAAGACAATAAGAAACTTTAGTGTAAAGGGTAAATATTTCATAGTATTGACTTACGAATAAAGTGAACATACCACTTGATGCCTTTTTTATGCTCTTTACGAATATAATCATCTCTTCGGTCGCAAATTCAAATTTAAGCACTTTTTGAGCTCTTAAAAATGACGAAATTTCAATTAAAATGCGAGTTATTGTCGTTTTCTACAAAATAGTGACACTTACAGACATTGTGTTGCTTTATCTGAATGTACAATACCAAACCCTTGGTTAATACCCTTTTATCCCAGCACTGATAAAAAATATGGAAAAAGTGATTTTGTTTACAGTAGACGAAAGGTCTAGTCTACTAGACCTTTTGTCTAACAGATGCCAGAGTTATTGCACTGCAATACCTCTGGCATCTTAATACCTGTGGAGGGATGCACTGCCCACCCCTAAGCCCCTAGAATAAGATTGTAAGTTATACATTTTACTCATTTGATTACAGGATTTATCGTTAGGAGACGAGGGGTGAAGTCCCTCATATACGCAATAAAAACATACGAATATAGAATTTCGTTAAGTAAGTTAATTCGTAAATTACGTATATTTTTTACTAATGAAAATGCTCGTAAAAAAATTAAAAGTTCTAGTTGCCTTTTTAAGTAATCAAAAAATTGGAGGGCAGCTAGGCTTCCTCCCTCTCTCCTTTTTTCTCAAAATCTTCCGATTATAACTATGAGAAAGCCATTTAGCCAAACGAAGCTCCTCGTTACTAACTTTAAAGTGTTTCTGAAATATATCTCTGAAGCTCATGAGATCATTTTACGCCTAGTATTTAATGAATGCCTTAGTCCGACGGGGTCTCAGTGAAAGCTACAGTTATCAAATATTAGTTTCAATATGGCAGTATTAGTTTCAATATGGTCGTCCGAAATTAGAACACAATTGAGTAAAACAATTTTCCGCAATTTAGAAGCTCGTACATTATATAGAACGGTTTGATATTTAAAATATTATGATTCAACTCAGACAGCTGTTTTTGAAAATCTGTGGAAGTGTTATCTAACAAGCTTAACTTCTTCCTTTGAAAATGTCAAGTAAAGTATAATTCTGGTTATATGTAAAACGCATAAAACAAATGAGAATGAAAGGTAGGTTCTGACAGAAGTCGGATTTCACTTTGGCAACTGGAATTCTCATCTTTAGCTGGAAGCAAATGTCTTCTTTGTGTGTATTTTTACTGTTTGTTTCCATGAAAAAAAAGAAGTCCCATTTAAGTCAAGTGAGATCTCATGACAAGGATTTTTTCATCACGGGTCAACAGAATCATTTTAATTGGATTACTATTTGTTCGATGGTTTCTAAACAGGATTGCAATTATTTCTAACCATGGATGGTTTAATTATTTCTATCGATGGATGGACTAACTAATGGAAATAATTGCTATTAGGATTCTTTTAGGCGGATATTTAGAAGGATAATTTGTCTCAGAACTCTTATGTACAATCCTGACCAGATCCGGTGACATTGGGGGAGTCGGAGGGGGAAACCTGAAATCTTGGAAAACGCTTAGAGTGGAGGGATCGGGATGAAACTTGGTGAGAAAAATTTGCAAAAGTCCTAGATATGTGATTGACATAACTGGAACAGGTCTGCTCTCTTTCGGGGAGCTAGGGGTGTGGTTGATTCCGAAAAATTACAAGTAATCGTGCATGAGCTACCGCGAAACTAATTTGTGTTTTAGTCATGTTTTTCATTATTCACTTGCGTGTAATTGTTTTAGCGTTCTCATTTCTACAGTTCATGATTTCATTGAAGTTTGGTATCAACCATCTTATGCAAAAATCTTCTGATATTCTTTACTCTGTATTCACGGTATTCATGCATTAAACACTGTGGAAAAATCGTCAAGTCACTCGTCTATGCGACGCTCTGCTAAAATTAGTTTGTTACTTTTCTTTGATACATTGTTCTGTCAACCATATTCACCCTGCAATGTTTTTCCCCAGGATCAGGTACAACTGCTAGTTGAGCAATAATGTTTTCAATCTATTCCTAACCAGAGGATTTTAGCGCACTTTGAGCATGCTACGACTTTTCTTCTTGTTTTGCATAACTTCAAAAACTTTGATTTTTTATTTCTACAAGTAGGTCAGCTGAATTCGAAATGGATGAAATTGGAATCCTTGGCAATAGTCTTTGATCATGCTTAGCGATAATCTGAATGAGGAAACAGTAGAAGTTTCTATAAGCAAAGGGGGAGGCCATCACCTCGCCCACTTAGCTTGGGTGCATATTACAGCTACAATTTATGCAAATGTGCCGGGCATACAGCAAAAACTGGGCAACCATCCTTTCTTGGGCATATAAGGACAAACTTACCAGAAGTGGTTGTACAAACATTAAAAATGCAATGCACCATAAAAATCGTTGGTTCCTGTCCGCGTTGTGGTTTCCGACCGGTCGAGAAGTCGCACCGGAGCCTTACGCGCGGCCAGTTGTTCATAGCGGCTTTTCAGGTCAGCCAAACCGGTTTTCGAATGCGCACAGTGAAGCGTGCCGTTGCGAACGGCCTCGCACTCGATTGCGTGGGCCTCGATCAACGAAAAGACGAGACCCGGCGCTGCCGCCCGATCCGCATTGAGGTGGAACAGCTTCAGATGATTTTTACTGACATAAAGCAAAGACTATATTTCAGCCGATTTAATGTAGGCTATGGCTCTAGGACAAGTGAGAATCATCCGTATTGGTCCAACATCGGAATTTTACACAGCGCTCCTAAGTATAATGGCATGTTAATCAATCTCGTGAGGCTCTTGCAGCACAATTAGAAGTTCAATTTGTGTATGAGTGCGTTCGGACCTTCCAATTAAGTTGAGTCATCCAGCAGCCCGTCCACTATGACTTCCGCGGCCGCCGCGACACCCCGAACGAGCTGCGCGCCTACTTCCGCAAGCTGGGCTGGAACAAGGTCGTGGCCTTCCAGACCCGCAACCCGCTGCACCGCGCCCACCAGGAGCTGACCTTCCGCGCCGCGCGTGAAGCCCAGGCCAACCTGCTGATCCACCCGGTGGTCGGCATGACCAAACCCGGTGACGTCGATCACTTCACCCGTGGGGGAAAAACTATGTCATAATTTTAATTTGTCTAATTTTAATTAGTGCTTGTCTAATGACACCAACCTCTCAGATCCAAAAGACCTAGTGCAGAAAAAGATCAAATGCAGAATCATTAGAATCTGCTTATCATATAGTAGATTGTCATTCAGTAGCGCTAGTATTTAGTAGTAGTCTCTAGTAGCGTTTGTAGATGATGTTTGTCACGTCGTCATAATAGAAAGATAGATGACCTTGCTAAAGCTTTTACTGTATAAAAAGTAGAGTTAAGAGAAAGAGTTAAACTTTAGCGCAAAGAGCGAGGCGTTGAAGAGAGATCAGCCCCTTTCATATACGGAGTAATTTCTGCTCGTTTTATGTTTTAATGTCGCTCCTTATTTTCATTTAAAAAAAAACTTGTTTTTTTTATTTAATAAAAATAAAGAACCAATCAAGAAATTTGGTTCCCTAGGGGCGGATGATCAGCAGGGGGTGAAGTGGTTCAAGCCTTATAAGCAATTATATAAGGAAAAGGTTTGGTTAGCAATTTGGGGATTTACCCGCGCTCTCAAGTCACACAGAGGCTATATTCCTTGAAAATCATTTACAAAGTCATTGACATCAGACTAGGAGAAACCCAGAATTGTTCAAATAAGGATTAAAGTATAAAGTTTACATAAACGATTCGGGGAATTTTTGGAAGTTGATCAAAACAAAAGCTTTAAATAGATTCAGATCTATAGATGTATTACCTGATCTAGTCGTATCTATTTCATTAAAACCCAAAACATTACATTTTTTAGCATTTAGGGAAAGCCCAACATCACTGTAGTTTTTAAATATCTCCAAAAAACATTTTTCTAGCCCACTGATAGTCCTATTAATATTAAAAACGTCATCTGCATAACTTAATATCGACGAATCAGTACCTTTATATATACAACACGAAGGAAGTTGGCACTGAGTTAATGTTGCTCCTTACTTTCATTTAAAAAAACTTGTTTTTTTTAATATAATTTATGGACGTTTTTGAATTAATGCAAGTTTTGATCTTGACTCTCCGCACATAAATAATTAAAACAAAATTTGCATATTAATTAATTGCAATTAATCGGAAGATTTTGAAAAAAAAGGAGTGGGGGAGGAGGCCTAGTTCCCCTACAATTTTTTTATTATTTAAAAAGGCAACTAGAACCTGTAAAGAGAGAAAGTATTGCGAGAAGATTCATTCAAAAATTGGTACAACTGAATCAGACAAACGAAGACCTCTGTCATACTTATTTTTAAGTTCAAATGGGGTTGCGATGATTTTATTTACTTGGAACAGTAAATTTCTTTACCGATAAGGTCTTTCATCGATATTGTACACCATTTAGGTCTAATTCCACCCCTCTTCTAGATTACGCTCCCCCCCCCCCCCAACCCACTGCTCCACCCATATTGTGTCTCAAAGCTCTCATTTTAAATCCTGACCGGAGCTGGTGACACTGGGGGAAGTTTGGGGTGGGGAACCTAAAATCATGGAAAACGCTTAGATTAGAGGGATCGGGATGAAGCTTGGTGGGAAAAATAAGAGCAGAAGTCTTACATACGTGATTTACATAATTTGAACGGATCCGCTCTATTGGGGGGGGGGGCTAATTCTGAAAAATAAGAAAAAATGTTTTTAACTTGATTGCTGCCACTTTTCTTGATTTTCAATCCAATATATTTTCCTCCTTACAAAAGCCATGGGACAGTAAGATTCCTATATACGAGTTCCAGACAAGGAAGTTCTAATAATGTACTTCCTGTTTTGACCTGGCTCTATTTTAGGAGTTATGGGTTATTATATTTCGTTATATTGAACGTGGTCCTCTCTTACTAGAGTACTAACTACCACTGCAACCCAGAAAAAAGTTCGGAAGACGAGCAAGAGGCTTTAGGTGAGCTACTACCATCAAATATTAAATTGTTCGAGCAGACCATAGGCTATTTAATCATGCATAGTCCGTTTTTTCATTATCATCTTAAATCCTCTGATCTTCATATACTTTATTCTTTAAATTTTTAAACAAAATTATGCTATTTCAATGAATGTGCAATGTCTTCCGTTTTTTTTTTTTTTTTTTGTATTTAATTTTTTTTTAGCATGTCCAACCTCGCTTGGAATACTACTTTCTTGTGAAAGACAGGCTTGAATCAGGAAATCTTTGTTATACAGCCATGGTTAGAAACAACCCCCTATTTCTGTGAGAAAACTGGATGGACACAATGTCCATAAAAATAAATTCTACCCCGGCAAGAATCGTCTCGATCCAAAATCAATTTTGAGGGGTTTCAGGCTCTTTTTCAGTATTCATGTAAATTTGCTTTTAAATAATATTTTACTATCAAAACTACAGAATATAATTCCTCCTGTCACTTCTACAAGAAGTAGCAGCAAACCTTTTACCATTATCTTCTTTCTCCTGCAAAATAGACCAATAAACATTTTGAACATATCTTTTCCTTTCACACAAAAAAGCAACTCATCCAGACACTCCTGCTAGAAAAAGCAATTAGCTTTTTAACTTTATATTTTCCTTTCATCCAAAGCACAACTTCTCCTGCTAGAAAAAGCAGTAAACATTTTACCAATCAAAACATGCATTGATTCAAAAACGTTCAGAAATTAAATTAAAAAAAAAAACAAGTTTTTTTAAATAAAAGTTAGGAGCGACATTAAAACTTAAAACGAAAAGAAATTACTCCGTATATGAAGGGGGCTTTTCCTTCTCAACGCCCCGCTCTTTACTCTAAAGGTTTTTATTGTTTTAAAATGTAGAGTTAAGAGAAAGATTCAAACTTTAGCGTAAAGAGCGGGGCGTTGAGATTATTTATACTCATTAAAATAAAAATTTTTTGCTTTGTTAGGGTGTGTATGTGTGTGTGTGTGGTGTGGTGCGGGGGGGGGGGGGGGGGGGGGGGATTTAACAAGGTAATACGCGACTAAACCACACGCTTGAACGGCCTTAGTTACGTGGTGGTAACGAGATGTCCAGCACAGTATTTTCTACTAAATGCTGAAAATATTTCTACAGATTCAGAGTTATCACCTAAAAAGGACTGTAAGGTATTGAGGAGGGGTGACCCTTCATATATGGAATAATTTTTGTTCGTTTTTCAAATAATGTCGGTAAATCTGGCTTACCCTCTACGAAAAATAGCCCTCTCCTCATGGAAAACTCCTGCATGGAAATCCCATCCAACTTAAAGTAGACCCCCCCCCCCCCCCCCCCCCCCCCCCCACACACCCCCCCCCCCCCCCACCCCCCCCCCCCCCCCTCCCACCTTTCCCCCCGCCGGGAGCAGGCTGGGGGGCAGGCTCTGGAGGTTCGGGTTCATTGACAGTAGCATCGTTGGAGCATGCACCCCAACCTACTCCCAGCAGGCAGATCCCGCAGAGGGCGAGGAAGAGTCGGAAAGAAAGAGGATGAGGGGGCATGACGGTATTGATCGGTTTTAGCGGATCCGTTGGATGAGGCGTGTGAGGATTCGCCCCTCTGCGTCCAGCCGCACGAGATAGGTGCCGCCTGCTAACTTGCCAAACGACCTTTCCGATGGTGGCGTCCAAACAGAAAAACTGTCCTTGTTTTCCAAGCGTAAAGACGTGGCCTGCACTGACGGTTGGTGTGGCGCCCGGACCGCCTTCGTACAGATTGTCGATCAACTCACTCGGATAACTGTGCCGCGAAATCTCGACGCCGCTTTGGCTATCAAAGCAAAACACGGTTTCCGTTCCGTCGCGAAACCCCATCGTGTAGAGACGTCCATCCCATTACAAGAAGGGAGGTGGTTTGTGAGGGCGTTGTCTTTTCATAAAATGAATTTTTTTTTCTGTACCCTCCTCAACGCCCCACTCTTTACGCTAAAATTATTTACTGTTTTATAAAGTAAATTTCAAAGCTAGAGTCAAACTTCAGCGTAAAGAGCGGGGCGTTGAGGAGGGTACAGCCCCTTTCATACACGGAGTAATTTCTGTTTGTCTTAAGTTTTAATGTCGCTCCTTACTCCTTCATCGTATCTAAAATTACTAATAATACTACTAGAGCAACTGAAAGCCATCCAATTGATCAATCTTAGCGTTGTCCAGCCTCACCTGATCATACTCATTCAGTTGGTATGACCTTTGTTTTTAACAATAATTAGCAAAACTGTTCTTGCACTCGAAACCTAAACTTCCTGAAATCTAGTCATTTCACTAATATTATTTGAACATTTTAAGTGGAGGAGAGTTTTACTTTCACAGCAAAGCCAATTTTAATCAATATATAAACAGAAGTGAAAGGGATGAAACACAAAAATTTTACGTTAAGTTACATAGATACTACAAGAATTTTTAATTTTTTCCCATGCGTAGAAGTTTTACATGAAAAACTAAAACACTAATAATAATTTATAAGTCAGTTTCAAGTTGAGTCCTGTTTCTTGCGGTACAATTTCTCGCACCGTGACTCTGCCGTTGACAGCAATTTGTATGCCTCAGATACACCGACACATAATTAAAAGCCTTTAGGTTCAATCCATCTACACCAGGAAATTTGATTTAAGGCTACAAACAATTTTTTAACTTCTTCTACATTACATGGTACAAATTCAAACCCATTCTGCATGCTGCATGCACTCTATTCTGTATAACACTACCAATTTTCGAAAAATAATCACCCATGTAATTTGCTATTTCCAATCTAATTTATCATGAATAATTCTATTATTAGTCCTGGCAATTTGTTTGTAGAAGATACATTCAGGCTAGTTATTGGCAGTGGATAAAATCACAAAGTTTCTTTAATGTTTGAATATTTAGAATTTGAAATAATTTTGGATGATTTCATTTCTTCAAATTTAGATTGAATTTGCTCAGAAAGATAATTTGATAATTTCTGATCATATCCATCCTCATAATTTTTCTCAGGAGTTTCTACTCTTTCTATAACTTTTTCTACGATTCTTTCATTACTATAGAGCATAGGAGCTCCCTTTTTTTAACAACATGAATACGTCACTATGCGAATGAGGCATCAGAAGTTTTAGCATCAATAAGGATTTTACTTTAATTTGTTTACTCTGTAATTGTGTTTTATTTCTCTAATATGCATGTTTCTTATGATAATATTTTTTGGTTTTAATATAATCATTATAATTAACTCTCTTCCTTAATAGGAGGAACGTTTCCTTAATATTCCTTAATAACTAAAGAAAAAACTAATGTCGATAGTAATGTTTCCAAAAATGGTTTATGCAGCGCTAATATAGTGCTATAAAAGAAGTAACTGGCAGAACTAAAGTTTAAAGAACGATGAGTGCAATATTCTTTATAATATAAATTGTAGCTAGTAAAAAACGTTAATCCCCACTATTTGTTTATATTTTGTTTTAATTGAGAAAATAAACATTTATTTAACCGATGTTTGTTTATTCAGTAAAGGAAAGCGGAATTGTTTCTCTGAAACCTGTTGAAGAAGTTGTTCCGTTTGTGAAATTTGTTTGTAACGCTCATCGGCGTCTGGGCGGATGTCGATGTGGTAGACGAAGGTGATATTACTACCGACGTCTCACCCATCCCCTCCGAGGACAAAGCCCAACAAGATCATCATCATTGGTCGCTTGATGAGGAGAAGATGGTGTATCCATTCTACGGTGACGGCGTTTCAAAGGTTTCGAGGCTAAAAAGGCACACAGGAAATTGGCCGCGTTCTCAAGCCACAAGAAAGAGGGGAGGTTCTTATTTTAAATCCCGACCGGATCTGGTGACATTGGGTGGAGTTTAGGGTGGGAGAACCTAAAATCATAGGAAACGCTTAGATTGGAGGGATCGGGATGAAACGTGGTGAGAAAAATAAGCAGAAGTCTTAGATACATGATTTACATAATTGGAACGGATTCGCTCTATTGGAGGGGAACGAAGGAAAAGGCCCAATGGATGAAAGCGTATCAGTATGTATCAGCCTATCAGTAAATCCATGAGTGAAAGGCTGATAAAAATCAATCTAAATCTTATCCCAAGATAAAGAGTCTTGGTGGGAAGATTTTTTTTTTAATTTGGGTTGAATGGAGAGGATTTGAAGAATTTATTGTTGGTAATAAGGGATAGTTTTGATTTAGATGACAGAAGGAATTTTTGGGGAAAATCTAGCTTAAAAAAAAAGAAGGGAAAAAAACCCAAAAATTCAATTTTGTTTATGAAAAGTAGCTCCATGAGCAGTTGTGCAGTTCTTGGTAGTAGCTGGTACCAAATCAAAAAAAGAGATATATGGGTAAAGATCAGCAAAGAATAAGATACAAACAGTTAAAGAGGGTGCAGCTTTCCTTTGAACGTAGTAGTTGTCTTTGTGGATGAAGAGACTGTCAGACTGTTTGATTTTTACGGACAATCGGCATTACCTATGCTATTGTCAAAATAGTATTTTCACCTTAGTCCCTTTTGTCAGTAAGAAACCTCTTTCTACCACCCAAAGTTTGGTTCTGTAGCAGCTCACTTCTTACGCTGTTTTTTTTTTTTTTTTTATCAGCACTATTTGTATCTGGTAATCAGGACCACACATTTGTAGATTCACCCAAAACACTAATAGTTCAAAAACAAATTTTTAGACTTATGACACTGATATCTCTAACTCACAGAGTTTTCGTTTTGTATATAACTTTTATTTATACCGATAATACAGTTGAACAATAAATGCTCAAACAGCGAGGGCAGAATCAGAGCCGAACTAAATAATCTTAATTTGTCGCTTATATTCACTTAAACCTCTAAAAGCTTGATTTTTAAATGTCAAATATAGACAGCATGATGAATTTCAAATGTCAAGACTTGACTTTCAAGAAATGTCAATAATAAAGTAGCTCCAAGGAGCTTGTCTTTATTTTGTTTGTTTTTTTTTTTAATAAGAAACTCTTTTTAAAACCAATTATGTTTGAATTTTTAAGGGGTTGAAAACTATTGTGTTCAATCACTGAGAAAAAATAAATCAAAGAGTTGGTTCAGCCGCACTTTGGTCGTAAAAACCAACCAAGGGTTGCCACAACGCTTCATGTCGGTCACCATATTATTGTCAATCTGAGCTTTCGACAAAGAATTTTAAAGGAAAGCAGGTCGTCTGCAGATGGGGTGCAAGGATTTCGTAAAGAAATGTTTAAGGGAAACGGGATCTTTCTGGGAGGGTGTAAAGAGGGACACATTGAATAGATTGGGATGGAGGAGGAGCGTGCGTGGCTGTGTTTGCTTCAGGTGGCTTGGTGGTCAACGAGTTGTTAGTGATAGTGGTGGGGTAGTTAAAGTAGTAGCCTGCAACTGAAACAATAGTGTGAAAAGTAAGGAGGAACTGGCGCCTGAGAGTGGTGAAAACGTGGTGCCCCTGCCGCGGACATAGGGCAGTCGCGCCCCGGACCTGGTCCGGGGCCTCTTGGTGCGCGGGCGAGGTCCCGGATCAGGTCCGGGACGGGGGCGCCTGGCCCGAAGCCTCCGGCCTCAGATACCGAGGAAGGGTTGCGCCAGGCGTGGCAGCCAGCCGCGGAATTTTAACGGCGCGTCGGTGACGGCGAGGCAGATGCAGGGGAGGGGGGGCGGGCGGGGGGGGGGGGTACCGGAAATCTTGGAAAATACTTAAAGCGGAAAGATTAGGATGAAACTTGGTGGGAAGAATAAAAACATGTCCAAGATAGGTGACTGACATAACCGGACCGGATCTACTCTCTTTGGTGGAGTTGGGGGGGGGGGGGGGGAAATCGGAAAAATTAAAAAAAAAAAAAAAAGGGAGGGGGGGGGGGGGGGGAAAAGGTGAGGTCCTGATTCTCCAATAATTTATTGTTCAATTTGCAAGATGTCGCCTACGTCTTTTTATTCATTTCTATAATCAAAGGGTAAATCAGAAAAGAGAAAAAAAAGGTATTTTTCACCAAGCTGTTCCACACTAGATTTAATATAAAAAAGAATAAGTTTTATCAAATGAAAATAAAGAATGAAAAGAAATGAAAATAAATTAAAACTTGAAACAAAAAGAGGTTATTCTCTATAAGAGGGGGCTTGCGGCGTTTGGTGCGTCGAATTCGCTGCAGCACGAGTCCGGTCTGTTTGCCGTCACGATCATGGGCATCGCGCTCGCGAATCAGAAGCGGGTCGACATCTCACACATCGTCGAGTTCAAGGAGAACCTCGGCGTCCTGATGATATCGCTGCTCTTCGTCATGCTAGCGTCGCGCCTGCAGGTCGATTCCTTGAGATTCGTCAGCCCGAAGACGCTGTGTTTTCTCGGGATCTTGATCCTTGTTGACCGGAACCAGCCACCGGAACTTGTCCATCCTTACCTGGACAAGGCTGTGGACCTTTATGAAGAGTGGGGCGCTCTTGCCAAGGTAGAAGACCTACGAGCCCGCTATGGATCTTTTCTGTCCACAGGAGAAGATGATGACAGAGATTGAAACTGATCGGATGCACTCCGGAACATTCCCTTGCAAAATGAAGAAGAAAGTTGCAACAGACTGGACCCGTTCCGCACTTTTTTTTTTTCAAAAATGTCATTGCAAAACTGGAAAAACAAGGAAAGAAGTGAAGATAAAGGCCCTCCCCCAGAAAAATATTTAAACTGGAAATCTTGGAAAACAAGATTTCCAGTTTACATATTTTTCATATTGATACTGGTTAATTAGTCCATGTTGTCTTTGGTTAGTTTGAATTTTTTCTTTGCGGTTTATCGTTTTTGTTTTTGTTTTTTTATAATACTCGTATTTTGTGTTAATTTTTTTCTTTGGAGGAGGGAATTTTTTACGGGGGGTCATTTTTGGGATAAGGGAAGTTTACTTGGGGAAACAGTAGGCTCTACGACAAGTATGGTTCAATCCCGCTTTCCAAAGCTATGAGAGAAAGATTGAGATGGCTTTGGCGCGTTCTATGGACGAAAGATGGCAGGTTGCCGAAGATTCTCCTTTTCGGCCAATCATCTAGGGGTAAACGGAAAACAAGTCATTTGCGCAGACACTATTTCTTGCAAGATTCGGTCAACCATGAATTGCTTTTAGTTGTAACGTCTTATTTTTTTGTTATAGTTCATTGTCTAGCTTTGTTATGGTTACTTTTCATTTATTATTTTTATAATTATTTATCTGTTCCTAGAGCTCAGTTTCGCCTTTTTTTTTCTTTTTTTTTCACAGTGAGAACTATGAAAGTGTTTATTAGATATAAATATGAGTGATTTATCAATGAGTACCCTGACTGTCTAAAAAATTTTGACTGGGTGCCTTTTGAAAATGAGTATGCTTGAGAGAAGGGTTGCTTGCCCTCTAATCTCTTTTTACTCTTAACAAGGGCACCAGAAACTCGCACTGTAATTGGAGTTCAAGGGGGAGGACTTCCCTCCTAATATATGTAGTAAGTAATAAGTAACTAATAAGAAGGGCACAATCCTTTTTCAAAATCCAATCGAATAAGCCTTTTTCGAAGTTTCGTTCGCCTATTGGCAGTTCGCCTACGCGCTCAGTAGGCCAGCCCCCGCGCGGTAACGGGCCAGACCGTCTCCACTCTGCCGTCCCGCACGCCGACATACCAATCGTGCACGTTGCAGGTCGGGTCGCAATGGCCCGGCACCAGCCGCAGCTTCTCGTTGATCGCGAGCACGCCCTTCGGGTCGGCAACGACGCCATGCTCGTCCGAGCATTTGACGTATTCGACATCCGCGCGCCCGTGTGTCCAAGGGGGTGATGAAACTTTCCCTGGGGGTAAGTTTCGAAAGAAGATGGTGGTTGAAATGGAGCTTATTTGTAACAAAAGAAGAATACAATAGCCCTACTTGACATTTGATGTGAACTTTGAGTTTTTGTTTGTGATCTACTGAGGAACCAATGGGAAGATAAAGATACGAAATGTCATCAGCTGGCTGGATTCTTCTGTTCCCAAGTAGAATATTGGCTGGTGGATGGTCAAAAAATTCAAAAATGAAATGACCTTGCACATTGGCACGCTTGTACGTTGTTCATCAGTAACTGAGTGAACTGATGAGAGTGATGTAAATGGAACAAAACATTAACTCTCTTGCTAGTGTGCTATAAGTTTATATTATCTGAGAGCCTAGAGAACAGTAACACTATGACTTGCCGAACTAACAAACGTAGTAGCTGTTATGAGAATCTGAAAAAAATTTATCAATCCAAATTAATAAGCCACATGACAACAGAAGGCACGCCGTTTCTGCACAAGCCTGAAGGTGCTCCACACCGCTCAATTGTCGGATCTCGATCAGCATTTCACTAAGTAGCTCGAGCTGCTCGTCTCGCTTCTCGGTTTTCTGGAGTAGGTCTGCCAAGAGATGGATTTTGACATCGCTATCGAGTACGGGAAGAATGCGACGCACTTGACGCCTTGGCATCTGCGAAAGTGCGTCGCCAAACTGGCGGCCTGCTTGTTTCTTGTAAAGCACGCTAAAGGTGTGTGCTTTCTACAATTTTTGAAGCGTTTTCTGGGCCCCATTTGTTAGCTTTGTTGCCTTTTTGGAGTGTTTTTAGTACATCAGATAAAAGAGCTTGGTGATCAATTTTCTTTCGGTACGCTGAGTTCCTACTGGGCGTACCTCTGTGGGCCAGAAACCGGCTTGTGGTTTCTATCTATGGAGTTGTTGCTCCGTATGTTTTGGTTTGTTCTCGAGCTTTACACAGTGTAAACTGGAGTGAGTAGCGCATAATATACAAGTACCAAAATTCCTTCCCCCTACGGAAATAAAAAAAAAAAAAATCAAATAAAATCCTTAAATTTGGAAAGCCTTATTTTCCACATGGAGTATTTTACGGGGGGAGGGGGTATTTACCGGGAGGGTAGTATGCCTAGAACCAATATATAGACATAATAAAATTTCACGCATGCCTATCAAGCATCGACCGTCCGGGATAACGAGACACAAATGACGACCAGGGACACAACAACAACGGGGACACAGGGGGGCACAGGGGGATATATAAATGACGACGGTGACACAGGGAATGTTGGGGTGGCGGCGACACCCCAACACCTAATTGGAGGGGGCGCTTCGCGCTCCCCCCTGTCACCCCCCGCCAGTAAGGCGTTACGCTCCCTATTAGTTACGCATGACAATTCGGCGCGCTCTAACGTTGTAGTTGTGTCCCTGTGTCCCGGTCGTCAATTATATTCCCTGTGTCTCGGTCGTCATTTGTATCCCGGTGTTCCCGTCTGTATATACATTCGTTTTTTTAGTTTTGTTTTTCTCCTTTATTTTTCATTTTTTTTCCTTTTTTATTTTTTTTTAGTTTTTTAGCTTTTTTTGTTTTTTTTATTAGTTTTTAGTTTTTTTTTCTTTTTAGTTTTTTTGTAGTTTTTACCTTTTTCGGAGGGCCCCTTTTCCCCAAATGTATGTGATCCAAATTTTTAGACATCCATTTTGTTCAAAATAGTTTAAAGATCAAATAACAAAAGCTGAGGGGTCAACATAGCCCGGGGGAAGTGTCGTAAGTTATGCCTCCCGGAGGAAGGGGGCAGATAAGGTTTTTGTAAGGGGTTATCGTATAAACATCAGAGGTGGCTTATTTGATTGCAAATTGATATCTCTATTTACCTTTTTAAGCAGTAAGATAATATTTATGTTAGCTAATCTGGTACTTGTGTATTATTCAGAACACACTCAATAAGTGAAGTTAGGTTCTTTCGTGAAAAAAACTACGATGCAGGTACATTTTAATCAAATATTTATATATAGAGGTGGTTAAGTTAAGTTAAGTATTTGATATAATGCACCCCCACCCCCTAATTTGCAAATATATAGCCCAAACTTTTGATAAAGCTAATGAAATAAAACAAAATTGAGCGCGCCAGACGGGTGGTCTCGCCCCCCGAGGTGACGTCGACCCGAGCGATCGCCTCGGCGTCGAAGTAATAGGTAAGATATTTTTTTGGGGGGAGGGGGATTTTGAAAGTATGCAGGGCCGAGTAGCCCACTGCGTATGTGTTTTTTTGATAAAGTCAATTCATTCAATGATATCTCTGAGATTGAAAGAAAAAAACTGATTAGAAAAAATCGATACACATATACTTTTTACAGCGATGGGGATATTGAGAGACTTTGGCATTTTAAGAACAACATCATAGGATGGCTGGGGATTGACTGATACAGGATTGATGGGGCCTGGGACACTACTTGCCAAAGGGCAGCAGAGGCTCTGTGCTTTAGCTGTAGACATAAAGTTCTTAAATTCTAGACATAAATTATTTAAATGCGGGTTAATGTAGTGATTACCTCGCCAGAAATTGTGGGGACTTCGTCTGGTTTGTATATAAAATTTTCTTCCCACTTGACAAGTTCCTCCATGGAAAGATCCTCCCACGTAGGCCCCCCTCAACTTCTCCTCCCCCCAAACCCAAAAAATCCCCCTGAAAACGTCAGTACACTTCCCAATAACTAGTAGGCTGCTATATGTAAGCACTGGTCAAAGTTAGTAACTTGCAGCCCCTCCCACGATGACTTTGGGGGAGTAAGTCGTCTCGAAAGACATAGTTAGACATAGTATAGTCTGCTGACCGACGCCACCAAGGGGGTGCTTGGATACAGCAGCCGTGGCGAGGTCGCCGCGGAAATGGCCGCGGTCGAGGCTGGTCGCGCCGACAAGACGAAGCGGATCGCCGAACTTCCCGTCGGGCGGATCGCCGAGGACCGGGAACTCTATCAGTTCGCGGTATCCGCCGGGCGCTCGGCGTTCAAGGTCCACTGCTCGCAGTGCCACGGGTCCGGCGCGGCGGGATCCCCGGGTGCTATAGTTGATCCTATGAGGTCTACAACAACTGTAATTGGCAACATTTTTGTATCCACTTCCCTGGGAATCCACCTGTCCTCCAAAATAATATCTTCTGACCTGTCAGATCATTTTCCAATCTATCTCTTCCTACCCTTTCTACCAGCTCCTCAACCCTCTAGAACTAATACCCCTAGAACTAATAGGTATAATAGAATAGATAATACTATGAATATGAACCGGTTCACGGATCGAAAGTGAGTAACATACAATCTTAAAATGTAAGAAATATACTTTAGCATTATTTAAAATGAAGATTAAATAAGACATAATATGAACTCTGGAAATCCAGTTATTTCTCTCTAATAGCGCTGAATTCCACGCTATGACATAAATTTTAAAGCTAGTCTGTAGTCTTAATTAGAAAAAAAAACTAATTTTTTTAATTGGAAGTAAGGAGCAACACTAAAACTTAAAACGAACAGAAATTGCCCCACCGTCGAGGCGATCGTCGCCACGGCCGCCGGACATCCGGTCAGCACCCGAGCGAGCGGTGAGGGGGACGGCGCCATTGCCGGCGCGCCGCCGGTCGTCGCCCGCGCCACCAACGAGACGGTCGGAACCGCCGCCACCATTGAGCACATCGTCTCCGGCACCGCCGTTCAGACGATCGCTGCCCGATCCGCCGTCGAGGCGATCATCTCCGCGGCCGCCGAACATCCGGTCGGACGCCGGGAAGGTTGAACATAAGCCGCGTTCCAGTGTTTTGGGCCCAGCGCGCGAAGCGTTGTTGGCGGGTGAAAGGTACCGGCACCCACTTCCATGTCATAGGGCTGCAACACCACGCAGCCCCGCTCTGCCCAGTAATTGTGCAGGGTTAAAATCAGCCCCTGAAAGGAGCGGGTCGGGTGCATGTGGTCAGCAAGTTTTGCAGCAGCTTCAGTCATGCCCGCTGTTTAGGACGTACACTTAAAACCAGTGGGTATACTATATCTGATACTCCTTATTTTTTCATTGATATTTCTAGTTCTGAGTTTGAAAATATAAATCGAAATACCGTAGGTGTTGGTGTAGGTAGTACTGGTCGTAATGTTGGAGGCGGTATCTCTATTGGAATACCTGTTGGGCAATCAAAACTGAATAGGCAAATTGTTTTTGAATTTATTGATGAAAATGGAAAAGGTTTATTTTGGCAAGCTGACGTTTGAACTATTTTTAACAAAATGGCATAATAATCTCATAATTTTTATCGGATGGGTTTGGGGGAAAAGAGTGTCGAGGGGGGGGGGGGTAATTGTCCTTCAATCTCTTTTGACTCTTTAAAACTGAGCTAGAACTTTAAAGTTTCAATCAAATGAGCCCTCCCTCAAGTTTATATAAACATCTCTTCTATAAGAATTGGTTTGTCTGGTCAGTTTGGTTTGACTTTTTGTGGTTTTTGCCTTTTTTTAGTTTTTTCAGTTTTTTTTTTTATTTTTTTTTTGTTTTTTCCTTTTATTTTGGTTATTTTTTAGTTTTTTTCTTTTTTTTTTATTTTTTTTTGGTTTTTTTTTTTTTTGGTTTTTTTCCTTTTTTTTGTTTTTTTGCTTTTTTTTTTTTTTTATTAGTTTTTTGTTTTTTTTGTTGTTTTTGCCTTTTTTTAGTTTTTTTAGTTTTTTAGCTTTTTTATTAGAAATTTAATTTCGTTGAGAACTTTAAATTTTATTTAGTGAAAACTTTTTCACCCAAATAGAATTGTTGATATAAAGAAGCGAGTGACTAGAAAGAGTGGTAAAATCAGAGAAGTAATAGAAATATAAACGCAGATTGAGATTCAAGTCCCAATAGATACTAGCGATGTCATGAAGAAGAAAAAAAAGATTATTTTCTTTATTTCATTTGCAGGGACGTATCACACAGATTTGTGCAGTAGAGAGATTATTCCTCTGATGAAGAATATGTTATTGCTCTTATGGGTCTGATACGTCTCTAGTGTGTGAAGTGACTTGGAGTCTTATAGCATATCAGAGAGAGAAATATCTCAAGCTATGCAGTGAAGCTTTCGTTTAATCAATCCATGTTTCTGCTTTCGAGTGGAAAGCTCTCTTCTAGAAAGCAAGCAGGCAGGCACCAGTTTCAAATTGAATATGGAGTAAAATCCATCCCTATTTTTATGATTATTCTATTTGTATATGTAACACTTGGTGGCCAATTTAAAGCAACAATATTAACAATAAGGGAAGCAAGGTGGGGGGAGGGGTGTTGATTTGCCCCTAAACAAGTCATGGAAGAATATTCCGAGCATATTTTCGTTAGGTAGTCGAACAAACTTTTTAGTTTTAACGAGAGAAAGCCCTAACTTTGATTATCTACAGAAAACCAGTTTTAGGTGGTAAATTTGGTGAATGGATAACCGATCAATCAATCACAGAAACGTCATTGGTGATAAACGTAAGAGGAGAACAAATTAAATACTCATTACCTATTCTGATCAGAGTCAAATATTAAAAGACCCTGCACTAAGGAAAGCTCCATCATTAAGTAACAAATTTTAACTTACCTTTCATTATGTAAGTAATTTTAATCACATATAGCTTTCAAGCTTTGTCATATCTCTAAGACGGCAGTAATTACTCATATACGGAGTAATTTCTGTTCGTTTTAAGGTTTAATGTCGCTCCTTACTTTCATTTAAAAAACTTTCTTTTTAATTTAATTTCTGAACGTTTTTGAATCAATGCATGTTTTGATTTTGGCTCTCCGCAGAGGAACAATTAAAACGAAATTTGTATATTTATTTTTTTTGGCTGAATAGCTTTCTCATAATTTTTATCAAATGATTTTGAGAAAAAAAGAGCGGGGGAGGAAGCCAGTCCCCTTCAAATGAGATACAGCTGACAAAACCATTTGTTAATATATCAATTCGATTACGAATGTCGTCCTCATGACCAGTATCCCATGTCCAATTGTAATATGAACTTGTTAATAATACCTTCAAATTTCAAATGAAAAAGTGGTTTCCAGGGTACAATTCTTGATTCAAACTTCTTCCTAGCATGTAACATTAAACATTTCCTCCCTCCAACTGTTGAATAATTACGCTGATGTTGATTATCAAACCTTTAATAAAATTTTCTTGTTGAGATGTTTTGTCAACTACCCAAAAATATAATAAATAGATGATAAAATGTTTTCTTTTGATGCAGCAAGGTATAAAAATTACACGTTGAAAAACCTTTTTTTGAGATATAGTTTTTAAACAAAATACTCAATCTTGCCAGGGTAACACAAATAAGGTATTAATATACCTGTATTTCTTCTGGATCATCCATCTCCAAATCTTATTGGGTTGGAGGAGGAGTGTATGCAAATGTGTTGGCCTCAGGCGGCTTGGTGCTGCGGTGAGTTATTATTATTGTTATTATTATTATTAGTAGTAGTAGTAGTAGTAAATACAACTTTTATGCTAAAATGACTGTCCATACTCAACCCTACCCTATTCAATATGGAATTTGTTTATAATTGTTGATTTTTTTTATTGTTAGAGCCTTACATATATTGTAAATCATATCATAATATATACCAATTCAGGGTAGGCCTATATATTTGCACGTTAGTGAGGGGGGGGGGTAAATTTAAACTTATCTTGGTAAATTTATGACAGTTCATATTAGTGACTTACCAATAAAGTGAACATACCACCTGATGGTTTTGTTATGAATATGATAATTCCTTCTACTGCAAATTCAAATTTAAGCACTTCTTAGTCTAAACTAACCTTATTATAAATAATTTTAGCACTTAGAAAATGTAGCAAATAGGTAAAAACTTTAAGAAATAATCTGTATTTTTCCCATGGTGGTTGTAACGAACTTGTGGTGACGTCATGACATCAAGAAGAGGCTCCCGTCTGCGTTTAAAAGAAAGGTGACAATGAGAATCCATATATAGAAGCCTGCCGCATGCCGAATGCCGGGGCCTGGCGATGAAGCTGCCGGGCTCATATATATATACATATGTGTATTTAAAAGCCAGTGATCATTTACAAAAAATTCTGAGATAATTAAAAACATTGCAATTGGGAATGAAACACAGATATTTTTTTTAGAGAAAAAGAGGAGGCAAGTATTAAAAATTTTTTTTTTCAGATAATTGTTCTTCTATTTTGTTTCATATGTGCTCATGAAACGATGTTGAGTAGTATTTTGTGTGCTACTATGACCCTTTTTTAATCTAAACACCTTGATCACAGTGGAGCTGAAGAAATTGAAAGATACACATTTTTGATTGGCACTTAAAGAACCGGTTTGGTTTTTGGCTAGGGGTGGGTTGTCAGTATCCTCATCGTATTTTAGCATCTCTTCTTCTGGATAATAATTCTAAGAGTAAAGGAATTTATATTTGTGCTTTAGACCTTTCCAAAGCAATTGACAGTGCAATTCATTCCCAGGATTAAACTGTCAATTTAATCCCTTTATAATTCAGGTGATAATTTTTCACTTATTCTGCTTCAGCAGTATTGGAGGGGCTGTTCCCTTCCCAAAGGCCCGCTCTTTACGCTAAGATTTTTTACTGTTTTAAAAAGTAGAGTTAAGAGAAAGATTCAAACTTTAGCGTAAAGAGCGGGGCGTTGAGAAGGGAACAGCCTCTTTCATACACGGAGTACTTTCTGTTCATTTCAAGTTTTAATGCCGCTCCTTACTTTCAGTTAAAAAACCTGTTTTTTTTATTTAATTTTTGAACGATTTTAAATTAATACTACAATATTAATTCCTGTCTGAGAAAATTGGTTGCCTCCCTCTTATCAAATAGATTATAGGTAGTCAAATATTTGAATCATCGTTCCGGTTCCCTCTCTGTATACAATAGAGTACCTCAAGGTACTCTCCTAGGTCCCCTCATTTTTCACTTATGATTAATAGACTTGCTAATGAATGTCCTGACAGATGGGATTTATGGATTATCTAGTAGTTGCTGAAACGTCCTATAGAAATTAACAAAACCCGTTTTGGAATTTCTCGGTTAACTTTTTCCGACTAATTCCCGCGAAGCCCTTATGAGACACAGGATTTTCGATGTCAGAACTGGAAGATAATGATCTCTAAGTTGTTTACCTCTGGAATTAGAAAGGTTTTGTTTTGCTGCTTGTTTATACTATTGATTAGGCTACAAATAAGAGTTTTAATTTTTTCTTTAAAATTATCAGAAATTGTGCTAGCTTTAGAGGAACTGTAAACAAGATGTAGCCATTCTTTGGAATTTACATCTTAATACTCTTAGGCTTAGTGGTGATTGTACTTATAATAGAAGCAGTAGTGGCAACAGGTCCTCCTTCCCGGGAGGAGAATTATCAGCAGGGGGAATTTTCTAGAGAAATATTTTTAATGCTTTTAAGTTTAAACATACTATAATTATAAATAAGCAGAGGAAAATTTCCATAGGGATTTTCAAAGTGTGAATTTCCACACCGAATTTATCAAAAGTTTTACATTCAGAGATAATAGAAAATTGGATCTTTTCTCAAGAATAAAAAAAGGGGTAAAATAATATAATAAATTATCACTAGCTGTATTACAACTTTACCAGAGAATTATTTATCTTTCTTATTTTGAACTTTTTGTCGATTTTCAACAAGTTTCCCAATCAGTTTAAAAGTTTGTCAATTGTTCAATAAAGTTTTTCTCGTGAGATCGAACTGACCCTCATCCTAGCCCCCTTGGAGTTCGGCACGACGTTCACGCGCGTCGTCGAGATTCCCACTCACACCGAGCCCCTGAAGAGCCGGGAATCCTCCCGGGCGGCCTCGAGCCGGAGGAGGCTGTGATGCGAACCCGGATCCAGGTTCGATCTCCCATCTCTCGAGGCTCCTTCTATCGGCCCTCGTCCCCGTTCGCGGGTCGGTCGGGCTTCAGTCTGATGGTGGTGCTCATCGCCATGGCGGTTCTGGCAGTTATTACGAAAACTGTTACTACGTAGGAAAAATTGAGGAAAGATTGAGCATACTACCTTAAAAAAAAGCAGGAAAAGCAACAATCGGAAAATTTCACACGCCTGGTATTAATGTTAATGCAACAATAGTCTGATTAGAAACGGACACAGGGTTAAGAGATTTCGGGTGTTGCTAACTGAAATGCACAGTTATCTCTAAGAAAAAAAATAACAGTATTTGGAAAACGATGTCTTTAGTGCTATCAATAACTTTGGCTATGGTTTTAAGTCACAAGAAGACCAGCTTCCATGTTGAACGGATGCAGTTGGTATCAACAACAAGATTTTCATTGCTGCACCGAGATATCTACACTGAATTATTCATATTGTAGCCTACAGTGAGCATCTCACGACTGGGTTACACTGTTCTTTGCAGTTACCAGGTAATTTTATTTAGTTCGGCATACCGTCAGCAAGGTTTTCAGTTTCACTAAGATTTATGCTTGCATCAATAGAACCCATTGTTTATGCTGAGTTTACATATGCAAAATTCATTCAATTAAAATTTCCTCATCACTTGCTAATAGCATATGAAAATTCGCGTAATGCTAGTCATTGGTTTCAAAAAACCAAAAGACCAATGACGTTTCAAAAATGGGGTTTCAAAAGACCAATGGCTGTCGGATGAAACGTGGGACTATATTGAAAAACGCAAGCAGACTATTTCAATAGCAACAGTTTCAACCTTACCTTCAATCCCTAAAGACAAATTTTACCTTACTTTAAATTTTACATCATCCTTGATTACAAACGCTAAACCTCCCTCTCCCATCGCTGACCATCGCTCACACTTATTTCTTAGAAATAAGTGTGTAACCTGGAAAATTAAATAACGAAGCAGGACACTGTTCACCAATAAATGATTCACAAATACCTATCACTTCCAAATCACTGTCTTACCTATTCGTCCTTGTTCTCGCTTTTCAACGGCTTTAGACTAATAATAATAATAAATAAAAACGCTGTCTGTCAGAAATTATATTATTCGCAAGACTTCTTGCTAGAATCTAATCCGTAGCTTCAATTAACCGAAATAAGGGATGGGGGAATTATATATTTTTTACAAAATTGGTGGGGGGTGGTGATTTTATCATTTTTTTCAATAAAACTGTAAAAATATTTTTTTTTTGGAAAAAAATATAAATACAGAATAGAATGTATAGGTTAATTGCCCATCGTAAATGCAAAAAAAAAAAAACACCAATAGAGTAATTATTGAAAAAAATAATAAAGGAAAAAACAGAAAACCTCTGCAATCAGTCTTACAAAATAAATGAAAATAACAATACAGTCAGTAAAGAACAGTTTCAAATGTGTTCGCACCAATAAACTGCTTCCAGCACCTCTTCTCTCTTTTGCACCGTGATTCACTTATGTTGATTTTTGGGGAGGGTTCAGGGGGGCCAGTTTTTTTTTTGGGGGGGGGGGGAATTCAGGGAACACTGCTATCATTAATATCACCCTCTTGGATGCATAATTTAACGGAGTAAAAATTTTTATTATTGCATAAGCAAACGATTAAAACACGAAACAAAGTAAAAAAGAGACTACAGAGTTGAAACGGAAGGACAAGCAAAAGAAAATGTTAAGGGCGGTTAGAGGCTTAATTTCTTTTCTTAGTTTATTAGCTTCCTCCATTTTACCATTTCTGAAAGGATTCAATTTTTTCTAATTAGGCTTTTATGGGTTGATTAATGAATGGTTTGTCACTGGAGCACTTTTTGAATTTTTTTTTCTGAATTAGATCTGAACTAGAACGAAATTAGATATTTATCGGTTAGGTTTTTTTGAAAGGTAGTGATTTTTTTCATCAAGATCATGCAAATTATCAGTCCTTAATCAATTCTTAAGATGGTGGCTATAAGAGAGTGAGAACTCCGGAGATGAGATCACTCAAAGAAAATACCTACATAATAATAATACTTGATGACATGCGACAATTTCTTGCTATTGTATGTGGTAACACGTTACCCAGTAATAAAACCTATCGCCAGCTTTTGAGTCTTAGCACTGAACGGAAGGTAAAAATAAGACAGACACACTCTTTTACTAATATCATAAACCATGTCTTGTCTGTGAACACACATGGGTTGCTATGTAAAAACAATGCACACATAGATTTTTACGTAATTTCTTAAGAGATTTTTTTTTTTACTTTCAAGCTGTTTTCCTCGGGGAACCATTAAATTCTAAAGATTTTTTTATTAGGATTGGAAGGGGTATTTCCATATAGTGGAACTGCACCATATACAGCTGGACAGGAAATCTTTTTCAAATATTATGATTTAGAAATCTAAGAAAGAGCCAATTCAAATTTACCTGCAAACTGGATCATTTTCATTCCTTAATGAAACTTCATATAACTTATCTTTCATATTGATACACCAGAGCGAACTAGTTGACAACCATGGTTTTTTTGGTACCTTCTTTCTTGACCATATTCAATCCTCAATACACATTTTAATCAAAATCAGTGTATTATAAAATCTTTGAAAGCTTATATTAATATCATCTGTATTTTCAACAAAATTATTCAAATCATTATCTCTTAATACAAAATCTTTTAGCTCTTCAAATAAACGAAAGTGATATGGGCTAGTGTTTCGGAAAAGGAGGTTAGCTCTCTGGAATTAGGGCAATAATGGCTTCAATAAAACAATATATACCATATTTCGTTCAATGAGGTACATTTCACCGAGCATTTAGGTTGTGTAGCAACGTTCCTTTTCCTTCGATAATTGAAAGTTTGCTGACAGCTCAGAATACTGCTTGAGTATGTTAACCGGGACCACAGGCCAGTTATCGTGGCCTGCTGACGATGGCCGCCTTGCAGTCGGTGCGACTGGACATCGATGATCTGGCAACCCGGGGCGAGGCGTCGGTACCCAAGGCCCTTCAGGCGCTATGTGCCAACGAAACGGACGCGGTTGCCTTGATGAGCGCCCATCCGAATGCCGCGCTTAACCAGGCGCACGGGCTTTGCCCCATGGATGTCATGAGTTTCGATGACGATACCGTCTTTAAAAGGTCGTTAAATTGGTAGCTTTTTATGTTTTGTCCTCAAGGCATATTTTCTGCTAGTCAAAAATAGTGTCAGAATGCAACTCGTTTTTGTGTAATGCCTGACATCATTCCGATACTATCATGTATCATTTTTAGTCTTGAAATGCATATGTATGTGAAGTCATTCAAATGAACAGTATTTTTCTCTTGAAATAAAGGTTCTAAAGTATAGTCATCTGAAGCGTGCATGTCTTTGGCCTAATTTTGCGATTTCAAACTTGTGAAATCAATCCTCGTAAGGTATATATATAAGCATTTGTTGGAGGAAGGGGGTTGTAAATAAAAGATTTAAGGCTAAATGTACCTTCTTTGGCAATGCTAAAAAAAAGTCTAAGAAAGGAGACTCTAGGTGAGTGAAGTCAAATAGGAAATGCATAAAATGCACAAATTTTAATAGAATAAACAAGGCATATTTTAGCGGAAGCAATCAGGTTTCACATGTCGATCAGATGCCCAATGTGTATAAACAGTGTGGACATGTGTAGAACGTTTTTCACTGTCGAATCTCACACACCTAAATATAAACTAATTTACGAACAATAGGAATGTTCGTTCGACTTATAGTGAGAAAGAGAAGGGAGTAATCGAGTCACATGAAGATAAATCACATCTGCTTGGATTGGATTTTTTAAATTGTTGACTGTTCTTACGAAAAATCATCCAGCCCCCCCCCCTACAGCTCTCAGGGCAAGGGTTGTAAGTTATGCCCCAGGGGCATATAAGGTTTTTATAGAAAGGGTGGTTGTATGTACTTCGGAAGTGCATCATTAAATTGGTAATCTGAATTTCTAGGACCTTTTTCAGGAGTCAAGTGACCAGAAGGCAGTTACCCCCCCCCCCCCCCCCCCCCCCCCAATTTGTTTTTCCCCCAATAAAACCAATTAAATGTTTTTTGACCGTGCTTTGTATGCAGACCCGCTATACTTTACCCCCCCACCCCTCTAATGTGCCAAAGTATAGCCTAAATATTTCAAAATTAACGAAGAGATTAACGAAGAAACCTGTTTGTTTTCGAGTTTTACAGTTTGTGTTGTGTTTTATAGTTTTATAAAAAAAAAACTTTAGCGCAAAGAGCGATTTCTTGAGAAGGAACCAACCCCATCCATGTAGGTGATAATTTCTGGTCGTTTTAAGGTTGTTAGAAAAACTTGTAAACAGTTTTTTTGCTAGTACTTTGTCAACTTCTTCGTAATATCGGTAATCTTACGGCAAAGCACAGATCTTAAAACTTTTAAGAGAATTCGATTCCTTAAAAATCATTTTCCGAGCCTCAACGTCGGTCGACCTTCGGCCCATCAGTGAATTTTCCAGGAAGACGAGTTACCATTGAAAGCTATTAAAAATTGTTGGCTTGGCAAGACAGTGAAAATGTAGGGAGGTTGGGGGGGGATTGGATTTCGGAAATTTTGAGAAGTAGGTGTTACTTAACTATAAAATAATATTGGAAAATTCGTCCGGGTAGGTATGAGGTATCGTGATGTTTTCTTAAATAATTAGTTTTATGTCTTTTCAGTCTATGTTTGTTGCTGTATTTTTTACACTTGTTTTGTGAATAGCCCAATTGGGCTTTTCGTGTGAATACAACTATCTATCTATTCCTAGGATATGAATAGGGTTCCTCCCTCCCTCCCCAGACGTAAAACCACCTCACAAAGACCCGAGGGATCTCCTACATCTCTTCATCTCGGCCGTCTTCAGCAAAGAAAATATAAAAAACAATAAAACACTTACAATAAAAATTCTCAGTTAAAAATCCATTTTTTATTTTAAAATAGCCTTGAAAAAATGGATTTTTAACATAACCTTGATCCATCAAAAAATGTATTTTTAACTGAGAACTTTTACTAAGAAAAAAACGAAGAAGAAAAAAAAAAAAATCAGAAGCGCGAAGTCTTTCTGAAAAAGCCTCATTGAAATCACGGCTCAAATAAGATTTTTTTTTTGCAAAATTATCATTTTCTTTTTTGCTGTGGATAGCTTCGTTTTTTTTTCCGTGTCCTTATTCTCCCGTACTGTCAAATAAAGACGGTTCAGAAACTTACATATCTTTACGACATTATTACGTATTATTTCTCCTTATAAATGTTTGGTTGTTATGCCAACATGGATCGATGTCAAGTCCTAAGCTATTACGGATACGGGGTTGTCGGCAATGGCAATTCTAGTGGTGGACTTTTGTTTCGATTTGACGCTACTTTCAAGGGTTTTCAGGCTATTTTGAAATTCGCATAAATTAGTTTTCAAAAATAACTTTTACTATTAATACTAATAGGAATTTTTCTCACTAGCCGGTTTTTTTGTTGTTTTTTTTACGTGCTAATTGTAAAGAAGATGTTGTCTAATGTGTCGCATGTGCTCCCGAAGAATCAATAGATTATTTCTATATCCGTAGCTAACACTACTTTAATCATCGATCATGATGATTGAATTCTCTGGCGAGCCTGTGCATGTAGTTTCAGTTTTGAGTGATTTTTTTTTGTATAGTGATCACATTCCTATTAACGTAAGTGTTCCGGTATCTAGTTCTCCAAGGCCCCCACCCCTCTACGTTCGACGTTCTGTGGATCTTTCACGGTTTTAGGCTGCTTGTCCCTGGTGCAGGGTAGTCAAGTAAGGGTATGGTATGCCCTTATTAAAGTGCATATTTTTTTTTACTTGTATCAATAAAGGAAGCCTCTTTTTCCATTGTAAGAGTTTTAATTTACTAAAAAGACTTTTTTGAATCTATTTTATTTATATTTTTTTCTCCATCTTCTATTTTAATATTTTTTTTCTTATTCAAATGTTCGTCCACATTCCCATAATTTGTTTTAATTTAGTTCAACATCCACCTAAATCTCAATCAGATCATGGTAACGAACTGAATAAGGAGCGACTCGGCTGAATAGTGAACAAATCTAAAAAAAAAACCGAATTTTGATACTAATAGATACATCAAAAGAATAGGATTATCGCATTCAGAGAACTCTGCTGTAGAAGTTTCAAGCTCCTATCTACAAAAATGTGGAATTTCGTATTTTTTGCGAGAGAAGGAGTACCTCAAAAATTGTTGAAACAAAGTTTAACAAACCTGTATTTCAGTTTTGTATGACCAGGCAAATCCCTGCGTTAATATTGATTTGAAAGAGCTGATAAGTCATTTTTGCCACCCTTCGCTGGGTCAAATGTCGGACGAGCAGCTGTTGTCATTCTTTTGAGTGCGCTGATTTACTTTTACCAACAAAATAAGGCAAATCAAAACAAATAAATAAGTAGTTATCACCTCGTTCTTAATACTAAAGCTTGAATTTTGTCCCAAATCTTTAAGAATGACGCCTGAAACACTAAGGCCTTAGAATAAATAGTTGAAATTACTATAAATACTTTAGCGTAAAGAGCAAAGTATTGTGGAGGAGACGAACCCCCTTATATACGTAATATTTTATGTTCGTCTTAATTTTTAATACTGCTCCATACTTGCAGTTAAAAATTGATTTATTTTTTCATTTTTTTTAATCCCCCCAAATCCCCCAAAGAGAGCGGATCTGGTCCGGTTATGTCAGTCACTTATCTTGGACTTGGACTTATTCTTTCCGCCAAGTTTCATCCTGATCTCTCCGCTTTAAAGGGTTTTCCAAGATTTCTGGCCCCCCCCCCAATGACACTGGATCCGGTCGGGATTTAAATTAAGAGATCTGAGTTTCGAGATCTTTCTAAGTATGAAATTTCATTAAGATATGATCACTCTTTCGGCTTGGGAAAATATACTGCAACTTTCTTAAGATGCCAACATTCCTATCGAGTTTAAGACTAATATAATCTATATGTTCTCTAAAGCTGAGACATTCATTAATATGCTGCTCATCAATATGTTTGCTCATTTTTGGTTTAACATAGTTTTTTAATTTTCTTTAAAAAAGTTTTACAAATTAATTTTCATTAAAACTTCGCTGGTATTTTAATTAACACTCAGTAGATTGCTTAAATTGTTTAATGAGAGAAAATCCAATATTCCGGAGCCAAAATAGGTAATGGGCTTACTTGATTTTTTAAACAATTTAAAAAGCAATGAATCGAATGCAGTTTGATGAAAAGTCTAAGAATTTAATATAATATACTCATAAAACCACGGGTCGAGTAATTAGAACCTAACAAAAACCAAAACATATTTTTTAATTTTCAGGTATTTTTCTAGTTTGAACTGAAAAGTTAAAATTATGGCTCATTTCAACTAGTGAACAACCAAAGCGTTTGTTTACTGGCTTAGTGGGTACAGAGAGTAAAACACATAGTGAAATGTCTAAATTGTATGTGAAGTAAAAAGGTCAGAGACAAAGCACTATTTTTGTTGGGGAGGGGGGTAAAAAGTGTGACTCTGATTGATTTTGCGAGGGCAAGCATAGTCGTTTTCTATTGGTTCGTCAGAAAAAGAACACATAACTTTTCTTGTAAGCTTGAAGTTTGAATGAAGTACAACAAAATTGTTTTCAGCTTCACAAGTTTGCTCAATTCCAATTTATAAGGTTTTGAAGATATGCAAACACATTTCCTAAATTCAGAAGAAAAAAAACATTGATATCACTCAGAATTCTACTCAAATAATGAGATTTGCATTTTCAGAACTAAAGCCAGAGAAAAAGCAGCTGGTAACTGAGAATTAAGGTAAAATGTTGTTTTGTCAAAATTTCAATAGGTATTCCCCTGCAACAAGCCTGTAAGTTTCAACTTGATACTCCAAACCACTCCTAAGATATTGCCAATACGCCCTTTTGACAATCTGCATGCGCAGAGTTTATTTTGATTCAGTTCAACTTACCCCTCAATATTCCCTGAAATTTTTACCTTTTAACCCGTAAGCAAAATCCTTAGACTTAGCCTTATTTTTAGTATAAGTAAGAAAAGTAGTACTACCTATATCATAGCAATATTAGCAGCTGAAATGGAAATAACGAATAAAATGTAGCTTGTTTGTTATACAGAAATGACCTGATATTGAAAAATGCCGTGTCACAAGGTACTAAATATTGCATGTAGAACAGCTTAAGCCTTAATAGTAGAGCAATACTAGCTGAATGTGATGAAGTATAAAATTGAAGGTAAATTGCACTCTATGGAGTCATCAACACTTTCATGATCATTGATCAAAAACCATAATCGAGCACAAAAATTACGGTTTGAAACTACCCCCTCAATACCGTCAAATTTCGCCAAAATTGTTATTTTTTCGCAAAATTGGCACATTGCTGCGGGGAGAACTCGTTCATGAACTAAAAGAGGTATTCAAATTCTAATATTCGTTTTGATTAGCCCCCTCATGATAATCGATAAGCTCAGGCTCGGTATGATTCCTTGCTGGAAAAGAACTAAAAAAACAACGCACACACACATAATAGCCGCGTTACCTGACTCAATCAAACAAGTCCTTGAGGGAGTTCACCCGAACCATATTTTGGATATAAGTATGGAGATTTATATAGTCTCAGTTTCCTGACAGGACATTTTAAGTATGAATTGTCTCCATGCAGAGCTATGCAGAGTATGAATCGTGTCCATGCACGTACCAATTGTGGCGGTAGTCATCAATCAATCAATATATATTATATATATATATATATATACACATATACATATATATACGCGTTACGATTGCCTCGCGGACAGTTTGTTTGATTCCTAGGTCATTGCTAATTAGAATTGTTTCGTCAAAATAATGGTTTGAATTTTCAAAAATATGATTGCTTAAAGCTGAATCGAAAGATATGAAGTTATTTCTAGATTTTAATGCTTTTTCAATACTTTCTTTGTGTTGTTGTAATCTTGTTCCTAAATTTTGGTGGGTTCGACCAATGTAATAATTTCCACAACTACATGGTATTTTAATATGAGCAACGAAAAATTTACCAAAAATCCATGGATAAAAACAACAAGAAGTAATATAATAGGTAAATATCCAAGACAGTGAAATTTGTTTAAAGCTTAGAAATATTTCGGTTCTTTATTATTGAAGCTGGGGGGGGGAGTTAAAAGTGACCAAGTCGATTCAGGCTACGTTTCTCGATGATAAATTTGGAAATTGAAAAATTGACGTATTGGTCAGTTTACAATCTTTACCCTTGATTTGTTAATAGATATTTCTATCTATTATCCGTCCATGCGTCATTCCTAGGGCAGTATAACTAAGGTAGATAGTCATAGAACCTATAGTTTTCCAAGTGTTTGGTTAAATGGCATGGGTAAACGGCGGGAGTAAGTGTGCCTCTCTTATTGGACCAATACTTTTTGGTATCTTTTAGCAAGGCATACCTGCCTAGAGTGTCAGTCAGGTTGACCAAGAATTTAACACTGACATGCATATTTGCTGTTTATCTAACTTACTTACAAACGCTACAGTAAATACTCATGAACTTTAAGGTAAAGACATCACCTTCAGTAGTTCTTCATAACAAAACCTAAACAACATCACTAAACCAATGTAATGAACAGATTTTCATGCATATATGCTGTTTATCTAGCTTACTTCCATGCTCTCCAGTTAATATAAATCAACTTGAAGGTAAGAGACATCACCATCATTAGTTTTTCACAGTGCCAACATTGGTACTAATCTTCGTTTCATGGCTCTTCAGCCAGGAAGTGCAATGGGGGGGCAGCTATCCTGTGCATTCGCACACCCTTCCTGTTTCCTTTCCCTGGATTTCTCCAGGTACCCATTTAGATCTGCATAGCACCCGTTCCAAACCAAGTAACCGTCGACACCAGCACAAGAACCCTGTCTTGACGGACAAAGGATTTCAAGTCTGTCGTGTTAATCACTTGGCTAGCAACACTATTACAAACTGTACCCCCCCCCCCCCCCAATCAAATAAGAGAATAGGGCAATGTTCATTTTCTAGTAGGGTTGTTTAACCTTGGAATAGTTTACCCATTGAAGTTGTGGAAGCTGGGAATGTGTAGATATTTAAAGTTTTTCTTAGTAGATACGCCTTTCTATTTGGGAGTTTTTGATGTTTAGTTATAAGTTGATCTTTTGGTTATGAGTTTTTGTTTGAGTTTTGTACTTTATTACAATATCGAGGCTGGACGGCATAAAAATAGACACAATATGCTCGAAAGTCATTGGTTATTATGATCCCGAAGTTATTAAAGAAGCGCAGCAAGTGGCTCATTCTGATCTGAAGGTTGCGTATGTCAACCCTACATAATTATGCAATTGGCCAATATTGCTTTAAAACTAAATGTTGCTTTAAAACTAAATAAAAAAGCAATGTGCTTACGATTGCAAATAAGAAACTTCTGCAGCGTCCTGACTATCTGTGGATCGGCTGTTCCGACAGTCGGGTGCCCGCCAATGTGATCACCGGACTTCAGCCGGGCGAGGTCTTCGTACACCGCAACGTCGCCAATCTGGTACCGCCGTATAATCCGGACGGGGAGTATCACTCCACATCGGCGGCCTTGGAATTTGCGGTGCAAAGCTTGAAGGTGGAGCACATCGTGGTCATGGGCCATGGCCGTTGCGGCGGCATTGCTCGGCCGACAGCGGGCTTGGCCGTTATCTGGGGGAAATCCGCAAGTTTCCCATGCTGGAGCCCGAGGAAGAATACATGCTCGCCAAGGCCTGGGCCGAGCGTGAGGACAAGGACGCCGCGCACCGGATGGTGACCTCGCATGTGGGGGTCGGGGCCAAGATCGCCATGGGCTGTCGCGGCTATGGCCTGACGATCTCCGAGGTGATCGCGGAGGCCAATGTCGGCCTGCTGCAGACCTTGAAGAATTTCAGGATTGTACCATCTATTAGACATTGATTGAAATAGGCTGCCAAAATAGGACCAAGTTCCGATAAGCAACTAGCCATAAACTCAACATGAATTTCCAGAGGGTAATTGCTCTTCCTGGTGTCAAGGCTTTTTAGCTTCTCGCATACTTATTGGGGGTGAATGATCGTAATTTCGATGGGCCCAATCTTAGGGAGCTTATCTAGAGGTGGGTGTGTACGACATAGTTACGCAATGACATTGGATGTCACGTAAGAACGTCGCACATGTTGGTGTTACGTAATGGTAGTGCACATGTGAGATGCTACGTAATGACAGCGCACAGACAGGTGCTCTGTTATGATGATGTAAACGTGGGATTTTACATAATACTGCAAGAAATTTCAAGGTAGAAACAAATGAAATTTACTTAAATATGAAGTGCACCTGCTTGTTGGGTAATGCTTTAGAGAGCATCATAAGAAGCGAATACGCTTTAAGTGGTCCTGACTAATTTGCCGGACATGCGACGTGAAATAGTGAACTGAGAAGACCGAAAGGAGAATAGCGATAAAGGGTGATGAAAAACTTAGAATAGAGCTTTCTGAAATATGTAATTATTATGTATCCCTCCACATCCCGGAACCGAGTGGCTTCTTTTTAATGTAGGTCTATCTGCTACATACTTACAGGACTTGGGTGTCTGAGACGAGATTCACAAAAATGACAATCTTTGGCAATCTGTCATTCTTCATTCGCAGAACGTGCCCTAGTGATCTCAACCTTTCTCTCATTATAGCCTTAGAAAAAGGGATTGAACCACAATTTTCATACAACCTACTGGTAGAAATACGATGGCACATTCACAATGGGCACATTTCACAACTTACAGCCCTTTCCCCAGGGACTGTGGGGGGTTAAGTCATCCTCAAAAACATATTTATAATATTTTACGTGCCCAAGTGCTCGCTAAGAAGTTAAATGTCAGCATTGCACGACAAGATATGGAGCAATTACCTGCCCTACCTGATGCAGAACAACTTAAGTCTCTATTACATTCGGCCCTCAATGCCAACAACAAAGATGCGGCCATTTTGTATTTTGATTTTATCCGCGCTTTCGCAAATAAAGACCCACAAAAATTTGCTAAATACCGCCAGACATTACATTCTATCTTGGCGCCGGCAACTGGAGTAAAAGGAAATGAAAATACTGAGTGCGAAAATGCTATCTAGATTGTCACTCATATCACTCATTTGAAAAAATCAGCTATTGGGCAGAAGCACGATCATACAAAGTAGCTACTCATTCGTGCTTAATTGTGTGTGTGGGGGGGGGGGGAGGGGGGTCAAATTGCTTTTTATTTTAAAAAAAACCTTACCCCCCCAAACACTTTATACTGACCCTCCATTTTACGGAAATGTGAAGTGGGTCAAAATTTCTTTTTCTTTCAACGATTTGTTTAATCCAGCTTTTTATTATATTTAAAGGTATGATAGGTATTAATGACCCTATCCATATGAAAATCAGAAACCCATTCATCATCGCTATCATTTTGAATTTGTTTCGTTCTTTTTACCTTGGCTTGTTTTTCGTCATTATGAAATATTTTTTACTGAATCTTTGTTTTGTTTTTTTTTTTTTTTTTTTTTTTTTTTTTAACTCGACGTCTTTTCGATAAAATTCTGCAACAGAACCTTCGATCAAGAGCAGGCATAGTATTTCATCGTAATATGGGTACTATCATATTATGAAGATAATAATATTTATGAGTAATACATCTTAAACATCAAAAACAAAACAAAAAAAAATAACTTTTCATAACTCGGTGGAATTCTAAATTGATTGAATATTTTGGCCCTATGTCCAAAGGCTGTCCTCAGAAAAACATAAATGTATGGCAGGCACCACTTTCAAATTGAAGATGGACTAAAATCTATAAACGTTAAAAATATATGCGGCAGTTACCCGGCCCCAGAGCAAAAAAGCGGCATTTTCCCAAGGGTCCGAAAGTGCTGCCATGATTTTCGCTGGGTTTATCATTTGTTTTTTCGGACTTGGGATTGAGGTAGAGACATGTTATCATATATACCTCTTAAACTTTAAAAGTTCTGTCATTGCTAAAGAAATTGGAGGTCCGCACCGATGATCTGGCGGCGATTCCGCTGGCCGCGCTGCTCAAACGCAATGCCTCGCTGGATGCCACCGCCATTGATGATGTGATCTTTGGCTGCGCCAATCAGGCAGGTGAAGACAATCGAAATGTTGCGCGCATGGCGACCTTGCTGGCCGGCCTGCCCGACTCGGTGCCAGCCATGACGGTGAACCGGCTTTGTGCCTCAGGGCTGAATGCCGTGGCTCTCAGCGCACAATTTCACATCCGATAGTCTACGAGTAAAACAAAGTGAACTACGAATGTATGGAGATCTGTTAACACAGCAGGCCTACGCCCTAAAGCAAGCTGCTGCCAACAGGGAAGACATCGATATTTCTGTAAGTACCTGTTTCCCCTAAAACTTAATCCCTGTTTCTATAGCAAGCTGATGGCAACAGGAAGGACGTCAGGATTTCTCTACGTCGCTGTTACCCCTAAAACCTCAACTGTGTAATGCATGGGATGCACGTGAACACCATCCGCCAGTTCACCAGCAACCTTGCACATATAGGGTCCGACGGCGGACATGTCGAGCTTAATGTCCTCGAAGTCGTGCCGCGAAGGCGTCCACTGCGCCGGAAGATAGCTGAGTTGATAGTACGGTAAGTTACTGTAACAAATGACGCTAAAGGTATCAAGATGAAATTACTATTACTACTTCTGCTCTTAGAGTTTAAATAAATCAAAAAGGGGGGGGATCACTCCCTTCGTAATTTTTTTCTATTTGTAAACGTAACAAAAATGCATATAAACAACGTTTTGACGAGGTTTTCAAAGGTTTTCTTGTAAACGCATCCGCCCCAGACACAAATCCTGGATTAGCCCTTCCTCTAGAGTGACTTACGTCCTCTGAAACCTGCTGCATCTTTAACCTCTTTATTTAATTTTTTGACCAAGGATGTTAAGACCTACAAGAATGGTCAACGAATGGTTTTGTGTTGGAAAAAGAAAAAAACAAATCAAATGAAAATATGAAACCGATTTGAGAAAAACTAATACTGATTTATGATTTACTTCCTTTTTAAGTCCACAGTTCTTTTGTTTTTTGTTTTTTTTCTTACATTTCTTCATTCAAGTTCGGCACATCATGGAATTGTTCTTCCGATGGCATACTTTTTATTTTCCTCCATTCTGGAAATGGCACTGAAAAGTAACATGTGGAAACCATACTTTACCACACATTGCTTCCAAAATTTTGATGTTAGTTTGCAGACTTATCTTCTTATTCTTCCAAGCTTTTTTCAATTATGAAAAACGCTCTTAGCCTTGGCTATTCTACTTTTAACATCTTCACTGTATCTACCATCTTTGCGGATAAATTTACCCAGGTAAATGAAGCTGTCCACTTATCGGACTCCTTGTAACCCAACATCACTTCTTTAGTGACAGAAGAGGGTCTAGGATGGAGGAGGGGTTTGTTATTTACAAAATTTATTATTGCTCTTCACAATATATTTTAAATGGTTAAAATTCACTCTTTTTATATTATTTAGAGTGTGTTTAAATTCACATAATATCACACTTTGATCTATATCTGGTTGCCGCGCGGTGCTACCTTAAGAACCCATTTTTCTGAACTTTTTTATTTTTAGCGAGAAAACTTGGAAATGTTTTTAAAGGGATGCGTCGCATAAAGCTTGCTAGGCACGGTCAAGATACCTTAAGAAACAGTTTTTTTATATTTACCAAACAAATGATGGAACGTTTTTTTTTCTTACACTGGTTTCCCAAATACTAATTAACAGTCAATTTAGGAAGAACATCTTTCATATGCACTCATAAATGATGTTTGATTTCTACAAATGTTGGTATTTAACAATTTTTCAAGTTCTACCCATTAAGAAGTAATATGCACGATTGATTTTTAAAGAAAGGAGCAAAGGATAAACTCTAATTTCTTTAGCAATGGGTGAACTTTTAAAGTTTAAGAGGCATATTTGATACGATATCTGTATTGGTCTATTTTTGGTTTCAGTGTGTACCTTACTATTGAAGTTGTCAACCCCTTTAAACCTTCAAACTGGTATTTCTCAATCTATTTCAAATTAATGGTGAATGTTGTAGGCACGAAATAATACATGTGTTTGAATACTCCGCAAGTTTTGTAAGACCTTCATGTCACACTTGCCAACGCGTCGTAGAGCCCCTGGCTCATTTGCGCAAAGCCGAAGCGCCGGTTGATCAGCTTCCGGGCGTTGTGGCCCCAACGTTTCAATTGGTCTCGGTTGGCCAGGCTTTGAGTGAGAAGTTCCGTCAGCGCAGCCACATCACCAGAGGGAAAGACGGCGCCGGTGTCCTGACCGTCAACCAGATCCGGCGCGCAGCCCACAACGTCGCTAAGAGAGACCAAACAGACCAGAGAGACGGGACAGACCGACAGACAGACAAAACAGACCAGAGAGACTAGACAGACAGACCAACAGACAGAGAGACCAGACATACAAACGAGACGGACAGACAGACGGACAGACATACACAAAGAGAAACAGACGGAGAGAAAGACAGACAGACAGACAGACAGACAGACAGAAGTCTGTCTGTCTAGTCTTTCTAGTCTGTCTGTCTTTCTGTATGTCACAAAGACCTTCAAATCAACATTGGAGGGGGGACCTGATGATTTTCCTTCATTTGGACTATCCATGGGATATGGGCTCTCAGGGGTGATAATTCCTGTCTCTTAATTGGCTGCACAAAGGTGGAAGGGAGCAGCCTCCTAGAACAAGGTTTTTCTAAGGTTTTTCAGGATTGCTGATCAAAGATTATGTTTCAAGTAAGTTTCTAAGATATGAGCATCCATTACACACCAAACATGAAACTATCGAATCAAATTTAAATCAAATAGAAAGAATCACTTTTTAATTAGTTTAGTTAACAAGGACAAACATTAAAACAAGGGCAAAACATTTTAACACTTAAAACAAGGACAAATTATCCCGTGTAAGACGCCAAACACATATCGAATAAAAATCAGTGTGAATGAAGTCATGGAATATGAAACGAACAGAAGTTTTAATAAACTATGGAATCAAACTTGAATTGAACAGACCCAGTGATGATAGGGAGCCACTGACTCAATTACATCCCACTCTGTCTTCCATGGTTTAATGGACCAACTCTTGTCAGCACCAATCTTAAAGGCATCAACAGAGAGAGTAATGACAGCAATATTTAGGAAGATTGTTCTAATGAACAATCACTCTATTGGAGTAGTAGTGGTGACAGTCTCTGGTATCTGCCCTCTGCTGGCACAACTTCTAAATAAATCTAAAAAACTAATACAAATAAGAAAAAAACGAAAAGAACGGTTAACAAGAAAAATTTCGTCTGTGAAAACAATTTTTCAATGTTTCCTTTTTTTATAACTTTAATAGGGATAATCCATGTGCCCCTTTTATTTATCCTGTTGTAAAGACAGACGGAGGTATTGTTAAGGTCGATTTTGTTTTAGAGCAAACAGGACAGCGCAGTCTTTATTATTTCATATTTTTTACCCTGGGGGGGGGGGGGGGTTGATATATATCTAAATGCAGTAATCTAATAAAAAATCAATTTCAGTCGTCATAGTGGCATATAATTGTGTGGTCTCAAAGTTTCTTGCAAAGACGCATGAAACGGAAATATTTCGTAGGTGGCGGGAAGCATATCCTACAAATACCAAAAATTTAATTAGCGCTAATTTAAGCCCATCAGTATATATTACATAATTTTTCAGCCAATTAGAATATTCTTGGAAAAATCGCATAGGTTCAATTTAGCCGTTTTAAGTTTTAATGCTACTCTTTACTTTCAATTGAAAAAACTTGTTCATGTTTATTTTTTCATTGTTTTTTTTATAGTAATGCTTGAAAATCCTTCTCCCTTTTCATTGAGTTTCTCTTCCCCCATGACATATTCCTCAAAGGGAAGATCCTCCCACATAGCCCCCTCCCCCCAACCCCACCCCCCAAACCAAAAGAATCCCCTGAAAACGTCTGTACCCTTCCCCATAACCCGGTAGATGGCTTCACGCAATCGGTAGAAAAATAGGTAGGGAATTTCTAGACATGCCCAAACCCTCTAAGCGCATGTTAAGTTCGCAAAAATGCTCAATTCTCTGCTGAAGACCCAGATCAATTCAGAATGATACCACCCTACAACGGTCCATCGACTTACGATTCTATATGACGATTTAAAGCAATGTTTCCTTTAAAACTGCAAAAGAGTAAAGGGACGTTGTTTGATCTCGTTGGTGATTAAAGGCTCTTTTCCTATGTTAAAAGTTTTAGTTTTCGAGGGTAATCAGTTGATTTATTATCTTTCATTTAGTTTCAAGAGCTTGGAGTCTGTTTGACATTTTTTTCTATGGAATTGCATTCCGTTAAATATCAATAACTAGCCTAATGAAAAAAAAATACTGTATCTAATATTATATATAACAGTAAAAAGTAGACACAATTCAGATAAACAGACTAATAGCAAACGAATTGTTCAAACTCCTCATCGTCATTGTTGGTTGAAGTCGCCCTTACACTGTTAAGGGCATTGACGAGCGATGGAAGGAAACGATGGTCGGGTGCGGTGCCCGGTTGATATGTCTTCGTCATCTTGCAATGCAGTTCGGTGGCATCTCCGTCATCTGAGACCGAGGCAGTCCCTTTAAGACTCACAGCCCCCCAGGGTGAGTCGGACCCTTCACCACGTATATCGTAGAGCACGAGTTCGGACCGGCGCACCTAGTAGCCGCCGTACATGCGCGTCTCTTCGGTGACGCACAGGTCCGCGTAGCCGTTGGTGTAGCCGACCACGATAGGCACAAACGCTTCGCCGAGCTCGGCGACCAGCGCGTCTTCGACACCCAAGCCGATCTCGACCATCGGCTCGCCTGGGATGGTGAGCAGCACGAGGTCGCCGAGCCGCACCGCCGACAGCTCGAGCGACCCCTCCCCGCCGCGGCTCAGTTACAATACTTTTGAGCAATCAAACCGTCCCTGGTGACGTATGGTATGTAAAGGGTGACCTTCCTGATAAAAATTCATTTATAACAAAATTTGAATACAAAATATCACCAAAAAAATTAAAATAAATTGAATCCGCTCTAATTACATTTTATTTTCAAGGGAATGGTGATGAAAATATGAAAAAAAAAATGAAAATTTCGGATTCAATTTGCTCATGCTAAGTACCAACTGCGCCGTAAGATGTGGCAGCTATATCCCGGGTGAGTTTCAGTTTTCTTTATTGTGTACTGCCATCATACAGTGGCGTCAATTCACTAATGGTTCATAAATTGTTTTCTTTTCTTTATGAGAATATGCGTAAAATTATATCCAGAACAAGAAGCTTAAGAAAGACTTTAAAGGCTAGAAAAGTTTGAAGGATTGTGGCAGTTTTGAGTTGAAGGAAGTGGCAGTTTTGTTTTGTAGGACGTGCTTAACAGAATCATTAGCTTTATTGTTTTCACCAACCGAAATGCAAACAGATTTTCTTATTTTTTCATTTGTTCATATTTTGCAATATTGAATGAAATCTTTTTTTTTAATATCCTCTCAAAACATTTTTGACTTGAATATACTCACCAGTTTAGTCAGTTCTGCCACCTAGTAAACTAATCTAGCCTTCAAATCTCGTCTTAAACATCATACAATGAATAAATAGCTCAAAAGCTCTACTGCTACTAAAGTTAAAACTACCAATATCAACTTTACTCCTACTGCTACTACTATAGCTACTACTGCTACTAATACTACTAATACATCTAAGGGTACTAAGGCGAAAATTTTGGGCAATATTGTAACTGTATTGAAATAAATCAAAACACACTATCCTCACACAGGTTTTCAAGAGGACGTGTCAGCAGAGGTTGATGGTTTTAAGTAACAATTTAATTGTGTATTGTAGGGGAAGGGAAATCCAAAGAGTAGTGTAGATGATTCTGAAATAGAAAAAATTGGGGACAGGAGCATAAATAACTCACTCACGTGGCCTTAAAAACACAATTTAAATCTGAATTTAAAAAAATTAAAGAGACAGTTAATCACTCTTTTTCCAGTTTAAAAGCTGAACTGATAGCTAACATTGACACATATTACAGATCAACTGCATACAATCTACTAATCTTGTATTTTATCTACTTTTGTCACGAAATGTTTGAAAAAGCTATGTGGGCACAATGGGTTTTTTTCTTTTCTCTTTATTCGTTTTTGCCTCATATACAACTTAGACTCACTTTAATGCACACATACTGATATTTATTCTTTAAAATTTTAATTATTTTTCATTTAATAAAGTAAAAAAAAAGTAAAAACTTTTAAATGTATCTTGTTTTCAGTAACTGCAAATTATGTTCTTGTCTTTAGAAGGCGTAGGGGTTGTCTCTAAATATGAAGTTTCATGAAGATCCGATAACTCCTTCGTAAGTTAAAATACGTCATTTTTTCTAATTTTTCAGAATTAATCCCCCTACCCCCAATAGAGTGGATCCGTTCCAATTATGTAAATCACGTACATAAGACTTCTGCTTATTTTTTCCACCAAGTTCCACCATCCTGATCCCTCCAATCTAAGCGTTTTCCACGATTTTAGGTTCCCCCACCCCAAACTCCCCCCCAAGGAAAAACGATAAAGTTGTTCTATTTCTGGAATGAGCCTACGGAATTGGTTGCTTTTTTGACCTGACAGATATAAAATTTCTTGGTACAATAACATCCTTCGTTTGAAAATATCCCTAACCGATATCTTGCGCTGTAGCCTTTTAAATATCTTCACTTTTTTTTCAAAGTTTATTTTTTAGTCCAAATTATAAATTTCTGAATTTTTACCCTTTAATCTCTGTCCTACACAGGATTCTACAATCCCAATCAACGGTCCCCTTCTTGCTCTTCTTTAAGTGATTATGCGAAATCTTATAAATTAATAGCTTTCGAACAGTAAATTTAGCTACGAGGCAGGGGGACGGAGCTTCCACCTCCTCAAGCCCATGAAACATAAGATGTCACAGGGGTTTCAGTTGATGGAAGTTTAGCATTGTTCCAGCCAAAATTGTTGTATTGCACGATGAAAAGTCAAAAATCGTCCCGTGATTGATGTACCTCGGTGCCGTTTATTCCTCCACTTTACGGAACCCCACATTCTCTATACTCTTTGGGTAGAGACGCCGGGGTCGAGAAAATTTTTTGTATGGTTCACGGTCAAGTGTAATGAGTTTCACCCCATGGTCTGAAAAACCGGTTATTTCATTAGCATTAACCAAACTTCACTTCTCAACAGAACTTGAGCGTGGTGGCTATAAGACACAAATACTCTATTTCCAGTTTCTTTTTTAGTTCGGTAAGGGGGTTGACTTTAAAATGCAGGTGAATCTTAAAAAAAAATACAGAAAGTTTTGAGAAGATTAACAAATATATTAAAAATTAAAGGAGAGGGTAATGGTTTGAGCTCCTTCCTTATTGCGCAGGTTCCGGAAGTACCTGCTTATTACCTTTTTTTTATTTCATACACAAGCAGAAAGGGTGGGAAAGAAATAGATGTTTGTTTAGGAAAATTATCACGTCACGAAAGTTATAAGAATTTAAACATCTAAGGAATGCCATGCCTTTAATTCACTCAGAAAAAAAATTATTGCATACAATACACGGAATAAAGGGAATTCGAATAGACAAAAACTTCGATTATAACAAAACCAAAAAAAACACTTTTATTACTCCTCTGACTTTCTCTCAATCAGAATATTGATCTTTCTAGATTAGAAAGAAAACATAAACAGAGAAATCATAGTAAAATTAAATTAAATCTTCGTTTTGATATTGTCTTTTGACTATTTTTTTATTTTTTTATTTTTCTTAAATATTGTGTTAGTTTATTACATTCTGCATCTGGCTCCCCCCCCCCCTTCTAGGTGAAAATTGTTTAGTATGGGTCACTCAGTATTTTATTGATTTTTCCAAGGACAGTAGCAATGTCCTTGGACAGTAGCAATGTCCTGTAGCAATAAAGTCCAAGACAACACATAAAGTGAAATTTCAATGTAAGCTTATTACTTAATAAATCTAACGGTTTTTTTTTTGCAATTTTAAAATGCTTAGAATTTTTAAAAACAACTTTTTTTTATCTTCTAGGAAAGCTCTATAGTGCAACTTCAAATGCTGAAATCAAAATTGTAATCAAATTTTTCCAGCATTCATAGTTTTCACTGCCTAAATCTTGTTGTTTTTGTTTTGTGTTCAATTATAGGCGTTTCAGGACAAAATAAAAAACTTAAAAATTTCTAATGGTGTAAAACAGTTACTTGTGCTTCCAAGTTATCTTTAGGGTGTTTTCCAAAAACTGTTTGTTAATGAATATCTTTGTTCTTTTTCCTTTTTTGTGCAGCAAAAATCACTTATAAGACATAAACTTGTCACACTTGTAAAGAAATGTATTACTAATGGATTATTTTGGCTTTGTTATTTAAGTCTTGTGTTATTGGTTATAAAATTAGATGTGAGTTTTGCACAAAACTAACACACTGGAGAGAGTCAAGAACCTGCCTTGTTGGCCATATTCTGGATTTCTTGAAGTGATGCCAGTAACGTTTTCGATGCACTAGCACACAGAGAGCATCCATTTTAAGTGATGGGTCTCATGCAAGACTTGTAAAGTGGGGTGATTTACCTTGGAGTAGAATACTTTTTGCAGTGAAGAATGGAATACGAGCAAGATTATTCAGGTCTTTTTGCGTGATCCAGTGTGGCTCGTCGAAGGGGGTTGAGTTATTTTTGCGGGTTTGACGAAACTTTGACGCTTGAGTTTCTCAGTTCATCTCATGACTTCATGACCTCTGTCAGCTCAGCCCAAGTGTTTTCAGAAGTGTTTAACACTTCTTCATTTCGATCAAACATTAGACAAAAATGCCATTGATGAAGATTAGTTTCAGAATTATTTTTTTCAATCTTTTTTTTTTGTAAGTATATAATTTATATTTTAGTGTTACAGGATACCCAAAACAATTCGTAGGTAATTTCTCTGGAAAACATCTAGTATAATTACCTTACTCTGTTTTTCGGAGGAAGATGTTTGGGAGAGGTGCTAAATATTTTTATTTCAGGTCAACCTAAATGCTTTTGCGCTATAAACAGGTATATTACTTACAATCTACTCACGGTCAAGTAGCGAGGTAAATTAAGAGACGCTATGCTTTACCAGGTTATCAAGATACGTTGTCTGCATTTATTTAGAAGGATACTGTGTCTCAGAGCTCTTATTTTAATTCCCGACCGGATCCGGTTACATTGGGGGGGGTTGGAGGGGGAACCTGAAATCTTGGAAAATGCTTAGAGTCTTAGAGTGGAGAGATTGGGATGAATCTTGGTGGGAAAGATAAGCACAATTCCTAGATAAGTGATTGACATAACCAGAACGGACCTGATCTCTTTGGGGGAGTTGGGGGGGGGGGTAATTTGGAAAAATGAGGTATTTTTAACTTACGAACGGGTGATTGGATCTCAAAGAAATTTGATATTTAGAAGGATATCTTGTCTCAAAGATCTTTTTTTAAGTCTCGACCGGATCTGGTGAAATTGGGGGGAGTTTGGGGTAGGGGAACCTAAAATCATGGAAAACGCTTAAATTGGAGGGATCGGGATGAAACTTGGTGGGAAAAATAAGCACCAGTCTTAGATACGTTATTTACATAATTGGAAAATGTTTTAATATTACTCTATACTTTCATTTGGTAAACCTTTAATATGATTATTATTATCATTTATATTGGCGTGTAGGATCAAATATCATTGTTGCATTTTTTTATTATTACGTTTTTTAGTCATCTAAGTGTATTTTTGAATTTTATTCCGTGTATATTTTCAAATGTGTTTTTAAGGAAATTTGCGCCAAATGAAGCCGTATAACCCCCCTTCCCCCAACCCAAAAAAATCCAGCGAACCGCACCAGTTCTCGGGGGGGCAACGGCAGCGGATCGGTATCGCCCGTGCGCTGGCAGTAAATCCAGAGTTTCTTGTCTGCGACGAGGCGATCGCCGCGCTCGATGTGTCCATTCAGGCGCAGGTTATCAATCTGTTCATGGATCTTCGCGAAGACCTGGACCTGACATACCTGTTCATCAGCCATGATCTCTCAGTTGTTGAGCATATTTCCGACCGTGTCGGCATCATGAGAGAGCAAGTTACCAGTGCGATCGTGAGTGACATGTTCTTCATTTCTTCATCCTAAATTGGAGTGTCTGATTGAGTGCACCTACAGATGCCTTTGCGGTCAAAAGAGCGGACAAGAAAAAGGGTGCGGCTCGCGCAGTTAGTCCGCTGGCTTGATGCAACACAACCGCTTGCAATACGTCATAGCTCAGCATGCCAACACAAAGTATAAAAATGGCCCTTTCCCATACTCTGGATTGGGCTTTTTAAGCTTGGTTGGATACTTTTTTTTAAATTAAAAACTTCTTTTCTTTTAACAATTAAACAAAGGTTAGAGAAAGAACCCAGGCTTTACACAGCTTTTTGATTTTGACTATAGCTGCCTGATGCCCTGGGATGGGAAAACAAAAATTTCACATCATATTTTAATTAACTAATTTAGGTATCCTCAAAATTTAAAACCATGATCCCAAAAAAACGTTTTATGGGTCTACGCAATGTTCTATCCCTATTTACATGGATCCTTTTCTTGGACTTTGTTTTAAGGAGCACAGGAAAGGCAATGAGAGAATACGGAATCAGATGAGGAGGAAAAACTATCCAGGACTTAGATTATACTGATGATTTAAGCATATTAGATTAAAGTGTGAGCAAAATGAATGAAATTTTAGAGGTTTTGCGAGTTCATGGTGCTAGAATAGGCTTGAAAATTAATATGAAGAAGACTAAGCGGCCAGCTTCAGTAAATGCATCTGAGGTCCGACCGATTGCAATTGATACTACCTGGGATGATGTAGCTCTTCGGGACTGTTTCCGAAGGGGTTTGCGGGAGGACGTCAAAGATATGTTGTTGAGTATGGATGACCCCCAGAGCTTAGCAGAAGCTATTAAGTTCGCAGTCCGTTGTGATAACCGCCTTTTCGAGCGCAGGCAAGAAAGGCGGAATCAGCAGGTTTCCTCGGCTCCGAGCCTGAGAAAACTTGCCTTATTTTAGAAAATAGGGGTAAACGACCCCTAAAAGTCATAGAATCTTAACAAAAATCACACCATCACATTCAGCGTATCAGAAAACCCCTCTTGTAGAAGTTTCAAGCTCCTATCTACAAAAATGTGGAATTCTGTTTTGTTTTTTTTTTTTGCCAGAAGGCAGATCACGGATGCGTGTTTATTTGTTTGTTTGTTTTTTTGATTGTTTTTTTCCCGGAGCTTGTAGTGCACGCCGAGCTCGAGGGTCTCGCCGTCGACGGTGACGACGGCGCTGTCGAGATCGACGTCGGTGAGGTCGCCCTGGACGGCGAAGACGCAGGAGCGCTCGCCCGCGACGATGTGCTGGACGTCCTGCACGAGCTGCGACTTGCTGTTCGGGCGGTAGAAGGGCGCGTCGCCGGGCATGACGCCGGCCCCCGCGGCGGCCATGGCCTCGGGGTGCTCGTCGGCGAGTATTCGTATACCCGGATCCGATGTCGGCTGTGACCTGTAGGCGTCGAGGAAAAAAAAGGAGAACATGAGCAATAAGTGGCTATGCGTGGTTTCTGGAAAACAGGGAAGGAGTTATCGGATCGAGCTCCTGGGCCCTAGGGGACCTTAATTTGTGAATTTCAGCCAGATCGGACAACGTTAAAGGGGGGCTGGGGTTGGGTGGTCGAAACTTTCGGCCAGATTTTCCCCACGAAGATAAATAGGGAGAAAATAATGGCTCATAGATATTTTTCATCTAGTAAAGAAAAGGGGGCCTTGGGCTCAACAGCAGTGCTAGTTTTAATGCCTTGATAAAACTCTGCAGAATTTGCCCGGAACTCATGATTGTGGTGTACAGTCATAAAGTCAAAGCGGTTAGCAGTGTAAGTTTTAAGAGACGGATTCAGTTTATATTGATATTTGGGCTCAAAATCTTCCTTACTTAAAAGGCACATAACATTATTTGTCTTCAAAACCACCTGTAAAATTCTTCGGAACCCCAAAGATTTGAACGTGTGTAGACCTACATTATTAATAGCAGTTTACGAAAGTCACAAATATACTACTACTACTGACAACTCACTACAGCAACATGACGCCTGTGGCCAACAGAGCTACGCAGGCTCCTCTTCCATCCCAATTTATTCAAATCCTCCCTCTTTACACCTTCCCAGAAAGTTCTCATTTCAGCAGTTCGTCGCCGGCGTCGTGGCCATAAGTGTCGTTGATGCTCTTGAAGTTGTCGAGATCCATCATCAGTACGGCGGCCCGGTCCAACTCGCCCGCGTTCTGAGCTGTCTCCAGCACATGCTTGAGGCCACGCCGGTTCATCACGCCTGTAAGCGGATCATGCAGCGTCTGGAAAGACAGTTCGTTGCACTTTGCGTCGAGATCCTGTTCCGCCTCCACCAGGCTGCGGGCAAGCGAACAAAAGTGAGATAGTACTTATATGAGATAGTTGAATTGTGTTGAAGCTTAAACATGTAACTGTGAAACTACTTTAATTTCTTCATCGCACCTATATTTCTCGACATTTCGAAAACCAACTAAATCATCATCATTCTAAAGTAAAAGATTATCCTCGACGGGGCCACCACAACCCCACTACGATCTCAATGAAATTTCATTTGCATTTGGAATGCATCTTAATAAAGGACACTGGAATGTTCGAAGAGAAATTAGAGACCGGGACATCGTGACAAAAATGACGACCGGGAAACCGGGAATATAAATGACGACCGGGACACTCAAAGATAAATTGCAGACTGGGACACCGGGACACAAATGACGACCGGGACACAGGGAATATAAATGACTACCGGGACAGAGGGACACAACTACAAAGGGGACGCCCGGGGGCACAGGGGGATATATAAATGATGACGGGGACACAGGGACTTTGGGGAAAACGTCTTCGGCCAACTGATGTTGTACATCCAGTGTTAGTTGTTGGGATATGCCGGGCCATTGCACGCTCACAATCAGGTGATTGATCCCGGTGGCAGCGTGGAGGGTTTTGCGGCCTGGCTTCAGTCGCAACTGGGCTTGGCGGCATCACCGGCCGAGCAGCTCGCCATGTACCTGGGGAAGGCTTACGCCGCGCTGGGTGAGTTGCCCACGCACGAAACGCTCTGTCGCTCCTTACTTTCATTTCAAGAAACTTGTTTTGTTATTTAATTTCTGAAAGTTTTTGAATTAAAGGATGTCTGATTTTGGCTCTCCGTACATAAATTATTAAAATGAAATTTGTATATTAATTCTTTTTTTGGCTAAATAGCCTTCTCTTAGGTTTGATCGGACGATTTTGAGAAATAAGGGGTGGGGAAGGAGGCCTAGTTGCCCTCCAATTTTTGGGTTACTTAAAAAGGAAGTAGACCTAGACAAATAAACACTGCTGTTAGTAAATTCACACTTCATTTAGGGTACCCTCTGTCCCAGGTTCGCTTAGTCATAAAATAACCCGTTATCAAAGTGCCTAAACCGCTTTCGAGTTTTTTTAGGTTTCTTATAGCAGCCCCATCCAGCTCTCGAGTTTTTTAAATTTTGGGGAGATTAAGCTCTGGTTTCTTGTAAACTGGTTTCTTAGAAAAAAGGTAGTTTAAGCAACTATTTATCAGATCATAAGCTACGATGATTTCCTGAAACCAACCCCAAAGACAAATTCTATGCATGAACTCCAAAGATGAAGTCTAAAGACGTACTAACAAAAATTAGCTCTGCGCAAAAAGGGTTAATTAACTTATTTGGTGAACCAGTACAGACGCTAGTTTATCAACCCATTGCAACCCAAAACTACATTTGCACTTTCTTTAACTTGAAATCAATGGGCCAAGATTTTGTGTTCCTCACTGCTAGCACCCGACGATTGCTGAATGCTGGTTTCAGGCCAAAAAGTCAGCGCTCCTTCGCATCAACGCTATTTGTTTCAAGCACTTGTGTTCAGGAGACTTTAATTTCAGTCAGCAGATTATTTACGAAAAATATTATGGGGAATGGGTAGGGATATGACTTTTCATTTCTAGATTATGGTTGCCTGCTGATTTCATATAGAACCATTTTCGAAAGATTTGTACTTACTATACTTCCGGCTAGTGTGGACTAGAGTTACCCTTTATTTGTAAATTTTTATGAAACTTCTACTTAGTCTCAATTCTCGACAGCCATATCCATGTTCTCTCATTACAGCCTTAAGGTAAAGGATACAAGGGAGAGAAGATCTAGACTCTCTTATCACAGCTTTGACTAATCTATAAGTTGTCTGTGTGTCTGTTTGCCGAGTTACGTCATGTTTGTGTGTCGACTGACGTCATATGGGTGCGAGGTCGAAGTACTTCGATACTGCGAGTTCCAGCTCCCGGTTGCACGGGACCAGGTTGAAGAGAGTCTTCTCTGCGTCGAATACGGGGTGCGTTTCGCTGTGCGTGACCTGGAACGGCTTCCAAGTCGACAGCCGGATAGGGTCCTCTTTCGGAAGTCGCTCTTCTCTGGTGGTCGTGTTCGCGCGGATCAGCGGAATGAACACGGCGGGGATATGTTCCGAGACGTCCGGGCTGGTCAACTGGGACCCGAAGCTGCACACCGCGATCTCCGATCTCGAGGTGGTGCAGAAGGAGACAGACGGGCATCTCTGGTACTTCAAGTATCCGATCGAGGGCGAGGACGGCCGCTTCATCACCGTGGCCACGACCCGGCCCGAGACCATGCTGGGCGATACCGGCGTCGCGGTGCACCCCGACGACGAACGCTGGACCGATGTCATCGGCAAGTTCGCCATCCTGCCGATCTGGAGGGGAGTGGGGAGACGGTTAATTTGGAAAAATTAGAAAAAATGAGGTATTTTTAACTTACTGACGGATTATTGGATCTTAATGGAATTTGATATTTATGAGATACAGTATCTCAGGGCTCTTATATTAAATCCCGACCGGATCTGGTGACATTGGGGGGGGATGGAAGGGAAATCTTGGATAGCGCTTAGATTGGCGAGACCAGGATGGAACTTGGTGGGAAAAATAAGCACCTTGCAGCAATTCCACTCAAGAATTTTTCGAAGCAAGAATTTCTCCTTTTTGCTTTCACCTATAATTATGTGGCGGTATTGGTATCATTACTGATTTTTGCGAGTCTTTTCCATGATTTGTAGGGTAGCTATAAAGCTTTCAATGATTGTGTATCTATCAATAAATAGAGCAAAAAAGATTTTATTCCTTACATCAATAGATAGATCATGTCCTACTAAGTCATTCTACAGGTTTGATTGAAACTCAAATATCTCATCGACATTATCAAGTGTATCCATCTGATGAAAACACTTCAGGCCGATATAGATAAACATACCTGAAATACTGAGTTCTTCTCCAAGATGGAAGTTCTTCCAATACTCTCCTGGTGTCATAGGTAATGCCTGCTTGTTAAATGTCTATCGTCATTTCTCTTTTTACTAGTCTTATTGGCCGTTTAGAACAAATACCGTTATCTATAAAAGGTCACATTTGTTCTGCCAAAAACTGCTATTTGATTAGAGCAACCGTGGGTTAAGCAACAACATAAAATAACAAAAATAAAATGAAGTTATTCCAATGACAAAATTGATTTTGTAATATGAATGAAATCAAGAGACAATTCGATCATAGCATGTTCATCCATAATAGAATAAACCCAGAGGTGTCACTTGTATCCCGATTAAAGACCCCGCAACTGTACTACTGACTTCATCTTTAAGAATGAAGTTCTTGCATCTTACCAAGTTCTAATCCAGTTGGCTGAACAAGCATCCAATCATAATAATCAGGACTTAATTCTTCTTAAAGATCTGAATCTACTGGATGTCAAATAGGTTGAGGGCTTGGGTTATCAACAATGCTCTATTATCAGTAAACCATTTGTTGAATATTTGGTTAGTAATAGCCTATATAATGTAATTACCTTAAATCACAGCTTAGACTGAAATAAGGACTTTTGATCAAATGACCATGCCCCCTTCACCAAAAAAAAAAGAAAGATAGAAAAGTGGCCTAAATACAAGCCTCTGTCACATTTGCAACCAGGAAATGACCACTCTAGATTTTTTTGAACTCCCTCCCCCCAGACCTTGAAAACCTAGTTTGATTCTTCGTTGATGAAAAAAAGACACACAACTGCCCCTTGCCCAAGATATTTAAACACACTGTACGTTTCTCCACCTCTCTGCAGTTTCGTGATGTATGGCCCTATGACACCCTCTCATCATTCCTAAGACATTTTCCAGATATTTTCTTGTTAAAATCATGCATTAAATCCATTGGTTCATGTTTTCGCAAGCCAACCCTCCGTGATACATCATGTCAATTCACGCCACCGTGGCACACTATGGCTGGCCCGTGACATCCTTATGATACATGTTATCATTCCTAAATAGTTTTCCAGATATTTTCTTGATAATATTATACTTTAAATCCTTTCATAACTGGACACAAATCATTTTTTTGACGCCAGACTTGTCTGCGTTTGTGTTTACTTATTGACTGATGGGGAATCAATGGGGAATGCTAGGATTCTTATGTTGTTATGTTGAGAGCAAATATAATTGATGCAAAAATTTATAATATAATTTAATTATTAGCTTATAATTTAATAATTATGCAAAAATAATTGATAATTTGCTATTCACAGCTGTCTCACGCTAAGGTAACGGTGGAGGGCGGCCCCATCTGGCGGGGGGTGTTCGACGAGTTCTCGCTGCGCTTGCGGGCCGTACCCGAGGTGATGCCGCGCAGGGCGAGGACGAGCTCGTCGGGCCGATCGCTGGCAGCGAGGGCGTCCTTGAGGTCGATCAACTTCTGCTGGACCAGGCGACGCAGGGCCTGGTTGAAGGAGATCAAGCCGGCGGTCGCCCCCTGCTCGATCGTGCGCGCGATCTCGCCGGTGTTCGCCATTGGTTCGAAACAACCAATTCTCAATACCCACTCCAGCAGTAAAATTTAGTAGCAAATAAATTTAACAGCTTTAAATTTATCTTTAATTATCGGGCTACAACAGATTTTTCAGAAAAGCTGGAACTTTTCAAGTATTTCTATGCTCAGTTTCGTCAAAATTTTTGGTCCTTCTTCTAATTGCTTTGAATTATGGTACTGTGAAAAAAAAAACTAATTTAAGTTTTGGATTTCTTAAGCTATTTCTTAAACGGTAATTAACCATATGCTTTTGGCTTTTTTTTGCTGAATTTTCGCTCACTTTTTTTATTTGGCACCTACAATGATCAATATGGATTTGTTTCAATAAAAGTCAAATTCCCGATTTTTTTCAATTTTTAGAGATATCTGTTGGAAACCAAGTTTCCAGAGAACTATTTTGAACAACCACCGTGGCGTTTACAGTGGCGCTGATTCACGAAAATGTAGGAGTTGTCAATTTTTTGATGGGGACGGGGGGGGGGGAGGGGGGGGGGGGGGGGGGGGGGGGAACAGAAATCTTGGAAACCGAAAATCTTGGAAAACGCTTTGAGTGGAGAGATCGGGATGAAACTTGATGGGAAGAATAAGCAAAAGCTATAGATACGTGATTGACATAATTGGAACGGATCCGTTCGCTTTGGGGGAGCTGGGGGTGTTAATTTGGAAAAATTAAGAGAATTGAGGGTTTTTGTAGCTATGAAACCGGTTTTCTGAGATGTAACCTAAGTGCAATTCTCGAATATGTTTGCAATAACCGACAAGTACCATAGGAACATTTTAGAACGCTCCCCTTTGTGATCCGTTGGTCAGCTCGTTTTTTTAAAGTTGTTTTTGTACCCCCCCCCCTGGAAAAAATCTTGGATGCGTTCTTGGTTTCCATAAAACTAAACACCTGATAACAGTAGCGGGGAAAGTTAGGCACCGATATTGAAACTTAAAACGAACAGAAAATACTCCGTATATGAAAGGGGCTTTTCTCCTCAACGCCCCGCTCTTTACGCTAAAGTTTGACTCCTTCTCTTAACTCTACTTTTTAAAACAGTAAAAAAAACTTTAGCGTAAAGAGGGGGGCGCTGAGGAGGAAAAGCCCCTTTTATATACGGAGTAATTTATGTTCTTTTTAAGTTTTAATGTTGCTCCTTACTTTCATTTAAAAATGTTTTGTTGTGTTGACTTTAAAATTTTTTAGTGCTGTTAAAATGAAACCTAATGCTTTAAGAAAAACAGCGACAATGATATGTTGTTTTGTCTAGACTTCGGTAGCTTGCAATTCATTTTGACTTTTGTTAAGGTTGCCCAGAGGCAGTTGTAGGGGAGACAGAGGGGGCACTTCTCCAGGGCATAGAAATTTTAGAGGCATATGATTTCATATAAACTATCTAACGGTTTTAAACAATGTGAAAATACTGAAAGAATGGCTTGAAGCCAACGGGTTGAAGAATACCTAACCTGGAAAAGGTTTAAGGCCCTATAAAAGCCAAATTTGATTGTTTAAATTTGTTTATCTAATTTTCAATTCTTAGCTATTTCTCAAAACTGGATATTAAACATTGAAAAAAAGGATCATAGGGCAATTCTGCATCTTGAGGTACTATTGTGACTGACTGATTAGATACACAGGGACAGGTTTTCTATTCATATACCAAAATTACAGCAAAATTTTTTTCTGTGCCACAATTAGAGTAGATTCTTTGTTCTATTTAAAATGCCCCGAGCCAAAAAAAAGTTAAACAAAACACAAAGGCCATTGAAAGAAAGGCTGCATTAAGGGGAAGTGCACAGTGTTTAATCCTCTTCCCCCCCCCCAAAAAAAAAAACAAAGTGGCTTTTTGAGTTATAAAAAGTTCTACAATAAAATAGTGCTAATCACAAGGGTCATTTAATTAGAATATATTTGAAAGTACTGAAAAAAACCTTAGCATAAAGAGCAAGGTATTGGCAAGGGATAAAACCCCCTCATATACATAATAATATCTGTTTGTTTTAAGTTTTAATGCTGCTCCTTAATTTCAGTTGGATGTTTTTTTATTTATTTATTTAATTTTGGACAGTTTGAATCTGAAACAAGAACCTCACTCCATATGATTGAGTGTGTATATCTTGGTGCAACTGTCTTTCATACAATTTAATTGGTCGGCGCTGAGGGTCAATAATTTCTGGGGCCATGAAGGGTCGAGTCCCTCTAAAAATGGAAACAGTTGAATTTTCCCAGCGCTCAAAACTTTCACCGAAATCCGTGATTTTAGCAATGCACGGATTACTGTACCACTCCGGCCATCGATCCAACCTTGAAAGGTTTACGAAATGTTGATTGCTCACAAGTATGTTCCCTGGCTGTTATTAGAACCACCCATGCAAGGATTTTTTGTTTTAATGGTAGTTTGCTCATTTTCCCCCCTGAGTTATTATCATTTCTAGATATTATTCATTTGCATGATTCATCTAAAGAAGTTGAACAACCTTGGAGTGGCTTACTTTTCCGAAATATTTGGTTTATTCGAGCTTTAGTTTGTTCGTATTTGCTCCTGTTATTGTAATTTTATTTTCTTTTTTCTCTCTGCTATACTCCATCGTCGTTATAGCCTGCGTTTGTTTTAAGCTTGAATAATTTGTCTTTATTTTTTATAATTGTCTTGTTTTAATATAGCTCTTCACTTTCCTTTAAAAATTACTTACATACTAAGTTATTTTATCTTATTTTCTTTTTTACGTACTTTTAATGGTTTACTTACTATTTATTATACTTTGGAAATTAATTTTATACTAAGACCTCGAATGCTTCAGCGTTCTATTACAAAGGGCGAAATTTCAGGGAGAGGGTTGCAAGCTATGCCCTGGGGGCATATAAATCTTATATAGAAAGGATGGCCATAAAATGTCGGAATGGGCTCATTGAATTACAAGTCAGATGTTCTAGCGCTCTTTTGATAAGAGAATAGTAAAACTCCCCCAAATCTCGCATTTTCCTGAAGTGTATCTGAAATTAATTTTGATAAGGCCATTTGTTGTCGTAAAAGATTCGAAAAGAGCTAATACAATTGCAAGAACAGCCACGTTCGTCTTTGGGTCAATTCATTGAGCGTTCTACTTCGGCTCCGCCTCCACCCACTTCGCATTCTTCTTCGTCCGGCGCCGCCGCAGCCGGTGCTGTTGGCCCAATGAGCAATAAGTACAGTCCCACTGCGGATGAGGGTGATTCACTACTGGTTGGAAGTGTAAGTCTTTTAGTCGCGAAGAAGAAAGCCGTCATTCTCATAACTGACAATGATATTTGAACAAGTTTTCTAAAGTTCCACGACCACCCTTTCCATAAAAAAAAACTTATATACCCCTGGGGTACAATTTAAAACCCCTATCCCTAGGTTCTGGGTGATTCTGTCAACCGCAAAAGTCTCGTTATATGATCTTTGGACTATTTTTGAATAAATGGCTATCTCGAAATTTCTATCGGATGCATTTGGGGAAAATACGACGGAGAGGGGACTGCCACCGATCACTTTTATTCTTAGAAAGGGCGATAAGCTGGAAGTGAACCCTGAGAATTTACAGTTTAAATTACAAGCCTTTGATGTTCCTCAGATAAAAAAGGTTTTTGGTAAATTCAAAACGTCCAAGGGTTTCGGTCCTGATGGCATTGCTAACCATTTCCTAAAGATCGCATTCTCTGTCATTGCAGAATCTCTCTGTGACATTTTCAACCTCTCAATTGCTACTGGAGTTTTTCCTGAAAATTGGAAAACTGCAAGGGTTGCATGCCACGTTTGTTTGAGCCAAGGATAAATACGTTCATACCACCGTGACAAAATGTGGCTAGTCCATTTAACAAACAATTCCGGAGGGGAAGGCCTGTTATTAGAGGTAAATTTAAGCAGTATGAAGACGTATTTCCAGGAGGTCTTAGTGAAAATGCCTTGTTTATGTTGCTCTAATGAATGTGCCTGCCTGTTCCATTCCATTGATTTAAATCTTGTTATTAACAAAATCACATCTCGTGGCAGCTGCGTGACCCGTTCGGCACGCACGTCAGCACAAATGCTTTCAACGTCGACCACGAGACGCAAACGCTGTCGCATTCCGGTGAGTACCTACTGATGGTCGGAGGACGCAGCTTAGATACGCCCACCGACTACGAGTTCGCAGTCCAACGTGTTGTTGAGGATCTTGAACCGCTGAGTGTTAACGAGTTGGTCTCGGGGACGATTGACGAAGCAGGAAACATCGATTAATTGCTATTTTCATTACTTTTAATGCTAAAATTTTATTTCAGATGCAAGTTTAGTTAGATTAAAAAAAAAAACACCCAGAAACACCTTGGAAATAGACATCACAGCAAAACAGCAACATCATTAAGATTCATATATATCTATAAATCATCTATATCTATAAATCGTTTTTTGGTGATAGACCTAATTTTTTTTTCTAAATTTCTCATTGAAATGATTGCAAAAATGGCAAAATATCCTCTCTCTTTCTCTCTCTCTCTCTCTCTCTCTCTCTCTCTCTCTCCCCCCCTCCCTCTCTCTCCCTCTCTCCCTCCCTCCTCTCTCTCTCTCCTCTCCCTCCTCTCTCTCTCCTCTCCCTCCTCTCTCCCTCCCTCCTCTCTCTCTCCCTCCTCTCTCTCTCCCCCTCCTCTCTCTCTCCCCCTCCTCTCTATCTCTCCCTCCTCTCTCTCTCTCCCTCCTCTCTCTCTCCCTCCAACACCTTTTTTGGCATCATTCCGAGAATATGCAAAACAAGGTGATTTGAGATGCTTGCTGGACAGACATATTATTTTGATGGTTAATGAAACTTGGATCGATATTTAAAAATTGTAATGAATACAGCCGGGCAGGTATCATTTTTGTAGTGTAATTATCCTGAGCCCGGAAAATTGATATAGATTATTGATTATCGACTATTGATTATTGGTTAATAATTATTGATTATCGATTAAAAGGTTATTTATTTCAACATTAAGGAGAGGGGAAATAAAGTTTATGGGAAAACAAAAGGGAATGATAATATTAAGTATACTAGAAGGTTTTTGGAACCTAAATAGCGTCTTATTTTGGAGAATGGGAATGCAGTACTAATACCGAGCTCAGGCTTGTAAAACCTCTCTCCACCAAGGGCGTAGATCCAGGACATTTATTTGAGGGGCTAATATCCGGAGAGTCAAGGAGCAGTGGGTATCCACCCTTCAACCACTGTGAATGTTAAAAAGGAAGCTAGAACATTTGATTTCAAATCAAATAAGGCCATTTTGGAGACATTACGATCACCTTTTCTATATATACATTATATGCCCTCAGGGCATAACGTACAACTCTTTCCCTGAGGACTGGGGGGGGGGTACCATCCTCAGAGACATAATTTCCAGACCTCTCAGTTATGGTGAAAAAAGGCTTTCTTAGAATTTTTATTGGCAATCATTTACGCGAGCACGACGCCTTTTTTAAGCCATTAATCGGCCTATTTAATAGCGCCACGCACCCATTGTCAGATATAGCCGCCCAAATTAATGACCATCATGATCGTCATTTTGAAGGCGGAGATCACCCTGATTGGTTTATAAATTCACGTGAGATTATCACAGAAAAATCTAGTCACGGCCAAATCCTATCCCTCACAACGGGGCATATGTATCTTGTTGGTGGTCATTTTATGGAAGATCATAAGTTCAATATTTTATTTTATTTTAACTTTATTTATTGTAATATGATGCATTTTCAGCAAAGCGCCAATGGCGCAATAACCTTTATACTTTTACTGTTAGGGAAGGAGGCTGTAGCCAAACTTTTCTTTGTAGTGAGTTTGGTTGGTTTTAAGCTTGATTTTCTTATACAATTTAATTTTTAATCGTTTTTAGATTTATTCGTTCGTTTATATTAGTACCACTTTTTTGCTAAAACAGATCAGATTTTCAGATTTTCAAGTTCATTTTTTGTTTAAGTCCATTAAATTAAGTAATAAATCTAATTTAGAAGGTGAATCATTTCCATAATTTTGCTTATGAGGTGTTATCGGCAGGTCCATCAATTTTGAGAGACGGGGGGGGGGTCCTGGTTTTCAGAGCCCTGATTTTTAAGCTAATGATGATTATTAAATGTTTGACTATCTTACACGCTAAATAAAGGATGGCAATGAAAATGATATATATGTTTTTAACCTGTTTTCAACCTGGACTAAAAAGTGGATAATATTTTTTTCTCTCTCAAGAATGTAGAATATAAAGTGAAAAGAAGGGACCCAAAACCGACTGGGTTTAACATAACAAACATATTAAATTGACCAAAGTTATAAATGCATTAATGAAAAAAGTCAATGAGTAGAGGAAAACGAACTAATAAAATTAAATTACCTCACAGGTCATAAAATATGGATCTATCATAGTACACTAGACCGAAGACATGCAGGTAGAGGGGAGAAGGCTCGGAGTCCACCCTTGCCCCAAAGCTTTAAATTATCCCGAATTTCTGCCCACTTCTCATTCAAATTATCAGGTAAAGTTCGTTGCCCTGAGCAATAACACATTATTGGCCGTAAAAAAGAACATGATCATCTTAAGAAGAGACTTAAGAAGGAGGACGCTCAGGTAGTTATGAGTAAAGAGCGAGGAGTTGAGGAGGGGACAACCCATTTCATATACGGAGTAATATCTGTACATTCTTCCTATGAATTCTACTATCTGTAAGTTCTGAACCGCACTGAAAACGGTACTTTTTGTGACAAGCCTCAAGTGGAAAAGCTGCTTTAATAGCTCATTTAAAAGATGTTGCTCATATCTACGATCTTCCTATAAATTCTACCATTTGCATGTTTCAAATTGCTCTAAAAATGTTTCATAAATAGCTTGCTATATTTTTTTTTTGTTATGTTAATATCCTGTGCTTAAAAATTTTAAAGTTTTGCTGGATTGTGGCAGAAGAAAAAAAAATGCAGTTCCCATCTCTAGGAACTGCTTGATTGTTGCAATTTCTTCATAAATTGCTTGCTATATTTTTTTTTTGTTCGGTTAATGTCCTGTGGTAAAAATTTTAAAAATTTTGCTCGATTGTGACAGAAGAAAAAAGAATTCACATTATGAGAATAGCGTATCTCAAGAATCGATTTGGGTATTAAGTTGACGCTTTCAGTGAATACTTAAAGGGGAAGACCTTCTCACCAAATACTACCGTTACTGGTACATTTACTGATACTAGTACTTCTTCTATTGTAACTACTTGTAGGGCTAAGAGCATTGAGATGAATTTTTTTTGAAATATATGAACATATAGGTTATTAAAAGGACATATCAGCAATGTCATAGCAATTAACTTCTCCTCGTTTGGAGGAATATTTTTTGCAGTAGGCAAGCAAAATAAGTGCTAAGGGGATTACAAAATCCGGTCTTATTGTGAAAACAATAGTTTTCGACAGGAAACCCCATTTTTATTATTTTTTTTCAAGTGTTCCAGCATTGTGATAAAAGTTTCAACTTCTTTATAAAGAATGAAATTTATTTATAAAGAATGAAGGCTATTGGGGGTGGTGGCCTCTTTGTTTGAGAAAAGAAGAAAAATCAGCAGATCTTAAAGCCATGATGCTGCGTATCCAAAATGATTTGTTTGACCTCGGCGCTGACCTAGCTACCCCAGAAATTGAAGGCGCACCTGAGCCTGAATACCCACCACTTCGAATTACCAAAGAGCAAGTCACTCGCTTAGAAACAGAAATTGATACATTAAACGAAGAATTAGAACCTTTACGCTCTTTCGTTCTACCTGGCGGTACTGCATTAGCTGCGCTCGTCTTTTCAGGCACTTGAGAATGTAGAGGCGGATAAAAAAAAAGTCTACTTCTGACTCAAGTAGACCTACCAGCTAAAAGTCATCTAGCCTACTTGGCCTGCGAAGACAATCTCAAGCTAACCTAGGCCTATTTGTGCAGACTCGATTTTGCCTTAAAATAATCCTTCACAAATTAATTGAGATGATGTATGAATCTAAACTGCTAAAGCAAAAGACATGGAAAAAAGTTTTTTGAATTATGTAGGCCTATCTTAGTTTTGAAAATATTTCTGAAGACATAAAATTTCAGCTTGGGTGCAAATGGGAATGTTGGGGGGCTGCCCTATAGCAAATTACGCTCTGGACAAGGGGCATTTTTGTAAATATTATAGACATCAAGGGAACGTGCCTGTCATACTCATTCCGAATTAATAAAGTTAATTAACTTTAAATTTATCCTTGAAAAGCTATTAGCATAAGATAATTCCTTGCTTTGCTTGTATATGACCTTTGAAGGGGATCATTTGCTTTAATTCCCCCTTGTACTAATTTTTTTTTCTTAGGCTACCCAGCATAGGTGTAACGTCGAAATGAGGATTGTGTCTATTTTGTTTCTTGTTCGCATTACCATTGGCATTGAAAAACTTGCACACAATATTCATCTATCATTGATGTGGCATAACCTATGACCAAAAATCTTGTTACATTTTCCCAGGTTAGGGTCGCATATCTTACTTTTCTAGGGAAGAACTGCTTAGCAGCAAGACATCCTCCACATATTCCGAATGTTGAAATCCAAGCTAATGTTAATTCCAATGCAGCTCTGCATGATTCTCCTTAAAATCCATTCAATTACAAAGATAATTCTATCTCAGCATATGAGCTTATTGATGAATCCCATGCTGGCTCTGAATCCAGCTTGAGTAGGTTTGGCTGTTGAGTTTCTTACATATTTGAAGCAGCATCCGACGTCAAGTGACCTTTCACAAAGCCGAAATGGGTTTCACTTAACATCCCTGTTTTTGCAAGGTAATCATAAATACTTTCATGCACAATTCAAATGATTTTGAAAACAGGGGTAGGATTGATATGAGACTATAAGTTTCGATATCTAGCTTAGAACCACCTTTGTGAAGGGGGATTACTTTACCCCTTTTAAGTATATCAGGGAATACACCGGTTTGGAGGGAAAGATTCGAGAAACCTTTGTAAATATAAAACTAGAGCTTTACTCATGTTATCATTAGCTCGTTTTGGGTTTGACTCGGCTATTTATTGTAATTTCTGTTCGTTTTGAGTTTTATTTATTCATTGATAGTGATTTGTGGTAGTTTTACGCTTGGAAGATTATTTGACTTAATTTTTGCTTATTCTTGGCTTAAATCCTGACACACACAGCATAATTTTTAATTTATTTTTATAGTTTCTGAGGAAGAGAAGGGCTGTTTTTCCGACGACAGGCGCCAGTCGGGCAACGAAACTGTCTTCAGAAGAAAATCATCTCTTGAGATTTCAGGCCGAGGCGTGTCTATGCCGACAGCCATCTGTTCTCGAAATTTGAAGCCCTCCTTGGCACTCTCGCAGCCGTGTCAGAAGTAGTGCTTGGTCGTGACGACATCAAAGGTGGTGACCGGGCCACGGTGCTGTTTTTGTCCAAGCAGTACCGCCGCGGCATTGGCCCCACTGTCTTTGGTCGGCGCATTGTGGCTTGCGGCTACGATGCTCCCGGCCGTGGGGCCCCCCTGCACTCACATAGAGCGGCAAATCCGCCTTCAGACCGAAGCTGTCATACTGCTTGACGAGGAAATCATCTCGCCTGCGGCATAGAACCCATAGACCGCGTCGGCGCCGCTGGGCTTGGCCTGCGCCAGATTGGGGTCAACACCTTGGGTTTTCTGGACTCCGTATCATTTATCTATTATCAGTGATTTGCAGTAGTTTTAGGCTTCGAAGATTATCTGACTTTATTTCTGCGCTATTTTGCCGTAATGGAGCTCTTTACTTTTCTTTGAAAAACTTGTTTTGTAAAAAAATTTCTTCAGTTAATCACATAAGAAGACCACAAAAATAAGAAATAAGGAGCTTCTACCTAAAAAAAAAAAAAAAAAAAAAAAAAAAAAAAAATAAAAAAAAAAAAAAACGATATTCGAGGAACCGTCGAGGGGGTCAAAGAGAAATTTGTGCGCTGGGCCCACGAATCAGCGGCTCGGAGGGCATGCGGCAGCAGCAAGCCATGCTCAAACAATACTTTGAGCAGCTCGGCGGCCAGGTAGAGCTACAGGCCTTTCAGTACCGCCACCCAGTAGACGGTTCGGCCGTCCCCATGGCCAATTTTATTGTCCGTTGGCATCCGGATCGGCGCGAGCGCATCCTCCTGATGGACTTCTTGCTATCTCAGAAAGGGGTTTGGTTAGGAAAATGAAACTTTCAGGGATGGGTCTACAGGCTAAAGTTTGTCCCAGGAAGGTATTTTGAAGTACCTACCTCTATTCCTTCTCCCTCTAGAGGTCCCTGACCTTTCATGACCTTCAAAAATATGTGTGTTATTTCAGCTTCACAACTTTGCTCAATTCTAATTTAGCCTATAAGGCTTTAAAGATATGCAAATACATAATCGTTCATACCTTAACAGACGTAGTGAATATTTACAGTACTATTAAATGGTTTTGATCTATTGATTACCATTGACAGACCAATTTTGTGTTTTATTTTGGTTATCAGTTTACCCTCACAATTCATGCAGCTACCCAGATGATTGAACTCCTTGACATGCTCTAAATGCTTGTTCTTTCAATACAGAACAAGCAGTGAACATGTATTGGACTTGATTCTTCACGTGTCTACGATACAAATGATTAGTTGATTTCTGTTTTATATGTTGCAGGAAATTATTTTTTGTTTATTTTTTTTGTATATTTATGCTGATGCTGTAGACTTGTATTTACTTTGGCTTGATTTATTTTTATTTTGTCAGTGCTAATGTATGTAACATTGTCAGTGCTAGTTTTTATTTTCGTAGTGAATGTAACATTGTTAGTGCTAAAGTATGTCACCAGGCATGCGCACTGGTTTGTTATATTTATTCACCATCAGATTCAGCATATAACTGGCCCGTGTTTCGTTACTTTTTTAAATAGTGAAGCTATCGAACCAATAGTCCTAGAAAGTGAGGAGAGGATCCGTTTGAAGGAAAATTAGAAGTTCTAGTGCCCTTTTTAAGTAACTAAAAAATTGGAGGGCAGCTAGACTCCTCCCATCCCTGTATTGGGTGACCGCCTTTGAATTAATTGTCTTATTTATTGTTTTTAATATTCGGTATAGAACTTGATCTTTTTAAAATTCACCGGAAATGACTCCGCCTCGACATCGACCGACTAAGCTGGCGTCTCGTCGCGGGCGGGAGTCGTCGCTGGTGCAGGTGCACCTTCGGAAGCAAGTTCCGCATTGGGGGCAGCGCTAGCAGGTTGCAGCGCGGACGCGGTCTGCTCTGCGGGTGTCGTAGCTTGCTGCGCGGAACATGCGCCGAGGTAAAAGGTTTCCGCTACGAGCAGTAGTAGTTTTTCGACTATGCTGAACAAAATTCCTGTCTCAAAATTTTGATCCAGTGACTTCGGGAAAAAATGAGCGTGGGAGGGGGCCTTTGTGGCCTCCAATTTTCGGCTGACCTAAAAGGGAACTGGAACTTATGATTTCCTTTGTAATGAGCCCTCTGGTGACATTCTAGGACCACTGGGTCGATAAGATCACCCCTGGGGAAAAAACAAACAAAAAAAGAAATAAACATGATCTGTCATTCCCGCCAGCCTGATGTTGCGGCGCATGCAGACCGAGCGCGTGCATAGGGCGCTGGTGATCGACGAATATGGCGGCGTGGACGGGCTCGTGACCATCGAGGATCTGGTCGAGGAGATCGTCGGCGATATCGAGGATGAGCATGACGCGCGTGAAGGCGTCGGCTGGAATCGCCGGATCGACGGCGCCTATATGGTCGATGCGCGCGCCTATCTTGAGGATTTCGAGGCCGAGGTCCAACTTTTTAAAACATTAAGAAAATTTAACTTAAAGAGCAGGATGTTGAGGAGGGGATAGCCTCTTTCATATATGAATTAGTTTCTGTTCGTTTTATGTTTTATATTGCTCCTTACTTTCTGTTAAAAAAAATCTCTTTTTCTTTTTATTTAATTGATTGCATAAGATGATCTTGAGGGTTGAATTATCGTGACACAAGATACGTGATTGACATAACTGGAACGGATACGCTCTCGGCTGGTAACCCCCACGCCTTCTCAAGACCAGAACATAATTTGAACTTTACTGAAAACAAAATACATTTTAAGTGTTTTCACTTTTCTTACTTCAATAAATAAAGAAGTATTAAGAAATTAAGGAATGAATATCAGAGCAGGTGAATTAAACTGGAAATCCAGGGTTAATATTTTTTTTATTTTTTTTAGTCAAGTGCAAATTATGTTCTGGTCTTGAGAAGACACGGTTGCTGCCTAAATTTTCCTTTGTGGACGAAATACACATTATGCACAGACCTTAGGAGAGACGCAGCGACGCCAATTGGGAGGGGAGGGCAGGGAAACATTCTTTCCTGATATTTTTGCGCTCACATAGATTTCAAAAATACATTCTTTGTTTTGGAATTTTCATTGAAAACTACCTTTTTTAGTATTGATCATCAAAAATAATACTCCTCCCCCTAGACTTTGAAAAATATACTTTGCCCACCCCGTAGCCGCGGCACACGAAGGCACCTCCGGGGGACGGCGCCTCAGGTGACCAGCGACGCCTGACCGTAGAGCGCCGGAATGCCGCCCGTATGCAGCAGACAGGCCGGTTCGTCAGCCGGCAACATTCCGCTTTTGGCCATGTCGAGCAGTGCCGCGGCGGGTTTGCTGGTGTAGGTATTTTCCAGCAACAGCGCCTCGTGCCGGGCGAACTGGCGGATCGCGTCGAGGGATTCCGGTTTTCATTATCGTCAGCACGCCGGCTGATGTAACCGGCCCGTACCGCATGCAACGCGGTGCCGACGCTGAAAAACTGGCCAGTCGCGTCCAGGTCGACGCGATGCTCGTCAGGATTGATATCGGTGGAATCCCCTGCCACGCTTCGTCCCTCTAAAACGGTTAAGCTATTCTCTGTATTTTTTGCGGCCACTGCCAGTGCAAGATAGACAGCTACTGAAACAAGACCTGTTTGGCGGACTTTAAGCTGGCGGTCTTGTGTTTCTCAACATGGATCACAAACGTGTCCTCCTTCTTGACAAAGTGCTGGTTCAAGAACTCTGTGACGGTCATGTTTTCAGGAACGCCAGGCCGATGACCGAACATGAACGACACCAAGAAGCAGAGGTAGGCTGTTAGGTTTACATGATCCTCGTCATCAAGCTGATTTCTTGACAACCGTTTGAGCACAGGAGCCATGAAGTCCTCGACGACCAATGCGCCGAAAGCATACGCATCCAGCGAATAAGCTGTGTGCACGTGCAGGTCTCCCCACAACAATTGTGGTTCGCCTGTGGCGTCCGCACAAACTACAGCAGAATTGTCAGCTTCCGCCTGCACTTGCGCCGCGCACAACCAGCCCGCCAGTAACAACGGCCAGGCCAGTTTTCCGGACCGCCCGAACCTTAATGCACCACCCCTCTCCGCCCCCCCCCAGCCTGAGAACCCCCGCTCCTAAATTAAAAATACCCCATTTTTTTAATTTTTCCAAATTAACACCCCCTACAATCCTTCAAAGAGAACTAATCCATTTCAGTTATGTCAATTACGTATCTAGGACTTATGCTTATTCTTCCCACCAAGTTTCATCCTGATCACTTTAAGCATTTTTAAGTTTTCCGGTCCCCCCCCCAAATCCCCAAATGACACTGGATCCGGTGGGGATTTAAAACATGAGATCTGAGTTAATCTGGGGTGGACATTTGCCCACCCCTGACCCCTTCCAAATGGCGCCTCTGTGAACATACATAATTTAATGCTGGTTGGATTAGAAAATTGGGTAATTGTGTATTATTCAGAACACACTCAGTAAATGAAGTTAGGTTCTTTCGTGAAACAAACTATGATGCAGGTACATTTTATGAGAAAATCCGGCTTCATAGCCACAAAGACAAAACTCAATTTAATTTGCTACGCTTAGTGTTTAAGCTATAATATTTTTTCTATAATTAATAGAACTTTAGGTGTCCTCAACATTGCCCTTGTTACCCCTGTTACCTACAGTAGGTGCCCCTGTTACCTACATGATCCCAATGGCATCTATGAAACTACGCTATAATTGTCGACAGGGTCAATTCTTTTCAAGAAAAAACGGACTACAACTAGAACTACTTATCGAGAAAAGTTTTATTACAATTAAATGTACCAGGAGTAAATGCTCAATGGGCCGACCTACCTGACAAATGGCGGCGCGTTCGGCGTGGGGTCGGATTCGAACGTGCGGATTTCCCTGACCGAGGAATTGCGGACATTGGAGTATTCGCAGCGCCTACGGGACATGGCCCGCAACGTCATGGTCGCCGAGGAAGGCTCGGTCGGGCAGACATTATACACTGGCGCGGCCCAGGGTGGCGCCCAGGCAACCGGCCGCGATGCCGGTGTGATCAGCGTCGGCACCGGCGAACGACGACGACAACAACAGTTATAATCTGGATAGATCCTCATGGTCCTCGGTCAGTTGGATTTCTGTTTAGTATTTTATATGAAATCCTGACCCAAGGCAGCAATCCTACAAGACTGGAATCTCAGGTGGGACTGGCTCTATATTATTCTGGAGCGATCGCCCCGACGTGGAAACGTGGACCTGCCAACCAGACCTGCCAACCAGATATACAGTACAAGTGTCGTCGGGATGCCGGGATTCTCGGACCACCGCTCGAGGTGGTGGTCGGCGGGGCGTTATCGGTTCTCGATGTTGATGCGAATCGAGCGGGCCAAGCAGCTCGTGCCCGGCGTGATCGCGAACGCCCACCGGTTGCGTGAGCCGCCAGCTCCCGTGATCGCTTCGCCAGGAGAACAGCGATGACCGACTTCCATACCGAGACGGTGGAGACGACCCTCCCGCCGGAGCACACCACCGCCGAGATATACGTGGTCGACTTCCTGCCCAAGGTGAAGGTCGAGGTTGTGCTCGACGCCGACCAGGTCGAGCCGGCCATCGAGGCAATCATCGATGCCGCCAAGACCGACAAGATCGGCGACGGCAAGATCTTTGTCTCGACCGTCGAACAGGCGATCCGCATCCGGACCGGCGAAACCGGCTCTGACGCGTTGTAATCGCGGGACACGGTCCCGGACCCGCTCCGGGGCCTCGCCGCCCGCAATGAGGCGGTAGGAACCAACTGGGGCTTTGGAAAGATCCCAAACAATTAATAAATGGGGGGGTTGGAATAAACGGGGGGGTTGGAAAATCCCAAAAACTTAATAAATGAGGCGGTTGGAATAAACGGGGGTTTGGAAAAATCCCAAAAACTTAATAAATGGGGGGGTTGGAAAAAACGGGGGGGGTGAAAAATGACCAAAATTAAAGTTAAGGAGGAGTGGTAAGAACCGAGTGCATCTTCGAAATATATATGTAAGCTATTTGTTAATTTTATTTGTTTTTTGTTAATTTTATTTTCTTAATCAACAACAATTTAAGAGAGAAAAAATTATTATATTCAAAAAGAGCAATGACAACAAACTAAAAACAAAAACAACAACAAAACAGGTGGAGTTGACGTTTTCAGATTTTTTTTTTGTAATTAATGTTTTGCTGTTGTTTTTTTTAATTTAAACTTAAAACGAACAGAAATGTCAATGGAGGGAAAAGATAAATCTGGCAAAATTTAAAATCATGGTACTTGTGTATTATTCAGAACACACTCAATAAGTGAAGCTAGGTTCTTTCGTGAAACAAACTACGATGCAGGTACATTTTATGAGAAAATATGGTTTCATAGCCACATAGACAAAAGGCTAGGTTGGAATTCTAAGCTGTAATTTTACAATTTTCCTAATAAAGTATTATATTTTCATCATATTTTGTTTTTCAAAGGAGACTGCTCAACAGAAAAGGGTTAATGTGAACTAATTTGTAGCACAAACCCACTAACTCCACCCGAACGTGGGATAGATTCTGAGATAGGCTACTCAAGTGTTCAAACTTTTGGAAAGACTTGTGTACAACCTCAATGATTCTAAGTAAATGCGGCCGAGCTGTGGTATATTTTTTCCTTCTAAGTGCAACCAGTCAGCATAATTGATTACTTTCTACAGCTTATTTTATTTCAGGGATGGTCCTAATGGCTAAAGTATGTCCTGGGAAGGTATTTTGAAGTATCTATCTCCACTCCTTCTCCCTCTAGGGGGTCCTGGTCTATAAAAATATGTGTTTTAAAAGTGAAACCTTACAAAGTAGATCTTCTGCTTGCATACTCACTAGCAAGAAACAAGGTCACTCGGCTTCTTAGGGCTAATCGTGAAGAGCTTGAGTTGCATATTATTAACTCAAGCATCACATCTATTTTAGTTAGTTATATAGAGAGTTGGTTAGTAAGTTAGTTAGTTAGTTAGCAAGCTAGTTAGTTAGATTGCAAGCATAGCTTGTATGTAAGTTAGTCAGTAAGATAGATAATTAGTATGTTAGTTAGTTGTTTAGTTAGTAAGTTAGTTGGTTGGTAAGTTAGTTAGTTAGTTAATTAGTTATTTTGTTAGTAAATTAGATAGTTAGCAAGTTTGTTTGTTACTTAATTAGTTAGATGTTAACGAAAATCACACCATCAAATTCAGCGTATCAAAGAACCCTTCTGTAGAAGTTTCAAACTCCTATCTACAAAAATGTGGAATTTTGTAATTTTTGCCAGAAGACAGATAACGGATGCGTGTTTCTTTGTTTGTTTGTTTGTTTGTTTGTTTTTTTGTTTTGTTTTTCATGGGTGATCGTATCGACCCAGTTGTCCTACAATGTCGCGAGAAGGCTCATTCTAACGAAAAAGTTTAGTATATATTAATCCCTTTCTTCAATATCCAAGGAATAATATTTTTGCGATTTTTTTTTGCAAAATAAAGATAGAGTGTCAGGTACTCCTACGCAAAAATAGATTCTAACATCCACGAGGAGCGGCAATTCAGGAACATGTTGGGTGAAGGGGCCTTCCTTTTAAAATCTAAGGACAGGAAAAAAAAAATCTAGGGCTAGTAATCCCCCCTTCCAGTTGACGGACCTGGTGGTCCGGATTGCCGGTCAGCCGGCACGGCGCAGCCGTCCAAAAGAACGCCCCTGCTCCTCTTCGAACAGCGCCGCCAGCTGATCGGTCATTGCCCCGGCCAATTCCTCGGCATCGACGATGGTCACCGCGCGGCGATAGTAGCGTGTAACGTCGTGACCGATGCCGATCGCCATCAGTTCGACCGGCGAGCGCGTCTCGATATGTTCGATGACCGCGCGCAAGGGCCGCTCGAGATAGAAAACAACCACTATGGAAAAGAAAGATTGAAAAGGACATTAAAATGAAGCGATCAGATCTGTCAATTTTGGAAGAAATTTAGAAGGGTACAGTTAATGATTGGAAGAAAAGAAAATTGATGAAGAAATATAACATCAGAGATGAAGGACAGTTGACAATGGCAAAAGAGACTCTAAAACAGCAGATACAAGCTAAAGCCCAGAGATTACGAAGATATGAAAAGAGAAGCAAGCAACCCTGACGCCATAATATCAGATCAAGATTAAAGCACTTAAGCAACTTCGGTAATATACTGAGAAATGATGACGAATTTTCGCCCATTAATAGCGCAAAACAAAGCCGGGTGTATTAGGTTCCCTGACGCCATAATATCAAATCAAGATTAAGGTACTTGAGCAGCTCCTGTAAAATATTGAGAAATGATGACGAATATTCGCCCATTATTAGCCCAAAACAAAGCCGGGTATATTAGCCGCGGTGAAGAACCCGATCTACAGCCATAAGCTGTCGATGATCGGCTTTTGGTCGCTGGCCCTGTTCTACCCCTTCGTCGGTATTCACCACTATCTCTACAGCCCGATCGCGGACTGGGCGGAGACTCTCGCGATCATGCGGGTCCGGCTTGGCCGAACCTCCAAGGACAGCCCCACGGCCTTGCGTTACGGCGAACGGCTTCGGATCGGCGGCGTCACGGTCTGGCTCGCGCCAGGTGTCAGACCTTATACCCAGGGCTCCCAAAGTCCCTAAGTATTAAGCTTAGCAGCTGGAACAGGGAACAAGCTCAGACCTGGCGAGGCCCCGTACCACTTCTCCCACCTCCTTATCGTGAACCCCGTAAGATCACTTGCGAACCCCGTAAGATCACTTGCGGTCCCCGTAAGCTCACTTACGGCTGCCTTAAGATCACTTGCGAACCCCGTAAGATCACTTGCGAGTACTGAGCCCTGTTCAGAATCGACGAAAATCAACCACTAATGGTACCTGTAAATCTAAACCTTCTTCTATGATATTACAAAAGCTAGATGCCTTTTTCACATTATAAGCTTTTTCCGATATCAGTCTGTTCCATCACTTAGCACCATGCTGACAATATCACGAACACAAACTATTGAAAGTAAATCATTTGATTAATTAGCAAAATTAAGTTTTCGAATACTCCAGGATTTTTCTTCTGCAACAGAAGCAATTTCAATTGGCGTTGATGAGGAAGCAATTCTCGCACGTTCAATTGAATATGTTTCGGGAAAATAGGAAGTCAAGAAGGCGGAGGGGGGGCTCGTTGCTCTCCATCATGTTTTACTCTAAAAGTGACCTAAAGCTATACATTTTCAATTAAAAGAGCCTCTTCTAAAGTTCACAAGACCGCCCCTTCCAAAAGAACCTTTTATGCCCTCGGGGCACAACTTACAACGCTTGCTTCATGGTCTGGTGCGGCACCCGCGCGACCGAGGACTGGCACGACCGCTACCGCGCGAACATCGTCGTCTCGGGCCATCTCCACATCCCGTGTACCCGCTACGTCGACGGCGTGCGCTTCGAGGAGGTCTCCCTCGGCTACCCGGACCAGTGGGCCGCACGCGAGGCCCAGCGCGGCTGGCGCCTCGAGGACCACCTGCGCCAGATCCTGCCGACGCCGAGCCGGGACGCGGGCCCTTCAACAAAGGAAATGGGAGGAGCGTTTATACGTGCCGAGACTCTAGGTGACAGACATTTTTTGAGGTGACCGTACTGTTTAGATAACTTTCCTGTAAGCTAAAGTAAATGATACTTTATTAACAAGCAGACTCTCACAACATCAAACTGCCGAATTTGTTGCTTTCAGTCAGGTAGCCTACATTGGATAAAAAAAAACACAAGTACATTATAAAAATATACAGCTATAAACCCCCTAAACTTTCAGGAACATTGCTAGAGCCTAAACTTTGCCCTAGAAAGTACTTTTAAGTATCCACCTCTATCTCTTCTCTCTCTCTAAAATGTATTAACTTTTGAACTTTTTGAAAGAAGTATTCAATTTATTCTACAGCGTGAATAATTATCTTTGTTCATAAAACTTTTTCTTTAAAGCCAGTTTTCAGTTTTCCAATTTTCAGCATCTATACACGGATAGAACTGAAGGGAACGCATGAAGCGATCAAAAGCGGTCAGCACGGCTCGCCAAAAAGTAGTTTGACCATCACCAGGCAAAGTGCTCACCAGGATCAGGCCCTTTGTTTTCGCAAGTTGGGACTTGACCTGCTCGAGCATCTTTTGACGCATGCCGAGATCTTCGAGCGTCTCGGTGGGTGGTTTCTTCCGTTTGACGTGAATGACGACTCGCTCGCCCGTGGAAACGCCTTGGCTGACGAAATTGAACTTCAAAGCGCAGCCCGGGCGACCGCATGCGCGCGGCCGGGTATCCCGGCATGGGCGGAGAGAACATTTCCCTCGGCCCGGTGACGCCCAAGGCCACGCACATTGCCTGGTACAACAGCTCGGGCCACCACCGAAACATCCTCTCGCCCACCTATTCGGCGATGGGGTCGGGCCTCGACGGGAACCACTGGACGCAGAATTTCGGCGGCCAGGGCACCCTCGCCCGCTAGGGCAGGGAGCCCCCAGCTCTCCCAAAGAGAACGGATCCGTTCCAATTATGTAAATCACGTATCTACAACTTGTGCTTATTCTTCCCATCAAGTTCCATCCCGATCTCTCCACTCTAAGTGTTTTCCAAGATTTCCGGTTTTCTATATTTCTGTTTCCCCCCTCCCACCCCTTATGTCCCTGGATCGGATTTGAATTGAAAATGGCGCATCTGAGACATAAGATCGTTCTATATATCAAGTTTCATTTAGACCGCGCGTTCTCGGTCTCGCGAACGTTTTTCGATCTGCCGAGCGACGAAGAGACCCGCAGCAAGCCCGACACCGGCGTGGCGCCGAGAGGCTATCACGCCCTGGGGACGAAGAACCTGGCCCGTACCCTGGGTCAGGAAACCCCGCCCGACCTTCGCGAACAATTCTATGTTGGTCCGCTGAATTCTCGCGCCAGCCGGGCCGCGAGTACGCCCGGGGCGGCGTTGTTCTACATAGACCCCTGAAGGTGATTTTGAAACATATTTATATAGCCAAATGTACCTTTTAGAATAAATATAATATATACTAGATGGGACCAGGTGGCTTCGCCTGGTCACATGTGGGTATTTTATCTCGAAAACAGCTTTATGTTTTTTTGGGGGGAAATTGGCATCAGGTTATATTCTGGCGTACAAAGCGATCTAGATAGGTCAGAAGTTTGAAAAAATTCGTTAAGAGTCTTAATTTTCCGTCGTCACCGGATGCCCCCAACCGACTGACTGCACGGGCGCGAGTCGCGAGAACGCGAGGTAGTAGGTGAACCCGTCCATCCCGATGTCGGGATAGTGCAAGACGTCGAGCTCGAGCTCGGCGATGGCGCAGCGCGCCTGCTCGAGATCGCGCGGCACGACCAACACGCGTTGCGCCGCAGCAGCAATCCGTTGCGCACAGGCGTCGCCCGGGTCGCCGACGAAGATGACCGTCCATATCCATCTCTAAATATTCAATAAAAAACATCGATTAATCGATAGATATTCTTTTAATATGAAAGGCCCTGATAGAAAGTATCCATAAGTATAGTGAAAGCATTTTGAACAATGTGTAATGAATAAATAACAATCATATGTCTATATGTATATGCTATTCAAACAAAGAGATCACGTGCTATACATCTCGACGATCAGCAAGAGTCTTTTGAAAGAAAAGAAAAAAAGAATCTTCACTCATGCGCTGCCTATGATAATAATGACATCGGCTATCTTGCTTTCGTAATCATGAAACATAGTTCCTATTGGTCAATGGGCTTCTTTCCGAGGCCCGTTTTCAGCGGATGAACAAACATCCTAATTATAAATTAAATAGTACTTGTGTCTTATAGCCACCGCTCCCAAGAAATGAAGTTAAGTTAATCATGGTGAAACAATTCTTGCTTCATAATACGCAATTCTTGCAATGGAATAGCGTCGTCGAAGTATTGCTCGGCCATGGCGTCGCCGCCGCTGATCCATCCAAGATGAGCAGCTTCCGCCATACTAAACAAGATTTGGGCGCGAACGAGAATAAAAGTGGGCGCATCCTGGCGTCTGACGTAATTTCCGACGAAGGAGACAGAGTGCGGCGTAATATCTCCGGCGGCGTCCTGATTCAAACCATAGGGCATACCTTCGTAGGTCTGGGTATTTACGGCGACATTGAGGTGCTCAAATATTTTCAAATAGATTGTAAAAGAAAGTTGATGGGGAGGCTGAACTAATTCCACTAATTGTGTCCAGGTTGTCAAAAAGGTATATGTACAACTGTTACTACTGCGGCCACTACTATTGCCGCCACTAATACTACTGCTGCTTTTATTATTACAGTTACTACTACTACTTCTACTTCAATTGATACTTCCAGAAAATTTTGACGGGGATGCTGAACTAAATCAACAACGTCACGAGGTAAAGTCTTCAAAGAAACCATAAAACTACAAAATGTTCATGAAATGCATTTCAACATGCATAAAACTCACAGTGTAATTCGTTTTAACTCTTAGAGCTAAAGAGAAAAACAAATTTTACCGTCTTATACTTTAATTCCATTGACTTAATTCTATGAGTTATTTTTGGTGAACCAATCAAATTATTCCTTATTTCTGGAGAGACTGATAGCCTTGCTTTTTTAAAATCGACCTCGCGCCGGCCCTTGGCCGCCGGCATGGCATCGGCATCTCCGGCCTTCTGTTCAGCCATGGTCAATTTGCCGACCTCGGCCGAAGCGACCAGATGGATGCCGACCATCTCGACCGGCGCATCCAGCCGGTAGGTGTATTCGCGCTCGTAGGTCTCGTGGAAATCAGACTCGATCTTCGACAGGTTGCCGCTGTTCACCGCACCATCCAGCAACACTTCCGTGGTGTGTTGGCCGTTGGTCTGCAGGTTGGTCTAGAACAGGCTTTTGAGTATACCTCTCTATATATAACATCTCTAAATGTAATCGACCATGAGGTCTTACAGTAACTAGAAAATGATTTTTACACAAACCCCTGGGATATTTCCTTGAAACCTCACCTATTTTGTTTAAAATATCTACAGATCGGGTTTTATTTCCTTTATGCCATGCTTGATTACAAGCTTAGTGAGGATGATGCAAGCTTTGCCACACGGCTAGGAATTGCTTAGTGGTTGATGGACATCATCACAGTCATGGTAGTGGGGAGTGGGAGTGAGGAGAGAGTAGTAGTGAGGAGGATCACAGGAGAGGGAGGCTGCTTCTGTCACAATCAACTAATTCCGTTCTATGTGTCAAGAAATAGGGAATGAAGTGAGTAAGAGAGTGAATAAATTTTGGAGATGTTATTTTGAGCATCTTGTTTGCAGGGACGCCATTTCTAGCCGCGCTTTATGTCAGCAAACGCAAAGGCCGGGCGCAGTATCAGTCTCACAACTGCTGCGAAACGGGGACAGAACGGCAAACGCCCAGCCAGGGGCCGGGCGTTTGAAAAATAACGTTTAGGCGTTTCAGCCGGCGGCGCGTTGGTCCGGCTTAAACCCGATTTCGCTGGACACGGTAAACTGCCCCCCTTCGAGCTTTCCAATCTTGCCTTGGCGCAGCAACTGGCCAAAGGAGGCTACTTTTTACTATCTTGGAAAGTGGTTAGGTTAGGAAAATGAAACTACCAGTAATGAGCCCAGGGACAAAAACACACTCTGGGAAGATATTATCATGTTCTCATGTTAAATCTCTCCTTATTTCTAAGTCTTAGAAATTTGCCTGCTTGAAAGGTTCTATACCCATAGAAAATTTTATGAAACAACATTTTACCTTAATTTGTAGTTATTGGCCTAGTTTCTTTTTCTCTGATTGATAACAGCTCTGAAACACGATATCCTTCCAAACATCAAATTTCATTAAGATCTAATCAACCTTTCGTAGGTTAAAAATACTTCTATTTTTCTATTTTTCCGAATTAACGGGCCCACTACTCCCCCCACCGATGGTCAAATCGGGAAAACGACCATTTCTAATTTAATCTGGTCCAGTCCCTGATATGCCTGCCAAATTTCATCATCCTAGCTTACCTGAAAGTGCCCAAAGGAGCCACATTAGGCGGAAGTTTTGAATATTTGATGCCAAAGACAACTGAGATAAGAGGTAAAGAAGTTCTTATATAATCTGGAAACTTTGACACCTGGAGTCCTCGTCGAATATTTTTCAAGTTATTGTATCTATAGGGTCGTAAGTTAGAAGGATTATAAGAGGTATGTTTCTGATATTTTCATCAATAAAATCAAATTAATCAAAATCATAATTTCATCAAAGAACTATTTTTGAAATTTTTTTTATATTTATCTAACTTTTCTCTAGGTCACTTCCATCTCTTACCTCCTCCTCTCTTGCCCTGCCTAACCTGTTTCTGTTTTTTTTTTCTCTGTACCTTTCTTTTTCAAATTTTATAACCTTAACTTGTTTTGGACCCACCATTGTCCCAAACCCAAAAAGCTTTTGTGATATTAGTTTGCTTAACTATAGAAATTGTCAACCTTGAACAGATAAAAAAAAATATTCAAATGAGTTCCTCAAGGGCTACAAGGGTGGTCTGATCGTGATCAGCCACGATGTCGAACTGGTCGGCGAGACCGTGAACCGGGTGTTCTACCTCGACGCGAACCGCCAGATCATCGACACCTACAACATGAACTGGAAGAACTACCTGCGTCAGCGGGTGGCGGATGAGGAGCGTCGCAAGAAGGAGCTCGCGAACGCCGAGAAGAAGGCGACGACGCCGCAGCTGCAGGCGGCCCGCTTCGTTGATTACGACAAAGATGACCATCACCCTTCAATCTTTCTGTAAAAAAGAGTTTAATATTCGTTTAAGGATAATTTAATCATTTCTGAATGGTAATCTTTTCTTAAAATTGTATCACTTTAAATGTATTAAATGATAAATGTATTATCACTTAGAATGTATTTATAGCGAGGGGATGGGGGGTGGTTTTTGAAATAGCAATCTAAGTTTGTGGTTCGTCCTTTTATATCAGAGATAAAAAAAAGGGGGAAGATGTATATTCGGGTCTATATATTTGCAAATTAAGGGGGGTGGGTGGGGTAAAGTATTTGGACAGTGTGAAGTTAGAAAACAATTCATACTTCATAATATGCTGAATAATTGTACCTAACACATTAGGCATTCACACCCGCTATTGTGCAAATATATAGCCCAAATTTGTTCTAAAGTATTATATTTCTATCACACTTAGAATATTTTATTAGGATTGAGCAATCAGCATTAGAATATGATTCTTTTGATGTAACTATTGGTATCAAAATTCCATTTTTTAGAGTTTCGGTTACTATTGAGCCGAATCACTCCTTACTACAGTTCGTTACCACGAACTGTTTGATTCTGGTCTGTAAAACTCCCTTGTCCCTTCTGGATCTGGGCTGTGGAAACCTTAACGTGGAAATGCTGTGTTATTGCCATTTAGAAATGTTAGTCACGGCTAAACTCCGAGTCGCTGTGTTGTTTACTAGGCTATAATTTTCTCAAGGGGTGCCACTCCTCAAGTGGGAAAAATTGACTGCAAGTTTCCCAGTCTTGCAGGTACCCCAGAAGGGTCAAGGTAGCCCTTTACAGAGGCCGTGTCCATAGATCTGGATCTTATGCCCTACTGCAGTTGTCCTCCTATAGAGGATCCTCCCACAATGGTGTTCTGCATCACCATGCAATTTAACCCATTACTGGGAGAAGGTCGAACATAGGCCACAATGGCCCAGCGATCTTCGGGTCGAATCTGTGCCGCATAGCCGGGCATTTTCCGGATTCCATTGCTGATCGTGTTGAACAGCTTTCCGTCGGGATACTTGTCACTGAATAAAATGTCTTGATGAAGCGGTGATGGCGGAATCCACGTCGCCACCAAAATCTTCTGGGCTCGCCGATTGACCAACCCGTTGCCGGCACCGTTCAGCCCATGGCAAACCGAACATTTTTTCTCCAGTGCGACTCACATTTATTTTAACTAATTGAAAGCATAAAAATCTGTCCAGAAAAATGATAGTCGTTAAGACTAAGGTCTGTCCATTTTTCATACTGAAATAGAGAAGAGTTATTGATTCGTTGTTGTTCTTGTCGTTCGGAAGACATATCATTTTGCTAATCGACATCTAAGGATATTGACTGATCAAAATTAAATTTACTTCTAGTTAGTAACGTTTTGTTTTCATCAAGATCAAGGTATTCAGGATTGGTACTTAGTTGAGAACAGATGCAATTTCAGATCACGACGGAAAATCACTACTGAAGTAGATTGTTTGATATTGGATGGAATGTCGTTTTAGGATTTAGCGCATGCATATTTAATAGATCATAACAAGAATTCCATGAAACTACTGTAAAAGATTGAAATGCTCTTTGCTTCCAAACTAAAAAATATTATCAAGAATTCTTAAGAATCCTTGCCTATCTGTTACCCTTATCTCTTAAGGTCTTTACCAGGATTTGATTACCCTTTCCCTACCCTATCTACTACCCTTATTCTTTCCCAAGAATAAGGATATGATTTTGGTTGTGATTTACTCTTGACCATTTCAGCCACCTAAATTAAAAACTCTTTCCAATAATACAATGAATCCATCATCTAGAATTTTACTACGTTAAGTTCAGATGGACGGTAATACGGTCTACTATCTATAAACACAGAGTCCACCCAGGTCTGTTCAAACTGGGAGGTTAGACTCTTTGTGCACTGTTGGGACAGCCCACTCTACCAGGTTAGTTTCTTGAACTGCTTGCTGGTACAAACTTACAGGTTTAGGCTTCTACAGTAAATGGTATGTTGTATGTGTTTGCTTTGTCCCTTTGGGAATAAACTCAGTTTAATTCATTTCTGATGTTTAAAAATATATCAAAGCAATGATTATGTCGTTGTCTAACCGGACTAAGGTAGTAGAAATAGGAAGGGCCTTTTCAAAAGCAGAAAATCCGATATTGCTCCCTTAATACAAGATATACGCCATCCATTTAAATCTATTAAAATGTTTAAGAGATTTAACTAAAATTAATGCTGGGAAACTTTTTTGATAGAACCATTTTTTAAAGTCACGAGTGGAAAAGAACTAGGGGTTGAAAAGAGAAAGAATATTTTTATGAAGCCAAAATCTTTGTTTTGCTGGGGATCCATACATTGACACAAGGAATGCATAGTTGAAGCGCTCTATCTATCGAAAAGTAAGTGCTGTACACCTTGACAATCCCTCAAACTTGCATAATATTTATAATATTATCCTTCCTCCTCCTGCTTTTTCTGAAAAATTGCTTTTTAAATTTGGTCACATTTATATTCAAGCTTTCTACAGATGAAACTACTCATCCGCTTCCCTTTTTATTGTAACTTTCTACCTTAGAAAAAAGCACTAGTACTAGAAGCAGCAGTATTTTTAAAATATTACAATTTGATCAATTGAATGTCCCTCTCATGAAGCATTGGAAGTTTTAAGTTGATAAAATTAGCTGTTGCTAAGACATTGCTTATACGTCCTTTCGACAACCTGTATAATAGTTTACTTCCCGATATTTTCATCTAAAGACTCATAGCCTTACAAATAGCTTTGGCATTAATAGTAGCATGCACATACTGCCGTTATGAAAAAGGTAAGTGCAGGGAGCTGATGGGAGGAGTTTAGCAGTGCAGTGCTGTTAGATGGGTAACTGTATTAACAGGTATTATAAGGCGGAGAAATTTGTGAATCGCAACTTATATCAGTGGAGAGCTGTGTGGTTGATAGTGGTAGGATGGGTGTTATTTGAACGGATTGTTTCGTGCATGAAGATAACATGTTAATTTTTTTTGCTTCATGTTTTAAGTTTCCGCTTTTGAGAGAAATGTCGAGAAAATGTTGAGGTAAATCTAAAGAAACTATCTGTATCCAAGTTATCAAAGATGCATATCTGTACTGCTTTACGAACGGGTAAGGGTATAGTTGTAGCAGGGCCACTGCTACTATTGCAGCTGCAAATGTGACTGGTCGCGACCGCGAGCGAGTGTGATTATTCCGCGCAAACTTGTAACTGCAACTATGTCCAATTGTGACTGCTTTCAGGGAATTTGGAGTATTACACGAGTTTCAGTGTAATAAGTATTCGCAGCACCATATTTTGTTCTTGTTGTTGTTGGAAAGCTGCTCAAACGGTCAGTGTAGCGAATAATTGCTGTTGTTGTTCATGGTGAATTTAAGAAGGTCTTAAAAAAGCTATTGTTCAGCTATTAGCTACTATTTGTATTAAGTCGAACATTGGACATTTTGCGTTGAGCATTGAAGCGTTGACGAGCTGTCTCAGAGTTGAGCTCTATAGTTTTGAGAAGTAGAGGAATGATTGTTGTATTAAACTACAAAAATAAAATATAAATAAATAAGATCGAGCTTAACTAGGTTGATAGCATTTCAAGCTAAGCGCGAATGACTAAATGGCATCAATCATTTTTCTGTTCTATCCCACTTAAGTTCTTAGTCATATTATTTTTTTAATTTTTCAATTCATATTTTAATTTATCAACATTAGATTCATTAATTTCTTACCTCGTCATAGTGCCCTTTTTAAGTGACACAAAAATGAAGGGTAACTAGGCTCCCGCGCCACTTTTTTCTCAACATTGTCTGATCAAAATTTAAGATAACTTTTTTGTTCAGCATAGTTGAAAGACTGAATAACAATGCCTTTGGAGATATCATGACCCCTTACAGCCCCTGGGGAAAGGTCTTTAAGCTATAAAATGTGCCTGTTGTTTACGTATAGTATGTTTCAGGGGAGAATTTTCTGCAGAAAATCTTTCCAAAAAAGTTTTTCAAGAAAAAGTAAGGAACCGTTTTAAACTTAAGGCGAGAAGAAATAAATGACTATAATAATTCATACTCACAACGACCAGAAATAAAATAAACACTCATAGCTAACAAACCTACAACATGTTTAATTAAATAATTATAATTTATGATTATAATTATAATTAATAATTTATAATTAAATAATTAAATTAAAATGATTCAATTTTAAAACGAGCTTCCAGTTCATATGCATTCACTGTAATGCTTGCAAGTAAGTTAGATAAACAGAATATATACATGAAATACAATTCTTTACAGCGGTTTTGTGATGTTGTTTATGTTTTGTTATAACATACTACTGATGGTTATGTCTTTTACAGTTAAGTTCATATCTATTTACTGTAGCGCTGCCAAGTAAGTTAGATAAATAGCATATATGCATGAAATACGATTCTTTACAGTGATTTTGTGATAGTTACCTCGTGCGAGTGGATTGAGCATAACCAGATACGTTGATGAGGGGAAGTTTTCTCGCAGGCTTTCTTATCCGCTTCATGCTATCTTGGATTGCTTGACTATGGAGGACTGCGAAAGGATGACTATCAGAAAGAGCCCCATACCTAATGTGAGATTTGATTTCATTGAAGCCAATGGAATTCAAATGCGAATCGCAAAGTCAGGAGATAGTGGGCCGCTAGTTTTGTTAGAACCAAAAACTCTAAAAAAACGGAATTTCGATATTAATAATTAAATCAAAAGAATTGCATTTTAATGCTGATTTTAAATATATAAGTTTCATCGAGTTTGGTCTTACCCATCAAAAGTTACAAGCCTGAGAAAATTTGCCTTATTTTAGAAAATAGGGGGAAACACCCCCCATAAGTCATAGAATCTTAACGAAAATCACAGCATCAGATCTAGCGTATCAGGAACCCTATTGTAGCCTAATATGAAATAAAATAAAAAAAAAGTTCAGCGATCGGCTGACTGACGAACGCTTGGACAATTTTACTCGTATAATTTTTTACTCGTATTACTCGCAACAACGTATGAGCCTAATAATAAAAAGACTGTCTACGACAAAGGAAACCCACCCCCAAGAGCTTTTAAAAAAAAACTTTAGAGAGGTTGTTAAAAGTCAAAAAAAAGCTTTTAGAGAGGAATCAAAAATGTGTTTACACTGTTCGCTCGAGACTGCAATGTGGTAGGCCATCAAAAACTGTTCTGTAGTTTTGTATACTCCTCTTTTTTTTATTTTGGCTTTACACTTTGCCTGATAAAAACTATGTAGCTTTCCCTTCACCCCTTCACATGAAAATGTTTCTCATATGGATATATTTTCGATCTACATTTCTTTTATTTTTGCAAACTTATATGCATGTTTGCTGTCTTCATTTTTTTTTAAATCTAAACTCTATTTTCTTTCATGTTCTCTGTTGATCTCCGATGGTTGCTCGAACCAATGGTCCTGGAAGACAAAAGATGGCAAATTAAAACAGAAATTTTAAGTTCACATGCCGTTTTCAAGTGATAAGAAAGATTATAGGGCAACTAGTCTCCCTTCCATATCCCTTTTTTCACCAAAGACATACGATCAAAATTTTGAAAAAGGCATATTGATAAATTTTGAAAAAGACATAGTTGAAAAGTAGCCCATTGTTTACATAAAGTATTGGTTATTAGGAAGTCTACTGACGTTTTCAGGGGGGATTTCTTATGGTGGTAGAGGAGTTGGGAGCAGGAAGTTGCGTGAGAGGATATTTTCATGGAGGAATTTATCATGGAGAAGAGAATTTCCATGAAGGGGGTGATGCTTTTTCCATCGTTATTTAAAACACAAAGAGAAATCAAATAAAAGGAAAAGCTTTTTTTAACTGAAAGAAAGTAAGCCCAATGCATGGAAGCGTGTCTTACTTACCAGATATTCAAAGTATGGTGCCGATATATAAATATCTATGAAAGCAAAGCTTTTCTGAAAATTTTAATGGATATAGTAGTAGTGAAGGATGCGCCAAAGATGTACCGAAGATGCAGTGTTGTACGTTCTAGTCAAAACAGTAGTTTTCTAGAATTACCAGTGAATAATCGTAAAATAGGAGACTTGCTTGTTCAGACTTTTTTTGCTGAAAGAACTTTTTCATATTTATTTCTTTGTTTTTTGTTTTAATAATGCTAGTAAATCCCGCTCTCCCTTCATGGAAATCTTCTTCTCCCATGACAAATTCTCGATGGAAAGTTCCCCCAGCATATCCCCCTCTGCTCAACCCCTCCCCCAAACCAAAAAAAAAACTCCTGAAAACGCCTGTACACTTCCCAATAACCATTACTATATGTAAGCATTGGTCCAAGTTTGTAACTTACCAGCCTTGGAATCGGCGACGAGTCACACGAGCAAGAAGGTCGGGTGGTGAAGGCGACGTATGAGGATTTTCACCTCGTCAATGTTTACACGCCCAACTCCCAACGAGGACTTGTGCGGTTGGAGTACCGCCAACAGTGGGACGCCGACTTTTTGGCGTACATCAAAGAACTCAATCGACGCAAACCGGTCATCTTTTGCGGCGATGTGAATTGTGCCCACCAGGAAATCGATCTAACTTACAAATGGGTGATCAGATCTTAGCGAAATTTTTTATTTAGAAGGATCTTGTGCTTTTGAACTTTCATTTTAAATCTCAACCAGATCAGGTGACATTGGGGGGAGTAGGAGGGGGAAACCGGAATTCTTGGAAAAGGTGAAAATTGATGTATCTTACAAATGGGTGATCAGATCTGTAAAGTAGACAAATTTCTAAGACTTGGAAATCAGGTAAGGGCAACATAGTAGCTTGAGTGAAAAGTAGCAAAGCTAGAATTTTACCAATGCATGAGCAGTCCACTGCATAAGGAGACACGTTAAGAAAACAACTCTTATTTCATAATATGCACAATAATCCTAGTTAATAGATTTTGCAGCAGGAGACTGTTTATCTTCACTTCTTTTCTTGTTTTTCCAGTTTCTCTTAAAAATTCAGGATTTTCTTAGAACATGTATATTAACAGAGTATATCCTCCCACCCCCCTAATGATTTTTTAATAGATATGTCTATCTATTATCCGTCCATACGTCATTGCTAGGGCAGTAGAACCAAGGTAGATAGTTATCGAGCTAAGATAGTGATAGAACCAATAGTTTTCCAAGTGCCAAGAAAAGGATACCTAATTTAAGGCGTAACATCGAAAATTTAAGAATAAAACTATTATCGTGTCACTGCCCTTTTACTCTTAGGTCCAATGTTTCTTCTTTTTTGCGAGATTTTAATCGTTGTTCTTGTGATTCCTCGGCACGCTTTCTTTTCTCACTTTCTCTGTTAGCCGCAAACCTTTGGGCATTAAATCTTGGAGCAGCTTCCTTGGCTGTTTATTCTGCCATTGTAGAGTTTATCCTAACATTTTTCTTTGAATTAACTCTTTGAGCAGCTTCCTCGGCTGTTTCTCCTGCCATCATAGGATGTATACTGAAATTTCTCTTAGAATCGTCCCCTTATATACTTATAATGAAGTCACTGGATCAAAATTTTGCGCCAGTTTTTCAGTAGAGTCTAAAAATCTAATAACTATTAGCTTGAGGACGACTTAATCCCCCACCTTTCCCGAAGGAAGGGCTGTAAGCTATGAACGTTGCCCATTGTTTACACATGGTATTGGTTATTGGGAAGTAAACAGACGTTTTCAAGAGGAAATTTTTCGTTGGGGGAGGTCTGGGGGGAGGGTTACTTGGGAAGATCTTTCCATGTTATGCAAAATAGAGGGAAGCACACATAAGAAATAAATTAATCCTAACAAAACCATCTGATTCAGAATATAAGAAAACTCTGTTCTATAGGTATTAAGCTCCTTTGCACAAAATATGGAAGTTTTCATTTTTGTGAAAAGAAAGATCACGAAGGCTTGTTTTTTTTATTTGTTTTTGAATTCGTATGCCTTTTGTATTTACCAAGAGTTATTGTATCAAACCAGTCATCATAATATAACAAAGGCTACAGTTTTGTTTCTTTTTTGTGCCTGTCGTCTTACTGCCTCTGCTCTTATCATTGTCACAAGATCATAAGCCTCTATATTCATAAAATACTTTATAAACATAACTTTAAATTTTCCTTTTATTATTATTTATCTAGCACTTTTCTTCGATAATATTTTCTGAATTATGTTTGGTCGATAGGTATGTTACATGTCTTTGCTTTTTTTTATTCTTCCCTGGGTTACCAGAGACGTGGTAAATGAAGCAAACATTAAATATTGTAAGCGTGTCACATTTCCATTTTAGAATACAGTTTATATAACTTACAGAAATGCATCTAATTAACAAATGATGCACAAAGAAGAAAGTATTTTGAGCCTTGCAACTTTGCTTTTATTATTTATTTTTATTATTTTATCCTGTAATTTAGTATTAGTAGATTTATTTTTACTTTTTACAGTTAAACGAGGTAGGTAAACGGACAACTTAAAACGAACAGAAATTACGATAAATAGCCGAGTCAAACTCAAAACGAGCAAGAATTAACATGAGTAGGTCTGATAACCCTCATACCATCTACTTTTTTTCTACCGAAAAAAACGAATGGCCGTTGATTGTCTGTCTAATTGACATATACTGAAATTTGTTCCTAGAGGTTTTGATAATTTTTACTTATGAAAGTAAGAAAGGTGAAAACTTTTCAAAGGTTTTGCTTTCAGTTATTTTAATTCATTATAGCCAATTTGTTTAGGGTTTAATTTGATTAATTTATTTTAATCAAAATTCATTCTGGTTTTATTTAATTTGTTTTATTTAGTTACTTAATTCATTAATTCTTTAATTCTTAATTCATATTATATAGTTTTTAGGAATTATAAATGTTACTATGTGGTTTTAATAGGGAAAGGGGCCTTCGGATTTTCTTTTATATTTATATTTGACAATGAGAACTAATACCAAAATCGTCAGAAAAATAGAAAATTTAATAAAGATGCATGTAGCTATGTGCTTCAAACTAGGTATATGAGTTGAAATACTCCTTAAGAAACAAATAATTTTGTGTTTGTCATCTTTGTTTTTGATTGGTATATATTGGTGGTTTAAATTCTCAGGGTTTCAAGACCTGGAGATTTCTAATTAATTTTTTTAATATCAATAGTTTCAGATATTCAATTCAAACGTTTAAATCTAGATACCTGTACCTTCAAAGGAGAGCTACATTTTCTTAAGATGTTTGGACCTTAAGTTGAAATGTTTTAAATTTTTATTTTGCTGTTTTTCACGAACATTTTTGGCCCCCGCTACTACCGAAAAACTGCACACCTGAATATGGATGTCTTTTTCAATGAAAATTGAAATCCCCATTTCCTCCAATTTTTAGAGAGATATATATATCTATATACATAAAAATAAGTTGTCTGTGTGTGATGTCACAGCTGCTTTAAAATGTGACATTGGCATTTTTTGAAAGGAAATAAACAAATTCATTCTGTACATTTTTGCTCAAGTAGTGAATATTTTTTCTTTTGAAGTAATCCTTCTGACATGCTCGGCTTTAAAACCATCAAACTTTGCACCGTGTTCTACGAGCTTAAGAAATTCCTTTTTTAAGGGCTTAAAAAAGCCCTTGAAGTCCTAAAAACTGTATTATACATAATAAACGCCCGGAGTCACCTCATCGCCGTCGGGAAGTGACGCCGAACCCGCGTCGGCTCCTCCGAGAAGGACGGCGTCGTGTTCAACCGCAACATGAACGTGCCGGGGAGCGCCTACCCCAAGCTCGGCTGGCACACCGACGGGCTGCGCTCCTTGTTCTACCTGCGCATGCCCGGCCCGATGCTCAACGTTGGCTTGCACCTCGATCGCATCACGCGCGAGGACGGCGGCCTGAGGCTGATCGCAAAGTATCAAATAGAATAAAGGTTTCTTCCGTTTTGCGAAAAGAGGGACGGAAAAATCTTATATGTTGTCAGAGTAGAATGGCTGATAGGTGTATCCGCCTTACCACAGATCAAAGACAGAGATTTAACTCCACAGCGACTGTCCTACATCAAAGCCAACTATCGACATACAAATTCAATTTTGAGTTAAGATGGACCCGTCCTAATCTTGATTAGTTAAAAAAAACAAAGCTTTCTCTATTTGCCACCCAATATGAGGACGTGGCACACATATATGTATCTTCTTGAGACTTAGCGTATAATAGAAGTTATCTTGCTCTCCTCTTGTGTGTTTCTTGCTTGCTCCGTCTACTCTCTCTATTGTGTTCAGATCATCTTCTCCACTCAACATTTGGTATCAGAGCGGTGTTACCATCCTTGGGCGCTTCATTACGTGCAGGAGAGGAAGTATTGAGAAGGTTTTCTTCTGCAACCCAATACATTGATACCATCAGTTTTTGCAAACATTTCCTCTGTTATATCATTTTCAAATAGTTGTGAATCTTGATCTAGGGATTGCATTGTCATTGAATATAGGATCCTGAGTATAGGACCAAATATGATCAAAATAGGATCATATACGATCAAAGGATAAATTGTCGACTTGATTTCCATTTACTTTACATGCAAGAGATGAAAGTCAAAGCATTTAAAATTTATTTGGTTAAATTACAGGAACATCTAACGTCGCATGAATGTTGTTTTTACCATCTTTTACTAACCTTTTCCCTTTTCAACGAGTAACGGCGAAGCTAATTGAGTCAATTCAAGGACTTCTAATACATCTTTGTGATTTAAGCCTGCTCTGTCCGCCAATGCAAATCCTTCAGCAAGAGCATTCATAGATACACCCATCATCAACTGCAATACTAAGTTTAATTTGGTTGCCATACCTACTTCCCCTGAAGTTTTTCCTCTTTTGAACTTAGAGATACTAATGTGAAATGCATTTTTTAAGTGAGTTCTTCTTTGGGAGAGCTGGTCTTTAAAAATCGTGAATGCTTGTGTATATATCTTGGTTTAATTCGCTAACAAATAATATCCCTTCTCATTTTTTTCCGCCGTAAATGGTATGAAAGAATTGGTAATATTAGAGGAATAAATAATGAATAGAAAAGGAATTATATCCCGTGAGGAGCAAATTCTCATCCTGGAGTTTAACAACGTTATAGCTTCCTGGAAGGTATATACTCTTTCTAAATTTCAGCTCTTAAGTAACCCTAGTAAATACTAGATGGTGATCTTTACTTTTGACATCAATAACGGCACTCCTATATACCCTAGTATTTTGTATTGATCCAGCCACTCTTTGGTTTATGATAACATAATCAATGAGGTTATCTGTGTTACCAATATATGAATAAGTTTATCTATCTCGAGGGGAATATTGAAATAAACAATATGACACTATGTGCAACAATGTTGTAAAAAGAGCAGATCTGCAACATCTTGGGAGCTTCTAAGGGTATTAAGATCAAGCTGTCAGGTAATGATTAAGAGAGTGCTAAAAAAAAAAATCAAGAGAAACTATGTGCACCAAGATTGCAAAAAAGGCACAATTACAATATCTCAGCAACTAAGAAGTTTATTAATTTGGAGTCTTCAAAGAATCAAGGCAAGTACCCCTTCCCCACCAGAGCAGCATGTCAGTGCGAGTGCTGTCCGTCCAGAGTCTTCTCGCCATTCCAGCTCTTTGTCGTACTCAAGCAACGTTTTGACTGCATCGGTGTGTTTCCCTTCAGCTGCCCATTGTAACGGCCTGAATATGAGTCAACACGTCTTGGAAAGGGTGTCTCATCTTCTCAAGTCAGTGGTACAGCACTTCGGATCAGCTGAAGCATCAATCAACTTCAGAGCTTTTCCAGTTAAGAAGTTGCACCAAAAGTGTTGTTTTCAGTGTTATATCTCACTTACAAATGATAGAGTAGATAAGAAAAACACTTAGATATGAGCAATAGCTTTCAGGTGAGCCATTAAACATAACTCTTATAAGTTCTGCTAGCCCAATAGCCCCAGATTTTCCACTTGAGACATGGCAAGTATTTCTCTTTGATGTTTAGGTAACCCGTGTTCAAAACGTGTTGGGAGATAGCGTAGACTTAGTTGCAACGTCCGAGGGTGAGTCGGTGACGACAACTAACGGAAATCTTAATAGAGGTGATCTCGGACTGTTGTCGATTGATTTGTCGACACCAGGTGGGGCACGGGCAGCGCTCGATGCCGCGAATAACGCTGAAGAGATGATTAGTGATCAACGTGTCAGTAACGGTGTGGAGCAAGGGATATTGGAACGTAGATTGGAAATGAATAGAGCCGAACCCTGTTTTTATAACATTGTAAAATAGGACACATAAGCCAGTGCTTTTACTTTTCAATTTCAATTTTCCCTATTTTTATATCAGTTTTCCCTAAAATTCCCTGTCTTAAGGTTTGATTTCTCCCTATTTTTCTCCTTAGAAAAAGGGATTATTTTGCTTTACATTTCCATAAAATCTACACGAAAAAAATATTGCGCAGCATCAAATTGTTATTTTTTTTACTTCAAATAATATATATTGTTTTTTTTATTTTTTTTTTCTTTTTTAGCTTTTTTAGTTTTTTTTGTTTTTTTTTTTAGTTTTTTTGTTGTTTTATCTTTTTTAGTTTTTTCTTCTTCTTTTGTCTTAATGCTAAAGCAAAGGTTCGAACCTGGAACCTCTCAGACCTAAAACCTGGAACATAACGCTTTATTAACTGAGCTACTGTATTTGTATTTGTATCGGATTAACGACGCTTCTTGACTACTAAGGTCTAAAAAAGATACGAGGACATCTAGCTCCCCTCCCCACGACCTTTTCCCCCAATATTAATATTCAAACATTATTAATAAAATCGATGTCTTTTAAACCTGGATGTTCTTTTTTACCTAGGTTACAGTATGTCAACTCATTTTAGGCGAGGTTCACTTGGGTTCAGTAAGCCTGCCTGTATGCATACTGAAGCCAAGCGAACCTAGCTTGAAAAACGTTAACCACGCTCGGTGAACAGCAAGTTGGGCATATCGGGGGTTTCTCCGGCAGCTAATCTGGTGGCAAATCCAATAGATGCATATATGATCGTAAAGCGGACGACTGTCGAATGGGATGGTGTTGAAAGAGCCATCTATCTCATGGCAAATCGCAGTAGAGGTTAGTGATGTCGAATAAGGCATTATTTTTTTCGTTCCAATTTGTTTTAGGACGTTATCGCATAGAGATAGAAAAGGGAATACATGCAAGGTTGTTATGGCTGACCGTGCAGGACGATTATGCACGCGCGGTGCTACGCACCATCCATCGGGGTGGCGATACCGATACCTGCGCGGCGATCGTTGGCGCCATCGTCGGGGCCCGCGTTGGCGAGGCGGGCATTCCGTTGCAGTGGCGCGATGGTCTGGCTGAATGGCCGCGCACACTTGCGTGGATCCGCGCACTGGGTGAGCGTTTGTCAGTGCACCTGCGCTCACGTACGCGCGGCAAGGGTCGCCTCTCTAAATGCATTTGTTGTTTCAGTGTCTGTCTTATATTCATATCCATTGGCTGAACCCCTCAATTCCTTATATGACTTTGGTGTCATCAACATAAGCCGTATGTAACTCTTTTAATTTGATATATTGTTGTTAGTAATCACCAATGTTTCATTTATGTAGACACTGATTTGTCAAAATAAATTATGCAATTCACAATTTTTATAGGATAATCCACCAGTGGGGCTTTCAGGAACGCTTTCGGCATCGCTCGCGTCCGGATCATAAACTCGCATCCCTTTCCTGACAATTGTGTCACTCCACAAGAGATTCACCAACGTGATGTATTTGATTCTCAAAAAGAGTTTCTGTGCCAAATACAAATGTCCGGGCAATTTGTAATGAATAATCGTTGGTTTCTCGCGGTACATCAGTTCTAACGAGACTGAACCGGAACAAGCTAGACAGCACTTGGCCATTTGAATTAAGACATTTTCAGGGGGATTTTATTGGTTTGGGAGGAGAGTTGAAGGGGGTTTACGAGGGAGGATCTTTCCATGGAGGAACTTCTCATGGGGGAAGAGACTTTCAATGGAGGCGGTGCAGGATTTTCTAGCATTATTTAAAAAAACAATGAAAAATAAATATGAATTTTTTTTTTCTACTGAAAGTGAGGAGCAGCATTAAAACTTAAAACGAACAGAAAATATTACGCATATGAGGTATTTCAGCAGTTGCTTTAAAACTAACAAAAATGCATGTGTATTTGATCATAGCAACTGTGAACGAACTCTCGTGTATCTGTTTTCATTTGTTGTATTCACCTGTGCCGGAAATTTTTTATATTATCAGAGTAGATTTATTTTACTGTTTCTGCAGTAATGAATATGGACGATTTTTTTTTATCGTTCAAATAGGTCTGATCGGTTTGACATCAGAAGTTCCTCTTTTCTTCATTTAGCAGAGCTTCGTAGTCGCCCACGGTCGGAGGTCCGCCAGCACCGTTTTCGGCGTTGACTGAGACCGTACCGCTGGCGACGTTAACGCCCTCAGGCTCGGTGGTACCGTCGCCGAGAACAACCTGCTCGTCCAACCAGTTCAGGAGAACCTGACCGTAGTTGGTAGTGACAATGTCTGCCACGGCGATCGCGCTGTCGCTCAGGAAGTCCAAGCCGATCTCGATCGCACCGTTCACGGCTATGCATAAATAATACAGTCTTTGTCGATAACCAGACAGTAATAATCACTGATTCCGTAATCATGGTAATCATAGTTTCAAGTCCTTTACAGGAAATTTGATATCCTCATTGGCGGAAAACACGACTTTAATTATATAGCATTTTGTGATGTCATAAATGATTATGCTCATTTCGAATATGGGAAACCATGAAAAGAACAATATATAACGTATATAGTTTTTATTCTACTGTACGTGGTTAGCGGTTATCCTAGGCCATGGACATTATTAATAAGAAAAAAGATAGTAAAATAAGTAATAAGTAAATAAAAAGTAAATTAAAAGACTCGTTTTCAAAATAGGGTAAAAGATAGAAATAATTTTTTATCGAGAATCTATGAATATAAGTTAAGACTAGGGGAGGGGGTGCAAAGGGACTGAGTTTAACTTAACTTGAACTTTTTAAATCTTTCCTCAACCCATCCACGTTGTTAAAATAGCACCCCATCTATATTTTTTTTTTTTTTTGGGGGGGGGAGTTAAATTCCTATTTCTAAAATTATGTATACTTACTGTGCCAATAACTTTCAATTTCAATATTTAATAGCTTATTTCCTTAGGTAGCCTTAAATTTAATGAATTTTAAATATTTATAATCACCATAAAAAGCCGAACTTTTGTCCCGGTTATTTTTCAGTGATTATTTAATTACTTGCTATGAAAATTAAGCAAAACACTGATGGCACAGCCATTTGGTATCGATTTTGCTAGAAGAGTTCTTTTGGATGTCGACTTTTCTGACGACGCGGCACTATTATGCGAAAGTCTTACGCGTGAAGATGTTAAGAGTAATTTTTTAGATAAATGCTCTCCGGGATTGAATTGTTTAAGTGATATTTCAGTGGCGAAGGGGGATTTTTCTGTAGAGGGGGAGCCAGATTTCCAGATTCCTGGCCTCATTTAATAAATTTGAAAATGTATGTTTTCAGAGAGTGATTTTTTGGTAAGAATTGTTCATAATATCCATGTTTACACTGACATCTACACTTTCTGCATTGAAAAGATTTAGGGATGAGGTGACTGTAGAACAAGATTCCTTTTTGGGTATGTAGGTCGTTTCAGTCTAGGAAAAGAAACCTTTTTTGATCTTATAGTTTTTTGTATTGGTTTCTTTTTCTTCTTCTTTGATAAGACTTATGACCCGCAACAACACGCCGTCTGGGCTGCGAAACTCAAGGAACTCGGTCGGAACCCGAATATGCCTTGGAAATCGCAGTCGTCTTTGATCACGATTGACGCCGAGCAGGATTTCATCAGCGATCGTGGTGATGAGGTTTGGAATATCCTCTAGAACCGAGGAATTCGGACCTTGATTTTGACCGGCGTGCATGTCAAGATGTGCGTGCTTGTGCGGCCATTCGGACTTCGGCAAATCTATTTTTGCAAAAGAAAAAAAAAAAAACACTTCAAGTTTGATTGTTTTGAAACCAACAAAATATCATAAAACGCATCGTTGACGAGAGAACAAAGCTCTGAGCGTTTTAATATTTTTCCTGTATGAAGAGAAACGTGCTTCGGCATAATTTTCGATCATTATGTTTCACCACTTCAGGAAGCAATAAAATCGAAGTTAGTGCTTTAGGAAGCTGGCAAACTAAATTAGGGCTTTCACTTCGCCGTCCTCACTTCGAAAAAGCGCGAACGACGGCGACCGACAATTGACATGACGATAAATCGTTCTCGGACGATGACCAGACGGTCTATCATGCATAGTCAAGGATGCCTACGTCACACTACCGTCTGTCCAGTCACGACCTGCTCGTGATGTTGGGTACGCACGGTTGAGAGTGAGAGTCACATTGTGCTCACAACTCAAAACTCTCTGTACCGTACCTGTACATACTATGAATGTCCCAAGAGGGCTCATTCTGATGGAAATTAAAAGTTCTAGTGCCCTTTTTAAGTAACAAAAAATGGAGGGCACCTAGGCCTCCTCCCACGCTCATTTTTCCCAAAATCACCTCAAAATTATGAGATCGCCATTTTATTTAGCATAGTCAAGTAACCTAGTAACTATGTCTGTGGGAATGACTTACTCCCCCACAATCCCTGTGAGACGGGCTGCAAGTCGCAGACTTTGACGATGGAGCGGCGAACGCGATTGAGAAATCGCGCTCGCCGTTCTAGCGCGGTAGCACCATGACGGAACCGTTTCGCCTGACCGCCACCGAAGCCGCCCAGGCGATCGCATCGGGCGCGCTCAGATGCGAAGACCTGGCGCACTCGTGCCTTGTGCGCATGTCGGCGGTCGAGGAGACCATCCGGGCGCTGGCGCATGTCGATCCCGACCGGGTGTTGGCGGAGGCGCGCAGGCTTGACCGGAGGGTTAATGCCCAGGTGGGTAGTCTCACGGGGGTTAATATCCGGGGGGATATTGTCCTGGGGGTTAATGTCCTAGAGCCCATGTTTTCTATTTCTGTAGTGTTCTTTTCAAAATATCTTTATCTCGAGATTTGTGTTTGGATCGACTTCGAAGAAATATAATAAGTAGCACAATATGCTTACCAACAATTTAGCAACGTTACACATTATACGTATGTTGATACTCTCCGGGGGCAGACCCAGCCCCCCCCTTGGGTGCTTGGGGGATAAAGGGGGGGGGGGGGGGGGGGAAGAGATTGGCACCAGTATTTTTTGTCCCTCTCAACAACTTTATATTTTGAAAAATATTTGTTTGACGAATTTTCATTGAAAAATATCTGTTTGTGGTATTTCATTGAAAATGTCATTTAAAAAAAAATATCCGAAAAAAAGCAGGAAACCTGGTTGAAGTTAAAATAAAAGGTGCCCTAAGAACCATATTTTCCCCCAAGGCACAACTAACAATGCCCGCCCCCGGGCTCTGGGGGTTGTTTCGACCCTGGATTTTTGTTATAGGATCTTTGAACTATGTTTTTAAAAAAATGGCTACCTTAAAATTTTTATTGGATATATTTTGAGAAAAAAGGGCATGGGGGGTCTAGTTGCCCTCTGATCACTTTTGACTCTTGAAAAGGGCACTAGAATTCTCGATTTCCAATTGAATGCCCTGAATCAGAAAGGCCATAGAATAAATAGTTGAAATTACTAAAAATACTTTAGCGTAAAGAGTGAGGTATTTAGGAGGAGAAGAACCTCTCATATGCGCAATAATCTCTGTTCGTTTTAAGTTTTAATACTGCTCATTACTTCCAGTTGAAAAAACTTTTCATATTTATTTTTTCATTTTTTTTATAATAATGCTAGAAAATCCTGTGCCCCCTTCATTGAATTTCTCTTCCCCCAGGTATTGGAAAGCATTGTTGCTTTGGCATTAAAGGGGTGCCATGAGGCTGTCATAGTTTTTTGCTCCAAATGGTATTGTAATAGTAGTACGGTATAGTATTTTGTAAGTAGTGTAATTAAGTAATGTGTATTGTAAGTTTTTAGATTGAATGTAAAGAAAACGTGAATATTCTTATTGGCTATTTAGGCCATGTTTTTGCGTGGCCATCGTGGCTGAATAAGCCAAGTTGGCTTTTGGATTCGCTCTCTTTGGGGGGGTTGGGGGGAGGGTTTCAGTGCTTTCGCGAGTTTGGTGCTTCTATACGTGCTTTAACGATGAAAATTGATAGGCGTGTCAGGGAGCTGCACAAATTGACTTGATAACGTCGTATTCCCAAATCCGACCACCTGGGGGACTAAAGGGAGAGGAAAAATTAGAAAAAATGAGGTATTTATAACTTACGAGTGGGTGATCAGATCTTAATGAATTTGCTGCAAAACACACGGTTTAAAATTTAAATCTTATGCAAAAAAAAAACAGAATAAACTCTTGTATCAAGTAGTAAAGTATAAGCCGGGGTAAAGTATGAGTAAAAGCAAAGTATAAGTCGGAGTAGTAGAGTATAAGTCGTTAAAATTATAAAATCCAATTTTTTCAATGACATTCAAGAGCGATTTCCATAAGAAAGTTTAAATGGTGGGGCTAACCCCTTAGAACTCCCTTACACATTTTCCTCTAAGATTTGACCCATACTTTTTTTGGTAATTGGTTTGATTAGAGGAATGGAATGTTGATCTCTTAATTTAATTCCGATTTGACTAGGAGTCAAACCATCTTTAGAATATTTTATTACTAATTCTTCAATTTCTGTAGGACTTTGTGTAATCCATGAAGGTGCACGAAGTGTAGCTGGTCTGATAGAATGTGATTTTCCATGTCTGTGTGTGTGCATTCGTCCCATAGGCCCACCAGCGAGGTGGATCTGGTTGACGTGTCGACGGGCGTACTTTGTGGGTGCTTGAAACTTCTCCGCGCTCTGATCGAGAAGGCTGGGGGAAGCGCACTGCGGGCGGGGACGAACATGCTTCTGGCTGAGCTGTCCTCGTCACGATGGTCTGACTTGGTCGGAATGAACAAGGGTGTTCTTGCCACGTTATCATCGCCGTTCAGCTCTCGGCCTCGTACGGATGATCCAGCGGGTGTCCCGGTCTGTATATACATTCGTTTTTGAATTGGTATATGATGAAACAAATTTTTTTTAGTTGTTTTCCTTTTTTAGTGTTTTTTTCTTTTTCTGTTTTTAGTTTTTTTATTAGTTTTTAGTTTTTTTTTTCTTTTTAGTTTTTTTGCTGTTTTTACCCTTTTTTTAGTTTTTTCTTTTTTTCGTTTGTAGTTTTTTACCATTTTTTTTAGTTTTTTCGCTCCCCTGTGCCCTTGGATTTTGATAGTTCTAGTTCACTCCTTAAGAGCCAAAAGAGATCCGAGTGCAAATAGCCTCACAGCCTCCCCTTAGCCCATTTCCCCCAGATCCATCCGATTCAAATTTTGAGATAGTCATTTTGTTAAAATAGTTCAAAATATCAGATAACAACAACTCGTGGGTCGACACAAACCCCTGGAGCCCAGGAGAAAGTGTTTTAAGTTATGCCCGAGAGGCATATAAGGTTTTTTTGACAAAATGTTAAGAGAAGACAGTGTGATTTTAAAAAGGCAGAGGATGTGTCGACTAATTGAGAAGTGCCTTAGTTGTCAAACACCTTTGATCCTCAGTTTTATAGATTATGAGCAATTCGATTCTGTCGATAGAACAGCTTTAGCAAAGGTCTTATTCTTGTATGGTCTACCAGACAAAAACATTATAGTGATTAGTGCTATGTACGAGAATAATACTGCTGCAGTTAAGGTATTTCAAACATCACGATTGCCAACCCGGTCGTGCCGATCCAGTTCGTCAACGTGGGCAGCCAAGGTGAACGGCTGCTGGCCGATGTCAGCGGGGGCCGAGCCGACGTGCTGACCTATCGTGGAACAGACGCCGACGATTTGTTTGGTGCCGACGCATTCGATGGCGGCGAAATCCAGCTGAATAATCAAATCGTTGTCGACACCCCCGGCGTGGTCCAATTAGAAATTCTTGGCCTTTGCATGCTTTAAGTCTCTAAGGCTCATCAATATTGGACAGATAAGGGACTATCAACCGGCGATGTTTGTGTTTAATTATTTGCATAATCTAGTCCCGGAAACTTTTAATGAGTTGTACCGTCTTAGAAGTTCTGTTCATGAACCAGATACAAGATACACGAGTATTAGATGCTTGCATATGGCATTTTCAAATCCAAAATTCAAAAAATTATTACTATGATAAATCAATGTTAATTCACTTCCACTTCTCCCTCTAGAGGGTCCTGAAATTTGCCTACATGGCAGGTCTATACCTATTTAAATTTTGACAAAACAACATTTTACCTTAATTTTCAGTAAATAGGCCTAGTTGCTTTTTCTCTGCTTTTAGTTCTGAAAATGCAATTCCTGTTATTTAAATAGAATTTTAAGCCATATCAATTTTTTTTCAAAATTTAGGAAACTTATTTGCATTCTTTAGAACCATATAAAAGATGATCACACTGTTTACATTTCTCTACGGTGCCCCTCATCCTCGGAATGTGTCCTAGCCATCTCAACTTTTCTCTTAATATAGCTCTAAAGAGAAAGATAGAACTGCGTTTTTCGTACAACCTACTGTTTGAAATACGATGAGACAGGCGGATACCCAAAATAATTCGTACACAATTCCTATGGAAAATATCTAATAATCTACCCCTGTCTTCGGGAGAGTCCAAGTTTTAGAACCTTATAATAGAATTAAAGCGAAGGATTTTTGTTTTTCCTTCGTTGATTTGAAAGCTGTTGATAGTAAATTGGTCTTAAAGTTGTGTATTATTGCATCAGTGAATTGGGGAATTGCCTTGGAGTTTTCAATGAGAAATCTCAGAAGAAATGACAAATCGTCTACGTACTTACACCTGTCCTCAAACTCTGAATGGACAAAGTTTTTAACTGTTGAAAACAACAGCACTACAAGTGTTCTCAAGACTTATATTGCTTACTCCTTCGAGTAAAAGGTTTCCATTGCACAAGAAAAAATAGGAGCAAATTTTGGTTTTCCCAAAAATGATCAATAAGTTTTTTTTTTCTGAGCAAATTGAAGTTTTTAAGTCATAATATCTTGGGTCAAGTAAACTCTAATGCAGAAGACAAATTTTTGTTTAGGGGCTCAGTTCATCTTCCGAAAAGGGTGTCTAAAAAACAACCAAAATCTTTTCTTTAAGACAAAAAATTCAAAAAACATTCTCTTGTTTTAAAAAGATTTGTTTAAAATAAACAAATCTTCTGCGAAAACTATATCAGCAAATTGAAAATATAGGCTTACGAAAAAGTAAATCACTCACATGTCTTCCAGTCTCTTGGTTTGTGTGTACTTGTTTGCGTTTTTTTTTTTCTACCTGCGCCAAGCAGAGAATACTTACGTTAAAGCGGAAGGATCAAAACATACTTAACGTAGCTTCATAGAGCTATTTCGTAAGTATCATATGTGCTGATTTTATTTGTAGCTGCTTTAAAAGTTTGTTTTTCTTTTAAGCTATGCTAGCCTTAAAATCTAGGTAAAATTGGAGCAAACAGTATTACTGGCTTTCATATAAAGTGAATATACCACTTTATGCCTTTTTTATGCTCTTTACAAACATAATAATTGCTTCTACCAGAAATTCAAATTTAAGCACTTTTTGACGCATACTTCATGACATAATAAAATATCAATGATCTTGTATTTTTCTTCTTAAAATAGTATAGTAACCACCTAAGCTATCCAGAACTCTGAACTAAGTTTAAGAAATATCCAGATTTTGAATATTCAGTTAACAGCGAGAACAATTCAATTTAGACCATATTTTGTTACTCCTCTTACTTCATTTAGTTTTTCTTAGCTGTAAAGTCATGTTGCCCATCAAAGAGAGTGATCACTCTTCCTTTATTTTCGAGTCAACTTATCATCATCAAGTTGCTAAAAGTCTATTGTGTTTCTACAGGCTATGGATCACGTATAATGAAACGATTAGATCATTATGGAATTGCAAATCTGTTGTGTACATTGGCATCATCCTTGGAATTATTGGCAATTCAAAAATATTGGCTGGTGTATTCACTTTGAAAAATGGATAAATGTTTCTGCCTATGACAAAATCAAACTCCCATGTCATCTTTGTCCCAGCCAGCGGTGTGGTGCCGCCGTCACGAACCTGCGGAAATCTACGGACGATCAGCGGTTTGGCACAAGCTATGCCTCTGACGACGAATCCCCACCGCCCGAATCCCCTCGGCATAGAACAGTCGCTCCGCCGTTTCCACGATGCGTTGCCGTGCGTCCGATTTGGCTCGTTTCTTACCCATGCTGAAAATATACAGACCTGTCTACATAGTGTCAAGGAAAAAAACTGGGGGGTATTTATGTAAAAGCAGCTTTTATAGTATTAGCAAGAGGGTCAACTAAATGGCACTATATCTAATAACAAGAAAAAGAGAAGAAAACTAATCATAGTTATTTACAGTTGTATACAACGGAATAAAAGAGCTGCTGAATAGATTCGTTCTGCATCTTATTGGCTCGAACTTCTTCGTGTGTCAAGTATTGACTTACCTACTGTGTTTTTCACTAATGAGGAGTGACTGTCCAAGTGTGCATTAATTTTTGTACGCCAGAGTTTCATATCCCTGAATTTGTGACAATCTTAAAGGAACACATGTCTAATTCTAAAAACCACGATTTTCCATGTTGGTGTAAAAGTTATTTATAGTTTATATGTATGGGAAAAACAATTTAAATGATGCAGAACGTATACATACTCACTTCCTACTGACAGGTACCATATATAGTGTGGCGTATGACTTTGCAATTGGTTTTACCTCTTAAATGTCGCCTTAGTAACATATTTTGAACGCTTTCTGCACCATGGAATGAAGGCATCTAGACTCTGCAAACTATGTCAAATATGCCTTATAAGTCTATTGTTAACGCTTTGTGCACCATGGAATGTACGCATCTAGTGTATGCAAACTATGTCAAATACGCCTTGCTGGCCTATTTTGGACGCTTTGTGCGCCATGGAATGTACGCATCTAGTGTATGCAAACTATGTCAAGTATGCCTTATTGATGTTGAGGGTAATGTTAATGATGGTCATGGTGATGATGATGATGATGATGATGATAATGATGATGATGATGATAATACTGATAATGATGATGATGATGATGATGATGATAATGATAATACTGATAATGATGATAATGATGATGATGATGATGATGATGATGATTATAATGGTGATGATGATGATGTTGAGGGTGATGATGATGATGGTGGTGGTGGTGTTGATGATGATGATGATGAGAAGCAGTTACGGTTGCAGTTGCAATATCTATCAGTGTTAGGGAGGGGTATCTGAAAGGGCAAGCTAGGGGGGGGGGCTGAATGCCCGCTGTTCCTTTTTCAACACTCGTTTCAACATGCCGTAAAGTTTCAACTTAATAACCTTAAGTGTTCCTTAGATATTTATGGTGTGTTCTTTTAACAGCCCTCCTGCATATAGTGGGTTTTGATTTTGTTTGACATCCACCTCAACATCTGAATACAGCTAATATATAATCGAAAAAAAATTCCTTCTCAGCCAATTGGTTTATATCGTAAAGATGATAATAATAGAATCGCCAATTCTCAGAGGCCATAATTCAGTACTATAGCGCATTCAACCGCAAACTTACAAGCAATCTGTATGAAATTAACATGTTATAGGACACTAGTTCTACAGTAATGCTAAAAACTATGCAGTTTTTCAAAGCAACGCAACAGGTATCATGGGAACGTGCGGCTTCTCAGTTTCAATCCAAAGCAGATCAGCACCATTGTCGAGAGAAGTGACACAATCGAGGACGCAACGTGCTTCACCCGTGCCAGCGCGGAACTGATAAAGGTTGGAAGGCAGGCGCTTCGGACGCATCATTTTACCGTCACGGTTAATGATAACATCGCCATTCTGTGCATTCTCAGGTGTTACTTCTTCACAATCAAGGAATGAGTTGTACTGATCGCCAATGTGCATACTCAACACCATTCATGCTAAAAAAAAAACAAATGTCCATGTGCTGTAGACAGACAAGAAGATTATGAAAGAAACATCAATGGTAAAGCTGTTATATTGTTTGGGTGTGTTGCTGTTTGCGGAGGCAGACTGGGCTGGGAGCAAGGTGACAATTGCTCTCTGGGCCGGTCATTTTTTTTCATGTACAAAAGTGCAGTCAACATGATGTTCCACAAAAAAAAAATTCCGCTTGACAATCTTCGATTCGCTGGCAGAGTTCGATCGGGATCAAAGCGGTTCCCGTGCCCAAATCCAGAACATCGCCTCCATCAAAATCAGGCACTGCCAGCAAGTCATCCACAAAAACCCGATTGACTTCCGAATGATCCATCGAATCATAGTCAACCGCTTCCTCATGCGTGTCCATGAATTCAGTTTCTAATACACGCTGTAAGCTCATTGGATTCACCGAATGAAAGAAGTTCTATTGGAAAGGTTGACAGTATATGGTTCGGAAGGAACTCATTGGACTGGTAATCAGAATTTCTAGTGCCTTTTTTAATAGTCAAAGTGATCAGAGGGCAGCTTTCCCTTTGGACAAACATGTCGTGTTTTCCCGAAATGCATCCAATAGAAATTTTGAGGCAGTCATTTCATTCAGAATAGTCCAAAGATCATGTCAAAAGGCTTCTGGGGTTGATACAAACTACTAGAGCCTGGTTATGACTCAGTCGATGCGATCACCCCTGGGAAAAAAAACAAAACAACAACAAATAAACACGCATCCGTGATCTGTCTTCTGGCAAAAAATGCGAAATTCCACATTTTTGTAGATAGCAGCTTGAAACTTCTACAATAAGGTTCTCTGATACGTTGAATTTGATGGTATGATTTTCGTTAAGAGTGTATGACTTTTAGGGGGTGTTTCACCCTATTTTCTAAAATGAGGCAAATTTTCCCAGGGGAATTTAGTGAAAATCAGAACCTCTTTTCTAATTTTTTTATGTTGATTGAAACCATGTTTTGAAACTTTTTTAAAATCAGGCAAATTTTTTTAAGACTCGTGTCGTTTTATGAGTAACACTAAATTAGAATTTTATGTATTCGAATCTGCATAATAAGTGGATTCTTTTGGTGTATCTATGGATATCAAAATTTCCTTTTTTAGAGTTTTTGTTACTATTGATTCACGTCGCTAGAGCTGTATCTTTATTATTTAATGAGATAGAGAAAAAGCCGTTTTTAACCACTTTCCAGGTGTCGAAATTGAAAAATTCTTTGACAAAACGATTCCTCTCAGCGAGATCTATTGTTTGAGCCCTTGGGAAAAGCTGTATCTTTATTATTGAATGAGATAGAGAAAAAGTGGTTTTTATATTCAGTCAATCATTAATTGATTTATTCATTCACTAACTCACTCACTCATTCGCTCAGGATGTTGAAGAAACCAAAGGTACTATGCGTATACTGCTGCTAATGCGACTACACCTATTGCTACTGCGGAAGCTAAGGGTATTAAGGTGAAGCTTTAAAGAAATGTTTGGGTAGATGTTTAACTAAATCAGAACGAACTATGAGCATGCAGATTTTCAAAAAGATGACAAAGCTGACAAAGCAATATCTCAAGAACAGCTCACAGTAGTAAGTTAGACCCTTAAGGATAAGTTGTATAATGCTCAAACAAGAAAAAAAAGGGCTAACTTTGAATAAAAATAACTTGCTTACCATAATACAGTCTTTGTGTATTCTCTTGACTGGATGCATTGATCAATAACTTTAGTCTATTGATCAATAACTTTGGTCTTAAGATAACAATTATATAACTCAAGAATGATCTTACAAATTAATTATTCACAAAATTTCAAATAAGCTGCTATTTACATGAAACAAGTATTTACACAATCTTATCTTAATGAAATTTCATATATAGAAGGACCTCGAAACTCAGATCTTTTATTTTGAAGCCCGACCGGATCCAGTGTCATTAGGGGGGAGGGGAGACCGGAAATCTTGGAAAACGCTTAAAGCGGAAAGATCAGGATGAAACTTAGTGGAAAGAATAAGCACAAGTCCAAGACAGGTGACTGACATAACCGGACCGGATCCACTCTCTTTGGTGGATTTGGGTTGGGGGGGGAGTAGAAATAGGGTCTTGACGGCGGCAAGTTCTCGGCCTAAAGTCAGCGCCATGTGTGGGATTGCGGGAATTTTTTCAAAACAGCCCATTGCCTCTAAAATTGTGGAGAAGATGCTGGAGGCAATTGCTTATCGGGGACCGGATGCACGAGTTGTCCGCCAATATGCAGGAAAACCCGGCAGTCATCTGACGATCGGCCAGGCTCGGCTGGCAATTATGGACCCTCGACCGGAAGCCAATCTAACAAACAGTTCATGGTAAGGAGTAACTCGACCAAATAGTAACTAAAACTCTAAAAACCAAATTTTGTATTTGCGCCGTTCCTCAAAATCAGTTCATTGTATAAAACTGTAGGCATGGAGTGAATTGGCCAAATATTAAATAAAACTGTGAAAACTAAATTTTTGATTTGCCCCGTTCCTCACAAACAGTTCACAGTTTACAAAATGTAAGTAAGGAGTGACTCGGCCAAATAGAGCAACACTAAAAAGGCATAGACCAAAAATATTCCCGGGAAATAAAAGAATAATTATATAAAGTTTCTATCAAGATTATTTTTGTTCAGTATGAAGGGAGATATCATCCCGCAGCAACCATATTCAGGTTTAATCTAAACAGGGTTTTGAGATTCTAATTCCTAGGTCCCATTCCAATCTTCTAGGTCAATGGGTTTGATATGATTACCCTGTTGAAAAACAAGAAAAAAAAACAATTTCGAAGTTTCTGCGACGACAAATGATCTTCTCAGAATCTCTATCTTATGCATTCTGGGAAAATACGAGGTTTTTTTTTTTGGGGGGGGGGGGGGGGAGGAATTCACGCTCCGACGACTTTGAATCTTAAAAAGAACTTAAAAAGGAATCAGAAATTCTGATTACCAATTTAATAAGCTCCCTCCAAAGCTTTTACTACAAAACATTCTATAACAACCATATATGCCCCGAGGGCAAGTTTGGCCAACGCACGTTCATTATACTTCCCACTGTTTTCAACAATCTTTGAATAGCCATTCTGGATCTTTTAGCTTACATCATAAGGAGTTCGCTGACGCAAGCGAGAAAGATTGTTAGCAATAGAGATACCAAGCCAACGGATACCATCAACAAGAGTAATAGTGAAGTTATTACAGTGAAGGGGAGTAGCATTAGCTCAGTTGCAGGAAATCAACTCACACTTATCTATATACCAATAGATACAGCCTGAGCCCTAAAGAATACCTATAATACAGACGATACATGCAACCAGATTGCCTTTATACTAACAGATTCAAAATTAGCCTATATTTTAACAGGTACAAAATTAGCATATCACAGACGGCCCATATAGCCTATATTCCAACAGGTCCAAATTGCCTATATTTCAACAGATACATACTTAATATTCAGGAATTCCATGGTAATTTTATAACTAAATTTTTATTGGACATTTTGCTGCTTTGTTTATTTATTTGTTTTGGTTATTTGTTTTTCTTATTTGTTTTTGGTTCAATGTTGCAACGCTGACGAAAATGTTGTACTATCCTGAATTTTCATTTTTTTTTTTTTTTTTTTTTTTTTTTTTTTTTTTTTTTTTTTTTTAATCACAAAAACTCCATACTTAAAAATTTTTTTTATTTAATGATTGTTTATGGGGGAAACACTTTTTTTTTTTCTTTTTGTGTTCCCAAATGAAAGCCAACAATAACAGTCCCCCCACACCACCACCATCATTCAAGAAGCAGGAATATGTGCGCTACCCCGGCCACGCGGAAGCGAGATTCCATCCCAAAGAAGAATGACCTTCACGCTATGGGATTGTTGTATTATAGTATCCACTGGAACTATCCCTCCTTCCCTCACATTTAACTGTTATCACGACCCAAACTCGCTCTGTTTCTGCCGTGTATTCCTGTACAGATTAAAAAGGAAATAAAATAAGAAACAAGACAGAGCAAAGAAGGCCTAGCTACTTTCTAGCACAAACTTGAATCGTGGTCGTTGGTTTATGATATTGTTGATCCTCAATGACAGCCCTAATCCAAATTAAATGTGTGAAAATCTAAGTGTTTTAAGCCTCCCACTTCCCTCGAAAAAAGCTCGTTATTTTCTGTTCTCTCTGTGCTTCATTGTTTTTCCAAATGTAATTTTACATGTAAGATGTTTACTGTGACTAAATTTTGCATCAACTGGAAGACCGCCTGGAACCACCTGAAAAATTCTAATTGGCAAGTCACTTCCCAGACGAAGGAATTCTTGGAACCCCTTGTAACCTGCCACACTTACAATGTCGATTGGATCAGAAAAAAGAGATGTAACACCACAGAGAAGAGCCTGTTTAGCAAATTCAGATGGCAATACAAATTGATCAATGTGTAGATGAGGATCACTTTCCCAAACCAAGTAAACATTAAAACATGAGCCATATAGTATCAAAAGGTAAAGACAAACTAAAGAAAACTGGCCTGTTTCTGTGGATTCTTGAATTATTCAGACTTATCTAGGTTTTTACAAGAATTTAGAAGAAACTACAATTTAGTGGGGGGGACAAACTCAGGTCTGGGGGGGGGCAAACCAGGGTAAGGAAGGGGCCAGGCCAAGGTATAGGGGAGGAGGTCTGGGGGGAGAGCAGTTCTTTCAATTTTCGAATTAAAAGAGTAAAACTGATTTTTGTGTCCAAAATTAAGACCGCTAGCTATGTTTTTATAATAACCATTATTAAATTTTCCTATTTTAAGCCACTTGAATTAAAACTTGATCTTTTTCCATTTAAGCTCTGGGTTAATTTTATTTCAAGAACTGAGTTTGTAATTTAAAGCATGCTTTATTTTGAAATTTACCTTTATGACTTTCACTGTTTTAAAACGAAATATATAGCAATACTGCTTAGTATTTTTTGTAATTGTTTGTGTGTGTGGGGGGGGGGTGATCTTATCCCCTTTCCTTGTGCCCTCCCACCTGTGGATACGTGCATGACATGATAAACGATTCTGAATTAATAACTATTTAAAATCTTGCTAATTAATTGGTCAATTAGATTGTAAGATTTATATTCTTTAATGTAAATGCTATGATACAGATGGTTGTATTTCATTATGCACTTTCGAAGAGTTTAGGTTCCGCCCCCCCAACATTTCCTTCACCGTATAAGGTTGATATTTATTATAAGAGCTCTGAGACATGATATCCTTCCAAACATCAAATTTCATTAACATCCCATCACTCCTTCGTAAGTTAAAAATACCACATTTTTCTAATTTTCTGGAATTAGCCCTTCCCCCACTCCCCCAAAGAGAGCGGATGCGTCCCGGCTATGTCAATCATGTGTCTAGGCCCCCAGACCTAACTTCCCCCCCAGCTAAAATATACTACTTTTAGTATAATATTAGCATAATATTATACTACCCAGGTTAGTGAAATAATCTGATTGATCAAGCTACTCGACCCCAGAACCCAGTTTTCCCCCCAGACCTAAGTTTGCCCCCCAGCTAAAATTTACTACTTTTAGTATAATATTATACTACCCAGGTTAGTGAAATAATCTGATTGATCAAGCTACTCGACCCCAGCGGAAATGTGAATTTTCAATGATTCACTGTTTGACTCCATCCTTGATGCTAGAATGGATACGTTTCTGATATTGATTAAAGATTAACACATACCAACAAGGTGAGAAAATTGTCAGTACTGACAAAAAAACTATTTTTATTATTATCATCATCTCACCAAGCTTACAAGCTATTCTTACTTGATTCTTCGTTCTTCAGTATGTTAGTAATTTTTACTCTCTCCTGATTTTGCTCTTCGGCGCGCACGGGCCTCGGCAGCCAGATCGGTCGCGGACCTGCGGCGCTTGGCGTAGGTCAGCACCACCTTGTCGGCGCGCACCTCCGGGGTGGGCTCGCCCAGCGCCTCATCGTCGGCCAGGGCGGGCCGGACCTCTTCCACCGGCAGCAGGCCGGCGGTCATGGCGGTCGCCTCGTCCAGCGGCGTCAGGCAGGTGTCGCCGTTCGGCAGCTTCTGCCGCGACACACCGGCGGGGACGTATCAAAAGAATCTGCTTATTATGCTGATTTCAAATATATCAGTTTCAACAAATTGAGTTTTATCCATTTAAGGCTGCGAGTCTGAGAAAATTTGCCTGATTTCCTAAAAAAGGGGGAAACGACCCCTCCCCAAAATCATAAAATTTTAATGAAAATTACACCATCAGACTCGAGAAAAATTAAAAAAAGTTGTCTGTGTGTCTGTGTGTCTAGTGACTTTATGTTTGTGTGGCTGATGACATCCCGCGGTCGCGTCGCAAGTTTCTATTGCGGTTTGCGTTGTCGGCGGTGCAATCCGAGTTGTTCAATCGAACGCTCGCCAATCGGCTGAATGAGGGAAAGATTGCTGAAGTCCTGCTCGGCGACGTGATGCAGGCCGCGGGTCCGGAGGTGGCGCTCGGCGAAACCATTACCGCGCAGGATCTCCTGAAGCACGGTATCGAACGGGCCCGGGAAAAGCTGGTCGAAATCTATTTAAGGATGTTGGCAATACCAGCTAAAAAAAAGGCCAGCATTGGGGTACTTAGAAATAACAAAAGTAGTACTTGACTGCAATTGCTGGATGAAATTACATTTTGAATCAATATTTTGATTTAGTGAGTAATAGAAAACAGCTATGGAAATAATATTAAATGGTTGAAGGAGTGCCTTTGGTCTAATATGTAGTTCTATCCTCCCCCCCACCCCCGCTTCTTATGCTTTTCTGAAACTTTAAAAAACAGAATTTTGATTTAAATAGATATTTGATATCAATATATCAATAGAACTTAAACGAACAGAAATTATATCGTATATGAGGGGGTCAGCCCCCTTCTTAATACCTCGCTCTTTAAGCTAAAGTTTTTTTTTCTGTTCCATCTTTAAAAACGACTCCGAAACACAAGGGTCGCTTAATTAGGTCAATAGAAAGTTTTTTTTTAAGTATTAAAAAAGATTTACCTTTTTTTTAAATCGGAGGTTCATTAATAGATCGTACAGTAAGATGTGGAGTCACACAGGGGTCCCCCCTCGGGGCCGCTATTGTTTGCAATATATGTAAATGACCTATACTTAGCACTTGGTGGGCTGTATGTTGGAGTTGAAAGGACCCAAAGACAATGGGACCCTAATCAAGCTTTATTGCTATTTGTGGATGATACATTTATTACGGTGGCGGGAAGAACAGAAAGTGAACTTTTTCATTGTTTTTTTTATAGTAATGCTAGAAAATCCTATGCCCTTTTCATTGAATTTTTCTTCCCCCATCACATATTCCTCCAAGTAAATATCGTCCCACATAGCCCCCTCCCCTCAACTCTCCCAAACCAAAAAACCCCCTGAAAACGTCTGTACACTTTCCAATAACCATTTCTGTATGTAAACACTGGTCAAAGTTCGTAACTTGCAGCCCTTCCCCCGGGAACTGTGGAGGGTTAGTCAGTCTTCGCCAACTGGTGTGCATCTCAGAAGGCTACTCGTTGCACGGAATGTTGCTAGCTGCCGCCCGCATGGCAAGCACTACATGATGTACACAGTTTTGAAAGTGGGAAACTCATCATTGATCATTAAATTTGCATAATAAATTCAAATATTAAATTCAAAGGAATCCTTCAATCTCAATCCATTGTTATAATTCAGGGACTCAATCAAATTATGCATCAAGGAAACATATTCTGTTATGACGCGCAAGCCCGTGTGGGTTTTTAGAGTTGTATCAGTATTTTAGGTAGAATTTTTTGGGTCAGATAGCCTTTTTAGAGCTTTGGAAGGTTGGTTTTGTCCTTTGCTAACTTTTTTTTTGAATAAATTCTTTCGATTGAAATAAGGACTCATGGTCAATTAATTTATAAAGTAAGATCACACGAACTACGCCCTGAATGATTTTGCAATTTTTCTGAGACTGAAATATGTAGCTTAAGGCTATATAGGGAGGTGGGGCTGTTGATAAACTATCAAAACGCAAATAAAACCATGAAAAAAAACCATAAAATTAGCAATCTAAAAGTCTCTCTCTTTGTCCTAACACATTTCCTTCTGGAGAGCTCCTATTCTTAACCTTCACCTTTATTATCCACAACACTGACTATAGTACAGCCAAAACAGAGACCAATTAATTTCCTACAATCCCTAAAAGCGTCCTGCGCCGTCGCCGCTCCACATTGGTCCGGCGCTTGCTCACCTTTTCCTTGAAGGCTTCGAGCTTGGCCCGCGCCTCTTTGGTTGCGCCTTTCTCGGCCTGGGCCTCTTTGATCTCGCGGATCGTGCGCTCGATCTCTTTGTTGGCTCCTTGGACAATGCGTTCGGCCTCATCAAGGGCTTCCTGGCGCAAGGCATGGCGTTCGGCACGAAGCTTTTCGCGCCGGGTTTCATAGTCCGAAGGACCAGTGACTCCTCATATACCTGTTCTTAGAGGTAACATTAAAACTCAAGAAAAATATTGTTGATATTCTTGAGCTTCTTGATCAAACCTATTGAGTACAACCCTCTAATCTTCCCTCCTTTCAACACTCTAAGTTTTCAACATTAGAATACATTATTTCTAGAAGCAAGATGATCCTAGATATTCCTTCTTTTATTAAGGCAGAAGAAGTGTTATTTTAGCTTTTTCTTTTCTCGACTGTCTTGAACAAAATCGTTTTTCCAAAATGTTGATCACTGATTAGGGAAGGGAGCACTTAAAAAAGGTAAGCTCCATTAGCTTTTCAACACCTCCTGAAATTTTCAACATAATTCATCAGCCATTCCTTAGAATTTGATGGTATGTGCCTCTGACAACTAGCATTCACTTTGGACTTTATTTTGTTTGGCTTTCTTCTTGAAAGCTGTGAAGGGTTATGTCATCCCTGTATTTTTATCCTTGCGAAGCAACGATTTTCAATCACTATGAACTGTTAGAGCGTCAATATGCATAGTTTGAGAAGAACGTATACAAAACGTTACAAAAAGTAAATCAAGAAGAAGAAGAATCACAACCTCGAGTTTCAACAGCCTCGATCTTAACAACCTTGTGCCTCTTGGAAGCTATTTTATATGCTTAATTGGGGCTGAATGAACTCTTTAAAAAAACAACTTTAATTTGACAAAGGGGAGGCGACAGGTTTTTGCCTCAAGGTCGATGGGGATCAGCGAGACGGCCTGCTCTGACACGGGGAATTCGCCTGGCAGAGTGCCCGATGCGGGCCGCACGAGGTTGAAGCCCCAGTCGGCGCCAAGCTCGATGCGCTCGATGAAGGTCGAACACAGGTCGGCGACACCCACCAAGATATGGGCCGTACCCTGGTAGCAGTACTCAAACTCAAGCATTTACTCGAGGACGCCATGGAAGGCCTGTTGCAATAACTCTATCGAGTTAATTGTTGAGGTGGCTTCTCTGCCCATTGTGTTTTCAGTTTGTTTTAAAAATGTTAGCGCCTGTCCTTTTAGTCTTAAGAGTAGCATGTTTTTTAGTACTTTTAAGTCAATTTTTGTCATTTCCACAAATTGTCCTAAGTGGATGTTGAATTGATCCACATCCGTATCCCCTTCAAACTCAGGTAATGATTTGGCAATTCCTACCTCAAATAGTTTTTTGGGGGGAGGGGAGGGGGAAAGAAAGTGGCCAAGTGACAAAGGTAACACATTCAGAGTGATTGCATTTACTCATTGCTGTTATCAAAAAGCCAATTTTTTGATTCATTAAAATCCTAAGATCTCTGTCAAATACAACATTAAACGGAGAACTTTGACGGCAATTTCATCCAAGCCTTTAGACAAAATACCAGGGTAGAAGAAAGAAAGATGTTTACAAAAACAACATATTATATAGGGCATATATCTAGCCAATGATTGCAGAAAATATGGAGAATGCTGATTCGAATAAAATTCGTTTGATTCAGGCACCCCTTTTAAAAATCAGAAACAGATAAATCTTTTTAAGCCTAACATATTTTAAAGTGTTGATAGTTAATATGACATTCACTATGCAAACATTGTGATAGAAAAGAGAAACTAGCATAGTGATTTATCCTTATGATAAATATTCAGTCTTGTTTTAAAGGGACGTTATCCGGAAGCAATGTTGAGATTCCTTTATCATAAAAACGACTTTTGTGACAAATAGACTAAAATTAAGTTAGAGCTTTGTACTGTGTGGCGAGCAGTGCATGGTTCATTCATAGAAATTGCAGACGAATAGGAATGCACTATGGGAAAAGATGACCTCGACCGGAAAATTTATGTTTTAGATACCAACGTTTTACTTCACGAGCCCCTCGCTTACCTCTCCCTAAGTGTTTTCCAAGATTTTAGGTTTCCCCATCTTAAATCTCCCCCCCAATGTCACCAGATCCGGTCGGGACTTAAAAAACAGCTCTGAGACACGATATCCTTCCTAACATCAAATTTCATTAAGATCAAATTTCATTAAGTTAAAAATACTTAGTTTTTTCTATTTATTCCGAACTAACGGCCCCCTCTCCCCCCAGATGGTCTAATCGTGAAAACGACAATATTCTAATTTAACTAAAGAATAAAGGCTTTTTTAGTACATACAAGTATTATTGATAAAAAAATGAAATATTATTAAAAAACTTTATTTTTAGGACACTGAAATCAATATAATACAGGTAGGAGGGGGATATTTTTAACTAGATAGTCACTCAATCGAGGATTATCAACATAAATTCTGAGAAATTGGCCATAAGTGTATCCATAACATCAAAAATATAATAATGGATGAAAACTATTTCTTTTAACCAAAGCTTAGGCCTAAAAAAATAGAATACTGGGTGAAAAAATGCTCATGATATTCCTCTTGAATAGAAGGTCATTTCACACTACATTTTATTCTGATATCAGACCGATATGAACAGTTACATAAACAATGCACCACTTGATTAAAAAAAAAATAATTAAACACTGGTCATATTTCTCCCAGTTGAGATTAGCGTCTTTTTTTTATCTTTACCCAGATATTTGCACCCTTTTGTTTAAGTTTAGGGGGGGGGGGTTCAGGCTCTTTTCAAAACTTCTGTAAGTTTTTTCAAATCAAGTATTTTACTATTGAGATAAATAATTTTACTAGTTATCTTTCTTGCATCAGCGTTAAATAGTAACTTTTTTCACTAGGCAGTTTTATTAGAAGCGCATTTTTAAATTTTTGGTTATTATGGGCCATGGTTTACTAGGTTGCAGCTATCACTGCCATGATTTGATTTTTTTTTGTACTTTGTTATAGTGAATTACGTGATGTTATACGAAAGCTTAACAAAAGACAGTCTATGGATTATGATGTCATATGCGCCCTTCATTTACAAAATGGGTCTGATAAGCTTGCGTGTCACCTTTCTTTGTTGTACCAAATGGTTTTTGCTGCGGTATAGTTCCAGATTCCTTTTTTGTTGGTCTTATTTCACCGATTCTAAAAAAAAGGGAACGATCCGTCTGAATGCTCATCGTATCGACCTACAGGCGAAGCAAGCCGTAGCCAAAGTCTCTGTCTTTCCCAATAATATTGGTATACGTGTGATGCTCGTAATTATGAACGCGATTCCAGCTCGCACCATCGCAGGCAATATCCCACTCATAGCCTTTCGAATTAATGTGTTTGTCGTTCATCCAATCGTACTGGCCGTGCATTACGTCGTCGCCCACCTCCATATTATCTAGAATTTTTGCTGAAGCTAAACGCAACACCCCGACAACGCACCAGACACGCCCGCCCGCCCCGACCGCTTTGGCCGTCCGCAATGCCGCCCTCACTCGGTCGACGGTGCCGCCGGTTTCCAGCACCACCGTTGCGTGTCCGAAATCGACCAGTCGCTGGCAATCGGCGGCGAGGAAATCGCGGCGCACAAGCTGCGCAGCCGGATGACCGTGGGAGTATTGGTCAACGGCGCCGGCCCGTATGATTTCGTGGTCGACAGCGGCGCCGACACTTGTATGAATTGCATGTAGAGAAGTATGGATGTTGTATTTATTTAAAGAAGTTTTCCCATCTGGTGTATTACGAATTTGCCTTCACAGCAGGGCTCTGGACCTTTTTTCATTTATTTTATTATTAAAAATAACCTGAAACCTGAACCAGGTGCACGTAATAACGTCTTGAGGTGATAGCAACTTCAGGTTTGCCCCATATGGGTGATTTTAAAAGTATTATGCCGTTACTACTGGTAGGGGATTAAGTCGTCCCGAAAGATATAATTATTTAGTTTTTTGACTATGCTGAACAAAATAGATATCTCAAAATTTTGATTCAGTGACTTTGGGAAAAAATTGAGCGTGGGAAGGGGCCTAGGTGTCCTCCAATTTTTTTGGTCGCTTAAAAAGGGCTCTAGAACTTTTAATTTCCGTTAGAATGAGCCCTCTCGCGAAATTCTAGGACCACTGGTTCGATACGATCACCTCTGGGATGTTGCTCCTTACTTTCAGCTAAAAAAACTTGTTTTTTTTTTTATTTAATTTCTGAGCGTTTTTGAATCAATGCATGTATTGATTTTGGCTCTCCGAAGAGGAATAATTAACGCGAAATTTGCAAGTTTATTTTATTTTTGGCTAAATGGCTTTCTCATAGTTTTGATCGAATGATTTTGAAAATAAGGAACGGTGGAGAAAGCCTAGTTGCCTTTTTCGGTTACTTAAAAAGGCATTTTAATTTCCATAGAGAGAAGTAATTTTTGTACTTGTTTATTTTGTGAGTAGTGGACGCCCTTTGGATTTCACGACAGCCATAGCCGCTACTCTGTTCTTCCTTAATTATTTAAGATCACAAAGAAGTTAGACGGCGATCCCCCTCAAGACACAGGTGTTATTAATTTTCTTCGAGAAGCAGGTGCTTGTTACGTAATAGGTGTTGCTAGAGTTCAGGGACCTGCCGAATCAAGTTTATCCTGCTCGACGACCGCGCCGAGCACGGCGACGGCGCGTTCGTACTGCTGGGTCTGGATGTAGAGTTCGCCGGTCAACTGCTCGGCGGAGGGCGCGTCGGCGAACTTGACAGCGATCTGCTCGAGCGTCTGCTGCATCGAGGTCTCGTCGCCTTGGCGCATCTGCGCGGCGGCGAGGTTCATCCAGTGCTGGCGTGTGTCAGGGTCGCGATCGACCAGGGCTTTGGCCCAACAAGTTTCGACATTTTGTATTAATCCTTTAAGAACGACTCCTGAAACGCAATGGCCATTCAATCAGAATAATAAGATTTGTTTTAAGATTCATAAACGGAACTTCACAGTAAAGAGCAAGGTCTTGAGGAGGAGGCAACCCGTTTCATATGCGTAATAATTTCTGTTCGTTTAAGGTTTGATGTTGCTCCTTTATTTTCAGTTGAAAAAAAAACTGTTGTTTATATAATTTCTGTTACAGTACATAAATAATTGAAAAGAAATTTGCATATTAATTTTACTTTTTCAAAACTAATCTTAATCTTAAACAATCTAATTTTGTTTTTGGTTTCAGTTGTTTAAGAATTACTCCTGAATAACAAAGGCTATTTAATTAGAATAATAGCCTCTTTTCAAACAGTTTGTGGTAATGAACTGTAATAAGTAGCGACCCAGCTCAATAGTAACCGAAATTCGAAAAAACAGAATTTTGATTAAATAAAGTATGGAAGCTGACTGTGCAGCCTAAGGGCTGGACATGCGACGCCGTCGAGGAGCTCAGCCTGCTGGAAGCCGCCTTGCTGGAAGGAATACGCATCCCCAATTCATGCCGTAACGGCAGCTGCCGCACCTGCATTTCATCGGCCTGCAGGAAGGTCCATTGCGTTGCAATGTCGGCCAGCCATTCCGCATCCGCAATCGAGCTGCCGTCACCAATCGACTCCATCAGGCAAAATAAATATTAAAAAAAAGGTTAAAATAGATTGAAAAAAAAAGAATATTTCAAAAAATACAAAAGTCTAGACATCAAATGAAAGGGACATCAAAGACATCAAATTCTGCAAAATCGAATAGCCAGCTAATATATCGAAAATAATTTCGAAGTTTAAATAATATAACTATTATGTTTGTTTGAAAAATTGGAAAAAAAACTTCGAAAACAAATAGTTCGTCAATACTAGAATTTTGTCAATGAAGATGACGAAACCCCCTACAGCTTTGGAGAGGATGCTGGTCATAATATACACACTGCGTACGTGCTGATCATCAGAAGGACGTTGAAGAGCTATTGGAGGGTAGCCAGCCCCTAATGTCATTTTTAAATGATCCCTCCCCTCATCACAAATCACGATTTTGAAAAAGCGACATTGTTTGCCCCCCTCTCCCAGGGTAAGGATTGTAGATTACACGATTTGCCTGTTTCGTTGAGCTCCTCCCCCCTATCCCCCCAAGGATGGCGAATCCGGTACGGTTACGTCAATCACGTATCACGGACATTTGCTATGCACCAAGCTTCGTCCCAATTCCTCCACTCTAAGTGTTCTCCAAGATTTCCGATTTCCCCCTCCAACTCCACCCAATGTCAAAAGATCTGGACGGGACTTGAAATAAGAGCTCTGAGACATGAATTCCTTCTAAATGTCAAATTTAATTAAGATTCAACTTCTATATAGTCGACAGACCCAACGTAAGCAAATTTATCTCTGTTTAAAAATAAGAATACAGACACTATCAATAATAGAGCTATAAAAATGGTTAGGAATACTTTAGTTTTTTTCATTTTTCTCTTTTTGTGCTATATACAGCGGTTATCTTCAACTTATTAGAGGAACGCAATTAATATGCCCTATGTATTGAAGAGACAATATGCCGGAAAAGTAGAGTTTATATGGGTTGAAGTCAATAAAGAGGAAACAGAACGTTTGGAAAGAATATAGGAATAAAGCAAGTGATGCTAAATTAGAGGCTTTTGACCTATACCGGAGGATACTTAAAACTCTAATGTGAAAAGCTAAAATTACATATTTATCCCGAAGGGTTACAGATTGTGGCAAAAACATTAAGAAAACTTGGGATATAATTAAGCAAGTTACGTGACCATCGTCAAGTCCTCGAAAACTCCCTAAATCAGGCATAAAAGTACACTTTTTAACACTCAGGCACTTTGTGGGCCCATATTGTCATTTTGCGCCATAAATTGGAAGATAACGCTACTTTGTTGTGAGAAAATATTTTCTAACACCATGAAAGGTCAGTAGAACGATAGATTTCCGTTATGATGAGCTATTACCCTCTATTCTAGTACCATTGGTTCGACGTGAACCCCATCGAGGAACCAACCAACAAATAAACACGTATCCGTTATCATGGCTTTTTTTAAACTGGCAAGGGACAGAATTCTTTGGTCTGTTTCTGGGCCTCTATCCTCCTTCTCGCAACAAAATGGGCGGTGGTTTTTAATCAGAGAGCTATCCTCAAAATTTCAGTCATATGTCTTGGGTTTTACGGAGAGACAGTGGTATCAATTTATCGAAGTGTTAGGGGGGATGTATTTTTTGATGGATGGCACATTGCACTTTACTCAGGCAACGCTACTGGGAATCCCTCCCCGCCGGGAGGCTGCTGATCGGTATCGGCTTCTCGGTCTGGGTCGACACCGCGATCGTCGCCGACACCACCCCCGTCGTGCGCATCGGCGACTGGACGCTCTACAGCGGTGCCCTGCTCCTCGGCATCGCCACGGCCCTGCGCCATCCACGCGTCATCGAGGCCATTCGTGGCGGCGCAGCGGGAGCCGTGGCCATTGCGCTGGTCGAATGGTCCGGCCCGCACCAGACCTCTATTCTGGTCGAACGATATACATGCATGTAGTATTAAAGAGTTAAATGTTGAAATTTGTAAACAAAAAACTAATTTTTTCTCAATCAATTCAATTATTTTACACCAATGCATGAAAATTTACAAAGAAATAAAGACCACGTCTCATTTTTAATTCATTCTTTTCGAAGCAAGGAATTATCTGCTACATGGTGTTACAATTTGATAGGGAAAAAACGGAGTCGAGCAATAATTGCATCATAGTAAAAATATAGGAAAAACTAAAAGGAGAGATTATATATATTCAATTTAATTTCATTCCCTTAAAGTTTACTTTTGTTTCGACTACTCTTAAAAAACTGTTTTTTTTTTCTAAACAATAGAGTTGGCAAAAATAAACGTTATTTAAATATTGTATTATTTTGCTTTATTTCATAGCTGATCAACATGAAGGTTAAATCGGTTGAACTAAAATATAAGAGACAAATCTCTGGCTAAGACTTGGAAATTAAATCCAGGCTGTTGACAGCAACTTGCAAAATCATAACTGAAACTCAATTAATAGCGCCACTTTACTGAGTAAAATCGATTATAGCAATGGAATTGTGGTCGATTTTGAAGTAAATTGCTCTCAATCTTCCCTAGCCGCTCTTTAGCTAGCTTTGCTTTCCATTGTGTACTGTTGCCTTGCCTCCTTGGTTCGTCTTTACCTTCCCGGTACCGCAAAATCTTGAAGTAATACTTAAGTACAATTTTGGCAAGTACTTGATACTTAAGTAAGAATTTGGAAAGTATTTATTACTTGATATTTAAGTAAAAACACAATGAGTACTTAATACTTGATACTTAAGTAAAAATTTGGAGTACTTGTTGCAGCACTGGTTGGAACATTCTTATTCAATATTTTCTCTCTGAATTTTAAATGACAAAGTTTCACTATGTGCTTATTGCAGAAGGTAATTGCATCTAGGACTTGTGCTAATTTTTACCACCAAGTTTCATCCCGATCCCTTCATTCTAAGCGTTTTCCAAAATGTTAGGTTTCCCCCGCCCCAACTCCCCCCATTGTCACCAGATCCAGTCGGGATTCAAAATAAGAGCTCTGAGACGCGATATCCTTCTAAAAATCAAGTTTCATTAAGATCCAATCACCCGTTCGTAAGTTAAAAATACTTCATTTTTCTATTTTTCCGAATTAACCCGAAATAAAGCTCAGCAACTGAAGCAAAATTCGGCTCCTTAAAATGGTGTACCTTAGGGGCAGGATCACAGGACGTGAAATTCGGCGTCGGAGCAAGATTCAATCCCATTAAAATGGTTTGGAGCTGGTACCTTAATGTTGGAATCAGTCGAAATAAAATTCAGCAACTGAAATTTGGCTCCTTAAAATGGTGTACCTTAGGGGCAGGATCACACGACGAGAAATCCAGCTCCCAAATTTTTTTTTAACTTTTGAAAAAGCTTATTATTAGGAGTCATTCTTAAATAATTGGAACAAAAAGTCAAACTTTAGCATAAAGAGCGAGGTATTGAGGAGGGGGCAACCCCTCCTCATATACGTAATAATTCCCATTCGTTTTAAGTTTTAATGTTGTTCTTTACGTTCAGTTGAAAATCGTTATTTTTCTTAATTTTTTTTTTTAGATTTGATTTGCTCCTATTCTCCTTAAACCCCAGGTGGTCCCCCTCCCTAGTACTAAGGACGCTCGACCAAGCTTGACTTCGGAGTTCGGATGGGTTCCGGTAGACTCTTGGTGATGTGGCCGCAGACAAGCACTATCGTCGGTCGACTGTACTTAAATGCCACGCTAACGTCATCAAGCACCCAGCACCCTCTCGCATCGCCTACGGGTCCGGCCCCCCCTTGATACGTATCAAGAAGGGACGGCTCGAGGTGGGCCGGGATCACTGATGCCGGTGCGACATTTTTCGCAGCTCGCGCAGGAGTTGGCGTTCATCCCCCGGCGGTTCTCCGATTTGGCGGCTGCGAATCGAGCCAGTCTTACCACGGTCTTGGGAGCCAAGCTCGCGACTGCGGAACGGCGCGTTGCCACGGTTTTCCAGCATGCTCTGTTTTTGAATCAGGGGGACCGCATGGTCATGCCAGCGCTCCCGGCACAAGCCCAGTGGGCTCCAGCATTCGGGGGCATAGTAGGAAGATGGAGCACAGGTAGACTGTTGTACAGTTTAGAAAGGTGAAACCGACTAAGATTTGTGATATTAGATGCAAGCGGAAGCGAAGCATATGCAATTTGAATCTTTTTAGCGAGGTTTTGAATTACAAGCTTAATGGTTTTTTAGTACTTCTTCCAATGGGCCTACCAAGATAAATAAGGCTATCAGAAAATTAAATAGAGGTTTCAGAAAGTTAAAGACGCATGAAATTGCTAAAATAATTTTTTTCAAATACTATGAAACTACATTACCTCGAGACACTGCTAAAAATTTTGGAAAAATTATTTATTTTGGAATTATTGTAGTTGCGTTTCTTGCATTTACTTCTAGTCAAGGTCTTGATTTCTCTGGATTTTTAGTAGCTGGTGGAATCTTTGCAGTAGTTATTGGATTTGCAACTCAATCTGTGGTTTCTATTTAATCTCTGGAAATCTCTTGATGAACGCCTCAAACTAAAATGAGCGGTCATTTTGTTATGGGGCATGTTGATGAAGTTGGAACAATTATTGAAATTAAAAAGCAAGAAGGGCAAATTTTATTTAGGTTTAAACATAGTCAAGGAATGACTTCGTATATTGTAGAAAAAGGATCTATAGCGGTAGATGGGATTAGCTTGACAGTCTTTGATTGTCGGGATAATTGTTTTTCTGTAGCGGTAATACCTTTCACGTTGAGTCATGAATAAGAAGAAGAAGAAAGAAGAAGAAGGCCACATTCTTGTCAAAATTGTTGTGCTGTTAGGGACAGTGGTGGGAATACAGGTAGAATTCCAGATAGAGGGATGTTCGCTATGCTCAAATATAGGCCCAGTTTTGGGAATGAGAGAATAAGGAACGTTTCTAGGGCTGAAAAAGGCTATGGGCAATATATATATTTCAAAATTATCTTACAGAGAGTATAAAACAAGCTTCACCCCCTCGTCAATGCCCTGAAGCACAAGGGCGGTTTAGTTAGAATCAGAAACTTTAATAAAAGTACAAGTAACTTTAGACTGAAGGGTGAGGGATTAAAGAAGGGGAAATATTCCTCAAACAAAGAATAATTTCATATTTGTTTCAACTTTTAGTATTACTCCCTACTTTCAGTTGGATGAAAAAGTTTTTTTCAATTGAAAGTAAGGAGTAGCATTAAAACTTAAAATGAACAGAGAAGCTCTTTTCTTCTTTGATACCTAGGTTAAATTTTTTTTCAATTTCTCTTTAAAATGTTAAATTAAAATTCTTGTGTTTATGATTGATGTTGTAACTAATTTTTTCTGCAGTTTGTGTTTTTTTCGTTTAATTATCTATTCCTCGCACCCCTTGTTAAACAATTCCGCGCTACCTTTAACATTTGGGACTCAACCCTATTGGGTATCCGGGATGCCAAACTGTTCCAACTCTTTAAAACACGGGATCAGGGGCTGCCTGAGTCCGGGGGCGAACATGACAACCAGCCCGCCGACCAGCGACCTGCGCTATGCCACCCTCAAATCGCGGCATCGGGAGATCCGCGAGACCTTCCCGGCCAACCTGGATCTGCGCGTGCATCGCGCCCTGAGCTGGCTCGACCGCGCGGAACAGGCCGGCGACGACCACGACGCCGCGTTCATCTTCTACTGGATCGCGTTCAATGCGGCTTATGATGGAAGTACTATCATCTAGAGAACATATCATATTTTTAGATGGAAAAAAATCGTTGTGGTTTGAAAAGCACAATTTCAGTTCATGCTCTTTAAAAGAGGGTAAGTCTTGGATAATCCATCATAGCTCAATAAGGAAAAATAATTTTCAGAAGTGCCCCAAAAATTGCATCATCAGATAGGCTGTTATTATTATTTATTTTTATTTTTTTGGGGGGTATGGTGGGTGTCTAAGGAAGTCTGCCAATGTTTCCGCTCGCGACCTCGGATTTCGCGCCGCTGGTCTTCGCGATTTCGGTCATCGAGATCGTCTATACCTCGCTCGTCGCGCTGATGCAGGAGGATATCAAGAAGCTGATCGCCTATTCCTCGGTCGCGCATATGGGTTTCGTGACGATGGGGATCTTCGCTGCGAACCAGCAGGGGCTCGACGGCGCGCTGTTTCAGATGCTGTCGCACGGCTTCATCTCGGGCTGCGCCCGTTCGGCGAACCGACGTGGCGCAACACGGCATTCGCATTCGACGTGCACGGCGCCGGTGCCACGCGCCCCGGGGTACTGCTGTTGTCGACGACCGCGGCCGCACTGCCCGCCGGCAACACCTCGCGGACCGTGTCCGCAAGACGCGACTGCATGCACCCGTCGTCTGCACCATGCAAATACAATGTGGGAGGACGTGGTTCGCCCTGCCAGTCGTTCCGCAACGCGGCAAAGCACCAGGGGGGGGGCTGGTTACCCTCTGATGTCATTTGATTCTTGAAAAGGGAATTAGTACTTTCGATTTCTAATCTATTAAATCCCTCCAAAGTTTAAAGACCCTTCAACCAGGAGTGTCCCGAGTATCATTTCATTGGGGGGGGGGCCTTTTTTAATTTTTACCAAATTGCTGCCAGATTTATGCTGAATTTTCTGCAGAAATCAGGGATTTTACTAAAGTTATGTCGATCCTGTAGACCAATCTGAATTTTGGAGTTTATGTGAGCTGTTGGAGTCACGAGGTTTTTTAAATGTGAAAAAGAATAAGTCAGAGGTCAGAATGTCTAAAGTAAGTCTCTCTCTGTTTATTTCTTCCTCTTGTACTCTATTTTCCTGTATGTTTATTGGTTATGCAATTGAAACATATCCTTAACATTCCGCTCTGCATTTTGAAAGATGAAATCTGCTCATTTACAAGGAAAATGCTAAAGTTTTCTTCGATTAATGCTAACCTTTAGAGAAAGGTTGCATGACTTCCGTCGTTTGGCAGATTGTCCTTTTTTTTTCAAACTGTTTTTGTTTTGAAAGCATTGAAAAACTTTGCATGAATCTTTAGAAACCGAAGGCGTTTCTACTACCAACATTTTTTACTCTAAAATTGCCGGTTTTATGAATTTCCAGTTACCAGTTTTTACCAATTTCCAGTTAAAATTAAAATTACCGTTTTATTGTGGCTCCTTACTTTCGGTTAAAAAAACTTGTTTTTCATTTAATAAAGGCTAAAGAAGGACTGGTAAGGCCGAAGTTGCGCTATTATCCCAAGATAATCTTTCAGCGATAGTCTTAGACTCCAAACTAGTAATCTTGACTTTAAAAGTTGGCATTATGCTACCAATTTGATTAGCAAAAGTGGCAATTAAAAGTGTCTATACGCTATGACAATATTTCTTCTGGCTTTCTCGATTTCACTTTTGGCTCTGAAAAAGGTCACTATAACTTCCAATTTCAAATCAAATGAGCCCCATATGAAGTTTATATGACCACCCATTGTATACAAATCTTAAGCCTATATGTCCCCAGGGTATAACTTACAGCCATATCCCCAGGGCAATTGGGGGCTATGTCAACCCTAGAGGCATTGTTATATGTATTTTGGTCTTTTTTGAATAAAATCGGTATCTCCCAATTTCAATCGATAGATTTCTTTTTTAGTTCTTTTCTTTTTTAGTTTTTTCTTTTTCTTAGTTTTTTTTTCTTTTTTAGTTTCTTCTTTTTACTAATTTGTTTTCTTTTTTAGTTTTTTTTTCTTTTTTATTTTTTTTCAGTTTTTCTTTTTTTTATTTTTTTCTAGTTTTTTTTTAGTTTTTCTTTTTGTTTTTTTGTTTTTAGTTTTTTTCTGGTTTTCAGTTTTTTCTTATTTTTATTATTTTCCGCCGGCTTTCCCATAACCATAACGATCATAGTCGCCTTCTCTGTAATTCATTTCCATTCTAACAACGGGGTTCCCTACTGGTTGTTTCTTCAATCTACCTATCTCTTTCTTCATAGTCTTTGATCCGTTACGATGCTTTGTTGTCTTGTAATAATCTTCATTCTGCAGGTTACCGGGATAACTTTTGGGAACCTTCTTGCTCATTTTCATTAGTCTTCGTGTTCTATCAGACCGAATCCCTTGGAATTCCCACTATAGTTACGCCACTAATAGACAGCTAATAAAAACACGACTGTCCATATATCAGTCCAGTACTATAATATAGATGAGTTGGATAAGTCTAATTTTCTTTATCCTTATCACTAGCAAAATAACTTTTATAATATTAGGAAAGTACGAAAAAAGTAGGAAATGAGGGAAAAAATAGATAAAAATTACCTTTTCAGCCGTAAAAAATGTCACTTTTTTTTTATTGAAAGTTTCGGTCAGTTACCAAGTGAAATACGCACTGATCTCTGGCAAAAAATTAAAGAAGAGTATCAGAGCGATCCAAATGAACAATCCATTTTTGTAAGGTTTGCAAGATTTGTTTCCGAAAACCCTGGAGGATATTTTGACGAGCTTACCGAATTAGACGAAATTACTCCTGAATTTGCAGAAATAAAGGATAGTAAGACTAGACATTTAATTATTAAAACTGCAGGGACAATTTGTAGGTCTAATGGCACTAAGTAGATCTAATAGCCAGGTCCGCCAGGTCGACCGGTTACTGGGACCTAGACTGGAACTTTGGCTAGGCACTTCATCAGATTGATCTGATGAATCAGATTGATCTGATACCATAAATATTTCATACAAGTCATTGGGCTCTTTTTCCAGGTTTTTGACAGTGTTCTCAAGTTTTGATCTCATTAAAACAGCTTGCCTGTCTCCCATTTATGCGCCATTTGTTGCATACTTTATTAGGGTTCGAAGGCGATCCGCATTGGGACCCTTTACATATTGCTAGCAACATTTTAATCGTGCTTGGCTTTTTTATGCTGTCATCTGCCTGGAGTGTGTTACATCATGCTCAAAAAACACATAGCATGGCAATGGTAGGTTGGTATGCACGTTGCCGCCATCCACAATATTTAGCCTTTATCATCATTATGTTCGGTTTTCTTTTGCAGTGGCCGGAAATGTATCTGATAGAAAATTTTGAGATGGCCATTTGTTGTCATTGAAACTTCGAAAAGGGATCATTTGGTTGGAAAATGAAAGGGCTAGTGCCCTTTTTAATAGTAAAATGTGGTTTTGGACAACTAACCCCCCTCCCATGCCCACCATTTCCCCAAACTCATTCAATCAAAATTTTGAGATAGCCATTTTGATCAACATAGTTAAAAGATCCGGAAATTATATATTCGAGGGTCTCTGGATTTGCTTGGATTTCCCAAGGAAGAAATTTTCCTAATGGGAATTATTACCAGAAGCAATTCTCCGTAGAGAAATTTTCTGCGGAAAAAAAATTCCTTTGGGGGAGAACACAGAGGGGATTCAGTCTTGACCTAAAACACGATCAGAAATTAAGTAACAACAAGTTTTCTTTTCGAATAAAAGGGTGCTAAGGAGTATTTTCAGGCAGAATCATCCGCAAAAAATTTTCGGATAGCAAAAGCAAAAAGCTTTGAAAAATTGATCTTTCACATCAAATGATATCTACTCGCATGTGAAAATCTCGAAAAAGCTTGTTTTTGTCGGGTCCCTAAACTGCACCTTTTCACTGGGTACAGATTCCAGGAAAACAGCTAGTGATGTTCATGACTAGTCCATTTCAACTTTCTACAAATTGTTTCTTAATATTTAAAAATAAATCATTATTAAATCGTAAACACTTCTTCCATGGGCGGGAGGGGGCGACAAAGTCTATGTTCGCCCCCCCCCCCCCTAAAAAAATATAACTCAATCTTTGTCGCCGCTCTGCAATACTATTTGCCTATCTGCCTTAGTTCTGCCTCAGGATGATAGACTATCATAAAGAAGTGAAGTTAACCATTTTTATGCAACTCCAAAAAAGTTATGCCAGCTTTGCTTCTCACAGAAACAATGTATTGGATCTTCTCTAATTAGGTTTTCAAATTTCCTTACATTACACTTTTTTAGTGCTGTTAAATCCCAGGAGAAATGCTGTATATTGCCAATTTCCCAAACATACTCTTCTCAGTTAAAAATCTTTTTTTTAAGAGAGCTCTATATTTCAACAAGTCTCCAACAACTCTTTGAAAGAATTCACAAAAAAAAACTATTTTGTCCAAGGGAATGACTCGGCAAGATAAGATAACGGACTGTAAATTATACTTCAAGACTATTTCATTTAGATTTCAACCATAGACTGTGTTTTGAATTTCTTTGCTGGCTGTCTCTGGGTATGCCAGTGTCTTTAACTTGATAATTTTGATAAACAACCAAAAAGAATAAGTCAATTGGGTCTATGCTCCTTCGCAGATGTTACATTACGATTTAGAGCCCTGATACATAGTTAGCACCGTTTTTCAAACAGCCTGTGTCAAAATTAGAAAAAAGCAAAGAAATGACAGTACTAGATTCAATAACATTTATTAAATATTCGTCCTCAGCTTTATTTTTGGAAAGGCGCACATAAATTTTGTGCCCCTGAAATTTCTGTGCCAGGGGAAGTGCCCCCTTTGCCCCCAAACTTTTGCGGGAGTATTTTCAATGATAAAAGCGTTTTTGGTATTTACATTGAAAAAAAAATTGCCCCTCCCCCTACATATTGGAAAATATATTTTGCCCCCTCCTTCCAATTTTTTTGTGAATTGACTCCGACAAACGTAGCTATCAACGAATGTCTTTTACAAGGTCTTTGCTGCATTTTTTTTTTCATAAAAGTATGTTGCCACTGGATGCTAGCTTGCTTTAAAAATTTAGAACAATTTGGTCGATAAGAAGTAGGCTGAAAATAAATTCAAAGAATGCCTGATAATAGGACACATAATTCAAACACAAACAAACGAAGGTAATTCTATCAAGTCCCAAGTGTGGTCAGACCTAAAACGTTTAAAACAGATTTTCAAAAAAGGGGAAACAACCTCTAAAAGCTAAGGAATCTTAATAAAAATAAAATATCAAATTAAGCGTATCAGAACATTGTACTTTAGCTGTTTCAAGCTGCTATATACTAAATAATGTATTTATTTATTTTAAATTAACCAAATACTAATAATTTATACACTATGGGCTGTCACCCCGTAAAAGCATAATATTTGTAGGCCTGAATATATAATGAGATGGAGGTAATACAATGAATCACACATAGTAAAAGTTTAGCACAACAAATTTAATCTTACAGAGTCCAAATCTGTTCAAAATTGGGTGCAACCAAATAGTACAATACATGGGGTGTTAGAATGGTGCTTGGTTCAAGCATAAGATAGAGTACCTTGTGCTGGAATGACAGGTTTAGGAAGTGGAGGGGGGTTAGGTACTTCAACAGTAGTGGTGAAGCCTGCTGAAAAAAGCCAAATGTATATGAAATAAATATCCTGGAAGGTTTTTTTTTTTGCAATCCCGATGATAATCTATTCTTCTATGTACAGGAATCTGTTTGTTCATCAATAAGCTTGTCAATTTGAAATGTTGTAACTTTGAACAAATGTTAAGTCCCTAAAGTGATTGTGTGACACATTTGGTCCATTGATCTATAAGAACCACTAGCCCCTAGAGAGGAAACGTGTTGTAAGAATTGAATGCAATTTAGGTTGATTCATCTTTAAGATTTGGATATTTAGTATAGAAAATCCTGTTAAAAAACTTTTTAAATATTTTAAATTAACAATTTGGAAAAACCCTGAACAGCCAAATTTCATTAAGAAAAACGTGTAAATCGTGAAGTAAAAAGCAAGGGCGACGACAAAAATCTAATTGTATTTCTAAATTCCATAGGCATTTGCATGGAAAACATATTGAAACCTATTTAAGCAATAAATCTTTAATTTTGCAGAATTACCCTGAATAAAATGGCAATCTCAGAATTTTGATCCGATGACTTTGGGAACATGATTAGCGTGGGAGGGGGCCTTGGTGCCCTCCAATTCTTTTGGTTACTTAAAAAGGGCACTAGAAATTTTTATTTCCATTAGAATGAGTCCTCTTGCAACATTCTAGGACTACTGGGTAGATACGATCACTTTTGAAAAAAAAAAACAACAAAAAACAAACAAACAACAAATAAACACGCATCCGTCAAGTTTTTTAACTGAAAGTAAGCGAAATTAAAAATCAGCAAAACGAGCAAAATTAAAACTCACAACGAACAGAAATTACTCCGAATGTGAAGGTTTTCCCCTTCTTCAATACCTTGCTCTTTACACTAAAGCTATTAAGACTTGTAAAAAAAGGCTCCTATTCTAATTAAACGTCCCCTGTGTTTCAGTAGCCGCTCTTAAAAAACGAAGCAAACAGTCTAATTTTAGCGTAAAGATGCTCTGCCAGATTTTTTGTTCTGTTTTCTGGTTACCGGTTATATTGCCCGTAATCTGCTATGAGTGTGTACCCTTTACCACCCCAGCTCGAGAGGATCGCCTTGGCGATCGGTCGGAGTCAGGCAGCCATGCTTTCCTTCCTGCAGGCAGGCCTTGTTACGCAGTAGACAAGGTCTTGTCAATCGCAGCCGCGATGTGTTTGAGCGTTTTGATCCTACAGCGAATAATAAATCTAAATAAATCCGCAGATATATCGGCAATGATCTTTTGGTAAAAATTAAAATTAAAAATTACTCTAGTCATTAACAGTTTTCTTAAGTCAGTCATAATTGCCTTCTTTAATATGTAATTTGGGAGTGAATAAAAAACAATGTCTCTGATTTTAGTAAATTATTCTCTATTAGAATTTCGGCTATTTCCTTCTCTTCCTTGTGAAAAAAGGAGGAAGATTTGCTGTATGTTTTCCAGGGGTCTCGGAGCTCTGATTTTAAATGCCGACTAGATCCGGTGACATTAGGGGAGTTGGGGGGAACTTAAAATCTTGGAAAACGCTTAGAGTGGACAGATCGGGATGAAACTTGATGGGAAAAATAAGCAGAAGTCCTAGATACGTTATTGACATAACCAAAACGGATCTGTTCTGTTTGGGGGAGTTGGGGGAGGGTTAATTCTGTCAAAATTAGAAAAAATGAGGTATTTTTAACTTATAAATTTTTACTGTTGCTCTTTGCTTTCAGGTGATTTTTTTTTAAATTAAATTCCTGGTGTAAGTTCATATCTGCTTGCCGAAGAATGTTCATTAATTTGGAGAAATCATTGCTTATGTTTTTGCTCTGTATGCTTTTACTGCCTTTCTATGCTTTATTTTTGTCGTCTTTCTGAAAATAAACGACACAAAAGTCTTTTGTAAAATAAAAGGCTTAAATAATAAAAGGCTTAAAGAGAACATAATACAAGAGAATGGAAAGTTTACCAATGTCTCACTGACGTATTTAAGAGGGCAGGGTTCATGGACCATTCTTCTCCTCTCAAAATTTGCTTGTTTTCTTCGCTTATTCTCTTGCTTGCTGCAACCAGATCGTTTTTTTTTTGTTGAATGCTTTGTTGGCTTATTTAAGTGTCTCGCATTTACAAAATATCTCTTCTTTCAAAATCTCTGTTTTCTATTGTTAATCAATGGATGTGCCGGGCATGGCCACCATCGAGGCCATCGTCGAGTCCGGTGAGGGCATGGGCGATCAGACGGTCACCCACCACTACATCCGCGGTGTCTGCGCGGCCTATTACATGAAAGAAGCCATGGAATGGGCAAAGGCAAATGGCGGGATCACCGGTGAAAACATCAAGGCTGGCATGTATGCCCGCGAGAATTGGGTTCCGAAAGGTCTTGAAGGTGTGTGCATGGAAGCAACCTGCCTATGATCCTTGTGTTGCGTGTTTGGGGCTAGCCGCAGGTAGCAGGAAGAAAGAGAAGTGGCCGTCTGCAACAAGTGTTTCCTTGTGCCCTCCCTATATCAGTACTGTTAACGTCCCCTTCGAACATGAAATGCCCTTTCAGCAATTTACAGAACGGCGTTTCGATAGAAAAAAGGGCGGGGCGCCCCAACAAATGTTACGGGGGTTTCGCCCCCGGGGCCTTTGCGCCTTTTGAAAATCGACATTGGTTTGGGTTTAGCGTTTTAAATAAGTTCAATGCCAGGCAACAGAGCAGGTAAGAAAATATGCACTCTTTTATATTAAAAGTGAACTGTACACTAGGAAATAATTTCTAAGATTTTTTTGTGCATCCATTTCCTTGGCGTTCTAGAAGTATTTATTTTTCTAAGGACGATTTTCAAGGTTTTTAAAGCATAAGCAAAATTTTCATATCTCAAACTTTCTTCACTAATAGACAACTATTTAATAGAATAGAGACTACAATTACGTCGAATTTTTTGTCTGGAGATTTGCTGGAAGTGTGGCAAACTTAAGGAGAACTTTCTTCGCCGTTCCACGGTCCTCTTACAGAAAGTTTTGAGTTTCCATTACTTACTGTTACCAGGCTATAGACACCTGATAGCGAGATCAGATAGATTCCTTATCCACTCAAGGCTAGTAGAAACAGGAATTGACCGTACCCTAGATAATGTATTTTCATTTTTCCTTTTGAAATAAATTTGGAAGGTTACACTGTTTCTTCAATCAAACCTTCAAATCCTCTAAAATTGGTTTTAATCATTAAATAATCTAAATATTTATTTATCTAATGAAATAAAAAAAATAAACCTATAAGAAGGTATCATTCTTTTCATTTCTTTTCCTTTTATTATTCTTTCAAGATTTTCAATAACTTGTTTTGGTGAAAAACATGGAATAAATTTTCATTAGTTGTTTGTCGGCAATCTTGGTTGACATGGTTATTTGTTTTCCTTTTTTGTTGATGTGATGACGAATAAAAACAAACTGCTCGAAATAAAACAACTTTCAGTAAAGTACAAAAGATTTTCTTACTTTTAAAAGCTCCAAGGGGCAGTAGCCCTACTTCTATTTTTTGTAATTTCCGTTCGTTTTCATTTTTCTTATATATCAGTTTTCTTGTATTTTCTTATATATCATTAAATGGTTGAAGAAACAGAAGTACAGAAATAGAGCTAGATGTTCACAGGAAAGGAAAGCCAAAAAATTACATCTAAAGGAAGTGTGAGTAATTTTTTAGAGACTAGCAAAAGCCACGCCGAGGCTAGTTTCTTTAGATTAGCCTAGTAATGAGGGCTTGATTATTCATTCAAAGCTTACTAATAGCCTGTGTGTCCAAAAACATCAGATAGGCCTAAAACAAAATTTCACTAGCCCTTAATCAGCGTTTCATAATCTTTTGGTTCTACAACCACGGCAAGATACCCTAAGTTTTTCGCCGAGCAGCCCACCAACGCCGGACCGCCGATATCGATATTCTCAATGGCTTCTTCAAATGTGCAGCCTTCTTTGGCAATGGTATTTTCGAAGGGATACAGGTTGACGACGACAAGATCAATGGCCTCGATACCATGATCGCTCATGGACTGCATATGCGCTTCCACATCCCGACAGGCTCATAACTCTGGGGAAAAATGAGCATGGGAGGGAGCCTAGGTCCCCCGTAGGCCCCATTTTATATATAGACTCTTTTATATATAAAATAATTATATATTCTAAATATATAAAATTTATATATTTAGAATCAGCATGAAAATGCAATTCTTTTGATGTAATTATTGGCATCAAAATTCCATTTTTTAGAGTTTCGTTTACTATTTAGCTGGGTCGCTCCTTACTACAGCTCGAGGGACAACCCATCTTAAATTTTCTAATGGCCAGAGTTTCACATAGGAGCTCACAGTGCAAAAAAAAATTAATTTGTTTGGATTCGATAAAAAAAATCGTTTAACATCAAATTGAAAAATTTGATATTCTTTTGTTCTCAACCCCCTCCTTTCTCAAACTATTTCTGAAAGTTTCGACTCCTTCTTCCAGGCAGCTCTAAAGATCTTAATTACGACCCCCCCACCACTTAAGTCAGCTAAGGGCGCAAAATTTCAAACAAACAATCTAACGGTTACAATCACCTTGTACTTTTTTTTTAAATAAAGCAGTGGGCGCAGTTAATAAGTCAAAACAATTAACAAATTATTAATTAAATATCAAAAAAGAGTAAAATCAAAAAATTAAAATTATTAAATAGCAAAACAATTTTAGCCTGAAAATGACGTGAAAGACAGGGTAAGGGGCACTAATCAAGATTTTGCCCCGGGGTACACCAGCCTTCCTACAATACGCCGAATTATAATATTTCACTTTTAAGGGATGTTCTCCCACTTCCAGCATTAATTTAAATTAATTAACACCCTGCCAAAGTTGCCTCAGAATAAAGCTTTTTTGAAGAAATGAGTTGTTAAAGAGTTTGACAAAAACGTTATCATTTCCCCGTTTTCCTCCTTACGAACGCCCAAAAGTTTGAATTTTGAAAAGTTAATTGAGTTAGAAGCAACAGCTCCTATTCAGAAGCAAAAATTATAAGGACTAACTTTTAGCAGTCCTAAAATACTCACTAAAATCACCTCTAAGAGTGCTTTACTTTCCTTTACCCTTCGACCCTCCATGTGCAAGCGTATAGCCAACATTATGAATTTTCCATGTACTCTTCCATTTTTATTTTGTCGGCGTTGCTTCTCTATCATTAAATTTATTTGAAAATAAGACTGACTTGTAATAAAATGCATTAAACATACCAAAGAATACGATTCCCGCGCCAAACCCAAGATTAAGCGCCGCTGCTACCACAACTTGCAGCAGGGATAACATCATGATTTGCCAATACAGCCTCGGTGTTTTCCGCTGCAGCAATAGGATCAATTGAATGTAGGTCAGCAAATTAGCAACTGCTTTAAGTTTCGTACCGGCGTCACCACCGACAAACTGACTGAAAGTCACAAACGTGACAATGAATGCCAAGCAATTCGCGACATCGGATTTATCATATTAGAGAGCTCTACGGTAGAGATTTCAAGCTCCTATCTGCAAAAATGTGGAGTTATGTATTTTTTGCCAGAAGAAAGATCACGGATGCGTGTTAATTTGATTTTTTTTTTTTCAAGGGTGATCGTTTCGACCCAGTATTCTTAGAATATCGCGAGAGGGCTCATTTGGACGGAAATTAAAGTTCTAGTGCCCCTTTTAAGAGACCAAAAAATTGGAGGGCACTTGTCTAACTGAACCCTTGTGTAACTGAACCACCAGGCAACTGAACCCTCTTCAACTAACCCTCGTGCAACTAAACCCCATGCAATCCAAGCCCATTTAACGGAACCCTCGTCCAACTGAGCCACCGTGTAACCAAATCACCGTGCAACTGGACCCCAGAATAACCAAACCCCCTGTACAACTAAATCCTTGTCTAACTGAACCCTTGTGTAACTGAACCACCAGGCAACTGAACTGAAGTATACATTTTTAAATAGGCCTTTTTGTACAAATCGTGTTGAAATGGTCAGTTTACTTTGTACAGATCGCTTTGCCCTGAAAGACAAAATTTATTTGGCAGGCATAGTCTGTTTAAAATGGATGCTTTAAAATGAAAATATGACTCCATATCTTTTCAGGGGGCTGGAGAACACAAACGTCAGTTAAGAGGCCTCAAATCAGTTTTGTCACTAAATATCTTGCTAAAACTCTTAAACTAAAGATTATAAAATTGAAGAATGTAGAAGATGGATGGAGTAATTTTATCAAAATAGTTTGAGAAGTAGCAGATGGTGGCTTAGCGAGGAAAGTTAGACATGCAAATAGAAATATAAATGACAATATTTTAAGTTTAGAAGAGAAATACAAGAAGTATTTGACTGATGGATCAGATGAAAATAAGAGGAATCTAAGGAAAGTAGAAAAAGCATTAAAATATGAATTAAGGACGATGTGTTGGGATACGGTGCCCTTGGCGTTGTGTATCGGGCGCACCAACCTCATTTGAAACGCGATGTGGCAATCAAAGCGATCATGCAGAATCGCCTGGCCGAACAAAATGTTGCTGCCAGGTTCCAGCAGGAAGGCGCCGCGATCGGTCGGCTGCACCATCCCAACATTGTCAGCGCCTTTGATTCCGGATCGCACAAACGCCGTTTGTACCTGGTGATGGAACTGGTCAACGGCTGGTGGGCAGTTTCTTCAATTTTTGGGCCATTTTGCTACCAAAAGTTTCTTACGTGTTTCTTATACTCTAAATGCCAGAAGTGTAGAGTTAATTTCGTTTTGTCTAAAGGGCTTCCAAATTACTTTAGAAAGATCTCAAAACAAGTAAAATAAAATGATTCGCACTCAAAATAATATCCAAACAGTTGCTTTAACTGTACAATGTCAAAACATGTACGATAAGTGCGATAAGAACAAAATTTGTATCTAATGCATTTGGGGAAAAAACGTGGAGGGGAGGCTAGTTGCCCTCCAATCACTTTTGGATCTTAAAAAGGGCACTAGAACTTTCCATTTCCAATCAAATGAGCCATCTCTGAAGTTTATACAACTACCCCTTACATAAAGCCTTATATACTTACGTTGACAAAGAAGTTTTGTTATCTGATCGTTGGACTATTTCAAACAAACTGCATATCTCAAAATTTTCATTGATGGTAATAAGGTAAAGTATTATTCAAGAAAAAATTTAAATTATAAACCCTTTTTAACAACGAAGGGGCGTAATTTTGCAAAATCATTGGAAATAAGGAGAAGGTGGCGTGAATTGCCTTGGATTATCAAATTCTAACAATGTAATGGAGATCCCCTTTGATCAATTGAAAACAATGGTTAGTTTTAGCTTATAGGACTATTTTTGTTAGACAAATGGCTGAAAATGCCTTAGGTCTTCAGGTACTGGGAGACGGCGTCGGCGGTCACCCGCTCCTCCCGGGCGACGATAGCCATCAACCGTTCGCGCAGTCGGAGAAGCTCCGTGCGCCGCTGCGCCACCGTCAGCGCCGTGTCGTCGCGGACGCTCTCGATATCGGCTGCCAGGAATCCACTCTCGGCGACGAAACGGGCCGGATGCGACTGCAGGCTCTTCGCCAGGGCCGCCATCTGCACCGTCAGCTTGTCCAGTTTCGAGGTTCTGGCGCTGTCAATCGACCGTGCAGGAGCCAATGTGGTCCGCAATTTTTTTGACGAGATTGGCATCGAACACCTGGACATCTTTGTCGACAAAACAATGAAGGTTTCCCGCGACCTCAAGATATTCGGCCTTCCAGGGACGGTTTTAATCGGATCGAACGGACAGGAACTTGGTCGACTGATCGGGCCGACAGAATGGGACGCTCCGGAGATGATCGCCTTTTTCGCCGGACCTTTCAGTTATGTTGAACAAAATGGCTCTCTCAAAATTTTGATTGGATGTGTTTAGGAAAATGGTGGGCGTGGGAGGGGGGTTAGTTGCCCTTCAATCACTTTGGACTATTAAAAAGGACTCTAGCCCTTTCAGTTTCTAATTGAATGAGGCTTTTTCGAAGTTCTACGAGGGGGGGTCATCCTCAAAGACATAATTTTTGGACCTTTCATTTGCCTTGGTTTTTAAATTTATTTCTGTTTGTTTTAAGTTTCAATGTTGCTTCTTACTTTCACTTGAAAAAATAGTTTTTTTTTTTATTTAATTTCAGATCGTTTTTGAAATAATGCAAGGAAATCTGACCCCATGCCCACGGAAAAACCCTCTCCCCATGTGAGTATCCTCTAGGCTTAAAGACATTAAACTTAAAAGACGTCCACCCCGCCCACCTGAAAATGTGTTCATGCATCCCAATATAATACTATGCATGACAATTTACGACGTTTAAGTATCGTTATCCAAGAATTTGGGCCAATAGGGACATTCCGTAAAGAATATTGATTACTGTAAATGGCAAAGCCATCAAAGATAAGTAACAAGGTTAAGAGGACAATATAGATACACAAGGGAAAAGATGGCATATTAGTCACATCCCATCAAGATGGCATATGAATCGAAGTATAGAGAGTCTAGGAAGCGAGATTGTAATAAAAACAACAAGCTTGGTCTTGGACGTATCTATTTGCACGGCTGAATAAGGTCAAAACGTCGCAGATGCAAGTCATGATATGGTTGCATACGATCACACATTCTTACGGATTTGTTTTTCAACCGTTTGAAATTTAAGGATTTCAGACCTCATGTCCATTCCGTTGCTCCCACATAATCCGGACTGGTTTCGCCTGGCTGACCTGCTGATCGACGACCTCGAACATCTCCTGGGAGCAAGGGCCCTGCGCCAAAGGCTTCATTTGATATTATATAGGTTTCATTTGAGTATGGTAATCTGGGTTTCTTTTTGGAATATTCACATTTAGGTGCTTTAATGATATCAAATGTTAAAAACATATTTCGCTTTTTCTTTTCTGCTACTGTATGCGTGTTTTAAATTAAATAATCATTTGTAAGTCCAGGACTGTCTCAGCCATTTTGGCCTAGATACTTTGAATGAAAAACAAACATAGTTACATCCAAACGTTAAAAATCCCGCGCCTCCTTCGCGGAAATTCTCTTCCCCCCATAATAAATTCTCCATGGATAAACCCTCCCACATAACCCTCTTCCCTCGAAACCAAACCAAAAAAATCCCCCAGAAAAGGTCTGTACACTTCCCAATAGCCATTACTATATGTAAAAATGGTCAAAGTTTGTAACTTGCAGCCCCTCCCTCGGGGATAGTGGGGAGTAAGTCGTTCCAAAAGACATAGTTATTTAAAACGGCTCGTGCGGCGTCCGATCCCTCGGCGATCGGAAGTAGTGCAGCGGGCTGTAGTGACGCAGGTTGCTCACCCGGTCGGTGTAGAGGCACGCGTACTGCTCGACCTGGTCCCCGAACAGGCTCACCTCGGGCCCGGCTTTGAGCAGCGACCCCCAGAACGGGTTGAACGCCTTGTCGATGCGGTCCTCGAGCTCCTCGAGCTCCACGTCGAGGTCGCGCAGCCGGCGCTTCTAGAAATCATGGCCAACCTCAAAATTCAAGACCAATCCGAAGAAATCAAGAGGTCAACATGTAAAAACTACACAGAAATCATAACCAATGCCTATAAATCCAGACAAACTCAAAAAAATCGAGATATCAACATGTAGAGATCCAGAACAATTCTTAGAAATCATGACCAGTGCATAGAAATCTACTTCAAACCATAAAAATAAAGCCTAAACGGTAGAAATCAAGGTCAACCTATAAATAGCGGTTTATTTATCAGTAATGAAGGGAACAATGTTTTTTTCATACCTGAAGGTAAAGCAACGGATGGGGACAAGATAGGAACGAGTTCAAAAATGGTACGTGGCAGACGGTGTCCGGGTTGCGAGTGTCCGGTGGCGAATTTCTTTTTGGAAAAATGCTTTCCGTGTGTAGGTTTATTATTGCATTTTTTGCAAAACGGAGGCACAACGTTCCTCTCTTATGCTCACGAGTACCGATGTCCTGCGCGCCGATGCGGTGGCGGTGCGCCCGATGGGGCCGTCGATCGAGGAATTCGAAATGGCCGATGGCCGCCGCCTGATCCTGTTGGCTGGCGGGCAGATGATCGAGCTGGCCGGCGTCGAGCCAGGAACCGTTGCCGCGTTCGGCGCCGGTGTAGCCGATGGCGAGGCGGTGGTTGCGGACGCGACCTTCCATGGTGCTGGAGCCGCCGGCGTTGGACGGGACGATTTACCGTATTTTACCTTTTCATATAACAATATTTTCTTGGTATTGCGTCATCGTTTTTCATTATCACTTCCGTGAAAAAATGTTATCGCTATCTAAAAAAAAAGAAGCGACAGAGCTAGCAAATAGAACTGTCAGGAATCAAGTCAAACATAAATTCCTGGAAATTTCAGTAAGTTTCATTCTCGTTTTCAAAAAAAATTTCACTGTTAATGTGTTATTTTTTTTTCTTATTGTTCACCTGATTTCGGATCTTCACCATTGCATTTCTTGCAGATACCCTTTGAGACCTAAGGGGTTGATGACGTATTACATTGTGTGATTGGAGAAGTCGCTCAACGTTTATTTTAGGGATTTCTAAAGTATCGAATAACTCACTTTATTGTTGTTAGGTATTGGATTTTAATTCTTTTAATTTTTTGTCTTTTATTTAATTTTTTTGGCGTTTTTTTCATTTGTTTCGTTTTACTTCCCATCGCGTTTCGGTGGTGAATGATGATGCGTATATTTATGTGGATGAGCTTTTAAAGCAGTCAGCGCTATTTGATGTCATTATTGTGGATTTACCTGATCCTAGCCATCCGAACTTAAACAAAGTTTACAGTAATCATTTTTATGCCCGTCTGAAGCAGCTGCTGCGAGGAGATGGCGCGATGGTGGTTCAATCTACTTCTCCCTATCACGCTAAACAAGCCTTTATTTCTATTGGTCCGCCATGGCCATGCCAATTGCCGTGTACCTGCCACCATTTTATGGCGAAGGTTTAGTACTCAGCCTGACAACCGTCGGGATCATTTTCACCTTAGCGCGTATATGGGATGTGGTCACCGATCCACTAATGGGTTACATCATCGACAAATATGAGACCCGCTGAGGTCGGCGCAAGCACTGGATTGTCATCTCTATTCCTATCTTGATGGTGTCTGTCTACATGGCGTTCATCCCCTAGAAAATTTCCCAAGGCTCGTAGCTTTTAATGGGCAACATTGCACTTGATGAACTCCATATATTTGGAATCAGCATAAAAAGCCAATTCTTTTTAATATATCTATTGTTACCAAAATTCCCTTTCTTAGAGTTTTGGTTACTATTGCGCCAAGGTCACCCCTCACTTACAGTTCATTACCATGAACTGTTTGCAGGGCGTAGCTATAGTATTTTTATTGTGTGGGAAAGAGGGGGCGCCGGAACTATCCCGTAGTCGGACGTTTCCGTTATCTGTTTTCGACGCTTGGTGAATTCTTCCGCCAGTACTTCTTCGCCATGGACCGTGAGGAACTGCCGTTCAACCGGGCGGAGCGAACCTGGGTCTACCGGGCCGCCAAGGGCGAGGATGGCACGGTGCCGTTCGGCTCGACGCGGGACCTGAAGCCGCCGGGTACGACCCTGTTCGTCAACTGTCCGTATCCGACCCTGAGTGGAATTTTGATACCAATAACTAAATCAAAAGAATCTCATTTTTACGCTGATTCTAACTATATAGGTTTAATCAAGTTTAATTCTACCCATCAAAAGTTACAAGCCTGAAAAAATTTGCCTTATTTTAGGAAATAGGGGTAAACACCCCCTAAGAGTCAAAGTATCTTAACGAAAATCACAACATCAGATTCAGCGGATCAGAGAACCCTACTGTAGACGTTTCAAGCTCCTATCTAATTCACATTTGAAGGTGCTGTTGTCGGCAACAACATCGTCGATGGTGCGGCCAACGGAATCTCGCTGGTCAATTTCAACAATGGAGGCCGAATGGCCGCCTGTTCCGGAAATCTCGTCCGCAATCTCAGGACAAAGGGGCCCTACCCGGCCGACCCGCCTGTATTCGGGGTCAGTATCAGCGTGGAAGCCGACAGCGCGGTCAACGCAAACGTCATCGAAGGCGCACCACTGTACGGGAGTGTTCCCTTATCAATACTTCTCTATTTGTGCTAAAGTTTCTTAAGAACTTTTGAAAAAGCTTATTATTCTAATAAAACGATCCTTGGGTTTCAGGAGTCATTATTAAAGAACTGGGAAAAAAAATTCAAACGATAGCGAAAAAAGCAAGGTTTTTAAAAAGGGGCAACCTTTCCCATGTGCACAATAGTTTCTTTTCGTTTTAAGTTTCAATATTACTCCTTACTTTAAGTGATGGCGAAGCGATCAAAGCCAAGACCGAAGCGTTGTCGCAATCCAGTGAAACTTCACCAAACAGTTTTGCAAACGGTATGAATCTGTTGGTAAAGGTTAGAGAATATTGCTGTGCTTCTCTTTCTGTTCGAAGATTGTCCTTTTTGGCCAACCGGCTGGGGCTACACGGAAAACAGGTCACCCTCATTTGTGGTGGGAGGATGTCATAAATAAAGATTTAAAGGAAATGAGAACTGTCCATGTCGTTCGAACTCCAGACGAGCATGTTTCGGAAACGAACGGTGAAGGTGGACTCGATGAGCCCTGGGTGCTTTCGCTGGCCGAAGTCGAAGTCTTCGAGCCGCTCGATTGTCCCGCGGAGGGCGACACCCACTGCGACGGACTCACCATCACCCCGCCCAAGGGAGAGACCGATATCGGTGAGTACATCGTGACCGCGGCGGCGACGGACGATTCCGGCGACGCTCCTCTCCAATCGGGTTTTTGAAATTGAACGCCAACCGGCTTGGCCTTTCATTATGAAAAAACTGAACTTACCAGAGGATTCGCACCCAGGGCCTTGTATACCCGTTGCGGGAATTGGCGAATTATTGCGTTTCAGAGAAAAATTTACCTGACGTCAGAATTCAAGCTTCCGTCGGACCCGGGCGATCTCGCACATGATTTCGACACGCAACCCCGGCCTGGCCAATTCTTCAGCAGCAATTATCGTCACCTTGCCGGAGCGAGGCTCGGTGTTGTCAGCGGTGGCAGCCAGCGTCGCGATGAACCCGGGCGGTGGATCGGTTGGACCCAAAGCCTATTGGGCGGAACCCCGAAGCGCCTCGCAGAGCGCGTTGGCTCCGCCTTCCATCGCCGACGTCAGCACGTGCACGTGCGAGCCGGCGAGGATCCGCTTCGCTTCGTCGTCGGGTTGCTCGCCGAGCCAGCAGTAGCGCGGGTTTTGATCAGTTTGTTAATAATATTATGGATGAGTTAAAGCAGCTAAACAAAATGGCACAATCACCCCGGTGAAATGGCAAATCTTTCCCCCGTGGAAACAAAATTTTAAGGTTTACCAATAACCAAGGTACTTACTTAAAACCTATCAAAGCATGTACTAAAGCTCCTTCTTCCAGTATTCAAAAATGGCTTTTCACAGCCTTAAAACCTTTACTGTATGCCCAAAATTCCTATATTGTGTCATTTTCGTCGATTATGTTATCATTTCAACTGAATGTGTCACGCAATATCAAATTGTGTCATTTTGACGAAAAATGTGTCAATTTGGAAGTCAGGGTTCGAAATACAGTTTTTTTCATTACTGAGGGATCAGATTGGTTTAGCCTGAACTTAGTCGTGTAGGTTTCAGGCTTCACTCATTAAGAGCGTAATCCCATTTAGCATATTTCTGTATACCGAGAAGGAAATATTTTGGCATGACCAGCCTGCTTCTGGAAGCCGGGTTGAATGAAGAGCAGCGCAAACTCGCCGAGATTGCCCGGCAGTCCGCAACGGATCTTTTGGCCATCATCAACGACATTCTCGACTTCTCGAAACTAGAAGCCCAGAAGGTGGAAATCGAGGAGCACGACTTCTCACCGGATACCCTTCTCGGCAATATTGTCGCCCTGCTCAGCCCGCAGGCCGAAAGCAATCAGATCGAGCTTTCCCCTTTCTTCTGCTCTGCTCTCTAATTGCTCTCTTACTTTTGTGGTGGGGTTATAGATGGTGTAGTTAGCCTTTGGGTTATTAGGTTTAAATTGTAATACATAGCATTTGCCAATGTTGAATTGGAGAAGCCATTCTTGGGTCTAATCTTGTAGCTCGTATGCCATGCTGGATGCTTTGGGGGTATTAGAGAGTTGGACCCAGTACAGTACCCTGTGGAACGCTACTCATTACTTTTCTCAGAATACTATTTGGGTTAACTGCAAATAAATTTTCAAACAAGTGTTGTTTTAGGAGTAGTATATGTATCCTTCAAACTGGTTCATTTCTGGACTTAATTGACAGTTTGGATCAAAATAAGGTATAATGCTAAATCTGTTCAGCTCTGTTGTTGAGATGAAAACTATTTAAACAGTTTACACAGAATGTAAAAAAAAGTCATTGACATGGCCGAGTGACAGATTTTTTTGACTTTTTTTTTTTTTTTTTTTTTTTTTTTTACTGTCCTGTACTGGCAAATTGGGTTTAACCTCAGCTTGTTAATACAGGGCCTAGGGATTAAACCTAGCTGTAGCAACGCACTGCAGGGCCCGGATTTTGATTCTGGTGATTAGATTATGCGAAAGTTTCTCCATGTTAATTCATATGATAGCAAGAAGAAGATTTTTTTTCAGGCACAACTTTGTTTGGTTTACGATAAGGTAATTATTGGTAGACGAGCCCCCGCCCGCCGCGGGCGGCGGCCTTGGAGTAGCTTCCTCCACAGTCCGAGCAGGTCGCGCGGTCGAGCCACACCAAGAGCACGGCGACGCAGCCAACGACCAGGTAGCCGACGACCTCCAGCATGCAAACCCCTCCCTAGCCTCAGCCTAGGCCAAGACCACGGTCTTGCCCGTTCCAATGCAGCCCCGGTGTTGGAACGTCGTCTTGCCAGACGCGCAGCCCGTGCCCGGTTTCGTGACGTCGTCGCCGTAGCTCTCCAGGGTCTGCTGCGACTCACCCGAGATGTCCGTCAATTCGGGAACCGACGCCTGCATGCGAAACGCCATTTCATACTGCGCGATGCGGGCCTGCGTTTCCGGATCGCCGATCTCTTCGTAGACCCTGCGATTCATGGCCTGCAGTCGATCCAGCATCAGCCGTCGCGCGCGGCTGCTGACTCCGCTGGGATTCGAGAGATAGGTGGGGCGGGAGCTACGTGGGAGGATCGTTCCATGGAGGAAGAGAATTTCTATGAAGGGAGCACTGGGTTTTCCAGTATTATCTCAAAAACGATGAGAAATTAAATTGAAAAAAAACAAGTTTTTTCAACTGAAAGTAAGGAGCAACATGAAAACTCAAAACGAACAGAAATTATTACACATATGAGGGGATTCATCCCCTCCTCAATGCCTCGCTCTTTAGGCTAAAGTATTTTAGCCACTATGCTGCGTCTGGCGCTAGTAGTTTTCAACTCCTATCTCCGTGTTATATCGCGGAAGTTTCCATTCTTATAGTTTCCATTGCTCTTTGGCTCCCTTCTTATGGGTTCTCTATACTCTTTGTAGAGATCTTTGTCTGTTATTTTAGTTGACTGATTGGGATACCCCTCATGCGCAAACGATAATGCGCATGTGATTGTTCCTTGTGCGATACTGTTTTTTTTTACATGTTGTGTTTCCAATGATTCCTTTAACAGTAAGCTTCTTTACTAAAAAAGGAGATAGTGGTAAAAGCTCAGGAGTATCTAAGGCTATTCTTTACGGGTTTTTCATTTTTGCAGTTTACATAGTGTTAAGTGTGCCATTTCACTTATTAGATTCGGTGAATCCAGATATATTAAATGAAATTTCAACCAATGTTTGGTTGAACGTGATCTTCTTTGTCATATTTATATTTTTTGCATTTTCGAATTGGTTCTGAAAAACACCGCTAAGGTAGTTCACCGTATTCCATTTCATCTTTCTTTCATGCAACCAGTCGCTGAAATGTGGATCGCACCGGGCAACGAGGCATCTGCTGTTTTCCTAATGGTTTTACTATATCCAAAAGAACCTTAGTCCGTCACCGGTTTTCAATTAATTTTTTTTCTTGAGCGCTTTTCAAGGTCTTAGTCTTTTCATACAACATATTTTCAATGCTGTATCGCATTGAACTCCATGCAGTGAACCCAACAATGTCAGCAAACATGATGGTAACCTCTGGGAATAGGTCTGCAATAGGCTTGCTCTTGAATGTAGATGATGCATCATGACCAACTTGGTGACCTTCATCCTCACTGAGAAAGTCCTTGAGCTGAGACTTTGCTGCGAATCCAAAACCTCGTTTCTTGCCTCGCTCTTCCTCTTCAGCTTGTTCTCTCGCCTCTTCCATAATTCGCTCTTTATTTTTTTATTTTCTCTTGTGTGTTAGTTGTAGTTTCCTTTGGATGATTTTTTTTTTTTCTTCTTCCTCAATTTTTTTTTCTGTTGAGAAAGGCAACTAAACGTGGAGCCAATAATCGAATTAATTTTTGTTTCGATTTGTTCCACTGCTTTATTTAGACTACTAGAACTTTTGATTCCCGTTCAAATGAGACATCTTTCAATTTTCGTGAGCTCTGTGTTTGGTACAATCATAGCACTTCCCCTCTCCGTGGCCGGTCTCGGGCGCCTCGCTGACCGATCCCGACGTGGCGGACGTGCATAATTAAAATCCAAAACGACCAGAAATTGCTATTAAAGAATAAATTATACCCAAAAAGAACAGAAATTAAATAAAGAATCATAGCAAAGAATAATGCAACAGGCACTAAAACACGTGAATGAATTAATCTTAAAACGAGTAAAACTTAAATTGAATGTGGAAATCAAGCAGTGGAGAAAAAAATTCCTCCAAAAAAAAAAAAGTTTTTGAAAGAAAAAATAAAATTTGTTTATTTTTTTTTCCATAATTTTCTTTTTTCCTTGACTGTAAGAAATAAATGGCGCCGCTGCGCCATTTGAACGAAATGGTGCAACTGCGCAATTTAGTAGTTACAGTGAAGGAAAAAAAACTTCAAGAATATAAATTTCAAATTTTTTTTTTAAAATTTTTTGTTTAATCTTTTTTAAGCCAAACAAGTGAAGATCTAATATGCTATTTGTCTTTTCTTATACCAAAGGATTTCAATAATTTCTAAAACTGCTTTGGCTAAACATGATAATACAAGAAAACGCGAAAAAAATGAAGAGATTTACACCCAGTGGAAGGAAAGATGGGAGATACAAATTTTTCGGCCTCAGTGTACAAAGAAGAATAGACAAATCTAAAAAAAAATTGAGATTTGTCAATTCTTCTTTTTGCAGGAAAAAGTAAAATTACTATTTCAAGTGTTGGGAGCTGAAAGAGACAAAGCAAAGATTAAGTCGCCAATTAAACCTTGGATTACGAAAAGATTACTAGCCTCAATGGAAATAAGGTAAATTAGGTTCGTGAATCAAGGTTCAGCATCTGAAATAGAATAGTTTAAACTATTTAATAGACAGTTAAAAACTTTTAAGAAAAGAAAAAATGGATTACTATGCAAAGAAATTTCAAGATTGATTTTTTTTTTAAATTAATTTTTTTGCCGTTTTTTTTTCGTTTTTGTTCCACTTCTTTATTTAAATTAACTCCATTTTTCTTTCTTAATTATCTATCTTTGTATGATAGTGTCGATACCAATTACATCAGTATTGTAACAAAAATGGTTTTCTGCTGATTAAATTTGTTTGCATCATTCAGGAAATGGAGAATCTAGTAATATGAGTTTGTTTCTCTGCAAATATGTGTCTAATAAAAATAAATAAATAAAATAAAGACACATCCATGATCTTCCTTCTGGCAAAAAATAGGAAATTCCACATTTTTGTAGAGAGGAGCTTAAAACCTCTGTATTACGGTTCTTTGATACGCTGAATTTGATGGTATGATTTTCATTAAGATTGTTTGACTTTTAGAGGGCATTTCTTCATTTTTTTGAAAATCAGGCAAATTTAATCATGCTCGTAGGCTTTCATAGTTAACACTAAATGCCCAATGTCAACAGATCTAGTCGAGATTTAAAATAAGAGTTCTAAATCACAAGATCCTTCTAAATTTTAAATTTTATTAAGATCTGATCACCTGTTTGTAAGTTACAAATACCTAAAAAATTTTTATTTTTCCAAATTACCCTCCCCCCCAACTCCCCCAAAGAGAGCGGATACGGTCCAGTTATGTCAATCATGTATCTTGGACTTTTGCTTATTTTTCCACCAAGTTTCATCCTACCTTGCACAGGACCTGGTCGCCGACGGCGTGACCAAACTGGTCGTTCAGCGGCTTGAAATGGTTGAGATCGATGAACACGATGCAGATTTCCGAACAGTTCGGCCACAAGGCCCGCAGCTTGTCCATGAAGGCGCGGCGATTCCAGACCTCCGTGAGTGGGTCGATCATCGCCTGAGTGCGGAGGGCGCTCTGGGCCGTGAGCAGCTCCTCGTGCAGTGCCACGAGGCGACGGCCTCCTCGATCACCGGCTGGGCGGTCACGAGGCCTCCCGCAAGGAGTAGCACGCAGAGGCAAACGCAGGGCGACGCGAGTACGCGGAGGCCCCGGCGCACGCGGATAAACGGGCGTGCAGGTTCGCATGGCGAGGTTACCAAGATGTTTACTCCCGGGGCGTACGTAGGCTGGTACCGCGAGACGAGTTTCAAAACTACACCGGGCAACGTAGATACGCTTGCACTGGAGTAGGACTCAAAATTACAAATATATAAACCCAGAGTAATCTTTTTCAAGATTGCAAATTAAATTGTTCGCGTAGATATTAGTTTTGTACCATTTAGTATTAATTTTTATATGAATAAAAAACAGACGTCTCATTTATATAAAAAACAGACATGTATAGTGCAAATGCATTATTAACCGATAAAATAAATAAAGTCTCAGCTTTATATTTTATAAAAAGTGAAACGTAAGAGGCTCAAAATTTTATAATTGATCAGCCAGGATGGAATTAAGACAATTGAAAAGAATGAAAAAAATTGTATTATTGTGCATAATTTATTACGAAGGAGGGGTGGCGGGTCATTTTTAGGTGGGGGTGAGGGCAGAGGTCTCAAAGATTAAATATTAATGCCAAAACATCCTACCTCTCATTCAGCCTTCAAATAAATATATGCGTAGTTCGGTGGAAGGTGGAGAGTTAGAAATCTATATCTGATCCCTTATTTTGTCAGCATGAGAAGTATGTATATTTTTTTTTTTTTACGTTCGGATTTTTAATGGTTCGGATACTTTTGACGATAGTCGCTCTTTACTTGCTCTCCAATACCACGAGCGGTTTGACTAGACCTGAGACATATGTAATATCGTTCGTTCTTACATTTTCTCAAAATTTTAGAACATTGAAAGGTATTTCATTTATTTAAACTTCTCTGTGTCCAAGGACATCCCCAAAAATCTTTGCAAAATGCTTCGATATAAAAAAAAATGTTAGAAAATGGGGTTTGATCCGAGTACCTAGCAGTGGCGTCAATTCACGAAAATTTTGGGGTGGGGACAAATTTATTTTCAAACGTCTGGGGAGAGAAAGAGTTTGTCGTTTTTTCTTCATTTTTTCGATGCAAATACCAAAAAAAACATTTTTGTCGTTATAAAAAAATTTCAAAAAGTTTTTTTTGTCAAAATCTAGGAGAAGGGGCTGGCCCACGTTGACTAAGCCCCACGTTTGGCCGGCCACCAAACCCCGATCATTGGGCAGGAGTCTGGAATAGATCGGATAGTCCGGTTCGGCATACTCAAACCAGCCGCTTGCCTCCGCCCGGGCGATCGTATCCGCCGCCGTTTGGTGGTCTTGGAGCGTGATAATCTCAAGCCCGTGTTGATTCGAACGGCTCGAACGGAGTTGGAGTCCCTCGGCAGTACACCATGCGAGTGGCCCCCCTGCCCTCTATTCCCCAAAAACAACCGATCCAATTTTTGGGATATCGATTTTGTTTAGAATATACTAAAGATCACATTACAAGAACTACAGGGTTGACATAGGCTCCTAGAGCCTGGGGCAAGTGTTGTAAAATATGCCAGTGGGGCATATAAGGTTCTTATGGAGGGAGTGGTTGTACAGACTTCGGAAAGGGCTTATTTAATTAAAATTTGAAAGTTCAAGTTCTGTTCAACATTAAAAAATTTTTAGTAATTAGAGAAAGAAAATCTTTGAAAACAAATTTGATAAAACTGCAAAATTGAGAATTGTTTTAATGCTGTTTATTATCAAATTTAGGATTGATGAATTTCAAAATGGATGAAATAAAATAAATAAGACTTCTGAATATTCTGTGAAACATTAACATTGATAAAAGTTGGTGGCAAAAAACTTTTTAATTTTGAGGCAAATGTACGTTTAAGGCTTAATGGTCTAAGCAATTCTGGAGAAACCAAACTTTACTTTTAACAGTGAAAATATTGGTATTTGAATTTGGTGATTCTGAAGTAGACTCATCAGCAAATCCCCGACATAAAAGTCATTTATTAATAGTTAAAGAAGAAAATAAAGTCACTTCCGCGAAAATTTCAAGAATGATAGAATGCATATCGGTAGACTTTATAAATGAAATTACGGTTTAATATTTTTCAAATATAGATCACTGCAGCACCAAGGCGCCTGAGGCCAACACAGATACGCACGCTCCTGCTCCGTCCTCATCTATTCAAAACCTCATTTTTTACACCCTCCCAGGAAGTTTCCATTCCCTTTAAATCTTTCATTATGACGTCTTCCCAACCCAACTGCGTGCAACCTAATTTCCGTTTAGCCCTAGATGGTTCGCCGAAAAGGATAATCTTTGGCATTGTATCATCCATTATCCGTAGAATATGCCTTGCGCGATTTAGCGCTAATTTCACTCTATATGCATCTTTCCTAAGAGTAGTTCAAGCAAGATATTTCGGAGCAAAACAGCCTCATTGAGTCAGTTATTTCAATGGAAAAATGAACTTTTATTGTTTAACTAATTTCAAGATTTATGTTTTAAATTTTTGTTTGAATTTTAAGTTTCAATTTTTTAATCATTTTGTCCCTGTAATTTTTTTAATCATTTTGTCCTGTAAGGCAAAATTTGGCGTGATCGGGACGGGCGCGACGGCGATCCAATGCGTGCCGCATCTCGGCGAGTGGGCCCACCAGCTCTACGTCTTCCAGCGCACGCCCTCCTCCGTCGACCTGCGCGGCAACCGCCCGACCGACCCCGAGTTCGCGCGAAGCCTCGCGCCCGGCTGGCAGCAGGCGCGGATGGACAACTTCAACGTGCTCGTCGACGGCGGCTTCCAGGAGGAGGACCTCGTCGGCGACGGCTGTTGAAAACATCGAGCTTTCTGTAAATTCAAAGTAAAATTCACTTTAAAGAAGAAACAGAAGAAATACCTTCACTGCATTGAGTCTTATCAGTAGCCCTGTATCCAGGCCTACAGTGGCAAGTATATCCATTTGAATCAACCTTAGATTGTAAGCAAAGATGTTGGCATGGAGAATTAGCACACGGGTTAGGCCACTTCTTCTGCAAGAAAGGATGCATTGCCACCACACTCAGTGGCAAGGCGTTTTTTTCATGGAACCTTTATCTTCTAATGATTTTTGATCCTATTAAGATTCAAAAGGGTCATTTCCTTCCAATGAAACTGCGCCTTAGACAGCTGGACCAGCAATCTATTTAAAATATTATGATTCGGGTAATACATTCTAAGAAATAACCAATTCTAAGCGCGGAAAATTCCCAAATCACGCTTACTAGAATGATTAGGCTATTGATTACATGTTTCCTATGACTACGTCGTCGTCTGGACGCCGCGGAAGTCGTCGGGACGTCCGCTGAGTTTCCAGCCGTTGCCGGACTTCGCCAGCGTCGTCGGTGACCGCGACGAGTTCGACGCGTCCGTCGAGTCGGCGCTCGCCGCTCTCGCTCCCGCTGCGTCCGCCGTTGGCACCACCGAGAAGGCCAATCACCGCCAGGCCGTTCTGAAGTCGGCGCTCGACGGCTTCGGACGTCGCGCGCAGGGCGGGTCGCTCTGTTGAGCAATGCCGAAGCGTTGAACAGATATTTTTTAACAATACCGACAGTTATGAACTTTGTTATCAAACGCCAAAATGTTCAACGCCTTTAGACTCGATTGTTTATAAAAAGTAATGCATTATCAAAGTAGTGTGTCCAAAGTAAAATATTAGAAATAAAATTAAGAAAATCAAATGAAAATTCTTCATTCAATATTTTTAATCTAAATTTTAGATACCAAAAACCAATATAAGATTCGATTCCTTCGAGACAAAACTATAGCACTCGGACTATCTGTCTTGGCTTTTTCTACAATGAGCCATGGCTTGATGACCTCAACTTATTGATTTTAGTAAACCGTTTCACCGTTCGGCTGCAAGTCCAGAGGACTTCTTGGTCAATTGTTAATCTCATGACACGGTATTTCACCTTTAGACTACAAGCGGCCAAGCGTGTTAGGCTTAGATGTCACTTGTTTGCCTGTGAGTGACCACCGAGATACCCGCCAAAAGAATATTGCTGAAAAGCGACTGGCTCAAAACTCAAACCCCGCGGGGGGTAATTGCCATCGATGCATGCCAATGATCATACAAAAAATACTGCAATGGACCAGGAAACTCCTCCTAGTGACAAGAATCTACCACTTATAGGACAATCTCCACATGGGCCATAAGAACTTTCTTTTATTCTTGGAAAACCGATTCAAGATGCGACACCGACTACGACCTTTTTACAGAATAGTTCTGAAACATCACCCCATAGCATTTTTACGAAAATCACATCATCGTATTCAATGTATCAGAGAACCCTACTGCAATAGTTTGAAGGTCCTATCTATAAAAATGTGGAATCTCATATTTTTTGCCAGAAGACCGATCACTTGTGCGTGTTTATTTGTTTTTTTTCCCCACGGATCATCTTATCGACCAAGTAGTCCTAGAATGTCGCGAGAGGGCTCATGACTTCCGCGGTATCCACGCCGCCCACGAGGCCACCCGCACCGAGGACACCCCGTATCAGATCGACGGTAGCCTCTACACCCACAACGCCGTGCTGGTGATGGCCAGCAAGAAAGGCACGGGCAAGGGGCAGGTGATCATCAACGGCGGGATCGTGGCTCCGGACCTCGGGGTGCTGGCGAAGGGGAAGAAGCAGAAGAACAAGAAGGGGAAGTTCGAGAAGCTGGGCTTGGTGGTAAGTGGTATGGCATAACTGATTTGAGCGGAATTTGTCATTTTTTGATATTTTATTTCATTACCAATATCTTTATGAAAGTTCAGTTACAACTTTGACGTTTAATCGTTAAAGATTGTAAACTTGGGCTAGACCCTATGTAAGCTTTTCTCCTATTGTACGTTCTTTTTCCTCATCATTCTTTAGTTCAAATAGTAGTTAGTCAGAATAAAGGTCAGTATAAATTACTATTACAGATTGAGTGAGATGTGTCCGTCGAGCACCGAATGAAAGCCGCCGCCGAGGGTGAGAGCGCGGTTGTTGCGGAGCAGGCAGCGACTGAGCGCCACTGAGGATCGCTGTGCGCGCATCAGCACCACGGCGAGCTGCATGACCACCATGAACAGGGTGAGCCAGGCGACGGTGTTTCCGATGCGCTCGTTCAGACCGTCGATGAATTTGTAGAGACCTTCCACAGGCGCACCCCTTTTCGGTCTCAAAATTTTAATTGGATGTCTTTGGTAAAATTATTTTTCCGAAAATTTTGGCTCGTTTTGAGTTTGACTCGGCTATTTACTGTAATTTCCGTTCATTTTGAGTTTCATTTATTTATGATGGTGATTTGTGGTAGTTTTACGCTTGGAAAATTATTTGAATTTATTTTTGCTCATTCTTGGCTTGATTTCTGGAACTTTAAATTACTTTGAATAAAAATGGATATCTAAAAAGTTAGTCAGTCTGGTACCCAAAACAGTCCACAGGAAATTTCTCTGGAAAACATCTAGCAAATCTTCCTCCGTTCTCCGGAGTGCCCATGTCTCAGAACCACACTTACCTTCCCTAAGGGCAGTTGCGCTTCCAAAATTTAAACTTTAAAATAGCCCTAGACACTACCACATTACTTTAAACTTCAATAACAGTACTCCTGTATACTTCTATTGATCTAGTATCTTGTATTGATCCTGCTACCATGGCTAAACACAACAGCGGGTTGAAACGGTGGGGTTACTTAGCCTCCCTTTCTGACATACACTTAATTAAAGTTGTGAATATCTTTCGAAAATACGTCATAAGAATTAACCAATTACAAGCACACTTAATACAAAGATATAAGATGGTAATTTTTCTTTTTCTTTTCCTCATGACCAGGGTAGTACCCAGGATTTTTATTGGGGATGGGGGACTACCAAAGTAATATCCGTCCGGGGAGCGACCCACTGGTACACCAAGGTCTCGTTCCTTCGCGCTAAGCGTGCCATCCGTCGCCTGCCCACGAACGTGCGCCCGGCCTACCCCGGCCTGGCCAGCGTGTCGGGCAACCGCGTTCCGCCCGGCGCCACCCACTACCGCTCGGAGGTCGCTTTCTGGCCCGCCGAGAAGAAGCGAGAACAGCGCAGGAACGCCCGGACACCGAGTCCCACGCCCACCGCACTGCCAGCGGGGGCAAGTGTTGTAAGCTTTACCTCGTTGGAAGATACGTCTTTTTATGGAAAGAGTGGTCGTGTAAACTTTGTCCTCATTTGATTGGAAATTGAAAATTGTAGCTCTCTTTTTTTAAAGTCAAAAGTGATCTGAAGTCAATTAGCCCCCCCCCCCATACCCTCTTTTCGCCAATCGAAATACTGACATAGCCAATTTGTTAAGAAAAAATCCAAAGATCATATAACAATGTCTCCAAATGATTTTAAGCTGAAAATCCTTAAATCGTAAAATCTGTCGTCTTAAAGTATATTTTTCCCGAAATCCTTGTAATCATTGATTGGAAATGTTTCAAGATTAAGTTTCGATTAATGAATTAATACAAAGCAAACCATGCCAAGAAAGTGTTCTGGGGGGCTTGGGGGCTACCTTCTCCCTGAAGTCCTAAATTGTTGCCAGTTTCTGAAATCTTCTTATTCAAGTTAAAAAAAAAGAAAAATGAAGCTTTATTCCTTTAAAGAAGGAATGAAGTTTCTTTCAAAGAAGGAAGCTTTGAATATATTAGGACAGAGGAGTGTGTACAGCTGTGTTGCCATTCAGGAAGTTGATGATACAATTGATGATGATGATAGTTAATGATACAATCAAGAGAATTGATTTATATTCCTAAATATCAAAATTTCTACACATACTAGAATGTTTTCATGAAGTATACAATGGGGAGGGTCGGCCGTCATCGAGGATGTTGCAAACGTGGCGAGTTCCACATCGCTCAGGCTGCTGTCGATCGGATGCACGTTGCGGTGATCGACAACGGTGAAATCGGCAAAGTCGCCATTCTGCTCCGAGCCAAAATATCGGCACTTGTCCATATTGTCCGGATCATCCCAGTCGCGCAGCCACGGATCGATCATGACCCGACGTCCGACGAGCGCTTCACCCACAGCTGCCCCGACGGCAATGAAACTGAGCAGCAAAATTTGGATTGTAGCATAATTTTAGTAATTTTTTGGTTGAAATAAACGCTTTCCTACCAAACTACCAACCTACCCAATCATTTTGCGTATGGGTATCCTAATCCTCATTAGCTGCTTAGTATTTTTTTTTTTTTTTGAATGCTCTAGATTTTCAATTATGTGTAATTCCGAAGTGCATTATGAAAAATTTCAAAATAAACCATGATTAGTATTCATTTCTCACCTCCTTTCTTCTTTGATTTGAATGACTGCACACTAATTGCCTTAATTTTTTTGCTTCAATTTGGACATCATTCACAGTCATTTAAATGACTGCACAGTAATTACCTTAATTTTTTTCTTTCTTCTTTGATTTGAACGTGTTGCACGGTCATTTGGATGACTTCACATTAATTGCCTTTGGTTTTTCTTTTTTTCTTTTATTTGCATGACTGCATAGTAATTGCTTTAATTTTTTCTGAAACATAGTCTGTCTCAGAATTTCCAAGGAAATAATTTCATACGCCATATTACTTTTCAATTTTAAACAAACGAAAGAAAAATAGGGATGTGGGTAAATATCACCGTTCTCATTGCTTTTTTTAACCGCCTTTATCTTTAATATTTTTAATATTTTTCTTGACTTCATTACTGTTGGCAAAAATTTGAACTTTGTTTAACTTTTTCAATAAAGTCTACAAAGTTTAGCCAACAAGCCCTTAGTATGTATGCCTCCTAATCTTTGGTCAAACAGGGAAGCAAATATGCTTGCCTTTTTAAACCTGATTGGCTATTTTGTGAAATTTTGAGCCAATGAAAAGAGAGAAAACTTGAACCCCTCCTGATTGGTTCTCCCATATGAAACTATAAGCAAGTGTAACTAAATAAATACAAGTTGTTTCGACTTAAAGTAAGGAGCAGCATTAAAACTTAAAGGAACAAAAATTATTACAAAATGATTAGACTCGTGACAAGGGATTTGAAGACCTGACATTTTTGGACTATAGAAATGCACAACTTTGAATCCATGCTTCATGACAATTTTGTCTGGGAGACGTTGTCACTTTGTAGTAGATATTGATGAGATAAACTCAGCATACACGCCTTTTTAATGAAATTGTTGATAATAAATTACAACTGTTCTAAAAAAGGACGACAAAAATAAAACTTACCTGAGCAGAAAACATTTTTCATGATTCATAACTCGGGGTTATGAGTTTCTGAAAGTCGTAATAAGTTCAGTTCAAATCGTTTGAATTTGCTAGTCAAAATGTCAATACGATAGTCCCTTTTTTAACGTCGTGACACCCCAAGTTCCAATTTCCCTGTTCTTCATATCATCGAAATTATTTTGGTTTCAAGAAAAGCAATGATCCCGAACATAAGCACAGGACGGGGATCACATATCTTCTCAAGTCTACACCGGATCACCACTCCAGATACAAGGTAAACATAATTGCACTTGGCACGGGGAGGGGGGGGGGTGGCATCCAAAGATGTGCTAGAATGTATGAAAATTTGGATTTTTGATTTGGATTTTTGATTTGGAAAATTTGAGCTTCAAAAAATGCCATCCTTAAACATGAGATCCTACCCTATTCAAGCCAAAATTGCTCATTTATGGCTTGAGCTAAATTTTTATAAGCAAATCAAGTCTCCCGTAAACCTCCTTTCCGTGATGATGGTCGACGTGCTTAGCAAGTTGGAGACGATTAAGGTTTGTACCGCTTATGAGATTGATGGCGAACAAACGACGGTCTTTCCAAGCCATGTCGACGATCTGCGTCACCGGCCTGTCGACCGTGGACATGGCGAACCACTGGTCGCCGTTCGGGCACGTCGTCGTCTTCCTCGGCGTGAACATCGGCGGTATCGGCGTCCTCACCCTCGCGTCCCGAGGCGGGTTATTTCATTTGAATTTTGAATCTTTTATTTTAGTTTTTTTTTTTTTGGGGGGTTTTGGGGGGGGGGGGGATGGGGGGGGGGGGTAGTTGCACTCTGATCTCAACGGCTAGTTTCCCTCCAGTCTCCGGAACTAGTTGCCCCTCCGTTGGGATTGGGGTCCCATCTCAACGTCCTTTTTCTCCAAATAAAATTCGATAAAATTTTGAGATAGCCATTTTTTTCAATAGGGCCGATACAGAAATAGTATCAGACATGTCTCTTAAACTTTAAAAGTTCTCTCATTGATAAAGAAATTATAGTTTATCCTTTGCTCTTTTCTAAGTGATGACATTAGAAACTTGGCCTACGGCAAAAAAAATCTACTTTTGAACTAAGACAGATAGATTTTTATTCGAGAGGAGTTGGTAGCTCTTGATCAGCTGATCAAAGTATATGTCATCCATTTTGTGGTAGAGAAATTCCTTTCAATTTCCAATCGAATGAGCCTTTTTCGAAGTTTCTACGTTAGCAGGTGGTCATCTCACAATATTGATTGGATGTGTTTGGGGAAATGGTGGGCTTGGGAGGGGGGTTAGTTGCCCTCCAATCGCTTTGGACAATTAGAAAGAGCACTAACCCTTTCAATTTCCAATCGAATGAACCTTTTTCGAAGTTTCTACGACAACAAATAGCCATCTCAAAATGTCTATCAGATACATTCCTCCTTCATGAGAATCCGACGGACCGGGACACGGTCTCTTACTTCGTCGATTTCAGTGAACAGGCCGCCCCGACCTTTTCCGATATCGACGTTGCTCTAACAGGAACCCTCGCCGGTTCGAGCAGCGCGGTGGTGACCCCCGACGGCCTTGGCGATTATACGGTGGACCTCACACCCGGCGATCTCGACGCGGACGGATCGCTCGGCTTCGACAGCGGGACGGATGTGTTCGACCCTTTTTGGATTTGTCACTATCTTCCTTTTCTTCAAGATCTTGAAGCAGCTGTTCAAATTCAGCATCAGAATCCTTTTCACTTCGGCTTCCATCATCATCCTGAAAAAAAGATGCCATTATATGCCAACGGCATATGATTTTTTCGATTTTTTATATGCTTTTTTCGATTTTTTTTTTTTTTTTTTTATTTCAATTTTTTTATGATTTTTCAAGGTAATTTCATTTTCATATGTCTTGGGGAAGAACCGCTGGTCAGCCATGCGGTTGTCCCTTCACTGCTTCGCCGGCTCGAAAACGACTTCCACATTGGAAATCTTCGCGTTCAACCGTTTTAGGGCTTCTTGGGAGATTTCCAGTTTCTTTACCGCGATAACGATGGAACTCCGGAACAGAACGACCCCCACTCCCGCCTCCTCGGCCAACTCCGCGACCACGCGAAACAGTTGCTTCTGCACCTCGTCCATCGCCTTATCAAGAATTTTTATTTATTGACTATTTAGCCCAGTATCACAGTGGAATGAAAAATTAGTTAGTGCATAATATACTTCTAATTTTCCTCATAATTATAATATATTACATTTTATTATATTATTTATTTACAGAACATTTTGTTTGTATTATATCATGTACACCACATTATATTGTAGGTGTTATATTATATTGAATTGAATTTTATTTATAACACTTCTTACAATCAACATAAACAAAGGTCTGTTTTTACTTGAACTCTGCTTTAAGCACCTATAGCCAAGATAATGGAAAACCTTACTTCTAATTGCAAAGGGGTTCATCGTATCGTCTAGATGTTCGAAATGTCGAAAAACCTAAACTGGAAACTTAAAAATTTTTACTTATCCTATTCTTGATGGTATCTATACTATGGAAGTTCTTTGAACATGGCTTTTTTGGAGAAAATCTCGAATTCTCTCTGAGTTGTTTGCCGTCTAACTTTTTCTACTATACCATATGCACGTTGTCCAAGTAAGCAGATGGGTTCTAAGTCATCTGAATTGACTTCAAACACCTGATCTCCAATAGTAATTGTAGTATTCTTATCCAAGTTCCTTGGTGGACTTCTGTACGAAAAAATGAAAAAAATTCTAAAAATAGAAAAGTGACCAAAGAAGGTATAAAAAATTTCCTGGTTTATAATCTTGCCTCCACACAGCCTGTTTACAGGCAGCTTCAAACTAAAGCTGAGATGTAATGGCAAGTATGAATTAATATAAAAAAATGTCTGCTCAAACTGAGCCGTTGTACTAAACTGTTTTAGATTTCATGACAAACAGTAATAATTCTTTACTTTAAGGATTTTGATTATACATTGATAAAAGCAAAAAAAGAAAAATACACATTTGTTCGTAAAATTGGAGTAGATATGTTTGTTATATATTGAATTATTATATTGTCTCCCATAAGTACCTTTATCGACTTTGATGACTCTGGAATTGGGTAGTTGAAATGTATTATTCTGATTAGTAGTAAAGCCCATCACCTAAAAACAGGCTTACTTCCCGTCAGGGGAATCCTTCGAACTCTGTCGTTTCTGCCGCTTCATCTCGCTCGTTCGTGATTACTTTTTTGGAGGTATTAGATTATTTGAAATTAAAAACACAGCTCTAAAGGAAGTTTGAACTGTTTCGTCACTAAAGGATAACTTTTATACCCACATCTTCTAACAGTTTTTTCAAAACCTCTCGATTTTCTTGCATTTCGTCAACGACTAAGGCTTTGACATCATAACCTTCGCTCAAACGGATCACTCTACGCGAATTTTCTTTAGATTCTTTCACTTTTGCTTTTGCCGGAAGGAGAGGTAACGTTAAAATAAAAGACGATCCTTTCCCTACTTTTGATTCAACTTCTATTTTCCCTTCCATCAATTTTGAATTCTAGAGCCCTTTTACAGTTACCAAAAAGATTATACCACGGGAAATTGGCATTTTCTGTCATTTTTTGGTATTAAACTGCTATTTTACCACGTGGCATGTTGTGTCGATTGTAAATTCTGAGATAGACAGTCGATTTAAAAGCATCAATAAACTACAAATTGGGGTTCTTTGTTGGGTAGTAAGTAATGCCGTACGATTGCATATTCGATCCTGAAAAGTTTCGTAGTCTATATATTTTTTAAAGAGAAAACTATTTCTTGAATATATTGCTTGGTATACGTCGTTTTCTTAAGCACAGCTGGATCTGTGTTTTCTCTGCTACATAAATAGTTCCTTTACCCTAAAACTCGCAGTTTTTTCCACAAAAGCTAGAATGTGGGAATGTGGAATAGTGGCTAGGAGGTTGAGCTATAATGGCCAAGGTTTGATTTTAAGGTGAATTATACTGAGATTGTGGAGGATGCCAAGATTCAAACTTTAGCGTAAAGAGAGAGGTGTTGAGGGGTGGGGGCAATCTAGTTAATGTGCGTAATAATTTCTGTTCGTTTCAAGTTGTAATGTTGCTCCTTACTTTTAGCTGAAAACTCATTTTTTTTAAAATTTAATTTCTGACGATTTTTTTAAATAATGCCAGGAAATCCGGTTCCGCCTTTAAGAAAAAAACCACCTTCTGACGGCAGGTCTTCTAGACAATTCAGTCCCGGATCGGGTTGATCAGTAAAAGTACCAAGAACCGTGAAAATAAAAGGGAATTTTAATCGGTTTGATCTGAAAAAGTATCAAGAACAGAGACAAAGAAATGAGACTGCTACGATTTGACCACTAAATGTACCAACAATAGAGACAATGAAATAAGTATTTGAATCAATTTGACCAGATAAAGTACCAAGAACACTGAAAAAGAAATGGGGTTGAAACAGTTTGAAACTTTTAATGAGACGACCGCTCTATCGGCAACGAGCCGGAACAAGCGCGGTCGCGGATTCCCCTCCTGTGCGAGGGCGGTGACGGTACCGATCTCCACGTGGCCGAACCCGAGGGCCGCCAGTCCGCGGACGCCGACGGCGTTCTTGTCGAAACCGGCCGCGATGCCGAAGGGCGACGGGAAGCTGAGCCCGAGTGCGTCGACACGCAAGGACGGATCCGGCGCGGTCAGGGCACGGGTCGCCCAGGAGAGAAACCTGTTTGAGAATGACCGAAACGGGTACTCGGTGGTACGAATATAGCTTCTCCATCAAGTTTCTTCGAGGAGATGGAAATCTGGGGAGCACGTTTTTAGAGGACGCTTGGGAACGATGCAGTTTGCAGTTTATTCGCCGGCAAGATGCACTGCCCAGAGTGCGGATGATAATGCATTCATCAAGATCACCGAACGTTGATTGGTTTTGGTTGAGAAACCTGCGTTTCGTTTGAAATTATTTTCGTTAAAGGACGTGAACTGTGTTGCGAGAACGCAATCTTTCGCAGTTTAAAAGAATATAAAATAGAAAGACAAAAAAAACATATTCCAAAATAATAAAAAACGGCCGTTATTACGGCAACTATCTATAAGATTACAGGCCAAAGTCTATGCTTTGGTATTTTTTTAGGTTCATGAAACAAAAGCTAAAGACACACAAATGAGATAAAAGTCTATTTGGCAAAGTCTTTTTTCCGCGTACAACCCCAACTGAAAATAAACTTCTTACCCCCACTTGTCTTTCAACATACTGTACAGACACAGAGATCTTAGGCTTCCTTGCGAACCTGCCACTGCTGTATTCCTTGCTTGTGTAATCCTTCTTTTAGTTTGTCAACCAATGTATATGAATTCAGTCCTTTACCTTCATTCCAAAAATGCGAATATCCTACTTCATCTAAAATTTCTTAATCTCCTGCAGCCACAAGTTTCAACATAATACCTAAATTCATTCTTGAGACATGCCTTTTTGACAATCCGGAAGCATATAGTGTCTTTTGATTGAATTCAAAATTCCTCTCATTATTTTCTCAAATTTTCAGCTTCATAGCCTTAAAATTACTAGTATCCTAGTGGTCGTGGTGGTAGTAGTAGTAGCAGTAGTAGTATTGTATTAGTATTAGTTTTAAGAATAGTTGTAGCAGTATTAATAACAGCAGTAAAGTTGAAACATATTTCAGTAACACACTTCTTAATTTATAAGGTAGAATTACTTTGAAAATAAGAACTTTAAGAATAATGAAATAAGAATATTACATCATTGATTAAAAAAAATAGACTTGATGAACTCAAGATCTGTCCGAAAACACGAAAAAATGTATAAATGGTCGTGAAAACAAGGGTATGTATGCCAGCTGCTTAGCCTTAAGCTACCAACTCTAATATACTATTAATATCTTGACCTTATTGATATACTGTCATAAATAATTGGTCTTAGTGATTTTATTTATGAAGGTGACCCTCTTCTTTATTTTTTTTTCTTCCTGAAGCTTTTTAATAATCTTTTTTTTTTTTACTTATTATATTATGTGTTGTTTTGCTTTCTTTTCTTTTTTCTTTCATTGAACTCCAAATTACTGTTTTTGCTTTTTGTGGGTAATACAATATACCACTGCTTCTCCTAGTATTACAGTCATTTTTCTTTACCTAAAAGATGATCATAGCCGGCGAGGTAATTAAGCTTCAACAATAAAAAATAGCGATGGAGTTAAAATCATTTTTATCAGAATAAATGAAAACACGTATGTTAGCTAAAGCCCTGGTCAAACGGTCCAACATTTCATTAAACATTTCACCGAAAACAATGTTCATTGAAATGTTGCATCGTTTGACCACCCTGTTCAGTGAAGAAAAATCATGTTGGGCGATGGGAAAATTCTCCCCCATGAAAAATTTCTCCCACGTAAAATCCTCCCCTGAACCATTCATTCTTCTTGAAAACTCCCCGAGGCATTTCTTTTGCTTTGATTTGAAAACAATGGTTTTTTTGTTTAATTTCTGGTGTTTTCAATCATGCCAGAAATACCCCCTCCCTCTCCCCATGCACTAAAAAATTTCCCATCCAGTTCTCTTCCTGCTGCAATTCACCCAGAAAATTATCTTGAAATCACGATGATGGCGATGATGATCGATGTCAGCCCGGTGCCCAGCCCCGCGATGAGCAGGCTTGCAAACCACACCGGCGGAAAGGCCATCCAGATATCGACAATGCGGGAAATGATGAGATCGGCCCAGCCGCCGAAATAGCCGGCGATCAACCCCAGCAGGGAGCCGACGAGACACGCCGCCGCGGCCGCTGCGAAGGCGACCATGAAGGCGATCCGCGCGCCATAGATCAGGCGCGGTTTATGTAGGGACATACTTGTAACCAGTTCAAAATTGTACTTTCACTCCCTTGTGAAATTACGATGACAAGAGGAACAATGATATAATGCAAAAATAATTCTTTTTATTACTGATGCCAGATCGCGGGCCTGTAATTACAGGTTTCACATGTAATAAAGCGATAGTGGCATAAATTCATAAGAATGTAGTGGGGCAAATGTATTTTCAAAATCTAGGAGGGGAGTAATTTTGTGTGCTTTCATCGCCTCCACCCACACGTACATGTCGGCGATTTTTGACTGGATCATCTGGAACTCGGCGATCGGACGCCCGAACTGCTCGCGGGTCTTTGCGTATTCGATCGTGAGTTCAAGCGCGCGCTCGGCCATACCAACGCAGATCGGCGAAATAACCGCCCGTTCGAGATCCAGGCCGCTCATCACAACGGCGACGCCCTCGTCCACTTTGCCAACCAGGTTTTCGGCCGGGGGGTTTGTAGCATTTTTCCTGATTGCAGCAGAAGATTTCCTATAATAGCTCCTCTTGTTATGGGAATTAACTTCTGTTTATCAGCCATTTGGACATCAGAGCATATCTGTGATTGTCAACATTCACAGGTGAGGATCCACATGCACAAGAATGTTATGAAATATTTGGTCTTTTGTTGATGTATTTGGTGTTTATTGATATTTGCTGGTGAAAGTCAGCATTCACAATTTTTTGACAAAAGGTTTGTTTTGCTTTAAAATAATCCCATATTTTTTTGTCTCCTTTTTCGAACGCTGTCGACACCTTTCTGGAGGTTCTTGCCAAAATATCTGCTTTTCCTTTTCTTTGTTTCTTATTTTGGTTATCTTATTTTTTCTTCATATATTTTTTTTTCACATTCTCCCTTTTTTTGTTGAAATTTGTAAAAAAAAAAAATTGGAAAAAGTGTGTGTTCTTTCTTTTTGATTAGAATGTTATTCATGAATTAGGTTGGATGTTAAAAATTAGACCTTTTCTAGGATCAAGAGTATATTTTGAAGATTTAGTGGTCTTTTTAGGTAGCAACAATTCTCACGCTATAGGAGAGTACCGAAGTTTTGCACGACGACCGGAAATGCTATTGAGCCAGAATCCTGAAAATTACCGGAAAGGTACAGTCTCAGTGGTCTATTCATTGGGGTATATTGTTCGCCCCCAAGCACGCATATACTGCTTTTATTCACAACACGCAACTAAGCATCGCCAGTGCAAGGAAGAAGAAGTGAAAGCATTATAATTATACAGACTTAAAGAAAATAAAAAGAAGACAAACAATAAATACCGAAGAACTAAAAAAAAATCTAAATGAGAAACAGAAGGAAGAGAAAAGGCAGAAAACAAATATACTATTGAAGTACATAATTCAGTTGCTTCTGTTCAGTTTAGAGTATAGCTATTTCTCTAATCTATTTATCAATTCATCAGCAAAGTTTACTTGTTAAGTTATAATAAAATAAATAAGAAAGCTCCAACTCCTTCTGCTGGAAATTTTGCGTCGAACACTGATTCATGGGAGATTGTTAGGGGGGAGGGCTTCAAATGCTCAGTCTTGTATTTCGCAATCAAAAGTTCATAACTGAATTTGTACTATAGATAAACAAATGAACAGGCTTTGATTTTATGAATTGAGAACTGTTTGGACGAAAAAAAAAGAAGCAAAATATCAGTATACCACTATGATCAGGTAATTATAGTTCAAGAAGTCCACGCATGTCTTGAAATCTTGTCGCTGTGTTCCTCCGTAAGTTTAGAAAGAGCTACAGTAGGATATGCTATGTGAAGACTGTTGATGAGTCTTGAATTGCGTTGCCAAATTGGATATCTCAGTAGGTGTTTTGCGAAACGGAAAAACGTAAAGAGGATTATCAATTTATCAACAGACTGAAAAAGCTGAGTCGTAATGCTAAATGAATTCATGCAGAGAAAAAAGAAATTTAGGACATTCACCGGTGAATATCGACATTAATCAGATTTTGGACATTCATGGTAACATATATAATGACAGAATATAAGAAGTTAAACTTGTTTCCAAGTTATTGCCATGGTTAAAGATATAGAATCTATAGTGCCAAGTCTAACATAAAGGTAAAAAGTCTAATCTTTTAACTAGCTTCGTTTCAATTTAACGAACCACCACGTTATTTTAGCTCCGCTCAACAAAAAAGCTAGTAATATAGATGTATAAATTGAAGATTGCCACCAAGGAGAATACAAATCTTATTCAGGTTTGGGTTCAGTAAACGAGACAAAGAGAAAGGAGGAAATTGCATTCACGCCTTAACTCGTCAATTCAATTGATACTGCGGATTTGCCATCCCAAGACTTAAAAATAAAGAAAAACACCATAGTTGTCTGTTCCTGATGTTTATATTTCGAGGACTGTCAGAGGAAAAAAGCTCTGTAATAATGCACAAAGAGAGGGGGTCATAGAGGGGGGTCAAAAAACCGTAAAACAGCAATTTTTTAGCCAAAAACCGTACAAGCATACATGTGTTTTGTTAAAACCGTAAAACCGCACCGAAATCGCAGATTGAAAAATCGCAAAACCGCAAAAGCGAAATAAACGAAAACATGAGACCGATTTCTCCGCCACCCCTATCCCCCAAAATCATCCCATAAAAACCTTTTGATGCATAGTTTCTTAAAAATAGTTGAAACGTAAAATAACAAAAACTTTGATATAGACAAAGCCCCCTGTGCCCGGGGGCAGGTGCTGTAAATTATGCCGAGAGGGAATATATGGTTTTTATGGAAGGGATGCTCGTATAAATTTCAGAGAGCTCATTTGATCAGGAATTGAAAATTGTTTTTCACTTTTTAATTATGTCTTTTCTTTATCTAGTTTTTTCCTTTTTTTATTTTATATATGTTTTCTCTTCCTTTTTAATTTTTTCTTTTTTAGTTTTTCTTTTTTTCTTAGTTTTTTAGCTTTTTAGTTTTTTTACCTTTTTTATTTTTTTAGGTTTTTTTCTTTTTAGGTTTTTCCTTTTTTAATTTTTTTTATTTTTTTGTTTTTTTCTTTTTTTTAGTTTTTTGCTTTTTAGTTTTTTTTAGTTGTGTCGAGCTTACCTAAGCACCTAGAAGACTCAAGATTGACGACGAACCGCAATGCCCCTCCTCATGCAGAATGCCACTTTATATAGTTAAAAAAGAGGCTCCTTTTCGAATGAATGCATGTGGGATATACATGCAAACCCTAAATTCTAGAAAGTTCTAGAACTTCTAGAACCTTTGAGAATTTGCTAGAGCATCACAGAACTTCTAGAAGCTTCCGACAAGAAGATTCCAGCCTCTCAACACACTCATTGGCGAGGAACTGCCCTGGGCTGCAGAGCTTAACATGCATGCGACGGAAATCGGCGAGGGGACGGCGACGGTGATTGTCCCATTTGCCGAGAAAATGTTGCGTCCCGGGGGTACGATTTTAGGCCCCATGCAGATGTTTTTGGCCGATGCGTGTATGTATGCAGTGCTGTTATCGAAAATTGGTCCTGTAAAGTTGGCAGTGACGACGAACCTGAATACTAACTGGTAGGGATGACGATAATAAGCCGCAATAGAACTAGACAAATTGACCAATTCCAGACATCGCTGTTAATGCTGAAACAACCAGACAATAACGAACAACAAAATTGCAAATTTCAAAAATTGTCATGTAAATTTTTTTTTTTCAAAAGGTTGAAAGACCCGAAGCAGCTTCAGAAATTGTGAGATTTTGTCAGTTGATGCACTAGAAAGGATTTTGTGTCTATAGTCGCGATTCCATCAATGAAATCGTCGAGTAACTCTCTGAATCATACAGCCCAAGGCTCTCCTCCGTTTGACTTTTGTGTTTCGGCTATGTTGAGCCTTCTTCAGCACCATACATATTTGTACATATTTTACATGAATGGCGAACACTAGGATAGATTCTTCCACAAGTGGCAAACAACAATAGATGGGATTCGTACCAGGACTGCATGATCAGAGAGCCAACAACGTTTCCACTGAGCTAGAGAGCTCATGAATATATAAGACCTACAATTATCTTAAGCAATAATTAATAGTCAGATAAATCTGTAAGGGAGAAATATTCCCACAACCAGGGGTAGGACTACCGGGAAGGGCATTATTTTTGCTTTTTTATCGTTGTTCCTTTTTCGGAGAGACTATCATTTAGGAAGCTAAAAATGTTTTACCACACCTGTCGTATTGCCTAAATGCAATATGAGAAGTCCCATGGCCCTTCCTGAGCATCTGGGCAGAACTAAGGCAGATTGGCATAGAGTAAGTATAATTAAAATTGATAATTCCGTTGATTTTTGAATTTGATCAACTTGGTGGAAGACTTGAGAGCCAATCCATGGCTAGTTAGAATAAAGCCAAGACAGATAGTCTTTGCGATAGAGAAAGCTGGCATAACTTTCAGAATCGTGTAAGAATGATTCGTTTCACTTGTTGATACATAGTTTATAGGCTATACGAGCAATATTTTTTCTAAACATATAAGATTAATTATGTTTAGTGTTACCCATCAAAAAACTACGAGACTGAAAATATTTGGATGATTTTCAAAAAAGGCTGAAAGACCCTCCGAAAAACCGAAGAATCTTTAGGGATATCGCACCATCATATTCAGCGTATCAGAGGACTCTACTGTATAGGTATAAAGCTCCCATCTGCAAAATTTTGAATTTTTTAATTTTTTTTTTTGCCAAAAGAAAGGTCACGCGGATTTTTCGGCCGCTACGGCCCTCGTAGCGCCCTTCGAATCTGAGCGTCGTTCGAATCGGAGTCGGGCTGCGGTAGCTAACTTCGAGAGTGCCGGTCATCCCCGGCGCGCCAGAGTAGATGCAGGCCATGCCCAGAAGCTCGTCGAATGCGGCCGCGATGAAGCCGCCATGGACGCAGCCGGGCGCTCCCTCGTACGCGTTGCCGAAGAAGCCCGTCCCCGAGACGAAGCCCGCCCGGGACAGACCCGGTTACGGGCGTACGACGCACCGGCGCGATGGTGGGCGTGAGTCCGCCGGCGCCCGACGGTTTGCCGGACGATCCGGTCACCGGCACCGTCGGCGGTGCCGCACTGGGCGCGGCGGGCGGCCTCACGCGCGGCCTGCACGGCGGGGAGCAGTAACGTGACCAGCATCGCGATAATGGCAATCACGACGAGCAGCTCGACCAAAGTGAATCCACGCGTTTTCCGATTTAAAGCTGAGTCAGGAATGATAACTAGTATTTAGATCAATTTTAATGATAAAAGCCCCTATTGCAGAAAAAAATATATATATATATGGGATCTTCTAAAAATAAGCTGAAATCCCTTGAAAATGGTTGGGATCATCACATCCAAATATCCCTATATAGAACTACAATTCCTCGTCTTGAGTAGCAATAAAAATGTCTTTTGAATGGGAAGCAGTGGTGTTCCCTTCTTTCTTTAAGGGGGTTTGAAATTCTCCTAAGTACTAAATTTGTCTGATCCCTGGGAATTTTTTTATTTAACTTTTTTTAATCAAAAAATTGCGTTTATTTCCATTGAGCCCCTCCTCCCTTCCAAAGAAAAGAAAAAAAAAATCTGCGCATGCACCTGAGGTTACATTCAACAGAGCCATGCCTGACAGAATATTTCCTAAAAAGAAAAAGTTTTGAACAGATTCAGATACCAATAGGTTAAGACAGAAAACATCGGGAATAGTTTTGATGATCAAGGGCAAAAAAAGCGGGACTATTTCGTTGATGGCTGCAACGTATAAATATTAATCACCGGCTCGAACAGTTTTACCCAGAACAAGTATCAGATTGATGAGACTGTTCACCAGATTCCAGAAGGCAAAATTGGGATACATTGCTTCGCGCTCCTTTGCCCAATTGATGAAGTCCTTCATTAATGCATAAATTGAATGTGCAAATTCTTGTGTTGAAAATGTTTGATAAAGGTTTTGATAGTTTATTAGGAAATACTTTTACTAAATCGATCAGAATATTAAGGGGGCATATTGAAGTTCTCTTTAGTTAACGTATTTTTGCCTCAAGATCAACAGGTTTATTAATGGAATATCCTGGTCTGGTGTAAGGGGGCAGGGAATATTACTTGAGAGGAGGGTTTTCCGTACAATAGCGGAGAAATGTTTATTTAGTGACTTAGCTTAATATAATTCGTTTTAGTAAAGAGCCAAATACGCAATAGGCCTAATGCTTTTACCGTTAGGGATACGGGTAGTAGCAAGACTTTTGTTAGTAGCAAGAATTTTGTTTGTAGTGTCCTTACACTACAATTCTAAAATGTAGGATTGTAGCAAAAAGTCTAGACTGACTTTTTCGTTGCAGTGAAAATAGATCGTACAGTTGTCATTTCCGTCTATATAACGACTAATTATAGATGGGATTGTTTAAACACAAATTTAATAGTGAAAATGGTGGGGATGGGCTGATTTTCGCAATATCCCAAGAGCGGCTAAGAGTATGTAGTTAAACCTTCCAGGGAATCCCAAAGGGGGCGTTGAACTAAATGAGAAGAAACGAAAAATCGATAGTTTTTTTGATACCATGATTTAACATATTTCTTAAAAAGAATTTAAATATGGAATAAATTAAAATCGAAATGTTTTAGGGCTAGCTCCTTAAAACCTCAACAGTAGGATTCTCTGATATGTTGAATCTGATGGTGTGATTTTGATTAAGATCGTTGGACTTTTGGGGGGTGTTTCTGCCTTTTTCAAAAATCATACAAATTTTTCTCAGGCTCGTAGTAGCTTTTGACAGGTAATTTTATATATTTGGAATCAGCATAAAAAGTAAATTCTTTTGATGTATCTATTGTTATCAAAATTCTGTTTTTTAGAGTTTCGGTTTTTGAGCGGCGCGAACCGGTTGTGGCAGTGGCGCTTCGGCGCGGGGCTCGTCACGACGTCGAGCGACTTCGGGGAGATGGGGGAGGCGCCGACCCATCCCGAGCTGCTGGACTGGCTCGCCTGTGAACTGATGGACGCCGACTGGAGCTTGAAGCACATTCATCGTTTGATTTGCCAGTCCGCTACCTATCAGCAAACCTCGCAGGCATCACCAGAAGCCTATCGGGCCGATCCTCGAAAAGAGGACCGGCGGGGCGTAGGTGCCGTCGCCGTTGTTGAGCAACACTCCCATCTTGGGAAAGCTCCACCAATTGACGACGGCGAGATCGGGGTCTCCGTCGCGATCGAAGTCGGCCGATGCGCAGCCGTAGGGGTTGCGCGCGGTCGAACCAGTGCCGGTGTCGTAGCCGACCCAGGTCGCGAAGACGCCCTGCGCGATCCCGGCTTGGCTGAAGAGCGCGCCGGCCAGGAGTGCCGGTTGAAAATATTTTAATTCTTGCACTGATACTAAATGAACTGAGTTTTATCAGGCTCGTAGGCTCCGAGACAACTAATTTGTGAAAAAACTCTGCAGCCCTCCGCCCAAAAAAAAGAACCCCATAGTTTTTTTTGAAAAGACTGGATAATAGTCTACAACCACATATTTACCACAAAGTTACCACATAGTTACCACAAAGTTACCACATATATCTGCTTATGACGATCACTGTATGCATTCATTAGCATGTACATTTCATAATATATTTCTCAGCATGTCCATTCCATACTGCATTCGTTAGCATGTTCATTTCATACTGTGTTTATCAACTTGTTAATTGCATACTGTGTACGTCAGCAAGTTCATTTCATACTGCATTTGTCAGCATGTTCATTTCATACTGCATTCGTCTGCTTGTTCATTTCGTACTGCATTCATTAGCATGTCAATTTCATACTGCATTCGTCAGCTTAGGCTACGTTTGGTGATCTTTAATTTCGTATCAGCTATAATATGAGGGGTTGGATTGAGTCATTGTTTAGGTGGGGATAGGGTAGATTCCTACAAAAATACATTTTAACAGACAAACTGCTTACTTTTCATTAGGCTTCAGATAAATTTTAAAAGAGGTAGGGGGAGTAAAAATTAATTAAAATGTTTGTTATACAGCTAATATGTTACATCCCCATATCTACCAGCACAGAGGGTGAGTGGTCTGCTGGGTTTTAAATGCTGGCCATAAGGTATAATATTGCATCCACCTTTAGGTCATTTGATACTCTAATAATCGTTTTGCGATCCTCACCGTCAGCTGACTGTCTCATAGACAAGGGGCACGTTAGCAAATTCTCCACCCACTCCAGAGAACTCCCAGAGCTGTAAACTTAAGGAGCAATCACCCTTAAGGCCCTTCTATACCCTAAAATCATTTTGCGAGTAGGAAGAATTTTTTTTTGAATGTAAATATTTAAATTGATTGAATATGGAATTGAAATTGGTGATAGTAGATATTTATTTGATAATAAGTCTTTTAAGTTTTTCGAAATATTGATAGATAAATGGTCTTCTCTTTCCTCTTTACTAAAATCGTTGATAAGATAAAATTTATTCCTGATTAAATGCACATACAATTATACATTATACTATACCCCATAGTTCTAACATCCATAATTTCATCCTCTTAAGAATGACTCCTGAATAATAAAGGCGGTTTAACTAAAATAATAGCCCCTTTTAAAAGTTTAAAAACAACTTTAGCGTAAAGATTGAGGCATTGAGGAGGGGATGAATTCCTTCATACACATAATAATTTCTGTTCGCTTAAAGTCCTAACGTTGCTCCTTACTTTCGTTGGAAAACCTTGTTTTTTTATTTGATTTCTGATCATTTTCTTGATAATGCCGGGAAATTCGGCTAGGTGATCTAGATCTCCATCTGATTTAATTGCTTGCTCGTTTCTTTGAGTGAATGAATGTTTTGTTTTATTTTTCAGTTGTTCGTTAGTAACCGCCGACGGCAGTTTAGAATTTTTGGGATTTTGTGCATATTGCGGATATTGGTGAATGACTCACTATATGGTTGTTAGGTATTTGATTTTAATTTTATAATTTTTGTCTTTTATTTAATTTTAATTATCTTTTGATGTTTCGGGAAGCACCGAGGCGTCCAATTTGGCGTCGGTGAAGACAAAGGCCAGCATGGTCGCCATGTCAGGCGCGATCATGCCGGAACCCTTTGCGATTCCAACGATATTCACCGGCGCCCCGTCGATCTCGACCGTGACATGGGCGCCCTTGGTGAAGGTGTCGGTGGTGCTGATCGCCTTGGCGGCCCGCTCCCAGTCATTCAAGCCGAACCGAGCGGGCAGCTTGGCGATCTCGGCGGTAGTCCCGACGGCCTCTCTCATAAGTGCCGGACTGCTCTCGGAAGTATCTGGTCAAGGTCTCTGCTGGTTTCCTTCTCGGAGGGTTTCTTCGACCAGAGGAGGGGCTGGGATACCAAGAGGGCGGTGAAATCGGGTCAGTGCAAGGCTGCTCCGGTCCAAGGACGGCACCTGGCCTGCCCTGTGCCGTGGCGCAGGCGCAGGAACCCGTGGCCGGCGTCCACCACCAACCGGACAGGAAACTGAAACAAAAAATATAATAAGAGAAACTGTAATCTTTCTAATATTTTTTTATTAATTGCTGATGCGCCTTTTTGATATTGTGCACAAAGATTTAATTGTCGAAGTTTTTCAAGCATGAATTCAATCGTAACCGTTTATGATAATAACGTTCAACTCTATCCCAGTACATCATCACATCAAATGTTTACAATAGCTGAAACACGCAAAGAGCCTCTTTATAATAACATATCCGTACCTCTTTAAAGTTTTTACCTGTGTTGTTACTCTAATTTAATTTTTAAAAGTTGTATGAGTTTATATGACTGGATGTTCTGCTCCTTGGCAATCAAATTCTAATTTCGATTCATTCAGCTGGCCAGTGACTAATATATAATTGTCATTACTTATATAATGTTATATATTGTCATTGTATTTATATAATGACAATGTGTAAGTTTCATCAAATTTAGTCTTTGTCATCAAAAGTTACCGAAAGTACGTGTCTTCAGATTTAATTAAGCCTAGTTTTTATCCAGAAAATGCTTCACTTTAAGACAAATTGTTATTGTCCCTCAAAGGACAAGAGGTGACATTGCAAAAACATGTTTCTAAAGTCTAAATAGAACTGTTGTTAACCAGAAGTCCAAGGCAAGCGCTTACGCTGGAATTTCCCTTGGAGCGGGGAAAAATCGGAAAAAAAGTATTATCAAAAATCGTTAGAAAGTATGAAAATGCATCTTTCTATCGCTCTATTAGACGCGCCTGCAAGAAAAAAAGAGGCTCTTTTGGATTCGATTATTTCTGAGAGGTTTTAATGAAAATACTACGTTTCTTTGAGCCAAGAATATGCATATTTCACGCTAGCGTGACATTATGTGGCTAGCCCACCCTAGCAAGCAATTCCAGAGGGGGGGGTGTTATTTGAGGTAAAGTTTTATTTACGCTTTAGTTCATGTTTTACAGTTGTCTTTTTTTTGGGCGAAGGGTGGGATTAATATTCTGGAAATATGTGTAATTTTTTCTACAATTGTCAAAATAATTACTTGTCTAAACGATATTAGCAAAATTTATATTGAGTGCAAGGGATTGTTGTAATATTCAAGAGATGAGATAGGTTTTGTCTACAGAATAAAGGTCATCTCAACATTATAAACAACATTTTAAAAATAACTTGACATTAAAATTAAAATTAAAGGTCGAAAGAGAAAAAATATGTTTTATTCAACTTTGAAAACAAGCTAATTTTTTTATTGTTATTTTCCACTTTTTAATCGTCCCTAAGACTAAAAATAGTCTTTTCTAAGACAAAAATTCATCGTATCCAAGTTACCATGGCAACAGGCAAGTGTTCTTATCACTGCCGACATCAAGTCTTAAATTGGTTTTACACTTTTTGCTGTACCCAACCACCTGTTCATGTTGCTTTATTTAAACGTTATAAATGTTTTGCATTGTTTGCGTATAGTATTTTTTATTGGGGAGCACATACATTTTTGGGTTGGAAGCAGGGGGCAAATTTTCTGCCGGGATGATTTTCCGCGGGGAGAAGTTTCTATGTGGTGGGAAGTTTCTGGGGGGTGAAATTTACAGGGAAAATTCTACCATGGAAGACTTTCCAAGAGGTCCTATACGAAATTATTTTCATATGTCTTGTTTTCTCTTTGTTAACTGCCAGTCTTCCTGCTTGAAGAACCGAATAGGGTAAAAATGATAAATAATGAAAGGCTGATCGTTTTCATAATAATATATTTTGATTTAAATAATTGCTTAGCAGTTTATTTAACGCTTTATTTCTAGACTAATCACGATTGGAACAAGCGTGCCGTCGTTGCGTTTTGTCTGTGCTTCAAAAGAAGCCTGGTCAGTTTTATAGCGAAGCTGTTTTGTATCAATCAGGCGATTTTTAGGGGGTTGGAAAATAGCCCCTAGCGTTTCCCTCCTCCTCCCATGATTTTGAAGATAAAAATACATTGTTTAAAATATTTTTTTGATATTTCAATGAAAAAAAATCTGCAATATATTAAATTGCCCACCCCTATTTTAAAAAAATATTCCCCCCCCACACACACATTCGCGGGAATTGATGCCCTTGCATTGAAACTATTACTCATACTGTAGTCCTTTTTATATTCAATTGCAGATCTCCACCATTTTAGGGAACCAAACAACGACTTTACCCCAAAGAGTACGAATTTACAATCAATTTAAAATTCTGAGAAGCTAATCGTTTAAAAATATCAATAACTATATTTTAGGCTTCCCAGTTGCAAAATAAGTAACGCCACACGTTGGAATTACTGGATTCAATCAAGTTGATACACTCTATTTGTAATGAAATTAAGCTTCGTTTGGTGATCTGTAATTGCGTATCATATATAGTAAATTTCTAGTTAGATACAGGATCTCTAAAACATGCGTATGTATGTTTAGTGGAGAAGGGGTACAACTTCTAAAAAAGGAGGACAATTATATGAAAAAAATATTGTAATAAAAACCGTAAAAATCTTGTGATTTCATTTTTCCCCTTTCCTTGTGTAGCATATGTACCTGACCGTCATCGTGTATAGAAGTAAAAAGCTTGCGAATTTACTAGATATCTCCTTTTCAATTTACCCCAGTAAAAATGACAGTGAAATTAGATTACTTGATGATAATGGTAGTCTTATTTTGCAGGGTAAGCGCTTGATTAATTTTGGCGATGCAAAGTCAGATACTGATGCCATTATTTTACAAAGTGTGGCAATTATTTTAAACAATTTCGAGGGTGAACTTGCTAGCCAACAAATTCTTGCTAGTCAGTATTTAAGTGAGGATATTAATAGATTAACTGAAAATTATTTATTATCTGATTGGAACAAGAATCGATTGCTCGACGGCCCTCATTGCTCTCATCGTCGTCTTGTAAGAATCGAAGCAGAGAGGAAGTGGCATTCGTTGCTGCCGCCATAGCAGCAGAAGATGATGCTCGTGCTGCAATGAAGATATCTAGCTCTTTACGACTCTTGTCCAAGTCTTCACCGTGGAGGAGACTCCTGTTACTCGGACTGCTCTGCCGAGTTCGTCTTGGTGTTGATCCTGGTGAGATAACCAAAAATAGCCATATACTAGCTAAGCTCGTGGTTGTCGTGTCTATCTTTGGTTCAGATGAGACAAGGGCATAAACAGTTTAAGGGCATAATTATTTTCCCCAATGAAGAAAGATGAATATTGCTACCCAGGCTAGTTAGATTCTAGCTAAGCTCGTGGTTGTTACCCCAAACTATCTTTGCTTGTGATGGGAGTAGAATATAATACCCTACGATACTCTTTATAATAAAACTCTAGCGACGCGAGTACTTCAAAAAGGACATCAAATACCAATTGTAGCACGATTTGATACTATCTGTAAAATTCGACAATTTATGTCTGTTTGGGGTAATCAAATCTCTTTTACACTTTTTACTTTTGCTACCATTGATCGACTTCTATCAACTCAACGTTCTAATAGTAAGTTGAATCAATTGCAATTCTTTCTTCATTATACCGATCATTCAATGTTTAGAATATCGTCAATGGAGTCACCATGGTCATATTTGATATCGATTTCGTTTTAATTCGATGAACTAGTTAACCAGCAAAGGTTAGACAAGCAAAAAATCAGAGCGGAAACAATAGTCAATAACGGTGTTTTAGTATTTAAATAAGCTAATTACTAATAAACATTTGTTTTTTTATTGAAGAATTTGGTTATCAAATTAATTTTTGAATGCCGTTCAATCCTCTTTATTAAATTGTATTTTATTTAATGACAAAATGTCGCACAGTCAGTAAACTTAAAATATCACGCAAATAAAGCCAACAGACATATGGTTATTATTACCCAAAGATACAATCATCTAGCAAATCGTCGCCATAATCGCCCCGACTATGTCGCTAGAGATTGCTTGACAACTACTAGTAGGGTTTGCAAAATACAAGCCAAAGAGACTTCAGATATCGTCATAAACGCACATGCCACTAGAAATGGCTCGAATAACACTCAGAAGCGACCATCGAGAAGCGGAGCGGCTGCGTTCACGGACCTATCGAGCCTCTTTTCAAAATAATGGGAAGTCGGAATCACGCCCCGCGGAAACTTCCGCGAGGCGTGTCTTCAGTGTTTGGCTTAGTTGCAGTTTTCCCGCATCTTGTAACCGAAGTTCGTGCCTTCTTTCTTGGCGGCAGCCTCAAGCATCGGCCGAACGACATTCGCCAGAGGTTTGATCCCTTTCTTGACGACGTTCCACTTGAAATACCTTTCTCAGTCGTATCAAGTGTTTATAAATGATGAAGGTATTACGGATAGAGTTTTGGTTCTATCTGTTCTGACTGGTATGAGCGTAGATCGTGTAATAACATTACTGGAATTACTACTTCCGCAGTCGACAAAATTAATGTATGTAAACGTGCCAAGTGAGGTTGCGATAGAAAGAGAAAGAAAAAGAGAGGTCAATTTACCTTTCTTTACTGACATGAGCGAAAAGGACCCCGCCCGTTGGATTCGCGCTCTTTTATCTGAAAGGCGTCGCGCCCAAGGAAATCAGCCTGATGCATATCTACCGCGGCGTGGTACCCTTTGTGTTGCTACAGCTGACCGGCCTGGCGCTTGTCTTCCTGTGGCCCGCCCTGGCGACCTGGTTGCCTTCGGTCGCCTATTGAGGATGAGGTGATGACGGATCAAGAGCTTCTCTCGACCCTTCGTCAGATTGTCGGCCCCCGGTTGGAAATTACTTCGAAAGAAACGGGACTAATGCAGGGCAACATCGGGTGCCTGGTGAACGGCAATAAGGACAGCATAGGGTGGAACACTATCAATGTGCAAAAGGGCGGGTTTAACTTTTTCAGTGAAAAGGGTTGCACTCAAGATAAGTTTTGGCACCTATTATCGGACGGAAAGTTCAAGCATTATTTGGCAAAAAAATGTATTAGTTTGAATAAGTCATGCGAAAGAGCTGAATTTAGTTTAACATAGGCGAAAGTCCAATAACTATGTCTTTGGGGATGACAGGAACCCCGTTGTCCCTGGGTAGGGGAATATAAGTTACAAAATTTGTTCACTGTTCATATATAGTATTTGCTACTGAGAAATATACGAATTGTTTCGTGGGGATTCTTCGCGGGAGGAGGGGGTTTTCTATAAATATAATTTTTGCGAAGAGAAAGTTTCCCAGCAGAATTTTCCGGGGACAGTTGCCGTTCGCCTTCCGCCGGCACCCATTTGGCGATGGCGTCGCCGGCCAAGCCGCCGAAGACCGTCGAGTTGGCGACCCCGTTACCGCCCAGGCGGTTAGCACCGTGCACCCCGCCCGTGTCTTCCCCGGCCACGAACAGGCCTGCGATCCCCGTGGTGCAGTCCACGTTGAATTCGACCCCGCCCATCATGTAGTGCGCTGTGGGCACCACTTCGACGTCACCACCGACCAGGTCGGTGAGCTCGCGGGTTCTCGAGCTCGGAGACATGCGCGAGGTAGACACGCTTAGTCCCCTCTGTGATCTCTCTGTGTCAGCTCACGGTCCGTTGCAGATGCTGGCCAAGATGCAGGAGCAGCTGGACCGTGAGAGAGCTGAACGTGAGCGAGAGCGCCAGGAGACGCGGGTACAATGCTGGGTGTGTTTTGGCAATTCTTTGTTGTTCTTGACATGCTTTTGTGTCTTCAAAAGGACGCAAAGCCCGATTCTAATGTTATTGACTGCTTCTCAAAATTTGATTTTTGCCTTTTCTCCTGAGTAGAGTGAACATCTCTAGTGTACTCTGAAAGAAGATCACCACAGTGGATATCCTTTTAAATCCGTGATGGTTTCAGCAAAAATGTTGCCACAACTGAATCCTGTACACATCACGACTGAAGCTAATTCAAAATCAATGTATGCCTGGAAGTAAGAACAGAGTAGGGTCAAATCGCGTGCACTTTGGCGCTAAGCCTGTCGCAAGTCACGTGGGAAAGGGAGATCGGGCGTGAAAGTGGGAATTGCCGGCTTCGGGACCATCGGCTAGCCGGTTGCGGCGGCATTGCACAAGGTCATCGAGGGGCTTGAACTGGCCGCGGTCTGTTCGCGCGACCGCGAAAAGGCGGCGCGCAACATGGACGGGCTGTGCGATCCGGTGCCCGTGGTCGATCCGCAGGAACTCGCGCGGGTGGAGGTGAAGGATAGTTTACAGCAGGGTAGGAGCTTCTTTGTAACCCTTCTTGTCCAAACTGAGACCCATTCGGGCTATAGTTATATCCATTCTCAGGATTTGACGGAAGACCCGGATAGCTCATTATAGAACAATTATCATTTACGTACTAATTTTTTGCTTGGATTCTATCGTGTCACTTATTGAGACTCCTTATCTGTTACAAGATAACTAAGTGTACATTTGACTTTGGTGACGCCGCTGCCCTTCGTCGAGTACTGCTTCACGTCGCGGGTGCCGTCGGTGAGCTGCTCGGGCGCGCTCCACGTGACGCCGCCATCGCTCGAACGGGACGCGTACAGCACGCTGAACGGCACCTCGAGGTTCTGGCTCTCCGGGTAGACGGCCAGGAACTGGTCCGTCGACACCGGGTTCTGGGTGTCGGTCTGGGCCTTCGAGAACTTGTCCTCCCACAGGACCAGCATGTTCTGGACTTTGTATTATTTTTTTCTTTACCCCGGAAGAAATATCACAGATTTGTTCCTATTTCAAGAGGGATCGGCCCTAGAAGATCACTAGAGGGCTCATTTGAATGGAAACTAAAAATTCTAGACCCCGTATAGAATTACCAAAGAAAATGGTGATATTAGGAATAAGGAGCTCCGTCAATTTTAAAGTTTTATTTTGCTTGATTCTAACTTAGGGTTTGACTCCTTGTCATTTAAACCAAGGACACCAAGGATTTTATCCTTGAAGACTTTGTATTTAATGGTAATCCTGGTATTGCAACACCTGGACAGCAGATACTGTACCAGTCGGCTGTGCCGGTATTTGCACCTCCAGACATGCTGGCTCGTGTTTTCCTTCGATTTAACCGCCCCTTATGTGAGCTGCTTCACAGGCATCCGGGCTGCGTTTACCAACAAGACACCTCCGTGGGCTCCCGGTTCGTGATGAAATGTCAAAACAGTAAGTAGAAGATGTGGTATATCGTCGTATAATGTAGTGTTATCATCGTTTTTTATTGTTTGTCTCATTGAAGCTAAGCTTGTCACACATCAAAAAGGCTTATATCTTGATTTTAAGTTCAGTTTTATGAGCTTATATAAGCTACGAGTCATTGATTAAAAGTTTTTTATGTAAACGTGATTTAAGTTAACCGTCCATTAAGTTGGTCTACGGAAAATTAATTTAGGTTTTTAGTTTCTTTATTGTTCGAACTTTTCTTTTGAAAAAGTTGTTTCTCATTTCAGTTACAGTTTGGGTGGGTCAGAGACATTTATGATAAGACTAATTAATAAGATTGATCTCCTCCTGTCCTCTTTTTGCTTCAGATTTATTAAAAATTTTCAAAGAAGACAACTATATGGAAAACCATAAGACTAGAGATTCTCACTAAAATTGGGTCTTTGGCACCTGGGTCCGTAATCTTTTGAAACCATGTCAGCGTCCTGTCAAGTGTTCATTGGAGGAACTATTTTTAGGCAAGACGAAAAAGATGAAAGCTAAAGTCGGCGCTCGTTCCCGGATTTACAAAATTCAGGTGAAGCCCGGTTGGAAGGAAGGGACGAAAATCAAATTCCCAGCGTCTGCGGGATTCCCACCCATGACATTTGTCGTACAAGAAGAGGAACATCCTGTCTTTACTCGACGAGGGAATGATCTTGTTTAATACCGCGTAGCAAGTGCTGGCGAAGAAGGATCGTGAAGACCATCACCGGCATGAGAAAGGGTGTCGCCCCGGCGGCAACGGCGGGCCAATCCTGACCGCTTACGCCAATGATCGTCGGAATGAACGGTGGCGCCGTCTGGGCAGTACCGGAGGTGAGCAACACTGCAAACGCGTACTCGTTCCAGGCAAAAATAAGACAAAACACCGCCGTTGAAGCGATCCCGGTTGCCGCTTTGCCACGCCCGATTGTGGAATACAGCTATAAAGACGACAGCCTTGGGGACCCGCTGGTCACCGAAGAATACATTGCCGCCTTTGGCTGGGCGAGCCAGCAGGATATGGATGACATCCTGAGCATTGCGCTGCGGGTGAATGATTTCCTTTCCGGCGTCATGTATGGGGTTGGCATCAAGCTGATTGATTTCAAGATCGAAGTGGGCCGTATCTATGACGGCGACTTCCAGCGTCTTATGAAAACCTTATAGATTCACAATGGATGGTTTGTATAACTTACAACCCAGGCCATGGAGGCTGTGGGAGGTTTTGTCAACCACGGACACATAATTATTCGACCTTTGTCAATTTTGAACAAAATGGCCATCTAAAAATTTTGATTGGATGCGTTTTGAGAAATGAGGTTGCGTGGGTTGGAGGGGGGGGGCAGGCTTGTTTCTCTCTGTTTACTTTTGTCTCTTAAAAATGGAATGTACTTCGGTAATATGTAAACATTGGAAAAGCTTCAAGAAACGTTCTGAAAAATTCACGAAGGCACAGGTAGTGAACGTGAAGATTGTTATGGAACGATTCTGAGAACTAAAAATGTGATAATTTCTAGAACTTCAGTATTGGCCAAAATTCTTAGTTTCTTATGAAAAATACGTGTAAAGAGATTTCAATGCAGGCTGTTTTCTCAATTTCTTATAGCAAGGAGATTTCAACTCTCTATTCATGGAGCACCTTTTCACACAGTTTTGAAGAAGGATATAGGATGATAAGCTGTTGAAAATTCACTCCGGAAAAATGAAAAATCAAGGTCGGAGACAACGTTACTTTTGCTTAAAAAAGTGTGTTTTTCTTCACGATTCGTTCAAAACAGATCAGTAGATCAAGTTGAAAGTAGCAATTTTAAGCAAACAAGCAGAAATGAATAAATAAAGGTATCAAAATGATTTCAACTCATAACATATAAAACGTTGATCCCTGAAAGTTAGGAAAATGTTGTTTCCTCTTTTTTTGTTTTCATTTTTGTAATTGTGTGGAGATCTTCTCTCCTTTTCTTTTTATGTTATTATTATTGCAGGTTATTTTTTTCCTTCTTTACTGTTAGAGGATTTATTTTTTATTTTTTCAACAGTAGTAGGGCACCAGAACATTCTAGAATACTTTTCTAAGAGCTCATTTAAAAGGTAATACTAGTTAGCGTCAAACTCTAAAATGGACGCTAAAATAGGAATCGGCAAAAAATTATTCAAAAATATAAATAACGGAAAAAACTTATTAAAAAAATAATCTTTAAAAGTCTGATCAAAAGCAAGCTAAAAAGGCTGGAAATGATAATCGAGTAGAATCAATCAATATAACAAGTTTTTTAAGAAGACAATCGAAATTTTTCAAAAATACATGTCAAGTATTACCTCTATAAAGAATCCTAGTGTATTGTGTTCCGGGCCCAAATGCTTTGTGGTAAGTTCGATCTTGTTTTTTTCTGTGGTCTCAGATATTATACACCCTCAAAGCGTTGGTTTGCTTTATGTTAGTTTTGAACCCTACAAAGGGGTTGATTTTTACCCGAGGACAGAGCAATCCAATATTACCGTGCTCGAAATTGGAAATTTACCATTGACATTTGTAATTTGCAACATTAACAAATCAAAGCGTTCTTTTTTTCCTGTTTGCCGAGCGTGAGAAGCGTGTCCGTCCCGGTCTGGATGACAAGATCCTTACCTCGTGGAATGCATTAATGATTCAGGGCATGGCCGTTGCCGGTCACGTGTTGCATAAACCGGAATACATTGATTCAGCATTCACGGCATTTGAGTTTATCCGGGCAAGCATGTTCAGGCAGCAACGACTACTCGCCACCTGCAAGGACGGCAAGGCTCACCTGAATGCCTACCTGGATATGATAGGCGTATGACTAGGAAGATGTCTAACTCCATATGTGATGAGAGGCATATGAGTAGGAAGATGTGTAACTCCATTTGATATGATAGGCGTATGACTAGGAAGATGTGCAACTCCATTTGATATGATAGGTGTATGACTAGGAAGATGTCTAACTCCATATGTAATGAGAGGCATATGAGTAGGAAGATGTGTAACTCCAGATAGGCGTATGACTAGGAAGATGTCTAACTCAAGCAAGACCCCCCAACCCGAATCCAATCACAGCCATCGAACTCCTCTCTTCTCTCTCTTTCTCGTACCTTGCCAATATCCTGTGGCTTGATGGAGAAGGCAGTTGCCGTAGCGATAAGGGTAGCAATAATAGCGAGCTTCATCTTCTTATTTGATAAAAACACAACAACGGGCTTTCAAAACTAAAATACTATGGTCGCTCGTGAGAATCAGTGTTCCCCTCGTCCTCCCAAGTTCTCTTTTAGCCTTTGATTCTACTATTCCTGACTGTATAATTTGTGGCTAATTTGATAATGCACTCTAGAGCCCTTCACAGTTTAAAAGAGGGCTAAACCTCTAACTAAAGATGAGGACAGCATTAGTGACTCCATGTATTAAATCTCAATCCCCTTTCCTAAACTATGCTCTTGTTGCAAACTCTTATTACAGTATACATACCTGGTTTCTTCACTGTTGACTTCTTTTTAAACATCACTGTTTCAACTGCTCAGCTGCTATTTTTTAGCGAAACCAACGCCCGAGCTACAACGTCTTGCTCTCACTCACAATCATCTGGGCATACCCGCAAGGCTATATGACGACTGGCTGAAAGCCCTCCTCACAACCGTCGCTAGGCATGATCCTCAGTTCGATACCGTGGTGGAACTCGCGTGGTGCTGGGCAATGAGCCCGGGTATCACCTATCTACAGGCCCAAGCCGGTGACGTTAGTAGAATCCAGTTAACTCGGACCCCCAAGGGGGCAGGAAAATCGTCCTACTAAGCGAATGTCCGAAATGTCAGAAGTCCCGATAAATCGGACTTTACTGAAAACCATGACTTAGGGTGATTTTATTGATTTTGAAGAGAGTGGGAAAAAATATAAAGAGTGGTCTCTCTTTTGGTACTCTGCTGACGAGGCATTTACATACCTTCAGTAGAATTGGGTGTAGTGTAGCGCGTGGTATTTTAAGGGAATGGTCACTCTTAAAGGGTAGAAATATATACCTCAGACCTTTTTTCTGAACTTTCTAATATTCAACATTTTGAATTAATTGTAAAAGTTTATGAATTGTAATAATTTTAATTTATTATAAGTGGTCGTTTGACATAAAGGTTAGAAGTTAAAATAAATCACTTGACCTTCTTAGATTTTATTTTATTGTAGATCCAAACTCGCCCAGAAAGAGGAGAACTTTTTTGGGTGAAGACAACATAGTCCAGATACATAGAGAGAAAAAACAGACAGAAAGACCAGATAGACAGACAGATCAGACTAACACACAGACAGACAAGACAGACACGCAGACAAGACATACAGACAGACCGGAAGGACAAACGGACCAACTGACAGAAAGAGAGACAAAAGGAAATACAGACAGACCTAACAGACAGACAACTCAGACAGAAAGACAGACCATACAAAAAGATAAACCAGCATCAAAATTTCATGTTTCGCTCTAGTTTAAGCCTACCATGATGAAGTGGCTTTGCTAAGAGCACAAGTGAAATAGAGTGACGAAGTTTATACACGTTTTCTCTTGAAGATAAAAAATACATGACGAAGTATGTAGATATAACTCGCGTTTAAACAGAGATTCAACTTTAGCAGTTTACTGTTGTTCAAAAACTGATAGAAACAAATTATCGCCTGTTTCTTGATATTGATATCATATAGCTTTCGATTTCCAATAGGATCAGCCCCCTCCAAAGCTTATTCGACCACTCCTTTTACATGAAGTGCCTCTGTGAAAAAATAAATGAACAAATATTGATACATTGAACCTTTAAGACCCTTTACGATAGGTAACACAATATGATTGCCCTTGACTTAAACAAGAGAGTAGAAATTCCAATTTCCCTTCTAATGAAAATCCAGAATTATCCATGGGGAAAACAGGGGGGAAATTTATCTGTTTGCTAAAATCTAAAACTTAATACAAAGTATTAACATTTAATGATCCTAACAAGTACTAGGAACAAGTCAAAAATGATGTATTCGTTCTTCTACATATTGTTTAGGCCTATCAGACAAGTTGGTTTTGGCAGAAAACGAGGAAAATCTATGGTGTCATACTGTACATTTGAATTCTATGAAGCTCCCACGATTCCAGCTTCTGGCCTAAGGCCATAGACAGTGAAGAATGCATCGACCTCGATCAGCGGCTCCTCTTCGTCGCTCTCGGGCGGCGTCTCGGGCTCGGGCAGTTCGGCGCCGTCGAGCAGCGCCTCTGCGGCGCGCTTCTCGGCCGCCTTGGCGCTGCGCTCTTCCTGCACACCGCGGATGGCGGGCAGCATGAGCGACATCATGTGCTCCATGTTACGCGGATCGCGCCAGTAGAGGCGGAAGACCTGGGCAAAGACGGTACGCTGCTCGGGCTTGGCTAGCCTACACAATACTTACTTTCGACTTACTCTGATACTATTTACGGTAAAAATTCAACATAAACAACTATATAAGTAACTAATAATATAACTTTAACACAAGCTATTACAATAAACGACTATCATATAATTATAAGATATATGATAAATAACTATAAAATATAAACAGTCCAAACATTTCTTTAACTTAAGTACATGCTAATTTATAGTACATACTTACAATTTATTTTGCTGGAGAGGTCTAGAAAACAAATAAATACCAGGACTGGACACCCCTTTCATGTTTCAAGTGTCTTGCGTGATTTGTTCCATTTTCACCGAAATTTAGTAAACGTTTAACTTCTATCTGTCCAGGATTATTGGTCCAATTAAGATTCCTTTTTGCTTGGTCATGCTTTTTGATGCATATGGCTTCTTATTTCCGATGGTCTGAGGTGGAATCATCAGAGGAAGCATCGTGAACCGGAGGCTCTTGGAATAGTGGTTTTTGGGGTGGAAACCCACAAGGATTGGATTCACATATTGTCTTCTGTGGATTGGTATTGGGTTGGTTCGAACCTGTCCATCTTTGGATTTCTCAATCGCACGATGGCAGAAAGTCCATCATTTGCTCTAGCCAGCAATAGTGCCAACCTCATAGTTCCCATTTGGATAATCTTGAGTGGGATATTGGGAACCCTCACCCTGTTGGCCACAGGATATGATTAAACATTAAAGATAAAATATTTCAAGAAAGTGTCTCTACATGATAGAAATATTGTAGCATTGAATTGTAACTAGGAAAAATGTTTCAACTACGAATTAAGTACTAATGGCGACATAATCGTAAACGAATGCGTAGATTCTCATAAGAGTGACCAAATAAATTTCTCTGGAGTACCGAACAAAGTCAAAACTACTATTGGTAGATATATGAGAGTGAGATCTCCAGAGATAGTACCGGTAAGAAAATGACAATCTTTGCTGATAAAATTAACCACAATGTTTTTCATGTTCAGTTTGATTCTTTGAGGAGAGATGCCTTTCAGCAGAGATTCTTTTTATTGGGGTCCCAATCAAAAATAACTATTTACTGCAAGTAACTTGTTGCAATAGACATCAGATATCTATCTCCAACAAGTATCAATGAATATATATTTTCAAATTTCTTCATTGCATTTATATAGTTGATAGAAAGTTGATGCTTATTATAACTTTAATAAGCATTATCGACTAAAGCTCACAATATATTAGATTTATACGTACAAACATAGATATTCTTCTATTTTCTTAACAATTTACTCGGTCTAAATTTCTTAAAAACCCCGGAAATGTTTTTTCTTTCAACGTCAGTCCTTTTGGCAATTGGCCCTCTACCCCCCTCCCCCACCCCCCCCCCCCCCCCCCTTTTCCCAATGACACCCCAGACACCTTTTATTTATAAGTGTTCGGTTTTACGCTAATCATAAAAAGAATTACCCGTATTGCTGGTTGGATGGATGGATTATATTTTTTAAACTGCTGAAAGGTATCTGTTACATTGATTTTTATTTATCATAATCATACATGAATGATTTCATTGACTCTTTCTTCTCCACTTAAACATCGATAAACAGCTAAAGAGTATTAATGACCTTTGTAGTTTTCAATGACAGCTCATTAACTATTGCGGATTTTTTTTTCACAACACCCCCAACCCCATCTGACTCCGCTTGGGGTGGATATGTGGCACTAAGGGACAGAATTTTCCAGTTTTTATATCAATTATGGTTTGTTCAGACTCAAACTAATAAGAACTGTCCTTTGAATCCAGAAAATGATGTAGAAGTGTAAATTCGAAATTCACCATTCCCGTCCCTCTTTCTCTAATTTTGGAAAAAAAAATTTGAAGTGCCAAATTTTTTCTATCGATAGAGGAGAAGAATGCATCACACCAACGAATACAAATAACCTCTAGAAATGACACTGTCACTTATTGTTCTCCTTTTTTCGCTTCGATATTTTTTTTGTTTATCGACCTTATCATCGATAAACTACATTATATGATTCATAGGATATTTAACAAGTGAATTTGACCATTGCTTAGATCGAAATAGAATCATTGAAATCATAGACGTAATAACGATAATAATCGTAACATTTTTGAAACATCGTTGAAAACTATGAAGAAATTGAAGTAAGAGAAAGTATGTGTATGTACCCAAAACTCAGAATTTGATGGGGCTGTTGGTTCAAATCGTGGGACGTTCTGGACAGTTTTTAAAGTCCTCACAGAGCGCGCGTAATGATGAAAGATAGCGAGACCGGCTGGTTACTTTTTAAAATAAACTTGGGACCTGTAGACAATATTCGCCACCCCAGAAAATTACTAGGTACTGCAATCAAACTAATATATACATTAGAGAAAATATTAAAAGAAAGGATGCATTTCCATTTTAACAGTTCACAGCGCAAGGTTCTAGAACTGATGGAACTTGAACGGTGTCGAGTAGTGTCTTCTAGTACCAAAGGATATTTTCCTCCCGAGTTGCAGTTGTGATTGTTCAATCATATTGGGCTTTTGAATAGTGAACAGTAAATTGCACTTCCATAGCTCAACGAACTTCCAAAAAATGCGTTGACAAGCAAACGCTGATTCAGCCTTTTCAACTAACATAGTTGGTCGATGACTCTGTTACATGTGGCATGCATACATCCTTGTTTTTCAATGGAAAGTTTCTCGATATTGGCTTCAAAATTCTCCTTCGCGAAAAGTGCCCAGTTTTTGCAGGAAATGCTTTAATTGGAGATGCCTCCAATGCCAATCCCTTAATCCTACACTGGGGTGCGCTAATTGTATTAATTTGCTTTGCCCTGTTTCATCACTAAATTGGTCCCCACCTATACTGAACTGGAAATACAAATATTGCTTTGAAAATCATACTGTTGCTGTTGGCCTGCATAAAAACGTTCAAACAAATTACAAAACTGCTAAGTTTTCAGCAGGTTTCAGAACAAATAACCAGTTATTTTGGCTAATTCCGATTGTAGCTGAAATCCAATAGCAAATAGGAACAGACATTCCCTGGAATATTGTTTAAATTTTTTTCTTCGCACTGAATGTTTAGTGCAATGAGTGCTTCTTGGTAAGGAATATCTCTAGAACCTAGGATTATTCTGACTGCCATTTTTGCACTGACTCTGTGTCGTACATCAGGTGAGCAGTGTGTAGTACTGAAGGGCTCCATAGGCGTACAGGGCAGGCATATTCCAGGACTGGTCGCATATAACAAAGATACGCACGGGGGAGATTATTGATATCGCAACCAAAGCAACGCATTTTTGAATCCTCGTGGCGGGCAGTTCTCTTTAGCTAACCATGACAAGCAGTGGCTCGATAATTGGTTAGCTGCTACGGAGTCTACTCTATATAGCGCTACATCAAACACAGGTGGGCAGCTGTTCAGCGATGCTAACTCTGTTGAGGAACTAGTCTATGCCATCAGAAGCCAGCGCCCCCCGTGGCCGCATGACAGCGGACAAATCATTACTTGCTCGGATGATCCATGGACTCACATTTTATAACAAATTATGAATTATTATTATTTAATAAAGTGTTTAGAAATATAGAGTTTTGTATTGAAATTTAAAATTCTTATTCAGAGGCATAGTCTGTTAAATAATTATCTGGAAAAATAAATTTAAGTTATTAATTACTATTAAAAATGTTATTTTTATCTTAAAAAATTTAAAATTTTGTTGGTATTTTGTAATCCATATCTAATTCTTCATAATTACTTAATAATTATTATTAGGGACAGATCGCCCGCGACATGGCGGAGCGCGAGGCGTTTCAGGAAGTCGATTACCGCCGCATGTTCGGCGAGATGACCAAATGGGTGGCGCAGATCGACAGTGCGGCGCGCATTCCCGAAATGGTCAGCCGCGCCTTTCACGTCGCGACGTCGGGCCGTCCCGGACCGGTCGTCCTCGCCCTGCCGGAAGACATGCAGACCGAACGCGCGGACGCCGCCGACGGACAGCCGTTCCGTCCAGTCGTGACGGCACATTCGCCCCAGCGATGTGGGCGAATATTATTAATAGGATAAGTCCTATTTACAACAACGCGTAGTCTAAATCTCGCTATAATCTTTCCCATCGTCCGACGACTCTGCCGATGATGTTGACTTCATCCACGGTGCGCTCGTAGGGGGGGTAAGACGGATTGCTGGAGCTGATTCGGACCGATGGCGGATCCGATCCCTCCCTGAACTCCAGCCGTTTGGCGTCAGGCCAAGGGGTTCGGTGCCAGAGGGTCCTGAAACTCTCCTCAATTCCCCGCCAAGGAACCGCTGAGGAGGACGCTGTGAGGAACACAAGCCTGATAATTGCTGCCCTGGGGCTCGCCTGCCCCCTGCTCGCCCACGCCCAGGGCCTCCCCATGCCCGACGGCGTCGAGCGCGTGGCGCCGACCGATGAGGAGCGCACGCCCATCCGGGCCTATCCACCGGCCCAGCGGGTCCGCCCTTTGCTACTTTCACGCCTGCAGTTCAATTTTGTATTTTTCAAATATCGAAAAAGCAAAGAATCTGGTATTTGCTGATCCCGACTGGCTTGTAGATATATTGAAGCTTCTGTATCGTCATGATCTTGAGAAAAAGTTGAATTATAGAGAACAAAGTAAAGATGCTATGAATAAGCTCTGTGTCTCAAAAAGAGACTTTAATAAATGGAAGACTATGCTGTCAAAGGGAATTATGCGTCACTCAGATGCCGGGCGGTTCCTCCCGTGCTGTAGATCTCGACTCCCAAATCATGGAGGGCAGAGGCGAACTCGGATAAGCCAGACTTGTCGCTGACGCTGATCAGCGCGCGCGTCACACGTGGTGACATGAGTTTTCTCCAGCAGGGTGCCCCGCCTTACAGGCGAAACGAGGCACACGTGTGCGAATACAGGGCCTCCCGCCGGGCCCGCCCGCAGGCAACCAATCCCCTTAATATAATTTCTCAAGATATCTAAAAGCGTCCAGGAAATCTGTAATCCTCCCTTCAGTTGCAAATTTTGGCTACTTCTCTGAATCAGAAAGCTGCATTTGCCTTGGTCCATTGCACGGCTACCCAGTAGAACTAGATAAGTTCGAAACAATTTTAGTTGAATTCATTAAAATTTGGATATTAACTGAAGTTTGAAATTTATCTGGTGTCCAATATGAAATTCTTCTGATAGTTGGCAAATGGTTTTACAAATACATAAAAAAAGCGACATGATTATGAAGATGGTTCCTTCCAATAAATCAAAAGTAAGACTTTCTAGCAGTCTTAGAACTTTTGCCTTTAAAGGGCCTTCTCTAAAAACATACAACATCACCTGGTTCTGGAACAAAAAAGTAGTGGCTAAAAACCAGACCACCTTCTCCTTTGACCCCAAAGCTTACAATAAAGGTAAAGGACGCCTTATCGTAACGGTGTGATATTTGGTATAAATTGAAACATTGGAGCTCTTCCAGAATAACAGGGAAACTTTTGTGTGCTTTATTGCTTTTGTATGAGTATTCTCTGTCATTTCTAAAGAATTATGAAGAATTCTTTTTGCGGGACTCCGCCTTTTTAAATCTTTTATTTTGCACTTCGTGAACACTTTCTAGTGTAGTTTGGCTCCTTTTCCAAGAGCTTCGTTGTGTTTTCGAAATTTCTTTGGATGGTCCATTTCGCCGCCGCGTAGGGGCTGCGCAACGGGTAGCCCATGATCCCCGCGGTCGAGGAGATGTTGATGATCGACCCCCGGCCGCGCCTCTTCATCCCTGGCAAGGCCTGCCTGCAGCATAGGAAGTCCGAGAACAGATTAACCTGAAGGGTTCCCTTATTTTGGTGTTACTTGGTTGTTTTACATTTGCTGATTTTTTTTGTTTTTTTTTTTCATAGGCATGTATTTTGGGGGTTTACAATCTCTGGGTCACCTATACAACGGGAGACATGCCCGAGCTTTGCAAATGCATCGATGAGATCATCATTCAAAAGGGTCAATGTGATCGTTATACCTGCGACAAGTTACTGGATGAATTCATTGTAAACGCTGCCGAAGATCGCCTCGCAGAAATGCAAAACAACATTAATCAAGTTGTTAAATCCATCGGAAATTCAACTGAAAACGCGATGAACGATGCTGAGGACTTAACGGGAGTCTACAGGTTCCGAAGTCAACCCAAGTTCGAACAACCCCATGAGTTTGAAAACCAAGAGCAGCGCCGCGAAACCTGCCGCAGGCCCAGCGAGTCGAATCTCTACACCTAAGACCTGTCCCGACACGTTTGCGGCAGAGATCCCGAAGTACAAGCTCAGGGTCGTCGCCAAAGCGAAGACCAACAGGCCAAAGATTCGAATTTCTGCTCGCCAGGCTTGCATCAGCTTTCGTCGGCGGCCTTGTCGTAACCGATTTCGGGTGCGAGGGCTGTCACCAGCATTAGCGAGCGTTCGGTCAGTTCTGCCAAGCGCGTTGTGTCCGCCTCTATCCCCACAACGCAGCGTTCACGGAAGCTGTCGATGGCATCGGCCAGCAACCGGATGGAGCGCAGACACGCGGCAACAATCACAGGCTTGAATACATTCAATTGCAGATGGCCGTGCGACGCGGCGACGGTGACCGTGGTATGCCTGCGACCAAGTCCCATTTGACCGAACCGTCCGCCAGTTCGACGAGCGCGCCGCGCCCTGCGCCACTTCCGAGGAAGGGGTAGAGCAGCGGCCAACCGCGTGAGTCGCCGGCGTTTTTGATCAGCTCGTCGTAGGCTGCTTTCTTATCCGGATCCGGACCGCGAACGTCAGTGATCGCCGCTGTCTTGGACTCGATGTCCGCGACGATTGCGTCGATGGATTGAGCGACAGTCTATAAACGACTACTATTCCAAGACGTAATTAATTTTATTTTTTTAAAAGAGCTTCTTGAGGACTTTTTGCTTTATTTGATTCCCAATGCCAACTATGATGTTTTTTCCAATGATTATCTAATTCTTCAGTAGTGGGGTTTTTTCCAAGTGGAGTCCCACATAATTTACATTGTCTCAATTTTATTTTCCTTTTTACTTTTCTTTTTCTCTTTGATTAAAGGATGACACTGAGATGTGAGGCCCCACAAAGGATCACCGGACCACCAAGCTACCCACTACCAACAAAACGATGATTTTGTGTTCCACCTGGCCTGTTCACTTTGAGTCGCAGCCGAGGAAGGGTCAAACGTTGGCGCTTGGCGCTGGCTCCAGGAAGGGGTTCTTGGTGCATCCGCGGTGGCCGGGAAGGGGTTGCTGGAGCCGCTCGGATGCTCAAGAAGGGGTTCCTCCTGGCCGAAAGCCAGGAGGAACTGGCGTTCAAAACAAAAAATATATTACGATTCCGTGTTATGCAAGCAATGTCTAGAAGTCCAATGCACAACAAAAGATCGCCGTTATAAAAAAAAAGCAAATACGCAAAAAGCAAAGAGTCATGAAATATTCAATTTTCGCCTTGCATTTTTGTCGCACCTAGACCAGGATGAAACACTGGGCTTTGAACCTGGGCTTTGAATCGCAAGAGCTATAAGTTTCTTCCGACAAAATATTAGAATACCTTAAAATGAAGCATATAACACCTGTGTCGCGAAAAAACATGTCCTGATTGTCTTATTGACAAAACAGACTGTACTTTACCTTAAACAAAATCAAATGAAGCCGGGATTGATTCAGCGTGTAGCTAAGACGATGGCGCCCAAGATTTCTTTGTGGAAATCGCCGTTGGAATGGTGTGGATCGATAGCGCCAGGGATGAAGAGGATCGGAAGGGATGAAGAGGAGGCGCGTTGGGGCGGGCTTCGTCAACCGCCCACTGGATGGCGCGGCGTCGATCCGCAACCAATCGAAACGCCGCACACTTGTCGACACCATCGAGCACTGCGTGCGAACCGGTCAAGAAATTCTGTTTGCGTCCGGATTGCGACGTAACAATGCCGTGATCGGAAAAACGCTCTAGCAGGCTGCCGTACTGGGCCAGCAGCAAGGTACGCAGATCGGCGACCCCGTCGTCGAGCCGACCGGCTCCTAATATAAGAGAGAAAAAATATGGCAAAAATGTGGCTTATACATAGCATTCACAGTACCTTTTCTTCAGCAATGATACAAAGTGATTCCATGTCAACTGGTCTTGATTCTTTCAGACATCGCTCGATGAACCGGTTTATTTCAACCGCATAATCAGATGGTCTAGAAGTACAACAAATTATATATTGTTGAAGAAACAGAGGAAAGTAAACATGGAAAACAGAAGAAGTTTGTTCTTGAGCATTGTGCTGGAGAAGTTGGTCAATCTCTTCCGTGCAGGATTGCGGCCCCCAATACGCGTGATCCATCTGCGAACGCTTTGACGAGGGATTGATCCGCGCTGACGTGGTAATATTCTCTCTAAGAGTTCTCACAGCTTGACCATTGCGCATCGCGACGTGCAACGCTGCACCCAGAGCGCCGCCAGCATCACCGCTCGCGGCTTGAACATAGACCTGACGGTACGGGGGATATGGTTTATAGTTTTATTCTTTAGGATATATAATAATGTACTGTATTTGCGAATTTATGGTTTTTATATTAAGTTCTGTCGCCTGTTGCCTTTTCTCTCTCATTTTATCACTCCCCTTTTTAGTTTTTGTACATACAAGCTATTATTATTTTTATTACAAGAATAAACGAATGGTAACGGCTTATATTATTATTATTATACATTGTTATTATTATTACATATTGTTATTATTGAATAGTTAAAGTGCCAAGGACACTGAAAATGAAACCTAATTGTTTGAACAGAATTTTGGAAAAACCTGGAATTCCACTTTTAGTAAAAAAAAAAAAAAAAAATACCGATCTGCAATTTTTATGGTAGCGGGCGTCAAATATAAAAGAAAGAGAAAATCAAATATAATAAATCAAATATAAAACAAACGTTTAGGAATTAGCAAAAAATTAGCTAAAGGCATATACCACCTACATTTCAGGTACAGATACAGATAGGATTGCAGGTAGAGATATATTTTTCCAAGCCCCTTTCTTTGTCTAAAGCTAATTCTGGTATTATTACATAATAAAACTTTCTTGCTACTTTTACCATAAGCTTCATCACGTCATATAACAACTCTCTTGTTACTTTCACCATAAACTTCATCACGTCACATGCTCCAATCAAGAGCCAAAGAAATGAAAACAGTAAATCATTGATAAAAAAGTCAATTGATTTTTATTTGCGTGAATGTTTCTAATTAAGGACAGGTCGCTAGCTCTTGCTAGTATTTGCTTGTGTTTTGCAAACTATATTCCTTTATTCGAATTGTTTATCAGATATTTGTTTCTTTGAGCTTCTAAATGATTACGCTGCAATATTGACTATGATGTTTTAGGGTCTTTCAAGAGATTCTTCACGATCCAATTCAATTTGATGCGTTCAAGACGTTTTTAATGAAACATCATACATTCGTTTTTGAATTGATATATGATGAAATAAATTTTTTGTTTTTATTTTTCAGTTTCTTTCCTTATTTTAGTTTTTATTTTCTTTTTCAGTTTTTAGTTTTTAGTTTTTTATTTTAGTTTATTTATTATTATTTATCATTTTTTAATAATACAAAAGAAGAAGAAAAACTAAAAAAGGTAAAAACTACCAAAAAAACTTAAAAGAAAATACTAAAAAAAAACTAAAAAAGCTTTTGTTGTTTAATTCATATGTTTACCTATGCATTCATCTAATATTTATCATTTATTCATTCTCGCTAATAATTGTCTTTTACTGTTCCTTCTATGAATTAGAATGGAGACACAGCTCTTCACATTGCGATTCATAACGAGCACGTCGAATTAGTAGAGGAGTTACTGAGCTTTGGTGCAGATATCAACACTCAGAACTTTGTGAGTTTTCCTTCATCATGCATTATTAGTCGGCTTTAAATTACTGTATTAACAAGTGTATGGCCTTTGTTTCTGAAAAATAATTGCCAAGTATGAAAATAATACTGAGAGACGCCACACGCTACTTGGTGTTAGTAATGTATTCAGCTAGTATCGCCACTCTCATAAGTCACCCGTGCTCTTTGTAGTTCTAGCACTAGTAGCTGGTTCTAGTTGCTAGATCCAGTTTCCTACTCTCATAAGTCACCCATGCCCTTTGAGAAAGAAAGTTTTTACAGGGCTGATCCTCCTGGCCGCCTCGATAGGGGCTCTGTTGGCAATGCCGTTTACGGGGTGGCTTATCGTGCGTAATGGGAGCCATCGGGTAACGGCCCTCGCCGCACTCTTCTTCCTCCTCATCGTCGCTGCCATCCCCGCTGCCCCCAGCGTCTTGATACTAGGCGTGGTGTTCTTTGTGATGGGAGCCAGTACCGGTATCGTTGATGTAGCCATGAATGCCCAGGCTGTCCCTTCGTGCAGCTGGCCCCGAACTCCGCCGCCGCCCGGCTGCTGGGAATCGACAAGCTGAAGCCGGAGAAGTCGACCAACTATAGCGTCGGCTTCGTCGCCCACCCGATCCCGGGCCTGACGGCCACCCTGGACGTCTACCAGATCGACCTGAAGGACCGGATTTTCGGATCCAGCGCCCTCTATGGCACCCTGGGCGGCGTCTCCCAGTCGCCGGCCGTGCTGGCGGCCATCCTGGGGCGAGATCGTGGCCCAGGCGCACACGCTGGGGGACGAGCTGATCGTGGCCGAATGCGATCTCGACGAATGCACCTTCAACAAGACCACGATCTTCAATTTCGAAGCCCATCGCCGGCCGGAGCACTACAAGATCATCACCGAACAGGTCGGCGCGACGCCGCCGCCCGAGGAGTAAGGCCATGACCGAATCCATCGTCGTTATCAATCCGAACTCGACGGCCGCCTGCACCGATCGATGCGCCAAATTGTTCAACAGGTTCAGAGCGGGCGCTGTGATGGTCTTTCAACCGACGTTTGTATCGCCGGAGCTGCTTTTCCATTTTCTCGCTGCATTTCTCAAAGGCGGCGTAGATTTCATGGTCATGGGCTTTGGCCTGAGCGGTCAGGCCGGTGGACAGATGCACGGTGGCTTCGCAAACAAACTCATTGGCGGATTTCGAGAAGATGACATTGGCATCTGTGGGGCGTTCGATTTTTACCTCACATTAAGCCCATAAACGTTGCTGCAAAGTTGCTTCAAACATTAAACAATCTAAGATATCTATTTTTAAAAATTGAATATCACAAGCCCAACTGGGCCGAATTCATAACTCGGAATAAAAAAACAATCACAAAAAAAAAAACAACACAAAGCTGGCTAACAAACTGAGCTGATGTGACTTATATTTGGTTAAAATGGATTCAGAGTTCATTTTTTTCGTCTTATTTTAACGGCAGATTTTATTGTTGATCATTTTAACCGTAAATTTCGTTGTTCAGCATTTCCATTTGTGATTTTTTGCCATACTTGCTATCGCCTGTCTTCTAACCTCAGATCTCGTTGTGCTTTTATATATTATACTCATCATCATGTATAATTTCGCATGCGTCATAGAAACCAAAAACTATTCCACCCCTGAGAAAACATTATGTAATTTGCTCTTTAAATTGCAATATGAAGATACTTATTGGGATTCTACATATGTACGCCGAAATCTGACCCTGAGAAGAACACACCTTTCCCTGGGAGGAGAGGGGTCATAACATTAAAAAGCTGATTTTGAGATAATGCTCTCCCCAGGAATGGAGTTCTATAAACTGAGTTCAGTCTGGAACCTCCTTCGTAATTGAAGTTATAGGGAGATTGCTCCTCTAATTATAGTATTTTGAGAGATACTCTATCACTTGATATCGATTTTTGATCAATTATTTGTAGCTGATTTACCCAATTAACACCAAAAAGCAAAGCTTTTCCATGAAAGTAAAGAGCAAAAAAAAACAAACAAAAATTATTTATATTCAGCCGGTTCAGTATGTATATCTGCAAAATTGGCATAAAAATCGTTGATTGCTGCTATATTTCTCCTATTTTACGAACGTAAAAGCTCATGTTGAAGATGAATCAGTTTTTCTTTGTGTTAAACATTCGATAAATTTAATACTAAAATTTTGAGCCCAAGGTCAAGGGGAAAGAAATCCAAGGAGGCAATGCAACGTAAATAAACATGACGATTGAAACGATCAAGAACGTATAGTGCATACCAAATCCTTGAAAAATGGAATAATCAGATTCTTCTTGAGCTGTATTGTTTTTGCTATATTTATTTTTGGTACAGACTTAACGTAACACCTCAGTAATTGAAGCTTGATAAAAACAGGTTTAACTAGTTTTTTTCCTTAGAAAACTTTCTTGAGCAAAGTAAATGTCTATTATTCAGGATCGGAAGCAAGTATAAGATTTATCAGCCAAAAGCTACGGTTTTCAGGCAATAATATATTTTATTTTTTTATGTCGCTGATATACTTATAGTGAATTTCTTAGCATTTACGGTGAATCCTCGATTGAACGATTTTCTAGTTGAAAATACTCTTTCTTACCTATATATTATAAATTTAAGTGCCCTAAGGCAGGATTCCATAATTGAATAAATATGATGATAGCATTGGGGAATCGTTGTCGTATTCGTTGTGCTAAGATATGTAAATTCGATTCATAGTTTGTAAATTCAATGGTAATGACATCATATATATCCGTATTACCCACAATCGATTGTGTACATGCAGCCGATAAAGAAATACCACTCCCTACCCGTACTGCAGCATTCCTTGCTGTTGCTGTTGCTGCCATTGTTGCTGTTGTTGTCTCATCCACACCAGGGGAGCGAGCAGCGTCATCATCAGCGTGAGCGACGCGACGGTGAACGGGGCGAGTTCGCGCCAGAAGTTGGCGCCGATGGTCTTGGGAATGATCTCGGACAGCACCAGCACCGCCAGCGTCATCAGGGCCGGAACGACCAGCCGGGTGATCAACGGATTGGAGTCGCTCCAGATCCGCGCCGCCTGCTCTCCGACGCCGATCGCCCCCACCGTGTGCGCGATTAACGAACCCGCGACGAGACGTAGCGCACCTGAGGCGCGCGGAACGGCGACTCGTCTTCATTCCCCGTCGACACCAAGGGCGCCGTCGAATCGTGGTACGTCAGAGACGAAGGTCTCTCGCGATCGCTGATCTGCTCGAGCTCGACGCCGAGCGGATCCTCACGCGACGGCCCCGTCGGGTCGATTCGATCGCCCGATAAACTGCCATCCTCATTGGGTCCGTCCTTCGAGTTCGCTAATATGATCCGTGTATACTATTAGACTGTTTCTTGCACCAATTTCGCCACACCACAAATTGAGTCGGTGGTGAAACTTCAAAACAAAAATTCATTGTTTGTATCTTGTTTAATGTATCCCTGCATTTATGGCCGTACCAGGAACCTTACTTACTCGGTAACACGGTATCCGAATATCTGTCCGGATCTTTCGATTGTTTTCAGTTTTTTTTTTTTTTGTTTTTTTACTCCTCACCATAGACAAAGTAATGTGTCAAATCAGAAAAAGGGATATGAAAGATGTTAGGCTTCAAAAACATGAATTTAACAAGAGAGCAAAACATGTTAAAAAAAAAAAAAACATACTTAGGGTTTTCTTACTATTAGTTTCTTTGGTTAGGCTTCAAGGACACGAAATCAGGAATCTTGATCCCTATCCCTATTTTCATCCCTATTTTGAACTGTTTTACTTTCATAACCTGTACACCCATCTGCAACGCAATATTAGAAATGAGCCCAAAAGTCAAAGGAGGAATATTAAAACGAGGAAGCCTCAATTTTGGCCTACACTGCGAGGATTACATTAAGCTTATACGATGTACCAATTTTGTTTTTTCGGCCATAAGAAGTCCGAGCGTAAGGGTGATTTAACCTACTCTTGGTGCATGGGCAATCATGACTACAATGAATGTACTAAATCCCACAGTAGTCTTCAATGCTGCCGTTCGTCAGATGGCGAGGGCGCAGAGGAACGTCATCAAGAATTTTTTCACGGAGAAACCTTTCGATAATAATAGAGGAGATTGCTAGGACACAGAGGCGCGCAATTAATGCGCACCCCAGATTTCACGCCAACGATCAATCGCTCGCGACGGGATCTGGTTAATCGAACGCCCCGCCCCATGAGTGAATAGAGGCGGGACGAAATGGATAATCGCGGGACAGCTGACTTTATTGGTTCAGCTGTATCGTGTAGAAGTACACTAACAGAGAAGAAGACTGTGCATATAGATGTACTAGTGATGACAACAGTCGATATGTTTCAAAAGATTTTTCTTCGCAAGCGAAAGATGTTACCTGAAGAAGTTGTTCGAATACCAAATAAGATTTTAATCTGCATATCTTTCTGTAGCACAGATGAATGTTTGCCATAAAATGAAAGTGGAACTTTTTTCAAAACTTCCTAAACTATTATGCAATGCTATTTTGAATAAATGGCAATCTCCAAATTTAGATTTGACGATTTTGGGCAAGTTCAGGCAATGAGAGGGGGACAAGTTGCCCTCCAAAATTTTTGGTCGCTAAAAAAGGCCACTAGAAGTTTTAATTTCTCTTCGAATGAGACTCTCTTCATATTCTAGGACTATTTATTGGACCATCTGGCAAACAAAAATACAAATTTCCACATTTTCGCAAATAGGAGCTTGAAACCTCTAGGGGCCATCCCCCCTCCAATATATATGTAATAATTTCTGTTCTTTTTAAGTTTTGATGTGGCTCCTTACTTTCAGCTGAAAACTTGTTTTTTATTCAATTTTTTATCGTTTTTCAAATAATTACGGGAAATATACCTCCCTCCTTCATGAAGAAACCTCCCCGACAGACTCCTTCATGGATAGTTTCTCCCGTGCAAAGCTTTCCCCCTCCAGATAATTCTATCCGTGCTGAAAATTTAACAGCGAGGCACTGATAATAGCCTAATGTAAGAGTCTTTCTAAACAAGGTATCGTATAGTTATCATAAATGCACATTTGAGTGACGATGCCCTAAGAGTAGGCCTATCCAACGTCTTTCCCTTTGCTGTGAAGTGACAGGCACTTGCTATTCTACAGAGATTTGTTGAATTACTTATTTAGATGATACAAGAACTCATTTGTTAATCAATCAACTGTCACATTGTGGCTCAAGTTCGAGCTGCCGAGGCAGCAAGTGTCGCTCCGCGATGCGCTCCTTCTCGGCCGTCGTGTAGCCGCCGATCTCGATGATCTCGAGGCGATCACGCAGCGGCGGCGACATCGTCGACAGGTCGTTGGCGGTCGCGATGAAGAGCACCTCCGACAGGTCGAAGGGCAGCTCGAGGTAGTGGTCGGTGAACGCGTGATTCTGCTCGGGGTCGAGCACCTCGAGCAGCGCGGCTTCCGGATCTTGCCTCACATGTTCGTCCTAACTGTTCTTCACAGCTTCCTTACTTCTTGGCAGATAGGCCAGCCAGAATCATTCTGGACTGCAAGTCATCCTTTTGCCAGTGACCATGATGCTATTATACCTTGCGACAATTTCAAGTAACCACCATGAATAAAGGATGAACGATTATTTGTATTTATCTTCGTACTGATTGCAATCGGCTATCTTGATTATTGTCGAAAATTAAACTGTAGATTCTAATCCCAAGTTTATTTTGCTAATTATGCATTTGCTTTGTACCTTTAATCTCCAAGCTCTCTTTAATTAGTAATTTAATTTTTTTCGCACCATTTACCAAATTTAATAGCAATATCTGCTCTATCCCAAAGAAACTTAAAATCTGCATTTTCAAGTTTCCTCACTATCATAAAAAGCAAATTTCTATCTAAGAAGGGCACCTTTTATTGTTGAGCTTAGTTCCAATTAATCTAGGTTAGTTCATATTTAATAATTTCTCCACTTTCTTTATATTCTTTGTTTTATATGATCTATCACTCAGACAATTCTTGCATAAACCCCTTCTCCTCTCCTCCTCTCTGTTAAACATAAAGCTTTTTCACCAATATTCCTAGCTGCAGTCTTAACTTTCTTCCCTAAGAAACCATCAGCAACTTCACAAATTATTTTTCTAAAATCATTTCAACCATCTTCCAAATTGTCTTTTTGTGACAAAATCTCAAAGCTGACCTGGATGAACTGGTTGCACGTATCCCGTCCTTGTCCGACGTTGATCTTAATGCAGCCAAAGCGGCGTTGCTGGAAAAATTTGTCAATGCCAGAGATGCTGCGCTGGATGCAACAGCCGACGTACGTACCCAGATCAATGATGGTGTCGATACAGTAGGCAATTATGTAAAAGAGCGACCCCTGCAGTCCGTGGCAGCAGTAGCTGGAGTGGGTATTTTTTCCGCAACTGGATGGACTGGCGCTCGGAGGACTTCGGCAAGCCGAGCTACCTCGAGAAGCTCGGTCTGACGCTCGCGAAGAACGAGCGCGGCGAGCCGACGCGCCGGATCCACGCGCTGGATTCGCGCGAGCGCACGATCGCGGAGGCTCTCCGCGAGGCGGGCTACTTCACGGCGATCACGGGCAAGTGGCACTGCGGCGAGTGGCTGCCGGAGCACCTGCCGATGGGGCAGGGGTACTGGAGGGGGCAATGGTACGTCCTGATAGTCGACGAGGGAATCCATACAGTATTCCGCAAGATGATACAATAGGTCAGCTTTAAGACGATTCTGTTTCCCTATGCGAACCTTTGCGGTTCGATAAAGCTCAAGAATATCAGTAAAGACTAGATACTCTTGGCCCCTGACTAAAATAGGCGGTAGAGCTTCCATATTACCATAACTACAATGGTAACGAGGACGCTGAGGAGCTGCAATCTGCGGCTAAATAGCCTAGGTGTTGGCACTTGAAACAGGTGGGGGCATTATTCGCACGGCTATCTCTGATAAACTTATCATAAGCATATAAGCATATTTTAGTTCAATAAACGCTATTTCTGGCCTTTCAGAACCTTCACATGTTTGTCTGCGTTTTCAATGAAAGCAAGTCCTGCACTGACATTGCAACTCTTGTAGGTCAGATTAACTGAGACCTTTAGTCAAGTTGTTCGGCCGCCATACGTGGGACCCGCACCTCAACCGGGGTCGGACCCCAGCTCGTGATGGTGGCGTTGGTCGCGCCGAACGTCACTCGGCCGGGAGCGTTGCCGAAGCCACGGCCGTCGATCGTGACTCGTTGGCCATGCCGGCCGAAGGCCGGGCCGACGTTGCCGACGCGCGGCGGGGGAGTGGTGCCCAGGAACTGCCACACCGCCGCTTCCCCCGCTGCCTGCGCGAACGGTGCGGCGCGATGTCGCGTAGGGAGTGTACCCTATCAACGACGAGATCTTCGACATTTGAGCCGTCCAGGTTTGCCCGTTGAATCTTGTTGTCGGTAAGCCCACCCAGCCAGTATATCTTACCCGCCTCAGGGTCTAGGGCTAAGTCCGACGGTTCTGGAACGTCTGTCAAAATATCCTCGGCGTTAGTACCATTAAGGTCTGCACGGCGAATCCTACTGACGGGGTAACTTCTCTGAATCTAAGTATATTAGGCTTTGTATATGTGTTCATTATAAGATGATATTACTGACCGGGATACAAACGACGGCCAGGAAACAGGGAATTAAATGACGACCGGGACACTCAAAAAGAGAAATTACAGACCGGGACACAAATGACGACCGGGACACCGGGACAGAGGCAATATAAATGACGACCGGGAAACTCAAAGAGAAAATATAGACTGGGATACCGGGACACAAATGACGACCAGGACTTGGGAATTTACTTATTATTTATTTATTTTTATTTATTTATTTTTATTATTTATTCATTTATTTATTATTTATTTATTATTGTTTATTTATTTTTACTTACTAATTTATTTTTTAACCCTTGTGTACTTTATTAAAGATGTTCATAATATTTTTTAACCCTTGCGAATTTTTGAATAAAATTGGAGTGTTTTTCTTCAAACGGCAGTTTTTTGAATAAAAAGACATTAAGCCTTTTGTGCGAATCGGGATTTCGGCCCCGGATGAAGTCGTGATTCGCCGGGCCGAAGTACCTGCCCACGAAGCGACCCCGGCGGATACGTCACGCACCCGTCTGCGTCACGTCCGGATTAACGCTCCGAACAACCCGGTGCTCGACTGCGCGTCGTTCATCTAGCAATCGTCGGCTCTGCTTGACGACGATTGGCACGAGCCGACTTTTGATCGCGCGTCGATTTGCGATCACGCGCTGATCTGTGAATACGATGAGGATTTATCTGAAAGGAAAGTTTGCCAAATGCCTGCAGAAGCACAATGCTACCATTCTGGATGAAAATGGTAATACGCTGAAAAGTGACCCAAATGCCATGTGGTATTTTCTTAAAAGGAAAAAAAGAAGTGATTGCGACGGTCACAGCCCCTGATCTACAAAAGAACAATGGGATAGTTATTACAAGTTAGAATTTGCAGCACCCGACGCTCTGCCTGTGTGAACTAAGGAATAAGCTCTGAATACTAGATATGTGCAATTTTACGCTCCTTCGAGAGAAAGTTCCGATCGCTAAAAGCGTATTTCTAGAAAGAATAGTGGCATTTTATTGCTATCTGTAGCGCCATACCTTACGTTAAAAATGAGAACTAAATAAAATATTGGATAACTGCCAACCAATTAGTTTTTGAAAAAATTTAAGCTAACCTTTAAGAAGAACAGTAAGAAGTTATAGTCCCTCAATAGCATATGAACATCCTTACAATTGAGCTTTCTTACGTTTGCAAAAAACAGTTTTTGGACATTGTTGATAGAACAAAAATAAAATAAAGAAAATATTTAAAAAAATTTTTTGAAAAATAAAAGATTGACTCAAAGAAAAACTGCAATAAGTATGGTTTACCTAATCGAATAGAAATCTACTGTCTGTGTGTTGGAAATTTGAGTATAGACATCTTAAATCTATATTAATGAGCAATGGAGGGATTCCGGAGTTTTTTGAAGAGATTTCAAATTTTATTTTGAAGAGATTTCATTTTATATTGGGTAAACATTAATACTGTAATCTTAGAGTAATCTTAAAGATTTAAAGGATTTCTTTTTTTTTTAACTGATAGTATTTGCTTCTAAAAGGGTAAAATGGAAAAAAGGGTGAAAACTGTCGAAATCAGGTCTGTTTCTTTGCTTATTTTTATAACAGAAACTTTCTATTATGATAAGGAATAAATGTATGTATATGTTGGTTCAAACCTGTAAAAATCCTTTGAATTGTAAATGAATATTCTAACATAGAAAATAACCAAACGTTCAAAATGGTAGAAATATTGGAAGGTGTTAAAGAAACACAAATTGGAGATGATATATAACTACAAAATAAGCGAAGAGAAATTTCTCTCTGTTCTGAAGAAGTGGAATTAAGAATATAAGATGAATTTGAACCATATTATTGGGAAGGAATTGAAAAGGGGGAGTGTATTTATCGCGGGAAGAACTTTCTGCAGAAGAAGTTTCCAATGAGGAGAGGATATTTCCAAAGAGGGTGAGCTCATTTGAACGCAAGTTAAAAGTTAGAGTGCCCTTTTTAAGTGACCAAGAAGATCAGAGGGCAACTATGTCCCCTCCCTACCCCTTTTCCCCAAAGCGTCATATTAAAATTGTGAGACAGCCATTTTGTTCATCATTCCTTGTTTTCAAAAAGAGGGAAACACCCCCCTAAAAGTGTTAGAATCCTAATAGAAATCACACCATCAGATTTAGCGTATCAGAAAACTCTACTGTAGAGGTTTCAGGAAGTTTTTGGTACTTTCAAAAGAGCTATTTACTCTAATTAAACCCATTGTGATTTCAAGGGTCATTCTTAAATAATTGGAACAAATTTCGAAGTATAGCGTAAACAGCAAGATATTTACGAGGGACGCGCTATTAAAAAAAAACAATGAAAAAGTAAATATTAAGTTTTTTTCAACTGAAAGTAAGGAGCAGCATTAAAACTTAAAATGACCAGAAATTATTACGCATATGAGGAGATTCATCTCCTCCTAAATAACTCGCTCTTTACGCTAAAGTATTTTAATAATTTTAACTATTTATTCTACGGCCTTTGTGATTCGTTGGTCATTCTTAAAGCATTGGGACAAAATTTAAACTTTAGTGGTTGCCCCAGCATTTGACCCAGAATGCTACTCAGCAGATGGCTCACGGACCTGGTATTCCTGTCATTCTGAACACCCAGAATCTACCACAGCAGGGGACCACGATCATTGCCACTATGCAGCAAAGTCCACCAACTCATCAGCCCCAGACCCCAGCGTCTGCTGCTCTGGTTGCTGCCGCCGCCGCTAATGCAGCCGAAGCCATGGCTAAGGAACAAATGAGCATAACGTCGTACTGGAAGAAGCGGGTGATGAGGGCTTCGTCCGTGTCGCACATAAAATCTGAATCTTCGCCCCGAATGAATAGCGTGGGCTCAATGAAGCGATCTTTTCCCTCTAGAGGATTGATCGATAATTTGGGGAGCTCTTGAGTGAGGGTGGGTAAGTCTACCTGCCAGGCGAAGCTTTGGTTTTCATTTCGAATGAGGTTGGTACGGAGGAATTGGCGCAAAGGCCAGTCTGGAATGGTTTTGTTTTGAAAAGTCAACAGAATTCCAAATAAGACAAAACTTCTCTTTCTTTTAATTGTCTGGTAACTGAAAAATTCAGGATTGTATACGTTTCGTAGCAATGAAGTTTCTTTACTGCATTCACAAGGCTCAAAGGACTGTCAACATTTTGCTTTTTCCTTGTTCTAGCTTGTTTAAGATTTTCCATCGCTGGAAAAGTTAGGGTATATCCCTTAGAGGTGTTTCCTAAAGGTAATTCCGAAAACTAAAATATTTTTACACAAGAGATGACCATTCACAAGCAGTATATAGAGTTATCCTTCAATGTGCGCTGCAATTGGGAGAATATTAGGGGGTCGGGTTTAATGCTAGGGGTTGGGCGGGGCTAGCTTTACACAACCTTCCCGTGGTAGCCCTGTTTTCACAAATCTTAGTGCACGACTAAAACCAATAAAATAATAAAAAAATTAAAATATCAAAACCTTATTGCCCTTGTGTCTATGAATAATTTGAATTCAAACTCTTAATATGTAAGAATATTTGATCACGTCACTTAGCAAAGTGGAGAAAGGCATGGAATAACAGCAAGTCTTGGCCTGCCAAAGAAATGTCTAAATGTGGAAAAATCAGTATCTCAATAGTCTATGAGCTATCAATCATCTTTGTACTCACAACATTCTTGCGTTAGACACTCCTAGGAGTAAAAAATCATCTGAATTGAATGAGAAAGGGAGTGGGTGTTATGCCATCCCGGATGCATATTTATTTGATCATTTTAACAGAATGGTTATCTAGGATTTTTGATCGAATGCCTTGGGAGGGTAAAGGGAAAGAATTACAAGGAATTGTTGCTGGTTGCCTTCCGATAACTTTCGAATACAAAATGGGCACTCCGACTTTGAATTCCCAGTCGAATGACTCCGTCTAATTTATAATTCTTATAAATTGAAGACTTATCGTTCTTTACTTGATGCCATTTCTCTTCGAACTTAGTTCATCACGACCATGAGTTGAATTTGTTCTAAGCCGTTTCGACTTGCGCTCCTCTTCAGAATGTTTTCTCTTGGAGAGTTGCACGTTGATATCACCGAATGCAACGGGGTAATTTCTTGCATATTTTGGGCTATTTAGCAGCAGCTGTCGCTCGTTTGTTCTGCTAAAACAGTCATCACCTTCTTTCGATATGGTTCCGTCCGTGCTTGTCGTTATCTGTCATGGATTCCAGCATCTGAAAATATAAACAAATATCCACTTGAGTGCCTGCTCTGACGTCATCAATGATTTCCTTCACAACTTTCTAAGCCACTATCTAACTAGTTGATTAAAACGTGAGGTTTTCTCAAATTAACAGCATTTCTCACCTGAGTGGCACAGATGACGGGTTTCGCAGCCATATTGCATCGTGCGATGATCATTTTCTGCGCAAGAAAAACCTTCTCCGTAAGGCTAACAATAATTTATAGATGAAGCACTATCGTCATTTCCTTCTTTATGAAATTTTTTTAAATGGAAAAGCTGATCTCAAAAGTTGTCAATATGGGTTTTTTCATGACCATATTGAAAATTTCTCTATTCTAACCGTGTGCTGTAGATACGTAATCTTAATTACCTTAATTTAAACTTGGAACAGGCTAACGACTTTTTCGCATCAGCAGCTTCTCTATATCAATGATGATGAAAGGAGTTCTGCATTTCTCTGAAAAACAAATTTGAGGCCTTGGATCTAACAGATAGAACTGACAATCCTGGTGTCGAAGATATCTCGTTTATAACCTACCATGATGCCACCAAGGCAAGTCTTCAATACAAGAAAAGAAAGAAGGAAGAATGGATATCAGACGAAACGCAGAAATTCATTGAACGGTGCAATGAAACGAAGAGATATATCCTGAACACGCCAAGGCCTGAAGATGCCACATTTCATCGCCCTGGCTTACCTGGAAGTGCCTAAAGTAGGAAAACCGGGACCGCCTGAATCCAAATAGTATCTTTTTGATTTAGTTAATCATGCCCTGGAAGTTTCAACTTAATAACCATAACCATTCCTGTACTATTAGAGCTACGCTGTTTTGACAACATGGTTGCATGTATTGTTTATTAATTTATTTCAATATCACCCTCAACATGCCTTGAAAGCTTCAAATTAATTAAAATTGAAAGTAAGGGGAGACATTAAGACATAAAAAAAAAAAGAAATTATCCCGTATATGAAATGGGACTGTCCCCTCCTGTCCCCTCCATAAGGTATTACTAGTTTTAATAAAATAAAGTTAACATGGCAATTTTGTATTAATTGTTCATGTACAGTGAGCAATCTTTAAAACCTGCGTTGATTAATACCGTTCAGAACTTAAATAAAAAAAGTTTTTTTAAAATTAAAGTAGGATCTTTAACAAAATCTCTACTACTATTGTATTAATGCATAAACTCAGAGATATCATAAAGAATGTAGTAGTATAAACACTGTTTTGTTTCTGTGCCAAGTTAATAGTAGTTAAAAATAATAGTTAAATCGTGAACATCTAATTTACCATTAAATGTCGTTTATACGTTGGCTATTAAAACCAGAAGAAAGAAATGAATGACAGTAAACTACATAATTGTAAAATTAGATGGCTCGGGCTTTTTGTTTATATGGTAATGCACGGTTTCATTGCTTTTAGGGAGCAGGGTCACATATTTTTGGGTACGCTAGAAAAGTGGATGCATTTGGATCCTTTTCCGATCCATTCCCCTGTAAACGCAATGAAATCATACCCATATCGTACCAGAAAGAACCTTTATCTTTGTTGACTTCGCACCATAGTGAAGAAAGTGTCAGATAGACGAATTCGAAAGCCGAAACAGCCCAAGTAGATAAAGATGCGATCGTACCTCTGACAGCCTGAATGTACTGTTTTCATCCATCCAGTTATTTTGCTGTGTTGAGTGATGTCGTAATGCCTGGCCAGGAGTGCTGGAAGCTATCAAAAATCTTGCAGACAATCGAGAATCTTGGCTAGAGTCAAGATCTAGAGGAGTCAACTAGAAAAAGATGTTTGCGATGACATGATATGAAGAGCAAGACATACGTACTTTGATTACAAAATTCTCGCCGCCGCTACCGGGGATGATGCAATCGTAGGCCCCGTTGCGGCTGCGGAATTTGTCGCAGAGCGCGACCAGTTCGGCCTCACGCGCCTCCCAGTCGATGTGACTTTCCTTCAGTTCCGCATACCGGCAGGCGGCGCAAACCCCTTCCTCGTCCAGCGTGATGGTCGGCTTGGCATCACTGGCCCGATTGCGGAATTCGACGACCGAGCTTGGTCGTTGGTTTGAAATTACACATTGAAAACTGCATAGCCAGTGCCCATCTGCACTATTGATTGTGCAGATGTACTATAACCAATGATAATAGTAATAGTACTAAAAATATATTCAAGGAAATCCGAGGGTATGCAATAGGATTTGTATCTGGACATGTGTGAATCCAATTTAAGTACATCGATTTGTGTTCATAGTACCAAATCTAACAGAAAACTACCATCGGGGGTAATTTCCCAATAGGTTTTAAATTGATTCAGTCTTGGCAAGAGACTCTCATTGCATGCAATAAAGTTTTTGAAAGAGGCATCTTGTCAAACAATAAAATTACAGTTGATGACAAGACAATAATCCATAGCATACGAGAAGGATATATGTATTTTGAAAACTAGTGGGAGCAATTAAATGCAGGTGGCAATTTTAAACCAATGCACTCTCAAGAAAGACTTTTTATCTCTTGGCAAAGATGGGACTTATTGAGAATTACTGTGTTCGGGCGAATTCTTTGCAAGATCTGAATTTTAGGTACCAGGTGAGACGGAAAACACCTTATCCTGTTGAAATTAGTAAAAGAATAATTTCTTCACAATTCTCCTAGGCAGGCACGTAATAAGAAAGGTTTCTAAGAAACATTTTGGTGCAGATATATTAAGGAGAGGATATAAAACTAGGGATGGAAACATTGTATCATATGGTATTGTATCATTGCATCATATTTTTACCAATTTATCATTATCTTTTATTGGGCATATATCCTAGGGCTGAGCTAGCCTAAATATAGGACCATTAGGGGTAGGTCAATTGTCATAAAATATATAAAAAAAGGAGCACAAAATTAGCAGTATGAAAATGCCCTATTTTTTATAAAGCATGTCCCCTTCTGGAGAGCTGCTGCTCTTTGCTTTTATTAGAAACACAAGAAGAGCAAAATTCTTACTTTACAATATATAATATGTTTCTATTCTTCAGTCATTTTTATTGAAAATTTGGGAGAAATCATTGTTGATCTTTAATTGCCAATACCGGCAATTAAAAAATATTTAATTTTTTTTAGAATGCTTTCTACTCTAAGAATTTTTCTTTCAAGCCTGAATCTTCTTCTTTGCAGCATTATTCTCCGTGTATATTCAATTTTCGTATAACTTCTTCATTTTATTTTCAATCTTATATATTGCTGTAATTTAGGAATTTCCACAAAGGTCTATGAACTTGTCGTTAGATTGCATACAGTGACCCAGCAAAAAGCAATTTCTGACACCATATAGTATTAGGAATGACTAAACACATAAAGTTTCTCTACCCTATATTTGTCTTGAAGTATAAAACAAAATCAGCATTTGTTCCAAATTTTCTTCAAAATACTCAAATTTTGAGAAGTGAAAGGAGCATCAAACGAGAGATCTGAATTTCCCTGGCAAACTTTGCTTTGGGGCTTCCCATTGGGTGGACACCTACTGATTTTCTTAAGAGGAGGAAAGGGTATATAAAACATTGCAAAGTGGATGTGAATCAACAGTTTGAAACTTTAAATGGCATATGCTTCAGGTAAATCATAACATACTGAGAATGAAATCGGAAACAATGTCTGAAAATCACATTTTGAAACATATTGGAATGAACAGATTTATCTATCTTTTATCTATTTTTCTTAATTAGGGGTATTTATGTCAACTTGGTATGGACCTCCAAATTTAGTGAGGAAAATATATTCAAAACTGAATGTTTCTCCTCTTGCAGGTATTTTTGATTTTTACCGATTGATGTTACCGTTTGACATTATTAATAACCTTATCTCTAATTGTTTTAATAGAATGTTTGTAAATAGCGCAGATCTTTACAATTATAATAAAAGAAATTCAGATGTAATTCACAGTGTGAAACAACCCGATCTCAGTTTTCTTCTTGACAGGTCTGGGACAAGAAAAACAAAACCATTGTCTCGAATGAATCTTCGGAAATTATCCGGATGTTCAATTCTGCTTTTGATGAAATCGGAGCGAAACAAGGCGATCTCTATCCGGCTGAACTGAGAGGCCGGATTGATGAAATCAATGAGCGCGTCTATCACACACTCAACAACGGCGTATACAAATCTGGATTTGCCACCACCCAGCAAGCCTATGAGGAGGCTGTTGTTCCCCTGTTCGAGTTTTGGAAAAACATTTTTCATATGAATTATCTCACAAATACTTTAGAGTAGTTATAATAAATTTTGTTAAAGATGAGTGCTGTGCTGAATATTCTAAAAACTGCAATACAATTTCATTCGATTGTCAATAATATAGAATAACAAGTCGGTATAAATATACGAAAACATTTGCAGAATAAAATAAAATGTAATTAAAGTTGTTCTTTACAGAGGGAGAAGCTCCGTCCCCTGGTACTTAAAACTTAAAACGAACAGAAACTAATCTGTATACGAGGGGGACCGCCCTATTCTCAACCCTCGCTCTTTGCTCTTCAGTCTTAAAACTCTTTAAAAATGCTTCTCATTCAAACCAACGGTCCTTGTGTTTGAGTATTTCCTAAAGAATCAGGACAAAAGTCGAATGTTAGTGCAAAGAGTGAGGGCTTAGGAAGAGGCAACCCCTCTTATATACAGAATAGTTTTCTGTTCGTTTGGCTAATGGCGGTTTGCAACTGATTGGCACAGCTCACGATAGTGAGCTTGAAACCGTAGCTGAAGGAGTCAGTAATTACACAATTTCGAGTAACGGTGAACACCTACTTGTTCATGCAGGCAAGGATTACAGCTTAATTGAGCCAAAAGCAAAACAAGACCTAGCAGCGAACAAACTCGATCTCAGTAAAATGACCTTAAAAATTGAGCCGCAAATTGAATGGCAGCAAATGTATGGATTTCAGCACCATATTATCACGGTCTAGTACTTATTGATTCAAAGCATAAAATGAACAAAATAAAAGCTTGTCTCAGAATTTCGAATCGAAACTTGAGATCCTTGATACTTGTGCAAAATACAACACATCCATACTTGCACATGAGGGATATAGGGAACGCGGAACTACTCTTCTCCAAACACTTATTTGAACAATTTCCTAGTGAATAATTCCGCCACAAGAAAATATAACTTCTTAATGTTAAGTTAACCCCCAATTTAAATGACTTAATTGATTATCCAGTAACGGATTTGTATGAAATTACGGGGAAAAACTTTGATCGTAACCGTATTTTGGTTTTGTTGCTTAATGAATTTTATGATGCTTTAAACATTTTCGAAATTAATGGTTTTCATCCTTTTCGTGATGAATGGGAAAGTTATCACGCTTTTCATGGTAAACCAGTTGTATTAAATTTTTCCGATGGAACGGTTAAGAGTTCCCTATAATAGTCTGACAAAATATAGTTTTCCATTTTATAAAGCTACTTGCTTTTGCTTTTTCTGATAGCAAGAGTAAAATATGACGATTTGCCGTTTGATATAAATGTGTTTCATTGATATAAAAATACCTTATTTTACTGTCAATGAGAAGACAGTAAAAGGTTTCCATATCATTTAGTGCAACTGAAAAAGCTTTCCTTGTTTTGCTGCCTGTCTTGGGTTTTCTAGTGTCTAGCTGTCTCATCATCACATCAGTAGCCATGAGAAGGTTTGGATCCTTCAAGGCCCGATCCATAACCCTCATAACACATGACTCCAATGAAGCCCTAGCATCCTCCATAGACTTACCAACATTCTTAGGGAGGCACATGGACATCACCTAGAGACACCGTGACAACTCGGTTGACTCCTGTGGCATTTCATGAGAACTATCTGTCCCAACCTCGCATGGGTGCAAATGGGGTCATAAACAAAAAGTGGGCGTGACCAACATGAGGGTGGACACACAACCCATGCCCGTGGCCTTCAAAGTGTGGGCAGTTGCCCATGAAAGTGTAGCCAAAACATGGTCCAGAAATTGTGCAATGAACAGCCTTGCAACTCCGTGGCCGTGCCCTTGACCGTGGGCCGTGCCCTTGACTGTGGGCCGGGGCCCGTGGCCGTGGCTCTTGAGCGTGGCCCTTGGCATGGCCGTGGCCCTCGGTCCGTCTTCGAAGTGCCCGGCCGGTCAGTCTGCTTTTGAACCGGCTAACGATTTAACGACTTACCAAATATTTTTATAATTTAAAATATTGACAATAGTTAGCACCATTAAACAACAAATTAACATAAATAGAGATTGAATACACACTTCGTCAGTCCTCTTCAATGCTTCTGCAATCATTGTGGGTGCCATTAGAGGAGATCCAAAAAAGGCAACCTGGAAAAAGTGGGCATAATGAAGGCCAATCGCAATCAGGCCTGATGTCCAGGGGGTTAGCTGTATGCCGAATTGCGGACCGACATAAAACACAAAGAAGACCTGCAACAGCAAAGGTGTTGAACGTATCAGCTCGACAAACTCCCGGACAATGAAGGTCAACGGTTTAAACGGTGTTCGCTGTGCGAGGGCCAATACCAGCCCCAGCACAATTGCGATCATGTAGCCGCCTCCAGCCGCTATAAGGGTTGGCGTATCTGGCGCCCAACAAGGGCAGGCCCAATCTCCACATCAAGACCGGTGCCCAGGTGCGCCGTATCGTGGTGGAAGGCGGCAAGGCGACCGGTGTCGAACTCATTGACGGCACCCGGCTGACGGCGGGCTCTGAAGTCATTCTGTCGTCCGGTTCCGTTGGCTCGCCCCGTCTGCTTCAGCTTTCCGGCATCGGTCCCGCGGACGAACTCAGAAAGCTCGTCATCGATATCGGCGACGGCAACGACACGCTCGACGGCGGCGACGGCAACGATACGATCGACGGCGGTGCCGGCGACGACTCGCTGGCCGGCGACGCCGGTGCCGGGTTCGAGAGCCAGACCCTGGTTGGGGGCGACGGCAACGACAACCTGAGCGCCGCGGAGGGCGACGACGCGATCTCCGGCGGCGGCGGTCGCGACACCCTGTCCGGCGATGCCGGCAACGACACCCTGTCGGGTGGCGCCGGTATTTCAGCCCCAACATTTGCAAAGCTTTCATCACAAAGGACTACTTTTACTTGTTTTTTATGAAAGTACTCCAAAATAAACTGTGCATGCGTGTAAGTATGTTAGTATAGAGAAAAAGAAGAAGAAGAATTAAAGAAGTGTCCATTGAAATTGCGTTGATTTAAAAGCTATACAGTCACAAATAATTTGGCTAAATTACAAGAAAAAATTACACTCGTGTGCTCGCTTAGATATGGTCCACTTCGCACCAGCCCAGTCCCTGAATGTCGCACACGGCTACATGCCCCTGTTCGGCCAGGCGATCGATCGCCGAGAGATACCAGCGCCGTTGCCCGGATTCTTCCCGCATCATGGCCTCGACGGTGTCCTGAAACAGCTTAGGCCCCTCGCCGCGAAACACCATCATGCCGATGGATTCACCGTTTACGCCCTCAGACAGCGCGAGCTGTTTGCCCACCCGCTTGAGCAGGCGATTCAAACGATTCAATGTGCAACGCACTTAAACGATTGAATTTTCACACTCGGCAATATTTTTACGACCGTTGATTATCATCATTATCAAATCAATAGCTTAATCCTTTGTGCACCCACCTTTGACACTGCCTTGATTGAAATCATAATAATAGAGATCTGTAGAAGTTATATAGCGTTCATTATTTCTACATGTTAAGTTTCCGTTGTCATTGCGGATTCTGAATATGGGTTTTGTTGGCGAGCGCGACCGACTCGACAAATTCCGTTTCGCCAATCGGCCTGAGTTCTGCCGGGCCGTCCGTGCGGTATTCCGACATGCACTCAACGAAGACGGTACTCACGACGTTGTGGTCCGCCGTGTCCGCGATGAGGTCATCGGCGAGATAGCGGCTCGTGGGGTGATCCCATAAGTGATGGTGTGGATCGCAAATGCGCCGCTCCGGATCGAGCGGCTTCTCCACGACTTGCGGCTTATCATATAGTTCAATAAACACTGCAAGAAGTATGTTATCATCTTTACTATGCTTAGACAATACCAATGTCTCTTTTGGACAATTACCAATTGTTAAAAGATTCATGAAAGGAGTATTTGAGCTTCGCCCATCCTTTCCCACAACCTGGAGTATAAGCACAGTATTCACATTTCTCAGAAAATCACCTCTATCTGAGCTTACTTTAAAAGATCTTTCTTATAGAATTGCCTTTCTCTGGGGATCAGGTTGGAAATTTTAGCGAATGTTGGCGGGCAGCGATTTTGACCAGCGGGAGGGCGGGAGGGGTAGAAGGGAGAGTTCTAGGATTTTGGTCTTCAATCTACTTAACATTGTAGTTACTATAAGTCCGTGTAAGTCCCGGTGGAGTACTAATGAAGACCAAAAGACATTACGTTTAACCAGATAGTCAAAATAGCGTATCTGAATTTTCTCAGGAATGGCTTGGGTCAGGTGCGGGACGAAGATTGCCTTGGCCTCGCCGAAGGACAGCATGAAGGACAGTTCGCGGTGCCGGAAGATGGGCATCAGGGGGCTGATGACGGCGCCAATCCGCACGCAGGCGAGGTACAGCGCGTTGAAGTGCCAACTGTTCGGCAGCTGTGCGGCAACCACGTCACCTGGGCCGATACCGTGAGCGACGAGACCCCGCGCGATACAGTCCGCCATTTGAGCGAACTCGGTGTGGTGCTCGAAGTACTCGCCTTCGCCGTGGAGGTCCGTGATCACGTGGAGCCGGTGCCAGCCCTCCGGCTTCTTGGCGACGTCTTCGCGCGTCCCGCACCGATCGCAGATGGCCAGAATCATGCTCCCCCTTCGCGGACCAGGTCTTCGAAGGCCTGGCCCAGGTGATCGTCCTCCACGCCCGGCGCGCCTCTCCCGGCTCCGAAGAGCGGCCGCTCCGCGCTGCGCCGCTTCCGCGCTGAACTTGCAAACAACAAAAGAATTCTACAAAATATATCAGGATGGCGAATTCATCACATGTCTTCACAGATGGATGATTTGGTATTTAAATTCTTTGTTCATTGTTCTTTGTCCATTGTTCTTTGGTCATTGTGATCTTTCTGCTCTTTGATTTGTTGTAAATATAATAAAACCATCAAAACAAGGGTGGTGACTAGAGACCTACTTTTAGTCCATATTTTTCATTCGACTTGGGACCGTAGACGACGGCTTGCACGAGCTTGCCGGACGTGAGGTTCGTCACGGGAATCCGAGCGCCGACGCTGCCGTCTTGCCGAGCGACGGCTCGCGTAGTGACCTTGATTCGGCCACGGGTCGCAACGAGGCTCACGGGATCGCCGCGCCGGATCACGGCCGGTTTGGCGATGGTCGCGTGCGTGAGGCGTTCGCCGGCCTTGAGATCTCGAGCGGCGACCATCGCCTTCACCGCGGACGGCAGCTATGGCCAAACACCCTCGACGGTGGCGATCTTTGCGCGCGAGGCTGAAACGCTGAAAGCGTTCAAGAATTTGCATATCGTCACGGATTTCAAGCCCGGCGTGGTTAAGCCCTGGACGGATGATGCCTCCGATATTCTGGGCCCGTTCCTGTCTAAATAGCTGTAATGACGCGAAAACAGGGATTTGCCGCATGCGCTTGCGCCCTGGCGGAGGCACGGCTAAGACTGGGAGAAGTCCCGATCGGCGAGCTGCTCAGTGTGGACATGGGCACATCCATGCTCGCGGGCGTGAACCGTAAGGTGGCCAACCCACTCACCTATCGCAAGGAGAAGAAGCAGGCTGGCAAGGCCGGCAAGGAGTCGGGAGGAATGAGTGAGCTGTCGAAGGAGATGTCTGTGAACACTGCCAACCAAGTCAACAGCGATGCGTTCAGTGCCAAGGTCAACGTCTCGCACTCCACAGCGTTATGAAAGTACTTGTGCGAAGTTTTTAACCGTTTTTTATTATTTCCTTGACAAGTAAGGGGATTTTGACGGTTACTTCGACCAGAGGAATATGGTCACCAGTAGGCTTACCAAGTATTTTAACATCAGTGACATCAACTTTTTCCTATTTGATCCCCAAGCTGCCTCGTAGCAAGATTTAAAACACACTCAGTTTGAATTTGGTTTAAAGTCTGGTTTTTCACTTCCAGTCCGGGTTGAGCAGGTTTTTGCCGCGCAGCAGCACTTCGCCCCCGCTGGGTTCGACCAGCCGGGTAATCAGCCGCGCCGTAGTCGATTTACCGCAACCGCTTTCGCCGACCAAACCGAGCGTCTCGCCCCGTTTGATGAAGAAATCGATGCCGTCGACCGCCTTCAGGGTGCGAGTCTTGCCAGCGATACGCGACACAAAGTCATTGTCGAGCATGAAATGCTTCGTCAGGCCGCGAACTTTTGTAAGAGGATAGAAAAATATTCAAAAAGTACATGGCTTTTTGTAGATCCGGGTTTTTACAATATCCGGAAATCCCTTCGTCAGAGACGCGATCACTTCACTGGGAACGTAAGCAACTCGGTTTCCTTTTGCTTTGTTGATTTCCTACACCGTAAAAATCTGCACAAAGCTTAATTGGGAAATCCTTGGGAGTCCGAGAGTCTATCCCGGTGATAAAAAAGCTAAGCAGCTCATCCTTGCCTCTTCTCCTTCTTCTAGGAGCTGGCTCCACTGGTTCTGATCTCACTACTCTTCCTCTCCTCAATTCCATGACATGCAAGCAAGCAACTGGCAGGAGCAGTGTTATGATGCAGATCAAGCATGCAAGCAGCCAACCAAATGCAGTGGAAATTACACTAAATAGGGGGTCTAGAACACGTATCTTCAATTTGCCTTCAAATCTCCCTCCAAAAGATGTGATCCAGGCTGTTTCTATGCGCATTTTACGTCGCCGATTCGCCGCTATCCCGATCTGTTCCTTCAAACTTAAACTGAATTAAAAAAAAAAAGTTAAAAAAGGCATATTTCGTCTATAGGTCATGGACCTAATCCACTCATTTGTGGCTTAATAATGTTTGGATTCAAATAATTCTGAAGGAAGAAAAAGAATTATTATCCAGTAGTCTTCAAATCCAGAAGTCTTCAAACATTATAACAAATCTTGTCTTGAACGTCTGCCCCTGCGCCGCTTTGAGCCGCTCAACCTCAAAAAACAGGTTGTCAATCATGACGTGGCCGACGTGAAAAACCTGCTCGTCGGTTTTACCCTCGGCCTTGAGATGTTGTATGCCACTGGGCTCAGTCACAAAAAAATAATCGGTTATCGAGTCCGTCACGATGCGGTTCACTTCTTCCGGCATCGTCATATCGCCGCTGCGTAATCCGGCTTCAACATGCGCCACCGGGGCAGCATGTCGCCGCGCGCGGGACTCTGGGTAGGTTCTGCAGCCATTTCGGAGATCAACCAAACACAATGGTTTGCCGCTGGCAACGATAACCGCACCATGTTTCCGGCGGCGCAACCCTTAGCACTGCGCGTGATATTGCACATTGACGGCAACGATCACATGCAACTGGTGAGTCAGGCCGTACAGTTATTCGAAGAGGGTTCAACCCGCCAGGTACTCAATGCCGAGACCTGTGCGGTTAAATTTGACAATGCAACGTACAGGAGAGTGTTCTGGACGAGGTACAGGAGGGCGGGGACAAGAATTTTCAAAGCATCGGTGGGACGCTGTAACACGTGCGTGTTGATGGATTCCCAAAGGCGTCCCCCCGTGCTAAAGAATTCCAACGTACACGCCAATAGGAATTTGGAAACCTCAATTACCATAATCAAATGATTCACTTCGTACATGTCTTCTTCTGCAACATTTCGTGAGATATCTGGTCAGAGCAGAGTAGAACCCTTCCTTGGGTGTGCTGTCAGAATTGTCTCTAGGACATAGCATACAATGATGGTCATCATACCATGCTTGTGCCCAGAGCAGGCCTTGATTAGTCTGTCTGATATGGCATTGTGCAAGAGTAATGCCTTTCTTGCGAAACTATTTAACCTAAGACCAACGCCATTCCTCCTCAAGCTCCCTCCAGATCAGAGCAATGAGTGATTTGGGGATTGGCCCTGGCACTGGCAGAGCAGGTAGCACTGCGCCCTTCCGACAGCAGCAAGGCCGCCCGAGGCAATGCCCTGGGCCAGCAGCAGTGGACGCTGCCCGAGGCCAGCACCCCCAGCACATGGCTGCACCGTGCCACCGTGGCGCTAGATGCCTTCCATGACAGTGGCCACCCCGAGCACCTGGCGGCGGCCCAACAGGCGCTGAGTGAACTGGCCCAGCACACGGCGCTCACCAGGCTTGTTACCATTGGTGCAGTACATATTTCGCAACATCTGGCTGAGATCACCAGAACAACGGGATTTAATCTGGAGATTATTGATCCAAGAACCGCTTTTGCCACACCGGAACGGTTTGAAGATGTCGAACTTTATGCAGACTGGCCTGAAGATGTGCTGAAACAGAGGCCCCTTGATCCCTATTGTGCCTTGATCGCAGTTACCCATGATCCCAAGATTGATGATTTTGGGCATGCGAGCGACGCCAGTAGTCATAGGGCGTGAAGGTCAGAATGCCGAGCGCCCGCCCGACCCAGTCGTTCGACGCCCTTCGACGCAGAAATGCGCCGTGTCCACAATCATGCTGGATCATGAACAGCCGAACCAGAAAACCGGCTGCCGGGACCGCCAGCAGCAGGCACAGCCAGTAGCTCCATTCAAGCGAGAACCACATCAACAGCCACAGAGCCGCAAAAGGACCGATGGGGTTGCTGTCCGAGCGGCCGATCAGCAGCAGGGTCTGTCCGACCCGCGGCGCGCGGGAGGCCGCCGCGAGCGGCGGGGCGCTCAGCCCGGGCACCTTGAGCAGCGAGACCTTCAGGTTCTCGTCGCGGCCTGCGCGCGTCGCCGAGTGCTTGTTGCCCTCGGCGTCGATCACCGTCAGGGTGCCCTCGCCTTCGATGTTCCAGTCGTAGGTCGCCACCAGCGCCGGGCCGACCACCGTGCGGGGAGCAGGCACAGGACTAGTTGGCAGTGCGTTAAATAATGGCATTATTTTAGATATGAAAAATTTTGATTCAATTAAAATTAAAAAAAATTATGTAATAGTTGAAACAGGAGTAGTAAAAGGGAAACTAGACAAAAAATTAGAAAACTCAAAAAAATTTTTCCCCCCAAATCCATCAGTAGGATCATTTTGTTCAATTGGAGGAATGATTGGAAACAATTCTAGTGGAAGTTTTAACGACTTGCTTACTCATTTTCAAACTCTCAGAGAACTCAGTCAAGAAAGCAATTGCAAAAGTGATAATAGTCAAAATTTACAGTTCTTAAATCTTAATGGATAAATCTCAATTGGTGTCAATCGTCCAAAAAAAGACATCAAATTAAAAGTGAGAAAACATTTCGAATCAGCAGCTATGAAAAGTCTCGAAGAAAATGTTCTACAAGATAAAAAAACTAAAAACTCATGGTTTGTTGTATGAGCATCAGGCCGTCTACAAGAGCCTTTTCTATTTGTCTCGAAGAAATGAACCATGAAAGACTCTTCCAAGATTTAGTGACAGTGAGTAATGCGTTCCCTATCAACATAGTGAGAGCACCTACAATCAGGAACCGTTGTTTCCTTTTCATGGTTACAATCTGTTTTGTGGTTGGTGGTGCCAGCTACGGTCGCGATTGTTGTTTGACTGATTGGAGAAAGGAAATGGGGAAATAGAAACAACAAACAACCACGAATCTGTACTCCACAAAATACGAAATTCTACATTTTTGTAGATAGAAGCTTGTAACTACTAAACTACGGTATTTTATACGCTGAATCTTATGGTGTGATTTTCTTTAAGATTCCTTGATTTCGGGAGTTCCCCCTTTAAATTCAATAAGGCCCATTTTTGTAAGGCACGTATCTTTTGATGGGTAACACTAAACTCAATGAATATTCTATCGGAAGAAAATTTGTGTGATTTTTGTAAAAGGGGAAAACACCCCCCAAACAGGTCAAGGTATCTTAATGAAAATCGTCCCATTAAAATCAGCATATCAGGGAACCATACTGTAGAGGTTTCAAGCTCTCATCTACAAAAAGTGGAACTTTGCATTTTTTTTGTCCACAAAAAAGGTCACGGTTGCGTATTCATTTATTGTTGTTGTTTTTTTTTTCGGCAGATCTATCAACATTTTCCGCGCCAATGCGAGAGACAAAAAGATCGGTGTCGCCATCTAAATCGTAATCGCCGGCGGTAGCGGAATACCTACGGCCTTCCCGCCGTACCCCCCAGATGTTGCTGGCATCGGAAAATTGTTGCGTGTTCGGATTGTATAACAACAGTGCATCCTGCCCATTTTCCGAACAAAGAAAAAGATCGTTAGCTCCGTCATTATTAAAATCCGCAACGCAAGCAGCGCTAACAAAGTTTGCTGAGCAATGCGAATGTCTCTCAGCCGTCGTTTACCAGCCCGAACGTTGCGACACCGACCACGCTGACCTTCACGCTGGAGGTTTCTGATGGCACCACCAGTCATATCGACACGGTCGAGGTCACGGTACTGCCGACCACGCAGGGGACTGCCGGTGCGGACAGCCTGACGGGTACGGCTGGTGATGAGTACATTGCTGGGCTGGGCGGCGCTGATACGATCAACGGTGGAGATGTAAGTTTTGTATGTGCCAAGTTTGATGGGCATGTTTCTAAAGGATCTTTTTCTTTGTATTGTATACGAGTGGTGTAGTATCGTCAAAATACTGGAGGGGGTGAGGGCAAAGGTGGAGCCAAGTTTCCCAAATCAAGTAAAAACCATAGTGAAAACTGAAAAGTGGGCCTTATAGTACCATAAACGCAAAGATATACTAAAGAAACTGACCTGTTTCTGTGGATGCTTGGATTATGCATTTCGTAAACTAGGTAAACATCACGAAATGCAGTAGCTAGTTCTACTGAAGTCAATAGGGTATTACAGGATTAAGGTAAAGGGCACAGCGACTGTAGTGAAGAACAACTGAAGACGAGGACCTAAGAACCTGAAGGGCAAGAGTTTCCCTTGCATATAGAGCATCCAAAAGACTGATTGCTCCGTACCTGTTAACTACATACTGTCATTGAGACAAGGTTTATTCCGCAACCCATCTTCTCACTTTGGTCAGTTAGCAATAATCTTCTTGTCGACCTCCGGTAATTTATTCCATGTAGCTGGCGCTCATTAGCAAGCGAGAAATGCTGATATCCTTGAATGTCTGGCAATCGATGCCCCCCATACTCCCATGTCTCCTGCAGGAAGATGATGTCCATGTCTGTCGCGATCCCATTCAAGCCACTGCCCTTCTGCCAAGGGAAGCCCCTAAATTCCAGGAAACAATCCGGAGGCATACATCGGGTCGGTTTTGATCAGATCAAGCGCCACTAATTTATTGGGATAGGATTCATCTTCTCCATAGGTACCGTGGCATTTGCTACAATTGTCATTAAAAAGGATTTCCCCTTTCAAAGCCAATTTTTGGTTAATATCCCCTTTATATTTTGGAGCTTCCAAAGCACGTAACCAGGCATAAACATCCTTAAAGTTATTCACAGCATTGCGGGCAGCGGTACTATCCGGAATGACTAGAGACACATTATTCAGCTCACAGTGTTGAATAATGACCATTGCTTCAACAGGAAAGTGCTATGGGGGCATGTGCCTGCCGTGTACGGTCTGCTGTGTGCATCAACTATTGTTATGACTTCTAAATCTAGTACATGGCAATGATAAATTCCAAAAGTTATGGTTTAGGATGAAAGGTTAAAATATTCAAAAATTTCCGGATAGCCTCCAGTTGCATGTTCCCCAGGCCTGTTCTCTATGCTATTTGAAAAGGTAATGCATGAAAAAATGACAAAATTTATAAATAAAAATTGAATTTTACCATCTAGCCAATTTGGTTTTTGTAAAGGTCATTCCACTACGCATGCTGTATATCACTTTATTATAAAGATTATGGAATTTTTGGATTTTGGATCCATGACATTGGCAATTACAATGTAAATCCCACATTTTGCTTAATAGGAACTTTAAAAACCACCCTTATTGGCATGCCGTCCGGCGCAAAGGGTGCGTCCACACCGCGCAGGACGCTGTGATCTCCGGAAGTTATTGGCCCCTCGCGCCAGGTGAGCCCGCCTTCCTGAAGTGCCGGCGTCTGCGTGAACGCTGCCAGGCCAGGACCGAGAATGGTGTTTACATCTTTGTTGAGCAAGCCGTTGTCGAGCAGCTCACGGATGACGAAGCCCACGCCGCCGGCCTGGTGAAAATGATTCACGTCAGCCTGTCGGAGTTGGACACACATTTGGGGATCGGTTTTAAACCTTCAACCCCCCTCCCCCTAGATACCGCCTTGAATAGCGGGGACCATATTACTCAATTAGAAAAAAAGAACATGCGTAAAATAAGGTAAAAACATAGGACATCAAATAGCTTAAGAAGGTGTACTGATTAAGTTGTTGTATTTGGCTATCAATTGATAGTAAATGTTCGAATTCGATAATGTTGTGAAATTTAACTTTACTCCGGATGTGGAAGTAAACAGCACATAGGCGCCGTCCTCTTGGTCGCGGAAGTGGTTGATGGTGGCGCGGCAGACGTTGAAGCTGCCCTTCAAGTGAACATTGATCACAGCGTCCCAGTCGTCTTCGGACATCTTGTGGAACATGGTGTCACGCAGGATGCCGGCCGGGGCGATCACGCCGTGCAGGCCGCCGAAGCTATCCATCGCTTGTTCGAACATCGCCTTGGCGCCGGACATGAAGAGAATTTCCATGAACGGGGTGCTGGATTTGCCAGTAGTTTTTAAACAATCAGAAATTAAATTTAAAAAACAAGTTTTTTAAACTAAAAGTAAGGAGCAACATTAAAACTTAGAACGAACAGAAATTATTATGTTAATGAGGGGGTTTTCCCCCTCTTCAGTGCCTCGCTCTTTACGCTAGAGAATTTTTAGTAATTGCAAAAGAGCTATGTGTTCTAATTAAACGGCTTTTGGCTCCTACAATGGTTCCTTTTTTTAAGAAATAATTACCCATCTTATCGTGTTCAATATTTACCCTATCGGTTATCCAAGCTGGTGGATATAAACGTAAACTTTCTTCAATAGCGCATTTTGTGTAATTGAGTTGAGATATGCTTTGAAGTGGTGTTAAATTCATATTAGAAATTTCATTAATTTCATCTTCAACCTTTTTCAATTCATGTTTGTTTTGCGCTAAAAGTTTTAAAGTCCTCACATTATCATTCCTTGCTATCTATTTGACCTTGCCAATCTTCTCAACAATCCGATGAATTCGATATATATCACAAAATGGCATCGGCACTGAATGGCTAGGCAAAATCTTTTCTTAGGGTTTTTATGGATTCATGCTCTAATATTTAATCTTATTAACTAATTAATACTTGACATCACAAAGTCGAGTATCTTGCTACCATCGCTCCTGCTTACGTTGGTCCGTGAAAAGGTGGAGACGCAAAGGGAGACCCCTCACATGTTTCTATTGCCTCCAAGTGATGACGACGCGGTGGTGGTGGTGGCGGCGGCGCAGTATCTGTACTGGTGGGGTTGCCTTTCTCAATACTACCGTATCCTTGGTGCTGAGGAGAAGTCATGTTGATCATGTGGGATGTTGAGAATGAGCCACCCTGAATTATTGTATACAGAATAGGAAACAATACCGACACCTCCTTCTGGTCGACTGGTTCAATACTTTTCGTTCAACTAAACTTGGCCCTGGTCGTAATTCTTTTCGTAAATCAGGAACAAGTACAGTCATAGCATTTGGTATTCTTGCCATTACATTACTATCATATACAATTGCACCATGTTCTCCTTGAATAAGTTGTGGAAATAGTTGTGCTGCTGGTTCATTTTTATTGATACCATGATCAAACATTACAAAAGTTGTTCCAACAAAATTACATTCTAAGACTCCAAGTAATCTCCTGCAGGCTCACATATTAGGTAAAAAATATATTGTAAAATTTCACTGAGAACATAAAACTTGAGTCTCAAACAGCAATGAGACACCAGTAAAAAACTTTAAACAAATCAAACGAATTAATATACACAATGGAAAATAAAAACAATTGAAGTTAGGCCTCAGAGCTAAAAAAAAAAAAAAAAACAGTTTTAAAGTGACAATTGTAAGGATAACGAAACCGTATATGAAATTGTATAATTTATATTCACAACAACCCTGGCCAGTATCCTGTTACCAAACGAGAATAGAAAACATTTTCCTAGAATGTTTGTCTACTTCTCAGTTGTGACAATCCGTCAAGCAATATTTAATTTTCTCTTTGTTAGTCTCACCCTCTTCTACATTCTTCTTCTTCTTCATTAAAAGTTTTGTATAATTGCTTTGACTTTTTCAGCCAATCAACACGAGGTGCCAAAACTTGGGTCCCGTTTAAGCTATGTTCCTGCAGTTAAACTTGAGCCATATAATTGCTTTTAGTAAACTCGTTTGCAAGGAGTTAAGTGAAATGTGAATTTGATTAGAAATGAAGCCATGAACCATAGCATCCAACAGGTCTTAGCCGCCCCGGCGGGTTATTCCGCACTCAATGACCAGTTGTTTTATTGATCGAATAAATACAAGGACCTGGCAAACAGATGATTGACTTTACTTGTGAAACTAAATCTAAAATACGAAATTTGCAATATAAAATATATAAATTAATAGAAAATGCGACATTTTTCTTTTATATCTATTGCGGCGAGATATGCGGGAAAAACTTTTCATAATTAAATAACATAATTTTTAATATAAATTATATAAGTCAATAAAATATCAAATTTTATTTTATCTCTAGTGTAGCCAACTATGTTAAGAAAATCTATTATAATTAAAATACAGGTTTTCAGTATAAGATTCCTCGATCGCGGCTTCTTTTTCGTTGCTCTGGACCAGAAAGATAGCCCATGAAATGGTGGTCTGTGCATGGCCGAAACGGTTCTGAGCGTTGTCAATCTTGTCGCAGATTTCCGACCAAAGATCGAAGGATTCTTGGAAATGGACCGTGGCAGATTCCTCCCCGTCGTGCAGCGATTCGTACGCGGCCAGTTTCTTGAGCGTTTCGGCGAGTCCCGATTGAAATTTCGGCAAAGGTGATCGAAAACCGATACCGGGAATTCCGAGTTTCTGGATCTCGTTTTGCTGGCCGGGCGTCAGCTCGCGGCGCAACCAGGCAAACCCCGCGCCACTTCGAAGACGGCGGTAGGTGGTGTTGAAATCCAGGTCGGGCAAAACTGTCGCCAGCTGTTCGACCGCCTCATCGGCATCGACGATACGACGTGGTTCGGCAAACAGCGACGCGGTTTTGATATCAGTCGCCAGCACCTCGCCATTGCTGCAATTTGAAGACACAGAAGCAGGTTTGCAAATGCTGCAAGACATATGTTGCGGTGTAAGTTGGTGAGGAAATTAACACCGGCAACATGTGATAAGGAGTAGAACGTTAACAAACCGTTTGATTAATTATTAAAAGGATTCCGTGAAAGTTGAAGAAATATCAGGGACTTAAATGTTACTTCATTACAAAGGCGAACAGCAAAGGCAGATAAAAGCGTCGTATGACTACAGAGTCGCCCTCGCCGGAGCCGTGGCGAGCGTGTCGAAGTACCTCATCGCGTGGCGCGGCCGACACATCTTCAACCCCGCTGCATTCGGTGCGGCCGTGGTCTCGATCCTGGGAGCCTTCGGAGCCTTCGAGTGGGTGGGCACCTCCTCGTCGTGGTGGGTGGGGACGCCGGTGCTGACCATCCCCGTGGCGGTGCTGGGCCTCGCGGTGCTGTGGCGCACCGAGAAGGTGCGTGTGGTGCGAAACGGCCCAAGCTGCAGCGGCGCAAGCCGCACAGCTGGCCGCGAATTGAGGGGAATGAACATGGGAGTTTCTATGCTCAACCTCGGGGCCGCACTGCCCGAAATGTTTATGGCAGTTTCTGCCTTGGCGCTGTTGATGCTTGGGGTTTTCGCCGGCAAGGACAAATCGTTCCGCACCGTCTCCTGGCTGGCAGTTGCCGCACAGATCATCGCCATCATCCTTGTGGTGATGGGTGATCGGCGAAATCGGCGGTTCTGCAGAAGAAGAAGCGGCTGAGTTCCTCGCGGAGCAGAAGAAAAAAGGCCGTTGGAAGCCAACAGCTGGTTTCATCGCGGGCCGTACAGCCCCTCCAGGCCGCCGCATGGGCCACGCTGGCGCGATTGTTGCCGGCGGCAAAGGCGGCGCGGAAGACAAGATCGAAGCAATGAAGTCCGCGGGCATCGTTGTGGCTGACAGCCCTGCGGGCCTCGTGTATATTGTTTTTTTTTCTTTTGATTCTTTTTCATTTTAGATTTGTACCTTTTTTAAGGTACTGTTTAGATTCTTTGTTCCTCAGCCCTAAGGATCATTTTTTTTATAGAAGTAAGATATTTATTTGATTTTTTTTCTTTTCCTTCCTACTGGCCATATAAAGCTTACAAAGTTTTTCAAAAATGTCTTCTTTGGTTCTGGAATTAAGAACTGGTTCAAGAATTTCTTCTTTGGATTCACTGCGCCGTTCTTGCTTTGGTATCTTTCCTGTCACTGTCGTTTAAAAATTGAAGCAGAAATCATGCTTGGGGTTTTGCTAAAATTTGTTTTAGTGGCAATAGGAATTTTGGGTGAAGACGTTTCTTGGTTTATAGAAGAAATATTGACCTTTTCATTGATAGGTTCACTAAAGGGTCTATTACTTCGAAAACGTTGGGGCCAGGCATCCACTTGCGGTTTTATATAACTTTGTCAAAGCAGAATTTACTTCCACGACTCCTGGAAGAAAAGTAAGAAATTAGTCACGATTTACAAATGACGGTGCAAGAATATGGGAAAATAAGAAAAAAAGGTAATTCAAGTTCATCTATGTGAAATAAAACGTATATTATCTTTCATTGACAATCAGTGACACTGAAATGACAACCAAATAGTATGAGAAACTGATAAGAAAGGAAATTCAGATTCGTCTCTAAGAAATACCTATGCGACGTCATGTCGAGCATGTACGAGCAAGATCGTGTCACCGTCGACACGGGACTTGCAGAAAGTGTGGCAAGTTATGGTCACAACTTGGAAGCCGTCATTGAAAATATGGAGGCGCAGATGAAAGCCGCAGCCGCCGATCTTGAATTTGAAGAGGCTGCCAGATTGAGAGATGAAATACAGCGGCTGAAAACAACCGAACTCGCCATTGCTGATGACCCTCTATCGCGCCAATCGTGACCGGAGTTTTTCTGAAGTATTTATGAAACAAGTCATGTGGTCACCCCATAAATCATCTCCCTATGTGGTAGCTGCAGACGAATTCTTGCTCGACAGGTTTAACGACGACGAGTTTATAACCGGAATAACGGCAACGAATATTGGGTTTTACGGACCACAAGGACGCGTCTTGAGGCTTCCGATACAAGATTCGAGACTAAATGATAAATTGGAGCGTTTCAAGTATGGCGAGCGAGTTCGCCTCGATCTCCTCCTTGAACTTCTGCGCATAGACGCCCTGCACATCGGTCATCGCCTCCTCAAAGGCATACCGCCAGGTGTCCGCCTGCGCCGCGCTGCCCGCCAGGGCGATCCCCGCCGCGGCCAGGGCGGCGAAGCTGAATGTGACTGTCTGAGCCATGATTTCCTCCCAAGTCTCACCGGTGCCTGCGCACCGCTGCGACAGACTTGAGAGGAATTGTACTGCATGGCGCGCGGTGGTATCCCAACTCACCGTCACGAGTCGCTTGCCGTTGGGACTAAACTCCACGCGATGGACGGTATCTTCGTGACCACGCAACACGTATGAATTCTGCTCTGGACTCTCAGTCTCCAGATCCCAAACACGCGCTGTGTGGTCGAAGCTTGCCGTTGCCAGCATTCTTGAATCGGGACTGAACCGCGCATTGTTGATGAAACTTCCATGGCCGGCGAGCGTGCGAGGGCTCCTCTTTGAATCAATTTGAGACTCAATTGTGTATCTTGAGCTGTTAGGTTCACCCTCAAAATATAAGCTAATACATTAATATGTCCAGTGTGGGCCACATTCAAATGTACATGCTTCGAAGGGCATAAAGCTCTGTGTCCAATATGTTCCCAGCCACTCAGGTATTATATTCATTGGTCGCACCTATTAAGTGGCTAAGAAGGCCCTGTATCAAAGTTTCTGACTCATGCCTTTGGAGCCATTTTCGATCTTCATCAACAGTTCGATGAACAGTTTCATTTTCTTTCTGTTCAACAGCTTTCAATGGAACATTGAGATTAATTCGTACATTTTTACTAGAAACAAAATCAATCATTGAACAATTCTCGTCTTTCTTTGAATCTTACTTGCGAAAATTATTCGATAATTTCATTTGAAAATTCATTTGAATATCACTTTCCCTTAGATCATCATTGACTTGTTCGATTTGTTGGCCTGGTGCGACGGATCGTATCAGTTCCCAGCGTCCTTTGAGCATTTCCCTGGCGCGGAAGGTATGGAAAGGGGCCCGGCGCCGTTCCTCGAACCCCGTTGGGTGCCTTCTCATCCCGCTGTACAGAATTCGTGCGAGAGCTACTCCAACCCGACCCGGCCGATCGACCGACGCTGCACGACGCATTGCGGCACCGCTGGCTCGCCTCGGCTCCCATCGAGACGCCCGAAGTGTTTGCTTTGAATAAAAACAAATAAGAGAGCAATTGGGTGCGTTCACAAAGTACTGTGTCCAATGATAAGTTGCTCTCCGCAAAAAACACGCAACGAAGAACAACAAATTATTGAACCTCCAAAAGTGGGGCTCACAAGGACTAACGAATACATGGGTTCCAAACGAACATGTACCCCACACAAAACAAATGATGTGCCTCTGTAGGGGCATTTTTGTTTGTTTTAAAAGAAGGAGGCCGGGTGGTTGCCCAGGGTGCAGACGGGGGGGGGGCGGGACTGTGATACAAAGTTAGGGGGGGGGGGGGGGGGGGGGGCTGCTGTTTTAAGCCTTTTCTTTCTCAGTTTTCACAGGTGGAGTCTTCGGATGAACCTTAGTAAAAACCCCTTCTCCACGTACAGGTATGAAAGCATGATGTATTCATTAACTTGATAGGACAGCATTGATGAACACTACTGATGATGATTCTAGTAATCGCAGCTTAAATCAGCCTTTTAAGATTAATTATATCTTTCTTCCTAACCAATGCGTTTGAAAATTTTTCAAAAGAAAATTTACTGGTTTAAGTGTACCTTGCATATTTTTACAGTGCTTTGTGCTAGAAAATATTGATTTAGGCTTTTCACTGAATTCATTCTTATTTAACTTATTGAGTTCTTAATTAAATAAGTAATGTGAAATTTCTCGAATTCTGAATTTCAAAGAAACTTAGGCTGACACAACTAGCTGGAATTGAGTTCCAATTTTTTTTTGTTCTATTTACAAAAGACATCCCCCCTTTTTTGGATTTGGGTGCGGGAGGGGGGGGGGGTTAAAATTTCAATGCATTTTCCCTGGTTGAATTATAATGGCTTCTTTGAAAGAAATTTTCTGAATCCAAATTTATGATGCTGTTTGCAATACTGTAGACACGGAGAAGGTCAAAGCCTTGGCAATCCCAACACCCCTGCATCGTTCCACATAAGATGATCCATACTCATGTCCCGATGATTGATTTATTTAATTGCTTGGTTGAAAGTCAAAAGATACCCATTTTTTCTATCGCCGGAGAACCCTACAACGAAGTGCTGGCCAGAATTGGATTTCAAGCAGACGCTGAGATCGTAATTTTTGCTGGATTAGGATTGATTTTCGACGACTATCATTTTTTTCGTACATCATTCGAAAATCACGGTGTATTTCATTGTTTGAGTTGTACAAAACTTCAAAATTGTGAGCAGTAGCCGGGACATCTTTTGAGCCTTTAATTATGTCCAAAGATGTTTCCGCTATTGCGCGCAATTTTAAAATTTGTGTGTACTTAGATTTCAGCAAGAAGAAGAAATGAACCATCCCTAATTGTTTTATTAGTATGTGTGTTTATAGGGCCTTTAAATCACGGCGCTGAAATTTTCAGATTGTATCTACTTCCTCTATTATTATCGAGCGGCCGACCACATAGGTCAGGTAGAGGCCGACGAGCACGAGACCCGGCAGCAGCGCGCCGGCATAGAGCCGGACGATCGAGACGCCTGAGGCCGCGGCATAGACGATCAGCATGATCGAGGGCGGGATCAGGATGCCCAGCGTGCCGCCGGCACAGATGATGCCCGCGGCGAAGGAGGGCTCGTAGCGTGCCTTGAGCATGGCGGGCAGCGCCAACAGGCCCATCAGCGTATCATCTTCAACAAGGCATTTCATCTTCAAAAATGCATTTCATCTTCAACAAGGCATATCATCTTCAACAAGGCATTTCATCTTCAACAAGGCATTTCATCTTCAACAATGCATTTCATCTTCAACAAAGCATTTCATCATCAACAATGCATTTCATCTTCAACAATGCATTTCATCTTCAACAAGGCATTTCATCTTCAACAATGCATTTCGTCTTCAACAATGCATTTCATCTTTCTTGATCCCACGGTCATGTCCGTCCAAGCCCACCTTGGCCAACAACACCCGATTCGATCGTAGAACGTTCGCTCCAGCACATTGTGCTTCGGGGGATCCGGTCGGTATCTCGGTAGCATTGGGGGACATTGAATTCGCTCTCGACGACACTACATTTGCCTAGCTCCCTGTCGGCCAAAAATCTCCGCCATCGCGGCGGTGATTTCTCCCACGGTGGCGCGCGTCCGTGCGGCCTTTTGTGAGAGCTGCACATGACCAGGGCGTTGATTTTAGTGTGTTTTACCATGCATCAAGAGCCCTTACTGAACGTAAGCAAACGAATAACTTAAAATTTTCTTGAAACTTTTTTACAACCAAATGTTATTATTCTAATGGTTTCTTGTTGCAGTTAAAATCTTTATTGTATTTACAAACATGATGGAATGATGATCAGAAGTTTATATTTATACTGAGTAATAACTAGAGAAATCTTTTGACGTAGCTACTGTTTATTTTTTTCTATAGGTGACAATCATGCTTCGCCCGAATTTTTCAGAGAGCTCCAAAAAATCTGCAAACAGGTGAACTAATGCTATTACAAATATGTTGTGGCACATTATTATTTTATGATGTAAAGTATTTGCATTTTAGCCTAAAAGTTGCATGGATCCATTTTATTTATAAGAAACCAGTTGTTTCTTTTTTTTGGGCCGTCAACAAGTTAGGAAAGCAATATTCGGTCGTATATTTTGCATGCGCATTTTACAACTTTAAATAGACTAGATTCCATAACTGACGGCTATGGACAAAGCGGCATCTGAAGGATTTCCGCAATGCTTATGGCTATCTAAACGGATTATTTCTAAGACTAGTGGCATATCACTCAGGAATTGATCAGGCCACAAATCCCGCTTTACGAAATACTGTAAACTGTCTTTTTATTTACCCACTTTTATTTGGTTTTATTTTTTGTTCATCAAAACAGGGTTTTCTGAAAAAGCCCTTCAAATGTGCTGATTCACCTTTTTGTGCCTTAAAAAGCACCAGTGGAGACTAAGGGTGCCTGAAAGGGTAAAAAAGCACTTGCCTGAAAAACCATAACGAAAACACGGCATTAGTGATATATCTCATTGCAACCGATCATTATTGGTTGAGATCATATCGTACACACAGGTATATGCAGGGATAGGCGTTTACCCTGTAGTAAAAACAGCCTTGAAAGTTTCAACTTAATATGCTGATCCGTTCCTATGATATTGCGGATACACCTTCTTCATAATATGGATGAACATGGTGTCATTTGATATAATTGAACATCTCCCTCAACATTCCCTGAAGTTTCTCCTTAATGCCCTTAGCCTCTCCAAAAACACCCAGGATGTGACATTCCCCTTCTTTTCCTATAATAAATCCTATGCGTAAACAATAAGCAAATCGTTTAAAAGCTATGCTGCCATATATCACCAAACTGCATGCCAACAAACATCAGTAGATCTACATTTAAATGTATTCAGGGTGATGTTTTGGAAAGTCGTGAGCACATGAGGGCAGTGAACACAAGTTTTCCTATGGTTGAAGAATATTCCATTCTCTTTGTTCAGGAAATTTAAGTGTTTTTGGTCCGCTCGCGTGAAGACAACAGTTTTTCATGCCCTGGTAAGAAGCGTAAGAGATTCCGTAGGATATTCCTGTAGGAATGTTGCTTTCGAGCGTTGCGAAAATAATTTCTTTATCCTCTACTCGGAATAAAGTTTAACTGATCTATTTTTTCGTTACATTCAGAATCTATACACTGCAAGCGAGCTGCAAGAATTTCCTGGACCACTTTGCAGGTTAGTCACCCCATGTCTCTTTAGCATTGCCGTTCTGTCTATTGTTGGTGAGACTATTTATTGGAACAGTTTTCATGACAGAGGAAGGGGCGATATGACACAGGATCATCCCCGCGACTTGATCGGATATGGCCGTACGCCGCCGGACCCGCGATGGCCCGGCGATGCCAGGATCGCGGTCAACTTCGTGATCAATTATGAAGAAGGCTCGGAATACGCGATTTCAAACGGCGATGGTTTTTCCGAGGCATCGCTGACAGAAATGCCGCAATCCGCCGTACCGCACGGGGACCGGGATCTGGCGGCGGAGAGGTAATTCTTTTAAATATTTTGAAATAGGATGAACCACATGTCAAAATTCACATTTCGGTGAATACTTGCTAGCCTATTTCTGTCTAGCCTAATGGTTTTCTTCTTTGAAATAAGAAAAAAAATGGTCTACGAAGTTCGAAGTGCAGAAAACAACATTCTAAACTCTGATGTTTTGTAAATGCAGTACTGTAATAGCAAAACAGCTGTCTACTAGCCTACCATATGGCTCCTTAATCTTCTGATCAAGCGAAGTGTTGTCTGCAGAAAAAAGGTATTACATTCACACATCACCGAAATAATCAGGTTGAGGACGAGATTTCTGCATAAATAACAAGCTTATCTTAGCTCTGTCGAAAAATACAGGAGGATTAAATGTGATTAAGTCCACTTATGTGACCGACGTAATCCACGCAAAAGCTGGCCAATGGGAGAAACTCAGAAAAGCCTTGCTTGAAACAATTTTCGTGCATAAGTGGTGTAGGGACAGCAGTGGTGGTTGGTGGTGATCCTGATGTGAGACATCTCCCGTACATGGGCAACCAGTGGCAGGCGTGTGTTGCCCTGACTCCTCGAACAGCGGTTTTATCTGCTGGGCTCTTCTCTCCGCGTATTGTAGCTGTTGACTTAATGACAAGATTCCACAGACGCATCCTAGGCATTGCCGGTGATGTTTGTACATATGGGTCACCAAGTGTGGACCCACTAAGCGAAACATGCGTAAATTTAAAGATAAAATGAAATTTATCTTTTTTAACTCCTGAAATATTATTAGTGTCCCACAGCAACATTTTTTTTGTAAATATTATTACACTCATTTGCATCGTTTTATTGATTAACTAATGCAACTTTAATCGATATTCATTCAATCAATGTGTAATTGAAATCGTCGTATTTCTTGTCCTAATATAGATATGGACCAGCAACTCAAGTCAGATGGCTCCAAGGTAAGCGGCGAGATATTGCTGTACAAGGTGGTGTTCACCCACGATATCACGCCGGAGATGCGCAAGTTTCCGCATTGGAAACTGGCGCTGATGGGGCTGCTTGACGGCCTTGGGACGTTTTTGTCGGCAATGGGTGCGGTCGGGACGCCGGGGACGTTTCAGTCACTGTTGAATCAGACGCTCATTCCGATCACAATGTTGATGTCGCTGGTGATGCTGCGGGCCAAGTACAATTGGAGGTCACCAGAAAATCTTGGGGGGGGGGGCTGGCCCCTCAGCCCCCAAGATAAGCTGGTGGGGCCATAAAATCCTTGCTTTTCTTATAAGAAAATCTACCAGAAGGAGAACACTCAGGTTCCAATCAAGCTTGGTAGAAAGTGAAATGTAGACTTACAGTTGTGGCTTTTTATGGTGCGACTAACTTGAATTCTATCAGGAATAAATGGGGACGGTCCTTGCCCCAGGGGCGGGGGATCGTCCGTGATGCCGATGCTGTCCAGAGAGATCGTGTCCACCGCCCCGCCGGAATTCGAGCCCATCAGATTATTGATCCCGACGGTTCCCCCGGCCAGACCGAGGTAGTGCCCCATTTCATGGGCCAGCAATATGCCCGCCCATTGGTTTCGCGTTTCCAGCGACGATTGAAAATTCTGCGGCTTGACCTCGATCACAGATCCGGTGCGTGTGTCATCATCATTCTTGTCGCAGGTTCCCGAGATTCGCCGACATGTCGAAAAGTACTTTCGCACCGTCCCGGAAACCGTCGAAGAAATTGTCAAGGATACGATCCAGGTTCCCGAATCACGGATGCGCGAAGTCGATTCGTTTCGCAGTGTTCCGGAACAATATCCCGTCAAAGAAGTTTACACCGTTCAAGTCCCTAAACTTCAAGAACTAACCTTTACCGTTTACAAAAACATTCCGACCCAGGTCCCGGAGAAACGCTTTTGCTTTTGCAGATAGTTCATCAATCGTCTTCATTTTAGATTTGACAAATTGAGTTTTCCATACAGCCAATTCATAACTCTTCTCCGATGAATAAAGAGAACCCTCGTGTGACTGACTTGTAGTAACTTGACTCATGTAGCTGATTTGCTCCAAAAGTCTTTGCTCCACATCCTCGAGGGTTTTTAGAAACTGTGTCGTATTTCTTGTCATAACATCCTCTGATGGACTCTCTGAGGTGATTGGTTTCCCTCCAATTTTTTGGTAACTCAAAAAGGGCACTAGAGCTTTTAATTTCAGTCCAAATTAGCCCTTTCCCAATTCTTTCGGAGCATTGATTCAATGCAATAGCCCCTTGGAAGGGAAAGGAGAAAGAAACGAAATTAAAAAAAAAAAACACGCATCCGTGATTATCCCTCTGACAAAAAATATAAAATTCCACATTTTTGGATATGGGAGCTTGAAACTTCTGCTTGCAAAGCGATGTTATTTTTCTTTTGTTCTTTGGTTCTTGTTTATTTGCTAGAGGTGGTATTGTAGTATTTTATCGTGTTGTAAAAAGTAGGCATTGTATCTCCTAAACAAATATTTCAGCGGTATGAAATGTCCAGGAAGAGAACTGGAAGTTGCCAGACGAAGGACAGAAATTGACCGAAAGCTCACTATGAACAAAAGCCAATCTTTTCTTGTTGCACTATGTGGATTTTCCCATGTTGCTCGAGCTCAAATCCCAGTTGGACTCAATCGATAATTTTTGAGGGTCTTTTGGCTTAAAAGGGTGATAGTTAATAACACCTTTGGAAGTAATCTTGGCCGCCAGATAATTACTTTCTATGCTTGACTCATGACTGTAGTGAACGTCTTTATATCTGTAATAAATTAGGCCTGCAACACGTCGGGGGAAGTCCAGCTCCATAGTTGTCTGTATTTTTTCCGCTGCTTTGCGAACACCTTCTACAGTCGCCACCCGCACCTCTTTCCCCTGTTCTGCCTTTTTGTGGGCCTCACACTCTTTTTTGCGCGCAAAAAGCTTGTGCTCCCGTTCTAGAAATCACCTATCCGGCCGAGAGACGGACGGGCTGAGAGCCCCATACCCAACGAGGGCGCTCTTTATCACAACTCAGCCGCAAAAATTTGAGCGCTCAGAGCTGAACTCCAAAATTTGAATATCAAACGAGTCTTCTCCTCCACTCCTCAGGCATCGGTCCTCCTCTCAAGATGCGATTAAACAATCTCGTCAGCAATCTTCCTGCCATATTCTCCATGCTTCTCCATGCCTCCACTGGTATGTCATCTTGTCCAAAAGCCTTGCCGTTGTTCATCCTCTTCATTGCTTGTCTCACCTCATGTTCACTAATTCTTTGTACCTGTTCCTCTACTTCTACTGCTATGTCCCTTCTCTGCTCTCCCGTATTGGTAAAAAAAAAAAAAAAGAAGACAAATATTTTTTAATTTGTTTATTATAGACAAAGTTTATGCGTTTTTTATTTGTTTTTTTTGTGTTTTCCTTCCCCCTAAAATAATTTCTTTTGTAAAACCCCCTCCAAAAAAAAATGCTGGATACAGCCTTGAATAGAACTTTGTCTTGTAGCTCAAATATATCTTTACCCATTCTTCAAAGTTATCCAAAAATGTAACAGTGGATTTTAGTCGGGAAGCGCCGCGACGACGATTCCTAGGCAGGCGCCAATCGCGACTCGAACGAGCCGAATTTTCCCCGTACGAGTACCGATATACGATGAGTCTGAGTAGTGCAGGAACGACATAAGGCACGCCTCCCTACGGGCGTCCAAAGTACCGAAAGTCGTCCACGAGTTAGAATCCCCTGCATGCGATGAGTAAGGAGGAGTCCAGCCAAGTCAAGCCGACGATTTTCGGATTCTGTCGGCGCAAGAACCTGCAATTGCTCGTGGAATATTTTGAACGTAAAAGCGAAGAGTTGGAGGATAAAAAACACTTTTTCGAGAAAATCGAAACCCAGGTCCCTGACACACTAAATAAACTCAGCACGTTTAACGACCGTTTTCAGGAAGTCAAAACCATCGACATCCGGGTCCGGGACTTTCAAAAAGTTTCCAAGGAACTGGAGTCCAATTACAACGTTTTGAAACGGGAATTGGATGAGGCCTTGAGTATTGGGTCAACGAACTTCCAGCATGCCTCAACTGCATCGGCTCTTGCATAGTGAGTAGCATCTCCAAGAATGCAATCCAATATTAGACGCTCATATGCCTCTGGAATATATGCATCGGCCAGATCTGAATAATGGAAATCCATTCCGACTTCTTTGATATCGAATCCTGCACCCGGTTTTTTCATTCCCAGCTTAAGAAGGATTCCTTCATCCGGCTGAATTCTTGGTCCGGAAACAGGAAGGCTCGTTCACTCTCCCGGAACTGGCCACAGACCGCGCGATCACCTTCGAGCAGGGAGCCAAGGCGTTCACGGGCTTCAACCGGACGAACCACGTGCAGTGCACCCTGGGACGCGCCGGCTACGTCAGCGTCGGTAAACAGCAGGACCGACGCAGCGTCAAGGCCAAAATCTCCGCGGATGCTGTCATCAATGGCCGAGGCCATATCGTTCAGGGTGCGGGCAGCGGGACGCGGTGCGTGCGATGCTGCTGCAGACTGCGTTGCGTAATAAGTTCGACCGGATCGGGGGCTGGGCGTTGAAGGTCGCGGGTGAGCCGGACGTGGACCCGGCGCTTGGGGTCATGGCGTTGCGTACGGCCTTGCGGTTTGAAGTGCCCGGCGCGGCCGAGATCTGGCAGGAGAAATACCAGCAGAGCCAGGACTCGCCCGCGACGCGCGTCCGGCTGGTGCTTACGGGGATCACCCAAAGACTCCTTCAAGAAAAAGATTTCCAAACAAGCGTTATTCAATGTATCATTGACATGGAGAAACTTCAGAAAAATGAAAACAAGATCAGAGTTTATTGCAGTGTTTTATATGGAAAGAGTTCAGGTGAATAAAGAATGTATGGAAGTTTCACACGATTAAGAAGTTCTAATACATTTTGGATGCTTTAGACAATGTGAAAATGACATGTGTCTAAAGGTCGCTTGATTAGGCCTTTTGGTGCAACCACCGACTGAAATTTAAGGGCATATACCAATTTGTGGGCTTTATAAATCGCCCTCTGGTCTCTAACGGGTCTCTAACTGGGCAAAGTTCCATCAATAAAGTCCCAACAGTTGGCTAAAGGGGCTCCTTTTAAAATTAATTGCATCTGCAAACTTTTCCAAATTAACTAGAGAAAGCCCTGGCTGCTGCAGTGATCACAATTTCGGCTCATGGAGCTGACATACTTATAGATCATAGTGTAATTGTGAAGCTTGCAAGACTGACTAAAACGGTTGGTAAATATTTTCAAAGGTTATTATAATTCTAATAGGTTTAATTTAACATTTTAATTTGGATTTACCAACAGATATACATAGCTTACGATTTACTCAGCTGTTTTATTCAATTAAGAGTCTTTAATTGCCCCTGGAAGAAAAAAAAACTCAAAGTATTTTCTATATTAAGCTGAAATCTAGGGAGCTCCTGAACTTTGTCTACCACGCTCTTATTGGCCAAATCAAGGTTGGTTTTCGCAGCTTCAAAGCTTGGATCTAACATTAAGGACTTCTCAAAACTCCAAATGCTCAACGCATAGCGTTCGGTTTTGTAATAGGCATTTCCTAAGTTGAAATACAGGTCTGCCGATTCAAAACCATGGTCAAGAAGGGATTTATAGGCGAACAGGGCTTTCTTAAATTCCTTTTCCTGGTCCTACATAAAAAACAATACTAAGGATATGGCAAATTCTATATTCAATTATTGGTAGAATGGGTGACCAATTAAATGTTTAGTAACAAAATGAACAAAGTCCAAAGAAGCAATTTTCAATACACCTTTTTGTTACCATACACAGCCAAATAGCGCTGCCTAAGCAAAGAGTGAAGTGGGCTATATGTATTATTTATTTCTTTTTCTTCACCAAGGCACTTCGTATAAAAGCAGTTGTGAAGAGATTCGCCCGCTTTGGTCGCGTGGCGGTGTGTGGAACTCGCACTACATGTTCCCGCAGGTTCGGGCGCAGATCATTCCCGGTATTGAGGCGCACTTGGCGTTCCTGATGGCATGGGCACGCGACCTAACGGCGAACGTGTACAACAACGAGCGTCCGAACTTCGAAACCAACACCAACTGCGGACCCTTCGAACGCGAGTGCAAGATCGGCTGGGAGGTCGACGTGGCTTTGTTCTTGCCAAGCATTACAAATATAAGAAGCGAGTGGAAGTCATACAGCTGCTGATCAGCGGCATCTCCCAGGGTTGTGTTTATGGATTGATCGCGCTGGGGTTTGTGCTGATCTACAAAGCCACCGAAATGGTCAATTTTGCCCAGGGCGACATCATGATGCTGGGCGCATATGTGGCCATCACCTTCATTCATATCTGGGAGTGGCCCTTCATCTGGGGGTTCATGGCCACCATCCGGATCGTCCGGGCGCCGGCGGTCGACCATGTCATGGGCGAGCAACGCCTCGTCGAAGCGGCCGGCGGCGGCAAGGAACTGTGCGAGCCGGTCATAGTCGCTGGCGGTGGGGCAGTCGCGGATCACGGTCTGCAAGGCGGACACGGCACTAGCGATCTGGCCCTTCTCGTACAGGGCGGACGCGATCAGCCGCAGCGTGTCGGGTTCGTTGGGGGTGAGATCCAGCTGGGTGCTGTTTAACAAGGGTCATAACATGAGGTCATCAATACTTACCTTACCTTTATTATAAATAAAAAAGGCTCGGTGATATGAATTTCATAAAGACAATAGACAAGCAGAGGCAAATGTTAAACACCCGACCGAAAAAAAAGGATTAAACAAAGATGTCCTACATTTTATGCAAGCTCGAAACAATAAAATATTATAAACAAAGACATTAAAGTTAATATGGATATGAATGAAGAACCGGATGGAGATCTTGCAACGGAGAGAAATAGAGCCGACAGGTATAAAGGGGAACTCAGGGATTGGGAACAGCAGTATCAGTGGCAATTCGAAACCCCTGCCATATCGAACCAAGAGCTCCATGCCCGCGAGCCCAAAATGCGGGAATCTGCAGCATCATCGTCTAGCGGAGGGCAACCTCCGCCGATCCGCGGTGCACAAGCACCGCCGAGGGACCAAAATAGACTCGATGATGATGATTTTATTCCTCGCTTCCCACAGTTGTTGGTCCGAGTGTGCGACGTAATGGTCCGCTTTATACATAACGTACTTAGCTGTTTCATTGTCTGGCCTATTAATGTCGAGCTTCGCATCGATAACTCGTTTGTAAAGATCGTCATCTTCTGCTCCCCATCCCCAGTACTTATTTGAGTAGCCATTCACTTTGATGTAGTCCTCTTTTTTAAACGCCTGAATTCCACCGAAGATTTCTTTGTACGATTATTGAACTTTTTTCTGGCATGAGCATTAGAATTAGTAATTTCATTTATTTGGCTGAGGATGATTGAAGTTTGAATTGAAACATTCTGTGTACGTCATCTTTTAATTTTCTTATATAAATTTAGCTCTGTTTATTCACCATGGATGGTCTATAATGAGAATGCTCTATTAAACTAATTGAAAATGTTTATTGTCACCTTACTTATAATCAAATTTCAAAATTGCGATTTCCTTTTAAATATATATAAAATATAACTATAAATATATACAAATACCAAGTAAATTTACAGAAATCAAAAAGAAATTATTGTTGCACGCCAGTTTAATGTTAGGAGAAATACTTACCTATCTATAGACGACTTTTCTTAAGATCAACAGCCTTTCTAAACCATTCCCTTAAACTTGAGTACTACTCCAAAGGTGATAGTTAAAAATAACTAGAAGCCTTTGATGTACACTTCGAGATCATACGAAGACCGGCTTGTGATAGGGGCTGTCCGGATCGATCCAGAATTCGAGCATCCCGCGCGGACAGGAAAACGCGCCGGGGATCCGGCCCTCGCGCGCCAGTTCGCGCGGGTCGCGCAGATCGACGAAGACATGATCGGCGCTGTCGAGCAGGGTCCGGGCCGTCGCCACATCGATGGCGGCGACGCTCGCCTCGGCCTCGGCCAGCATGGCCTTGACGCCGCGCGTGATGGTCTGGCGTCGTATTGTATTTCTGTGACAATTTCCAGGGCCCGGTGCAGCGTGTCTGTCGCTGTGTCAAATTCACTGTTCGCGGCTTCAATGGTGGCGAGATTAATCAGGTCCAAAGCGATGGAGCGCTGCCAGCCAAGCGTCTCGCCGATTGCAATGGACTGCTTCAAGTAGCGCGATGCATCGGCTGCCCTTCCGTTTCTGAGTGCATTGGCACCCAGGTTGCCCAACGCATTTGCCTGGGTATTATGTTAATTCGTTCAATTTTTGAGCTAGAAAAAATATTCATGTGCATAGCATCTAGTTACGTAACATTAATTTTAAAACCTTGCTTCTCCAATTGCGAAGACTGATCTGCAGTGAAATATATAGTTTTAGGATCTCTCATTCCCTCTGACTCCAAGGAATCAGAAGAATTTTCAGATAAATTAATATTTATAATACTAGAGCGTTTATTTTACTCGGTCTAAGATAAAACTGCAAAACCAGAAGATCTGTGACATGAGCAGAAGAGGTACTCATTGTACAGGAACACTGTACTAGTGTTTGGCTGCTATGCTAACTAATCGGAACACAACTAAATACGATAGAGGGACGTAAGGCTACAGAATCTTCGACTCTAGCTACAGTATAGTAGGGTAGCAAAGAAGCACTGTCTTATAAATGATAATGACGGTGATATATTGTTATGATAGTTTGATTGTGCAGAACTGATTCGCTGGAAATTTGGGCTGTAGATCTGGAGCTTGAAACGCGTTGTCAGTGAGCTCACTGGGGAGTCTAATATGACCAGTCTATGACGTTAACGAGACTTTCTATCATAGTCGTGACCTTGACGAATGTTTCCACTGCAAGAAGTTCCGTTTTCAATGTGTAACTTTGGACAGCTTGTGCTTCTTTGTTCTCTATTTCTGTGAAACAATGCATGTTTCGATTTTGTAAAGAACGCATTCTCTGCAGAAAAAAAAGGGAATTCGAAAGGCGTTCCACATTATGCAATAATTCAAGACAGTATCGCACTATAAAACGACATACCTGAAATAATCTTGGCAACTTGAAACCAAATCAGATTCCGTACAGTTTCTGTCAAAAGAGTTTTGGTACAGCTTAAATCAACAGACATTATATTTCTGAAAATTTAATAGCATTGAATTTAACATTTAAATAATTTAAATCTAGGACTGAAGAGGACATATCATATTTTAACCATATGGGAACTCAGGTTCATTTCACTACCACCAGCACCTTCAATTTCGAACAGAGTAAAACCACACATATCGAATGGTGAAAAATGTTTTCTACGAACAAAATTGTATTCATAATGCAACAGTGTCTAATGTAGCTGTTCAGTAACATTTGGGCTTGTTTCATTTTAGGGGAGCAATCAATATATCTGGGAGGATATATGGAGTGATTAGGGGCTTAAGAAGACTCATCATTTATTGAATAAAAAACGAACTCTCTCCTGGAACTAGGCAGAGCTATTGCCAGAAAACTTGTCATTTTGTGAATTCTAAAAGTTTCAAAATCAAGCCGTGAAGCTACAACCACATTTTTTTTTTCGGTTTTGAATTTCACTTACAGACTGAGAAAAGATGGAAATTTCACCCAATTCTTGGATTGCAAAAAACTCTTTAAAACATGGCATAAAGCCTACCTGAACCTCTTCACGCGCATCCGGGCTCAATATGAAATCCTCTCCAAACATGCTTCTGAAATTTATTTTAAGTGCCGAGTTGTTCATATTGACACCCATTTTGTTTGGCCGACAATGTTCTCAATACTGAGAACATTGTCGGCCAAAATTTTGTCCAATATCCTAAAGCAGGAGGGGTGCCAATACAACCAAGCAATGGTCGTACATTATTATTGCAGTGTGGTTGATTTCAATCCTTCGTTAAAAGAAGCATAGTGATAAAGCACGAATTGTATCTGGTAGTGCTGTTCACATTCAGGTAATGATGGGAAGATAGTAATCTGAAGCAGAAAAAATCCATAATTCATCAAGGATCGGTAATTGTTGCCCATAGCAGATGATTCTCGGGAAGTTATTGTAATTTTCTTTTAATCTACCAAACTTTTTTGTGAAATCTAAAGATCTCTAAGTTCGTTGCAGAGTCGATTGTCCGATGAATTTCGTGCCAAAAAACCCGAATTTCGAAAACCGGGCGAACGACAGTTTCGACCGTCAGGCGGTGATGAAGACGTTGGGCATGACGCTCGAGCATGTCGAGGCGGGTCGGGTCGAGATGGCGATGCCATACCGCGCTGACCTGACACAGCAGCACGGCTTCCTGCATGCCGGCATTGTTTCGACTGCGCTCGATTCAGCCTGCGGCTATGCGGCCTTTTCGCTGATGCCCGCCGGTTTGTTAAAGAAAAATAAAATATAATTTTACAAAGGCGCTAATTCTAATTTAAGGTAATTAGAATGTTTAAGGGATTGATTGATGGTAAAGAAAAAATGTGATGTGAAAAGCAAAGATAAATGCGGTTAGAAAATTAGTGAAAGTGAGGATCGCAACAGCTAAAGAAAAAGGCATGGAACAAGCGACAGCGAGAATCACATTCAGTTGTAAACGAAATTTTTAACAGTGATCTGTTCGCTTGGAAGTGTCGGAGTGCAGGCTGAGCATGGTGAAATTGGCGAACCGGCGGCGGCTGATCTTACACGGATGCCTTTACCTTAACCCAAGCATGGTTTGTGCAAAGTGGGGATGCGAGCCGTGCCTAGCGGTTCAGGATCGTGGCGTCGCTGACGAATCGTTCCGCAGTTTCTCGGGAAATCTTGCCGCCGCGCGCCAATTGCCGCAGCGATTCATCCAGCGAGATCATGCCGGGCTGCGGGAGCAGGGCGTCTCGGCTGAAGATGCCTCAGAGAATGGCGCCTTCCAGGTACTGGGTGCCCTGATCGCCTCTACTGCCACAACCGTAGCGATATTCTTACCTATAGTGTTTCTTGAAGGCGAAGCCGGTCAGCTTTTTGCCGATTTGGCGCTGACTATAACAGCCGCTATTTGTCTTTCTTTTATAGTAGCGATGACAGTCATACCCGCTTTTACAAAAGAATATATTGACACGCGGCGGCCGAGGAAGTCGACGCGCCCGAGCCCGCGGCCGAGGGCGTAGTAGACGCGCGACGGGAAGTCGACGCGGACGCCCGCGGAGAGCGTGTCGAAGCCGAGCTCCCCGAGCACACGGAGCGTCACGGCGTCGTACTTGTGACACGGCGGCGTGAAGACGTTCGCGCTGAACGCGTCGCCGAGCGCGTCGGCCAGGCGATCGCGGCCCTCGCGGATGTCGGCGAGCTGTCTAATCGGTAATCATGACCGCCATGGCCGCAACCTAGCTTTTATTCGATCTCATAAAGGCATCTATCTTTCCCCTTTCTATGATAATCCCTCTGCACTTGCTTTAGAAGATCCATCATTTTTAGGGGCAGATCTTCAACCAAGAGGATCGATCTTTACAAGTGATACTGATGATCCAACAATGAAACACTATGTCAAAGAATGGAATCGTTTGGGTTATGATCATGTTATCCAGCCGTTGGAATTTTTTCTTATTAATTAATGATTTGTTGTTGCTTTTTTTAGCACATTTTAGTACGCCTGTCACTACTTTATTTAAATTAAACCCATTTTTTTTTCTCTCTTAAACTCTCTCTTGTAATACTTCTGTTACTACAACTACTGCTAAACTGAAGCTATGGGTATTAAGGTGAAGGTTTCGAGGAATGTTAAGGCAGATGTTCAAATAAATCAAAAACAAATTATGCGCATGTGAGGCACATTTGCACGCATCACAGAGCCTATTACAACCAAATGTCTTGAACACAACTGCTCTAGAAACGTACTGCACTGCTGATTGGTTGTGCAGATATTGTCTTGTGTAAAAGCCAATGATTCACGTATTCTATTGCCACAGAATAAAATAGGGGACAGAATGCCTTTAAGCTGCAGGAAAAAGTGCACACCTTACGAATATCTCTGAAAATATGCACCGCTGATGCTATGAAGTGAAGTGCTCCAAAATCTTGCAGGTGTTATTCGTGCGCGTTTTAAATTACGTCGTAAAGTGGTGGCGCTGTCTTCAGAGGCAAAAGCGTCCGCAGCAATTATTGCCTCCCTTCCTGTACTTGTTACACTCGCGCTTTATTTTTTGAATGGGGAGTATTTAGAAGTTCTTTATACAACATCAACTGGAAAAACACTGGCCTATGGCGCTGTTATCTGGATGGGCATTGGTGTTCTTAGTTGTGTTGTATCTCTTTGCCATGAAAAAAAGTATAGAAACTGAAAATTTCTACACAATTTCCACAAGGCTAAAAACTAAATACTGATCTACGGTGTATAACCTTTTAACCTGTCTCAAAAAGGAAAGTTTGGAAAACGGGATGGGTAGTTTGTTTCAATTAATGGTGATCTTCATATAATCGGCAGTGCGTCTGAGCATTCTGAGATCGCTTTCCGAAAAGCCCGATTGCGTATCTCCTGGCCCGCCTTTATCACCAACTCTTTCGACCACGTCTCCCCATCGTGTCTTAACAAATGCAAGTAGTAGTTGATCAACAGAATCCCATTCCGAGATGCAATTCCACACAGCGAGATAAACCCAACCATCGCGGCGATGGTAAGTGTCTGCCCGGTAAGGTACAAAGCGGCAACCGAGCCAATGAAGGCCATCGGCATTGAAACCATGACTTGCAACGATAAGTTGACAGAGCCTCGAAGAATCATCATTTTTAGGTGAGGTGTCAAGATGTGCGGTCCGAACTCTGCGGCAAGCAAAAATTACTTAAAAGAGGCCATACTTTGGAAAATCGAATTGACTACCGGAGGTTATGCGACGCAAATGCTGAAATAGCTTGCTTAGACGGAGGAAATTCCAATGACCGATCAGTCAAGGCACGATACGCTTTTTTGATTGTCCCCACTGGAGAAATTACCATCAAAAATGGGGTGGTACTGGGCAGAGCAGAAAGGGAGTGTGGATGCAGTGTCTGGTGGCAGTGCAGGGGGGAGGTGTAAGAGGAGGGAGAGACGGACCGATGGTAGGCGTCTTCCACAACGCCGAGCGACTGCGCATCACGCGACAAGCTCGCAAACTCTAAGCGCAGATCGTCCCATGTGGAGCGAAGATGGTGCTCGATGCACACCCCTGCGAGAGACTAGATATGGTGGTGGTGGGGGGGGGAGCACCCGCCGTGGTCTAGTGGTAAATTCCCGGCCTTCTGATCAAGAGGGTTTAGAAGGTCAGGGTTCAATCCCAGGAAGGTCCATCGATGATGACAGAAAGGGCATCCGGGCTCCATGTTCCAGACAAGTCCCATAAAAGTGGGCTCGTCTCACCTCATGCAAAAATGAAAGATAAAAGACGTTAAAAGGATAAAAAACACAAGAACCCCACAAAACAAAAATGATAGCCCTTATCTTAGGAATCATTTTCTATTCTAGAAAAAAGAGACGAAGGTGATAGTGTTAACACAAAGTACCATAAAAAATACTTGCATTTGAATTGCCATAAAAACTATATCGTTGGTGTATACTGTAAACAATACCCTAAATTCTAAATAGCAGGTGTAAACTAGATTGATGAGCTATAAAACAAAAAATTATAATAATATGATTCAGTGTGATGAACGGCGATTGGAGAGAAGAAACTAAGACTTTCAATTCAAATACATGAAGGATCTGCCCAGGTTCAAAGTGGACAGGTTTTTCGGACAGAGTTGGACAGATTCCGACTCGGTCCAACAGGTTTTTTTTCGCAAATTTTGTCCGAAAAAATTTTCTCGATTCCCAAAAGACAAAAATTGAAAAAAAAAACAATTTCCGAATAGATTCCTTTCCAAGTTATGACCCCCTACAATATATGCAAACGTAGAGCCTCGAAACTAAGAACCCCGGGGGGCAAAGAAGAGAACAAAATGGCCTTCGAAACTTAAAAGGCTATTTACTTTTGGTAGTAAATAGACTTATTATGAAAACGCAGTGGATGAAACTAATCCTGGAAACTCCGCAGAGGGTGGTATTAATCTACCTGTCCGAAAGTATTCTCCCTAAAGAAATTACAGCTCTAAAGGGCTTACTTGACCTTTTGCTGTTTACTGTTTACTTGACCTTTTGCTGTTGTGGATGAGTGGCGTAACATTGTGAATTACATCAACGGTACACCACTCATCAAACTCTCCAGTGGATAAACAACACACACGATTTGCGTATACAAACGAAAAAAATGAAAAGACATTGTATGATTAGGCGAGATTAAGAAAAAGTGATGCGTAATTATGTGGGCACAAGATAAATGAAATAGTACGATAACTTACATTCCCTGTAAAGCAAAACAAAATCATGCAGTTGTTAACGTGTCAGTCTATGCTCCGTCGCGATGATCAGTAGGTCATCGTAGTCGTTCCCCAGCCGGTTGAGGGTCTGGTAGAGACGCCTGCGAGCGGATAGCGGCGAGACCTGTCCGACTCCATCGACGAGGAGCATCACACCCGAATTCGCCGCGAAAGCCATCAGTATGTCGAGGAGGGTCTGAGCCTCGGGCTCGCTGGCATCGGGCTGGATCACACGAATCGAGGCGCGGATCAGGTCGGCGAGCGAGTTCGTTTGTGTGCCGACCAAAACGACCGTGCATGAACGCCCATACATCTGATCAGCAATCCATTTCTTTATGGCCTTATCTCCGCCTTTAGTCACGGTTTCCCAGTCGTTGTCCGTTGCGGGCTTGTTGCCTTCGATCGCGCCGATATTTCGTACCGTTGCAGCACGCCAGTTGTCCGGCACGTAGTGGAAGCTATAAAAGGCTCTGTGCGCCATGTTTGGTTACCCCCTTGCCCAGAGGTATAGTTTACGCATAGCATTGAAATCGCACAGTAGACATTGTGATACTGTTTGAATCTTGAAAATTCGTATGTTCATTTTGTCCTTGTTTTCTTGGACTTTGTGATCGTTTTCTTCTGGAGGTTGCTTACAAGTCCTTCATGAGACGCCTATGATGTTAATTATTGCATGGATCAAATACTTCTGGAGCTGATGAATATCTCATTTCTGCAGAAAATGGATGATGCAATTGCTACGCACTAAATTCATACAATAACCAGTGGTGTAATTTTTTTGAAATCGTAGGAGGGGGGGGTGAAGTTGGAGCTAATTATCCAAAATCAAGTCAAAATGACAGTGAAAACTGAAAAATTAGCCATATAGTAATACAAAAGGTAAAGGTAAACTAAAGAAAACTGACACGTTTCAGGGGATACTTGAATTATTCAGGCTTATCTGAGTTTTGACGAGATTGTTGTAGAAACTAAATTTCCAATTCGATCAAATGTCAGGAGCTTAATTAAATTTTAGAAATTTTAGAAAAGAGGTGTATTTAAGGGGGAGGGGGGCAATACAACCAACCTTTGCCATCACTGAAAATGTACCCATCATAAGAATTCCTGAACTGCAGCACATTTTCAAAGCTTTTGAAATTTATATAAGCTCTTGAGAAGACATGAGGTGCCAGACTGTAAAAGAGAAAACTGCATCAAAATCTAGTTTATTAGTATTATTTCGTGATTCAATATTTTTTTGTCACAATTAAATATTTTAATTGTCACAACCTCTCGATTTCCTATAGGACGTTAGAGTCATTAACATGAATTGTACGTAATTTGCACAGTTTAAGCTTGTGCTGTAACTGATTTTTGCTTGTGATCACCAATGTTCCATTTATACAGACGCTTATTTTTATAAACAAATTGTGTAGTACACAATTTTCATAGGATAGCCCCTCGGCTGCTTTGAAAAATTGAACACTTTCTAATTTTACCGTTTATATCATCTGGGTTGGGCTTTTCTGGATCATATTACTTATTTTTTTGCACACCATAAAAATCTGAAATTTTCATCATATCAATTATTTTAACTAAAAATTGTAACTTAAATTTCCTCATGAAATACTTTACGCTAATTATTCAGATAGGCTGTTTAATATTTGAGACACATAAAGCAAAACTGAGACACCTCGCCATATATGTTTCTCTTCTTTTGGGTAAAGTCTCAAACATTTCACTTTTATTGCTTTCTTTAATTGGCAATTCATCTATTATCATATAACAAAGGACTATACCATCATTATCTAAGCAGTCCAGAGGATTCAATTATTAATACCTTTAGATTATTTATAACTTCCACATTTCATTGTTCAATTGTTCTAGAGAGTGGACATTTAACCATCATTCAATTAAATTGGGATTATGTCTTGATTTTGGGGATGCTGAAATTGCTCATGCAAAACCAATAAAAAAGAAAACAAGAAAAACAAATAAAGTAATTGATAGTAGTGTTGTTGGAAACGAAAGTAATTCACCAATCCCAGTTCCAATTCCAAAACAAAAAGGTAAATTTGGAAGTTTACCAACACTTAAGAGTAATAAAGTTGCTGCAGAATCTGCACCTACAGCAGAAAATCCGGTTGTTGAAGCTTTACCTCCACAATTACGTAGAAGTCTGATTTTAATTCCTGGGATAATTGATGCCTCCTTTATCTTATAAGAAAACCATTAAGGATGGAGGTGTGTTCTTCGTTCACCATAAAGAAATCTATCTTATTCCAGCCTACAGAAAAAAAGACTAGTTGTACTTACAAAACGGTAGAAATATTAAGTGTCTCTGGACTGTTGCAGAAAATCTAATGGCGAGAGGTACAACTATGTATATCAAAAACAAAATCACGCCAACGAATATCAATGATAGAGAGATAAAAAGGACCATTATATTCATCATCTTCATGATAACAAATAATCTGTGAATTAGAAAGTGATTCAATTTGAAGAACTCTCTTTGAAGGAAGATTAGAAGTTGTTGTTGTTGTTGGTGTTGTTGTTGTTGTTGTTGTTGTTGTTGTTGATAGATCATAAAATGAGACAGAAGAAGAAAAGAAACCACTCTCAATTTTTGTATTTGAATTAGGTAAATCTTCCATTGCACAAGAAGATGAAGCCAAGAAGAATGAAGAGTATTTGTTGGGTAAGGAATTTCAACCATCAGAACAACACGTACAAGGTGATTTAGATGCGGGGGCTATTGCTGATGAGGGCGTTAACAAAGTCCTTGGCGGAGCAGCAGCTGCTGCCGCTTCATCCAGTACAACAGCCGACGTTGTTGCTATGTCCGACTCTGCACCCGTCCCATCTGTTGCTGCCGTTGCCGCTGCTGTTTTTTGCATCCGTTTTTCGGTTACAAAAATCTGTATCATACTGCTCAATATATAACCCAGTATGAAAGCCCAAAGTGCCATCCAAAAAAATCCAGAAGTGGTATATGCAGCTTCACCCCACCGATATAAAAAACCGTCCATTTAAATTCTCCATTTTCTTATTTTGTCTTTTTAATGAGTAGGTTTTTAGCTTTGTATAATTTTTGTAAATTTTAATTTCTTCATACATCTTTTGATCGCGCTCCTGGACCTGGTCGCGGTCGGCACGGTGTGCGACGTGGTGCCGCTCACCGGCATCAACCGCGCGCTGGTCAGCCAGGGCCTGAAGGTGCTCGCCGGGCGCGGCAATCCCGGTTTCGCCGCCCTCGCCGATGTCGCGCGCCTGGACGAGGCGCCGGGCGCCTATCACGCCGGTTTCGTCATCGGCCCCCGCATCAACGCCGGCGGGCGGGTCGGCACCGCGGGTCTTGCGGACACAATACGTACGACTTAAGCTGGAACCGGACTGCAGATAACACAGATAAAGTCACCAAAAGTATTACAGATAATAACAGGAGATACAAATGGAGACGACCTAATAGCGAGCGAGCCCATAATGCAAAGCATATTGATTTAACAACGTTGTTGCAGTATTTTTCAAATGATCACTTGAACGAGTTGAAGGACATTGATACAGCCACGAACCCGCCGAAAAATTTCGCAGAGTGGGTGTGAAGATGGCCATGCCATTATTGACAGTGACGTTGGATGTGTGCAATGTACTCAAGACGAAGTCGATCAAGCAGAGGCCAGACTTGCCGGTGCTAGCGTTGTAATAGCTGTAATTTTGCTAGTTCCTGTGTTTTACCTGATCGGGCTCGTGTGCACACACGAGCGGGTGCAACAGGAGAGGAAGCAACAGTGGAGATTGGAGGGGAGAATGCGCATTTTGTTGGGATTCCTGTTTTTTGGCAGCTTGCCTCAAAGGCCTTTTTGTAACTGGTTCATTACCATTATAAATTCGTTTAATAAAATATTTTGTTATATCATTTTCAATTAAATTTGAGCATAAAGAATATAGTGAATACTCCCCCAAGTCCATATTTAAAGAATCATTATTGTTTATTTTGAGACTAATTTCGATTGATTCCTGAACCACCTGTTTTATCCCCAAGTCATTGCTAATGAGAGAAGATTTTGGTGACCGTGATGCATTCGATGAATGGAAAGATTCCAGTCACGGCAATGATTTCTCGTCGGACGACGTTGACATGAAGAACGAAAAGCCCAAGGAAAACGAATCCGCCCCGGAAGCACTCGACCCTTTCTCTCTTGATGCTGTAGCTGCTTTGAACTCTCAGACTCAAATGAAATCCTCGTCGGATGCTGCAGCGTTCGACCCGTTCTGGGAGGAAGACGCGGACCTCGACGGTGGTCGTGGACCGATCCCTTTGCCGACGCGCATTGAGAAATACACGGTCAATCGCTCGCCCCACGTTGATAAAAAATCACGTGAACAGTTTGAGACTCGCACCCACAAACGGCTGATCGATATTGTCGATCCTACACCGCAAACTGTGGATGCATTGATGAAGCTTGACCTCGCCGCCGGTGTGGACGTGGAAATCAAGCTTTAATTTGAAGATTTAAAATTTAAGGACGGGACCAATGGTTGCCACCGCTGCCGCAAGAGGTGTCCTATGAATGCACGGTGGATGTTGTCTATGACAGTTTTGCCGACCTGACCTGCGAACAGGCATGATGTGACAGGTGTCAGGTTGCGGCATCCAGGTGCCAGGGCAGCCTTTCTTCGGGATAGTAGTTCTCTCTTGGGTCCAACTGCTCGGGATGTTCCATCAGGGCCGCGTGAAAATGGACTTCATCGGGGTATTTTTCGGAACTGTAAGCAACATCCAGACCGGATAGGTACTGTCTGTAAGCGAGTCCTAGGCTTACCAGGTGACCTAGTAACGAAACCGACCAGGAGAAGCCGAAGAGATCAACAACGGTTGCTCAAGAGCCGAACTGGTGAAGTCATTCCAGACGGGTACATTTGGGTAGAGGGAGACAATCCCTACAATTCATCGGACTCTAGGAGCTACGGGGCCGTCCCAGCATCGTTGATTGTTGGGCGAGTTCTGTTGAAAAGCCAGAATGCACATAGAATATTCTGCTGAAGACAAATCATTTAGAGAGTAACCCGAACGAAAGGAAGAATCTCACCATCACAATGGATAACAACAACAGCAGATCAACTCATGCTTTCACGGAGCATGAACTAAGCAAGGAAGAAATAGCCCAATTGAAACAAGATATTTTGAAGAAAATCTTGCAGCAGAAAACACTGGAACTTCTTCCATATTATGGACTTCTGTTTTTCCATCAATTAAAAGGGTGCCTGCAATCCCGGAGTATGCGACACATTTGACCTTGATCTCCATTCCCCTCAAAATATGCACCAAGGTGTTGTAAAGGAAAGTCTTACCAGTGCCTCCAGAACCATCCACAAAGAAGCATCTGTTATCGGCTTGAGCGTTCAATGCATTGAGAACAGTGTCCGCGATATGACGTTGGTCTTGGTTGAGTTGGTGCAGCATCGTTTGTCCGAGTCGCTGCTTTCCATCGCATTCATTGTCCTCACAGCTCCGCAAACATCACCCTTTGTTCTATTTTTATGGCGACTCTTCTCTCGCAGCCTTTCATCAGCTGCTAGTTTTCTCGGGCTTTTCTCGGGGTTTCTTGGGGTTTCATTGTGATTTGGAAGGAATGTAAAGAAACTGAACTGTGTATTTCATATCGCTCTTGATTTGAGTTGCTAGGCTTGACGGTTTCATTGATAGACTTTTTTCAGTTAATTCTATCAGATTTTATTTGAAAATACAAAAAAGCAGAAACAAAATACAAAGACAGACCTACACATTTAATTCAAATAACAGTATTTGCCTGAATAGCGATCATATGTCATAGATTTATAATGACCAAAAGTTAACTATCCATCTTTTATACACTTACTATATAATGTTTCAAAAGCATCAGTTTAACTGGTATTTGGTTACCTGTGGCTCCACCTATTCTAATTATTTGGACTTATGTTTTTACGGCAGCATTTAATTTAATGATGATATTTGGTAAATAAATTTGTTACTTATTAAAATTTGATAGCAGTTGAGGAAGTTCCCATTGAAGAATTATGCCAAAACTGGTTAATTTTTTTGCGCTATCTATCCGAGAGACAAATAACCCAGTGGTGTGTTATAGTGATTTAGCTGGGTAATCATCTTTGATTCCTTGATTCAGCTGATTCAGTATAGTGATTGTTTTTGTGAGCATGCTGACCGGCAGCTTGGCCACGCCGCCCAGCACCGCGTCTCAGACCCTATGCCTGCGCGTACTGCACGCGCAGAGCAACTCCATGGCAGAGTCCGAGCTGCGCGAGCTCGCGTCCCTCATCGTGAAGCGCACGCTCGGCAACCCGTTCTTTGTCATACAATTTGCGCACTCCCTATTCGAGGAGGGCTCCTTGTTCTACGATTGGGAACTGCGGCAGTGGCGCTGCAACCGGCCATGGCGGGTCGGGTTGACGCTCGGTTCCCTGGTCCTTCTCGGCCTGATGACGACCGGCGCCGATCGCGGCGCGGAGCTCGTGTTCCGCTACGGAATCGGAGTGGCCGGCGAGGCTCCTCCCCACTCCGACGGTCACGACCATTCACACGGCGACCACGAGGTTGCGCCTCACGGTCACGACGTGCAGCCTGCGGACCACCCACATCCGACCGAGCGAGACGACGAGCCTGGTGAAGCGTTGTATGCGGTGACGCTGCTGGAACAGGGCGAACGGCTGGACAATGAAAGCCAGTTGGAGCGGGTGGCGGCGATGGGACATGTCGTTCGCGTGCCGCATCACGATGCATGGTTGCAGTACGACAGCGCGGCGGGACGGCAGGTGCGCCGGCGTGCGGATGAACATTGCGGCGGATCGGCGAAGCCTTGTTTCGTGAATTGACAAGTCGGGCGCTGACGGCGGGATGATGGTTTTTCAGTAAAATTGTTGACCAGCGAATGACTATTCATTCTAATCAATTTTTTTTCATTTTGCAGTCTTGTGACAATTCCTGTTTTTTATGATATTCTTGATTCCGAAATCCGAATTCGGCCATTCAGGCCTTGTGATAGCGATTTTTTGGAATAAATATCTTATCCTCAAAAAAAAGGAAAAAAACAAAGGCACTTGAAACCAGAAATGATAAAAATATTTCTCATTCAGTTGTTTCCCAGGCGTGTTCGTAACGACCCAGTGGTCCTAGAATTTTGCGAGAGGGCTCATTCCAACTGAAATTAAAAGTTCTAGGGGTTATTTTTAAGTGACCAAAAAAATGGAGGGCACCTTGGCCCCCTCCACCGCCCATTTTTTCCCAAAGTCACCGGATCAAAATTTTGAGATAGCCATTCTGTTCAGCGTAGTCGAAAACTCCATAACTATTTCTTGGGGACGACTTAATTCCCCCATAAAAAGGGCACTTAAACTGTTAATTTTCGATCGAATGAGCCCTCCCCCCATTTTCTAGAATTGCTGGTTCAGTACGATCACACCTAGGAGAAAAAAAAAACATCCCTGAATTTTCTTCTGGCAAAAAAATGCAAAATTCCACATTTTTGTATATAGGAGCTTGAAACCAGTAATGTAGAGTTCTCTGATATGCTGAATCAGATTGCATGATTTTTATTAAGATCAATTGATGCCTTGACGCCGAGTTGGGCTGCAGCTGCGGCGACCGACAGGCCGCCTGACCCCGCCCCGATAACGCAAAGATCGGGTTTGAGCGTCTCAGTCATGACAAATCTCCGAAAAATAGTGGCGGGCAGTATTGCGGCGCTGCGGCTCTAGGAAGCCGCATCGCCTTTCTTGAATTTCTTCAGAACAACCGGGATCAGAGCAACGACACCGAGCGCTGCAAACGCGATCAGGAGTTCGGTTGGGACCCGAGACGTGGAACACGTCGATCACGCGATCCCCCTTGGTCGCCACCTTCGCCAGCCGAATGTCGCACCCCAAGCGGGCGATCACCCCCGCGAGGTCATAGAGCAGGCCCAGCCGGTCGGGGGCGCTGACGTCGATCAGGCTGAGGCCCGGGGTGGTGTCGTTCGAGATCCGGATTCGGATCGCGGGGCGCGCGCCCTGGCTCTCGGGCGGCGGCTCGCGCCGCTCGCGCGGAGATGGAAGTGATGGCCTCGATGGTAGAGCCGCGCAGATGGATAGTAGTTATGCCATCGCTGGTTGTATACCGGGACCCTCATTTCCTGCGGGTAACGATAGTACATGCTGCCACTACTGCGGTAATACTGATCGGTACAGAAGTTTTGCGGATAGTAGACATAGGGGTAATGGTAAAACCGATCCCAATCCTGTTGAGCTCGGGCGTTACCCCATGATTGACCGAACGCCTGTTTGCCGAGCAGCTCGTAGCCGATGTTCCAGGTGCGGTCGTCCATGCGGGACTTGAAGACGACGTACTGGCCCGGCGCCAACCCCTCGATCTTGTAGTACCCGGCCTGGTTGGTCGTGCCGCTCTTGAACGAGCCAGCCGAGATGCTGAACGCCACCACCATGGCGTTGCGCAGCGGCAGTCGGCCGGCACCGGTGACGTGGCCTTCGACCGAGCCGCCCGAGCCGAGCTTGATCACGCTGCCAAAATTTTCCTCAAGTTTCTCGAATACGTGAAGCAATTCGCCCAGAAATTGCTCCAAAGTGCCCATAGCCAATTTCAGGCGTAATACGAGACTCGTGTCGATTACATCCTGACTGGTGGCGCCATAGTGGAAGTAAGTCGCCACATCAGGATCCAGTTGCTGGCGAATCTGACGAACGAGTTCCGGAACGACAACGCCGTCCACTGCGGTATGTTCACGCAATTTTGCTATGGCGGAAAGAGAGAAAGGTGGCCGAGTTTGAACCCGAAGTTAACATCATCGGGGAGATTGAAGGTGGTGCAGATTTTGGAAGTGGAGTTTGCCTTCGCTGGAAGCTGGATTTCGGAGAAATGTGGACTGTGCTTAACGGGTACGTAGAGGGCCAGACTCAGATAGACTTTCCGGTGGACGGGAGACACGCAGTTTGGTGCCACCCAATTGATATCCATCTCCTCTGCAAAGGGATGTCGCGCGCCACGAACTCCTGGTCGCCGAAACGATCGGAGACGAACTTGAGGTCGATCAGGGCGTCGTTGAAGTCCGCCTGCCGGTCGCCGCAGGCGTCACGGAGGAAGGCGTTGAGGTAGCGCACGTAGTGCGGGTCGTAGACGTCGCCCGCGTCCTTGAGCTCACCGCGGCCCTTGTAGGCGTCCTGCATCTTGGAGCGGATGTCGCAGACGTCGAGGTTGGCTTCGGCGGCGTCGTCTATTGCAGAGGAGAACGGGAAATTCAAAAAGGGCCTCGACACTAGTTCATTTTTCCCGCGTCACGTTCGTTCGAGGCAACGTCATTTTCATATTTTCATTCAAAAGCATGTTCGTGTTTTGTCATTTGTACAAACTTAAAAGATTATAAAATGGCAATTGAAGAAAGACTGGCGGCAAAAGAGTTGTTGACAATGCAGCATGTTTTAAAAAAAAGTAAGAGTCTTTGTCTAATGGTCAGCCTAATGAAAATCCACACGACTATTTTTGTTACAAAATGAAACACAGTATCAACGTGCAGGCTGTCTGTGACCATGAAGGGTGTTGCTTGGATGTTGACTGTTCATGGCCAGGCAGTGTGCATGACGCAAAGGTTTTTGGAAACTGTGCCATCAATAAACTGTTTCAGGAGAATAGACTGCCTAATGTTGAGAAAAAACTGAACAGCAATGACATTGATGTGCCACCCGTGTCACTGGGACGGTGTTAATTTTTTGGGTGGTTGCCCCAATTATGAAATGGATGTGATACATAAGCTTAATGATACACAGTCATATAGGTCTAGATATGTGTTCTAGAACTAATTCCAAGCACGGTGGACAACTTATTCGGGTTAGGTCGACAACCAATCGAGTATATATAGAATAATATCTCAGCCGTGTGACAGATATAACCAGTCATGATCAACGTGACAACGTCATTTTGTTTAGCAATTTGATCCCATAGATGGTCGAAGCGATAAACAGAAGGATGAAGTTTGTGAACAACTTTTGGAAAGACCAACTCCTATTAGAGTACTAATACATTCTCAACAATAAATTATTTGCATAACACAACTCTTTATGGTTTCGTTCTATTGCTCACTTTTATTAAAACAAATTTTTAAACAATTAATCGTGTTCAATTTTCAAATTTATTTTGTTACTAATATTCGGCAATTTTTGTCCTACACGTTACGTCCTACGTTTCTCAGTGATCAGGTGACCTGCGAGATCTCCCCTCTTACGTTTCACGCCGCTCTTGCCATCTGTCACGTGTCACATGTCACGTGTCACAGGCCACATGTCACATGTCACATGTCACATGTCACATGTCACAGGTCACGTGTCACATGTCACACGTCACACGTCACATGTCACACGTCACAGTTCTCACCTGACAAGTCACATGTCACAAGTCGATTTATTTTTCGAGATTTAAAATTAAATCTCGAAAAATAAATTTTCGAGATTTAATCTCGAAATTTTAGTTTTCGAGATTTAAAATTAAAAAGCCGTTGGAATTAGTTAGGATTAAGACAGATGATTCGTATCCCAAGTCAGGGATATTCTCATTATGCACAACCTTTTCCTTTTCAGAATTCAAATAACGTTTGATATTTTCCAGTTTATTTAAGTATTTTACTCAGGTATGTTGGCTTCCCAGACTTTGATTTGAAAATTAGTACCTTTCACGAAGAGATAGATCGGCTTGCGAAAATTCTTGATCGGACTAAATATACGTTCTACAAACCCATATGTTTCAGCGGGGTTGTCCTGAAGCGTGGCTTTGTCCCATTGATGAGTAAGGCCAGCAAGAGCCTGTTGGCGATCCCCTTCCTGAACAAAGGTGAACCCGCAGATTCCGCGATGCGTAGTTGCGACAAGACATTCTACTAATTAGAATTCATAGGGTCCTTTTTTAGGCATTGCGCGTCGTCTTGGCGATGAATTTGGCCGAGAAGAAAGCCATGACAAGCCAAGAAAATCATTGTCTAAAGCATGCTATTCGTTAGTTACTAGTAATTAGAATTCATAAGGTCCTTTTTTCAGGCATTGCGCGTCGTCTTGGTGATGAATATGGCCAAGAAAAAAAGCCATGATAGGCTAAGAAACTATCCTCTTTGCGGACCATGGCGATGAGGGCGATGAACGCGAGCACCATGGCGCCGACGTTGAGGGCCAGCTTGAGGCCGTCACCGGCGCCACGGGCGGCGGCGTCGATGATGTTGGCGTCGATCTTCTTCAGGTCGAGCTTGAGCTCACCGTAGGTCTCGGATTTCTCGGGCACCGGCTCGGGGACGAGCAGCTTGGCGCAGACGAGCGCGGCGGGCGCGCTCATCACCGAAGCGGAGATCAAGTGTCGATACTTGGCAAGTGCAAGATCAGCGTAGTTGGCGACCACGTCTTTGGCGGGTGGCTTGGCCTCGACGGCGGTGACGGCGAACAGCGAACATGTGAGAGCCGTTGCCAGAGCTATCACTGGATTCCGCATCATTGATCCTCCTTAAAGGAACTTTGAGAAGCAGCGACACCCATTGCATCGCTTTGACTCTACGAGCGCGATTGGAGAAGCCGCTGAAGGTTACTCAGCGTCGTCGTCGAGCCCTTTTACCGGCGAAGAAGGTCAAACTGATGTGTGCCGCACCTTTTCTGGGATTGTATTCCACGGCTTTCGCATGGGATTCGGCGCCAGCCTTGAAATGATCTTCGTAGGGTTTGCCCGTATGCCAAGCGTATTCCGCCATCAGCTCGTGGCTCTCCCCCAACACCACATAGAAATCGGCATCTTGAGGATTGATATCCAGCCCTTTTCTGAAAATCCTGAAGGCTCTTTCTGTGTGAAAACTGAAACAATTTAAGCTACATTTCCTCCGCAGCAGCCACACAAACGGGGCACAATTTTTTTAAGGACACCCTGTGGTCATCTTAATCCCCCTGGTCTTTTTTCACGATATCGTCGCGTCTTCGTTTGATAGTTTTAATTATTCTCTGCCATGGTAAAATGACCAGCTGTTTAGCGTCAGTAGGTGTTTCATATATTTACGAGTTACCCGAGGAGTTACTTACATTGGGTTACTTCTGAAAAATTGGAAAAAATTGGTTATTTTTAACTTACGAAGGAGTGATCGGATCTTAAATGAAATTTCATGTTTGGAAGGATATTGTGCCTCAGAGCTCTTACTTGAAATCCCGACCAGATCCGATGACATTGGGGGAGTGGGGGGGGGGGAACTTGGTGTGAAGAATAATTCCAAGTCCAAGCTAAGTGACTGACATAACCGGACTAGATCCGCTCTCTTTGATGGGGGCTGAAGGAAAAATTGCTGGCAGCGCATCGTGGTGGCATAAAAACCGTGGTGATACCGGAAGAAAACGAGCGCGATCTCAAAGAGATCCCAGAAAACGTCAAAGCGAATCTAGAAATCATTCCTGTGCAATGGATCGATGATGTCCTAGGCGTTGCGTTGGAGCGGATGCCCGAAGCTGGGTTGCCAAAATCACCACCCGTTGCCAGTGATAGTGAGGGCGATGACGTGGTTGGTTACAAAGTATGTTATATGATGATGATACAGATAAAAATGATGAATGTTTATCTTATTTTGATGAAAATAAACAAGAATGGATATGTGAAGATAAATGTTTATCATCGGATTCAAATAATATGGAATGTGGATTAACTGATCATTTAACAAATTTTGCATTATTATTAGATACAAATAATAATAATAATGATGATTGTAATTCTAATAATAATGATATTCCTATATTATTTTGGATGCGTCAAGAAAACCAACGTGACAGTTCTCCGCAATCATCAAGTTTTTTGCATTCCCGATGTCAAAGATCGAAAAATCAAACTGACTAGTCAGTTTTGGTGCAATTTCTTTGATCTTATTGAGAAGACTCGCAGACTTCATCGACAACTCAGCCTCCTTGCGTAGCGGCATCAAAGTCAATCCGCTGGCGGTTTCTCTCACCAAAAATTCGCTAAGAGCGTGTTTTGACAATGCAAGTTTTGACGTGCACGCTGTTTTGCTGCTTCCGCGGTCGTCACGGTGTTTTTTGTCAGCGTCCGGGTACTGGTATTCACTGTTCTGTTGCCTTTGCATTGGCGCAGTTTCCTGATCGAGATGCCGAGGTCGTCGGCGGCAACCACGATGGGTTCCACCAGGCATGCTGTGGCAAATTCGAACGCTCGCAGGGCGGACGCGTCTCCGGGATCAGCGATGGCCAGAAACAGTTGGTTACCGTGCTGTAGGCATTGGCTTGCGGGCTCGTGTTCTGCTCGTCGTGAGCAAAATCGATCGTATAACTCTCGGGTCCTAGACTGAGCGTGACCGAGGCCAGCTCGTCGTTGGTCTGCAGAGGAAAGCCCCCGGTATTGTCCAGATCAGCGGGGCGATCATCGCCCTCGATCGTGGGCAGATCGAAGACAGACACCCCATCCACGACAACGCCAAGACGCTCGCCCCCGTTGTTGTTGGTTTTCAGGGCGCGCAAGTCAATTTAATGGATGGTTGTTATCTGGTGCGCTGGCAGTTGGACGGCAAGCCTGCGGCTGCAAATCGCAGCCAGCAGTTTAGTTGCCTACGGCGTTTAGCCTGTTCACTTGCGACTGCCGGTGTGAGCCTTGATGAGTGTGAGATTGTAGCGGATGACAACCGTTAAGCCTGTAACGAAAAAGCCAGCGTGATAACGCTGGCTTTTTGTTAGATCCAAGCGTCGCTGTTCTTGTTCCTCCTGCTGTTGCAGAAGAAGGCGTGAGAGCAGTCGTAACACCACCACCAGAGACGCCGAGGGGTGACGATGAGTTGTGCGTATGATAAACGGCGGCAGTCGACATCGATGATGATTCGTATTTCTTTGTCTCGGTGGCAGAACGTCGTACTACTTCCTCTCAGACAGGTTAATCCGAAGGTATCTCCTCTGTTTGTATTGTCGTGGTGATGGTTCTGTTCGAGTTAAATTTAAGTACCATCTCATTAATGCAAAATCAATTCAATTAAAAATTAAAGCAATTTCAATAACATTATCGGTAATTGTTTCGATTATTACAAACCTGGTGTCAGTGGTCGCTATCATAATACCCGGAATGACAATAGAGCCGGAAAAAACTTGTCTAATGCTTCGTTTGATTATCTGAAATCCAAAGGCGTTATTATCATAAGGAGAAATAGGATGCGGAGCAATGGGTAAACGTTCTGACGAAGATAAGATTTTGCGGAAACTGGCAAAAGGGGTCCCTTGATTCCTCCCATCAAGAGCTTGCACATACACTATAAAAAGAGTGCCAGGGACCAACTTGATAAGCAACTTAATCTAAAGGGAGAACTTTTTCAATGGAAAGCATTCATTCGAGGAAGTATGGTATGTATTTACAAGTTTTTCTGAAAAACTTACATGCGCAATGAGAACGTCGAACGGAGAATGTCCATCACCATTTGTTGCCTTACGTTTCTCATTGTCCATCAGTCTGGACAGTTTTTGTATTCACATTCGGGCTGTCACTACTCAAAGTAAGCAGCTTAGAAAGGGACGAACTGCTACCATCGGAAGAATTTCCGATTTCAGGTCCTCTGCAGTGGCATAACCTAGGAAACAAGTTTTCAGATATCTCTCTACCACCTGATTCATTTTTTTAGACCAGAAACGGATTCTAATCTGTCCCATTTTTGATTAGGGGCGGTAGTTGAAAAATCTCTGTTAACTACATTCGCATAAATAGGTTGCTTGTGGTTTGAATCTGTAGTGACTTTAAACTTTCTTTTGGCAACCGCTTTGAGCCCCATCTGCGTCATCCTTCTCGCAACACGAGTTTCACTGCATAACTCATTCTGAGCACGCAATGCCCTCGTTATCCTAGGTGCACCATAACGCTTTTTATGTTGCTTGAAAAGCACTGTACGAAAAATTTTTAGGGATCACATGGCCGGCCAACAAAAAAAAAATATAAAATGACCTTTTAACTTTAGGCCTGGCAAATTCATTTATATTTTAGCTATAGTTTGCTAAGCATCAGTAACTGAGAAGGGGCACCTAATTTGTTTTGCGGGTAAAAGGGGTGCAGTAAACAGAAGTTTGAGAACCACTGCTATAGATAATATACTGTAAACATAGTTGACTTAAACTTTCTTCTTCTGTTCGGCCAGCGCCTCACGCAGGTCGTCGTCATCATCGACAAGAAGCAGGTTCTTGAGCTGTGCCATCTCGGTCCTCCAAATCTCTTCTTCGTGAGATTGGGGCGCAGCCGGCGAGGGGCAAGATTTGCTGCAAGCCGTTCACGCGCTCGTGTGAATATCACCCGGGAGGCGAGGAAATGTTTCAATTCCCGATCATTACCGGCTACATGACAGGCCTGATGACTGGACATTTTTAATGATGATAGAACATTTCTGATGGTGTCAGAACAATTCCTGGCAGTTATAACGAAGAAAAGGCCATTTTTTCCTGTAAGGAGGCTAAAGGTTTAATTTTAATTGAAAAAATAAACTTGAATAAATAAAATTCTTTTATAATAAACAAAATTGAATCAGTAAAATTTAAATAGTGTAATATGTATTTTCATTTCAATATTGTAATTAAATATAAAAAAACTAGTTTTTTAAAACTGCTTGTGCTGTTTACATGGTCCTTTCAATGATGGCCTAAAATTGAACCAAACAATTATCCAAATTACACTTACAGTACAACAAACCCCTTGACCCCCCTTGCTAAATTTCTCTGTAGGGAAGTTTAAGACTTGTTCTTTTTTCACTTTCCTGTAAAATGAGGGAGATTAAAGACAAGACGTTTAGACAAATTAGGACAATAATTTTAGTTCTGGCCAACGTAGGAAAATTTGTACTCTTAACTTATTTATCTTCCTGTTATTACACATTCAAAGAAATCGTTTCTTCTGTCAAACTTATCAACACAAAACTTATTATCATCTTCATTCTAATTAAGACTACCCTTTCTAATTCATTAGCGTTTTTTTTTTTAGTAATCTGTATAATAACCTTGAGGCTGAGAAGCTCTTCTTTTCTACTTTTTATAAAACAGTTTCTTCTTTTTTGCTCTTCTCTCGGATCTCCTTCAATCTTACTTGTTTTATTATTATTATTAAATAAAAAACAAGTTTTTTCAACTGAAAGTAAGAGCAACATTAAAACTTAAAACGAATAGAAACTATTACGTATATGATAGGGGTTGCTCCGTCTCAACACCTCGCTCTTTACGCTAATTTTTTTTTGCACTTAAAAAATTTCAATCGTTTTCAAAAATTTCAAAAAAATTTCAATTTCAGATCTTTTTTCTAAATAACGTCAGGAAACCTGGCATTCTCTTCTGATGTTTCCCGACCCGCCGATTTGCCCTTTCTGGATTTTCGCAGCAGCTCCGCAGAGTCCATTTCGCCAAGGGCACCGTTTGGTTTTTTTTCTCTCCAGGTATGTCGATTCTTCCTTCGCAGCTTCTGGGATTGGATTTTTCTTGCTCCAAGTTTCGTATGGCACAGGAACCCAGGCGGCTCCGCCCTCCTCCTTTTGAGGCATCTAACGAAGATCTATAAGCTGTTATCATCCCAAATTTAATTTAAACGGTGAATTGCTTTAACTTGAGCAATTTTAAAAATATCGATTTCAGGTTAAGCCTGAGATCGATATTACATTAATGAATCTGCAATTTTCTTTTGTAACTTTTTCCCTGTGGGATCAAGATCAGTTTTAATTTTGCAAAATTCTTCTGACCATTCTGACGTTCTCATTCTAACTGGTGGTTCATCTGTTTCGATACATGAGCTAACAATTTTGTGCTGGCGCCGAGAATGCCCGCCCCCACCACGATAACGTCGTAGGGCGCGCTCATGATTCTGTCGGCTCGAAACTGTAATTTCGTTTCATGTAATCGGCGGAGAACAGACCGTTGGCGTAGTCGTCTTCCAGATCGGTCTTGCTGCGTTCGGCCGGCGGTCCATAGCCGCCGGCGCCGGGCGTGATGACGGTTACGGCCGCGTCGGGCGGGATCTTGAGTGTCATCGGCTTGGTCTAGTAATCCCGGCAACGCGGTTATTAATACCCTTTTCGCGGCGGCGGGTTATACCTATGGGCCGCTTTTAGGCCTTTTTTCCTTTGGCATGCTAACGAAGTTACAGATCCGGGATCATCTGATCATCCCGGTTTGCGTTGCGGCGCCCGTTATCTCTTTTCTGCTCGATTACTATTCTGATTTTCTGTTAGGGGGCTTTAAACTAGGTTTTCTAATCATTGCTTTGACCGGCCTGTCCTGGGCCTTCTGACACGCCTTTGTTCGATAATTTTGCGGGCGAAGGTGAAGCGGGTGAGAAGCTAAAAGCAGGATTGGCGCGGGCAATTCCCCTAGGTCGTTTAGGGACACCCGAAGACATTGCTGGAATAGTCACATTCCTATGTTCTGCAGAAGCAGACTTTATTGTGGGTCAAACCATCAGTGTGTCTGGTGGGCTGACGATGGCGGGTTGAGGGGGAGGTTATGTCTGGGGTCATGAACTGTGCTGAGTTGAGAAATCGCAATCCGCCCATGTCAAAAAAAAAAATTTTTTTCCATATTGTTAGCAATACATGCTAACTTTCCATGATGAGGTTTGTAACCACTCATGATGATATGACTGTCGCAATCACGTAAATTATGGAGGATAACTGGTATTTTGATGCGTTTCGTATTGATGCGTAGGTTTAAACAACAGTCACTGTGAGCAGCACCTCGGTATTTTCCAGTACACCGAACAACACACGTTTTTGCCGTGGTTTCACGAATCGGCCTCTCGGCTACGCGCGATTCTACGTAAACGCTGTATAATCGATTGTCGCTGAAAACTGATCAGAAGCGGCTCCAGAATCATAAGAAATACCGTCATACCAAACGACCAACCCATGTAAAAACCGTATTCCGCTATAATCCGTTCCATTGACTCCTCCCCTGCACCACGGTTTATGACCGCATTTCGGGTAATTGTAATTTTCATCTAGTAGTAAACATACCTGAACTCGTACATAAATAAATATATGAATAAGTGGTTCAGAAATCACTCCAGCAGTATTTTTCTTTTTTTAAACTTTGTTGTTAGTCCATCATATCCCAATGAATTACCACTTTTATATTTTTAATAACCTTATGTAATTCTGTAAAATTAACCGGTGCCAGAACTTTGCTCGTACCTTCAGAGGGAAGGAAATGATATTTATGCTTCAATCAATTTTTCTGTAAATAATCTTTGCCCATAGGGGAGAGGGATTGAATTGTAAAAAATACATCAGTCCATTAAATTTTTGTTCATTTGGTTATTAAAACATGTGTGTGTGTGTGTTATCAATCATTCAAGACGTTCTTCATTGTCTAGATCTTCTTCTTCTTTTGTCGAAATAAAAATGTTCAATCAATTGATTTGCGTTTTTTTTTCTTTGTTCATGATGAGAGGTGAATGTTGTTCGTGTTCGATCCGCCGGCGAACCCGTTTGGGATGACGACGACCAACGCGCTCGACGCCACCGTCGGCGGCAAGTAGTCGCGACGCCCGTACTCGCACGGATGGCGAAGCCTCACGGACTCGGTGCGCGGCTGCGGCGTTGGTCCGCGCGCCTGACGTTGGTCGGCGCGTCATCGATGGCCGCGCTTGGCCTGGTCGAGGTTCTGGTGCGGTTCATGCTCCCACCTGTGGGTGGTTTATCTTGTTATTTCACATAGCAACTAGTTACTTTACATTTGTACAGCGTATTACAACTGTCAATCTTATGCAAAGTAAATGTATTTAGGCGTTGTAACTATTGTAATTTAGTCAATCAAACTATTGCACAGCGATAGGGTACTTCACCAGTTGTAAGAGTGATCAGTCTGCTGCATCAACTTAATGTTGCGTGCGAAGACATGGAGCCAATCACAGACAGATTATAAAACTACTTTCAGACGTCACTCAATGTCATCGAGGCAAAAGCACTGGCCGAACCTATTCGGCGAGACATAAACGTTCGCGTTGCAGGCCATGATGGCAAGCTCTATGTCGACCTGTCCAACGCTGCCTGGCAGGCCGTCGAGATAGACGAAACCGGTTGGCGCGTCGTCGATGAGCCTCCCGTTCGTTTCCGGCGTTCATCGGGAATGAAGCCATTGCCGATGCCGGAGCCGGGTGGCTCTGTCGCTGAGGCAAAAACACAAGGAAAGAATAACTAAATTAAAAAAATAAAACACTAAAATGTTTAAGTATTGCCATTCAAGCTTGTATAAAGAAAGATAGAAAGAAGACTAGAATCTTTCTTTATTTTTTACTATCCTGGTACTGGTACTGGTACTTTACTATCCTATCTCCCAAAGGGCTTAGGTTAGGAAAATGAAACTTTCAGAAATGAGTTTTCATGCTAAAGTATGTCCCGGGGCTTTGCATGGCATGAAATATGTTAGAGAAATCAAAAGATGTTTTATCAAGAGATTGATCACATGACTTGAAATGGGTGTAAACAAACTTAGCCGATTTTGTAATTCGAAAGAGCGAAGAAATAATTTTCTAGATAAATTGTACTTGTAGATTGAGAATTACCAGTATAATTACGTAGCTATGTTTTGTAATTGATTAATTGATAATTGATAGCAATATCATAATTTTATGGTTATTGGCTGCGCCTCGTCCGGATTCGTGGCGCTCTCGACCGACGGCTCCTCACTCATCGCCCACAGTCTAGCCAGCGCGCTCGGCTCGTGGCACTCTCCAAGCAAGATGGCTATCGTCAGCGGGGAGAGTCATGGTTGCACCCGATCACAAGTCGCGACTCGAAGCCCTGATCGCTCAGGGAGAGCGACTGCAGGTTCAGGTGGAGGAGCCCGCTGAGGAGCCGGGGGTGACCTTGCGGCCCAAGGCGATTTCTTTATTGCGTAGTGTATCAACTGAATGACGCCATTTAAAAACCTAAGATCAGCTTACATATAAAACAACCTGAATCAGGAAATATAAAAAGTTGAAAAAAGTCTGGAATCATCGTATAAATTCTCATATCAAAAGGAGAATGATGATGATTCCAAACTTAGTAGAAGTTTATTGCTTAGCTTCAAATTTGACAAGTAAAATTGATAAAGAAATAAAAAAAAATCCTTTTCAGTTCAACTTCTTCTTGTGTGGCGATAGCTGCTCATTTTTAATTGAACTTCTTATAGAAGTTAATTGGTGCTCGCTTAAGTTTAAATATCGTTCTTTAAAGGTTTGTTAACATATTCTTTTACAATTTAATTTCGATTGCGATCTAGTCCCGGCAAAAAAATATTTTGCAAAATAGCATTGGCTGACGCTGCTTTCAATTGCTTTAGAAGCAGATGCACCATTTGGGGGGTTTTTGGCTTGACATTCACTTGATGCAAATACAATGGTCTGTAGAAATCGAGGCTCTGCCCATCTTCGCGCAAAGGAAGAATTTCAGTCTTTAGAATTAGAAAGACTTACCAAAAGAAGTCTGTGCCAAGATAACTGTTACTCTGCATAATGTCAAAGAACAGTAATTATGGTGGAAAATTTTGTTGCGCTGTATAACAGAACAAGAAAAGCTGCACAAATAAAACTTCAATATCGGCGCCGGCACGGGGACAGAGATCTTCCTCGGCCTGGACGGACTGACCGCGCGTGTCACGGTCTCGGTCGACCTCTCGGGCAATCGATCCTCCGTCATTTACTCGTAACGAAAGGAAGCACCCCATGACCGCGGAACAAATCGGCATCATGTTCTTCTTCGCCATGCTGCTCTTCATGCTGCTGGCGTTCGTATTCTGCGGCCTCTGGCGCGATGCCAAGAACGACATTAAGAGTGGCATCGAGCAAGATCACTCCACGCTCACGAAAAAATATCACATCTATAGTAAGGAAAATCAAATTGTCATATCCAAGATAGTCACATTGATATCGCTAATAATTCTTACCTCTTTCATATATCAATTTTGTATCATTTGACATCCAACGCAAACTTGTTTTCAAGGATTCAATAGCAGGTACAACAACGTGGATCGATGGGATCTTGGCCGATTGCAATCTGGTCGACACATGCTTGTAACAATTTGGGAAATTTGGGATAAGACAACGAGGTAGTTATTCATGCAGATAATTTCGTGGATCCAATTATGGGTGTACACACCAACGAAGTGGAGGGTTAATTGGCCTGTGCCAAATAGAAAATCAAGGCACCATATGGCAGCAGGCTATATCTCATTCCATCATATCTGGATGAGTATATGTGGAGAAAGCAGTATGGTCTGCAGAGCTCTGATGCCTTTTACAATATTTTGAGAACTAGGGATGTCAAGAACCACAATACCTGGGACACCTTTCATCTGCTTGATCATTTTCCGGTGCTCATCAATAGCAGAACTCACAATCTCATCAGGATCATCCATCTTCCATTTCCATGACTTGCCTACTGGGTTTGTGTGATGTCTCCAACAAAAAACACACTTATTTGCACATGCTAGACTCGGTGTTGCTTCCATGCATCTGTTAGAAAAAACAACGCAATTTACATTTTGTCCCCCTTGAACCGGTCGAGGCCCGGAATGTTCGGCACGTTGGCCGAGGAGAGGCACCCGACGGCGGTAATCAGATACTTCGCGGTGACGGTCGCGCCGCCGGCGGTTTCCACGGCCCAAAGATTGGCCGCCGCGTCGTAGCGGGCACCGGTCACGGTCGTCTCGAACCGGGTGTCACGCTTCAGGTCGAGCTTATCGGCGACGAAATTTAGGTAGCGGACGATCTCCGGCTGCTGTTGGGACGTGATGCGTGCGGACCTGTCCACGCGATTGGCCATTGCGCGCGCCATCGTCGAGCGGCTACTGGCAGAGCACGACCTGCATCCGGGTCGTGCAGCGGCAGAAGCCGTCATGGTCGTGGAACTCATCGGCGAATCCGAGCATTGGAGCGCCATCCACGACGCGATCCGCGTCTGAACTCAGATACGCGTCTGAACTCAGATACAGGTATCGGGTACGGGCGAAGCGATCGGCTGTTTAGAGTTGATTATAAACGTTTCTTAGAGGGGGCATGATGCGATGGCCTATCATGTATAATTAATGAAAATTAAAGAGTTAAAGATAGGCAAACATGTAGTTAAGGATCCTGAAGGATCGTAACATAATGAGCATTAAAAAGAGATCCAAAATAAATAATTTTGAATGGTTGATTTTGACAAAATGTTTAGTTAAATAACATATATTAATGTGAAGTTTAAAAGATAAATTCTGTAGCGGGGTCGCCCATTTCATCGTACAGTGCCTTTTTAAAGCTTTCCCACCATGGTGGAATCGAGTTTAAGGTTCTAACCCAGTTTGTTACACCAAAGATATTAATGCCTACTTTGAATTCTTCAGGTTCAAAGGCAAGTGCTGCGGCGGTCATAAAGCCACCGTAGCTGCCCCCCATGATACCAATTTTATCGGCATCGACCCAATCTAGGCTTTGCAGGTGTTTTTTACCAGCGAGGCGTTTTGGAGGGGAGAACCCCTTTCATATACGGAATAATCTCTGTTCGTTTTAAGGTTTAGTGTCGCTCCTTACTTGCAGTTAAAAAACTTTTTTTTTTATTTAATTGCATCCAAAAATCGCCAAGAAAAATAAAAATGAATGAAATCATTTTAAACCAAAATTTCTTGCAAAACTTGACCAATACGAGGCACTGAATGAAAATAAAATAATCAGTTTGAAAATGTTGTGATTCATCATCTGCGAGGGTAGTAAAAACTGCTGTAAGAGCATGAGAACAGCCAAGAATGGCCTGAAAACCAAACTGATATGGGAGATCGTAACACTTCAGTCTTAGCTCATCAATAAAAAGGAGATTGAGAAGTTTACTGACCATAGTAGAGACGGTGGTTGGCGGAAAGAGGGGCATTGCGAATCAGATTTTGCTTTTTGGGAATCAGAGTGCGATCACCTATGCAGAACGAGGGTGTTTGAAACTGAGCCCGGCGAAATCACCGGCGCCGCTGACGTCGAAGAACGATTGCACATTGCCGATATCGACGTCGGATCGGATGTAGAACGCCTGTACCCAGCCGTTCAGCGCGTACACCGGCGCGCGGTAGTTGAAGGCGTACTGGCGGACGTCGTCGGCGTTGTCGGGCGAGGTGGTGAACGTGGCCGTCGCGGTGTGGTCGCGCCAGAACAGATCGTTGTGTTCGGCCCTAGCGTGCTTTTACCCTTGCCCCGGAGATAAGTGTCCCCGTCACGGAGACCACAACTGTGGAGGCCTTCACAGACACGTCTCTCTCCACAGCCACAGCGGAAGTTAGACCCTCCTTGTTCTTTCACATATCTAGTGCTGAGCCACCTCACACCCTCACAGAAACTGATGTGGTTCCCCATATTCAAACCCCTGAAGTTGAAATTGTGGATCTTGGCACCCAGCAATTCGTTCGGTTGGGCGCCACTCCGCAGGGCGTCGTCGAGCTCGAGTCGATCGATGAGCCGATCCGGGTCGCGTTCGGCCGTGCGGAGCTGGTCCCGCCACGCCCCTTCGGGCGGCATGCCGGGGGGCGGGAGGGTCGGCGTTTCGATCGAGGAAGTCACAACCGGCAGCTTTCTGGTGCGGTCGACTCTACCTTCCTGGCCCCAAACAGCGCACCATTTGCACCCGCGCGGGAACGACCCGCGGACGTTCCCGGCCGAGGCCACCACCGCCCAGCAGCCACGCCTCAGATGCGGTTCGAGGCGCTCTTGCCAAAGAGCGAGGAGGCCGGCGCGGTCTTCGGCCCGCGGGATCTCCGCGGAGATCGCCGCGAGCGCCGGCCGGATCTCGGCCAGCCGCTGGTTCAGGGCGAGGCGGGCGGCGAAGGCCTTGGCCATGGTGCGCAGGCCGGTCGGGAGGCCCTTCGCCAAGAGCCAGCCGAGACCTATAGAAACCAAAAGAACATGTGCTTGTTGATGATGGTGATACTGTATTGGGCAGAGCATTTTCATCCGACTGGAAGACAAAGAAAGGTATGGATATTATCACCACAGTAGACATTATGTTGATAACGTGCTAGCTATATGCAGGGCGCCCAAATGATTCGGAATGAGGACAGCAAATTTTAAAACAATTGGTCCTGATTAGAGTGTTTTTACTCGGTTTTTAACTGGGTTTTGACTGGCTCCTAATTGAATTAGGTTCAGCACATGATAAAAGCGCCTTACACCGTGGGCCTAAGTTTCCTGTTCAAGTAAACTCAAATAAAATATATTCCCCTTTGGTTTGAATGGATAGTTATTACAAGAGTTTGGTGGATGAAGGCAAACATTTCCCCTGGTGGACAAGAATGTTGCAAAGAGTATCACAATTTCAAAAACTTTTACTTGATCGTTTTGATGTCCATGGTAGCACTTACTCAGGTGCCGGACAGCTGGGCGCTCGATTTTGCGATTCCCATCACTTTTCTGGCGATGATTGCCCCGATGTTTCGCACATTGCCCCATGTTCTGGCCGCTTTTGTTGCGGTGGTGGTCAGCTTGTTGGCCTCTGGTGTGCCCTACTCCATGGGGGTGATCATTGGCGGGCTTGCTGGCATGCTGGCTGGTGCCGCGCTTGAGAAACGTCTTGCACAGAAAGGGGCCGGTAATGATTCCCGAATCGTCAGCATCAGCTGCGTCACGCCTTCCAGCGCAAAGAATTCGCTTTGCAGCGGAATCAGCAACGAATGGGCCGCAACCATCGCGTTGACCGTCAGCAGGTTCAGCGAAGGCGGGCAATCGATCAGCACATAGTCCCAATCATATTCATCCATAGCCGTCTGACGCAGCGCGTCATGCAGCAGGAAACTACGCTTTTCATTGGTGAAAAGCTCGATATCTGCGGAGCTAGATAGTTTCTCCAAATAATGGAATACTCTCTAAAACCATTCCGAAAATTGGATTTGTAAGCATAATTGCACCTAATACAATTGCAAATAACACATTAGATGTAGCACCTGCTCCAATCACTCTTAGTTTTGAAATCTTTTTAGCTTTGTCAAATTCTTCTTCATGTGGTTCTACAAACCCTGCAAATAATGCAATGAAGACTGCAAATCCTCCTGTCTTTATTTTTATTTTTTCTACTCATTCTTAATTTCTTTTTGGTTATTCTAAAAGTTCGCTTGTATTAGCTACTTGTAGACTTAGCTATTTTGTCACCAATTTAAAAAGACAGTGATAAAAAAAACTATGCAAAACTGCCAAACTACATAGATTTATTGATTTAGGGTCTTTAACTTATGGAAAGCATATAAAAACGTCAATTCTCAGTCCCTTACATAGCAAGTAGATATTTATGCTTGGGGAGTACGGTATATTCGTCGCTCACCGGCGCGTGACTTCCCGAATCATTGCCTGCCACCGATGATGCAGCCCAGCTGGAAACAGGGGTTCTTCATGCGTTTGTCTGCGGTTCTGTTCGGTCTTGCCCTGTCCTGCGCGCTGTCGCTGCAGGCTGCCTGGGCGGAGGAAGCACCACCGCCCTTCGACGCCTGGCTGGATGGCGTGCGCCAGGAAGCGCGCGAGAAGGGCATCGCGGAGGAGACGATCCGCGTCGCCGGTGGGTGAGGTGGAGTGAAGTTCACTGGTGAAGCAGAGGCCCGGTCGACGCGACCGCCTCATCTTGTCGTCCCGAGCTTGACCCGGGACCCATATCTCCGAGCGCACGGGACCATGAATCCCGGATCAAGTCCGGGATGACAGGAATGGACAGTTTCGCTTACCGGGTATTCACCTTCCCCGACGCCACCGCCAGCAGGGCCGGCAGCACGGTCAACGTACAAATCATGGTTATACAAAGTTCATTATTGACCATGTGCTGTTCCATATTCAGTAGCATCCCAATTGAGGTTATACACACTGAAGGACCATTTAGCATCTAGCCTTTGTTTGAAAACTTCAATGGATTCAGTAGTAACTGCTTCAATAGATAGTTTGTTCCAACTGTTGACAATGCATGATGAAATGTATTGAGCAGGGACTCCAGATATTGTGGATTGCTTGACAAGATAGAGGCAGATGACCTCTTTAATAAACTACAAGCAACACCATTTTCAGCTTCTTCAATTTGTGAAGCAAGACAAAAAATGCCAGCTACAATATTTACTATGCTTAATCAAAGTATACTCTCAAAATTTGAAAAAATATTTGATCTACCCTTGTGGCATGGCCATCGTATATTTAGCGTTGATGGTTCAAAGATAAACTTGCCTAGAGAATTGATAAATTATGGATATCGAGCACCAAATAATTATCAATATTATTGTCGTATTTCCCATAAAGTTGTTTTGGAATATCATATTATTAATAATTCTATACCGAAGAACAACAGTGTGCTATGAAAGCGAGTGCTTAACGCTAACTTTTTGATACGCAATGCATATATCTATTAAATTTACTGCTACGTTTTGTCCTATGTAAAAGTTTTCTTTTCCATGAAGCGTTAAATTTTCTAAGTTCGAAAAGGCATGATTTCTAAAATTTTCCCACTCATTTTGATGTAGATTAGCAATTGTTAACATTACTTTGGCTCACCCGGTGGGATAATCTTATTTACTGAAATTTAACCAATTGCCAGACATTGCAATAGATATGGAATATCATTTCAGTCTCAAAGCTCTCATGAGCAAGCGTATTTGGAATTCGAATTGCAATTTCACAAACATCTATTCTATCCATCAGAAATTAAACCGGGTGAGCCAGAAAAAAGTTCCCACTTTTGAAAATTCATAGCATGTCTGCACGCGCCTCTCATATGGCAGACTGGGGTGTTTGAATGGAAAATATGGAATTTCGGTTTTGTATCGATAGTACCGGTCATGCCGATCGAGTGGATTGCCGATACTTCGTATTGGTACGTCCAGATCAATGTCTAGGGTCCGCTCACGGATGATCGCCTAACGCTTAGTGTTAGGTCGTGGCGGTCGAGCGTTGGTGCGGTGCCGCTGGGGCAAAGTTGTCGATCTCAATTTCCAGCAGGGCGAGGGGCGCCAGCAAGGCGAGGGGCGAGGGGGAGCGAGCGGGCATGGGACCTCCGCGGCAAGGGGCCTGGAATAGCACGGCGCCCGGTCGACCGGACAGCGGCACCGACAGCGCGGCGGGCCGGCGGTTCGCGCCGTCACTCCTCGATGGACACCTCGGCGGTGTTCTCGTCCTCCACCCACTCCGGGCTGCGGCTGAGCGCGCCCGCCTGGCGGGTGATGTCGGTCAAGAAGGGTACGATCTTCAGGAAATCCCCGTTTTCATCGAATTTGACTTCGTAGATCCAGTTGCGCATCCATTCATAGATGATGAAACCACCGTCGTACATCTCAGGAAAACCGTGCGGTCCTGCCGTCTCGGCATTGTGGCGATAGACGGGCCCGCCCATCGCAGACATCCCGCCAGCCCCCAACTCAGGAAACTCCTGCGACTGTCCGTACACATACCAGGTCAGTGCCGATTTTTCTTTCAGTTTCACTTAGGGCAGTAGGAAGAATCTTAAACTTGGAGGGGCACGGCATTTCAGTGGCACTTTTTGTAAGAATAGCATTTTAATATACATCAAATTTTGACGGTAAAAATGTGATACATAAAAGACAATAGTATGAATGCTGAAAGATATCCGATTTCCTTCACCATGAAGCAAAGTGAGAAGTAAACATAACTAAATCACGAAGTAAATAATAACATAATTAAACTAGCTATCTCAGAATTTTCATCCGTTGACTTTGGGAGAACAATTAGCGTCGGAGGGGGCCTAAGTGCCCTCCAATTTTTTGGTCACTTACAAAGGGCACTAGAACCTTTCATTTCCGCTAGAATGAGCCCTCTCGCAAGATTCTAGGGCCACTAGATCCATACAATCACCCCTGAAAAAAACAACAACAAAAAAACAAAAAAAAACAACAAACAAAAATACACGCATCCGTGATCTTTTTACCACAGGTTTACCAACTCTAATCCACTGTTTTAGATTTCATCACGATTTTAGTCTAGTTTTCCAATATTCTTTCTTAGTCAGGAAAAAGTTGGTACAATCCTTGTAAAAGGAAATGAAAGCATCAGCAAAGAATATAGAAACATGTTCCAAATTCAGAAGGTTTTATTATTTCAATTATTCAATTGATTCAATTTATTTGATTTGAAGTTGATAACGTCATCAACGGGAAATCAAGGCCGATCCGGCGCACTTCTACGACCGGCTCCGGTCCGACAGTCAGCTGCGCTGGCTCGGTCCGGAGAAAGGGGTGGTGCACATGGCCATGGGCGCCGTGGTGAACGCCGTCTGGGACCTGTGGGCGCGCAGCGAAGCCAAACCCGTGTGGCGGCTGCTCACGGACATGTCGCCGGAGCAGTTCGTTGCCTGCATCGACTTCCGGTATCTGGGCGATGTCCTCACCCGGGAGTGGTTATTCTCTTTTGACTCATCGGACGATAAATCACTGCAATAATTGACATTATTATCTTCATTATTAGTATTTTGCGTATCAAATTCCATGAAGAGGGATTGACTCACACGTCCCAAGCATACCCAGCCCAAGCATGTATACGACAATTTATGCCAAATATATCTATTTTTCAAATGGCACTTTATTTAAGTCATCCAACACACACACTGAATTCATTTTGAAATTATTTTTTCAGCAAGTTTAAAGCTTAAAACACATTGAAATTACTCTGTATATAAGGGGGACTGCCACCTTCTCAACACCTTGCTCATTAAACAAAAGTTTTTAGTGCTTTGAAAAATCTCAAACTTCAACGTAAAGAGTGAGTGGGAACCCTTTTCCCTCCTCATTTACCAGAATAAATTCTGTTTGTGTTATGTTTTAATTGTTTAATTGTTAAGTTGTAAAAAACGTATTTTTGATATAATTTGTCATGTTTTTTTTTTTTAACGGGAAATAAAATTCATTTACAACTACAAGTTTTACCAAAAATGTACAACTAAAATTTAAGTATTCAAGCATTTTCTCGGACATAACTCACATTACAATCATAAAGGAAGATACCTTTTTTCTTTTTCTTTTTTACTATTTTCAATTACTATTATTTTGGAAATATATTCAAAAATATCAATGGTTTCTAGCACAACACTATTATGATAATTGTCTGTAGGCCCTAGCCTAGGCCTATGATGATTTCTTTCCGGTCGCTCGCAGGAAGAAAAATATTTTTTCATGTCCTGAAAAGATAACAGTTATAGCCCAGGTTTCTATAATCATCAGGCACATAACTCACCTTCGTATTGGCCTGTCTCAACAGTACTCATTTTCAAATAAGAATTTTGAAATAGCAAATAGCAACAGCAAAATTGTAGTTCGAGTCCTTTAAATTTTTCTTGCCAACTCCGCGCCGTCGGCGATGACGCCGGCGTCGGTGAAGGTCCCGATCAGGCCGTTGAAGAGGAGTTGCATGGGTCGCGGATTCTATGGGATGGGCCAGCCAATGGCCTGAGCAAATGCGCTGGGGAGATCCGGGCCCGACGCCGGGCGGAAAACGTAGAAACCCAATGGAGTTCTGGCCGTTAGACTCGAAGAGAGCACCCGCCCGAAGCGTCATGGTTTCGGGCACAATGCAGGACTTCTGGAATCTATGCTTATAATTTTATGAGTGGAAAGTTTGTCATCACATGGTCAATGTTACTCGTAGAGCGACTATTGTGTATATATTTAAACTGCTGATCTTTGTCACAAAAGGATATCCAGTCCGGGAGTGCTGATAGAAGGATATCTTTTAGTTTCCCAGGTAAGCACGGCTTGCACTGAATGTCTCCACAAATCATATGGCGTCTGTTACCATTTCTAAACAACAGTCTGCTTGGAGAAGATGTTCGAACCATTTTATTCCACCAAGGTGGTTGGCAGCTACGAAGGGATGGGGCTGGGGCTGTCGATCTCTTATGGTCTGGTGCAGAGCTTTGGCGGCAATATCCGCGGCACCAATACTGGCGGCGGCGCGGTGTTCACCGTCGAGCTGGAGCCGTGGAGCGATGCCGGGCAGCGGGATGATGCCGCATGATCCGCAAGGTGCTCTTGGTGGATGATGATGCCGCGGTCTTACATAAAGCAACTTCAGAGATTGCATGAGCCAAATCATTTGTTACAAAATTAACGCAATTGTTAGAGAACAACCCAGTTTTGATCGAATTTTTGAATTCTTTAGTATTATAGATATACATAGCATTATGTGTATTAGTAGCTAGTAATAAATATTCACAGTATTATTACTTAGTTGATGATTCTATTTCTATTTCTTTTACTTCTCTATGTGCAGATGCAACTGAAGAGTCTGGTTTTTAGGTTTTTAGCCAAATCTCCAAAACAAATTTTAACAACTCTCTGTTGTGTTTGTCTTATTGGTTGGACTGGGGTGATGAATCACTCCAATGTTGAACTAATCTTTCTTTTATTTATGGAGCAGAATTTAATCCTTTGACGTCATCATCACCATGGTTGCAACACGGAACACAATAGTGGCGACATTATGCTGTGCAGGGCTCCCTTCCCTTGTGCAATCGTACAAGATTTTGTTAACATAGATTTAAATGATAAAAGCACATTAATATTCGACATGATTTACATTGATATAATATCAAGTTTTTTACAAATATGAATAGATTAATGTCAAATAAATCTTCCAAGAGCCAATTTCTCATAAATATGCAAGAGAAAACAGATTTGAATATATTTATTAACCTTGGACTACAAAAAAAAACATCACACTAAAAATATCAGTCAATTACGATACAGACAGGTGTGTGAAGGTATGATGAGAGCGTGTCCAGCATGTACTGGGAGCAATTCGGGGAGCCGGGCGATGATGCCGTGAAGCTCAATCACGTGTTCACGGCGATTGAAGGAACGCGGACGGACGCCGCAGCCAGCGATGCAGCACTTGACTGGGCGCCAGTGCGCATTCTGAAGGCATGCAATCAGAGCCTCATCGCTCCCGCTGTGCTGCGGTTGAAGACTGGCATTGCGCATCGCTTTCCATTCAAAGGTAATGGGACGGCCCTGGTCACAACCAGCGACCTCGTCTTGGTTGACACCCCTTTATTGGGTAATGCCCTTGGAAAATGAGCCCAATCGTCCCACCACTGCCACCACCGTGGGGGTTTTGTTTTTGTATTGCCACGCTCGAATGGCCAAGCCACGCACAGAGTTGTTGTTCACTCCCATTTCCATGGTTGCAGTTGATTCATGTTTCATGCGGCATTTCCCTCACAGCAATCAATCCTTTTATTTTGCATAAGCAGCATTTGGTAACATCTCCTATGATTTCAGCTGTGTCTTTAATTATATTCTGTCTCTGAGCTTGTTTTCTATCCGAAGAAGAAAAAGGATTTTAAGATTTTAATATTCAGTGGTTGAAATATTTATTTGGTTGAAATACTCATTTGTTACACATTGTTGTCGCTTTTGTTGTGTTGCACTGTTTCTGCCTTTTAATTTTAAGATTTTAATGCTTGTTTGGGGTATGACTCTCGCTTAAGGTTTGAAAATCTCTGGAGGAGGAGTTGGGTGGGGGAACTTAATTCGGTAAAAAATGAGGTATTTTATACTTACGAACGGGTGATTGGATCCTAATAAAATTTGATTTTTGGAAGGACCTCGTGTCTCAGAGCTCTCATTTTAAATTCTAACCGTATCCGGTAACATTGGGGGGGGGGGGGGGGGGGGAATCAAAATCTTCGAAAACGATTAGGGGCACTGACAAACCTATAGGCCCTCGTATGTTTTCCTTGAAATTGTCAATGTATCGAATGAATCCCATGGATTCTCTTCGTCGACCCCGATTCGCATCCATTGAACGGCAATACGTTTTGTCCCTTCCAAGACAGGACATCCTGAATGGGTCGTAAAACCAAGTTCACTTTTTCGTGTTACAGGATCCAGATACGAGAAGAAGGCTGCTGCACCCTTTTCTGGTTTCACAAACACGTTGAAAAATGAAACACGCAAATGATGAAACAAGTGACAAATTTTTGGATTGGGTTATTTCTGAGAGCTTTTAATGAAAATGCCACGTTTCTTTGAGAAAAGACTATGCATATGCAACCCATCCTGACAATATGGGGCTGGCCCACCCTAGTAAACAATTCCAGAGGGGGAGGATTGTTATGGGAGGTACATTTAAGCCATAGGAAGAGATATATCTGAGAGGTCTTAATGAAAGTGCTGCCCTGGCGGATATCGTTCATGTCGAACAGCTCGATCCCGAACTCCTCGCAGTTCTTCGTCAGGGTCTCGACCTGAATGCGGGATTCCTCATCCTCGATCCCGCCGCTGCGGTCCGTCGTCGGGACGTTGTGGTCGGCCACCGCCAGCGTGGCATCGGGCCGCCGTACGGTGCGCCCGTTCATGCGCAGCCCTTCGAAGGCCTGCGGGCTCGTCACTTCGTGGACGAGATGCCGGTGTGATGGTTTAAACTCAGGGGTCACAACGCAAGTTTTCGTCTTGCAGGCAGCGCAATTTTGCTACATTACCGTGTCTCATGTTCAATTAGCTTGAAAACGAAATAAGTCTCGATACGTTGTTAAATAGACATCTCTTTCTATTAATGTGCAAAATCTAATGTTTCATGAAGTTGTTTATGTATAGTAGTTGCACCACACGAAAAAATGTAATTTTCTTTCTTGATGAACATAGTTTGAGGGGCAACGGTTTGTTCAAATCCAGCCCCTGACATGGCAATGACGTCCATATAGCCTTCTGTTACGATGATTGACTTTTTCTCATAGGCTGCTTGGCGCGCAAAGCTGGCGTTATAGAGCTGGTGGCCTTTGTGAAACAAGGGAGTTTCTGGTGAATTGAGATATTTGGCCTTTTGTGTCTCACTTAGAGCGCGTCCTCCAAAGGCGATCACGCGCTGTTTTACATCTGCAATTTCTTTGCAAGGAAGCAAGGGCGGAATAAAGAAAGAGATTTGTACAAGGGGTACAAAAAGCAACGTAATCTCTTATATTTAGGGACAAGCTTTGTGTTCCCGAGGTATCAGGAGTGAGGAACTTGATCCTCCAGGATACGCATAATAAGCCCAATTGCAGGCCATGCAGATTCAAGAAAACTTACTTCAAAGCGAGTAGTTACAATTGGCCTGGCATGAAGAGGACGTCACCAACTAGTCTGACTCTTACGAATGCAAATACTGCAACTGTTGGGATTACCGCTCCAAATGTAACTGTAGACACAACGTTCTCACTAAAAATCGCTGTAACAGATGACAAAAACGCGACGACAGAAAAAACAGTGTCAGTTCTTGTAAAAGCAGAAGTACCAGCGGGCGCACCAGTCGTACAGCCAATTGCTAATGTCTCTGTGGAAGAGAACAAATCTGTAAATGTTTCAGTGGTAGCAACTCTATATCGTCCCTCTGTAAGTCTATGTTAAGGAAGAAAGTAATAATGTAAACTGGTAACAACAGAATAATAAACAACTGCTACGAAGTTCAACTCGGACTCCATTAGAGTAACAGCTTACGCCACTGTGTGCAAAGAATTAAAGAACCTAAAGGAACACCCCGGGCCTTTCGTCATCTCAAACTGTACAGGGAGGGGTATGCTTCTGGGTTAGGTTAAATTCACAAACATTCTATGGCTGTTGAATTACCTCTAAGGTGACCAACGGCTCAATAACATCGTCGGCCTTGATCGTGGCCGGTGTCCGAAAGATCGGCAGTGCGATCACTAAGGTGATGGCGGCGGCCAGTGCCAACATCGGGCGAGCCCAGGTGCGGCGAACCTTTCCGTCCGCTTCCGCGATCTCGCAATCGCGCAGGTCGGCCTCCGTTCGTGTCCAGCCGTCGACCGCTGAAAACCACTCCAGCTGCTGTGACTCAACGACGGGGGAAACGACTTTAATGCATTCGCAGCTACGAGCATGGACGGCGAGCGTGCCGTACTCTCACTTCGGTTTGCTGTTCAGCCGGGGGTGCTCGGATGATTTTCACATATTGGCTGACGAGTCGGTCGCTTCACCTTCCCCCACCCCTGCCCCGGCTGCATCTCCGACGCCTGCTGGAAATCCTGATCTCGCCGACGACTTTGAACGCGATGGGTTGGGTCAGAGGCGTAATGCAGGCATGGCGGCCCTCCATGACGGAGTTGAGGTTGCTGGATATCTGGATGATGACCTCGAACTTGAAGCTGACGCCACCGAAAAAATGACGTTGTTTTGGGATTCAGCCTCGAGTTCGGTCGGCGGTGCGTCCTTTACGATCATCAACCAGCCCGTACGCCATCGCGTTCTCGGTTTTTTGTCAGCCCTGTTCCTCATCAATGGAAAAAAACAAGGCAAAGTCCTGCACTTTTGCCATAGGAAAAGAGCCTTTAAGCACATTCTTTACGCTATGATCATTATTAACCAGTTTTTGAGGGATTGTTTTGACAAGGGGGAAATTCATGCACGGTTGTTTTTGCACATTCAAAAAGCGTTCGACTTAATTTCTCAATTGATTTTATTTTCTAAGCTTGATAATTTGGGGGTTCAAGGGATAGCATTGGATTTAGTAAGTTCATATCTTTCCAAGAGAACCCAAGTTTCCTGTCGTCGACCATAAGGCACGGACGTCAGCTCAACACTTGGCTTCGTCGTATCAACTTCGATCCAGACATCGGCAGCGTCCCCTTTGGAGGGCTGCACGGACTCAAGTCCATCGACCGTTTTGACTCGAATTCGATAGCCATAGACTCCGTCGTCATCGACTTCGACCTGCACGGGACTCTGTTTGTCCGAATCGGTGGTATGCAATCGCCAGGTATTTGCCCCATCGTCGGTGTCCGAATACTGTTTTCGACCGATGCACGCTGTGATGCATTAAGCTTGAGTTGTGCCGCGTCGTATTTGAGCGCCTGGCTTGCCGTCAGGCCAATGGTGTCAGCCTGTCGTTTAAGGCTGGAAGTAAAGCGTTCGGCCGCTGCAGCCGATTGAGCATTGGCTTTCTGGGCGGCCTGTGAAATGCCGCCAATCTGGCCCTGGGCGGCACGTGATGCACCGGCCAGGTCTTTACCGTCGGTTATTTTCTATAGCTCCTATTTGTTATGTTTTTTTTCACCTTTTTTCATAAGCTGGTTCAAGTCAATTCCCCCCCCCCCGCCCCCTGTTGGTAAATCCTTTTGTTCTTCAAGCCGAAACATTTGGTCTTTAATTATTGGTATATTTTGGTTGTTTTTTTTCTCTTATTAGTCGATTTCGTCCTTCTTCATGTTCTCATTTTGTTTGTTATGGTATTTGTTATGGTGTTAACACTGAAGGGTCAGGAAATTGCGTCTGTGAGGAAAATACCCCCCATCCCCCCATAGCCCTCAGGACAAGGGTTGTAAGTTATGCCTTGGGGGCATATACGGTTCTTATGGAAAGGGTGGTCGTGTATGCTTTAGAGGGGACTCACTGGATTGGTAATCAGAAGCTCTAGTGCCATTTTTAAGAGTCAATGTGGACTGAAGGAATTGAAAGGATTGTATTGCGAAGAAATGTGCAAGGATTTATCTAGACTTGTGGGCAGGTAATACTTCATGGGGAAATTCATCACTTAAGAAAGTAACTAGGGTTCCCTGATTGGGCAAAACACGACACAGCTCCTTGTCGTGATCATTAGGGTCATAAATGACTAATTCACCGCCGTTATGAGCTTGCCAATCGTCGTTGAGATAAAACACAGTTGTAAGTACCCGGTTTGCTCTGCCTTTAAAAGCATCTAAATGCTTCTTGTAAAAAGCACCGTTCCCGATAAACCGGGTGATCAGGTTACGACCGCGCGCCGAGGAGGGTAATGCCATGTGGTTGGCCGCCACCACCACGGCCGTGTCGAAGTTTTCAAAGGCCACTGCTGAATTATGCCAGCCCCACAGGTGCCCACCGCCGTGATTGAAATTTGAGGTAGCGGTGCCGCGATCAGCCAGTACCCAGATAATTCCTGTGCCGTGGCCCTGCTTCCAGGCATGACCCTCAAATTGTGGTATAAACAACTTTTTCTTCGACGATTTTCTACCTTGTTCACGTTGTCGTTGATAAACTCGAACAGCACAAAAACGTTTCATCGCTCTTTGAATAATACGTGCATAATTATCAAATTTTCGTAGACGCATATCTTCGAGTAGATGCAACTGAAAACAAAGTTTAACATCAATTTCACACATTCCATCAACAATAGATTCATTCTTACACTTTCAGGTGATTTGATAAAGACTTTAGGATTTGATTGATATACACGAGGGATTCCCCGTACACTCGAAATAGTTGGCTCTAACCCAGATAAACTGTCATGGAAGCACTTCCATGAATCTTTTCTAAAATTTTCTGTAAGAAATTTCTAATTTGGTAACAATGTTCTTCAGATCCTGGATCGAAATCTGATAATTTGTCTCTGGATGGTCCCTCTAATCAACCGAGCTTTTGTTCTGTCCAGCTAATTAGCTTGGAAACCCCAGTGGGCTGCTTCTCCCACAGCATGAGCATTGTTAGATTTATATTTTTTGTAAAAGTTTTTCTCCAGGAATCGCCATCTTCCATCTAAAACAAATTTTAATGCTGGCTGCTCGAGCCGGAAGAGCAAAAATCAACACAAGAACTTTGCCGACGCAAGCTTAGACGCCGCGCAGTAAAGCTGTCGATCGCGACAGTAATGGAATAAACAATAAATGCATTTGAGTACGGAAAGGTCTTATACCAATCGGACTACTCCAGTCACACAACATTGTCAACCACGACCTTGTTTTCCTGTCCTCTGTTGCCATTATGGATGCACATGTGCTTTTTCTGTTGTTAATATTTGCATTAACTATGATATTAGCATGACCCTTTTAGACCAGGCCGAGAATAGGGGAATGGTCACCCGAGGGCGAAATTTATGGGACCCAGTGCGTTTGGTCAATTCGAGGGTTCTGATTTACAAAATCGATGTACCTGTAAGGCCTATTATGGCGTCTTTAATTAGCATCTAGAGTCAGAAGATCTGCTTGTAATGTACGCAATGGAAATAAGGCTTTTGTTTTTCGATAATGATTACCGCAAACTCTATGATTTCGATGAAGAGTGTAACTGGATTCATTGTGCAAATACTCTGTGTCCAACTTTTTTTCAACTCTAGCGACTCAATCAAGTGTAGTGGGGACTTTAAACATCTCGCTGGGCCATTTGGTCACGGCATGCCGCCCCACGAGCTCCGCGTCCATCAGACGGGAGAGCTTTGCCCGAACGGCGGTCGCGGTGACCTGCAGACGGTCGGCAAGCTCCGAAACGGACATCTCGCCGTGTTCGCGGAGCAATTCAGTGAGTGGGCGATCAGCGGGTTGGATCATTTGCCTACCAATGCGGAAGTCACTGACATCATACGAGTTAACTCGTGACCGCCATCTCAAGTACCTGCTGGTGCGACACGGTATCTTCGACCGTCGGTTCGGTAACGAAGACGGGCTGAAAACGCCGTGCAAGTGCTGCGTCTTTCTCGACGTGCTTGCGGTACTCATCGAGGGTGGTTGCACCCACGCAGTGCAATTCGCCGCGTGCCAGTGCCGGCTTCAGGAGGTTCGAGGCGTCCATAGAGCCCTCGGCCGCGCCGGCGCCGACGATGGTGTGCATCTCATCGATAAAGAGCACGATGTTGCCTTCCAGGCTAGTAACTTTTGGTGGGTAACACGAAACTTACTAATTTCTTACATATTTGAATTCAGCACAATAAGATGATTCTTTTATGTGTTAATTGGAATCGAAATTTTGCTTTTAGAGATTGTTTCACTATTGAGCCGAATCGCTTCTTACTTACAGTTGTTACCATGAAATGTTTGAAAATGTCGAATTTTGTATTTTTCCAGAACAAAGATCATGGCTACTTGTGTATTGTTTTTCATATAGATCATGTACATGTAGCTTACTATATACAATTTCATATGTACGAGCAAACTAATCCAAATCGATAACTTTGGAAACCTGATAGGAACATATTCCTGCAATATGAATGATCTAGAATAAAAAACATTTCAGAATTGTCTTTGTTATTTCTTTGTTAATCCTTTGTTTCAATTTTTTTGAAACGGCATTAATCTATCGTTTTCAAAAATCGCAAGTGAAATTCAACCAAATTGATAGCTGGAGGATAGGCAGTCCTTCCCGGCATGCAACAGCGTATTTTTAATTATGCAAAAGTCGAGCGCACTTGCAAACAAGTTCAGTCGCTCTGCTGGGCCAGTAAGGTGCGCAAGTAAACATAGTGCTGCAACAACTCAATGAATTTCTCTTCAATGTGAGTTTGTTTACAAGCATCCAAGCTCATGCAAACGTCAGGTCTTTCCAATGTGCGTCTTCTATGTCTATTGGAAGTTGCGCATCTAACCTCTGAAGACTACGACGAACTCCCGGAAGACATGGTGAAACTCGGCTTTTTGAAGGAAGACAAACTTGAATTCGCTCGTAGGAGTGGAATCCTGGAACCCTTGAAGTATTTCTTGAGGCAGGTCGGTCGTGGAGGAGGTGCCAAGGGAATTCGTGAACGTATCTTCCAGGAGTACAGAGAGAAATATCCCGGCCTCACCGACGACGAGCTTCGGGTTGAGATGTGTAATATTGATTAAAAATATGTCTTTGCCAATATCATACATGAAAATCACAGTTAATAATTACTAATAGAGTTTTTAATTAGAATTTTAAAATATATTTTATGAGTGAAAAAGCTCCATTATACATAATTGGATTATCCAAAGATGATTCTGCTAACGAAATTATCTATTCGATGTTTAGTGCAGCCCTAGAGAAAGTTAAGTCTGTATTGCCTGATATTATTGAAGCTAAAATTACCGATGGTGCGAGCAAGCGTCCAAAATTCCTCTTGCTCGCGCCATGCGGGCGTTGCTCGCGCCATTGTCCAATAGACAGTGGTGCGAGCAATGTCCAACCAACTTGCCTATTCTTTTTTGTTCTTCTTGTTTCTTTGTCCTGCAATTTTTTTGACCTTCCATCAGTTTGTCAATGTCCGGGCCCCTCAACGTATTTGCCATCCGTCAGGTTGCCCGGAGCAAGGAGGTGACGCTTTCCCCGAATAAGGGCTGCCAACCCCTAGAAGCTACAAAATATTTAATTGACATATTGAAGCCTATCCATATTTAACTAATTGATGGTTTGAATACTTAATTTGGTGACCCTTCAAAGCTGCGAGAATGAGTACAGTTTTGCTTGTAGCTCTTCGTAGGATTAAATAAATAAACTAAGACAGAGAAAACAAGTTTGTCGACGGAAAGTAAGGAGCAACATTAAAGCTTAAACCGAAGGGACAGCGCTTGGACGGGCCCTCTGGTGCTTGCGACGGTCGCCACCATCAGGGTCAGACGGCGATGCCATGGAGAAGGAAAAGCAGCAGCAGGAGGCGGAGATCGCAGCGCTTGCATCACGCGTGGAGACGGCGTGGTCCGAGCTGCTCTTTGTTAGACACCAAAAGGAACTGGCCAAGTCGTCTGTTGCCGCTGCGTTTGCGAAGCGGTCGCGGCAGCTGCGGGCGTTGCGGGAGTATTAATCTTAGACAGAAATGCTTCGTTTTTTTCCAAATATAATTCATTTTTCTTTATTTTTATAGACAAACCACCTACCTTGGTCGTATTGATATTTGTTTTAGCTGCTAAGATTTGGAATAGCTGTTATTTTTGTCAGTATTTCTGTAAATTGGAGTTCTTCCAAAGCACGTTTTTTTCAAGATTCAGCCTTGCAAGAGTAAAGAGAGAGAATAATGGATTATATGAACCTAGTGAATAGGATCTGCCCATCTTACTCGTTAGTCTCTGCATCGGTCAACTAGCATGTGTCTGTAAATTATAAAATTAAATGGAATTAACCTTTATAAATGCTTTCCTGTCTCTAACAGTTGTCCATACGTCTGCCAGGGCGTGGTAATACTTTGAAGGTAACTCCCTCAGACCATTCCCCAAACGTCATCGAAATTCTCCTAGGGAAGGATGTTTATTCGGTTCTTCTCTAAGAAAACTTGGAGACAATACCTTCCAGTAGTCCAAAGAGCTGGAAAAACTGAAACCATCCATCATAATTTTAAGACATCCTTATTGTGGTAAGAGTGTTCAAGCCGACTAAAAATATGAGGATCAAAAATGGTGATCGAGGTGAGGATTATGCTGACTTTGCTCAATACCATTTCAACATTGGAGAAAGCAAGGAGCCAGAAATCCTAAAATTGGCGACAACATGGTTACGATCCCGAAGAGTTGTTTCAGATAATAATGTATTATATAAAATTACGAGCGTGACAAAAGAGTCCTTAAGAGGAGTCTCATACCAGTCTGGAAGGACATCTACTCAGCAGCCCACTTAATACAGGCTACTCACAGACTGACACCCGTATGCCGCTTGAGGAGCTAATGCAAGGAAATAAGATAAAACCCAAGCTAATTAGATACACTAAGTACATAGCACACTATACCATTATTCGTATTAATAAGCCACGCCGTCGATGACGAAGGACTTTCGCGCATGGCCAACGGCGACGATCAATGGTGGTTGACGTTCGGCGTTAACCTGCCGATCTGGTCGTCGAAATACAACGCGGCCGAGCGCGAAGCGCGCTTCGGCATTCAACAGGAAATCGCCGAACTCAGCGATGCGCACAATCGCGTGGCCTTCGACGTTGAAGACGCGCTGGCTCGCGTGGAAAGTCAGCAGCGGCTCGTCACGCTGTTTCGGTCAATGGCGAGCGCGTGCAGGACGGTTCGACAAAAACCATGGTCTATGGCGTGGCACATCTGGTCAGCTATCTGAGCCGGTTCATGACCCTGCATCCAGGCGACATCATCTCGACCGGAACACCGCCCGGCGTCGGGCTCGGCTTCACGCCGCCGCGCTATCTCAAGCCGGGCGATGAAGTGGAGTTGGGGATCGAAGGGCTCGGTAGGCAAAAACAGATATGTATTGCAGACAGCGGAAGTGGTGACACATGCGTCTGCAGCTCTTGCACCTTCTCCTCCGCGCGTGCTCGTTGCGGAGTGGCTTGAGGCCGTGGCCGCTTCAGCAGAGCAGGGTTCAGGTCCCAGTCAAACAGCGTGTTGTGGCCCGCAAGTCCCGCAGGAGCAGCAGCAGTGGGAGCAGCAGTGGGAGCACCAGTGGGAGCAGCAGTGGGAGCAGCGGCAGTGGGAGCAGCAGTGGGAGCAGCAGTGGCTCGTTCCGATAATGTGTGAGCAGGTTTATCTGGGTAAGTCCCGATGAATTCATCAGCCGTATTCGGGAGAAGTGGCAGTCGATTCCAACCTATTGATCTTTTACCATGACAAGCATTAAGAAACTCGGATTCATTGGGGCAGGAAAAATGGCTACTGCTTTGGCTGCCGGATTTGTCGAGTCAGGTTCCATTTCTGCCAATTCAATCGTCGCGTTCGACGTGTCCGACGAGGCCTGGAGAAAGTCGTACCACAGCATACCTTCGCTCCGACATGGTTCAGTCACATCGGCGAAATCTAGCGAAGGAAAATGAGTATGGCCAACCAGCTCGCGGAGAGGCGAGAGAAGTGGCAACAGGCGCAAGTGGGAATGGTGGGAACATAGAAAATTCGCCTCCCTGCAAAGCCCACACTTCGCAGGGAGGCAGAGGAAAAGCAGCTCATGGAGCTGAACTGTCTATTTGTACCCACTCGTGGTAGTTGTAGTAATATTAGTAGCGTGTTATTTAGTTCAGCACTCCCCTCAACCATCTCTGAAAGACTCACCCGAACGCCCTTTGTCTTTTTGGAAAGTAAAGGTCAAGCATGCATATCTCTCTTAATAACATATATTGTTTGTAAAAAGTATACGAATTGCCTAGCTTACAGCCTTTGTTCTGGGGGTGGTGAGGGGATTGACGCCCCTAAAGGTATAATTACAGGATCTTTCCAGGAGCGTCTTTTCGGCTTCCTCGGTGGATATCGGCGGGTCTTCGTCGAGACCGGCAACAATGTCATCCATGTCGCCGACAAGGTAGCCGTCGTCATTGATCGAGTCGACCAGCGCTTCGCCGATGAGGGCTTCGCGTACCGTGAAGTTCTCAATCTCAAGCTGCCAGTAGAGATGTTCGCGCAACGATTCGCCGGACTCGTCGGCGAACTCCGAAACCGGACGACCTTCGCCATGGCTCTCTTTCTAATAAGAAGCTACTGTGGGGTAATACTAGGTCGTATCGAATTTGTTTATTTTGATTATTAAGTGTAGATAAAAACAAAATAACACATAGAGTTAATATAATAATGGAAGTTTTAAAAAGTAGACTGTTTAAAATTAGTTTGGAATAAGTTGGTTCCTGAACTGCTGTTGTTAATCCATTAAAGTTGTTTTTCAATTTTAAGGTTTCGAAATTGAATTCTTTGAGCTTTAAACGGACAAATATGAATGAATAAACGAAACAAGACCAACAGAAATAAAAATCAATAATCAAATCATGGTTGCAGCAATGAGTGCAACCTAACAAAGAGCAAATAATTAAAAATGGGGAAAAAATTTTCATCGTGTTATTACGCCTACGAATGGGTCTGAAACATTTCGAGAATCGCTTGCGTACACGGGGGCCCCCCTGTGGGCTGGGATAGCTAGTTTCTCGCTCCTGCTGTACCGTCAGTTTTGGAGAAACATGGATGAGAAAACTGATTCTGGCGATGATTGTCACCACAGCGACCACGAACGCATTGGCGCTGGAGCGGTTATATTCAGCTGATAATACTTGTAGCCAAATCGAAGCAGTGCTGGAACGGGACGGCGCGGCAATCATCTATTACCCGTCGCGCAGCATTCCCGGACTGAACCTCTTCGACCGTTTTGTCAAAACTGCGAATTTCTGCGAGTCGCTAATTTTTCCGAATTACTCCCTCTCCCCCCCCCCCAGCTCCACCAAAGAAGGTAGATCCAGTCTGGTTATGTCAGGCACGTATCTTGGACATGTTATTATTCCTCCCACCAAGGTTCATCCGCTTCAAGTGTTTTCCAAGATTTCTGCCCCCCCCCCCCCCCCCCCCGCTCGCTCCCGCTGGGAGTTGATATCAGAGGTGCGTGTACCGCAGTCCTATTACACTTCCTCGGAAGTTAGGAATATTCTCACAATTAACATCTACAAACAAGCTTCGCAACGCAAATATTCAAAAGAGAAAGACGAGGCAAAGATTGGCATTGCAATTAATTCAGAGATGGAGGACAACAACTATGTCAGCTTTTTATCAAATCATGTTGATAGTATTTTACCAATCCATCATAAGAAGACCAATCACCAGGAGGTGCAGACGTTTACCAAGAGTTCAGGGTTGGTGGGACAAAGTTTGGAATTTCTATCTGTTTCTTAACATATATTCGTCAATGTGGTGTGAAACATAAATTTTTTGTGAGTAATGCTAACTGATCTCAGTTTCGTGAAATATATTGTATTATAGGCCTTTATATTCTTCAACAACAAGTAAATGCTTTGCTAAACACGAGGTCCAGAATTTTAAAATTAAGACTGAGAGGGAGTGAGGTGGTCTGAACATAAAGGACAAGATAGCTGAACTGACTGAAAGATAAGCGAGGATATTTCAACAAAAAGCCGATACTGTGTGACTGAGAATCTATAAGTTGAGGTTTAACTATACAGATTTGTTGTGATTGATTTGAAGGGTACGGGGCCTAACAGGAGATCACCCCAAACCCTGGATCCACCGGAAAACTGATAAGGTGCAAGGGCACGATTAAATACTTGTGATGAAAAACAAATGCACAACTTATGCAAAATTAATCTGTAAACATTTAAAGATGTTGCTTTAATACGAATCTGTAATCTTTCTTCTGGCAGAAAATACAAAATTTCACATTTTTTCAGAAAGGTACTAAAAACTTCTAGAGTAGGGTTATCTGATACGTTGAATCTGATGGTGTAATTTTCATTAAGATTATATGACTTTTAGGGGGTGTTTCCTCCTTTTTTCAAAAACCTGGCAAATTTTCTCAGGCTCGTAACCTTTAATGGGTAAAATTAAATTTATTGAAACACATATATTTCGCTCACCATGTAATCAGCTTTGTTACTTTCTCCTGCACCAGATACCGTAATGGCCTCTAATAGCTTGAGCTTATGTAGCGATTCGGCCACAGACATATCTACTTGAATCCGGCCCTGCTGGGTATCCCATAACCGATATGTTTGTTCAGCTTTGGCCTTGGCTGCCAGTTCAACTTTGTCGATAGGTGCTTGCGACTTGATAACAATGTCTGCTGTTGATCCCTCTTTTTTATCTGATAGCGCCCGGAGCCCTCGTCCTCGTCGGACCGATTCGGATCCGCGAGGCGTCCGCGGGTCGCGAGGACCCGTTTCACCCGCTCGCGCGCGGTGCGCCGCTTGTCGAGGCGAACCCGGATGCCGACCGGCCGATACCCCTTGCGTTTGGTGGTGCGTTCGGCCGGGATTTCCTTGAGGGCGCGCCGCTCGAGATCGGGGAGCTCGAGGTCCTCGAACATGATCTCGATCAGCTCGGGATCGAGGGCCTCGAGCCTCTGGTGCGCGCCGCGGCGCAAAAGGCGTTGACCCGTGGCAACGTGCAGATCTCGCTGCGTGTGCAGGGCGGCAACGAGGACGGTGCGGCGGAACTCGACGAGGCGGTGCTGACCCGCATACTGTCGGCCATGGCGCGGATCGAGGGTGCGGCTGCGGGGCAGGGCCTGGTGCTGTCGCCATCGAGCGCCGCTCAGATCGTCGCGCTGCGCGGCGTGGGGAGAACATTAATAACATAGGGAAGTAAAACTCTCCTGGACTTAGATTGTGCTGATGATTTAAACATCCTAGATGGAAGTATTAGAAAAATGAATGAGCTTATTAGAGGTTTTGCGAGTTCGGGGAACAAGAATATGTTTGCAAAATTAATGTTAAGAAGTATGGTTCTAAAGTCCTGGGTGCTCTGGAAAACAGAGGAAGATTTGCTATATCTTTTCCAGAGAAATTACCTATGCTTGTTATTTAATTTTGGTGTATTTTTTGTAATTTTTTTTATAATTATATAATAATATTGTATAATGATTTTTATATATAATTGAAGTAGTTTTTAGGGGTTTTAGAAGATTTAATAGAGCATCAAGGAAATATTCATTAAATATTAAATTATTTTTCTCCTTTTTTATGTGCAATTTGTCTGACTGGACTTTTGTGTATGTGGAAAATTGTTTTTTAATACAAAGCCAAAATAAGGGCAGGGCGGGCGATGCGTCGCGGCGAACTCGTACTCTCCGCCGATCAGTCCTACTCGCTCAGCGACGCGGGAACTCTTCGCGTCGAGCAGCTCGTTCGTGCCCACCGACTCTGGGAGATCTACATGACGAGCGAGATGGGCGCCGCGCCCGATCACGTGCACGACGCCGCCGACGAGATCGAGCACTTCCTTCAGCCCGGTCTCGTCGACGATCTCGATGCGCAGCTCGATCGGCCTAAAATTATAAATCATAAAATAAATAAATAATCTAAAATAAAATTATAAATAAATTTTAAGTTATGAAAAATAGTCACTACACTAAGCGAGTGATTGAAGATACTCACTGCGCTCTCACATCACTCAAACCTTTATCTCTTCTTTCCCTTGTAGAACAGCAGTAATAACAAAAAGTGCATAATTTTGAAAAATCAAAAATACAATCCTTCTGGATAAAACACGGTTGTTCTCTTTCTCGCCCGGCTGCACCTCGCCCACGAACTTCGCCGCCGCGCTCAGGGTGGCCCCGGAGGCGTCGAAGAACGCGCCGTCGAGGTAGGTGTCGATGCCGATGGCGGCGTCGAACCCGAGGGCGCTGAGATCGATCGCGGGGGGCAGCGCAAACTGCTCGAGGGCGAAGGCGACCTCGGTCGACATGATGTCGCGGACCTGGGCTTGCACCTGATCCTGGACCTTCGGCCGCAGGTAGTTAATCTTCCCATTTCCTTTTTTTTTTTTATTTTCCCACTTCTTCATTTTCAAATTTTCCCAATTCTTGATTTCCAAAATCGTCCCATTTCGTGGTTTTCATAACCTTCCCATTTCTTCATTTTCGAATCTTCCAATTTTTGGTTTTCAAAACCTTCCCAAATTTTTAAATCTTCCAAAATCTTGATTTTTAAATCTTCCCAATTTTAATTTTCAAAATATTTTGATTCTTCATTTTTCGGCCCTGGCTATGCCGCTACCTTTAGCTGGCGCCCACACCCCGACCTTCACCTTCAAATGACCTCTATCAATCTTTTAAGCCTTTCATCTTTGATTTTGTATACTCTTTGAACAGAGCCTTGATGTGAAAGTACGACTGGCACATAAGCAAATATCAGAGATGAAAATCGGAAAGGAGCAACTTGAAGAAGAGCTTAAAGAAAAGGAAAGACAATATGAAAGTCAGGACTTGGTCTGGCGAAACAGCGCCCCGTTCTCTAGGTTTCCGGCGGAACAGAAACGGCTTTCCAGGGAGGGGCTGACATGCGGCTGATGAGTTTCGAGAAGGACGGCAAGGCCAGCTATGGCGTCGCCACGGACAACGGCGTGATCGATCTCGGTGCGCGGATCGGCGCGGAGTACCCGACACTGCTGTCACTGGTCCAGGGCAACGGCCAGGCTGCTGCGGCAAAGGCCGCTGCCGGGCAGGGGCCTGTCGTATGGTGTTCGTAGCGGCGTGTCAGCGCGAGCCAAGGATCAACGAGTCGATTTCACGTTGTACGCGATTACCAATCCGCAAAACAAAGACCGGCTGGTCGAAGTCATTCGAGAGGAAATCGACCGATTGCGGAAAGATGGCGTGACGAAAGACGAACTGGAACGGGCCAAGAATTCCTACCTGCAGCAAGCTCGTGTACGACGCACCGGCGACGGTGCACTGGCGGGCTTCATAATTCTTCTTCTTCCAAGTAGAAGGTATACCAGCCACCAAATCTTCCACCCACAAGACCAGTGACAGCACCTGGAATACATTTACATTGTGACAATTCAAAATAGTTTCAAAAATACTTGAGACCATCAACGTCTTGTATTCAAAGTTTGTAGTAGATTTATAAGAAATCGAACATGTACAGAAAAGTGCAAAGAACTTAGACATTTCTGTTACAAAGAAAGATCAAAATTCAAATCACCCTGATGGTTATTCAATTGGTCCTAGTTTGACGACTGCAGAATTAGTTGATACGAGTGCTGAAATTGTTATTGCAATAGAGAAAGGTGGTTTGTTTACCAGGTTTGTAGAAGAACAAATTGATAAAAAATTCAAATCTATTATTATCAATACTGGTGGACAAGCTCCTCGGTCTACTCGTACGCTGTTAAAACGATTACATGATGAAATGAAATTACCGGTAATTGTTTCGCCTCTAACGCCATCAAGCCTAGTAGTTGGACGTCGATTGTTAGATATGCCTGAGATCTCTTCAAACGTCGAAAAGTCAGATAAATGTATGTTGACTAAACGCGCCAGATATCTGGAAACATCACTGCAACACTTCTTTAATCGGTGGAAAAAAGAATACTTACCCTCTCTAAGAGAACATACTCGTATAAAAAATAAGACACCTAAGCACATTGCGAAGGTTGGAGATGTTGTAGGCAAAATCAAGACCATTAACCGCGTTTGGGATAAAACCTCTTAAAGCGTGTCCCAAAAGTCTCGAAATTCGGGAATGTCTCGAATAGAGGTGTAAGCCTCATTCTCAATGATGGTTTTGAGGTTATGAATCCCACATTTACGTGCGGCTCTCTGCCAAGCCATCGTGGGCTCGACCTGTTTGAGCACGGCACTTGCTTCGGCATTATATAGTGCCACATCAGGATCGGGAAAGTGCCCGATCACCCCAACGTCATCATCTTCCTCGCGGACGACCTGGGCTGGTCCGACGTCGGCTACCACGGAGAAGAGGTGATCGAGACGCCGTCGATCGATCGCCTCGCCGCGGAAGGCGTCCAGCTCCACCGGTTCTACTCGACGCCGATCTGCTCGCCGACGCGCGCGGCCCTCATGACGGGGCGCGACCCGATGCGCCTCGGTGTGGCCTACGGCGTGATCATGCCGTGGATGTTCGGTGACGTCCGTGGCATCCAGGACCGAGTCGTTGGGCTCCGCCGCGTCGGCTTGCCCGCAAGGCTCGGGCTCGACGTCCAGGACCTCGAACCGGACCGTGTAGATCGTGTCGTTGTCCTGCTCGCTGGTCACGGCGAGCGCGAAGCGCCCGTCGCTCGGAGCGGTGTACGTCACTTCTCGAACGGGGAGCTCGTTGTCGCCGGCGTTGGCGACCTCGATGTTTCCGGGGCCGACGGAAATGGATTAGATGCAACTAGTATTTCCATGCTGTTTCCATGGTATTTAACACAGACAAGTTTCCATTTTTAGTCCATGGAGATGGACTAAATGCAACTAGCATTTCCATGCTGTTTCCATGGTATTTAACACGGACAAGTTTCCATTTTTAATCCATGGAAATGGACTAAATGCAACTAGCATTTCCATGCTGTTTCCATGGTATTTAACATGGATAAGTTTCCATTTTTAGTTCTTGCCGGAGCGGTGACCGAGGACTTGACGACGGAACCTCTCGGTGAGGGTAGCGACGGAGAGCCTGTCTATCTGAAGGACATCTGGCCAAGCCTGCACGAAATCCAGGAGTTCATCACGAACAACATCTCGCGAGAACTATTTCAGTCCAAATACGGCGATGTGTTCAAGGGCGATGACAACTGGCAGGAGATCAAAACCAGCGAAGGCATCACATACGCCTGGGACAACAAGTGGCCACTGTGTACATTATTGTTATGCAGGAAATTGAAACCGCTTAATGATCTGAGCGTGTACGATGCAGCTATTGGAATCCAATTTATTACAGAAAGTCCTCCACGTTTTATCGTACATTCTTGATAACAAATATGGTTGGAACAGGAAGGACGCAAGGAAAAGCTAGTGTACTAGATTTTTAAGAAAGGGCATTGGATCAGACGATAGTTAAAACTCGCCGCCATGAATGCCTTCGTGTCCTCTTGGCTTGCTCCAACAGCGCACCTACAGCTGCAGAGTCCTTGGAAGGAGCAACTGATGCTGCTGCCTCAGGATCAGGCATCCTGCTCGCTCTTTCCTCCAGAGGGAACTGCTGCAGCGCTTCCTTCAGTACGCGCGGGTCCTTGATCTTCAGCTCCTTGTACGCGTCGTCTAGCCACGACAGGCTGCCGTCCCAATTGACGAACTTGGCCTTGAGGGACTCGAGTGGCTGCGCATAAGGTAGATGGTGTACTACAGGGTTTCTTTGCGCTCGGCACTGACGTGACTTTGCTCAAGCGCGCCCAGGTCGCGTTGATTAATAGCGAAGCCAAAAACCGGGCGATGCTGCGTGCCATTCCTGATCTGATTTTTACCATCAGCCGCGATGGCCGTTTTCTGGATGTACATGCCAGCAGGCAGGATATGCTGCAACAGGGCAAAGAGCAGTTTTTGCAAAGCACGGTGGGGATGAATAAATAAACCTTCAATATCAGGATGACCATAGTCAGCCAAAACCTGCCACCATTCTTCGTCCTGCATAAAACGAATATTTGCGCCAAGTCTTTTTAGTGCAGCCACTTTATTCGCCGCGGCGTTCTCCGGTATTAATACAGTCGCTGCAACGCCCAATGCTCTGGCAGCATACGCAACACCTTGCGCCATGTTGCCTGAGCTTGCGGTGTAGACACCGGCTGCTATTTTGGCTGGCGGCCCATGAGACGCTGCCGGCCGGCCACTCGCTGCGGGCGGACTACGGACGCCACCTGAGCGCGATCGCCACGCACCACCCCGACTCCCAGGGCTTTCAGCGCGGGCCGAACCGCATGATGGGCTACGGCGTGTCGTCGCTGCTCCTGGGCGCAGGCGTGGAGCGCGATCGCTACGAGCGCCTCGCCCGCAATCCCTGGTACCTGCTCTACAACCTGGCCCTCGGCGGCATTTTAGTCCTATTGGTAATTTTGTCTCTTTCGTGGCAAAATGTCTCTTTCCAAGACTTTCAAACAGACACTGAAGACTACACACAGCGTACATATTACTTTTCATACTCACTAATATTTACAGCAGTCTTGGTTACACCCGATCAACAGTAAATACGTTTGGTTGAATTAATTCTAAAGCTATTCTACAATGCTAATATCTAAAACAATCTCCAAGCCAGTTGGTGTTGTAAGTTGGGTGCCTACGTCAAGGCCAGGGCGGAGGGCTCTTACAATGAGTTGTCGGAAGAGGTGAATCCGAAACTGTCCATTGCCGGCAGCAATATTTTCGAACTCGACAGTGGCCGACGTCTCGGCGTGGCCGGCGCAATCAGCTGGAACGATCGCGAACTGGTGGTGGATAACATCGAGATGGACGGTTGGGAAGAGGCCGACAACGGCAGTGAGTATGTCGAGGACTTTGAACCACGCCATCTCATCTTCACATATGGAATTTCCAACAACAAAGTTTACATCTTCACCAAATTAAAGCAATAAAAGAAGGAAGGAGATTATATTAATGGCTACGAGACCACTAGGACCTATGAAACCAATGATTACATCAAACATGTATAGCTAGGGACACATTGCAGCCTCCTAGATATGCTACTTAAAAATGAGAAAAGCAAAACTGAAATATTGACTCTTTGCTGCCCCTTTATTCTTCTTTTCTGAGGTCCAAAATATTGAGTTAATGTATTCTTTGCAGTGTCGTAATTATTTTCTTCACCAACATCGGTGAGATTTTTGAAAATTTCTCTGACCCTAGGTCCCGCTTGATACAAGAGTAATGCACGCTTTCTTGTATTATCAGTAATTCCACTTGCTAATAAAAACATTTCGAAATCGTCCAGCCAGTCTTTCCAGCGGGTGGCAAGGCTTGCTCCCACTTCCGCGTCAGGACGGCAAGACAATGAAAAATATCTATGTCCAACTCCCATGGCTTGACGTAGAATCTGACTGTATTAAATACTTTTTTATGTTAGAACTAGATGGGTAATTAGTTGAAACATATCCTGGGGTCATAACAATGACATTTAAGTGAATTGACATAATAGATAAACAATCAAACAATTTCTCATACATTGTAATATAAAGGAAGGGAAGATATATCCCACATAACATCTTTTCTTTCATTTTGCCAATACGACAGGAGGGCAAAAAGGTTTCCCTCTCCTTCCCATGCTCCTCTTTCCCAAAGTCATCCGGTAAAAATTTTGAGATAGCCTTTTGGATCCTCATAGTTGAAAGGTCAAATATCATGCATCTGGGGATGACACAACCCTGCAAGTTCCACGAGAAGAGGGTTGTAAGTTACGAAATTTGTCTAGTGTTTACATAAAGTAATTGTTTTAAGGAATTAAGCAAACATTTTGGGCTTTTTCGCTGTTGTTTACAAGGAATTGAGAAAAATGATATTTTTCACATACTAAAGGACAGTACTTATCTTTCCCCAGCTCTTTCGATTAGATTCAATACTAATTAAAGGATTCATTCCTCTTTTTCAAAATTAAGCTAATATGTACATTATTTATTCTTAATTATTTAGTAAGATCGAGCCATTTTTACAGGAATAAGCAGAAAAGCGAATAAACTGTAAAAAATATCTATTTCTCTCGTTTTTTTAGTAGAAAATATTCAAAGAAGAGCATTAAAAATCCAAAAAAAAGAAAAAAAAAGAGCGCCTGAATAAATCGATCTTTTGACTTCTTATCAATCAATCACAGCAATCACTCGGAAAAACACATACTTCTGAAGGGGAGTGCTCTGGCAGCTTTGCCATGAATGTTTGTTTTATCAATGTAGACAGAAATATTTAACCCCTTCAGACCTTAACATAGAGACCGTTAACTGTATCTGTTGGAAAAATTGCAACACCCCCATCTTGGATTATTTTAGCAGCTTTCTCAATTCCTTCTTTGTCACAATTTATTTTCAATATGTTATGCTAATTCTTTTCTTTAATTATTTTTTTCATTTGAATAAGTTTTTAACACTTTATCTTTTTATTTGAAAAGTATGTCTACTATAGATCATGAAGATAATGATTTTGAAGATGACTTTGATGATAATCTAGATGAGTTTGAGCGTGGTGGCCGCCTCCTTCATTCACCATTCAGCTAAAACCTTATTGATAACGAATTCGTGGATCGAGCAGGGGATAGATCAGATCGAGAATCAGGGTGACTAAGGCAATCGTCACCACGATAAAAAAGACGATGCCATAGATCGTAAAATAATCAAAGCCTGAGATGGCGGCAAAGAGTACCGAACCAATGCCAGGGTAACGAAAGATAATTTCCACCAGAATTGACCCAGAGCTTGGCCCATCGATCAGAAATAACCAAGAAATGGGCGGAAAAGATAACGGCTGACGTCAAATCGGTTCTTATTCCGAATCCGGGAAACCGACTGGAGGATTACGTTGCTGAGAAGATTGAGAAGAAACGACCTGACCGACTGAGCAATTTGGAGTGGCTTGGTTTGGATTTGATTGGCGCGGGAAACGAATTTGGACCGGGCACTGCGCTTGGTGAGGCTCGCCTGAAACATTTTGCGTGAAGAACCCGGCGCTCGTCGAGCGCCTGGCGGAGCTCGGCGGTCGCGTGGCGCTCTCGTTCGACTCCTTCGAGCGCGAGGCCGACTACATGCTGCAGGGGGCGCACCTCGTCGACCTGAAGATGAAGTGCCTCGACCTGCTCCAGGAGCACGACGTCGACACGACCTTGATTCCGGTCATGACCAAGGGCGTCAACGACCACGAGGTCGGGAAGATGATCGACCTGCTGCTCGTGCCCTTAATAAAGAGAGATTGATCGAAGGAGAATCTCACCTTATCTCCCTTATCCAACAAGGAGAAAAATGTGGTTTTTCTAACCACTGGTCTTTAGAAGAAGGGAAAACGCAGCTAGAAGCCGCCTATTTTTTTAGGAGACTAAAAATTTTTCAACAGAGGCAATCATGAAAACCGTCTATCAGATCAAAATTTCCCTTATGGGAATTACCCCAGCAATCTGGAGACGTCTTCTGTCCGGTTCAAAAATCAAGAAAATTTCATCACTTTCTTCCAGGTAGATATCTGCTAGATGTTTCCAGTCCAGAAATTTCTAACGGTGTCCGAGAGGCGTCCGTTAAAAGAGGTCATATCACGTCTCACTACAGACTTCATATAAAGTAAATTCACATAGAAATAGCGGACAGTCATAAAGCAGCATTAAATCGGACTTTATACAAAAGTAAAACTTTGAATAGCAAAGATCAGAATTTAAAATTTATGATTTCTGCATCAAAAAGTCTTATGGATTTTTTTGGTATTTCATTTCAGGTATTTTCTTGTATTTTTTTCTTGTATCTTTTCTCGTAATATACTTTAATATGATTGTTATAGCCTCGTGAAGGATATTTAATTTCTTTATTATATCCACCCGCTCATCTTAGTGTATGTATTCTATTTTGATAATATTTTATTTTTTACGTTTTTTTTATTATTTATTTATGTTACAATCACTTTCTACTTATACGAAAAAAACTAGAACTGCCAGGGAATTATATAACAATTTCTACCTCCATCCTTCTCTCGTCTCTCCCTTAGAGCTAATTCTGTATTTATCCGAAAGCCCAATGAGACCTAAGGTGTTTTGGCATTAAAATGCACCCTTTGAGGTATCTCCTTCTCTCCCAAGCTACGAAACAATCAGAGAACCCCATTCCAGAAGTTTAAGTACCTTTTTAAGTTTTTGAAAATTTCAAGCTCCAATCAACAACATGTGGAATTTTGCATTTTTTACCACAAGACAGATCAAGGGTGCGTGTTTATTTGTTTGTTTTTTTGTTTTTGTTTTTTCCCAGGGGTAATCGTATCGACCCAGTTGTCTTACAATGTCGTGAGAAAGCTCATTATAACGGAAATTAAAGTTCTGGTGCCCTTCCATGGTAAAGAATGTGATTAAAGGCTCTTTTCCTATGTCAAAAGGATAAATGCATAAGCAATCCACGTAATCATTTAATCGTTAGTTTGGATTAGCACTCGGATTTGTCATAATCTTTGCATACCCTTCGCAGAGAGCCCCCACCACGGAGCACCTGTAGTAGCTAGCAAACAGGCTCCATCCTCCAAAGACTGTTTTGCTAGCATTGTGAGAAATGCGGAAGAAGGTCAGAGGACCGTTTCATTAAAAAAAAAAAACAAAAAAACTACGTCGAACGGCTGACGTGAGATACCCGTTATGCTTAACAGAGGTAGAAAAGGGAACGAAGGCCTGCATTAGACGGCATCTGAACTCGTTCTATCCCAATCCAATCTGATAGGCACACAGATAAACCTTTTGATATGGCCTTGCTAAAGTGTTCATTGTGAGCTTACTAGCATTTGCCATTGAAAATTGCATTCTGCGACAAAACCGAGACTGTGACAAAACCGAATACACAAGTAAAAGAGCTAAAAGGTGTTGCAGGCGCTTTGATTGTCGAAAAGCCAATATTTTATGAGAATTTGAATTGATATGCATTTTTGGATGATTTTATTTCATTTGGAAGAGAATTCCAAACCTTTGGACCCTAAAAGCTAATAGATTTTATACCATAATTTGTACTTTTGACTTTAGGAACAAATACAGTAGAACGTCATTTCTTCGATGATTATAGCTGGTGGATTTTGGGAGAAAATATCCTTTCATAAATGTTTCAGCCGCCACCGAGGCCTGGCCTTCAATCACATCTTCATCGTCAAACGGCGCCAGAAAAGTACCCTCGGCCTCTGCGCAAAACGCCTGCGCCGCCGCCAATGTGTCGTCAAAATAATCCCCAACCAGCCGCACTTCGATGGCACCATCACCAAACACTTTGGTTTTGAAGATTTTCTGCTGCGGCGTGGTCACTGGCATGAAAATCACACCGCGCACGCCAAAATGCTTGCACGAAGTAGATGTTGTGTGATATGTTAAAGTGCCTGAATCTAAACGAAGGTTTAAAGCACAATAACAAACTGTTTAAGTATTCCTAGTACAAGTGAAAAATTTAACATATAATCTGTAAGGTCCAATCTGAAATCACTGTAGGCATGTTCAAGAATTGCATGAACAAAGGAAACCAAAGGAGGTGTTAGTCAGACCTTAAGTTCTACTTTGAACTCATAGGGTGTCAAGGTATTAAAGCTTAGAAATGGATTCAGAGAAAATATAGTACTTAATTGTTCTATACATTCAACTCAAAATTAGGTGCAGAATGGAACAATTAACAATGGAAGTGAGTGAGATAGGCTACCGTAACTAATCATCAACATAGAGGTGAACAGATTCAGCACAGACTTCAATCACTCTAAAGTGCCAATTAAGATAACCAGGTTAATTTGATTCCTTTTTTGAACAAAATATTTGCTGTTTTGATCATGTCTCAGTTATATTCTTTGTTTCGTTTAGTTTCCACAATAGATTATCAATTAGGATTCTTAGGCATTTCAATGTAGCTGGTATCACTTTCTAAATACCTTTCAAATCATGAATTATTTAAATATTGAATTATTTTAGTATTTTATCTTTATAACATACACAATTGTGTTTTTAATGCTCAGCAGGCTTCATTTAAGCTTTTACAGTTATTTCGAAAAAAATTAATTGAGGAGTTTTTCTTTCAGCAGAATGTCGTGATGAACGATATTTCCCGGTTCTATTGCATTGGTAATAGGATACTTCAGATCCATCTTTGCGCTTTGTTTTGCCACGATGCAAAATGAAAGAAGTCTGCTCCGACTCTTCAACAGTTGATTTCCATTCTTCAAATTCTGCAATAGATTGAATTATATTTATGTTTCTGTCGATGCGGTCACTGTTAACAGCCCACACCTCACCAATGTGAAGCATGATGTGAGATACTCTCAGCTGAACTACATTGTCTCGTTCGATCAACAAAATCAAACTAATGTAATAATAAGCACCAAAACATTACCATCGATGACCATCAACCACAATACCATGCTTGGAAAATGACCAACAAACGTCGCGACCGATGCCGCGCGTAGCAGCTAGTAATGAATACACTACGAATGGATGATAAATCACCGCCTAAACAAGGCGGTGTACAGACGTGTGGCAAACGGAGTTTATCTAATCAAATTTTTATAGCGTCAGACCTGGTAGAAGGCGACGGTCTCGCTATGTGCGCGGCTGGCACTAGCAGATATGCGCCCACAGAAAATGCCATCAACAGCGCTAAAGTAGTTATCGCTCAGATAGAAGGGATGAGATCGCTAATAGAAGGTAAGGACGATCAATTCGAAGCCCATATGAAGCGAGCCGTAGCGCTAGAGGATCAAACGAATTACCCGTCGGGGCCGCCCATTCACCACCTGGTGGTGGAACAGGACCAGCTTGTGGAGCAGGAGTTGGTTGTTCAGTTGGTGGAGTTGGTGGATTTCCTCCTGGTGCTGGAAGATTTGGTTTAAGAACAAATAATCCACGTTCAATAGATGAAACAACAATGTTACCACTTGGAAAGTAAATGTATGAACTCCAACTTCCTTTGAATTCAACAGTTGATGATTCAGGTGAAACATCAAAATAAGCAACTTCAGTCAGGTCCGCCGTGACCCGGAAGACGCCCGGCATGCCGTCTATGGGCTCGCGCCGGTTGGTTCCGGGAATGAGAAAGATCGGCCAGATGAGGTCGCTCGGGGTCAGCCTGTTCTCTCGCGTCAGTTCGCGCACCCAGGCGGATTTGCGATTGCGGCGCATCCTCCGCCCGCCGGTTATCTCATCGACGCTTCTTTTCTTCAAACTCAACTGATCTATCTGCCGGTTCATCTCGACCTTCTATTGTATTTATTGATTCCTCCACCAAACGTTCCAATAATAATACCCGTTTTATCTTCGTTAATACCAACTACTTTATTATTACTTAAACTAAATTTATTATTTTTTTCATGATTAAAATAATTATATTTACCAGTATTGCTATCGTAGTAAGCAGCGCCATGACCATAAGTACCAATCCAGATTAGCCCTTCAGAATCTTCATATAAACTTGTGACTTTAACTTTATTATTACTCATGAATTAATTTTTCTATTTCAACTTTATTAAAAGATTGAAATAGAAATCTGGTATTAAAATACTTGCTGATATTATCAAAAAGAAAACGGGTGTCACCATGCATTAAAAAGATAATTAGAGTATTTTGGGGGTGTTGTATTTCCTTAATAATTTTATGAATGTAATGAGCATGATTATTTTCATCGTTAATAGTTATGATTATGGCTGAAGGTGAAAAATTAACCATGTACTTGTCCGCTCTCAGGCAAGGTCAACGAAGTATTAGGATAAAACGGAGAGTGCGAAGTGAACCCATACATGTCTCTCCCGAATCACGCGCCTTGCGTTCCCGACGCTCAAGAAAAGGATACGGGTCTCAGTCTGGATAACGACCAAGTTCACCCGGTCGATAGTGTGGATTAAGTTTGCGAAGCGGGGGATGTAAAATGGAGCGCAGCGACATCCCCCGCGGAGACAAACCGGGAAGATGGCAAGCGCTGTATGTTATGTCCTTACGGCATATAAGGTTTTAATTCGAGAGTTTTAAAAATAGTTCAAAGATCAGATAAGCCTAACCCCCACACCAACTCAAAAAAACTTAAGAACAATATTTTATTCCAACACTTATGGTAGCTAACCCCTGGTCTTCCATGGCTTGATACCCCTCCTTGTCCCGAAAAAAATTATCAACAGTCCAAAGCCCTCCCTCCCCCAAAAAAACACTCCTTGTTCGACTCTTTAGCACGTTTTGGTGACAAAAAACCCTTACAAAGGAGTAGCGGTTTTTCAAACCAGTTTTGAAGGGATACTCAAACATAATGTTACCTCCTTTGCTTCTTGTTCCGGGAAATCCGAAGTGATGTCATCATCAAACTCGTCTTGAGAATTGTCACTTAATGACAAGTGAAACATTCCATTGATTAATGGTGCCACAGCAGGGTAATGTGGATTATTTTTCGCTTATAAAAAAGATAAATTCCTTCTCTTGAACTACTTGAACCGATTGCACAGGTATTATGAATGTTTGCAACAGCCGCTCCGAAGTCCATTACCTAAAATTTTCCTCTTAATGGTAAAAGACCTGCAATCGTGCTTGCAAGTCTGATCTTAAATGGAGGTGGATGAGGAACATTTTTCCTTGGGAAAAGAGGGGTCCAGAACACGAAAAAATAGATTCTTATACCATAAATTTTAGGTGATATCATGAGTGTCCTAGACAAAAGTATCAGCAAAAGAATGACTTTTTGAACGTTTATAGAGTTCCACGTGCAAGAATAGGTTTGAAAATTAAAATTAAGAAGACAAAGTTACTTACACTAGGAATAAACGTAAACGAAGAGGTGACGTTGGGTAACGAGAATATTTATCAAGTGGGTGGCTTCACTTACCTAGGGAGCATTATTAGTAAAGATTATGCAATGAGAAGTAACCAGTGGGAGTCCTGCACACTAACCACTGTGTCACAGAGACCACATACAGCCACATAGTCACAGACCCCACACATAATTACCTGCATTAGCAAAAATGGAGACGGATATCGTTGCACGATGGCTGCAGCTGTATCATGTCCAACACCTCTAAACTGTTGAATCTGTTTTGACCAAACTTCCAGCAAACCTTGGCCATCTTTAGTCACCTTGTGGAAGAGACGAAACGTCAACTTATGGTTGCACGAGGCTGTCGGTCACCCCGCGCGAGCGCAGGGCGAAGAGAAGCTGCATCTTGGCTTCCGCGTCGAAACTCATGCAAAGGCCCCTTCCAGGGCCGCCAGCGCGGCATGATCGGTCAGATCGGCGCGCATCGGGGTGACCGAGATGTAGCTGTCGACGTTCACCGCGGCACCAGTTCCGGCGGGCGCGGGCTGTCGCTTCTAACCGCCACAGATCCACAGGAAGCGCCGACCAGCAAAGAAAAACCCTGATCATCAGAAGATAAGAAAACCAGAGAGAAAACCCACTCAGCCTAGAAATAATGAAAAAGTCAACCAAAGGGAAAATCCTGCTGGAAAATTGCTTTAAAAGCCAGTGAAATAAACTGCTAACACAAAATATATTGTTTTTTCTTACTGATTCACTTCAGCAGGTGCTGCAGACTCAAAAATTAAAAAACTCAGTTGTTACTTTTTATGGCCCACTTGAGGTCACTAAGGTTTGACCTTTCTTCACGGTTTTCAAGAAAGACTGCTCAAACATAATGGCCTTTGAATTTAAATGAGAAATATTTTAAAGAAGTTTAAGACTTGGCGTAAAGAGCGAGGGTTGAGGAAGGGGCATCCCCTGTCATGTGCGCAATAAGTTTTAATGTTGCTATCCCTTAGAGTTTCGGTTGCTATTAAGCCGAGTCGTTCCATACTAACCGTACGTTACCACGAACTATTAGCTTCTCTACTCGAAGCTGGAGACGGGTGAATTCCCGGACGTAGATCAACTGGTGGCGCAGGTCGCAGCACTGGCCAGCTGAGTTTCGTCGAGTCGGCATTTTGTGGACACAGCCTCTGGCGCCGCTACGCGCGCTCTCGGCCTCCGGTCATTCTTAATTCCCGCCGATCACCTGGCAACTTCCCCTTGCCCGCGGTGGCGGTGCGCGAGTGTAATACGTCTCCTTCACACTGCTCTTTGCTCACTTTTTTATGGTAAGCAAACTCTTTTCCATTATCTGAAGTGAGGGTCAGGACAAATTGCTTGATCGGAGTCAGTCTGTCTACTAATGCACTTCCCACTTCGTCAGCAGTGTTCTGGGATACTTTTGCTAGTTTGGTTAATTTTGTAGCCCTATCTACCATAGAGACAATCACCCCTTTTTTTCCAGTACCTATAATTGTATCAAGTTCCCAATCACCAAGCCGACTTTGTTTTTCGATCCAGTCGCGGCGGGGATGAAAGAACACCAGCGTCAGATCCCCGCCGTGATCATCGCCGCAGTGGACGCGCCACGGGCGTCCCCGAACCGTCGGCGGATGGTGACGACCCGCCGTAATCGCCAGCGTCACGGTCTCAGGCGCCCGGGCGTCAGTGATCCGATCGATTCGCCGCCGCGTCACGCCGCTGGCTGGCAACGTCAAAACCAGGTCGCGCGGCCGTTCAACAACTGAATTAGCCAGAGAACCTTTCTTTTAAGCCCCTTAAATAAGTAGAAATGAAGAAATGCCAGTAAGATGGTCCTTCCTTTTGCCTGAATTGTGGATGCATGGACAAGAGTGTGGGTCATGAGAGATGGCTGGTGAATGTAATGTGGGTGAAAGTTTTGCAAGATTTAAAAAATTAGGACAACTGCTCAGGTTGGCGCAGAGAAGTTGAATTTTGTAATTTTTTTTTCTTTGTTGGCGGATGTGTTTCCGCTCTCCGTCTCCAGCCACCAAGCGTGCAGGCCAGGAGGACGATGAAGACGCTGTTGCGCCGTCTCTCATGTACGCCGGTCTTGTAAGCGAGGACACGGCCGGTTCCTCCGGAGACTCTGAGCCGGACTCCTCCCGCGGCTCTCTGCGTGCCTTCCACGGCCATCGTGGTGAGCCTGTGCAGCTCAACCGCCCTGCGCCATGGATCCAAGCAGCCACGCTCGGAATTTCTAGTTGAACTTTTTTATCAACTCCAAATTCGAAGGAGAAATGGGACAGACTTCAAACTCATCGAAACACTAAAACGGCCGACGGTCAAGATGCTAAAATTAAGATGTGTTTTTCTTCTTTTTTTATTTGACGCTAAATGGAAAGACAAAAAACTGATCAACACCAGTTGCTTTTTCATGTTTCATAGAAAGTAACAATTTTTTGAAAATTTTGAAATTGAAACCTTATCGATCGGCGCGGCGCATGGCCTCCTCAGTCTACAGCACTGGACCCTAACAGAGGCCCCCTGACAGCATGCTGTCAGGAGCTGTCAGGGCTGCCGACACAAGGCTGTCAGCAGGGCCTCCCCACGTGAGTCCCACGGCAACCCAGCAGCAAAGATGAACCTGAAATGGGACCCGACTACGACCACATCTCTATGATCGCCTGGCGCCTCGAGACCAGGCCGCTTCTGCCGGGTGACTTGCCCAAGTTCGGCGAAGACAGCTATCAGACCACCAATGGCTGGTGGCTGGTGCCGACCTCGGAAGTGACCCTGACCAATATCGTCAACGGCATGACGGTGGCCGAAAGCTACCTGCCCCGCCGCTATGTGGCGCATTCGCAGTGCTTCCGCTCCGAGGCGGGCAGCGCCGGGCGTGACACCGCCGGAATGCTGCGCCAGCATCAGTTCGAAAAGGTCGAAATGGTTTCGGTCACCAATATATAAGTTTCATCAAGTTCAGTCTTACCCATCAAAAGCTAAGAGCCTGAGAAAATTTGCCGTTTCTTAGACAATAGGGGAAAAATCATAAAATCTTAACGAAAATAACACCATCAGATTCAGCGTATTAGAGAACCCTATTGTAGATGTTTCAAGGTCCTATCTACAAAAATGTAGAATTTTGTATTTTTGGCCAGAAGGCGGATCACGGATGTGTGTTTGTTTGTTTGTTTGTCAAAGTATTTCCAGATGATCCGCATAGATATGGCCAGAGCTCGGTACTGTGATATGAAACAGAAAAAGATTAGCCTAAGTTGACGTATCTGTTGTCAAAATCTCAGAAAAGAATGTCATGTAGCAAAATTGCAGATACGAAAAGAACGTAATATTAAGAAGACATGAACGGGAGTCAAATTTCAAGTGAAATACATTCTTTATTTCTTTTTTTGCAATCCTTTGAGTCTAAACTCTGTACTTTCAGTTTAAAAAAATTGTTTCTTATTTAATTTGTGCTTATTTTTTAAATCAAGCCAAGGAATTCACCCCTCACCATCCCGGACAGTTTCCCTGGAAAATTTTCCTCAATTCTATTTTGAAAAAAAAAAAAAACTTTTTTCTTGGTAGGCGTTAAACAAATGTATCTTCTTAGCCAGTTTCATGCGCAAACAACAAATGAACATATTCTAATCAAAATGAAAACAGGCTGCCTGTCCTGGGAACCTTGGGGGTTGTGTCGACACCGTAGTTTTGTCATTTGACCTTTGAACTATTTAAAAAATGGCTATCTCAAAATTTGTATTGGATGGTTCTGGAGAATAAGGGTTGTAGGGTGACTAGCTTCCCTCTGATCCCTTTAGACTCCTAAAAAGTGAACCATATTTACCACCAGGGTATAACTTACAACGCCTGTCCCCAGGCCCTGGGGGTTGTATTGACACACGCAAAACACTGGACCCCCTCCTAACTCCTCCAAAGAGAGCATATCCAGTTCGGTTACGTCAATCACGTATTTACGACATTTACTTATTCTACCTACCAAGTTTCATCCCTAACTCTCCACTCTAAGCGTTTTCCAACATTTCCTGTTTCCCCACTCCAACTTCCCCCAATATCATCAGATCTGGTCGGGATTTAAATAAGAGCTCTTACACATGAGTTCCTTCTAAATATCAAATTTTGCAGTCAGTGTTGAACGGCGACATCGACGCTTTCATCGAGAGCTATCTCAAGGGACAACGCTCATGAAGAAGCGCGCGCTCATCTCGGTCACCGACAAGGCGGGAGTCGTCGACTTCGCGCGCGGTCTCGTCGATCACGGGTTCGAGCTGCTCTCGACCGGCGGGACCTTCGCGGTGCTCGAGGGTGCCGGGTTGCCGGTTCAGCAGGTCGCCGTCTACACCGGCTTCCCCGAGGGTCTCTCTCGCGTCCGTCTCTCTCGCGTCTCTCTCGCGGCTGTCTCTATCGCGGCTGTCTCTATCGCGTCTCTCTCGCTCTCAATTCTTGCTCGTGCGGGCCCCCATCTGTAGCGCTCACCAAAACGCACCGTGACAGTACAAGACGCCACCGTGACTCCCTTCTGCGCCGAGCACCCAAGGACGCGCGTCGTCGCCGCGTCGGCAGCGATAACAAGCGTCGATGGTTGTGAGAGGTTTTCCCAAAGATTCTCCAAGACTTTGTTGAGATTCCCCTAGATTCTCTTAGATTCTATGAAGATTCCCCCACATTATCTAAGATTTCATCAAGATTTCCCTAGGTTATCGGAGTTATTATAAAGATTTCCCCTAGATTCCCAAGATTTTTGCAAGATTCACATAGATTCCTGAAGATTCTTTGTAGATTCTCGTAGATCATACAAAGATTCCCCTCGGTTCTTCAAAATCCTTTCTTTTAACTTGGTGCATCACAAAGGTGACTGTCACTTATGATATTCCTTCCAACAATGAGATAGTTGTGAAGGTCTGGTCGTACAACGCAAGCCAATTTGAAAGCTGGTAGTAGTTCATGATAACTCTTCTTGTCTGCTATTCAGTGCCTGTATGCACTCATAACCGTCATCAGTTGGCCTCTGAATTTTGTAGCAAACAGCTTTACCCTTGTACACTGTGTGGTAGTAAACCAACTATAAAGCAAATGATAAATGTGCACATGAGCACTAACAAACAAATAAAAAATAAATAAATATATACAATATAATAGAACATCATAGAAAGATAGCAGACAAGTGAAAACCGGAGTTGATGTCCTCTAAAGAAAAACAATCCTCTGCCATCTGATCAAGCAGTTTCTACCAAGCAGATCAAGCAGTTTCAAAATTGCGTGAATCAGGTTGCGTTCGCCACGCAGAGCACGCGTATGTTCAGAATTTATTTCATTTAATTTATTGTTAGCAAGTAATAAGCTACGGTTTGGCACAAGACGGTTTTTTTAACACTTTTCTTGTTTTTTGCAGTCTTTTTTCTTTCTTTTTTCTTTTTGTTTTATTTTAAGGCGTCTTTACTTTTGTCTTCTTCCCTGCTATATTTTTTGGCTTTGGAGCCTTATAGGGAGCTACGGTTGTAGATTCTTTTTTTTCAGTATTTTTTCTTTCTTTTTTATTGCATTTGTTAGATTTGGAGCATTTTCGTGATTTCATGCCAATTAACGTTACATGCGTACATACATACATATGTTTATTTTTATTGATACAAACTTCACCGACACACAATTTACTGAAATATATCTACTACGCTGGCTAATAACTCGTTTCTAGAACTTTCTTCTTGGCCTAACCCCAAATGATACAAACTCACAAAACGACCTCAATTAACATAGCTGGAATATATATCACATGTGCTTCGGGATGTTTGCACTTTAGAGAACCAACGGACAAAGGTTTAAGGCAAAATAATCAATGAATTTCTTAAATGATTTATAAGGCATATAATTAATGCTACTAGAACCAAACATTACCCGAATCCTAACCCTAATCCCTATTAATTCAATCAATTTCAGCTAAGTGAAGAAAATTGGTTCACTAAAGTCAAGACCAGACCGCACTTGATTTGTTATTTTTTTGCAATAAACATTATGATACTCTAGTGTTGTTATTATGTACTTATGGAAAATACATATATAACAAAAATAAAAATTATCCAGAAATTATGAAAGACCAAATTCGTATTGGAAAATTGTTCCCCGCAAAACTTTGGGTTAACACTCACGAAAATAATCAGTTTGTGAATCCCTTACAAAAGTTAAAAGATCAGGGACGCGGAACTTATTCGTTTCCGAGGTCTAACATTTTATCCAGCTTGTCTTCATCCGATGAAGCGGCCCAAAACGGAGACGCCAAATGATTTACGAACCCTCTTGGATTGCCATCGGCGTTTTCTGTGCCTTTGTCATTGGAACTGTCGGCCTGAGTTTTTATCTGGGGCGAAAGGCCAAATCATCGGAAGGCTACTTCGCCGCTCACGGTCAGATTCCTTGGGCGGTCAACGGAGTCGCGTTTGCTGGCGACTACCTTTCTGCCGCATCATTTCTGGGCATCTGCGGCATCTCCCTTCAGGAATTACTTCGAGGAGAACACAGCTCGATTCTACACGGCATGCGTTGTTGAGGCTTTTGGTTATTTACACGAAAGAAAGATCATTTTCAGAGATTTAAAGGTAAAATGTTCTATTATAGTACACGCGTGTTGTTTATGAGAATCCGCTTACTGTATAACAAGCTCAACTCTCAGATCGCCAAAAAAGTTAATGAAACTCCAATACTGGAAAAATATAATTTAAGATCTACCAGCACCCTTGGGGGGGATGAATAACAATATTGTCTATTAATTTTCAGTTATCACTTTCTTTTTCTCTGGTTTTAGTTTTGAAAATGCTATTCTTGTTATTGAATTTTAAGCCATATCAATGTTTTTTCTTCTAAATTTAGAAAATATACTTGTAGATTTTTTATATCTTATAAATTGGAATTGAGCAAAATTGTGAAGCTGAAAATACTCTTTTCATACTTTAATTAAGCTGGGAATACATATAACGTTGAAGGGTTCCAATGATTTTTATTTAACAGTTGTGCTGTTTCTGACATCTTTATAGGTTTATGCTGGGTTTTGCTCCATATTTTGTTGGCGTTAAAAATTATGATGGTTCTCATGTTCCAACAGCACAATTCTTTATTCTTCACTTCATTTTTGGCACGTTTTGATACTCGCTTTCTCGCTATGGCTTATAATTCTTGCTGCCGCTTGTCTCTTAGTAGGCGGCAGTCGTGTACAACCTAAAAGTTGTTGGAGGTTCATACGGAGTTGGTACCAAAGGATGGGTTGTCCGTGATCACTGAGTGTGAACGTCAATCACATTGGGATTGGTTATCATTGACGACCAAGGCATGGGAATCTCAAGGGATGTCTACTGAATCGATCCGTCCTTTTTTAAAACACGTGCGTTCTCCAATTCTACTCGTTGGCTCCGGTGGAGGATTGATTCAACGTTGGCTTATTGCACATTGACCTTGAGCGGGTTATCCCAGAAGCAAAGAAGCCGAGAAAGATTGAAATTGGCAGCAATTTGCTGGAAAGCAAATAACCGCAACCTAGTGAATTGTGTGTTTCCCGAGAAAACCCCGGCTTGCCGGGGTTTTCTCGTTTAGATATGCGAAGGTTGAGTAAAAAGAGGTAGCAAATTAGCCACAATCAAAATCAGGAAAATAATAAAAGTAGAAAGCGTCCCTATGAGGAACTCTCGATTTAAGATTTCACTCTTCTAAGAGTAGAAAAAGAACGCTCGCACGTAGAAGTTGTGACGGAAATTATTGCATAAATCTTCAAAAATCAATGTAGAGTTGGGAAAATGCTCTTATCACATTCTTTTAAGCATATTATGAAATATTGTGGAGTTACGTCTCCCGACTGCTCCTCCACAGAGCTAACTCAGCTTGCAAGCTTCCCCTATAGCTATCTGTATCAAGGGGCGGTTCTTCAATCGAAGTGCAAGCCATCGAAGGTGATGCCAATATCGCGGACATTCGCGCGCGCGTTGGTGCATTGGGGCTAGGTGATGTTCAGGTCCAAGAGTTTGGCACCGCCAAGGATGTTTTGATCCGGGTTGAAACCCAAACAGGCGGCGACACAGCACAGCAAGAAGCGGTGGCAAGTGTTGTTGCGGCGGTGGATGCTGATTATGAAGTGCGCCGTACTGAAGTCGGCACCCCGGCATAGTCGCGCGCCACGATCTGCTGCGTCAGCCGTTCCCAGCGGAACCGGCGCATCGCCTGCAGGTCGGGCAGTTCCAGCCCGGCGGCCTCCCATTCGCCAAAAGCCAGTTGCGTCGGGCCGATCTCGATCCGGTTGGCATCATTCGGTGTATTATCCCCCAGCGTGGCCCCCTTGCGTGGGTCGATCTTGCGGGTGTCGCGATAATGGGTGTTCATGGCCGGACCTGGAGAGCAGACGTCAATAACTTGGTGCACCAGTGTGCTATTGATGGATTTTGGTTATGATGATGATGATGATAGCTAAGCTGTTCTTGATTTAACGGATCACTCGTGATACTTATCAAATTTGTTCAATAGTTACTTTTACTTTTGAGGCTATAGTCAATTTTTAGGGGTGGTGTTGAGACGGCAAAACCTATTAGTAGAAGAAGCAGATACAGCAGATACAAAGCTTTTGCATTTCCGGAAATGCCCCAATAGCTAATCCCTGACAGGAGCAACATGAGAAATGAAGCAAGCTTGCTTCATCAGCGTATTTCCAGTGTTTGATAGCATATAAGGTTTCGTTAATTGACATTGTTCTGATTGTGTAGCCGTTAACTTGACTAGGTAATAATTTGAACTTCGCAGATGACGCGTCTTGTAGAATCGCCATGAAAGAAGAGTCTGGAAGGATGAATTCTGTTCCAATTTCAATTTCGGCAAATGTCTATGCCATCGACACGGTCTTCACGAACTTCCGCGATTCAGCCGGCCTGGCAACCGAGGCCCGTGAAGCGGCGCGGGACGGCTTTACCGGAAAAATGGCGATCCATCCGGATCAGATCCCCATCATCAACGAGGCATTCACGCCGAACCGCGATGAGGTAGCAGAGGCTCAAATGATCGTCGACGCGTTCGAGGCGGCACCCAGCGCCGGTGTCATCAATCTCGATGCTCGCCGATCTTGGCGGACTCGCCCACCGGGCGGCCGCGCGCGGCGCCGAGCTGGGACACGTGCACGAGCCCCTCGATGCCGTCACCGATCTCGACGAAGGCGCCGAAGTTGGCGACGCGCTTGACGGTGCCCGTGACGTGGGTGTCGACGGGGTAGCGCCCCTCGACGCCGTCCCACGGATCGGGCTCGAGCTGCTTCATCCCGAGACCGATGCGGCGACCGCCGTTCTCGATTATGTTCAAACTCTGCAAGCAAGGTCTGTTACATGATCGTTACATGATTTCTTTACCTCGGATCTCGATAATGCAAAAATATGGATATATATCGATAAATACCATTAACCAAGTTATTTTTCAAACATGAACCTGTAACCTCCTTTACTGTATGTAAGAAATCAACGAAGTATTTCTAGGCCGAACACGTCACCAGCTGGAAAAACCTTAGCAGAGGGCAAAAAACAGCGAAAAGCTCCCTATGATGTTAGGCTTTTTATTCCACCGCTCCTCTACATTATGTTCATCTGTTATATCATTGATATACTCACCTTCATCTTACCCACTATCATCATTGACTTTGACCATTTTCTTCAATTTTTTAGCGCCCGACTGGTTGGTTGAGTCCATTAATCCAATTCATTAACAAACTGTCTGCGCAGCCTGCACATTACATGCCAGGATTCGCAAACAAAGTTGGGAATAGTTTGTCTATCAAACAGGTGAGGAATTCGCCGAATCCCGTTGAGCTGTTCCAGTTGCAGAGCTATTGCGTCGATCTTCACGCTTGGTGAAGAGTCTTGACTATTTGCTTGCGGCGTAACAAGGCCAAAAATGCAAGCGAAACTGAGAGCCGAAAGTCCTAAGGCCTGTCTAACAATCCGTTTTGAGTCCAACGCGTATTCCAATCGTGTACGTCAAGGGTGATCGAGCATCACAGAAAAGTCCCTGCAGGTACTGCACATCACGGCCTTGCACGAGCGGGCCGCTGTAGATTTCACCTTGAGCTGGGCCTGTAACAACGCTCATAACCAGAACCAAGGGATCAGACCTTGCATATCCATGATGCGGTCTGTGTAAGTGGGAGACCTTCGCCAGGAGATGCCGGCCTCATGAACGACACGAACAGTCGGCATTGTGTCTCGTTGATGAAGTCACGCGCAGTTTTTAGTAACGTCTCTACTGATCCGCGTCGTCATCGACGCAAGCGTGGCCGTCAAATGGGTGTTTGAAGAGGACGGCACGCGAGACGTACTGGGAGTTCTGGACAGCGACCCGCTATCATCGCCCGACTTACTGATTGCTGAGTGCGCAAACATCCTTTGGAAGAAGGTGAGGCGGGGTGAGCTTGGCGTGGAAGAAGCGATCTGGCTTCGCAGCTGCTGCAACGATCCGATGTTGAGATTCTGCCAACACGCAGCTGAGGACTGAAGGGATTTGATGGCTCAGGCACTTCTCAGTTATTAATCTAAGAATGAAAATTTGGTCGATACTTCCTCTCATCTTCTTTAAACCACGCTGTTCTTCTTTGAAAACTTTATGTACAGTACGTTTAGGTGTAAAAGTAATAAGCATACTAAGAAATTTACTTCTTACAGAAACTTCCTAAGACAGCACAGAGTATCCTAATTTGCTCAAATTGGCTAAAAAAAACTTTGGTGCCCATGAAAAGTTCCGAGCCTAAGAAAATTTGCCCAATTTTTGGAAAAGGGGAGAAACACCCCCAAAACATCAGTGATCTTAATGAATATCACTCTATCAGATTCAGCATACATGAAAACCGTAGTGTAGTGGTTTCAAGCTCCTATGTACAAAAATGGGGAATTTTGCATTTTTGCCAGAAGAAATAACGAATGCGTGTTTACTTGTTTTTTTGTTGTTGCTGTTGTTTATCAAAGACTCGCTTCGCTAAACCGAGGCATTGAAAACAACTGCAAATAACGTATTCCTCTTGTGTACTGTTGATGTCATTCTCTTAGCTAGTATTCTTTAAAAAGTTTACACTAATAGTATAACAAGGACTTACTTAAAAACCGTTACCTTGTCCGTCTGTTAGATCTTTGTATTCGTTGTTTTTTAGATAAAAAGTTTGCACGTTTTCCGGTAACTCTTACTGTCCCTAAATGTACACGGCAACCTGTTCCGCTTTAGATCATGTCGAACTGTACCGAATCGACGGTGCAGATTTTCGCCAGCTGCTGGAAAAGTACCCGCAGATTCAATCGCAGCTTACGCAGAGCGCCCGAGAAATGCTGCAGCGCGATCGCGAAGCCCAATCCCGGCTTCAGGCGATCGAAGCCCACGATTTTTTGGAACAAGGCTTGTTCCACGCCCAAAGCCTGTTGGTGTTGGATCTGGAACGTTTCTCGGCCATGCGTGCGAGGATGCAGCGGTTTTCGAGCGCGGTGGGAGCCTCGAAGGCCTCGCTGACGGAGACCTGCTCGACCTCAGTGTCGCGTGCCCACGAGTCGTGAAACGTCGACTCCTTCTCGTGAATCGTCGAGCTCAACGGCAGTCTCCGGGTTGAAGTTCAGTCGGGTCTGGACCAGGTAGAGGGGACGCTGCTTGACCTCCTCGTAGATCTTGCCCACGTAGGAGCCGGGCTTGAAAACGTCTTATCAGCTCATCGTAGTCTTTGATCACTTGCACGGGTGTCATTTCGTGAATTTTATTTTCTTGAAACACCAGAGCTTCCCGATTGTTCTTGTGTTTCGGCCCTACAAAAGTCAAAAGTCCCTGAGCCAGCGGCTCCATAACACTGTGAACACTTCGCTCCATGGAGCCTCCCACAAAAGCAAAATCACCCCAAGCATAAAGGTCGGCTAAAATTCCCACTGGATCGCCCGACACCTCCCGCGCATTGCAGGCCCGGGCGATCTCACGTCCCGAGGCGTCGAACACGACGGCTCCGACGGGGACGTCGGCATCCGATGCCTCGGCCGCAGCCGACAGCGCTGCGCGGATCATGTCCGCGTCGGACACCGGCATCGGTTACCGCCGCAGCTTGTTCACCGCTGCGGCGAACTCGTCCTCGAAGCCCAGTCGTTCGGCGATGGACTGCAGCTGCTCGTCTTTTTCCTTTAGGAGGGCTTCAGCGATTATCTGAAGAAGCTCTGCTCGCTCATAGGGGTGAAGATCGATTATAGGCTGTTTTTTAATGATGTGAATCGCCTCTTCCACATCTTTTTTTCTAGCGTAGCAAATCGATCCCCACTCTTTGTTTGTCACTGGGGAGATCAAAGGTTCTTTTTTATCATGATGGGCCACTTTCCCTCCCACCACAGAGGCTAGATCATCAATTTTCATCTTTGAGGGACTCGCCCGTGCCAATGCCGAGGATCACCCGCTCAGGGAAAAGCGCACCCAGTGTCCCGAATGCATGCGCGACAATTGAAGGATGATAACGGAACGTCGGCGTCAGTACGCTTGTTCCCATCACGATGCGCGAAGTCTTGGCCCCCAGCGCGCCTAAGAAACTGAACGAGAACGGTGCATGTCCATCTGTATGCTTCCAGGGCTGGAAATGGTCGCTCACGAACACGGACTGCATGAAGTCGAAATATGGGTTTGGAGAGTGAGGTCATAAGGCTGATGCTTTTGTGCAGCTGTACGTCCAAATGCCCAAGGATAGCACTATTCTGACAGGCATGTAGTTTGATGGGACTGTGTTTGAAAAGAGAGGTTATAAAGATGAACCTTATGAGTTCTGGATTGACAAAATGCAAGTTATTAGCGGCCTTGAGAACCTGTGTTTACTATGAAGAAAGGAGAAATTTCGATGAATTTTCGGTTGACGTAGGTCGGTCGATCCTAAGTCCAACGCTAAATGATATTGTAAGATGAGCTTTAAATAAAAAAGACATAGAAGTACTGACGGCTTACCCCAGCAAATTGACATTATTACTTGATTTATTGATTACTAATTGAAATTTACAATATCAGAAAAATAGTTGGATTCAAAAATTGTTAAAACCCAGCCTGGTAATTTTTTATGCTAAAACCAGACAACATTTTCTGCGCTCGTAGGCCATATACTGATTGTTATTTGAGTTCATCAACAATTATAATATGGAGGTTGCTGGATTGATCGTTATTGATCAGCATTGATGATATTTCTATAGGCCTATTTACATTTACTTTGACAGAGACACCATCATATCATCTGGACATTGAATGTAGGATGTACATTTTTTCAACGCTTGGAGTTGGCTTCATATGAACAGTTCTGTTGGTATGGAAAATTATGTTGATCCTAATTTAAGTTCGATGTTGACCTATACATTCTTGTATATAGGCATTATTATTTATTACCGTTTTAACGAATTTCAAGAAATTTATTTAGCGTGAGAAGCAAAATAGCCTCATTTTTAGGTTCTTTCTGGCGTTGTAGGGGAGAGGGGTTTAGTGTCACTTTTTCCTCAGTAGTGCCATTTTTTATCCGGGTAACATATGTGTAGTTTAAGTGATGTTAAAAAAGATAGTCATTTTTGACCTTCGGTCGAACGCGCCGGGAACGCCGACTCAGGATGGCTGGCGGGCCTATAGCGGACGCGTACACTCCGACTTCACCCACCGAAGCCCGCGCTTCGACCGATTCCGTACGGACCTCATGCGAACGACACTCGTACTCCTCGCCGCCTGCTTACCGGTCGCGCTCTCGCTCGCCGGCTGCGCTGGCATGCCCTTCATCGGCGGCGGGACCGGTGGTGCAGGCGCGGGCGGCTTGCTGGGTGATCTCTACCTGCTCAGCGTCGCGGGCGGCAAGGCGCGGCCACTCACCCAGGGCATGGCGTTCGACAGTCAGCCACGGTACTCGCCGGACGGGGCACGGATCGCATTCGTCAGCGACCGGAGCGCCGCCGAGAATATCTGGGTGATGCCCGCTGCCGGCGGCGAGCCGACGCGCCTCAGTGACAACAAGGGGATGGCCGAGTTCGCTTCCCCGGCCTGGGCGCCGGACCTGCAGGAATGGTGGGGACTGGTCCCGCACATCAAGGACATCTGCGGGCGCTTCGCTGCGCTCGGCTACCAGGCGTTGGCGCCCGACCTCTACCACGGGAAGAGCACCGTCGAAGCCGAGGAAGCCAACCACCTCATGCAGGGACTCGACTGGGCCCTGGCCGTGAAGGAGATCACCTCGGCCGTTCAGACCCTGCGCGACCGCGGCGCCTCGAAGGTCGGCGTCGTCGGCTTCTGGATAGAAATTCATATTTTTGCATCAGAAACCTAAGCAAAATTTCTATATGTCTGGTAAATTCTTGTAAAGCAATACCGTAAATCACTATTATGAAAATTTGGGAGGTATTGACCCAATTTACCCCACTATGAAGGGGCGAATCGGGTTAATTTTATAAAAAGTCTGTTATATGAAATTTTATTCAAAATACTATTAATAAGTGTAAGGAGCACATTTTGATTTTGATGCTTACTTCTGACACTTTAACACGCAAGCCAGCTGTTAAACTAAAATATTATTAAGTTTAGCGTATGTCAAATATGCGCAGATTTTAAATTTGGTCTCTTATCTTGAAGATCTGATTTCAAGTTCTGATCTTTATCTCGTAACTCAGATTCTTACAGTTTATTATCACAGATCCCCGTTAATTGCCATCTGAACTCAATTTGACCTGTGAATTCGCGGTTAAGATGCTCAAGCTAAGTTAATTGGATGAGCCAGCGCTGTTTTCATATACCATTTACGTCATGTATGTTTCATTATGTCTGCAGGAGCTTTGGATGAGATTGTATTTGAGGCAATGCTAGTACAGGATTTAAGCAAACCAACTTACAAAAAAGACGAAGTTTTCATTAATGGATTGGAGAATTATAAAATCATGATGCAAGAAAATATAAACATTGCAGATTCTATGGTAAGTTGATTTCATTAAGCACCTGAATGATATTGAACCGAAAGAGCAAAACTTTTGAAATATCACCTTTTATTACAGCATATTTTGCGCAAATTCGCAATAAAGCTAGCAAACTAGCTTGCACGAGGCATCATGCATGAGGCAAAATCCAAATACCCATTGCAATTCCATGTTTAACATTAATTGTCTAGTGATTTTTACTTTTTATTACATTGACTGCTGAAAAGCCAGCTTCGCGCAAATAGGACATACAACAAAATTATGAACAGTTACTGTAACTGAGCATCACAGAAGTTTCTGTACACACATTCGTGAGAAATAAAAAAATATATTTAAACAAAAAACTAACCAATATCTATATATACAATTAATGATACTGTGATTGAACACCACAGAAGTATTTGTACACACCATTCCGATTTAGTTCAATGAGAATACTAAAGCGACTGGTGCTCTGTGGTCTCTTTTTGTTTTTCTCTCTTGGTTTCATTTTTTCTCTCTTTATTGTCACACTCATCCTCCACCCTAATCTATTCAAAGCTTTACTTTTCGCCTCTTCCCACGAATTTCTAATATCTTGCTAATCCTTCTTTATGACCTCTTCCTACTCCGTTCGGGGACTATCTAGTTTTCATTTGGCCCCGTACGTATAGTCAAAAAGCCCAATCTTTGGCAATCTATCACTCTTCATCGGCAAAACGTGGTCTATCAATCTTAACATTTCTTTCATTATAGCATCTCCGTAAATCTTGAATTTTTCTCAAAAAATATTTCGTCAAAACAGATTTTGTTCAGATTATATAGAAAAATATATTGTTGCCAAACCGTTTAAATTTTTGAAAGGACACGAATTATAATTTTTATTTTTCTTCTTCCTTTAAAATTACGTGCCAATCCGTCATGCGAAGCTAATTTCTTATATGGCTAATTTTGCCTTGGAGAACATTCACGCTTCCGTAAATTTACGTTTGGTTTGTTCAAAAGGATGCCGTTAATGGGGGGAATTGATTTATCGCCATTGGTTGTCATCTTAGGGCTACAGGTTCTGTCGATGCTGGTGATGCCTTTATTGCTCGGCACAGCGTACCCCCAGTATTAATTTTATAGGACACAGTACATTATGTCGGACTCCCTGCCAGCTGACTCTGTCGGATTGGTAACCCCTTCTCATTTGCATATTGATAAACCGTTGGCGCTGGATTGTGGGCGAACGTTTTTTTTTTTTTTTCATTTTTCTACCATTTGCCAAGTTCAGCTTGAATTTCTTTAACTTACACTTTTAAAGCATGACTTAGCTAAGCTTAAGAAATTTCAAATTTCTTAAAATTAGCTGCTTCCTTACTTTTTACAATTCCATTTATATCTTTATTTTTATACCAAATTCTCATTGGTAAGGTCCTTATTTCCTTTTCCTAAATAGAAAACTGGATAGCAACTTTAGGAAGAAAACCTCGCATAAATAGTGCAGGTAGTTCAGAGACTCGTCCCAATTCGTATGGAGTGTACTATGCAATTCATATTTAGGTTAGTGGATCTTGTTTTAAGTGTTGTTGTAAAATTATTAGAAATAAAAAGGAAATTTAATGGCAAATAAACACATTAAAGAACTCAGTAAAATAAATGACCCCGAAGACTGATCAGAAAGCTGTTGACAAATCGGATGGCTCAAAAACATTTTCTTTTGATTTAACACGTATTCATAGTGTCATAACTGGTTTTTCACTTTAACTTGTAGTATCATTAAATCATTGCCCCCTTCTTTTCGATCTTCGGCTATTTTTTATATTAATTTTGAATTCATTAGTCTGGGTTGAGTTGAACTTTAACTGAGGGCTAGTAGCAACTTGCAAATGCTTACGATAGGCTACCCCACTGTAGAAAGTATAAACAGTATAATCATTTCCTATCTCCACCATTAGACAGTCGATAACTATGTCTTTTTCCGTCCTCCAGGCTTCTTCTTACAGTGTGGCATTTTTAGCACTGTTTGATGAAAGAGTCATCCGGTCAGCGCAGTGTATGCCCAAACCATCGCAGGCGTCTTGCTTTTCTAACATCAGAGACAAGTGGTATATCACCACATCTTCCTCTGGATGATATCATTTGAGACGCAGGCCAAGAATACAGCGCAGACATTTTTGGTGGAAAATGTTCAGGTATTTTTAAACTGTAAAAATGTGTGAAAAAATTACGGATTTATTTAATAATCAAAAGTTCCGAAAACTGAGTTGGACAAGCTGAAGATTTGAAGCTTTTCAAGCAAATCATACAATAGAATTTTGTCCTAAGAGGCTAACCACTAATGTGATGAATTAAGAGGAACAAAGACAATGTTAGAACAAAAATATTGAAAAAACCTTAATCAAAATTTATTTGAAATCTATAGGAATTAGTTCAGCTCCATCCTTAATGTCACATTCAAACACAGACTCATCACGTTGGTCTTTGGCACCACTTTCCGTCCTATCATCTTCAGGATCCTTGAATAATGCAAGCGACTCATCCTCTGGCTGCCTTCGACACTGGACTATCTTCTAGATGGTTTTATTTCTTGACAATGCTATTCATTGACGAAAGGGCGCTTTCTAGACTGCACTTGTCCCAGGATGGTAAAGCATAAGTATAAAATCTAGTGTGACGGTTGTTATATGAATTATTTCTTAATCCTTCATCTAATGAAAAAGATGAGCTCCCCATTCCAGGTTGCCATGGGCAGTTTTTCAGTGGAATATTAAAAAAAAGGCTTCTACCATCGTTGAGTCACGTGTATTGCGGTGGTGCTGTGGTAACTTCTTTGATATAAAATAATATCGACACTTTATTTTCAGTGTCATCAGAAAAAGAAGGAACACCCGTCCCTTCGAGGCGGGCGGCGTCCTCCTGAACACGAGCAACAAGACCGAGCTGGCCCTCGGCTACGGCACCCTCTACGGGGACCTCGCCGGCGGCCTCGGCGTGATCGCCGACCTGACCAAGCCGCAGGTCTACGCCCTCGCCCGCGACGCCTACGGCGACGTGATCCCCACGTCGATCCTCGACCGCCCGCCCAGCGCCGAGCTGGCCCCCGACCAGGTCGACCCCTTCGACTACGACCGCGTCGCGTAGTTCTTTATAGTTTTAAAATGTCGATTCAATTTAGCAATAATTTCAAGGTGAATTTTTGATGTTTTAAGCATTTCGGTAAATCCACTATTCGCTAAGGTGATGCAAGATACTTTGGGGATCTAAAAGCAAATAAGTTGTGTCGTTACAGGCATAATTACAAGGCAGTTCCACAACAAAGCAACAAAAACAACATCAATATGCAGAAATAAATTTTATTTACCTATTAATTTCTATGTCGATTTGCTCCTGGATCTTCTCGATGCGTTTGGTGCGCTCGTTCAGCTCCTTTTTGCCTTTCTGCGTGAACTCGTCGCCCTTGAAGAGGTCGGCTTGGCTGGTGCCTGAGTTGTGTCCCAGCGCCTCGCGTGCGGCCTCGCGTTCTTCCTCGGTCGCTTCGCCGGCGGGCTTGTCGATCAGGACCTTGCGGCGGCCCGTACCGTTCGCCTTGGAGACGACTTTGTCCTGCTCGATCATTCAACCGCAAAACATGTTGCCATCTCAACCTTTCTCTCATTATAGTCTCATGAAGAAAGCGAGACAGAACCACATCTTTCGTACAGTTCACTGTTGAGTGAAGTTCACCGTACAGTACGTACAGTTCACCGTACAGTGAAACACGGTCAGTCAAACTAGTACCCAAAACAATCGGTAGAAGATTCCTCTAGAAAACATCTTACAAATTCTCCTCCGTCTCCCGAAGAGTCTTGCAGCAGTACTAAGGGAAGAATGGCGACTGACTAGTAATTATTGTGGAGTCTACGGTGATCGTCGGAGGGTGTTTTTACCAAAATTTTGTGATGAGCGAGGCTTGGCAAAGACCTTTCGCGGCCGATCAGTCCATAACATTCAACAACTTCGTGTCTCGTATTTTTTGTATGCAATGAGTCTTTTGGTTTCGGCTTCATCTAGATTGGCGTGCGCTAAGGAACCAATTCTCTTTTGTAAAAGCCGCAGACATTCTTCTTGAAAGAAATATATTAAGAGATTTGGACTTCATAGCGGTGTAATATTTCTGGAAGTCGGTGTAATTATGAATTCACATTTTTAAACACAAATTTTAGGGGAGATATATGGATGACATAATTTCAGTATGGAATTATGGAGAGAAGGAATTAAAAGGTTTTTTAGAACATCTTAATTTTGGGGAGGTGATTTAAATTTATAGTAGAATTAGAAGGGACCGATTATCTGCCTTCTTTGGAGTTAAAAAGAAGGAAGCAAGTATTTTATGCCTTGGATTGGATAATAGTGGTAAAACTACAATAATAAACAAATTGAAACCGGAGAAGGTAGGTAACTACACATCTATAATCTTGGACATCTGCATGCGATGCGCCCTAGGATTGCGGCGTTGTCGTCTTAGCACAAGAAACAGATGTTGGTGGTTAGTTAGTAAACAAAGAGTCTTATTATTTTCTTTCTTCTTTAGATTTATTTCGTTTTGTCAAGTTTTAGCCGAAATTCCTTTACTTTGCGTAATAATCCATTTTTGTTTTTCTTGAAAGACTATTTAATTCTTTATAATGTTCTTTATCAAATGCTGAGCTTGCTATTGCGCACCTTTTATACATCTCTTGCTCTTTTTTTTCATTGAGGCTTTTTTATTGTTATTTTATTGTTATTGTATTGTTTGTTATTATACATCTCTTGCAGAATAAAATTTTGGGATGTTCGTAAACCAGATCATCCAGTTAAAGTTGTTTGTGCTCATCAACATTGGGTAACTAATGTAAAATACAATCGATTTCATGATTCTCTTGTTGTTTCAACTGGTACTGATGCTACAACAGCTTTATGGAGACTTTCATCAATTTCATCAGCGCCTTTATTGGATATGGACGATGGAGATGATGATGATGATGATGGAAATAGTAGTACAGATAGTTGCCATCTGTATCCGGATGAAATTCACACCATCGACAAATCCTAACTTAGCCCACAACGCGTCGCTACATGAAGCCAAGCTCGCGTCCCGGCATGTTCCGGGACGCGAGTAACTCAAGCTCTTCTGGGATGATTTAGAGCTGGCGACGAGTCGGATCAAAGCGCTCCCGCAACCAGTCGCCAGTGAGATTGGCGGACATCACTAGCAACGTAATCGCAATGCCTGGAATCAGAGGGCGCACCTTTCACGCTCGTACTGATGTGGATTGGTTCGCTGTGAAGGCCAACCGCTTCCAGGGTGTCGACGGCCCGGCGCAATCTGCGTTTTTGCTGAGCGTGCAGGCGGCGCCGACGCCGAAGGGCTTAACCATCGGGCCTACAGAGCTGGCGCTCAACGTACAGGTTTTCACCGAAGCCCTACTCATCAACCCACAGCTTGCGCCGGTGTTTGACTTCAACCCGTGCACGCCGGGGTGGGCGTGGAGGGAGGGGGCAGTTGCCCTCTAATCACTTTTGACTACAAAAAGGGGCGCTAGCACTTCCAGTTTCCAATTGAATGAGCCCTTTTCGAAGTTTCTACGACAAATCTACACGAAGTGCAAGTCTAAAAAAAAAAAAAAAAAAAATAATACATTGTGCCCACATTGCTCTTTACTTAGGCAATGCAGCCGTTTTTTGAGAAAGAGACGTATATTCAAAAACACAGTTTGCCAAGGCTGACTACGGGCCAGTCAGATAAAAAATTTCCTAGGAATATAAGGAAATTTCTTGACTTGTTCTCTTTTTGTTCTGTATACTGAGTTTTCTTCCGATGCGCCGAAATATCAAACAGAAAGGAGCCGCCATGGGGATAGAAACAAATTTCTACTTTGGCGGTCAGCGCATCAAGATTCATACTATGGATATCAGTCTCGAACCCGAAGTTATCCGCATCATTAAAGCGCTTATTAACGGGAAAGATAGCCTTGCGCCATAATGATATTGGTGAAATTGGTTTTTCCTACATGGGAGGAATTTATAATACTTACGACGATGATGGCCTCATACTAGATGAGAAAAGGCGAATGGATGTATTAGCTATAGATTTTAATACCACCCTAGCTCAATTAAAGACCTATATTGTTGGCGAATGGGCATGGGTGTTTGTAGATATCCCCTCAACGTATACCCAACAGTTTGGCTTTTACCCATCCATAAGTTCTCTTTCCATCTGAAAAACTCTTAATTTTAATTCCATCCAAGGTTTCAAATTGTTTAATTGCTTCTTGATGAATTTTTTTATCTAATCTCACATTAAGAGTTCCAGGGAATGGAACATAGCCAATTTTAGATTGGAATTGTTTTGTGTATCCTTTTAATCCCATGTAATATGCTCCTTCACCCATTCCAGAAATCAATGTACCATTCAATTCAACATAGGGATCGGAGGAATTGAAGAAAGCCAGTTCTCTGCGTGAGCCGGATCGATCTCCTGCTACTGAAACGTTAGCCACTGGGACACCGATTCTCGTGAATGTACTTTTAATCTGTGGCATCTTAACGGTTCTGACCCTCGGCGGTGCCGTGGTTCTAGTCCGAAAGCATCCCCATGAAGTTTGATCGTGCGCCTGTATGCCCCGGCCGGAGGCAATGGCAGGTGCCGGTGTGGTTTCTTCTCTAGAATGTTTCAGTGCCAAAATATCTGAGGTAAAAAGAGAGAGAGAAAAAAGATGCCGTATATGCAAATATTATAGTTCAAGCAACTTATCTTGTTTGTCAAGCTAATAGGTTTTCCTCGTTATTTAGGCTAAGGTATGGTAAGTTTCCTGTATAGGGGTTTTGGACACTGCGGTTCTAATAGTGTACTTCTTGTTTCGATATGGAAATTATTATCAGGAGTTATGGGCTATGACACCTTGTTGGCCCCCCCGTTGTTGTGCCTGTTTGCTGTTGCGCAGTGCCTAAGGGACACCCAAAAATTCCAGGGGAGAGGTGCTGCTTGCCACAGCAGCAGACAACATCAAAAAACACTTGAGGTTGGGGGCGCGAGCAAGCAGGCGACACGAGAAAATATCCTACTCCATCCAGATTGGCGAGATGGAGTGAAGCAACTGCGTGCAGATCAGTGGACCTGGTTGTTGGCAGTCTCCGATACCGACTATTGCAACGATATGCTGGAGGCCGCGCGATGCGACCGATCCTCGAAGTCCGCGGCCTGAGCCGCACCTACGGTCCGGGCTGCCCGAGCTGTGTCGACGCGACGGGACCGTCGCACCAGCGCAACGTCTGCTCGCATTGCGGCAGCGTCGTCGCAGTGCACGATGTCAGCTTCACTCTGATGCCTGGTGAGATTCTCGGCATCATGGGGGAATCGGGCTCCGGTTGGTATGTTTTCGTTCTTGTGGGCCTTGGTGCAATTGCATCAATCGTTTATGTTGTTCAAACGAAAAATAAGGCTAGCCAGTCTGAACTTGCAACTGCTGAAGAGGGTAAGCTTACAAGTTTTAAATCACTTCCATCTGATTCTACTACTCCTGCTACTAGTAAAGCTGAGGATGGTGGTTCAACTGGCTCCAGAAGAAGTCAAAGAGGAAGTCAAAGAGGAAGTCAAAGAGGAGGCGCTCGTGCCGGTGTTCTCGCCGCCTTCGAGTTTGATCTTCTGGCTGGAGTTGATCATGTAGGTGCCGTTCACCGCGAGCGAAAGCGTCTCACCGAGCGGCATCGCGAAGCTGCCCTCCAGCCCCTCGACCATCGACTCAGGGATGTTCTCCCAGCGGTAAAGACGCGCCTCGTTGCCATCGACCACGGTGCTGCCGACCTGCTGGGTGCCGGCCTGGATCTTGTCGCGGTAGTCCAGGTTCGCCAGGCTGGCGGCTTCGCTGTCCTTGATCGGGCGGGACGAGGCGGCCAGGTCGGTACTGCCGTTCTGCAGCGAGGCGTAGCCGGTGCCGGAACCATGGGCCGCCACCTCGACGATCACGCTGCGGCCGTTGGCCTGACGGCCGACGATGCGCTGCTCGTTTTCCCGGGCGCCGGCTTCGCTGCGGATGTCGCGCAGCCCCTGGGCCTCGAACAGGCCCTTGACCAGTTCGTTTGGCGTGATCGTCAATCAAGCTGGCAATTTGGTCGTGGCTGAGTTGGTGATGGCTCCCTCTTCGTTGGTGGTGGATGTGGTGGACGAGAGGTATGGTTGGTGCCACGTTCATGTTGCTGGATGAGAATGTGTTGTTGCTGACCGGTGTTGTTGGGTGGTGTTGATGATGGTTAGGTATGGCAACAATCGGTTGGTGTTTTTTTTCTTCTTTTCTTTCTGTCTGTCGTTTCTGTGGCATACCTTCTTTTAAAGTAGTAGCAAAACCAAATAATATTCCTAAAGACTCTAACGCTGCTACAGCCATTAAAATTCCTAAGAAGAATAAAATACTTGGCAACTCAATTTTTGATAAAGAGCTGTGTACTGGACTATGGTGTGCATGAGAATCACTTTCGGTATGATCTACTTCTGCTAAACTGAATTTAGAAGAACTATATATTTCTGCAAAAACAGCTACAACACCAAGTGCTAGCACTTTTAATTTTCGCTCGAATATGTTCCCTCCTGATCTTATAGGATCATTGGTTTGATACGATCATCCCTGGAAAAACAAACAACATTAAAACAAATACAATCGTAATCTTTACATCGGCAAAAATACAAAATTCCAAACTTTTGCACACGGTACCTAAAACCTCAATAGTGCGGTTCTCAGATACGCCGAATCTGGTGCTGTGATTTTCATTCAGATTCCTTGACTTTTTCTTAATTTTTTTTTTCATTTATTATATTTTCTCTTCTTTGTTTCATAGGTTTTAAGCTCTCATCTTCGGCAATGTGGAGTTATGTATTTTTTTGCCACAAAAAGATCACGGATGTGTGTTTTTTTTTGTTTGTTTGTCCCAGGGATGATTGTGTCACCAGTGGTCCTAGAATATCGGGAGAGGGTTCATTTGGATAGAAATTAAAATTTTCGTGCCTTTATGAAGTGACCAAAATGTTTCTTTTATTAATGATTCACATAAATGTTTTATTAATTATTCTCTTCAACATAATTGATTGTGATACCTAATTAGAGGCATTCTGTTTTCTGGTCTCGAGCTGTGAACCACGCTCGTTTTTGTAGTTAATTATTAATCGTTTAAATAAAGAGTTATTTTGGAAATAATTAATTGCGATTAAGACTAAACGGAATCCCGACGTCACGACTACCGCCGGTGAACGTACTAACTAGTCGTATCACAAAAAAAATAAATAAAATTATAAGTTAATAATTCAAGATGAGAAAAAAATCGGTTGGTTACACATAGGAAACAAAACGTAATACTTACAAACACACCCTTCAGGACCATAGTTCCAATAGCCAGCAGCACAACGCTCACAATTCTTGCCTGTCACACCAGGCTTACATTGGCACTGACCCGTTATATCGTCACATTGTGAGCTTTCAGATGCAACACCACAGTCACAAGACACTCTTTTTTGTTTTTTTGCCGAGATTGCTCGTCGCGTCCCCCCATACGAAGTGGAAATCGCGAAAAATGATGAACCGCGATCACAATTCCATTGTCTTTGGTAACAGGTTGGCTCGAATTCACGGAGTCAATCTGCAAGTTACCAGAGTTGTTCAATGTTTCGGCCGATCATCGTGCCTGGCAAGCTCCTGATCTGGAGGCCGATTCAATTCGAATAAAGCTGGTTGTTATTTTCCTCGATGATTTCGCGCACCAGCCGCATCCGGTTCTCCAGCGAACCGCCGTACTCGTCGGTTCGGGTATTCAGCACCGGCGACATGAACTGCGACAGCATGTAGTCGTGGGTCGCGTAGACGTAGACGATGTCGAACCCCGCCTCGCGGGCGCGGATCGCCGCATCGCGATGCCAGCGCCGGGCTTCCTTGATGTCGTGTTTGTCCATCGCCCGGCAGTGGAACGGGTTGCCGTCCTGACCTCGCTCCAACATGTGTTCGGTCACCGGTTTCCAGGTCTTGACCACGCTGAGCAGGTTGAGGTCCACCGTGGCAAGCCACTTCTCCTGAGGCGTCATGTGACTCATGCCGCGAAAGCCACCGCCGCCGGCGTTGGCGAAGCAGGAGTCGACCTGCCCGAAGCGTTCGAGGGTGGCAGCGAACGCGCTCGCGATCTGCTCCTCGTCGGTGACGTCACAGACGAAGGCCTCCGCTTGGGTGGTGGAAATCAGCAAAGGAAACTAAAATAGACATTGGTGCGTCTAAAGGAAAGAAACTTCAAGATATCATACCAGGGGTCTCTCAAACTAAAAAAAGGAATCGAGTGCATTTGAAAACCGGATCAGGTGGACATAACATTAACAAATTGATAGCAGACAACGAACCTCTTTTAAAACAAGTATGCATGGACATACCTGACAAGTACAATTGCAGGTCCACCTACGCCTTGAAGCCGCCATTCAGATAATCGTTGCCGTTTCCGCCCAGAAGTGTGTCGACGCCATCGCCGCCATACAGATAGTCATTGTGGTCGCCGCCAGAGAGGTTATCGACACCAGCGCTGCCATACAGATGATCGCTTCCGTCGTCGCCCGAGAGTGTGTCGTTGTCCTGGCCGCCAATACCACCATAAAGATGATCATCGCCGTCACCACCGGAGAGCGTGTCGTTGTCGTCTCCGCCATTATATTGCAGCAGTACACCCAATCTACGGCGCCTCTAGTTACGAGTACTAGTTTGATAGAAACCCGGAGGTAAGAGCGACGAAACCGTCTATAGTAGTAGTAAAGTTAAAGTACCTACTGTACGGTACACTACGATACCACGTGGGGCAATAGTCCGTAGAGTACAATCCTCGCGTTCGCCAACACGCCAACCGACCCATTTCTTATGTCCGTACTTTTCCACAAAATCGCAGAACAGAAAGTACTTGTTTTTACTAATATTGATTGATATGGTGCTTCTCTTGAACCAAGACAACTGGGTTAGGGAATGGACTATTATAGAGGTCGTTCCTCCATGTCAGCCTACGGTCTGGGCAATTGGTATGCTAAGTTGTTTCCCTCTGCACTGCCCCTGGCCAAAAAAATATATTGAACTGGTTGCCGTGGATTTTGAGTCCTATGTAATGCATGATTGGGGCTCTGGAAAGTATTTCATATCAATCAATGATGTATGCACAATAATTCTATGAAGCTTCTATGGTGGGAAACACTCTGAAGCCTGCTCTTGATGCAAAGGTGGGGGAAAATTTCGAGATTTTATGAAACATTCGTTCTGATTCCAGAGCAAGGTTGAAATGTAACAATGATAAATACCACTGAGCGTGGACTAACCATAAGAAGCCTCGAGACCGGTTTTGGGGGCCATACAGTTGATCACAATTTTACCCTGTTCCACCGGGTGGCTAGGTCCCGGGGGACTTCTCTGTCAATTCTTAGAAAGGGGTGGAGAAAGGCAAATTTTGTAAAACAAAAGATTTAGGTTTCCGACGATTTCCCTTCCTTAAGAATAGATTTCACACCTCTTAGTCAACTCCATCAAATCAAAATATTAAACAGAGTAAACAACACACTATGGTTGGCTGCACAGAAGGTGTGGAATCTGTTCTCGTGGCTGCTAAATCTCTGGATTGTTAGAAAAGGAATACGCCAATTACGTACTGAAATATAACGAATTAATGATGAACCTGATTTCAAAGAATAGAATCGCGATGACCTTCGTCGAATCCTACAAATCTGTTTAAGCTCTGTTATAAACAAATCATTATTTCGTGCTATACCAGCTAACTCATGTCCTTTCATTGATGTGTCACATCATGCATATAATGAATCGAATCCGACATAAGCTGACTAGCATCCAGTTTACAGCGGTGCAGAATGGGTATTATTCTCAAGCAGCGAATACGTAGACACTCGTATTGCTGAGATTGTTGGTACTGCGCCAGAAACGCTAAACAGCCTTGCTGAATTAGCAGACGCTCTTGGTGAAGATCCGGACTTCATCTTAACAATCAATACCAAGATTGACAACGAAGAAACTCGTGCGTTGGCTGCTGAAACTCAAATCGCTAACGATTTGACACTAGAAGCTACTCGTGCGGCTCGCTACGCCCTCCAGGCCCTGGCGGCCGCTGAGCTCTCGCCGAGCGCCTCGACCTGGCGCCGAGCCGGCTACTTCCTCGACGTGACTCAGAACCACGGGACCTTCAGCCGCCCGGACCAGCGCCTCCACGTCGCGGAGCAGCGGCTCCGCGACGGCGGGTTCAGCTTCCGCCCGCGCGGAAGCAAGGCCGGCATGGAGGAGCTGGGCGGCGCGCTCCTGGTCGGGCGCTCCTGATCCCCCATTTCAAAGCTAACTTGCTTGGCTCTGGATTCGAGCTGCATGCTGTTCACACCGTTAATTGCGGAACTTAGCATTTCCTGAAAGTTTGCTTGAGTTGGGTTTGGTTGCAGTGGATTAACTAGGTCGAGTTCAGATTTTGTCTGAACTGCCATTGATTGCATTTCGCTGTAAAGTGATTGTGCTTTAATATCCATCGCTATCTCCAATGAGAGTCAAATTGACGTTAGTTTGGACGCCGACCCAGAGTCAGCGCCACCTCTACTGCAGCTCGAAGCCGGCACAGCAACAGCCGCAGACCCGTCGCCACCGCCACCGCTTCCATCCGAAGAGCACGTGGTTGAGCAGATTGTGACGGCGGTGAGCGCAAAGCTTGACGAGCTGCTGCCCTTGCCGAAGCTCTCTGTGGTATGCGCATGCACATGCTGTGGTGTTTGACGTTCACAACTCATCGATCACTCGCATCGGCTTTCCTTTGCACTGCAATTGGCTAATGATAAATGAAGAAGAATTAGAAGAAGACCAAACTAACTCTTCTTCCTTATAGGTCACGTCGGGCAGAAGTGCGAGCATGCTTGTGACGCATCAGTCGATTGCAATGGTCATGGTAAATGCAGTGAAACGGGCAAATGCGTTTGCAATCCTTGCTATAATGGTAATGATTGTAAGCTGAAATGCTCTGGTAATGGTAATTGTATAAGTGTGGATGGACAGCGCCTTGCTCTTGAACGGGCGAAGGTCGATCGGCTCCTTTGAATCGTCGATCAGCGACAGCCGGCCCTGCGGTGCGATCAGTTCCAGTATGTCCTTGAGGTGCTCGTCGGTATGGGTGGTCGAGAAGACGAAGGCCGGTGCGCCGATCGCCATTTGAGCAAGTTGAGGCGCCATCGGCTTGGAATGGTCGAGCACATGATGGGCCCCCAGTTCCCTGATCCAGTGTTCTCCCCTGTTTCCTCCAGCGCCTGCGGCATCCAACTCCGGTGGTCTGCCACGGTTTAGAGCATGTTCTAGCATTTTTTGTGGCAGATTTGGTGTGGCGCCCTCTTCAGCCACAGTTTAGAGCATGTTATTGCTGATCTGATGGTTTCTTGAGGAAAAATTTGTGTGCTGCATGAGCCTATGCCTTGTTATTTGAAGCTTTTGAGTGGCAGTAGCATTATTTGTATGAGTAGTATGAATTTCTAAGATTTGTGATATCTTAGACCTGTTAGCTACTTCATTTCAGCTGTCCTGCAATTAACCAGTTTAGGTGTTTCTCCATCTTGCACACAAGAACATAATTTTCTCAAATACCATAGATTTATTGAGTCAAATTCGCACCCCTAACCTTAAATAGCTATACGCTAGAATAGTCCTGTGATGTCTCAAACACCGTGGCTGCAACATTCTGAGGCATGTGGCTGGTATCTATTGTACATTTTGGTTTGTCTCCAACACTTTGACACGTTCCTCCGTTTTTACATGGGTTCGGGGAACAAGGATCGGCAGCACCACCTCCGACTTTATCTAAAAATAAAAGAAAATCAGTTATACAGGGTGCGCTGTTTGGAATGAAAACCGTTTTTTCTGCACGTTTTTCACTTTTCACTGGCAAACCAAGCGAATCAACCAAGATAATTCGCATATTTTTAATAAGATCAATCCTATTGCTTATCCTAGAAGGGGTGCAGAAAGTTTATGCAGATTTTAAAGAAAATGTAAAAGCATCCATAAGAAGAAAAGAGGCTGACGCTTGGGCAAGAAATTCTACAATTAAGTCTGCGGTAAAATATTTTGAAACTCTCATAAATCAACACACGAGTAGAGATTGATAAGAGTTTCAGAATGTTTTACTGTTTTGCGGGCGATCCTTGCAGTTGAAATATTTGTATCACTGCGATGGTGACGTGGATTGCAGCGAAACAGTCACTTACTACTTTGGGTGGGAGAACAGACAATACTATCCTATTCGGCTGGGATTCAATTTTATTTTTCAATTTCAAACACATAGGAGGGGCCAGCCAATGGTGGATGAGGTCACATTGAAAGTAGGATAGAGTCCTCCCAGTTTCATCCGTGAAGGGGTCTAGCTCCCCACCAAGAAAGAACTAAACAATTTGTGTCTCACTTTTCAGGAACTCCTATTACCCGGTTATCAATAATAAGAGGTAATGTTGCAATAGCTTTTACTTGAAAGCTAATTTTTTCGTTAATATAGCTATACCATCGGGGGTCATTTACGACGTCGTTTGAAACAATGGGTTTACCATTTTCCAAAACCGCTCCGGCAAGTCCCATTCCGGGTGGAATTTCAAAGTTTTTCAATTGTATCTTTTTTTGCCCCGAAGCTTGGTAGAATTGAAGATGTCCAGAATTTGTTGCCTCCTCCCTTTGACAAAATTGACTGTGTTTGTAGCTGTACATAATGAATTTTCAATTTCAGATCTCTGCAATGTACTAGCTTACACACGCTGACCTTCTTCCAGCATTTGCTTCAATGTAAAATCTGGATTTCGAAGAGCTTTCTTGCGTAAATGTGTTGATGTACCATGAGTTACTATTTGCAGTTTGATTTCAAAATCAATTTTATCTCCAAAATCACATTTCTCAGCCTTAGCAGTTTTGGAATACTGATAAGGTAACTATTGTGCCACTATAGAATAATAAAAAAGCCTCTTTATGCAGGCTAGCTATAGTCTGGAAAATTCAGCTTTTACAGACAACCTGCGAATAGTCCCAACGTCTTTTTACATAATATTCAAATTGTGCACATGTTTCAAATTGCATGCATAATTTGACTATGATATTACAAAGGAAAAGACTAATCTCTTCCCTAAACACTATTCATCCCAAGCACAATCCCCCCAGAAACGTCTTTATTCTTCCCAATAACAAATATTATACGTAAACAATGGACAAATTTAATAGATTACAGGCCTTTCCCCACGAGTTGTGGGGGTCATGTTACCCCTAAAAATAAAGTTATTGTATGTTGAACAAAATGGCTATCTCAACATTTTTATCGGACGAGATTGGGGGAAAGGAGGCGTGGGAGGGGGCTAGAGGTCCTTAAATCTTTTTGGTGTTCTCTGTACCACTCAGATGCAATAAACTATCTTGAAACACAAATAAATGCAAAACCACAAATCAGGACTATGAAAATAAATACAATCCGCAACTCGAAACCGTAAAAACAACACCTTTATTTTTTTGCAGGAGCTACTAAGAGAGGCTAAAGAACCAACAGATGTGAGTAAGAAACAAACCACTAACTCATATTTCACTGCCAGCTATCGTTTTCTTGTTTCTTCAGCCTTAATCAAGGGACTCCAGGTCATAAATCTATTCATCACAAAAATTATTACATCCTACCTGAGCATCTAGCATCCTCATAAGTGCCTCAAATTCCAATTCGCCCCTTCTCCATTTCACTGATTTGTCCATATAATTAGCATTTGTATTAATGGTCTTTTGAACCTGTTCCACAAACTCCTCGTCGTAGATATGAAGGTTATCTATACCAACTGTAATCGCTCGAACCTGAAAAAAAAAGAATGGAGTCGGGATCTCGTTACGTTGCAACGCTCAACGACGACGCTCGCCCGGCTCCGGACTGGCTGGAACGGATGATTGAGCGGGCGGAGTCCGAACCCTCGTGCGGAATGATCGCACCACGGATCGTCTTGGCTGCCGACCCTTCCAAGCTTGATTCAGCGGGATTCTTGATCTACCCGGACGGCGTCGCCAAACAGCGCGGCCACGGCCGTCCGGCTCAGGACCATTCGACCGAGGCGCCGGAAAGCGTATCGTTACCGCCGTCACCGATGAGTTGGTCGGCACCCAAGCCGCCCTCGATGACATCATTCCCGGAACCGCCGTTGAGGTAGTCGTTCCCCTCTCCGCCGATCAGGATATCGTCACCGCCATCACCGAGCAGTTCGTCGCGGCCAAGTCCGCCAAGAATGGTGTCATCACCTTCGCCACCATCCAGGGTGTCGTTCCCGGAACCACCGTCGATCTGGTCGCTTGAGTTTTCAGTTCACTCATCAAAGAGTTCTAGGATAAAAATGGATGTATGATTGATAAAGCTATGCTTAAGTTAGCACTTTTTCATAAGAACCCTAACCCAGAAAAGTAGTCTGCGTGCAGCTTCAAACTTCTCCCAGAGATTGAGGCAACACGCAGGCCGGGGAATCTTTTATGCACTAAAATAGCTAAATGTGTATCTGCGTAGAGAGAAAAACAAAATGTGCAGTAAAACCTGTTCATTATGGTTTATTTCTTTGTTGGTTTAGCAGTTATTACTGATGAATATTTTGAGCCAACATTAGCATTAATTGCTGATGATTTACATTTATCTCCAGATGTTGCTGGTGCAACATTTATGGCAATTGGGTCATCTGCACCTGAATTATTAACATCAATTGTTGATGCATTTTTAACTAAAAGTAGTGTTGGAATTGGAACTATTTTAGGAAGTGCAATGTTTAACATTTTAGTGCCGAATTCACTTGACTCGTAGAGCCATTTAGTTCAACATTCTGCGAGACATCAACCGTACGAGTGTTCATGACATTCTTTCCATCTACAAATACATCATCGGATTCGTTACTTAACGGCCTAAGCAAAAAGGCCGATCTTTCATCAGAGCAAGAGGAATCATTTAACGGATCTCCAGCACGTTCATCAGTTACTTCATCAAGCTCTTTCTTCACGAGATATTTGTCAAATGAATTGAATTGTTAAAATTCCCTGATCAGATGGTAGATACTCTACCAAAGGGAAATTCGTTGACTCTCGATGTTGAAAGTGTGATAGAAATGGTTAGTTTGTCTCAGAGTGGTCAGATGGATGCATTTGCACGATCTTGGCACTTTTTGAGGCGGTTGCATATTTAATTTTTTCAAATTGACGCATTTTTGGAGGTGGAAAATTGTTCATTTGGCACATTTTAGCGTTAAAAATAGAACTTTGTCTTCTAGGAAATAATAGTTTATCAGGTTCATGTTCGTTCACTTTTCTTTGCCTTACTCGCACTTTACATCTTTGTTTTACATCGAACCACGTTTGAATTTTTTGTTTTTGAAATTCTGATAAATAAATTTTATACTTTTCCATTTATTAGATAATTATTTTGATGGATAAAATTATAAGTTAGACATTTTCGTACTACTCTTTTCAGAAAACTTCAATAGCTGGATTTTCACTCCCGCTTCCCCCGGTGCGGACTCGTACATACCAAGAATGTCGGCGATTTCGACCAGGGAGAATCCGAGCCGCTTTCCCCGAAGAATGAGCTTCAGCCGAGTCCTCTCACGAAGCGGATAGAGACGATGTTGCCCATCCCTTATTGGCTCCAAAAGACCTTCCTGCTCATAGAAACGCAAGGTACGCGCCGTTACGTCGAACAGGTCCGTCATCTCCGAAATCGTGAAGAAACGCTTTTAAAAATATTCAGTGATCCCACCGTAATTCAATGATGCTGGAGATCTCTATTATTTTTTCCCACTAGGAGTTCTGCTTTGATAGGTTCAATCGCTAGTCCTATCTCTCCTAGATACGAGTGTAATATATTAATTGCATTCGGCATTGGTATTAAATTGTCCGAAATTAACAAAATATCATCAGCATACACAAGTGGCTAATGTAGATGCCGCCAATCATATGTGGGGATAGGTACGATCGTGCCCATGATACCCAGGTCGGATCACACTTAGGGCTTGTTAAAAATGTTCTAACGCCTTCCAGGTGTGAACCGAGAAAGACTTCTCCAATGGGAGGTACCCGGATCAAATCGCGCCCATTTCTCCAAGAAAGGTATCCGGGTCAAATCGCGCCCAGGGTCCTTAATTTCCAATTGTTAGGGTCTTAGAAAGCTAATGTATCTTAATATCCGTACCTATGTGCTCCTTTGGTTTTGTCTTTGGGCATTGGTCGATCTTGCTTGTCTTGAAGCATTGATTGGTCTTGCTTGTTTTGGGGCTTTGATTGATATTGCTTGCCTTGAAGCATTGATTGGTCTTGCTTGTCTTGATGCACTGCTTTGCTTTGCTTGTGTTTGAGCATTGATTGGTCTTGCTTGTGTTTGGGCGTTGATTGATCTTGCTTGTCATGTATTGGTGGTATGTATATATATGTATTGGTTTCTAAGGGGACTCGCTCGGCTTGCGCGCCGGTTTGTCGCCAGCACCCTCGTCACCGGCCATCGCGGTGCCGTTCGCCCAGCTTTGCGAGGCCGCCTCCATGCAGATGCAATAGAGTTTGGTGGTCTCGGCGAGATAGTCGCTGGATGCCGCCTTCATCCAGTCCTGTTGCAATGAGACCGCGTCCTCCACATGCTCGGCGGACGACAGCTTCTGGCCGAAACTGACGTCTTGTTCCAGGCGGCGTGATTGTGCTCCCATTGTGCTTTGCGGAAGTCAATGGATGGTTTGGCAAGAGAAGTCGGCTGATGTAGATGACGTAATATGATATTGGAAGTTGCTGCAGGGTGGAAATGTTTGTTTAATGTACATATGAAAAAATAAGAAATCAGTGCAAAAAAATAAAAGGGGTAGTTGTTAAAAATGATGCTTCCAAAAATAAGCAAAACGTGCTTACAGATTGTAGGGAACACAAGATCGGGTCACCCAAAGCTTTAGGGCTAAAGATTTTAGCAGTCATTTCGCCTGTTAAGGTGATACAGACCATGTTGCTTCCCAGTCTTACTTCGACTCTATCGAAATGCCTATGCCTGTTTAAGTAGAAATAGCAGATACAATCTCTTCTTTTAAGTCAGTTCCAGAACGGGGATGCTCTTTGAGAAAACATTTCATTTTGCTTCGTGAAAGCTTTGTTCTCGTAGAAAATGTCCTCCTTCCTCATTAACCAACCAATAGAAGCGACGAAAACTGGTCATGTGCACTGAAACGACTTGCATGTACATTGAAACGACACCTGCGTGGCAGAGGTTTCCTTTCCTTATCCTTCCTTCCTTTTCTCCCTTCGCAAAAATACGGACCAGGGAACCGTGGACCATAAAACTAATGAAGAGGAAAAAAGACACCTCGAGGAGGAGAGAAGTGCAGATCTATTTTTAGGGAGAACAGAACAACATCTTCACCAAACACAATATCTTGGGTACCTAAAAGAGGATATTTATGATAAATTATCATACAGCGAATCATTTCTTTTTTTTATATTCTCATAAAATTTATATAACAAACAATTTCAACATTACAAAACAACGGCAAAGGGAGCAGGGGAATACACAACAACCCTAAAACCTACACTTAACATAGAGACACAAGTATTACAAAATCTTACGAAAATATCATTTAATTTATAAGATAGGTGACATTTGGATCAGAAGCAACCGAATTACCATACCGCGCATCTGACTCAAAAAACTAAAAAACGCTTATTAATAACAGAGTTTGTGAGTTTGAAAAACCACAAGACGAGGAGAAAAGAAGACGAAGCTTATAAACGAATCAACATTTTAGCGGTGATAGCATTTATTGGAGTATAAAAGGACATACCTTGGTAGACTAAAATAAACCACGTACCTAACTAAGGCGGCCAAAATTGAACAAGGAAAATGCACAATATCAGATGGTACTGGCTGGATCCAGGAGGATGCTTGTGGCGAGGGACGGCAATAGAATTAAAAGGTTGGAACACCACAAAACAACAAAAGCTGAAGCAATGTATATTTGTTTCTAAATTAATTTGTACATATTGCTTCTGTTTTCATTGTTTTGCAGTGTTCCTGCCTTTTAATCTACAGACTGTAGAAAAGCTTGTGCTATGTGAGAGGGGGCTTCGTATCACCTTATGCAACGCAAGCGTGTCGTCGCGGTAGTGATAGTTGGGCATAACCTCGGCATCCAAAACCCCTCTTCGCTGCAAATCGCTCCAAGGCTCATCTACATCGAAATACCACTTGCTGTACTCAATCCCAATTAAGGTCAACGATCCTTCCGCGCCAATTGCTATGGATTCAGCGATGGGACCGGAAGGACCGAGTAGCTTGGTGCGCGCATCTTCGTTAATCTCAATCAGCTCAGCTCAAGCGGCGCTCAATGTCAGTCTCTAATTATAGTAAAGGTGGACAGTACTAATCATATTTCTGGACGACTTGAGAGAAGCATTCAATGAGTTTTATTTCAATTTTAATCAATTTTAAACTGATTTTTGTTTTGAATTTAATTAGGTAAGTGAAAATTCTGAGAAAATATTTGTTTATTTGTTTGTTTTTTCAGAAGAAAAAAAATTGGTAGGAATGTAGAGAAATTTGTGTAATCATTTCTGCGTAAAGCACAGCACGTGAACTTCTCATGAAAGGGGCTTGTTCCTATTCACTATTTCGATTGGTTTTTGATGAATCGATTAGGCTTTTGGGTGATCAGGCAAAATATGTTGTCGCCAGTCACCACACTCTACAGCCGCCTCAATAGCAGTAGAACGCACTTTTTGAACAACATTTTGTCGCAAAATGCTCCTTCACGTTGCTCTAGGGTAGTTAAATCCCCGCTGTCACGCGCGGCCTGCCAGTCGAAGGTTGCCTGCACGCCCTGCGGCCCGGAAATCTCGATCCGGGGGCGGGGCAGGTAGACAGCATGTACGGTGAAGGTGAAGCTTTCGCCCGAGGGCAGGACGTAGGCGAACTCGAGTTCGCAGGGATCGCCATCAAGGGCCTGCGTCACCAGCGTGCTGTCGGCGAAGCGGACCTCGATGGACCCGGTGAGAGCGGCGATGGACGGGTCTCGGAAAACCGCGACGCACCACCAGCTGCGATTGCGAACGGCAGGACTCACCCACTCTTTTACAATCACTTTTTGTGCGGAACGACGCGGAGATGATCGGATGGCTGGAACGACCCGATGGATGGTTGGTCCACGTCGCGAAAGAACTTAAACAGCCACTTTCAACCGAGTCTCGAACGCCGACCAAACCCAGTCCGAAATCGGAAACGCCACGATTTGCCGATGAAGAGACCACGGGTCTCCAGGTCGTAGGCGGGGAGCGTCCAGGCCTGCCCCGCCCCGCCGGGGACCAGCCGCGTGAGCCGCTCGCCCGCGCCCAGGGGCGGCGTGAGCACGACCGCTCCCTCCGGCAGCTCGACCTCCTCGGTCACCGGCGCGCCGCGGTTCTTGGAGACCGAGCGCAGCCACTTCCCGTCCTCGCGCACGAGCGTGATCGTCTCGTGGGACAGGACGCCTGGGCCGCGGGACTCCTCTGTCCGACAACGTCTACACCGACATCACCGTCGGCACCGATAGCACCTCGATCAACCTCAACCTCGACGTCACCGACGACATCACCGCGCAGGGTCAGGTTTCGAGCGATGGGGAAACCTCGCTCGGCATCTTCTTCGAGCGCGATTACTGACGCGGCAGCTTCCCGCCGCGCGTGTGCGGCGGGGCTCCCCGCGGTTTCGACTCTGGCCTATACATGCAGCAAGGCCCCGAGGAGCCTGACTTTGCAGCGGGTCGTTGGTTTGCTAGAAGGAAAATCGGAACGAGTTGAGTTAGGCAAATGAATATCTTTCGTGGTTAAAATGCTGGTAAACACAAGAATACAAGAAGCTTCTCCGCTGTGGAGGAGCTTGACGCTGCGTTTGCCTGCGTAATTCATTGCACTCTTTGTGCAGTAGATTAATCTGTTGTTTTTTTCTCTGAAAGATCCCAGGTTTGAGTCATCCCTAAAGTCTGCGCTTTCTAGACAAAACTTCAATAGAGTCCACACTTTCTGATGATCTGTTAAAGAAAAAACATATTTCGCAGTTTTATTCATTTGCTTCCTGGTTTATTTACAAAACGTCAAAAGAAGATCAGGCTTCACATTATCAACATCGATGATTTTCTATTTCAATAAATTTGGCGCAGTCTGATTCAATAATATATTTGCCGAGGGATCCCTCCCCTCTTTTCCATATACATACCTGGAATGGGAAGGGCATAGGGTCGTACGCGTTGCGCCGAATGGGCAAATCGACAGGGTGATCGAGGTGCCGGTTTGGAAGCCGACCTGCTGTGCCTTTGGCGGTCCCGAGCTCGACACTCTTTTCATCACATCGTCTCGTCTCATGAGTGACGAGGATGCGCTGGCGAAAGAACCGCATTCGGGCGGTCTTTTCGCCGTCAAACCTGGGGTGCGAGGCGTTATCGACGCCCCATTCCGTCACGGCGCGAACTTCGACAAATTTCCATTGCACGTCACTCCATGTCGTTGGCGTTGCTCAGCATCACCTGGATTAATCAAAAAGAAGTAGATGACGAAAGGGTGAAGGAAATCTCAGGCTTGGTATCTGCATTCATGTTGGGATTGCCATCACAACTGAATAGGGCAGGTTGACGGAGCAGGGAACCGTCGCCTACCTTTTGGCGGTGGTGTTTCAGTTCTGAATTACCCGAATCTGCCGCCCTTGTACTGTTCTCATAGTCTGTGCCATCAACGCAGACGCACGTGAGTGGTGATCATACCCTGCATTCTGTGTGATTGCTTCCTCGAGACACTGACCAATCCATGGTGAAGGCAGCCCGATCTCACTACACATGATTCCAAACACAACAACACAGTCTCCGTAACCCAACAGCCCACCCCTCTCTGTAGACCCAGCCTGCTGTGACATCCATCCAGCAAGCAGGATCCTCTTTGACACCCGTTTTGCTCAAGCCTACCAATAGACCTTCCCGTGGCCAGTTTCAATTTGACGCAGGGCTACCGATTATCAGTTTATCAAGGCGCGAAACTACGACATATAATCAGTATCTAAGGCGGAGAGCTCGTTAAAGCGTACGCGATATGTTGGACCAGAGGATATTGTTTTGAGAGAGTTGAAAGAACTAGTTCTCAAGCAAAGCGAGCTCTTTTGGGTACACAAAAAGTCTCCTCATTTCAAACGAAGAAAGTTGTAAAGCTATTTTGTTTTTGGTCACTTTTTGAAAATCGTTCAATTTTTTTGCTCTGGCTGTCAGTTATCGGAAATGACGCAAATATTGCTTATTAACGTTCTCGACGCTGTGACGTCATCTATGGCACCCTTTTTGAAGTTCACCCATTCAAAATGTCACCATTCTTAACCACCATCTACAAACAACCCTTATCCCACCGGCCCTGCAATTCTTTATAGAAAAGAGTAAAGAGCAGTAAGGAGTAAAGAGTAAAACGCTGGTTGGGACATAATTATAATCTTCGCAATACCAAAAATCATGTTCAAGTTTCTTTTATTTCTTTTGTAAAGTCAGATTTTAAACCTTTAATTGCAAGTCATATTGTATGGAATACATTGCCCGAATCAACTCGAAGGTACCACTCATTCGGTTTGTTCAAAAAAATTATTAAAAATTCATTGGCTTCTGGTGCCATCAGAGTAACTTTCCTAGCCCCGCAGTCAATCAATGCCTTTGCTGGTATGAGGTACTCCATGCCTACAATAAGGTCATATTGTCCCATGTCCATCACTTCTGCCCCCATATCTATATCCACTCCTGGAAGTTCTATGTTGAAGTTGACCCTCTTCCCATCTGTATATTTGATTGCCCCATTAGCTAGGACAACCGGTCTTGGGTTGGACCAAAGAGCTTTCATCTTCAGAATCCCTCTATATCAATAAGTTAGCTATTTTAAAAGACACGGGGAAACTTTGTTTTCTGACTGTGGCGAAATTCGTTGTCAACAAACATATCAACAGCTTATACACAGGGTGTTCAGTGGTGCGAAACCCTCAGATGTGGCATCCTATAGGAAATGCTTAATCGGACACAAAACCTATGTCGGCAACCGTTCCTGAGAACCCCTTTATTCTTGTTGATGGTTCATCGTACTTATTTCCAATCCTCGTGCCATCCATCCACATCCTTCTTAGTCTGCCTCTTACTCTTCCCCCCTATATTGTGCCTTCAACTATTGTTAACCCCAACCTTACTGCTGAGCCCCACAATACATGACCCACATTAGCTGTTTTTCTTCTGGCTATTTTGCTAAACAGTTCCTGATTGGCCCCCACCATCCTTAACACATCCTCATTGGAGACTCATGGTAGTCATGGACTGCCCATGGTTTTTTTCTTTTTTTATATAGTTCAAATAATATATTTATTTTGCTTTTTTTTCGCTTTTGTTTTTTCATCTCAGTATTTTTACAATAGAAACTGAAAAAAGAGAGGAAATAAGAAATGATTCATAAAAAAAGATGGATAAAAAATGGAGACTACTTAAAAAATAAGTTGTCCATTCAACGTCTCTAATCCCATAAAACATATTTATGGAAGATAGAGATATAGAAACAGAGACTGAAACCAGGCAAAACCAGGCACGTGTTCTGTGTGTCATGTGTTTGGCTTGAGGTGTAGCAACGTCCGATTGCGGAGATCAACGGAGATCGGACGTGAGGACGCTTTGTCTCGCCTTTGGGAGGGCTGCAGCTGTTGCATCAAACGATGGTTCGTGGTGATCGGTCATTGGAAAGAACGTGGGCCAGCTGCTGACTTGAGCTTGTGCTTGGCGAGAAAGGATTGGTACTGGCACGCGAGTCGTCTTGGCGACAGCTGTGAGGTCGAGGGCTCGGACTGGGCCTTCAACTTCGGCCCGGCTGCCTCGGCCGATGCTTACACGATCGACTCGGATACCTTCGTCATCTCCATGCGGAACGCCACCGACGCCCTGGGATTCTCCATGGGAGTCCAGGTCTCCGGCGCCGACTTCACCTTCGAGAACGAGGTCGTGGGCACCGATGCGGATCGCCTGATCGAGCTCATCATCACCGACGGTGAGGGGGGTCGGGTTATAGTACTCTACATTTGTGTTTCGAGGATTTGTTCGTAAGACGATCGACACTGATATCCTGGCGCATGGTGATAATTTTAAGAAGGATAATCAATAAAGTTCCATCTTCAACTCATTTAATATAATGCCAAAAACTGTATTTTTTCATGAAAGTATAAACACGTGTTTTTGAAAATCTAAGAGGAGGCAATCCCCCCCCGGCTAATTGACGCCCCTTTTTTGGGGGTTTTTTCGGTATTTTCATTAAAGAATCACTTTCGAGGTTTTTCATTAAGAAAATGAATACTAACAAAAAATATCTCCCCCTACCCTAGGTTTTGAAAAGTAAATTTTGCCCCTTCTTATAATCTTATCATTTGTTGGCCCTAATGTCCAGTGTAAAGTAAAATATCATACTAACACTTCTACTTGCAGCGGGGTAGGAGGGGGTAGTTTAATTTCTTGTAGCAATATTTTTTTTATTATGCATTTTGTATTAAACCAATGCGTATTTATACCTATTTTTGGTGAATTTATGCTTGCTACATTCTTTTTAACCCAGTTCCACTGACAAATATGACAAGATCGTTAACTGTCAAAACGGGATTGAGATTGGTAAGCCAGCCGAAGGGATGCTTTGAAAAAAAGGCAAAAAGTTTTTACAAAGCAAGAAGAGAGAAAGCCGACTTGTATACAAAATATAAGTTTTTCTCTTCCTTTATGTTCAATGATAGGCTAAGTGGACGAGTTTCTATGTTTGTGCATTTATGTTGAATGATGATTCTTTCACATATATGTCATGCCAAGTTTGTGTATTTTAAGGCTGCCTTATCCCATATCATCAGCTGCTCTTTGGAGTCTTTTATGTATAGAAGTTGCCCCGTTCAGAAAGTTTTTAGGTAATGTTTTTAGCTGCTTAAATTTCTTGTTTTCAGCATATGTATCTTTGCTCTTATCAGCGGTTCGATCGTCGCGGAGTATCCGGCGCCGTCGGGTTTGGAGGGGTAGGCGCGAACCATGTTGGGGCCGGGGTCGCAGTGGATGATCTGGTCCCAGAATCGCTCGGGCAACAAGCGGCCTTCGTAAAAGCAGATGCCGCTGGGCGACCCGGCGCCGGTTTGCAGCATGTTGGGGACGACGCCGGGGTCGTTCAGGTGCCAATGGCGGTGCATGATTTCGTCTTCCTGATTGCTGATCGAGCCGGTGGCGGTGGCCTGTCATGATGTCCGCATGGCCGATCTGACGGCGGGCGAGGACGTGGTTGTCATCGGCGGTGGCCCGATCGGCGTACTGGTGGCGATGGTCGCGCGCGAGGCGGGCGGCAAGGTAGTAATCTCCGAGGTCAATGAAAACCTTCTGGCGATTGCCGCCGACATGGGCTTTGACGTGGTGAACCCGGCCAAATCCGACCTGGTTGCCGAAATCGGCAGTGCGAATATGATCATGTTGTGGCTCGGCGGGATGATGATCCCGGCGATGGATGAGGTTACCGTAACGTTGACCGCGTAGTCGGCGTCATAGCCCTTGTCCTTCATGACCGGAACGAGAATCGATCCGAGCGCCGAAATGTCGGCAATGGCGGAACCGGAAATTCCCCCGAACAACATCGACGAAAAGACATTCACGACGCCGAGGCCGCCGCGAACCGCACCAACCGCGGACTGGCTTGAGCGGGAGCGTTTGTGTCGCCATGACGTGCTCTACTTCGCTCGTACCGATGCCGAACGCCATCGCACCGAATGCACCGTGGGTGGACGTGTGAGAATCGCCGCAGACGACCGTCACTCCCGGCATCGTGAGCCCGAGCTGAGGTCCGACGACATGCACGATTCCCTGCTCAGCATCGCCAAGCGAATGCAGGCGCACTCCGAACTCTTTCGCATTGCGGCGCAATGTTTCACCACATTGATCTTTTGGCAAAAGCATGAGACCACCTCTGCTCAGTGACTGTACTTCATCAAACGTGAGTGCCCCAGATGTCCCCGACAGATCTAATATGGGTCGAAAGGCACGGTCACGTCCAAACACTTTTAATCGTTTTTCCCAATATCGGGCCATCCTATATGCTGCCTTTATTGGATCATAATCTTCACACCGAATAAATTTCATAGGTGACGATTCAGTCTCCAGTAGTTGATATCCGAAGATTACAAATTTCATATCGAAGAGGCAATGAATACTAAATTTGGGTAAAACTGGCAAACTTCGAAATTAGATTTCTCCGCGCACACAACTCCGATTCTTGAAATTATTTTTTCATCGTAGCCATCGAAATAAGATGAAAAGTTTTCGCAAATTGTGTCCTTTTGCTTTTTCAATAGGAAACAACGTGATCTCTACCGAAATGATATCGCCATATTGCCACAAATGGGAGTAGGTCTGTTGTTACCGGAGATCCCGGGTGAAGGCTTTCCTCTGGTGTAGGAGCCGTGTTGGAGGGGCTTGGGTGTTCCTCTTACCCTCTGCGAGAGGTTTGGCTTGTTGCTTCCACCCCGCGGCTTGTTGGGTGGAGGGTTTGTCTGTTGTTGTTGTGTGTGGCGAGTGTCCCGTTTCGGCCGGGTGGGGCATCTTCAGCGGAGGGCCCGACGCCGCTCCGGACGACGTGGGGGAGCTGACAGATGATTATAACAGATCAATTCTTCAACTAATCAATTGCCTCTGTCTGGCATTGCACACAAGAGTTTTATCTAACGTTCATATGTCTCAAGTTCTGTTTGAAATGGCCTTATATGGTTGGCATACTTTATTGGAAGGCTAACTAGATGATATTTGTATTTGATCTATTTCTGCCAGCATGTTCCCTCTCAGCTTACTTTTTGCTGGGCAGGAATAAAAATTATTGTGCCATTTCCACGGAGAACTGACCGGTCCCAAATTTGACGGCGAATGGATTCAAGTGACAAATCCTCACAATCGGGGATGGGCAAAATTTCAATTGTCCGAGGATGGTTCCACTTTCGAAGGTAATTTCTTTAACGAAAGTACTAATCAGACCGCGCGCTGGATCGGACAGCGGAACGGAAATCGCCCCTCCTGCGATTCTTAGGTCAAAATGAGAAACGAATGGCAATGCAGCATTTCGGCCCTATATCTAAGGGCCGTCTTCAGCAAAGAAAAAAATAAAAAAACAATAAAAAACTTACAATAAAAGTTCTCAGTTAAAAATCCACTTGTTTGTATTTTAAAATAGCCTTGACATCATTACTTCTTAACGAAAAGTTAAGCCAAGACTGAAATAAAATTTTATTTTGATATTTTAAAATATTTTATAATAAAAACAAATTTTATTTGTTTATCCATTAGCACCATTTTGACTCACCACTTTATATATTTTTTGGTATTGTGTTTTTTCGAGAATTTAAGAAAATTCCACAGTTAGCTGAGATTTAAGCAGTGATTTTACATTGTATTTTTTAAATTTGTCTTTAGTTTCTGTGATAACCAATGGATATGCAAAAGAGATTTTTTTTTGTTCTAGTTACTCTTATTTTAAGATTCTTAGTTCACCTATCTTCTTTTGCCTTTCAACATTTTTAAATCTATTGTTCAAGATCAAACGCTAATTTGGTGTTTTTGAAACCCTCATATGTCAAGTCACCCTCTTTGAATAATGAAACAGCTAATGGTGTCAGCCTGTAAGCTTTTAGATACAAAAAACCTCGTGAAGTCTTCAATGGATCTGAAATAAAATAATATTGTATTTATTTCAACAAAAGAGAAAAGGCAACTACCGAATACACCTCTGCAAAAAAAACGAATAAAGGACTACATAAATAAATCATTCTTTGATCAATTTTGAATGAAACACTAACGCAATATTTCAAATGGTTTTATAAAAATAAATTATAATAAACCTCTTTCAAGTTGGATAAAAAAGGAGAAGTTTTCCATATTGAGAGAACTGTTCCAACGTCCTAGGTTTTAGTCAACTTACCCTAATTTTTCAAATATACACAATATTCAATGTATTTGATTCTGCAAAAACCTAAAGCTTAAGGTTTACCTTCATTGTCAAAACATGCGGACTTCCAGACGGAATGGTTGTCGATGGTGCGGGTCGCATTTGGGCAACCGGCCCCGGAGGCGTCCTCGTTTTCAATAAAAAGGGAGTTTTATTGGGACAGTTGAACACCAAAGAAGCAACGGCGAACTGCACGTTCGGAAATGACGGTTATCTCTATATCACTGCCGACATGTATTTTTGCCGTGTGAAGACTTCGATCAAATATGGCGTTGGCGTTCGAAAAGGCAACGCGAAGGTGCTCCGTTTCACCGTTCTTCCACTCCGGCTCACTTTCACAGGCACAGAAAAGGCTTCAGATCGACTACACGGAAGGTTTACCACAGCTGCTGCCGCCACAGACGACGAAGAGGGAGATTTCGACCTCGACCTCGGGACGCCCGCTTTCCTAGATGTTCCACCAGCCGTTGGAGATTGTGACCTTCTCGAACTGTCCGCCGAGCCAGAGGCAAACGGAAGAGTCCGGGACTTGGGCTCGAGGCCGAGTGGCTCGAGCCGGTCACCGCCCACGACATCTACATCCGCATGCTGAACAACCTGAAGCTGCTCTACCTGCGCGAGGGCGACGCGCTCGGCGCCCTCGGCTGCTTCGATCGGATCCTCGTCCTGGCGCCGGACGCGGCGCTCGAGTTCCGCGACCGCGGGATGCTGCTCGAGCGGATGGACTGCGTGCACGCCGCGATCGACGACTACTCGCGCTTCCTCGAGCTCGTGGGTCAGCCTGCCGACGTCGATTCAACCCGAAGGGCGTTAGTCGATGGTCACGACACTTCGCAGACCGTAGTGATCGGAAAGCGGCACCATCTCGCCGCCCGCCATCACGGTCCGTTCGGTGTACGTCAACTCGGTGCTGAGCACGTTTTCGACGTCGATGTTCTGCATGTAGATGTGATCGATCCACACGGGCGTGGTCGCGTCACCTGCAACTGCGTTGTCGGGGCAATGGGTGGAAAGAACCTACAATTTTCGATATCTATAAATTGAAAGGGATTGAATGTGCTATGTGGCCAAGCCTATACCCTTTCACATCATGGTGTGAAAGTATCCATGAAGGTTCTGATGACCGAAGAAGCTCCAAAATATCTTTCATAGCCAAGTGCCTGTCATCAATTGTTGATTATACATTCCATTTTGAGCTATTGCAACTTGTCTTCGACCGATGGCTTTACAAAAGCATTACTGAGTAATTCCCTGTCTATCACCTGTCTACTCCACGATAGCCGAGTCTACTACTTTGAAAGTGAAGAAAGAACTTCAAGACTTCAGGGAAGAAATTGCTTGAACACAAACTTTACAAAAACATTGCTTGAAAGTAGCAGAATTCATAACTACTAAAATACTCAAAGCACCAGCAAACTCTTCAAAATTGGGCTGATTTTTCAATAATATTGCCTTAAATTTTTTTGAATTTCTCAATTGAAAAGTTAGTCAATTCTACCATTTGTAGACATGTTCTAAAGACAATATTTTGAACGACTCTTCCATAAATCAATAATTATGGTAAAATAACAATTGTTATTTAACATGCTCTTGAAATGATTGAATAAAAAGGTGCTTATTCATAGGAGAAAGGACATAAATGAAAACCTTCAACTTTCGTCTCATCTTTTGAATAAGTATCGTAAACATCCCAAGTTGTAGCCATACAGCCCATTTCAAAGTATTGGATATACATTCAGCCATCAAAATATATGGCTGTAACCAAAAAATCAGTGTGATTCAGCCTGGCAATTAGGCTCAGATAAATGCTAGTAGAACACTATTTTTGCGAACCGTTTGCCTATTTCGGCAGCTTATTTTTATTTGTTTAGTTCTTTTTTATCTAGAATAAAATATACCAGCGTATCAATATTTTTAAGAATAACTTGTAATTGTTATTTCGAACTACATTCGTCCTAACATTTATGAGCTATTACCTTTTTTTTGCATATCTCTCAGAAATATATTGAGAAATGTAGCGTAGGCTCAGTTTCTGAGCTAAACTTGCACAATCTGTTTTTCGGAAAATTATTAGACTGTAAAATCAAACCAAAGATTTATTATGCAGTGAATTCAAACGATTTTGGTGTTTAAAAGCAGCTATTATGATGTAGCCAAAGCCAAAAAATTAATGTTGGCTTCTTAATGGATCCGAAGTAAAGCTCTTGATTCTATATGGAGTATCCTGAGTAACCGGTACCAGTTTGTAGAGACGAATTGCTTAAAATTTGAATTACGCCCAGTAAGTTGGGGATGTTCCATAGGGATCTGTTATTGGGCTTTTGTTTATTAATTCCTTTTCTTTTGTTTATTAATGATATGCCCAATCGTATCCATAATTGTTATTTCAGCATTAGTAACATGACTAAAAGTCTCCAGAATGCCCATCGTTCCCCAATCTCCTCCTCCGCCACCGGATCGCCCTGAAGAAGTGGAAGAACAGGAAAACCGTCAAATGCAGGTGGCCATGAAGATGGTGGGATCGGCAATGGTCTTCATTGGTTTTTTGCAGGTTTTCCTTTCGGTCAATACAGGCGCGGAAATCAGCATCTTCCCCATGATCATATATTTTTCAGGAATGGCGCTGTGGGCATATTCTTCCGTGGATACTCAAGCCATGATGTATTGGTGCTGATCCCAACTCTTTTTTACAAAAAATAATCAAGTGATGACAGTTTGAACATTATACAGCTAGAAAATTGTCAGTAGCTCATTTTTGCTGAAAACAGGAAACTTATTTGATTGAATATTTTTCTTATCTGGGTATATCAGATATAGTGCCCACATTTCACATTGCTTTGAAGAAAAATTTCAACAGAGGTTCAAAAATTGCTCTGTCAAATCGTTGGTGCCCTCTTTTTAAAATCAATTTTTTACTTTTTCATAATCATTTTTTAAAAGAATCTAGAAAGACTGGTCCTCTGAGAAGTCAATTTCATTGAGCTGTAATTATTTTTGTTTCAGGCTAACTCCAGCGTATATGTTCATGATTCTTTTCTGTGTGAATATTTTGCCATTGCTTGGAGATGGACCTTTGTGGAGTTGTGTTACTTCAAAACTGTTAGAGAAACCCTGTTTAGATTATTGGTGGTATTATGAAAACAGAACGGAACAGGAAAAAAAAAACAAGTCATCTGTTTCTGTTCTGTTTTCTATATGAACAAAACAGAAACAGGTACTTTAAAAAATAAAAGAAACAGAAAACAGATACAGTGCCCTTGCGTATTCCTGAAAGCATAAAAACGACTGTGCTTCTTCACGCTCTCCACAAGAAATTGGACTAACGGGATTTTATGCCCATAATCAAGTATGGCTATCATGTTAATCTTTCTTGGCGATAACTCAAGGCATGAAATCTAAGTCGACCGAAATCTACAACAATAACAAACCCAAAAACTGTAAACATTGTAATCAAGCTGTATCCAGTAGCAAGAGAAAGGTAACTAGGCTCCGCACCAGCTAACGAAAATTGTAATATCATGCATCCTTGCGCTAAAACTGTAAGCGGAGCCAGAACGATTCGACAGGTGAGACCAAGGATACTTCTCCTGGGAAACACAGACGGTTGATAGGCTATAACGAACCCCCTGGGGTAGGCACAAATACCCAGAACCCTTCTCCTATCATGTTCTCTATTGCTGACTCCAGAACAAAAAATAAAATGGTTTTGCAAAAACCTTATGAAAAAAGGGAGCTAAAAAATACAGTTCAAGGCAGACCTGCAAAGACTGCAACAGACATGACTGCAACAGAAGAGCACAGCTGTATTTTTGACTCCATTCCAGATAAGCAAATGGTGTGAAACTTTCAATAATAAGAATATGGGTATTTAGGTGAATGTTTCAGACAATACTGAGGGATGTTGAATTAAACCAAAATATACTATGTTCCAACAGGTTGTAAAAAGGTTGTTTCAGCAAAATATTAGGACTGGCTTATGATTTTAAGTTGAAAATTTGAGGGCATGATGAGTGAATGTTCAACCAACTGAGACGCAATGTGTACACTACTAATGCTGTTGCTATTACTAGTACTGCATATAGGTGATGAGCCCCTGCGTCGTGCCGTCGATATCGACGCCCTCATAGAGCTTCTGGGCAACCTGCATGGTGCGCTGCGCGGCGAAACCAAGTTTCCGCGAGGCTTCCTGTTGCATGGTCGATGTCGTGAAGGGCGGTGCCGGGTGACGCTTGTGTGCCTTTTTCTCAATCGACGAGACAGCGCACTGGCTCGATTCGATTGCGAGCTTCAGCGCGAGAGCTGCTGCTTCGAAGTTTTCAAACTAATGCCCCTAGTCTTTTCGGATACACCCAGAATCAAATATTTCCATTTTCCAGATTATAAATCCTGCTTGTAAACAATGGTTAAGTTAAAAAATTTAAATCCTTACACTGGGGCTATGGGGACATCGCATTCGGGGAAGTGTAGCCATTAGACTTTTTTGGGGGGTTGGCTACCTTAAATGTCTCTTCAACATCCTTTCCACATACTTTGAAAGTTCCAATTTCAGAAAAGAGAAGCCGGCGAAAGAATTACTCGATTTATTGACTAAGTCTTGAATGTGGTTGAGTATGATGTTTATTCCGTTGAGATCAAAGCAACTCTTTTATCAAACCAATCTACGATACAAGCTTTGGTCATTAATATGGTTGGCTAACATTGCTGGATATCTCAATAGCGTGTCGTTAATGCAAAAGTTACTCTTTTTTGATAACCCAACTGTCGCCTTATATCTCTCAAACTATAGCCGGAATGATTTCTTCGGGGCAAACGAGCTTGCCATGGATCTTCAGCTGCTTGTCTTCACGGCCCGCAATCACCAAGTTGCCAACTTCATCTCGATAGGCATAATCACCGGTAATATAACAGCGCAGCATTTCACCGCGTACCTTGCGCCAGACAAAGCGATCACGCTCAAGGCTTGGGCTCTGCCAATACCCACGCCCCAAGCCATAACCTGAGAATACCAGCATGCCTTTTCTGCAACTTCGATCCGGCGACCGGCGAAAGCGCAAAACTCGAACGACTGCAGGCCGACCTGGAAGAAGTCTCGGCCAGCGGTCAGAAAGCCCTGATCTTCAGCCAATGGGTTGGCACCCTGGAAGAAATGGCGAAGCGGATCAAACACCTGCGGCCGCTACAGTTCCATGGCAAGATCCCGCACAAGAAGCGGGCCGGCATCATTGACGAATTCCGCGAGAACAAGGATCGCAACGTGAGAAAAATAAGAATAACAAGAACTCTGGCATGGAAGCCTCTCTTGATCCTTGCCCATGCATTTTTTTCCTTTTGCTCATTTATGCATGTTTAAATAATTATGTTTATGTTTAAGAAAATAAGCTATCCGTATATTTGTGAAATTTTTCGATGTCACGCCTAAGGGTCGTTCTGACATTTTCATGCTTCTGAGAAAATTGGAAAAAACATTTGCGAAGTCGTGGGTGCAGCAGTTATCCTTAGCCATTGCTGATTTAATCTCTTTTGACAGCCCATATACACATAGTGAAAAGGCACTAGACCCTCAAGAACCAAACTGGCGTTGCTGATCTCCGTTTCATGACCCTTCTGCAAGAAAGTACAATGGGGGGATACCATCCTGTGCTTTCATATACCCTTCCTGCATACCTTCCACAGATATTTTCAGGTACCCATTTAGAGCTGGGTTGACTCTGGTTGAGCTTCTGGAGGATGTTTTATTTTTCATGTGATGAACTCTAAATTTGTTGTCTAAAAATGGATTATATCTTAAAGCATGAATTTAATTGCATAGTTTGACGACGTCATGTTACGCAATTTCTACTCTGTCACATTGCATTGGCATTGTCCAGAGCTGCTCTCATTGCATTCAAACAATGTAGCGAGTTCATTATTAAATATGCAAGTATAGTAGGTCTTGTTAATTTCTACCTCATTTGTCATCCTTGGATCTGTTCGATACGGAGCCGATGATTGCCTACGGATCGTTCGCGGCGATGGCACTTACCTATGTGCTCCTGGGCCTGATGATCCTGCCACTTAGCAGGTACTTCGCGCGCGTGATGATTGTGCCAACCGTGTACATGGTGCCCATTCTCATCGCGTTCACGCTCGTTGGCTCCTTCGTACCGAGGGCTTATCTGTTTGATATGAGCGTCGACATAGTCTTTGGCATCATCGGCTCGGACTGGAGTCATGGTGCGGGTGCGGGAGCGGGAGCAGGGGCCGGGCTGGTAAGGTCTCGATTTGAAGCCGTGGGCGCCCCTGACGCCCCCATTGGCATCCATATCCTGGAGAACTACGTGTCTGCCGCCGGCACTGGCCGAGAAAGCCAGGGAGAGGCTCCTGACCAGGTGGAAGAGGAAGAGGACCACCCGCCGCAGAGCTCCTCGGGCTGGCTGACCGGAGGGGCAGGAGGTTCTCGCTCGCTCCGCGGTCCGTCCGCGGCCTTCGTCCCCGGTGCCGAGGAATGGGTCAACTCGCTTCAAGACGCGTTTCTCGCCCCGTCGATAGCCCCACTTCGACGGGAGAGCCTCGCCCAGTCCCTGGGAGGCCGCCCCTGCCCGTCGGGGATCCACACCCACGTCTCCACCTCGATACCCCAGCTCTCGTATGGCACCCGGGAAAGCACACCTCCGCATCGCCGCGTCCCTCCGCTGTAACATTTTCTAAGGAAAATACATTTTTTCATACAAATTAAGGATATGTTTTCAGATATTTTGTGAAAGATCATTCACTTAAGCCAAAGATCATTCACTTAAGAAATATAATTCACTTAAACCCATCACAAGGCTACATCTTATTCTTTTGCTCTCATGCTCAACTGATTTACCAAAAATAGTGTTATTAAAAAGTTTTAAAAGTAAATTGTCTATTCCAAAAGTATCACTTTATGTTACTTACTTATCATACTTTATCTCGTTATTATTTCTCCTTTTACCCCTCCTTACTTTACGTTTTGATTTTCATTAGAAACAAAGAATCATAAAAGAGACTCAAACATCAAATTTCTCGAAACGATTTAACCAAATCTGAATTTTTTTTTTTCGTAAAGGTAATTTAATTGCCTTTATGAAACAATTTAACCTTAATTTTAGAACTTAATGATTTTTTTGTATTGTTCTTACTGAAAAAAATAGAAAATAAAAAGCATGACAACTTACTAGCTGACCAATAGAAGTGGTTAAGGCATATCTGTTTAAGTAGGAGCATTCCAATGGCAGCATAGAAGGTGATGTCTCTGATTGTTTTTTTGCTGAAAAAATAAAATGAGAATAATAAGAATGTGCCAAAGAGTGTGCTTTCTGTAATCTTTGGTCAAATATATTACTAAAAGTGAAGAAGTTATAGGTAATTACCTCTACGCTCACAAGCGCATAAGTGTAAATCCTCCATCATGAAAATAGCTAATGCTTGCATGACTCACCGGCCTGAGCATATATACCGATACGTATTCATTCTTTTTTACAGCAAGTAAAGATTGAGACAGAACTGCACAACGATAATATACGGCGCGATAAAAAAAATATACGGATAGAATTCACTTACGTCAGTCTCACCGCCGTATCTGATGTCACAGCTCACTGATTAATATAAAATCCAACCATCTGCACACTATTTCACAACACGTGGAACAATTTTTTTACCCAAGTGCCGGTCATCAAATTGATGCTTCTTTGTCTGGGCCCGTTCAACCGCCTATCCTTCCACACTCTTTAAAAACCTCAAATCGGTGAGCATTGTAACAGAATACAAAAGGAAAAAACAAGAATCAGGGTCAAAAGGAAAGACAAAGACAAACAGAGTGTCATAACACACGAGTGGTTTCGGGTCCTTTTGCAAATCAAGTGGCTTTATTCAACCGGCAGAGGCTTCTGTATACTGTTGCGGGACTCTTCTTTGTATTTTGGTGTTAAGTCCTTTCGCAATGTATAGATGTGTTTGTTCCTTTATCACCCATTTATTGCAATTAGTGTTTCCTTTCTCAAAGTCATGCTTTGTTCTTAATCAATGCATAAACGTTTGCTCCCGTGTAATTTGTGCAGATGACTGCATATAGCCCACTTGATATATCAAGACTATCAAAATCTTGTCAAATATTATCAAAACCTTACATCGGACTATCAGAGTCTTGCATGATATTACTGAATCATGATTAATATTACAAAATTGTACCTGCTATTATCAAAGACTATCAAAATCTTGTAAAATATTATCAAATTCTTACATGACACTATCAATGTCTTGCATGATATTGCCAAATCATGCCAAATATTACAAAATCTTGCCTTGCATTATCAAAGTCTTGGAGGGGGTTTAGTTGCCCTCCAATCACTTTCGACTATCAAAAAGGGCACTGGCCCTTTCAATTTCCAATCGAACGAGCTGTTTTCGAAATTTCTACGACAACAAGTGGCCATCTCAAAATTAAAATCAGATGCATTTTGGGAAAATACGAGGTGTGGGAGAGGGGGGTATCTACCCTCCGATAACTCTGAATCTCAAAAAGAGCAATAGAACATCTGATTGCTAATCCAGAGTGCCTAGTAGATCTCTATACAAATAAAGTCCCTGTGGATTTGTCGTGAAAACTTTAGCCTATGGATGACTAACGAGCCCATTCCTAGATATAACAGCACTTATCCAAAAATATTGTGATATTCACCACTTATGAGTTGCAACTCAGCATTTTAAAAACTATTTTTGGAATAAACATTCTTCTTTGACTATTTTAATTTTAGCAAAATAAATTATTTTTAATAGTTCTTGAAAATAGAGTCATGAAGACAGCGGCCTAAACCACAACCAACTAAAGTTTTTGAAAATTGGTTCATCAGTAGTTATGGACATAAAAGCAACCTAAGTTCGACCTTCATTTTGGGACGCAAGATTGCAAGATTAGAATGCAAGATTTATTGTAATATCTTTATATGAATATAAGAAACACTTCTTTCTGATATCAAAGATAATGAAACTGTTAGTAAGAATATTCTGATTTAAATGGCTGATCAATTTGTTGGATTTTCCTCTGTATAGCAGCAAGGCCGATGAGCAACTTTTTGACTTTTTAAACCCTTTTACAGCTGCAGGCACTGGATTTTCACAGCTAAGAGGTAAAACTCTTTCCCTTCTTGTTTACATTATCTTTGATGAGATATATTCTGGAAAAACACTAAGCGAGCCAAACAGAAATGTGCAGCAAGAATCTTTGGGTTCCATGTTGGCCACGAGTTCCATCAACATCATTAAGCTGCCATTAATAGTTCAAAAATCAGATGGCGGTTACAATTACGCTACTACTGACTTAGCTGGAATTCAGCACCGCGTTAGCACCGAAAAGGCTGATTGGATAATTTATGTTACTGATGCCGGCCAAGCGCAACACTTTGCGATGGTGTTTGCTGCCGCCGCTAAAGCAGGTATTTATAATCCAGAAAAAGTAAGAATAAATCACGTACCGTTTGGTGTTGTCTTGCGGGAAGACGGTCGAGATGGGCTGGGACGACCTGCGCCGTCCCGACGGGCTGGAAATCGACCAGTTCGACCATGAGGAAGCGACGCATCACCTGGTCGTCCGCAACGGCGAACTGGCCGGCTATCAGCGCATGCTGCCAACCACACGCCCGCATCTGCTGACCGAAGTTCTCACCGATCTCTACGAAGGCACGCCGCCCTGCGGCCCCGACGTCTTCGAGCTCACGCGCTATGCAGTTGCCAAACCATGTAGTTATGTAGTTTTTGGTCGTAATGGGTGCCAGCTTAAAAACAAGACCTATCGTCGATGAGAAATCAGCAAAAAATAAAAATAAAAATATTGCACCAAACAGTATGAGAACGTTTATCATAGCTTTAAACATTTGGTTGCAATTATGAAACAGTGGATACTTAATATTTGAGCTTATATGAACTAAAAGCGCTGTCATATTTAGCAAATCAGTTACTTTTTTCACAATTCAATGCTTAAGAATTGGTACAAAAGTCGAACTTTAGCGTAAAGAGCGAGGCACTGATGAGGGGGCGTCAGCACCCTCAAATACGTACTAATTATTAATTTGTAATGTTATTCCTAACTTTCAGTTGAAATTGCTTGTTTTTTTAACTTATATTGAAAGACATGTGAGTAGGGAAAACAAAATTTTTAATGACGAAAATCGCAGAGATTACTTAATCGAAATTCACTCACTTTTCACTTTCTCTCCACAATCCCAACTGCGGCTTACTCTTACCCAACATTATGGGCGGTGGAATGGATCGGGCCAGATCCCACTTCGGGAAGTCCAAGCAGGGCGTCTCGATCGTTTTGGGTCGATCGATCCGTCGGAAGGCGGTGAGACTGCCCGCACGACAGCTCGCCTTGATTACCATCATGATTTCTCTTCACGCCGTATGGTATTTGTTCGGCTCTGGGGTCAGTATTATCAGCTCTCCTTGGTAAAGGTAAAGCAAGGGTCAAGCAAAAGGTAAAGGTAAAGCAAATAAAGTAAAAGGTAAAGCAAAAATTTTTTTAATAACTTACACTAGAGAACTTCATATGATGATATTCCACATACATCCGAGGATCTTGTATGTAATCAAAATGATTTCCAGTTACTGATATCGTAATTCCTCCGGAAGGAATGCCCTTTGGTATTCGAAGCTGGAAAACATTCTCATATTAATTACTTATCGGTAACATGGTAACTTCGCCTACACATCATCATCAGCCAATCAAGCATCAAAGGTTTTACCACGTGGTCATAAATACTGCACGGTGATTGGCTATTCAAAACTTTCAATAAACGAATTGATGAATGAATGAAAAATTATCCTATGTTCCGCGTGGTCACAAAAGCCTTGCTGGAGAACCCCCGAAGTTTGTGCCACCTTTGCCCCCAGATGAAAAGTAATATTGGTTGGCACAGAGTGCCATCAATCTTTCCTGATTCCCAAATCGCAGCTAATCTGAGAATGCATCGCACTAAGTGTACTGGATTGCTTGTAAACGTTATCTCTCCGTGCCTGTACGAAGAATTGATTGAAGATGTTGGTAACAGTTTCTTCAGTCTTATCGTTGATGAGTCTACTGATGTGAGTCAGAAAAAGATGTTGGCCATTTGCATTCGCTACTACAGTGTTGCCAAACAGTCCATCAAAACGACCGTCACAAAAATAATTCTACAAAATAAAATAAAGATTTGTTTACATGTATTTTTGGTACTTTTGTACCGGCCAGGAAAAAATTGCGGGGGGAAGAGCGTTCGAACTCGGTATCCCCCTGGGCAAGGTCCTGGGAGAAATGTATTTTCTTAGTATCAGGGCGGGGGGCAGAAACAATTTTTATTTCAATGATAATGTGCAAAAAGGTATCCCCCCTATATCCACTAACCTATTTTTACCTTATTTTCACGTTAGGTCCCTGCTATGACGTCATCAATAATTTCTTTCACACGGCTATAGCTCAAAAATTACTAAAGATATTGAAGAGTTGTAAACGTGATCCTTACATACTATAAACGAAAAGCTCTTTTATAAATGCGAGCTCCCAAAAAGTGATAGGACCTCTTTAACTTTCGTATTTCAGAAAGTATAAACGAATTGTAGAAAGCTAACAAAGACACTTAAATTTAAGAATATTGAAATCTTGAGTCAGACATTTGAAAGAATTGTGGACAGAAAAGAAGCCATTCTGAAATCGCTGGTGAAAGACTCAGATGAGGCAGAAGAACAATACCAAGTAGCACTTAGAAGTCATACTCAAAATATTGATAAACTTATTGGTAAGTGTTAGCTTAGCAACTGTCTGTATTTTCTTTTCGACTACTTACAAATAATATCATACTCAAAATATTAATAAACTCATTGGTAAGTTGCTAGAGCTCATACCACATGAGCTCTTGGCTCATCCGACCTCGCCACAAGTGCCATATGAGCTCTTAGCTCTTGTTGTAGATTGGAGCTTGGAACCGCTACACTAGAGTGGCGCTACACTAGATGTGACGTGACGTATATAATAGTTTTATTTTCATCAAGATCACTTGCCCCCTTGAGGTGATCTCCCCTTTCTTCAAAAATTAAGCAAATATTCACGGGTTCGTAGCATCTGGGACCGGCGGGTTGCCGTACACCTCGAGCGTGTACGAGGTCGCGTCCCACAGGGAGGACACGATCAGGTGCACCTCTTCTCCGGGATAGACGTCGATGTACCCGCGCAGCGGGTTGGAACCCGGTCCCCAACAGATCGGGACGACGCTGGTGAACGGCTCCACGAAGCAGAGCTCGAGGTCCGCGTAGGGATTGTCGGCGGTCAGCACGAACTCCAGCTCGAGCGCCTCCTCGGGGTGTATGGAATATTAATGAAAGGGGGGTCCCAACCTTCCTGCCTTAATCTCAAATTGTGGCTGAAATGGTGTTAACGGAAGCTTCACGCACTACCTCCGCCGAACATAGTCAAATTGTGACAATATTTTGCTTATGTATAACATCTGGTACCACTACGCCTCTGGATTATATCTTCCCACGAGTCAACTACCAAGCCTGTATGCTAAGTGGCAGGTCACCAGGATCGCTAGGTCTAGGGGCGAAACTTCGATGTCGAACGACTCACACCGCCCAACCGCGAGCAACCAAAGGGAACCCCGAAGGAATTCGAGTTACCTGTGGATGAACAGGAACGAAAGCAATTCGTCGAAAGCGTCGCGAAGTTTTGCTCTGTATTTCCCGATGCTTTCTACATTTCGGAACGCGGTCGCGACTATCTCGGTGTCCCGAAGGAAAAGCAAGAAAAAGGACGTTTGCTGAGTGCCGGTTTTCATAGCCGACGGTGGTAACGGTGACGAACGACCACCAAAGCGCGTCCTCTGCGGTCTGAATGTTCGAGGCCTCCGTCGCCTCCAGTTGCAGGATCGCAATGCTGCCAAAGACCATGAACAGGATGCTGATGAGGGAGGTCGCCCAGAAAGCGCATTGGGTGCGCTTCTCGAGCGCGAAGGTTGAGAGGATGCGAGCCGCCCGCAGACCACGCAAGACTCGCAGGATGCGGAAAATGCGTATTTAAATAGCAAGAAATTTTCCTACTAAAATTAGTCATTTTTCTTAGTACTTCTGATAAGAATGAAGGGGGAGTATGCAGTTGGTAGGCTGGCCTAGATCCAGCAAGAAACCTATTGGTTATACCAAAAAAAAATCTCGAATTAAGCTGTGGCCCCTTAGGGTGCTTTCCTATGGACGGCCAAACCTGGATGCGGTCAGACCCAGGTCCAAAAGTAATAGCTTCTAAGGGGGGTTTATTATCTAAAGTAAGCACAAGGTGCCGAATAAGTAAGGCCCTCAAACGAACGTCCCTTTTAACAAAGCCATTATGAGGGCGCCCTTGCAAATGTGTCCCCCCAGAATAAGATGGAACAATTCTTCGAGAAATAAACCGCGTATTAATTCAGTCGGCGCTACTGATTTAGGCTTATCTGAGATCAAAATATACAGAAGAAATAGGCCATCGCCATGAAAGGTGTTCAAAGAATGGCTTGGATGCAATAGTAGAGAGATATTGCAGTCAAAAGGCAAAAAAGTCAGATTGTTATGTGTTAATTTCTGGGTGCGAGTAGATGAGAGGCGATAAAAACAGACGATCCACTTACAACAACAGAACAAAAACCAAAACTCTCTACAGAATACAATGCTTTATTCCTAACAACAACAACTTACGCTCCTTCGCAGTCCAGTGTCCAACAAAACAAGATTAAATACGAATATATAAAGTGAATGTTGCTCTCGGAGTATCTTCAATTAACAGCCATGCGTCGTACATCGAATCAATTCCTTGCCACTGGATTCGTCTTCGGCGCTCAAATCGTTCTAGATCATCTTCTACAGGGTTTAATTGCTCCCATTTGCCATTAGAAATTGTTATAAACATAACTGCTTGATGATATTGAAAATCATTCATATCTCCTCCAGTTATGAGCAATCGTTCATCTTCCCGTAGCCACTCCTGTTGGATTGATGAAGAATTGCTGCCGCATATTTTTGAACCCTTTGTGTCATCGAAAAAAACAGGTGGTGGTTTGGGGTTAGCAATGGTCGCGAAGCTGATCCGCTCCCATGGCGGCATTGTGGATGTGGACGAGGTTGGTGATCGGACATTGTTTAAGACATTGTTGCCCATGGCCCCAGTTCGAAGTGGCGAAGCCAAGCAGGGAGTTTTGACGGATGAGTAAGCACACAATCCTGATTTCCTTTCACTTGATACAGGTCCGCAACCATTCCAGCACCAAAGCAACCCCAAACCATCACATTCCCTCCTCCATGTTTAACAGTTGGTTTTAAGCACTCTGTTTTCATTCCCTTGTTCACTCTTCTTCTTACATAGGTTCTTCTTTTTGATCCAAACACTTCAAACTTAGATTCGTCTGTCCATAGAACTCTTTTCCAATCGTCTACTGTCCAATTTCTGCGTTCCTTAGCCCACGCCCCTCCAGAGCCCATACTGTCCACTGTCTTTGTGGGCTCGCACCTGAGTCGTAGGCGTAGAGAGCAGGGCAAGGAACCGGGGCACCGCCCCCCCCCCAACCCAATCAAAAAGAGGAACAACCACAACGACAACGACCAACATACCTCCTCTGCTCGCCAGCTTCCCTTCCCGCAAAGCTCCTCGTGAACACCAAGAACGACACCACACCACACCAATCTAACTCCACAGACGATGAAAACAACTTTTTTTTCAGAGCACGACCGATTTTGTCTTTGCTTACGGTTCTCTTCAGGTGACTTTTAATTCTAAAAATACTTTTAACAATTATGCTTACATCGAATTTATTGATATTTGCGTCTTTTGAATATTGAAATGTTATTGTTATTCAATAAGCGTCTATCTCAACAGGTTTTGCTAGCTTGTGATTGTTTTCTATTTGCAATATTACCCTCACCCACACTCGCACCCTGTCGCCTGAACGAGTAAGCTTCCAAACGCCGGCTTCATCAGTTTGTTCGAACCACTCCTTTTCATTTTTTGTATTTATCATGATCTGATGAAGGTGGTTCGGCCTCTTGTACTTAAGCATTTTGTACGCATATTCGATTTCACCTTCTGTAAACTGACCTTTCCCAAGAATTTCGGCGACATAATATCCTATGACGGCAATTTTTTCCGCATTGGGCCGTCCAGGGGGTTTTTCAGGAAAAATCAGCACGCAAGAACTTCTCTGAACGAAATCAGTTACGCAAGGACAAAAAAAATCAATCTAGAAGTTTCACAAAGAGAAAAAATCAACATGCAACAAGTTTCACGAGCAAAAATCAGAATGCTACAAGTACCACTAACAAAATCAGCACACAACATTTCAAATGTAAATAATGGTCATTTTTTAGTTTATAAATTTATTTTTGAGGCAAAAAACTTGAAAAAACCCTTAGGGCCAGCAGCAGGTTTTGCAGCAGCCAGACGGAGCGATCGCAGGTTTGCTCCGTGACGGGGCAGGGTGCGGTGCGGATGGCGGTGGGGTTGTCGGCGGCAAGTTGCTTGAGGCCGGCCTGGTCGCTCAGCAGCGCGGTGTAGCCGGCGACGGCGCGGATGCCTTCGCTGTTCAGCGCGGCAACGACTTCGTCGCGGCTATGTCCGCCGAAGGCGTCGATGTCGATCATGGCCGGGTCCTGATCGGCTCTGCCAATGCGGTGCCGATTACCAATACATACGCCTATCAGGGCAACCCGGTGACACCGGGCGGTCCAAGCATTACTGGGTTCTTCACGGTCACAAGCACGAACTTCAGGGGTCTCTCCTTTGACTTGGCGCAACCGTCCTTTTGCACCTCATTGAACTGCAGTTTTGAGATGACCAACGGCTCGCCCTTGAACACCTGGAACGAGACCAACATTGGCGCCTCGTGTCATTTTGTAAAATTACATTTTTTGTTCAAAGGAAGGTTAAAAGAACGAAATTTTTTTTTGTAAAAAATCAAGTTGACGACATTTATAAGCTACATTGACTAAAAAAGAAAGAGTTATATTCGGTAGACAGGTTTAACGGTCAAGTGGTCTAATGGCCGAGCGGTTAGGTAGAAAACAGCATTTTGGCTCTTATTTAAGGGCTAAAAATCTAAGAAAACTCAAGTTCAAATTCTTTTGTTCTCTCCACATGCCACCCCAAACCCACTCGAGAAAACTCTCTAAAAGTTCTACTTTAACGTAAAGTGATAAAAAAGGACTGAATGCCGTCAAATGCGTTCAACGACTCATCCAAGTAAAATATTTCAGTTAGATGATGTTGTCCTTTTTTGATTGGATAGAGTATGTAAGTCATTTGCCAAAGTTCCTTTTTGTTTTGAGAGTTTACGCGTCCCATATAAGGATTTAAAAGATGGGCCGTGCATCCCCGACCCTTCGAAAAGGAACCCTCATGCGAGCCGTGCTCGTTCTCCTGTCCCTCGTCACCCTCCTCTGTGGTTCGGTCTCCGCCCAAGGCCAAGGGCCTTGCGATGGCTGTGAGGCCAAGATCTCGTACATCTTCGAGAGCCAGAATCCCTGCTACAAGTTCTCCGTCACGAAGCGCCGCAAGCTCAACGGGCACTGCAACCTCGAGACCTGCGAGACGATCGGGGTTTCTCCCGTACTCCTTCCTTCAGGTGTCGTGAACGTATTTGCACCAAATCAGTCCGCAACAGGGATGACTCCATGTCACTGTCCTCTCACCAATGTAAGTTTCGATAAGGGGACCGCTATCGGCTGTTTGCACATCGCCAACTATGGGGAAGATTATGGTAACTTTCTTCGAGATAAGGAAAACCTCGAACGATCATCTTCGCAACTCTTGCAACCTTTGCAGGACGAATCTATAGTGACCATAGAGAAATATTGACATCTTAATATGTGAGACCATTTGTGCATTTTTCTACCGTACATAGCGAGATGAATTCACGGGCAGTTTATAGTTGGACGCTTTTCTTTGGACTGAATACTACCTTTTATGCTTATCCTTGTTTGACCAATCAAAGTCCCCATTCAGGAATTAGACATTTAACCAATTAAATTCCTCAACCTCACTCAGGTATCAGACAATGCTAGACAATCATGAAGTTTTTGGTTAAATTTGATTTACTTTATATTGATTTTATTTCCTCGAGGAATGACAACCCTTGAGTGGAAAAATAAAGTTTTGGACGACTTAGAAATAGTACTGCTATTCTTACTAAGAGTGTCATCATCCCTTAGCATTTTGGTCAGTTTTAAACTGCAAACAAGAATTTGATGACGTAAAAAAAAATGAAGCACACGCTGTAAAATATATAAATTGCTTATTTAGCATATCTATGTTTCTGTGTGTTTGATTTTTCTTCTTTTTTAGTGTAATTTACTCCGTTTGTTTTGTATAAAAGTGGGGTATAAATAAATTACTATTATCATCATTATTAACTAGCCGGATCTGAAAATCTTTTTTAATTTCTTTCACCTTCCTTGACTATTATATAGGACATTTGAGGGAATCAGTACTTTCGTTTCAATTTCTGACTTTAAAGAGAACAAAAAGTTTTGGTAGCATTTGTATTTTTCTACGTTTATTTTGTAACTTTTAATAAAATAAAGTATATACTTGGATTTCTCATATTTCTATTTTTTCCTTCCATTTATAATAGGATCTAGCACATTTTTTTACTTTGATACAAAAAATCTATGATATGCATGTCGAAGACACGGCTGCTCATCATATGTGGCCGCAAGTGCCCTTAAGGGCGACTCAAGCACTAAGTACATACAGGGTGGTAAATTGTGTCCGCCCTCTGGTGCGTGGCCGCGGCACCGGCTGCCGACGCAAGCACCGGACCCCCGACGTTCGCCGCACCGGGAATCACCAGTGCCTGCTCGCTCCCCGCGGTGTCGGCCAGCGCGGCGAAGACCGTGCCCGGCGTCGACTGACGGGGATAGAGGACCAAGTTGCCGACGGGGAACAGCCCGCCTTGGAACTCGCCGGCAACCGGCTGCGCCGTCGAGTTCGAAGTGATCGACAGCGTTCCCGGGAACAACGACCATAGGGCAAGATAGTCTGCATGCTCGGATAGCGCCGCTGATGATGGAGGAAGGAGGAGAAAGGAGGAAGGTGAGGAGGGGAGAGGATGGTGAGGAGAGGAGGATGGTGAGACGAGCAGCGACCACAAGAGTGTATCAATCTCTACCGGATTGCAGGTGAGCGAGCGACACTGATAGCAATTGAGAGCGGATGCTGGGCGGGAACAGCTGCTGCAGACGTTCCTTCGTTCATTCTGCCGATCGTCATGTTGTCCGCCTCGGCCTTCTTCGCCGGCCCGATCGTTATTTTGGGTATCGGATTTCTGTTCCTTGGGCTATACCTCCTTATTCTTCAACTCAGCTTTACGTACAGTGGCATTCTCCTCCCGGCTGTCACCCCCGTAGGCTCGCTGATCTTGGGGCTCATCCTCCTCTTGACGGCACGATATTTCCTCGTTGACCGGGAACGATGGCGATTCCTGTACAAATAAATACTACCTTTCAGTTCTCACTGTATCCCAAAGTTTCTAATTAGATGACATATGTGATGGCCCTTGACTATTTCCTGGCCTTGTGGGCCGTCAATAAAAATCGTTAGTTTTCTCCAAAAGTCCAACCATCAAATCCTAAAATGTAAACACATTTTAGATATACAATAAACGCTGTATATCTTTCCCGAAGATCGGAGCAACTCAAAATTTTATTTCAAAGTATTTTGGAGATCAAGGTCCCACAGATTTCGTGCCATATTACTTACACGAATGCTGAGACCCACAAAATAATCAAAGACAATCTTCTCAAGTCGGCTATGTATTCGGGCCGAATAGATGGTGTTGGACCAAGATACTGTCCATCCATTGAAGACAAAGTCGTCCGGTTTGCTGATCGCGATAGCCATCAGATTTTCCTGGAGCCGGAAGGGCTGGACGATGACTTGGTTTATCCCAACGGCATGCTGGGCGTTGGCGGCGACGTGTTAGCGATGCGCTTGGCGAGCTGGGCGAAGTGCAGCTCGCCCAGCGGCTCGAAGGGGGGCTTCTTGCACAGGAGCTCGTAGAGGGTCGCGCCCAGCCCGTAGATGTCGACGGCCGGCCCGGGCTCCTGGCCCAGCGCCACCTCGGGGGCCAGGTAGATGGGCGTCCCCACGACGTGCCCCTCGGGGGTGAGCTGCGCGTGGTCGCGCAGGCGAGCCAGGACATTTTTCCTAACTTACTTAATATTACTTAAGATATACAATAAAAACATTCAAATTTTTCTTGCTTTGTCGCTTTCTAATATGAGTGTCTTTGATTATTCCAATTCTAATATGTCCAAGTTTCCGATCGCAGATAATAACTAAGGCGCACGTATTGGTAGCTCCATTGCTATGATGGAGCAATAAAAAATTTCACATTTTTCTTGCTTGGCAGTTTTCTTTGAAAATTTTCAAATCAGCAAAAAAAATTCAAAAACGTATGACACCAAATAGATCAATAATGTGTAGCTATATGTGTCCCTTTAAACCCTTGAATAATATCCCCTTTGAACGTTTGAATAATGTGCCCCTTTGAACACGTCGCTTCAAACGTTTGAATTATGTGCCCCTTTGGAAGGGTCTCTCTGATCGTTTGAATAATGATCCTTTGAACGCGTTTCTTTGATAATATGTCCCTTTGCCGTTTGTGCTGCTGACGATGGCCCCTCATTTCATAAGATCGGTTCACCTGAGGGACCGAAGTTACTACGCTCTTTCCGCCACATATCGTGCGGCAGGAACCTTATGTCAAGTCAATTAAGTAAAAGAAATACCTACTGCTGTCCTTAAATAATTCTTAAAATTTTTGTCAGCTTTGCCTCTCACAGAGACTATTTATCTTGACTTTCTTATACTTAGCCATGGCTCTTCACTTGAATTTTAGTATGTAAAACTTTGTCATAATATGGTTTAACAAGGTTAATGACTTTATCCATCTCGGGACTCGAGTGTCAGGAATGAGTGACGTGCAAATGCTTCAGTTCTTCTAGAAATGATAAGAAAGAATATTGTAGTTGAATAAGAAATATTATTAAATAGATAGCGTAATGCGAGTGCACGAGACAAATTCCAAAAATACTTTCGCATTACAAAAGAGATAAAATCTCAATTCTTGCACTCATCAAAATTTGCACATTAATTTTACTTTTTTTTTGGCTAAATGGCTTTTTCAAAGTTTTGATCGGACGTGGTTAAGAAAAAAGGGGCGTGGGAGTGACCCTAGTTACCTTCCAATTTTTTGGGTTAATTAAAAAGGCCACTAGAGCTTTTAGTTTTATCTCCGAACGTTTTTATTAGTAATAAGTATACGTAACTTCTGATCTTTCTTCTGGCAAAAAATACAAAATTCTACATTTCCGGGCAACCAAGCGAACGAGATCGTCTTCGTCGCCAAGCGAGAAAAGCGCAGTGATCAGATCGTGGCCGACCCCTTCCTCGCGCAGATGCACCTTCAAGCGATCGGCAAGGAAGGCCAAAAGGTCCAGCGCCGTATCCGTCGCTTTTTCCACCGGCACATCGACCAGATTTTGTTCCGCATACAGGCCGAACTGCTCCGCGAAGACATGCCCTAACGGCAGACGCAGACCGTTTTATAACAAATGCAGCATGGTGCATCCAACCTATTACAAAATCTACGTAACAGAACATCGTGTTTCATGCACAGAAAAGCAGGGCCCTCATCCCTGCACATTTATTTATTGAACATATAACAATTGAAAAAGCTTGGAATAGAAAATACATAATGCCTATGATTTCAAGTGAAAGGAAGTAGTAAGTTCTTTTCTGTTTCCAGCTTAGGCGCAAAAGAGGATACCATGGTTGATACTTGGTAAAATATATTACTTTAGAGACAAAACTATACAACAAAGAATTATGGAAAGCAGGCCCCACAGAACGCATTATATTAAATACCTAATCTAATGACCTCTATATATTAACCATTTATTAAAAATATACCTATATCGTAGTTTTTCTCACTAAGACTAAGCTAGGCTAACTATAACCTATTGCAGACAGATAAACCAGTTTTTCTCAGATCTTACAGATCAGGGGCGGATCTAGAGCCTCGCCAACCTCCACCACTACGGGGCGCGGGGCGTGGCGCAGGACATGCGCGAGGCGCTCAAGTACTACGAGGTTGCCGTCGAGGCCGGGATGACCGACCCGGACCACCCCGACGACTACACCGACCACCCGGAGGCGGCGGGCCAGGCCGCCAAGTTCCACCTGCTGGGGATGGGAGTGGACGTCAACCTCGACGAGGCGTACCGGTACATGACGCTGGGCGCCCCGGGCGGGTACGCGCGCTTGGAGCCGGGCACGCGGCCGGCGGTACTCGCGATCGATATGGCGCTGGCCTATTTCGAGCCATCGTCTCCGCTGTTCGCCGACGTGGATGATACACGCGAAGCGGCCATCCGGCTTCTCGGCGCGGCTCGTGGCGCCGGCATTCCGGTTTTTCATACCTCCGTGCGCTATCAACCCGGTGGGGCGGACGGTGGTGTCTTTTACCGCAAGCTTCCGGCATTGAGGGTTAGTAATAAACATACGTACCTTAAAAATTAACTTACGTAACGAACTTCTATATTTATGTATTGTTATTACGTATATGGGGGGGGTTTGACCCCTCGTCAATACCTCGCTCTTTAAGTTATAGTTTGAATATTGCTCAAATTCTTAAGAATGACCCCTGAATCACAAAGACCGTAGAATAAATAGTGGGCCATGTGAGCCAGATTTACTTACAGTCCAGGTAGGAATATGGTATTTTTGACTATGAGCCCATTTGGTATTCATTCAACTATACACATGGAGGTGACCGTAATGGTCTCTTTGCTCCATCTCTTGGAGATGGTACTGATCCTGCCATTGGGTTGGTTGGGTGTGGAGGTGTCAGTCTCTATGAACCATCTGGAGGTTTGTATCCTTCCAATGCTACCTTTGTTGTTTCTGTGGCACAGGAAGGGGCCAATGTTAACCGTGATGCTGGTATTGCGGCTGGTTATGTGGCGTCGCTGCATTACATCCGCGCCAGCGCCGACTTGGATCATTGGGTCGACTCCGTGCGGATGATCCGCTGCGGCGGTGGCGTCCCGGACGACCTGTGGGAAAGCAGCGAACCCCTGTCACCGCAGTCCGAGTTTCTAAGCGCACCCGAGGAAGGGTTTCAGTTCAGTGATTTGCCCGACGCGCTGCGTGGTAAGTCGCCGTACCGGTCATTCAAGTCAAAGCTGAAGGACTATTGTCTGACTGACCATATTTTAAACAGTAAGCTGTACGAAAAATGTGGTTCAGTACAGCTCTTTTTGAGGATGAAGGATGACAGACTGCTAAAAATTGTCCTTGTGGGTCAACCATCTAGGGCTAAAGGAAAAGCAGTCGTCCCCGAATAGGATGGTACAAGATCCTGAAGGAACATTTAAAGGAAATTGCAACTCTTTGGAAGGGTGTAAAGAGGGAGGCTTTGAATAGATTGGGCTGGAATTTTTCTTTTGTTTTCACCTCATTTATCTCCATAGCTTACATACTATATCTATTAAACCAGAAAAACATTTATGCCCGTCACTACAACAGAGGAAAAACGTAAGGGACATAATACTCGATCTCCGATACTTTGATGGGCAGGAATTAAAAAATTTGGCCCGGGTTCTTCCGACCATTCTTGTGGGGGTTCAGTTACTATAAATTTAGTCAGACCCTACATTTCAGAGTTTCTCGTTTATTCGATTCTAAAATATTATTCGTTAGGTAACTAATTTTGTAGAGAGTTGACGCACATTGACTATTAAAATGACAAAAATACGACCAGAAAGACCATTATAAGTCTTCTTCAAGTGGGATATTGGTCTATTAATCGATTCTAGAATATAATTTGTTACACTGACTATTAAAATGACACAATACGACCAGAAAGACTATTATAAGTCTTCTTCAAGTGGGATATTGGTCTATTGGGTGTTTTTTTTTAGGAATGATGATCGTTCTCCAAAGGTTGTTTCACGAATGTTAAACTTGAATTTAAAATATGGGCATTGATGAGGGTAGTAGTAACCCTCCTCCATATTTAAGAAGGCCGTAGATCGAACAGTTTGTAGTAACAAACTACAAGTAAGGAGCGACAATTGCCATTTGAAACCGAAATTCTAAAAAATAGCGTTTTGATAATAATATTGATTAAAGAATACAAGCATTTACAGTCAGGTCATAGGTCGAAAATAAAATGAGTGTAATTTTATGAGGAAAAATATAATAGATGCTTATAACAACGTATCGAGTCAGACACCAGGTGTTTGGACCAAATAATAATTAGAAGGATCTGAGGTTTTCTAGAGGTTTTCTAGGCTCTTGTCCTTTTCAAACCATCTAATGTGTTTAATTTTGGGGGAGTTTTCACCTGACAAAGCAGAATAGACTCGTGCTTTGTTGCAAAGAGATAGGGTGACGTTTTTACGCTCAACTCTTTCGCGGCAAGCTCCCGTATGCCCTCCCTGTCCATAGTCAGGCGTGCCGCACGCGCTGTGGGGATCACATTTAACCCCTGCGCCTCCAACTCTACGAGGACAGGGGTAGCAATCGCCTCGATTTCCGGCACAACCAGATCTGGCTGCTCAAGTTCGATGACAGACCGCAAGGCGTCAGCGTCCAACATGTTGATCACATGCATCTTCTCGGTCTTTTTGATATGGAACGACACATGCCACAGCAACAGCACACACACAACCAGGGACACCTGCTTCTGCGTGTCCATCGCGCTTCATTGCCAAATAGTCCTGAACACAACAGCGTGAAGTAAGCAAGGCAGCAAGGATGCACATGAACACAGGAATACACAACGTATTGTACGGATCATAACCAAAATGATGCAACGTGTATTACTCACCCTCCTATCAGATAATTCCGGTTCCGGTTCGCGGTCCAGCAGCGCTTTGGCCGCCACGATCAGCCCCGGCGTGCAGACGCCGCACTGCAGGGCCGCGTGCTCGAGAAACTTGCGCTGCAGCGTATGCAGGCCGTCGGCGCCGGCAATGCCTTCGATGGTGGTGACCTCCCGGTCGCGGGCTTCGGCGGCCAGCACCAGACAGGAACACACCAGGCGCCCGTCGAGCAGTACGCTGCAGGCGCCGCAGTCGCCGTCTAGGAAGATAAACACAGGTGAAAATTAATGATAAACATCGGTAAAAATTGTGCGCCGCAGGATAAACATGATTAAAATAAGATGTTTCATCTGTAAATAAATACAGAGAGCACATATCTTTTTATATATTCATTTAATGCAAGTATTAGAGATGGGGATATGTATTAATTCAAACTAGCATAAAGCAACTTGATACAGATCATTTGTGCAAAAAGAATAAGCGCATTTATTAGTAGTTTTCAATTCAAGAAAGGATATACGACATTTTAACTTTGCTTAGTCAGTTTGAGAAAAAAAGTAAAAGATAATGAATCGTGTATCTATTATTAGGTCCTTTGCATCAAGTACAGAGATGTCTCGTGTCGATATTATATAAAGAGTTTATATTGTTTATGGAAAATTCTTCCCGTTGAACTGGCAGTTACTTTTTATTCGTTATTATTTAAATTTAAGCATAGTCTCCTAACACGAAAAAGCAGCAGATGAAGGTTCCTTAAATTCATTTAATGTACTGCCGTGAGAAGAACAATAATACAAGAACAAAAAGTTTAATTTCGAGATCTTTTGAAAATATTATATAATAAAATATGAATTGGACTACAAACCAATGTCTCCGAGGTGTTGGATTTAATGTGAAGCATGTACTTTGACGTTGCAGAGGTAGATTTCACATGAGACATAAAGAAGTCAGAAATCTCACGGCATTAAATGAATTACTAAAACTCAAAAACGTTTGATTGCAAAGTAATGAAATAATTCTTAATTTTTTAACTAAAAACTAACTTTTTTTAACAAATAATTTGAACAAAAACTAATTTCAATTGTTGAATAAAAATATTTACAACTACCAAAAAAGGACGATTTGAAAACACTTCTCAATAATACAACAGAATACAAAAACTGTTCAAATTTCGAGACCCCTATTTAGTTTTCTCTAATTTCAATAATTTTTTAGCCTGTTCTGTCTGACCGTTATAGAAGTACCAATTGGCTACGCCGTAGCCCTGCGTAACAATATTTAATTGCGCGTCGGGGTCTTCATTTTCAAGATCTAAGAGCTCTTTTGCTTGCTTTTCGCCTTTATAGAGTAACAGTCTAGACAAATAGGAAGTATTTTCGATAATTTCCATATTCGCATGAATCGGCTCTAGTATCGTCGCCGCTTTTTTTTCCATATCGTCGCCGGGAACATGCCGACCTCGGTCTCGCCGACCAGCTCGTTGGTCGCGGTGGAGTACTTGTAGACGGTGCCGAACGGCTTGCCGTGCGCCATCGACAGGTACCAGTGCTTGCCGTCCAAACCGACTGCGAGCCCGTGGGGACCTTCGATCTCGGTCGGCTGGTAGCCGACGTCGATGACGCTGGCGACCCGCGCTCGCGCGCCGTCGAACACGACCTGATACACCTCGTCCGGCTGGATCGAGAGGCTGATCTTCACTGACCGTACAAGCATCTAAATCGCTATTTATCAAATTTTGCTTGGGTTCCAGATCCAGAGCAATACTACCTTCTACGTTACTAAGGAATTCAGTATTCTTTATTAACTCTATGACTGTTTTCTCACTCGCTTTATTGACAATTTGCACCGTTTTTGCAATGTTTCTATACACATTTAGTGCCGGATCATCATTTACCTTACTGTTATCATCCTATGACGAACAAATATTTTTTATTAACATTATAGTGTTATTTAATTAACACTAATTGAAAGAAATTCCTAAAGACTTTAAATGTGTACTTTTTTTCTTCGTTCATGCACTTAGTCTAAACAGCGTATTACAATATCTTAAGCTGAAATATGCTTTCAATTAAACACATTCGTGAACAGATTTCGTAGTTAACCTTTATATTGCCACTTATTGTTTTAATGTTATCATAGTCTGCGCAATGGACGGTCACGCCCTATTTCGACTTCTTTTCCAGCGAACTGAACCGGACGGTGTTCATTCGGACTCTGAAACTCGGGTTTCTCGTTACTGCAGTTTCGGCCGTTGTCGGGTATGCCGCGGCCTATTCCATCGTGTCGCTGCCGCCAACGTCACGCGGCCGCATGATCGGGCTGGTTATCCTGCCGCTGATGATCTCGCCGGTCGCCCGAACCTACGCCTGGATCGTCATCCTTATCGCTGTTCAATATAATTGGTTAGATATTATAAACTATTAAAAACAATCAATCTATTTTCTTCTCATTAACTTCCTTTGTTTGCTTATCTCATGAATTTATTTTCAAAACCAACACAAAAGCAAAAGAGTGGAAAGAAACACTGCTAAAAGAGATGCCCCGTTGCACCTAGATCTTTTCCCTCTCGCATCCCACAGATCAGAAAAGAAACAACGCCAAGAGGGAGACGCAGAAGTGAGGAGTTGTTTTCAGGCACCATCGATGGTGCCAGCGTACACCCACGTGAGGTGGTAAAACAGGCCTTGTACCATAATGCTGCGGCCTTGATACTGTCTCATAATCACCCCTCTGGTGTGGCCGAACCGAGCAACGCTGATCGCTCAATTACCCGACGACTACAGCAAGCTCTGGCCCTGGTCGACATCCGGGTGCTGGATCACATCATTATTGGCGATTCACAAAGCGTGTCTTTAGCATTGGGATGCAAATATTTTCTTTTGAGTGGTTTAACATCCCTCACAACAAGCCCTGTTAGTTTCAACTTCAAACACAAAATTGTTCCTAAGATATTGCTGTTACACCCTTTTGACAACCTGCATAGAGAGGGCGTGTTCTGATTCATCTTCCCCCTCAAAATATCTTGAAAACTCCACCTTCCTGCCCTTAGGCGCAGTTGTAATAGTAGCGAAAGTAGTAGTATTATCTATGACATATCTCATTGAATTTTGCAAGAAAAAAAAACAGCATAGAAAACTCACTTCTTCTGATGTAACAGGAAAGTACGTTGAATTTTCAGACATTGATATCAAAGCAGGAGATGTATATGCCAGACCGTATGACATCATAAAAGTGCCAATGGATACAACAACTGCTGTTAGAACCTAAAAACAGGGAGAATAAGCAAAGCAAGACTGTTGTTAACAGTAGTAGTAGTAGTAGACAGGTGCATCTGCTCCAATATTTTTGAGAGACAATACCAGAAGGATTTAGGATTATCCCTAACATCATCATCTCTAAAATACAGTCTAGTGAGAAAAAGTTGTCACTTGTAGCTTACTTGGGAATGATAATTATTATTTTCTTAGTTTTAAAAGTAATAATTTATTTTGAAAACAATATGCAGAAATTTTTTCAAAGCTACAAGCGCATAAAAAATTACATCAGTTTTGCTGTGGTGTCTTCAGCGTTTCTATGTCGCCGGGGCCTGCAATTCGGATGACGGCGCGCTCAAGCGCCAATTCGAAGCCCCCACCTCGCTGGTACGCGGCCGTGCCGCAGATCGCCGCCAGCCTTTGAGCGCTGGCTGCCGGATCGTCGACACAGAGCGTGAATCCCGTCAACTCGCGCGCGCCGTTCGGATGGTCGTTCAGCGCCGGATCGAACACGAGATCCGGTGTCAGGTGTTGAACAAAGCAGTGATCGGACCCGTTTGCTCCGCGACGTCGGGTGGTGCCCTGATGCCGACCGGCTGCAACGAGATCGACGATTTCCATCGGACGACGTTGGGGGGGCAGGCGCCGCCGCGAGGCACCGGGACCGGCGACTTCGCCTTCGGCGAAGCGGCGGGACTGATTCCGGGCGGGACCTCGACCCACGTCCTGTACCCCTGGACGACCGGCACCGTCTCGATCGTTCGGACCGCGATTCGCCTGTTTCAAAAGGGAGAAATGGATGAAGATGGGTGTGAAATAAGTAACCCGTATGAAGTAAAAGACTTTTCTTGCGAATTAAAAGTAGTAGGGGTATTATAGAAAATGTTAAGGGTGTAGTCTAGTAGTTACAATTCCTCATTGAGGATGTCACCATTCTTACCATCCTCGTTTAATATGCAGTTTATTTTATTGAGTCTATCTGAACCAGTTACTTCTTCATCATTAGATAGACAGCGGCGAACGCGCACGCGGATGATCGGACGATCGCTGAATCGGCGATCGAGCCGGTCCCACCGCGCGAGACCGTGAGCATCGTGACCCATCCAGGGAAGGCCGATTGGTCGAGAGCCCGACTCGCTCGCGAGCCGCGCTGACAGGTGATCTCCGCCTCATGGAAGGCGTCCGACTGGTGCGCGCTCCGAGCGCGGCCCGGTCGAAGGACGCTCGAGGTGATGCCGGGAGACCCTCGCTGTAAGGTCTATCCTTCCTCGCACTTTGCGCTCATTGCGCCTGCAGCGCAGCCCCCGGTTCTTGTTTCTTCCTAGGCTCCGCAAGGGACACGGCACGGCAGTCTGGACATCGATTGAAATCTCGTTCTCATTAACAGAGCCTAGTCTCGTACAAGAAACAGCCAACTAAGAGAGGGTTAATATTACGCTGTTTGCAACAAACGAAGATCTAAGCCAAATAAATAATTTATTGTTATCCTTATAAGTTTGATTCGTTTGAATTGTTTGAGTCGTTCGAACTGTTCAAACGATTCGAACTTTCAAACGATTCAAACGACAGTAGATGGAAACCAGCGAGCTGCTCAAAAAAGTCCGTAAGATTGAAATCAAGACCAAAGGCTTGAGCAAGCATATTTTTACGGGCGAATACCACAGCGCCTTTAAAGGTCGAGGTATGTCTTTTAGCGAAGTTCGAAGTTACCAATACGGCGACGGTACATCTGCTATTAAAGCTAAAAGTGTTGAGGTGAAAAATTTTAGAAATATTGAAACTCCACTGAACTAAATCGAAACACACTGTGTCCACACAGGTTTTCAAGAGTAAGTGTGCGCATATTGCTACTAATACTACTACAATTTTTGCTACTGTGCAAGTTAAGGGTATTAAGGTGAAGCTTCCAAGGAATATTTAGGCGGATATTGAACTAAATCAAAACAAACTATGATCATGTGAATAATACTTAAGATGGTGATGTCTTTTAGCTTTATTTCATGTGCCTTTACCAAGGTGCTTTCAAGTTATATAGATAAAATGCTTAAATGCATGAAATACAGTTCATTACATCTATCTATTGATGTTTTACATGTTTTGTTGTTGAATAATACTTAAGATGGTGATGTCTTTTAGCTTTATTTCATGTGCCTTTACCACGGCGCTTTCAAGTTATATAGATAAAATGCTTTAATATTGATTACATCAGCTTAAATTATATTAGTTAAGCCAATTTGACAATTGTTAGAATTAGTGATGAAAGTTTAGCCGCATGAGCGAAATGGGAGCTTTATCTTTTTGAGAAATCAGGAAGAATGGCATCCATGGCTGGGCTGATTGCTACCATCCTGAAGTGGCTTTCTGGATCCAAATTCGGTACTTATATTTTGTATACAAAGTGCGAGACTATGCGTGGTTGGACAACTTTCATTTGCGTTATTGAATTTTTCCAAATCGTATAATAATTACTCTCATATATTCAGCTAACTAAGCAGCATAATGTTTGTTGGGTAGACGGGAAAGGCCCGGATTTAGTAAAATAGCGATTCAACAAAATAAAAACCTAACACTAATTCAATCCAACCTGACAAGGGGTTGCATTAAAACTGTAAGGCATCTTTTTAATCAAGAAGACTCAAAGGCGAAAAATGCCTCCAAGGGTGACACTTACTTAATCGGCCCCTCTGCTAGTCTAGTACAGTTAAGAATTGTTATTGGCACATTTACCGGTAATGGTAAAACTCAAAATTGTTGACAGAGACAGATCACATTAATTTAAACGTGATCGTTTCATATGGTTTTAAACATGGTGAGATGCGCCCTCAGCCGTTTTTGAAAAACTACAATGGTAAAAAATCCATCAGATAAACACTAAAATTGTTAACATTGAAATAATCCCCAACTTTATGCAAATCAGGTGATAGCTACTGTAGATACTTTCTTACTTTTCAAAAACCCAGTACCAAATGATCTATAAACCACTCTCTTATAACAGATGTTCGTCCGAAAAGAGCAGGGGGACTGTTTTTGCGCTTGACACAGCGTGTTCAACATTCTTAAAAGAAGCACCCATTTTGGAAACCTTAAACAACAGGCCACAGTATCAACCAGAGACAAGTATAGGCCAGATGGTCAGAGGGCTTGTGGGGACGATTGATGGTTATCTTGGCGATACCTCCAGATTTGTGATAGAGGATATCTTCGTATTTTTTTGCGGTTTTCCAATTCATAATATTAAAGGGATTCTGCAACGGAGCGAAAAAGCTCTCGGCGAAAAGGAACATCGTGCGTGCTGTCTGTACAAACATGTAACAAGGACACCCCTTGCTCAGGAAGCACTTGTAGCGAAGCCTCCATCTCATCTAGGGTGTGGATAGCCTTTTTTGAAGTTTCTACGACAAAATTTCTATAAAAAAAAAATTATATGCCTCCTGGGCATGGCTAAAAACATTTTCCCTGAGGGCTGAAGGGGGGTGTTACCCACAAATACGTAAAAAATCTTTCCTACTATGTTTAACGAAATGGCTATCTCAAAATTTTGATTAGAAGTGTTTGGGGAAATGGTGGGCGTGGGAGGGGGGTTATTTACCCTCCAATCAGTTTTGACTGTTTAAGAAAACGAAGTTTTTTTCATATTTCTACAAATAGAACAGAAATGGAGTCATTGAAAAATCAGAAGAAAGATATAGACTAAATATTATTTTCTAAATGAAAAAAGAAATCACCAAAAACAGGACTTAATGCTTTTTATGATAGGATTTTTAATATAACTAGATAGATTAAATCAATTGTAGTTTGCTGATTGGAGTTGCTTGGACAAGAGGGGGGGATAACTTCTGCTCTAATGTAATAAATAGAATGAAGTAGGGGCTATTAAATGGAATACGGACTGTTAAATGGGCTATTAAATAGAATAGCCCATTCATTGACATGAAACCATATTTCTAAAGGAGATTTCACTTTGGAGAGGTCCAGATTAGTCAAAACAGCCAAAAAAACAGGAAAATTGAATGATTATCAAAGGATATTAATGACAATTAGAAAATCACCAGACTTTAGGGGCAGATTAGTCTCATTTCCAACTCCATCCATTCATCCTGATCACCTTGATCGCAAAGGATGGGCGAAAAACGGTGCCCATCTTCAATCAGATCGCACGCATCATATTGACGCCACGTATCGCTTTGCGGGCCGAGATATTTCGCAAAAGAGGGCTTAGACCAGCCTGCAAGAGATGGACGACAGATGGGTGCAAAAGCGGAACAGCTTTTAAAGCGCTCCGGGTTCTTCAACGCAATGGTTAGTGCACCATGACCACCCATAGCTGTAGCTGCATTATGGAGTTATTATTTCTGATAAAGGTATCAAGCAATTTAGCCATTTTGGAGCTTCTCAGTGCACCTGACAAACGTCTCTCCTGTTCTGTTAATTCTCGCTATATTTCGCAGACTTTATGAATTGTTCGTTATATTTCCACTTTTCTAAAGTAAAGTAGTTACGACATATAATATTTTTAGTAGAAAAATATCCCATCTGAAGCAAGTCTGCAGTTATGGCCGCCTATGCGCTCGTCCTTGCGGCGGGCCTTCTCGTGGCCCTGCCCACGTTCCTCCCCCGCAGCCTCTCCCCGCATCTGCCAGCCTGGATGCCGCCCCCGGTCTCCTTGGGGCTGGACCTGCGCGGCGGCGTCTCGATGACGCTGCGCGCCGACGAGGCGGCCTTGCGGGCCGGGCTGGCCAGCGACTATGCCGACCGCCTCAGCGCCGCGTTCGAGGCAGCCGGAGTGGCTGGCGTGAGCCATAAGATGGCATTTGCGATTTCCGACGGCTGTCCCAAACGACCCAACGGGTGCCGGTTTGCCAATTCAGATTCTCCGCCTTGTAGTTCCAAACTTGCCCTGACCAGGGGGGTATCAATGGCTCCCGGCGAAACTGAAACCACCCGGATTCCGAAACGGGCGTACTCGATCGCCCACTGCTTGGCCTGCATCAAGTTTGCTGCCTTCAGCGGTCCGTAGGCAGGAACTTTAGACCAGGCCATTTCGCCTGGAAATCGGAAGTGGCAGATTACTCCATTGCCGAAGCCTCTCACTTCCCAAACAGGAGGAAGCCCTCTGTAGTAAAAAGGGGGATAAAGAACTTCTGAAATCGATCATGGCCTCACGCATTTCGGTGATGACAGGATCTGCACTTTGGGCCACGACAGCTTCCCCATCGCAGCTCTCCAAAGGTTTGATTTCCTGACATGATGCAAGGCCATAGATGCACACCTTCACGCAGCGATGAACACGGCATCTGAGCCTTTCTGCGTGCATGTGTGTCCTTGTGCTTGTTTGTTTCCTTTGCTGGTCCAGATGATCCTGCTTGGACAGAGCGGCTCAGGCAAGACCTGCCTTGTCAACCGTCTCATTCACGATAGCTTCACGCCCGAGCAGTCGGTAAGCCTTTTTGTGCGAAGAGTGATTTGCCAACCTGACGTCCACGCGTCTTTCTCGTGTCTCCTCTGGATTAGAGGATGAAAAGGTCTCTTCCGTTCGGGTGATTGATTCCAAGGCGAAAGAGATTTCCGGGTTCTCAAGTGTGGTTAATCCGCCAGGATTCCAAGACGCGACAGTTGCATCGTCTGCAATTGCGATAAACGCATTGCTAAACCCCATCGCGCGCGCCCCCGAGCCTATAGGATTGGGCGATGAACCGATCTCGACTTGTAGAATTTGGCTATGTGCTAAACCGTATGAATGAGCTGTTGGACGAAATGTTGAATGAGCTGTTTGATGCAATGTTGAATGAGCTATTGGATGAAATGCTGAAAGCTGTTGGACGAATTGTTGAGTGAGCTGTTGGATGAAATGTTGAATGAGCTGTTTGATGCAATGTTGAATGAGCGGTTTGATGAAATGTTGAATGAGCTGTTGGACGAAATGTTGAATGAGCTGTTTGATGCAATGTTGAATGAGCTATTGGACGAAATGGCAACTGGACAACCAACGAGAGCGTTGATTAATGATGATTTACCCACAAGAGGTGCACCACAAATTAATATATGCACTTCATTATTTAATTCATTCTCAGTTGATGTTGTTGCATTCGTATTAGGTGGATCTTCAGGAGGAGGAGGAGTTCGCTCTAAATAATAATAAGAATAAAGAAAAGAGATTTACATGTAGGATGTGTGTAGTTACCTGATTGTTCTACCGATGGTGTCTGTCGGTCAGCTATAAATCTCTACAACAATGCGAAACAAGTCTTGGAGTTTAAGGATAAAATACTCAGCAGCAAATGTTGTAATACATTTTGAATCAAGCATTTGTAGAAATGCTAGAGAAACGCTGTGAGCTGGGACAGAAAAGATGTAATTTTGAAATGGAACAGCTGGAATGAGCCCTGGACGAGACTGCGGATTCTGGCTGATTTCTCTCAATTTTTATGTATTTCAATGGTGATCTGCTGTCTTTGTCCATGCAGACGACGTAACTCTCCTGCTGACGGAAGGAGCAGGTGCCGCTGATGACGACGTGCGTGCCCACTGGCCTCCTTCTTCCTTTCCTTCGCACAGCCGACTCCTTGCTCCCGCGACACCCCCCTCGTTGCCCCTGCCGCAGATCTTGATCAGCCTAACGGGCCAAGACTACGACACGCTCACGCGTCGCCTCGGCAAGAAGGCCGCCGCAGCCGCATCGGACGATGATGCAGAAGAATTCGAAGATGGCGAGATGTATCTTGACAGCAGTGATCTGGAACTTACAGAAGATGGTAGTGATGAACAAGAAGTTGGTATTAGATTTAATGACGTTGCAATTCCTTCAGGTGCAATAATTCAGAATGCATATGTTCAGTTTACAGTAGATGAGACAGACGATGAATCCACCAACCTTGAACTCTTTGGTGAGGACACTGATAACTCTGAAAGATTTAGCTAACAATTAAATATATCATCAGATGAGGAGTTGAAAAATAATAGCCAAAGTTCTTCATAAATTTTATCTGTGTTTGAACTACTTGATTTATGTGCCAGTAAACAGAAGTTACCACCCTCCCCCTGATTAAATAGTATTACTTAAATGATCCTGGTCGCTGACTAGCGTTTCTTCACTACCCAAAAGAAATATCCTCTGATATGGCCAACCCGTTTCTTAATTGCCAACTCGTCCTGTTTGCCACACGCAAGATCGCAGATGCGATGCGCCTGGCGAAGTCCGGCGGGCTCGATTGGCCGTCGCTCGACCGGCTGGCGAGCGAGGGCGGTTACCGGACCCCGTACCGGGTGTTCGTGAAGCTCCTCCTGGATCTCGGATTGGAAGCATCGCATCTGCCGCCCGAGGCGGGCCGGGATCTGCCGTCCCGGATTCATCGCGAATATGCCCGCATGCTTGAAGACACACAGCGTCTTTGTTGTTACATTTGGGACAATTCTTCTATGTCAAAGCAATGCTCTTTTTGTGTATTTTTATTGTATTCAGGAGTTTATAAATCACTAATAATAACCTATAAAGGAGATAAAATTTCGAAAGCATATTCTGATTTAATTAACTACTAATTATCTTTCTGACCAGAGTTTCGAGCATTTGCTTTGATAGCCCTGAAAAGGCCTGTTGGATACTGCAGGATAACCTATTGCACACATGTAAAAGCGAAAACAAACTTACAGAAAAAAAGATATGCAAACAAAAAAAAAGTTACTTAAAATTGATGAATGGTATAAAAAGGGGAGAAATCGAAAATATGACAGGATTGTAAATACTCTTGATTTACAAACTGAAAAATAATATCAGAGAATAAAAGAGTTAGCAAAAACATTGCAAAAACGGAAACGAACAAAATTAAATGGTAAAATAATGGGAAATTATATAGAAACAAATGTAGGACTGAATGAAATAGGACAGCATAGAACAGCAAAGGATAGGACAGGAAAGGACAGCATAGGAAAGGACAGCATAAGAAAGGACAGCAGAGGATAGGAAAGCATAGAATAGGACAGGATAGAACAGCAAAGAATAGGACAGGATAGGATAGGACAGCATAGGACAGAATAGGAAATGACAGCCTAGGATAGGACAGAAAAGGGTAGGACAGCAAAGGGTAGGACAGCGTAAGATATGAAGGGGCCGTAGGATTTTCTAGCATTATTTAAAAAAAATAATGAGAAAACAAAATTAAAAATGAAGTTTTTTCAAATGAAAGTAAGGAGCAGCATTAAAACCTAAAAGGAACAAAAATTACTACGCATATAAGGGGGTTCGCATCCTCCAAAACACCTCAATCTTTACGCTAAAGTGTTTTTAGTAGTTTCAACTATTTATTCTACGGTCTTTGTGATTCAGGGGTCATTCTTGTCAAATTGTGCATAGTTAAGAATAGAGATGTACGATGTAGGAGAAATGCAATATACTGAGACCAATGGTCCCAGTATATTTTCTTGAATCTTAAATCAAAATTCTTGAATCTGTAGTGTAATCACTACTTGACTTCCACTCCCAATTTCATTTCCTTTTTGTTTTAGAAATGAAATTGAAAAGTCACAGCTAGTTATATAGCTGTGACATTTCATTTCGGTGCTTATTTGACTTCACCATTCCCATTTGTCTGCGTACCATACAACTTCAATAATGCCTAGATCCTTCACATGTTTGTCTCCATTTCTAATATCTGATACCACTGTTTCCAGACGGACGGCATCCAAAATTGCAGAAACTGTTGAGCAAGTAAATTTAACATCCGAAGGCTTCAGGACAACTTGATCGCAGTAGCTCATATTTAAATCACAAGCAGCTTCCATACTGAGACTTAAGTGCCTTGACGTAGTTCATTCACCATTCAAGATAGCTCACCTGTTATGCCCATGTGTATTCTGTTCGGTGCATCCATAAGTCCATCTTCTAGCATAGTATCTTTTAATTGACAGTCACCAAACTTAACTCCACTCCTCATGTGCACACAATGCGGGGCCTGCAAAAAAACAATTTTCCTTTGATTGCAGCTGAAAAAATCACGCGACTGTCCACAGCAATCTTAGGACTTTTGAGAATTTTTTAGAAGCAATCTGCATTGTTTACTAGTTCTATACTACTATTTCTATTGCTCCAATTACTACTTCTATGCAAGTTTTTGTAAGGTTGAGAGCATTACGATGAAAATTACAAAAAGTATACGAATATACAGGTTAAAAAAGAGCAGATTGACAATATTACAGCAATGGCTAATTGTATTAAGTTTAGTGGCTATACTACTGCTGTGACTACTATTACAACTAAAAGATGTTACCTGGACATTTTTGCTAGGGTCCAGGGGTTCTTAATTTTTTTCATTACCTATGGTTTAATATTAGAAACGTATTTCGAAGTTTCTTCTCTTCGTCGTTCATACGGGTAATTCGATAACTGTTTTCAGTGACTCAGGCTTACTAATACCAAAGATAATGCTTCTATTCAAAAAACACATTCACAGTAGAACCTAATTCCTATAACAATAAAACAATGACGTCATAGCAGGGACTTGTCTAAAGCACTGAAGGTCTTTATTTTGTTTTTCAATTCTCCAAAGTCTAACAGTTCTACTATATTATTTGTCCCGACCCAATTTTAATATGCAAATAGTCATTTCAGATGTCTTTATGCACAATTAATAGGAAGCAGGGGCAAAATTTTGCCAATTAATGTTTTACAGATTTTTGAAAAAGGCAGATGTCTAATGGCAAATGTGCTTAATTATTCATTTTCTTCTCGTCCACGCCAAACTATATGGATGTATGTTTCGTTTTCTGCCATAAATTCTTCATACTTAGTCATCCAATTACTATATAAATGTTTAATTGTCAATAAATTCCTAGGTTCAATCCATAGAGATTCAATTTGTGTCTGCAATCCTTTAACTGCTTTAGCCGCCCCTTCCCTCTTGTTACCTATTTGTTCTTTCATATATTGGGCCCCCCTTTCCGTCAATTTTCGTGGACGTTTCCCATCTTCCTCTCCATGACTGTCTTGTCGTGTCTACCCGGTGAGCGCACGCGACGATGTCGACGCCGCGATCGAAGCGGGAAGCGCTGCCGCGGTCGAGCTCGCCAAGTTGCCGGCCGAAGCGCGCGCGAAGTTTCTCGATCGATTCGCCGATCGCATCGAAGCGCGGAAGGATGAGATCGCTGCGCTCGCGAGCGAAGAGACCGGACTGCCAGTCAGCCCGCGACTCGCGGACGTCGAGCTTCCTCGCACGACGAATCAGCTTCGGTGAAAGAATCACATTTAAGTATCTAAATACCGATCGGTAACCATTTATATCATATTTCCCTTACGTACTTCTTCTTTTTTACTCAAGAGTACCTTTGATTGACTGTCTATATAAATACACAAATGACTTATTCGAAAATGACTGACGAGATTGTTCTATGGGTCTTTATTTTTTCTATGTATATATATATATATACGAGTATATTTGTTTTCGTTTTTCGCGCCCCAACAGTCGGCTCGCCAAAGAACTTGTCCATTGCGCCGGCGTAGTAGCGAAAGACACGGGCAGCGGATTGAACTTCGTTGCGGGAATTGGCCAGTGTCTTGCCACCGGATCGCGTTTCGATTTCGGCGATAGCATCGAGACGGTTCTCGATTTGGTTCGCAACGGCATCCAAAATGCGTCCACGGTCGAATGGCAACATGCCGGACCAGATGCCATCGTCGAAAGTACGCCGTGCGGCGGCGACCGGCTCTGGTACCCAGGGTAGCTTTCGGTGCTCTTTGATACTTTTCAGAATAGACGAATTCACTGAAACTAAAGTCAGACAGATAATTGCAAAATAATTGATTGACTTTAATTTTGAGACAAACAATTTAAGCATAAGAAAACATAATGACAACAAGCACTACTGGTAATATCGATGGCTTTCATGCATAGCTATGGAAATTAATTATGAATTAAAGTTTCCATAGAGATATTCAATGCTCATGAACCTAGATCTACAACCGAACGCCGTATGATTGCCCGCTATACCCGCCCCGAAATGGCCGAGCTTTGGAGTGAACACCAGCAATTCCAATCCTGGCTGGAGGTCGAGCTTGCGGCCTGTGCAGCGTGGTCAGATCTAGGCGTCATCCCCAAAGAGGATGTTGACAAACTGTACGCAAATGCCAGTTTTGACATCGACCGGATTCATGAAATCGAGGTCATCACGCGGCATCTCCTCACCAACAAACCTCGATGTCGCTGCCGATCTGGAACACGGAGAGCAATGAACGGGAGAGGAGGAGGAGGCAGGACGGAGCTGCAACCTCGGAATGTAAGACAACGGCGAGCGGCGGGGTTGTTGATTCAGGGCTCACGTTTCTCTCGCGGCTCTTGGTTGACGTTTCTCTCTCCCTTCCCAGTCGTGCGGCAGCAGATCATGGAGAAGAAGGAAAGGAAGCGCTTGGATCGTTTCCCATAGTTTTGAAGTTCTGTGCAGCTCAAAAATATTTATCTCTGATTAATTTACTGTTCTTTTATATTATTATTTGCCATTTTATTGCGTTTTTTTAGTATTGTACTCATTTTTGTGCATTTTGCTTCTAGGTGATTATAATTCTTGTGCTGGTGTTAATCGGAGCACTGCTTATGTACATGAGCTGCCTTCTATTGATTTCAAGGAATCGAACAACTTTGAGTGTGGTTTCTCTTTTCTTCCCCTTTTCCGCGGCTTTTTCTCCACGGTGAGAGTTGCATTGGCCAGAAATTGTATTTCCCATTTTAATAACTAATCTTAAAGGTGTCTTTTTAATAATACACTTAACGGTCACTGCCCAAGGTTCGATGCTGGATAGTATTAAATCAGTGGAAGCATAAAGTATTTCATAGCTTTCCATTGATTTGCTTTCACAAGGAACTGAACTGAACTGAACTGAACTGAATAGAAACACACCTAAGAAGTAAGGCTAATAAATACTGCAGAAGCAATGCACGCCTGGTTTAGCTTTACTTCTGTAAGTTGAACTTCCTTGCAATACAGATCTTGACGCCCTTTTATGTAGTTTTTCTTTTGTTTACGTAAAAGGTAATTGGGAGATTTATCATGTTTTTTATTAAGGCATTTTGGGGGAGAACAGTAAATCACCTGAAATACTCAAAAATACCTGTTATACAATTACTGAAATTAAAGAAGGGGAAACGGTAAAGAGAACCCAGCGAATTGTGGAAGTTCCGGTTGGAAAAGAACTATTAGGCCGGGTTGTCAATCCCCTGGGAGAACCGTTAGATGGCAGAGGCCCGATCAATGCGTCTCAACATAATCTTCTTGAAAGAAAAGCACCTGGTGTTATTTATCGCCAATCGGTAGACGAACCGCTGCAAACCGGGTTAAAGGCCATCGATTCTATGATCCCCATGACCCGACCCTGGTCGAGATCGGGCCGTTCGCCATCCGCTGGTACGCACTCGCCTATATCGTGGGACTGCTGCTCGGCTGGCGCTATGTCCGCCGCCTCGCCGAGCGGACGCCAAAGCTGATGACGGTCGAGCATATCGACGACCTGCTGGTCTGGATCACGCTCGGCGTCATCCTGGGCGGGCGGATCGGCTATGTGCTGTTCTACCGGCCTGACCTGCTGCTGGGCGACCCGCTGTTCTTTGGTTATTTTTTAAAATCATATCTTCAGGGAAAACTTGTTCAAAGCAAGCACTTCCTAACAAATCCTTTTGGCCTGCCATTTTACAAAGTTCTTAAGGCGATAATTGTTGCATGGAGGCAACAAATGGTTGTCTGTCAGATTACTTAGAACTAGACTTACTGCTATTGGCAGGGTTTACAGGAATGCTGTCTCTTTTGCAGAAGGCAGCGCTTCAATAAAAATCTGCTTCAGACGTTCCGCTTCTTGTCGCCTATCATTTGAAACAAATACATTTTACATCATTTTCAATAATTTATAGATAGAGGCAATTATAAATTCCATTTTAGTAGAATTTAATATAAAAGAAGGAGAAGATGTGCGGAATGCTTTTCTGTCAATGTCATCATGTTACATAAACTTTTACCATTGACAAGATCGTTTAAATGAATGTAAATCGACTTTAATTTACAGGAAAACTGCTGTTGTTAATTCAATTCCAAGCGTGAAAGTCATGGCGATTCATTCTTTAAAATACAAAAATTACACAGTTAGTGTTGAGAAAAATGCCATGTCAGCCATATCAGACGTGCATAAACGGCGTGCAAGTCTATGTGCACGCCGGTGATGTGGGAATACTACCATACGGCAGCTACCTTACTTCAAATCGAAACGTATGTGTAGAGTACAGACAGCGTCTCGGTCTGGCGAAATTTTATTAGTTTGCTATCAACTCATCCCTGTTAGCGCTTTCAGAGTTGTGTAGCTTTTCAATAGTGTATAAAGTGGCTTCCCTGGAAAAAGGAAGGTGAAAATTTCTTTTGAAATAGTCTAAAGAAGCTAATTAAAAAAAAAAGTTTTTTTCTTGATATATAAGTGATTGGTAAGTTTCTGCAAAATTTGGGCATAATATAAGGATAAAGGATAAAGATCCTCCAGAGCCATTGCTGGCGCATAGGGCCTAAAAACCGATTTTGCAAAATATAAACAACAATTTGAAGCGCTGAAGACACGCAAAATCGAAAATTTAAAAAGCACATTTGACCAGCTACGCCACCAGCTTGAAACGGTTAGTCTTGATGTAAAAAATCTCTACTTCAACAATTGGCAGGATATTTTAACTTACAGTTATCAACAAACCGAAGCCAAATATATGGTTGCAGCTATTTTTGCCTTCACTATCATCAGTTTGTTATTGGTTTGCGATGGACGCACGCGACCATCAGTACGAAACCATCGATGACACCCTGCTTTACAGCTATCACGTGGCCGGGGTGGTGGGCATCATGATGGCGATGATCATGGGCACGCGGCACACCGCGACGCTGCAGCGCGCCTGTGATCTTGGCATCGCATTCCAGCTGACCAATATTGCGCGAGACGTCATCGAAGACGCTGCGCGCGAGCGTGTATATCTGCCCGCGGCGTGGCTGTCCTTACGCTTCGCCCGCTTGAGAAAGTGCTCGAGGGAGTCTTGGACCTTCTTGTGCTGCATGGCGGGATGCTCAGGCCATGCGACGCACGGTCATGTGGATGCGCCGTGAGGTGTCCATGCTCTCTTCCACCAGATCGAAGCCTTCGGCGGAGAGGGCCTCGCGGGCCTTGCGTTAGGCGTAGCGCTGGGAGAGTCCCCCGAGCCAGGCCTCGTCGTAGCTGCTCCGGTCATACTCCGGCATCAACTTTCCCGCTCCGCGTTTGGAATACACCGCGCCGGAGGATGGTCGCTACTTCGTGGGCGTCTCCGGTTTTCCTAACTTCACCTACGACCCCTTGGTTGCTGGGTCCGGGATCGGGATTCAGCTGGGCGGCTATCAGTTGTCACTGCTGCTGAATCGAATTGATCCAGCGGTCGACGTGGGTGACACGCTGGCGACAGCTCGCCCGCAACCTCTAGAGCCGAATGGTCGCTCCTGGGACTGTTCTCGGCGTCGTACTTCTGGTTCCCGAAGATGTTCGGCCGGGCCCTGAACGAGCTCCTCGGCAAGCTCCACTTCTGGATGACGGTGGTTCCGTTCTACGCGCTGTTCGGAACGATGCACTTCTACGGGCTCGCGGGCGCGCCGCGCCGCTACTACAGCCTGACGCAGTACGGCTTCCTCGAGAACGTGAACGACTGGATGCCGATCGCGATGACGGTCGCGTCTGGTTTGCGTTCTGGGGCGAGGTCAAATCGCGCCCGCGTTACCGCGAAATCTGCGAACAGTCCGATGAATATTACGAAGACGTCGTAACCGGTCTGTGCGAAACAATCATCGCCGAGGGCGGCTACGAGGACGTGTCGGCCGAGGCCGTGTCCACTACGCTGACGTCGATGACGAACGGTATGTGGCTGTCTTACCTGATCAGCCCGAAACGCTTCGATCGCCAGATTGCAACGTAATCAAAAGGGTATCAGTGATGCAATTGTTACTAATTTTAAAGGTAATAATGTATATGAAATTCTTGTTCCATATATAGTACTTCAAGAAAAGATAATGTCTAAAGAATTAAAGCAAAAAAGGATAGAGTTTTTCAGAAAAAAACTAGAGATATACTTGCCTGAATATATGATCCCTAAAAAAGTAATAATACTTGATAAAATTCCTCTTAATCAAAATGGAAAAGTAGATCGTCGCACTATTATCTTGTTCCTCTGGGGGTAAAAGTGAACTTTAAAAAGACCTTTCACGTATCACCATTTATGAATTTAGATATGGATTATCATTGGCATATAAAAGCGCCAACGCAGCATGCCTTTATCCATATTGAGAATAAAAATCAACGAGAACTTCTTTTTGATGCGACCTTAAGGTTGCAGCGTGTGCCCCTTGAGCGGCATGCTGTTACAAGGTTGTTGAAGCGTTTTCCTGGGCGGCTTTGGCCACAGAAACGTTATAAGGATTTGATCTGGGCGGCGGAGTTGATGAAGGCGCTCCGAGATGACACCCACCTGCTGATCGTTGGTGATGGTCCCCAACGCGATCGGCTGACGCGCTACAGCGAGCAGGTAACGGTCCACGACCGCGTTCACTTCCTGGGTGCGCGCGACGATGTGGCGCGGTTGATGCCGCACTGCGATTGCTTTTGGCTCGGCTCCGGTTATGAGCTGATCGAAGAGAAGAAAAAGCCGGAAGAAATCCTGCACGAGCTCTATCTCGCAGCCCTCAGCCGTCCACCACGCGAAGAGGAACTGAACGCCGGTCTGGAGTATGCCGCTTCTTTGAAAAATACGACTGAGGCGTATGAAGATCTCTTCTGGGCCTTATTGAATTCCAAACAATTCCTGTTCGTCCATTAATCAATTCCCCAAACAGCTTTCACTCGGTAGATTTATTCAAAAGTGATGAAGACCCGTTTGACGTACAGGCGCACCTTCGAGGCGCGGTCCTGATTGTACAGATCGAACGGCTTGGAGGTCGGGATGAACAGCAGGCCGGTATATTCGATCATCCCTTCGGCGCGGAAATGCAGCGTGGTCCAGGGATCGCCCACCATGTGCGAGACATGGTGAAAAAACTCCGTGTATTGCTGTTCCGTGATGTCGTTACGCGGCCGGGTCCACAGCGCGGACGCGGTGTATCAAGCTCCATTTATAAACTCTTTGTTCTTAGGTTCCATTAAAAGGAATTTTTAACGGCATATCAGCATGAATTCTATTTGTTGGTAAATAAGTATCTAAATAAATATTATTTTCACAATTTTGCATTTTTTTTCAAGCAGCAAAGGGTACAACATTTTTCTATCATAGATACAGCAATATTTGTATCTTATTAAAAGAGCAATCCACAGTCCATGGTAGGCTGAACAGAAATTTGGGATTCTGGAATGGCGCTTCCGTCCGAATCTTCAATGAGGACCAGGAGTGCATCGGCTCCGCCGTGGTGACACGATCGATTCCCGCAACCGGCGTGCTGGAACTCAACTCAAAAGTACCCGCCTCCCCCGGTCTGCGTTATGAACTGGACCCACACCTTCCGGCCCCCGTCCTTGGAATCCGCTGGATACTGGGATTGTCCGCGGACCAGACTGTCCCGTCAGTCAGCATTCGATATGTGTGCCAACTATGGCAGCCAACGCCACAAGCTGCATGCCACAAAGTGCCTGCACATTTTTTGCCTGGGTGCCTCAATAGATGAGAATAATGTTACAGTGCAAAGTTAATATCTTTAAAGGGGTCACCGAAACTCTGGTTTTATAATCTACAACATCGCTCTCCCTTCACAGATCCTGAGCCAACCCAATGACTAAAGTCTCCTGCTCTAACATGCGACCTTGCAAATAGGTTTGTGGTAGCCAAAAAGAGCCTTGGGAGAAGAAAACGAAAACATCAAAAAATGGATCTGATGAGACCATCAAACCGGCATCGAATTTACAGCAGCTGGGCAACAATTAGCTATCATCTGGCTTTAAAGACTTCATGAAGCAATACCACAAACTGATTGACCAAGACCACCCGGCTGACAAGGAATAAATGGCAACAAATACAGAGAAGGCCGCATGACCCTCAGATTTGAGGAAACTTTAATATACCAAATGATAAATTTGAAAACAAAACTGTAATTCAAGTGGCAGCTGGTGGATATCATTCACTTGTGTTAACATCAGATGGTGATATTATTGCATTTGGTTATAATAACCGTGGACAGTGTGATATTCCACAAAATGTGATCGATAATAAACATCAAATAAAAGAAATAATAGCAGGTGGATTTCATTCAATAGTATTGTTAAATAATAATAATGTTGTTGTATGGGGTGTACCTCTAAAAGGGCTAGAGCGCATTAATCTCATACCTCGGCATAAAAGCCGGGATACGCTGCTCCAATTACATTTCCAAGAAGGAGCAACACGTGTATTGGGTGTGCCACAAACGCTAATGTGGTACCACGATATCAATAAGCAGCTCCGGGATACGCTTTGATGGAAAGGGTACCTTTTTTAGGGAATGCGTTTTTCAGCTATTTGCGATAAGGAGTCTCATGTCCCTAGCACTGGGCTTTGTTGGAAAAAGTGAAAGTAAATAATTTTTCAAAAAGTTAATACAAGCCTAAAAAGCTAGTGGGCATTGTTTAATGCCCATATAATGTTTAGTTGCTTGGTTGTTGATCGTTTAATTGATAAAAAGAAGCGACCGTTAGCCTACCATTAGTTGGGCTTTTTGAAATGCTTTTGTTAATATTTATATCAGCACAATGCAGTATATTGCTTTGATACATGACTAATCTATTGGAAATGTTACTGTTGTTGGCATGCATCGTATTTCTGATTTTCTTAACATTTCTTGATTTCCTAAACGATACACTCTCACAATATTTCCAATTCCAACAACTGCATAGGGTAATCCTTCGATTCCACATATAGCTCTTGGAAATCCATCTTTAATAGTTGTTGAAACAATTTGTTCTAAAACAATTAATGGACTTTGTCGGATAATTTTAAAAACTTTTAAACATCCTCCTTGTTTTTCGAGCTTGAGCCCGCCGGGCGTTCGCCGTTCCGTGTCGCCATACATGACCTGCGATAGCAATTCGATGTCGTAAGGCAGGAAATAGCCGATCCCGGCAGAAAGAAATCTTGTCCGCCAGGCGCCGCGGCCGCGCCGTGTCGACGCTTCGTCGGCGAGATTGTCATAGGCGGTCAGCAGAAATTCGCCGCCGATATCATCGTCCGCCCCACGGGCGAAAAGATAGAACCCCGGTGTGAAGAAACAAGAAGAAAAGGAGGAAGTGGAGATAAAAGACAGAAGACAAAAAGAAATGATAACAACAGAAGAAGGGAAAGAAGAGGAAGACAAACAAAAAGAAAGGAGAAGAAGGGGGAAGAACAACAAAAGAGGTGAACGTCAGAGAATTGAATAACAAGCAAGCCAAAACGAATCAGTACCTCCAGAAAGTATTTCTTCGACAACTTTTGCCGCACTACGCTTTTTATCTTCTGTCGGGCTGGTCGTGATCGTGGGGGCCGGGCTCGCGCTCACTCGTGGCGCTGATCGGCGGCGACTGGCATGGGGTGCGGGCGGTCTGGCGGCAGTGATCGCGCTGATCGCGGTCGCGGTGCCCGCCGTGCGCGAACGGCTGTTCGCCGTGGACGCGCTCGCCGCGCAGACGGTGGGTGACCGCGCCTACATCTGGGGGCAGACCGTCGACCTGCTGTCGGGCACGCCGATGCTCGGCTAAAAGCGAAAGCTAATAGATTAATTAAGTTAGAATCGATTAGTAGTAAGGAGAATTAAATGAAATATTTGGTTTTAGTTTTTGCAAGTGTAGTAATCCTATTGGGGTGTACTTCAACACCTAGCATGGAAAACTATACAAATGACCCAGATAGAATGTGGGAAGAAGGTAAAAAGCTTTCTGAGAGAGGGGAAAAATTATTAACAAGAGGTGAAAAAGATTTAGAGAAGGCGCGTGAGATTGAGGATGAAGCGCACTTGATATTACATTGTCCAGCATATCAGAACTTGAGGGATAAATATGAGATAGCCTCAGAAGCACCTTTACGGATTTTTTTTGACATATCACCTGCAACTATTGGGCACTTTTTGGTAGAAGTTATGAAAGTTAGAGAGTGATTTGTAAAATGTTATAAAAGTTTATTTGATACTTACGAGAGAGAAGGAAACATAGACTAATGATGCCCTTTGATGGTGAAATTTACAGGCTGCGCTTCGATTATGTGGCATTGTTCTCATGTCTCCTCCGTACAAGCATATCTTGCATATGCATTTTTTGTTTACCTTGATTCTTCAGGGCAGATGGATTCTTACTTCTATTTCCTTTTGCTGATCACGTATTCTTTAGCAAGTTCATTTTTCCTGTTCATGTTTTTTATTTCTCTAACAAAAATGCATGAGACCTTGATCGTTGTCCAGAAAAGCAAGCGAAATAATTCTGAGATTTTAAGTTTAATGAAGATTCTGGAATTTTTTTTTTGTTTTTTGTTTGATTTTATTCTTGCTCATATTGTCACCAATGACGTTGTTCTTTTTATTTTTTGGCTAGTTCATTTAATTTTGTAGTTTTTTCTTACGTCTTCTAACAGTTGGTCTCCTCAAGAAAAGTCGAGCTATTTATTAAATACCTCATGAAATAGTTTGGTCAGGTATTAAGCATGTTTTGGATGTTATTTTAAGTGCTATACATATCCTAAATTGTCATCTATAAACGAACAAATGCAGCACATTATAATGAAACTTGCCAGTTGATTGATGATCTCGAGATCTTCATTTCATATGATATCCAAAAATGTTCATAGGATATTATTATTACTATTAGTGTTATAGTATAGATACATCTGAAAATCTTATCTATAACGTGATGAAACACATATTAAATGAACTTGGCCAGTTTCTTGATCAGTGGAAGTTGAACCCATGAACTTCTTTGTACTAGGTGGGTAGCTCTAACCACGCAACAAGTTATTATGACAAACTAGCATTAACTGCATTCTCTTGTCTTTTTGGTCGACATATATGTATAAAGGTAATCCAAACGGGTCCTTAAAGGATATGATTAACTGTTGGACCAATTGATTTTAGTTTTGTTTGATCTGTAAATTTATGCTGTTCATGGATTTTCAAAAATGATTGTCGGCAAGAATGGGCAAACGTTCAGTTTGCCTGTGCTAAGTTGGGTAATTGAGCCCAAATTGACTCTTGGAGTCAAAACCGTAACGAGGAATGAGGAAAGTTAATGGCAGGCAATAGTATAGGCCAAATATTTCGAGTGACGACCTTTGGTGAGAGCCATGGCACAGCGCTTGGCGGTGTAGTAGATGGTGTACCAGCAGGGCTTGAAATTACTGAGGCTGATTTACAAGTTGATCTCGATTCGCTAGGCCTATTGCCCATTAGTGCCGATCAGTTCGAAATGCTGGTTGAAGGCAACACATGCGACTCTACCCACTTCTACGACGATTTTGATCTGACGCCGACGCCGTTTACGCCCGAAAACTTGGCCTATGTGAAGGCTTATGTCTAACGGGTACGGCTGAGCAGATCCTTCTAACTTCCCTCCTTCACCTCCAAGCTATACACACTATGAGTTTTCAAGACATTGGCGTCACCAACCACTGCATGACGGTATCCCTGGCCGCCGGCGGCGCGGGCCTCGGGACCTGCTGGGGCAAGGAGAAGGCACTGGAGATGCTGGCCACGGCGGGCTTCAGCAATGCATCCGTGACCGAGCTCCCGCACGACCCGCTGAACTCGTACTACGTGTCCACGCGGGCGTAGAGGGTAGTCTCCTTCTGTTGGATGCCCGTCTCGCAGCAGCTGGCTGCAGGACGGGTATTCCTTTGCCAAAGTCCATCGATGCTGGTTCTCGGTTATTCTTGATTTGAGATTAAACTTGTGTGCGTTGCAAATTATAAATGATTCTCCAAATGAAATTTAGCCCTCAACCAGACAGTGGAGTTGTAATTTTTCAAATCGATTTTATCATCTTTGTTGTTCAATTTTTGAAACAGTGCATTCATTTTTCTGACTCACCGGTCATTTTGATAGATCTGGGTCGGCTTGAAACTTTTTTGTTTGCACCATTTTGGAAAACCAACAGTATATTCGTATACGGAAATATAATAATTGCTAACTTGTTCACTAATGTCAGTAATGTGCCAGAAACACAATATAGTACCAGTGTAAAAGCTACTTTGATATTCACATATTTGCTCGTTGTTTCAGTTTGATCACCATCCATCATTCGAAATAAATTATCCAATCACTATACTACTAAAAATACTTCAAAAAATAAAGATTTTGCACGTATTTCTGTATTTATTTCATTTCAGTCATGTCTATTGAATATATTCATTTCAGGCCATCTTGAAAGTGTACACTTTTAAGGGGATGCCCGATTTATTTCATTTAAGTGGAATTTATTGACCATACTTATTTTAAACTTTTCCAAAAGTAAGATGAAGGAGAGTCAGTCAGAAAATTTAAGAGGAATAAAATAAAAATAGCTGGATAATTTTAACTGAAGAAAATACATATTTATTTCATTTACCTGATAAGTCAATTTTTTTGGAGGAACGATTAAGCGTGAATCAAAATAATGCGTTGGGTTTCGTTTATACTTACTCGAGGTCTTGGATGAAAGTAATGTGACAACAGGGCCTCTATAATACTGAAAGCCAAGTGCGGCCGTTGGAATCACTGCATCATTGACCATTTCTAAGAGAAAAAGAACAATAATCTGTTAGAAAATCAGATTAAAAATAATACAACATTGACTACACCGTTATGAATAATCAAAACAAAATTTGTATATTAATTGTACTTTTGTTTGGCTAAATGGTTTTCTCAAAGTTTTGATCGCATGGTTTTGAGAAACAAAAAGACGGAGGAGGGGGCATAGTAGCCCTCCAATCTTTTTGGTCACTAAAAAGGCCACTAAAACTTTTCATTTTATTTACGAACGTTTATTATGTAATAAATATACGTAACTTACAAAATAAACTTACGTAACGAACTTCTATTTATATTTGGTATTTGTATGGAAATCGTGTAATGATGACAGTGGACAAGCTAGTTTGGAAAAGAATGCATATTTTTTGCACAAATGGCTTTGAAGGTTTAAGGATGGATCAGATGGCACGTGCGTTCATGCACATGTCGTGCAGGGCTATGGTGTTCATTCTCGGGCATTGCAGCTGCCGCATAGAGTATGCTCCTTCCATGGGAAGCAACAAAACAAGTTTTTGCCTTGGTTTTCACAATTTTGGACAACTCTATGTCTTGAAGGTGTGGCCAGTCCTTTATTCTGTGATCTGTGGCAAGATGACTTGCTGTAACTGGTATGCATCCTGTTGTCCATACATCTTCCAAGGGGTACCAGTCTTCCCCCTTTAAAGAGCTAGTTTCATGGGTTGCCTCTTCTCCTGTCACCTTCCTTTTGGCATTAGTTGTCGACATGTTGTAGCTCACTGCCTTTGAGGGCAACTGTAGCTTGACTTCTGTAGATGCCTCGCACTTGGAACATAGAAGGCATACGAACATGGTTGCAATCAGTGGTTGCGGGAAAAGATTTTCTCTATATTCTCTTCTCAATAGCGTTCATTACACCAGCTTTTCCACTTAAAGGTAATAGTGTTTGTAAATGTTACTTCGCTTTGTGAGGACTAAACTGCAAAAGGCTGAAACGGATGGTTTAGCTGTACTCTAGTAATTTTGGTTCTTACTGTGCTCTTAGTCATAAATTTTCATGCAAATGAACGCTTCGAAATTCACGTCATTATCAGTTCTGGGTGCTACAACTATGGTGCCACAACTGAAGACGATAGTGCTAAGAATAACATTTCTTTTGATATGTTTTATAAACGAAAGCAAATATGCCGTAAACTCTTGATATGTGGAATCCTCAAAGGGAACTGGCAAACGGCTACATTCTCCTAAAAATTTACATAAAAGAACAAAAACCACTGGAGGCGAGTGTTCGCGTCGGCGGTACTTGGGGTGCTGCTTCTCTTGGTGGCGCTGCTCTGGGGAGGCTGGAGCGAAATCCTCTTCTTTCTGAAGTTCGAATCGCTCGGTCGAAATGGACAGGGCTATCGAGAGTACCGCCACCGCGAGACGGGAATCATCTTTGTCTCTCTACCCGGCGGGACGTTTCCGTTCATGGGAACCTCGGAGGACGACGTCGAAGCTCTCGTTCAGGCGCGACCCCGAGTGCACGCAGCCGGTGACGGACGTCGAACGCACGCGAGCCCTGCGGTCCCGGTTGATCGCCTGGCTCGAAGACGCCTCGGCAGAAGGCTTCGCCGGCAACAAGCCGGTCAGCGCCGAGGAGCTGGCCTCCCTGGCGGCCCTCGGCTACGCCAGCGACATGCCCGAGGTGGGCGCCCGCCGCTGGATCGATCCCGACTGTGAATGTGACCACTGCGCCCCCTGGCGTTGTGCCGGATCTCGTCGCGGTCAGGCGGAACTACGGCCGAAGGCATGAGAACAGCGCTGCTGAAAGGACCCAGGTTCCGCCTGCGAACGTCTATCGACACATCGACGATGCGGACGGACGGTTCACTGTATCGATCTCATCGTCTGGCACGACTGGAAGCCGCGCTGATGATCACACGGTCCGCATCAGCAGGAAAGCTGGCCCGGCTGGCTCGCCTGGTCGATGCATCCGAAGTACGGCGCGTACATACATACGTATATATATATATCGAGGGGGGCCATGATGAAGATTCTGCAGAGTGAATAGGAAAAGCAAATTGATATGACATGTATTGCAACACAAAACACATACCACCACTCCCGCAGTAGCGAGCATCGCTGCACACTTCCTCTTTGGATTCACCACTACCTTGTTTACCCTTCGTCTTTTTATTTTACGGTGTTGTTGAAGTTTGAGCACAAATCCTTTTCTCTGTGGACATTTGTCCATAACCTTAACCTTCTGGGTTGTCAAATAATGTTAAATGGCTGATTATATAAGACATGTAATTTCTGAAACTAAATTCCTTTTTAATATAAATTGATACAAAATGCTGTAGTTGGAAAACTATTGACAGTACCCCAATTACAACGATGTTTCGCTCTTTTACTCTTTTAAAATAAATATGTTAAGTTTCCAGATATAATTATTGTTGAAGTCAATTAATATCCTAACCTAGCCAAACTTTAACTTTTACCATCAAAGCTTGCATATGAGTAAAAACACTGAATCGGAAAGTTAATAGAATACAAGCAGAGAAACTGGAATTTTGGACTCTGACCGGTGGATGCTGACATTAACTAGATTTCGGACATTCACGTTATTATTTATTCCATTCATCGTTCATTGAGTGAAAAGTATGGTTTTTCTTCGACTTTTATTGGGGAATGATGAATCTCTCTTAGGAGTAAACATACCTGCCTTCTTTTTATCTGAGACAATTGGATATCCATCCTGAATGATATCATGTTTATGATCATCATTTGACTGCTTCCCACTATTTAGTTGACTAATGAAATGGTGAATTCTTGAAATTGTGGTTCTAAAGCTAATACTTGAGCTGAAGTTAAACCATGTACCCTGTTTAGCTTTCCTTAAACTAGTTTCACCTTAGCACATGATTGCTTGTAAGAGATTATTGTACTAACCCTCTCAAGGCCACCCACCCTCGCAAAACCTCTCGTCTTGTTGCCTATTGATACAGATTGTGGCTTGACCATCATGTGCGAGTGTTCTCTGTATATCTCATATCTCTTCATTGTCTTCCCCCTCTTTTGCCTTAAACCCCAGAAGCAGACGACTGCGCGATCGAACAGACCGCAACAACCATCCTCACAAACGGTTGCAGTGACGAACACTACGGCGGCTTCTTTCGCTTTATGATTCTAAGAGGCATATTAAAAGGTAAATCCAATAGTATTTATTTTATATGATGGGACTGGCCCTCATATAAAGCCAGCTCCTGTTTCATTTTTGTGCGGGACGACGAAATCACTAGCGTGACGCGTTTCATGAGGATGCAAATACATATTTTCACTAAAGTAATCACAAAAACCCTCTGGACTTACATTATCCCAACATTGATATGTAAAGATTCCAACCTGGTACTCCCATCGAGAGCTAACTCGGCCGCCGCCGCTTGTTCGGAACAAATGACCAAACTCAAATCCATGCGCGAGGCCTCTATCTTGCAAGGTTTACGCGTTTTGTCTCCCCATCGGTGTGTAATTCTCGATCATTTCGCCGGTGCGCAGTGATCAGCCCTCCGCTTTGACTATTTAGACGTATCTCCTATCAATTCCAACTGTTCCTAATATTCGTAGCTACTAGGAGGACAATAGTCGTGTAGTCGACTTCAGGAATAAAATTATTTAGCAGACATTGAGATCATGCTAATTTTCTGTTCAGCAAATTACATCTTAGTTATTGACCTATTTTTCAATTTTTAACCCTTTTATAACAATACAAATTCACGCCGACGCGAACATTGTGATGAATTTCGAGAAAGTTTGAAGGTTTTGTCAGATTTACTTTCAAAATCAATTGTAAGACCCTGTATGTGAAACTGATAAAATATTTGGTTAATTTTTGTTTTAATTTTTATTTCTATAGATTTAGCCTCTGTTAGTACATAACAAAAATTAAGTCCCAAAAAAATTTTATTAATCCTTTGGCAAATTTTTACAAAACCAATCTAGGACACTACCATTCAGTTTAAAAGTATTGCTATATCTTTGATTGGCTGGGGCATGACTCAAAAAACGACCAGAAATTTGTGAGCGACATCGAGACCACGGTGGTCGAGTAGTCGCGAGGAGGCGGGGTGGGAAGAAGGGCTTCGAAAGCTTCCTTGAGCGCCTCCACTTCCACAGAATCGCCCAATCGGGTGCCGGTTCCATGGGTCTCCATAAGTGCGACACTTTGCGGATCGATGCCGGCCTGGCGATAGGTTTGGCAGAGCAGTGCGGTCTGGCGTTTGAGGTTGGGTGCTGAAAAAGATTGGGCTTTACCACCGTGCATGGTTCGGGCCCCGCGAATTACCACATAAATCGGGTCTCGATCGATTTCCCCTTACCTTGAAAGAACAGTTTCTCGAAGAAGCACACGAAAAATTCCAGCCTTATAACGTCGGTCGTCGTATTAACTTAAAGCTAAAAAATGGTCGTAACGTGTCGGGCTTTTTACGTGAGATTAATGTATTGACGGTACTCGTGGATAATAGTTTATTGAAGCTATCCGAATTAACCGAAGATGAATTAGTGCATTTTGATATTGAACTACGGGATATCAAAATGCCTTTTACCCGTGAGCAAATTCGCGGCGTACAACAAAGTGACCCGCGCTGCATCAGAGAGAATTAGCAAGTAGACGAGCTACATGGACTTTCCCAATGGCAGTCATTAAGCTGATAGCCTGACTGCCACTGAGTAAAATCGGTATAAGGATTGGAAGCGAGGTAGATAATGGCCTATTCCCTGATTGGAAAAGATTTCACCCCTCCCGATGTCCATGCCAAGGTAACTGGCAAGGTCATACTTGAAATATGCCTTAACTTGCTAGAAACCGATTGTTCCTGGGCAGAAGCGTAGGAGAGCCAATGTTACACAGGTTGAGTGCATATGCCGCTTTACAGGTGATTTGTTTTGGTGCCTTTTGGCTTTTATATCGATTCTATAAATAACCAAGTTCCGTGCCGGTTTGAACTTGGAAACAATGCATTCATAAAAAGCTCTCTTTGTGCGTGGGCCAATCGAATGATCCTATTTGAAAGCTCAGTTAACGGGCTGGCTCGTTTTAACATTGCTTCATAGAAGTAAGCAGCCCCAACAAGGACAGATTTTGTAAGACAACAGCTTGAGTTACTTTGAGTGACACGGCAATTGAAAGTAATTAGCGATTGCAGACAAAAACAATTCGCTCAACCAATGATTCAAAACAAACAAAGCTCCAAAAGTTTCTCTGAAACCAAGAGAGCTAGCGCGATCGTTCTGCAATCCAGAAGTGCTCGACAGGGAAGACATTATCGCGGTATTGAAAGTGTTGATCGATATTCGTAACGGCAAGGGCAACATCGATGACATCGATCATCTGGGTAACCGCCGCGTACGTAGTGTCGGTGAGATGGCTGAAAACCAGTTCCGCGTTGGTCTGGTGCGAGTAGAACGTGCCGTCAAGGAACGTTTAAGTCTGGCCGAGTCGGAAGGCTTGATGCCGCAGGAGATCATCAATGCAAAACCGGATCACCTCGCTGCTCGACGAGTCGGCGCCGAAGGCGAAGCCGGCCGAGAAGAAGCCGGTCGAGAAGAAGAAGCCCGCCGAGAAGAAGGACGGGACCCTCTTCTAAGCCGGACGGGCCGAACGTAGATGCGGCGGACGACCCGGCCCCCGTCGGGTCGCCCGCCGAAGAACAGAGGGCGCGCCGCGCGGCGCGCCCTCTCTTCGTTTCGTTCCGGCTCGAGCGGATCAGGCCGACTTTTATGAACTACATGTTTGATCAGAAAAGGAAAATGCTCATCTTTCTATATACAGGAAATCTTCCCGCTGTTTTAAATCAAACTTTGATTTTAATATTTCCGCAGCTTTTTATCACAACTTGTTAGTGTGATTGTTTAATGTTTTTTTTTTTGTTTTTTTTTTAACAAGTGGAAAGGAAGAATAAACTAGAGATGAAAACTAAATTAAAGGAAAAAAACACAAAGAAGGTGTAACTTGGGCGGCGGTGAATTGACCATGGCTCCCGGCTACGCCGGAGCCGCTGGGGCGGCCGGTCCCCCCGACCCCTTCAACCCGCAGGCCGGCGCCGAAATGACCATGGCCCCGGGGTATGCCGGCGCTGGCGGGCCTCCGAGCAGCAACGAAGAGCTCGATCCCTACAACCCAGGCGAGTCGGCCGAGATGACCCTCGCGCCGGGGTACGCCCTCGGCGACATTGGCCCGCGGCCCGCCGATCCAAGTTTAACGGTATTGAATTTGAATCATGAAATTAGTGTCGGGACGTGCAGTTTAACTGCACAATCATTGGGACGGCATGCCTTACCCAACACAACACACCTCGTAGTATTGTTTTTAAACAATTGTCATTTATCAACCACCAATGGTTCCTTACAGGCATTATGTCAAGGTTTACAAACCTCCTCTTGTGGTTCCCAATTACAACACCTGTACATGTCATACAATCCCTTTTCCTTTCTTTGGGAGGTGCAATTCTATTAACCATGGCATCATATTCTTTTTGTTCTTGTTCTTTTCTTAAACGGAGACACCTCGCCTCAAGTTGAGGATTCCTAGGTGGCGGGGCTGGCAATGTTGGAAGCAATATATCGCAACATCTTAGCATTTTGTGCAGAGGATAGTCAGCAGGAACCTGCAAGACAATTGAAACGGTATTCAAAACTGTTTTCAGGTCTGTAGCCCAGATCCTATTCCGAATGAACTGTAAAAAAATGTATTATTTCTCAATAAATAACCCTAAAGAATGATTGAGGCACATCTGAAAAAAAAGAAAGAAACAAAAATAGCTGTTCTGTGTGCTCCATCAGGTATGCTAATTTATGTATCGAAGTTTCACCGTGATTAATTTAACCACTACCTATGGACTATTCAATGTTTTGTGATGTTTTTCATAATATCTGTTCACTACTTATAAACACAAATTGCTAGACAAAATTTAACTTAATTTTAAAATTGTGGTCCTTGCTCACACACCTGATTTGTTGCACTTTGGGCCACATTTGGTCAGTTTCTTCCATGTGTAGGGGACCGATTTTTATGTAACCGATTTTTTGCGCAAATACATAAAAAAAAAGAGAAAAAATAACTAGGAGGGTCTCCCGAATATTAGATGAAAAAAGTGTAGTTTTCATTGTCAAAAATTGAAATGAAATACAGATGACTTTGTCTCTGCAACGGATAGCATTTCGGTCAGCGCGAGCATCTTTACCGGCCTTGCTGGTACTGTTGGCAACGACCTCAGTATGGATGCCGGTGATGAGTTCCTCGCTAACGCAACTGGCGTCGCAACCTCGGCTAACCAGCGCTTCATCTACAACACAACCAACGGCGAGCTGTTCTACGACGCTGACGGTGATGGTGCAGGTGCGGCAACCCAGGTAGCAACACTCACGGGGCGCGTGAAGGTTTCTTTGCGGTTCCCAAGGTGGTTGAATAATGTCTGATCTGAACAAACTCACCATCGTAGAGGCCCGTGACAAGCTGCGCGCCAAAGATGTGACCTCGGTTGAGCTGACCGAAGCCTGCCTTGGTGCCATTGAAAAGGCGGGCGCGTTGAATGCCTTTGTGCATAAGACCCCCGAGATTGCCCTGGAACAGGCCAAGGCGGCGGATGCCCGTTTGGCGGCTGGCGGGGACGGCCCCCTGCAGCTCAGCCTCGACCTGCGGGCCCAGCACATCCTGATGGAAGAGCTCGCCTTCGGGATCCAGGACTTCAGCGCGATCGGCGGCGCCGGTTTGGTGCTCGACGTGACCAACGGCGAGATCCTGGCCATGGTCTCGCTGCCGACCTTCGGCCCGGAGAGCCCGGCGCTGGCGGCGGCCGACGCACGCTTCAACCGCGCCAGCCTGGGCGTCTACGAGATGGGGAACGCTAACAGCGCAGTCTGGAGTTTCCTCAATAATACCTGAAACAATGTCGCGAACTTCCTTAACTACCTTCAATCCTTGACGTTCACGAAGCAGCTTCAGTTTCTCCTTTCGCTTTTCGTTCTTTCCACCTCCGCCGACAGTCCTTTCAACGTTTATCATTCTTCCGGCAAGTCTAGTATGATGCACTCGCAAAGCACGAACAAGCTGCTTTTCGTCCTCACAGTCAGCAAAGGAACTGCCCTCACCCGACAGCGGTGGGCAATGGCGCGCGTGGTACCGGTTCTGCCGGTCAGCGATAGGGATGCTCGAGATCTTGAACCAGAACGCGAAACCGCTCCGTATGATGCTCGAGGCGGCGACGAAAATCGGATCGCTTTAGCTGCCCTGCTTCGTGCTCAGCCACAATCACCTGACAGATGTCCCGGAACGCCGCGAACTCCCGGGCCGACGCGAGATGCTGCGTCTCCTGCTTCGGGGGTGCGGACTTCGCCCCATTGATCGAGCGCCTTATCCCCTTTGCCGCGGGAATCAACGAGCCGTTTATCGGTGAGTACCTGTTTGTGGTCGGCGGCGTAGCGATAGAACAGATACGCGGCGAACTCGACCTCTTCGCGCACCGGTCCGCCGAGCAGCTCGCACAATCTTTTACCGGTCGCTTTGCCGGCGGCGTCGAGGCAGGCGAGTTCGATGCCGGCGTAGACGGCGGTTAGGGTTAGGGTTAGGGTTGGGGTTGGGGTTAGGGTCGATCAATTGGCACCCACTGAGAGAGAGAGAGAGAGCCTCGGCACCTGTCCTGGTCGTCTTTCTTTTGTGCTTCTGCGGCTTCACTTCGGTTTCTTTCCGCTGGATTGGTTCCCCCGTGGAGCGCTCCCTCCCCAGGGCAAAATCTACGACCCAATCGCCCACGGCGGCCTCACCGGCACCGCCCGCCCACTGCTCCCAATAACACTCGCTACCAGTACGGAAATAACGGCTAATTCATTTTTTCATTCTCGTTTCTTCCCAAATCTGATTTTCGGCCGCGGCGATCGTGTATTCTTGTTATTGTGGTGGATTGTGGTACGATACTGAGACTCGTCGATTCTGTCGTCCATTGGCGTCAATCTTGCCACTTATCTTCTCATTGGTTTCTCATCTCGTTTGGACACTCTCTGATATCAACATCCCCGACGGCTTCTGACGAAGTTCGGCGCGGGAGTTGGTGGTCTTGGCGAACGGACAGTAGTCGCAGCTGTAGTTGCAGCTGCTGAGGGATCCGCGGTAGAGAATCCGAATGACATTCATGCGAGTTCAAATTCCTTCATTCTTGCCGCCACATCGGCCGAATACAGCCAGGGGCCGATGACGTCACTGCGGGACAGGCCTTCCGATGTCAGCCGCAGAAAACCTGCATCGCTGGTACAGAGCTGGAGCATGTTATGTTAGTAGTTGGGTAAAACGAAGAATAAAGCGTTTCCTCGCAAAAGGATCTACGACAACAGATGGTTCGGATAACAGTGGCATGACACTGGTAATACTGTCCGTGCATCAAAGTACTAGCAGTAATAAGTTGTATGAACTTGTAATCTATTTTTATATTGTCTGTATTCGGCACACTTGCTACTTATCGACGATAGTGTGAATATTAAAGCTACTGCCGAAACGTTTTGTCGCTTTTGACCAGGAGAGTGTCGTGGATGAGAACAAGCTTTCATTCTACACCAGCAATCCCCGCGGAGGCAAGGCGTCTCTGCTGTACGAGTCCCGAAAGTCCGACTTTGCACGGCGACTGAAGCAAGGCATTCGCGTCCTACAGGATCGAGTGTTCATTGAGTACACGTGCTCGTCCTCCGCGCGAGGATGGCGCGTCTTCCTGACGCCCAGCTTCCAGGACTCATCCAATGTTATCTTGATACTGATCTGTTTGCCTGCACCGTCATCGCTAAGCAAAAAGACGCCCAGCTTTTTTCCGTCGAAGACTTCGTTCTCCAGGCGCTTGATTTTGATGTCTTCTTCAAAGAGACTGGACTTAAGCTCATCCAGGCCGGTAAGCATTTTGTTGATGGCATCGACAGATTTTTTTTGTTCAGGCAGGGCTTGCCAGTTGCTGTCAGTGCTGATGCTGGCATATTTGGCTTCCTGCTGGTACGCGCCCGGCGCGGATCCCGACGCGGCGACCAGCGCGATGTGGTTCCAGCAGGACTGGGTCCACGCGGACTACCGAGCGCCCGGGTCGGATCTCTTCCTCCAGTGCGAGCGCTACTTCGACGCCTCGCGGTCGTTCTACGACGCGGAGGTGGTCCTTCCGCACTCGGTCTACGTGAACGTGATGGCGGGCCTCGAAGAGAACGGCCCCGCGCACACGGACAATCCCAAGGGAAAGTCATTTTTTTTTTCATGGGTACGAAGGCTTTGGTAGTTCCATATCACATTTCAAGGGTCTCTAGCTCTCCCTGGATGGTCCACCTTTCTGACATAATCTTTAGGGGATTACTCGTCACATGCTGCACACTGGTCTTCTTTTTTAAGAGGTAGTGCCACATGCTCTCTTGTATCCATCCGATAGAAATATATTGTATCTATGTATTTCTTTCTAATTTTCCTTTTCAAGATCTGATCCCGGGCGCTGGCAGTGCCATCGGAGCGAGTATCGCCTTCGCGCTCACCGCTGCGATGGGTGAAGGGTGGGTCAGGCTGTGCGAGGGAATCCACACGGGCAAGATCGACGCGGACAAGATCTCCGAGACATGGGGGGCGTACGCGCCGAACTTCGTCGATGTCATCCGCAGAGTCGCAGGTCAGAAAATGTCAGGAGCATAAATCATGACCGGGATTCCCGAATCCGCCTGTCACCTGAATCTCTGTTCAAAACTAGACCTAAATGTTGGCATTTATAAATTTCCACAGCTTCTCTGCAGTCCTGGACAATACCTTTGTCAAGCAAAATTAGGCTAGCTCGGTTAAATTTAACAATAGGGTCTGGATTTTTAAATATGCACTCTGAGAGGGCAGAGTCAAAAATTTCTGTTTGCTTTTTTTTTCCTTTTTAAGGGTGTTATTAATTCAGAAACAGTCCTGAGTTAATGCTCGAAAAGCAATCACATCGTTATCTCTTTCACCCGATGGTCGATATTTAGCAACAGGCGAAGTAAATTTATTCTCCTACATCCTTATTCGTATTTGTAACGATTGAAATCATTTCAGTGTGGTCATGATCCTAAAGTTCGTGTTTGGGATTTAACAGGTGATCGAAGCACATGTATCGAATTGGGTGATCATAAATTTGCCATCGATTGTGTCGTAAGTGTCGTTATCGTTCTTTAGAACAGCATCGTCACCACCCGCGGATGGGAAAATGCCTGCAAACTCTGCTGCCATGAACGTAGATGTGCTATCAAGCCGGACTCTCTGATCGGGTTAAGCAGCTAAAGTATCATTGACGCATCAGGCAATCCACTTTAGCTGTCACAACAACAGATGTCAGCGTGGTCAAATAATGAGAAAATATAGAGAACACCAATCCCACTGCCAGCCAACATGAGTCGACAACGGAAAATTGTTAAATGAGTTTAAAATAATGAAAGAATAGCCAATTTTTATCATTATGGTGCTACTATGCGATATATCTATGCGTGTAATTTTTTCTATTCTATGTGAGATGTTATTTTTTTCGCAGACTAAAGGGCCAAATGGCTGATTCACTGTCTAAAGTGAATAACTCAAGCTGTCAAAATGTAAAATGCTCTTTTAATTCTCTGCTCTTAGTATGTTTTGAACAGATAAATTTCTCCATGGCAATTAAATAAACCTGTTTTTAAATCGATAATTATATTTCCTCTAAGGTGAGGAATGTTTTCCAGCATGGTATAGCGTGTTAAGTTTTTTCTTTTTTGAAAATCATACAGCTTCAGAAATCAAAGCTCGTTGAACGAATTTGATACAAACAGTCCGTTCATTTATCGTAAAGCTTCTTTTTTTTCTGAAGCCGATTCATCATCTTCAGAATTCTATTTGCTTTGGTTTCTTCCGGTGTTCACCGTCGACTTCCGCCATCCCGACAAGGCGGTGATCGAGGCAATGGAAGCCGAGCTGCGCGCAGGCGCCCAGGAGATCGCCGACAAGATCGGCCTGGAACTGGAGATCGAACAGGTCGGAGGCTTTGACCCCGTGACCTTCGACGAGGGCTGTGTCACCGCGATCCGAAACGCCGCCGAGCGGCTTGGTTACTCCCACCGCGATCTGGTTTCCGGCGCCGGCCATGACGCGGGCTCCCCGCGCTGCTTACCATCCAGTAGAAGCCGATAGACAACAACAACAACAAGACGACAACAACAACCCTTTGCGGAGACGCTACAATGAAAACGAAATCCAACGTCAAAGCCGGTGGCTATACCTGGACTGGTTCCTGACCAGCGACAAGGCTAGGTTCACAGAGCGCCCTGCCTCTACCACTGAGGCAGGGAGCTATTAGTTTGCCCTTGTCAAGGCCGAACTTGGCGATATCGCCCAGCTCGAGCGTGATGGCTTCAAGCTGGTGGAGGGGGCCGACGAGGGAGCCGTGACGGACTACGTCTACGAGTCAGCGAACGGTGCCCACTTCGTGAAGCTCATGGACCCGGCGGAGGCCGAGAATCTGGAGCGCGGCGTCGACCTGCTGCGACAGGAGCTGGGATCCGCGGTGACGAACACGCGGGTCGTCTCTCCCGGAATGGTCTATCAGCCTGCGGCTTCGGGGGTTACGCTGCTATGACCTATTAGCAGATGAAGAAGAGTTTATCAACAATCTTCGTAATATGATTTTTATTCACAGAAACTGAAAAGGGGTTCTACCATGAAGTTTCAAATTTCTTTCAAATATTTTGTAATGATTACCCTTCCAATTAAGGGATGACCTGCTTTTCGTTTGGTCCCAGCTGATAGACATCAAGTGGGTCGGTGCCCCCGTGAGTTGTTAGCTGATGAAGAAGAAGTTAGGCGAACCAGCGGCCGTCCTCACACACCACACGACCCTGTCCGCGCAGCTCCTCGAGCCACTCGGTCCACCCGGGGGCTTCGTCGGCAGTGACGTAGCCCATCCAGCCCAACGCCTCGTGCACCTCCTCCGCATCGCGGGGGTCGGGCCACGCCTCCTCGCGCACCTGGGCGATCGCCTTTGGGTCGAGCTTACCGACGGTGTCTTGAGTGGCCGCCTTGAGACCCCGCCGCTTGGGTAAATTATCTTCACTCTAATTTTATGTGCCATTTCTTGCTTTTACCTTGCAGAATTGTTTGTAAGTGGTGTCTACGTAACACGAATGTCTATTTATGTGACATTCTTGCGTGTCAACATTGCCTTGGTGCTAATTCGCCTCGGCAATGTTTTCACGCAAGAATGTCACATAAATGGACATTCGTGTATACAGAAAGGGGATGTCCACCATAAAGAAATGACCTTAAGCAATGAATCTTTCCTACTAAATACTAATTTTTTAATACTAATAGTGCTATTCTCTGTGTTGTATTTTATTATGATTAACCTAACTTTACTGCTTGGATGTTGTTGATATAACGCGGAAGCACAAATATTTCAAGGTTTTAATGAAGTCAGGATGAGTCTTTAATTTAGGACCGTATGCTACCCCACGCTTTAGGGTGAAGTGAATCAAGGACAGAATAGCCCTTAATGATTGGCTCCTATTGTGATGTATAATGTATTTCTAAGACAGTTTAATTCATTTATGATATTCAGTGCATTGGTAAAAGTTGTATAAAACTAGGAATTATTGCTAGAGTTGTTAAGATAATTTTTCTGTCCAACTTTTATGGAATTCAATTTAAATTGTCGCATTTGTTGCTAAATCAAAATTGTCCTTATAGGTATTTCTAAGACGAGAACACAAGGACAATATTTTTGGGGGGTAATGAGTGAGGAGGGACTGTCCAACGGCGACGTCGTGTGGAAGCGCCCGCTCGGCGGAGGCAATCGCTTCCAGCGCAAGCACAACATGTCGTCCCCCTCGCCGGCGAGCGATGGCGAGACCGTCTGGGCCATGACGGGGACCGGTGTCCTCAAGGCGTTCGACACCGCTGGCGAGGAGCTCTGGAGCAGAGAGCTGGAGAAGGAGTACGGCCCCTTCGGGCTGAATCACGGCTACGGAGCGTCACCCCTGCTCGGTGTTGTGTATTGATTATAAATTCACCTTAGAATGCCTCCTTATTCAGAACAATGAAATAGCCATTCACTAAAAAAACTTACAAAAACTGTTGACCGAGATATACAAATCATTAAATCATGAAGGTGGAGATTCGCATTTTCTTCCATGACTGGTTTCGTGTAGTGTACCATATCACTCGTTTTTGCCCCCGAGATGGAACGCACGATGACATTTTGCCTCAAGGCTGCTCTAAGTATACTCGCTCAGCCCGAGGGGCAGGAGACCCAAAGCTTAATCCGCATGGATCCGCCGCGCCACACGGCGAACCGCAAGACCGTGCCGCCGATCTTCTCGCCGTCGATCATGAACGGCATGGAGGCGACGATCCGCCAGCGCACCGGCGAGATCCTGGACAGTCTGCCCCGCGGCGAGGAGTTCAATTGGGTCGAGTTGGTCTCGATCGAATTGACCACGATGATGCTCGCGACCTTGTGAATATTGGGTTCTATAATATCTAAAAGACCAATCGATGCATGTGCATGATATCAACGCCTTTATCTAATAACAACTATTTTATTCTAAAAATTCGCATAGTGGTCATCGATTTCATCACTTGTATTTAAACTGTTTTTCAGGTGATGCAATGCGAAGATTTGAACCGACAGTCAATGTCAACAATAGCAATGGTTACAAACGGCTAAGTGTTGGTCTCGATGAATCTGATTTCGGCTGTGTTTTCAAGATTTTTGGGGGGCTTGGGCTATATCTTTGAAAATATGCGAATTCAATTTTTTGATGATCAATTTATTCATACGACAAGCTCATATTATTGGAGAAAATTCTAAAAAATTTTTATCAGGTGGGTGAGGCTCATTTTCAAGATTTTTGGGGGGCGGGACCATTATTTTTATAGCAAATATGCATGTCAATAACCTGCAAACCGACGATGGTGAAGCATTACCTCGACAAGCTTGGCGGGGTGTGGGCCGATGGCTACTCTAACTTCGGCGTTCAGGTGCAGAAAGAACTTTATGAGTTCCCCGACTGGCCGCTTCCACCGGACACACCTCACTTCACGCCCGGTCCGGTTTTCCAGAAATATCTTGAGGATTTCGCAGATCATTTCGAGATTCGCCGGTATATAAGGCTTTCAACACAGGTTACCGGAATCTCGCCCATAGAGAGAGGACACGAGGGTTGATTACAAAAGATGACCTCTACGGTAAAGAGATTATTGAGCGAGAAGTTTCTTTTCCAGGTATCCAAAATATTTGTGGTAATAACAGTCAATGCTGTTGGCTAACTCCCTAAAAGTGTTCAGTTATGTTAGCAAAAATCTTTTCCCAACTGACATCAATACTTGTCAAGATGCCATACAATATTCGAAACGTCTAAGTGTTATCTTCTGCAAGCGACCATCGTAAAGAGCCATGTTTTTGGATATTTAAGCGATGTCTGATAATAATTAAATAAATAAAAAAGTTTTATCAACTGAAGGTAAGGAGCAATATTAAAACTTAAAACGAACAGACATTATTACGTATATGAGGGGGTTCACCCCCTCGTCAATACCTCGCTTTTTACGCTGACCCCTGAATCACAAAGGCCATTTAATTAGAATAAATAGCTCTGTTGAAAGTACTAAAACGACTTTAGCATAAAGAGCGAGATCTTGAGTGAAATTCACTTAATTTTTGTATGTCTTTCTGAAATTTCCATCAAAGTGAATTGCCCTTGGCAGTCATTTGTACATTTAAAACACTGAAGTAGAGCCTTATTTACATAAAACTGAAAATACATGCAATAACTTCTCAACACTACAGTGTAACTTCATAGTTAGTTTAGAAGATTTTGTAAACACTGCAGACAAACAAAACCCTAAAACAAAACTTCTGTTTAACTTTATTGCTGGCGGCGATGCCCGTCAGGCGCCGCGTGGCATTACGTCGGGACAACGTCCTGGATCTGGTCATGATTTTCCCCCGCTTGGAGCCCGGGCTACTCCGGGTAGTAGGCGCGGTCGTCGGCGCTGCGTTCGTAGTCCGGGTTGGTCGGCCAGTCCTTGATCCGGGTCGAGAAATCGCCGCCGTAGCGCACGCGGAACAGGAGCGAACGCTGGGGGCCGTTCTCGTATTCGTGCAGTGGGCAGAGCCGCGTGCGCGCCGCCGTGCCGGCCCTGCTCAAGGCCGTCGACGACGCCGAGCCCCAGGTGCGCTGGACCGCCGTCATCGCCCTGGGCCACATCGGCGCCGCCGAAAGCCGCCAACGCCTGCAAAGCCTGCTCGAAGACAAAGACGGCACGGTCGCCTACTACGCCGAGTGGGCCCTGGGCCAACTGGACCGCGGATAAAGGGAACGCCATGAAACGCACTGTCTTCTCTCACTCAATTTGTCGTGCGCGCAAAACTATCAATGTTATTGTTGGCGAGCGATATCCTTATGAAAGAAATATACATGCAAATATTATGGAAATCTCTTATAGAAGAGAGGGAGGAGATCATAGAGAAGGAACTCGAGTTCTATTTAGAGAAAAGAACAACAACAGTTTTGTCTAGTATATCTACAATTTTTGGCTATGACAATTTCATTTAACAAATGCGCTTTTTGAAAAACTGTCTCCTGCCAGGGCGACCACATGATGATCAAAGATCGTGTGCTCCGGCGTATTGAAACGGGCGGCGGCCATCTTCGCCGAGACGGCATAGCCCACGGCATTACCAACCCCTTGTCCCAACGGGCCCGTGGTGGCTTCCACACCTGGAGTCTCGCCAAATTCCGGATGCCCCGGAGTGGCGCTGTGGAGTTGCCGGAAATTCTTTACCTCGTCCAGCGAAAGCTCGAAACCCGCCAGGCAAAAAGAGTGAATGATTAATAAGATATAAATCCAAGAAAGGACTAAGAATAAAACGGTTTAATCAAATGGACGAGAAATGAAATAAAATATTACTATATTGCATATTTATGGCCAATTTTTGGCACAAAGTTTGTGCAGTTGCAAGACTCCACAGTCAGTGCGGAGGAGGGAAAAGGAGAAAGAAGCTCCCTGTATCTCCCTCTAGGTACTAACGGACAAGTAGAAAAGACGAGTCTGCCTGGTCTCCGAATGCCATTAGTTCGGAATGATCGGACGCATAGCTACTATGCTCATGCGCTTGACTACGACGAAGAAGTGACTGGCGTATCACGAGACATGGTCGTCAGAGCACTGAAAGCGGAACTGCCGGTAACAGGACTACGTGAACACGAAGGAGTCCTTATCGGTCAGGGTTACGTTCGGCCGCTTTATAGACAGCCGGTCTATCAACGTCAGATTGGATACGGGGGGAAATGAGACTATTCATTGTCAATCAAATGAGCCTCTTCTAAGGTTTACATAACCGATCCTTTCATAAAAGCCTCATATGCCTTGGGGCATAGCTTACAATCCTCAACTCCAGACTCTGGGGGACTCTGTCAACGCCAAAGACCCTATTATACGATCTTTCGAAAATTTTTGAACAAATGGCTATCTCAAAATTTCTTCTGTATGTATTTGCGGAAAATAAGATGTAGGGGATGGCCACAACAATTCAATTGAACACAAGCTCAAGACATTGATACCAGAGCAATAAATTTACATCACTGACAATTGCTAATGATAATGATAATGTACTCACAAAGATCATTGTTCCTAAGAATAAAGCGATTCATGGCATCCCTTGGTCCCCTGGTCTCAAAGCTGTATCCAAAATTTAGAAGAGTAAAGTTCTTTGAAACGCATTCCGCCATTTGGGCCTCGCATTTAGGCCCAATCTTTATCGGATTAAATCGCCGTTCGCGCTAAGAGTACCGCCCGTATCGGAGTTGAGTATCATATGAGGACCTTTGCACTGGCATTTACTGCCATCCTGCTGGCAACCCCATATGCACAATCGCAGGTGGGGACCGACCGAACAAAATCTGCGCAGCGCGTAACGAAGCCCATCAAGACGGCCGCGATTCACCCACGCCTGGAACCCGCCAATGAGGCCCTGGACGCGGTCGGTCAGCCCGCCGTCGTGAATTTCACAAGCAATCCGCGTCCGTTCTTCATGAACCGCCCGTTCGGCTTCCTCCTTGACAAACCGCCGAAACAACGATTGATACCGAGTCAGGGTTTTTTCGATTTCCGTCGTGGCTCGAATGCGTGCGTCAATAAGTTGCCACATAAATTTGGCGCTAGCCCCGCCGATGATCGCCAAGTTTGATCGTCTGACCTTTTGTAATGCTTGCCAGACTTCCGCATTTCCTAAAAAGATACACAGAGATCATTACACGATACGACATATGTAACGTTAATCAAGAGCCGGTCTACCTTTTCATTTAGAATTTACGACAAGAGTAGGCAGCTAGACTATTTGTAAAAAGATAAAATAGACCAAGGTACAAACCGCATTTATAAAAAAATTAACCTGAAAATTAAAAGAATGAGATAAATATTTTAGTTCGCCCGCTGTAGAAAAAGGACATTTCAAAAGGCAAAATATCTAACCAATTTTATTGTGAGAAAAATGTCACAAACATTTTGTGCGTTTTGGGTCTCTTTCTTTCTTTTGTTTTACGCTTTTATACAGTGTATGTTTCATTCCCTATCCTCTATAAACTTCTTTATTATCTGCAGTAGCCAAAACTAAAATGCCTTTTATTGCCATGAAATTAGAAATATGTAAAAGTTCAGCTTAGTTCAGTTTCATACATTTAAAATTCCACTACATATGATTGCACACCACATGTCATTTTGCTGTTAATCACAATATATTTATATATACCATTCCAAAAACCAGGAAATGCTCAGGCATTTTACCTTAGCCTAGAAAAACGCCGCATGCTAGTTGCCAGTGTGCCCATTGACTGGAACAGGGATATTATCACACTGGTATGGTAACGCATATTGCTTAGCATCATTGCACGGCCCATAACTGAATTATCAGGCTTAAGTTTCCCCGAAAAAATGGTTAGATATTTTTTATGAAAATTTGAAAATTTTAAGATCCATAGAACAATAAAAACCAAACAAAAATAATCATGCTATGATGTCGTTAATATTAATGATTCTTGCAAAGGGATACAGGCTGGCTCTAGAAATTAAACAATGCAAATTCATTTTGACTCAAGGGAAGGGAGGTGGCTTGATTCTATATGATTATTCCATTACATTAATTAGAGATTCTTAAATATGCAAGATTGTCAGTTGCCGCACTGATGATCGTGCCTTGCGCGTCGGTCACAAACATGGTTGCCAAACGCAGTTTGCGAGATCCTTTGGGCGATTCTTTGTAGAGTTTGAGCCGACCGGCAAGAATCTTGTCCAATTCGATGCGGGCCGGCACGTCCAACAGACGTTCGCGCGCGGCGGTCTTGCCATGGGTGGCTTCGGGAATGTCGAGCGCCGCGATCTCGCTGAGCGATGATTGGATGGTTTCGTTTTGGTACTCCGATACGAGACCTTCGATTCCCTGCTGCTGCAGCGAAATCTCATTGAGTCGCTGGGTCTGTTCTTTCTTGAGACCGGACTCGATCTTCGCCGTGAGCTTCTTGTTGAGGTCAGCGACCTTCTTCATCGCCTTCTCGCGAGCGGCTTCGCGATCCTCTCGGTCGAGGTCGCGCGAGAACGCGGCGCGCATGATGCCACGGAGTTCGTCGCCGTGAGCTTCGAGCTGCTCGGCATTGGTATTGGTGATGATTGTGCTGTTGTTGAGATCCCAGACAACTGTCAATTAGCAGTAACCACAGACACCTTAGTCGAAGGTGTTCATTTTTTTCCAGATATCCCTCCTAGAGCATTGGGACACCGTGTCCTTGCTGTCAATTTAAGTGATTTGGCAGCCATGGGAGCGGAACCTACTTGGGTTTCAATCGGCCTCACTTTGCCCAATGTAGACATGGCTTGGCTTGAGCAGTTGGCCAGGAGATGTAGAAGGTTTACAGGGCCCAGATTTAATGATGCGCATGCAAGCACATGCCAAGCGATTTAATACACAAACCATCAATGACCATATTGTTGAAGCTGATTTAAAATCAAACCCTATTCAGCTCAAAGGCGACAGCGAAAGCTACACTTGTGATGCTTTGATTATCGCAACCGGTGCATCTGCCATGTATTTAGGGCTTCCTTCCGAGTCACAGTACCAAGGCCGTCGCATCTATCGTGCAAAGGGCGGCGTGTTCTCCCCAGTGCAAGTCGGAAGCGGATTTTACGAGCACAATCTGCCAGAGCGAAAAATCCCTCCTGAGGCCAACCTGGGCATCTCCGGCTTTCGCGTCACCGCTCCACTGAACAGTCCCGAACGGATGGACGAAGTCATCGTCTTCCAAGGCGCCAGTTATTTTCGCGCGCTATCGACAGGGCAAAAGTACGGCCTCTCCGCGCGCGTAATTGAAAGAAAAGGGATTTTTTTGAATTTAAGTCAAATACTTTCTTTGTCTACTAAATTGACGGCTTCTATAATTCAGCTTTGAGGGTTCTAACCAGTAAATTAGTTATGTAAAAAGCGTGCTATGTTTACAATAGATGAGAGGGATGGATAATATTCTTTCCTTATAGTAAATAAAAAAAGGTAGAACACGAGAAAAAGTTTGGTTATAATAATGAATTATTATGTGACGGCCTCCAGCCGCTGGCAAAGCCGCTGCATAAAAACGATTTTGGCCGTCTACAATCAGGACAGGACCTTGATGCTGAGCCTGCTTGACCGTTTGCATGGCCAACGAAGCGGCACCACTACCCGGCTGGGTGGAAATCCATTCACAAAGCCCACCACGCCGTAAACCCTGATGCGGAAGAATCGAATCGAGCGCAGGAATTCCAGTCGAAATCACGTCCGAGCGGGATAAATGCGACTGTTAGTGTTATAACTAATAACTAATAAAAATATGAAAAACTAAAAAACTATAAAAGCTCTTTAAAAACTAAGAAAAGTAGGTTTTCTCAGGAATGGCTGTCACATAGGGATGATTGAAGCATTGTAAACACGGTTGGCACTAACGGCAAAATAAAATTGCCATTTTTTATAGAAAAAAAATAACCAAAAGACAAATAAACGGTGAAAAAGTTTAGTATACCGAATACGTAAATGTCTTTGTCACTGCTATGTATCACTGTTTGTAGGACAATATTTAACAAGCCTCCTGAAATGAAACGAAATTACCTTCTCAATTTCCGACACTTTCACCTCTATATTATTAGTTTGTTTACTGTGATTTATTATCAATCGATTGGTAATCTCAATGGTATTTATTTCTTAGTTTTTAATATGATTTTGATTTTCAGGTTTTAGACTTTGGCTGGACGGACCATCTAGCTCCATCCCTCGAAAGTCTCGATATTTTCAGCAACATCGAGATATGTGTTTTCTGAAAAAAAAGCTCTGGTACAAGTCCACAGAATTCAATGTAATGGCAGCTATGCCTAGCTATTAGACCTTGACCTAGTTTTGTATCGCAGATGCCTTGGAATTGAAGACTTTTTCTGGAAAACAGCAACAGACCGGATGTTTCAAGGTTCAAGGAAAAACTAATTCCAGACAAGAACAATCCCGACTCATTGCCCGTTCGTGGTGGTGAACTCCAACGCGCCGACCACGCTCCTGTACCACAACACGCTCGGCAAGAGTGCGACCGGTCGTTTCGTCGCGCTCCGTTTCGTCGGTGGCAACCACGGCGCCACGGCGAGTCCGGGCAAGTCGGTTCGCGATGGCTACGGCGCGCGGGTCACGCTGACGGTGGGCGGCCGGCGCCTGGTGCGTGAGCACCGGTGCGGCGAGGGACTGGCGGCGCAGAACAGCGCGACTACGAGGGGAGTTTCTAACAACTGGACCGATGGTGACGGCGTTTGAGGCATGCATTGCTGATTATGCTGGAGGTTCGTACGTGAGTGTGTGCGCTAACGGGACCGCCGGGCTTCATATGGCAGTTGCCGCTGCTGGGATTGGTGATGGCGACATCGTTATCGTTCCTTCAGTCACCTTTCTAGCAACTGCAAATGCTGTTGTTCACCAAGGTGGAGAAGTAATTTTTGCTGATGTTTATTTTTGTTCTTTTTTGCAAGAATGACCTTATCAAGAAAGTTTTCCTAGAAAAACAGAAATTCCAAGTACTAATGTACTTTTTCAGCAACAAAATGGGGTCTTACCATATCATTGTCGAGTTTATACGACCTTGTTAGGGTTTTTCAACTAAAAAAAATCCTAACAGGACTAAAATGCTGTTGAATAATGAAATGGCCAATTAGTTGAAAACTACCAAAGACCTCATAGCTTCTGCTGCGCTCGTGCCATCATCAGGTAAAAGGTGAATGGCCTTTATATCGAGGACTTTGGCGTAAGTCCCTTTAGATTATTGATCGCGCAGGCGATCTGGGCAGCAATACGCGCGTTGTTTTGGAGGAGGGCGAGGTTTGCTTGGAGCGACCGTTTGCCTGTGAGCGTGCTGAGGCGGCTTAGCAAAAACGGCGTGACAGCAGCAGACGTAAGACCTTTGCTCTCCGCATCGGCAAGGGGTGTCAAAAGCGGCTTAAAATCATCATATTGATCATTTTTTGTACCGCAGCCATAAGTGATCGCTTCAACATTTTTCAAGTACAGTTTAATTTGATAAAAGTGTGAGTAGTGAAAACTATACTATTTTTGTAGAATACAGGAAGATATAATACTATGGCCTTTAATTCTTTTTTTTTCCCATTTTTTTCAACTAGCTTTTTTATACAAGTTTGATTATATAGTAAACAAAAATCTGTGTTGGAGTGGCGCGAAGCGCCACCCCAACAGCTAGTTTTTAATAATATTAACAAATAGCATGAGCTACTAAATAAATCCAACATTCTGTTTTTCGGATTATATCAAATTTAGTGTCAAACTATTTATTTCCGGGCATTCAGCATGCACTTGTTAATCTGTAAAAGACTGGAATCCACTTGTGTCTCAACAAACTCCTTATGTGTCTTCTTCTATGCTACCATTAAAGGTTTACTATATCATTTGTTCCGAAGAACAGTTCAAAGTGTTTTCGTTACCCGCGCTAAGGCCGAAGAATAAAGAGAAGTTAACTGCTGTTGATGGGTCACGAGTTCGGAAAATAGGAGTTCTACGGGTTAAAATTCGCCATGGTAGGTTTTTGAAAAGTCGTTCCATTCATGGCCTCTTTCCATATTCCAACTGTAGCATATTTCTGATGATTTGTTTTCTAGAATTTGCTTGTATATTCAGTAGGTGGAATCATACAAAGATAAACAAGTAAATAAAGTAAAATAAAAGTACTTTGATGCGAATAGAATGTGATGATAATAGCAATAAAAGCAGAATATAAATAATCGTAATTTTATTCCTACATCTCTCACTATCCTGATCCTTTGAGTCTGCCGTTCTTGTACCTCGATTAGCGTCGGTTCAGTTCTACTAATATTTCAATTCGCATCAAAGTGCTTATATTTACTTTATTTACTTGATTTGATAGCTTAATCTGGTCTGGAAAGTCATTGTAAAGCTCAACTTCTGTTTCTTGGGCCAATGCCTTTCTTGCGATGGTTTGGAATGCTTGTTCAACATTGATACCTTCTTTTGCACTGGTTTCAAAATATGGGATATCATTTTTACTGTGGCACCACTGCTGGGCACGTTTTGCAGATACCTAGAAAGAGAAATGAAAAATAATAACAATGAATCTTAACATAACTAAAAATTGAATCTAGTAATTCAGCTTGATCACGAGTATCTTTCTTTTTTGCTATTAGTAAGAAAAATCTAGGAATATTTAAAGAGAGTTCCCCAAAAAATATCAGGAAAAATGAATTGCACATTTTTTTCAGTAAGCAGATTAAAAAAGAATAAGGACTAAGAATAAAAGAATTCGGACTAAAGAGTAAACGAGAGAGAGAACAAGTACTAAGAATAAGGACTGTTAAAAATAATAATGTCCTGGCGCGATCCGCCAGATGCAGCGCCGCAATCGCGTTCTGCTCGACGATGATCGTCGTCATGCCAAGGGACTTGATCTGCTCCAACGTCCGTTCGATCTCCTGCACGATGACGGGAGCAAGCCCTTCATAAGGCTCGTCGAGGAGGAGGAGTTTGACATCGCGCGCAAGGGTTCGCCCGATCGACAACATCTGCTGTTCGCCGCCCGAAAGAGTGGTCCCCTCCTGCTTGCGGCGTTTTCCAGGTTGAAAATTTCCTTTAGCATCCTCGTGCGGTCGGTTTTGCTCATCTGCAAAAATTCTTGAAATTTGGCCTGGGGAATAATGATGGTTCTTCGAAAATTCTTGTAACTCAGGCCAATAATCTCTTCGGCAGAAACCGTTACCGGCCGCCACTCTCCATCAACGTTCTTGAATTGACGCCGCTCAAACGGTTTTACGGTTTCGAACTTTCCTTTGGCGCGTTTGCCTTTTAGACATCGAGCAGGAAGCCCAGAACATCCAAGCCAACGACACGCTGCGCCAGTTTGAGATTGAGATGGGCTTGAACACCGACCTTAACGCTCCTCCCGAGGCCCCGGAGGTCGAAAAGACGGTTGGCGAAGCCGCACTCAAGGAATTCGCCTAAATCCAATCTGATTGTTGTTGGAGACAGTGGGGCTGGGAAACCAGTCCCACTGTCTCTTTGTTTACATTCTTGAAAACCATGATGGCACCAAAGATTTGTGGTTTAAATTAAACTGTACAATTAAATTATATCGCGGTGGCATTGCCACTGCAGCTATTTGTAAATAAAATGTCAGAAATTTGAAGACAAATGTGTGCTAACTGATACTGACAGAACCTTTTAATGAACTAGAAAATGAAGCGAAGAGTATAAAATTGTAAGTAAAAATTGAATGAAATATAATTTCCTTGAACTGTGATCAGAATTCGTGAATTTCTAGGCTTATATGGTCTCTAGGTACCTAGAAATACCATGTAGATTATGTTCGATAGTTGTCGATAGTTGTCGAAAGTTGTCGATAGTTGTCGATAGTTGTCGATACTTGTCGAAAGAAAAAAAGTTACACCATTTTAATATTAAAAATTTTTTTTAGTTTTTCTACATTATATGGTTTTAAAAAAATAATTTTTTATTTTTATTTATTATTTTAATTAGCTAATAAATAATTTATTTTTTCCTAGCTTACTTTTTAATGTTCTAAACAATAAGCAGTTGCCATTCTCTACTTTCTATCAATAAAAATGTGTTCTTTTTCTATACTAAACAATACTATATTTAAGATTCTCTGAATTAAGGCTGAGAACCTTTAACAGGTCCAAATTTAAAGAAACAATTTTATTTTGATAAAACAAGTCAAGGTCGAAAGAGTATTATTGTATACTTCAAATTTCCCCTGTGATTATCCAGTTTGTGAATACGGAAAATCTTGATGATCTAAAATTCGAAATCTTTCATCATGAAGAAATGTGGTCATTTGCTGATCTTATCGATGCAATACCCGGTGTGGGATGGGCTTATAAAAATGTCTTTCGTCGAAGTTTTGGTTATTTCTTTGTTGGTGTATCGGCATTAAGTTGTATTATTCATGATCGATTTGTCAATACGACGAAGAAACAAGCATAAAAAACAACTCGAGTGATTCCTTTTGCTGGAGCTCCATTTCCTCGCGTCTCTTTTCAATTTCATCCTCTAATTTTGCTATTTTTGCGCTGGAAATAAAAAGTGTCATAAAATATGGAGTTTAAGGAACAACCTTCGGGGGGTAGGAGGTTTTGTGTGTTTCACTGCCCCTATTTCAGCACAAATTTTTGTTACGCTATGTGCTAGGAACGGCGCAACTTGCCTCAATGCAATTTAATTTTCAACCCAACCTTTTCATCCAGTGGTGTGAGCGGAACTACGCCTCGTTTAAGATCTGTTGCTCTGCAAAATAGATGTAAGAATTGCGCCCCCGAAGTGGCAACTCTAATGTGCCTCGCGTATCCTCACTGAAATTAAATTACAGAAGCTTCGGGGCTTCAACATAATAACTTGATAGCGTACATGGCATTGGTCAGTGTTAAATGGGACCGAAACATTACTACTCAAACATCATTTTCACCACTTAGATTTGCAAAATTGTCAACAGCAACCAACAATCAAGACCAACAGCCAAAGAAAAAGCGAGCGGCTCCAAAGTGCAGTGCATGTGGCAACGCACGGAAAGGACACAAGAATATGGCTGACTGCCCCAAAAATAGAAAATGAACGTACCAGTACAAGCATTCTACGCATTAGCATCGTTTTTCAGACAAGAATTCTTTAGAAAATTCTTGATTCTTAAGAATTATTGTTCAAATATTTTTACAGTTTACAGTCGGTGGCAACATCGAGGTGCCGACGCTCGACGGTAGCCGCGTGAAGGTTCCCATTCCCGCCGGTACGGAGACCGGTAAGCAGTTCCGTCTCAAGGCCAAGGGCATGCCCGTGCTGCGCTCGAACGTCCAGGGTGACATGTACATCCAGGTGGAGGTCGAGACGCCGAAGAACCTGACGCGTCGTCAGAGGGAATTGCTGGAGGAGTTCGCCAACGAAGCGAAAGCGGACAACAGTTTCTTTACGCTAAAGTTGTTTAAGAACGACTGTTCACTCATTGTTGAATTTGAATTATTTTAAAAGTGCTATAAAATTTTAGCGTAATGAGTGAGAGAATGAGAATGGGGCACCAACCTAACCTCTCTCTACGGATTAATTTCCGTTGGGTTTAATTATTTTTATCGACTATTTACTCGTGGATTAAGTTGCTTCAACTTACGAACGTTAAGTTGAAAATAAAAAGAGTGACGTATGCCAAGTTGCTGTCGAGCGTCTCGGCGTCCTGAAGCCTGAGCGAGTCGATCGGGAAGACGGATCGTGAGTACTTGACGATACCGGCTTTCCAGTCGGCGGGGTCAAAGGGCGGCTCGTTGGCGAGGTCCCCGGCATCGGGCGTGTCGTCACCGGAAGGAGCGTCATTGGCCGTGGGGGCGTCATCGGCCGCCGGCGTTGTCGCCGCAGCAGCCGATGGTGCCGCAGCAGCCGACGGGTGTGGGCACCGCAGAGCGAGTTTGTCGTGCTGGGATACGGCAACGACTGGGATAAGGAAGTGAAGCGAGTGGTGTGTCGAGACCATGGTGTGCCCTTGCTCCGGCGAAGTTCGGGTGGTGGGACCGTCTTACAGACCGCAGGTTGTCTGAATTATTCCGTGATTCTCCCGTATGCCTATGCGAGCGCGCTGGAGACCGTGAGTGGGACCAACACCTTTGTGATGGGGCGGATTGCTCTTTGGACGAGGACCGTGGAGCGGCGGGAACAGTGAAGCGAATACCATCTTTAAATCACTCCAATCTAAGCTCCAAAACAACGTCATCTGAGGGTTCCAAATCAGTTGGAGATTTGTCGTCGACTGGGTTGGCGAGAGAGGATTCTATCGAAGAGAGGAACTTGGTCTGCAAAAGTAACATGTGGTAAGAAATCGAATTTTGAGTAGGCCCTAACATATATTCCCATGATCCGTGCGTAATAGTCAAATATTGGACATTGTGGCAACAATTTTTTAGAAAACACTGTCTTTCCACTTACAAAATGCGATGAAAGTATTCAAACATGGGTAACAATTTTGACAAGATAATGAGCTTTTTAAAAGTAGCTTTGGCATTAAATTATTGTGTTAGTATTATATTATTCTTTGTTTATTATGCTAATTATTAAGTTCAAATTAATTATGTTAGCTTTGACATTAAATTAAATTATGTAATGATGTAATAATATAAAAGGATCTACCATCTCAATATCTTTAGTTGGTATGGGCTGACGTATCTCAATAGGTCCCATATTTACAAAATCACTTCTTCCTATATTTTTTATTGTATTCAACTTCATTTTATTTACCTTTCCAATAGTTTCCATGGAAACTATTTTTTTAAATTTTTTATCTTATTTTATCCAACAGGTCACTTAATTGACCTGCTTCTTCTTCACTCAAATTTGGAACTCAAACACGAGTGGATCAAGGAACCGTATCCGTGGGTACCTCTTGAGTCTCTTGTGGTACTTGGCGTCCACGACATTGACGAGGCCATCTAACGTTTCATTGAAGATTCGTGCAAATCGATTGGCCAATGCCTGTGTCCGTACAAATTGAGTATGATACGTCCGTCTCGACTTGCCATAAACCGTTTGTTCATCGTCTTCAACGAATCTCGATTCCTTCGCGACCATTTTGGCTGCTCCAAGTAAGCATAAAGCCTATGCATTTATGTAGGCCACCATGATATTCCACACATTGAACATTTTTTTAGAGCTCTGAACACCATGCCATTAGCGCTGCAATAACATAAATGACTTAAAAAATAGACCCAAAATATTTATCAGGTTGAATCACAGGTTACCAGTGCTCATCTTATGATTGTTTGGCCGCCTTCTTGGTGCTTTTATCATCTTCAGTGCTTTTTTTCTGACGGCCGCCTGATTGAGTATGAACCCTATGATAATCGCAATGTGCAGCACCAACAGAACCGCCATGATGGAGATATGGTTGATCTGTTCGGTGTCCTGTTCCTCATGGGGAATGCCGACCATGTGACCATCGGGCCTGGCATCCGAAATCTTGTGGCGCGCCATGATCCACTTGGCGATCGGACCGCCGAGAATGCTCGCCAGCACCAGTCCCAGGGCCGCCGCCCCAGTGCCGCACTCTGTAATTGGCTTATCAATTGAATTTTCATCCAATAAAGAATTGGTACCTGCTTCCTTGAGTATGACATCCAAGATCTTTGCCATTTAGAATTTAGGAACAACAACACAACAACAACGAACCTTCCCTTCAAAAGTCACAAAATGGAAGTAGAGTTGCAGCCAAAGTCAACAAAAAGTCGCATTTTTCTTCCTCTTTTCTGATGAATTCTCCTGACAAAAGATGTAAGTATTTAAAGTGTTCTCCATTTATTAATTGCTAGTTCTATTCAACAGAATTTCAAATCGAAATTAATCTTTCTTTGAATTAACTCTGGCTTTGTTCCCAAGAAGTTCTGTTATTCGGAGTTCTGGGAAGGAATCCGGACACGCGTCACCTGAAACGTCACCAGAAGCCAGTCAAATGAAACACAAAAAACTGTTCAAAAGAAACACGACTGGTTATCGGTTGTAATCCAACAATTCGACTCTCACTGTTTGAATTAGAATTTTGTATCTCCGTTTAGGCGGTCAAAGAGTTTTTTGAATGTTATCACATTCTTTGCTTCGACAATGTAAGCTTGCAAGCAGTTCCACTCTTTTATGATTTAACATTTGAGTCAAAATATGATACGAGGAAATTTGAAAAATCCATTATTGCAGATCTTAACCATAAATTACGAATTGCAATTTAGGTATGATATGGCAGTGAAATTGTATACACAAACAGATCTAAAGTGTAAACGTATGTTTATCCTGTTTCGCAGCTCCTTGATATTTCATTCACTCACTTCTTACCAAAGAAAAGATCTCTTTGTCCAAGAAAATGATATTTGAGAGTTTCATGCTAATTTGATGTCTATGATCAAGGATATCCCACTTTCCCGTCATAAAATTATTTCTTCAGTAACGGGCAACTTGTATGAATTACGGATGTTGCGCTAGAGGTTCTTATGGTCATGGAAACTAAGAAATGGTAAAATGCTTCAATGGCCAGAATCTAACGCCTAATGAGAAGAGAAGAAGCCCCATAGAGCCATAGAGGCCTTTGTTACAAGTCATGTAAGTAAACTAAGCTTTAAACCATTCTTTGTCGAAAGACAAAAATCACAAGACTGACAAAGAATCTACCCCCCCCCCATGATTTTTTTTTACAAATTTCAATTTGGTCTTTAAAGACATACTACTGAGGAGTTTCTGCTTTTATTTTTTTTCTTGAGATTCCTATTTATTCATGCAGGGAAGGTCTTCATTACGGAAGGGTCAAGTAGTAAAGAGAGAGGAGGGGATGTATCATGCCCCGGATGCCTCTCGAGAAAGGGTGTCAAATGGCCTCCAAGATAAACGAGAATTTCTATAAAATAAATTCTAAATATAATATGTGTAGATATTCATACATCATAGTATTCATAGGTGTGAGGAGATTGCAAATAAAATATCTCTTCTTCACCGGCATTGCTTACTATTTCTGGACACAAGATGCGCCAGACGGCAATTTCAAAGAGTTGCGCGCACAAGGCAAAATGCCTGCCAAACAAAAAGTCACAGGCAACTATTTTGAAGCGCTAAAAGATAGCCGTGTATGGGTATTGTTCGTCATCTATGGTGCATGTTTCGGCATCGAATTGACAGTGAATAACGTCGCGGCACTCTACTTTGCTGACTATTTCGAACTTAGAGCGAGAGCATATCTTCACGGTAGGGCCGGTTAATCTAAGCTTTCGCAAAGGGGAACTCATTTTTATTACCGGAGGGAATGGATCGGGGAAATCGACCTTTCTCAAATTATTAACCGGCCTGTATCCTCCCCAAACCGGTCAGATCGTGCTGGATGCAGACCTCAGCGAGCAAAGGGCCATTCCCATTACGCCCATTAATTATCAACAATACCGCAATCTGTTTACAACCATTTTGAGCGGTAAATTCTACTTGTCTCTGATCCTCAGCAAGCTCATATTAGGTTAATATAAATTTCTCAAAATAATACAATCTGAATTATACTTCTCTTATTCTCATGCATTGTTCCCGCAAAAGTACTTCACCTCTACATTGAACTCCATATGAGCCTGTGATAAGTAACGAGATAGGGCCATGCAAAAAATCAAAGTCGGCATATTTGTTTATGATGACGTAGAGGTTTTGGACTTTGTCGTAGTCACAGTCATAAGAAATCGTATTCCCTAGAAATCGCAGTCACAAGTAGTTAAAGTGACAAATAGTTAAATCGGCAAAGCAGATACAAATAGTCACAGCCGCAGTCATACAACAGGTCACAATTGCAAGTAGTCTCAAGAAGTTATAGTTGTAGTTGCAAATTTTTGTACTTGCAAGCAATTGCAGTCACAGCAGTAACGGTAATATTGGTCCTGAAGGTGAGAAGTTATCCGCCGTAGCCAAATAACAAGACTTCAAGGAATTGCATAAGAGACACATATGAGACATAACCTTTTCTTTTGTTGAATCTCTTCTTTTGTTGATTGTTAAATCTTAGATAAGTAGTTTTGTATCTCAAAACGACTATCATCTGAAAAATTACTTACTTGAGATTCCCCTTTTTTCCAATGGTGGCTCCAAAAAATCTAGAAAAAGATAATAAAATTAATAGAATGCTAAAGAGTGTGAATTCCTTTTCAAAGGTTTTATTTTTTATTTTTTGAACATGTATTTGCTAATTTCAAGTAATTATAAATTGAAATTAATTTAAAATAGCCGGAAGATATTCAGCTGCATAGAGAAAATGACATGTGAAGATATACTGAAGCGCAGTGCTCCATATCCAGTAAGCGTAACTAAGCCCAATGTACGTAAAATACGCAGTTGGGCCTGTAGCTTTTAAAACAATTCTACTGATGTGTTCCCGCGGTGAACATCGTCTGTGAATAGAAAAAATTGGTGACGACCAGGAAGTAGCACAGGAATGCAACGACGTAATAATCACGCGCGGAACGCATCTCGAGCAGCTTGAGTCCGAGCAACGCGGCGAGCAGTTCCACGCCGGCCTCGCGGCCAAGCTGGCCGTGATAGGCAATGTAGACGGCGGCAAAAGCGGCGATGGCAACAATTTGTTTACCGATCCACAGCACGACGTGCTGGGGCTCGGCACGGAGATGACCTTTCAGGCCTTCGCGCCGAACACCAAGGTGACGGCCCGCAACCGCGACCGCTCCCGCTTCACCGGTTGGGGCATCGCCAAGGGCAAGGCCGGCGGCGCCTCCAGATTCATCCTGAACCCCGGCACGAACCGGGAGGTGAACCTCCGGAACGCCGACATCCTGACCATGGGCCCCGGCGACATCCTGCATGTCGCCTCAGGCGGCGCCGGCGGGTGGCAAGGCTGTTGACACAGTTGATTTTAAGATTCTATGAAAAAGATTGCACTTTTAGGCTCAAGAGTAGTATTTTAAATTGTTTAAATTGGTATTTGATTGAAAGGAAGCTATATGCGACTTTAAATGGCAAGTTTCCTCGGCCATTTTCTATAAAGCGTGGTGTTCTTCAGGTCCCGCTTGCCCTTCCTCTGTTATACCTTATGTTTGTAAACACAATATGATTCTATATTTCTGGCATTCGTCGCTTGGAACGCGATATTTTCCCCTGGATTGGCCACAAACCGATCACTGAAATTGAGCCACCTGAACTACTTTCCGTTATCCGCCGCATTGAAAATCGCGGTGCCCTGGAAACCGCACACCGTGCACTGGGTAATTGTGGGCTCATCTTCCGGTACGCCATTGCCACCAGTCGAGCTAAAAATGATCCTTCTAGTGACATTCGAGGTGCTTTGCCTCCCTCAAGAGGTGAATAATTTAAAAGTGAATGGCAAGAGCTTTATTGCTGAATTTAAAAAATAATTTATAGGAGCAATCTTTTTTTTGTGATGTACATAATGTTTTGTCACGCGGGGTAGGAAATTCGGAATAAGGCCCCTTTTCTCTGAAAATGTCTTCACAACATTATGCACTTCGTGTTTATTTTACGCTTCTTGGGTGGTGGGGGGACTTATTTATATTACTTTTTACAGATACGTTTCAGTTTTTGCTTCAGGCCGGACACGAGATCGCGCGCCGCCCCTTCGTGGACCGCGCCCGCCCGCGCGGCGATCAGCGAGCGCGGCCAGTCCGGACACTCCGCGCAGACCGGCGCATCGAGCGGACGCGCCGCGCCGCAGCGCAGACACACCGGTCCCGCTACGAGTGTCAGCCGCTCCGCGCACCGGTCGCACAGCCACGGCCACGGGCCGGCCGGCCGCCGGCAGAGCACGCACAACGGCGGGTGGGAGTGGATAAATTCTGAGTGTTGTAGCTGCTGACAGAGTACCAAAAAATTAGTCAAAGCACTTTTACCTGCAGCAGACTCAGCTACTTGGCAAATTCCAAGTCTTTTAATTGGTGACTGGGTATAAAAAAAAATAATAAAAGCAACTTTGCATTGAACAAACTCAGCTATTAGGTAAATTCCAAGTATTTTAATTGGTGACCAAGTATAAAAATAAAATTAATAATAAACCCTGTCCTCGACCCAGCAGCGCACCAGGCTCGACTTGCCGACACCGCCCGATGCCTTGAACACGGCGACGTTGAGGCTGTTGTCGTCCCAGATCCGGTCGAGAGAGTTGAGCTCATCACTGCGGCCGAACAGCAATTCGCTGGTCTGTGGCAGTCGGTCGATGTCGACCTTCGGCTTTGAGCCCGGTGGTTCCGGCCGTTCCCAGCCCTTCCCGGTTCTGAGGAAATCAAGGACCTGGGCGATTGGATGAACGACGACGAGCCGGCCTGCGAATTAAATTACGCGCCGCGCGATCATATGCATTTCGGTTACCCTTACTGCCATCAGGGAGATTTGCCCGATCCCGAATTTGGCGCCAAAAGAGATTGTAATGAATTTACGGCGCCCGCACAAAAACTGGGCCCGCACGTCGCCCCGCTTGGCCTGGAATTTTATACCGGCGTTCAATTCCCGGAATCCTACCGAAATCAACTTGCTTCCAAAAGGGACCTCTCATTCTTCCATATGAATATTAGAAGTCTTCCACTCCATTTTGATGAACTTCATGCTCTTCTGTCATGTCTTAAACTTGACTTCCAGGTCATTGGTCTTTCAGAGATAAAGACTTCAAATGATACCCAAATTAGATCAAATATAGATCTACCAGGTTACAATTTTCACCATACTCCATCTCAAAGTTTGGCTGGTGGCGTTGGAATTTATGTTGGATCGAGGCCGAGGCCCTGAACGGGCTTACTGCCTCACTGGCGCTGACACCTGAAGAGCGCCAGGCGATTTCAGCAAGCGCGGCCGATCTGGTCAGGGCGGTGCGCGATGATGCCGAGCCGGCTCTTATGGAGGCCTTCCTGGCCGAATACGGCCTGTCGACGCAGGAAGGTGTTGCACTGATGTGCCTGGCGGAAGCGCTGCTGCGTGTACCCGAGGCCGAAACCATCGACGACCTGATGTGTTTTTTCTTTTTATCTTGTGCTGAAGACGCCTAGTTTAAATATCCGCGTTATTTTAGCCTTTCATCTATTTTCTCTCTTCTGACCGCAGTCTAGTTTGAGTTTTTTTCTTTTTTTGTTGAGTTTTATCTCTCTTTTTTGTTTTGTCGAATGAACCCTCATCTGATATTCTAGGACAACTGAGTCGATACGATTACCCCTGGGTAAAAAAAAACAACAAATAAACACGCATCCGCTTTCTTCTGTTCAGTTAGAACTTATTCAAAAGATTGGTTTTTCTTCTTTTTTTTAGTACTGAAGACGGCCAGACAGAAGTCCCTGTCTTAATATCTGCTTCTATCATCTTTGCTTTTTTTTGTTCCCTGGCTGGCATTACCCTCTTTTTTCAGCTATTTATTATTTTTTTCTTGTTTGTCATATGTAAATACTCCTTCTAACTCTTTCTGTCTTTAACCGTTCTGCCGTTCTTGGTCCGCGCCGGTACATAAGTTATGGGAATCCCCGATGACATTTCTTTTTCGTTACGGTTTTTGGGTACGGGGATGTTATCGTTTAACGCCGATCCCCCAAATAAATCTAACTTGACGATTCTATGGTCATCGACATTGAATTTTTTAGCTAGGACTTTGGCTTTTTCTAATTCTAGCGAATGGCGCTGTTTGTAGTCAAAACTTAAGGCAAATACCTTAAATCCATCTCTTTTGGCGTCGCCCAGATGGTGAGTAATTAGGGAATTTATTGTTTTAATAAGCACTCGTTTGCATTCCCAGTCAAACATGGGAAATCAGCCTTTTGAAGTGATAACAGAAATGGAGGTGCCTAGGCCCTAATCCTGGTAGGATTGTCCCGCCTAGACAAATTTACCCACTCAATGTAGACAACCGATGGGGGCTCTAGCATTAAGAGTTCTGATAATGATTGCAGGAAGACCTAAAATTGTAACTATTGAAGAAAATCACTAAATCAGCCTAAGATTTACTAAAATCTAGTGATTCTTTTACCAAGTGGAAACCCTGGTGACATTGTGAATGTTTCGATGTATTTAGTTGATTATAAGAGCAGCCTTCCAGTTTCTTTTTAAGCCTTTTATTGGTTGTTAGCAAGGTGTTCTATTGTTTATGCAAATAAAACTATATAAGCACTTAAATTATCGACGGGTATACATAAAAGTGTAAGCCTCGCTTTTGGTTGTGATTCCCTATTTGAGTGTGATGGGTGAGTGGAGGCGATTTTGGCGAGACGGATATCCCATTCTAGGAACCATGGTCCTTGTTCTCCTTGCGGCTCCTTGGTATGCGGCTATGTTTTCGATTCATGGTTCCGATTATCTGGCTGCGGCGCAAAAGAATACTACTGGGCGGTTTGCCAATCCTATGGAAGGTCATGGTGGCACAATCTTCTTCTATATTCCCGTTGCGCCTTTGGCTTCTTCAAGATCCCTTTCTATAAACACTGAAAGTTTCATCTTAATAACATGTTTCTGCAGCATGTTTCTGATACGTCCTCTTGACAACCTTTATGGGCATAGTCTTTTCCGATTTAGCTCCATACAGTTTTAATATATCCAAATTTTTCCCCTTGACACCCTTAGTTTCAATAGCTGCAATAGTAATAGCAGTAGCAGTAGAATTAATAGTAGTAGCCTTAGCTTTCCCTGGCTTCCTGGTTCATGACCGCCGGCGTCATTGGTGGCGCGTTGGGCCAGTGGCCGCTGGGTTATCTCTCAGACCGCTTTGGTCGTCGCCAAATGCTCATACTCGCTGCTGCAGGTGGTGCGGGCGCCGCAGCCGCCATTGGCCTGCTGGGTGGATCGCTGGGCTTTGTGGGGCTCAACCTGCTCGGCGTTGCCTGGGGCGCCATGGCTTTTCCGCTGTATTCGCTTTCGGTCTCTGAATCGATTTTCTTGGCAAAGAATGTCTATCACAAAGAAATGAAAGTGAAACTGCTATTATAACTTAGGAACCTTATTATCCACAATATACTACCCCCCTTAATCGGCAATAGCTATTCAACAGGCATTATATGATGTTTTTCTTCAAAATTTAGATTTATGGCACACTCTTCAAACTATTCAGTCTCTATCAGTTTGTCCAACGTGTTTTCTCCTACCTTATTTGGTTTCTGTTTCTTAGATTATCTTCCACAACATTTTGAATAACTGAGTTTAAATTCACGAAAGCCATCGTTGTGATAACTACGTTTTTGCTGTGAAAATGTCCCAGGGGAAGTGTAAAGAGTTTTATCATAAGTACACAGATTTCCTTTTGTAAAAAGGTGCTGCTTTTTGTATGTTTTCTTGCTTTTTTCTTCTGGCGTCCATTCCGTTGGATGGGGCCAATACCAGGGACGTAGGAAGCATTATTGGGACCGTTCCGTTTTTGGTAGAGTTCGCAGACTAAGAATTCATGTTTTTTTATTTGGAATTCTGAAAGCGGTCGGCTTGACAGGTTTGGAAGGCCCTCTAGACCATCGATGGGCATCGTGAATCTAAGCTGCAGCGTGTCGCGCTAAATGTTTTGGTAAACGGTTCGTGATTTCGTGATGTACATGTTGGGGACATAATTGCCCCATTGCTTAATTGTTGCAGGAAGGACGGATTCCGATCGTTCTTGCCATTACTACCCTTGGCCTCGCCGGAATCCCAGATCTCTTTGACGACCGAATCCAATTCGCCGTCTGTTTGACGCCTCCCCCTTTTCTTGGCTAACTCTTGAATCTCCGGGGTCCGTGCACCCCGCGTGAGTGATTCACTCTCTAGGCACATCGACGTCCGATCGTACCCAATAGCTAGTTGCGATTTGGTCTGACGGTGCCTTATGCAGACTCTCACGGACATTCGATTCCTCGCACATGCGCAAGGTCGCCGACGACATCCGGCCGTTGTGCACGCCTTGATCGGTGTCCTCTACGCCCGCGTCTCGTCGTTCGCGTTCCTAACCGCCTTTTTCAAAGCCGCCCGTGCGAGAAGGCGAGTTGAATCGAGGGTTGGGAGCGGCGTGTTGTCGTCGTTCATGATCAACGGCAGCTCCGTGCAGCCGAGCACAACGGCATCGCAGCCCTGCCCTTTTAACTTATGGACTCAATGTAAAAACTGAATCCAGTGTTTGAATGCCGCTTAAAGAGACTTGCGCAGGGTTTACCAACTGCCGACGTAACGTCTAAAACTAGTGCAAATCAAGGCCATTAAAGAGTGATTTTTGCTAAAAAAGAGTGCAAGTCAAAAATTTGCGCATATCCTGTCTGAGGTAAAAAAAAAGTGCGCATTTCGCTCGAAAAGTGCACAATTTGGCAACCCTGTTCCCTTCGCGAACTGCAAAAATAGTTGGGAAATCTGTGAAGGATGCAGCGGAGTTAATGCCGGAAATTCACTTTATACCTATTGATATTCAACGTTACGGTTCGCATTTAACCATTATACCACGAGGAGATACGGTTTTAAAAGAAGGAGACCATGTGGTGTTTATGACCTCTAAGGGTGGAGATGAGGAAATTTGTAAGTTGACTGGGAAATTTAAAACCGAGATCAAGAATGTTATGATGGTATAAAGATAAATACGAAGAATGTAAAAGCGTATACCAAAAAATGCACAAAGCTACGCTAGACATCGTGAAACAATACTCGCAGAATTCAGCTCATTCTAAGCATTGGGAGCAATGGCTGACCGGCGTATATTATAATGAAGAACTGGACGGCCTGAATCGTTACCTGGCTTTAGTACGACTCATTTTTATTTATTTCAATTATCGAGATTTTGAGAAATTAGCCCCGAAGTTTTGCAAGCAAGGGACATTATTCGAACAGTTGAGACTTCCGATTCATTCTTTCTCTGTAATATACGCCAGCGTCCTTTCAATTGGCCAAATGCTCCCTCCACAACCATCCGTGCCCTGCTCAAACGGTAGTTAAAGTACCGCTGCTGCTCAGTGAGAATGGCTTTACCATATGGCTTCATAAGCCAAGGCATAAATGGAAAGGCAGAATCACCAATCAGCATAGGATATATTTCCATGGGTGAACGTTGATAGTCCTCTGAAAATAGACATTCAATTGGCTTGTATTTATATATGATCTTTTCTATAACCGAAACTTTCGACTTTATTACGAAGGAATCAATAATGTTACTATTAATGAAGTATGTCTAGCAAAACAGGTAGTTCAATATTTTATAATTTAATTTTTCAAATTACCACAACGCAGAAAAACTTTACTTATCGCAAAAATAAACGGCACAAGCAGGGCTGTATTCTTGAAAAAACGAGGTATTTTTAACTTACGAACGGGTGCTAGGATCTTAATGAAATTTGATATTTGGAAGGACCTCGTGTCTCAGAGCTCTTTGTTTAAATCCCGACAGTGTCCGGTGATATTGGGGGAGTTGGAGGGGAAACGGGAAATCTTGCAAACGCTTAGAGTGGAGAGATCGGGGTGAAGCTTGGTGGGAAGAATAAACACAAGTCCTATATACGTGATTACCATAACCGGGTGTGCCACAGGCACATATTGCAGCTATCAGCGCTGCAATTGCTCAATTTCGAAATAAACAAAAATAACGGGGCAGCTCAAACATGGCTAAATTAAAACTAACCGAATTAGTATTGCGTGACGCACACCAGTCTCTTTTGGCAACGCGTATGCGCTTAGACGACATGTTACCCATGGCAGAAAAACTCGATAATGCGGGTTATTGGTCTATTGAATCATGGGGTGGTGCAACGTTTTAGTAGTATCATTATCATTATTCCGTTACTGTTATTGTTTATATTAAACAAAAGGCAATGTTGCCTGTTCGTATTATCAAGTCGTTTGAAACTCGGCTTCGTTTTCATGTTTGAACCTCGTATTCAGACGTGATATATACTTACATCAGCGTGAAGATATTGAGAACGTAATTTTACTCGTGAAAGGAATCTGAATTGCTCAAATGTTTTATTCCAGATTCTAAAACTTTCAATTCATTCTGACCTACCACGTGGTCTCCGGCAAAGTTCTCGCGAAAGACGTTGTCAAACTGACGTCGGCGAAAACCGTGAACGGGAAAAGTGTCAAAATCGAGGTGAAAGACGGCAAAGTCTACATCGATGGCGCCCAGGTCGTCACGACCGACATCAAATGCTCCAATGGCGTTATTCACGTGATCAACAAAGTGATCCTTCCGTAATCGCGCACAACTTGAAAGCCCGGTCAACTTCTATTGTTCTGTGGACTTATGTCTATTTTTTTCTCTTCTTGTCGCATTGAGGGCTAATAAAAGGTTTAAGCCGGAAATATTGATCAGAGACTTAAAGATTTAACAGATCAAATTATGATGGGAGAAGAGTGTGCTGTTAGGAAAGGAAGATGTGTTGACAAAATTTTTATGCTTTTAGAAATTATAGGGAAGTCTTTAAATGACTGGACTCCTAATTTTATACGCTATCAAAATGCATGTCATCATCATCACCAGGTCGGCGTTCTGCTGCTCCACGGCGGAGAGGATCTCCGTGCCGGGGTTGCCGTAGGTCGTGTAGGTCGCCACGGCCTGGCCCTGGGCCCGCAGCTCCTTGGCGATCTTCCCCAGGCTCTGCTCGAGCGCTCCGGTGCTCAGCACCGGTGGGACGTAGGTCGCGCCGTTCACGGGCACGTAGGTCTCGGTGCCCACCCGGCAGAGGACGAGGGTCGAGCCATCGGCCCTTAGTTAAAGAGAAGACTAGAAATATTTTCAAATCAAAGTGAAAGTTGCCTTTACAGATGCTTACATTTACATAGGATCAGGAGTAAGTTTCTATCTGACAAGCTAACATGACACAACGTTTATTTTCATCTAAGTTTAGAGAATCTTTTTTTCCCATTTATCAAGGATGGACATTGAATACAAACTAAACGTCAATAAAAATTTAAAGATAATTTTTCTCCTTTTGTCTGAAATGGAAGCTTTGTATACATTACTGAACATTTATGAACAATCAAAAGACTTTAATCTTGCATTTTTATGTTGTAAGAAACTCTTATCTCTTTCTTCTTTGAGCCAAGAGCAAAGACATGAACTGAGACAAAAAAGAAAGAAATTACGAAAGAAAATTCCAAAGAACCTACCACAGGTGTGTAGGAGATTCTTCCTCAACTCAACCTGAAACTTTTGAACTATGAAAAATTGTGGAGCGAGCCACCCTCGACGGCTGCGACTTCGCCTCCCGAGCCGCGCTCCTCGCCTGCCTCGACGGCGAGGCGATCCTCGCTGCCGTGAGCGGACGCGAGACCGCGTTTCGGTTGCTGCTGCGTCGGGTCAAGCGCTGGGCGCGTGCCCGACACCTCGACGACCCGGCCTGCGGCATGCTCGGCGGGCTGTGCTGGGCGATCATGACGGCGGTCGTCGTCGCCGAGGCTGGGGAAGGTTGATCTTGATAGATCAACACCGACGAAATAATGCTATGGTTGCCGAGCAACCAAAAACGTAGCCCGCCCCCATGGGTAGTTGAACTCGTTTGTACAGCCCCAGGTACACAAACAAAAAGATATCTTCCGAAACAAAGCAAAGAAGCTATGCGCTGTACACGTGTAGGGGGTTTATCAATTATTGTGAACCCCAGGGTAGCATCCCAGCTAGGGCTTTAACCATCTCGTTATTATCCCGTTGTTGTCCTTCGCGCGGCCGATCGCGCCGACGAACACGCCCGCGCCGGCGGACGAGATGTAGTCGAGCTTCTCGAGCTTGACGATGACCTTGTAGCAGTTCTGCCGGAAGACCGACGTGACGAGCTGCTCCATCTCCTCGAACGTATGGGCGTCGAGGAAGCCCTCGGCCTCGATGTAGCAAACCCGGTTGGGGAGCATTTCTTGGTGGAGCTTCAGGTCGGGCACGGTGTGTCTAAGCCTTTATCTAAAAGAATCCAAAACCTAATTAGTCTATGCTCTTCTAAACCTTTTTATTTGATCATTAAAGCCCTAATTACTAAACACATTCTGCCAAGAGATTTATGAATCTTTTATCATACTCCAAACTAATAAAACATTCTGAGTAAGTTAAGAAGACCAGCTCTAAAAAATATTTCCCGTGGTTAAATATAAGTTCAATTTTGAATATCTTGTTCCTTCTGCTTCTCACAACATTTTTCCCTAGTCAAAAAATGGCACACACACTGCATCACCCATCCATACTCCTTCATCATCACCAAGAACAAGAGAGAATTCTTGATCTTAAGTCACTAGGGTCAATTTCAAAGCAAAGAAAAGTTAGTATGTCCCTAGTGCAAAAGCAAAGTTCTTGTGAGTCATCTCCATATGCCAATTTGGCAAAATCATCATCTCCACATCATTACATGGAATACATGCCATCTTGTTTCTATGTTCATTCATATTTCTTTAGTTCCTTTACACTATCTTTTAATGCGCTTTTAAAGGTTTGTCTTTGGCGTCCTTCTTTTGAATTTTTCTCTGTTTTTACTGCTTTATGTTTATCATTGTTTTTCATGGAGGCTTGGCCTGCTACATCATTACGTTATTCTTGCATTTTTCACCTTGCGTTCCTCTAGCTCATTTTTGTTTATGCAAAATCGGTGTTCTTCTTCTTAGCCGAGATGATAGAAAGGTCACAATTGATTTCTACTGCCCAGAAATAACATCAGGTTAGTCACGGCATGGCTTTATTCTATTATTATTTGCTTCAGCTTTTCTTATTCTTTTATTATTTGCTTCACAACTGTGTTATGTTGTTGCTGTCCATCCTGTCAACGCTATATTACTTTAAAAACTTTAAAAAAAACTTTAAAAACTGTATGTAAAAATTATTTCTTTTGATTTTACCGTAAATGTTTGGTTGGGCTGGTTAGACAATTGCTGGTATCTGGTTTACGTAGGATTAATAATTCATTCACGAGCGCTTTCTTTGAGGGGTTAACTCGGTAAATTTCATTGCAGCTGATAGACTGGGAAAAATGCTGTTCTATTATTGTCTGGAAAATCTACAGGTTGGACATGTTTTCCGGGGGTCAGTTGAGAAGTTTGAATGAGAGAGAGGGCTTCGTATTGTATTGTTTATTGGTAAAGGGTTGATCGCGGTCGGGCGAGTCGCCAGCAGCGTGTCGTAGGCACGGTCGATGGCGTCGTCGCCAGGGTCGTCGCGCACGGCGAGGCACATGCCATAGGCGGCGGTGGCGCCGATCAGGGGCGCGCCGCGCACCAGCATGTCGGCAATGGCGCGCGCCGCCTCGTCCATCGAGCGCAGGGTCGTGGTGACGAAGGCATGGGGCAGCCGGGTCTGGTCGATGATCTCGACCGACCAGCCCCTAGATTTAATAATAAGCGAAAAAGTTTAAGACGCTTCCTACGTCCCTAGTTCTGAGATCTTCAGGTCAATTCGAACCAAGACGATTTTAAAGGCGACCTGTCACATTATTATGTCCATCGTTAATATTGTTACAACTCTGTTGAATTCTGTAATGCGAGAATATCGTGGCCACGAATATTGGCTGGACTAGAGTTTTTTAACAGATAACGGGGTTGATAAGAAAGTCACCTTGATAGCTGGTGGGGCCCGTCCGAATGACCGATCTGCCGCCCGCCATCATCCTTGCCGGAGGCCGGGCGACCCGCATGGGCGGCGGCGACAAGCCATTGCTGCGGCTTGGCGACCTGACGCTTCTGGACCGTGTGATCGGGCGGCTGCAGCCGCAATGCGGCGCGATGGCGCTGAACGCGAATGGCGATGCGGCGCGGTTTTCGGCCTTCGGCCTGCCGGTCATCGCCGATTCCCTGAGACCTGTGTTGAACGAGGCTCCACCAGCTCAAGACCCTCGCTGGTTAGAACAGCCCAGAACTATAGTAAATGAAGCTCCACCAGCACAGGATACTCGATGGTTAGAACAGCCAAGACCTGTTCTGACTGAAACTCCACCTGCACAAGATTCTCGTTGGGTGGAACAGCCAAGACCTGTGTTGAATGAGGCTCCACCACCTCAAGACACCCGTTGGATCGAACAGCCCAGAACAGTGGTTTTAAGTTTGACTTGAAATAAATGCTAAAAGAAAATAATATTCTTGCCTGTTCTAAATGCGAAAAAGACATTAAATTTAATATTGCCTATCAAAAAGGCATTATCACTTTGAAATGTGCATAGTTTTAGAAACAAGAGCTGATTTACCCCAAAAAGTGGGGAGTCTTGGTTGAGATGGAATTAATTTAAAGTTGTATGGGAGCTCAAAAGCCAAATTTTTTTCCGAAATTACGGCTTTATAAATGAAAGAGATGTTAGTGTTATTGTTTATCATCCAGATCTTATTTGTGCCTCGTTATTTGTGTGTTGATAAATTCAATTTAAGAAACCTACAATACTGTGTTTGGTGTACATACTGTAGTTGCAACTGACTTTTTAAGGGCTTCAGAGAATCTAAGCATATAGAATCCTGAGATGAAAATAACCTTATTAATACAAAGGCTCTAACACCTGGCGCACCATATCTGTGTCCCTTAATCAAGGTTTCGGGAGAAGGCCTTTGATCGTCGTTTAGATCAAAAGAAACGTATCCTTCTGAAGCAATGTAGATCAGCAAATAATCTATCAATATTATCAGAATCTCGTATTATCCTATCTTTCGGTAGACAATTATAATTATATTATCTCATAATATGGTTAATAGCAATATGTTAATGATATAGGAAGAGTAAAATGGTTTCACAAATGAGATAATAGTTTTTCTCCTTCACCTTCTCAAGACACTAACGCCGAAAACAGAATTTTAAAAAGCACAAAGAAAACAAAGTTCTGATGAAGCTAGGAAACCGAGGTCATATTAAGAGCCGACTTAATCACCCCAAATTTGGAACCAAAGATGAACTTGTCAATATTAAAGGAAGAAACAAAACAAGTGGAATTCTTAACCCGGAATAACTGCAGTGAACTGAGATAGGAAGAGCAAGCAATGTTTCAAGCTGTTTCTCAACAATCCGGCGAACAACCCTTCTCTGGGTCCTTGTTATCGACCTTCTTCTTACAGTCCGTTTCACCTCACCCTCCGTCTCTATATCGTCTGCTGCATCTGGCTCTGCTCTGTCTGTTCGCACAATTTCCAGTGGAATTCGCTCATCAATGTCATCTGCCTTCCTGCCACCCACTACTCTTCTCACAGTCCTGTGCGTCACTGTTGGCTCACTCGTCTCCACAGGCATGCTGTGTTTTCTATTCAGCTTATGGTTTAAAAGAAGCTCGAGATTTGGTGAGAGCAATCACTAAAAAAGTGCAAAGCTCAGAGAGGCTGGCAACACAGAGACAGACAAACGAAAGAGAACATTTAACAACTAGATCCCTTCCAGCATTACTGCCACCAATACAGAAGTAATACGTCTATCTTGTTTGTATCATCAGATATGAAACCATGGGCCTTCCTTCCTACAGCTTAGTGAAATTAAGGACGGGATCGCATCTTTCCCGATAAATTCCTTTTTCAATCCTGGTATGAATATCCGCCGGAAAACCTCCCGGAATCCGGGAAATATACCTTCATAAACACGGTGCGAGATGGAATTATTCTCCTCCGGGCTTTGTATCCCGCACCAAACTCCCGCTAACTCGAATAAAAACAGTAATAACAAACGATCATTCCATGCTGGTAAAATGGCGAAAGCTGGTGAATCATACCCGGTTGTAGATTTAGCAAGTGCTGAATGGTCGATGAGAACGTGATCCGCCGCTTGCCCGTCAACATAGATTGCTTCAATTACTTGAAACATTTCCTGGCTAGGGAGCAACATGCGCATGGCGATGGCACGGACAGCGGCGTCGAGTCGCACGAGATCGACCAGAGGATGTCCCGGTCCGCTCCACCGGAAGTCGATAAACGCCGGAAGCCGATCGAGCAACAGAACATTGCGTCCATGGATGTCACGATATTCTAAGGAAAAACCAATGGCTGTTTAGTACCAAATTAGGTGTTATGACTATCGTCTTAGGGAACGAATACATGGGAAAGTTGTCCCGTTTCTGACTTGTTTCCGGCTAGTTGAGCTGGTTCGGATCTCTCGTGAGTAGGTTTTTTTGCTGCCACGAACTCGCAATAAATGAGCAAACACCTGTTTGAGCCGTTTTATGCGCATGCCATTAATTTCATCAGTTTTTAATTCGCCCCGGCGAATGCACCGGTGCCCGGCAAGGGCGCCAGGGCGCAGTGCTCGATGAAGGGTTTGACGCGGATGATCGCGTTGTGGCCCCAGTAGTGCGACTCACCCAGCTGCCAGAAATTGAGCCCGGCGGTGAACAGCGGCCCGTACACGCTGGTGGCGAACTGTTGCAGGCGCGCGTAGAGGGTGTCCATGCCGGACGCCTTGGGCGCGGTCTGGATGATCCCGGCGCCGGGGGTGGCAGAGACGATGACGTCCCAGGCCGAGGTGCGGCTCGTCTCGCTCGCAACGGGAGATGTCGTCTTCGAGGGACGAGGGCTGCACGCGTGTCTCGAGGCACAGGGTGACCTCGACAAGATTCTGACGGCGTGAGCATGCGGATCGCGGGCGTCGCGGCATGATCGATCGCGTTCTGGCCGGTTGGGTTCGCCTCTCGAGGCGTCGGCCCGGGCTGATCGCCCTTCTCGTTCTGGCTTCAACGTCGCCACAGAGCAGAATGATACGGCGCGGCATGAATGGAACCTGTCCCGGTTTTGTTTATGGTCAACGTCACCAGACCATAGCGCCATGATAACCGCAATCCAAACCGACTGCCCCTATGTGCTTGAGGTTCCTGAGGGAATTCGGCATTCTCTGGCCGATTTTGAGGGGCATCGGGAACCACATACATGACTGGCATGACTGGGACGATCGGCGAGCGCGTCTACCTGTGCTTGTCAAGAAGTCCTTCGCTATTCTACATACTCTACTTTTTTTTTTGTTTGCTGAACCATGAGTGATCCTGCTGCTGCTACTGCTACTCCACCAGCTGCTGATGACGAGGCTGGCACTGTCCGCAATGCCCTGAGTGCTCGCGAATTGGAATGGGCTCAAAACACTCCGGAATTGCTGGAACAACACCGTGCCGTCAATGGCAGTATTATTCGTACTCGATTCCCACCAGAGTCAAAGCAAATTTGATCTTTCAGGGAGATGTAAAAAAGGAAACATTAAATAAATTGCGTTTTAGCAGGAGCATGCTTATTTGTGATGGCCTCAGGTGGCTTAGTACTAAAGTGAGACGACAGCAGCAATAGTGGCAGTACTGCCAAAAGGAGTATCCAAACATGTGCGAAAAAGTGAAATAATTGTAATGCCATTTCTCACTACTTATACTTGTGAAGCTGAGTTATCGGTCTTGTTTTTCAGCAATCTGACCATCACTTAAGTCCACTTTGGCAGTGCCATAAGTATCTACAAAGATTCCCATAGGTTCTACAACACCGATGGCATAAGAAACCTGAACAAGAATTTGATCAGCAACACCAGCAGCTACGATATTTTTCGCAATATGCCTTGTGGCATAGGCTGCAGAGCGGTCTACCTTACTAGGATCTTTACCAGAAAATGCTCCTCCACCGTGAGCACCTTTTCCACCCGCCTGTCCTCCGGTTTCTCGATACGCGCGGACTGGGCGAAGCTGGCTATGACGCCAGCGAAGACTTGGATTTCGCAGAACAGGCCGCTCACGTTTTGCTCGTCACGATGCGTGCCATGGATCCGCAGCAAGATGCAGTCGTTGGCACTGTCCGCAAAGTGCGTGAGCGCAATGCAAACTGGCCTATTGTCGTCGTGCAAACCGCCTTGCACGAAGCGTATCCCCCCGGCGCTGGTTTAATGCTCTTTGCAGCTGCAAACTTTTAACCTTGCACAAACCCTTTAAAGAAACATTTTAGTTGAAATTTATATTTATTTTTGTCAACGGAACTTAGAATAATCTGCCAATTTCATCGTACTATCTCACCGCAGTGAATATCTGGAGCAATGTATGTACTTTCGATATAACGTTAATTCTGTTGTTAACTTGCGGGAGAACCTTAAAGGGAATAGACATAGCTATATCGACAAGCGAAATCATATTTTGAAACCAGTAAAGTATTTTTTTCTCTTCGATTCAGTGATGTATTCCAGGAAGCAATTGCTCTGATTTTGAAGTTTAGGCCCAATATTTTGGAAGTTTTCCCATTTCTCTGGTGTTTTTCTTCTATAAAACCGTTGAAAGGATTTTGCAATCTATGGCTAAAAGTTTTCTGATCTTCAATTCCAGCAGAAACTTTGTCTTCGAACTTAACTTTTGGCAAACATTCCTCTTATTTTACCCTCTCAAAAACTTCTTGCATTAAAATAAGAGAAGAAAAGAGAAAAAAAGAAGGAACAGTTTTTGAAGAAGAGCATACCTTCAGGGTTGGTAACTTGACACAATTTATGCCAAAAGAACATATTCCCATGTGCGGGGACACAATCACATAAAAAGGCAAAAAGGTGACACATTTTAGAAATTTGGGAAATAAAAAGGCAAAGGGTTCTTTTCGTAAATTTATGCTCGTGTGATTTCGGACCATGCCGCGGCGATTTCGTCTTCTTCGAAGCCTCGTCCTTCGACGAATGCGCCGGTGGTTTCACGGCTCTGGATGGCGTAGATACGACCGCCCGCGACTCCGAGTACTTCGCCGTGCACCGATGTACCTCGTTCACTGAAGAGGAAGTTCACCAGGGTCGCGATGTGCTCCGGGCCCATGGAGTCGCCCGCGATACCTTTAAACAACGGAGTGTCTTCGTAATAATGGCACCTAAATACTGTTCGGTGACCCATTATTAAATCAATTAAATCAATATTGGCCACTGAAGCTTAAAACAAGCTTCATAGCTAATCATGACTGACTGACTCAAGCATGATAATTTTTGCCCGCAGAATGGCTTTCATTGAGTCGACAAATGTAGGTATATCCGAGATGGAATGTTTCTTCACTGCCTAACAACAAGTTTATGAGTTTAAATGTAAATTGGTGGATATTGGCTCTCTTTCCTGGATCCCAGCGGCGCATTCACGCTCGATAACTACAAACGCATGATGCGCACCAGTTACATCCGCACCTTCAGCACAACGTTTGAAGTCGCCGCTGTTGTAACCGGTGCCTGTGTCCTGATCGGTTACCCACTAACCTATCTCATGGCACATCTGCCTCGGCGACTGGCAGGAATTGCGCTTATGGCGGTGTTGCTACCGTTTTGGACGTCGATCCTGGTGCGCTAAAAAAATGCTATCAACTGTACTTAAATGACAACTAGGATGCATGCTATCTCTCTCACTCTATTTGAAAAAAAACCGCAGGGGTTGTAAAATGTTAGTATGAGAAAGTCCAAGTAATTTTTTCCAGTCCCATATCTTAAAAATGGTTATCTTGTAATGAATATCAAATTTACTTCACATAGCAGCAATAAAAGTGATAAATGCCCTGAAAATTTTCGGTTTGAAATACACAATTCATACGTTTACCACAAGTTGGAAGGTCGTACACAACAGCTATTACTTTGTTATCTACCTCATCGTCACCAACTTTGCTGAAAACATGTTTTCTAATACCATAATCAGACATTTGGTGATAAAATGTTCTCTTGGAAACACTTAACATTTTAGCCATTTCCCCAATTGTAAAACCTTCATCTATCAACTCCTGTATTATTTCTTTCGGAATGGGAAACTTTGGTGCCCCACCAGTTGTCTCTTTGCCGACTCAGTTTTACATGTGGAGGTATTAAGGTGAATTGTCCGGGGAAAATATTTACGGGGTTTGAATTCTCTACCTTTAGAGTATCTCCGTAAGTGTGGAGATTTTCTACGGCAGAATTCTCCATGTGGTAGTTTTTCACGGGATAAATTCTCCGGGGGAAATTTTCTGCAGGAGCACCTTTCTGCTAGGGGGCGGGGCTGTTTGTTTGAAGAATTTTCCACGGAGGCCTATTTATGGGAGTGTAGCTTTAACTAAGAATATTACGGAAAACACGTTTGTTGGTTGTTTCTGCTGATGAGAAAGTTCAAGATTAATAGCAATGATTTTATGTCTATCAATGAAACGCAAATATTTCTGGGAGTTAAATATGATAACTTTATATCAAAGAGTAGGAGTTTAGCAGGCCTTTAGCAGGCGTCAAAACATTTTTGTTGCAGAAACATTGAACAAATCGCAATTGTTGACTTTTTTTATTCATTTTATTTTAAATTGACCTCAGCGTTTATTTTTGAGTTTTAGCGCTAACCCTAACACTTAATAAACAGATGTCTCTAATATTCTTAATCATTTTGCAGGGAAAGAAGAATTTCGATCTTATTGCATTACACCATATACCAATAATAGCAATAAATATTTAATAAACAATTAAATATAACAGATCTAACTTTAATTCAATAAAAAAATTAAAAAGTAATGATCTCGATGGCAATTCCTGCATCGAGAGTGCAAATCCGATGTTCTGCCGGATGTTCGCGGTGGAGGCGGAAGCCATCGAAGGCAACAGCGTTTTCTCGATCATCAACGGTTGTTTTGATACCCCGCGATGGCGGGAAATACTCGAACACCTACTGCCGGACCAGGGTCGAATTGGCGATACCCTGGTTGAGTGTGAGTCCGGACCCGCCGGTAAACGGGTGCTGCAGGTCGGCGGCCGATTTTTCTGTTAATGTTTGGTTTCTTCTAAAATACCCTATTTGGATTTAAGAAGAACTTCAATGAAAAGTGGTTTATTTGGAATAGATTTGAGAAACAGTGTAAGTTTTTACCAATGGAAAACAGGACAGTGTTTTAATTCTTATTTTATATTGATTTGAATTTCAATAAATATCCATACACTTTGATAAAATAAAAATGAGCTGTCCTCATTTAAACTGTCCTTGAACTGTATTTCCTCCGTCTCGTGGTAGTTGTGGCTCGTCGTTTGCGTGATGGTGTCACCTTGTTGGGCATAATGTTGTTGGTAAACGTCGAAACCGTTCGCCCTTCCTTCCAACACCACCACCGACAATTCAGCTGGTAACTTTCAACAGTAGTACGATGAGTTATCTTTAAAGTGAGGAGGAGATGAAAGCTCCGCATCATCAGAAGCATGTAGAATTGTGAAACCATCAGGAACAATCAGGTTTGGTTTTATATACATTTAGTTTTTTCTTTAAAAATTTTACCCGTAAAATATTGTAATGCAGCCAAAGTGGTACATGAGCCAAAGTTTGAGCAATTAAAGTATAAAACTTCGGCTAAGTTTCAGTGCCTTTGGAAAGTCAGATAAAGTGCTCGAGGCACCGTATCTTTAAATTAGGCATCCTAATTTACCTTCACTCTTTATTGGCAACTTAGTAAAGCGATTCTGGAGGATATGGATCCCACCGGCCACTGGTGCTTGAAAACCGCCGGGCCGTTGCGCCTTCGACGCCGGGCATCGGTGTCGAATTCGACTGGGACAAGCTGCGCCGCGCCAACGATGTGGCGGCCTGACGTTGCACCCACCCCAAACCATGAAATTCCGGAGGAGAGAAATGAAGATCACCAATGTCATGGGGCCCGTTGCCCTGGCCGCGAGCCTGATGGGCAGCGCCGCCTTTGCCGATGTGCTGAAGTGCCGAAGCCACGGCCAGGCAACTGGTGGGACGGGTCGACCAACTGGCAGCGTAGCCGGACCGGAGATCGCAACGCCGGCCCGTCTTGCCCGGCGGGCCCAGCGTGCTAGGATTTCCCGCTGGCCAGTCCAGCCTACCGAGACATGCCTCAACCCGACCTGCTCCGTAACAACGTCACAGCAGACGAACCATCGCTGCGGCAACGGCTGAGGCTCGAGACCCGGGACGCCCATGTGCCGACGCTGGAAGGCGGTGCGCAGACCATCGGCGCACTCTGGCCCTCCTCCTACTTCCTGCACCTCAACGTGGGCGTCTTCACCAAGGGGCTGGGCTGGGAGGCGCTCTTGCCCGATATCCTTGCGCTTGCCTGCTTCGGCCCGGCCTTCACCGTCCTGGCCGCACTCCTGCTGCGTGCGCAGGAGAAGTGAGATGCGGCGGCTTTCCTGCATATTCTGGCTTGGCCTCAAGGAGATGATGAAGGGACTGAGGTTATGGTAACGGCAATCCCGGATTCCAGCTATACCTTTACCGGTTGGAGCGGCGATGCCAGTGGCACTGAATCGCCAATTTCATTTATTATGAATTCCGAGATTAATATTGCCACGGCATTTCTCCGTTTTTACGAATTAACAACCAGTGTGATTGGCGATGGGAGCATTACCCTCAATCCGCCCCCGAATGGCGGAATTTATGAGGAGGGAACGGAAGTTCATCGACCAGCGACTCCAGTCGAGCGGCTGGATCGAAGAGATCGTGGAAGAGGAATCGTCGGTCGTGAAGACCAAGGAACTGATACGACAAGCCTGGCTGCGAGCGCTCGGTCGACCGCCGGACGCAAACGAGATCCGCCGCGCCCAACACCATCTTGAACAATCCGATTCGATTGCAGATGGGATGCGCGATCTGCTGTGGGCTTTGATGAACACCAAGGAGTTTCTGCTCATCGAAACATAAGCCTATTTAACTTTTGGTTACCAGCCAATAGGCTGTTGTGACTCCTTCTAGACATGTAAGAGTTCAAAATGTGATCTGCTGCTGAACCAATTATTGAATTATGAAAGAGCATAAGAAAAGGTATAAAGTGATGTATTCATTTCCTATATGCATCCTATCTAAATTATGTTGAAAACTGCAAATTCACCAGCTATCCAAGGGTCAGGCCAAGTCTAATATCTTAAGTGTAATTACAAGATCACTTATACCTCCTAGTCTTATCTCTGTACATATGTATCACTATTGTATCGATCGTTGTTGTGACGTGTTGTGATATGACTATGAAGTATTATGCGCCTCATAATTTGGAGATAGTAAAATAGTAATTATTCACTAGAAATGCTTCTTTGCCGTTATGACTGATTGAGCAATACTTGAGCATGGTCTCTGAACAACAAAGTTGCTCATAAGAGAACCAACCTCTGTATGCTTCCCAATAACCAATGCTATATGTAAACAGCCCTTCCCCCGGGGACTGTGGGGAGTTAAGTCATCTTCAAAGACATAGTTATTAGGTTTTTCGATTATGCTAAACAAAAGGGCCATCGGGAAAATGGCCTTGGGGAAAACAACGAGCATAGGTTGAAGGGCTAGCTGCCCTCCAATATTTTTGATCACTTAAGAAGGGCACTAGAACTTCTGATTTCCGATCAAACGAGCCATATGTACATGCAGAGTCTTTAGCGTTTGGTAACCTTGAGGGATGAAAAACTAAAAACAGATCTTTTTGAAAATTAGAACAGCGATTTCATGAGATTTTAATTCATTTAAAATTGCTATTTTCGTTTTGGAAGTTTTGAAAAAGAAGATTACAGATTCAAAATCCTACCTGATTTACACCTGTGTCACTTTTTCATTAAAAGAAACAGTGTTATTAATATATAAATTACTCTAATATTTTGGAAGCGATTCTCCACCAACTTATCATACCCCCTTTTTCATCTTCATTTTAATAATTTTTATACACGATACGCCATTCAGCTCAAAAAAATTACAAAATATAAGAAAACCTAATAACAATATTTGTTTTAGAAATAGTTAACTTTAAGACGCTGCTCTACAAAGGGTTCGTGTTTGGGTCCTGTAAAAGGTTCAAAAGATACTCTCTATAACCTGATTTAAAACGAGCGATCCGCTAAGCATCACTTCTTCTGCCAGATCGTTATTCTTTACATATTGTCTACAAACACTCATCATCTTTGGCGCGAACAACTGATAGAGCTCGTGCTGTGCCTTTCGGTTTCCCTTTTGGGCCTTGCTGATAAGCCTGTCATAATTTTTATGTAATGAAATAAGCTTCATTCGTATAAAACATTTGGTTATTTTGAATCCGGTATCCCAATGCGTTTTTTATTTATTGCTTTCGATCCAGTAAACTTCAACTCCCAAAAAGTGATATATCTTCTGCAACATTTAGTCCCTCTCAAAGATTCTGCGTGAGATTCACCATCAATAATATCACAGACAAGTCAAATTACCTTTGTTTACATTGGTTATGGTAACATAAACTATGATAAACTTGTGATGCTATTTAAGAATATTTCTAACACCGCAAAATACAACGAACAGAATGAATTAACAATGAATCAACGAAATCACATTGGGAACAGCTGGCAATCCGGGCCGAAGCGCTGGAAAAACCGGTGCCCCTGACGCGGCCAAAACCCGATCCTTATGCTCATTTCGAGTATCGGCGCGATAGCGAGAAGCTCGATCCCGCCGACTATCTGACGGGTGAAATTGTCGTGGCGTTCACCGTTAGCGACCGGGGCAGGGCGGAAAACATCAAAATCGTTGAGGCGAATCCCGTTAAATTTTCCGAAATGGAAAAAAGAGTGCGGGATGGCCCTTCCTTCCGACCCATTGGGGCAGGATCTGGTCTTGCTCTGAGGGATCGCCAACGCGATCCCTCAGAGCAGAGACGATCAGTTAAGAGCATGAAGACAGGGGTTATCCTCCCACCTCTGATAAAGATCCTCTGAAACCAATACCACAAGATTACATGGTCAGACATAAAGCCTACCTTGTCCATTTTTTTGAGAGGATGTCAAAGCAATGGACGTCTGCCGTCACTTCGTGGGCCAAGAGCGCCGGCGGACCCGGCGGCGGGGAGCACATCAATGACGCGCTGCTGATCAACGCCCAGTTTCTCGTCGGCGGGTAGAACTGGTTCGACAACGTGTGCACGGTGAAGAAGGTCTAGGGTGGCCGCGACGCTGACCGGCGCCGAGCGCGCCCCCATCGACCTGCTCCTCTCCCGCGTGCTCCTCACGGAGCTCGACGCGGACCTCCTCGCCGCCCTCAGCGCCCCGTTAAACGGATTAATACAGTAACTGCCGCTGAATTCTCCCGTTACCTGTTTGACTTCCGCCATGCGTTCTACTTCCGAGCGGGAGGCGGTCCACTTGACATATTTTTCTACCGCTTCTCGTCGATCTTGTTTCGTGATGCGCTCTACCAAATCGTGCTCGGGAGCCAGACACATGAAGGTTACGCCATAGATAGTGTCTACCCGCGTGGTAAACACTTCGATTTTGGTATCGGGATCGGACAGCAAATGGAATACTGAGTCTTGTCGTGATGCATCAGGCCTTTATTATGGCACCATTGCATTTCAGTTCATCGTGACGCTTGTTGTTCTTTATCACTGTTTGCAGGCAACAAGACCTCTCACAAAACAGCTGCAGGCTTCTGATTTCGATGTGGTTAAATCAGTTGATAAAGTTTCTCTTCTTTTTGCTATGCTTAAGCGGCTTCGTACAGAAATTGATATCAATCACAATGTAACCAGTTGAATAAATTCCCCTAGAAAAATCGGAAAAAAGTTGAAAATTGGTTGTAACTGTCAATTTCCCAAAAATGTAACTGGGTATTTCCCACGCCCCCTTAGCCCTTCGAAAACTGACTTTGGGGAGGGGGTCACGTAGCAGTGGGCTCATTCATCTGACATTTTCAATGATAATGTGAGTTAATGGCTTTGCGCCTAATACTGTTTTATTGTTCCTCTTATTGTACTTAAGCGCGCTTTGAGCTGCTCGGTTGCCGTGCTGGGTGATGCGCGCGTTGCCGGGCGCACGCACTCCGAGCCGACCTCGGATTCTCAAAGCCAGATCGGGCTAGCGCTTGTCCCAAGTTGGTCGCAGCCTGTGGCAGCATAAAGGGCACAGGTTGGGTGAGGCGTCCGACACCCGCCGCCCATAGCCCGCATGACCCCGCAAGGCAAACTTGACCGCTTCATCTGCAAGGCGACGCCATTTCCCACTCATCTTGTTGGTATGCGGTTCGTGGCCAGGGTTATCTTGTGCTGGCCCCTTCATTGTTGGTCCTGACTCCTTTGTGGACGTCACTCCTTCCTCCTCAATGTCCTGGTTGCGGGACATCCAGTGTTTTTTTGCTGAGTTACTGCTTCTCTCACCCGATGATATGGTTGTGCTCGTACGTGTCCAGCTTGTTGTCAATCGTGACAGAACAGGTTCACACTTCGATAATACGTTCAGTTATCAGTCAGTTTCTTCGCGACTCGGGAAAACAAATTCGTCATCGAAGGTAGGCGATGTGCATGGACTATGATCAGGTGTTCTGCATGCAAGACTGAGGCTAGAAAATGAAATTGACAGAGAACTTGAACTTGAATTTCGATGGGACAGGTTGTTGTTCAGCTTCCATGCTTCGTGTGGAAACTTCACACAAACTGTCCTCCAACCCGATCTGACTGAGGAGCGACGTTGTTTTGTAAGTAAAAACCGTGCACATCGTTAATGGTACAATTTTTTTTTTCTCCAAAATTTTCTCAGATAAACTTTAAACAGAAAAAGACCAGGGTCTCTGAAATAAAAAGAGCTTGATGGCTGAAAGTAGCATATAGCCATGTCAATGCTACTATGCTACAGGGTTGCCACCTGGTGAAAAAGTTACTAGAACTTACTGATTTTTCGGTTGATTTAGTAATTTTGTTCAACAATCTCAAGAAGGAATGTGAATCACCTTGACTGTTTTTTTGTCTGATAAAAGGTCGTTTCTATTCCAATTGCCTCTTTATAAAAGCAAACAATTCGAAATGAGTGAATGTATTACTCCCTATTTCACGATAAGCTAAAATACCAATCACTGTTACTCGTCTAATTGTTTATGTAGGCCTATATAGTTGAGCAACTTGAGGTGTTGCGTATCTGCTATAACACTTTTATCGATAGCCTCACTCTTATAAGGCTGACTTGATTCTAGAAGTGAATTATGCTTTACACTTTTATTTGACTTTTACTGTTCTATTCCAATCAAGTGGCAATATCCATCTTTGAAATTGTAACAAAAATTTTCAGGGAAAATAAGTGATCTTTTTTGAATTCATTAAGCAAGGTGTTCCATATTTTCCAGTCCAAAATTTTGGAGGATTTAAGTTTTCTTAAAGAGACAAACAGAGTATTTTTTTTTCGGGTTTTTTCATTATGTAAATGGGTTAAAAATCATAGTTCCCCCGTTAAACTCGTTTCTAGTAGTGCCAAGTGCATCATCAAATATTCCTGTAAGAAAGAATTTTTCGTTTTTCCATATAACTTGAGCCTTAAATCTTAGCTTCTCCTTAAATCTTAGATGAATAATCATTTGTTTTCCTGACCTGCGAGGATAAACATGAAAATAAGTTTTTTCAAAGAAAGCTATAGAATTATACTTATGTTCTTGATGTGGATGACATTGTTGTTGTTGCACCATCATCATCATCGTTGTTGCTATCGTCGTCACCCATAACCATTCCAACTTTTCCCTCGGATGATGGTAACAAAATCGTCTTTTGATGCTGGTTCTGCTGTTGTACTAGCACAGTTCCTTTTGGAAGAATATCCTGCTGTTGTTCGTCTACTGCGAACGAAACTCGTTTCTTTTTCTTCTTCTTGTTCTTGTTGTTGTTTCTTTGAAGACTGGCCACCGGCAAGCCATCAGTTGCTATATGGAAGCCAGACTGATGCTGAAAAGATCAATTTGAATGAGGTAGTGCGCCGGTTCGCCAGCCGCGCGTTTCGACAACCTGTTGAGGCAAGTGAAATTGCACATTACATAGGATTCATACAAGCCAGAATTACGGGCGGTGAGCCTGCAAGCAGCGCGATCAAGCATGGACTGGCGGCAATCCTGACTTCGCCTCGTTTAAAGGATAATCAAAATGACAAAACAGTTACTGGTTGTAGAAAATCTGGACATCAATTTTGAATTGCATGAAAAAAACGTGCACGCCGTGCGTAATGTCAGCTTTAAAGTGGCAGAGGGCGAAACATTGGCTTTGGTCGGCGAGTCCGGCTCGGGCAAGTCTGTAACATCTATGTCCGTTATGCGCCTGTTGCCTGAAAAGTTTGCCCGTTATGGCAAAGATTCGCGCATTACTTTTGGCGGCAGGCTTCTAAATATGGATTTTTAGCGTCGCTTCTCATCTAACCGCAGACAATTTGCTGTCTTTTCATACGACAGACTTTTCAAAGATATTTGATTATTAAAGCAAGGCTGGTTTCTAATAACGATATGTACTAAGCTTGAAACTTTTGGCTTTCTTTGTTAAGGTTTTGAATTGTTGCAATCCCTTGTTAAATTATATACAAATACTTTTGCAACTAGCAGTTTTTTTCCCCTGCACATGTACCGGCCCGATCTCCTGGACGGCCTGATCGAAGGCTATGGCGGCGAGGTTAGGTTGGGCGCTGCCGTCGAGGGCGTCGTCGAGGAAGAGGGACGGGTCGGCGCCAAGCTTGCGGGCGGCGACGTCGTCTGGGGCGATGCGCTCGTCGGCGCGGACGGGATCCACTCCGTCGTCCGCCGGCATCTGCACGGGGACCTGCCAGCCAGGTTTTCCGGCAACATGGCCTCTGGCCGGTCTGCGCCGCAGCCACGGCCTGTCCTATCTGTTCATCAGCCATGATCTGTCGGTGGTGCGCGGCATCACCGATCGCGTGCTGGTGATGCAGAAAGGCCGCATCGTCGAGGACGGCGCCGCCGAACAGGTCATCGACGCCCCCAGCGCCCCCTATACCCGCCGCCTTGTCGCCGCCATGCCGCGCATCCCGAAGGATTGGGTGGCGTAGGCCCTACCCGTCTGAAACCTCTTAACATTAAAAACATCGCAAATAGAAGGTCTTTATAACTAAACTTGAATCACATCAATAGATAGCGAAAATGAACATTATTTCATGCATATATATAGTTCCTCTACCTCATGTACCAGGTTTACAGTAAACACACAGAAAATAAAGGAAATAAGACATAAACAACATCATAAAATATTTGTTATAAACTGTATATAATGCATTTAAGCAGTTTATCTACATAACTGTGATAATTCCGTTTTGAGACCCTGAGGAGACCACAGCAGCAGCAAGAAGCTAAGGCAAGCACTTTTGGCCCACTGTGTTGTGGTAAGGTGGTGGGGGTAGGTGGGTGCTGGGGCCTAATGGGACACAATAATAATAGCACAATAATAATAATAGCACAGGGGTGGGGCTGCTGGTCTGGTACGGACACGGCGGTCTTTGGTTTCGGCTCCTCTGGCCAGGGTGATTACGAACTGAGCTGAACTTGAGGTCTTACCTTGGAAAGGCAAAAATACAGCTGAACACGTTTCACCGTTTTTGTGGTACTGCCCCTTTGCAATGAATATCTTATCTATTCTCTACTTCAGACATTAAACATTTGGACAATCACGTCTACTATGCGATCATTATTGGACTGGTAACTAGAAAGACAATGGAAAGAAGGTCTTCAAATTAAAAATAGTCACTAAGACCAGTATATGTTTACAGAAAACGTCTCCAAGGAAGGCCGCAGAACTGCCCGGATCTGTATTTGCTGCCAGCGCAAAGGCGCCTACGGTCGCAACGGCAATCGTGTGATCTGCAAGCGGCGGCAAGTAGATTGTGATCTCGTCGGCTGTCCGTGCCAGGGTTGCAGCAGGGTAGACGTGGGGTGGTTGTGTGGCCGGCGCATCGGTCGACACGAACCACGCCGTGGAAAAGACCGGCATCGAGGTTGATGGAAGTCCGCTTCCAGCTTCGCGACTTCGATGAGTTTCTTTTTATAATTGTTTTTCATGGTCGATTACCAATCGGTAGGTAGATGGGTGTAAGGCGAGCACGCCGCGCTCGCGCAGTTCGGTCAGCAGCTTGCCCGTCACTTCAATAGGTTCACCGTCTGCATCTGTCAGGATCAGAACGTAGCTATCCGGGTGCTGTTCCAGAACGCTCCAGATTTCTGCTTCGAGCTGAAGGGGCTCGCGTTCCAAACAGTGTGACTTGAATAGAGGTTTCTTTCACTTAATGATTTACTGACTAAACAGACATGTACACTGCAAAGACAGAAGTGTACTTTCATGAAAAATCACTTTTGTATCCATTCTATTTAACTTCCAATCCAGACTGGTTAACGTTTCTGTTACTTACATAATTACATTTTTCACTTTCAAAAAAAGAAGAAGATACTTAATACTTAATCCCTTTAAAAAAAAGAAAAAAGGAATAAAAGGGAGTTGCTTCAATTTTACCTTTGGCAAATAAATTTATAGGCTGGAAATAGATTTCTTCCAAGTTCAAGTACCCTCTGAATAACTGCACGAGATAGCCAGCATACTTCACAATAGTACAAAAGAGGGGCGCAAGCAGTTTTATGTCTTCACACAGCCTCCTAAATAACCTAACTTTTAATTGTTCGTGATTTCCATATAGTTTAACTCACGGTACTTACTATGTAACAACGAAGTTGAGTGCAGGTCCAGCACTTCATGTTCTGGCAGCCCTGTCCAGGCAGTGGTCTTGGCCAGATAGCGCCCCAGCGGCACTGCATTACTGGCGGTGAGGGTGTGGTGACTGACCAGGGCGTCGTAAAGGTGTTGGCGGCATTCGCTGAGGTGCTTAAACAGTGCCGCATCGTCACTGTTTTCAATATCCACTGCCTGCAGGGCCTGGTTTCGACCCACTACCCAGGGTTTGATCGAGCGGTTCGTGCTGTGAATTTTGACAGTCAAGCTACCTATCCACAATTTAATTTGCTTCTCATTGAAAAGACCTTTGTTGGAGAATTGAAGTAGTGATGGGCGACAGTATTTCCTGTTGATCTGTCGAAAATAATTAGCCTATATACTTATTTAATCTAAGATAAACCTTATAATACTACCTTGAATGCTTTAAATAAAATTTTTTTTTTTTGAAGAAAACTCAGAGAATTTTTTGTAATTTAGCACAACGTACTTTCCGGCAATCACCGAATTTTCCTGGCATGGGAAATCGCGACTCTCCTCGAATCCCGTGCTCCGATGCCGGTACACAACCTTTCAGGAGGAGTAAACGACACGTGAGGACGAGATACGGGCAGAGTGTCGCTGTCATCGCCAAACCTTCAAGTCGAGGACATCCAGACGCCCCTCGGATGACTTGTGAGGCCATGTGCGATGTTGCGGGTAGTAGCGCATCGAGTCAACTGGTCTAGTTCCTATTTCCCAACCTCGGATTATGCTAACCCCACTCACTAAGTCTATTCTTAGTTTCCAGCCCTCCTCTCTATTAGGCATCTGCTCACTGGTAACCTTATCGCTTGATGAAGCCAATACCCCAGTTACAATTAATTGAGTTGCCTTCGCCCGCCGCAGTTCAGTAGACGACCACGTTAACGAGGTCACTGAAAGTGATATTACATTACCGCATCCTGAAGCTTAACCTTAATTTGCAGCATTGCTGAACAACTTGACATTTTCTTTGGATTTTCAAAACAAAATAGCCTCATTATCTGCATGTTTAGTTTGATAATGGTACCCTATTCTTAAAGGCAGCAAATATAGTTTTGTTTGCTTAAAGGCAAGAAAGGAAATGAAAATATCTAGAGAGAAAAAAAACTTCCTCAACAAAAAATATACGATAGAAGGCTGCTATATTGCATTCTAACAATAAATTACATTAACTGAAACCGTATTCTCAATGATGCTTGCCCCCATTATGGCGATTGCAAACACCATTTTTCTTTTCAATCTGTTCGTGCTTGGCAAGGCAAAAGGATGGACAGAACAGTCCAGACGCGTGAGTGCGCTTCCTGTTTCTGTGGTCGCTGCACATTTGTGGCCGCAGATGGTGTATGGCGTTGTCGGTATATCAGCGGTCTTTTATGTTGGCGTTGACAGTTGGGTCGGTTTACCATTGTATGGACTAAACCATTTGATGGAGGCTCCCCAGTAATTGATTATCTTGTAGAGTATACTCCTGACTCATTTGATTCTGCAAATAAACAATCTGTAGTCGTTCCTGCCCCACAAACCGGCGAGTCTGTGACTTACATTATTGAAAACTTGGAAAATGGCGAGACATATGACATTAGAGTAACTGCAAGAAACCTTGTTGCCTCTGGTGATGCATCTAATGTTCTTCCTGTGACCGTGCTCGTTCAGCAACGCGTTGGAGGGCTTGATGTCGCGGTGCACGATGTCGCGAGCGTGCCCCGCTCCCGCTGCACCCGCCAGCTGCGCCACGAGAGTCGCCGCGAGCCGCGGCCAGTCTCGCGGCAGCCGCGTGAGGTCGACGTCAGGGGCCACGCATTCGAGATCCTCGCGCCGCAGCGCCGCGGCTTCGCGCTCGTCGGCGCGCAGAGCGTCGAAGACGCGTCCGAGGAGATCTCTTGTGGAATACTATTAGAGCAACAGTTGCAAATATCACTATGATATCTAAAAAAAGGGAAATAATAAAAATTCACTTCCTTGATATACCACTGATGAGCACTGATGTATATCATAAAAGCACAAAATTTCCAATTTCGATTCTAAAAAGTAATAACTGACAGAGAAGAAATTTAAACAAAGGGGAGCTAAGGTATGAATGCTAATTTTCTTACTGCTTTATAGAGATGGGTCTGAACGGCGGTGGCGGCGCGACCGGTGGCGGAGCCGATGACACCGGTGATGGCGGCGCACTGATCGGTGTTTGCGCCGGACGACCCGGCGTTGGACGAAAAACCGGTGCCGTGGGACGGACCTGTTGAGGCGATGGGTCCAACGTTGGTTTGGCGAACGGTAGATCGGAGGGTGGCACAAATGGCCGAGAGACGCGGGGCGCGATGGGTTCGATCGGCACCGTGTCACTCTCGTAGGTAGCGTAACGTAGGGTAGGTAGACCCTTTTTGGAATTTTGTTTAAAACGGTTATTAACTCTGTAAACTGCACTGATGCGCTTACTCAAAGAATTTGTAATTTGATTTTATTTGTTTTCAAGAGAGTTGTCATTCTGGTAGCACTTGATGTTGACGCCCTGTGTGCTTGTAAAATTTTACAGGTAAATATATCTTGTCTAGTTCATTATCAATTATCAGAACGCAGTCTGTCTTGTGTGTGTTGCACGGTATATTGGTCTTGCGACTTGGTGACTACATATGAAACACCAAAGGATTTTGCGGCGGCTGATAGCTGTTCATTGGAACCAGTGAGCCCGAGCATTCGTCCGTCGAAGCGCTTCGCATATTCATCAGTGGCTTCTGGTGTGTCTCTTTCGTTATCTATGCTGATAAATATTGCCGCGATGGCTCGATCTGACTGTTTCATGACGGCTGCCATTTTCGCCGGTTAAGATATTGAACAAAAATTATTTCCCTTTTATGAAGGCGCTACAGATATGTAGCGTACCTCCATAGCAGGTACAGACCAGGGAGGGAGACTTTGTAACTGGTGGTCTATAATTAAAACTCGGGCACCCTCGCCTGGGGCCATAAACTAAAGCGGAAGAGAAAGAAAGCCCTTCAAATATACACTCAGCAGTGCCCACCGGTGTGTGGACACGTCATGTGGGCTATAAGGCTACCTGATGCAGATGGGAAAAAAATTAGCTTCAAGAAATCTCACCAGACGGTTGAGCATTGCTCTTTCAAATATCTTAAGAGAACAAAAGGCAAAAGAGAGATCGGTCTGTAGATCCCTGGATCCTCACGGTCACCTCCTTTAAAGAGAGCTATCACACGTACCAATTTAAGACGTTGGAGAAATACTCCTAGTTGAAATGATCTATTAATCAAATCGTAAATTGGGGTGATAATCGATTTCCTTTCGAAGACCGCTACAAGCTGACCCGCTGGTCGGATGTGACCGCCGCCGAAACCGGTTCGCCACTGATCGAAAGTCAGGAAGCGCGCATCGCCGAGCTGATGGAGTGTTTGAACTACTTCAAAACGCTGCGGGAAGACCGCCGGGAAGGTCCTGCAGGCTTCGATCTGCTGACCATGCTCGCACGCGACGCGGCGACTAAGGACCAGCCCGATCACAAGATTCTGGGGAACGAGAGGACATCAGCTCAACGCTACTCTCCGCCACGATACCTTCTAGCACCAGATACCGGAAAAACATCTTGAGCGCCACCAGTCGGCGGGAGATTGTAGTCGCTTTCAGCTCGCGCTGATGCAGCGACTGTAAAAACTGTGAGAGGACTCCCAGATCGACATCTAACACGGAGCCGAATTGGGCTTCATTCATCCAACTAATGAATTGTTCAACATCATTGCGGTACGCTTTGACGCACCGGCATATTCGCTGCAATTCGACACCCCCTACGGCCTGCCAAATCCGGTTGGCGCCTATGCAATGGCAGCCCAGCGGCACATGTATGAATTCGGCACGACAAGCGAACAGCTGGCCGAGATTGCCGTCGCCACCCGCCAATGGGCGATGAAAAACCCGGCAGCCATGATGCGCGACCCCCTGACCGTCGACGACGTTCTTTCCAGCATGATGATTACGGACCCGCTCCACCTTGTATGAGTGAATCCTGAAAGTTATTAAACCACAAGCTGGCTCTTCTACCGCTAATCGTTTCCACAAATTGGCATCCATCACACTTGAAGTGCCTCATATTATGTTTTAACCTTAGTTTAGTGCAAAATTTAGAAAGACACGTAGTCTTTCTAAAGATCACGTAGACACGACAGTCTTTCCACCTCTTACAACCCGACTAATATCTGGCATTGGAAAAAATGTACAGTTGAATCGAGTCAACATGTTAAAATCAAAACAAATTAAATTAAAGAGGCAAAATCATCAAAGATAAAGGGCGAATAAGAAAGCCTGACGATTGCTGAGGGGGTTAAATTACAAAAAAACATTACAAATAAACAAAAATAAAAACGGCAATAGATGAGAAAGGGATTTTTTTTGTGGCGATTCACCATCAAAAGGAAGAAAAAAGAAGAAGTTGATTTTGGTAAGGACGCAATCACGTATTATTAATGGTTACCTGCAGAACGAGGACGACCTGCGCCAGGTGCCGCTGGGTGTCAACGATAATGGCAAGCCCTTGTTGCTCAAGGATGTGGCGGATATCCGGCTGGGGCCACAAATGCGCCGGGGTATCGCTGAACTGAATGGGGAAGGCGAAGTGGCCGGCGGTATCGTGGTGATGCGTTTTGGTGAAAACGCTCTGGCTACCATCGAAGGTGTTAAACAACGCCTGGAGGATATCAAGGGGTTGTATGTTATTGTAAATTTCTTTTATATACTTTTATATAACTTTTATATACTTATATATCTTTTATATATTTATGTTTTTCTGAGGACGGCCCTTGGACATAGGGTCGAAATATTCATTCAAACATAGAATTCCATAGTCTTGCGAAAAGAATCCCCAATTGCTCTTCTTGTTGTCGATGTTTAACCTTGAAAGAGGTTCAGGCCCATTCACAGGAATTTATGTCAGGACAGAGGAGACATGAAAGAATGGATAAATATTTATTATATTAACCAATTCCAAAACTTTGGCTATGAAAAACGAATAGAGATTAATAAATAAAAAACCTTCAGACAAAGAAGTTTTTCAAAGAAAAGTAAAGAGCCATATTAAACTTAATACTAAAAGAAATAAAGTCCTATAATAGTTCCAACTTAAAACGACCAGAAATTACTACCAAAGAATACATAGATTTAAAAACGGATAGAAATTGACGAAAAGGCACGCGAGAATGTTAGTATTTTTAATAGTGTTTGTAAGACTGGATGTAGGACTCCGATAAAAAAAACAGCAATATGCTTATAACTACTTTGAGAAGGTAGCTTAATATCAATTCAAACTCATTCTGACACTGAATCTACTAATGGATCAGTTACCTAAGAAAACTTTATTGATTCTTGAATGTAAACACAGATCCCCCTTTTAGCTGATTTGTAAAAGACTAAACTGCGATGCCGACAAACGAACTGCTCGCCTGCCGCATGCAGGGTGTTCAGATCAATGATTTCTGGACCTTCATGGAGCGGCAGAAAGGTCAGGTCGAACTGGACGAGCTGCGGCCCAGCTGGATGATCTTCTCTGAGGGGTTTTCGTCCCGGTCACGGCTGCAGCGCATGGTGAAACGGGTTTTCGACGTCGTGGTCAGCTTGCTCATGCTGCTGTTCTCGCTGCCCGTCACGACGCTGGCACGTTGCGCGGCTCTAATGACGAAGGCTGTGGGGGCAAATAAGTGAAGGCCTCGGGGGCGCGTCCCGCGATACATCTGCCGAAACATCTGCATCTGGTCGCTGCCACACGGCCCGATGGACCGCTCCCGAGGCCTTCCGGAACCCTTTCGGTCCCACGACGCGGTCTCGTCTCCTAAAACGACCCCTTACGAGCCCGCTTCAGTCTCGGATCCCCACCCGGGCGAACCCGGGCGGTTTTATCATTTAAAATGGGGACAGGTTGGGTCCTGGGTATCGAAAACGACTAAGAAAACCAAGATAATATTTTCAGGAAATACTGGAGGATATTGAACTATATCCATAGACGCTGTGTGCCAGCAAGTTATCTAAAGGGAGTATCTGCAGTTTTGAAAGTGACATATTCAGAGGCTGCTCAGGAGGACATTCAGTTAAATCTAAAGACTTTAAGTGTAACCATGATTTCGAAATTGCGCTCCATGATCTGCACGGCTTTGCGAACATGATGATTGGTTACCCCAAGCCGCCGCCGCTGGTTCAGCGAATGCGTTGTCGCGGGCGAACGAATTGCATCATGCAGCAATTGTTCTGCAACTCTGTTGGCCAAACTAATTCCGTGTGATGCGGCAACAAATGTGAGCATTAAATCAACAACGGCGGTGCCACCCGAGCAGGTAAATATCGGTCCGTCGGTTTCGAAAATAGACGAGGCATTTAGTAGTTTGTTCCATGCTATTAGGATTTCACTAATAAAAATAAACTCTGGCCCATGAAAAATCTAAAAAAAATTCACTGGTCTTGGTTTCACCTCTCAGCGTAAAGAGCTTGAGACTCAATAGTCGTTCTTTCCAATGGTATTAGAACGTCATTGAGGAAAAACATTTACATATATTAAATTCTCAATAACTCCTCCGGTTTTGGCTTCACCACTTAGTGCAAACGGTTTGTTTTTCTCTCTCTCTTTCTGTATCCCTTCTTGGCTCTCTTTCTCAGTCTGCTTTATCTCCGAAGCAAATGGAGGAACAGAGCCGCACAGGGATTTGCTTTTTCAGGACCCCTCAGAAACTGTAATATATGCAATAATGATATGGTCTGTTATTTCCTTTTTTCTTTTATTATTAGTTCAAGTTTTGGTTTACAAGTTGCTGTAATTGTCAATATTTTGGTACTTTATTATTAACGATTGTCTTGTCTACTCGTCTACGATTTTCCTAGGAAAAATCATAGAATCGTGAAGTTGCCTGAAACCCATTGCTATACAAAGATAATCTCTTACTTAACTTAAAACATCTTTAAGACTTTTTGAAATAAAGACACTCGGAGAACAAAACCAATTCAATGTAAAACTCACTAATCAAAGACTTTTTTCTTCATTTTTTTCCACTGTCTACATCTTTAGAAAAATTAACGACTTTGCTAATGAGCAGCTTTAGGTAAAATGTCTTCGAGAAAGGTCACTCGAGATCTGAAACCTTGTAACCAAAGTTGGTTTTTATTGCAAAGTTCAAATCCTGGATTTTCCAAAGATTTACAGTTGGCAAAGTTTAAAACGTTAAACGACAAATATAGGAAGTTGCGGGGATAAAACAGCAACGGATTGTGGAATGGACATCTTTAAAACTCCAAGTCTTGCGCTCTCATTTAAAAATTGGCAGATAATTTGCAAACAATTTATACAATTTCTTCCATAAAAGATGATCTGACGGAAGGCGTTGAACCTTTTGAAATTGATTTACAAACGGACGCTTGGTACAGCATTTCATCAGGAAATATTGAGTTAAATATCGACGATTCAGAATCAGTTTTAGCGGTTGAAAATTTATCAGAATTAATAGCACATCCTTCCGAAAACGGGGTTTTATTAAAATGGGTAACCGCCGCCGAGTCTTCTGGTTTGGTTTGAAATACTTAGTTAAGGATTGTAGCACTTAGGTTAAGGAAGTTAGTACTTAGGTTAAGGAAATGTAAATGATGATGAACTGAGCTATCATCGTCAATATTCTAGTTCTATCCTTTTCAGGATGAAATCCACGCAGCCTCTTGCAGCAGTTATAACATGTGCTGGATTTATCTGTATTTTGTCAAGTATTACTATGGCATGCAATGAAGCGGTATGTGCGAGCTTGAAGATGGATACGAGTTGGATGTTCTTGTTGGTACTTCTCTCATAAACATGTATGGAAAGTGTGGGGATATTGAAGATGCTTATGCAGTCTTTGACAAGATGCCTGAAAGAAGCTTGGTATCTTGGAATTCCACACTTATAGTATATGCTCAACATGGGCATGGAAGTGAAGCTCTGCAATTGTTTCAACAAATGAATGTGGAAGGGGTCTCCCCTGACCAGGTTACATTTATATTATGCGTATTTTAATCACTGAAGATAACAATCAACTTGCACAATTCATTCAACAAGCGATTTTACAAGACGGCCATGCTGCTGATATTGCCCACAGTGCTCAGCAAATGCAAACACTACTAGAGGGGTGGCAATACGATGCAATGATACTTGATTTAGGGTTACCAGATATCGATGGTATTGACATCATTAGAGCATTAAGAGCAAAAGATAACCCGATCCCAATATTAATTTTGCGGGCGCCTCCTCGGGCTCCGGGTCGCGGCCGAGCAGGGTCTTCGCGATCAGCTTGTTCATCCCGAGGTTCGCCTGATGGAGCCAGAAGCGCTTCATGTCGGCGAGGGAGAGCCCGGCGTCGGCGACGTGCGACGCGATGTGCTCGGCGACCATCGGGCAGACCTCCTGGAAGACCTGCCGCCCGTTCTGGCGGAAGACCAGCTCGTGGGGGTGGCGCGGCGTCTCCTCGCTCGGGCAACGACCCCTGCCCCTTTTTCTCCAAGACTTGCACTTTTTCCTTCAGGAGTCATATCGTAATTGGCATTACGGGTAACATTTCCTTCAATGGTATCCTTGAAGACAAAGTATTTACTTTTCCTTCGCACAGAGTGTGGCTCCTGTGTGAGTTGATTATAAATTAGGGACAGTGATAGCCATAAAATGAGCATGATAAGAAATCTTTTAAAATAACTCCTTCGACCGAACATTTTTGTAAAAAGGGTAGAAAAAAAAAACTGTAGGATCACCAGGGACCTATGGTTTTTCGAGAAATCATTGGCAAGGGGCAAGTGATGCAAAAGATAGCACAGTGATCTTAACAGTGATTCACATTGCACTACTATGGTGCATCCATTTTTCATTAGTAAGCCATTATCAAGGTGAAGGTGTTGTAAAAGATCAAACAGTTAAATCAACACTGATTCATAAAACAGCAGCGATTCATAATCATCTTATCTTAATTTTCACTTCCCACAGAAATCTGATGTTCATGCCGTCGTTCCCCCCGAGCTTATGGTTACTCTCCCCTTTATAAAATACCCCCTTGGAGAATCCTCCCTCCTCCTGCATGGAAATCTCCCTATGTACGCCCTGGATAATTTCAGATCTTCATTAAAAAGTGAATTGAAATTTCTACTCTCCTGTTTGAGTCTGCAGTGAAAGTTTGATTCTAGCTAGTCTATCTGAGACCAGCCCCACAAAGGTTCCATGGCCGGGCTAATATATTCGAATCGACCGGCATTTAAATCAAAAATCCAGAAAACTTCCTGAACGGTTTCAGCAAGTTGCTGCATCAGTTCGCCTTGCGCCCGGACGCGTCGCTCTAATTGGCGTTGATGCGTAATATTGAGAAAAACACCTTGGGTTCCAATTTGCCCGTTTTCTAAGTGGGCACTGGTAATGCTTCCTTGCAGGGTGATGAATGAGCCGCGGATTTGGATTCGTCGAGTTCGAGAGCGCGGAGGACGCACAAAAAGCCAAAGACAGTTTGCATGGACAGGTAACGTCAACTATTCTCATCACTATGGGCAGGACGTGCGCGGGCGGTCAATATTTGTGGGCGACAAGCACACAAATAGAGAGCGGCAAGGACAGCAGGTCTGTGTGCTTCTGTACTGATGAATTGATCTGCAGAAGAACCCTGCCCGAAGAGTCTTGATTTATTCTGCCTCGAGTACGTTTTTTTGCCACGAATAAACAAACACTTGGAAATGTTCTTGGAAGGGTACGACAACCACCCAATCAGAAGTGAATCGAACATGAGTCCGAACCAGCTATGGCTCTATGGTCTACATCAACACGTTCCACCAGAGCAAACAAGCAGCGAAACAAACTGGAGTGTGTATGGTGTAGACTGGGAAGGTCCACTACCGTCCAATAACTATAACAGAGTTGCGGCGCGGTCCTGGTTGGGGCTCAAATCACACGCAGATCCAGAGTCGTTGGATCTTGCCATTGCCGTTTTTTGCGCCGAATATGATCCGCAAGGGACGGCGATCGCCGATGACATTCAGCGCATTTTGTCGGCCGTGTCCCAAGAGAAATATGATCGGATTCAGATCCAGCTCAACCGATCGCTACGGCGGCACTACTTCTTGTCAGGCGATGACGAACGTTTGTTCGACATGAGTGTCATAGCGCTCGCCAACAGTTGTTTTGCATAACTACAAAGATTAGCCTAAGTAACAAGAAAGAAAAAAATGGCCACTGCGGCAACTGGAGACAAACATTTTAGGCAACATTAAGGCAGAAAAGCAGGGTCGCTCCAACATTAGCATGTATGACTTCGTGTCCAACCAATAAACAGTGCACGATTTACAAGATGATGTGCACCAGATCTAATATAAGTCTGACACAGCACGCTCGCATAGTTTACTTTTGACGAGTTTTGTCTCTTCATTTGAACATCCTGATCATTAAGAATAATCTCAATCGGATAAGTCACTTACTGATAGATATTTCAGTTGTTTTCTTTTTCTTTGCCGAAAATTCTTTCGTTCTCTTTCAGATGTAACATTCCTCTTTCTTTCTTTTTTTGTTTTTGTACTCGGATTTCGTCCCAATTGTATATATACAAATACAATGGAAATGTCTCGTTTGGTATCCTGCTGATCGGGAACTCGTAAATACGCAGCCTTTGGCGGCGTTTACCTGTTTGAACGTTATCTAATCGCATTTGGGGAGACTGGTTTAAGCCATGCATCCGATACCGAAAATGGTGATTCAGCGCCTTGGCCTGGGCCTGATTACACTTTTTGTAATTTCCTTGATCATTTTTCTCGGAGTTGAGTTGCTCCCAGGGGATTTGGCGCAGGAAATCCTTGGTCAATCCGCGACTAATGGCAAGACACATGCTAAACATTTCTCCTAGTAGATTATTCCTTTCATCTTCATTTTTCAGTTGTTAAATTTCTATTTATTTATATTGTGTTTTACTTTAGTCTGTTCCTTTTGTAGGATGAACGTGAGCTGAAACGACAGAGAAGAAAACAATCTAATAGAGAGTCAGCAAGAAGATCTCGGTTAAGGAAGCAAGTGAGGCTTTCATTTTTCGTCTTTCCTGCCATCTGTTTGGCAAATGTATGGGCGTCGCCAACATCGGGATCGACGGCCGTCAGGGTCGCGGCAACGGTACCCTGGGCCGAGTTCTCGTCAACGTTGCCGCCGCCCACGGTGATTCCGGTGGGAACCGTGCTCTCAAAAACGTCATCGACGTTCAGTGTAATGATTTCGGAGTAGGTGTTCCCGCCCGCGTCGGTCACCTCGACCGTGATGTCGTGGCTTGTCGAGGCTTCGAAGTTGAGCAGGGTAATATTGAGAGTCCCGTAGCAAGCCACAGAAGGGGATTTACACAAAGTCCATCTCAAAAGGTATGCATATAATTAATTGCATATCTCCGTTTTAAAGTTAGTGTGAATTCGTATTAAGCATCTCATTCTTTAACTATTTACAGTAGTTATTTGAAGAACATCAAAAATTCAAAGGTGAAAAACCATTACTTATTTTTTCATAGAAATATATTTCATAGTTCTATTGATATATTTGGTTGTTTTCTTGAACAAAGTGGATATGGTTGATGATGAAGAGCTTTTGGAGCTTGTTGAAATGGAAGTAAGAGAATTGCTTTCTTTCTATGAGTATGATGGTGACAACGGACCCGTTATCGCTGGTTCTGCGCTTGGTGCATTGAACGGAGAGCAGAAATGGGTTGATACCGTTATGGAATTGATGGAAGCTGTTGATAGCTGGATCGAACTTCCTGAAAGAGATGTTGACAAGCCTTTCTTCGTACGTTACTTGATGAGGCGCGTCTTTTTGGAAATTTTTTTAAATTAACAGAACATTTAGAAATGTTATTACGTGCAGAATCTAATCCAGAACTTTATCAACTTGTACTTGGACGTATGGGCGAAGAATGTGGATATGATATGATGATTTGGTCCGTTGGTTGTATATTATGTGCAAGAGATGGGATCACAGATCAAGAATTAAGGGAAGTTTTATTACTTGATTGGAAGTATCCCTGATTCTTTTTCAGGGGGGGGGGGGGGTAGAGAGTACAAAAAACTTTAAAAAACAAAACAAAAATTTGTTTATATTCATTTCTGTTACGTTTTTACGAGTCAGACAAACATTTCAGGAGGGGGGAGTTCAAACCACCTAACCCCCCTGGATACGGCCTTGATCTTAAGCCAGGTTTTACAAACACCATGTCTTTGGTGCTTTACAGACAAGCTGGAAATCAAATCAACCTGCTGTGGAACGTCACTAGCTGGCGCAAAGTGTTCTGATATCTACAATTTCATCAGTCATTGTGAGTATGACATTTTCTCTCATTGATACCTTCATTCTAATACCAATGTTACAGTGATCGAAATAACGGCCGATGATCGGTGAAAACCGGCCAGTAAATGAAGAAGACCGATGGCACAAAAAAAATTCAGGAAGAAAACCGATCAGGAAAGTCATGAATCAATAAAAAAATTTATCTACGTGAAGTTTTACCAAAACTATAGCCACCTTCTGCTTATCCTACTGACGGGGGTCACGAATCATGCCCAAGGCGATTCCGTTCTGAATACAGGGCCCTTTCTTCAGCGAAAAGGAAGTGGCAGGGAGACGATGGCTTGGTGTGGCTTGATGGCGGTGCAACAATATGCTTGCATGTCTTAATCTTTTCCTGGTGGGGAGGAAGGAACAAATGGACAGTGGACGACTGTACAGTGTTATTAATCCAACAAAATAGGTAAGATGTCTATGTTAGGTACTTATATTATAGCAATTGTAGTGCCAAAGTGATATCATTCATACATAAATTCTGTATTTCGCTGTCGTTGTGGCGAATAGAGAATTATCGATATTTTTCCTAAACAGCTTAGTCGCGGTATTTCGTGGAATTTACATTAACAAAATATGTGTTCGCGGAATACCGTGTTTTTTAAGGTCTTTTTATCCCGAATTATTTTGTTGTTGTTGCCGTTGAGTGCCCCCCGTCCTTCTTTGTTGTTGTTGTCGTCGTCTCCTTCTTTCTGCTGAAAGGGGTGTTGTATCCACGATATTGGCTGGTTCGCTTCGGATGGTACCACTTGTTGTGCCTCGACCTCCTCCTTGACGTCTTATTATTTGGTGTTGTTGTGTTCTGTGATGTTGCTTTGATGATGAGGTGACAGAATCATCCATCGAAAATGTTGATATCTGAAAACCTGGAGCTCGGTGTCAACGCTGCCGGTGGCAATCTGCGCCTGCATCCACTGGCCGCTGATTTCTATGACGGGTCGTATAGTGGCGATGTCCGCGTCGATGCCTCCGGCGACGTGCCGAGCGTGTCCGCGAACGAAAACATCAGCGGTGTAAACCTGGCGTCGATGGCAAAGGCACTTTTTGACCAGGACAACATTTCCGGGACGATCAATGGCGGCTTCGCCTTGAGCGGGGCGTGAGGAACACCAGCCCCTCGGTCTGCACGGCGCGGTCGCCGCGCTGCTCGGCGTAGAGGCCGAGGGCGTTGGCGAGGGTGCCCTGGTCGTAGAGGTAGATGTCGATGGTCAGGTCGCCCTTCTTCAGGGTCGCGAACCACAGCTCTTGGAACCCGAACTTCCGGTACTGCTCCGCCTGGCCGTTGATCTTCTCGTAGAGGTTCTCGTTGTTGAACGTCTGCACGCTGCCGTTGAAAAATAACAGAAAAATTAATAGAAGTGTCTTTTTTTCCGTAAAGGGCAGTAGCCTATATTCAACATTTGCACTTGGCGGCCAAATTTCTTGCTACGCCACTGTATCTTATGTTGGTATGTATGCCAACATGGCACTGAATTCGCCCCTGTTTTCATAATAGAAGAAACGGCTAGGAAAACTGCCAACAGAGGGTCTCTTTGAAGTTTACTACTGGGCTCAGTGATGGCTTGCTGGGAAAAACTCAATCAACAGCAGAATCTGGTTCTATCGATGTTTTATGTGCCTGCGAAAAACAAGCTACGTTATTAAGTGTCATAAAAGATGGTCCTAATAAAGGTAGAGTGACCCTTTCTTTTTATTTTATTTTATTTTTTATTTTTCTTTCCTTTTGTATGAAAAGGACAAAGTTTAAAAAATATACATAAACGAACTTAGATAAACTGGTTATTCAGTTATTCAAGGGTGAATTTGATCTGCCGCCCCTGAGGGACCGTCCCGAGGATATCGAGGCGCTGGTGCGGTTCTTCGTTGACAGCTGCGCGGCAGCAAATGATCAGAAGCCTCTCGAGTTTTCTGCCGCGGCAATGCAGCTGCTGTCGGAGTACAGCTGGCCGGGCAACGTCCGGGAACTGCAGAACTACGTCGAACGTGCCCTGGTCCTGTCCACGAAGGACTCGGTCGATGTGGAAGATCTGCCGGATCACGCATATACATCATTTTTAACATTTTTATTTTACTTTCGTTAGCAGTTAAAAAAAAAATATTCTCAGACTATGCAAGACACAGAACTAAAAAACATGCAAACTTTAATAAAACCTTTATGGGCTCAAATAATAAATCAATCTTAGATCCTAACATATACCATGAATTTGGCATTATACTTTAAACAGCACAGCCATTAAATTCTGCTTTATTACGTAAGCTTAAAAATACATAAAATTGACGCCTTTTATTCCAAAGTGACGCCACAGGGTGTCTTGGATGGTGTACAAACGTTGCGTGAGGCCGGGGCACCTGTCAAAACACTCATATTAGACGATGGGTGGCAACAGGTTACGCCGTCACCGCCCGACTGGAAGGAAGAGAGCGTCGCCGAAACGGAAGAAAAACAAGTGGAAGAGCAGGAGAACGCTTCACCTTCTGTATGGGGCAAAGTGACGAATGGGCTCTTCGGCATCGTCGTCTATCCTGCCTTCCTCGTCACCATAAAGCAAGGCGATCCTCTCACGCTTTCTTCCGGCGTCGGTGCTCCGTTCTCTCTGCTTGAAGCACATCCAGCACTTGCCGATCAAGATGCACACGACGTCCGGAGGCTCTCCGTCGTCCAGACCGCCGAACTCTTGGTGTACGTTCAGCTTCAGCAACAGGGCCGCTCCCTACGTGCGACGAATCCATCCATGCACGCAGACGGGGTATGATACGACAAAGGACCAAGCAAAATAAGGTCATTGAAACGAATTTATATGCGAATATTTATAGCTGCAGTGCCTTAGCACCTTCTTCTAATTCCAATCTATGAAATGTTGAAGCCTTGATAAGAAAAAGACAAGATAATAAAATGTTTCAATAAGGTTCGGCACCTGAAACAATAAAATGCTTCGTTTCTTGACCTGAAATTAGCAAAGGTCTTCAGCCAGTTGCAGAGATCTCAGAAAAAACAGCTGATGTAAACGTGAATTGGATTGCTTCTTCTATTTGAAGAATTTAAGTGTCAATTACCTGTTTTGGCACTTAAAAACTTTGATTCTAAGAAACTGCTAAGAAACTTTCAGTACCTAATATTTCTCCCAAAACTAAGAAACTTTGAGTAATGTACTGACCAAAAATCTTAGTTTCTTATAAAAAATAGAGTGTATTTTTGTAGGAATTTTTATATACGGACGTTGACCTAGCGGCCGCGGGCCACGCGCTCGATTTCCTCGCGCACCAACCGTTCCACAAGGGTCGGCAGATTGTCGTCCATCCATTGCTGCAGCATCGGGCGCAGCATATCTTCAGCGATTTCGTCGAAGGAGCGCGTCGGGCCGTTGGTAACCGCCTGGTTGAGACTGTCGAACGATGCGGCCACCCGGGCACCCACGGCCGGCGAGATCAACGCTCTTGGCGCATCGGTCTCGGCATGATTGGCCTTGCTCACCGCGACGGAAATGGTTTGGCCGTCAGCCATCAAATCGCCAATGAACTGAATTTTTCAGCGCAACGCTCGAATCGCAAACCCAGCAAAGAACTCGCGGATGTTATCAGGCGTATTAGCGCTGAAGAGTCACAACTGTTAGTTGGTGTCCCTCATGTAAAATCTACCCATTCATTGATTTTGTTTCAGTTTCTCCGGGAGCATGGAATTTCTATGAGTCTCTCTAATACTATGGGCTAATACTTGGGGCAATACAATGCCTCCTTATAGACAAATCTTCAAACAGTTTAATTGAAGATGATAGCAACCATGGTACATGGAACACAGCAATGAAGACCAATCTGATATGGTACAAATGGACCTGGTACATTAAACCACTTTCAAAGGAGTGCACATGGAAGACCAGTATAACAATTTGCATTACTACATTAGTACACCAAGGAGACTTTTAGATATGCTGGCAAACAGGAGTTGGCTACGCAGATCGTGGTCGCAAGCCGGGTCTTTCTTGACGATATGGTACAGGCCTGCGAGAGCGGAGAGGTCAACGTTCCCCTGGACTCCGGCGCGCTGGCCCGAGACGCCATCGCCGGCACGCTCGGCGAGGTCGTCGCCGGATCGATTCCGGGCCGCAGCGGTCAGGCCCAAACCACGATCTTCGATTCAACGGGCCTGGCGGTACAGGACCTGGCGGTTGGGTTATGGGTCTGCGATTTTTTTGCACCCCCATCAAACAGACGTTTTCTCCCTTCGATTGATCAACCACACCGACGCTTTGGAAGCCGATTTTGTGAATGGCAAATCAACAACGATCTTGGCGCTGCGACGTGCCACTGATTTAAACGAACACATTTTTTTACACACCACTGGATAACCGTTTCCGTTGATTGCTCGATCGTCGGTAAGCCCACGCGCCCCATGGCTGCTGACTTTTTAAACTAAAAATAAGCCATTAAACTAAAGATCATAAAGATAACATTTATGTATTTTTCCAAACATGAAAAAACTGAAATAACAATTTGATGTTGAACCTTATCGAGTACTAACTACTTTTAAACCACTGTTTCTAATATAAATAAAAAAGATATTCAACTAATATCATACTCAGTATTTCTTCGTCTAATTTCACCAATTTTACGATAATCACTTTTCCAACATCAAAACTAGGCTATAACATCCAAGCAATGTATTCAAGCATTTTCTGAGCATTTACAAGCAAGAAATCCGTTTTCGCCATGCACGAGGCAAGCAAATTTCCAGCATCCATAGATCAGAGATCTTCTCACAACCGATGCCAGCAAAGAAAGAACGAGCAAGTGGTGATCACTAGTTTAAAATCAAATTTTGACGCAGAGCATTTCGGGATACTCTATTGTCTTCTATTGTTTCACAACGATGTGAGGTTTTAGGTGGTGGTCAAGAACATGGTTTACGTTCTGGTACTGAAAATGTTGCAAACATTGTTGGTTTTGGTAAAGCATGTGAAATTGCAAAAATTAATCTAAATGAAAATATTTCTCATATGAGAAAACTCAGAGATTCTTTGGTTCAAAAAGTATCAAATGAAATATCTCAAGTAACTGTTAATGGTAACTCTAAATCACATTTGCCAAATAATGCCCATTTTACTTTTCTTGGCTATAAGGATTGGTAACATGAAAAAGTGACAGTAATTCACTCTTCCATTTCACCACTCCATATTAGTATTAGGCTCTACCTCATTGTGTGAAGCAATCTTGCTAGGGTACCATTGGTTCTCGCTAGTATCATATACACATAGGTGAATACATATGTTATGATATAATGCCCATACTTGGTTTAATAACAATAAAAATCAAATTTGTATCCTCAAATTGCATATATTTAAAGTTCGATCGACGGCGCCGTCAACGGCAGCGCCTCCGTGGCCCGCACCGTCGGGCAGCGTTCACGGCAGCTCGCCGACGGCAACCTCAAGACGTACGCGCTCTGGATGGGTGCCGGAACCGTCGTCCTCTCGTTCCTGTGGATGTGGCGCTGATGGACCTCTCGATCCTGACCTTCCTACCCCTGATCGGCGCGCTGCTGATCCTGTTCGTGCCCTCGGCGAACATCCAGCTACAGCGCATGATGTCCCGCTGATTTGGGACGCGGGGCGACTGTCGTGCATCGCGACGCTGCGCAGCGACACGTTGCGGAATCACGCCGGCGAGGTCTGTTTCCCTGGGGGTCGTCCGGAGCCCGACGACGACGATCTCGTCCAGACGGCCCTCCGCGAGGCGAACGAGGAGCTGGGTATCGAGGGGGCCGAGATCCTCGGAGCGCTGTCGACCATCCCGCTCTACACGTCGGACTATCGGCTGTGTCCCTTTCTAAACTGGAAATACGCTGCGGAGTAGCCTAGTTTCCATACCTTAGTACTTAGAAATGCTGATTCTAGAAGCAAATCCTTTTATTGGCTTTCTAAAATCCCCCTCAACAAAATAAAATGCGTAAAGTGGGCAGGATTTTGAAGCCGAGGGAAATGTTGGGATTATACAATATGAATGAATTTATATTTTAAATAATGATTCCAGTTATCACTGATAATTTCTGTATAGTAGGGTGTTCGTCACTGTTCGGCGCGGTATGGGGTGCTGAGCTTGAAATCTCGGACTCTGACCCGCCCGAACCCTCGATTTTGGTGCTGCTATTTGTGAGACTACCCATGTTTTTGAGTATATCATTTTTACGTCCGATAACACAAGGTTATTGGACATATAAAGGCTCGGCAAAGAGGGGCGGTTTCTACACTATATGGTAGCCAAAAGCGCCGCCGCAAGATAGTGTTGTGGCATGACGTGAAAAGAGCTGACCGGTCTCAACATCTTTAGTACCTCTGATATTCAATCGTTATGCATGAATTGAAGTTTGATTGACAGAAAAGGTACTAGAAATTTTTCTTCGATTTTTCTGAGTTATTCAAGAGCTCAGAGCTGGAACATTCAACATCTAGCAAGACTTTCAAGACTTTCGAGAGAAGTTTTAATTTGCGAACGCCCTTGAAAAACTCACACAACCTGTATCATATCTATATCAAGGACGGAATAATCAGCAATGCGGCCACAAGAACCACAAGTAATGCACCGATTACGGCAAGGATTTTTTTCAACAGTCAGGCTCCGCTTGCTCGCGAGTTCATTCTGCCAACCGGCAGTGACCCTCAAAGGTTTGATTTTAATTCTAAAAGCATAAGGCTCGTGCAGGCTCTCGCAACAGAAAATGGCGAAAGAATGTAGCTATTTTCAGGCGAGCATCTTTTCCCGTTCAGTTTTTGCGTACCCATGTAATAGCATAAAAAAACCAAGAAAAAATCTTAAAATCAGTGTTCCAAAATTATAATTATATGAGTTATACATCTGTTCCCCTCTTGTAAAAGACAATCGTATCATGAAAAAGTTAATCAATAGTTAATATATTATTTTTTATTGACTAATGGTCAATCTTAACATTTTTTTAAGTTAATTAGAAGTATAATTCTTTTCTTGACCGACGGTCGGTCAAAGATTGAATGGTGTTGTCTTGACCAATCAGTATCTGTGGAACTGGACGGTTAATCGAAAATGCCAAATAAAAAGGCCAAATCTTTTTGGCTACAAAGCAACGGTTTTCTTGCTTTGATGTGGACGGATTCGAGAAGGGCTAGGAGGGAAGCAGACGTATTATATGGAAGGGGTCATCCGTATACAATTCCGCAGCCTGGGTTTTCAAGCAAGTGCTGCCCTAGGGCAGAGTCACATTGCTTGTTAGAGAGGGCTTTGTCGTTCTCGGATTTCTCATCAACCATGATTATATGCTTGCCCAAAGCAGCTCCATAGCCAACCTCTAAAGCCAAACCATATCCGCTAGGATTCGTGGCCTCGAAATATGCGAAAATTATGTCGCAGTTACGGACCGAGTATAAGTCCCAACTTTTGTACGATTTCGGATCAGATAGCCCATTTTTACTAGGATTTACGAAATCAAATCTTTCAATATCGTGATTTACAAATGCCGGTCATGGATGGATTGGATGCACTCGAGCGGATCAGATCAAGCGAACGACATGAAGGTGCGTCAGCGTTGCCAATATATATTCTGACCGCAGATGAACAGGAGAGGTCTCGTCAGTCGGCGCTAGCAGGTGGAGCCACCGGTTTCCTCACCAAACCTTTGCAGCCTGAAAAATTACTCGCCATAGCGAATGATGGTTAAACGCCATTTGACACCAGCTTGTTCCCTCACTCACCATTTGCTGATAGGTATTCTTTAACCCTGCAATACCTTCACGTTTAAATGCGTTGTAAAGTTTACTATCTGCATGCTCTGTCGCTTTTTCGTAGGGTTTACCATAGTAAATTGCAAGTAAGCCATTAGTCATTGGAGTGAGTGGCGCACCACCGGTATTATTTAAAATAATAACCAGTAATTTGTCTTCGATGATTCTACTTATAAATGCATTAAAACCATTAATGTCGTTGCTCAAAGATTCGTATATCGAACTTGATGAAGGTTTGATCGTTCGCCTGATTGATCGCTACATCGAGGGAATGTGTGCCGGGCTCGAATTATCGACGAAACAGGAAATGATGCTGACGGATCGGTCAGCCTTTCGACGGCTATTTGATTTGACGAGCATTCAACGGAACCTCAAGGCGGCCGGCCGGTTTGTGTATATTGATCGCGTCAAGCACAATCCCAAATTTCTTGGGAGTTCGGCGCCACTTTGACGTGCACACCGCGGAGGGCTACACCCCGCTGTCGTTTGCGATCCTCGCCTTGCCCTGCATGATGCTGCCGCTGCTGCGCCACGACCGCGTCCGCGACATCATCGACACGCCGTGCCAGGCCATGGACGGCACGCCGCTCCTGTACGCCGCCTCCAAGGTCCCGCATTTTGTCGCACCGCTGCTGGCCGCGGGCGCGGACGTCGCGGTGCGCTCCGGTTTCATTCGATGTCGCGGTCGAAGCTCCGATTCCGCATGACGCACCGCTCGACATGATGCGCGAGGCGACGGCCCGGCTCGAAGCGCGGGTGAGGCGCGATCCCGGACAATGGTTCTGGGTGCACAACCGGTGGAAGGCAGCCCGCCGCTAGGGCAGCCGCGCCGCGGCGAGGATCGCACCCGGCCCCTCTTCCTGGACGATCACGGCACCGGGCTGGTCGCCCTCGATCGGCGTTGTGGATCATGACCGCTCCCTAGAAGCGAATAGAACTGCTCCATCATTGCCAGCGTGGATGCATCGTCCACGTCCCACAACGTTGCCAGCACTGCCCCCGCGCCTGCCTTCAGCCAGGCGCCGGTCAGAGTGTTCAGCATGCGACCACTGCCCGGTCCAGCCACCCCGGCGACCGACTGAGTGCTGCACGCAGCCAGCACCGCTAGGCCCACGTTCATCTCGACCGCTGAGGACTGCGAAGTAAGAAATTGAATTCTCTTCATCGAAATCAATTTGAATTTAGAATCGGACGTCGTTCTCCATTGGCGGTACTGATTTTAGTCAGTGGTCTATCATCGATTTCTCTAGCGATTACATTACTCGGAACAGGTCAGTTGAGATATCGAACGAAGTCTCTGATGAAAATATTCGGTTTTTCTAGGACATACTTGGCTTGAAATCTCATTTTCTCTTCTTGCTCGAAGTTGTTTACGGGTTCGCCATGAGCTCTTCCGGTCGTCGCGAGGAGACGCAGAGGAGATAGAGGGGCTTCTCGATCTGTGCGCCGGGGGCGATCTCGAGGAGAATGCCGTCAGCCATGAAGGCCGTGTTGAGGGCGACGAAGGGATGGTCGTCGAAGCGGGCCTGCTGGCCGATCCGCGACTCGAGCTCCGCTGCGCGCTCGGAGTGAGCGGTCGAGTAGAGGCCCGAGACCTGGACTCCCTCGCCGCTTCAGTCGCTTTCATGCGTTGTTAGAGGAGCATGGGCTGATTATCGTTGAAAGCAAGGGCGAGACCACTATTCCGCAGGTTCATTACAGCACGCGGATGACTCGCGCCTTGAAGCTCGCTGGCAAACCGCAATTTTGGAAGATTCGAGTTCTCGGGCCATATAGCCAGATGCTTGAGTCGCTTTCCAAACTTCAAGACTCCACGCTGCCAATCTATGTTCTGGCGCTCGACCTTGATTTCAAGGGATTGATTTTTGGTCCAAAAGACTCTTCTAATCCCAATCCTGAGGACCAACCGTACAGTTGGCAACGACAGTTAAAAGGCTCAACCAATTATGGAAATCCAATCACCGTTCGATTTCAAGGGAAAGGTGTCATAGGAGGCGATGAATGGATTTACAATTATGTAGGATACATGGTCCCGCCGTGGCAAAACGGGATCAATGAGAAACCTTCATTAGTAGGGTCAATTATTATAACCATGTATAACTATATAATAATACTATATTATCACTATTATGTTATTGGAAAATTTTTAATCATATTTATATGTTTAATTATATCATATATATAACTATATAATATGTTACAATATTATATTTTATTACTATTATGTTATTGGAAAATAGAAATTTTATTTGTATAAAAAACTGTTGTAAACTGATCTCTGTGGGTTCAGTGAGAAAAATTTTTGAAATAATTGAATTTTGTTAACTCGCTCGACCGATTGGCGATCGTCAAGGAAGCCGGAAATCAAAATCGGAATGGGCCACAGCAGCGCAAACCCAAGCCAGTCGTTAGGCGTCGGGTTCCTGCCATTGGGACCGAACAACGGTGTGCAGCCTATAGCAAAAAACATCATACCCACAGCCAGTATGGTGATGGTGGCTGCGGGTTGACGTTTGATTTGCATCACTGGTTTGCCCCGGACTACGCTTTGGATCTGTAGTTTTTAGTTCAGATGAATAGTCTTGTAACAAGATTAACAATGCTATTTCCAATTGCAATAATTGCTATGTTTTCAGTTATGATGCAGGCTCCCCTAATTGGGCCAAATATAGCCTTAGGTAATATACAAAGATTGCGGATTTCTGGCGTTTCCATTATTTTTGTACTTATTTTTTATTAATATTGGGTTTAGAATGAAAAATAAAATCAATTTGAAAAAAAGAAAGAAATAGGGGGAGATTTTTTCCCAAGGAGGGGGGAGGGGTGGGAAAAGTAGTTTACCATAGGGGAAATTCTTCGAGAGAGAATTGTTGACTCGGGAGTTTTCCTTGAATTTCCGTTTTTGGGATGACAGCAACCCGCGATGTGTAAGCGAGTATACTATATCATAAAAGAAGAAGAAGAAAAAAACAAACACAAAGAGCTTAGTCGACTTTAAATTGCTCATAGAGCTTCTTCCAATCATTTGTCTAACTCGATATCTTTCATTTCAAGACAAATAACCCCATATTTTTCAGTATAATAAGTAAGACCTGTATTTAACCTCAATATTTAAAAGTTCAAAAATTAAATTTAAAAGTTCAAAAAGTAAGAGCCCAAAAATTAGACAATTAGCTTTAATGTGTTTTTTCATTTTCTCTTTTAATTTTCGCTTATGTCTCGAACAAAATTAGCAGCAGAAACATAATGTAAAGCATAATTTCAACTTAACGGTCAAAATGCTTTCACAATAAAACATTATGCAGGGGATGTGGTATATACTGCTAATGGTTTCTGTGATAAAAACAAAGATATTCTTGGAAAAGATCTGATTGGACTTTGTCAAACCTCCGAGTCAGAGTTTATTATTAACTTGTTTCCTGAAGATGTAAGTGCAAAGCAGCAAAAAAGACCTACCACTGCTGGGTTTAAAATTAAAACCTCAATTGCACAATTAGTTTGCTAGTTTCATTGCAGTTTAGCCAGATAATATCGTGTATTTCAAACAGTTGGTAGTAACAAACTGTAGCAAGTACCGACCGGCTCAATTGCAACCAAAATTCCCAAAAAACGAAATATTGATACCAATTGATACATCGAAAAAATCGGATTTCTTATGCTGACTTTAAATATAGCAGTTCCATCCATTTTAGTCTTACCCATCAAAAGTTTCCAGCCTGAGAAATTTTGCCTTATGACAACGCCGTCGATGCGATGCGGGTCGGGGCGTACGACTACATTCGAAAGCCTTTCGACACCGAGTCGATTCGTCTCGTCGTCGGCCGAGCGATCGAACGTCAGCGTCTACTCGAGAGCGCGCCCCAAGGGCTGCGCGAGCAGATTCGTTCGCAAGTCGAGATGGTCGGGAACCACCCACGCATTCAGCAAGTGATGCAGATGGTGCTCCGCGTCGCTCCCACGGACAGTACGGTGATCGCTGCAAGCGTGTCAACCAGAGTCGCGGGCAGCACCCCCAGCGCCTCTGCGAGGCCTTCGACCGTATCACTGGAGCGAATGGCACCGGCGGCCTCGGCTCGCTTGAAATCCTCGAACTGGCGGGCGATCCCAGCGATACGTTCGTCGAAGATCGCGAATGCCTCACCCCCAGGCTGGGCGAGCACGGCACGGGCGGCCTCGGAATAGCCCTGGGCCTCGTTCCAGAAGCGGTTAATGTAAATAACACAAAATCAGAGGCCACCATTGTAATTTTTTTCTAGCAAGGGGTAATGGAAAGCGAAACAACTTAGCAAACTAATTGCCAAGATCGTAACCGAAAATTGACGAATGACCCTTGTAATAATTCATTCCATGACCCCATCATTGTGGTCTAAAAGTGACAACATATCAGTCAATATCTGAACAAACAAAAATGTTTTTTTCTATTACCAATATCGTTATTGGATGCGTTAGTGTCTTGAAATAATGTGTTATGATTAGATTGGTAGATTTCTGATGGTTTTGATCCGTGATTGTGATTGTTGATGATGATTGTGAGTGATAAAGATAATGAATTTTAGCAAGTTTGAGATCAGTGGTGATTACTTGATCTTTATTATGATTGTTGATGATTTTTTAACTGTTAATGGTGGGAATACTGGCCTTGAATGCTGTCAGAAATGTGTCATGACTGATAAAAACTTCTCGTCCCGGGATAATTCCGACAGCGTCCCGGTGACGACAACGGACTTGCCTGCCAGTACCTGAGACGTCTCATCCGCGGGATTGTTGGTGACAGGAGACCCCGGGTTCAATCCCAGTTTCAGCAGCTCCTCCACCAGGTCCCTGCCGTAGTCCGAAGCAAAAAACTGGTGGACCGATTCCGCGATCACCGGCCCGATGTCGTCCACCGCCGCGAGGCTGTCTACCGGCTGGTCGGGGTACCGTAGCTTTGCCCTTTCAGCCAGGTACCTTTGGCTTGATGACATTTGCTGCGATCCCGTGAGTCTTACTACAGGACTCGTCTATCGCGATGCTTCCCCACGTCTTCGCCGGGCGCTCAGCACCCCTTACCATGGAAGGGCAAACTTTGAGCTCCATACAGCAATAGGCAAAGAGTGGAGCAGCGGACCTTACTGGTACATGCGGACCTATGGACTCTTTGCTATCGGTCAGTCTTTGCTGTCTAAAGCACTTTTCCTCATTGTCGAAATAGTAGTATCCATCTCTCTCTCTCTCTCTTGATCCACTCCCATCACATCAACAAATCGCAAAAGAACATCCCAATCATGAAGCTTGTTCTCTTAACGTCCGTTGTTGCCGGTGCTGCCGCCTTTGCACCTGTCTCTCAGCAAGCGAGTCGCTCGAGCACCGCTCTGAATATGGGTGATTCACGATCACCGGATGGTTTGGGAGAAGGGAAGCAGAGAGCCTAGGCCACATATAACCTCAAGAAATGACTTGTGGAAACCTATTTACCTAACGGAATCACTTACAGAAAATCTTTACTTGCTGAAAACTTAAGTTTAACAAAGTAGGCCTACTTTATAAGAAATTGCTTAAAGAAACTACTACGTAGCTATTGCTCTGAGAAATGACTTCAAAAACCCCAAAAGCCTACAAGTCTTTCTTAGTGACCTGCAGAAGGATCTCACTTTCGCACTTTTCATCACGTGACCACTGCTCGATCAGGTTCGAATCGACAGCGTGACTCTGTACGAAGGCAACGACATTGCTACCCGTGCCACACCGTTCGCTCTGGCGTCTGCTGGGCAATACTTGGCCATATTTCGGGTATTTCATCCACAGATTGTCTCACTCGGCGGCATCTGAGTCGCCGGTGATGATTTGCAGCGCGGGAAACGATCCATCGTTCATCGATTTGGAGGGGAAGGAGTCGTCGTCATACTTGAGGCAGTTGATCCTGTTTGGATGACCGCAATCGGTGTAGGCTGTGAAAGCCTTGAAGAACGCATTGTATGCCTTCTCCCACTGTCCCTCTCGCATATGCATCTTGCCTCCACACTCGGAAATGGTGCCAGAGGTCGCCGGGTGGATGATCGCGTTGTCGATCCGCTCACAGCGCTCGTAAAGGTCCTACGGCACAGCACCAATGCCAGCCTACAGAATTGCATGCTTTCCAAGAGCAGCAGGCGGCTTTTGCAAAAAGAAATGCCCAGGTCGTAGGCTGCTCTGTTGACAGCCAGTACAGCCATCTCGCATGGTTGAATACTCCTAAAGCGCAGGGGGGAATTCAAGGCGTTGAGTATCCCATCGTTGCAGATTTAGACAAATCGATTGCTCGCGCTTACTCTGTTTTAAAAGAAGATGAAGGCATTGCTTATAGAGGTCTTTTCTACAGGGACGATGAGGCGTAAACATAAATCGAAAACATGATTAAACAAATTTAAATTTAGAACGATTGTTAATTGGATCTGGGATTTTCTTTTGTATGATCAAATACCTGGGGAGCTAGGCATGTTTAGATGCCGGGAGGGCAAGGAAACCGAACAGATTTTGCAAGAATTGGAGCAAGACGGTTCTGGCAAAGGTGTGTTGTTTTTTTAGTATCTCTATTTAGTCACTGTGCTTTAATACCGCGGATCATCGCGATCGTATGGACTGATGATTCGCTGGACAGCATTGGACGCGATGGATGTCGGTTCCGTCAGACTTTGTTCGGCCGCAGCCAGACGTGATTCCCGAACCAGCTCCAGTTCGTCCTCCGGCAGCGTGGAATGACGCAGCAGGTCTTCTATCAGTGACAGGACCGCCGGCAGGTTGCCGCGAATTGTCTGCAGGCTGACCGTGATGCGTCCTGCTTCGCCACGCTGGGCGGCTGCGCGAGGATCGCCTCGTGGTTCAGAAACCGGCGCAAGTCCGCCGCGAAGTCCTTGGCTTGCTGGTAGCGATGCTCCGGAGACTTCGCCATCGCCTTGGCGCAGATCGTGTTCAAGTCGCGCGCCACGCGGCGATTGAGCGTACGCACGGCCCGCGGTTCGGTCGTCTGAATCCGACTGATGATCTCCGGCGAGCTCGCCCCCTCGAACGGACGCTTCATGGTCAGCGTGTTGGGCGCGACATAAATCCACCCGGCGAGCAGTCCGCCCAGCACCTGGATGCCGAACAGCGCCATGGCCACGAGGAAATAGGCGTAGGCCACCTTTTGCGATTGGTATTTCATTGCTTGTCTCCTGTCCGAGTATCAGCCAGCGTCGTTCGGCGGCCAGCCCTGGGTGTCGGTCTGATCGGCCCAGCGAAGGAACTCGGCAAGCGCGCGCATCTCCTCGTCGGTGATCTCCGAGGGCGAAGACGAAATCCTTGATGTGCTCGGCGTCGCTGAACTCGACCATGGTGCCGCAGGTCATCAGCTGGCAGCCGACCCAGTAGTAGAAGGTGTAGGTCGGAACCATGGTCAGCGGGTTGACCACGAGCGAGCCGACCAGGGCGATCACCCAGTCGAACATGGCCGGCCGCCAGAAGCGGTTGCACAGCAGCGCCACGAAGAAGCAGATCACCGCCTGCAGACCGACGGTCGCCCGGAGCGCATCCGGCCCGACCGCATCGAGATCAAGGAAATGGCGGTGTCCGGCCGCCAGCGCGGCCGGGGTGTCGAACGCGCCCATGGCGTCCTCCCATGCGAATTGGGGTTATGCGGCGCCGGCCTTGCCGGCCTTGCGGATCGCCGCGCAGGCGGATTCGAGCGCTTCCAGCGCCGCCGTCACATGCTCCGGTCCGATCGTGAGCGGCGGCAGAAGCCGGCACACATTGTTAAATATAAGTTTCGTCAATTTTAGTTTTACCAATCAAAAGCTACGAGTCTGAGAAAATTTACCTTATTTTCAAAAAAAGGGAAACACCCCCTAAAATTCACAGAATCTTAATGTATCACACCATCATATTCAGTGGATCAGAGAACCCTCCGGTAGAGGGTTCTCCCACGTTTCAAGCTCATAACTGCAAAAGTGTGTTTTTTTTGTTTTTTTTTGACAGATGAAAGATCACAGTTATAGCATCTAATATAACAAATACCAACATACATAACCAGCAAGCAAGTAATCAAGCACTGATTATAGCGGCTGAGACTTAGCTGGTGATACAAACTACTCTGACGAGATGCTCAGAACCCATGATCTTATGGACATAGCCATGTATCTACTCAAGATTGTCCAAGAGTTCTATTCTAGACAATCAAAGAAGAAAGAAACTGGAAGTATTATCAAAGAATACTGTTAAAATTTAGGGGAGTTTACAAGGAAAAACAGCTAATTGTGTCCCAGTTATTATGTTTAGGTAAAAACAAAACAGGATCAGAGTTAATGGCCAATAACTATTGGCTGAACCTATGTGGGGCGAGGATTCTGAGACTCTTTCAATATTTATTTTATTATTTTAGTTTAAAAGTTGCATTTTCAATAATGAGATTATCTGAGTAAGTTTATTTATTTGTTTTACATTGCATTTTGCCGATGACGGCTGTTTGAAAGAAGATCTTTATAGCTGTTTCTTATGCTGAAACATCGTCAAAGGTTTGGAACAGGTGTGGAAAAAGTTGCAAAGCTGCCAGTAGCAGAATTGTAAAAGCTGCCAACACTTTTGCAGCACAACTTGTCTTTAGCTTAACCTCGGGATTCTTTTCAAAAACTTCATTACTTCTGGGATTACAAAACACACATTTACGTAAAACAACAAAACCAGCATCTAGTTACGCAATAATTCATATAGTCCGTAAACGCTAAGCACTAAGATTAGGGTAGAATAAATATGTGAGCGGCATAAAGCATGAATTTTGAGTATATTTTTTGAGATCTCGAATTCGTCGCCGACCGTAATATTTTTTTGAACCTGTTACAAAGGAAAATTTAAATGAATATAAGAAAAAGTAGCGCCGTATGCATGATTGGTTTAACGATGGCGCTTTTCGGATGCGGCGAAAGTCTTCCAGAAGCCAGTTCCCACTTAAAGGTCTATGCCTCTTCACTTTGCAAGTTTCTGCGAAGTTTAGGATTCATTAATTTAGATTAAAACAATATATATCAATATTATGATCATGTAAAGATAGCCATTCAGGATAGGAGTCCCCAGCCTCTTTCCCTTGCTTGAATTTAAGACCACGCTGTATGGTGAATGATGGTTTGTTTCCTGATCAGGTGTGAACACATGGGTTGGGAGGGAAGGATATCATCCCGGCCTTGGCGCCGCCACGCAGGCAAGGCTTTGCCGAAGTGTTGATGACGACGGCAAAATTCACCGGCGCGCTTGTTCTTCTCAACCTGTTGTTCCTGCCCGCCTATTTTTTTCCCTTTCTTGGGGCGGCGCTTTTTCTTGGAATGAACGGCTATCTTCTGGGGCGTGAATATTATGAACTGGTCGCCATGCGGCGCCTTGATCCCGGCGACGCAAAAACCTTTCACCAAACCCATCGGGTCAGGTGAACACAGGCTCATTGGTATGTAGTGTAAAAGGCAAGATATCTTAAATGTTCCTCGTTTCCACTGATGCAGGTAAAATTTTTCTAATACATGGTTGAATTATAGAAATTGCAATACTTAATTTCAATTGTTGTATACAGTAATTTCCTCATATAGACCTTAGATTTTGCAGCAGTAGTTTTGTCCAGTCCACAAACGCTACCACATACAGTAGATGTTGACAATTTGGCCTCGCCGCCGTCCACGGCTTTCAGGCGATCGGTCGACCGCTCGTGATCCAGCCGCTGGTCAAGCTCCTGGAGGACAAGGACCGCGAGGTCCGCCTGGCGGCCCTCAAGGCGTGTCAGTCCCTCAACCGGAACAAGAACACCAAGCCGGGCTTGAAGCAGTGGGGGATCCTCGCCTTCCGCAAGATCGCGCGCGACCGCAGCGACCCCGAGATGCGCCGGATCGCCCGCGACCTGCATGGGATCGATGATGACCACAGATTCACGAAGAATTGTCTCGACGCGATCGTCACCGCGAGCGGCCAGCAGGTGATAGGCCGTCAGCATCGAGGCATCGGTCGACGAGATTTCATCGCCGTGAACGCCATAGCTGAGCCAGGTGACGGCTGTGCCCGAGCGAACGATGCGAGCGGCGTCTTCTGGGGCAGTAGAGCCGGCATTCCGGAGCCGCTGCATATCCTCCTTGATTTCGTCTGTAACTGGATCAGCAGTACATGGTATCTCCATTGGTAAGGGATGCTTTCAAACTTGCATCTCAAGTAGAATTTGTAACTGGATACCTTAATGAATATTTTATCGGTTAGGTTTTGTTGACGTAATTAAGTAAACATATAACAATGAGTAAGATAGCTATAAAGCAAAATGGTAAAAGAAAATTTAAAACAAAAGTTGAAAAATGAAGTTATAATAAGGAAAATTAGAAAAAAGTTCCCTAAGATGTATACTAATGGGGTGGTTTACTGTTAAGCAACAATAACCTAACGTAGAAAATCCTTTGAGGTATATGAAGCCAATCTAGCACTATTATCCACCGTTTGTCTATCCAGTGCAGACAAAAAGTAGAGATTCAGCGACTTTTGCAGCACATTTGTACTCTCCAATTTCTGTCAAATAAAGCCCTAGATTTCTCAAAATAAGTAGATTCTGGAATTCTATGCATTGCGTTACACACATATATATACATACATACATACATATATATATATAAATAAATAATAATAATATAGACAGATAGATAGACAGAAGACACATTACATTTTCTCTATCACTCTTTATTAATCATATATTCGATAATACAAGTTTGGCGTAGCCAGCTCGGTAACCAGAAATTGTTCTTGCAACTCCGACTTTGATTATATTTACGCTTTCTACCATATTTGTAATTTTCGGCAGAATTTCGTTGCTTAACTTACAGCCGTTGTCCAGATGGTTGTATGGGCTTAACATCACCAGAAATATCTCTCAAATCTGCTGAGCAAAATATTTATATTAAAATTTGATTGAGTGTGTTTGGGAAATTAATTGGCTTGAAGGATCACTGGTTGTCATCCGATTAATTTTGATTCTTAAAAAGGTACTAGAACTTCGTACCAGTTACATTGGAATTCCAATCCTTACAAGTTTTTTACAATTCCTTGAGATTGTCCCGGACACCAACTATGGGGCGCAAATAGCCATATGACGCGCTCCAGCGCTAACCCTTGTGGATTGTCCTTTGATAGCGGCCAAAGCCTTCTTGCTCTGCGCCATTGAAATCTTCCGTGCTGGCATATCCGGCCTGTTCTCCGGCTTGCAGAAAGGCCCGGTAGATCGACGACGATAGCGGACTCTCGGAAACTTTGAGGGGCCCACTCGCCCCATGATAAGCGGAATGCAACTAAGTGTTCTGTTCGATTGTTATTTAAACTACCGTGAGGCTTCGAACGACCACAGCCACGTTGATCAAAGAGAATAATATGGTAGTGCTCGGGATCAAAAAAACGACGGTCGTTTGTTGAACAGCCTGCGCCGGGTCCACCGTGAATAAACAAAACCGGCTGACCATTTGGATTACCACATTGCTCTACATAAAGTTGATGCTCCTCATCTACTGGCAATATAAAATTGTTTTTCCATAAATGCAAACTCTCAAGAAGTGATAGGGCCACTTTAATAAAACAGACACAACACCAGGCAAGTGTAGGTATCTGTTACGTAATCAAAATGAGAAATCCTAGACCATAGCCCAGGGGGACTCACAACAGGCAGTAGACGGGGGTAGCAGACACGTTTTGAGTGTCAAAAAATTGGTTTTAGTATACTTTGATTCGCCAGGTGCCGTATGTTGCAGCAGCTCTATCTTGACTAGTGTCCTTTGAATAAACTATGAAATTTAAGTCGATCTTTTTCTAAATGTTTTAGACTGTATCGTAATTTTTTTTTTCTACAGGCTCATAGTGAACCTGTTTCACCGCAGCGACCTCCTTCTACCTTTCGTCAATGTAATTTGTGTGGTGAAGCATGTCAAAGTTTAGACGCACTTCTGCAACATGCAAATTTGGTTCATGGACTTGGTGGTGGAGATGTGCAATCTGAAACTATTGGAGCCATTGTGTTATTCTACTAATTTGTAACCTGTGCTAAGGTATGTGACATTATGTTGGGCAAAATTTCTTTTCGGGTGCTAATCGCCTGTTACACTGTAGTTTTTAGTCTCTGTTTGCCATTAATTTTTCTACGAGTATGGTTGCGTGGGGCAAAAAATGCTGGATATCGGCAGCGCTGGGCAGAAAGGTTAGGAGTATTTTCTACGCGACAGGTTAAGACCAAAGGATTATTGAGTTATGACGTTTGTCATGGCAGATTCCAAATATAGTGTGCGAAATTGGTTGAGCTGTCGACGAAAGCTGGTTTTTTAGGGAGCCACTCGTCGTCGCGTACCCAGTTGTATTTTAAAGGAAAGCTTGAAATGAGACAGATCGCTGCGTAGGAGCTCAAACCGTTTCAACAGTACTTTAATAATGGCAGCATTCGATTCCTTGCTGTGACAAGAAGAGCGAAGGAATAGCAACATTATTCCTAGAAAAAAAAACATTTTAATTTTTATGCTATTTTAAAAATAGCATAGCTGGAATAGCTCTAAACTCGAGGAGAGCCCCTTCTCCTCCTTATAAACTGGACTCCTTATAAACTTATAAAATCTATAAAACCTCCTTATAAATTACATCAAAATCGAGCTTTTGCAAAGTAATTTTTCAATAAAAAAAAAGCTCATTTAGCTATTTTGAGAAAAATAGCTCAAAAATAGCTCTTAACTTGTGGAAAACATTAATCCTATTTCTAATTTTTAAATATATCATTTAATAGTGTCCACACTGACATAGTTTTTATTATGAAAAGATACCATTTAACTCCTCAAGACACAATTCAAATGGAATGCATCAATTTCCAGTCGATGGTCATAGTTCTATTGGCGTATTTACCGGTTTTTATGTATAGACCTCCATTATCACTGAAGGCACAAATTTCATGTTAACTCACTAGCTGGAGAATGCGTCGGCTCGGCGAACAGGCAGTGCACCGCATCACCAAACGCCAGCTTCAGGCCGAAGGCCACGCCGCCCGGTCCTCCACCGACGCCGCACGGCAGGTAGACGAACAAGGGATGCTCGGCATCGACCACGACGCTGGCGGCCGCCAGCTGCTGCTTGAGGCGCTCACCGGCTACGGCATAGCCGAGGAACAGGTGCCTGGAGTTCTCGTCGTCCACGAAGTGGCAACGGCGCCGCCTGGGCGAGCCCGACGATATCGCCGGCGTGGCGGTTTTCCTGGCCTCGCCGGCGGGCAGCTACATCACCGGCCAGACAATTGTCGTTGATGGCGGCTCGACAATCGTCGCCAGCGTTTGACGCCAGCGCTCATCATCACCATCTTTGGGAAGTCAGCAGCATCGAGGACGGTTTCATGGTCAAGGCGACATTCGCAGCGGATTGTTTCTGGAGCCCGGTGGAGACCTTCGTGATCAGACGGCGCAATGCCGGATCGACAGACCATTCACCGTCGCGCCCCGCAGGCTTGAACCATTGTTTGCGCATGGCGGGGGAGACCGTTTCGATGGCGGCGGTGTCGTAAATACCGGCTTGCGCGTGGGCAATGACCATCGGATCGATATCCGTCGCCAGCAGCTTGAAATCATAGCGCTCGACATCCGGAAACATCGAAAGCACCGTCAGCGCGATCGTGTAGGGTTCCTGTATATAGTAGAAGCTACAGATTGAGTAGAAGGCACTCCACCTCTTCTTGAGGAAGATCTATTGGATTTTAGTGAAAAATCGTGGTTTGCAACTCCAGATTTCACATCTACTTCTACATTAGGCAATCCAACATAAGTTGATTTTAGAAATACTTTTTTTAACGCAGTTGGCAATACATAATTGCCATCAAAAATAGCTCCATCATTCAACTTTGCTTTTCCAATGAGTTTTCCTCCCCCCGGGGAAAGCTGGTTCTGGGATTACTTCGTTGGATTCTATTTCTTCCAGCTCCTTCTATATTTGGCGTGAGTGCTTGAATTAGTTTAAATTTTTTGAAACTTTTATCATTGATTTTATCACAGTGTATTTTGAAGCCTATAGTTGTAATGGCTATTTTTAAACTTAGAATTCAATTCCATTAACTGCTGCCAACAGAGCCATCCATATAAACTATTATTATCATTTTCAACTTGGTATGATCTGCTTTGAGAATTATATTCATAGTCTGACGAAATCTCGACATACCTAGCAGTGCAGTGAAAATGTATTGCCATTGTCTCTCTCCTTTTCAGTTCGCATTTTTTCTTTTCCAGGCACTATCCCTTGATCCAACAAACACCGGCTATCAAGCTAACCTCAAACTAATCAACGAAAAATTAAATGCGAATAAGAAAGAACCTGAGAGTCAGCCACGTCAAGGTTTGTTATATGACCCCGGGCAACGCGGCGTGAAGCACTTACGCATCGATGGGGATTTCCTCCGTGCCGCCGAAGTCCTGTCGACGGGTCGACGTGTGGCGGTGATCACGGGATTCCCGTGTCTCCTCGACAAACCGGTGCCCCAGGAAACCGACGGCCCTCCAGGGGCGCTGGCCCTGGCGCTGGCCCTGCAGCAACCCCGTGGGAGTGGGGCGGCAGGCAGCTACGCGTGTGTAGTGGCCGATGAGATGTGCCTAAAAACGCATCATATAAATGTTAAACTTAACAGCTATTACAACACCAACACCCACACTGATCTATTATGCTATCTGAATAATCCTGTTTATAACCCAGTGAGATAACCAACCAACAGGAATATTCAGGCACTTTTTAGATAGAGCTTATAACCATCAACGTTCTTCTGATATGTGGTTACAGTTGTTAATCAGAGTTATTTCAAACTGGCATGAAATAAATTGTGTTCATTTTTGGACCATTTAATACCACCAATATCTTCAATTAATATTCGTTTCATAGTATTTTTATCCGCTCCTTCATACTGACTTAATTTCTTTCTGAAGTATTGGCACTTGTATATACTATCTGTTTAGTTAACTGTATACTATGTATGGCTCAATGGTATTAAGCCATTGTATGCTCTGCCATAGTTTCTTATTTTGACCCCAATTTAGAAATGTAGACACCATTTAGCAGACTTCGAGAGCTAGGTGTGGTTGGCGCGCTCCGCTTTTTGAACCAGTTTACTACAGGCAACGGCGATTACACTACAGAACGTGACACCTTCCGATGATACGCTAGAGGAGCTCTTCACCCAGGTTCAAAAGGTTGACACTCATAGAAACTCTTGACTTCGTACTCCCTTACGGCAAGGGCCGCGATACCCAACTGAGCCCTTCGTTGCAGCCGGAATCGCTCCACGAGCCTTGCAACACTCGCAAAACCTATGAGCGGGATGGGTACTACTTTCCACTGCAAGCTATGGATGTCGATCAGGCAAGATCCTATCGGGCCCGCCTGGAAGCCGCAGAAGACGCCAACGGTGGACCGCTACAATCCAAGATGCGGCATCAAACGCATCTTCTGTTCCAATGGGCGGACGAGCTTGTGCGGCATCCCAAGATTCTCGACGCTGTTGAGCAGATTATCGGCCCGGACATTCTGTGCTGGATTCCTAGCAAGAACCCATATTACTTTTGGGCCATCATGAGTATATTCATGCAGGTAATTTCAATAATTAATGCTTCATTAACTTCAGAATCTAAATCCTTTCTTCATTGTAAAATCAAATCTATGCGCAGAAAGAGTGTACAATCACTGACTAATGTACCAATGTACATACACAAGGATTGAGATTTGCTGACAATGTGATTTAAAAAATTCCCAATCAGCTGTATTGTAACACCAGCCACCATCTAATAAGCCAATGACATCAAAGAAAGCATATTCTTTTTATTAAAATACCAAAAATGCCCTTCTAGGCTCGTTGTTTATTTGCCATAACAGGCTCTTTAAGGGGAATTAACCCCCTCTTAATTGGCAGTATTCTTGATCTAGCAGACCTGAAGCACCCATCCCAGTTTATTAGCCATCATTGTCTCTTGTCGACCAATTTATCTTGATAAATAGTCCTGCTGCCGGATCTGATCAATGATTTTTTTTACTGGAATTGTGTTGTCTGATTTAACACTTGCAGCTCCTGCTAGTAACGTTTTATCCATTTTCTTGTCAATAAAATATTGTTGCATCAAAACAATGGTAATTCCAGATGGTGAATTGTTCTGAGCAATCTTTCCATATAAAACTGTCTATTTTCTTGCTGAAGTTTTCTCTTTTACGTTCTTCAAAACAATGTATTTTTCACTGTACTGTATATGTTGTAGTCAAGCTGAAACGCACGAACTTTGTGGTAAGTCTTTTTCCTTATCGACATTGAGATCGCAAATGTACAGCAAATATGTTGTTGGGAAGTTTGTTGGGAGCTGCGACTTCGTTTCTATCTGCGTGTGATCTTTCTATTTAGTGATCTCAAATTCGCTGTTCAACCTGCGTGAATATTGAAATTCATGTTATTACAGCAAAGGGGACAGAAATGAAGGAAAAAATTTCCAAAATGAAAAATAATTTTTATTGTTGATACAAAATGGATATAAATAAAAGCACTGCCGAATGAGTTCTTATAAAAAAGCATTGCTTTTTAGATATAAAATATTACAGTAAAATGTGTTCAATGAATCGCTTATAATATGCATAAGTGATCGAAAAATTGTTTATAAACAACTTTAGAATGTGATACTCTCTCCAAAGTCCATAACCAGTCCGAAAGCCTAATTCGATTAAATAACGATTCGCCCAAAACACCCTTGTCCTGTCCTATCCTGTCCAAGAGTCTGCACGCAGGTAAAATTTTGAGAAACACAAATATACCATTTATCTTTGAAAGTGACAGAAGTGTTGAAACGGGAGAAATCTTAACAAAAAAGAAACTACAGTTTTTCACACAAAAAAGTTTTCCGATCTGGTTCAAATGCTGGTCCTAGTTTTTTATGTACGAAGTAAAACGAGTACTAATAGGAGTGGGGTTGTGTTCGCCCCATGTGCTCGTGGTCGACGACGACGCCCGCATCCGGACGCTGCTGGTCAAGTATCTCAACCGCAACGGCCACGTGGTCACGGCCGCGCGCGACGCCGCCCATGCGCGCCGGTTGCTCAAGGGGCTGGCCTTCGATCTTCTGGTCGTCGATGTGATGATGCCCGGAGAGGACGGGGTCGCCTTCACCCGCGCCATGCGCGAGGAAACCCGCACCCCGATCCTGCTGCTTATAGAATGGCAATATTCATTCAAATTATAATTTTATAGTGAGGTTGGGAGAATTTCCATGGTTAAGAACAAATGTCTGATGAAGAGTCAGTCATTGCAGATCGCAGCTACTGACGTGCCATGTACAAACATTCCGTTTGCCCTGTCATTAAGTGAAATTCGAAGTGTCTGGCAAAATCAGTGGTAAACAAAGTGAGAGTTGCTGGCATTTTTAAGTACAAAACTAAAAGTTTACTTATCTTTTTATAAAATTTCAGGTTGGATTCAGTCATCAATTGAGGAGGGAGGGGAGGGGGTGAATTTTCCCCCAAGATTTATGGTCCTCCCATATATTTTGAAAAATACCTTTTTTGATTAAGAAGTGAATTGTTTGGCACTTTCATTGAAATAAGAACAAAACTGCCTCTTGTAGAATTAGAAAAATACAGTCAACTTTATAGTTCCGTGAACTGTTACCACTGGGCGGAGTCGGACGGATTGGAAAGACTTCGGTCAGGCCTATGCGCAGGAAATGATCCGCCTGTCGCAGGCACTGGCGGCGGCGTTGGACAATCTGGGCGTTCCGGTGTTTTCCGGTCGGGACGGGTTTACCAACTCACATCAGTTTGCGGTGTTGGCGGAAGGCTATGGCGGCGGTCAGGCCGCTTCCAAGCAGCTGCGGAAAAATGGCTTTCTGGCTTGCGGTATCGGGCTGCCCGCGCCGGAGGTTGGTATTATCGGGACGCCGGCAATGCGGGCCATGAGGACCGCCCCCATCTTGAATTCGTAAATCGGGCCGCGCGGGCCGTCTGCAGTCGTCACGATGGAATAGCCCTTTTTCATCATGCTTTGCATGTCGCGCAGGGCAAGCGCACCGCTTTGATTGGCAGACCCACGGATGACTTCAGCCCCCCAGGAACGGGCGATACGCTCCGGTACTTCGCCATCCACCGATCCGGACACCAGGACACTCAAGTGCTTCATTTAAGTAGAACCTAAGTATAACCGATTTTTATGACAATGTATGAAATTCATTTAGTTTGCGATATGTATTGATATGATTTGATAGAGAATAATGCCATGACCCTGGATGTTAAAACAAAAATTTGGGAATCAAAAAGTTATGGGCGGCCTGCATTTTATAAGTCTCTTCCGTAGTTGCCATAATTTTGTTAATAAAGTATTATATTTTCATCATATTTTGGCGTCCCAGCATGGGATCCTGGTTGACCTATGGCTTGGGGACGGAAACGAAAGATTTGCCAGGGTTTGTTGTTCTGCAATCGGGGCCACGTGGCCCGCGGGCCGGTTCGTCGTTATGGTCGAGTGGTTTCCTGCCGACGTCACACCAAGGGGTTCCCTTTCGTAACGGGGCGGAACCCATTTTGAACCTCAGCAGTCCTGCTGGGATTTCGCGTTCTTCCGAACGTCGGTTTGTCATCTGTAAAGGGTTTTCTCCATTTGCCTTCTTTCTTCTACTGTTTGAGAACACAAAGCTTCCAATATTCTATGACCAGAGGCTAATGGTGTACTAGCTTCATTGTTGTCCTGCATACCGAATCTCTTCAGCATATTCTCGATGTGTGTTCTCTGGTTTAGAGCCAGTACCCCTTTTTCTCTGTTCCTGTATACTTCAATTCCTAGAAACCTCTTTAACTTTCCAAGATCTGTCATTGGGCCAAGTTAAATGGAGGACAAAAGAAGAAGGCTCATGTTGAACAGGTCTTCATGGAGTGGGATGGGCGCTGGACACTTGTGCAGGTCAGAAAACCGACCTTCGACTGTGGTTTATGCCCTGAGTAATCAGGGCAGTTTTTTTTTTTTTTTTTTTGTGCTTATGTTTGTAAATGAAGACTGTCTTAGGGCAGCATCCCTGTTTTTCCTTTTCTTTGGTAACAGCCTCCGGGCTCTTCTATCATCAAATACTGTAGATTGCGTTGGTGAGTGGACAAATGTATGTAAGTATATGATTGTGTATGTATGAAGAGAACTGCTGAATTGAACTGTTGCATACGAAGATAAGGGGGTAAACAGCTAGAGATAGGTGTGTTTAGTATACCAACTTCATACAATTATTTAAGAATATCAAAAATGGCAACCATATTTCAAAATTGCATTTTTCTTCACACCACTTCAACTAATTACCTGTTTAAAAACGGGTGTTCCTGGTTTTGGCTGGCCCAAGCTTGCTCCTGCTGTTGTTTATGAGCAGACCCAAACCAGTTTTTTACATGGTTTTGAGCAGTCCGCTACTAAAACAACAGTATCAGCAGGCACGGGGCGGCTGATACTGTTGTTTTGGTAGCGGATTGCTCAAAACCCTGTAAAAAGCTGCTTTTCCTGGTTTTCCTGGTTTTCCTGGTCTCTGGGAAACCTACTCAGGGGATCCTGGCGCGCTTCGACGACGCCACGCAGGCGCTGGCGGCCTACGCCGTCTACCACCGCGCGATCCTGCTGGCCCTGATGCCGGTGATCGCGACCGGAGTGGCGGTACTCCCGTTCGTGGCGCGCCTCGTCGGCGAGCGGCGCTACGGGGAGGTCCGCACCCAAATGCGCCAGGCGTTCCTGCTCGCCTTCGGCTACGTGGTCCTGGTCGTCGTGCCGGTGTGCGTCTTCGGCGGAAGACGCGCCGACGGCTGAAGCAAAATAAGAACCGTCGCCGACGATATGACCTTCTATTCGCCGAATTCCCTTCTGCTGCACCGCCATGCGAAAACGTTCTATGATTTCATCTAATCTTTTAGTTCCTTCCATATCTGAGGAACCAAGCGTAGGATCGCCCGTGCCGGTAATGTACAGGTTGCCCCGCAATACTCCCTGCGCGTCGATTTGACCGTCGTATTGCAGGTAGGTTTCTGAAACTCTCCCTGAGCGTCCCTCACGATGCGCCCCAGGCCGTGCGGGTCATCGCTGTGTAACGAACCGAGAATGCAGGCAGGTCGTTCGCTTTCATAGAGGTCCAGTAACGCCCGAATGGAGTCGACCTGAATCATGGGAGAATCGCCCGTCACGACCAGGACCGGTCCCTCATGTGCGGCGATCTGCTCACGGCACATCATCACGGCGTGTCCCGTCCCCAACTGCTCGGTCTGATCGTCAGCTCCTGTTGGCGTATACAACCTACATCAGAACTTTTTCTCGAGTATTGCTGTTCCGTTTGTGGTCCCCAAACTCAGAACACAGTTTAACTGGCAGATGAACTAGAACATGTCCAAAAACGCGCTACTAAGATATTACTTGGAACCAGTTCTAGCAGCAACGAAAGTGCCCTTGAGCTCTTGAATTTGCCCACCTTATTCGATCGAAGACATAAGCTAATAGTGAAATTACATACAAAAGAGGTAGAAAAAAACAAAAACAGAACGTTGACTCTATTATATAAGAGTCGACTTTGTTTAGAGTAGGTAGTTAATTAAAAAAAAAATTATAAAAATGAGGCACAGGTCTTCGCTGAGATGTTGGTTTCTCGGGAGAGGGGCTGTCAGAATCGTATTAGAGGCACACATCGTTAGTACTATAGGACATTAAGGTAAAAAGGGCTAACTTGGACTCGCTCTTTCCCCGTGACTCTGCTGCACTCTCAGCAGCAGCCTCCTTTCCCTCCGTCGTCTCGCCACCGCCTCCACCTCCTCCTTCCCGACCTGCTGCCGCGGCTGATGATGACGAGGACGACGATGATGATGACGAGGATGATGATGATGATGACGATGATGATGCATGTGCGCCGCCGCTGGTCTGTGCAGAGGAAGAACCCGCCAGCAGCTGGCCGACAGAAGACGAGGAGGAGGAGGAGGCAGCCCGGGTTCGGAGAACGCCATGTCGTTTCGCCCGTTGGTGGATTCGGAGTTATGGAAAGTTGAGATTCGAAAAAGTACTGCCTGCCAACAAACAAGTTCAGAAAGTGAGCGAGGGGCGGTCTAAGAACCAAGCCAACAGCCAAACTGATTGGGAATCGCGAGGCCCTATCTTGGGTAACTTGGAATTGGATGACGCTACGCCCAGTGAGAACTTCAGATGACAATTGTTTATGTAGATGCCCAGCACTGTTGTCTCTCGGTTTGCCGTGAAGAAATTTTAGAGATACGCAAAGGGTTGGATGTAATTGGCCTCCTTCAAGTTCTTGAGCAGCACTATGCTGAAAGCAAAGCTGAATTTCTTTTGCCAGCAATGCAGAAAGCTGCAGATATTATGTTTTTTTTCAAGGAGATAATATACTTGAAAGAGGAAGAAAATGATACAGCTTACAAGAAAAGGAGAGAGAGAGAGAGAAGTATTTTGTTTTCTTTGAGAAAATAAACATTTAAGTGATCAATGTTTGTTTATGCAGTAAAGGGACTATTCTCTTTTTTGAAATTTTAGTTGCAGATATTATCATTGTAAGTAAGGTTTTTCTGTATTAGCACCTGGAAATTGCGGGACATTCTAGGAGTGTCGTTTTGTAACTTTGTACACTCCCGTCACGAAAGTATACGAACAGCCGAAACAAAATGGCGTCAAATTTGACCGTGATGACCACAAAGCAAAACATATCGGAGCCAATATCCTGTATGGCTTGATTGATGGACAAATCGATATTCTCCATCATGACAAGTTTAATATTATATGCAGCGATGATTTTACGATGGTATCGTGTTGTTACAAGGAATTTGATGGCCGCATCACCACGTGGTGGGCCATTGTTGATCCTGATTTACAAGAGTATCCAACCCAACGAGAATATCGGGCCTTTTGGGAAGCTCATAGTTGTTTATTGCAGCTAGACTGAAAGCATTTTACCATTTTCTGAAAAAATCAGTTTGAAAAAGAAATATACAGATGTAGAGCATGAAGTCACTTCACAGGCTCAATTCTTTTTATGGTTACATTCTTAGATAGACTCAGGGAAAAATAAGCCAATTGTAAATATAACATAACGCTTTAATGCTTGCAGATGCATCCGTCCAAGAGTAAGGGAAGTTCTTTGTGAGGGAAGGGGAGTGTAAATAACTTCAAAGACCACATTGCCTTTCCATGGCGAAAATATAACAGTTCAAAATAGCGATGAAACCTTTTAATCGACAATAAAACCAATACAAAATTTTTAACTGAATATTTCGGGCACATATACAGTGTCCATCATCAGCGATTAAAAGGTTTCATCCCTATTTTGAACTGTTATATTTTAGAAAAATGTAAAGAAATATTTTTGTAGAACGAAAAGAATTGACCGAAAATCTGAAGTATGGAACAAGGAACGCACCAGCAAACGCCGCCTGGGCCAAGCCGATGGCCTTGATCCCGGCCCTGTCACTTCTTTGCTCGAAGACCGCGACGGCATACTCTGGATAGGCACGGATGACGGCCTCAAACGCTGGAATCCCGAAGACCGGAGGTTCACTTCCTACCGCCATCATGCCAGCGACAGACATAGCCTGGCTGACAACCGCGTCACTCGCTTGTTGCAAGACCGTTGAAGTTGTTCTATTTGGAAATGAGCATAAACTGAAAGATGGAATGATCTAAACGAGAAAAAATGATAACGTGTGGTTGGTTATAAACCGGCTGGTTGTAATAAATAAAGAGACCTTTACTCCGTATCAGACAACTTGGTCGTCCCATCTCTCATCGCTTCTTTAGTATAGCAGCCCTAAACTGTAAAACACCAGAGCAATAAAAAGATGTATCTCAATCTGTGTTTAATAATTCTTACCGCGCCAATGACGACCGCGAAAACGAGAATGATCTGCCCTATAAGTATACTTGTCGGAGACACGCTTTACTCGCAATCCACTGTTCAATTGCGATGCACAATGCTTGTTTTCTCGAAAGCTCGTCAAGACGAAAATGCGTGTAATATCAATGGTCTACCGTGACTCGCCGAGTATAATTGAGCGCGAACAGTGAAATGAAATGCGCTTTGGTGAAGCCATTTCCAGGAGATGTTCATGCAATCTTTGAAGTTAGTTTTAATTAGTGTGTATCATTATTGTTAGTAAAAACATTAATTAGATTATACAGTACAATTCAATGACCTCTTAAAAAACATAACCTCTTAAAATGAGACAAGAAATGACTCGTTTGCCTACTTCAGAATGCCTAGAAAGAGCTTAACATATTTATTCTTGCAATATTTGCAAGCAAAGCTAAGTGGAAAATGCGTCTTCACCCTGTTTATTGGATCCGGCGAACCTTTTGCTCCGGGGACGAAAAGAAAGGCGGCGGGAAGATAAATAGAGGCGACAGGGAGGATGGTGGTGGTGGTGAAAGGGTGGTGAAGATGATGGTGGCTTGCACGCCTATCCTTTCGGCTACATTGATTGCAGAACAAGACAAAAGCGCGAAGACAAATGGTTGGAATAAAGAACACACGGCAGCGGGATGACGCCGCGACATACAGATTTCTTTTTGGCAACCCTTGCGGCAATCATGGTCACAATTTCGTCAATTGATGATTTGCCGAGTCCGATGTAGGTCACATCGTGTGTGTGACCCCAGACATTACCACCATCGTAGTTCAGGTTGGCCGCGATTTTTCCTGGCGGGAAAGTGGGGTTGGACGCGTAATACGCAGAGCCCAACAGACCTTGTTCTTCAGCACCGACCAACGCGAATAACATTGAACGCCGGGGCGCTTCGGGCAATGCCATGACTGGGTGGATTCGGCGTCCGTGGTGGGCGGGAAGATGGGCCGAGCAAGGGCCGGAGGCATGGTCTTCGACACCGGCCCGAGCGTGTTCACCCTCGCCGAGGTATGGCGGCAGCTGATGGCGGAGCTCGACGAGCCCGCGGATGGCGGACTGATGCTCAGGTCGTCGGGGGGCTGGTTTCGCTACATCTTCCCCGACGGGGCGGTTTTCGATCTCGGTGGCGGCCCGCGGGCGTGTCGGGGTACGAAGCACAAGCCCGCCATGCCCAAAGCTCTCCTGATGCGCATGAAGAGCCTGCTGGATCTGGCGTTCAACCCGGATACGGCTCTTGTGCTCGGCAACGCCAACAGCGCCGAAGCCGACGAGGGCAGCGGCGAGGAGCAGCAGGGCTACAGCTATTGGCGATATGATATCGCCTGTGCCTCTGTCTGGCATCGGTGCGTAGAGTCTTGGTTGTGGGAGCGCGAAAATGGTGTTGCAAAGTCAAAAATTTGGAGATTTCTTCTTAAGGCAGTCACAAAAGATCTTGCATCCACTCGCCCAAAAACCTCAAAGAAAAAAGGCCTTTTTGCGTAAGGTCAATCATCGAGTATCAAAATCAGTTGTATGACGATCGCAGAGCAGCGTGAAACTTGAGACACAATAAGAAATTTGCTGTATCTTATTGCCTATCCCTGTATAACAAACTCTGCTCATATAGCATATCCCTGTATTATCGCCCGGTTTTTCTTTGCCGCTTCCCTGATCAATAAATTGGCTTGCCCGTTATCGGAGATGATCTCCTGAACCTCGACGCCGTACTTCATTAGATTCGCCTTCATCAATTTATCGTTTCGGTTCTCCGCCCGCTTTTGCATTTCGAACACAAAATTGCCCAGGCGTAAATCGGCTATCCGTATCCGTCCCGTTTCAGGGTCTACTTCAATCGGACGCGCCTGAATGGCCTCTTCTGTATTTTCCCCCTGAACGGATACGTTTTTTGTGTTTTATTATCATTCATTTATTCTATTTCTAGGAGTGATTGTACTTATCTAGTTGTCACTTGGAAAAAGATTTTATTTTTGCATTGTATGAAGTATAAAGGTGTCAAATATATTATATTTCTGTATTCAAAATTAAATTAAAAACATTGAATTAAACATTTTTATTTCATTTTCTTAATCTTAGTTTTAATTTTTTGCTTTGGTGCGCCTGCAATCCTGATCATGCTGCGGGATCTCACGGATCAGGAACAGTACGCCCAGATGCGAACCGACTTCATTGCGCATGCCAGTCACGAATTGCGTACACCGCTCGCATCCCTAAAGGTGATTGTTGAAACCCTGCAGGGTCCGGCACGGGACGACCCTGAGAAGCGTGAACGGTTCCTGTCGATGATGCTCGTTCAGGCAACGCGCATGTCGCAACTGATCGATGATCTGGACGACATCAAGTTCATGACCGGCTACGACGTCGAGCCTGTCGTTGCCTCCGATCCGGCGCTCCGAGCCGCCATCGACCGCTACTACGGCTCCACCCATGCGGTGGAACTCAAGAAGGTCATGGACGACCTCGAGGAGTCGGCGGTCGACGACTTCGAAGTCCTCGAGGAAGAAGAGGACATGGACCTCGCGTCGCTCGAAGAGAGCGCCGAGGAAGCACCGGTCGTTCGCCTGGTATCAAAAAAGCCCTGAATCAAAAAGCCGTGAATCAAACCAATTTCACTTTGCTATTTACAATCAATAGACTTCGTTTCGAAGTAGTCATTCAAATAAACCGAACGCACAATAGCCTCGCTCTAGGAATCCTTTGCTAAGTAACAGCCAATTCCAACCAACAGGTATTAAAACTAACAACCTCCTTTCCAACAAAATAGTAATCCATCCCAAACACATGAAACTCTCCATTTGAATTACACTATTTATGGTGCCCGGCGTTGCCGGGCTTAGTAACAATTTGAAGAGGTGGTTGTTTCATTGATGACTAGAATAGACAATGTGGTTTGGAGGGGCAAAGGGTAATATAGATAGATAAATACTATTTTAACATCCATGGGAAGGGATGCTTTAGGATTTATTGATAAAGGTAAAAAACCATTGAGCAAAAATTATGAATTTGATATGACATTGTTTTCTTTATGTGATATTTTTTTGTGGTTGTTGACATGATCTCTCCTTTTTCAAGCGATTAACGCCCAAGTTTAGTTTGATTCGATGGGCCGACTGGTCATTCAATAAAAGCAACCGGTCGGCCATTCCTTCCAACCTATGCAACTGTGATGCCAATTGTCTTTTCGGGCACAATTCGCCTCGTTTGATTAGAGAACCACGGTTTGGGGGCCGTTGAGCAACCAGGCCGGTTTCTGAACGTTCATTTTTTGGGCTGATTTCACTTTCGCAATTTCGTGCAACTTGCGGTGGAGCAGTGTGCCGAGCAGCTTGTGGATGTGTTTCCCTCACAGCTTCAGCATGACTGCCAGGTCTTGCCGCTCGCGGAAGCGTTGCGGGCCCTCCATCGACCAGAGAATGCCGAGCAGTTGAGCGAAGCCCGATATCGCTTCGCGTTTCAGGAACTCTTCACGATGCAGTTGGCGCTCGCCTTACGCCATGCGTCGGTTTCGCATTTCTCCCACACTTTAGTCGCCGCATTATTGCGTCATTCAAGAAACCGCTAGCCAAGACGCTGAGAATCGCGGGCGAAAATCATACCATATCATTTAGGCCAACCAGTTTAGCTGTTTGTGATGCAATTGAAGAAAAGAAAGTGACTCGTATTGTCGGATTTGACGGAAAGCTTTTAGAACATCATTACTAAAACAGGTTGACTAGAATTCTCCCTGAATTTTGTTGTGGATCATCGCACATCCGAGGCTGTATTTCCAGTTACATTCGTAGCAATGAATTTCAGAGGGAAGGCTGCTAACCCAATCGTCTTAATTACATTTAGGTATCCGGTGGCAAGTTAGATATCCAGAGGCACGTGTAGTCAGCTCGACATGGCCCAAGAATGCATGAGAGCAGACTTTGGACTAGCACCAATACCTCCATTCTTATAGGTTATCCTTTTATTTTCATCCGTCTCTGCAACTGCACAGACGAACTGTTTGAAACATGCGCGACCTAGTGCTCGGAAAACGTTTTAGCATTCCATTTTGCACAGATATCTTCTTCAACAATCTTACACAATCTACAATCTTTGGAGATATCTTCTCCACAATGACGTCTTGTGTTTTGAACTCTCAGGTGACACGATTCATACAATTTAAACCTAAGGTAAGTACAGCAGAGGTCTAAGGAAATTTTATTATACTACGTTTCACAGGCAAAAATTCGGCCGCGTGGGATACCGCAGCCAAGAGACCCAAACAAACGAGCAAGCGCGATAAAGCCATGAAACAGCTGCGAGGAGGGATGGGGGCGGGCGGCGACGCACGGGCCGTCGCCAGAATTTCCATTGTAGCCAGATGCCTTGCAGAAGGGCACTTTGGTTTCCCCGCCGAAAGGAGTCGAGGATGCTCGGGCAGCCGGTGCCTGGACGCAGCGATCACGGCGGACCCGGATGCTGCGGATTTCTTATTTTGTCTGCTGGATTACTAATGATGTTCTTTGTTGTTGGCGGATTTTTGATTCCAATGATGAGTAGTTCCATACCGTATTCTGATAATGACTTTAACATCATGGTCTTTACTGTACCATTAATCATACTTTACATCTGGCAAATTTATGATTCAAGAAAAACTGTAAAACTGCACAATAAACTAGTAGACACATCAAAATAGATACGATCAATAATCTACTGTATTTCATTTTGATCATTATGGTAATCTATTTTTTTCTTATTTTTGCTGATTTCTTCAAAAATAAAGTCATACTGTCCAAAATACATATCGTTTTCATTAGAATACAAACGACATCCAAACTGTTTAAAGAATTTGAGAGGGATGATGAGTTTTATCACTTTTTTTTCCAAATCGTGATTAGTCTTGTGCCATAATTTTTTATTGTTGTGTTGCTGTCGGTTGTTGGACAAATAAATGACTAAAATAAATAATCTTTTTCAACTGGAAGTAATGAGCAGCTTTAAAACTTAAAAAGAACATAAAATATTACGTATATAAGGAGGTTCGTCTCCTCCACCATACCTTGTTCTTTACGCTAAAGTATTTTTAGTAATTTCAACTATTTATTCTAAGGTCTTTGTGATTCAGGGGTCATCCTTTCAGAATTTGGGACAAAATTCAAGCTTTAGTGTAGAGAGCGAGGTATTGACGAGGGGCTGAAGTGGTTTGATCTCCCTGAGTGGGATGCATTTGAGGACATACAGGTAGGCTACTTCATGTTAGTCAGGCCAGATGATGACTCTTGTCCGATGTGGTTGGGGATGGCAATTACTGAAATGACCACCATGAAGCCAGATGGGGCGGAGTTGCATCCTGGATTCGAGGTGCAATTTTCAGAGCCTATTGGCAGGCATAAGAAGGGAAACTTGAAAGATTAGAATAGAATAGATTGCGCTGTCCACCCAGAGCCTGGAGAGCGGGATGGTGATGCTGAACACCGACTCGCCGAAGCAGAAGATGGTGATCGCCGTCGTCCTGGTCTCGGCGGTTGTCGCCGACATGGCCTTCCAGCGGAGGAGCCGATGAACGAGACTCCACTTGTGGAGATGCGCAACATCACCAAGACGTTCGGTGGTGTGCACGCGGTGGAGGACGTGTCGCTCGACCTCTACCCCGGCGAAGTGGTCGTCCCACACATTTTCAGGAGCTACCGCGTAGTTATTGTCCAATTATTTTGGCTCTCGATATTTCAGACTAGAAATTAAAACAGAAATTCGTAGGAGAAGTGGAGAAGCATGAACAGATGTACAACTATAAGCTTTTAGCGTACTCAAGGAAAGATGTGATAGAGAAATATTGGCAAATGGTGGGGGCTGAAGTAAACATGTTAGTTAAACAGTAAGTATGAAAGTTCTTTCACTGCGGCGCTGTCCGAGTCGGCTGATCGCTTGCTGGACCGCCACTCGGCACTCGCCGCGAATCACTTCGACGGCCGGATCCGAGTCGACAGAAACATCCAACGTGCACTGCGTCTCGGAAAAGACGTCCGGAATTCGCTGGAGTGGCACTTCACGCCGCCGGGCCAGTTGTCGATTGGTGTTGGAGACGACGTTGCGTGTGATGGTGTACAGCCAACTCGAGAATTTGGCGGTCGGCTGGCTTGTGAGATACTGTGTCCAGTCAATATGTGGTAAATTTGCTACTAACTGCCTCTTCGGAAGCTTTGGAGGATTCTAATGTGATAAATAAACAAAAGATTCATCCTTTCTATTTGCTTTAAGATCAAATGTTTATAAGAATTAAATTGCTTGATAATAAAGAATTTCTTCTTTTTAAAAATGGAATAAGAACAAACCTTTGACTGAAGAGATTCTATGAATGGAATAGGATCTTTTGGCCATGTGGTAGAGCGCGATCCCCCCGCGGGGCGAGGAACCGAGCGCCAGGCGCGGCTCGTTGCGCGTCGCGCTGACGATGGCGATGATGTAGTGACGCACGTCCTCGTCGACGTGCAGCTTCTGCACGCGCTCGCGCTCCTTGACCGCCTCCTCGAGGTTCGTCACCGAGCCCAGGGTCGAGAGCGGATGCGGCCCGCCCAGTCCGGCGAGGATCTTCTCTTCCTCCTCCTGTCTATACTTCTGAGGACTTTTTATCCCCTGAACGTACATTTTAAAATTTCCCTAACGAAGGTAACTTAAAAACCTAATACGAAACAGGAGCACAGATCCAATAGAACATAACATGGCCCATGCTGCAATGAACAGTTGCAACTGGTAGCGACGGTCCTCTAGACATCACCTTTAGTGGAAATACAGCAGTAGGATGAAACCATGAATAGCACTGGAACTTCATATTTAGAGAGCATATTATAAAATGGATGGTTGTATAAGCTTTGGAGGGGGCTCATTCCATTGGAAATTGGAAGTAATAGTGACTTATTAAGAGTCAAAAGTGATGGGAGGGCAACTATGCTCCCATGCCCTTTTTTACCCAAATGCATCCGATATTTTTTTTTTTAGACAACTTAAAAATCAGATAAAAAAAACTCCGGGTCAACACAGCTCCCCGGGACCCAGGAGCAGGTGTTGTAAGTTTTGCCCTGGTGTCGCCATTGTTATCAAAGGGACGCTTTAGCTCCCTATTAAAGTCCTTTTCTTCCAAGGTGGGTCCCACATTTATTCCTTACTTTCTTCTAAGTAAGAATATCAGGCCCGAGGTCCAGGTTGGCTAGAAGTCATTTCCTTGCTCTCATTTCCTTGTTTACATGAAAACCAAAACTGAACAATCTAAGATCTCAACCACCGTTGCATTGCTACCCACAATTCAATATCAATGACTTCACTCAATATTTGACGGCGGTGATCGACGGTGTGGCGTGCGACTTCGAACCGACACACATTCAGACTTTCAGCGAGTTGGAAAAGTACTGCTACCATGTCGCTGGCGCGGTCGGTTTGTGTTGCATTCACGTGTGGGGTTTCGACGGCGAAGAAGCGATTCAGTACGCCATCGCCTGCGGGACGGCATTCCAACTGACAAACATTCTCCGTGACTTAGCCGAAGAAGCGGAGATGTGAAGACGATTATTTTCGCTCGTGATAGAGGCCAGGGCACCAGCACCCATTGCCGCAGAAGCGATAAAGGAGCGTCTACTCAAAAAACCGGATTGATTCGACATGTGAGAAACTCTTTAAATGTGTTTGAAGAATTAATGAGACTGGATTTAGTTCTCGGATCAGCTTGTACACCCTCAGGTAAACATGTACGATGATTGATACGTATTCATCAAGGTAACACAGGGCATCATGGCTTAGTCATTCATAGAAAACCTATTTAGAGACTGACTATACAGATTTTATATCATATAATGTAAAAACCGCCCTTCCAGGTTGGCTTATGGTTAATTCGCATGGATCTTGAAGAATACTCGCAAACATTTCAGGAGAGAAATATTGATGGGCCGGAACTTCTGAATCTTAATGGAGCAAGACTGAAGGTAATTTTTTTGTCAATAGTTTAATTTCTTACATGCTGTTGCATTGACAAGGTTATGTTGATGTGACCTGGGCTTTCTTCACACCCCTGGTTGGCATCTGGTTGATTCTAGCTGACGAGCTGGATAATAGTTTGCGGCAAATACTCATCATTGTTATGTGCCTTTGTTGGGGGCTACGCCTTGGTCTTTACCTTTACAGAAGAGTAAGTAATGAAACTGAAGATGGAAGGTACCGCTACATGCGCGAATACTGTGGAAAATATGCGCAGCCGGTTATGTTTGCTTTTAATGATCATATTGTTTAAACAAAAATATATAACATATAGCTAAGGAACAATCACACAAGGTATGAATGCCCAATATGCCGAGTGATTCATGAAGTGCTCAAACACTTAATTATTGAACCTTCCGAAACACGAACACGACAAGAATAAAATGGGCATGTATAATGTGATGCATACCATGGTGTCACTAAGTTCCTGCAATTTTTAAAGGTTTTTTATTTGACCATAATCTTGATTTTCTCGCGTTTGTTTAAAACAGCTTTCAACCGAATCTATTTGGAAAAACAACTTGGTAAATTTCTTTTCAGTTTTACCAAAATATGCAGAGATATGATGGATTAAAATTACTGTAGTTAGATACAATAGGTAGATCTTTAGAACGTTCCAGAAAACAGATAAACCGAATTTAGTGTAAGTAGGAACAAAATAATTAGCAAACGTAAAACAGCTGACCTAAGCACAAATATTGTTTGTTTTGAAAAAAGGCATACTTAATTCATACACTTTAAGGCCAATACTATTGTTTTCAAGGCAGAAATACAACATTTAAAAATTCTCTCTCCCCTGTAAATGGTTCGTCAAGCGACCCAACAACCGGTTTTGATGGTGCAAACATTAGGTTATCACTGACTTTCTGCTAACAGAATATGTTCTATAATTCAGTCAGTTTGGCTTCAAGGAAATAGTTTTTTTTTTTTTTTAATAAACTTTGAACCAGCCAAACTTAGAAGGACCGGCACCATCCGAACGAGAGTCAAGCTAGCCAATGCGTAGAGCAGGATCGGGATCGACCAGCTCTCGACTGCCGGCAACACCATGAGCGCTCCGAACAGGAAGAACGTGACCAGTGACAGTAGCTCTCCCTCAACCTGGACGAACTCACGTAAGGGCTCGAGGGCAAGGCGGCTCGTGTTACCAAACACCAACCCAGCCACAAAGGCTGCGATTCCGGCAAGTCCAATTCGCACTGCGCGACGTCTCCTTACAGATCGAGACGCAGCAGTACGGCGTGCTGATGGCGCGCAGCGGAAGCGGCAAGACCAGCATCATGGAAGTCATTTGCGGGCTGCGGCCGTTGCAGGCAGGGCGGATTGAATTGGCCGGCGTGGACGTCACCGGAAAGTCTCCGGGAGAGCGTAGTATCGGCTACGTCCCGCAAGATGGAGCACTCTTTCCCACCATGGCCGGCACAAAATGCACAATGGCGGATGGGATAACTTCATCGATAAGGTTGCTGTCCAGCTGAACGATACTCACCCGGCTATTGCTGTTGTCGAACTCATGCGCATCTTCATTGACGAAGAAAATCTCCAGTGGGATCGTGCTTGGGAGATCTGCAATAAAATTTTTGGTTACACAAACCACACGCTGTTACCAGAAGCACTCGAGCGCTGGAGCGTGCCCCTATTCCAAAAAGTCGACGCATTTGAGAAAGGTGCAATTTCGCACGGGGTGGAAAAGACCCACGCGCGCAACGGCATCAAACATCGTCCGTCGAGAGTGCTCCGAAACCACCCGGAAGCAGGGGGCCTGCCACGCAATCAAGATCGTCGATCTAACAGTCGCGTGGAGAGGTACAGCTCCTCGATTGCCTCTTCGAGGCCGACGCTGACGTCCGCTTCCGAGAGCGAACGGTCGAGATCAATCACCACCTGGGCAGCACAAATTATGGCCGGCGAGGCTTCAGATTTCAGCATGCTTTTTCTTGCTACACCTGAATTCATCACTAATTTATCTTAAGTATCAATTCGTGAGTAGAAGGATCAGTGGGTTGCCGAAAAATTCAAAGAAAAAAATTTAAAGTGTGAGATATTTTGCGTAGATAACACGTGCCTTTGGAAAGATAGCAGATGACATTGAGAAGCAGCTGATGTTTTGAAACAATATTAGTCTCAGGACTTCGCAATTTCACAACGTTATTCATTTTTTTTGTATTAATGAGGTACTCTTTTCTCTTGAAATTATTTGGACGCATATCCGAAATTATGGGATATATGTTAAAAATTATGGGATGATATTAAAATTTATGGGACATATATTCAACATAATTAACATTTGTTTATGAAATCGGTTATGAACATTGTCGCAGTCACGAAGTAGTCAGAAGCTAGTTTTTTTATCATGCTTCCTGCGAAACAATACCTAGATCCACCTGCTCTGAAATAGTATCACTATATTTCCGAAAAATATCAGGATCTTGGTTAAATTTCCTTATTTGGCTCTTCAATCTTCCTAAACAATTGTTATAATTCGAAGGCAAGGGACCATGGCCTGCCTTCCATGGCAATGAAACACTGTACCTGGAACCTGTAAAGACAATGTTATCAACAAGAGATTCCTGTACCTCATCTTCTGGTCGAATTAATATATTTACCATTCCAATATGTTTATCAATGGTGAAAATACGCTGACTAGTTCCTGGCTCATGCAATTTCGAAGTGACCAGCTTTTCAACTGCAAATATTACGCCATCGTTACATCTGATTGCTAAAGCAGTGCTAAGATATAATTAAAGAAAAAAATCAAGATATCATTAGTGTACTGCCAAGCAATTAACGAAAACGGAAATCTTTTCATATTGCAAGGGTCCTTGCTGGTTGTCTCCAAATAACCTGCAATCATTTGCAGATGCCATTCATGCCAAGGGAGCAATGTTATCCAACTGTTGGGGCTTCATTGATGGGACAGTCAGACCAATAAGTAGGCCAAGAAGAAACCAGAGAGTTGCCTACAATGGACACAAAAGAGTGCATGCCATCAAATTTCAATCTCTTGTAACGCCAAATGGCTTGATTGCAAATCTGTATGGTCCTGTTGAGGGTAAAAGGCATGACTCTCGATCCAGCCGCCGACCCGTCGGTGCAGCGGGCCGAACATCACCGCCGCGAGCACCGCGGCGACGAGGTGGCCGACCCACGGCGAACCCGGCAGCACCAGCTCGAGCAACAAGCCCAAGCCAAACGCGATCGACAGGTACACGAGCCCCGCGACCCCGAGCGCGATCACGTAGCTCGCGCTCCGGTGGATGACCTTGTCGACATCGGCGAGGCGCACGCGCAGCACGCCCAGCGCGCAAGGATGACGGTGAGCTTGACCATGCCACGCACGCGTCGCCACGCGAGCGGTAGAGCTACCGCCAATGGCAACGCGATCGGTGTGAAGAAGAAGAGATTCTCGTTGTAGTACGATGTGTCGTGATCCGTAAAGACCCAGAGAAACGCAAGCACACATCCAGAGATGCCAACAATCAGCGACCAGATAACTGCGTACGACGTAAACAATTTGTGAGCTGTTTGCGCTTTTGACTTCTAAAGGCGTAACTTGGTTAAAAGGTGTAACTTTGTCCTCAAGCTCGACTTAGATCACAGGGATTGGTCTGGAATAGTAGCATTTTAGACAATCATTTTATGCTACCTGGCCTTACGATAGGACTGGGGATGAACAATCCTCGATGTGTGGGTGCCCTTGGAACTATCCAATTTGGTTGAATCAAAGGAATGTAGAGCTGCGACAGTGTGGTCGATAACCTCTTAGAATGATAAGCTAAAAACAAGGATTCCTATGTTTGTCTCTTTCTGACTTGATAATTTTGATTCTTCACGTGGTATTACTATTTGACAATAATCTGAGCTAAATGATCCTAATTGACAGTTTGACTTATTATGCCATAGTCAAAGGAGACTTCATTCAAAATGCTTTTAGTAATAAATTCTGGATTCATAAACAACAAGAAACTTTAAAAAAGTAACGAAAGTAATTACATCAGCATGACATAAGTTTGAATTTCATGAAAAACGAGTCATCGTCTTTTTAGATTACGATGGAACATTAACGCCAATTGTGAATCGACCAGAGTTGGCCGTGCTATCTTCTGAAATGCGTGAGGCTTTGACCCTTTTGAGTCGTCAATGTCCGGTTGGTATTATCTCTGGTCGAGACCGCAAAGATGTTTCGGATTTGGTCAAACTCGATTCCTTGATCTATGCGGGGAGCCACGGGTTCGATATTGCCGGACTCTCTATCTGGAATTCTCGCGCTCGGCACGAATCCTGCAGGATGAATTGGGAAAAAGCCCAAAATTGCGCGATATCGATTCGATGCTGTTGAGAACTCTGCTTCTGCATCAGTGGCGGCGAATTGTCCTCAAGGACTTCTTTTGGCCAAGAGCACTATATCCTGAACATTGGCCCGGTTTCGAAGCGCAGCAACTGGTAAGCGCGATCTATCATCAATTGCTAATACCTTCAGAAGTGGAAAACTCACCCTCCCTCCCGGAAATTTCCCACACCAAGGGGCCCCGATTGTCACGCTCAAGCGCCGCGGCCTGATCTTCCTTGACGGCTTTGGTGTCCCACAGCAGGCGGCCGATCAAAGTTGATTTGCCATCATCGACACTGCCGCAGGTGATCAACCGCAGCGGCCGTGCATTGCGCCCGGTTGGTTCGGCAACAACGCCATGTTGCACGGTTGCTTCCATCGTGGCGGTCACCACGCGGATTCCTCAGACGCCCCAAACTGTAATATTTGAAATGGTACCAGTCATCCACCCATTCCCACACATTGCCTGCCATATCGAACACCCCGTACATCGACGCCCCTTGCGGGTAACTACCCACATCGGTCATGGTGAATGCACCGCGCCATTTTCTCTGGAAGGTAGCCCGGCCCTTGGGGGACGCCGAACCCCAGGGGTAAACACTGTTGAGCGAGCCCCGAGCAGCTTGGTTTGGGTCGGCCATTGAGCGGATCTATGGCACCAGAGAGTTTGCCTGTTTTTATTTTGCTGCTTTGTTTGCTTCGAGCTGCGCTTATGTCGGGCTCGACCTTTATGTCAAAGATAACATTCCTGCGATCGGTGCTTCGGGGGCGGTGATGGCCGTCACGATGCTATGTGCGATTCACTACCCGCGCAAAACGATCCTGGTGTTTTTCATTATCCCGGTCGAAGTCCGCTGGATGGGTCGGCGTAGCTGTCGAGCGCCGCGTCGATCGAGCCGGCCTCGACGAAGACGTCGGCGACGCCCTTCATGAAGTCGGCCGCGCCGCCGCCCAGCCACTTGGCCGAGAGCTGGTCTTCGGCGGTGGGGAAGACGAAGGTGGCCATGGTCTCGGCGGTGGCGTCCTCGTCCATGCCCGCGTCCTTGGCGATCACCGGCAGCATCTTGGCGTGGTTGGCCTCGTCCGCCCACATGGCGTTCTAATGGACAATAATAGAGTAAACAGCCTATTGTTTAGAACAATAGAAAAAATAAGAGCACTGAGTCAGAATATTAGAGAATATTACTGGTTCTTATAAAAAGAGTACTGGCATAAATTTGACAGAAAGCCTAACGTTTTTTCTATAAATCATGCAATGCTTCAGAGAAACTGACCAGCGGGTTTTTGGGCAGAAATTTAAGAAACTTTTACTAGTAGGGTTTGAGGTAGCATTGGTTTTTTGGCTCTGGCACCCGACGGGCTGTCGCCCATAGGCGGATATCCGGGTAATGATGATGACTGAAAAGTTATGCAGAGGTCCCTGGACCGAGGCAAGCTCTTTACGGACATGCTGAATAGTGCAAAGTGGCTGAAAGCCCATGAGCTTTCGAATGGAAATCTGGGCGCTACAGGCTTCTGTTATGGCGGTGGCGTGGTCAACGCGCTCGCAGTTGCAATGGGACCGGACCTGAGTCGGTGGCCTGAAAGGATGCGTGCATGTTGTGGATGAAAATGTCGTCCGTATACCCGTCCGGGCCGTAGTTGTCGTCCACGGTTTCGATCTCGCCGCCATCCTCGTAACCGAGCACCTGTTTGCTCAGGTACTGGGTCTGCCAGGTCAGGCTGATCGGTCCGGTCCACATGTTGAGCGCTACCTGGGAGGCCCACTCGGGGCGACGCATTTCACCCAGTTCGTCGTCCACCGTATAGGCCAATGCTTCCAGGGAAAAAAAGATAAAAATGGTTGTAGCAGTAGCTGCAGTCTAGTAAAAGACTAACACATCCCATGGTAACAAAAATTAGCCCAAAACCTCTAAAAATGATGCCACATCAAACACAAAGAACACCATTAGAACCGTCTTGGCCGAAAATCCATTTAAGGAGGAAAATCTGATTGGCTTGGAAAACATGGAAAGTTGCTGAAACCATGAAATTATATATTGACCAGAATAAAGAATAACCGGGAAAAATTAAAACCTATAATCAAAACTGTTATATTTTGCGGAAGGCAGAAACTTCCTCTTCGTGGCCATCGTGATGATGCCAAATATTTTGATGATGGAAATCCAGGAAATTTTCAAGCACTTTTAGATTTTAGTATAGATAGTGGTGATGAAATTTTAAAGAATCATTTTCAATCTGCAAGTGGAAATGCAACCTATCGGTCAAAGACCATTCCAAAGCTGTAGGAGCTGACCTCTGGCCCCACCCCTTCCCCTCAAACAAAAATAATTAGTCAAATTTTATCCCAAAATTTATTGAACCTAACCCCTGACCCTCCATGGTCCCACCCGACTGGTTTTCCCAAAAAATCATTAACAGTAATCTTAATCTTATGGGAGCTAATCTAAAGCTATTCAAAAACTTATGGGAGCTAACTCCTGGCCCTCCTTGGCCCGAATCCCCTTCCCGTTCTTCCGGGAGAACGTCTACGTCATCGCCGACTCCAATCACGGCTACAAGATGCTCGGCGTCGGCAAGCTCGTGGCCGAGGACATCGCCGGTACGCCGAGCAAACTGCTCGAGCCGTTCCGTTTCTCGCGCTACGCGGAAGGCAAGCTCCACCCGGTCTCGCACAGCCCGTTTCCGTGGAGCTGATTTCTTAAAGGGACACCCGAAATTGGTCTGCAATTGGTCAGGCCGCACACAGCGTGGGCTGGATGGAAGTCGACGTCGCAGAGGCAGAGCGGCTCGGCGAGTACCTGGCCCGTGGCGGACTGCTCTGGGTGGATGACTTCTGGGGCGCCGCCGAGTGGCTCAACTTCGAGCGGGTCATGCAGGCGGCGGTGCCCGACACGTCATGGAGTGCCCTGCCAGAGGACCATCCGCTCCTGCAGATGCTATTTCCGCTCGATCGGATGCCGCAGATCCCGGCCCGCGACTTCGTATCTTTCGGGTATAGCAGTAGGAGCAAACAACTTTGATGAGGTCCGCGCCCTTGCTGAGCTTGTATCTGAAAATCTGGAAGAGACGTTCGCGGTCCGTGCAGTTCGTTTGGGTGCGGGTCCTATTGTTCGGGCTCGACAGAAGCGCGATCAGATCTTAATGAAATTTGTTTTTTGGAAGGATAACATGTCTCAGAGCTGTTATTTTAAATTCCGACCGGATCTGGTGATATTGGGCTCTTATTTTTGCTGGTAGCGAAGAGGTTGGAATAGCAATGCTTGATAATGTACTTCTTACGGAAGAGTCCATTTTCCAGTTTGAGGTATCTGTATCTTTTATTCTTTCCATTGAGATTATTTTGTTTTTCTATATTGCTTTTAAATAGGTCAAATGGAATATCATAATAAGTAACAAAAAGTGATATTGTGCAATTGCTCTAGATGGCACAATGTCGATGCCAATGTTTTAGTTTCGGCGTGACGGGCCTGGCACAAATCCGTGGCATCGACATGTCGATGCCAGCGGAATTGGCGCAGTGCGACCGGATCTACCTCGATACCCAATCTTTGGGCCTCGACATATCGATCTGCGTTCGGACATTGGCTGGAGCATTTGTTCGGTAAATTTCATGGATTGCAGATGCGAAACCACTGTCGATTACTATTTTGGACATAAGGCGCCGCCTTTCGATGCGGCGCCATGAATTCGGAGGCAATCCATTCCACATCTGTCGAGAAATTATTGAATGATGGTGCGAACGATGACCTCTCGGAATCAATCTTCTCGCAGCCGGTTAAAGCCAGTAGCAGAACTACTGCTAACTATTCTGGAACACAACACCACTCCGGAAAAGCAGAGGAAACGTTTGCAAAGGTATCAACATACTCTTGCGCCAATGTCGAGCATTCATCTGGCCAAACAAGAAGTGTCTTGTCGTCTCTGAGGATGGTACCGAATCACGGCTTTGGAAAACCGATGGTTCCACGGGGGGAACAACGTACGCGACGCTCGGGATCAATGGCGATCCGGTTCCGGGCCCCAACGCACCGAGCGACTTGATCGCGATCGGCGACACGCTGTTCTTCACCGCCGACGAATCGGCCAGCGGACGCGAGGTCTGGGCGTTACAGGCAGCGACGGGACAAGCCACCTTGCTGAAAGACATCGATCCCACCGCGATCTTAAAAACATACAGCCTTATAATCTTTGCACTGCCATTTTTATTTTTATTTCTATCTTGCAATCTAAATAAAGAGAGTAGCTAGTTATTTTACGACACAGCCATAAGGCATAGCTTCTAAATATCAGAAATACCAAGGGTTGATTTTCTCAATTATCAAAAACATAAGCAGCGACAAACTAAGTCGTGACAGTTTTTCACAAGGCACTTTCTTCTATTTTGTTGGTTGTTTATTTGAAGAATCTCATTGATTTACCGAAACCTATGATTGAATCCTCAACTTCATCGAGTTTACAACCGGTGTGTCACCAGATTCCGATTCGCAGTAACATTTTCACCGAAAAACACAGTCCTTTAAAAAAAGACGAGTGGAAAGGACATCCATCATCGGTAAAACCGACGTTTTCCGAGCGTTCTGGAAGAGGTGCCGACACACGCCGAAAACCAGACGGCAGCTTCGTTCAAAGTCTCGGGTCCTCCAACATCGGCAACCACAAATCCGAAGCCCTTGAGAGGGTCGAACCATTTTACCCGGCCTTCAACCCGTCGGGGCTGTTGTTCTACTTGTTCCAAAACGCTCTCTGTTCTTTCTCATCCCGATTAACACTTGCAACCAAGCCCACGTCAAATGCAAGCCCATATCCCTGATTTTTCGGGATAATGCATTTCACGATACGCAAAATTCAGGGGTTCAGACGTGAAATTTGCGGTGCGGGAACAGCAACAGCTTGTCCGACCGTTCGGCCATGTCATTGAACACCGCCATGGCCTCCGCGCCCACAACTACCAGCCGCTGCTCCTTGTAGGGGTGGAGCCAAGAGACGAAGACATGAGCCTGCAAATCGTCGGCAAAATCGAGGTGGCTGAGCGTGGTGTCGGCGACGCCTTCGGCAAGATAGGTGCCGGCGCTCGCCATCACCCGCCGCGGCATCCGCCCGGCAAGGGAGTTTCTTCTGAGGTTGGTGAAGTTTGCTCCAAATCTTCATCAGTTGTTATAGGATCAGCTTGTACTTCCAAAGGGTACAGTTTGATGATGGAACGAGTTGTGCGACCTCGTGGGGTGCGCACTACAGCAGCTCTGCAGAAGTCGTCTGATCCACAAATTAATTTCGTGACGAGACCTAGCTCCCAGTGATGGCGAGATTTGTCAGTGTTAGCTATGAGAACTACATCTCCAACTTGCTTAGTTGCTTCTAAACGCTTAAACTTTGGAAAGGTCTACTTCCCCGGGACGTAGAACTGAAGCAGCGAAACGTGTATCATCGCCATCTCCAACGCCATCGCCCTAACATTGAATAAGGCTGGAAAAGGGAGCACCAGAAAAATTCAACATAATTTACCATAATTCTACAAGATGGTACAACTCACAATTGAGTTAACTGTGCTTAGATCTTTGTCACCAAGGAAAGTAATTTCCTGGATCATCTTCGGGATAGTCACTCGCGACGACCAGACACTCGACCGTATCGAACTTCTTGCTGTCGTGAAATTTGGAGTGTGTGGTCAATCCGTAGCGCGCCGGGATAAATCCCTTCTGATCGCGGGTCACCGCGATCGACATCTTGGTCTCGAGAGGCAGGTCGTGGTACCGTTTGGAGGCTTCCGTCATTCGCCGGGTCAGGTCGGGAGACACGCTATGGTTGATAACGCAGCCGTCGCAAGCCCGTCCAGCGCCCCTTGCAGGGTGCCACCGGCAAACCCTGCCAACAGATTATCAAGGGTGCCCTGCGCTTGGCTGATCGCGTTGTCACGGGTTGCCAGAGCGTCAGCAATGGTCCCCTCGAACCCAAGCGTGAGGTCATCAACGCTTTTCTGTGCCGCCGCAATTGCCGTGGCATGCGCCTCGTTTGCGTCTGCCAGGGCTTGGTTCAACTGCGCTACGACCTGGCTTTGGAAAACCCAAGGTGAGTAATCTCTCTATGATAACATTGACTACACCACATTTAATGAATGATAAGGCTGATGAGTCTTGTTGATAATCTGAAGTCATTATTCGATAGCGTCGTGAAACCATATATGGAGACTGTGGAGTATTGGTTGAAACCTGCCTGTCGCTAGACGTTCTGCTGAGAATTTGCGACCCTTGATTTTTTTTTTTTTTTTTTTTTTTATGTATGTAACTTGGTTGTTTTTGTCGTAATCCTGAAAAAAAAATCAATCACATTTATTTCTTGTTCTTTATTCTAAGACTCCCGGGTTAAGTGTCATCAAACTCATCACTATTTCACTATTATTTCCTTTACTTTATTACCTATTCCATGTCTTTCCACCTTTCTAATTCCTCACATACCTAATTTTGTCTCTCCTAATACATTTTATCTACTATTTTCCTAAGAACTTTTTTTTTCTTACAATGTCCTGGCCTAAAAGCCCAGCCACCAACCCCTAAGTCCGGGTGGCGCGCCAGTAGCCGGAGCATAGGCCGGAGGGGCCGCGGCCTTTCCAGCGTCCCTTGGCCTGGGTGCGGCCAAACCGGCCGGTGCCGGTGGCCGTTCGCGGCCCGGCGATCGCACGCAATTTGGCGCTGCCCGAGGCATAGACGCGTCCACCTAAGCTGATTGGATAGAACGCGAATAATCCGCTGCTTGATCGCAGGGCCCTGATCCGCGCCGCCCTGAAACTGCTGGCGCCGAAAGGGTAGATCATGGCCGAACCAGACCCAACCTTGCGGGCCGAGCCGTTGCCGGAGGATCAGGACCGGTCGCTCAGGCCGCAGGCGCTCAGCGAATTCATCGGTCAGGCCGAGGCGCGGGCGAACCTCAAAGTGTTCATCCAGTCTGCCCGTCAGCGGGGCGAGGCGATGGACCACACGCTGTTTCACGGCCCCCCCGGCCAGATGAAGTGGCGGATGCCGCCAACACCATGGTGAATGAGCGCCCAGGTAAAGCCGAACAACACAAGGCAGCCCAGCCACGTGTTCAGCAGCGAGCTGACATAGTTGAAATAGTCTGGCCCCGAAGCTGCCGATACCAGCCACCACGCCAGTAATGCGCTACCAAAGTAGAGCGCCCCGCCGGTCATGCGGTGGATACCCGACATCATCATATTGATGATTGGCGAGTAGATCTCTTGTCAATGCAAGCGGGCCTTCTAGTGGCTCGACGTTGCCATTGCGCACTGCTTTAAAATCCGAACTGAAGGCTTGATCTCCACGTCGGCTTTGGATGGGCTGGCTCCCTGGCAACGTGCTGTGTGTGCATCCATCAACTCGAGTCAAATCACACCTGAAACTGGAATCGAACTGGTCGGTAGGGCTGTGGGCGGGCAGGCAGTGGCTGCAGTATTGCATACGTCATCGCTGCTGGAAGAGTAGTGGCACAAACACCACGAATAAGATCTCGGCCACAAGCTTCACCCACTGGCACGTAAGGATTGCCTCCGCTCCAACAAAGCCAGATTGGACCGCCTGCGTGATGTTGTATGCCCAAACCATCTGATCAATCGTCAGGTTGTTCACGTTACGAAGAAGAAAGAAGCACTAGCAGGCACAGTGCCATCACAAACATCCATCTCACACAGCCACTCCACGCATTGTAACGTGCAAAAATAATAAAAGTTGCCACTTACCTTTCGCCGTCTCTGTAGAACACCACCAAGCAAAAAGAAAAAAAACGGCAAGTTAGTGCAAAACAAAAAGCCAAAATTGTGATAAATAAAGCCATACAACGTAAAAAAAAAATAAAGTCATAGTTGATAAATTTAAAATTTCACAATCGTTATCAATTTGAATTCAGTGAGGCGCAAAAAAAAATAAATAAATAAAAATCAAAATTATGGCGACAGTAGAGTTCTGAGTCCAGCATTACACTGTGGCCACCTTAATACTAAGTAATAAGTTACAGTAGTTGGTGCACTACATTCCTTCTACACTGCGCTACAAAACTATACATGAATATACAATCTATGTACAGCGGCAGTTCAGTTTGGTTCACTTTTGCAGATCTCTGTTGAAGCGGGTCTCATCCGCTTTGGAAGGATCCAAGCAGTAAACGTAGAGCTTGTCACCAAGGTCGCCTCATCTTGCAAGAGTCTTCAGATCTTGAAAACTGGGTCGACGTGATTGATGTGCTCTCACCATACCTGCCAGAGCAATCAAGTCCATCAACGTTCTACCGACTAAGGCGATAGCCGTAGTGTCCGGAAATCAAATCAGCGCTGAAATTCAAGAGGTTAGGCGCTTGAAGATTGGCTTGTGGGTCAAAAAAGTCATCCGTTTGGGAGTGAGTATTGAATTTCAAGGGCGTAGTGTACAGAGCTTCTTCAACAGTGGCAAAAATAAAACCATCCCCATTCTGGTTAGCGGTATTTATAGAATTCCTTTATTCTTGCGAAATCATTTCCAATCATTGCGAAATCCCTCTCACTCATCCCCTTCCGACCATCTTCCTCCATCTGTCAAGAAAAAGCCCCGTTATGTTGAATTAGGCGCTCCTACAAGAGTCGAAATCCTCAAAACAATAAAAATTCAAAAGAAACATAAATCCGCTAAGATAGTCCGCAACGACATTTTTTGTAATCAATCTACTTTTGATGTATCTTTCAAGCCAGGCTGTCAAGAAAACTGTTTGCCAGCTTCCCTTAAAGCGTTAGTTTGCATGCTCATAGAAGGTCCAAGTATCATGCTCCAAACAGCTTCGCCGATTCGCCAAGAGGCACTAACGATCGCACAAATAATCAAGTTTAATTGTGTCAAACACAGAAGATCGTCCAGGACATCAGTTTTTACGATTTAGCTAGAACTCAAGAAGAGGATTGTTGTTGCATGTTCCTTAAAGCTACAGCAGCTAAAAGTAGCATATTTTACTCTGTTTACAGTACTATAACTGTACCTGTTTTATCATTTCTTGAAATGCCTCAACATACCCAAAGGTCCCCAAAGGAGATGAGCCACCGAGAGGAACATGATATGCTTTCTCCTTTTTTTCTTTCCTAGAAATGTTTTGCATGAACCAATCTGTAACAGACATAGTGTAACAGACGACTTATTTTTATATATGTAGACATATATATACAATTAATATTCACATATACAAAACTTCAGAAGCATATTACAGTCACATATATATCTACTCATCTGCAGTGGATGAACTCATTAAAATAGACACTACTAAAACCTAACCTTTATTGATATTTGTCTTTGTATAATATTTCCACTCCATCAAACTCCTAAGGGCTAGAGTGCTATTTGGATTGGCTTTGAGCGATCGTCGTTCCGAGTTTCAGAAAGGATTCCATCAAGAGTGGAGACAAAGTCAAATGGTCGGCGCGATTGTCGAAACCGAACTCGGCACGTTTGTCTTGTGGAAATGCGGCAACGCCTCGGAATCCTTCGGGGCGTTGACTGTCAATGTCTTTGCTAAGGGGGCGACTGGAGATCAGCACACTATCGGGCATCTTGCCCAAAGCGGGATCGAAATAGTCCTGTCGTTGACGCAGGCAAACCTACGGTGGCTCGTTCATGTATCATCTTGAGGACAACCAGATTGCCATCGGTGCGTGTTGCAGCAGGAGAGACACAGGGAGGGAGGGAGAGAGGAAGGAGAGGGAGAGGGAGAGAGCTCAAGATGGCATGCCGTGCCTCGTTTTCTCCTCATTTGCTAGGCTTTGTGATCGGACTCGACTCCAAGAATCCCTACCTCAACCCTTATAAGGAATTCCAAGTATTATGCCATTAGCAAAATTTTTTCTTATCTGAAAAAATGTCAGCAGTATAGTTTTTCTTGGCAGTCAACTGCTTCAAAGGAAGGGGGCCGTTTTTCAGTGTTTTTTAGCATGCCACCATTCAAATAACACATGCATCGCTTCCGCTTAATGAGATCTATCTTCGGATTTTGCTAAAATTCAGAAGTTGACCATAAGAGTAATAGATAGCTCTGAATAACTCGACAATCATAGATGGCTGCTTTTATCCTGCTTTCCAACATGCGTTTTTCAGATGAATTTTGTTTCTCTCTAGCTTGCTTGCTTTTTGTCTGCGCCATCTAGCTTGCTTGCTTGCTTACTTGCTTGCACTAGCTTGCTCGTTTTTTTGTTTTCACTAGCTTGCATGCTTGCTTGCTTGCTTGCTTGCTTGCTTGCTTGCTTGCTTGCTAGTTTGCTTTCTTGCTTTCCAGCTTGCTTGCTTCCTTGCTTGCTTCTCCAAGCAAGCCATGATTACCTTTTTAAACTTAATCGCCTCCGAACCGGACATTTGTAAAGTCCCAATCATGATCGATTCCTCTAAATGGGATATTATCGAAGCGGGCTTAAAATGTGTGCAAGGTAAGTGTATTGTTAACTCCATCAGCTTAAAAGAAGGCGAAGCGGACTTTATTGAAAAAGCCAAGCTTTGTATGCGCTATGGTGCTGCTGTCATTGTCATGGCATTTGATGCGGACTAACCATTTTTTTTTAGAAACATGGTTTTAATCTTTGGTTATAATGGGATGTTTTGAGCCCTTTTAGCCCTGTAAGGGCTCAAAAATGTAATTGCCACAGAATCAATTATTGAATTATGAAAGAGCATAAAAAAGGCATCAAGCGACATAATCAAGTTCATCCTACCTAAATTACGTTGTAAATTGCAACTTTACCGAAAGGCCAGCATAATTCAATTATCAGGTAGCTGGTGTTTTCACTTTCATATTTATCACTAACCTAAACTTTTTCCAAGGCTAGTAAGAAGTCAATTAACTAGACTTTTACTGTTAACTTTATTTGTAAGTCAATAATATAAACACCAAAACAATTATAAAATATTGGACCATCAAGGGAGGGGTATGGGTATAATGATAAATTTGTGATTAAATTGGTTAGACCTGTTATACTTGGAAGGAGCATAGAAAAACAAATGAAGTAGGCTAGTTCTTGCATCGTCCGCTCACTCCCTCCTGCATCGTCTGGCCGCCACAGCATATCTTTGTGCCGGTGCTTCCTCGTGCACTCTTGAGCTATGTGTGTGCTCCGATGCCATTCTTGGTTGGCGTGCACTCCAGCTGTGTGGATGAGATGCACAACCTTCCAAAGGAAGAGGTTCTCTACGCACAGCCTTCGACACCTTCGACACCATCCTGCATCGTCCTGCATCGTCCTGCATCGTCCGAAATTCTTGATTCATGACAATTTTTCATTTTAATTTGTGAATATGGTTTTTGAAAACCCAACAAAAAGATTTTTTTTTGAATGTACTGCAACTTTTGATTTAAAATCAATAGTGTTATATGTCAAGAGCCGTGCAAGATCAAGCCTAAGGTATTAATCCTCTTTGCAAATAAGCGAAGTTATTTGAGTCAGTAAATGAATAACCTTAACACAAAAATTTTGAAAAGAATTTCAAGTTTTGTTGATGTTGTTTAATTACATGAATCTTCCCCTTTGTACAGGTGCGGTCAGAAACAGCCAACACAGTGAAGGAAGCTGCCCAAAAACTAGTGGAGGTTAGAAACATTTCCTCCTACTTAATATTGTTAATGCTTGCAGTTTGATTTATGTCTTTATAATCTTGTATCGCGTTTGAATGCAGTATTTTTGTAGCTTGATTTTTAACCAGTTTTTGATACTACTCTTAAATCTTGTGATTTCACGGTTCTTTTTGCTGATATTTTATCCTATATTAGGTTTTTTGACATTTTGTTCTTTTTTTTTTTTTTAGCTGTAACTGCTCTGTCTATAATTTCATGATTTTATAAAAAAATTTTTAAATAAAACTTTTATTTACAATAAAAAGTCTTTGTCTTTTAAAATTACTTGTTCCAGGACGAACCTTCAATATGTAATAATTTACGTAATGAAATATCTAAAACAAATGCTGTCGCCTCGGTGTCGTGCATCTACGGCATCGGCGCGGTCGAGACCTACTCCGAGATGATCGTCCGCATCCGCAAGGGCGACACGGCGGACCAGCGCGAACTGATGAAGAGCCTCGTGGCGCTGCAGTACAAGCGCAACGACCAGGCTTTCTATCGCGGCACCTTCCGGGTTCGTGGCGACGTCGTCGAAATCTTCCCGTCGCACATGGAGGACCGCGCCTGGCGGCTCTCGTTCTTTATTTTTGAATTATGATGTTAGATTGGAGCATTTACTAATTTTTATAGAACTTTAGGAAAAAGAGTGTGTTGTTGATGCTTCTAATACTGCCAATATGGATTCACATTTGAATATCGAGAATGGTGATATTACAATATTACCTCATGAGCCTCCAACTGCTAACAAGGTAAACTCCAATTTTCTTTTCTATATTTCTTGAATGTAGTTCTTGGGTTATTAGATGTAATTCGTAGGTGAGATCATCATTGCACGTGATGTCTCACGCTTCATTGAATCCTCGATCAATGATGTCAGTCATGAAATTCAGATCGCCATGGCGCTGGTCGTGCTGATCACGTTTTTCTTTCTTTTAAGCTGGCGCGCCACCCTGATCGTCGCCATCGCCATTCCGACATCGCTCATATCGACTTTCTTCATCTTCGGCATATTCGACTTCACCATTAACCTGTTGACGTTACTCGCGTTGACCGTGTCATTTTTGACTTCCAGTTTTATATCACAAACTCTTTGATAAGATTCTTTTATGACGAAGATTTTTTGAACCTCTTCATTTTATTTAGTTGAGTAGGACAAAAAAAGAGGGTCAATTTGATAGCTGAATAGTTAAGTTTAAATTTTGTTTTTCTTTCGCTGTTCTATTTTTTTATATTTCTTTTTATTGTGTGAATATATAAGGGATTTAAGTTCGAGGGGGACAATTGTCCTATGATACAACCAGAGAGCAAAAAAGTCCAGAAAACAAGGGCTAAGGAAAAAGTTTTCTTAGAAAGAGAACAGTGTAAGAAATACAGAATAATATATTTCACTTACTTGGTTGAGATGTCCAGAGTCGTCTGATCTCCTGATCCTTGTTAAGCTCAAGTGAATGTGTTGAGATGTGAATTTCTTGCCATATATATACCATTTAACTTGCAAAAGTAAACTCCAGATTGCAAATAGATTTAGTTCAGCGCAGGAATAAAGGATCTAAAGATTTACAATCGTCTCGGCATACCTATCTATTCTTTGAATCAGGACAATGTTGCAGGCCTAGAATCTCTGTCTGCTTCAGAACGAAAGCTCGCAAAGACCAGTGTCAAGTTTATTCAGGGAGACAACAATGAAAGGCTTTTGAAGATATCTTCACCAATAACCATTGACACACATGAAACGAATCTAGGAATAGTCATAGTCACTACTATTAGTAAGATCCAGAGTTAGTTAATTAATTGGTTACTTAGTTGGTTTGTTAGTTAGTTAGTTGGTTAGATAGTTAGTTAGTTAGTTTGTTTGTTAGTTATTTAGTTTGTAAGTGAATTAGCTAGTTTGGGAGTTTGTTTGATGGTTAGTTAGTTAGTTAGGTAGTTTGAAGACTGGTTAGTTAGGTAGGAAGGATAACTTGTATGTTGGTTGATTAGTAAGCTAGAGGGTTGGCTATCTAAAAAGAAGAGGAACCCAAAATTTAGGGCTCCTCTATCATTTCGTCAACAGTTTAAATTTTCGTTTAATCTGCTTTAGTAAATGAAATTATCTTCGGTTAAGCTACTAGATTGTGTGTCTTTCAATACAGCAAATGTATAAAAATCAGCACTTAAATCTGAAGATGTTGCAACTGAAAGATAGGTATCACTGCCATACTGAACAGCTTTGATTGCTCCTTCTTCAAAAGCTTACAACATGACTATCATCATACCCAAGAAACGGCTCAGAAACAAAACTGCCAAGATGATCGAAGCCACGTTTGCGGAGTCAGGCGGACCTGTTGATAATTTGCTCTTGCTTCTTATAGAGCTATAAGATAAGCATGATTATTTAATCTGCCTAAAAATGACAATAGTATCGATCGCCTCTGCCTGGCGTCAGCGAGCCAAAAACCTCATGGCTAAAAAGTTATATCGTTTAAGTTTTCTGCTGAATCTATTGATGTTTTCAAACAAAGGCTGGATGCTGAGTGGTCATCTAGAGAGTGTAAGCTCAATTGGGAAACTACTGATCATGGAACAACTCCTGGTCACTAAATGACTTTGTACACAACTCAAGTCATCATTCTGATGCTCTACAAGGAGAAATCCTTAGATTGCTCCTAGCTGCAATTGAAGGTCATAAGTATTTCAAATGGATACCTTTTCAGCATTCACACACCTTTGAGTTAGGGTAACATTTCTGATTCATTTAGTGCTCTATGGTTGCGTTGTAGAGCCCATAACAAGCAAAGCTTGTTGGACTGAATAACTTTTTTACGCTTGTAATAGTGACTTGATATTAATAAAATGATTTCTGATTGGTGTCAGAAGTAAGAAATAGTGAAAATGTTGCAACTGTTAAATATTATTTAGAAGCTGACTAAGCAACACAATAGGCTGTTGGCGTTAAATTTATTGTACACAAAAGAGGTATCCATTTTGCTGTGCTTAGAGCTTGGAATGAATTACCTGTTGACATAAGGGAAATCCGCTTGCTCTATCAGTTTAGAAGAAAATCAAAAACTCATTTAAAGAGCTCAATAAAGCCTAACTAAAACACGACTCCCAGGAAGATCAGAACTGCAATCTTAGTTCATACTTTGATTTTAATACCGTGATTTATGCTTTTGTGATATTATTAAGTTTTCTATTTCCTTGTCATCAGGTGCTATTCCTGGAGCATGCGATGCCATGGAATGACAATCAAGACACAATTGTAAATTTAATTCTGCAAGATTCTTTCGTATTTCCCTATGATATGGATTATAGTAAAACTCGATTAACAGATTCCTAAGTGATTCGTCAGGTTCCTTTCCTCTAATGTAGATTTGTTTTTCATAGCATGTCATGCTTTTAATCAAACCATCAGGATTGTTTGGAGGCATGTCTGACACTGACTATATACAAGATAAAGAAGTGTCCCACAAGCAGCTAAAGCAGAGGAAAACATTAAAACTTCCTTCTGATGCTCCACCTGACGTTCAAAAAGGACTTCTGTAAGTTTTTACATAAGCTTGCTAGTAATTTTTGTTTCTTTGATGTTTTGCTATGATTTTTTTTTTTTTTTTTTTTTTTGCTGAAAACGTCTTAGAGACTTATACATTTGTTCATCTACAACTTTAAAGGACTTTTTTGTTGTTTTCCCCAGAAGCAAGGCTCACAGTCAACTCTGGTCTAAAAAAGATAGAATTCGTTAAGATTTTACGCTTATTCTCGATAACAAAGAAACAAATAGACTAGAACACCACAAGTTTGTGTAAAAAGACAATTCAGTTAAATCTGCCATTAGGCCCTGGCTAAACGATCAAACATTGTTGATCCAACATTTTAAATTCGCTTTACAACAAATGTTTGACCGTTTGTTAGATTGCCGTGGTATATGTCCTGCTTAGTAAAGAAACAGAGAAAAACGATCTAAAAATTTGCAGTGTTATTTTACTTATAAAGTACGACATAACGTAACCAATCACAATCATTTCAAAAAAACACTCTTCAAATACGAGATAATAGAAATAGAAATATATTATAAAGAACAACTAGCCCTTAACTACTAGTTCCTAGTTCCTTTAGTTCCTTCGTTGTCGTTCCTGCGTCGTTTCAAGAGTTGTTTCATAATGCCAAAAAGTCAAGATAAACTTTTGAAGACGGCCTAGGGTCATAAATACCTCGTTAGCTCCTACCCCTAATGTCTAAACAATCAAACCTAATAGGCTAAAATATGTAAACTACAGGCAAAATTAGTACAGCCTAAATACAAAAAGCGAGAATTTCATTCCATTAGAATCATCAAAAGTATAAAAAAAATACTAAATTACTATTACTATTATTATTACGGGTTGAAACAACAGAGACGCATTTGGAAAATAGATAGGAAATATATAATTTAGGTTACATATTTGCACATTAGGCGAATTAGGGGTAAAGTGCACCGGGTATGCAATCAAAATGTGTTAGCTAAAATTATTCTGCATATTATGAAGTAACTACTTTCTAGCTTGCACTTTTTGGGTAGGGTCAGTCATAATACGTAAGCATCAAAAAATTTTATCAAAAACAATCGTAATAGCTGAAAGAAAAGAAAAGAAAATAAAAGGAAAGAATAGCATAGCACATCACAGCATGGGAAAGAAAAAGTGGGGTAGTGGAACGTGTGTTATTTTTCAGCTGGTTTTCTAAATATTTTTTTACAACCTAAATTTGCTTCAGAGATCACATGAGATATGTCATTTGTTGCTAACCAAGTTTTGATCGTAGTTTCGAATTGCTTGGTATTCTGAGCTGATTTAAGAGACTTCTACATTTTTTTCAAAACCGCGCGGTGTCGGGTTGTGCTGCACGATAAAGTTGTACCAATCAATCACCCACACATTGCCATCTGGCCCTATCTCGGACATGATCGGCGCGGACCACTCGTCGTCGCTGGCCAACAGGTTAAACATGTACTTTGATCGAAAGTCCGCACCGTGTGGTTTGATGACAAAGGTGCCCACCAAGTGTCCCGTGGGACCGTTCACAAACGCCACACGGTTCCAGTACGGCTGTGTGTGACGCAACCCCGCCTCCACAGCCGTGTGTGTGCAGGCTCGCCAGGGTACTGGAGCGTACCCCCCAAGTAGAGCATGTTGACCTGTCCGACAACGGTCTCAACGAGCTGCCCGCCGCGCTTTGGACGCTCAAGGGCCTGAAGAGTCTGGACTTGACAGGTGGGGAGACGAGATTGTGCCGTTCGGCAGGCCGCTTGCTTACTCCAGAGCGGCGTGGTCCCACAGACAACGTCGACAAGAGAACTTTTGAAAACAAAATCCACGGGTTGAGCCCCCCCCCCATAAAAAAAGAAAAACAAAAAATATGTTCAAAAATTGACAAACCGACTTGATTTTGTTGGTTGTCTTGGTGATTACTTCTGCAGATCATTGGGAAAATTAGACTTCAACACATAAAAAATTGAAAAGATGTTAACTCGCCATGAAAAGGGATATAAAATGGACCAAAAGCTGTTTTACAGGCAACTTCCTTTTTCGTCCATACCGACCTGTTCCTGACGCCGACGGCAGCGCTCGCCGACGTCGTCCTGCCCGCAGCGACGCCCTTCGAGAGCGAGGCCTTGAAGATCGGCTTCGAAGTCAGCACCGGCGCGCAGTCGACCGTGCAACTGCGCGACCGCGTCGTGCCGCCCGAGGGTGAATCCCGGTCCGACACGCAGATCGTGTTCGATCTGGCGGCGAAGCTCGGTCTCGGCGACAGCTTCTTCGTTGAACTGGAAGAAGGGCGCGGTATCAGAGGGGCCCATCTGCGAGTAGTAGTTCGTGTTGATTATCTGGTGATCTTCCTTGCGGAAGCTGACCGGCCCGCCCGCACTTTCGTAGGTGAGGTTTTCGATCGCATCGATGACGGCATCGGTCTCGGTCGAGCCAGCGGCGCGGACCCCCTCGAAGATCGCCAGCGCGGCACGATGCCCGGCAACGACCTGCCCCGACGGGGACTTGCTTGGATCTGGCGCAACGCCCGCCCACAGGCTAGGGAAGACACATGGAAAAGATCACCCTGCCCGAACGCCCCGACTGGCGCGACACCGCCAGCGAGGTCGGCTTCACCTTCGCCGACATGCATGGTGAACCCTACTGGGACGAAAGCTCGGCCTATCGTTTCTCGCTGCGCGAGATCGAAGACGACATCGAAGACCCCTCGACCCAGCTTCACCAGATGTGTCGCGAGGCCGTGGAACCGCGCGATCCTAAGAATCAAGCATAGAGCGTCAAAATCCAAGGGCGAAGCTGGCTGAAAAATTGGGCTTCTCGGTTCTTTGGCTAGGGGATGCGCCGTTCAATGTGCCACCCATTGGTGATGCTCAACTAAGTGGTCCACGTGATCTCGAAGATATACGATGTCCGGCTGGCGATCATAGCCATCACTTCCGGCTTCGTTCTTCGAAAGAAAATCACCGGAGCAAAGCCTCGCGAGCAGGTTCCCGGCCTGCTGGACCGCGCCCATGCCACCGCCAATTCCACCCCCAAGGGGCCGGTCTACCTGTCGATCCCGCGCGAGGTGCTCTGCGAGCCGGTGCCGACCGAGGGGCTCGACGCCGCCCCCTCCATGGCCGCCTCCGAGGCCGCGCCGAACCCCGAGGCCATCGCCTCGCTTGCCCGCTGGCTGGCCGAGGCGGAACACCCGCTGATCATCGCGCAGCGCGGCTCTGTCATATCAAATCAAATGTGATATATCTGTTTTGTTCAAAAACTTCGAAATGTCTGATAGGTTTGCCTTTGTGGATATACCCTCCAGAGCCCCAATGTTAAACTCTATCTTACCGCGCTTTGATACATCAACCCCCAGAAACACAAAATAAAACTTGTAGAATACAAACATTCTGATGGTAGAACAATCCAAAATTTCTTCTTTTCTTCATTGTTTAAATTTGTCATATTTCCTGTCGCTATCGCGCAAGTCACCTGCGCCGTGAAGTGAGTGCCGCCCGGCTGACCCCTCGGAGCACACTGAACGTTCACTGGACGAAGGTGTTGTGGATAGCGCACGGGTGGTATATCCGTACAAGCGAAAGGAGGAACCATGTCTTGCGCGATCTCGCACCGCGCACGGCCAACCGCCGCAGCGACGGAACGGCCAGTACCGTGACAGCGCCCACCACCAGAGCGCAGCCAACCCCTGGATTTCCAAGGGAGTTTTAAACAATAGGCTTCAATAGGCAACAACGGGAACGCAATCTACCCAGGGTGTACGAGACTTTCCGGGAGTGAAATAACCCTCGAACGTCTTACTTGATCTCTTTGATAAAAACAAAAAGATTTTTGGGATCTTATAAAGAGCTTAGATTATAAGGGAAGCCACTAAGCTGCGATATAACCCCATTTACTGTCTCAAAATGAGTTTCTCTCCGCTTTTTGCTAGTTTCTGGAACATATTCCGCTGCCAGCGTGCAGCAGAGACAATGATACCAGTTAAAGGTTCTTAAAGGGATTCGAGGCAAAACTGCATTATCACTTGTCTGAAACTGAAGCCTTAAAGCAGAATGATAGATGCCCAGTGGTTTAGCACAACATGCAGTGGAACTAGCCTGCCACTTTCTAGCCACCCCATGCTGTCACATATCCTTTAAATTGATAAAAGTATATACAGTTGCTAGATGTCTGTAATAAATAGTAACGGGGAATGCAGGGCGAAATACACGTGAATGACAGCAACATCTTTTGCCTTTACTAAGCTCCGTAAACCGCACGTGTAAAAGCGAAAATCCACACTCGAAGGACGATTCGAATATACGAATCTTAAGTCCACTTTATCCTTCCTTATGGCTGCAAATCTGACCAGTAAAACACACTAAAAGTTAAGTCCTCAATTCTTTTGACCATAGATATGCATCGCCGAGCAGCGTCGCGGCAGCATCGATCCGGGCGCCTTCGCCCAGCTCGAGCGCATCGTCGAGCGGGTCGAGCAGCGCAACAGCCGCTGAGCTCGCCGCCAACCCGAGTCGGGCCCCGTCGACCTCGAGTTGGCGGGGCTCGTTCGCTTTGTCTCGGTCCGCTATCCTCGTCCCGTTCCATGTCTCGCCTCGACCGTACGTTGACGTTGCTCGCGATGGCCGCGCTGTCGGGTTGTATAAATTGAATTCGCTCACAAATATCGAATGCATAATCCCTTCCTCCTGGGATTTTCTTTACCTTGGTAAGAATTCCTTTTAAGGTACCAATTAGAGTACCAAAAATCGTTGCATCTTCTGCACTTAACTGCAAAAGAGTCTCATCATCAGCATGGTTATCGGAAAATTCTTCCATCGTTAAAATCAGAATAAAACACTAGCACAATCCTTTCATGGCAAAGGATATAGTTCGTGGTGATCACCGAAGACGGCTGCGAGTTGCTGACCACCCGGGCGCCTCGCGAGATGTGGCTGGTCAGCTGATGCGGGCTGCGTGTGTTACGTGCTTTCACGCGGTTTGATCACCGGCTTGCGCCAGGCGAGCTTTTTCACTTCCGCGTCGAGCGGGGTGGCGGCGATTGAATTGGTGTAGTTGCTCATCACCTTGACGGCGAGGCCGAGGATGACCTCCAGTGCCTGGGTTTCTCATCTTGAGTCGGACGCTGCCCAACGGTTGGACGTTCGGTCTATCCAACGAGGTGTACACCGCTGCGGATGGCGAGGTGTACGAGGCTCGCGGCGTCCCCGTCGACGGGACGATCGAAGGTGAGCTCTTCGCGCGCGAAGATCGAGAAGCGGGCGTTGACCGTGGTCTGGATGCCGTGCGCGCGTTCCTCGCAGAGTGAGTGGTACCGTGACGACATGCGTACGTGGGTTGTCGTTGTCGCCAAAGGGGATCCAACTCCGGTCTGGCTAAGGCCGAACGGCTGCCAGCTTCGATGAGTTCGAAGGCGAGTTGTTCCCGGTCCTCATCAGGCAAGTCTTCTTCCAGAAATGCGCGCGCTTGTTGCCGATAGCGCTGGAAGGTGCGGCAGCAGTTGACTACAGCAGCCGTTCCCGTCCGCTTGGGAAGCAGAGCGACGAGAACGTCGGTCAGGCTGCAAAGGCCTTGGTGCCAGTCGCGCAGTTTGAAAGTCGGTGACAGCGCCTTCGCCAGTGCTCATCAATCATTCCTATCCAAGCTCAATAGACTAAAACGAAGTCATTTTATCGCTTCCACACCAAATAGGCGATAAACATCGGAGAATGTTGCAATCGTTTTCGCTACTTTTGCCCAGCCCAATAGCCGGAACTACAAGGATGTTTAGAGAAGATACGATCGAAATTAGAGTTCGTTACAATGAAACTGACGGTCATTAAGATTGCTTGATATTTTTTTGATTTCCCCCTGTTTTTCTACAATTGAAGAAATTTTCTTAGGCTCATATCGTTTAACAGGTAATATCAAATTTGACGTATTTTCATACATTTTGAATAAGCCTTAAAATTCAATTCTTTTGATGTTTCTATTGTTATCAATAATCTGTTGTTTTTAAATGAGTATTTAGTAAGCTGCATTGCTCCTTAATTACAGTTGTTTACTTGAAGCTTTGGTTGTATTGTTTCTTTTCATAATTTCCTTCTTGCAAAGCATTTCCTTTTAAACACTCCAAGACTTTGAACACCATGTAAGTAAATGGATTCTTTTCTAAGACTACTTTGCTTTTTAGTTTTCCTCTCCTTCGCATTGACCAAGGACTCTTGATTAGTTTTGGTACTGGTTTTGGTGTTTCTAGTTCTGGAATCTTTGGTTTCTCTGTTTGTATGTCTGATTTTTGCTGACGATATCAATGTTCGCTTCTTCTGAAAGGTCGTCTTGTCTAAAGAAACGCACGAGGCCGTACAATCAACGGTGACATTAATGGTTGTTTCTTGGGCAACTTGAGTAAAGTTCACTGGAGCAAGCTGCTTCACTGGACCCGTTGTGTCAGCTTGATCAATGGCGGTAGCTGCCCCGGCTGCGGCTATACCAGTCCCCAGTAGTATGGCTCCCATTCGGAAACAATCTCTCCTCGACATCCCCGAAAGACTTAAATGAGCTGCTATATATACCGTATTTATTGTATATATAGCTATATTCTGAATCTTAATTGTACCTCCTATTTCTCGCCTTGCTTATAATCTTGATATTTCAAATTAATCGGGAAGCTGGACAACATTTTTTTTAGGATACAGGAATAAAATACATGAAAGTTACCTAAACATTATGTTAAAACAAATTAATTTTGTTGAGAAATATCACTAAACATGATAGAAAGTGTTTGAATTTGTTCCAATTTCTTAAGAATGACCCCTGAATCACAAAGGTTGTTTAATTAGAATAAATACCTCTTTTGAAATTACTAAAAATACATTAGCGTAAAGAGTGAGGTACTGAGGAGAGGGTAAGCCCCCTAATATACGTAGTAGTTTCAGTTCACTTGAAGTGTTAATGTTGATGTTTTATTTCAGTTGATAAAAGTTGTTTTTAATTTAAGTTCTCATTGTTTCTTTTTTGAAAATTCCTATTCAAAAGCAATTGCATTTCAGTGCAAATTGGTATAAAAAGTATCCACACCTATAATATAGCATATATAAATAGCATAAGCAAGGATGCAGCGTTTTGTTTTAGCCGTTCTTTGTTCAAGAAACGGGGACCAACTTGGAGTAAGATGAAAGGCAGAGGAGCAACACAAAGATGGCAAGCTCTTAATTCACTTCAGCTCAGAAAGTCATACAGAGGCTCTGAGTATATCTTACGTTCTTCTTCCGAAATTTTCTCATAGCTCAAGGGTCTGTTGTCATCCATTTTGGGTATCTGTGAAAAGAAAATAAGTGTAAAAGCGTGCCAAGCTTTGTTAAAGGAAAAATGCATCAAAAATAATTAATAGGGAAAACAATGCAGAGTATCAGTTTACTGTCCTGATTGTTTCATCCGACAGTTCTAAACCATAGGATTGCAGAGGTGATAATTTCACATTGGATGCTCGGGCGCCGCGCTAGCGGAACGCATATTCTTCAGTCGGAAATGTGCCGTCCTTCACTTCGCGCACGTAGGTTTCCAGCGCACCGTGAATAGACCCTTCCTGTTCCATGAAATTCTTGGAGAACCGTGTCCGCTTCCCCGGTGCGATATCGAGCGCGCCGTACAGCACGAGGATCTGACCGTCGCAGTGCGGGCCGGCGCCAATGCCGATAACCGGTACGCCGGAATTGGCCGTGATGCATTACATGTTAGAAATAACAGTACAGTCATTGTTTCAAAAATTGACAACAGCTTTTCGAGCATAATCTTTATATTTTGCATGAACACAACTCTAAGATATATGCTCTATGGTCTTTAACGCATAACTGGTGGGCGAAATACAATGTTCCGAAAAGACGATCCCACAGTACAGTTAATCATCATCAAGAAATTGTACAGTTGATAGACACATTAACGGTGAAAAACCTACCCAAGGATACAAAAAAATTCAAACCAACAAAATCAGCAAAGTTTGTGTGTTGCCTGAAACTACTTTGAAACAGGTTCAGCCAATTCGAAATTGAAAGTCCTTTTTAATTGTCGAAAGTGATCGGAATACAACCAGTCGCCCCTCCAACGCTCACCATTTCTCCAGACACACCCAATCAAAATTTGAAATAACCCTTTTGTTCAGCTTTGATGATAAATCCAGAAATTATGTATTTTTGCATGTGAAACCGTGCACTACAAGGCCTACAACGCCGCAACGGCAGACATGATTTCGGACAAGAACGTTCAAAAGCTGACAGTCTTACAATAAACTTTCTTACAATAAACTTTTCAATTGTCCTTATTTGGCCTTTTCTCTCGCAAAGGCCAAAAGGATCAACGCCCCCAACAGCATCAGTACGGCAACCACAATCCAGGATATGCCGTACTGATTGCCTGTCATATCAAGAATTCTTCCGAACTTGTTGAAAAATCTTGTCAACAGTGTATCATCAAACATTATTATTAAGTGGGGGAAAAGGCTGCTCGAATTGTCTTCTCCTGAGGGTGATTATCTTCTTAAACTGTTGCAAATCGTTTTAAAAGTTAAAGATGAAATAACGCAAATGCAACTGATTAAGGAATATTTACGGGTCTTGCCACGGAGTCTCGAGGTAAGATTTAATTCTTTTATTTGTTTTTTGTGTTTCGGTTTGGAAATTTCGTTCAAGGTTTTCTGCAGAATCGGAAACCCGTCCTTGCCGGCCGGTGCAATAATCGGAAGGTCTTCATCTGAGCCATTGAAGTAAGAAAGCATCTGAGCTTCAAGATCAGCAGCATTGCCACCGCCGTCACCTTTGCCAGCAAGTTTCTTCAGACTGTCGTGCAGCGCATGACGAGCGATCTGACCGGAATATGAAACTGTGTTTGTCTTGTCGCCTTCATAACCTGACGAAACACTTTTTCTAGCCGTTTTTAAGCATAGAGAAAACTTCGATTCTTGTGGCACAAAGAAAGACACAATTAATATACAAATTATTGGTTTCGCGACATCGTAATCAAACTAAAAAATAAACTAATACAATATAATTTCCAGCTCTTTGACATTCCTTATCTATGAATTGATATAAAATTTATTCTTTGATCTTGGCAACTTCTTCAAGATAGGCCGCAAGCAGCTTGGTCTATATTAAATTTTTCCCCCTTCTGCTTCTTTCGCTCAACCTCTTTACAATTTTGAGATATTTTCTGTGGTCGGGAGTAGATAGTCCATTTTTTTCTAATTTGGCTGGTTCTGATTTTCTTCAATGGGAAAGGAATGTAGGAGCATCGGTGTTAGTCAGGTAGCTTGACTTGGTCGGGGTAGAGGTAGATGGTATCTTTCGAAAATCTGATTGTTTGGAGGGCTATGTTAACGCTATTGGGGCAACTCATTTAGAGAATGTTGAACCGCAATATTATTTGGAATTTGTAAAATGAATTTGTTTTTGGAATTATATAATGAAACTATGTTATTTTAGGGGTGGGGAAAAATCAGAGGTCTCTCCTAGGTACGTGTCTTTATGTTCATTGATTGGTGTTAAATATGATAATGTCGACGTATTTTCAGGCCGCCCAATTTTTTTGTTAAAAATCGTCCATTTAATTGCAGGTCCAAGATTATTTGTTGCAATCTCCAAAACGAAGAAAAAACTTCGGGAGAGAAAAAAAAACGAGAGAAATGGGTAACAAGGAGAGGCGGAGAAGGGTAAAAGTAGAGGAAAGAAAGAAAAAAAAAGCTGGATGGCAATTTTGATATGTCAATGTAGATGGCTTGTTCTTCTCTTCCTTTCAACTAGAGAACGTAAAAAAAGCGAACGACGCCATATACTCGCTATATAAACTCATTCGTTCTACTTTGAGCAGTTTTAACAACCGTGCTTCTTGTCCAACAAACAGGACTTAAATCTGTCAGCAGCTAGGGACCAGAATAAGGAAACAAGTTGCCATATCATATTAAATCTGCAAACCAATAGCTCGAACAATTTCAATGTTTTAACTAAAACATGGTTCCAAACACATAGGTATGTCTATTCCTTCTGTGTGGGTCATCCGCAGTTTTAATGTAATCATCGATAGGCTTTTGCAATTCGTTCACCGTCACCGTCTGCATCATCGGCTTGCTGTAGGACGGTTGCAGAAATCTCACGACGCATGCCGTTTCCTCCGTCCGATTCGTCTGTGCGTCGCAGGAAGAGCGGATGTCAGAGTGAGAAATCGGTCAGTCGTAGGCAAATACAGTCGCTTACTTGGATCGAGAAGTGGTGTGGTCGGTAGATATCCGGATGAGGTGCGAGGCATGGAGTGTGCGGCGGTGAGGTGACTGTCTTCCCCATAAAATTCTCCCAAACTCAGACTGGCCTGAAAAGCGACCCTGGCGGACGGATCGTTTACTTTCTGTATTAAAAATGGAAATAGCTCCGGATAGCTTTCTGATAAAATAATACCCTGTTCGCGCACGCCCGGGTGAGAATCGTTTAGGGCTTGTTTTACCAAATCGGCGTTTAGCAAATCTAAACCCTCTAAGGCGTATAAAGCATGCAAGCGCGTTCTTGGATCTCCGCTTTGCCGTGGCATTTTGCACACTGCACTGCAGTCGTATTCTATTCGTCTGCAAACAAACACGTATTCTTTTATAAGCAACTGGTAATTTAAACTAGTATTGAAGTTCTTAAATTGCTCACCATTTGAATACTGAAATTTTTAAAGGTTTCTTCGTATGGTTTCTTAGAAGTTTACGGTTGCTAACATCCGTACGGGTCTTCTGAGCCCGCGCGTACACCTAACAGAAAATTGTATCGGTCGTCGCGATCATTCAGTTCATCCTCATATTTCCGGAAAATATCTTCTACCGCTCTTATTTGCTCCTCCAAACCTTCGCGAATTTCTTTTTCTGCTTTCTTCATAGCTTCCTCGTGCTCGCGTAAGGCTTCTTCGAATATTCGGTCGCCTTTTTTTAAAGCCTTGGCATAGGCAATATCATCTTTATTGTTTTGCCGCTCCAATTTTTCTTTCCAGTCATTATAAACGGATTTGTTGGGGCAGACGTTTTCGCGACAGGGGAGTCCGTGGGTCTTGAATCAACAGGACTGGATGTCGGCCGGTCTTGATGATGATGTTTCTTCGACTTAGAACCTTTCATTTTCATGCTCATCATCTTTTTACTTTTGTGTCCTTTTCCTCCCTTTCCAAATTCACCTTTCCCTTTGCCTCCCTTCCCTTCATCACCTTTTCCTTTGCCTCCCTTCCCCTCATCACCTTTTCCTTTGCCGGAGGAGGTGGTGGGACCCTTGCGCGAGACGACGCGCATCGACAATCGGTCGAGCGTGCCGGCGGGGAAGTCGAAGGAGACCTCGCTACCGGAAGCGACGACGGCGCGGGCGTTGCGCCCACCAGCGGGATCGTGGAACACGAGGACCTGGGCGCGATCCGAGGGGTTGACGGCGACGAGGCGCTGCTCGGTGACACGAGCGACGAGCTCGACGGCGCCCGCGTCGGCAGAGGCGTTGATCCAAATAAAAGGGGACAAAAAATATAGTCCTACTTTACTCCTGATTTAATACAAAACCAGCGGCTAACCTTATTTCCTACCTAAACCACAGCAGTGTTATTCCTGTGCATAGAACTAATCACTTTGATTCATTTGACTGGTATACCATACAAGGATAAGACCTTTGCTAAAGCTCTTCCATTAACAGAACCGAAGGCTTACTCATAATCTATAAAACTGAGGACCAAAGGTGGTTAAAATCCTGAAATTGTCTTGCAAATTCCATGATCTGCAAGAGAAATAATCTTAGCCCGTTTATCACAGAGGATGTTCGATGGAACAGAACCCTTACCATGATAGAAATGTATTGTACCCGGAACCAGCCATTGCGCGACTTCTTAAACCGAAACCTCCGGGACGCCAAAATCAGATAGCTTGAACTTCATTTCACTTTACAGCAATGAGCCGTCTATTTTAGAAGCTGTCATTCGCCCTCTAAAACACCGCGTGTTTTAAGTGAGGCCAGGTCAGAACCTGTGTTTGGCTCAGTGAAAACAGCTGTTGGCAAAATTTCACCAGCAGAAATTTTTGGAAGCCAATGTTCTTTTTGTTCCTGAGTACCACCGCAAAGAATAAGTTCAGCAGCGATTTCAGAACGGGTACCAAGTGAGCCAACGCCAATATAACCGCGTGATAATTCTTCAGAAACCACAACCATGGATTCTGTTCGACGGATGGTGAAATCACGACCCTCGACGGGCGTGAAGTGGCGCCGGCGGGGGCCGACGCCAAGTGGTTTAAGAAACACCCGGAGAAAATTCGCCGCGGAACCCACGCCGTTGGCGTGCCGGGTTTTGTGCAAGGGCTGCACGCGTTGCATGAGCGCTACGGGAGTTTGCCCTGGGCGCGTCTGATCGAACCGGCCATTGTCCTGGCCGAAGAGGGCGTGCCCGCCAGTGTCGCTGGATCTCCTGGGTCTCGAAGGATTCCTCGCCCTGAAGCTGGCGAAGATCGCCCTCAAGCGAGCGGATCTGGCTGGTGACCGCCGAACTGGGCGCGAGCAATCCGCGATTGTCGCGCTCGAAATCGTTCACGGCGGCGTTGGCCTCGGTCAGCTTGCGCTCCACGTCCTCAAGCTGGTCGTTGAGCGTCCGCCGGGCCTGATCGGCGCCGCGCACCCCGCCGCTTACCTCGTCGATAGAAGTAGTAGTTCGAATAGCAGTAGTATCAGTAGGGGTAGTAGTATTAGTAGTAACGTTCACATTGCTTTTTGGTAAATCGATCTTCCTCCATAGTATTCCCAGAAAAATTCAACTTAATACCCTAAGCCATTCCAGAAAAACTTCCTTTTGACAATCCGCATGCATATAGTGTGTTCTGATTTAGTTCAACTATCCCTCAATATTCTCTTAAATATTCACCTTCTCACCCTTGAGAATTCTCAAAAGACATCTTTTCAAATTTTAAGGTTGTTGTTTTATTTTTTAGGATCTTGAAGGGAGAGTGTTAGCTGTTGAATTTGCCAAATCAACTGGTGGAGGTGGGGGTAGAGGTGGTGGAAGAGGCATGGATAGAAGAGGTAGAGGTGGAGATAGACGAGGGGGTGGTGGAGGGTATAGCAGAGGTGGTGGTGGTGGTTATGGAGATAGAAGAGGACGAGACTTTGGTGGAGTGAAGGTAGACATTTCCGTGTCGGAGTCAGCGTGACGATGCCACGTTCCCCCATTTTCGATCATTTTTTATGAAAAAGTAGTAGCGCCCAAAAGTAGAATTATTTTTCTCCCTTCAGTCTATTTTCTTTCTCATTTTGTGTTTGTTTGCGCTTATTCCTATTATCTATATTATTTGTTTCATTTATCCGATGTATTTTATTGGAATTTTTGTTTGTTACTCGAATGACATTGTGTCATAAATATCCGTGATTATTGACACCCGTTCTAAAACAGTCTTCTTGAAAATTCGAGAGATTAAAAAGTCAATAAAAGATAGAATTGATAAATCTTTATTAAGTTAAAATAGCTAGAAATTACGTCTTTGTGGTTATGCTTTGCTCACACTTGATTAATGGTTGAATCAGTTTGATCCATCTCAAAATCGATAGTTATGTCTTTTATAATTCCTTTTCATGAACAAAAGTTACTTGAAGTGCAATGTAAAAAATGAAGGCATCAATATCCCTGGAGTTAACGGACAGCGCAGAAACTGCGGACATGTGTGAGAAATGCAACTCCTAACTGATCTAGCTCAGAGCGAAATTCTTAAAATAAAGGAAAAGACTGCTATTTTTCTTTTTAGGCAGCTAATAAACTATCGATTTCTTGTATCAAACAGCTTATCTATTCAAGCATGAGCTCAACTCAAATAGCTTGATGACGTCGGAAGGATCATTTTTTATTCCTTATTTCTGATAATTTTTCGGAGAAGATAGAGTGTGTGTGAAAAGAAACCATCGTCTTCTTCAGTAACAAGGTATTGCAATCGATTTAGATCTTTTTTCCCCGTTGTACACCTAGAGGTACTGGCTCTTCATTCTTGTAACATAATTATTTACCATCTGTAAATACGAGTGTATTTGAGTTCTGAAGGCAATTTTTTTGGAACAGAATTAAGCTTGGGGGGTAGGATGAGGATTCTAGCAAAGCCATCTACCATTGTCACTTAAGACATGTTGCATTTGGTTAGTAGGTTTAGAGCATTCATAAGGCAGAAATTTCTTTTCTATTCTGGAGTAGACGGAATTAGTACAACGACATTGATGCATAAACGCACTCAAAACACAAAAAAGACACATGTCTTTCACGCTAGACATGACTACATGGATCTCCAACATTAAACGGAACGCGATTTAGCATTTTTCTATGTTAGTGAATTTTGTTTAATGTTCCTGGTTTTTCTTTTGCTTTATAAAAAGTAGAGTTTTAAAACAATTTGTGAAAAAAAACCCTGCATGTCTGCTGATTTTATGTATTTATATAATATCTTTATATTTACATTTTTACACGTAACTAAAAGTAAAAAATCAGATTTTTCAGATTTACCTAGTAAGATTTACTGTTAATTTTTTCTTTGTCTCTTTAATTTAAATGCGCAGCTTCTTTCCCGTACTCAACGGCGGCGACGCGGCCCTGCTCTATTGCTTCGTCTTCTTCTACATCTTCTTCACCGGGCCGGGTCCCTGGTCGCTGGATGCCATCGTCCGCAAGAAGGGCTAGGGGCGTCGTCACGCGGCCATGCAGTCAAAGACCTGCGGTGGTGCTGATACATTTTGATCCATTCGTGCTTGTATTTGCGAACTACAGGCAGAGTTGGTGTATTAATCATTCATGCTCTTGCTCTCATGAAGGCGTCGTCCCAATCCTCGTCCGACGGACCTGCTTCGTATGGAATTGCTGGTGCCGCTGACCGACGCCTCCACACGCGTCGAGCCCGAAATCAAGAACACGAGCAAGCAAGAATCCCACCGCATGAGGAACCGTCGACATATGGGCAACATTGTTCTGTTTGCTGTCGTCTCGAGAGCAGAGTTTGTTTCACTTTTAGTATTGAGGTGGTGGCTCGGTTTTGCACTTCTATCTTCTATTTTCTAAAACTTCAATTTGCATCCTACAATATGTTTTAATTATTTCTTAATACTTCCCTTTCTCATATATATGAGAAAAATGATGATTTGGTTATTACCCGTTATCTATGGTTGGCAAGCCCAATCTTATGACTCCAATACTTTTGAAGATTATCAATATCTTTAAAGACAATACCTTTATCTGCCTGCCAATTTTCCATGTATCAATATAATGCTGAGAACTCGGAAACTCCACAGAGACCTGCTTCAGTGAGACATGGACTTTGTTGAGCACAAGCACCGAAGAGCCCCCTTTGGGCCTCCGCACAGACAAGCGTCTTGTCGACTCAGAAACGCCATCGTTTCGCTGGCACAGCGCGTCGCACAAAGGACCGTCCCAGATCTCATCTAGGATCCGCGATAAAAACTCCATGTTCATGCAAAGGGAAGTGCAGCGAAGTTGGAGCTTGTGCACTCTTCCCCATTATGCACCTGCTTAGGCCATACACACTATTGATCATGTGAACAGGGGATTTGAAAGAAAGCAGACAGTTATGAATCTCTAACTGAATGCCGAACTCTGTATTCCTCTAAGCACGGACTCTATTTTTGTAAAGGTACATGCTGATATTTCCTGTCAATGGTATAAAATAGCGACTTTTAACAGGAACCAATTTTTCATCTGAAATCTTACCATGCTGTCGACCGGACTCCGACTTCTGCTCGACCCCACGCCGCTACAGTTCCCGGAACCGAAACCAAACCACTGGCCTCCGCCTGGACCACCCACCGAAGTGCGCAACCTGCTCGCCAGGGCACATCGGGCATGCCAGGACGGCCACGACCACCCGTTTGCGGAACTGCGCGCAAGAGCCGACCAAGATGCAGAGATTGCGGAAGTCTTCGCATCGGCTCTGATGGAACCGGCAGATTACAGTGCTGATGATGTTTCCCTCACCTTGAATTTTGCGTCCAAAACGGCGAACGTCTTTTTGTTGTTGTGCCGCTGGTTCTCGCAAAGTTTATCCCGGCGCTCCTGCCCGGAAAAATCATGTAAACAAGTGGACGTATCGGCAGGATCCAGCGATTTCGGGTCCGTGTCTAACCGTTCAGGGTGAGTAGATGGCCGTCAAGGACGATGTTGCGCTGCTCAAGCGCATTCCGCTGTTTGCCAAGGTAGATGATTTGCTTTTCCGCTTCATTCATTTGAAATTGACTCTCACACTGTTGATTCCGAACAAACTAACAAACACAAGATATTCTGTTTATCTTTAATCACCATTAAAAGAAAATCATGATCAGTATAGATATACCATTTAATTTTCTTATACCAAAAACATCACAACCGATTTTATTCGTTACAAATATATCCAATGTCACTTAATGAATTAAAAAGTTAGAAAATTTCCAAGTTATATAGGCGTTATTTTTTGGACAAAATCAGGTTTTGAATTATAAAATGATACCCATTATTCTTGGCAATCAGTCAGCTGCACAGGTAGCTATTCTGTAAAACAGAAAACACTTAGACAGCACAATTTTGACTCATCAGGGCAATTGACACTGACCAGTTATGTAAAGGGTGCTCACTCCTATTAGAGATAATTAGGCAGAAAGTTATCAAGAAAAAGCTTACTTGATAAAGTTTCTTCAGCCATTGCAAGGTTTGGCTACGTTGTGCGGGCGTTTGTGGTAAGAGTTGACCGGTTTTTTCGGCGAGATAAATGAGAATGGCGCCAGACTCAAACACTGCTAAATCATTGGCCGAGCGATCGATGATGGCGGGAATGCGGCCATTGGGGTTGATAGCAAGAAAGTCAGGTTGTTTTTGTTCTTGTTCACTTAAGTTCAGGGCATGAACCGTATAGGGTAAGCCCAGTTCTTCTGAAGGGGTCTATCAAGAGACGGTAGATCAACTCATTTTTGTGGGGTGTGAGTTGATCTTGAGAAGAAAAAAAATAGAAGGGATCGATGAGATCAAAACTCTCCTTGCTGCAGCTACGGTATGAGTGTGACTTTAGAGGTAGAAGAAAGGCTCATTGCGGCTGCGCAACGACTCTATGACAAAAACCTTTTGGCTGCTTGCGATGGGAATTTGAGCTGCAGAATATCGGAAGAAGAGGTTTCAGCACTGACAGGAATATCTGCTATTCCTAATCGTGCACTGATACTTCCTTCGTGTAAATAAGCGTTTTGACTGAGAAAAGTTTCTTGTGGATAAATTACCATGGTTAAATCAAATGTTTTTGCATATTGATAAACGTGACGTAGGATACGTGTGTTAGTGATATTATTATATCCATTACTGATTAATCCACAACCGGCTGCTTTTAAGCTAGCCATTTCAGATAATGTTTCCAGGGTGACTTTTATGATTCTATTATTTACATTCAATGAGTGTTAAAATGTTTGCTTTCTAGGAACATGTTCAAGAAATTGAAGGAGAAAATAGAAGAGACAAGTGGAGAAGATCTTAGAAATGCAGCCACATCTTTTATGCCTCCAATACCTGCTCTTAAGAAAGATACTAGAGCCTCTCAGGGAAGCATAGCACATGGATCTCAAAAAAGCCTTGCTAGTATATCTGCAAGTATGGCTCAATAGTAAACAAAACTCTAAAAAACGGAATTTTGATACCAATTGCTACGTCAAAATAATTTTATTTTTATGCTAATTTAAAATATATAAGTTTTATCAAATTTAATATTACCCATCAAAAGTTACGAATCTGAGAAAATTTGCCTTAATTTGGAAAATAGGGGGGAAACACCCCTAAATGTCATAGAAAAGAAATAGAATCTTAACGAAAATCACACCATCGCATTTACCGGGTGCAGTTAACGAGCAGGTCGCCTTCGAAATCTCCCGCCGTGGTTTGAACAACGACAGAGCCTTCAGACTGCTGGATCCCTGTGACTCGAGTCGACAAATAGATTCGAGCCCCCGAGTCGATCAGCAGATCGCCCAGCTTCTCGCAAACTCCGACGAAGTCCACGATTCCTGCCTCGGGAACGTGAATCGCCTTGATGCCTGCCGTGTGAGGTTCCAGTTCGGCCAGCCGCTCTTTACCTTGCGGTCTGGCAAGTCTGCAATTGATGATATTTTGTGGATCCTCGACCTTGGTGAGAAGGAGCAAAATGGTGTCTTATTTCCTCACTAAGGCTATTGTATTCCCGCGGATGAGGAGTTAATTTTAAGCATTTCATTGGCTACGACTCGTTAAAAAGGAGCATCTGGTCCATGCAAATGTTTTTCGTTCTCATATTTTTAACCTCACATTGTGATGTGAGTCATGAGAATTGTTGCTGTGTTCTTTCCAGTGATTCACTGTACCAGTTGTTTATCCTAGGTTGGATCTGGACCTGGATTGGCTTTCATTACATTTTCAGATGCAATTACATTGATGGATGTTTCTCCACTTTGGGCCGTGCTGTTTTTCATTATGTTAATTCTCCTTGGAATCGATTCGGAATTTGGAACTTTAGAAGCTGCAATCACTCCATTGTATGACATGAAATTGATTCCGATAAGGAAGGAAGACAGGAGAAAAAGCAGACAAAACCCGAAGACCAATTAACATAACATTGTTTTAATTTTGTTCTCAATTTGATGTTTTAGTTCCTACCCTCTTCAAGGTAGTTCCATAATTTCCTTGAATTGTGAGTAAGAAATATTCTAACAAAACTTAGTCTACCAGCTTAGGCTTTTTAAGTGGGTCATTCAACAATCATATGGCAATAGGCTCTTAATGCATGGATAGTATGCTAAAGCTATTTGAAAATAGTTTACAATCAATGGGACATAAACTGTATTCTATTTCCCCTTGTATTTGTTGAGTTCATGATCAAACATCGTCGTAAAGTATACAGAAAGCGGAAAGTTCTGTTTGTTTTACAGGTGGCATTGTATTTGCCCTGGAAAAAGAGAAATGGCATCGGGTCAAATTTAAATTTAGCCCTGGGAATCATAGAAGATCAAGTTCCTAGATTGTGCCAGAAACGAAATCAATTGGTTGCAAAATGCCTAAAAGATGGCCTAAGCCTAAAACACTTGATCAAATCGTATGGAATCTCTCAGGCGCGCAGGATGGGAACCTCATCGCACAGAACAATCTGTAAGTGCATAACTCTAGCCTGCGCGCAGAACTAAGATACTTTTCCTTTTGTAGAGTTCTGCGCGCAGGATACATTACACATCTCTCAGGAGTTATCAGAAATAGATTTTTAAACAAATTTCATACCCTGGGGGGGGTATTGTCGGTGCGTACTCAGTACCCGAAACCGTAGCGGTTGTAGCCGACAGCTATTGGACTGCCAAGAAGGGTTTGGATGCGCTGGATATCACGTGGTCTAAGACAGGCGAGGAAGCACGTTCAAGTGACAATATTTTTGAACAATTTTCGCGGGATATTGCGGCAGGAACTGATCGTGCTGCAGATATTGCAGAAGGTGATCTTACCGCCGCAATGACCAACGCTGCCTTGCTTCAATTTTTTTGCAGTATGTCAAAACGGACTGTGGTTATTTTTATGTGGATATTTATAAATTAACAGGTATGAGAATTTTGTACATTGTTTAGCAGATATTTTAGATCAGAAGCTATTTAAATGGAGAAGAGATTTATTAAATTAGTATATTAGAAAGTATGAAATAATGTTAGTCAGCCCTTAAGTTACTATGTTAGAAATAAAGTTTAATTTTAGCAGGGCATGAAGGATTCGCCGCGTGTGCGCGCACGCCTAGCGTGAGCGGGTGGCGAGAACCTCGGACACCTCGACAGCTCGGCGCTGGGGCGTCGGCGGACTGGTGCTGCTCGTGCTGGCGGGGCTGGTCGTCACCGTGGTCATCGGGCTCGTACGCGGTGCCACGGCACCTGTCGAGACGGTGACCGTCGATGACCTCACGACGCCTGGCGCGCCGGCGGCGGATCTCTATGTCCACGTGTCGGGCGCGGTATTTACATCATTTTTCCAAGCCATAATATCCACACATTTTTCAAGAGCTGTTTTTCAAGAACTTCTTTGCTATACACCAACAGAGAACTATAGACAAAAACACAGCCTGTTTCCCAAAATGAGGCTCACAGAACCTCAAATTTTATGGCTTAGTGACTGTGCCTTATGTATCTATACGCTTTTCAACTAAAAAACGTAGATGATTTAACTTGTTGATTAAAAAAAAGAAGTTTTTTCTTCGTCTTCAATAATTTTTTTGGATGATTTTTTTTCTTGTCCTTCTGCATAGCCACATTTAGGGCATTGTAGTCCAGAATCACTTTTTTTTAATTTAACCTCACAGTCGGGGCAAAATTTCAATCTAATTTACCTGAATTTTTGAATTGAATAACTGTTTGAATTCATTTGCCTGTTTTATTGCGGAATCAGCTGCTTTCTTGATCTCACCAAGAGGTTTTGAACTAGAACTGATGATAGAATCAGTTGTGTCAATGTTAGACGATGCATCAAATTTTTCAGGCTCCTCGTCGTTTTGTTGGGCAGGCTTTGATGATTCATGTTTCTTCTTGCTTGACTCTATGCTTAGGCAAACTGGACACTTCCATGATCCTGAAAAAAAGATTTGGAAACGCTGAAGTGTTTATTTCCTCGCTGAAGTGTTTATTTCCTCGTTTTTGATCAGCGTAATTGGTTTATGAAGGTGCTTTTGTGGTTTTTTTGCACAAAAATATTTGTTTTGCGTTCACTTTCACTAGTAAACTGCATATGGTTTAAAAAAAAGGTGTGGTTTATAAATTTTTGCGTTTCTAGTGTGATTATTTTAGCTTATTTAAAGAAAAACTGTAAAATCTAAATATGAATGATTTATATTAGTAAACATATTTTTAAATATGTTTACAAATTTGATTAATTTGATTAATATGTGTTTACGAATTAATTCAATTTTAGCTTCTTAAAATCAAGCAAGTTAGCCCAGTTACAGACGTTAAATTTTATATTAATTCAATTCAATTCAATATTTAGATCCGATCAAAGTATCCTAGATAACAGGAACAGCAAAAAAAAATGAAAAAAGAAGAAAAATAAAAATCAAATAAACAACAAACAGAGAAAAAGATAGTGTACAAACAGAGTGTCTGGCTGTATCAGGTGTTTTTTCCTGAATAGGCAGTGAAAGACACGTTCGGCAGACCCCATAGCGGGTGGTCCTTCGGCGGCGCCTCGACGTCGAACACGTCGATCCCCGCCGCGGCGATGCCACCAGCTCGCAGAGCCGCGACAAGAGCGGTCTCGTCGACGATGCCGCCGCGCGCGCAATTGATCAGGTAAGCCGAGGGCTTCATCTGCGCGAACCGTGCCACATCGACCATGTTCTCGGTCTCGTGCGTGCGCGGGCAGTGGATACTGAGGACATCGGGCGCGCAGCTGCGAGCCCACCGCCCTCGCCAGCCAGCTCGACGGCGAACTCGACTGGATCCTGATGAGGGCGCTCGCCCGCGATCGCGACGAACGCTACGGCGCCGTCGCGGAGTTCCGCGACGACATCGAGCGCCATCTGGACCACCGACCGGTGCTCGCCGGTCCACCGAGTCGCCTCTACCGCGCCCGCAAGTTCGTCCGCCGGCACATGCGCGGTGTCGCGCTGGCGGCGTGTCCCATTCGGTAACTTTGCGTGCGACGGGCTTCGCCACCGTGACCGCAGGGGCCGCGCCCTGCTGGGCAGGGACGGATGCGCCCGGCAGCAGCGCGAGGCCGAGCAAAAAAATCCGGATTGCAGGCTTACAACCGCAAGAAAAATGGGTCATCGAATTCTCGGGCAGCGATGTGATGACGGTCATTATCGCAGATAGGCAGGCGCAGGCCCGGAACGCCGACATAATCACTGCTGGAGGCGCACCATGTGAGGGCCTATATCCAGAGCGGCACAACGACCTGGCGGCGAGCGAGAATCAAGCACTCTATAGCTCCCGGAGCGACAAGCGAACCAGAGACTTGGGAACCGCCAAGAAAGGAACGCAAAAGGCGCTCGAAGACGGGGAGGCCCCAGTCCGACTTTTTCAAGTCCGCCGATCTCTCCTGGCTTCAAAAGCCCATCAGCTTCGAACAGCCCGAAGAAGAAAGGATGAGGTGTGTCCGAGGGTCGCGATGATTGGTAGCGGTTATGGGCTCGAGGCCGTTGCCTTGCGTCACGACCTTCCGATGGATTCCGTTCTTGGTCTCTGGGGAGAGCGTGACTTGGCGGAAAGGCCGCTGGATAAGGTCCGGTTTGACTGTCGATTGTCCATGTTTGACCTTGAGGAAGGGCCCTTAGATTTTGCTCGACGAACAGGTCTGGCGCAGAAGGTTTTTGCTGCAGATCTGAAATTATTTCTCAGGCGCAACAAATATTTTTTCAGCTTAAACCGGCCCCGGACGCGGTAGCACTGGTTTTCACATTCATTTTTTGCTCATAATATCATAAAAATGAAAAAAGGGCTGTCTTGGCTGACGTCAGAACATCGGTTAGCCACTTCTCTCTGTCCCTAGCAGGGGCCAATTGTATCTTTTACTAATAATGTGCATTTATGGCGTCCTGCATTACCAGCAATTTACCCATCGAGTTTGTTTGCAAAGGTATTCATAAAGCTAATTTGGGATCAGTTTTCGAAGCTTCGTAGACAAGAACGGTATTGATAAAAGTTTTCTTCGATCAAACTTTGGTCTAGGCAAACAAATTCTTTGCAGTCGCCATGTTTTTTGACGTCACTGGGCGCATATTGGTCTGTAATAGGAGTTGTCATTTTCCGGGCTACTCTTTCATATAAAAAACTTGCTATTTTTCAACTACTCTGGGTATCAGAGGCTCAATGTGTTCTTATTTTTCCCCCCTGGGCCACTTCCAATGGAAAGATTTGTCACAAAAACTTCAGAAGGGGCTCATTCAATAGGAAATTGAAAGTGGTCTGAGTAATCAGTCCCCCTTCAACGCCCTTTTTTCCACAAATAAATCCGATAGAAATTTTGAGATAGTCATTTTTTTCAAAGTAGTCCAAAGGTCAATTAACTATGCCTCCAGGATTGACCGAACCGATCCGGAGGAAAGCTTCTCCTGGGATCTCGTCGAGAAGGCCGATGCTGCCGGTATTCGCACCATGACCTTGCCCGAGGAATTGGGCGGCATCGGCGCCGATTATCTCACCACCGGCATGGTGGTCGAGGAACTCGCCAAGGGCGATATCGGCGTCTCGGTCGTGATGGCCCAGACTCTCAAGATCGCCCAGATCATGATGGAGGCGCTGACCCCGGACCAGCAGGAACGATTCATCGGCAGGCGCTGGCCGGGAACGTCCATCAGCTTGCGAATCGGTCGCTGAGTTCTCTGGAAGAAAGCGGGTTCTGGACTCGGTTCTGGAGTGTTCAGCTGCCGATCCAGGATGTACGCGACGCCACGAGCAATCTGATTTCCAGTGTTTTGCAGTTCGCCGACGCCTCCCTTCGTTCGATGTCCCTGGCTGTGTAGGTGTTTGCTCTGCTCAGTCGCTCTCTTGTCAGCTCGTTCATAGTGATGGCACGACGCCAACACCTGGCACTGGCTCTATACCGGCGCAACCCAACGGTTCAAATAGGCGACTCTGGTTCGCTGGCGGTGCGGCCGCCGCGGCAGGTGTGGTTGCAATTATTATTCTTACCCAGCAGGGCAACGGAGTAACGCCACAAATCATAGATGGTATTGGGCGCCCGCCAAGCCTTCCCAATACGCAATAATCTTATCCTTTAAGATCAACCGATATATTTCTGGAAAATACAACATAAAAAGCCAATTTGACCAAACACGTCCGCAGCCAAGCGATGCGTCAGAAAAGCCTCCATTCGGTGCTGCTGCTAATGTAAGTTGTCAATAAATCTGACGTCATTTTCAAGATTCTAAAAAGACTTATTACCTGAGCTGTAGATATCGCTATTGAGATCAACTGCTGGACGCTCAGTTCTGTCGAGCTCGGTTTGGTGTAAGTCTCGGCTTGATGAAGTCTAGGAGCTGTTGTCATTTGCTCCTGGATTATAGTACACTTAATTAGGACATGCAGCATTATACAAGAAGTCCTTTAAAATGTTATGGGTTGTTATCTAGGTATTGAATATCTAGTAATATTTCAAACGAACTTACATGATTACGATGCAATAGAGATAATTTAATGTTTAAAAAGATCATTGCTCGATTTTCAGACGATATATTTTAACACTTAGAGATGTGCAGGAAGGACCTTTTTGCTTGCATGTAACTGGTACTAGTCTCTACTAAGTGAGGTTTTCACCCATTCTTTCCAGGGAGTAAAACCAGCGCATTTACCGACTGATATTGGAATTTTGTAAGATATCATATCAGTATTTTGATGATCTTTTTTTAATCAAGTGGAAAACGCTGGTGCCATCCGTAAAATCACTGCACAAGTCGGTAAAACCGTTGCAATTACCGACCTAGTTTCACATTTCATTAGAGGTCACATGTCCAGTCGAGCGAGGCAGTTGTAGTAGTTCGCCGTGAACTCCCGCAGGCGCGCCGAGTCCGCGCCCACGAACGGCAGGGGCTTAACCGCCGCGCCTTCGAGGGGGCGCTCCGGTAGACCGAACTGCTCGCGATGCAGCGGGTAGTGCGCATCGGGATAGTTGATCTGGAGGAACCACGGACCCCGCTTGCCTTCGGCGAAGAACGTGCGCGCTTTCGCGGCGTAGTCGCGCATGTATGCCCAACTATAAATGGCCCTCTGCCACCCTTGACCAACCCTTCCTCATTCTAAGACATTTTCCAGATATTATCGTGCTGAAAATCGTTCATTGAATCCATTAGTTTGTGTTTTGGCAAGCCAACCTCAGAGTGACAAATCTCAAAATCTGAAACACCGTGTCACACTATTAATGACAGTATGGGACCCTCTGGCTCCCCCTCATCATTTCTAAGATATTTTATCGTCAGAATTTGCAAAGCCTGAATCAAGACCTTTCTGCCTGCTTTCTGGTCTTACAGAGCTTCTGAAACTGAAAAGCCTGAATCAAATCTCTTTCTTTCTTTTCTGGAAGCAGGGCCGATGGCAGCTATGGCCGTCTTAGCTTTAGTTGAATCACATCTTTCTTTCTTTTCTGGAAGCAGGGCCGATGGCAGCTATGGCCTATTTAGCTTTAGTTTTGTAGCAGTCGCTGCAGCTCAAAAATTCTGGGTGGGCAACGGCAACAACGACAACCTCTCCCCGCAGGGTCGCATCGGCTACGTCGCGCTCTACGACGCCTGCTTGCCCGAGAACGTGATCGCGGGTCACGCGCAGCGTCTGCTCGCCAGCGACGATCCGTGACGCCGCGCGGCGCCGACCCGCTATGATGGCGAATGTTCCTCGATCCCTACCGGAGCCGCCTGGGCAACGTCCTGTTGCGGCTCATCAGTGAGACCAACGGGGTCCATCAACTATTCCATGAATAACTAATAATCGACACAATCCGTCACACATAAGATTAGTCCGCTAGACAGAAGCGAAATCGCTTTTCTATTGCAAATTGAAGAGGCTTCCTAGAGGGACGTCAGCATTCGTTGGTGCTCTTAGAATAGTCAACAGATGTGTGACAGATGTGCCTTTCAAATAATACTCACATTTTTTTAACAAATCGATTTATTATTGAGATCACTGAGGCATTTGTCCCTAATATTGCACCAACCCCTTCACCAACGAATAATCCTACAATGGATCCAACTTCTAGTCCAACTATTTCACCAACTATTTCACCAACAACAAGTCCAACTATTTCACCAACCTTAAGTCCAACTAATAGTCCAACTAATTCACCATCAACAAGTCCGACATCAAGTCCAACCTTTAGTCCTACATCAAGTCCTACATCAAGTCCAACATCAAGTCCAACAAGTTCTCCAACTTTATGGTGGTAACTGGTAATACGAATTAAAGAAATTTCAGAACTCTTGAAGATGGGTCGCATAAACTTCGAATTTAATGTATCTATAACTCACCAAGACTATCAATGTTTCCTTCCAATCAATTTTCTGTCAAATCCGACATATTTAGTGCTCTGAAAGCTGTAAAATTCATTACTATATTGTTATTGGTAGATGGAAGCCGAGCAACGACGGCAAAGTTAACATGCTGAGCCAATGGTTACTGAAAATACCCGACATTGAATTTTTGCGAATTGGGGCTGTTGGACTGGAAGGTCGCTACATCGATGATGACTTGTGTTATATAAAACAGAAATCTTCAGGTTGTCAGCTTTTTATTTTCAAGAGTAAACTCTTGAGTAGCTTCAGTTACGCAATTCTTTTCCTGGACTTTCATTTAAAAGAGCTTTATTCTTTAAGTACTCATAACCCTTATAACCCTCATCTAGAAAATGTGTTGCAGTGCGTTTCAGCATTTCATTATTTTGGAGCCATCAGGAGTACTACTATTGCTTCTACGTTTCTTTGAAAAGCTCGAGATCACTGGAGAAAATTTTTCAAGCCTCCTTAAAGATGAAGGCTGTGAAAGCTCCATATTTGTGGAGATCATTGCTGGTTTGCTTATACAAAGGCTGAAACATCATGTTTTCCAAATACGCGAGAGCATAAAACAGTGTCTTCAAGTTTTGTCTGACGTCTCTCCCTGAGAGCTTTGGAGGCGTTACAGTGGTTGGCGATCTGTTCTTGCAAAGCAACCTGCTAACTTCGCTGCCGGACGCTTTCGGGCATGTCACAGTGGGTGGAGATCTTGACTTGTCAAGGAACCTGCTGACCTCGCTGCCCAAGAGCTTTCGGCGCATCTCAGTTGGTGGGCAGCTATTCTTACGGCAGCGTGGTGTTATGGCACCAACAGTGAAGCTGATGTTGGTTTGCGTTCGGGCTTGGCTTAACCAGACTCGCGATGATGAAATACAACATTAAAGATATCCGCGTTTTAAATGCAGGCGATTTAAGACCTGTTGTGCCTTTCAGAAGATTAACCGGACCTGCTATCAAAGTATAAAATTAAATTAGATAAAAATTTTTCGTAAAGCTATTTGAAATTATGTATATATCACTGAACTGGATTCGCGATTTTGTTTCTTTGCCTATCGATATCGATGGAATAAACATATGTCATGCCCTCGTTTGGTCTGATGTACTATACCTCTGTGAGATACAGGCTGAAAAAGCATCCGACATACGAGCCCTCAACTCATTCGACCGTACATGCCTAAGGAGAATCAATGCCATTAAACTATGTGATCGAGTCAGCAATGATGAACTCCGCAAAATTTGCAATCAACGTTATGGTTTGGTCCTTATAATCAAGCAAAGGAGATTCCGATAGTTCAACCATATTCAAACCGTGCAAATGCACCGTCGGAATGGGGCGACGGCTTGGAGAAGGCAGAAAATGAACTGGATTGACCTGCAAAAGATTTTTGGCGCCGTCTTGGGCACCTTTTTGTTTATCATGAGCGTCGGCTTTTTGGCCGAGGTGCTCTATCATCCCGAGAAGGGACCTGGCGGCGGCTATGCGCTACCGGGTGGAGAAGATTCCCACGGCGGAGAAGCAGCTGCGGTTGTTGAAGTCAAGCAATAAAGGACCAACACGATTCCAATGGTTCAAACAAAGCACAACTCCTCAAGGTCATGGGGATTAAGAATTGTTTACTTTTTCTTCTGGACCTGCTTGTGGTTCAGCCCACAGGGCGGTCATGTCTACCCCTATGTCCACCTTGTGGTTAAGCCCTGGTCTGGGTAAAAGAAGAAGAAAAGAAAAGAAAACTTCGCTGTTCTTGGTTTTGCTCATACCCATCCTTGGGGGTGTAGGTAGCGCTGTAAAAGCACGAAAATAACAATATATAGGACTTCGGGGACAAATAATCACTCATAAGCACTACATAAATCTACGAATATGTTGTATTTATATGTTAATTTAATTTATTTAACTGTTTAAACATTGCTATTTACATGGCAAAATGCAAATACAATATTTGTATTTTAATTCTTCTAATGAGACTATAGACATAGTTGCCAAAAGACCAATTTTCGTCATTTTTACATTCCTAACGATTCTTCTAAACATTTTTGAGCCTTTTCCAAATTTCCTTTTAATCTATGTACTTCTCCCAAATTACACATACACAAAGCTTAAAGTTATAACTTTTCTTCTTCTTCTAAGTAAATTTATTCAGAAATTTTTAAAGCTCTCTTTAACCTCTTATCTGCTTTTTTTAAAAACCCTAATTAAGCATAAACATTACCAATATTATTTAAAATTCTAGTTACTTCTACACTGATTTAGATTATTCTGATGATTTAAGCATTTTAGATATTACGGATTGTTCTTGGTACCTGACTGACAGACCGATTTCGAAACTGTTGGCCTTAAGAAAAGTTTTGTTTAATCCTGAATTCAAGGGTTTTAATAAGAGGAAGGGCAAGAAGGCTAAGTTATGTTTTTTGGATGAAGGATGACAAATTGCCAAAGATTTCCCTTTTCGTCCAACCGTCTAGGACTAAACGAAAATAAGCCTTAGAGATACCTCAACTAGTGCTCAGAAAATTTATTCAGTTTTATAAAAGTCTTCTTTTTTTTAATTTTATAAAAGTTTATAAAAGTGCGTGTTGTTAAGGGTGAGTGCTCCAACAAAAACCTCAGGCTTTTCACTTCACAAAAGTTTCACCGTCAAATCATAAGGAATAAGTTACTGACGACCAAGATACCTTTTCCTTTCAGATGATTATTAATTAGTATTTTTTGTTTTTTGTGTGTTCTTCGGTGTGCCGCCGCTCGTCCATTAAGTGCTGTAACAAGTCTGAGAGTTGGGCAATACCAGCATCGGGAGAGGATTGTGCCTGAGCCGGTGCTGTTTCCCCATCCGTTCTGGCGGAGGCAGCCTCCGGCTCTTCCTTCTCACTCTCGTCCCGCCGCTCGAGCAGCGAGCGGATGTGTTCTTCGACTTTGTCGAGACGTGCGAGCTCGCCGCGGATGAAATCAACGTGCTCATTAAAATTATGGAAGAAAAGTGCATCCTTCGAAGAATGAAAAGCTGGCTTACGTAACGGGTTTGTTTGTCTATGTCCCCGAAACCGAATCTTTGAAATCCTTGGACTCGAATATCTCGGTCACTTCTTTCAATCCATTATCGGAAGAAACACTCTGCGGCAATGAACCTATACTTTTCCATTATGCTAGATGGAACTACGTCTTTATTTATGAGTTTTGAGGTACCTAGTATCAAGTTCTCGAAAAAGCCCGCCCCGGTCTGATGGCGAACACCGCGATAGATCGATTCAAGCGTTTCCTGATAGCGTTCACGCTCTGTCACATCCAACGCAAAGCTTGCGATACAGTCCAACTCACCATCAGAGTCAAAAATCGGGCTTTCGAACCATTCGCAAATCATCCGACTACCGTCACGGGTAATGTTTTCGAACCGGTTATTCACACTGGTTCTGGTTTCCATGATCCGATTGCTGCTCCTCACTTTCAGTAGAAAAAACTTTTTATATTTATTTTATTGTTTTTTTTTATAAATAATGCTAGAAAATTCTGCGCCCCTTCCATTGAAAGTCTCTTCCCCCGTGAAAAGTTCCTCCATGGAAATATTTTCCCACGTACCCCCCCCCCCCCCCCCCCCCCCCCAACACCACCCCCCCCCCCCCCCCCCCCCACCACCAACACCCCCCCCCCCCCCCCCCTCCACCCCCGAATAGCCTTTTGCCTTCATAATACCCCTCTGAAATAAAAAGATTTCCGTACGCATTAAATACTAAGTGACAGTTACACCAGGGTGGACGCATTGATTGCTTTGAATTTTTGTTGATTTTAGGCATCCTCTTAACCTGCAAAAAAGGCTCACTTGATGCCAACGGAAACAGAAAAGATGTCGACAAAGAAATGTTTGTCCTTGCGTCTGTGTTTGATGAAAATGAAAGCTGGTATTGTTTTGTTTTTTCTACGATTTATAGTGAAAAAAGGGTATTTTTAAAGGAAATACCAATTTTTTTTAATTTATGGGGATGATGGGGAGGGGATCTAGCCAGTGATTGATTGATAATTTAGGTAGGAATTATCAATTAGAGACATAAATACAAATGACGACGATTCAAAACTAAAATAAAGCGAATTCTAAAAACGACAATGTTAGAACAGAAAAGATTAGTTCACAAAGTTTATTATCCGCCCTGATCGTGGCCCAGGATCCGCGGCAGGTGCTCTCCTACACCTGCGCGCTTTGGTTCGGAGCCCAGCCCGAGACGATGGTGGCCGTCACCGGCACCAACGGCAAGACCTCCGTCGCCACCTTCTGCCGCCAGATCTGGTGCGCGCTCGACCGGCCCGCCGTCAACCTTGGCACCACCGGCGTCGAAGGGGCCTGGGAGGCAGCCCTGGCCCATACCACGCCGGAACCGGTGGGACGACGTGGTGCGGTTTCATCGACCCAGGCGCCACCACAATCGCCATAAACCCCGCTGGTGGAAAGGTAGACGAATCGTTGCGGGGTGGCGATGCCTGCCAGGGCCATCGCCAATTCCGGCTCTGATTCACCTGCAGCAACCGGGGGTGCTAACCAGAGGATGCTGTCGCCGGGCTGGGCGACGGTCGGCAGCGCGCGCAAAGGTGATCGCAGCAGTTGCAGATTCTCTTGCCTCGGCCGTAGCCCGTGCTGCCGCCGTAGTTCACGTCGAGGACGGCGAAGCCGCGGCTGGTCCAGAACTGGGTCATCAGCCGCAGGCTGCTGGAGGTCGAGCCGGTCGGGCCGCCGTGGGTGAACACGAGCAGGGGCGGGCGCTCGCCAGCAGGCACCGAGTGGGTGGCGCTCTTGTGACCGAAGAACAGGGCGTGGGCGGTCAGGCCGTTCTCGGTCGGGAACTCGATCGCCTCGGGCCCACGATTGGTTTTCTGGCAAAAAATATGAAATTCCACATTTTTGTAGAAAGGAGCTTGAAAATTCTACATTAGGGTTGTCTGATGCGATGAATACGATGGTGTGATACAAAATTCCACTTTTTTTTATAGATAGGAGCTTGAAACTTCTACATTAGGGTTTCCTGATACGCTGAATCTGATGGTGTGATATTCTTTAAGATTCTATGACTTTTAAGGGATGTTTCCCCCTATTTTTGATGATATTGTAGTGATGCTGGATGTTGAGGAGGATATCCTTCTTGTGGGTGGTACGAATGATGGCTCGACGGGGGATGCAACTGTAGGAGAAGGAAGAGCAGCGCCGTCAGTCGCAGCAGAGGACGAAGAAGAAGAAGTCACAACATCAGGAAAAGCGTTGGTATTCATAGTAATGGAATCATTGTTGTAGTCGCTTGAGCAATAAGGATACTCATCCAAAGCAACAGATGACCGTTGAAATCTTTCAGGAAACAAAAGAAAACAAAATCATAAGAATAACTGATTATGTAATAATTAAACATGATTTTTCTTATATTCCAGTCTTGATTACTCTGCATTCCAGTAAAGACGTGAGGCAGTTTTGGCTCCGGTCTCGTGCAGCCAACTGACTAACTGAACATCTACGGATAGCCGACTGAGGCATCCTAGCTTGGCAGGAATACAATGTTACGATTGACGGCGGATGTTTGAAGATAACCCAGAACATATAACTGGTACAGATGAGCAGTCATAATAAGCAAAATAATTTTTGCCTGTTTTGAGTTTGACTTGGTTATTTATTTATTGATGCTGATTTGTGGTAATTATGTGCTTGATAAATTATTTAATTCTATTTTTGTTCATTTTTGGTTTAATGGAGTTCTTCACTTTTTTTTGAAAAACTTATTTTGTAGAAAAATGTATTTTTTTTTTAAATTTGGTTCTCATTCTATTCCTTTCAATTATTTTCTCTATACTCTATACACTATACTCTTTTTCCTCTTCTACTCATAGATTGAGAAATTCTTGCACATTTATGTTGTCTGCATGTGTCTCTTGAAAAAAAGATGAAACATTTTCTTTGGGCTTTGGGGAGCACCTGTGCATAAAATGTGTCCCGACAGTAATTGCTCACTGCGAGGACATGCTTCTAAATTCTTCTCGATTTTGGTCGTCTTTGGGCATCCATCTTGATATTTTGCTTTGAATGCACATTTTTCTTGACATGTCTTTGTTGTGATTGTCACATGGGCAACATGACTTATGCTTGCCAATGCTTCTCCTCTAAATCCAAATGTGGCTATAGACTTCAGATCATCAAATTTTTCCAATTTGCTTGTTGTGAATCTTTTGCAAACAACCGGCAAGTCATCTTTTCTTATCCCACACCCGTCATCTTGAATCTGTATTAGCTTCGTCCCTGATATGCCTGCCAAATTTCAAAAATTGTCCTAGCTTATCTGGAAGTACACAAACTGGCAAAAACAGAACTGTCAGACCAATAGAAATTGTGATTGCTATATGTCACTTGGTAAATACCAAGGTTCATAAAAATATAACAATTTTGGAAGATGTGCAGAGATACCATCAAAGTGATATATGACAGGCAGGAACTTTCATCAACAGCTGGATAAAACTCTGAAGACACATTTTTGTTCCTATTCTAACTCTTGCTCCTATCCAAATTCTTTTTCCTATTCTAACTCTTGCTCCTATCCTAATTCTTGTTCCTATTCTAACTCTTGATCCTATCCAAATTCTTTTTCCTATTCTAACTCTTGATCCTATCCAAATTCTTTTTCCTATTCTAACTCTTGCTCCTATCCTAATTCTTGTTCCTATTCTAACTCTTGCTCCTATCCAAATTCTTTTTCCTACTCTAACTCTACTATGGGGAGGCGGAAAATAACTTGCTAAAAAGTGATAATTTAGTGGCTCCTGCGAATGCCCATGAGAGAAATGAGATGGCTAAATTGCTGTCTTATGAGTGGAGAGGAGCTTTGATGATCTCGATTCTTGCCAAGATTGGATTGGACAAGCCGAATATTGAATATTTGCCATTTTTGAAGGAGGTCTTGTCGTACCCCGAATCTGTTGGAATTATTGGTAAGAAAAATATTCTCGGTTATGGAGCTTATGGTAGTAGCAGGCACAAAGAAAAAAAACCTGGGTGAAACATTAGGGAAAAAATAAGCTATAAGAAATATATCTTAAAAGAATATAGCTTCAAAAAGAAGAAGAACCTTCAGGAAGGTTCAAAAAAGTTTTTGTTGTATTTGGGAATAAACAGATTTTTAATATTTGAATTTTTATGGACGAATAGCGTTGTAAAATAGCGTTGTCATACTTTCGCCATTTACCTCGGCAGGCAATTGGTGCAACGACTTTTGGATTTAAATATCGTGATCGATCTGGTGCATATCAGTCGAGAAGCTTTCTGGGAAATTATGGATATGACCGATCGTCCCCTTATTCTTTCTCATTCTACTTCCAGTATGTTCAACTCTACCAGAAAAGAAGATCAGGGCGTTATGGACGGCAAAGTTCCTCGACCCCGTCTGGAACTACCCCGCGACCGGGCGATGCTGGAAGCCATAGAGTATTTTGTAACAGCCCACATGTGTACTGTTATTACGTAACATCTAACGTGTACGTCACTATTACGTAACAGTCACGTGCATATTTTCATTACGTAGTAATAGCTACCTTTATGCAAAAGTTAAATTAACACGATTGGGTGAAATAAATATGCGAAATAATGATGAAAATACCTTAATAAATAATAGGTTTAATTTGTTCAGAAAGACTGAATATATTTCAAAGGAAAATGTTTTTTAACTAATTGACTAAAAACCTAACAAACTGGGAAAATTATGACCAAGCATAACTAACTAGCTAACTTATCTATTAAGAACCTGACTTGTGTGTGTGTCATGGCGGCCACACATATTTGATTAGAGCTCTTAGTTAGTGATTGAAATTCTATGTTTTAACTCCAGTTAGTACACTTTTTTGGTGGATACTAAGAAAGATTTTCTTAATCTTGCTGGAAATAGAAAGATTTTGATGCCGCGGCGACAGGAACACATCGGCTTGGGCGTCGTTCAAGCTTCCCGACTCCCGCAGGGCACGCAGTTGTTGGTGCGAGTCGCTGCGAACCGAATCCGCCGGGCCTTGCCAGGCCAGCTCCGGACGCCGGTTGATGATCAACAAATGATCGCCGTGACGCACGCCGCGCCCGAACGCTTCGTAGTCGTGCCAGTTGTGCTCCGAAAACGCGTACTCACGGACCGAGGCCGAGGCGTTAACCACCTGCCGTGGTTGGCAACTCAGTCGAGAAGATCAAGAGCGTCGGGATTTGATTTTTTCATTATTGTGTCATTTTGAACTGGATGTAGAACTTTTTAATCAACGTTGGCAAATTGATTTTTCACATAAATATTCGCAAGAGCTTGAATCTCTTAAAAGTTTTGTTGATGATGATTGCCTTGAAATCACCTCTCCTTGGCTCAGCGCCACCCCCCCCGGCTCCCCGCTCCTGAAAAATCTCATATGCCCCCGGGGCTTAACTCACAACCCTTGCCCCTGGGCTCTGGGGCTGTGTCAACCCTGGAGGCATTATTATATGATTTTTGACTATTTTGAAAAAAAATGACTACCTCAACGTTGCTATCAATCAATCGAACATTCTCCGAAGTTTATACGACCACCTCTTCCATAAAAACTTTATATGTTAACAATGGACAGCTTGCATAACTTACAGTCCTTGCCCTTGGCCACGGCATGAAGGCGACGAGCACGTTGCGCCCGAGAGCCAGCTCACCGGTTTCGGTGGACGGGCCGTCGGCGATCACGTCGCCCTTGTTCACGTGCTCACCGACAACAACGATCGGCTTTTGGTTGATGCACGTGTTCTGATTGGAGCGCTGGTACTTGGTCAGGTTGTAGATGTCTACACCTGGATCCCGTGGGCCCGAAGGCCGGTCGGCCTTGACCACGATGCGCCGGGAGTAGCTTAGCCACAGCCTTTATGGACGATCTTTCAACCGGCTGTAAGGTATATTGCTTGGTCGTGCAAAGAATTTTATTAATTTTGCGAGACCGTGGGCAGGTGATGAATTAATACATGAGTCCACTTCGCTTACTTTGCTTTCATCTTCAGAACCCTACAGTTATTGCCAGTAAAGATATCAAAAGTGAAAACGCAGAGCTCCGGCAAACTGTATTTGGCCCAAGACGACACCTTCTTTGAAATTTTGAGGATTTTGGACTAGAGGCGGCATTCAGTTCAGCTGCATTTGCCTCAGACGGCCAATTGTGGTGATATCTTGTTAGCAGTAGTAGTTGTTGTAATAGTAGTAGTAATAGTATTAGTAGTCATAGGGATTTAGGTCTAATATTGAATGGATTCTTCAACAAAACACAATTATAGCACTGTATGAAATCAAAAATTATTTACAAACGAAATGTTTGCAAAAAATAAGCGGAACGCCGTGCGCAGATTTCTACGGATGTTGCCGTCTCCATCCGGCTTGGGCGGCGCGTAGGTTTGCGTAAAAACCTCTTCCGGGATTTGTCCCCGGTAAGGTTCCAGAATTTTTAATTCCTCCGGTGATGGCAGCCCCCGCGAGGCAAGCTCGGAGTTTGAAAAAAAACTGCGCGTGCGCGTGTAGGCGCCATAGGAAAGGCTTCGGTTTGTCCATTCGAAATCAAAGGCATGCGGGCCGCGCACGCGTGCGATCTACATTCAGCACAGCTTTGGCGTCAGCGCGAACGTGGCGGCGATCGAGGGCATCGCGGAGCGCTACGGCCTGCAGACGATCGAGGACGTCGCGCATTCGCTCGGCGCGCGGTACGGCGATCGCGCTCACGGCGCGCTGAGCACCGCGGCGTTCTTCTCGATGGAGCGGACCAAGGTCATCAGCACCTACCTCGGTGGCATCGTGACGACGGATGGCCGCCCTCCTCGCCCGCGTCGAACACCGGGGCCGCCCGGGGTCCTCCACCGAAATCGAACTGATCGACGTAGTCGGTCGGCGCCTGGGTGGACCAGACGACACGTCCGTCCTCAGGGTCCAGACGACTCAGCTCGACCACCTCACCAACCCGGTCGTGCACGAAGACCCCTCCACCGGCGACCGTGGGCGCCGAGTAGGTGTCGTGCAGTTTCACCGTCCAGCGGACCGGTGGGCGTCCGCTTCATGCGTGCTAGGGTTGGCCGTTTCAGGTCCACAGTGAATGATACGTCGGAAGTAGTGTGATTCTCAACAAAGCTGGTTACGGAGCCATTCTCACGCATCTTCAAGAGACGTTCCTTATACGTATTCGTCCAGCACCCGGGTGGAAGCTCGTCAATAACTACGGATGTCCTTGTAGTCTCTCGCACATTGCCGAGCGCTACGTGTCCACCACCCTGTTCGCTCGGTTCGTCAAAAATATTTTCTTGGAAATGTGAGAACTTCTATTCAGAAAGAAATTCCTCCATCTTCTCTCGCATAAACGTTTTTAATTTTACAAGAAATTTGTTTATAGGAAACTAGTAGTCGGACGGCCTACAATTTAAAAAATTAGTAGGCCTACCAAGGAACTTTGAAACCTAAATTCAAGAATACCATGACAAGACTTTTTTTGAGCCCAATACATCTCTTCTTCTTGCTAAAAATGGCGGATATCACATCACCTAGTCTTGAAAAATTCTCTGAAAACTTTGAAGCAACCCACATCATTAATTGTGCAGCTGAAGCCAATGTGGACCGAGCAGAAAAAAATAGCAAAGCTGCGTACCTAGTAAATACTCAAGGCGTCAAAAATCTTTCCGATCTTGCAAAAAAGAAAAAAGCGAAGCTGATTCATTTTTCTACTGACTATGTGTTCGATGGAAAACCAAAAAAACCTTACCTGGATGGGTTGAAGTTGAAATTGATGATTTAATACCTTGTGGTTCTGATGGTAAACCAGCATTTGCAAAATGTAAAGATGAAAGTGAATTTTGGGTTCCAATTGTTGAAAAAGCATATGCAAAATTACATGGTGGATATCATAATTTAACATCTGGTCAAATGGGATATGCATTAAAAGATTTAACTGGTGAACCTGTTGAAACATTACATTTAGATAATCCTGAAACATTACCATGGTCCAGCGAGCGCAGGCCGTGGTGGCTGAACAGCACCGCGAGCCGCTGGTTGTCGTCGGCTGCCTGCAGCTCGGCGTCGAGCCAGGCCAGCTGGGCGTCGCCGATGGAGCCCTCGGCGAACCCGCCCGGGTTGACGGTGTCCAGCACGATGAAGCGCAGCGGCCCGACGTCGGCGGCGTAGTAGACGATCCCGTCGGCGACGTTCTGGGCGCTGAACCCGTGGCCGTCGGGCAGCCAGAATAGGGGTTGTAACTGCTGCCAACTATGCGAGTAAAACCGCTAGACTAGGTATTTATAATAGTTCTGCCGGGCCGTACCATTCTATTCTTACCCCCCCGACAACATTGCTTAATGATTCGGGGCTGATTGCGCTTGATACTAGTGGATTTTTGGAGCGTACAGTTTCTTTAACTTTACTTCCCGGCTGGTACTGGTTTGCATTTGCTAGTAATCAATCCGGCGTTAGTATGGTCGGCGATACCAAGTAGTTGACATTACTGGCCACAACGTATATGTTGGGGTATGGCTCCACCGTCTCGACTAGTTCCTCAAATACATTCGTGGTGGTAAAGGCTGGATCTGTCTTGATGATCCAGAAAAAGTCTTGCACACTTTGTGTGACCATGGTCGGAAAACAAAAGGCTAGAAACAAATAAAGTCGCGCCATGCCCAAGGTAGTAAGAGGTCCTTGTTCTTGCATAAAACGTGCGTGGCCGCGAGTGCGCCACAACCCTCAACACAGCTTTTACCACGTCCTTTTTATCGGGGGTGTGTTCGATGTTCACTTGTGCCAAGACCTGAAAGAGTTGTGAGACTGTGCATCACCCCACCAAAATGGCGTCGGAGAGGAGTGGCCTAAGTGGTGAACAAGTCCAATCGTTGTGGGATGTTATGGCGCATACGATACTTGTACATAACAGGAGGAGGAGGAGGAGGAGGTGCTTTAGAAGTTGATTGTTTGAATAAATACACGAAAATGTATATCTAGATAAATTTATTTCAACGAGGCCAAGAAGCTGACTGGCTCAATATTTAACTTCGCAATCTCTTATCAATGTGTTGTCTTGTAGAGATAAAGCATTGCAACAAATATTGTATAACGCATAAGGTTTATAGAAGACAACATAAGTTACCTCTCTGGAATTTCTCGAATAGAATCAGGAAGAAGCACATCTAAAAGGTTTTCAAGCCTCTATTAACAAATATCTGAAATTTTGATTTTTTTTTTACTAACGCGTGTTTATTTGCTTTTTTCTTCGTCGTTGTTGACCCCCCCCCCAGGGGCGATTGTATGAAACCGATTATCCTTGAAGATCAGGAGAGGGCTCATTTGAACGGAAGTTAAAAGTTCAAGTGCTGTTTTTCAGTGAACAAAAAGATTGTGAAAGGAAAGTGGCACTTTCTGCCCTTTTGTAGGGTAAAGTTTCCGTCCCGCATATCGACCAGCAGGACACCGGACAAACGCTCACCGCTCTCGTCTTTAATCAGCGCCAGGGCGCGATGTTCCTCCAGTCGGTTGATCCCTTTCGCCCAGACCTGCTCCGCCAGACGGCTGATGATTTCAATTCCCGTCAAATCGCCTTTGTGTACCGTGCGGTCGAAGGTCTGGCCGGCGAAGGCCTTCTGGTGGATCGTGCCGTCCGGATTGCGGTGCCGCGGGTGGCGCCGCCTTGAGCTCGGCCGCCGGAATCATCACGAATGCGGCTAAGCCGATGAACAGGCCGCGCCTGAATGTCATCACAAACAGGGGAATCAGCAGGAGCGCCAGCCAGTGTCCCTGGTCGTACCAGGTGTCGAATTCGCGTTCCACCTCGATGGTTTCGTCATCGGACGGCAGCCGGGTGTCCAGAGCGTGCAGAAAATCGCGATCTCCAACCTCGGCTTTGTGTATGTGAATAGTGGAAATGATGTGAAACGAAATTTCATTCATATCATTCCTCCACGACGTCAAGCCTCGTTTCGATTGCTAGAACAGATATGATAAATCTTAGGAAAATGATCATCCTTGTCGGGTAGGATTAAATAAACGACCGTGATGTCTTCGATGTTGTTTTGCTTTTTTTCTCGTTGTTTCTTGCATTGATGTTCATATATGTCCGTTCGTCTGTCTATCGATGTTGTCTCTGAATCACAAAGGCCGTAGAATAAATAGTTGAAATTACTTAAAATATTTTAGCGTAAAGAGCGAGGTATTAAGGAGGAGACGAACCCCTTTATATACGTAATAATTTCTGTTCGTTTTAGGTTTTAATGCTGCTACTTACTTCCAGCTGTATATACTTATTAATTTATTTTCTCATTGTTTTTTTTTAATGATGCTAGAAAGTCCTGTGCCACCTTCGTGGAACTTCTTTTCTCTCCACCATTTTCATAGCCTATCTTAATGCCGTTGTATACCACACCGTCCAACGCTGTAGCAGGCACATCTGTATAGTTAATACCATCGTCTGCCAAGATAAAAGGCATGGCATAGAAATAAAACATCAGGTTGTGGTAAAAACGTGCATTCCCCTTGTATGCGCTTTCTTCATTTTGTAGCAACCACACATCCTCCCCATTGTACCCTATAGACCATTCTTTGTGTTCAATTTTCGCTGAAGATAGCTTGAATGGAGAAGACATTCCAGGCCTTTCCCTCTCAAGTGAGCAGTATCAATATTGGCCTAAATTTGAAGCAAATAATTCACTTTTCTGTGAGTTACCTACATGATAGCTACAAACACCCAAGCCTTCTTAGGGGATGATATATACATGTATATCTCAGCTGAACAGAGCATTTAATGCAATACAGTGTATGCAACTGCCAATACACAACTATAACTAGCGACTTCGCTGTTTTTGCAGCCAATCTTTATGCCAATTCGGCGTCGGGGCTGGCGCTTCGGGCAACGCGCGAGGACGAGGTTGCCGCCCGTGCCAGCGGTATTGACATGTATCGTCACCGGCTGCTTTCGCTGGTGATCTCAGGATTTTTTACCGGCGTGTCCGGGGCGCTTCTGGGCCATTCCATCGGTGTGCTGAACCCCGACAGTTTCTATCTGGGGATCACCTTTATCTCGTTGGCGATGCCGATCAGTGGATCACCTTCGATGTCCCGTCGGGACACGGCGGTGTGAAGATCGTCGTCAATGGTTTATGTCGACGCCCGCAGCTCTATTCGAATGGCGAGGACATCCGTTTCGGACTCAACCTGAGGCTCTCCGGAGCGGACGGGCTAGCGTACGACCGCGAGTACCATTTTCGCTCGCGGTTGTCTGCGAAGGTCGAGGCTGAGGACGGACGAGAACACGATCGCCTCTTTCTGGTCAAACTTCCAAAACGTTGGTGCATTGCCAGAAACACTTGATTTCGTTGGTCCTGCTGAAGGTACTGTGTTCGTGCGTCAAGCACAGGCACGCTACACTACAGGTAACTGGTCATTCTCTTTAGAAAACCCTGAGAGCACTGTTACAGTAGGCGGTGCACGTGTTGCCACTGATGATGCATCAATGCCTGACTTTACAGCACGTTATGCGCACAAAGCTGATTGGGGTGAATTAGTGTTTCAGGAGCCGTTTTTAAAAAAATTGGGACAAACATCAAACTTTGGCATAAAGAGCAAGGTATTGAGGAGGGGGGGGGGGCCCTTCATAAACTGAATAGTTTCTGTTCGCTTCGACTTTTAATGTAGCTCCTTACTTTCAGTTAAAATAACTCTTTTGTTTAATTTTTGGTCATTTTTCAAATAATGCCGGTAAATCTGTCTTGCCCTCCATAAAAAATTTCCTCCCCCAAAGATCCGCTTACAAAAAACTTGGCGAAGTGGACCCATCAATCGCTAAAGAATGCGATAATCACCCTCGCCATTATCTCTTGTATTGTACCCCAACTTTGTGTCCATTATACTTTGTTTATTGTATGTTGGTGTCACTTAGAAATTTTGCAGTCGCCAACTTGTGCACTGAATGGAAAGTGAGGATCGCCACTCGGAAATTTGGCGGCACATCACATAAAGAATTACAAAGTACTGTATGTCAGCGACTCCGATGGAGGCAACCTGGTGTCCGCTACAGTTTCAATCAGCCAGAACTATGCTCAGAGCGAAGACAGTCTCAATGCGTCTGTTGCGCCGACGGGAATCCAGGCCACTTTTGACAACAACACCGGACAACTCACGCTACAGGGCGCCGCACCGATTGCCAGTTATCAAGCAGCCCTCAGATCGGTCGCGTTCAGCAATAACAGTAGTTCTCCCGACACGGCGACCCGGTCAGAAGTGAAACTTTACAGGATGCTAACAAGAAGGGTAGAATCCATAGCACCTAAGGTCCAGACATGCAGGTACTCATTCATACCTTGCAAAATTACATGAAGAGGAAAGTAGTTGTAATTATTATAACAATGGAGGGTGTGATTATTGATTGTGATCATTAAATGCACCACAGAGGATCCATAGAATCATTTGTCTTGGAACAAAAAGAAAATATTTCTGAAAATCTATTTCTGCCTTAACAACTCCGCGCGTTTGTCCTGATGGACATGGTGAAACGCCGCGGTGAGGACCAGCAGCGTGCCCGGTTCCCACAGATGCGGCTGCGTGAAGTCGAACGATTCGTTAATTGCCGTCACGCGATTGGGATGTTCGGTTTGCAACCGTCGATACAGATCCGGCTTCGGCAGGTTATCACAGACGGTGAACCGCAATCGATTCGCCCGCGGGTCCTTCAGCAAGCGTTGTGTGTCCCTCGTCTCTCTGTTCTTGTTAATCATTCCGTGACATTGGTATCTATCGGCTTTCTTTTCTTTGCATAAAGAATTAAGCCCAGCAAGCAGATGCTTTTGTGTTGTTGCTCTCCTAATGCTATGAACTATAACATGCAGACAAATATACTGTCTAGCGTATGCATATTCAAAATTGGCGGTAAATGTCTTGTGATGTTAGCTATCCTCTCGCTACGAAAGTTCTTGTTTGTGAAGATAAGGCAAGATCTAAGGAGAAAGGAAACTTCTTAAGAGTGTTTAAAGAGGAAGATTCTGAAGAGATTGGGATGGAGGAAGGCCGTAGGTAGTTATCCTGGTCTTAGGTCGCTAGATGCTGCAGTGAGTCTTTTTCGTATTAGTTTTTTTTCAAACAAATACCTCTATGTTTTTGAGAAAAATTAATGATAATTAGCTTATTTAGGTATTAAAATTCATCCTTTGAGATATCTGCTGATGGCATTGCCGGGTGGGTTGCTGTGCTCAATGGCAAACTGCACGATATTTGGTCCCGAGGCAGCCTCGCGCGTGGGCAGTTTGGTGGGTTCCACCACCTTGTACTGCCCGGCAATGGCATCCCGGCGTTTGGCGTCATCTTCGATGCTGCGGCGGGAGCCAACAGCGCCAAAGTCGTTTTCGTCGGAAATGCTGGCATTTTCCAGCTGCACTGGCGCCGGGTTGGACGGGCTGGGGCCGCACGGCGTGGTGCGCGTGACCGAGCGTCGACAAAGTGCTGGCGTCCGACGCGGCGAGCCGGTTTCAGGCCATATGCGGTGTGCCGCCTTCCGACCGTCATGACGCACGATTCGTTGGTGATCCACCCGGGGCGGTGCGCGGTCGGACTCTACATGGTCGAGGTGGGATACAGTCCGAGCGTGGACGCGCCGCACCGGCGGCGCGGAGCTGTCTTGCTGGACGCGAAGGCGCTTGTAGTCGCGCACCAGGAAGTCCACCAGGCGCTGCTTGAGGGTTTCGGCGGCGTTCTTCGCCGCCATGCCGTTGAGGTCGGCACCGCTGGAGGCCGCGGTGGGCGAGGTGTTGGGGACCTTGTCGGTGTTGGTGGCGGTGATCTGGATGCGCTCGATATCGACCTGGAAGACCTCGGCCACGACCTGCGCGACCTTGGTGTTCAGGCCCTGGCCCATCTCGGTGCCGCCGTGGTTACAAGATTACAAAAAAATATTTTCTCATACCACTGATACCCAATCCTGGGACACAATACTAAAAATTACTCATCCTTAATAATGGTCTATCATGTAAGAAAAAATTAAATAACTTGAAAATAATAGTTATAAATTTCATGAATTGAAAAAGGAATATGTAAAAATTAATTTATATATTACTATTACTATAATTTTTATATTCATTTTAATTTATAATATATAATATTTACTTTTTTGAGAACACCAAGAACAAGATTCATGACAAAAAATGAGCCAATAATAATTAATGAAACGAAATAAATCCATGCCCAATCACGTCCAATTGCGTCATTCATCTAAATCATCAATAGAATATTACTCTGTCGCCTTTTCTTTCTCATCTTTCTCAAGTATTCCTCGTCAACTCATTCATTAAACGATCTTTCATTCACAATCAACATCCGGTCGATTTTTATCAATATCCTTGACAAGTGCAGCAAGGCTCAGGTTTCATGGATTGTGAGGGCATTTTGTTCTGACAGCGGAGAGGTATCGAGATACCAGGCGATTGGCCGTGACGTGACCCGGCGAAGAGCGCAGCAATTGCGCATTCAAGAAGCGAAACGCCTGGAATCCCTGGCCGTGTTGTCTGGCGGCATCGCTCATGATTTTAATAACCTGCTGACGCCAATTGTGGCCTACACCGATATGGCCATTGCGAGCCTGGGTCCGCAAGTCACCGCAATATCTGGATTTTCTCCTTCACACCTATCAATTGTTTGCTAATGTGTTGATGTCAAATGAGTTCAGGTCCCGGTGCAGCGATTCTCGTGCCGGGATCTCTGGGGGAAACAATTTCGAACAAGGGACAGACGCTGTGGGGATCACAATCACCAAAGCCTTTCGGGCCGCTGCCACCGGATGCGCCGCCGTTGCCGCGGCCGCCCTGCTGACGGCCACTTTGGGGGCCGGCGGCAAGAACGCCGATGACGGGTGTGGTGGGGTGTGCCCGTAGTCCCCCTCAGGACGCGATGGCTGCGAGATCGCGGGCGTGCGGGCGATAGATGGCGCCCATGCGCAAGAGCTGTCCAAGGGCCTGCCCTGCGGCGGAGCCCGGATGCCCCTGCTGCTCCATTCCCGCGGCAAAGTCGGCGCCCGTGAACGGCTCGATTTGGTCTCTCAATAGCAGGCAGGCGGCGGCGCGCCAATGCGTATTTTTTGAATTGGAACTGCTACTTTTCGGCACATCTCAGAACGTGGTAAAACTTAGTAAAACAAAAATCAAGAGGAATCCGTATCCTAGTTTCAACAGTAAGGCAAGATTTCTGAAGAAGCTAGAAAGGGATGTGAATTTCTTGCAAAATAGAATCGAGAACCTCTTGATATAGGTGCAAATGAATCTTATCCCAGTCAATCTTTGGAAACCCCTTAAGCCTGGGGGCCCGATCCGCCACCCTAACCAAGCCGTCAATGGTATTTTCAGCTCCAACGTGTCTGTGCAAGGTGTGCACGCTGTGTCCGCCAGCAGGGCGTCGCAGTTCTCCATTCGCAGCGCGAACAGCACCCACGTGATCTCTCGCGCCACCATCGAGATCGTTGGCGAGTTGCCCTTGGCCATGTCGGCGGTGGGCGGGAGTGTGGCGTTCGACATTTTGAACAGCGAAGGGCAACGGATCACTATTTTAAGTGATTTTGTTTTTCCTGAAGATTTCTAATAATATTCGTAAAAAAATCCCATTTTCCAGCTGGAGTTATTTAAATCTTCTTGTGCTCATAAGTATGTTTGGCATATAAAATCCAACCAAAATGAAAAGAGTGAAACATTTGAAAAACTTAGAATTACTGTCAGGGCTTTGAAACAAGAAACAAAAGTCAAATGAAGGCATGAATATAATAAGCCTGGGTGTCTGATTACACTGATGATTGCTTTACCAATATAATCCTCCTAAGCACTTCCACTACACCGTTGGGTGGAACGCCAGGATTCTTGTCAAGAGGGACCAATCGGCAGGCAACATATGCTTCAATCGAGATCTTGCTGACTTCTCTTGTGCACAGTATGCGAGTGAATTTCGCTAAAGTAAATTTTAGTTCATTTCTAACGATTCCAATATTCTTGGAGACCAGTATTCTACGCCATCCATTCGTTTGTTTTGTGACCTAGCTTTGAAACGTTGCGGTAGAAAACCGCGTTTCGATAGCGTTTTGTTTCTTTTGCGCCGTGTTTGGCGTGGCTATCGGAAAAAGGCAACCATTCAAACAATCGTGGGGTGCAGCGATGGCGTTTTGGAATCGCCGATCGGTCGAACTACGCCGAGTGATGGCGCAATTGGTCAACAGTACGTTCTCGGTTCAGCAAGCCTACCAAGATCTTGGCGGCGGGGCGAGTAAGAACTTTAAGTTAAGCGCGTAAAACGCAAAGCGGATAACTTCAAAATGGGCACAAAAGCAAAGAAGTTGGAATATATAGAAAAGGAGCCATATGTCGAAAAACAGAAATAAATTGCAAAACAGGATAATTAATCCGAAAAAAATGCACCGTCGAGACGAGGAAGTTACTATTGAAAATCCAGAATTCCAAAAAGCAAGCATTTCAATAAGGAATTTTTAAAACTTCTGTACAGGTGTTGGTGTTGTTTTCGCATTGCAGTTTGTTCACGAATGCACTTTGAGCAGTTCCTGCAAGCGCTTCTGAAGCGCTGTCACAGATAGCCGCGTTTCCGCCACATGGAGTACCTACTGTTACTTCACCGTTTGCTCCTTGAACCGGTTGCAAACATTCAAGAGAAACGATCGATTTCTTCGGTGCGGTCTTGACGTCATCTGTTGCGGTGGTGTCCGTAAACGAGATTTTGCCCTACGTCGAGCAGCTGGCCCGCACCTACGGCAGCGAGGTCGTGTTGCTGCACGTCGTGCCGACCATCGGCCTGGCCGCGGAGCCCTTCGACCCCGCGAAGGCCCGCGAGGTCCTCGAGCCCCACCGGGTCCGCCTGGCCGAGCTCGGGATCCGGGTCAGCACCATGGCCGTCCCCGGCGCCGAGGCCGAGCAGATCCTCAACGGCGCCAAGGGCGCGGACATGGTGTGCATGCCATGAGCGATCTCGTCCGCTTCATGCTTGAAGACTGCTGCAACGGACGCGTTGAGAATTGCGGTGAGATCATCACGTTGCTGAAGAGCGCTTAGCTGTTGGCAAGCAGGGAAATGGCTGGTTGTGGTCTCAAGACTTCCTACTGACCCGTGATCGTTGCCGGATCCAAGCAGTTTGAATGCTACATATATCCGCTTTTAGATTGAAACCAGTCTACACCAGCCAAATCCGGCGATTGCAAGTATAATTGTGGGAGACTCGACTTGCCATGGGTTCACAAAAACACCAGGATGTACTGGAGGATTGTATAACCTTGTATGTAGGCATGGGGTAAGTTAACTCTAGTACTTCATGTGTAATGTCAATAGTTAACAATGTAATCAGTATATGTAATCACTTTATATATTTAAACAGTATGATATATTAACAGTAATATAGTTTAACAGGTTTACGATTTTTGATGCCTCTAGTTGCAAAAAATACAAAATTCTACATTTTTGCAGATACGAGCGTGAAAAACCCACAGTAGATTTCTCTCATATGCTGAATCTGATGGTGTGATTTTCGTTAAGACCATGACTTTTTGGGGGTGTTTTCCCCCTTTTCCAAAAAGGCAAATTTTCTCAGTTTCGTATCTCTTTATTAGTTAGACTAAACTTGATGAAATTTGTATATTTAAAATTAGCATAAACATCTGATTCTTGTGATGGAATTCTTTTCAGGTTGCTTAGAAACAGAGTAGATTACCCAAAAATTTTTGGATTAATAGTGAGGATAATAAAAGTGATGTCACCGCTGGATTCAAGTAAACATTTATCAAGCTCCTTATCATAATTAAATAAAAAAGAAGTTTTTTCTACTGAAAGTAAGGAGCGACATTAAAAATTTAAACGAACAGAAATTATTCTGTATAGGAAAGGGATTGCCCCTTCCTCAACGCCTAGGACATCTATGAAGACATGGAGCTTTGGTATCCAAAGTATCGATTACAAGAAGCTGGAGCCGCGGTCACCGTGGCTGGGCTGGAAGCCAATCAGACTTATGTAGGAAAGAACGGTTATCCAAACGTTTCGGACGCGTCGATTTCTGAAGTCGTTTGCGAACAGTTTGATGGACTGATAGTTCCCGGTGGATTCATGCCGGACAAGCTTCGTAGATACGATCGCGTGTTGGAGATCGTTGGCTCAGGCCGAGACGTTCCTCGCCACCGAGCCCCTCACCTGGTCCGATCTCGACACGCCTCTGACCGGCCACACCATCAACCGCTTCGAACCCCTGCTCACCCGGCTCGACCCTGCGTCGGTCCAGGCCGTCGTCGAGGCCTCGAAAGCCGACCAACGGGCCTCGGCCGCCGCACCCGCGCCGTCCCTCGAGCTGGAAGGCGAAATCGACATTCAGACCTTCGGCCAGGTGGACCTAATTGCTAAACGTCGAATATTTTCTTTTAAACTTTCTTTAACTGTTTCCATTTGTTGAATCTAAACAATCAAATGCAAAACATTCCTTGACAACCAGTGATTTTACTTCATGTAAATTGGCAATCATTCGAGTCATATCTTCTTCGTTGTTGATTAATTTATTTAAATCATCGGTATTTCGTTGACTGATTACATTTCGTGCTTCATTAAGAGCATTCTCATGATTAGCATAATGGCCGACCCCGACGCGCTCATCATCGGCGAGATCTGGGAGGACGCGACCGCCTGGCTCGGCGGCGACCAGTTCGACTCGGTGATGAACTACGTCGTCCGCAAGGCGATCCTCGACTTCGCGATCCGCGGCGAGGCGAGCCCGAAGAAGCTGGACGCGGCGCTCGCCGATCAGCGCCTGCGCTACACGCCGCAGTCATCCGAGGTGATGTTCAATCTGCTCGGCAGCCACGACACCGAAATAGAAAAATAATTAAATCTGTTTTTCATCAGATTTTAATTGTTTCATATCTTTTCTCCTTTTTTTCACGGTTTCGTTTTTCTTGTATTTTTTTTATTTCTATTTTTCTCCATATTTTGGAGAAAGATGAAACATTCTGGCACTGAAGAAGGCTTAGATGCAGTGTCTGCTAGAAAATCTACTTTTTTCTGTGTTGGTTATTGACAATTTTCCTAGTCTGTTTTCTCTTCTTTTGTTCACACAAGGACTAATTTCTTTTCTTTTGAGTTTTAATATTGCTCTTTAAATTCAAATGAAAAAATTTGCTCTTTTTTTTACAAAAGAAATGAGTACCATAACGATAACCGCGTGATAGAAACTGCTCTATATCCTATGTATCAAACATGTATCAGGCTAGACAAAATAAACCAACTCTTAATATCTCAGTTGGTGTAGAATTTTGAAAATTGTTCTTAACTAAAGCTGAAACCCAGCGGATCGGTCAAACCCCAAGAGGAAGGCATGATTACCTTTTTACGCGGACAAGCAGGCGTCTTTGACGCGGCTCAATTGGAAGTCGTATTCGCCTTGGCCGCTTCCGCCTCGCAGGGGTTCCATACCGGCGTAAAAATTGCGGGTTTTGTTTCAAATCTGATAGAATTAGAAATCAAAGGCAAGATCGCGGTTTACGGTCAGAACAGTCAAAACCTGGCGTTTAAAGGTAATTGGTAAAAGAAGATGACTTTGTAAAACACATACCAATGACCATAGTAAAAACTGAAAACGACATTGAAGACTTTTTTGAAAACAGCATCAATGCAGGAAGCGAAGGACTAATGTTAAAAACACTTGGCAGTCCATACCAAGCAGGTTCAAGAGGAAGTCACTGGCTAAAACTCAAAAGAGAGTATCAAAATGAATTAGGAGATAGTTTAGATCTTGTTGTAATAGGCGGATTCTTTGGGTATCTAGCTGTTATTTATCATTTTACTCTTCCCGAAGCTCATTAAATCTTGACTATTTTTGTTTTAATGAAAATAGGAAATACACTTTATCTGAAGGTTTGGTGACATTTTGTATGCTTATTGAAATATTTGGTATTTTGACCTTTTTCTACTTTGACCCTTTGCTACTTCAGCCTTTGGCTATTATAAACTCCACTTATTTTACATTTGTCAAACATATCAGAAACTGCGGATACCACCGCAGACAGTAGGCATCAACTTCGAATTTAATTGTGAATCTCCTGTGCCTGATAAACATAAAATCTTGAGGATCCCACGCTGCTCATCGTGCCATAAAACAAATCCAATGTCCTCAAAATGGACCCAATAGTGCCTCATTCTGAAATCGGAATATTCGAAATCCGGAACGAAATCTCCCCCGCCATTGAAGAGTGCATTGATAGGGCTTCGCATTTAGTGGATAGTAAATTGGAGTGCGTCAACGATCTGATGCGTCAGATCCACGAGGCGCCCGACCTGGTGAGCTTCCTCGACTACATGCTCGCGCGAGTCCTCGAGGTCTCCCGGGCTCGCCACGGCCTCGTCCTCTCTCGCCGCGACGCGCAGCTCTACGTCCGGAGGTCGATGCAGGAGGGCGGTGAGAAGATCGAGCAGCCGGGGGATCTCATCGTCCTCAAGCTGGTCCAGCGTGCCTTCCAGAGCCAGCGAGCCGAGATCCGAGAGAGCGTCGCCCGCGGACTGCAGCTTGTGGACACAGAAGAGGGTTGGGGGGAGATAGTAGATGCCATCGCCCGTGTAGTGAGCGAGACCGCTCCGTACCTTCAGGGATCCCACTCAGGGCCACTACACCCCGAGACAGCGTGTGAGCTACTCCGACCGTACGCAACCAGGCCCGCTGTGGGTCGATTCGCTGCCGAGTTTGTCGAGAAGCAGTTGTCTGAGTTTAAGTCTTGTGTGTCTACCATTCCACCACGTCCGCAACGGCGGGAACACTAGCCAGCAGTGCCCCGCACGGCAACCGCAATCGGGCAGCTTTCGTACAAAGGAAGATGGTGTTACAGACGCTCGCGGTCGAAGGCCCGCAGGTCGTCCACTGCCTGTTTCTTGGCGGCGACGTCGACGCTGGCCAGAAACCACAGGACCGCGCCCAGATAGACGGTTGCGACGATCCGGCCGTAGGCTTCGCCTGCATCGGCACGCCGGGCGAGTGCCTGCGCTGGTGTGACAACGTCGGCCTCACCGGCCCGGCCGCGGGCTGCGGTGCAGGCGAGACCTGTTTCGGCTTCATGACCCCGCTGACGATCGGGACCAGCACCTACGGCGTCTGCGACACGCCGTAGGCCGCCCGCCGCCTACCGGCGACCCTTGAAGCCCATCATCTGCTGGATCACGGCCTCCGATTCCTCAGCGATCTTTATTCTCACCATGCTAGCATTAATGCCTTATGGCGTTGGCATGGTCTTATTGGTTCCCACTATTTTTGCCTCTATCTATGTTAGTTACAAAAATATTTTCCTCGGTGAGGAAATCAATATTTCGGATAATTACACTCCTAAAACCGATTATCAGAAGGCAAACTGGTCGGATGAAGACGGCGAATCCGCACAGAACCTAGAAAAGAATCATACAGAAGAAAACATCCGAAGCAGTCAAGTTCGGGGAGACCGAATCTGACATCAGAATCAGAAAGTTCCGTCACTTAGTACCCCATTTCTACCCTAAGCAAGGTTAGGGGGGAGGAAAATAAGAATCTTCTATCACTTAGTACCCCATTTTTAGCATAGCTGAGGTCAGAAGCGGTAAAAATACCATTTCTGGTATTATGATAGCATAATGGGTAATTGAAAAAATATGTGATTGAATGCTTGTTGCTTATCAATTCCATTACGGTCGGCTTCCTCATTTTTAAACCCCACAAAGTTGAGCTGTTGCGGCCCCGCTTGACTGGAATGCCAGAGTTGGAACAAATCGGGATCGGTTCCCATACTCCAGCCCAGAACAAGCGCATCAAATTCCAGGGCATTGACAAAATCCTGCAGAAACACCGCCCACTCAAACAACTGGGTGTTGCATTTGATTCCGATTTTGCGCCAGTGGTCCTGCACAATACTGAGAATGGCTTGAACATGGTTCCAGGAGTGGTGACTCTCTATGCACACTTGGAGAGTTTACATGGTCCACAAGATGTGCCATTACATGTTGGAGACCATTTCTCCTGCTGATGTAGACTATTGTTGCTAAGGTTAAACACTTCATACCTCTCGTGTTCAAGCTTCACATCTTGGACATTATATATTAGCTTGTTCTCACCCTCTTCACTCAAGTCTTCATCGCGATATGTGTTGTTATACCTATGTTTACGAACTAATTTTCGCTCGTTTTAAGTTTAAGATTTACTCTTGCTTTTCATGTACGAGTTAGCCTTTTTGAAACTCAATAGTGGAAAATATTTATGCGCAACGAGAGAATTTTTAATTTTTGTTCGTTTCAGGATTTATTAATCCATATATAGTAATATCGAAGTATTGTTATTCATTTCCGCGTTAATTTCGGAATATTCTAGAATGCATTTTATTCACCTATAATAATTTCTGGGCTTAAAAAGATAATTAGTAGGGGCGTGGAGATTGGCTGTGTCGAAGAGGATAACGCCTAATTTACATCGGACTCCGTCTCTGGAGGGTTAGGAATCTTGAGCTCACTTAACATCTTTGATAAAATATAAACTGTGGATTCAGCATTGACTTAACGATTATTCCAAGGTAGGAGCGTATGTTGGAGCGTAAAGGGCAGTTGCAAATTTAATATGAAATTTCGAGTGATGGTGTTCTGGTTGATTTGGCTGATTACTGATTGCAATGATTGGATGATTGTTAATAATTGCTGATTAAATTGATTTGATGATTTGGCTGATGTTTGGTTACAATGATTGGTTGATTCTTTGATCTATTGATTGTAATTTTGTGATTCTATTGATTGCTGAATGCATTGATTGGATGTTGTCATGATTGATTGATTACGATTCTTTTTTTCTTAGATGAATACAAAGACAGCATTGCAAATCTTCATGCCCTTTTTCGCCCTCAGCTATTTTTGTACACCCCCATGTAATTTGACCAATTCTTGAAATAGCTTTTCCAAATGGTCGAAAAATCTTGTAAGTAAACCTCTTAAGGGTCGACATGTCCCCTAGAACCCTTTCTGCACTGGGCTTAAATTATGTAATTAGTTCATTGTCCACAGATAGGTTTTTTTTACTCAAAAGTTTAGTAAATTCAATGAATAGAAGGCGCTATTTTTATTTTTTGTTAGCTGGGCGTCGAAGTACCTCCAAAGTACCCTCCTAAACCTCCTCAAGGTAACCAAAAACTTACGCTTCACATTGTTAACAGTAACGTATGTTGGCTGCATTCGGTTGTTATGGAAACCACCGCTGGAAGTTCAGTGAGTGGCTCGTCATACAATAAATCTGAACGAAATGGTTTCCAGATCCCAGGTGAAACAAATTGCATGCAACAAGACCTCTGTTTCTTATTCTCAATAGTAAGTGAACGTGAACTTGATTGCTATGAATATGACCTTGTGGATTTGATACTTTGAGTAAAATTGATTCTCACCAAATTCTGCTTCAGCTTGCATACAGTTCATGCGAAGTTTTACTTCAAATTCTAAGGTTCGATGGGATTTGGTGCAAAAAAAAAGAAAAAAAAAAGAAAAAATCTTTATTTTGAAAGCTGATCATGACAAAAGAAAAAATAATAATTTGAGCTTGTTTCGTGTTTTCTGCGCGTTAAAACTAGAAGTTGTTGGAAACATAGGAAAGACGATCGAAGATTTATTTAGGAAGCACAAATTCTCTGTTTCTAAAACAGCACTGGCCTCATAGGCTGGGTTTCTTATGTTTTGTTTCCGATGACCAAACATAGTAGTTCACTCTTCTTATATTATGAATGCATTGTTCAAATCAGCTCGATATCATCTACACAACATTAGCCTTGCTAGAAAATACCATAAGATACAAGACATTCATGAAACTTTCGCGCTATTGATACTATTGCTAGTACTTTGAGATTAGGTTCAAGTTTTGGTTTATTTCTCAATATGCGTCATAATTGACAAGGCCATATCCTATTCTCCATTGAATAAAATTTTATTTTAATCTGTGTGGTAATCTCTCTTGAAAAACGCTAAGAAATACCTGTTTTTAAATGCGAGTTGCTTGAAATGTTTATTAAACATGTGAGCTTCACGCCCTCAGCACACGTCGTAACGCGACCGACCGTCGCCGCGATCGCCACTTCCGGAACTCGTGTTGGATCACGATCGCACCGTGCTGCTGCCTCTCATGCCGTGACTGAACCTGTGATCGAAGGAACCTCGCAAGCACACGCTGGTCTTTCGCCGCTTCCACGCCACGTACTCCCCCAGCGTTGCTGGATGCGCTCGCTTGCCTGAACACCGCCGTCGCCAATATACTGGTACGCTGCGCCGTCATTCTTTGCGCAGTCAAGCAGCCCCACATTCTACGTAAATGCAATTTATATGCAAGAGACTATTGCGTTGTATATGCATTTGCAATACATTTGCATTTACAAACGCGGTTTGCAGGTTTTCCTGCAGGACATCGATTGCCGCAATCGAAAACTAGTTTCAGGAGAAGTTTGATGAATCCTCACCACGGGCCAGCAAGACGTGCGGCATTTACTTTGGTTGAACTGATAACTTATGCTGCGGGGACACATAAGGTTTTTATGGAATATGTGGTCGTATAAACTTTGGACGGGGCTCAAATCCTCCAAAGGGATTAGACCTTACAATAAAGCCCTTGCCCCAACTAGGATGAGGGCTGTATGTTATGAAAGCTGTCCATTGTTCACATGTAAGGTTTTTATCAAAGGGGTAATCCTATAGACTTTGGAAAAGGCTCATTCGATTTAAATCAAAAGTTCTACCTGGTTTATGACGTCACAGTAAAGATTCTTCAGCCACTCAAGTTTCGGTTCAAGTTCGGGATTCTGCACCAAAAGAATGCAATAGTTAATGGCATTTTCAAATCAACAGAGGGTAAAAATGGAAGGATTACGAGAAAATCTATCCAGAATAATTGCGGACCTTCGCACGACTTCCATCCATTTGATTAGAATCGGCCTTGTAAGGTTGCATACTCAATAATTAGCCAAGATAACTATGATCCAGATTTTTACAATCTTAACTGCTAATATATTTGATATGAATATGGTGCTTAAAAATAAAAAAGCACCGTAGTGGTAGTATTTAAAATGTAACGCCCCTTGATCAGGGTCAATTATCCTAGACATTTCATTCAACTATAACTCTTCGAAACCTACTTACAACTTTTTTAATATTATTAATTAACCCCGTTTTTGGTGAGTCTCGATGTTTCCCATTAATAACATATCCTCTATGGCCCTTGGTGGAGCCGAGACTTCGGGCAACATCGTCTATCGAAGTATTGGCGTAACCGCGTGCGGTAAAGCAATGTGCAGCTGCGTCCAGGATTTCCCGGCGCGTGCTGCTCGGCGCTGCCTCAATGCTCTCCGCGACACTTTCAGGAACGCCGACCGCCATCGATCCTCCGCATAAGGTGAAATACCCAAGGGCGGTCACTTGATCATCGCCCTTTACGTTCGCTGAAAACATGCAGAGCTTGCGCCCGCGGTTGCGTCTCATCCATGGTGTAGACAGCTGCATTGGTCAGAATCAGATCTGCCGATTGCCATGAGGTTTGTGCACAACCGCCCAGTATGCCGAGCAGAAAAGTCGCACGAATAAAGGCAGTCTTCTTCAAAGCCAACTCCTGATTCCTACCGGGTCTCTACCCGGCCATACGGTGATTCTGAAGTAGTTGTAACAAGATCGCGCCGACGTCGTATCACTGGTTTAAACTAGTTGTAAAAATTCTACAAATCCTTAAAACGGGGCTGTGGTTTTTCAAAAATTACTATAAATACTATAAATATACTATAAATACTATAAAAAATACTATAAATTTTATAAGCTCTCTAATTGATTTTGTAATCACAGTTCAGCTCCCACGTGAATAAGTAAGTAAGCCAAAAAAAGAAGGAAAACAGAATGACAATCAAAAAAATCAAACTGCTTATGATAACGATCAACGTTACGCTTCGTCTGATTCGAGGAATATCGAATGTCATACGAAAAAGTATGTCAGGCATTTTTCGTTTGGATTTGATGGTTCCAACAATTCGATCAGATCTCACGTCGGTATTCGTCCTTCGCTGATAGTAAACTCCGTCTAACATCAATGTCTCAACCGATCGATTTGCTGGCCGTCTATCTTTATCTGGCAAAAGCTGCCTGGAAGCGGCGTCGAATGCCAGATCGTGATATGCAGTTAAAGTAAGAAATTAGCATCGTATTGTACGTATCTTGTTGATATAACTCGTAAAGCTGTAAACAATACAACATGGGAGAAGAGAAAGCAAAAATACTAACGTGAATCGTCCTGTTTCCTAACGAATTTTCCGGTAGAATTGGTCCAATCTGATGGTACGCCGAGTTTCAATAGGTGCTTTAACTCAAGCATTCCCTCTTTTCTTGTTAATCTCGCTAATTAAAGCCACTGCTTCAAAGTTGATAGTTTTAAGAATTCTTGTCGCAAACATTACCTGCTTCTTTCTTGCTATAAGACCGCGTTTGGAATTTTCATGTTTTTCAAGTTAAGTCTTAACCTTTTCAATGAATTTTGCCCTCAAAACTTCTTTATTTCTACTTGAAAGCAACTAAAATGTCGAATATTTCTGGGCTAATTTTATGTTTACAGAGTTTCTTTATACTTACAGCGTTTTTAGATATCCATTTGTTCTGTTAAAGGACAGCAAGAATCAGAATGAATCAAAAATGAAAGCACAAAATAAAAAAGGGTACTTGTGTACAGAATGGTACACACTTAAGAAAAAAACAGTTTTATCTGTCTCTATAAAAAAAAAGATTATTAGCTTATGTTTAGTGGAAAACAAATGACAAGTGACATAATACATTGAAGTTACATAATTTAGGCTATATATTTGCACATTAAGGGGTGGTGGTAAAGTATTTTACTTACGAAACTATCTCATTCTTGTCTTCAACTTCATAAGACAGCTCAATGTTTGGATATCGATTACAGAAGCGAGCCACATCCTAAAAAAGTCAAATAAGAATTGAAAAAAATCAAAAGGAAAACCTGCAAAATTCATCTTTATGGTAAGCTCAACAATAAAAACATTCACAGGAAACTGAAAGGTTTTAAAACTTCCAATCCTTGTTTGTGGCAAACTGCCTAATTTGAATGGTGGGTGCTAGAAATAGCAAACTGATCAATAATGGTCTCATCCCAGGACAGTTGCCTGCTGGGTTGCGAGAGACTCGCGTGAACCAGTGAGACGGGGCCACGTTGTGCCATTAAAGTCAGAAGCCATACCCAGTGCGTAACAAACACTTTACATTTCATGACACATTTCATGACAATGCGGAATACCACAATCAAGGCAGTCGTGATCATCGCTGCGGGCAAACGCGGCGCTTCTCCATGAAAGTGGTGATCTGTGTCCCTGGCCACGACCTTTCGTTGGGGCGTCACCGGGTCGAAATTTTTTGAGATTTCGAACCTTAGTCTACACCCCTCATTTTTTCGTGGGGCAGATGAGGGTCTCATATCTTTTTTTTTTCGCCCTGGTGACGCCCATGGCCAGGTACATGTCGACCTGAGGTGCTGGAAAAACGTGGGACGGTGCGTCGTCGCACCTCCTGGGCAGATGTGCTGTGAGAAGTGCTGTATTGAGAGGCGTATCAAATTTCAGTGAAAACTGGGAGACACAAACAAATACATAGACAAATGAAGTTTCAATGGAAGGAAGTCCAGCATTGCTAGACACTCCAAAAAGTGCTAAAATATTAAGCCAAAAGCCGACCTGGCTTATATGACCTGGTTAATCTGCCTTTTAGTCTTCTTCTCTGTACTCTATAGATGCACAACGTTCACAGTAATAAAAAACAGCTGTGGCAAAATACACTAGAAATTAATACAAGACAAAGAAAGAAGAAATTTTTTTATAAAACCAATAGTACTACCTAATTGGCACCACAATCCTTACCGCAAACAAATTCAAAATAACAAAATCATGCCCCTAGAGGCCAAACAAAGTTAGTCAATTATTTATTTACACGCCCTCCTCTCCCCCCAAAAAACCAAAACAAAAGAACTAAAATTCTTACTTAGTAAAAAGGATTTCTTTTTACATTCATTTTTTCTCTCTATATGTTCTCCAAATAGTATTCTTCAAGTTTTAAGGATGGCACAATTATGAACAGAGAAAAAGCTATAGATAATGTAAGCGATTGGTAAGAACAGGCAGGTCTCAAAAGCTGGACCTCTTTGTTTGCACGCAAACTCAAAGCTACATGACCCAGGCAACAGCATCGATCTCTCTAGCGACGATTGGCCGGATAGAGAGCCCGCACTCTCTCTGCTGGTTTCGGTTGAGCGACTCTATAAGAGTTCCTAGCTTAAACAGGCCAGACTCGGATATGCTGGACCTCAATTTCTCCCGAAATTAATAAGTAAATGCGCAAGAAGGGTTTTTCTTCACTTGTAATTCAAAACAATCTTTAGTAATTTTTTTTTTGCTCAAAATATTTTGCTAAAAAGCAAATCCTACGAAAAAATTTTTTAAACTAAATCAGCAAGTCTATTTTACTTTAAAACTTATGCTTTGCTTTTCGTCCGGCCCGACCGCTGGGATCCCGGAGGTCGGAATCCCGAATGTGTTAAGGCGAGACCAACGTCCGGGATCACCACAAATCTCATGATGATAACAATAAAATACAATGGTGGTCATCCCGGAGACCTGAAACTCCATGGGCTGATAACTTCCCCATTATCAGCCGGGGACATGGCGATAACGCTCTCCGGGATCGCCTGGCGGATAACGGGCTCCCGATATGCATCTCGTCGCGCGATTCCGCACGTTCACAGGCGGCGATGCCCCCTCCCCCGGGCCCGATCTCGCGCGCGCATTGCGTCGGGTCGCCCCTGCCCGTATGACGCAGGGTGATGCCGGAGCCCGACACGGACATTCCGGACGAATTCTCCGAGGAGCTCGAGCAGGCCGTGCAGGACGCCTACGGTCTGCCGCCGGCTGCACGACAAGCCCGGCTCGAACAGCTCAAGGCGCGTCATTCCATATCTAAAGCATACTTTTTTTTGGCTGGTTTATAGCGCCTGGCTGCCCATCATGTCCATACGCATCAATTTAGGGTTCGACACTCTGGATTATCGCCGAGTAGTTGAAGCGATGTTGCTTGGATTAAAAAAAGCATTTCACTTCCAATTTATATCTTACTCAAGTGTTGTAGGAAATTTATTACGTGTATTCGTGTTTCTTATTATCTGTTCTTTGAGTTCAAGAATTGGACCTTCGACCAACAGCCAACCAAAGAAAGCGACCGCTTCGGGGTGTTTGCGTTTTGTGATCAACTCGCTTTCGCCAAGCACCGTGATGGCATCTCGCAGTTCTCCTTCGCTGAACAATCCGCGAGCAATATTCAAAGGCCCTTGACGGCTGATTTCTTCGGCCGAGTGGATGTCGGGTTTTTTGGAAAACCCTGTGAACGAACGTGTGGGTGAAATCAACCCGCGCAGTTCGTCGACGGAACCTGAATGCGATGGTGCTTGTGCCGATCTGCCCGCACACGCTGACCAACCGCCCGATTGTCGTCAGCGACAGCGTCCTGATTGAAATCGAAATCGCGACCGATCGTGGCGACGAATCCCGCGTGACCTGCGACGGGAATTCGATCCAGGAACTGCTGCCGGGTGACCAGGTTCGCGTATTCCGGCGCGAACAGTCAATCCGCCTCGTGCATCCGCGGGACCACGATCATTTTGCGCCGGCGTACAACTTCTTTACTGCGATACCGTTCGGCATGACCGCGTCTGAAATGGCGGGCTGGATCCTGCATTCGGGAGGGCAGGCGCTATGGGACAAGTTGTCGGCGTCGAGAGGCGTCAAGCCCCTGATGTGCACCAGCACCGGTGCACAAATGGGAGGCTGGTTCAATCGTGAAATCCGTGAGGCAGGCGATTTTGCCGGACTAAACATCAGGATGCCGGGACTGGGCGGTGAGGCTGCGAACTCTGCAGCTGGCCATGAATCCCCCTCCTGCTGAGACTATGGCTGTAGTGTTCGATATCGACCCGCAAGTGTGCCTGCTACGTTGCCAAGCTCGAGCTACTGTGGCAGGTGCGCATCCTTCAGGAGACTTGTTCGGTTGGGGTGGAAAACGAATTGTGTCGTCCCACGCCCGCAAATTCTCTCCTCCCACCAAACAGGAGGGCTTTGGCCACGTGTGCGTCATTCTATTCCTCAACTGGCTCCTCACCTTGCTTCAAGCCATCCACTGGTTCAATCCCGTCGTGTGGTTCGGCTTCCACCGCCTCCGAGCAGATCGCGAGTTGGTCTGCGACGAAATCGCCTTGATTCACTCACACGACAGTAGCCCGATCCGCTACGGCCAAACCCTACTCAAACTCTTGGAACGGCTTTCTGAAGCCCCAACGCACCCAGGGATGATCGGCATCCTGCAAGCCAGACATTCATCGTCGATCGTCCTCGTCGTCCCCTACTACTCTCATTTTCTTTTTTCTGGCGTCGTCCGTGAGATCAATAACAGCAGAGCAGCACGCCATCTCATCCATGACACCAACAATCCCAACGAATAAAAGAGACGGTTATTGCTGATCCATAATGTTGACGATCATTATCATCATCATTCATAATAGAGTGTAGTCAACTATAATAATAACACTATTACACTCATTCTTCTTCTCATTTTCAATGTCTTGAATCTATTTGTACTGTTTTGCCAAACAAATGTCTAGAAAAAACTCAGGACTCATTCTTGAAAAATAAGCTGAACTGGAAAGCTTTCTTCATCAAAATATCATATTATTTAGCAAGTTGAGCAACACAAACAAATGTCTCCAAAAAAATCAAGACCCAATATTTGAAAAACAAGCAGACATCGAAAATCTTTCTCATCAAAGTTTTCATATTCTGCAGCAGATTTATACTCGAAGAGAAGTCCTCTTCGCAAGAACTTGAAGAGAAGGAAGAGCAGCCAATCTTTCCAATTCGCACGGAAGATTCTTTTTTTTTTATCTAATATTCACAGACTAAAGATCAACAAAAAAAGTGGGAATCGACCTAATGAAATTACAACTGTGTATAGAAAATTAGTTAGTTGTTGGATAAGCATACTAAACATTAATTATATTATACAATCTCGAGTAAATTTATAGGTCTGTTCCACTTGAGAGAGTAAAATTACTTCACTTGACAGGGTAACAAAATGAACCATTAAAAATTTAAATTCAAGCAATGATCCAAGTTAAAGTGATGGGACCACACCCCAATATATTTTTCTAAAGGACCATCATAGACTTTCAAAGAATATATTATAAAACCTTTTCCCTATTTGATGCATATAACAGAGTTGCAGCTAAAACTCTTTTGGCTCAAAGGTGTATCAAAAGAGAGCGCTAGCTCTCGCGTGTTGACCTGCATTTCAGCCGATTGAACCACACGGTTCTTAATAAATTCTTATTGCTATCATTCCGATGCGGACACCCGGGTACTTCTCTTAAGTTATGTAAGTTACTACGTAACGTTGGTATCGAGTATCCTGAGCTTTGATATTGCCGCTGAGCGATGGTGATGAACATTGCGGAAAACATCGCTTGTCCTAGTGAAATGTTGCGGATGTGTTGCGTTGATTATTAGGCATTTCTTAGTACGATTAAGTTTTCCCTTGCAACATTCTCAATCATTTTATACTGCTTCATGCAATCCAAGTTATTGCATTTTCACCTTTTTTTTTTAATCATCACTACTCAAGTTTTCACACAAAAACAGCTAAACGCCACCAAACGATTCCCTTTTTGGGTCACTTCACCACGTACGAAACCAACTTTCATGAGCTAACAAAAAAGTGAGTAAATTTTATATCCATAGGCCCATGGATGCAGTTGATGAAATGGAAATGAATTCGCAAGGTATACAGTGCTGTCTTTCGACGTGTGACCGTGTGGAAAAATATCTCGATGTTTTTGCGAAGAATAATCTTTCTGAAAATACGAACACGGTCGAAAATATAAACAGATCACTGCTGCTAAAACACGTTGCATTAATCGAAGAATTTGAGCAAGAGAAAAAGGAAATGTTAGAGATCTTTGACAAAGAAAAGCGGATTTAGCGTGTCCTTGATTTGTTAGATTTGTTTCGTTGTGACATCGAGGAGCGAGGAGTCAACTTACTAATTTTGGTAATGCGAGGAGGAAGCAATTGGAGAAAAACGTATTTGCGAGGAGAGCCGATGGCGTTAAATGCGAGGTAGGGAGGAGGGGTTCATTTTTCAACCCCATGTACACCCACAAATTGCTCATCATAGGGATCATAGAGAGCCAAAAACTGAATTCAATTCATGACTAAGATTCCAAGATTTGCTTGAGATGAGACTATAGAAGCAAATTAATTTGTCTGGAACTTTCGTGGAAGATGACTACAAAGGAAAGCATAAAAAGCAGGTAGGAGCAGTAAGTCAGTCTAAGGGTGTCTAGCTTACAACAATTAGGACCCCACCCTGTTAAATGGTTCCAAATACATCCTCCCTGCCAGAAAAAAAACGTATGCATAAAAATGGCGACTCGTACAATTGTAATGTAAAAAGGTTAAAACTAGACAGGACTTTCTCCTGATATATTTCATGAGTTAAAATTTATGAAGTGTTATAATCATGAAAATGTTATGAAAGTATAGATAAATTTATTAATTATAAAATATTTTATATAATATATTTAGTTAATAGATGTTTTTACTAAAGAAAAGAAAACAAATAATAATAAATATAATATAAAGAAATTGTATATAGTTATGGAATTTTACATAGATTTTAAAGGTTCGCGTTGTTTCTGGGTCGCGTAACAATGATGCTGATCATCTCAATGACAATGGTCATGCTGTACGAAGTGTTCCTTCGCTATGTGATCGAAGCACCCACACTTTGGGCCAACGAGTTGACCCTTTGGATTGCCGGCTTTGTCTTTTTGGTGTCGGGCATCTATGCGATGCAACAGCGCTGTCATATACGCATATTCATTCTTTACGACATTCTTCCGCGACCACTTCGCAAAGGTCATGATAGATTCTATCGTTTTAAAGTCTTCTTTTGTTTTGTAAACACACCAGGCTACGTCCATATGTATTGTGATATTTTCAGAATCTCAACTTTTCATCCCTTATTATAATTCCAGTCCAGCTAAGAAGCGGTTTCGAAAGCTTTCCATTCACATAGAAACGCCAATATGGTTTTAATATGCACAGTTATCTGCCCTGTGCAGTTGCAAATATTCTTATTTGCAGGTTTTTGCCTCGGGACTTTCGCACTGTGAAACTTTCATCCAGTTTGATACAAGAGATTTGACTTGATTCTCATCGTATTCGGACGGTATGCCTTTCAGGGCCCTATAAACAGTGGGAATTTCACACTCACCGATATAGCTGAGGTAACGTTCTTAGTATTCTCGGCAATTTTGTTCACTGGGCGCTTTGAGTTAACAAGTTTCCATTCCGAAGTCGATTTTTTTTAAGTTCAGCTTTTCGCCTGTGGCATTGTTCGGTCGACTGTTGCCACGCATTCGAAAACGCATTTCCAAAGACCTCAGACGGAAGGGTCTGGACCGGCGGCGCGTGCTCGCAGCCGTCGTTCGCCTTATCGACCAGGGTCAGCTGCGAGTGGGCAACGAACGCTACACTCGGGATCATGGCTCACGCGGTGCGACCACTTTGAATGCCGGGAACGTGAGTCTTGACGGCATACGTATCTCGCTTGAGTTTAAAGGCGGGCAGTTCTCTGGTACTGGTTGATGTTTCAGCAGATAACACGTTGCGCAACAGTTGGCGCGCCAGTACGACCTATAATGGTTCGCCGGGCATTGCAGAGGTGACAGCATCAGACATAAGGATCAACGAGGTGCTTACTCATACAGATTTGCCTTTAGTGGACGCTATTGAGTTGCATAACGCGACATCATCAAATATAGACATTGGTGGCTGGTATCTGAGTGATTCGAACCAGTTGGCGCGGTTCGGGAAGGGGAAGGCGCTGTAGAGCGAAAAGCTGGTGCGTTCCTCGCTCAGCATGGCGCTCACGTCATGCACGAAGGTGGCGGGCAGCGGGATCACCTGCGGGTCGTCGGCGTGGTCGATGCCGGGGCGGAGCGAGTCGGCGGCGACGACATCCTTGATGACGTTCCGGGTGTAGTAGCCGCGGATCTTCTTGATCTGGTTCACCGTCTGCAGCGCTGCGTTGGAGGGACCCACCCACCTGATTCAGTAAATTTTGAACAAACCATGCTCTTGCTGAAACCTGATCAGATTTAGCTTCTTTAAACCGGACCAGAACCTTGTATTTTACCTTTTGGTTTAACGCCACCCAAAATCCAAGCGAAAAAAACACCACCGTGATGAGGACAATCTTTCCCCAATTTCTCGCAAAACATTTCAATATGTCAGAAATGAGGAGAAAAGTATTTTCTCTTTCTTGGGACGCTAAAATGTTCGTCAGCCATGATCTAATACGATTGTAAGAAATAAATAAGAAACAACATTATTAGTTAAGTCTTAATGCCGATATTCCTTCTTAATTACGGTGTTTTGCTTTTGTATCGTAGAGTTTGGTGACCAGAAACGCAGTCTTCTGTTGAAAATCTGGCGGGTGGTAAGCAATGAACGAAAGACTGTTTACAACCTTGTGCAAAATTGCTTATACCAACTCTATTCTGTTTTGGTTGATCAGCAGCTGAGTGCTTTATCAACACAAAGTGGTGTAGATATTACTTATAGCGATATTTCAGCGAGTGTTTTTGATAGCAGCATGGAGCTTTCGGGTATCAAAGTACAAAGCCTTGATAGCAATGAAGCTATTGCAACCATAGATACGATTGAAGTATCAGGTTATGAGCAAGACAGCATTCCACCTCATACTGGGTTTGTTATGACAAACTTTCGATTCAGTGATGATGATAGGATGACTTTGAAAAAAATGAGTGTGGGAGGGGGCCTAGTTGCCCTCCAATTTTTGGTCACTAAAAAGCACTAGAACTTCTAGTTTCTGTTCCATTGAGCGCTCTCTCGATATTCTAGGACCAGTGGGTCAATAGGATCACCCCTGGGAAGAAAAAAAACACGCATCCGTGATTTTTCTTCTGGCTAAGAAAAAAAATTCGTAAGCGTATAAGAGCTTGAAACTTCTACAGTATGTTGACGGAGTGCTGGGTGCCGTCGGGCAAGGTCTCGGCCAAGCCGGTGTAGATGAAGCACTTGACGGCGTTTATTTCGGTCTCGAGTTCGCAGCGGTGCACCCAGTCGCGAAACTGCTCCTCCTGCACCTGCACTTCGGCCTGTCCGGTCGAAACGGTTGAGAACATGGCGGCAGCGGCCAGCGCTGCCATGATGGTCGGCCTCCCGACTGGAAATTGCATTACGGCTTCCCTTGCCGACAATCTAGGTTCTGCGTGACATGGGCTGCATATTCGCTTCGGACCACAAGCAGCCGGAGAGCTCCCTTGCCATCATCAATCGGGTAGCCATCAGATAGTGGTTGGGAGTCAATGAGTCCGCGTCCTAATATGCCGAAAACAGGCAAATGCTGATTGGAGGGCGCCTTGAACGCTTTGGCTCAGGAGCTATGGGACGCACGACGCTTCGGGCACACGATTAGCGCTGCGAGCGGCGACCGCGACCTGGTCGATCAGGCGATGCTGGCGGGCATGACGCATGATATCGGCAAGTTGTTTCTCATTGCCAACCGGCCGGATGAATACCGGCGGATTCACGGGGAATACCGGCGCGGCGCCGGACTGCTGCACGAGATCGAGTACGACGTCCTCGGCGCCAGTCACGCCGAGGTCGGGGCCTATGTCCTCGGAACCTGGGGCTTCGCCGATGCCATTGTCGAGGCCGTGGTGGAGGAATAACTGTGGGATACTTTATATGGAAATATGCACAGAATGATTTCTGTTGGAAAAATTTGTTTTTTATTTAAAATGTGATAGCTCTCAATCAGGCCCAGATGTAACCATAATGTGGGAAACTGGTTCAATAAACTCACGATTTCTTGATATAAAATTCTTATAATTAATATATCTATAATTGTAAATTAACTGACAGCAGGGTGTTGTTTGGGGGGCAGGCAAAAGGGGGGTCTATCCGGAAGGAGTCGAAAGCCCGTGCAGCAACTGGAACGTCGGGCCACAAGATTAGCCTCGATCTAGTGGACAAGGCAGATGAGATGACAAGGGTCATTGGTGGACTAACAGAAAAGGTGGAGATGGGAACTGATTTGGACTTGACGGGGAGAATGACATTTCGATTCAAGACTGCCTCAAAGTCTCCCGAAACGCCAGGCTCCAAGCTAAATGATGGAATTGTGGAGCGCGTGCCGCCATCGCCCTGGTGGCATCCGGAATTTTCAAGAACGTATTGCACATCGGCATCGATGATATAACACTCTCTTTTATCATATTAACAAGCTGCGCCTGCCTGCTCATTTCCGGTCGTTATCGCAGTATCGAAGGCATTATCAAGATTGTCGTTGTCTTGTTTTCCATTCTCACGGTAATTGCGGCCTGCCTGGCGATTCCTGAAATAAACTGGCTGCAGGATGACCTTGCCTTAAGATAATGATTCGAACAAAAAAATGTCAAAACACGTGATACAAACAAGGTAAGATTAGTTGGTACAAAAAAAAAACTTTTTTTCCTTATTCGAGAGGGTCGTTTTCCTAGACAAATCGCTATTGCCAAGATTAAACAGGATAGAAGACATAAGTTAGTCCTCAGAACATAAATCCACAAAAATGTAGGGGGGAGTGAAATATAATTTTAAATGTCCAGAGGAGGAACATATATGATTCAATGAATTCAACTACGACTACTGCCAATCCCTGCGGCTGCGGCGCCAACGGTCGCTGCAGCTGCAATCCCGCGGTCTGCGAATCCACGTGCGACAACGGTCTGTCCCGGCCCAACTTCTTTGCCGGTCAGCTGCTGACGGACGAAGACCTGCGCGCGGCGATGAACTACGTCATCGAAAAAAACCGTCTGCACAATCGTCACTTCCTGGGTGACGGCGTGGTGTGCGGGCTGCTAGCCAGTCAACTTTGGGAGGCATCTGGTGAAGCTAGCTCACCAATTGGCTTGTTATAACGATTTTTTTTTATTTTTCTGCCTTGTATTCTTTACCTAGGTCTCTAAATATGTAAAGCTTCTTCAAGAAATGGTAAAGATACTCTGATAAGGTATCTTTGTTAACACCTAGTGAGACTACAAGATAAAAATACTCAAAAGTTTGCATCTAAGGTTCTTTTTCAAGATTATTTGCGCTCTTGAACGAAAAACTACTCACGACCACATTCACCACTAAAATATAAAATGCGTTTAATATATACCAGTAAACGCTTCGTATTTAAAAATCTTTCAGTTAACTTTAAGAAATAAATTGGGCAAACCTTTAGCAATAACAAAAGGTTTGCCTGTAATTACAAGTAATTTTTGGCCCATTCAATGAGATGGCTAATAGAAAAAAACATTTTTGTTTGTCCTTATATTCATTGCCATGTTTTCCGAAATCTCTGCCCCGGCAGCTCGATACTCCGCTTCGGTAAAAACACGGGTTTCGGAAGGTTGAACCAGGATGCGAATTTGATGTTCATCGACAAGTTGTTTAACCTGCACCGGTGTCAGCGGTGCGCGGCGTTCGGTAAGGTCTTTGTTCTCGTAGCGTATTCCGATGCAGTTTTTCATAACCATTCTCCGTTCGTTTTTAGCGATTATTTAACATCCTGAAAAGGTTTCTTGATGCCAACACAGCTACCCACGCTCCTCCATCCTAGTCTATTCAAAGCCTCCCTCTACACCCTCCCAGGAAGTTCTTATTTCCCTTAAATATTTCCTTACGACATCTTTCCACCTAATTCGATGGCAACCTACTTTTTTTTGGCCTAGACGGCTGGTTGACAAGGATAATCTTTGGTAATATGTAACCCTTCATCCTCAAACCGTGCCCTAGCCATCTCAACCTTTCTCTCAGGGAGTTGCAGGCGGATGCAATCGGCGTCAAAGCTCTGTCAAAGGCCGGGTTCGACCCCTATGCCGCCGCACGGTTTTTGAAATCGATGGCGTCTTATGCCCGTTACCAGTCGGCAGGCAAAGAAGGTAAATCCGCGCCCGACTTCCTGTCTTCACACCCGTCAACGCCGGAACGATTGCAGATAGCGGTTCGATCCGCCCGCAAGATCGCGGCTCCGGGCATCGGCGAGCGGGATCATCGCCTGAAGCGGTAATGGTAGCGGCACGGCGAAACCGATCCTGTAACGCCTTGAATACGGCCGCCAGACGCGAAATTTCATCGACACTCGTTTCGAACTTCAATGCATCCGCCAAGGCCGGGAACAAGCTGGCGATGATAGCCAGAACTGCCATAACCCACTCCAAACCCCAGTCCTGCAAGATCGAAAGCCCAGCAAAACCGCCGATGACGATAGGCGCTGCAACAAAGAATTTGGTCTCGAGCGGCCTCCGTCGACCTTGCCGCAACCCCCCAGGGCAGGGCCCCCATCCTACCCCGTTCGGCGCCTCCGTCGGACACCGCCCCCGGGTCGTGTGAACGCCTGGCGGCGCCGTCCGGTACGTTCGCGCCATGCTGGCGGCCCTGATCCCCCTCCTGGCGTCTCTGGCGGGCCTCTGGCTGCTGATCTCGGCGGCCATGGCCTGGGGTGCCCGCCGCGCCGCCGCCCTCCGGGCCACCATATCCTGCGATTCGTCATGTCCATTCATATTCTCATCCTGCCGATCGTCGTTCTGCTTTCGCATCGTCGAGACCAAACGCACTTCTGTCCGTTCTTGCCTGTCCTTGACCTGACTTCCTTGAACAGGCGCGCTCGCCGACGGGGATTGCACTTTTACTCTACATAGATTCTTGCCCTATGGGCAATCTAACCTTCCCACTCCATGTTTCGAGCGGCTTCCCGCCGGGCTTGATTGATGCTCAACGTAGAAAGCCTAGAGTGCCATGTCATGCTATCGCGACGGCCACGCATCCTGTGGTGCGATTTATTGGCCACCCTGATTTGGAGCGCAATCATACTTGGCTTGATCAATGGGTAGCTAAGCTTTCCCAATGGCTAGAAGAGGGACGTGAGCCCACGGTGTTTGTGCATTCCTCTGACAACATAGCTGCGCCAACTCTGGCAAGCTGGCTAGATGAAAAGAAATAAACCTACCTAAAACTTGTGCAATGACATCTGACTTAATAAAAACTCGAACATTTTAATTAAGTAACGAATTCAAAAACATAGATTACTCAAGTTTAACGCTTCGCTTACGCTTCATCAGAAATCAGAAAATCAGAAGATTTCTGATGAAGCGTAAGCGAAACGTTAAACTTGACTAATCTATATTTTCGAGTTCTTAATTACATTTATATAGTTGATAGTAAGGAGCTTTTTACTGCTATTACCACTGCATGCTAATACTGATATTACTACTACTATTATTATTGAACTAAATCAAAAGAGATCAAGTGCATCCAGATTGTTAAACGGACGTATTTGCACTACCGTTCATCGGAAATTTTGATCAAATATTCAAACTTTGCCGAAATTTTAATTATGATTCAACATTTTAATTCTTAAGCAGAAAAGTAGAAGAAGTGGAACGCTACCAATCAATTTACAATAATTGGCATTGCGAATGATATTCAAATAGATTTGTTGGATTTCTTTCGGCTTGGCTTTTATGAATGGTAGTTGGGAATAGTTTTTTTCCAATTCGATATCGTCGGAGTAGGAAGCCATCAATGCCATTTCAATGGATGCGTCCAGGCGTTCGTTGATACTGACATCGCCCATCTGGTCTTTCTGTCCTGCCCGGGAATATCCTGACATATTCAGAATGATCGAAGCCATGTGTTTGGATTTCACTATATTTTCCGCATTGATTGCGGAATAAAATCTCTGAATAAATCAAAAAAATTTTTTTGTTCACTTGTTGTTGATGTCGGAGCTCAGGAACGGCTTAATATTTGTCCGGTTTGATAACCTAATAGACCGTAGTTTTTTAGACTCAAGTAATCGGTTTTTGCTTTGCTTGTGATTTAAGCGGAACTCCGGTCGAGAAAAAAAAAACTAAAAGCAGAAAAACATTACTTAATCTTGTTGATAAATTCTGTGTGTTTTAGTTGCAGGCTGATTACCAGAAATTTCATTTGAGCAGAACAATATCAGCTAGTTGATAAACTCAGAATTTTGTAGTTACCAACTGGATATAAAAAACTAACATAAGCAGTTTTGAGCACAACAAACTCAGCTAGTTGGTAAATTTCGCGTGTGTTACTTGCTGCCTGAGTACCAAAAATGTAATAAGATCTCTTTTTGAGTACAATAATCTCATCATAATGAAAATTATATTATTTAATTCATTTTGAGTCATTTTCAATAAAATATGCTTATTTTGGTTTTTTTCAAATCTATCAGGCTATTGATTATACAATTTCAAAAGTATTTGTGATAAGAATTATAGTTTAGTCCCATTGGTTCTCGCAGAGTCAATTGTATTATTCCTCAAGCTTATTTAATCATTTAAAAAAAATGTATTGTAGTTTCTTTGTTCTTATAATACGTAGTGTTATATCCATCATTTGTCTTTAATGATGGTGCCTGTTAGCTGAGAGGCTATTCCATAATTTTGCTCCTCAATGAGAAAAACATTTTTGCTCATTTGCTGATTTTCTCTTCATGCAAAGCAAAGATTTGAATTTAGATTTGATTCTTAATCGATTTACGTGAGATTTAAAGTGCTACTTAATTTGAAAGACAGCTGTCAGCTGCAAATAGTTCCAAAGCGAGTGGAAATCTTACAGCCTGATGGGAGGGCGATAACTGTCTTTTTCTGGACCAATCATCGGGACCGATTCTGGATGATCCTAGCCGAGTGGTTGGTGCGCTGGATTTAGGATCCTGTGTCTGAGACGGCGAAGGTTTGAATCTTAGTGTACCCAATTATTTGGCTTAGGACGGGGGTCAGTGGCGTGACTTTGTGAGCTCAGCCAGAGTCGACCCAGTTCTAAATGGGTAGGCCTACCTGGTGAAATCTGGGGAGTAATGATTATAGTGAGACGAGTTTTGATTTATCTCAGGAAAGAAAATACGGGATGATTGTTGCAGCAAATGAAGTTTTATCGCAGGAAATTCTATCCATTTATAAACAAAGAGAGGCCGCATGAGCTCTATCGTTTCTCGCGCACGACCTGACATCATTAAGATGAAAGCCTATGTTTCTGCCCGTTCTTTACATGCGCAAACACAGGGAATGACATATCTGGACGCGAATGAATGTGAGAATAAATCAAAAGTAAATAATAAATAATAAATTATAATAAATAATAAATTGAAAAGTAAATAATAAATTTAAAAGTTGAGAATAAATCAAAAGCAAATAGTAAATAATAAATTGAAAAGTAAATAATAAATAATAAATTGAAAAGAATTGAAAGAATTGAAAAGTAAATAATAAATTTAAAAAAAATAATCGAACTGAAACTCAAATCAAAATCACTCCGAAATCACCCCACTTTGGTTCTTTGCGGATTGATCGCAGCTGTTTACCCATTTTTTCTCATTTCTTACGTGGCCATTCGGTATTGGTATCCAATGGCTTTTCGCACATCTGATCTGAATTCAAAAGACTCTGCCTGTGTGGAATCCATGACCAATCGAGTCTGGTTTTTCATGTTGCTCGGTGTGATGTTGCCCACCTTTTCAATTCTGCTGATGGTTGCCACTCAGAATGAAAATGACCGAGTTTTTCGCTGGATCGGCGGGCGGTCCGAACTGGGTCACCGAGGTGAACTGGCCGCTGTGGGAAGGTCCACATTCGCCGGCGGGCCGGGACGTGGCGGTGGACGAGGCGACCCAGGCGGCGTACCTGGTGCGGTACTTCCTGCAGGTGCTCGCCAGCGGCTTTGCGGACCGCGTCTACTGGTGGCAGCTGATCGCCAAGGGCTACGGACTGGTGGACTGGTCCGATCGCGGTGATGGTGTGATCGATGTTTTCCGCCCGGTCGGAAACGACTTCGACGTTGTCGAGTTTCAGATGCTCGGCGATCTCGGCAACGGCGCGCGCCTTCTTTCCCACAAAGTCGATCAGCGTGAACCGGCTTTCGGGAAACAGAATCGCCAGCGGCATTCCAGGCAGACCGCCGCCGGTGCCGACGTCGGCGATGCAGGTGCCCGCATCCGGAGTCCAGACCCGGGCGATCGCCAGCGAATGCAGAATGTGGATCGGAACATTGATATTCAGCGTATCACGCAGCTGTCCCTGAACCTGGACGGCTCGCAGTGAATGCCCGCCTATATCGAAGAAGTTGTCGGTCAGGCTGATAGGGCTGATTCCGAGGACATCCTCCCAGACCTTCCTGATGTTTTCCTCGACTTCGTTGGCCGGTCCCGCGGTGGATTCCGGAATATTCCTCGAGCGGAAGACTTCGGCCGGGTCCGGCAGGTTGTTGCGGTCGATTGTCAGAAAATTGTAATTTCTTTTCGCCTATGGCAAAAAATTCTTCTGTCTAGCTGAAATATCTTTTAATTCACTATGTTCTTTCTTGCTTCTATCCCTTCCCCTGCTTTCCTTTGGAAGAATGGTGTTCATTTTGTTAGTTCTATTGTTTTATCTTCTCATTTTTATTGATTACTATTTTTTTTCAGAGAAAGCAACAGAGTAACTAGAAAACCGTGTTTGACCTTGGATTATCCTACAACGACCGTCTCTATCGTCAGCAGGCTCTCGAGTGGATCGTCGAGGAGGCCGGGCGTCGCGACCTCGACCTCGCCCTCTACGGGGTGGGCTGGGAGCGTCAGGAGCGCTTCGCTCCCCACGCTCGCGGCTACCTCGAGCCCGGCGACGAGCTCCGCCAGATCGTCCGCTCGAGCGCGATCAACTTCCAGCTCGCCCCGTACTCCTGCTTCCACCAGCGAGTCCTCGAGGGGCTTGATTCCAAAATCAATGTGGCCTCACGAACAGGCGTGCGTGACATGCCCAGCTTGGCGGCAAGTTCGCCTTCCAGATGATTGGTGCCCGGTTGCAGTTCGTTTTCCAGGATCAACTTCTTGAGCGTCTCCACGGCAATTTCCGTGTTGGATTTCCCACGCTTGGGGAGCTTGTTATCTAGCGTTTGACGAACTGCTACCATCGCGGACATCCACTCTGCGTTTTTCCATGTCTGACGTTTGTGTTGCTACAATAGCAGTCTGATATCACTCTTATTAAAGCAAGCTAAAAATATACTGTATTTATACTCATACTAAATCTAAAAACTTAGAAATGATCCGTAATGGCGCGGGTTAAAACTAGGCCTAAATATCACAACAATTTCGAAGGGAAATAAGAAAGGTAATAAGAAACACGAGGCCCTGGTGCAAAAATTCGTGTTTAACGTTTAATTACAACAGTATTTTATTTCTTCTGGGTACATAACCCCAATAACAGTTGAGAAGGTCTGTTTCACAAAGTGCAGGGTTAGGCTTGCTACTATAATAGTAATATGTTAGCTCAATGAGGCAGGGCTTCAAGCAGTCTGGTCTGGCTTGTCTATGTCTATGTGATATCCAGGATGAGGTGTGACTTTGTCTTGTCTTTTAGAGGAAGAACATTCATTGATGGCTACTTGGGTTGGGACAATCAGGCCTCACTCACTACCGGTAAGATTAGCTGTTATGCTAGCCTGGTCTTTCCTCGGTATATAAAGTTTCTCTACCTATCCATCATGTAACTATCAGTTTAAACTTAAAGTTAACAGACCCGAGAGAAATCTAATCGATAGAGCAAGATAAAAGAACCTTCTGCAGCAATAGGAGGGAGTCAAAGTGGAAAGGGGTTACAAATCATGGATGCAGTTGTAGCACAGCAGAAGCGTGAAGGCGAGTTTCTTTGCCCCAAAGATAGTTTAAAAAACTTATTGTACATATAACGTTGATAAAGTGATTAAAGCTGTGTTTATTCTTACGCTCACCTGAGAATTAACACTTGACAATTGCAGTATTTCGGAGTTTTCATCCCAATACCCGTCACAGGGCATTCATTGCCCTCTGATGGGCATTCAAGCCCGACGTAAAATTGTGTTTGGCATTACTTGAGCGAGAGATGGCTCGCCTACTTCAAGCAAAGCAAATGTGAGGTAAATAGCTTCCCGCAATAACAGTCTGATGAGTGCAGAGCACAGCATGTGTACACTGGAGATATTCCCATCCCAAAACTGTTGCACCCCAGGTATATTTGAGTGTGGCAGTAAAGAGGGGCATGACAAGGTGTGGTCCTAAACTAGTGTTTTATAAGTTGTACTTTATTCTACATAATTTATGCAACTCTTCTTAATAAATCAATGTCAATTGGAGGACAAAATAAATTGATCCTATGCCTAAGGATATTAGAATAGGCCTGCAAGTTTCTTTTTTATAATTAACCTTCTTTGACAAAATCGTGGTCTGGCTAAAATAGAAAGCGAAAGCGCCCGAAGGAAGCGTTGATTATTATTTTGGCCAGACTTAAAATCACGGTTTTTGTCAAAGAACTATAACTAATAAATAAGCTTAGATGAAAAATATAAAAATTCCAATAAAGATTATTTTTACGCTGCTCGTAGTTGTCTACAGTGGGAAAGGTGATATGTAACATACAGGCCAGCAATCCCCCTCACTATAAAATCCAGAATCGAATCTCTCATTCATTCTCTTTAGAAAATATCAAAATAAACATCTTTTAAATGTATTAAGATTTTAAATTTAAAATTCACCATTCCTTAGTGTTCGTACTTTTGACACGGGTTTTACGGCAAGCAGAAAATGCTACTTTTTTATCCAATAAGAATAAAAAATCTTACTCACTTGCAGGCGTTATCTGCGAGGTTGCCCAGCACTTCCATGAGATCGCCTTCGTCGATCGGCCAGGTGACGTCGGCCGCGGCGTCGAGTTCAAACTCAAGCGCGCGGTCAGCGTAGACCTTCTTAAGCGACCCCAGGATCCGCTCAGCCACCGGGCGGATTGCGATCGGCGGCGCCATCGCCACGCGGCCTGCCGCAGCACTGCGATCAAGGTAGTACTGTACCGTCCTGTCGATGGTGAGGCTGTTCGCATCGAGCGTGCCGCCACCGAGCTGAATGGTGCCACCGTTCTCTACGTCAAGATCGTTGCCGGTGGTGTAGTCACGGTTGTTCAGAACGCGCAGAGTACCGGCGCCGCCGACGGTGGTGAGGCTGGTCTCGATCTGGGTGCCAGCGGTATCGAAGGTCGAGCCCACGCCACTCAGGGTGAGGTCGGCGTTGAGCTCGGTGACCGCGGTCGCGACCCCGCCGTCTATCCTGACAGCACATTGCTTGTGCCCGCTTCACCGGCCATCTGTGCCCTGACTTAACTGGCGTCCCTGCTCCGCCGGGTTCATTCTGTTTTTCCCGCCCTTGCCAGCCGCGGTTCAGATCCGGGTGCCGTCCAGCCGCCAGAGACCGGCAATATTCCGCCTTTGGGGAAACTCAAAGCAAAGGCCGCCGGTACTCAAGCTTCGAGGCGTCCCTGGCCTCCGGAACATCACTGCGGAAGTCATTATCAAGAATAACAAATATATTGAAACCGATATTTTTTACAAAGATACAAACCCATCCTGTACATATTAAACAAAACATTCCTTACAATCTAGTGAAAAGAATTATCATGTTCGTCTCAGACCCAAAAAGAGTAGAGTTTCGCCTTAAAGAGCTTGAACATTGGTTATTAGACTGTCATTGCCCACTTCATGTAATACGAAAAGCTTTCCATAATGCAAAACTACAAGCTTTCCATATAATTACCCAATATTATAACAAAACCTAATAAAAAATCAATTAAATTTTTATTTTAATTGTAGTTTTTCGGTGGTCTTTTTCTAAGAGGGGGGTAAGTTGGGTGAGGGAGGTTTCCTGGACTTCGTAACGCTCGCAGAGGGTATGATGAATCCCCTCGAAAAAGGACGACTCGGAGGGCAAGAAATCATTGAGTCTACAGAGGAAGGAGTCGTGGGCCCGGTCGGCTGAAAGTCCTGATCCCAATTGCCAGAACCGGGATTGCAAAGAATACCAATGCAACTGGTCGGGTAAGGAATATGCCAAACCCGTCATCCGTCAGCAGCACGGATTGGCGCAGGGCCTGCTCAGCTCCTGGTGCCAGCACAAAGGCAATGATTGCGGCGGCCGGGCTGAAGTTCAGCGTCCGCATGAAATAGCCGATAAGGCCGAACATCAACGCTACCGATACATCGAACATGGAAGGTTCTTTCCACTTGGTGTGGCCGCACCAGCGACGTTGAGTCGTAAACAGATCGACCACTTTAATGATAAAGGCTATATCTTCCCGCTCGATGTTTTTGATGCAGAGGAAATTGCCGCGCATCGGGCCTATTTTGACCAGTTGCTCGAACAAGCGCTTGCCGCTGGCTGGAACAGCTATAGCATCAACGGCTGGCACAAGCACTGCGCCGGTCTCTATGATCTGGTAACCGATGGCCGGGAATATGAAGTCTTAAAGCCTGTCGACGAGAAACGATGATTGATTACCACCTATATAGATTTAATATATCGATAGTCTTTCGGAAATTTGTCCCTGCCATATAATACAAAATCCTTCAAATTGAAAAGTTTGCTCTGAAAAAAAAATAGAACTGAAACCGGCAAATTAAAATATATGTTCCTCAGATTTCGGAGCTCGATTAGAAAACAAGGTATATAAATGTATTGGTTCTCTGAAAGTTGGCCGATCTTGACAACAGGATGATGCTGATACAACTGAAAAAGAAAGGAAGTATAACTCTGGTAAATATTCAGAAGTTGGCCGATCTTGACTAATCTGTCAGCATTGTCATTGTGCTGACTACAAAATGAGTTCTTTTGCTTATTTTTCAAACTTAAATCATTTGCTGGCTAGTAGTCAACATTTTATTAAAAAATTAACTTTTAACATCTGAGATCCAAGTAATGAATGTTCCCAACTTAAAACTCTCGGGCAAACTTGGACCAATCGGGAAAAACACCGAGAATTTCTCGCTGGATACAGAGTTTAATCTTCAAAAAGCTAACCTCAGCAAGCTGAGGAAGTTTTCTTTAATCAAAGACTCAATTCCAAATAGCTTGTCCTCCCAAGGCACCCTTGATTTCAGCGGAAAGATTAAGGGCTCCAATAACAATTTTGAATTTAGTTCGCTCAGGTTAGATGCCACATTTCAACCGTAAAACCCATTTGGGCCCTGGTACCGGCCACAAAATTCCCCCAATGTTGGCAATTTTGGCTTACACATCTTATGAAGATTCGGATTCCGAAAGATGTGAAGATTCGGATTCCGAAAGATGTTCTGAGCAAGGAATGCAAAGAATGTCATTGATAATTTTCAGGAAAGATACAATGTAGTATGTAGCATCACTTTGCCAAGGTCTTTAGGCTATTTCGATGCGATATTCTCAAACGGATCAGTGGAACTGTTTAAGCGGTTTCAAACTCATTATCAAAACGAGGAAACAAATTTCTAAATCACTTGTAATGGCAAGAAGAAATTCAAACTCATCTTTATAATGAAGAGAAAGGGAGTTGCTTGAAAAACAAAAAAACCTTTAATAATTAAGATATTTCACATAAAAATATTTCCATACGCAGAACAATGAAAGGATAACATTTAATTCAAGGAAATAGGATGATACACATGCGTTTTCTGATCGATATCCTTCTTCCTTGCACGAATGTGCTTCTTTTTGATTATACATCAATAAAAGTTTCGTTTTCAAAAAGTTTAGAAATGTTTCTCTCACGCATTTCATAGGGTATCTCGCACTGTCTTTAGAATTAGATTGGTTCAAAGGGCAAGTATCGATGGAAAAATACTACCCATTATCATTTACACAATTTCTTCGCTGATGTTTCACAAAACATCGTCCGTTAAGCATGTGTAAGCCTGGTACTGAGACAAGTCCATCAGCGCATCGGCGGTCGCGGGGACACGCACGATGGGAAACGGATCGGCAAAGTACACATAGTCGACGCCGTCGTCTTCATGAACAAAGGGATGCCCGAATGGAAACAGCGGTGCGTCGATCGCGAACGACATGCGTTTTTCGAATCGATTGGATGCGTCGTCAAACTCGGCCAACCCGCGCTGATAAACCGTCAGCGATTTTTGAAAAAGCTCACTTTACATTCTATATATTGAGTTGAATAAAGATTGTAGCTGCTAAACTCAAACTGGGAATCTTGTAATCAGTTAGTTTTGACTTATGACCTGAAAGAAAAGTATTCTGTTAAAGGGAAAAGAGAGTATAATTTAAATAGATACGCTGAAATTTACAAAAGTCGTACAAAAGAAGTCATGCAAAGCTTTTTAGTATGGTCGGAGATTATACGGAGCATCTGACTACTTGCAGCTACGTGTACTCGCGACTATGATTACAATTACTTGCTTATTGTTTTACTTATGAATATGTTCAAAAATGTTGAGGAGAATTCTAAAACAAATCGAAACGCACTGTGGCGCTGGTTGTCAAACGGGTTTGTCAGCAATTTGCTATGAACAGTTACATTTTCAGGGCACCTTGAAGGGAATGTTGGAGAGTGATCAGAGGGTAGACACCACCCTTGCCCTTCTTAGCATTTTACATTTGCTTAGCAGAGATTTGTCATTGCTAGCAATGACGCAATCATCAACATATAGCGCTATTATCAGGCATTTTTCCCCTTCCTTCCACATGTAAAGATTCCCCTCTGTTTTCAGTTTTATCAATCCAATTGACGTCAAAAATCTATCCATGCAAAGATACCACTGCCTAGATGCTTGTCTTAACCCATACACTGCTTTTTTTAGCCTACACACCATGTTGGTCCCTTGGAATTTTGATAAGAATTATTACATCGAAATAATTTTGCTAATTCATTCTGATTAAAATATGTAAAATTCATTATGTTTCATGAACAAGCCTGAGAAAATTTACCTTATTTTCAAAAAAGGGGAGAAATCCCCCCAAGATGTCAAGCGGGCTTAATGAAAATCACACCATTAGCTAGATTACTCTACTATAGAGGTTTCAACCTCCAATCCATAAAATGTGGAATTTTGTGTTTTTCGTAAGGGCAAGCGTATCCATCGCGTAGCCGGGGTTGACACCGGTACCGTGGAGAACAACGCCATGGGTTTTGGCAACAGCGTCGAGTTTTTCAGAAAGCGCCGGATGGCGGTCGTAGGGGTACGATAGCTCTTCCGTAGAAGACACCACAGAAACGCCTGCTTCTGCACACAAGACCAGTTGGTCGTGCATGCGGTCGAGGAATGAACGGGTGGTGTGGACGACCACATCGGGTTCATAGCATCCAAAGGCTCCCCTAATGAGTGAGGAGGAAGGGCGAGGGGGTGGCAGTAAATGCCCCTTGTTCTTGATATATAAACCCAGCAGCTGAAACGGCTGATGAATTATGAAAACTTATTCTGACGTAAACATTGTATGATCTCCTAGTGGAAACTGAGCTATCCATCAGGCAACACATCAGTTTTAAGTGCAGCATCATCAATATTTGATTTCCTCGTGATGTTAAATTGTTTTATTTTAGAGCATTTTTGTGGGCTGTGGTAAGCTTGGTGGCCGTCTTGAGTGGTGCGTGGCACGTCAAAATTCCTTGATTACTCAGATTTGTCTTGCACTGGACGCCGGTGTGCCATTGAACTATATATAAAAACTATATACTGAACAATATACTTTATCTTCGACTCAACCAGTATGTCACACCAAAACACCAAGCAGCAATCCCTTTTCCTTTATGTCTTTGCCTTCATTAGTTGGCACAGCGACGTCTCCTGTGACCCCGAGCCGCCGATGGGCAGTATCCTGCGTCTGTTCGAGGTGCCTCCGAGCGGTGGTGGCGACACGCTTTTCGCCAGCATGTACGCGGCCTACGATGCCTTGTCGGAGCCGATGAAGGACTTCCTGGGCGGCCTGACGGCGCTCCATGACGGCGGCCCGAATTATATCGACCGGGCCAAGCGGGCGGGCATCTATGATCCGACCAAGGTGTTGCATGGATAGAATTTTTGTCATATTTGGTGACCATTGAATTTCTTTTTATTCACACAAACCCCTGAAAACATCTGATTCCATGATGAATAACGGATTTCTCCTAATCTTGGTCTTTTTCAGTCACGGAACAGCTGCTGAAATTATAATTCTATTCAGACTATGGAGAGTAACAAGAATTGTTAATGGTAAGATGGCTTTCATTTTTAACATGATTCCTATATATTGCTACTGAGTTTCGCTCACGACAAGGCGACTGTTGCTGCAGCCGATAGATTTATTCAAATGGAATTAGAAGATGGGAGCGATCTCAGTGATTGGTTATCGGAGAACACGTCATGATTGAGGCTAGATTCCGCAGAGAACTGATGAACAAGACATTGGTGAGACTTGGCCGCCGTCTTGTCGAGACCAATGATGAAGCATTTGCTGAAAAGCAGATGAAGCGAATTGAACGTTTGGCCGATGTAAACGTACTGATATCGAAGTTATTGACTTAACAGTTAAGAATATGTATTCATTGCCCCATGAGCTATCAAAATGCAATTTTACTACATGAGTCGAAGCTCTGTTCTAGTTTTTACTGTTAGGTGCAACTATAAGTATGGTGATGCTTAGTCTCGAACCTGGTACGAAGTAAATTTTTCTGCATTTTTGTCTCTTTCCGTTAGGTCTTCGGCTAGAAGGTAGCATGCCCGATGCTTATCCAGTCTTTGTTGTAGTTTTCATAATTTTACTACTAAATTATTGTATTTCCATCATATTTTGGTATATTTCATTACGATTAACCTAACTTCATTTCTCGAGTGTGTACCGAATAATGCACAAGTGCCGTAGTAATAATAGTAGTAGTGTTCATCTTATTTTTTGTTTGTCTTAGGTTTCATTCGTTCATCCATAATAACTTCTGTTCGTCTTAAATCTGACTTAGTATGTAACTTTTTCGGTGAACGCCCCCACCGGAGATTCGACTCGCTGCGAGGCGCTGCTCGAGACGACGGGACGCTTCGTCGACGTGACGGCCATCCGTCTCGAGGAGGGGGACGGCTTCGAGCTGGCCGACGACGGACGCGCGCTTCGTCTCGGATGCCATCTCGAGAATCGGGTACAACCGACCAACGCCGGCAGCCGCCTGCTCCCCGACGAAGACGGTCTGTCCTTCCGGGTCGAGCCGCCCGATGCGTGCGTCAGTGAAGCGTAAAATTCTCAACAAATTAAACGTTTTTAGGACAGAATTGCAGGATTTTTTTTCAGGCGACAGGAAAGAAAAAGCTCATGGAGCCTTACAAAAAAAGTGACACAGTTTACCGTCAACTGTGAATTAACTTGCTATGCTACTGTTACGTCATAAAATATTATAAAACAAAATTGAATCTTATTATTTGGCAAAAGTTAAAAAAAATGAATATCCAGTTTTGGGGGAATACTGGAAGCTCGAGCGCCGGAGCCATAGCGTTTGCGACGGTGCTTCCCCCCTTGCCGTAGAAATGGCTTGAGTTGGGCATGTCGGGTGGCATCCCGATAGATGTACCGATAAATCGTTTCATGGCTGAGACTGATGGCATGATGCTGTTTGAGATAGCCACTGACCTGCTCAGGGCTGAGATATTGACGAATGAGCGACTCAATGAGCGTGGCCTTCTCATCCGTCAGCCTTTTCTTGATAAGTTGCGTAACTAAAAGCAAACTCGTTCACTGAGGACTTTGGGCGCCATTTTTTAGGCCAGCGGCTCGGCGAGTGACCGTGTCTCGTTTCACCTCAATTTTCCAGAAAACTTGCATAAATTCGACTAAGATAAGTACTCCAAGTGTTGAACAATGAGTTTAGCTACTTACCATCTTGGCTTTTGGTTTTCTGTTCTAAAAACAAGTTAGTAAATTTCGAGAATGGGAGAAATTTGTACAGTAAGGTCTGCAACTCTGAGACTAGCAGTGGAAGATCGTTTTATTGTTCAATTTAAGGGATGATTGCGTTAGAGGCAGTAACAGATATCTTAAACAGATCAAAACAGGTACCCTCTACACACGCACATAAAATAAGTACAGAAACTCTGCTGGTTATGAGTGGGGCTTTATGGTCCCCCCTCAGAACTTGGTTATGAGCATTGGAAAATAATTAAGATGGGTTTGTCAATTATTTGCTAATTTTTCTTTGTAAATCTGGATTTCCAAAAAAAAAACAAAAAAAACACTGGCATAATTCCATCTCTTTTGAGATCGGTTTCCTGTCCTAGAAGTTAGAAAATCCCCATAGCTAGTTGAATTCCTAACAGTCTGAACTAACCCTAAGTTTTGTTCTATTCCCTTTGTGTATTGCGTTTTAGGTAATTTCCGCATAGAAAATGTAACTTTGTTAAATATGTGGAAAATTATGGCGAGCAAGTAGAAAGTAAATGATTAGAAAAGAAAAGAAGAGGAAAGAAAATGCATTCCTGAATGGAATAGCGTTGTATACGGATGTATTGTGCATTATCAGATCACAGTAGAATAATAAAAGAAGCAATACTGTTTTGATCATTCATGGTCTTCTGTTCTTTGATTCAGATCTAAAAACTGAAACATGAGACTAAAAGATATTTGATACATTGACAATGGCAGGTATAGGTAATATACCTTTCAATAAAAGCTGACAACATTTTACATAGTTTGGCCGTATACCCTGTTTTGTCGTATAGTTATTAGTTAATATACCTTAGTATAGTCAATATACCATAGTATAGTTAATATATCTGTCACTAAACGTGACGTTTTACGTAGTTGGGTCGTATACCCTGTTTTGTCTTACGGCTCGAGGACCGAGTTAAACTTTTTAGAAAGTTTTTGTTTGTTCTTATCACCCTTTCCCAATGACCTGATTCAACTCCGTGTTTATGTTCAATCAATTGTAGAGACGTTGCTTCGCGATTCATTGTCAGATCTTTAGAGGAGGGTATTTCTCTTATCCATCGGCCAGTGGCCCTTGACGGCCTTCAGTGGTGGATCCATTGGGGGCCTTCCCCCTGCTCGCTAACCTGGGACGGGTTTAACTCATTATATTGGAGATTTGATGCCGCTTTTTTAGAAACCCCCTTAAAAACGTTAGGCAGTTCGCCAGTAAAGAAAAGATATGATAAAGCGGTAAAGCGGTAATAATAATCTCTTCGGCCGCCTTCACTTGCGGGCTGATCCAAGCGCCAGTCTGCTCTGCATTGGCGATCATATTGCGGTGAGTCAAAATCGCACCTTTGGCGACGCCGGTGGTTCCCCCGGTATATTGCAGATAAGCAATATCGCTCCCAACCAACGGCACTGGCGATAATCGATAGCCGACTTCTGAACTTCAATTTCCAAGTCTTTAGATATGTCTCCTATGGTTGCTGGCGAATGATTGACACAATGCTTAATCAAAACGGACATAGCAGCGATCTAGCAGCCTTGTCGACCCCTTGAACCTTTCAACTTTAATTCAACGTCAATAGACTGATTCAATCAAAATGCAGGGTCTAGGAAAATCAATCAAGCTTGAGTCAATTGACTGAAAGCATCTTTTGAAGAACCTGAATGAGGACATTGTCCACACCCATACCTGCAAGTGCACTCAAAACATGCTCAACAGTATGGATTTGTGCATGCCCAGAGGTGATCGTTGTATTGCGCACAAGATCCCCAACAGCATCAATATGGGGGCGGATTTCTGGCTTTCCATAGAGATCTACCCGCTTGAAAACAACACCGTGATCTTCTGGGGCAGGCTTAAGCGTGAGGGTGACTTCATCACCCGTGTGAAGCGATTTTCCCTTGAAGGAGTTAGACTAACAAACAAACATTCAGAGCTATTAGTGGGAAAAGGCATGATAACCAAGGTATTGGCCCAAAGTATCATATACCACCAGTCAAAATTGCCCATGTTGAAAAATGTCAAAAGTGTGTTTAATTAATTAAAATTTTAAATTTGCAGACGGAACCCCTGCCAATAATCCCAAGACAAAGAGAGAGAGAGAGAGAGAGAGAGAGAGAGAGAGAGAGAAAGAGAGATTAGTCGCATTTGGTGAATTGGACCTACTCTATCTGACTTTAATACTTTATCGTAAATAGAGTTCAATCCAAATTTACCTTTATCTCTATTTAAAGCCATGTTCTTGAACAAAATTTTCGTATTTTCAATAGTTTCCCGAAAAATTTGCTTTAAACCCCGGTCCCTAAAAATCCAAACCTCAAAGTTTTCTAAACCTCATTTATATATATTGATTGTTTTATAAAATTATTTTCCATACCTTGGAGATATTTTTAAGAAAAAATTTAAGACGTATTTGTTTTGGCATTGCAACATTGCTTTTAATTGTAAATATTTCTTAAGAATTTTTACTTGAAGTCGTTCTAGAGATGAAATTTTCCAGGACATGATTCTAAAGTTCTAAAGATGGAATGGTAGAGGAAATTTTAATAAATGATGTACATTTTGTACCAGTTACTTCAATTATTGTAAAGCACCGTGGATGTAACCTTGGGGCATTCCCCAATTTTAGGAGCCTTCTTGCCAATAGTTTTGCTGATGGTTTTGATGTGAGGATTTGCTGTCTTAACTATAGACTTTTTCATGATTAGCCTCCGAGGCTTTTATATATGAATCCAGCAAGTATATCACGGGCTCAAAGCTTGGCAAGATATGCTAGAATTTGGTTATGGATGATAGGCTGCGAGAATTAGAGCAGAGATATTTAGCACACCCATCAATCGAGAACTTGAGCCAGCTGTTGCTGTTGGTGCACGAGACCTTTGCAACAAGGCGGCATAAGCGCATTACGCAAACTGCGTTTCACCTTGGGTCAGAATGGGAGTTTCGTTGTATGCTGGAGTAATTTTCTTCGGAGCGCGGACTAGGTAGCGGTGTTCGAAGGAAGTGTGTGGTTCAACCATGGACACCGCAGTAGCTATACAGCGTGCGCTAGCATCGCTCCAGGTACATCTCTCACGTGCCCATTTGTCGACTGAAAATAAAAAATTAATAGAAAATTGTCTGGACCTGCAAAATGCACTTCCTCAAGGCTTAGAAATTGAGGTTTGAGCCTACTGTCCACCAAAACACAATCAATAACACAAAAATTCATTCTGGAAATACAAGTTAACTCACAGCGTCCCTCATCCTTTCCAAACACTCCATTCCGAATGGCTAGACCTAATTCTTTGCAAATGCCCAACAACTTCCTTCCCCATTCCTTACTTTCAGTTGAAAAACTTTTCATGAAAAGAAACTAGTGGAAACTTTTCCTTTTTCCACAAAATTCCGAAGCCCAATTTACCAACATATTTTAGGAGGGTATTAGAAAATCATCGGACGCTACAACTGTTTGCTAATGAGGAAATATTGGCTAGTTGGAATACGTCAAAATTAAGTAAGAAACATAGCATTGGCGAAATCAGAATAAAAAAGAATTTGATTGATATCTCAATTTCCCCATTATCTCAGATAATTGATGATTAATAGGGTATGTTTGATTTTTTTTTTTTTACCCAACGGCTATCCTGTTTTTCCAGCATTTTTAGGCGTTCAGATTTAGTAGAAGACTATTCTGCCCAAGATTGCAGTAAGATCTGCATTAGTGAAGAAAATTCTTAACTAATACTAAAATAGACCTACATGCTTAACATATCTAGTGCAGGTGAAGTGGTGAGTCAGAAACAATTATTAAAGAATTTTTTCGTATGACACTCCTCAGACTACAAATCTTAAGAAAGTAAATTGAAAAGGGAATCGATGAAACTCGTACCCAACTTTGTTTTCAAATATTCTATCAGAAATCAGACTGCCCGATTGGTGTTGGTTTGACTGATCAGTGTCCGTTAAGTTAAATTGTTAACCCTACAGGCCCTTTTTGTCTAACAAGCAACTTTTTTCTTGCTCTGATGTTGAAAGCACACGATCGAGGCTAAGGGACTACCTGAGAGGGCGGGGGTGGGGTGAGGAAGCAGACAGGTGGATTGGGCAGGTGGTGCCCAAGGAGTGGCTGATGCAGGGGGTAACTGTGGTGAGGAGGGTGACGATTGTTAAATATGTGTATGCACTCATGTGGACAGATGATGTTAAAGCTGCGAGGTGGCTGGATGGAGGAGAGGGTAGGAGCAAGGCAGATCCACAGTACAAGGATATGGTGAGGTGTGGTACAACTACAAGCAAAAGCACCTTAAATCTAATAAATATTCCCCAGGTGATCACCTCACACCAGGGCTCTTCAGAGGAACACACACTTGCCAATATGGGTTTATATATATTTTTGGTTATTTTTATTTTTGGTATATATTTCTCAAGTAACACTACACAAAGGGATGCCATAAGTTCTTATGGCAGGCGCGCTCACTTGCTAGGGTCAGGAATTTGGTGTGCCGAAAACCATATTATTTTGCTAATTTGAAAAGGTTTTTTGTAATGAAATGAATAATTAAGGATAAAGATCAGGTTATTATTTTGTGGTTGGCTGCTCCAGACCGAAACAGCATAAATTCTTAAAACTACTTTGAATTGTTCTAGCATACTAACTTATATTATCCTTAAAAGCCGCCACTTAGTTTAGCCTACCCCTACTGCTCCTTAATTGTGAAAAAAGTTGCCAAAAATATATTTTCTTCAAGAATTGTCTTGCCGCGGCGAGCATCAGCGCCAGGGTGTGCTCCGCCACGGATTGTGCGTTCGCGCCTGCGGTGATGGCGACCGGGATGCCGCGGCCCGTGAGGTAATCGACCGCGACGTTGTCGCATCCGACGCCGTGACGGGAAACCACCTCCAGATCCGGTGCCCGGTCGAGGATGTCCTTCGTCACGCGGGCGGTTCGCACGATAACCGCATTGGCATCGACGATTTCGCTGCCAAGCGGTCGTGACCGGAATGAACCTGCCCATGCTGATCAAGCTCGCCACGCTCCGGGAGCCGAAGCCCCTCGACGAGCTCGCCGGCTTCATCAAGGCCTACGGCCAGCGCAACATCTCCGTCGCGAGCGAGCTCGTGCCGGAGGCCGACGCGTGAGCGGCGAGGCCGTCCCGCAGACCGTCGAGCGCGCCTTCACGGTCCGCTCGAAGCTCGGGCTGCACGCGCGGCCGGCGGGTCGGCTGTGGTATATATATTTAACTATTATCTAGGCTGTGGTCGAAAGAAATAAAACCGGTTTACTTCTACTCTGCGCGCAAGAAAATAAACTGTAAAAAGGAGAATTTCTAAGGTTTCAAATAATTCGATTTTAAGTGGTAAATATATTGAACTTTCATACAGGCTGTGATCGGAAGAAACAAAAGCAGTTTGCTTCCACTTTGCATAAAAAAATATATTGTAGAAAGGGACATTTTTCAGGCAACGAAAATTCTCGCGGTCATATCGTTTCGATCGAGGACCCGGTCGAATACGTGCACCCCCACAAAGGTTGCGTCATTACGCAGCGCGAGGTGGGTGTCGACACCGATTCATGGCACGCCGCGCTCAAGAACACACTGCGACAGGCGCCCGACGTGATCCTGATTGGCGAAATACGCGACAAGGAAACCATGGAGTATGGCATCCAGTTCGCTGAGACCGGTCACTTGTGCCTTGGACGCCGGTCATGGTGAGCGTGCCTCTTTCCCGGCCGGAGACGGTCTGCCCGCGGTAGGAGGCGCTGCCGACGAGTGTGAAGTTGTAGGGGCCCTGGGGCCGGGCGCGGACGGCGGCGGCGAGGACGGGGAGTGTGATAATAAAGATAGCGGCGAGGCAGAGGAGGGGTCTTAGTAGTCGGGCGCGGTTGGGTTTCATGGCTGGGACAATTTTAATGGGAGGACGGGGGTGGGGTTAAAGTTGATTCCACCGAGTCTACCTTGTGGGGGGGGGGGGCTGAAGGAAGAGGAAAAATGAGGTATTTTTAAATTGTGAGTGGGTGATCGGATCTTAATGAATTTCGATATTTAAAAGGACATTGTGTCTCAGAGCTCTAATTTTAAATGCCGACCAGCATTAAGCCTCTCATTTTTCTTTTAAATTAATCTATTGAATCTTATAGTTTTGCTAGAGCTCATGCCATATGAGCTCAAACATTTCGTGCACAGCTAATCTTTTTAACTCTGTCATCAAGGATCGGAGCGATCGGATCACTTTTACTTCTTAGTGAGTGGTGGTTTAATCCTAGAACGTACCTATTTTTCAAATATTATTGCACAATCTTACAGTACGCATTAAGGTCTATCGATTGATATATAAATTCTTATCATATATAAATTCCACCAAAACGTTTAGTGTGAAACCTGTATTAGAATATTAAACATTTTTATAATTATCACTCCATCTAATATAAATTAAATTAATTGATTATTATAGTTAAAAACTATATATATATTATGCCATTAATTATCAAGAGCCCCTTAAATATCATACACAGTTTACATAAATGTAAAAGTAAGAATATTGCTTTAATCTTTTCTAAATAAATTTATTCCATCTATTTTAGATGTTGTTAAAATTACTCCATTTTAATTTCCTTATGGATTACCTTTTACATCAAAACTTAATGCTTGTCTTATTGTTAGTTTTGTTTTAGCAAATATTTTTACAATTGTATTTGCTTTAATTAAAGAACGATCTACTATAAAGTACTAATTTTATCTTTGAATTATAATAATTTATATATTAATGTTATTATTTATAATTTTAGTGATATGATAGTTATAACAATAATATTATCATTATCAATATATTTATCATTTATAACAGCTATATTTTGGGATTTTACCTATAATAATCGCTTAAGAAATCCGGAAGAAAAGTTTTGAAGAAAGAATATGTTGAAGAAAAAAGATGAAGAAAAAATTTTGACGAAAAAAGAATCAAATAAGACATTTTTGAAGATAATAAATCTGAAAGAAGAAAATGTTGATAAAAACTCTTTAAAGAATATTTGTTTTCGCACGCTTTAACTTTTTGAAGAACAATTTCGTGTACTTTTTTCTGACTTTTGAAAAATAAAACTCGTTCACATTGAAAGCTAACTACGCCAAGAACCAATGAGAGGGAAGAAAGCACTTATTTTATATCTAATGACAACCTAAATAGATGCAATTCACTGGATTAGACCTCCAACCAGCTGGAGAAAGAAAGGCATAAAAAAGAAAAATTAAAAAACAAATACAAATTATAGACCAAGTAAGGCTACAACTGTAGGTTGTGTTATTGACAACTTTTCAATAAATAAGATAATTTGCAAGAGGGTCAATATGGGCCTCGCCGCCGCCCACGACGCGAAGGTCGTGCACCGCGACGTGAAGCCCTCCAACATCCTCGTCAGCCGCGACCTGCAGAAGCTGCGCCTGTCGGACTTCGGGATCGCCACGGTCATGAACCTGGGCGGCCTCGAGGACCGCGTCTTCAAGACGGCCGGCGGTGGGCTGATCGGCACGCCGCGCTACATGTCCCCCGAGCAGGCCTCGGGCGCGGAGGCCGACCCGCGCTCCGGGACCGGGCGGGAATCGACCGGGCGAGTCTACCGGGCACGGGCCGGCTCCTCACCCTTTCGACGCCGGAACGGAGTCATTATCGTGCCGGCGCAGCAGGAGGAAGCAGCGAGATGGGATATCCGGGACTCTCGGGCAAGGTGGCCGTCGTGACCGGCGCCCGCGGTGGGATCGGCGAGTGCTACGCGCGGCGGCTCGCCGCGGAGGGCGTGAAGGTCGCGATCGCCGAGATCGACGATACGGACGTCTTGCCGCTGTCTCCGCCGCCCCCTGTGTCACCACCGGTCCCCTTGGTGCCGCCAGTTCCGCCGGACCCAATGGTGCCGCTTCCTTTGGTCCCGCCGCTGCCCGAGCCCCCGGTACCGCCGGACCCCTTGGTGCCGGACCCGCAGCCATGCGTTTCGCCCGAACCCCTGGTCCCGCCTGACCCGCCTGAGCCACCAGTCCCTCCGGACCCGCCAGACCCTCCGGTTGGGGCGGTCCCGAAGGCCTCCCCCCTACGTACGAGCCAGATTCAAATTCTAGTTATTCCTGAAATATTTTAAGGGTACATATGTATTATAGCAACCCCACTCAAGAAGTGAAGTTAGGTAAATCCTAATGAAATATACCAAAATATGATAAAAATATAACTGTTTATTAACAAGATTTTGGAAACCACGACGAAGATATATGGAAAGCAGGCCTTCCAGAAGGCATTATAATAAATGGTGGAAACTCTAGATTGTCAGGTGGCCATTTTAATATTCCCTTTGTGTAAGAGTTTCACTAAAAATCTTTGAAAATTTTGTAAAAATTTCAAGTAATTGGATTATATTTGATGCGTATTCTATTGTTCTTCAGAGAAGCTGATGGAGTGAAAGGTGTTGTTCTTCATCACCAGTGAGTTTAATTTGATTTTCATGCAATCTATGTGCTTCAAATTATGCTTACTATTCTGATTCTGATTTGATCGGGATTTGAAAAACTCAATTTTAATATTGATTTTATTTGTAGTGTATGATGTCAAAACTAATCCTTCCTGATCATCTTGAAGATAAAATATTTGAAATAAAATATTCTAATGATGCTGTTTTGAAAATAATTTCCTATTTTCCTTTAACAGAGACTGAAAAACAAGAGGTTAACGCTATAATGAAAATGAATTTTCATGGATTTTATTCCATTTGTACTGATACTGTCGGATTTATAAGGTTTTAAAGGCTTCATTCTAGTACACGATCAGCAATTTGACGCTTGTAAACACATGAAAGGATTAACAAGGCTTCGTATGGTTTTAAAGGCTCCATTTTAGTACAAGAATAGCAATTTGACACTAGGAGACATATTCAAGGATTAACATAAGAGTAAGAAGGATCTGTAAGGTTTTACAGGCTTGATTTGTGCACACTAACAGCAATGTGACGCTTGGAGACATTAATCACCATCAACCCCTTCTTTTTCTCATCCGGCATTCAATCCAATGGACGACAACCCCAAGCGCCCTGATCTGGAAACGATTCTCTCCTCTGATCTGCGAGACTTCGTCAATAATATTCTCCACCAGGAAGGTGGCATCGACCATTTCAGGGAATTGCTCTCTGATGATCAGCTCTCCAAGCTGGAAAGTCGCAGGAAACTGGAGCTGGTTACCCGCGCAGGAGTGATCTTCACTCAGGCACAATTTTCCTGTTGAGCTGGCCATGATGGCGGGTAGCAAACAAAAAATAAAAACTAGAGTGCGAGTATTTTAATCTAGGCCATTACTACACAAACATAACTAACAAGTAAAGTCTTAAGAACACGAGGTAGATTAATTATTAACAGGGGTACAAGGCTAGTAGATCCCAGTCCTCAAAATTCCAAAGGTTATGATTATGATTATTAAGTTTACTTCTTAACACCCCCACGAAAAAGGATTGCGACTACAAAAGGTCTCCTTCTAGAATGAAAGCGATAAACGTAACATGCGATGAAATTAGAATGAAAGGATTTCGTAAAGCTTTCATGCATTGCCGTGAGAAATCCTGCAAAGTTTTTTTCTTAGACTAACGTTGAGATATAGGGTGGCGAGTTGCCTGTGAAACTGCTTTCAATTCGCGTGGTTTTTTATATTGCTTTTCAATTCGCGTGGTTTTTGTGGTGTATGGCTCTTTTTGAATGGATTCAATTTTTTCTGATTCATAACGGGAGATACCAGGATCCCAAAATGCACATGCATATTCAAGATACGGGCGGAAAAAGGAAGCATAGATCCGTAAAGAATGGGATGGGGGGGGGGACGTTACATATATTCAAGAGAATAAGAAGAGACATGGACGTATTAGCTTTATGGACAATATCTTCAAACTGAATATCCCACTTTAAATTAGAGGAAACTGTCACCGAATCCACGAAGCCCAGCGCCCCAGAATCCGCAGTGCCATCGGCAACCCGAAGACTCAGTCCACCAACGCCTGATACACCAAATTCCGCGCCTGCGGCCGCAACGGATACGCACTACTCGGCAACAACTGAGCAAACTGCACCACACTCAACCCATTCACCGCATCGACCCAGAAGGACGTACTCGCAGCACCTCCCCAGGAGAACTGCCCGGCCGGCCCGAGAATCCCACTGCAGCAATTTTTAATGCTTCGATTTCCCTTTGAAGTTCTCGGCGTTCTTGCAATTGCTTCTGTACTAAAACCTGATACTCAAACCTGTCTCTGGACTGACAGCGGAGCGTTTCAGCCTCCAGTTCCTTTTGTAAGTCACGATAGGCACCAGAGAGCCTTAGCCACACACCCTTGAGGCCAGTTGGTAGACGGCAGGACCGCGCCCTGGTTTCTTCAATGCATCTGGCTTGATGAAGGTGCGTTTTTATTTATTTGCCTTTTCAACTCTCCAGGCAAATGCACGCTCCTATCAATAGCTTGTATATTACAACCTGGCAACGCGTCTGTTTATGAGAGATATCGTAAACTACAACACTGGTCTGCAAAAAGAAAAAAACAGAAAAAAAAAAACATATGTGGATTTACACCTGTTTTGTACACTTAAGCATTGTAATCCACATCATAGTTACAAAAAAATAAGTGAAATTTCGCCGAAGATTTTGATTCTGCTTGGTTTGTTTCAGCAAGTGTCAGTTATGAGCATTTTAAATTTCAATTATGGCATCCTTTTCAGAGCTAGCAGAAATTATGTCCTTTTCCATAGTGTATCAACTTTACAATATTGGTCATGTTCTATAAGCTTGGCTATAATCCCTATGTTTTACAATCTAAAATAGTTTGAACATTTTTTACATCCTTAGCTTTTCTATAGCTGACAGAATACAATTTGTTCGGGTGGCCGAGGCGGGCCGCGCTCTTGCCCTCCTGGACGAAGCGGTTGATCTGCACCTCGGGGACCTGCGGCCCGGCCTTGATCACCTTGAGCGCGCACATGCGGTCGATGTCGACCTGGCGCGCCTTGAACACGATCCCCATGCCCCCGCGTCCGAGCTCGTCGAGGATCTCGTAGCGTTCGAGGCCGTCGAGGTCCCCCGACTCGACCTGCAGGGCGTCGCGGTTGAGGCGCCTACTTATAAACAAGAGCCTTCATGCTACTATCATCAGTCCTTGGAGAGGTTTTAGCCAATGAAATTATTGTGTTCTTGGCTATGATATGATTGTTATAATGATGAGGTCATGCTCATTTTTGAGATAAATGCTTTGTTCTATGTTATTGTTCAGAACGACCAAACACAGGAAATCCATTAGTTAACCTTCAGCCAATCAAAATATTTTTCGGTTGTGCTAGCCAGTAGTTGTCGGCGACGGAGGTAATACGGCCCGGTAAAAAAACATTCAACTCGGATTGAACCACTTTTTTTGCGCCCGGAGAAAGGCCGGTAATTTCGATTTCGGTAATGTTAAAGGAATCTACAAGTTTGGGGGTGGCGATTGGAGGCGGTTCGGGATCGCCGGCAAAATTTAGCGAATCCAGGAGCGATCGGAGTTCGGGAAGTTTTGCCCGGGCTGCTACTTCGCCTTGTTGAATAAAAAATTATTACAAAATGGAATCAACAGAATAATCTTTACCAAGGATTACAAATTCTTTACATCGTAGATAGTTTTTTCGCATAAATAAGAAGTTAGAGTTAATCTCGTAATATTAAACCAACTTTGTGACGATTTGTAGTCAAATTTAGATTTTTTGGTTTATAACATTAAAAAATATTGACCTCATCAAGGTTGCCAATCACTTTCTCCTTCAGATCAAGCAGGCTTCTGCCGCATAGCATTACGTCTATGGTTGATGATTTATTAGCTTTTTTGCTGCATATAATTTATTATTATTATGTAGATTATCAGTTTCTTTCTATAGAACCAAACTGCTAAAGCAAGTCAAACTTTTTTTTCGTCAATTTCCTTTCGAATTTGTTCCAGTTAGTAGGAATAACTATTCCTACTGACCAGTTGATACGAATAATTTGTTCCAGAATAGAGAATAGTAGGAATAAACAATTTTTTTTTTTTTGCCAGCATCAGCCACGATTGTGATTGACTCAAGTCGACGAGGAACATCGCTCGAATCAAGAATCCGAGCATTCCACACGCCAGAATCAACGCCACCAAACGCAACCGTCTGGCCAAAAGACCATGACATTCCCGCCGATAGTTCGCACTGGGATTCGATGCCATTCCGCCTTGCGGACAAAACGCACCGAAAACAGAGCGTGGCAACATGTCAGACGACGCCAAGGCAAGATTTGGGACGTAATAACAATCAAATTAAGGTACAGCATCATAACTAAAGTAACCATGTAGCAGCAGACTAAAAGACCCATTGCTAGCGATGCCCTAGCGATGATCCTTCGTGGTACCAAAGTCGATCTTCGTGAAATTCTGACAAAATGTGTGACCAGGGCCTAATCTTTTTCATTAGTTGATACATGGGTAGTTAGACACTGCTGGTGTGCTTCTATGGAGGAGCGCTGGATGATATGTATGTCGATAGAGGTCCTCAATTACAGGAGACTTGCGTCGGTGCGCATGTGGTCTTCTGCAGCTTTTGGTGTCAAAGGACCCCACCGGCTGACTTGTAGTTGAGGGTACATCCCCCGCCATTCTTGGTGGGGGGATCGCTTCCCACACAGACCACCGATGTGCGGCACATGCGTACTCTCCTGGGTTTGCAGACTTCATGGCGGACGCCGTTGCCGCAAGTAGATCTGTAGTTGGGGTCCCTAAACTCTTGCGTAGGCCCGATAACTCGTAGATGCTGACCATTCATATAAATGTGACTGCTTCTGTGAACAGTGCTGCTTCTACTGTCAATTCTTCAACAAAAACTTTCAATCTAAACTAAAGAGCAATTAAATTAGTTGAACTTTTTTCTTGAGGATACTTTAAACACAGGCTAAAAGACCTGACAAAATATCATCTGGACAGCATCTTCTGGTATTTGGTGTTTATAACTTTCGGCATTTCAAATGTCTATATTCAGGCTGCGATTGACAATGACTGCATTGACGAAGGTACCATAAGTAACGATGAAACACTTTTCAAGAAATATCAAGAATACAAAAATGTGATTCGGCGTGGGGACCTTGGTATAACCCGCAAGTTTGGCTTTCCTTGTACATGGATCTGATGGAAACACAACTTCTTGCTCATCAGTCCGTTCACGAAAATAATTTTGATTTACGACTTGAGTGGGTCGAGTATTTCTCATTTGCACCTCATCAATTCTCTTCTCGCTATGGTTCATTGATGTCATTCTGTTTTTGACAGGAACATGATGAAGTTGTCAGAAACAAATTTTCTTTTATTCGACAAAGAAAGAAAACTAACGAAACCAATTGGATAAACCTGGTCGATGAACAGTCGCCGAACGTAATTTATTCGATGAGTTGATCATTCGTTTTTCGTCTTTAGCTAGTTCATCAAATGGGGCCAAACTGAGTGACGGTTTTACCTGCGGGTACTTGTCCCAGGAACCTCAATTGAATCCTGAGAAAGATGTCTGGGGGAATGTCGAAGAAGCGGTTGCTGATCGTCGCGCCATGTTGGATCGATTCAACGAGCTGTCACTGAAATGTGCCGAGCCGTTGGAAGAAGATGCGATGCAGAAAGTTTACAACGAAATGGGGCGGTTGCAGGACGAAATCGAAGCGACCGATACTTGGGGTTCGGAACCGGGCTCGTGGCGACGACCGAGGACTTCGGCTCGCGCGGTGAGTGGCCGTCACACCCCGCGCTGCTGGATTGGTTGGCGCGCGAGTTCGTCCGTTCGGGATGGGATGTGCAGCACATGGTGCGGTTGCTCGTCACGTCGGCGACCTACCGGCAGAGCTCGACAGTGACGCCCGCTCTGCTCGCCGCGGATCGCAACAACCGGCTGCTGGCTCGGGGGCCGCGGTTTCCGCGCCGTCGACCGCCACCTCCGGCTGCTCAAGGCCGCGTTGCTCGACGAGCACTATGTCGAGAACGAGATCCGCATGGAGCTGCTCCTTCGCGCCGCGCTCGGCAACGGCGTGATCGACGAGGAACGATTCCGGTCTCCCCGCGAGGCCGCCCCTCGACGGGTGCGCGCCGCGATCCAGGCGCGTCAGGACGGGGCCGGCGACGGCGCCACCGGTCAGTTCGCCTACACCGACATCTACATTGCTGATCGACGAATACCAGTATTATGTGGAGGAAAACCGCCCCGATATAGGTGGTACTATCTTGGTGATTCCTGTCAGAGCGGGAAATCCAGGTAATTTCACAGTACTGATTACCACGGATGGGGGCGATGTGGCATTGTCGCGAGTAATCGTCGCAGAATTGCCCCCAAATATTGATGATCTCCCATGTCTTGATCCCGCAACGGGTGATCTGGAACCTGGTTGGGCTGACGCGTCGAACATCTCGTGGGCGCTGGCGGTGCTAGCCCGCATGGCCTTGAAGGAGTAATCAACCAGCTCCAGCTGCAGCATCTGGTTCATGAGTGGGTCCAGCTCGCCGCGCGCAGTGACCTGCAGGCGCTTGGCGCGGGCACGGGCGCAGGCGCACTGCGCACAGCGCCGCGGCGCGATCTGCGGCCAATTGTTGTAAAACCACACCACCGACATGGCCACAGAGCGAGCGGTGGCGACCAGCTCGGCCGGGTTGGTGGCGAAGCGGACGTCGCGGTTGGTGATGATGCCGGCGAGCTTGCCGCCGCCGTTTTCCACCACCGGAATGCCGGAGATGTTGTAGCGGCGCATCAGCTCCAGCGCGTCTTCGAGGCGGGCGTCGGGCGCGATCGTCACCGGATCGACCACCATGCCGGACTCGAACTTCTTGACCCGTCGGACCTCGGCCGCCTGCTCGTCGATCGATAGGTTTCGTCAGCGCCAACGACTACGTGCGCAGCCTGATGCGCTCGGTCTACCCCCTGGCCCACCCCCTCGACGTCCTGGCGCCCCACGAGCGCGCGCCCGTCGACGCGACCACCGTCCGCCGCGCCATGGCCCGCGGCGCGAGCTGGGAGCACCTGGTGCCCCCGGAGGTCTGCACGTACCTCGTCGCCCGCGAGCTGCCGGAGCGTTTCCGGCGCGAGTTCGGGCTGGCGACCTTGATTGATGTAACTTTTTCCTATTTTTTCTACCCTGATTGAAAACCAATTGTTAAAATCGGCAAATGTTTCACTAAACCATAATGTTAGCGGGCTTAGATTCAGCAAAGCTTATTCCTATGATCATATTGGTTTAACCAAATGAAGCTTTGAGATGTGTGAAAGACCTTCATCAGCAGCTAATTTTTAAAGGAAGGAGAATTCATTCATTCTGATCATTGCTTATTGACCAGAATATTACCAAGGAATGAATCTATTTAATTTTGAAAATAATAATAAAATACTTTATTTTTTCGAATCCCATGTCAATTTTGTACGTTTTTGTACACATTTCTACATTATGAATGTCAAGGAGTGAATCTACTCTATTTACGAAAACGAAGAATTCCGGTTTAGCACCCGGTTTCCCTCCACACATGTCAAGGAGTGAATCTGCTTTATTTTTGAAAACGAAGAATTCTGGTTCAATATCCGGTTTTTCAGAGAACGCATAGGTAACTAAAAAACTCGGTTTTAAAATGAAAAAAGACCGTGCATCGGTGAACTGCGCATCCTGTGACGCACTTTGTTCAATCTTCGAACGCTCTGCACCTAAAGCGAGATCAATGGATACAGGCCCTAGCTGAAATGCGTCAGATAACAACCAATCTAACCGTTCTTCCTTAACTTCTGTGTTTGCACCGGGCACAACCTGCGGAACCAGTGAACCGTTTAGTTTCTGCTTGTTTTGAGCTTGACTTGGGAATTCATCGCAATTTCTGATAGTTTTAGTTTTTAATTTATTTATTAATGTTATTTATGGTAGTTTTCAGCTTGAAACCTTATTTGACTTTTTTGCCTATTCAGAATTGGTTTAATGTTCCTTTTTACTTTCCTTAGGAAAGACTCTTTTGTGTAAAACCTCTTTTTAAAATCCTATTTAAAAAACCTTTTTTAAAAACCTATTTCTGAGGTGATTCGGATTCAGATCGCGAGCTCTGGCCGCTGCGAAGCGGAATGGGCTTGGCTATTGGCGAAGCCCTGACAGGTTCGCCGCGACGAACGACCAATTGACCAGTTTCTCGAGGAACACCTCGACGAACCTGGCCTTGCGGTTCTGGTAATCCAGGTAAAATGCGTGCTCCCACACGTCGCAGGTCAGGAGCGCGGTCTGGCCTTCGACCATCGGGGTCATCGCATTTCCCGGGAAGGGGCGGAAATCCTGCCCTCGCGCCCGCCCCGCCAGTGCGCCGAGCGGTACGGGTGTGTAGGGCGGACGGAAGATGGTTGTGCCGGTGTCCTGCAGTGATTTGCCGGTGCATTCGGCCATGATCGCCAACGCCGGGATGTTGGCGGTCTTACCCTGATCGGTCGCCATGCCCAGCGTGGTATAACGTTTCAGATGTTCGACCGAGCGGAAGCCTTCACGATAGCTCTGCTTGATTGGAGAGGTAGAAAAGGGAACGTTTAACCGGTTTGTCGACCGAAACTTTGTTTAGCTGAGAGCGTTTTTTTTCTGTCAGTTGATCTGTATCTACTCTGTTAAATATTTCTGTTATTTAGTGCTAAGAATCGAGGGCGAGACAGAGACTGAACGACTGAGTGGTTTGGCTGTTACCGTTTGATCTTGCTCATTAGAAGAAAACAAAAACAACCACTCAGAATGCGCACCTCCCATGAATCTAAGTGTGAGTTATTTTATGAAAGAAGGTCGGGCAAAAATTGGTATAAGGGAAAAGGTGACAAAAAACCAGCCATTAAGGTTCAAGGAGAAACAATAGCAACGTACAAAAGGTCCGAATCGTATAAATATATAGGCAAATCGTTTACCGTAGCAGGCGAAGACGAAAAACAAGTTAAGGATTTTATCAAAGAATTCAAAGAGATAATTGATAAAATCAAGGAATGTACGCTTGACCATATGAACACTACCCTAAAGAACCAAGATGTAAGAACCAAGAACAGATCTCGAAGATATCAAAATACAGAACATGCTACCAAAGAAATATCCCAAGTCCTAGAGAAGATAACACAAAGTTCACAGCAAAGAATGTTGTACGGAATGAGGTATTCTTGAAGTGAAGAGCAAAAATAACGTAGATGAAGCCCTCAAGGTTTTAACTGAAACCCTGAACACTTCCAGTTCAAACCGACGTCCACTACCGCGGTCGTCAGCACGTGATCGGTGAACGCCAGCCGCCGCCCGCTGGCGATAATCTTGCCGCCGCTGGCGATGATGGTGTCGCCGTCGTAGACGGAGCGGCCCGACTCGTTGCCCAGCAGGTTGCAGTGCACGTAGCTGACGCACTGCGCCCGGGAGCCCTCGATGACAATCCGCTGGCGTGTTTGTTGCTTGCCGAAGGCGAAGTGGCTGGCGCTGGGGTTGTCGACAACGACCTTGCCATGGTTTTTGCGCGGTTTGCTCATGTAATCGAAGGCATCGCGGTATTCCTCCATCGGATAGACCCGATCGATGCGCGGCGAAATTTTGCCAGTTGCCAGCGCTTCGTAGACGAATGCCTTGCCCTTGGCGCACATGGCGTCATCTTCGACATAATTGAACAGCGAGTAGGGGTGAAACACCGCGTTGGCCTGGAACATGTCGACGATGGGCAGTTCAGGGTAGCTTCCGTGGGTTGTTGGAAATAATTAAAGGGGTGGTAAAAGAAAACGGGACAACAGGGGTTTAAAATTCAATTTGACCTTAAATTTATAATTTTATCTGTTACTTTTGTTTGTGAATACAATAGCGTAACCACCATGAAAGATTTTGAGGTGGGAAGCGACACGAAAATGGATTAATACACATATTTTCACTGAAATACTGAACAGAAAATTAGAAAATTATTGTAGGAGCTCCGAATATAGCTCCCTCCACCCCAACTCCTTCAACCCACTCTTCCCTCCAGCTCTATAGTCCACTCCAATCCCCCCGCAAAAAAAAATTCCCAGCAATTTCTCTTTTAATCTTTTTTTAAAACTGTGGGACGTGCTCAGCCTCCCTAGCACTCACAGGAAGTGAATTCCACTGAGCAGAATAATTGAATTACTAGCATAACAGGATAGAGACAAAAGGAATCCCTGAGAGTCGCCTCGATAACAAATTAAAATCTAGTACATACAAGCGTATAAAGGTTTCGCGTATCAATGTTATCGCACCTGTCCAAGGAACAGAACTATTTCGTAGTTTTATTGAACGAACGGCGACTATCAGGAACAAAACTATTGGTTCCGATAACTATGGTGTCGTCTATTCCTTGGGAGAGGATTTTGAAGGATATGCTCGGAGTGCACTGAAGTATGCTCTCGAAATTGACAATAATTCAAAATCCCTTTTTGCCTAGACGATTTCTGAGAATTCCACTCCTTCCACTCTGACCTCTGATGTCATATTGATCCCATAATACCCTAAGCAATTCCTCTTGCTATTGTTTGGCCTATGACGTACACTCCTCCCCGCTGCTACTGGCTCAATATCAGCCCATCCATCTCAAGGAGGAGATATGCCCAAGGTCCCACCGTATTGGGATTATCTACGAAATAGTGCATTCCTGGTATTGCTGAGTTGCCGGCGCAGGCACTGGAGCCATTCAGGGTTCGTCGACTGCGGGGGAGGGGGTGTGGTTTGCCCGACTCTCTTCACGGTCGATACTGAGGAATGTGTTTCGCAGAGGTCGGAGTGAACATGGACATCGCACAAGTTGTGCCGGCCAACAAACCACGCACCCCACATCCCGATTACCATCCTCCCCAGCTCACCAAGCTGTTGGTGTGTCGTCATCCCCCCCCCCCTTCCCTTTCCGCCGATGTCCACGGAGTTGAATCCGGCGGTGCGGGTTTGAACGGCGTGGAAGAACCCCATGAGGATGCGATCGGCCGGCGGGTAGGTGCCGAAGGTTCGGTCGTTGGACCATTCCAGCGCGGTGATGTAGACGGTCCCCGCCACGAGAAGGACGACGGTGCCCCACAGCATGATCCGCGTGTTCATGCTCCAGTGCAGGGGCTTTCGGAATTCCTTGCGCAGCTGCAGCAGAACGGTTCCCTGCTACCAAATGAAATGTCTCCCCTTTCCCTAAAACCAAATAAACCACATTCAAATATACTGTACAGTACAGCATACTTACTAGAGAGGGTAGACATGGACTGCAACATGATAAAATCCCTGTTAAATTTTTCAGTGGGTTACTTTTTTAGTTAAAGAATATAAAAATTACTTTTTTAGTTAAACAGAGATCAATAACGTTTCGTGTTACAGCTCTTTATCAAGTCGATTTGAGGAATGAAGAAAAGTACAGATGTTTCAGTAGGTTGTGGGACGTCCAGCTTATACTCACGGTAAACCTTCTGATGCAAGAACTGCTGGATGTTTTGTGTGACACAAGCAACCAACACAGAGTCTTGTATTTCAGGGCAAAGAGGGGCTGCAAAAACACGCAAATAGTTATTAATATTGTCAAGTAGTTGTCTCCTTTTGAGGATGATCTTCTGTTGCTTGGAAGCTTTGCTATTGTAAGGCCCAGATGCTGATAGTGTGATGAGTGAATTCTTTAAATATGGTGGTTGTGAGGTTAGAGATAAGTTAATGAAGGATAGAAATATGATTTTTGAAAAAGGTGAAATACCTAGCGGTTTTAGTAAAATTCTTCCAGAAGAAGCTGATGAGAGTGAGTGTTGTAGTTATAAAGGCATTAGCCTGGTTACTGTATAAAGAGAATAACTAAGTATGATGATATTTTTTAGACTTGGTACAGAGCAGGATACAACACCCCTATTACCGAAACTCGCGGCAGCCCTATCATCATCTGTCGTACTAAAGAACAAGAAGGCCGATGACGAAGTCGACCACCACCCTCACGATGCTTTACGGGATCGTGTAGAACGATTTTCAGAACTTGAGAACGAATTCTTTCGACTATACCGACTGGCCCAAGACAAATGTTGCCATGAAACGCAAACACTCGAAGAGGCACTGAATTCACTTGAGAATTTCCAGTGCCTGTTTTAAAAGTCAAAGTGACCGAAGGGCAACTAACCTCTTCTTTTCACGTTCTGTTTTCCCCAAATACGTCCTATATTTATTTTGAGCTGACCATTTGTTCAAAAACTAGTTGAAAGATCACATAACAAGGTCTTCGAGGTTGACACAGCCCACAGAGTCTGGGGGCAGGGGTTGTAAGCTACAGAGCAGGGCAAGTGAGATTCTTAAGGAAGGGGTAGTTGCAAAACATGGACCGACATGGGCCTCCGCGACATGGGGCAGCTCACCAGTGTTGAGGTGCATCCGGGTAATCCTGACGTCGTCTACGTTGCTGCCTTGGGCAATCCGTTTAAGCCGACGAACGAGCGCGGCGTCTACAAGACCGTTGATGGTGGCGAAAACTGGGAGCGTGTCTTGTTTGTGTCGGATAGCACAGGGGCTGTGGACCTCGAACTCAACCCCGCCGACCCCAATGAGTTGTGCACCGGATTCGACATCCTGTTTTTCTGGGTGGCCCGCATGATCATGATGGGCCTGCGCTTCATGAAGGACATTCCTTTCGAGCATGTTTACATTCATGCCCTGATCCGTGATGCCGAAGGCCAGAAGATGAGCAAGACCAAAGGCAACGTGATCGATCCATTGACCATGATGGACAAGTACGGCACCGATGCCCTGCGCTTCACACTCGCGGCATTCGCGGCGCAGGGACTTGAGTTAGTTCATCACCTCCCAGAACAAGGTCTGTTAGTTTCAACCTCACAGACAAAACTGTTCCTCAGATATTGCAGGTGCCTCCTTTTGACAAACTGCATGCAGACGGCGTGTTGAGATTAATTTTACTCCTCCCTCGATAAAAAATTCCTTTAAAATTTCACCTTCATACCCTGAGGTATTCCAGTAATAGCAGTCATAGCAGTAGTCTTTGTATTACTAGTATTAGCATTATGCCGAGTGGCCGAACCGGTGCCGGCCGTGGGAGAGCGGCGTCAACCTCGACGCGATCCTGTACGCGATCAACGGCGTGCGCTACTCGAGCATCTCCAACTGGGACAGGAGTGACATTCGCGTCGAGCTGCGGATGCCGCACGGCGCCAAGTACGTGACCATGAAGAACGTCCGCAAGGACGGCCGCGACCTGCACATCTTCATGAACGAGCTGTACAAGCCGCTCGACGAAGAGGGGTTGCCCAAATATATGTCCCTCCAGCACATCATAGAAAAATGATTTCAGTTTTGTATGGAATATCGGTGCAACCAAGTCGGATCGATCGTCAGGCGTTTGACCCACTTCCAATTTTTCCTTCATTTCTATCCAGTTTGCATTGCACGTGAATGTGATGAATATATCGGCTTTTCCAAATCTTCGTATCAGAGCATAAGAGTCTCAATAGTTTTGTTTTAAAGCTCTTGCACGTCCGGAGGATGTCAACTTCTATGGAGCCTCCTTGCCATACTGGTAGCAATTCGTAGAGGGCAAGATGAGGCAAAAAGTGACATACTTCGGTACATCATTGACTTCAATTACCTGTAGGAGTAAGTTTCCAGGGACGACAAAATTCAGAAGCACATTTTCTTTGATGCTGCACACACACTTAGAACCGTCACACTGCGAAGGTCATTCACGAAAACCGCTTTTATTCCAAAATTAGTTGGCGTCTTAGTTGGCCATTTTTTGTATCAATTATTTATTTTCTTGTAGCATTTTTTTTAGAAATGCAATCGTTTGAAATGAGATCACACTTAATATCAATGGTGTTAGTAAGTAGTCAAAGATGGGTCCACGCCACAATCATAAATTTTCATGTTAGTAATATTGATTTTAATACAACAAATTTATCAAATGAAACACTTGAATTATTTGAAAAATTTCAAATTGCAAATTATGCTTTATAGAGGGCAACAATTTAGTTCAATATCCCCCAAACATTCACTCAAAATTTCATATTAATACTATTAAAATAACAATTTTATCCTCCTTATTTACATTCTTTGAAGGCTTGAAATAATCCGCAATATGATTGAATAGAAAAAACGAGGGAAAAGGGTACCTGAATAGGCCAGTAAAATTGTCCATCTTTTGAGGAGGGATCGGAGCCAAATGTTCTTTCGTCGATCACATGTATTTTAATTAATGCCAGCGAAATTCATACTAAACCACTTTTCTCGCGAAGCTCACACGGTCATATCTCAGAATTGCCTATCATTTCAGCTGTTAAACATGCGGATTCGTTGTCCAGAAAGGCTGAACGTATCATGGGTGAATATCCCGCCTTATATCTACAATTCCAGTGAAGGAGTGATGCGTGGGGTTTTCCACGAAGTTCTCAAAGACATGGTCAAATCTTGTTGCAAAGAATCAACCTTCGAAACAAAAAGTGGCGAACAATTGTTTTTACTAGAAATGCGTCTTGTTATCAGTAATACCCGAAGGCCTACCCAATGGCGTCGATCCACGGAAATTAGGCGATGGGGCAAAAATGTATTTTTCAGAATCGAGGGGGGATTTATTGTGTTCCAATATTTTCAAAGAAAGTACCAAAAAAACATATTTTTCAACGAAGATACGGAAAAACAGATTTTTTTTTAAATTATATAGGGGTTCGTCCGAAAGAAAAACCGCATAAATTTAAGATGATGCGTAAAAATTTTTCTCAGAATTCCAGTTTATCCACTCATATGAAGGTGAATACAGAAAGCGGGGTGCGCCCGATTTTTCAAAAGGAGTTAACAAAAATTAGCCCATTTAACCTCAAAAGAATACTTCAAGATGATCAAGCGAGAGTGAACTGATGTTCTCTTTTTTATACAATAACGTTCGGTTTTGTCAACTTTTTCATCTGTGGAAAAAAACGACAACAACGAATTAACATGCACTCGTGATCTTTCTTTCGGCAAAAAATACAAATTCCATATTTTTGCAGATGGGAGCTTGTAACTTCAAAAAGGGTTTTCAATTACACTGAATCTGATGGTGGAATTTTCATTAATATTACTTGATTTTTATGAGGTGTTTCCCCTGTTTTTGAAAATCAGGCAAATTTTCTCAGGCTCTTTACTTTTGATGGGTATCTTTTCCATAACAGATGGTGTATACACGTATTTAACCCAGACATACAATTTCTTTTACACTCAAATCCGATGACTATGGCCCTTCAATGCTCATCATTTGACCCCAAATTTACCCCGTGAAGTAGGCTAAAGAGTAATGAAGATTCCGATAAAGACATTGAAGCAGCCTCAATGGAATATAATTGTGATTGAACTAATTACCATTTCAAAGCAAGACAAGAAGAGGCTAGACGTATGTTTTAACTTCAACCATAAATTGATCCTTACTGTCAAAGCGTCTGCATGTATCCTTTGGCTTTATTTCTGTATAGGTCGAAGCCAACCAAACCGTGTTGTTATCTAGCCATTTTTTTTACAATAACGCCAGAATGAATTTCTGTCCTGTAATTTGAAGTTTTTCCCTCTACTTTTTTTCATTTCACCGTTTTTTGATAAGTTGACAGTCCTATAGACGCGCTTCGTTCAACATACCTTTTGTAACATGTTCTCTTTGTTGTTCAACATCTAAAATAAACTTCCCAACCACCTGGGCGGGTAGGCGAAAGAAGTCTACTAGAGTCTGAGTTCTAAATTCAGACATGAATCTATGATAAGCTGGGCAGTGTAGCAGAACATGCAGTTCATCTTCCACCTCCTCTAGATCGTACGTCTTGCACCATTTAAGAACATGTGGAATTCCCTTCCATCTGATGGGAACTCATTCTCATTGAGGTAAGCAGGTGGTCCGTCATGGTGGAGGGTGTTTGTGCAGTTTGCGTGCATTCGCGTTCGGATGTCGCAGAGACACTGGGGCGTGAATTTGATTGGTCCATTAGTGTCGCTCCCGTAGCGGCACGTCACCGAAGCGCCTGGTTTGAAGTGAACAACAACACAGAAAGACGAGTGTCGTTCAACCGACCCACCATGATGGTTCTCGTTCTCACCTTACTGCGTGGCTTTTGTTGGTCGGTTTGGCAGCCACTCTTTTCAGACGTCGGACACCGTACATCCGCGTGCCAACAACCTTACTAAGTCTTGTTGATGCCAGTGTGGGTGCCAAGACAGGTAAAATTATTTTACTACTTAGTTAAGTTACGTTTCTTCTTGGCTAGACAAGGAATGGAATGCCATGTTTGGGCTATGCAAATAACATGAAATCTCAAAAACCGGTTGCTTTTCAATGTCACTAAAACAGTAGTTGTATATGAATGGTTAAATGGTGTTTGATGCGTACTACTATATCCAAGAGGATGGCTGTACAACAGAATGGCCGTTTATGGTATGATCTGTCCAAAATGGACATGAACTGATCTAAATTTTCAAAAAAAGTTTGTAGAACTCAATACAAAAGTTGGTTTTCTGAAAACAGGGATCAAATACTTGATTAAATAATTTCCTGCGGAATATTTCCTTTATTGGTTTTTATTTTGTGATGTTTTTGATTTCGTCTACATTGCTACAACCACCATTAACAACTCGATACGACGTAGAGCCAGGTAATGCAAATAGCTTTGTATGCTCCTCTTTCAGTTCTGTTTGTACAAATCTTCACTCTACACCTTCTATGAAGTCAAAATTCCCTTTCCTTTAAATGATTGCTAATGACCTCTTTCTACTCCGTTAACGGACGATCTTTTCTCGTTTTAAACGAGTACCTAAATCCTACTATACCTTATGTGGACACGCTTGCTACTTCAAGATGCGACATGGGTCCTAGAGTCAGATCTAAAGGAGTACACCGAGTTCATAGAACAATGCAAAGGGCGGCTCGCGATCGACATGTCAACAACGTTCCGGATGGTGAGCGCATGCACTCAGTAGAGATTCGACAGAGATCAAAAAGTGCATGCATTCATCTCTAGATAGCTTAATTGCATGATTGTTATGCATAGAGTCATGGGCAATGATGTTCAAAAATACGTTGAGCTTGTCACGTCCTGACAGACGTTTCATTTCGGAATCTGCAATTTTCTCAATGTGATTTCCACTGAAAGAATTCTTAGACCAATTAACACTTACAAAACTTTACCAAAATGTTACCCTAAAAACACAACTTAAATTTCCTCAACTATTTGTATGAAATTGGGATGATCGTTCCCACCATTAGTTCTTACGAATCGTTGCAATGTCAATTTGAAATCATCCTTGATTAAATTTTGCGCTATCAGCCTGTCGCCAGATGGAATAGGATGATCTGGCGGTTTGATTGGCGCAAAAAACGCAATTTTCTTTCCCAAAGTCATAAAATCTTTTAATGAGAAGGTTATTGAAGGATCAAATCATTTTTAAGCCACTAAACTTGGTTTTACATGGAAAATTCCCATAATAAATCGGTCACCGGTACAGGCACCGGTAATTTTATACCGGCAGGCAGCCAGAACTGTCATCAGCTTTATTCCAACAAACCAAAATTGCTGCAGAGGTATTTAACTATCAATCATTGATAGGTTTATTTACTTTAGATCATGATATTAAGTTGTGAGAAACGGAGAAAGTTTAGGTTAATATTATGGGCCTAGGGTCGGGCTGGCCTGGCCTTCCTCATTTTATGAAAGTTTCTTTAAGAGAGACAGCCAGCCAGGAAATGTTTATAGCAAACTTTGTCTGTTTGTTTTCTGGTCACCCTTTCGAAAGGGTATATTCAGCTACTATTGAATAATTTAAAAAGACAAAGTATCTGGTATTTTGTGGGATCATACCAAGACATTTGTGGCAAGGCAAAAAGCTTTTAAATAAGTATTTAGCCCTTCCTGTTCCAATTTCCATCAGACAGGGACTCACATCTCAAAACCTTCATGGTTGCCACACATCCAATATTTTTGAAAAGAATCAAAATCTGTTGTTTTGTACAAGTTACTTAATTATGTGAACATTATAAGACCCACGAAGCTCCAAAGTAAAACATGCTTCAAAAATGGCCAAATTATGGTGGGAGGCACATTTTCACAAAAACTGCTATGTGTCAGGCTGAAACACAACCGACTTGGTTTGTACTGAAGAAATAAGGAAATGATCCGTTACAAGTTTCAGCTTAATTTAAAAAGTTGGAAAAAAATTGTCCCCCGTTACATTTTGTGAATAGGTACCACTAACCACCGATGACGCCAACCCGATCTCCCCCACCAAGGCCGCCCAGACGCCAAAGGCCATGATCGGCGGGACCAGGTTAGGCACCAGCGAAATCAGGCCGAGCCGCACGCTTTTGAGCGCGATCATGAGAGAGGCCGAGATCAACAGGAACGCCGCCAGTGTACCGGTCAGCATCCCCTCGATATTGCGCTTGGCGATATAGGCGAACATCACGAAGGGCCCCGACGCCTCGGTTTTAAAGGGGCAGATGCTCACGGCACACCTAAAGTGGTTGAAATTACGCGTGATAAAATTCGCTTAGAAGATCGCGCTGCAAAATCTGAAGTATTTGAAGCAAAATATTCAGACTTAACCAGCAAAATTGGTGTGATTGAAATCCCTGGTTTCTATAACAATTTATCGCAAGACGTTAAAGTTGAAATTGCGAAATTAAAAGAAGCTAAAGTAGACGGCATCATCATCGATTTACGTACGGTTGTTGGGGACGATTGCATTCTTCACGCGAACACCGTGCTGGGAAGTTACGGTTTCGGTTACCAAACGGAGAACGGCGAACATCAGCTTTCCGCACAACTCGGCAATGTCGTACTGGAGGAGAAAGTCGAAGTGGGCGCTGGCGCCACCATCGATCGCGGCACGTACAACTCGACCGTGATCGGAGCGGGTACAAAAATTGATAACCAAGTGCAAGTTGCCCACAACTGCGTGCGTTCTCGTTGTACCCGGCGAGCACGTCACCGGAGACCGTCACGACGAGGTCTTGATCGACGTGACGGATGGATCCGCTTCCCCCCGCGAGGTCGTACGCGGCCACCGACGAAAGAGGCACCGGGAAGGTGTTGGGGCTCGTGTCGATCCGACCGGGAATGCGCAGCGAGAGCACGCTCTGCAGATCGTCCTTGTAGCGCGGCGCGAGCTCGACGGTGATGTCGTACTCGTCCTCTGTTAGGATCCTGTGAACATGTGATATCGACTATCTTCAAATCCAGATATGTTCTTCATTTTGCATGTATAGCACCCTCAATGATAATGATGACGATAATAATAATCAAAATAATGCAATTTCTCTTAAGAAGCTCTCAATAACAAAAATCCCGAGTGAACTGTTTCATAAATTTAGATGATCCAATCAGGATCGCTGGAGTATAATATTTCGTACAATAGAAGCCTTCATCAATCTTAACTTGTGAAGCATTAGCGTTTATATCGTTTGCTCTTGTAATTATTTTTTCAAAACCCTTTTCCATTAGTTCGGACGTCAAACATAATTCTCTAACTGGTATAACGCTTAAAGTGTCAATTTCCCGTATTGTCGTTTGCGACCCAACATCAAATAATCTAATTGATTCTATTTCGTCGCCAAAAAACTCAATTCTCACGGGGTCATGTAAAGAAGGAACGAAAATATCTAAAATCGATCTCCGACCAATCTCCCAAATCGCTTTCCGATGCTTGTCTTCATCGCCGACCAGACGGGCGACGGCCACATGTGCCCAAACGCGGACACTCGGTACAGGATCGTTCAACGCCTTCTCTAAACTTGGGATCGCCCGTTTTGCATCATCGCCGTGATCCGGCAACATGCGAGCCGCCCACATACGATCTGAGTCGTTTCGTGTAGAACCGAACTGCTCCAGGTCAGAAATGAGCTGTTTCAAATTGTGACTGCCCATCTGGCACCTTCTGGTATCCTCTCATCATTTCTACGACATATTTCAGGTATTTTCCTGTTGATAATTTTACATTAAATTCAAGCAATGTGATAAACCATATGACCTCAGGTCACCATGTGACCTCAATGTGATAAACCATATTCATTCACGTAACTGTTTCACAATATGACTGGTCTTCTGGCCCCCTCTGGTCAGTAAGATACGCAAAGATAGGGTATTCAGTTGAATCGAAAACAACGTTGCAAAGCCTTGAAAAACAAACGAGGGCTTATATTTTATTATTAAAAAGATCATATTCAGTCGAATCAAAAACAACGTTGTAAGGCTTTGAAAAAGAAACATGAGCTTATTAATTCTTTAATTGACAAAAACCGTATTTTAGGAAAATCTAAAACTACATTGTAAGGCCTTGATAACAAATAAGTGCCAATTTTTAAAACGAACCTATTGCCAGGGGAGGGGGAAATTTTGAATTTTTTTTTTTCAGTGAAAATCTCTGAAGAAGGCATTTTATAAATAAAAATAACCCCCCAAAAAAGAAATTTTTCAAAATCTAGGGGGAACATACCACCCCAATCACCCTGAAGGAGTGGTAGCCATGGTTTACAATTGTTCAAATTTTTCCCCATTTATTTGTTATACATTCTTTTCTTACACCTCCCTGAAGTAGGCTCCTTAACGCCATTTGTTAAAAAATCTTACTGTGTAGTGCTAATGTCTTTATTTCTATTTAGAATGTTTCTCTTTCATAGTGATCTTAATTGGAAGACTTCATTGACAGAAAGCTCTTCTCAGATGCTGCTGACTTGCTCAATGGACACATCCATCTATTTATGGGACTTAAGGTAAACTAATTAAAATATATTAATTTCAAATTTGTATCTTTCATAGTATAATAGTATTATATTCAGGGTTCATTCTTTAACGAAGTTAACAGTATTTTACATACAAAAACAACAAAATACTTTAAATTAGTCTCCCCTGTAAGGCTCTATAGCCAGGAAAAAACAGAGAGGAAACTAAACGAAAAATTAAACAAATAGATCAATCAAACATTTTTTAAATAATACACTCACACCACCAACCCAATTAATCCCCTCGCACCCAAAAAAAAAAATCCAAATATCCCATTATTATAATGTGAACGCGGCACTCTTTGAAGAGCTAAAGAGCATGATAAGCACACAATTTTCCCTAAAAGGGTGAAAGGTGACGCTCTAATTAGATTGGCATGGAGGAGGAGTGTACGGGGCTATATAGACAATGAAACCACATGGTGCTGTATCAACTTTTCAGAAGCTGTAATAGTGACCGATAAGTTTCCCATTCTCTTTGGCTCACGCAGCCCACCACCCGCAATAATTTATCACTATTTCTAGTGATTTTTCAAATTTTAATAACTAATTGAATTTATTACATACAAATCGTCAAAGATAGCAACTCCTTAAAGATTGAAGGCACAATCATTTCATCTATAATACCTTCTCTAATTTCCTGAGCATCAAAACCAGCGAATCACTTCCTAGTTCTAATCTACCTTAAAGTTTCTCAAGCACCAAAATTTGTAAGATGCACAAAAAGCCAGTGATTCCCTTTATAGTGCAAAGCAGTCTTTAAGTTTTTGGACACCTGTGCTTGCAAGAAAAAGTATCTTCATTTATATTATTATCTTCAACACATCGAAAATATCCTACTTGTAAGGTGAATTTTGTAGGACGTATCTGAGAATCTAGAAATTAATTGATTGCAAAAATCTTCTAACTGATCGTCCCTGAATAGAGTATTTGGCAGCATCGCGAAGGGGTTAAGATATTTTGCGCCACTGCGTAGTCTTAATTTCATTTGCTTTTTTTGTCAATCCTGGCTGAAGACCAAGCCAATGGCCGAGGTGACATTGATCTTGTGGGTTATATCCGCGTGCTCCACGAAAACGGATACACAGGTCCCCTCGACTTAGAAGTCATCGGCGCAAAGGAATATAGCCTCGATCAATGCTGCACCATCGCCGCAGAATCACGCGGTCACATGCAAGCCTGCTTGCAAGCTTGTGGTGCGCGCTAATCAAACAAATCCCTCCCAAAAATTTGGGAGGGATTTGTCTTTAAATAATGGTCCCAAGTTATTGAATATAATTTTATTCTATAACAATCCACTTCAAAGATTCTGCGATCGTAAATATATAAGCAAAGTTTATAGTTCAGTTTTAGTTCTCATTCAATGAACATCTATAAAGCGATTGTTTATATATGACTGAAATTGTGAAATACATGATCCAGCATTCATATAGTTTGACTTGTGAATTCAGAATTTGCCGAGAATTTAATTATCTTTGGATTTTGTCTTAATGAAAATCCCTCCTTTCTTTTGACTGAGTGTTAGTTTCAGTCCCTCCCAGCACCAAAAAATTCTTTTAACACTACCCACCTTAACTTAAGTTGTATAACATGTTTGTCCAACCAATTCACGCCACCTTGGTAATATGTGGCTGGTCATTGGCACCCCTATTATACATATCATCATTTCTAAGACATTTTTACCAGAAATTTCCATGACAAAATATGATTTAAATCCAATATTCTTGCATAAATAGCTAGGCTGAAAAAAGTTATTTAAAAAAAACAATGAATTATTAAAATTTAATTAAGTGTTAAAATTTACAGTAAAAGGCCCTGGACCTCAACTCATTCGAAAATCAACTAAGACTAATGAACGGTTCACGAAAAAGACCGCTACAACTCCTCATTCAAAAAATATTTCCATAAAACACTTTCTTTATGAAAAACCAACGTGTCTAGTGAGGAGTTCATAATGCTCTTTAACTTTTCTCAAAACCGATATTTACAATTGGATGTAATACACAACATTAGTACATTCAATATAAACGCAGGTGAATGAAACTGGGGTGTTACTGTATGCTATGCAACTCACGGCAAATGTAAACACGGCTGGATATTGGAGAACCTCCTACCCAAAGCTGTTGCTTTCACCGTTGCCTAGTTTTCATATTTAGTATGTCCGATGAGCATCCAGCTCCTTTGCGCTGTTTGCTATACTAAGACGAAGCTATCCGAAGAAAAACGTTCCAATTACCGTTGCGATATCACTCCGCTTGGGAGGGGGGAATGAGAATCAAAACGCAACTGAGCTCTGATTGGGAGTGGAGGTTAACTATTTAAATTTCCTATTGCTTTGTCTATCCGGTACAGTGTGGATATGAAAATCATGACGCAGCGATGGGTATCCGGTATAGTGTAACTGCAGAGTACATAGAAGTCCACAATGTTATTACACCGGATTGAAAGGATGGAGATAACAGAGACGGCTTTCTTTAACAGAGGAGGCTTTCTTTGCAAACATCGCTCTAACAGGAGAAACTCTGTAACACGAGACAACAAAAGATGAGCATACAAATCAATTACGAAGAAATGAGCAGAACCATCGAACAAGCCTGCAATGCTGATCGTTTTGCTGCCGCTCAAGCAAAAATCCAATTTGTGTCGCGAGAAGGGCATTTTCACGACCCTGGGGCTAAATGGAATTTCGCCAAAGGTGACGGTCGTCCCTCCACTGGGCAAATTCCGTTCAATTTCCAATCGGATTTGCTCCGGAGACAAGCCCATCTTTTTAATGATCATCAGGGCAATACCATCAGATTCTCGAAGGATGGCGAGAACCAAATGTTCTGTTCCCAAATAATCGTTCTGATGTCGCTCGGCCTCTTCCCTGGCCAGGATGATTATTTTTCGGCCTCTGTGAGTTTTTGCTAAGTTGATAAGTTGAATACAGATTTATATAAACAACGAGACGTGCTAACAATAAAGGTAGGCTATTGTTGTACGTGCCTCATCCGAACCTGGAACCTTCAACACCAAAAGCCAGCCAAGTGCAACGAATTAACCAGTCAAACTTAATGCCAGACTTAATGCCAGACTTGATATCATCCTTGTTTCTCCGCCAACTACAGTAGGAACGTTCAACTCGCGCGCGATGGCTATACAAAATAAAAAAGCCCTGGCATTGACAAATTACCAGCTGAACTTCTCAATGCCCTTCCAGAAGCAGCTATAAATGAGCTCCACAACTTGCTCACGGTTGTCTGGGTAAACGAATACATTCCTGAAGAGTGGATGACCTCTGTAATAATTTCTGTGTTTAAGAAAGTGGATTGAGCAGATTATACAAAATATAGAGGAATTTCCCTGATACCAATTTCTGCAAAAGTCTTTACTGTAGAAAACTAGAAAACCCCTTAGAGCAATTTTATTTCTGAACATATGGACAACAGCAAGAAAGGATGGTACTTCCACTTTTTTTGTAATATCTATATATATATATATATATAGATGTTACAAAAAAAGTGGAGGAGTATATCTATATATATCTAATATCTTTTGAGCCTCGATGGTTGAGGTGTTGGTTTGATAATCATGTGGTCGTGGGTTCGAATCCCATCAGCGCTGTTGTCGAGATACTCCTCGAGCATGAACTGACTGTATCGCTCACCCCGATTGGGATAGATGACCGCCGCGTCGAGCAGGCCCCACGTGCCGAGCCCGAAGCAGACGATCAGGAAAATCACCATCTTGCGCATCCAGCGCGGCGCGACCCTCGTGCGGATGGGACCCGTCGCGCTCGTCGGCTGCTCGGCGTTCGGTTCAGTCGTGGGGTCGGCCTGGTCGGTCATGGGGCGCGTGTCCTGGATCGAGAGCAGGTCCCCATTGGCGATGCGGCGGTTCTCCGCGCTGCGCTCGGAGAAGTTCGAGAGCTTGACCTCGGACCGCCAGAGAAAGTTCAGCACCGAGGGCAGCCGCACGTCGCGCTGGTACTCCAGGTTCGCCACGGTGTTGAGGCGCTGCGTGCGCCCGGGGTGTCCGGCCACGAACACGAGGTCGCCGGCCTCGGAGCCGTCCGCGCTCCAGCGCAGGTAGTGTTCGCAATTAAGCCCACGTACCTTGCTCTTGGATGAGTATCAGGGATGCTTCCCTTCACAAGACGGAATGCATTTTTGATCCCCGCCAACGGATTATTTATTTCATGAGCCACACCGGCCGCCACCTGCGCTAAGGCGGCTAATTTCTCTACTTCCATCCGGCGTTGTTCTAGTTCTCGAATCCTGGCAGCTCTTCGGTCAACTTCCTCTTCGAGTTTTTCCGTATACTGCATAACTTCTCATAATTTCTTGGGAATCTTGATAGTGTCTACAAGGTTTTGTGAATAAGCTTTGACTTATTGGTTGAAGATACCATATTACCCAAACTGCCCAATCGATTCATGCTAAAAATGTCCAAAAAAGCTATTTCACTTTACCTAAAAATTATGACTTTATACCGTTTGGATCTTAGGGTTGCCATTAAGGCGAATTCTTTTTTGGCACCGTAAAAATAAATAAAATGTACCAGTTTCGCTGTACGAACGTGATCTATAAGAAGCGTCGCATCCGTGATCCGGGAGTTCGGCAAGGCTGCGGCAAGGCCTTCATAGACAGATGTCTTGAGGAACCAGCATCCTTTCTCGACACCCAGATTTGCCTTAGAGCCCGGAATATCGTTGAGGACTGCGACCGTGCGCTCCACGAGATCGTCGCCTTCTATCCAGGTATCCGGGTTTTCCATCCAGGAATATTCATCAACGTTCCCCTTCTCTCTTCGGTGCTTTCAGCACTTACGTCAAATAGTAAGAAAGGTTAGATCAACTATGGGCCATAGTCTGGAATCTTAAACCATTATTCTAAGAATTAAAATAAAGTCAGAAAAGACTTTCGAAGTCGACAGCCGTTTTAGTCTTCCTTGGGGTAAGTCTAGGGATGTTCTTTGGCGTTGTATTTTATAATTAGCATATATTCGACTCCAGAGGCATGTCCATTTTTTAACCACTTCAGTGCTGGTTGACTATTAAACTTATTGGCATTCATCTGAAGGTTTTAGAATGGGTGATGTAGTTCCTTACAGGAAGAAAGCAGAGAGTTAAGGTATTTAGTGAAAACAGGTAAGAATTCTTCTTAGAAGTTGATAGTGGCATGCCTCAAGGAACAATCTTGGGTTCAACATTGTTCAATATCTTTTTATTAATGATGCTCCAGAAGCTACAAGAATTAAGATGAGCCTTAAAACTGATCTTCCCTGTGTTATCATCATACAGCACTTCTTTTAGTTACGAAAAATCAGCTTCCTTTTATTATATTTTATTATTTATCTGTTGTTACGGAACGTACTCCCCCCTTAAGCATTCTAAGGCCCCCTTAATTCGGAATATAAATATTCACTTCTAAATAACAGTCAACAATCATAACTATAATCAAAGAACTGATCTTTCTGCATTTTGTTGACATTTAATGAAAAAAACAAATTTGTCTTTTTTTTCCAAAAGTCAACGAACCAAATTTTGAGATAGCCGTTTTGTTCCGCATAGTCAAATGCCATAATAACTATGCCTTTGGGAATGACTTACTCCCCCACAATCTCTGGGGGAGAGGCTGCAGGTTACAAACTTTGACCAGGGTTTACATATAGTAAAGGTTACCGGGAGTGTACAGACGTTTTCAGAGGGATTCTTTTGTTTGGGGGTGGGGCTGAGGGGAGGGGACTATTGCATTTGCACATCAATGATGTGGCAATTACTCTCCACAATTTATGCCTACATGAAGCTTGAATAATCACACAGCCTTATATTTCTACGCACAACGCTCATTGCTTTCTTGCAATGCAATGGTAAAGAGTGCATTTGCACAGCCTCTATTGGAGTGTTGCAGTTTAGATCTGCGAGCTTAGCAGTCAAGGAAACTACTGATCCATATATTTCTCATCGTGGACCAAGATAAGCATCGTAGCAAACCCTTTCTTTATGTGCTAAATTTCGCAAGATTATGTTAGCAAACTACAATTCACCAGAAAGCGTTATAAATTAGCTATGAAAAACAATGAACGAAAAAAAAATGTTTCAAAAATTTCTTGAAAGGGTACACACGATGTGACCACGATATACAACTATATACAAGAAAGAGAGAGAGAGAGAGAGGCTATAAAGATATGTTTGCTTCCAGACCCATCATGTTCCTGTTGGGGGTTGCTGCTGATGCACTTGCCCTCCCACCCTTCCCCAGCCACCAGTGGAGACAGCACCCAGTTCCTGCCAGTTTGGCTCAAAGTCTCTTCTATGTGGGATGGCAACCAAACATCTTCAAGCAGAAGGCAGAAATCCTGAGTGTGGCTGCCTAGACAACTGCCAGTCATTGCTGTACACCTTAGCCCCACAGCTGGGCTGTTCCCCCTCCAACTTCACAAACCCTGCCATCTGCTAGGAATTGCTCGAGCTTCATTCAAGACTTACATCGTAAAACATCATAAACAACCATTTGAAGTCACAATTGACTTGACAGTAGGTCTATTCATATGGCAGTTATATTACCAGTTATATGGTAGTTATGCTTCTCTTAATTAAATAGCCTTAACGAATTTAACGACACTTTTTCATCAGCAAAGCCCGTGAAAGAATTTTGATAAAATTATGAGAGACTTTTTGTCGTTTCTTTTGGTATCCAGAAAAATTATCGAGGCGCTCCTATAATCCGGTCATTCGAGGCAATTCGAAACAAATTAAAAAAGCAGTCGAGCTGATTTTAAGTGCGAAAAGACCTGTTGTTTATTCCGGTGGTGGGGTCATACTTAGTGATGCGGCAAAACTGTTAACTGAGCTGACCCACATGCTTGGTTTTCCGTGCACCAATACGTTAATGGGTTTGGGTGGTTTTCCAGCTACGGATAAGCAATTATGCCTTCGTGGGTCACCATTGCGGAGGACGCCTCACTTGAACTTGAACTGGCTGCTCTCACATCGACAGCCGCACTGAAGGCTAACCTTGCGCAAACAATGATGTCTAACCACGTCCGTGATCTACATCTTATGACTCGGTTCGCCGGGTGGCTCCTTTTTGGCGGAATCTCAAGGTCAGATAGTTTCACCCAACTGGAACAGGTTACAGAAGAGTGCAAGTACTACCCCCCAGGCGTCGGTTCCCAACTGACATAGTCCTGTCCGCAATTACTTCAACAGTTGAAACCGTATCCCGATCTGTTAAATGCTGATCGATGATACCCGGTAATGCTGTTGAATCTGTGTGAATTTTGCATTTGCATAATACAAGAACAGCTAAAGCATTGATTTTTCAAGTTGTTGAGTGTTTCGAGGGAATGAAATGGCAATGCGTAAAGAAATAAAGCATTGATTTTTCAAGTTGTTGAGCAGAGAAAGTTCGTGCTCAAACTGTTCGTCTACCTGGTGCAGGTGTTCGACGTCGTGAGACAATCGATCCTGTTCCGGGAAATATGTCCAGTCGAAAAATGGATCATAATGAAAAATTAAAAAGTCCAACTGGCGAAACGTATGTATTTCTATTTTGCATGTGTTGTTCTTTGTTTGCATGTCTTGTTTGTCATTGTTTGCGTTTGCTTTCCTAGTCCAACTTTCGAAAGTCGTATCATTTTTGTTGTCCTTTCCCAACTGAAATTACACCATGGAAATGCATTCTCCTTCAAAATTTTATGACATCAATGTCAGCGATATTTTCAGGTGTCTGTGTTCCAATGTTGATATTATAACCAATAGCTACTTTTTTAAGATAACAACTAACTAAAAAGACTAATATCTAATTTGTTAACATTTTATGTCTATCTGTGTCCCAATGCCTATGAGTTATGACCTGATTGTATGAATTTTTGCTTCGCGAAGGGCAATGGCATCTGTGCTTAGGAAAGATTCCGGATGAGCGAGTCTGCACTCGGTGTCAGCTCCTTTATCCGTGAAGAATACCCACATTTTGTTTTGAGCCTGAGTCAGGGTGCTCAGGGAAAACAGAAAGAGGATACTTGCAATAAATGATTTCATATGTCTTGATCAAATTTCATACGATGCTGAGTTCTCACTCAGTATTTCTAAAACTACTGGTTCGATGGGTCAACTCCAGATCGGCCGCTGCGGCGGCGCCCTGATCGACCCGACGTTGCACCAAGCCTTCCAGCGCCTGCAATTCCTGCAGGTAGTTGCGCCACAAGTTGGCCGCTTCATCTGCATGGCAAATATCCAGGTAGTCTTCGGCGGCTTCCAGGCCCACTTGCAGGCGACGCTGCTGAACCCGGGCCAGCGCCCGTTCCTGCCGGGCCTTGGCGCCATTGACATCAGCGCGAGTTCGGTCAAATTCACGACGCAAGGCAAGATCGTAATGCGCATTCGCACAGTAGGCGAAGGTGATCCTGCTAACCGATTGCGGTTCGAGGTCGAAGATACCGGACCCGGTGTGCCGGAAGATGAGCAGAACAAATTGTTCGAGCGGTTCACCCAAATCGCACAGAGCGAGCACTATCACCCTGGCGGGACTGGGTTGGGGCTGGCGATTTGCAAACGTCTCGTGACCATCATGGATGGTTGCCACGATGAATGATTTTCCCGTCCTCTTTAAGGATCCAAAAACCACTTAGGTGGCTCAAGTCAAGAAAATCATACCGATTTTCAATGGAGAAACGGCCCTGGCTCAAATCTGTGGCCGTGATTTTTAGTGGCTGGTAGACCTTTTTGACTTCGAGCAGTGCCGGACGGGGTTTCCGCTCGGCACTGACCAGGCCGTTCAGGCAGAAATTTGCATCATTCCGTGCGCCAGGCTTGTTCATCTGAGATTTTCTCAACAACAAAAAGAAAGATCTATCACATATTTTATCTATCAACAAGCATTGGTGGTTCAGTGGTAGAATTCTCGCCTACCACGCGACAGATCGGTGTTGATTCCCCGCCAATGCAGCCTTTATTCCTTCTTTAGTTAGCTATTTCATCTGAGATTTTCTCAACAACAAAAAGAAAGATCTATCACATATTTTATCTATCAACAAGCATTGGTGGTTCAGTATAACTTCCTTATGCACTTAAAATGCAAAGATTTGACAAAAAAAAACTATTATCTGGTGTTTTGTAACACAAATTGTAATGATTAATTAATTATTATCGATGGTAATTGCCTTCTCAAGCGAACCCCATGTTATCTTCCAGTAACTGGTAAATAATGATGAATTCAACTGTCAGTTTAATTTAAAGGGGGGATTGGGGATTTTGTGGTACTTCAATTAGGAAAATCTTTTTTTTGGACGTAGTGCCCGTCCTCGGCTCCGTCGATCTTGTCCCCGAGCCGTGCGAGCCGGTCGGGCTCCGTCACGAGCCGCCCCGGCTGAAGCTGGCTCACCAGCGAGTCGAGCTCCGGATCCGTCAACCGATAGTTGAGTGGCGCGAAAGGCACGCCCGCCCACGAAGCGCCGAAGACCGCCACCGGCAGCGCCAGGCTGCTCTCGTCCAGCATCGCCAGATGCCGCGTCCGCCCGTCCGCTCATGATCTACTGGAACGCGAGCTGCTCGGCGCCCGAACTCACCTCCACGAGCCTTTCGTCGACGACGGCCGTCATCAACGGTGCGCAGTTCGACTTCGAGGTCTCGTACCGGAACGACTGCGGCGGCAACGTCTTGATCCAGAACTGGGTCGAGCAGGGAGAGACGCGACGAGCTGCGGGCGGCTGGTCGCGAGAGTGCACGGGCGACTGCGAATTCAGCTCCGAGACCGGTGTGGAAAAGAGCCTTTAATCCCAGATATGTTTATTTTTATAACCGGGATTCGCTTAGTTATTTTTTTTATTAATTTCAACGTCACCCTCAGAATTATTTGGAAGTTTCAGTTTAATGAACTTAACTATTTCTGAAAATTCACAGACGGCCAGAATGCATATGGTATTTTTTGAAATAATTCAGTATTACAATCCAATATTTCCTGAAAGTTTCAACTCAATAATTTCATTATTTTCATGGTTGGAACACATAATTAGGTGAAAAAAAAAGGCTAATCTGTTCCCAAAACTTTCTTTGGATCCCTTAAGGGGTGGTAAAGAAGCCATAAACCACTTCTATTAATAAAAACTTTTCATTACAGGATTATATTCTTTTAATCAAGAAAAAAATGATTTGAATCAACTCTTTTTGCAGTTATGGAAGGCAATAATGCAGTGTGGATATTTTAAAAGGCGTATGCCAAATTACTATGTTGTAAGACTAATGTTTCATTTTCTGTCTAAATTGTAACTCACGTAACATGTGAACTCCTGTGTAGATGCTCAGAAGCTAAGTTTTCAGCAATTAGCTGAAACCAACTGTTTAAACATATATAGGCTAGCATAGGCCTGTATTATTTCCAGGTTTAGTCAGGGTCATGAGCACTGCAGTCTTACCCCACAAAGCAATAAGAGGTAGTCTAAAAAGAACAAGAGAGAATTTATTTGGCTTGGATGGATTACAAGTACAAAGATTATTGACAGTATTGTTCACTACATTTGACAAGAAGTAGAAAAGAAAAAGATTGCATTAATTATTCAACGTTCAATTCCTTTAGCTGAGTTAGCAGCTTCACGTATTCGAGAATTAATTGAAATTCATAAAACACAAATTGATACAATATTTCAACAAGTTACTTTACCAACTAATCATTTTCCATTGATTGCTGATGAACAATTTCAAAATACTCTAGAGCATTAAGGCTTATTTAAAGTAGGGCTCAATTTTGGTACGCGGTTAATTTTAGTGTAATAAGGCTGTTTGAATCCTCACAATTATGCCAAATGTTGGTTTTATACATTACAACAATAAATATAAACCTCGTTTTCTAAAAACTTTTGTAGTTCCTAATTTCAATTTTCTATAATTACTTATCTGCCTATTTTACAGATGTGCTACTTTATGTACAACAAATTTGCTTATAGCCATTTCAGATCTTCAAGGCAATGACAAGCGTGTTTAATGTCAGCCTGGAAATAGGCAACTCAATCGAAAGTTTTCAGGATAGGTTTATATTCCTTAAGATTTCAAGCATACCATTTTCCTCAAAATCCTTAATTCTAAAAATTTACCGTGCCGAAAAAAATGCAAAAAATACATGGGCGATAGGCCTTTGCGTTGATCATTGGGCTTTTGGCCTACATTTTTATCTTCGGATTCCGATGAAGAAAATCAGGCCGGAGAACGAACCCCTCTGGTACCTCAGTCTGAGCAGAAAATTGAGATCGCTGATGAGAATCAAGAACCTCTGGCTGTATTTTTGAAAGACTTTGCTTCTCCGTATGTCTACCTGCAAACAGAAAAGTTTTTAGCCCACCCATCGACAAATCGATTAAGTGATTTGTTAACTTTCGTCTTTGGGTTTGCTATTACTCTACCTATATTGTTAATCTTTGAAAGATAAGTGACAGAATAGAAGGCAAATATATAATTTGTGCTATATATTTGCATATTAGGGGGGGGATAAAGTATTTGGACAGTGTGAAGTTAAAAAACAATTCTTACTGTATAATATGCAGAATAATTGTACCTAATACATTAGGCATGCAGACCCACTATACTTTACCCCAACCCCCTAATGTGCAAATTATATGGCCCGAATTTGTTTCTAAAGTAATATACTTCTATCTTCTCCATCCTTCAAAAACTATTCTATGATTCCTTCTAAAATGAAGTCCTAGCCTTTTTTATGTCTTCTGGACGAGTAATTTTAAGATTGGCTATGATTATTTATGAGGAGCATTTTAATCATATTTTTTTTCTTAATTTACTTTAACATTGCTCAACCTAGCTACTGGTTGCCACAGGTCTGAGCATACCTTTTAGCTATCAAGTATATATTATTGAAATACCAAAGTAAGTATTTGTCAAGAAACACGAACTCACGAGAACGAAGGAACCCAACGAACGAATCCATCAAAAAGAAACACTATAACAAGCAGTGCCAACAAACAAAGAAGAAGACGGGTAACGATCGACGAAAAGAAAGAAAGAAAGAGCCAACAATGAAAGAGGGACCACGGAGGACCACCCATTTCCATCCCACTCAAACGATAACAAAAGAAAGAACAACCCTCTCTCTCTCTCTCTCTCGATCTCTCTACAAAATCGTGCAGCAATAGAGGTACTGGACTATATAGTCGCCAAGGTGCAGCAGGGCAGAAATGCACCAGCTGCAACAGCTCCGGCGACACCTGCAGCTTCAGCCAATGCACCGGTCAAAAAGAAATAAGCGCATTTCTTATTGCAGCAAGTCCGCCACACCGGCGGACTTTTTTCATTGGACATCATGAAAACTGTTTTTATCACTGGCGCATCTTCAGGCATAGGCGCTGCCCTACGAACAGCATGGCTTCAAAACCGACTATGTAAGGGGGGTATCTACTTTTTTTTTTATAATATTGGGAAAAGTCAGGAACTTTCTAATTGGTTAAAGTTAAAGACTTTCTACACTGATTATGCAAGGGGAAAACCTATTGTGTTTTTTTATCACGTTGGGAAAAGTAAGAAACTTTCAAAGTGGTTTAAGTTAAAGACTTTCTAAACCAACTATGCGAGGGGGAAACCTACTATTTTGTAGAGTACGCCTCTGATTATGATGTTATACCTGATGCTTTCTCAGTGTTCTGCAGGCCAAACTGCGTTGACATAATGCGGAGGAAAGAGTGACGTCACGATTTGGCACAACGATTCTGCTGTTTGTAAGTTTAACAGATTATTCGCACAGTGCCGGTGAGGGGCTTCTGTAAGGTTCACTAAATAAGGTTGACATACACTAATCAGATATCCAAATTTTTAATATTATCTCTGTGGAAGTCCTCATTCAGAACGGTAACGGACTCCGGCTGGCGGGCCGTCCGGCCAAGTGGCTTGGAATCGGCAAGTCCCGCCATGACGATGGCACTGGCCTCACTGTCGGCGAATTGGCGTCTCAAGAGGGTCGTGGAAATCCGACCAAGTTCTGCTTCATGCTCTTGCCAGATCTGCGCCGCGGTGGACTGTGGCTTAACTGGAAAGGTAATCCGCGTCACGGGCGCGAGAAAGAGCCGCGAGCTGGACGCCGCGCGGCGCATCGGAGCCCAGCCAGTCTTCACAATCGAGCCGGGATATCCTGCGGCGCTGGCAGCCACCGGCGTCCCGCCGCCAATGCTGTATGTCCAGGGAGATGCGGCACTGCTTGCACGGCCCGCAATCGCACTCGTCGGCTCGCGCCAGGCATCGGCGGCCGGCCATAAGCTTGCGAGGCAGTTCGCCACCGCGCTGGGCCGCGAAGGGTTTGTCATTTGCCGTGAACGTCGCCGACCAGGAATTTGGCGCCCTGGAACACACCACCCGGCAGCAGATAGGAGAGAACGCCGCGAATGTTCACGAGCATCCGGGATTTGATGTCCTCGGTACTCTCGGCGTCATCCCACGGCCGGGTGCCGTCGAGGCGCTGCGGCTCGGCATCGTTGAAATCACGCCAACGATCCAGGTTTACCACGTCACCGCTCATGCTCCGCTCCTCCAACAGCGGTCGGAAAAGCAACGCGATTTTCTTGAAACGCTCATGCAGTTGGGTGCCGATGGCGTCATCATGTCACCGGCTATTGATACGCCAAAAGAAGATATGGACCTGCTGACCAAAAATGGTTTGCCCACAGTCTTTATTGCGCGCTCCGTTCCGGGTGTTGATCTGCCGGTTTTTCGGGGTGATGACAAATTTGGAATAAGCCTGGCAACCAATCATCTGATCTCGCTAGGTCATAAAAGGATTAAAAACTTTTAGAGGGGAGGCAGTGTTAACTACTTCGTGGTTAACATTGGGCACATGCTAGGTGTCAGTGGTGGCAGACTACACTTGGTATGTTTAGGTTAGCATAAATGTATGGCTTAGATTTAGTTAGATGTAGGGTTCAGATTTGCGGTCTACACTATATTAGATTGGAGCCTCTTTAGATGTTTTCAGGTTTGATATCATAATTGGAGAGTCTCATTTGGCGCACATTTCCGTTGAAGATGAAACCCAAGTCCCCAGTCCCCTCTGTTTCCATAAAAGAAGAATTCACGCGATACCTCTGAGCCAATTCTCTTTTCCAGCATTAGATCTAGGGTATCTTCCTCGATGATTCTGGCACCTCGATATTCGCCGCCATTAAGCAACATTTCAGCAAACCGCACATAGTCTTCGGTTGAGGAATTTAAACCACCTCCGCCGGAAAGCATGGCTTTTACTTCAGTATAGTCTTGAATTTCAAGAAGAAAACACAAAATGAATTTCAAGAAGAATTAAAATCGGATCTGACGTTTCTCATTCTTAACAATTCTAAACAACAGCGGTCATTTCCTCATTTCTAACGCTTAATTTGTAACATATTAATATTTTTGACGTGTGTTTTGCTTTTTCTTTGTTAAACAATTCTCCCATCGATCTAATTTTCAAGTTTTGAGCAATCAATCACGAACAAATCGCTCCAAATAGTGGGTAGATTTAAAGTTGATAAATCTGATATATTTTGAGTCACCATGAAAAGATACCTGAGTCACTCTTTGATGTATACAAGTTATCAAAACTACCTTTTTAATAGTTTTGGTTACTATTAAACCAAGTCACTCCTTATATACAGTTTGTTACTACGATTTGTTTGAACTTTTGCAAGCATGATTGGCCGTAGGAAGATTCTCAATTTAAAACTAGACCTTAAAAACTAGCGTACCCCAATTTTTGTAATTAACGTTTCTCTTATCTCTTCTCTTTCTGCTATATCTTGAGGAATGGTGACAAAATCAACAGCTCCATTTTCTAATGCATCTAATACAAGTTTGGAACCATTTTGAGAAAAACTACTTACGATTATTGTGGGAATTAACGTTCCCGTTTTTACCATGTTTTCAATAAATGTCAACCCGTCCATCCTTGGCATTTCTAAATCTAACAAAATAACGTCGGGAGTTTGTAAGCCATGTCAGATTGGCCAGGGTAGGGTTCTACCAATCCCATAGTGGCGATAGAGCTGCTGGAATACACAAACAGGATATTGTTCTCAGGATCCGAAGAACCACCAGGCCAGTTGGTACCACCACCTTGGGCAGGAGCCATCAATGTTCCAAGCGGGCCATCTATCTGACTGACTACTGGGGGAGTAAAGATTGGACCAAGCTTATGCCACGATGCAATTTCTAAAGCTCTGGTATGTCATCATTCATCTACACAACGTGCCCTTGTCAGCTCAATCTTTCTCTCATTATAGCCTTAAAGGGCTAGCTTGAACCCCACTTTTCGTACAGCCTACTGTTTGAAATATGATTAGACGACAGGGTGAAATAAAAAGATCATATTTTTATTCAGGTTTTCACAATCAGATGTATTATTTCGTGGAGGAATCTTAGATGGCATTTGCTGTTTTTTCTGAGAGACACGGTTAAGTGCTTTGGGTTTAGCACTCGCATCAATAGGTAAGTACTCCGTCGTATAGAACAGTCGCTGGTATGGTACCTGCTCTACTGGTGCCTGTGAAAGCGAAAGACGTCCTTTCTACTTTGACGTCATCTAATTGTTTATTGTGCTGCAATGACAGGGATGTCTCTTATATGTCTGAAGTCATTCCCAAGACTTCTTGCCTATATTCAGTTATTTCTCTCTACTCTAAATTCTTTAGTATATGTTGCGGAGGAAAAGCCTCTCTCATATACGGAATAATTTAATTTAAGCTTTATATCAATCTTAAGATTGGGAGGCAACCATTGAGGTATTTTAAATATCTCATGATTTGTTTTCCCAGCCAAGTCCAAATCTTTAGTTGGCCCCTCTCTAATTAACTTTTTAATTAATTTTATGGCTCTTTGAAAGAAATTATATTGGATACTTGTTATGTGTCCCAGCTGAATCCAGGGTCGAAGTTTTTAAATGACCGCTTAAGTCCGCTTCCTTGACAATGCCACGGGTCCCTTCTTCCAGTTGGGCTACTTTCGCGCGATCAATGTTGATGTCCGGTTCTATACCTGAGGCCTGAATGGAACGGCCATTGGGCGTGTAATAGCGTGCAGTGGTAAGTTTCAATGCTGTTTGGTTGGCCATGGGCAGGATGGTTTGTACCGAACCTTTGCCGAAGGTTTTCTCACCCATGATGATGGCGTGGTTGCCCCCAGACGACTTACTGTGGTAGTGAGCTGTTAAAAGTAGCAGTTGTGGTAGGATAATAAAAGCGCAGCTATATAGTCCTGAACACACGGGATAATTCCCTTTGTACTTCCGTTTCCATGCAACAAATTTTTGGATTTTTCATTTCGTATGGTCTTGAAAGAATTCCTACTTCCATATCCCCTTAAATTTGACCACGTTTTGTCTTTTTAAAGCGCTTGCCAATGACCAGACCCGTTATGAATTCAACTATGCACTACAAGACTTGCTAGGAGTGCCCTGGAATTTCGCCAAAGACCTGCCACCCGAGCCAACTTCACCGGACGGATTTCAAAACAGCTCCGAAATGCTTCACATGAGTGTGACGCAGTTGGAAACCTATCGAGAACTTGCTCGGCAGGCTCTGAAACGTGTCACCGCAGAAAAAGAAAAGCCAAAAGTGCTTTACTGGGGGGTCACGATGAAGGTTTGAATTCAATCACATTTTGAAATTCATGAAAAATGTCCAAAATGATTTATCTTATCTTATCTTGATGATTTATTTATAAAGCCCGTCTTTTGAAAGAATAATAAGAATGTTTTTAACTTTTTAGACACGTGAGACAAAGCTGATGAGGAACGTTGCTGTTGACGACCACGTGACAACTCTCCCTCATTTAGGCCCTAACCTGGATTCCCTCATGTCCCCCGCCCCAGATCCCCTGTCAGAGCGGTTTGTCTCCTGGACTCCAAGTCTGTAGAAAGGTTTAGATGGGTTTAGATTCAGGGTAAGTTCAAGAAACTAGAAACATTCTATCAGATATTTGGGCCTTATCTGTGGTCTCGATTGAGTAAATGTGACAGAGAAAAACCTAGTTTGAATTATTTTCGTACAAGTGTGAGACCGTTAGATCTAGCGAGCATAGTTACAGAGAGCTGCAATGGACAATGTAAATATTGTTGCTTGCGATAATAATGAGTAGAACAAGGAACAAGACAAGACCCGAAATTGCGCAAGAACAGTGTAGTTTCATTGAAGGAAAAGTTACACCGAATGCAATATACATCGTAAGAACAATTATGGAAAGATTCATTGAAGACCAACAAGACCTCTATTGATGTTTTATAAGCTTTATGAAGGCTTTTGTTACCCGTAAACACGAGAAACAAATTCTTCAAGATTTAAATGGACATTGGGGCGACGTCCCCGATCCGCACTGCGTGAATCGGCATCGTGTCGACCGGCTGGTTGCCGAATCGTTCCTGAAGTTGCACGGTGCCAAAGGCGAAGATGAGTTTCATGCCGCCCAGCTTCTTTCCCGCTTCGACCTGCGCTAAGACCTGTTTTGCCTCTTCCAGGCGTCGGGGATCGGGCAGGCGGACCTTAACTTGTAAGTCTTCGTAGGTGTGTCCCAAAACGACGCGCGGGCGGCTTTATTTTATTGATTTTCATTAAATTTGGTGATTTTCTACTAAAGTTGTTGATGTTCCATGCATGATTGGTCTTCACTGTTTTATTGAGGTGAAATAATCCGTGACTTTCATATTTTGTTTCTTTTCTTATTCAATATTTCTAAAGAATGACGCTTCTCTGTGTCCTTTTGGCAATTGAATTCGATATAGTTGAAATTTGAAATACATGTCAATGTATCCTTTCCATTCTCAGGGTACATTAAAAAAATGCACCCTTAACCTCAACCTAAAAAAACTCAAATTTGTGAAAGAGTTAAAATGGCAAACCTTTTGGATTTGGAATCAGCACATATTTTTTAGTCAAATAGTGAAAGAATCGCTTCTATAGCAATTTATTTGAGGTTGACCACTTTTTTCACAATTTCCCTAGTACCTCCCCCCGCCAACCTTACTCTCTGTCAAAGCTTTAACCCCCAAACGATTTTTTCTACAGTCGGTTTACCTTGTAGACCACGCCGTCGATGTCATAGGGCAAGGATGCCCGCTGTTCTCCAATGGTGGCATATCGCGCCAAGAGCGCCTCGACCGTCCCGCAGAGCTGGGTCAGTGGATTGGTCTGAAAGTTCCAGTCCCGCAACTTCTCCAGAAAACCGGCTTGGGTATCGGATGGCCGCTCGGAAACCTCGCCCCAACTATAGGCGAAGAACCTCAGGGTGCGGCGCGCGGTAATGAGTCCTCTCGCGAAACCCTAGGGCCACTGGGTCGATACGAACACCCCTAAAAAAAAAACAAAAAAAAACAAATAAACACCCATCCGTGATCTTTCTTCTGGTAAAAAGTACAAAATTTTACATTTGTGCAGATAGGAGCTTGAAACCTCTAAAGTACGATTCTCTGATACGCTGCATCTGATGGTTTGATTTTCGTTAAGATTATATGACTTTTTTTTTTGGGGGGGGGGTTCCTCAACGACACCCTGGATCGTTTGCGGCTCAGGATTACTCGGATGCTCCCGTAACTGAGCTTCCGTGATCGCACCTACTTCACCCTGTTCACGCTTTACTTGAGCATGATCCGTTTTGCTGAAGAACACGACGGCGGTAGAAGCACTCGCCTTCATCGCTTCGTGGAGAGCAACGAGCACTTTCGCAGGCGCAACTTCAACAACCTGACCCGTTTGTGCATCGGTTGCGATGGCTGATAACAGCCACAACATTAACAGCAACAACAAATTTTGGCGCGAAACGACAAAAAAATTATTTCGTAAACAGTTTGTGGGTTACGAGTGGGCAAAGCAAAAATAAAATGGTGTTCGTAGACTGTATCGCTTTCTACTATGAACCTTGAAGTGGTAGAAAAAATTATCTTCATCAATCTTCATTATTTTAAAATTCAAGTATTAGAAGAACAGAGCAAACTTACCGTGCAGAAGATGCCCTGAAATTGAACATTCATTCAAAGTGGAATTTCAATAAACATGAAATGCAACCAAACTAAATTTGTCACAATTTTTTTTTGCACATTTTTATTTTGATATCAGAGCATTGGATCACCTTTAACTTGTTTACTTTTTGGGGTTGTAATCTAAATAGCCACATGTCCCATGTACATTAACTTTACTCTAGAACAGAAAAATTGAAAAATGTATCTCAAATATTTGAGTGAGTCATTGGGAAAAACTCATGTAGGTGATGTCCTTAAAATGAATAAATATCAAAACATATGTTCAAGTTCGTTATCGAAAATTGTGATTGAAGTGATAATCACAGCAGTTGAAGAGGAGTTCCAACATGAACGAGTATTGAAAGAGTTTTTTCTGTATTCGAATATTGGATATGTCAATGGCATTATTTTTCATGATAACATCACTTTTTTCTCAATGAACGTGATGTTGCTCTAGAGACTTTTTATATTATTAACTTATTTGAACTATTTAGTCATTAGACTAGATGTTCCTAAGAATTAATTAATAAGACTATAATTTTGAAAGAAAAAGATATGTTTTTTTATATTGGTTCGTCTAGTGAAAGGCTTTGTTTGCCTAGTGCTCATGCTCCAAGTCCCTTGAACCGCTTCCCTGAGCTTGTACCGTAATAGCAAGACCATTACTGTATAGGATTAAAATAACTGCAATTGAAGGATTATCTGTTAACTGAGTATGAAAGGTGCACCATACAAGATACCATATCAGAGATAGATGAGGTCATTGTCAAGCTTAGAATTCAGATAGAATTGGTCTGACCTTATTAAAACTTACTGTATTATCTATTTTAGTGATAGTATAAATCCAAAATCAGTATTTCAATTTTAAAGGTATCAGATTACACATCAGTGCATTAAATTTACCTAGGAACATCTGAACAATGCATAGGAGTTTTTGGGGAATTATATATAGTTGAATCTAAAAAAGGGAAAATTTGGTGTGTTAAATTTAACGGTGATCGTGATAATTTTGGTGAATTAGAGCTCGCTAAAATGGAAGAAAGGAAGACAAAATCGCACATCAAAATTCCAGATGAAATAAAGGACGTTATTCCTTTAAAATAAATTATTAGTTAAACCAACCCTCCCTTAATATCAAATTCTCTATATGCGCATAATGGTGATTGCAATGCGGTCCGGTACTCTTGCGATGATGAGTGGTGTGTCCTCCGAGGCCCGTCCCCGATCCCGGCTCGACCAGTCCGACCTGCGGCGCATGGTGGACGAGTACCAGGCCGGGCTGTGGCGGTATTTACGCTTCCTTGGCTGCGACGAGGCCCAGGCCGACGACCTGGTCCAGGAGACCTTTCTGGCCGTGTGGCGCTCGCCCTTCGAGGACCGCGGGCCGGCGGCCAAGCGAGCCTACATTTCGACGCCCCGCAAGGCCATGACGCCTTCCTCATGCCGATCCCGCGCTACCTGCAGGCGTTCGGCAGTTACATGAAGCGAATCGAGGTATGAGCATGCGAGCGGATCTGGACATCATCCAGGAGTGGATCGCCCCGGGCAGTCGCGTGCTCGACCTGGGCTGCGGCGACGGCGAGCTGCTCGCCTGGCTGCGCGACAACAAGCAGGTTTCCGGCTACGGCCTGGAGATCGACCCGGCCTACGCAGAGATCGCACAAACGATCGGTATCCCTGAGGGAACCGTGAGTTCCCGGCTGAATCGAGCCAGACGAGAACTTCAAATACAACTGATAGATTTAGGGTGGGAGCCTTAACATGGACTGCCAAGAAGCCGCCGCACAGCTATCGGCATACTTCGACGACGAACTCGCCAGCGACGTTGCTGACCGAGTCAGTCAGCACTTGGAGTCGTGCCAGACCTGCCAAGCGAAACTGCAAGCTGACAGCGCCATTTTCTATGGCCAGTCAGAGACTATGATTTTTGCAAAGAGATCGAAGTGATAACAATAATTTTAGGGCTAGAACGAAAACTTCACTCTGGGTCAATTTGACAAGCTATACACTCAAAAAAATTTCTGAGCGTAAAGTTTCTAATGGAGTAACGCTACAGCATCTGCTTGCTAATTGAAATTGTTGCCTTCTTTTCCTTTCTTTAGCAAATGCATCGATTGCATCTTCTTGTTTTTCAGTAGGTTTTTGAAGATTTTTCCATTCCTTAAATGAGCGAACGTATAGTTTTGCATTAGGCATTCCAGCAGATTTTAGAGCATAATAGGCTAATCCAGATAGAGTTCCGACACTACCACAATAAGTAATAATTTCAGAATCACCAGTAACGCCTCGGTTATCCAATAATCTCTTCATATCTTCTTTTGAGCGTAAAATTTTATCATTTGAGGCTAATGTATGAAAATTCAGGGACGGGGGGGGGCAAAGTTGTAGCCAATTTCTTCGAATCAGTTGAAAATGATAGTAGGCCAGTTTTCAGAAGAAATGCTGCCGTTTTCTAGAAAAAAGTTGGCAAAGTTGGAGCCAATTTTTCCAAATCAAGTGAAAATGACCGTAAAAACTGGAAAATTATCCATATATTGCCATAAAGGCAAAGATGTACTAAAGAGAATTTACCTGTTTATCTGGATACTATTCGCTTGTGATATTTTTTAAATACGAAATAAAGATGATAAAAATACTTTAGTCTTAAATTTTTCTATTAGAAAAATAATGTTTGTAACGACCTTTTTTCCTTTTTTACAGAATTATTTTTTTACTGGTATTTTTTTGGAATCAGAATTCTTAGGCTATTGGTAGCAGGTTCTGTCAAGTGATTTATCTTTGAAAGGGTACCAAATGATAATAGGTCGTGATAATAACAAAAATTGACCCCATTGATGAAGGTCCCCAAATTCAAGGAGAAGAAGTTGCCGTTGCAGGTCCCTCTTTTAACCCAGTATGCCGCGTAATTCCAAGGGATATGGTAAGAACGAACATTCCTATGATTGATGTATTCAATTGCCTAGTCAAGTCGCAAAAGATTCCAATTTTTTCCATTCCAGGAGAACCATATAACGAACTCCTAATGCGTATTGCCAACCAAACAGATGCAGACGTTGTAATAATTACGAATTACGATTACGGGGTATTTATACCATTCATACATTGCTTTGCAATGTTTTTCGGCGGCTAACTTGGTGGCGGCGTAAATGCTCCTAGGAAGCATGGGATGATGAATGTCCATAGGGGTATAAAGTGGGTTGCCATAAACTTCTGGAGAAGATGCATATATCATTAAAGGCCACTTTTGGGTGCGAAATAATATTTGCATCAAATGAAAAGTTCCCCATTCATTATTTGGGCAACTACTACATGCTGAACGAGGTCGGAGCTCGATTTTGGCAGCTCATTGAAAGCCCGCGGACGATTGCGGATGCCTGCGCCGAGCTGCTTGACGAATTCGAAGCACCGGAGGGACAGTGTCAGCAAGAGATTATCCAGTTGGGCAACGAGCTCCTGGAGCAGAATCTGATCGAGATTGTTGATGCACCTGCTTCGTAAGTTGCGTCGGCTGTCCTTCAGCGACCATTGTCTTCTTTTCCGATCAAAGCCGGCTCGCCGTGAACCGCCGCTGCACCGCGCGTCGGCCAGCCTGTTTCAGGTAGCGCATGGTAACCGTCGGAGATGAGTGCCGCATCTGGTCCATGAGCTCGTTGAGCGCGATCCCCCTGCCCTCTTCATCCGGTTCCTCGGCCAAAGTCAGCGCCGCCCCGACCCGCAGCGAATAGCCGGAGATTCGATCGCTCCTGGGCGCCAAGTCCGGATCCGCCGTGGCTCGGTACGACCAAGCTCGGCAACGACATGTTCGCCCAGCTCGCGATCGGTGCTCAGGGCTCCCTGCTCATCGGCGTCACCGCCGGCGGCATCGCGATCATCCTCTCCCTCTTGTTCGGTGTCCTGGCGGGCTACCTGGGCGGCTGGCGGGAAGACGGACTCGCGCTCCTCACCAACGTGATGATCGTGATCCCCGGGTTGCCGCTCGTGATGGTGATCGCCTCCTTCGTTCCGTATCGAAAGAAGGCACCTAAAGCCGGTTATCAAAAGGGATATTTCGTTACAGTGGGCTGGTACTTCAATGGTACACAGTGTATTATTTTGCATTTCAGACTACTGTATATTTGTCGCCGAATTTTTCTAAAGCCGGTATCATTTAGAGGAGAAAACTCCACAGACGGGTCAAAAATTACTTCTAGGAGTGCACACCCCCGTACTGATCAAAGTCAAGTACATCCCCCGGCGAACGTGATGGTCGTGCCGCCGAAAATGAACGAGATATTGGTCAGCGAGAACACCGGGATCAGGACGAACGTGGTGCCCAAGGTGCCGACCACATTGCCCAGTGTCGAGATGGCATAGAGGGTGCCGGCAACCCGCCCGGCGCGGGTCGTGTCGGGCAGGCACATGCGCACGGCGATGGGCAGAAACATGCCAAGCGACAGCAGCGGAATCATCGCCGCGGTGATCGAGGCCAACAGAATACTGGGCATTTCGCAATGTTCCTTATCGCCATGGAAACTACACAAGAAGCAGTCGATACCACCTCTATTCTCAATATTTGATTAACGTCTTTTGAAATTTGTTTACAAAACAAAACGAACCAATAGCATGTTTCTTTTGATGTCGTCAGACATAACATCACCAATCTACAATAGATGCCATGCGTCTGTGGCTTGCTGTAACATCAGGTTTGGTTTTTGTTTTTAGACTGTGTACTGTGTCGTTGGGTTTTTCGTTTTGTCGTATTGTCCCCTTTCTTCGTATTTTTCATTTTGTCGTATCGAAAACACCTGTTGGAGTTATTTTCGTCAGGTTTGTCGTTTTGTCGAGTTATTGTCATTGTTGTATTGGTGAATTATTGAATTATTGACATGACAGGGATCAGCAGGTCAATCTCTTGTATATATTTTCCCCTGAAGTCAGAAAACACCATGTACACTTCGAGAAAAGGGTCCACTTATAAAACCAATGGTATTTTCTAGGGCTTGCAAGTAATTTTTTGTTTTGCTCGGAGGAACCGCAATCACAATTACATCTGCCTTAAAACTACTTAGTAGCAATGCAAGATTTGCACCCAACTCGTATTGGAGGCCTTTAATTCCAATATTTTCTAACGCTAATGCTCCATGATTAGTAGTGCTTGTGCCAGCTACTTTAGCCCCGGCTTGCAAGGCTTTTACTGCAAAAGCTGGTTCGAATTCAGGTGCAAGAAAATCACTCCATTCGATTTCCATATGATCAACTAAGGCTAAACTACCATCGATAACCATTTTTTCCAGAATAGGTATATCTACACCTTCGATTGAAAATTTCACGTAGATATAATCATCGGGATTGAAATTATCGGTTAACCATTTCGAAAAATCAATAGCTTTGCCAAACAATGCAGAATTAGGATCGATTTTTGATTTCTGTCCTTTTTCAGTGGACAGTGACATGGGGTCAAAGGGTAAATACTCCAACACTTTCAGTGCCATTTGATCATGAAAAAATTGCGACAACGACTCCAACGTTTGAATTTACCACCACTGATCCTCAGGGTGATGATTTGATATATGAAATTTCCTGGAGTGATGATGTGACCTTTGTTACTTCTTCAACCACACGTCTCTCAAGTACCTCAGCTGACTTTGGAAACTTGACGACCCCTGCTGATACGAGTTAACATCATTTTCAAGATGTCCTGCTGTATCAGAAAATTTACTGATGATTGATGAAGTAAAGCTCATTCTTGACACACCCGCAAAAAGTATGTCATTTAATTTGACACAGGCTCAAGGACTTGTATTGGTTGATATGGTTATCAAATGAAGGGTCTTTGGTATGGGATGAAACGATTTACTAGATTCCCTTGGTCTGAAAAAGAATTCTGAAATGTATACCCTTGAGGGTGGCACCCTTGCAACTTGTCATATTTTTCTCAATCTTGAGTTTTGCAATCACAGTGGTAAATAAAAATTTAGTTCTTTTTTGAATTTATCATTTCATCTTTTAATATTAGGTGTGTTATGGCTGTTAATGTTTCATTTTTCTTTTTCAGATATATCTGGTTGTTATAAATCCAATATTTTTCATGGTAATTTTTTATTTTTTTTATGCTTAAAATCAAAATTTCTTACAAATGATTTCTGTGGGAGTTTCACGCGGGGGCGATCGTCAGACAAATATACATGTTGCATCAAGTTACATAATTTAAGTGAAAAAGCTACCTACAATCAAACAATTCTAATGGCGACATCTTGACCCAAACTCTCTCATTTGTTCAATAGGAAGTTCTTTCGGCCTGAATCAAAGAGAATTTCTCTTCTAAGCAAAGGCAACAATGGTCCCTTCCACCCGGAGACAGCTTTACGTTTTGCAAAACAGGCCGGGATCCCGACATATCATCCGCGTACCTTCCGACGACGACCATCGGATGATTCCGGGCGAACTCGAACGGGCGCTGAACCGGGCACGAGGGAAGAACTTGGAACCGTTTTTTATCGCCGCAACGGCCGGAACAACCGTTGCGGCCGCTTTCGACCCGCTGCCGGATCTCGCCGCCATTGCGCGGGAACACGGCCTGTGGTTTCACGTCGACGGCGCCTATGGCGGATCCGTCTTGCTGGCTGGCGGCTGAGGATCGAGGCGCGCCGCGATCCACGCGCCACCCCGATTACCCTTAACATCTTCCCCCGCCTGAAGGAGGGGGATTTTGGTTCCCAATCAGGTGGCTGTCGCCGGTCCCGTGGGTTCCATAGTTCGCGGAGCAATGGCCCGGCCAACGCCAGCCTTCTCTCGCGCATCGACGCCGTGTTCCGACGCAGTATTCAGACCTCTTTCGAGGATGTTGAGCGCAGCGTCAGACTTTATTGAAACCATTAGAGCTCCACCCGATGGAGAGTCCTTAAGCTTGTCAGTCCTAAAGAAGAAGGCTGCTAGCACATCAAGACCAGTCCAAGTCAACGTGACACCTAAACGTATGATAAGCAGCAGCAACAACAACGGTCCCCAATCACTTGGAATTCTTCTACAACCGAACTTTGTTCGTTCTGATATTGTTCGATCGGATTCTGTTGTGGAGGCGGCAGGTCTTGCTGTTGAGGTACAAGAAGAACTTCCAGAAGTGACATGTGCAACATCCCAAAATTTGTCAAACTCTTCATATGCGAGCTAGGATGAACCTAAATCTTCGTGGTACCATTAATATCAGAAAGCATACTCTTATAAAGCCTTTCATTTTATTTTTGTAGATCAATATACCAAAGTCTGGCTTTATTGCATGAGGGAAAAAACGTTTGGGAATACTGTTTCAAACTATAGGAATAGTAGGACTCCACAATGACGACGGAACTGCGTCTGGTTTTGCGTGAAAAGGGCGCCTGTCCGCGAGTTTCTCAAGCAAGCTGTGACTTGCCTCACGGAGTAAAAATCGCCCGCTAACTATAGTTGATTTACTTCTTCCGAAAGCGTTGTCCAGAGTATGTCAAAGAAGCAAGCAAACGATGAGTCGCCGGTCCAGGCGTTCACGAGTGAAGCGGCGCGGCAGCGCTGGGAACTGTTCCACCGGGCAACGACCAGCGAACGCGAGGTTTCAACGATCAGAATGCGGCCACTCTCCGCCCAGACCCCCTTGCGCTCCCTTTCGCCCCCCCAACAGCAGCCACCACCGCAACCAAACTCACCTACGGTCGCCCAGCTTAGGGCATCCTCTCAGGTGTGAAAGGAAGGAGCAATCCAAAACGGCTGCCCCTCCAGGGTGGAGGACCGTCCATCACCCCAGTGTTCTTCCAGAGATGGCTACAGTCTTTAACTAGATCCAACTTTAGGGTTTATATCAATATATACAGCTGGTTCTCCTACAAATGAAAACCAACTTTTCCCATATTTTCTGGGAACAAAACACATCCTTATTCTACCATTTAATTATTTTATTATTGCTTCAACACTTACTTTGTATATTTTAAAGTCTTTCTAAAAATTTTATTAATTATATAATAACAAAATTTAAATTTATATTTTATTTTTATTTTTTTACTCTAGGTTAAACCTATTGGAGGAGAAATTGTGCCACTTGAGCGTATATCAGAACCATATGCTATGAAATCTCTTTGCCGTCCCTTTTCTATGGCTAGTTGTGTGAGTTTCATCTACAATCCCAGAAAGTTTTATCAAATGAACGATTATTTAATCTACGTTAGTTTAGCATACCCAAATATAAAATTTTTTAGGGAAAAGATTTTAATTTAACAATTTCGACAAGGATCAGGGTCTACATGTGAAAAGAGCCAGAAGTTCGCAACGATCTTTGCATGGCTAGGAAACAATTTGGTATTAGGACTGAATATGGTGATACTGCTGGAAGAATGTGTCTGTTCACTGTCTAAAATAGGAAAACGGATCTTAATATGTTTAACTATCACCTATTTTCAGATGTATTCCAGAGAGAGGGTAAAATGCAATTTCATTTCTTGCTGCCGTTATGCCGTACGATCAAGCTCCAATGCTAACAATGGTTGTCGGCACGAAACCTTTGGCAATGGGCAGTTCTTCCTTATCTTGCCCAGAATGTGGTTGGAGGCTTTGTGGTGGATCAAAAATAAAAACCGGCGCCGAAGTGAATGGGCAATCGACGCCGGCCTTACTGGACACCACACCTGCCCCGGTGCGGCACCATGTTTCTAAGCTACTTCATATTTGAACTGCCACCGGCAATTCTTGTCGTTCCGCATACGCGACAGCGCATTAACCTTTTCGTATTTTATAATTAAAAAAAAGTTGATTCTAATAACGTAAAAAGAATTCAGAAAAAATTATGCATTGGAACACTTTCTTTACAAAACTGTAATGCATAAACTCCTGGGTTAAATAATTTAATCTAAATAAAGTTTTAAAATGATTGATACGGTAAATATATAATTAGATGAGTGATGAAACCCATTTTACTGCAGATAATCTTTGTATGTATAGCGTGTAACTAGGAATATCAAAGACCACCCCACCACAAAACACACCGCCATAACATCATCTTCTGCATTAAAAAATGAACATGAACGGTGAAACGAGTTTGAAGAATTACCTCGCTGGGAACTCCAACGAGCTTAATAATGGGCCTGGGAAGTTGAGCCCCGAAATGGCTCGAAGGAAAGTGGATGATAATGCATTAGCACAAATGATATATAATCATTCGAACTTTATTGATGATGGTTCTGAAGATCCAAGTTCCTCCGTCCCGCCAGACCACGACGATGCTGCGGCTCGTTTTCCATCCTGTCTCGACCCCAATTCGTCGCTTCTCTGCTCGTCCAGCTCGCCCATTGCCTCCGCACGGCCTCCTCTTCCTTCATCGCCTGCAATATCGTCGTCGCTTGCTTGACTTGGAGCCCGCCACGGATCGGCCACGCCCCTGAAAGTACGTCCTCGCCGACGAACCGTGCACGGCGTCATGAACTCCGATGTGTATATGAGGAGGGTTGCCCCCTCTCAACACTTCACTCTTCACGCTACAGTTTTTTGGCACTTTAAAAAGAAATTCTTATTGTTCTAATTAAACCACCCTTGCGGTTCAGGAGCTGTTTTTAAAAATTCATACAAAATTCAAACTTTAGTGTAAAGAGCGAGGTATTGAGGAGGGGGCAACCCCCCTCCCATATACATAATTCTTTCTGTTCGTTTTAAGTTTTGTTGTTGCTCCTTTCGTTTCTCAATCCATTGTCAACAACAGGAGAAAGACGGTCATGGTGCACAATGTTAGTTTCTTTCTTTTCATTTTCTATTTCAAAACTGACACCGTTCGGTAGCTTACGAAGAATGACCCAAGGATCGTTTCTGCGGGGCGCCAATTTGCGATTTTCCCCAGTTTTGTAATGTTTGACCTTCAGCCAAACATTTTTTCCAGTTTCTAAATGGTTGACACGAATATTTTTGTTATGCAATGTCCTGCGGTTAGCTACAATGTCCCGCGGGTAGCTACAATGTCCTAAAGACTGTGTGACTGTACAGACCATCGAGCAGACTACAAACGCATGTTAATTTTCTTCTGGCTATTGAAGGAACTCAACTCACTCACAAGTCCTTACTAGCCATTTCTGTAATCTTATAACAATACCGACGACCTGTTAAGTTATATTTAGGAAGCTTTATTCTATTAAAGTTTACATATTCAATGCGAGAAGCCCGTGGTGGCGTTCTGCCCCATCAACCCGTTCTGGTGGCCGGTGAAGCCCGAGCCCCTCAAGGCCGCGCTGCACGGGCTGACGGGCTCGTACCAGGACGCCCACTACAAGAGCATCTACTTCCACAACCACGGCCCCGAGGTCGACCGCAAGCTCGAGCGCTACCTGCGCGGGCTCGCCGGCGCGCTCAAGGACTTCCGGCGCAAGCACGACTGCTTCCCGATCCTCGGATGGTTGTTTAATTTGTGCAAAATCGTTTTCTTTTCGAAATTACGCAGTTGAACAGATAACAATGTGATAATATTTCAGCCACAATGTATTTTCCGATTGGATGCATTAAATGCCACAATGCAAGGGATGACTTAAATGAACCTTTGATATATTTACGACTTAATAGAACCAAGTCCTTGATTGTTGTCTTGTCTAAGAGTTGCATTTATTTATGGAAGACCAAGGTATTTGTCCTCAGGTCTTTCCTAGACCATTTTTTTGGCTTTTCATTTTTTATTCTGCAATTATTTGTGACAGTACAGAGGCAAACACTATTCCTCCCAAATGCCTGCCATGGCTAAAACTCACAGCAAAAGGGATTCAAACACCTAATGATCATAAGTTTTCTCCTTTGAGGAATGACAATTCTTGTGGTAACATTAGCCAAGAAACTGGCACTGCTTTGCAGTATGTAGTAATGCTGATATAGTGGCTGCACTTGGATTTCGCGTCAATATTCCGGTTGCCGCACTGTCAACCTGGGTCAGTAACCCGGTAACGATGGGGCCCATGTACTACTTTGCCTACCGGCTGGGCCGGCGCCTGCTCAATACGCCGTTGCGAGAGTTTCAGTTTGAACTGTCATGGGAATGGGTGGCACACACCTTCGTCACGATATGGCAGCCCATGTTGCTGGGCTGCGTGATTCTCGGCGTCATTACAGCCTTTTTTTGAAGACCAAGGACCAAACATACCCCTCTTTCCCAATAACAAATACTATCTGTAAACAACGGATAAATTGCATTGCTTACAGCTCTTTCCCCAGGGGCTATGGGGAGAGGGGCGTGGCATCCCCAAAGACACAGTTATCGGATCTTTCCATTATGCCAAACAAAATGGCTATTGCAAATTTTCGATCGGATGACTTTCGAGAAAATGGGGGCGGGAGAGATGGGCTTGTCCCGCCCGGCGCGCTTCCACTTCCACTGGCGCTGGCATCTCGAGTACGGCGGGGGCCAGCTGATGGACTGGATCGGCCACCACAACGACATCAACCACTGGGCTCTCGACCTCGACAAGAGCGGTCCCCGCGAGGTGAAGGCCGTCGGCTTCGAGTACGCCTCCGAGGAGGTGCGCCCGATCTACGACTCGGCCTGGAAGTACGAGGTCCTCTGCAAGTACGATGGCGACATCGAGTGGAATTGTCTGGGGGAAAGAGGGTCTTACGCAAGAGAATTTTTCCAAGAAAAAATTTTCATCGGTAGATTTTCATGGAGAGAAGCTGGATCTTCTAGCATTATTTGAAAAGAAACTTTGGCATAAAGAGCGTGGCATTGAAAAGATTATCCCCCTAGTATACGGGAAGATCTCCCTTCTTCTAAATTTTAATATTGCTCCTTACTCTCAGTTGAAAAAAAGACTTTTTTATTTGATTCCATTGACGTGTCCAATAACGTCCATTAATGGACACCTCTATGCAACGGACATCTTCGAGCAAAGGACATATATTGTTATCCCAAAGGCTCCATTGTTAGGACGATCCTCAGTACAGCGGACAGCTATCTACAATTGACAAAAACAGTGGTCGCACAATTGTACGCTTTGTGGAGGTTCCAATAGATTTGTATCATCAAATGAAGCAGACAAGCATCTGAAAACGTAGTGAAATTTATGTTTAAGAAATCTTCGCTGCTTTGGAAAATTTGCCAGGACAAAACACCAGCGACTGAGAAACTGATTGACTTAACAGGAATCGAAAGGATCTAAGCATATGTAGGCCTTTGATAAAAATAGCTGCAAAAAGAAAAAAACAAAAAAAGCCTTGACACGCACCGAGACTTTTTGGACTAGAATTTGACTGCAATTTGCTGGAGCTACTTTTAAATGCTTATGTTTTCGTTAAATGTCGCGATCAGCGGCGTTCCGGAGGCCAGCACGCCGTATAGCTTGCTGGGCATCAGATAGCCAACCACCCGTGGATCGACGGAAACGATATGTAGGTCCGCCGCGCTCAACGACTCTGAAAGCCGGCTGGCTGGCTGATAGTCGACAAATCGCACATTCGTCAGGCCCTTTTTCGCCGCGCTGACCTCCAATTCGCGGCGGAATACGCCGTCGCCAACCAGGACGATCACGTCCCCGTACCTTTTCGGATTATCGAAAACCCAGTGCGCTAGAGGCCAATCGTGGCTGGAGAATCGACCATATCTTAGCGACACCGGTGTTGGCTCGGGCTTGCACGAAAGTGGCGGTAGACCTCAACCCACGACGGGCTAATAATCCCTCGGACCATACAGTATTATGGGCAGAATTCACTCGCTAAATGAGGAAATTATGAGGGGCTTCCCGTGACCTGACTCACGCCTATCCCAGGAATGAGATATAGTGTGATTTTTATCGACCTTTACCCCTTAAAAAAGGATTCCATGTTGTTAATGATTGATCCGTATGGCTTCTTCGGGGGGCTAGGATCAAGCTCTTAGTCTCAAACATAACAATTTATTGAATTTATTGTTTTTAGAGCCGTGATGATCTTGATCTTCCATCGGACCCTAATGAGGTAATTTTTCCTTTATCATTTATTTTTATCCTTGCTTGCTCCTAAATCTAATTTTATCTGACTGTCTATCAGTCTTTCTGTCAGTCTTGTCCGTATTTCTGGCAAGTCAGTCTGCCTGTCTGGTCTGTCTGTCTATCTTGTTTTTCTGTCTGTCTTGTCTGTCTGTGTGTTTGGTCTGTCTGTCTTGGCTGTCTGTCTGTCTTGTCTGTCTGTCTGTCTTTCTCTCTGGTCCTTCTCTCTGTTTGCTCTTCCTTTCTGTCTGGTCTGTCGTTGTGTCAGGTTGGTCTATCGGTGGTTTTAGGGGGAAGACAGAGGGGCACTAGCCCTGGGAATAGAAATTTTAGGGGCGTAAACTGTTATAACCCTATTATAATTTTTTTTATTAAAATAAAGTCGAAGGTGGAGTCGGCAAAATGTTATAAATAAGTGGAAATTTTGTTCAAATTTACCCTGAAGTTTTTTGGGAGACAGGGGGGGGGACTAATAAAGATTTGCTCCAGGCGCAAGGGAAGCCAATGCTACCACTGTCTTATTGGGTGAATTCAGGTTCAAAGCGCACCACTTCTGTTGAGCGTGAAGACTTTGAATGCGAAAAGAAAAGGGGACAGAATTATTTTCTGGATTCCCTCAAACTCTCTCCCATCACCCAACCGCCCACCGCGACGTGGACACCCACCATTACTACCAGCGACAGTTATGAGGTCTACACCCGCTGGACGAGTCATCATAATCGGGCGACTGATGCGACGTATACGATTCATCTCAAATTTCATCAAGATCTGTCACCCGTTCGTAAGTTAAAAATACCTAATTTTTTCTAATTTTCCAAATTTGAACCGTCCCTCCACTTCCTCCCCCCAGATGGTCGAATCAGGAAAATGACTATTTCTAATTTGATCCGGTATCATCCCTGAGACGCCTGCCAAATTCCTTTGTCCTAGCTTCTCTGGAAGAGCCCATACTAGCAAAACAGGGACAGACAGAGAGACCGACCGACCCCCGGCCGATGGCGGCGAAGGTGGCGTCGTCGCGCGCCTGGGCGGCGGTCTTCTGACGGGTGAACACCAGCGCGGTAGGGCCGTGCGGGTTGGCAATGGCCGCCTCCCAGGCCACCGCGCTCTCCACCGTGTCGCACGGCCGCCAGGTCGCGAGCCCCGGTGTGGTGCGCAGATTGGTGAGCTGTTCGATGGGCTGGTGAGTCGGCCCGTCTTCGCCGAGGGCCACCGAGTCGTGGGTTGTCGTCCCCTTTTTAAGAGTCAAAGTGATTTGGGAGCAACCCCCCCCCCCCCCCCCTTCACGCTCATCATTTTCCTTAACCTCCTCTAAAAATTTGGAGATGACAATTCTGTTCATCATAGTTGAAGGGTCCGGAAATTATGTCTGTGAAGAAGACAACCCCCCTACAGCTCTAAGGGCAAGGATTGTAAGTTATGCCCTTGGGACTGGCTCTTATAGAAAGAGTGGTCGTATGTAGTAGTAGAGGTAGTAGTAGTAGTAGCAGTAGTTGTTGCTGTAATATTAATAGCAGCAGTAATATTAGTAGTAGTTGTAGTGGTGATAGTAGTAGTAGCAGCAGTTGCAGTAGTAGTAGCAGTAGCAGCAGTAGTGGTAGTAGTTGTAGTAGTTGTAGTAGTAGTAGTAGTAGTAGCTTAGCAGTAGTAAAAGAATTAGTAGAAGTAGCAGCCAGTGTGTTTTACATTGTAATCCAAAATTCTTTTCAACTGTGTTAAAACGCCTTGGGCCTTGGCTATTTTACTTTTTAAATTTTCACTGTGTCAACCGTTTTTACTGATAGCATTACTCAGGAGGATGATGCTATCAACTTGATCAATCTTCTCTTTGCCCAATCATCCCTCTTATCTTTTATCTTAATCTTTATTTATTTCCAGTCCAAGCGACTCAGTCTTCTTGACATAAATGTTTGAAACTATTCTTACGCCCTGATTAAGAACCTTTGCTAGGCTATGATTGAAAAATAGAGGTTCTTTTATGCGGGTTTTAAAGTAGATTTTTCCAAAGATTTTGATAAGAGGAGGCGAGTACATGCAAACCTCACCAGGATTGTCGATGAAAGCAGATACTGCGAATCTTATTTTGTCATTCTATTATGCCAAAGCAAGGGGGCATCGCAAGCCTCACATGAAACAAATAGATTTACACAATGTTGTGACAGACTTTTATTTTTTTCAATTTATTCACCCAAGCAAAAAAACGAATTTGATTAACAAGTCCCTATTTTTATATTGATAACGAAATTAATAAAGCTTTAATTAATGCTGCTTTAAATGGAGTTGATGTACGAATTATTTTGCATAATTTCGCTGGTTTTAATTTTTTAGTCAATTTATCTCGATTACATTACGATGAATTATTGAAAGCGGGAGTAAAAATTTATGAATTTTCAAAAGCTTATTGGTTTGGAGTACAGATTTCTCTTCTGGCTACCAGTGGCACTGGATGACTACTGCCTACCGTTGGAACAACAGCACCGGCTGCCAGTGGGTCGAAGAGACCTCCACTCCGGAAGAGGCAGGCCCTTGTCTTGTCAGGGCTTGGCGGTGTGAAATTTTGAGCTCTGCTAGGGTGGGGTTCGTTCAGTCTTTGGATCCTCCCGCTGTTTTCCCGCCGGGAGGTGTGTTGCTGTTGGGGCGACGGACGGGTACAGCTTCACCCAGCGGCTGCGCATCTGGGCCGGTGGCCTGAAATGGCTCTTTGGCAAAGAGGGCATTCTGCGGGGTCTCGGCGGGCCACTCATGTCCTACATGTCGGCTGACTTTCACCCCTGGCAGCATGACAATCGCGCGCTTCTGGAATCCACAAAGCGCGAACTCGGTCCCGAACCGTCCTTTGCGTGAAAAATGCCCCATAAAACGCTGAAACCACGCGTTGCACCCAATGTCTTTTGTTACATAAGAAAGTGTCATCTCAAATGGGGCCACGGTCTGCGGTGGCAAAAATTGGCGTAGAATTCTCTTATTTTTCAAAGAAGTGTCCATATAAAATACTAGCTGTTAACAGCTAGTAAAATAACACCTAGTTGGTGGGGCGCTTCGAGCCCCTCCCCCAAGCCCCCCGCACGCGTAAGTCGGTACGCGCCATTGTAGTTGTGTCCCTGTGTCCCAGGCGAGGGGGCCGATCTCCAGCACCCGCGCCGTGTTCAGGTCGATGTACCGGCGCAGAAGCCCCTTGCGGTCCATCCGGTCGGCCCCCTTTGCTTCCGCGCGCCGGCCGCCCGAAGGCGTCAGGCCCGCTGGTTGAACCGTCTGCCGACCAGGGCGCTGGCGATGTTGATCTTCTGGATGTCGATCGCGCCGCCGGCGATGCCCCAGCCCCAGCCGTCGCGCATCCGCTGCTCCATGTTCGAGTTGCTGCAGCGCGCTCTCGTTGATCGTTCCCTGAGTGTTAAGTACAAACAGCGACGAGAGCAACACGCTCAAGCTGAATATCTGTGTGTCAAACGTCTGTGTTTGGTCGAGAGAGCCCAAGCCCTCGGTGTCGAGGAACAGGTATGTGGTGCCGTCTCGTTCGATAGGAGATCCCCACAGCCAAATGCCACGCGTGCATGCGTTGATAGTATTGCCAACTGCGAATCCGCTATGAGCCTGAGAAAATTTGTCTGATTTTCAAAAAAGGATGGAAAGCCCCCTAAAAGTCAAGGAATCTAAGTGGAAATAACCATCAAATTCAGCGAATCCGCATTGACCTCTTCTCAACACTTCGCTCTTCACGCTACAGTTTGTCGGGACTTTCAAAAAATTACTCATTATTCTAATTAAGCGACCCTTGGGTTTCAGGAGTCGTTTTTAAAGAATTCGGACAAAATTTAAACTCTCCTCAATTCTCCTAGTCCGGAGCTGATGAATCTCCTTGTCCGCAGATTTGTGGACGAGATGTGCAAGTCGCAGAGCATCAAGCTGAACACGCTGGCAGGCACCACAAACTACGAGGTCGGATCATCGCTCGTCTGTGAGCCGCGCTCCTGCTTACAGTTCTTCTTTCGTGTCGTCTGCTAGGTGATGAAGGATGCTGTGTCACTGTCGGAGGTGTTCCGCTCCATTGAGGCTCGCAGCTAGTGTATTATAGATGTTATCACTAGAAATATAGGAGCCGACTCTAGAGCATCACCAAAATAGCCTATGTGGCCACTTTTTATTTATATTGATACTATATTTCTTTTTATTTCTAGTTTCTCCCAAAGCCACATAAAAACCCACTAAAAATTTGCTGTTTAAATTTTTCTTTATATGTTTACTACTCATTATACAAAAAATTAGCCCTGTATGCAGCCATGTGGGCAGCTCTGAATGACAAACTTTGTAGCGAGAGACACGCAAATGTTTCTGAGAGACAATAGAAACATTTCTTATCTCCGCGACTCAGGGGACATGTCGCACACTTGTCGCTCCCTTGTTTAGCCACACTTGGAGACACCCCGAATACACAATCGCGCACGACCTGTCTCCTGGTTCAGCCACAGCTTAAGGTGCTCATTAACAAATAGTTAGCAAATGAGTTTTACATTATAATCCAGGGGCTTTCTCGGACCCGCCCTTCACGCGCGCCACGAACGGGTCGCAGGCCGTGAGCAAGAACCCCGCCGCGAGCAGCAGCGCTACCGCCCTAACGGTCCGGCTCCGCAAAGAATATGACCTTGCAGTCGAGTACATCTTGCTATGATAGCATACTCTCTAAGGATTGGAGCGGATGACGCAGGATTGGGCCTACTACGTGTATTTCGCCGCCGCTGCGGGATTGTTCGCGCTGTTCATGCGGGATTGCTGCTTTTACAAATTTAACAGTTGATTTTTTAACGAACGTCAAAATTAAAAAATTTATTTTTGTTTTAATTGATAGTAAAATTCCGTGACAAAAAATTGATTTAATGGTTTTAAATCAATTAAAAACGTGACAGGTTCCGTTTGGAATTATTTTAAATAAAGTTGATCGAATTAATCATCAAAAATTGCAACAAAAAATTCAAGAAGCACACGCTTGAACCAATTCTGTTTTTGCTCTTCAAAATCATTGAAGATGTATTACACCATCATCTTGAAAAAGTAATAACATTTTGACTGCAATTAAACAACCTCAGTAAACTTAACTTTGAACAATTATTTTAATAGTTTACTGTAGTTTAGTAGATATTTTGATTATATGTAGATTTGTAACATGTAAGGTGTCAAGTTGTAATACTTCAGTCTTTAGGCCTAAATGTTTTGTTTTTTTGTAAACGCTCCAGATTCGATCTTCTTCTTCTGGTTCATCTTGAGGAAGGATTGGGTCAGGGATTTCGTCGTCTATCTTCACCTCTTCGGCTTCAGGAGTTTCAGGATCGCCTGGCTTTCTACCTGGTCGTTCACCAAACCACTTGGGCAATCTTGCTGCAAAAAATTTCGCCAAATAATTTTTTTTTATTATGACTTAATGTCTTCTCTAAATATAGCTTAGGAACAAAGGATACATATGTCTGGGAGAGCAGGGGTAGATCTGATGCAATATGGGACTCTTTTAATTCCTGTTGTCAATTCTCAAATTGCAGAGGAAATTCTAAGAATATCAAATATCAAAAAGGATGATTAAATTAAAAAAAAGTCATGGTAATTTTGAAAGAAGAATTAGAAGCCCAAGAACAACGCAGTCAATTGCTGAATAATTGTGAATAAGGACGCAATATAAATCAGTTTCTAAGTACTACATCTGCCCTTATTCAGTAATGCTACCATTTTCCAGTCCGCTTCAGTCTGCATACTTCCATCCAAATTGGTAGCCCTTGGGTAAAGGTCGTTGATAAACGTAACATTATGTCCGATAAAAACATTGTCCTCAATATGTACGCCTTCACAAATAAAGCTATGGCTGGATATTTTACAGTTTTTGCCAATAGAGGCCCCTTTCTGAATTTCCACAAAAGTTCCGATTTTTGTATTATCATCAATACTACACCCATATGCGTTGTCAGTTGTTCTTTTGGGTTCTCTCTGCCCAAAAACAAATTATTGGATGTCTTAGCCGAAATTTCTCTTCTTTCTTTAAATTTCTTATTGCCTGTAAATTTTCTTAATTTTCATTACTTTTTTACGTCTAAGAGTCATTGAAACCTTTGATTTTGAAACAAAGCTATATGAGTCTTGCATAGTAAGATATATTGAATATGATTTATTTTCTTTTTTTTAGTGTTACAAATTAGTGGTTTATGGATGGCAGTGTGGTCAGCAATGCGGTAAATCTCTTCATTGATTACTTATTCTATCTTGTGTATATTTAACGTCGACTTTAGACAGTTGTTGTCAAAGTCTTGACGCCCTTTTTCCTGTTGTGCATGGAGATCCTAGGATTCACATCTATGGGTAAGGACAAAAAGAACGTTGTGGCCATAAATTCTAATCTTCAGCTTTTGGGAAAACTTCTTAATCTTCCAGACACTTCTTCTGTGGAATCGCCCTTGTCAAACCCCGCGCCCTGGGCTATTTCGCCCCCCACGGTCGGAGTGTAGCTCAGCCTGGTAGAGCACTGTCTTCGGGAGGCAGGGGTCGGAGGTTCGAATCCTCTCACTCCGACCAATAAAACAAGGCGCCCCAGGGCGTCTTTTTTATTGGCTGGGACGTTACTATTTTGTCAGACGTCGAACCGGCATGGCGAACAAGCGACGCTCAGGCGGCCTTGGAAGGAAAAATCGATGAAAGGAAAGCAATTGTTTACCTGTCAAGGTATAAATAAACACAGCAACAAAAAAGACCATTAAAATAACGTTTAGCATTTTTCAAAGTTTTAGTAAACCCCAAACCAATTCATAATAAGATTTAATTAAATTACAGAACTAGCAAAACTAGGGACTGAAGTTCAATGTATTTGAAAATTATACAACCAGTTTTGATTACTATTGAGTCAGGTCGCTCCTTTACCACGAACTGACTGATTAAATAAAAAGAAAAGTATTTTCAACTGAAAGAAAGGAACAACGTTAAAACTTAAAACGAAGAAAAATTATTACATATATGGAGGGGACTTCCCCCCCCCTCAACACCTTGCTCTTTACCTTGAAGATTTTTAGTGCTTTTAATAAAGCTTCTTATTGTTTTAATATAACGATCCTTTTGTTTCAGAAGTCGTTTATAAGGAATTGGGACACAATTCCGTAGCTAAACAGCTAATCCCTTTACAGGCCTTTACATGTCCAGTCGTGATTTTGTCACAGCTAAACTTGCTCAGAATAAACCTATTCGCCATTCGCCAAATCTCAGAAATGGTCTCTTTTTATAGACAAAAGCTTTCGAGAATGATAAAAACTTGTGTTTAAAATTGCGCTAAATTGTGTTGAGTGAAAGAACTGTCTAGTGCAACCACTGAACTGAATGCAACTGGCCTCGTATAATCTTAATGTTGCTCTTTACTTGCATTTAATAGAAGACATGCTGTCTTAAATCAACAACACTTCATAGCCTGCTAAAGAACAGGAATAGAAAAATGATTAAGAGCAATTTTGGTCGTCAGATCGTTGATGCAATGCAACCAAAATGTACAACATATCCTGCTGTTTCTGTTATCAAGTCAACTAACTCGGAAAATTAACTTGTCCATATCTACATAATGGAAAAGTAACATTTTTTCCAGCGAGTAGAAACTGTTTCTGTATTCGTAGTCAGATTGTCGACACTTAGTTTGGAATACTGGCTACGGATCAAGCCGCTAAAGCGCAGGCATGTCTCAGTTCCAGGAATGTAGAAAAAGCCGGAACCGTAAGCATCACAAACGCGTACATACTCAATTGGTTCTGGCTCTACGACAACTGCGTCAGCTGCCTGGGCTGCTGTTGTAGCAACAACTGCCGCGGCGGTCCCGAGGGGCCAAGTTTGAGACGGGCAACGAAACGCTGACCGATGACGACGGCCAGCAGATACCGCTACGCCCGCAATCCCTCGCCGTGCTCAAAGCGCTATTGGCAAGGCAAGGTGAGATTGCGCTCCGCGATGAGCTCATCACGGAGGTCTGGGGCGATGTTCACGTCACCGACGACAGTCTCGTCCAATGTATCGCCGATATTCGCAAGGCGATCGGACCTGACGGTCACAAGGTTGTGCTTTTTATTATACTGATCATTTAGATAAATTAAGAGGAAGGGGTGACTGTTCAAATGATAAAGTACAAAGGAGATAAGAATGTTTTTTTGCCTCTTTGACCCTATTAGGTCCATTCATACCTGACAGGGCCGTATCCAGTATTTTTGTTGGGGGGAGGGGGGAGGGGGGGTGTTACGAAAGGATTTTTTCAGGGGAGGGGGCCTGCAAAAAACTTCAGAAACACAGTAAAATTGGTTGATAACATACAAAACCCTACACGTTACACTAGTGAACCATATTTGCTTATTTCTTACAAAAACGATAAGGAAGGAAGGCAAAGAAATCAGGGCAAGGAAATCAAGCTTTCACCTCTTTCACCTTACTTTCGGCGAGCTGTGTAGCCGAATCATAGCTGCGTTCCAATGATGTTGGCGCAACCGAATAAATACTTCTATATGGTTACTGCATGGTGTCTTATGTTGCTACTCTTACTTTGCAGACCAGCATACTGATCTGGGCCGGTACTATTACCTGGACTGGCAGGTGAGCCTGGGTCGCGACTGAGCATCCGTATCGGCCGATACGTACCTTCGGGCACGTGTCGGCCAACGCTTGCCTGTCTGGGTGGTGAGTCTGCATGCTCAAGCAAGTGATAGCGCAATAACCAGAGGAATCCATTGAAAAGCCTGTTCCTGGCCGGGCTTTGCCTAGGCCTCTTTTTCTCGTTGCGGACCTTACCGAAACGTCATCACGCTCGCCGAATACAGAGTTATCGTCCTTAGGTAACCCAAAGACTGAATCCGTATCTCCGCTAACGCAGCCGCCAATCAGGTCTGCAAGCGCGTCCCCTAGATCCTTATTGCTAAGTTCCTGAGAGTCGCTTTCCGAAAGAATCGCTTCCACATTACTAAGTATCGAATTAGAGCCATCATCGCCAATATCGCTATCGGGTGGATGAAGTGCATCTGCTTCATACACGGCATGGCTTTCATTGAGGTCGAACAACGCCCTCGATGAAATACCGATCACCAATGGATCTATTGAAGCTTGACTATTTTTTACTGTCACACGAAGAACCTATTGCAACTAACTGATTTAGATCGATTTGCACGATTGAATTTGAAATAATTCAACGACACAGTTCTATGCTACTACACTCTTCGTTGCAATTTGTCCTGGTATCTTGCAGCGGAGAGAAACTCTTTGTGTACCATGGCACCATTCCATTTTGACAGACTCTAACATGCGCCAGCTTAGTTTAGGTGAATTATTGTAAAAAAAGAAGAAAAAACAAGCAAAAACAAAAATAAAACCAGTAAAAACTATGCACTGGTGCAAACCCTGTGCAAAGATGGTTGGATGTGAGTCACCAATGACTGGTGCCATGGTTCACAAAAGATATTTAATTCAAGTCAACAAAATATTCTATCATGCAAGGTTGTACACAAATTGGTTGAGCAGCACAAACTGTTGAACACAGGTTTGCAGAATAAAAAACTCAATTGGCATCGAAGATAATGTTTAGGAAGTAAAAGATACACGCTTTTTTGGCAAACCCGGAAAAGATCTGCCAAAACTTAAAAACTGTTTTAAAATACATTTCACCATAAAATTTACAGTATTCATCATCTCAAGGGATGGGGGAGAAATCATAAGTAAAACTTTACTCCTTTGGTAATTTTGAGTTTACTCTTCTCTGAAAAACTTCTTTTTCGGGATTTTTTTTTAGTTAGTTTTGAACAAAATGGCTATCTCAAAATATTGTTCGGATACATATGAGGAAATAGCGGAAATGGGGGAGGGTGCTCCGATCGCTATTGATTCTTAAAACAGGAACTAGAACTTTTGATTTCCAACCGAATTAGCCTTCTCCGAAGTTTTTACGAACAACTCCTCTATAAAACAACTTTTTCCCCCCATTCAGCTGTATTCTGAGAGCACTTCAGAAAATAAAACTGGAGAAGGCAACAGGCATTGTGGTAGTTCCAAGATGGACAACCCAGATATGGTACCCGCTCCTGACATCCCTGCTGACCAAACCTCCAGTTGTGCTGCAGCCTCACCCATGCCACCTTCAGCTACCAGCCTCCCCAGAGAAGAAACATCCACTACACAAGAAAATGACACTACTCATTTGTCTCTTGTGTGCCCCTTTGCAGCACCGCTGATTGCGAAGTTGCGAAGAATGACTGCAAACCGCCAAATGCCAAAACCTGCTTCTATATAACAAAAAATGTCTGTAATAGCTGCGATGCACTTCACGCATCATCACCTCCTTATTGTTTCCGTCAGAATCGTAAGCATGTTCGGGATCGAACTCGTAAGAATCCTCTTCGCTAGTATGATTTTAGAGCTGCCAGTGGGACATACAGCTGCAGGATTGAGGCTTACCAAATCGTTGACCGGGCAGGAACTTACGTTCTCAGAGATCCTTATAGTGCAAAACCTTACGTTGAATTTTATACGGTTAAGCGTGTTGGGGGAGATATCATCAACTTTGAAGCGCTTAAAGTTATTAATTTTTCAGAATAATTTCTTGCGATTGATGTCACAATTTTTATTTTCACTATAAAAGCGTTGTATTAAAGTCCCCGAGAAAATTGGGGGCTTTTTTTATAGTGTGGGGATGCATTGCTCACCAGTTACCCTCGCCGCAAGTGATTTCACACGCAAGGTAGTCGATGTGTCGTCAATCCTTCGAGTTTACCGCACAGCGAATTGGCCGCCTGAGGGCATTCTAACCCATCTGGCGGGTGTCTGAGAAAACGTATGAGATTCCGAGACGCGAGATTTGTGTCAAGAAAACCGTTGTGTTTCGGAACACGGATTGTGTGTTACCCAGCGGACGGGCTTCTTTGACAGCCCCGAACGCCGCGCGGCTCTGGAACGCAGGCTGCAGGATGCGATCACACGGATCCCGGACGAGTCGACTCGCCGACACTATGGCGACGAGCTTCGAGCCAAGCGCCGCGATCTGTTCGGGACCGCGTGGCGCGATCGCGGCAAGTCGCGCGGCGCATCGGCGAAGGGCGCGGGCAAAGGACCGGCTGGTCGCGGACCCGCCACGCGCGCGCCGATTCCGGTTTCGGTGCTGATCAGCGCGGAACCGGGACGGGCCGGTGCGGAGTACATGGCCGCACTCGAGGGCGCGAACCTGATCTCGGCGCGCGTGCCGAGCCTGGACGGGGTTCCCCGCGCGCAGCTCTCCCAGTTCGCACCGGGAGCGGCGATCGTCGAGGCCGCGGTCGGTGCGGCCAAGCTGCGACTCGGCCTCTCGCGCGAGGCCCTGGCCGACTTCGCGAACGCGGAGGAGCTCTACGCGCTCTCATGGTATTGTATTCTCATAATGACAGATATACTGGTAGCAACACAATGCAACACAAAATAATCTGCATTGTATTATATGACAAAAACTAAATTTGCTTATGAAAAAATATCAAACCAATGTTTTTGAATGTGAATGTGGAGTTTCTTTTGATTCAAACAAGAGACTCTTAGAACACAAAAAATGGCTATGCATTTTTGATTTGAAATGCAGTTAGTTCTCATTCAAATGGAAACGCCAAATATATCCAAATAGTTAGAGATAGCCAAATGATTTAGATAGCCAAATATAGCCAAATAATTTAGAGAATATCATTCTGCTGTGTGTCAACATTTAATTTTCAAATTTAAGGATTTTTTAATCAACTGGACAACATGCCTCGCTTGCACTGAGTAGGGAACACTTCAGCAATTATTTAACTTTACTTTCTGTTCCGCAGTAACGGTGCCTATGATGGTTGTAACAGCGAGTCCCGCCAGAGCATGCCTCTTCAACATACGTCGCTCCGGGCCCGCTCTCACCCGCGACTTCATTGACAATCGGGCCGCGGATCTCGAGGCTGCCGAGCAATGGCCCCCGCCCGCGACGCCAAGTTCTACGGGCTCCACGCGTGCCAGGCGCTGGCCGAGGCGCGCCCGGAAGCGGTGCAGCGCGCGTTCTTCACCCGGGAAACCGCCAAGCGCTTCGGTGAGCTGACCAGCGCCATGGTTTAAGGTTTCTATCTCATCCCGTTGATACTTTTCTCTTTCGATATCTTCGTATTTTTCATTCTTTTCATCACTTAGTGTTGATACATCTACAACTTTCGATTTTATCAAACCACTATGAAATCTATGTTCTAATTCAGACTGTCTATATTCATTACCTTCTTGTGAAAGGTGCACTGTTGATGTTGGAACACTTGTTGAAAGTTTAACATTCGCAAATGCTAACAAGTTCTCAATTTAATACGGGACCCAAGACCAGCACCATGCAAGAAGTGCAGTTAAGGGCATCCTTTGCTGCCGGGGAGCTCAACCAAGCACAAATTCGAGGCCGTACCGCGCTACATGAGCTTAGCGGCGTACTGAGTGCTCCCACCGTCGATCAATTGCCCAATTGGCTAGTTCGACTTGGCGCCCACATAAAGCCAGACTATTTTGTCACCGCGCCACCCGCAGAAATTACTGGCACTCACAATCAAATCCAATTAAAATTTTGAGATAGCCATTTCGTTCAGCGCAATTGAAAGGTTCAGAAATTATGGATATGAGGATGACACTCCCCCCCTGCCCATAGCCTTTAGGGCAAGGCTTGTAAGTTATGCCATGGGGGCATATAAGGTATATATAGAAAGGGTGATCTTAAAAACTCTGGAATGACCTCATTTGATTTAAAATCAGGTTTTATACTGCCCTTTTTAAAATTCAGAGTGATTATATATGAGGATGCTCCAGGCAAGTAAAACGGGCAATTTCTGGAAAGGAAACAATGTTACTTGTGTACCAAGTGTTCCGCCACCATTGAATAGTTCTCATCTACTTGCACAATTGTGTGTGTGAATTGTGTGTGTGTGAGCAACTGTGCATGCATGTTGTTTCATTGTGGATAATTAATGTTTCTTTCTTAACCTATGCACTTGACATGTTTTTTGCACCTATTGTAATTAAACCAGCCGCTTGAATTTCCAATCGAATGAGCCCTTTTCGAGGAATCAGCGGCAACCCCTTTGATACGAAGTGCCCTGGTCTAAAAAAAAAAAATAATAAAAAAGAATGTATTGTACCAACATTCTTTTATGCCGCGCTACCGCGCCACCTATGACTGTCATTTCCTAAATTTTGAAAGAAAATTAGTGTCTGCTTAATAAATAGAAACAAAATATATACTTTTTTAATTACGTAAGCTTGTGGGGCACTCATCTTCTTTGAGAGCCGAAGTCAGAAAGCGAGCCTGTTTAAACGCAATTTTTTTCATAAAAGGTTAAAGTTCTGTTGTTTTCTCCAGAATGTTTGAGCTCAATACGTAGAGTATGCTCAGGGAGCATGGTTTCAATTCTCTCCGCCCATTCAATCAAACAAATGCCCCCAGCATCAAAATACTCTTCAAATCCCCGCTCTAGAAAATCGGTTTTGCTTTCCAATCAATTTTTTTGTCAATGCCACAAAAGGCAAGCTGTCATCAATGGAAATTGATGATCTTAAACCAACAGATATGGGTAAATATCCTGAGTTTAATTGCTAACCAATTTTTATGTATTTTGATGTATATGTTAAAATGAGTACTCATTTTAGGGCATTCTTTCTGAACAATATAATAACTTGGATGAGAACATGCATGGTATGCATCTTTGTTGGGTTTTCTTTTTCTTCTCAAAGTTTCGTCGCCGTCGGCGGCCACGTGCGTTTCGATCTGCACGACAGCCACGCGCTCGCGCGCCGACTGCAGCCCCATGCCCTTGGGCGGGCGGGCGCCGGGTAGGACGGTAACGCGCACCCAGGATGCCCGGTTGGGCGCGTTACCGTCGGGATCGAACCGCCGCCCCTGCCAGGCAAGCGGCACCGCCGGCTGCGCCAGCGGAAACTGCGCGGCGAAATGGTCGAAGACGCGCCGCTTGGAGGTTCTGATCGGCAACATCCAGCCCATGTGCTGCCTCATGCATGGCAAGTAACAATGCACGGACTTTTGCTGCGCGGCTGGCTTTCGCAACTGCCGCTGTTCGCGCTGCTGCGCTGGTGGCAGCGTGACGGTGGGACGCACCGCCAAATGGAATGCTGACGGATATGCCGATACTCTCATCAAGTTCAGTACCAAATGCGGGCCGTTCTCGGCGTGGCCCAATCATCAGGCCGGGTGTACTTCTTAGAGACCGGTGATATTGCGGGAAGAAATCTAGAAAAAAAGTTAACATTTCTCAAGTTACGTTCGAATCCAGTAGACGTCAACTTGGATGTGCAGTCCAACGACATCAAGTTTCACTTCGTGCTTTCAAATTTGTTGGCGTCGACCTCCATACATCTGTTTTTAATCATGATATGTTACAAATGGCTTTTTTTTGTGTTAAAAGACAACTTAGCTTAAAAGTCTACTACGCGTCATCGGGTCCGACCCTTTTGTCTGTATGTGCCGTACAGCCTGCCGCACACCCCGAGCTTCCGCAGTGAAGCCTTTGCCGGTAGAAGTCTGGGTGGCCGCTATGGCGATGTCATTGAGGAGCTGGATTGGAGTGTGGGTGAAATAGCCAGAACCCTGGACAAGCACGCCCTGACAGGAAACACCCTGATTCTGTTTACCAGCGACAATGGGCCCTGGCTGACCATGAATGGTGATACAATCAGCGTACAGACATTATAGCTCGTTCTAGGAAAATTTCCAGTTCATATGATAATAAATGTCAATGTAATTCTTCAGGGGATAGTATTCTATTATAGTACGATATCTAATTTTGTATTTTGATTGCCTGTCACCTCTTAAACATGCAATGAGCTTTATACAAATTAATTTGCTGCAAAGAAATTTATGCGTGGTCAAGCCACAGAACAGTAATATCACCATTCTGTGGCTCCATTGGCTATCGAGGTAAAAGCGCGGTTTGAGAAGATAACAGGATCAACCTTGGTTGAAGGCTATGGCCTTACCGAAAGTAGCGGCGTTGTGTGCTGCAACCCTTATGAGGGGATCAACAAAACAGGTACGATAGGCCAACCAATTCCAGGTACAACTATTCGCTTGCTCGACAAAAATGATCCAAGCAAGAATGCGCCCGATGGGGAGCCGGGCGAACTAATTTTCTCTGGGTTTTGATGTCCTTCATTTTTTTTTGAAAACTCACTAAGAACTTCACGATAAATAGTTCTTATGGTATTTTCTTCAATAGGGATATTTCACTGGCTATTCGAGGAAAAACAAAGGTCCTACATCAAACTTCAAAGCACATTTTTATGGTCCCAAAAGAGCATAAAAGAAGAAAAATTCAAGGGTATATTTTTCCTTATCAAGAAGAAAAAAGTTTTGACACTCCACTATGCAACATAACCGAAATTTATAAGGTCTGAATCGTGACATATCCTGTTCTTAACAAAAATTAGTTTTTTCACAAAACACAACTCTACTGAAAAAAAGAATACTTTAGCGTAAAGAGCGAGGCGTTGAGAAGAGGACAGTCCCTATTATGTATGGAATAATCTCTGTTCGTTTTAAGTTTTGATGTCGCTCCTTACTCTAAGTTAAAAAAAACTTGTTTTCTTATATATTTAATTTCTGAATGTTGAACCACTATATCGCGTGCTAAAGATAATTTGAGACAAAAACTACAGCTAACCGCTGAGTATTAAAACCTTTTATGATGAACAAGGATAATATAAATACGCTTTTTGAAGATCTACAAGGTCAATTTGACCTTGAGGCTCCTGTAGCTGGTCACAAAAACCGGTTTCTAGAAAAACTAAATAACCAACAGCAAGTTGCTACAAACACAAAAGCATCAAAACCTGTGATCTCATTATATTCATTTGATCGTAATTTTGAATTGATTTTCACTCTTTAAGATTTAATTTGTTGTGCTAATTTTTTTTTATATACCTAATTTATTGAAATTTTATATTTGATTTTTTATTAAATTGAATTGTTTGGGGACTAGCCGATTTATATTTTTGCCGAAACAAAAATAGCAGGGCAATAGCACTGTCTAAGTAAAGGTAAAGGATAAGTCAAAGTATTACCACAGATTGTGCAGCATTATTCAGCGGATTGCATTTTGAAAAAAAATCATAAATGATGTTAGTAGTATTTTTGGTTTCAGGGGGTGATATGAAGAATATTATTTTGTGCGCGGATGGGACCGGAAACGCGGGCGGTAAGGACAACGGAACAAATGTGTGGCGGATTTTCCATTCAATCGACCTCTCGGCTGGTGACCAGGTGGCGTTTCATGATGACGGAGTTGGTACTTCAGATAACAAACTCATGAAAGCAATCGGAATTTCACTTTTTCATTGTTCACTTTTTGACTTTATTAAATAAAATTAATGCATTATAAAAAAAAACTTTAAGAAATCTCGTTTAAAAATGGACTAGAAAGGGGAAATAAATTTTTGGTTCTAAAGAATACTTTAGATATCCATACTTTTCTGAATATTTTGAATGTTGTGAACTCTTTTACTCAAACTTGTAAAAACGTTCTAAGAATTTAAACATGGTGCGTATTTTCAGTCCCTTGTGGAGAGTTGGGGAGCACTGTCAAGAGCTGTCAAGTATAATTTGATGAAATTAAAAATTGTGGAGCTAGTGTGCTCAACAATTTTATTGTTTGAGGTGTTATCTAGCATTTTTGAGAGCGTTTGGCTAGGTGCAAAATTTTTTGCTACATTTTGTGGAATAAAAGAATCTTTTCAAAAGAATTCAGCATTTGGCTACCTCTTCTCATCAATGATCGACATCTCTCAATATTTAATAAAGTAGATACTTCGTCTAAAGTTTTTTGAGATTTGCTGCGCAAAGAGGAGCGATCAAAGTCAAAATAAATTACTTTAATCATTGGGTCTTCTTTCTCACAGGCCGTTTTGCAACGTTCCCTAAGGAGATCCATGTCTACCACTTTAGCATATTTGAATCCGCGGTCTACCGCTTTGCTTTTAACGGCTTCAGCCTGAGACATTCCAGGCAAGTCTTTCACATAATAGCGATTTCCCCTTATCTAACTTTTGCTTGAAAGTATTCCTCTACCTGATTACATACTATTTCTTTCCTTATTCGAATACTTAACTTTCATTAGAAGTTATTTCCAAGACGCTTTCTTTTAAAAAAAGCAACTTGGTTCACCGCATAAATTTCAATATACGGGGCTGCTATTTGGGATTTCGAAGCGACCTCTCAGCACCCTTTAAGGCTACTAAGATTTATATTTACACCTTTTTTCTTTGTTTTGAAGTGATTCAATATCACAAGAGAAATATCCAAGCTACTGCAGATATAAGGTTGACTGCTGTTATGGGTTGGTGTACCACAAGGGTGTTTTCTGGTACCATTGACATTCATAAAACACCACAAAAATTGACAATCTTGACAACGCTTGCTGTATTTTGCAAGCTGATTGAGTAGAAGTTTCTAGGTGCTACTATGCGAAGAAAGTTAAACTAGAAGTCACCAATGCGAGAATCGACGTTTTGATCCCAACCAGCCTGACTTCGGCTTGGTGATGCTGCTTTTGGCCAGCCCTTCAAGCAATCGCGTCCCAGTGCGGGAAATGGTGAAGCAGTGGCTCACCGCGAGCGCCGGCCTGTGGACCAAAAACGAGCAGTACGCGTTCGGCTTTCCGCGTGCGGTCGATGCGGGACTTCGCAGTCACGTCGCCAAGCTCTTGATCACCGCGTTCCAAAGCGACTCGACGCTTCGTCATAAGCGTAGGTTTTGAGGTGGGTGAAGCTGAATCTCAACAATCGAATCCTCTAAAAGTTGTTGTCTCACGTTGAAACATTAATGCTGTTGAACTGTAAAAAAAAAAAAAACGAAAAAAAAGTGCCAAGAGAACATAAGCCTGAAGTTCATCCAGTATCAAAAGATCTTATTCACTTTCAAATATCAATTAATTTTATAAGTCCTATTAAATCTCACAAAAATCCATTTTCCCCCCCCGGTTCGCATCTGTCGGGACGTCTCTCCGCGGAGGATTCGAGCGCGCTACGCGACAGCGCTTCCGAGCACGTGTGCCTCGCGAAGCGCGGGGACGTGCTCGCGATGCGTCCGTTGCTTCTGCACGCTTCGTCGAAGGTGGAGCGCGCGACTCGACGTCGCGTGGTTCACATCGAGTTTGCGGCCGAGCCGCTGAGGGACGGTCTTCGGTTTCGCGAAGAGTATCCGATCGATTCGATTATTCTTCCATGTTGCCTGCCGGTGAATTGCTCTCCGCGTTACGACAGCAGGCAGCTGACAGTGGCTTACTCGATAAATACGCTGTTACACTGAAGTTTACCGGTGGCGTGGCCATGTCACATGAAGAACTGCAATCGGTCATGCAAACGAATACGACGGCTATTTTGGTCGCGCTCGTGTTTGTTACGTTTGTTTTACTGTTTGGTCTGGGATCTGTCTGGCTCGTCGTCGCATGAAAAATCCGTTGCCGGACGCAGTGCTTGGGTGCGGCTCTATGACCAAACATTGGCCGGACTTCGCCTTCCGTTGAACGGTGAGATGCTGACCAGCACCCAAGTGCTGGACCGGATGTCGTCCCGCGACGCCGCGGAACGGAAGGAGGCCGCACACAGCTTGGGAACTGTTCTGTCGGAGAATGGCAACCTGTTTGCGTACATCACCAACACCTTGGCGAAGGACAAGGATATGATCTGACGCTTCAATTTCTTATACAATAAGGGTTTTGAGTTTTTGACGTTTCAAATTGGATAAAATAGCAAAATGTGATGTGTGGAGAAAATTGGGTATTGTTTGTGGATGGTGTTCTGGATGTCAGAGTACGATGGTTAACAATCAGCAGGTCTCCATAATGGATTGGCCCACCGACCAATTGATTGCCACCGCCATCCGTGGGCCTCTCAACATAAAGATAAGTTTTTTTTTGGATATTGACGATTATACCCTCCGGGCAAACACGGATTGGGCAATAACGCGCCTGACCTCTATTGACTTGGATGTCGCACGTACAATTCGCGAAACCACTGTTACCGGTGCAAGCGGCGTTCTGGCATTTGAAACCGGGCTCGGTGTAACCCATGAGCTCCGCCGGGGATTAGACATCGGCGTTTCTGCCGGACATATCCGCGAACAGTTCAAACAAATCACCCGCAGCGACGAAATTGACTACAAAAACGGCAAAAGATAAACTCAAACAGCTGACTGAAGAGGTAACTTTTACTGTTGTCACTAGTCCTTTAGTTATGATATTTATTACAATAGTTTTTGCCAACATGGGTCCAGCATCGACATAGCCTTAGTGAAGCAGTAGTAATGCCAGCCATACCAAATAAAGTGGCTTCATCTAAGTTCCATTGCCAGTGTAATGGTAGTACCTTATCACTTAAAACTTAAGAGTTTTCGAGGACGAGCACGGCGGCTATACCGACACGCTAGGCAATCTGATACCGAGGCAGACCGTGTCCCTCGGCCGCGTGACATTCGGCCCGCAAATCGCCTATGCCAAAGCGTTGGCCAACGGCAGCCATGTGTCGGTATTCGCGGGAGGGGCCGGCATCTGGGACTTCGATGTCGAGGACCGGGTGGTGAGCGGCCTTCTGGTGGGCAGCGAAGAATTGCGGGCCAAGCTGACGGGGTTACAAGTTAGATTTCGAATAGGTGAAGAAGTAGAAACACGAATTTTCTGTGGTCAAAAAACATTAAAAAAACAAAAAAGTATAAAAATTTAATACTCAAAATGTACATTGGAATGATATCAAATGAATAATAAACCTCATAAATATTATTTACAAGTTTCCCAGTAAATTTCCATTGGCAAGTATTGATGTTAACATTGTTAGGAAGAAAATTTTGAGAACTTGTAAGATCCTCCTCAGATGCCTCTCTGATCTCTCAGGCTAAATACAGAATATGTTACTTTCAGGATATGTGTGGAGCTTATTTTGTAGTAAATTGTTTTGATTTTGATATTAATTAGTGGCAATTGTAAACTGCACAGAAATTATGTCAAAATATAAAGGCAATATTGGTAGAAATTTGCCCTCTTTTCTTAACGAATAAGATCTTTCATTGCAAGAATATCGCTCGAACAAGATAGGATATCTTCTGCTTTAAATAGACTCTGACTATTCGTGCATTCTTATCAATGCTGTCTAAACAGCGTGTACATTAGCCTGAGAAAAGCTTTGTAATAGAAAGTATATTTCTTGCAAGCTGTTGGTAAAGTTGGTGGCCAGGGACAGAATCGAACTGCCGACACAGGGATTTTCAGTCCCCTGCTCTACCGACTGAGCTACCTGGCCTTATAAAAAGCTAATAGTTACAAGCTATTAGCTACTAGCGGCTAGGACTGCTGGGTCGATACGATCACCCTGGGAAAAAAACAACCAAACAAATAAACAAACATCGGTGATCTGTTTTCTGGCAAAAACTGCAAAATTCCACATTTTGTATTGATTTTTAGGGGGTGTTTCCCCCTTTTTCAAAAATAAGAGAAATTTTCTCAGGCTCAAAACTTTTGATGGGTAGGGTTAAATTTGATGAAACTTATACTTCTAAAATCAGCGTCAAAATTTGATTTGTGTTTCAAATAGAGATTGACAAACAGGGTTATGAGTTTAAAAATGGCTGAAAGAACACGAAAATTGATTATATGTAACTCAAACAAACTGTTGTTGAGCTTTGAGATTGGTATTGTTAAGTTTTTATGTTATTTATGGTTTATAAGTAACTTTTAATGTATTAAGCGTAAAAGAAGAGCTGACAAAATATTTGGTACGTTACTGAAAACATTTTAACGTTGTTGGTTAATGGATAGCATTTGTGCCAGTCGGCCCAGTGAATTGAACTTTATAATTCAAATTTCGTGGTTTCAGAATATGTTTTGAAAAAGAATTCAAGAAATCTTCTTTTGATTTAGTTGCAAGATCTAAACTATGTGTAATACCATCTTTGTTAATATAATCAAGTAGTTCTTCTTTTAGTACAGGATTGTTATGTCCATAATTTAGCGAACCAGCACCACAAAGAAAGTCAAAGTATTTTTTTCCGTCACAAATTTATCATATAATGCATCGTTTCAAATCGCTAATATTGCATACATATTACAAAATCGAATTATTAAAACTACTATTAGAAATTTATCACAGAAAACTACTGTTAATGAGAAACTTGGAATGAATGTTCAAACTTTTCCTAATCTTCAAATTACAATTCAAAATTTTGATTCTTAAGCATAAGAAATGTAACAAAAAACAATCACAAAAAGGCCCAATATTAAGTAACAATATCATTTTCTGACAGGCTCACCTGGGTGTCCTTCGTCTTCTTGGAAAGTAAAATTCAAACATGCATACTTTTCTCAATAGTATATTCTATGAGTAAACAACGAACGAATTGCCCAACTTTCAGTCCTTGTCCAGATGACCGTGCGAAGGTTAATATCACTAAAATATAATTATTGGATCTTTGGATCTTTGGATAATTATTGGATTCTTTTTGGAACAGTGCTGAACATAACAACTTTTAGGTTGAACGCAAGTGGCAACAAACTAAAAATATAACCTTGAATTTAGCTGTATCTGATGTCTTCATTTCCATTATTGTCACCATAATATCACCATTTCATTTCATTTTCATTTTCTCCGAATCTCTCTGATGGAAAATAACCTATTTTTATTAAGTTCTCTAAAATTTTATTGGAGTTAAAATCTTATTAGGATTCATTTCATTGTGTTGCGGAGCAACACTACTGCTTTCGTCTATATTTGTATGTTTTTTATTACTTATATGAGGGGGCTCACCCCCTCGTTAATACCTCTCTATTTACACTAAAGCTTAAATTTTGTCCGAATTCCTTAAGAATGACCCCTGTTTCACAAAGGCCGTAGAATAAATAGTTGAAATTAATAAAAATTACTTTAGCGTGAAGAGCAAGGCATTAGGAGGAGGTGAAACCCTCATATTGGTAATAATTTCTGTTCGTTTCAATTTGTAGGCACCGGCCTCTTCTACGGCGCGGGTGGCGCGATCGAGAAGGCGGGACCGGCACTCATCCTGGCGTACGCGCTCGCCGGCCTCGCGATCTTCATCGTCATGCGCGCTCTCGGCGAACTCCTCATCTACCGGCCGATCTCCGGTGGCATCAGCGAGTACGCCGACGAGTTCCTCGGACGGTTCGCCGGTTTCAGCCAGGGGTGGACCTATTAGGCCGTGTGGACGACGACGTGCATGTTGCAGCAAATAGACTCTGGCCATATTGTTAAACACCAGGCCCAGGTGACCTTCCGCATCAATGGCTCGAAAATATTGTTCTGCCAGTTTAGCGTTTTGCAAGGCTGCTTTGAGGTTTCCGGTAGCCAGGTCCAGCTCAGCCAGCATGTTGTAATCGTGGCCTAAATAGTCGGGATTATTTCCGGGTAAATCTAAAGCCAGCGCTTCTTGTGTAAAAAACTTTGCGTTTTCAAAGGTCGCCTTTCACTTCCCAGCTATCGGCAACATACTCGCGAACCGCTGGCCGCTCGGATTGCAGAACCATACGGTGGGCTCATAGTCGTTATGACAACCCATTGGGAGATCAGATCGCACAACTGGATCATCCGATTGCCCAAATACGCCGCACCACAGAACCAGAAGGGTGCCGGCGGCTAATCCGAACAAAAGCCGATACAACCGGGGCGTTCCGCTAGAATCCGGTTCATCGTCGCTAAATTAATCATGTCTAAATAAACAAGAGAGTCTAGCTTATCGATAGCATCATTGAATTCGTTGGATTTTCGGTACTTTACCCGTAAGCAATTTAGTCAAATAAATATCTCATTCATATTTTTACCACTAAAAGTTAAACACAAAATTAATAAAGCAACAAAAACCAATTCGCACTTGAGAACGCCATCAGTATCAAAATTAGGAAGAAATTCCTTATCTTTGCTATAATACCGCCAGGTACCCTTCAGAGCTGGGTCAACTCTGGCTGAGCTTAAGGTCACACCACTGACCCCAGTTCCAAACCAAATAGCCAGCGACACCAGGACTAGAACTCCTAATTCGACTAACCCCAACTACCCAAATAAAATATATAGTATAATGCTTTATCCATCCACTAGCTACGGTAAAAAAAATTCACAATGTGCACTACAACTTAAAAGTTAGATGAGAAGCACTTATTGTGATTCATTGCACTGTAAAAGGAGAAATCCTGGTTGCTCGCTATACTCATTACATAAGTTGCTCGCTAGCTGTTGAGTACTCAAAGATACGCTACTTGCAAGAGGTGAAAGCCGAAAGTCACCCATAAGGTGCTAAAATCGAGAGGATTAAAGCATGCCGCTGTGCTCTAATGGTTAAGACGCTTGCCCGGAAAGCAGGAGATCTTTTAATTTTCTATTGATAGATATTGACAGGTCAGTTACTCAACCTTGTAGCTAACTGGGTTGTCAAACTAGGATTCAAAAATGTTTACTTTCTCGGGGTGGATCTTGGCTGGGTGGATAAAAAATCTCATCACTCCAAGCATTCTGATTATTACGACAATATGGGAAATGAATCCCTCGACTATCACAAGGACTACAATTTATCAATCGCCATTCCTGGAAACCTTCAACCCGAAGTGCTGACTAAACACGAGTTCAAAGTGGCCAAACAAATTTAGTTTAGACTTACCAATCAAAAGTTACGAGCCAGAGAAAATTTACCTTATTTTAGAAAATAGGAGGAAACATCCCTTAAAAGTTATACGATCTTAATGGAAATCACACCATCAGATTCAGCGTATCAGAGTGTCCTACAGTTGGAGTTTCAAGCATCTATCTACAAAAATGTGGAATTTTGTATTTTTTGCCACAAAACAAATCACGGATGCGTGTTTATTTGTTTGTTTTGTTGTGACGAACTTGTTTATTGGCTTGAAAAATCCATTAAAATTCCATTTGAATTGGTTTCATTTGGTTCAAATCAAATTGGTATATATCCAACAAAGAAGATTATCCTTTCGAATTTAATCTTATTTACTTTCTTTCTTTTTCTTTCTTTCAGCTTTAAATGTAACTGAACATTTAGATCGAGAAACACGCGATTACTATGAATTTAAATTAACTGCAAGTGACAAAGGTAATCTTACATTCATTCCCGCGAAAGCGGGAACCCAGTAAAAAAACCGCCGATAAGGCACACATTATCACCATCCTTTTGCTAATATGCGCGCCTGATAAAACGCGTAAACACAGCACCCATGCTAAAAATCTACAATTCCCTAACCCGCAAAAAGGAGGAATTCAAACCCATTACCCCGGGAAAAGTGCTGATGTACGTCTGCGGTATCACCGTTTACGACTACTGCCATATCGGCCACGCCCGCTTAGGAATAATTTCCAGTCAAACAACATGATTCCAAGTCAAATAATGCATTGAATCCATAGAAATCAATACCAGTTTTTCCATTGGTTCAAAATGCCCTCCCTTGTTTGTTTGCTATCAAGATGAAAGGAAGCTGTACTCTCAATCAGCAAACAAATAAACGTTGATAACCCCATTGCAAGGAGCAGCAGAACATGGGGTACACTTTGTAGAATATACCATGATCTGTGTAATGGGTCTGGAGCACCGAGACGGGAGCCGAGGTGTCGCGACTCGAGTTCACGGAGTCGCGACCGTACAGCCTCGCCTTGAACGGATCGGGCGACCTCCTCGCCACAGCCGGCATCCAGACTCCCGTTGGTGCTGATGTCGCTGTCTGGGACGTCGAGACAGCGCGTCTGGCACGCAAGCTGACGAAGCACACCGTTGCTCTCGGCCGAAGGGTCACGCTCAAATTTGATCAAGCGGGGCAGGCTTCTTCGCAGAAGAAAAACTCTTCACGAATCGAAGATTCCAACCAGGCACCGTCCGAAATTTCCTGTTGCAGCTGCCCTTTTTGCCACCCAGTCAAGCCAAAGAAAACTTGTAACGGTATGCCTTCCTGATTCGCCAGAAACTGCAAATTATTTTCGGTTGCTGAAGAATAGAGTCCATTCGGTAACGCAATCTCTCCAACTTCTGGAAGTTGATGGATCGCCACAACGGGTCCTCTTTAAACTGCTCTAGTAATTGCGTTTTGGCACCTTCCGATAGATTTAAATTAGAAGATTCAAGTCCATCCTTGTCTAAGTAAATTGCTAGTTTGCGATGAAAGTCGTCTCTTTGAATAGGCTTACTTAGATGATCGCTAAATCCCCTATTTAAATACTGTTCAATTTCATGTTTCATAGCATTTGCGGTCAGTGCAATGGTTGGAGTGTCAATACCATGCGCCATCAACTCCACGATTGAAGTTAAAATGAAGTTTTTATAAGCTTTTAAGCTTTCTACGTTCTAGCTATTCACTCCTTACTACCTTTGTAAACGCTAAAACAAGGATCATGGCCACTAGGGGGAGGCTTTAGATGGTTGAAAAAATCCATAGATAAATAATAGGCAAAGTTCATAACTTCAGCCCCTCCCCCAGGGACTGTGGGAGATTAAGTCATCCTCAAAGACATAGTTATCAGATCTTTCGACTATTTTAGGTGATATAGTTGGAAAGAAGAAGATGCTTCAATCTACTACAAATACTCTTTGAACAGTTTATATTTTGGTCTGGTCTGATGGGGACTTTCAATGACAAGATATTGATGATGCTGAGGAACATGAGGACTTTCGGGAACTAATCCGCTTGGCGTCTCTGAACCCGAATAACGAGAATTAGTTTAGCACCCAATTTTGAACGAATTTTGAATTAGCACACTAGACTGTTGATAGATCCGTTCGGTCGCCTGCCAGCCGACGATCCTGCATTCGCGGCAAACCCACCGGGGCGTGTGAATGCGTTAGCCATGAACCCAACTGGCGGCAATCGAATTTTCGCATCAACGACGGATGGTCGTCTCTTCCGAGCCGATGTCTTCGGAAACGGAACCACCACGAACCTTGGCCTCAGCGGTTGGACGGAAATTGACATTACCGCCCTCACGACCGCAGGGATGACGGGGGTCATAGCTGGACCTGGCCCGCCATTACCAAAGCACGGTCGTGCCGCTGCGCGCCAAGATCTCCGACGAAGAACTGCTTCGCTACAACGGCATGCTGGCAAGCGTATTCGAGCTGTTGAATGCGGTAAGGCAGCACAGCGAAGCCTCGATGATGGCACTGGATGCCAAACGCGACTTCTGGCTTGCGGACGGTCATATGGATGCAGTTCTGCTTTCGGGGTCGGCCGGCGCGGTTCCGGGTTCTCTTAAAGGATAAAATGGAGCGAATTTCGTATATTTACCGTAGCTCTAGAAATGAAAACAGGTTTTGATTTTTAGTTCAGTTTGAGAAGCCTAATAAACTTACCCTATTCGATCTAATCGAAATGAAAAATGAATTATCGGATGAAACGGGAAGGGAAATTGATTTGGTAGAGGACGGACGGGAATTCCAATCGATGAGTAGTCGGATTCAAAAAGAAAAAGTTTTAGTGTATGTTCATGGTCTATGCCCATTTGTTGTCTACAGGTCACTATTAACTACTTGATACCATGTCTTGCAAGGCCTAACTCTTTTAAGTTATTCCAATGTTTCTTACCCATTTTTTATCATCATGTCTTTTTATATGTACAAACTAATGAGTTTTTGGTAAGGAAGTGCAGAAACAACTAGAAATCAGTGAGATAGAGGATCCTTCACTGTTAGGTGTAACACAAGTTCTCCTAGCCTTACTAGCGATCATGGAATCGACAGGATCGTTTCTTCAAGTTTAAGTGAGTGGTCCGGGTAAGTTTCTCCCAATAATCTTCGCAATACCCATCGGCAAGAAAACGTAGAAATGCAAAACTCAAAAACCGACCCATATTTAGAGAATTTCAGGTGAAAAATATATCCATTTTTGCGGCATGTCCAGTATAACTACACAATGAAGTACCCTTCCCGATGACAGGCTTCTTGTTGTTAAAATGTGTCTAATAGAGTCTCCGCCTTTGTTGGAAGAGCGACGCGCAGTATGACACCTTGCCTGGGCCGAACACGACGGCGTTTCTGCGCGATCCTACTACCGTACTGATTGACACATTTCGAAGGATGTCGTCGCTCTTTTTCTTTCTCTTGTTGGCTGGACGAATCTTTTATTTTGTTCTGTGTCAAAAGATATGTTGAAGCAACATTTTAAACATTTGGGTACATAAAGGGAAAATTGGGGTAAGAATTAAAGAGTCATAATTCATCTGTTTCTTTGTTTTTAATGGGATTTGATTTATTGGAGCTTTGCATCAGCTTTATAATTTATGACTGAATTATTTACATGTATATCCAAGGAATCTTCTAGATCTTGTGCTGGTGAAAACTTTGTATTTTGGTCTAGCGGCACCCAGACCTCCTGACTTCTGCAAGCTGGAGCTTTGCTGGGATTTGGCTCTTTCTCTTAGAAAGCGTCGAAGTTGTAGTGACCCTCCGGGTTTTTGCTGTCCAGGCGCACCGCGCAACGACCGGCGGCCATGGCGCGTTCAAGCGCACCACAGCGGCGCGCGATTTCACACAGGTTGCGCTGGTAGACCGGGTTGTCGGCGGCAAGCCGCACGGCGCGTTCCAGGTATTGCAGTGCAAGATCGGTCTTGCCAACCGCCAGTGCCAGCAGGCCGAGCCCATGAAAGGCCTGGTGGCAGTCCGGTGGACATATACTTACATATTAGCAATATCTTCTGGTAGAGCTGCAAAACAGAAGCAATAAAATGAAATGCAACAGAGTGAAGGTAAGAAAAATTCTTGATAAAAGCTGTGAAATAAAATAGCAAAATATATTAAAATGCCAGAGTTGATTACCATTGATAGTTTTCAGCGGTTCGAAATTCTTCTTGACTTCCTTCCAAACATGAAACGCTTGGTCGTAGAATGCAACATGGGCCTTTCTGTCTATTACCACATTATTTTTACATAGTTTGCAGTTTTGGCGAATAGACAAGATATGCACTATGATATTGTGCAGCAGTAGGCCTTTCTTTTTCTCTTTGCTTTCTTTTGAATGCTAATACCAGAAAAATGGCGATACGATCTATCAACTGGTAATATATTACCACCAGCAATAGCAAGAAGCTGACCTTCGTCATCAACAAATAGTTTTATGTTTGCGGTCTTCTTGAGCACTGAAAAAATCCTCATCGCCAACCGTGGCGAAATTGCCCTGCGTATCCAGCGCGCCTGCCGCGAACTGGGTATCAAGACCGTGGTCGTGCACTCCGAGGCCGACCGCGAGGCCAAGTACGTGAAGCTGGCCGATGAGTCGGTCTGCATCGGCCCGGCCCCGTCGGCCCTGTCCTACCTGAACATGCCGGCCATCATCAGCGCCGCTGAAGTCACGGACGCCCAGGCGATCCACCCCGGCACTGATGCTGATGAGCTTTTATGGTATGTCGGCCAATCTGATGTCGCTAGGGGGCTTGGCTGTTGCTATAGGGATGTTGGTGGACAGCTCTGTGGTGGTGATGGAAAACATCTACAGACAACTGGCCAGCAGTAAGGATTCGTCTTCAACGAAACATGAATCCTTGGAAGATATAGTGATCCGGGCAGTGACAGAGGTAGCCAGGCCGGTCTTGTTTGCCACCACCATTATTGTGCGACGAGGCGCGCACCATCAAGACCGGCATCGAAGGTACGCTGCGCAGCGTCATCGCCCGCACGGAACGCGTGTCAGAGACCGCCGAACGCGACGCGATGATGCGCGACATCGACGTGCCGGTCACTGTGGAGCCCGCCGATCTGATCGAAGCGCGTGCCGTTGCACGGGTGGCCAAGGCCGCCGGTGCCCCGGGAACCGTGGAATACTGGAAATCCGCCCCCTACCTGCTCAGCTGGCCGGGTCGTTTTAGCACGTACATTAATAAAAGAATAAATGAGTGCCTTGCGTGCGCGTGGAATTGTCACTTTACGTCTTCTTATCATGATATAGTTCAGTTTATATATGAAAATGATTCTATTCAGTTGCTTGCTTTATGTGAAACGTTTTTAGGTGAGGATAGTCTTCTCTCATTCTATAGTGTTCCACGGTATTATTTGGAATCAAAAAACCGTTCACGAATGGGCAGAGGCCTCCCGGCGCAGGTCGAAGGCCTCGCGGGTCCGCTTCGAGCGAAGCATGTCGTACGCGCGCTGGTCGAACCGTCCCAGGCTGTCGAGCAGCTCGTCCTGGCCTTCCAGTTCGCGAAATGCCGTGTCGTACTTCTCGATCAGATCCTGGCGGCGCTCGATGTCGGCGAGCTCGACGCCGCGCGCGGGTGAGATGCCTCGCACTCGCAGGCTCTGCCCCGGACGCGGAGTCTGCCCCGCTCATATGTGAATTCTGATGACAGTTATAACGAAATATTTTTTCAAACACAGTACTGTCTCTGACCGCTATGAGTTATTCTCTTTCTATTTTTGCTCTTGTTTTTGTTTTTTTGTCTTGTTTTCTATTTTTGCTCTTGTTTTTGTCTATTTGTTTTTTTAGACCTAGCATGTTTTTAGACCGCTATGAGTTATTCTCTTTCTATTTTTGCTCTTGTTTTTGTTTTTTTGTCTTGTTTTGACCACCGCCGTTTTTGCCGCCGCCGCCATCGCATCGTCGCGAGATTGGCCCTTCGCCCGAATCTGTTTCCATTCGGTCACTACGTAATCGCCACTTTTGAGCGCGAGCGTTATGCGCATTGTGCAATGCGATGAAGTCATTGAGAGAATTTCGCCTCTGAGGTCGAGCTCGATGACCGGAGCGCGCGTCTCCTCACCGTCGAATTCCATCGGCTGTCCAACGTCGACGTTCTCCTAATTTGGGCCTGTCCTAAGAGCTTGCAATTGTCTGCATATAGTGTCAGTGGGTTTTCCAGGTGGGCTGTACAGTTGTTAATATGTATGTTGAACAGCATGGACCCCAGGATTGTTCCCTGTGGGAATCCACTAATGACAGGAATTTCATCAGAATAAATACTCTTACTGGTGGCATAATAAACTACTACCCTCTGAGTTCTTCCAGTAAGAAAGGCTTTAATCCAGGCAACTATATGATGGAAGTGGATAAAAAACCCTTCCCGAATATAGATCAAATTACGCAGGAAAACAGAAAAAAAAATATCCGAAATTATTGACTAGTCCTAACTGAATTCATCCAGCCCATCTAATAGTAATGAGCTTCTGCTTAATGTCCTACTCAAAAGTCAGTCGACAACCCCTTCTCCATCATCTTCTAATAGTGTAAAACCACTCATTTCAATAATAAAAGTGCTTCTTAAATAAAGGTCCCTTCTTTTTGACTGTTTACCGGAGCTAGAAAATATTTTGGCTGAAAAATATGACAGAAAATTACAGATGAAATAGTATGTCTCTTAGCAGAAATGATTAAAACTCATTTCCTCTCTCCTTGACATAAATACTAGAAAGAAGTTGTAGCACAGTAACCTGCGCAAATGTCGGATATATTAGATTTAGAGATAAATTTATTGATAAGAAAGGATATTAAATGACAAGGCCATTTTTTTCAGGCGGCGGCGGCGCGCATTGGTGCACCGCTTGGTCATGATTTTGCACTGATATCATTGTCTGATCTTTTGACCCCGTGGGAAGCAATCGAAAAACGTATCGTCGCGGTCGCCGAGGGGGACTTTACCGTCGCGTTTTATAACCCGGTGTCGAAACGTCGTCGGACACAACTGGCGGCGGCAAAGGATATCCTGTTGAAACATCGCCCGGCCGAAACGCCTGTCATACTGGCAGCCTGAAATTACATAGAACTGGCAATTGCTCTCGTATACTTGTATACAATAGGTTTGTACTGAGGCTGTAACTTTCAACACTCACATCTAGGGCTGTTCGTGCTAACCTATGGCTACACCAAGGCTTGGCCTAGCTTGGACTCATAAAAGACTCAATGGAAGCTGACCTACTCTTCAAACGTTTTGGCGCCCTAATTAAAATGCAGGTATCAAAATACGCCAATGTGTCTTTTATGTTCTTTCGCAAGGGCTACTTAGTCCTACTCCGTAGGGAAATACCGATTCATGAGGTGATGATTTATAACCAAATTTGCACTATGCTAAATACAACCTCACCTACCCTCAACTAAATCGAACAATATCCTGGTCTGATGTGTTGGCAAAATGATACAAAGGCGGGCACTTTATAAAGTACGATGACGAAGCCGGCCACACGCGTTGGATAAGTTTACCGCGGCCACAAAGTAATACCGTGGCGTCCTCGGACGGGCAGGACGGCGCCGAATAGGCCGCCAGGCCATCGAGTCGGAAATTTCGTGTCAGGGTGTGCGTCCGAGCATGCGCGTCAATGTGGCATCCCGGTCAAAGTAGTGATGTTTGAGTGCTGCCAGCACATGGACCGCCAGAACGAACATCAGCAGGTTGGCGAGCGTTTCGTGGGTCTCGGCGGCCATGTCGGACAGTGCCTTGTTTTCCGGCAGCGCCGGCCTCGCCTTCTCGCCTCGTGGAATCGGTGGAATCGGGTATAAGGATCGGGTTGAAGATGGAAGGGGAGGGGACCGAGGAGACATCGAGTCTCTTTGACTGGTACAAAAATGCTGAACACGGTAGACTTGGTAGATGCCTTCTAAAGCCAATGGCTCAAAATACGAGTTAAGACGACCTCTTCTAAAACCCATGTCACCAAAAATATAGGAGGCTTTCAGGGTTTCATTTCAAACTCTGGTGCGGCCCCCAGGAGAAGGTCCAGGGAGTAGGGGCTCTTTGCCGAGGTGGTGTTCTGTTCCGGTTGTTGCTGGCGCGGTTGGTGACCGGGTGGAGGTTGGACAGCCACCGGTTGCTCGTTGTCGCCGCGATTCCCTTCCAGAGCATGCAGAGATGGTTCGGAAGGGGCTCGAATCCCGGCGGCCTCTCCGAGTTTCCGCTCCTCGTGCCCACTTTGCGCACAAGGTGTGGCTTGCTGAGAGATTTCGAAAATGGCTGGACCACAGACAGCAGATGGAGGCAAAAAAACGGAGAAAAAAACTTCGCTCACCCAGAATCCGTGGCGCTAGAAAGAAACCCTCACACCAAGTTACTTGCTGGACTAAAAATGGCATTGTCGAAGCCACAACGAGGCAACGGACGCTGCCGCCACGACAACTATGCTACGAGACCAACACAGACGAAACTTTTGCCTTTGTAGGACGATGGTGTTGTGTCAAAAATTGCAGCTTAGAGAAAAGAAAGTAAAAACACCTTTGAACAAAACAACACTATGTAAATACAAATGCTATTCTGAGGAAAATCAATGAAAAGTTCTCCATGCTTTTTGAAAATTAATGATAGTGTATCTATTTATCTGTATAAAATGAAATCCTTTGGATCTTTTGAGAAAACAAGTAACCCTGATTTATAGGCAAAATCCACAAAAAATTTGCTTGATAGGGCAGCTGAGAATATCAGTCATGATCCACTAACAACAACGGTGTTGGATGACGAGAAGAAAGAACAGACAACAACGAAGAACAATAGTATCACTGCACCACGGCGGAATACACGGTACCAGAATGCAGTCCTTGCTGAATTGGCAGTGGATGGTGAATGGCCATGTCAGGTGTGTCATCATCCATACTTCCTGTTATTGGCTCGATCTATTCTGTCAGTGTTGGTTCTACACGGGCCTCCTATACTGGATGAATCTCGAACCATTCTTACAAAAGAAATCAAAGAGTTTTTTTGCGGTATCTGCAGGGAGCTTCTTAATTTCAGCGGTGTCTTTAGGTTTGTAAGGAATGGTCTCATTGAGCTCCTTTAAGAAATGTTCGTTGATTGCCACTTGTTCGACAAGTGAGTACCTGCTAAAGCCGTTAGCTCTCAACATAACGCTCAAAAACGAATTGAGTTGACTTCTAGAAAAAGTTTTGAATATTCGTCATTTATATCTGACATGCACATAAATGATCCTTTTTTTGGGCTTGAAGTTAAAATATTTACATGTGGCTTTTTACCATTCGACCGCTCTATCATTGCAGATTTATCTTCAAACATTATTTGTTGATTTTTTACGACCGTATTTTCATTTTGCGTTCTCCAGTAATCCAAAATTAATTCTAATTCCTCTTTAAAAATACTATTTGGTAAGGTTCCTTCCATTTTTTCCACTCATCCATACATTCATTCTAGATAATTTTTCTCCAATCAAAAACTGAAACTTTCCCCTCAACTATATTTCTCACTCCTTTGTAAAATATATATTAACAAACACAATTCAATATCAGAAAAAAAATTCTTCGGTTATCTTCAATAATTCAATCTTTTCTTTTAAATAAACGAACTCATGATCTAAAACAGCCTCCAGTGCTTCCAAACAAAAACTAATATGTTTATCCGTATTGCCCACGAATTTTTCCAAATTCTCGGGAGCCGCTTTGATCGTCAGAATATCCCCCTTCCGAATCACGACTCTCCGGGCAGCACCGGGCAACCGATCGCCACGCCGGACCAGCCCCACGATTTCCACGTCGTTCTCCTGGGCGACATCATCCAGTTCCGCAACTTTTTTTCCCTCCGCACTGCTCCCCTCAGAAACCTTCACCTCAGCCACATAGCCTTCCGTCTCCCGCATTTCTCCGGCCATCCTGCTGTTTTCCGTGCAGCCAGTGTTCGCCAAGATCGTTCTGCCAACCCTCGGCGGTTCACCGTCGGTGTGGGCGGTCTCGATGTGCTTCTTCCAGGCGATCTTGCTGGCCGGCTACTGCTACGCTTATGCCTTGAACCGATACATGCCGCTGCAGTACGCGCCGCTCGCCCATGTCGGCCTGCTCGCCATTGCGTTCCTTGCGCTCCCCTTCGGGCTTCCTGAAGGTTCAAGCGAGGAGCTTTTAAAAAACGACAAAGACAAGATGTAAGTATTTCAAATGATTAAGCTTCTTATCCTAATGACTATGTAAGAAATTCTTATCATATATATGTGAGAACTAGAGATTATTGAGGATGGGCAATAAATTATCTTTTAAGGTGAAAAATTTACTAATCGATGATGGAAAAATTTCATGGTAATAAAAATGTATAACTTTCAAGCTATGACACTAAACCTACAACCCTTTTAAAGGTGAAAAAGAAACTTCAGCATTAGAGCGAGCTACTGAGGAGAAGCAACCCACCTAATATATGTAATATTTTATGTTCGTTTTAAGTTTTAAGGCTGCTTCTTACTTTCAGTTGAGAAAACTTGTTTTCAATAATTTAAAAATTGTTTTTAATAATGTCAGGAAATCCAGCTCCCCATCCACGGAGAAAGCTTTTCCCCCACGAGAGATTTCTCCATGGAAAGATTCTTTAGGCCCACACGGTACAGACAGGAAGGCAATTATTCTGAGGTCACCAGAAGAACCATCAACTTCAGCAAGGAAACTCAGGCTATCTGACTGATTTCTTCAGTCATCTTCCCCCAGAAGTGACGAAGGATGTGATGGTTTTGTTATGATAGCAGAGCAGACATTTTGATTCCTCTTTGGTGCAGATTGCAAGGCCTCTTCTTGCTTTTGATAGGCTTTGAAAGTCAAAAGGACTTGGGGCAGGGGCTTGGCACCTTGCCGGATTTTGTCTCGAAAGAGGCCGAGGCGCGCGGCGCGCTTGTCCGGGTGCTGCCGGAGTGGGAGCTTCCGGCGCCGGAGGTCTTTGCCGTGACCGGCTCGCGGCTGGGCATGGATGCCAAGGTCACCGCCTTTCTCGATCACCTGCGCGTGGCCATGACCGCCTGACATTCTTCAGCCGGCGTAAAGAATGAAGTGAAAACCCGCCGGTTATTTATTGTAATCACACCCTTAAACTCAAACCCTCTTTCACTCGAAGAAAAGGCTTTCAACCATAAGGATCCAAGTTTAAAGTCCAAGCATAAAGACTTGATTGCAAAATATATAAAAACAAATGTTACGGTCTTTAAATTTAATTTTCCCTCCGGCTGAAGAAAATTATTAATTGTTTTAAGTAGCAGTTAAAAATGTATGCACATCCTGTTTAAGACCAATTCGTCTTGCGTAATTGTGTTTTGTCGTTGCAGGCGGCGGCGTGGGGTCAGTTTCACGTGCCGCCTTACGTGCAGTTTCCCGCGCAGGATGCGATCAGCGTGTTGTGGCTTTCGCCGGATGCCGCGCCGGGGCGATTGGTTTGTCGTCGCGCGTCGGATGATGCGATGGTTTTTGCGTTCGACACACATCCGCGCCGCGCCGATGCGCTGGCGTATGTGAAAATGGAAGTCGATAAATATTTTGACGGCAACGTTTACAGCCGACCCCGGCCAGGTGGTGGCCCTCGTCGGTCCCAGCGGCGCTGGAAAAAGTACGCTCATTCAATTGTTGCACCGCTTTTATGACCCCATTGACGGGGAAATCCGTGTGGACGGCATCCCCATTCAGGAGGTTACCCTCAACAGCTATTGGAGCCAGATCGGCCTCGTTCCCCAGGAAACCATTCTGTTCGGTGGCACCATTCAGGAAAATATCGAATACGCACGGGCCATAGTTTCTAGAATTGATCAAGTCTTGCAGAAAATCTAAAGTTTTATTTCGTATCTTTTGAGCTGGTTCGCACAATCTTGTCATAAAGTATTTGCTGTTACAGGGCTATGAGATAGTTTTATTTCAGTTTATGTTGTTTAGTACCCCCCATTTGACAGATACCACCAGTGATGTGGGAGAGGGGGTAACATTGCTTGCGAGGGTGCTCATTAATGTGGAGGGAACTACCAGTAATCCTCAAGAAATACTATTGTCCAATAGGTGTTACTTTGCTTTATGGTCCAGCAGGCCCCATTCATCTCTTTAGGTGCTCAATGCTAGCCTGTGTTCCAGACCCTCCAAAAAGGATAATGCAGGCCCGTCAGAGCCAAAGGACTGTGATCCAGGGCATCGAATTTATACCAAAATTGGAAGTTTTAGATTCCGGATTGATTTTGGGCTTGAGACATACACCATAACATAGGGGTTAATCTCGACGGCGGACTCGGCCAGGCGCTCGATCTCGTCTGTGATCGACGCGATCTGGCGTTCGAGACTCTCGCGGATCAACGGGCTCGTGCCGTTCACCGCCTTGTCGGCGTGCAAGCGGTTCTTCTCCTGGCTGCGGTGGCTCACGAGCGCTTGGATCCGGCGGGAGATGCCTCGGAGAGCCAGGATCTCCCGGTCTGGCGGGGACCAGGGGACGAAGGGCATGCGCTCAGCAAAGGCGTTAACGACTGAAACCAAACGTACCGGACATGCACTTCATCAATAGTGGAGAAAAACAGTTAAGAAAAGAAGAATATAGAGAAAAGAATGGTATATATTAATAGGAAAAAATAATGTAGCTCGTTAAACAAAAAAACGAAAAATAATAAATATTTAAAAAAAAACAAATGATAAAATAAAGTATAAGGGACATAAATTAATATATTTTGCAAGCTTATAAATATGAAATTAGGGGTGCCAAGATACAATCATCAAGATGACCCTTCCCGATGGATCAAAACAACATACCTCGGCAGGTGAAGATGCATCCACATGCAATGATTACGATCTGGATAATGCCCCCGATTACGTAGAGAGGATCGGTATTTACCTTGAATACAGCTTGCGCAAGTTCCTTGAGATGGGGTTCACAGATGACGTACTAGACGCTCCTGTTTTGAACCCCGAAAGCGGGAAGGTCGTGTATATTGACCTCATTCCACTCTACAACAGGAACTTTACCATGCACAGAGGCCTCAGTGTTCCTTTCCAAGCATTTGTCAATAGTTTCTTCTATAAGCACTCTATATTTATTTAGTGCACTCAGATCATATAGTTTTGCCTCGTTCAATTGTATGTCAGATGGAAATATTGCGTTATTCACCTCAAGAAGATGCTGACATTCTCTTCCCGTCATTCCAGACCTGGACGCCATTACCATTTGTTGTGGGGACAAGTCCGGGTGGCGGCAACGGCCAGGACGGGCCGAACACCGGTGACCAGCAGGGACAGAACGATCAGGGTTCGGGCAATCAGGGTGCGAACCAGCCCGCGGGCAATCGTCCCGCTGGCGGCCCCACGATCGGCGGACCTCAGCCGGCCGGCCCCGCAACCGCGACGCAGGGTGGACGCCCCGCAGGTCGCACGGGCCCGGTCATCGGGTTGGGACAGGCCACGGCGTTGTTCGATATGTAATTCAGTTTTGACTTATAGGTCATATATCACCTTTCGTATTTTCACGACCGAAAAGCGAAACTTTCCATTTTAACTATAGAAATATAAAAAGAATAGAGGCCAAATTTGGACATTTACCAGTTAAAAGAGTCCTTAAAAGTAGTATGTTGCTTCTGATGCAGAGACATTGCTTCAAAAGTTTTCCAACGAACCTAGAGTGCTCCCAATAAATTAAGAGTGGTAACTGGAAAATGCCTTGCGCCCCAATAGTACTATTTGAGACATTTATCACTTGTCCAGTCCCGAGTTTGACAATCTGTTGCGAACAAATACAGTGTATTCTGAGTACACATTGGTTCAATGATTCTTTTGCTACCTTGCACACCTTGATCCGAAAGCTTAATAAGTTTCTAGCCGACTGATAAAGAGGCTACACAGTAGTGAGATTCAAGTCATGGCGTAAGACGATCAGCTTCGTGTGGTACCTGATACCAGAATCTCGGGACTAGAACTATATGTTTTAATCGCTTTTGCTTTGGTGTGTGAGAAAATCCAATCTAGGCCGCCAATCAAAATTATTCCCAAAACGTTTCAGCCACAAATGGTCTGATCCTGTTAGGCTGTTTCACGTGTAAAATCAAGGCCCGCAGGACACGAATTAGTTGTCATTTTAAATCTATTTTTGTGTTCTCTTTTCATTCAGGTTCTTTCTCTTTTTGGAAGAAAAAGAAGAAAAACCAACTAGAATTGAGCAATCAGTGTATCTAAATGACTGGATGATAAGCTAAAGTGTTTATTAGGGAAATTCTATATAGATAGCTGTATTATATATTTTGTAATATCTTATCACTTGGAGCCAGAAATAAGATGTTGCTTCATCTTTATTATGTTATGTGTAATGTTTGTAATATTTTGTAGAAAAACATAGCGTGCCAAATTATATTTCTATGTATGCGTTCCTAGCCATCGCGTCGCCCGAGATGTACGGCTGCAAGTCGACGATGTCGGCAGTGTCGTGGGCGATGTGGCTTGGGGCGGCAACTGGTTTTTTCTGACCAACCAACCCCGAGTGGATTTGCAGTTGGAAAAAATTGTCAGCCTGCAACAAACCGCGTCGGCGATTCGACACTGCATCAATGCAGAAGGTTTTCCAGAAGTCGATCATGTCGAACTGTTTGGCGATCCTGTTGGCAAGACGGCCGTATTGCGGCAGGGCTGTCACCGCGAATTCGCGAAAGGCGGGCGCGCTTCGGGCGACCGAACCCTCGATCTGGGCAAAGGCCGACTCGGCGGAACGGCTTGCGGCACGCAAGTCTTCCGCCACGCCGGGGATCTCTTCAGCGACCTCCCCCACCGTGGCCTCCAGTTCCGCGAGGGTGGCGCGCAACCGTTCGGCAATCCCCGCGGCTTCTTCGTTGATCACGCGGATTTCTTTAGTTTGGTCTTGATTTTAAAAAATTCATCTGCATTTCTAGGGTCTGGTAATGATTTGTATGTTTTGGTCTTGATTACGGATTGTTCCGGATTTCCACATGTTGATCTCTCGAATTTTGCGAGTTCATCTGGATATCTATGCATTGGCTATGATTTCTATGGAGGTATTCTAGATTTCTACGCGTTGACCTTTTGATTTCTTCCGATTGGTTTTGATTTTCAGAGGTTCAGAGAGTAGGTAAACAGATGTAAGAGATTCCATCTAAGAAAATTTACCATGTTACTATAAACTATGCATGTTGAGCATTGTTGGAGAGCAGTAGGGATCTCAGTATTAGTCCTAGCTCACGTATAATGTGGTGTTAAATTTTTGGCAAGATTAATAGTTATCGCCTAGTTATAACCTATTATACAAAAACTTCGGAAAAGTGAATTAAAAAGGAAACTGAAATAATCAAATACTTGCGTTATTTCTCGCGGGACGTAAACACGCCCCAGACTGGCATGTGGTCTGAAACGCGTAGTGCCTGTTTGAGTGTCAGACCAAACTCTTTTTTGAGATTCAGCACGCCGAATTGTCCGGTGTACTCGGCGGTTGTCGCGTGCTTGAACAGCAGATTGTCGTACGATTCGGTTTCACGCGTGTTGGTGTTCTGTTTTTCGATCACGCAATGGACCGATTGAGGCCAACCGAGTTTATTTTCGTAGTGATCGCTGCTTTCTCTCAATGCTGATCGGCCGGAAAGGTAACTAGCGGTGGCTAAGAAGAAAACGACGCGCAAGAAAAAGTCGGCTGCAGAAGCAGGCGGCAACAAGAAACCGACGAAACAGGGGCAGGCCAACGCGAAGAAGAAACGTGCCGGCACCAAGACGGCTGCGCGCAAGCCTCAGGAGTCTGACGGCAAAGGCAAATCGCGCAAGGATTGCGTGGTGGTCCAATGAATAAATAAATTTTTAAACCGAGTAATATTTAAACTGAATGTTCAAACCAAGCTCAAAACGAAAGAAATCTTTTACTATTAAAAATTAATGAAACAAAAAACAAATAGAAATTAAATAAACAATCATAGAAAACAAACATACAACAGGTGCGAATATTAAATAGAACTTATTCAAATCAAGCTTGAAACCAACGAAAATTACTTCAAACAAGAGTTTGGCAACTGACCCCTGATTGATTTGCCTTATCTACCTCCTTGAATAAACCAGCATTTCACATGTTTGGTCTTTTTTTCAAACCAACCCCTCTCACACATGACTTGCACAAAGCTTCTATACTTGAAAAGCTTCTATTATTTTCAAAGAAGTAGCCTCTTTATAGAGGAAGGCTCAGAATGGCAAATCTCCAACAAAGTAGATATTTTTTAGGCAGATTCTCAATAAGTTCTTGCAAGCGGCAAGTTTATATGTCATTCGAGATATCTTCGGTCTTACATTCGATTCCTAAAGTGGACAAAAATCCCGAAGGAAAAATCTCTTTAATTATTATGTAACATCCCACGTGCGCACCGTCATTACGTAACAGTCGATTGTGTGTCGCCATTATGTAACACTCACGTGTGTCTTGCCATTATGTAACACTCACGTGTGTTTCGCCACTATATACCGCCCACGTGTGTGCCATCCTCAGTTACAACCAAGGATGGGCTCATTCAAGGTCCCCTCCCAACCTCTTTTTCTTAAAATTCATCCGATCAGAATTTTGAAATGGCCACTTTGTTTAGCATAGTTGAAAGGCCGAATAACTATGCCTTTGGAGGTATCATGAGCCCCCAACCTCTGGCGAAAGGCCTTAAAGTGGCCATTGTTTATGTATTGTATTTGTTATTGGAAAGCATGTATACATTTTTTGGGGGATGGGGAATTTTTCCTGGATGGATCGTCTGCCGTCTCGGGAGGCGCGGCGGGGCCCTCGCTTCCGGGGGTCGTGGCCTGGTTGTCGTCGGGCTGGCTCATGGCGTGGACCCGCCGCGCTACTCGGCGCGGAAGTAATCTCGGATCGCGGCGACGACCTCGTCCTGCTGGTCCCGCGTCAGCCCCGGGTAGATCGGCAGGCTGAGCACTTCCTGCGAGGCCTGCTCGGCCACGGGCAGCGACCCGGGCTCGTAGCCCAGGTGCAGGACAAGGTAAGACGACCGCGGAAGGGTTAGGGCTTGCTCTCTCTGCTGGGCAGGACGCAATTCAGCAGCAACGTGCGTTGGAGCGTCAAGAGTTGCTTAGGTCGTTTGAGATGGCACAGGCGATTAAGAAGCAACGCCTTGCCGAACAAAATGCGGCGCAAGGAGCGGCAAACGACCTTATTGCGGTAGACCCGGAAACGGGCGAGCAAACCGTGAATGATCTGGCGCTTGGTGGGCGCCGAAAAGGTGGAGACGTGCAGCGGGGTGACCACCGCATTGAACCTGCTGGCGCAAGGCGGCACTCAGTTTGTGCTGGCGGACATGAACCTGGGGTCCGAAACCTCGCTGCCGGTGGTGGAGAAGTGCCGGGAGCTGGGCATCCCGGTCGTGCTGGCCACGGGATATGGCGAAACCGAAGATGTCATCACGCGCTTCCCGGGCCTGAAAATCTTGAAAAAGCCCTATACGCGCGAGGTGCTTGTAGCTGAAGAGCAGCAGTGTGACGGTGGCGACGATGCCGAGCCACATCGGCAGCCACGAACGCATCGGCGGTTCGAGCTGCCGGTCGAAGCTCGTCGCGTTGGCGTCGTCGCCCCGAGTCGTCACCAGCCCATGCGCTCCCGTAGTCGCACGACGTGGGCCACGTGATGGCGCGAGTGCCATGAATAGAGTGCCAGGGCCTGCTTCAGGGTGATCACCGGCGGTATTTTTTAGTTGTTGATAGTCGGCTGGTAACCCAAATAAATCCACCGCAATTAGCGCTTTAGGCAGCAAATTATTATCGCGGGCGATATCAACTGCGTTTAAGACACTTTCTGGGGAAACATTGTATGTAGTTGGTTCAACATCACAAAACACCGGGGTGGCGCCCAACAAAGCCACAACTTCGGCGGTGGCGACAAAAGTAAAACTGGGGACAATTACGGCATCCCCGCGCCCTGCGGCAGCAATAAATCTTTGGTGCAACTAGCTTAAAATCTGTACCCCTACAACTGAATCTCGCCTTGATTGCCCCTTAGATTTTTTTTTTCAGTTTTTTTTTTAATTGAAAAATTTCTTCCACCCTCCTACTTCTTGAAATATTACCCTGCTCGTATGAGTGATGATATCCTAGGGGGGTTTCCAACTGATTCAACTATATTTTTTTTCTCGTTTTTAACTTGACTTATTATCTTTATGAATATCTGCACCGGCTCCTATGACATTCCGACCGCCTATCTCGAGGTCGAGGGCGTCTATACCAACAAGGCCCCTGGCGGCGTGTCCTATCGCTGTTCGTTCCGGGTGACCGAGGCGGTCTATTTCATCGAGCGGATGATCGAGGTGCTGGCGATCAAGCTTAACATGGACGCGGCAGAGCTGCGCCGGATCAATTTCATCAGGAAGGAGCAGTTTCCCTACAAGGCGGCCCTGCTCCCTCGCCAGCCAGGAGCTGCGCGACCGGGAGCTGCGCGAGCTGCTCGAGCGCCTCGAGCGCCCGGACCTGCCGCGGCTGCCGGAGCTGGTCGTGCGCGACCTCGACACGCGCAACAGCAAGGGGTTCGGTTCGCTCACCATCCACGGACGCCTGCTGCTCGACCAGCTGGACGCGTGCCTCGTGCAGAAGCCGGAGCTGCTGTCCGTCGAGGCCTTCCGCCGGGCCTACGTCCCACATCGCTGTTTGGCACCATCAACAACCTCGTAGACGACAACAACATCGGCTATCAATTGACGGCTCAGCGGATTGACGGTGCGGGCGAAACGATTGTGATTGCCCAAAGCGATGGTCTGATCGCCGAGATTCATTCAGGTGAATTGGGCGAGTTTGATCCGACGGTGTTGGACAACGGCAGCTACTTGATCACGCTGACCGGTTGGGACCAAAACGACAACGCATCGATTGTTGAACCCTCGTGTAACTCTACCACCAGATAACTGCACCCCACTTAACTAAAACCTTATTCAACTAAACCCCCATGCAACTAAACCCTTTTCAACTGATCCCCCATGTAACTGAACCTCCGTGCAACTGAACCACCATATAACTGAACCGCCGTGCAAGTGAACCACCGTTGAGCTGAACCCTCGTGTAACATAATCTTCGTACAACTGAACAACTGAACTCAGTTTTTCAGTATTCTGTCCTCTGCAGCAATTATGTCCCTCATCTGTGTTATTACCTCGACATCGGTAACATTCGGTTTTTTCAAAATAGGTCGAATCTGAGAGCGAATACTTTCACTGTCCGGTGATAACCCAGTTTCTATACTGTGAATCGTCAATTCATTGATTAGATTATCATCATAGTGTAAGGCGCCTTCCTCACGGGAAGCCATGCGAACTTTGGCTCGAAGCTCGAATGCCCTTAACAAAAATGGGCCGGATTTCCCGTTATTTTTTAAAAACGATCAGATATCAAATTTGAAAAAACACAAGTTTTTTCAATTAAAAGTAAGGATCAAATTCAAACCTTAAAACGAACAAAAATTATTACGTATATGAAAGGGGTTGTCCCCCTTCAAGGCCTTGTTCTTTACGCTAAAGTTTTGACTTTTTGTCCCAATACTTTCAGAACGATTCCTGATACGCAATGGTCGTTAATTAGCCATGGAGATTCACACCATCAAAAGCTATCGAAAGGGCGGGATTTAATTAACTAACAGGTCGCCAAATGTCCTTAATCCAGACGATAATCAATAAAGTGCTGTCACCGTCTGTCAATCAATCAAACTCAAGCTGAAAGCTTTGATGTTTTGCGCTCGTTGTGGCAGAGAGAGGAGAGCAAAAGCAACAACAAAGAAAGAACATCAAAATAGGCGATATCTGATAAGAATTTCAAATGGTTTAGTATGATCACATTTATTTTAACAAAAATCAACTGGTTAATCAATGTCGATTGGAATGCTATAATGTAAACTAACATGATCATCAGGAATTTTGACCAGAATATGTTTTTCTCTTTTATATCTGCATAAAGTTTTGCATTGTTTTCGTTGAAATTTTTGATTTTGATTTCGAGTACAGATTTCCGAATTATTTTCCTCGACAATAAAGTGATCAACAGTTTGTTCACTGACTTCAGCTTATTTTGATTCCTGCCATTTCATTTGCACTAGCAGATTCTACTATTAAATTTGACAAAATATGACATAAATATAACAAAAGTGTTACTATGTAGAAAGTTATCTTCTGAATGTTCATTAGTGACTCTTTAATCTGATGCAATCCACTCTGCACTTTAGCACAATTTACGATTCATTATATTTTATGTTATCATGTACCATGTATTACATATATTATGTATTATACACTTTTAAGCGTGAAGGCCAAACGGGGTTGATGCATGACAGATGGGGGGGTACCAAACCTGGAGGACGGCATGAAGTGTAAGCCCTGGGCTTGTATTTGGAAGGGTATTTTGATAAGTTAACAGGGGAGCCTATACTCGGGGGGGGGGGGGGGGGGGGGGGGATAAACGAGAGAGCTTTTTTTTGGGATTTTACGGTAATTCAGCGAACGACCCGCGCATAAACCACTTTTTTTTTGAAGGGGGGGTTTTTGAATTGTATATCGTTTGCTAAACGATTAACAATAGCGTTCTGATTTTTAACCAGAGTCGTACTGTTTTCTCTACTAAATCCCAATCCCGGATATTCTTTAATTAAATGAAATAATATTATGTAGCGCCTGAGAGTTGAATCACAAATCCTATATTACTTCATACAATGCTCATTAAACTCACTATAACCAATTTCGTTCCTATGTATTTTACATAATTCAACAGCTGTCTGGTAGCCCATGTTGTCGATGAAGAAGTTCAGCGCCTCCATTGAGGAGGAGGAGGACAAGCAGGCAGCTGAAGGTGTGTGCGTGCGTGCGTGCGTTCAGAGAGAGGGGACATCAGAGAGGCATTGCGATGTAGTCGATGTGCTTTTGTCCGTGTCTGCTTCTTGTTGTTGTTTCTTGTTCTCCTATTCTTATCCTTCTTGTCTTATCCTCAGATCTGCTTGCGGAGGCAGAGGATGAGGTCATCAGCATCAGTACGAACTGCAAAAATCGCTGGTCTTCGTCGTGGTGCTGCAACTCCTGCTGCCGCTGACCGTAGTCTTGCTGTTTCTGGCCATCGGCCTGACGGGACCATTGCCGTTCGTACTGATGCTGATGGTTTGCGCTTCGCCGCTGCTGGGGAGCCCCAATCTGACCCTCCTGGTTGGAAAAGACCCGGAACCGGCACTGCGGCACCTTGTCGTTGGAACCGCTCTGCTGTGAATAGTATTTGTTGAAATCAAAGTCATATTGTTAACCTGTGGTGCTGTTGATATCCATTTTGAAAGCTTAATATTCATCTTTTGGTGTTTTGTAGAGCAGAAATTCTGTTTTTACTTCCTTGGTGAAAACACGCATTAAATGAGACCCAGAATCCCATTTCAGCAATGTTTCTTTTTCTGCTTTTAGCAGAGTTGCAAAAGAAAAAAAAAATCAAGAATATTCCTTCTTTATGCTTCTACTCTCGAGATCGACAAGAAAGTAAGGGAATGTGCGTCGCTTGTTCATGACAACAAACTCATTGGCAAATTGGAATCTGGAGACATGATAGCCATAGAGGCGAAGTACCACACCAAATGTTTAGTTGGTTTGTACAACAAAGCAAGAAAAGTGAAATGCAGTGATACAAATGCAGACTCAGTTACTGTTTCTTCTATAGACACAGAGGAACTGGCATTCACAGAACTTCTTTGTAATAAAACAAAATATGATGAAAATATAATACTTTAATAGGAAAATAAATGGTATTCTACTATCAGTAAACCACGTAGGGTATTTACACGCAAATTGACTTTTTTCAAACATGGCTTATTGTTACACTTCCAAAAATGTTCCTTCTCGTAAGAGTATTAAGTCATGTTGTGTCCATTGACACACTGTTTTGTTGTGGGCAACAACTCCTTATCCTGGAAAAATATAATTGCCTCGCAACCATCTCGTCTATGGTGCGGCTGATCGGATGCAGACGGCCGAGCTCCCGGGGCGCGACCGGTAAGGTCACATCGACCCGGTCTTGGGCCAGGCGCTCCTCCAGCTCTGCGTCGCTCAGGCGGTCACGACGGGCTTCGATCGCCGCAGCCAGGCTGTCCTTGAGGCGGTTGAGCGACTGGCCGGCAGTGCGCCGCTCTTCGGGCGAGAGGCCGCCGAGGCCCTTCATCAGCTGGAAAAATCAAATTAAAAGTTTCATGAAGAGAAAAACCAACATGCTACAATTACAAACAAAAATCAGCATGCAGCAGGGTTCTTGAAAAAAAAATCAGCAGTTAACAGGTTTCATGAACAAAATCAGTTTCATGAGATGAAGAAAATCAATGTACAACTTTAACAAAAAAATCAATATGCAATAATTTCACGAACAAAAAATCAGCGCTAAACAAGTTCCACGACCAAAAATCAACTGTGCAGAACCATCGGCGGTTACATTTGCAGCACGATTTTCGCTGCGCTGACCGAGCCGGATTGCAATTCACGAAAGGCGCCGACGCCATCGCGCAAAGGCCGCCGTTCGATCCAGTCGATATCACCGAACGTGCCAGCGGCAAGTCCTGCCAATGTCTCGCGAAACTCGACCATGGTGTAGGTGTAGGTACCGATGAACGGAATTTCCTGCAGCGTCAATTTGCGGACATCCAGGCAGCCAGTTGGAAACTCCGACATGTTCCTTGTTCAATGTAGATTCCAGGGAATGTAAATCCTTATTAGAAAAGAAAATGTTTATATCGTCAGCAAATAGATGAAATATTAAGACTTCAGATAACAATGGCATGTCATCAATGTATTTTAGACATAGAAGAGGGCCTAATACACTACATTGTGGAATACCATACATTATGTTATGTGTCTCTGATAAAATACCCTTGATACTGACTTTTATAAATGAATAAATAGACCCTAAAACGACGTAGAAGTTGAAATTAATGATCAAATCAAACTTAAAACGAACAGAAACTACTAAAAATAGGAGTTTGGCTATTGCCCTCCCCCCTAACCATAAACCTTCGAAATTCAATTGAGTAATTAGAGTTCTTCTGAAAAACAGACATATTCTAAACATTTTCTGTTATTACGACATTGAAAAATTAAAATATTGTTAAATGATATTTTGAGTTCACTGTCTCTCGGGTTTGTTCGGAAGCGCGTGGAGCATGCGACAGCAGGCCATTCAAGCGCAACAGCAGGCTTGGTCACGGCCATGCGGTTCTGTCCCGGAGGGAAACGTCAGCGAGGTGCGGCTGCGGTGGACTGTCCTGAAGCGGGACAGTTCGCACGGAAATGTGACGGCAATCCCCTGCAATGCGGCCTCCAGAGGCCCATATCCGGTTGGCACGCCAGTTGCGAGCATTGAAAAAAAAAAACAATCATTTTCAAAAAGAATGAGTTCATTTAGAATTGATGTAATGAAAAGAATTGATTCATCATCAAATTTTTTTAATAGAAATAATAATATTGAAAAAAAACAACTACCAAATATATTATTATCAGAAATTAAAACTGCTAGACCAGAAAAAATATTAAAACCAGTACCACAAAAAAAAGCTAATTATATGTCACAAAAGCAAATAGAATTTCAAACATTTATCGCGTCGAGTCGGCGGTGACCACGGCGGAGGGCGAGTACCTCTTCACCAACATCTGTAGCGGCGATTACGAAATCACGGTCGATCCGGATACGCTCCCGAACGGAATGATTCTCACGGAAGTCGGCGTTGGAGATCCGCGAACGGATAGCCAGTCGAGCCCGACCGTCGTGCAGATTCCGTCCGACGACACCGAGGATCTGACGATCGATTTCGGCTACACGCAAACTGGCGTGATTTACGAGGTTAGTTGAGTGGTAGAATAATTAATTTAGCTATAACACGTTATAGATGAAGAAAGTAAGGAATCTAGCTTGTGTTGTGGAACTTTGGGGCCCCGTCTTGTAAACAAATTTGTGACTGCGCAAACAGTTGCACTTGCGTAATTTTAGAAAAAGTGGTTAACTCCCTAAAAAATAGATGCAATCTTAATAAAAACTACACTCTCAAATTCATCATTTCTGTGAACTCTAGCTTACGCAATTCTGCCTTTAACATACTAAAGCCCAGAACACACTTGCAAATGAAGATAAAATCACGTTTGGCAAGTCAGACACATGTTGCGTTCTTTATTTATCAAGTTGAACAATGTTAAACTTTCTGACATTAAATTGTGTTTGACACACCAAATCATTTTATGACAAGTTATAGGCCACGCCAAAAAATTTTGTTTTATATGCTGATTTCAAATTTATAAGAAATTTTACTTTGGCCACCCAGGTGCCGTCGTGACCGTTCTTCACCTCGCGCAGCTTGTCGGCGCGCACTTTGGCAAAGATCTCTTCGTTCTTCTTGGGATCCTTGGTCGGGATAAACGCTGCCATCCCGCCCATCGCCTGCGCACCGCGCTTGTGACAGGTCTCGCACAACAGCTTCGAGTAGCTGTCGAGAAAGTGCTTGTCCATCGTGACCTGGAAGCGGTCAGGAACCAGCCAGTCCTTGCGATGGTTTGGGGATCGATCGAAATTAGTTTCAAAATAAATAATAATATTTCTTTGAACAGGGACTTAGGAGAATACTCACTAAATTCTTTATACTCAAATATTTTACTAAAAATTTTGCTAAATTTTTTACAAAATATTTTACTAAATCGATCTATAATAGTGTTGAACCAGTTACGAAAGGGCCTTTGAGACAGGCTGCTAAAAATGCAAGGTTGGCTCTGAGAAATTGCGTTTAATCGCAAATCTATTTAGATAACTATGAGCGAGTTAGTGTGCAGATAATATCAGAGATTTGTTTATTTATGTAATAACTTAAGGAGTACCATCCAAGCAGCACATCTCCCCGGAAGTAGTCCTTGGTTTCTCCTTCGACTTTACTTTTTGACAGATGAGGTTTGAGACTAAAACGTGATACAATCAGTAATCTTGTAGGTTTTCCTCTTGCTTTAGTGGTAGAGTTGTGACTTCGTGACGGGATTCTACACCGCCAATAAAAAACAAATTGATCTTTTCTCTGGCGGGCTTGTCATGGCATTTGTTGGCACAAGCACAAAACCCTACCAAGGATACTCCCCAGGTCAACGGCCAAAAATCAAAGCATCCGATGTTAAAGCACTCACAAAACAATTATCAGATATCAAAGTGGCCTCGCCTGTTTTAGGCTATCAATCAAGAAACATTGCTTACAAAAATTATTATGCGCCGCAGGTGACGACCACGATGCGTCGATATTCGAAGAAGATCTCGAACAACGTGCGGACTGCGTGCGCAGTGGCAAACGATTGCCGGTCGAGCTCGAAGCTGAAGAACTCCTGCCGCCTCTCCGCTTGGATGAGGAGGGCGGCGACTTGAACGGCGGAGACACGGACAGCAGCCGCAGGGTTTCCGGGCTTTCTTCCTTCCTGCGGCAAAGGCGCACTCGAATGTATCTGATCACCGGTTCGCTAAATAATGTAAATATCATAGCGTCATAAATAAAGTGATGGTACGGCAGCGTTTTGTTAGAAGTCGGTCGTGTATCTACTGCATTCGAGAGGATGGAAATTCCATATCAATAATCTGCCAGATATTTTGAGCTTAATTACAGTTCGTTTTGTTGCGATTGTTTTATCCCAAAGAAAGATGGACGTCATAAGGTTTTGCATTGCGTTTTATAAGCAATGCAACATCCAACAAAATTTTGATGATATCATGCTTGCTTCAATTTCAACAAACAAAATGCAAGAAATGTTAAATATTCTTGAAATATACCAGAAACAAAACTTACTTAATTTTAACATGGATAAAAGTGAATGTTTGACAATGGAATTCAATAAGCTCAAAAGAGGTAACCAATCAAATGAACTGAAATTAAACAACTGCACAGTAAAGGAGGTAGAAAGCTACAAATATCTTGGGGACATGAAAAATAATAAAGGCGAAAAAGTCCCCCGAAAACGTCTGTACACTTCCCAATAACCATTACCATGTGTAAACAATAGCCAAGGTTTGTAACTTGCTGCCTCTCCTCCAGGGGCTGCGAAGATTAATTTGTCCCCAAAGACATAGTTATTAGGTTTTTCGACTATGCTGTACAAAAATGTCTATCTCAAAAATTTGATCCGGTGACTTTGGGAAAAAAATAGCGTGGGAGGGGGTCTAGTAGCCTTCCAATCGCTCCACAGGACCAATCGACCCAACGCGTAGGTTCGCCGCGAATCCGGGAGCGCCAGCCCCTCGCCGACGAGTCGCTCCGGCCGCGCCGCATCCGCCGCGAGGAACACGTCGAAGGGCGCGCCGCGAACGATCTGCGCGTAGAGCTTGCCGGTCGAGCCCGCGACGACCTGCACGTCGTGCTCCGTCGCGGCTTCGAAGTCGGCGGCGAGTCGCTCCGCGACGGCGGCGAAGTTGGAAGAAATCGAACGAGCCATCGTGGGTTTGCGAACTAAAGGAGTCCAGGTCGACCCAATTGAGTTGAATGTGGTTGAATAATGCATTTCCTCGAATCCTGAGTACTTAACAATGGAATTTACAGAAGACCAAATCCAACGGTACAGCCGCCAAATCATTCTTCCAGAGGTAGGAGGCAAAGGCCAGCAAAAACTCAGAGCTGCCAAAGTCCTTCTGGTTGGGGCAGGAGGATTGGGAGATTACAAGATGCTTCTTACTTCCAGGTTCTTCGAATTTCCCCAAAGCGAGTAACTCCAGTCTGAGCAGCAAAATTATCAATATGTACTGAAACGTTCTCTGCAAATAAGACGAAGCAAAACAATTTAAATAATCAGCAAAAAGGTTCTGCATTTAAAGTACATTTAGAGTCAAACTTTGTCTTTCGCTAGGATGGCATATCAAGGATTAATTCAAAGTGCAGCGATTACCAATTCTAAAAAGAACCCATGGTTTAAAATGGCAAAAATAGCATCAAAAGGTCAGTACGACCTCGTTTCCATAATGCTCCCTCCATACGTGCTATTAAAAACAAATTGTTTGCAAGAAAAATGATCCTGTGTCGATAACTGAAATAGACTCATTCTGAGAAATGATAAGAACAAACATTTCTGTTGGCTTTTAGGATTTCAAAATTGTGTGCAAATTATCTCTCAGATTTTGGACATGTTTTCTTTGAGGACGACTTGATCCCCCACAGTCCCCGGGAAATGGCCAGAAGCTATGAACTTTAAAAAAATAAGTTTTTTGAATTGAAAGTAAGGAGCAACATTAAAACTTAAAACGAACAGAAATTATTACGTGTATAAGAGGGTTCGTCCCCTTGTCAATACCTCCCTCTGTATGCTAAAGTTTTTTTGTACTTTCATAAGGGCTATTTATTCTAATTAAACCCTTTGTGATTCAGGGTCGCGAAAGATCACCCTTTCCCTGCCGGATCCGACCAGCGCAAGAGCGTCGTCACCTCGGCCGTTGGTGGCCCGACTGGAACGGGCGGATGGCTGGTTGCTGGCGCGCGGCAGCGCACAGATCAAGGACGACACCCACGCGGTCGTCACGCTTCATACCGTGATGTACTAGGGCGCTGACGCCGCGCTTGCGGCGTCTGCCCAGCGGTCTGTCACGCCACCTGCGTCACGAACCTTGCTTAGAGGGAGGGCAATAGTGCCATTATGATTCTTTTTTCTTAGCATAAGATATTACATTCAAATGCCTAACGGGATATTGGTAAAAGGGTGAGGTCGAGCCTCATAGACCTCCTCACAAAATTTATTGAAAGGATAGGGGCATAATTCCTTCTAAGAGCTTGGTTTTTAGTAATTTTAAATATTTATATTTCTCTTTTCCTTTATTGTATACAAATTTTTTGTGTTTAAAATAGTAATGCCCGTAATTGCCCTGAAGCTCGCATCCATGTGCGCTGAAGCCGACGTAGTCTGGATAACCACGGATGCATCGCAACCGGAACGCATGCTTGCCCGTGCGCAGCTCATCGAGTCCAGTTGCGTGCTGGTGGCGAGCATCTGAGCAGCTGATGGTTGATCCGTCGGCCGAGACCGTAACGTATCTCGTCTGGTAGCCTCCCCAGACTGCATACAACGACGGTGGTGATGGTGATATAACCACTGGGATAAACAAAAACAAATCAACAAGCTTCCGTGATCATTCTTCTCGGGAAAAATCCAAAATTTCATATTTTGTAGACAGCATCTTAAAACCTCCGTTCCAAAGTTTTAAAATATATTGAGTTTCATGGTAAAATTTTCTTAGAGATCACACTGTTTTTTCCTAAAACTGGACGAATTTCCTTTTGCTTAGTAACTTTTGAAGGGCAAATCTATAGTTAATAACTTGTTTATAATGTGTTTGGTCATAAGTCATATTGTCATATTGGATATTGGATTGGCTGTTGACGGATGGACTGACAATTGGGCTTTCTTTTGGTGATATTACATGTCGTCTCCATATTTTGTTAACAATCTTTCTTGTGCATTTGTCTCTTCACATTCATTCTCGTTAGCACACGTACAAGGAAGTTAGGTTCTTTGCAATCTTCTGGTTTATTCCGGTTTCCTTCAAATTTGCCTGTTGATTCGCTTAAAGGTGATGCGAACAGCGTCCTGTTTAACGAAGAACTGGGCGGCGTAATTCAGGTAGCCGGAGAAGATATCGACAAAGTCATGGCGGTTTTCGCTGATGCCGGATTAAGTGACATGGTGCATGAAGTTGGCTCAGTGAACAGTGGTCAGGACATTGTAATTAGTCAGAATAATCAGGTTCTGTTGCAAAACACTTGTTCACAATTCCGTATGTTATGGGCACAGGTCCTCAGCGGGGAGGCCCGAGGATCTCCGGGTGATCTCGATCTGTCGGAAGGTGCAGAGTGCTTCCTCGGCTCTGGCAGTGCTGGCCATATTGGGTTCTCTGCTGGGATCCTCCGTCTGGTTGGAGACTCTCCGATGGCTGATTTTTATTGCCTGCATCACGGCCTGGGCCGTGGCTCCGATCCTGATCAGCTTCAGGATGTTTGGCCCCAGCCAGGGAGTCCTGATGAGCATCTACTCTTTGGCCTTTGACAACAAGAACAACATGATCATGATGGGGTACCAGACTGACACCACCCAACATTTTCCCTTTAATACAAATGGTGAACGTTTGGCTACCATCTTCAAAATAAACAAGGGTTCTAAGAAAGCTGTTGCGATTGCAAAAGATGTAGACATCTGGCATGGTCGCAATGGTGATGTTGTCTGTTAAGTGGTGCAGGTAAGGACAAGGTACTTTGCTCATGTTGGTTTGCCCGCTTCACCGGCGGTTTCGGTGCGTCCCGAAACGGTCTTGAGTTTGCCGTCGAACGTTTCTTCGGCGGCGGTCGCGAGAATGAACTCGACGTCGAGGTCTTTCTTCTTCAGCTTTTCCTGCGCCCGCAGCAGATGGCCCATGCGTTGTTCCTCGACTTCGAGTTCGAGGTGCCATTTGCCGCGATCATCCATGATGTCGATCAGCTTCTCGCCGCGGCGCACGGGGCGGTCATAGTCGTGATCATGCGCTCCAGATTGATCATGATCCTTGGTGCAAGATCCTATGGCCCACATTATTTTATATATATTAGAAATGCTCATGAATAAGCACCTCAATAAGCACCTCAATCTAAAATATAGAAAGTTTTTTTTTCAAATTTTGCATAAACTCAAAAGAAATTGTTATACAATGTTCTAGAGTGTACAATGTTCCTCAATCCAAAAATTGAAAGTTTTTTTTTGAAATTCTTGCGCGAACTGAGGGGCTTGGGTACCAAATTAACGTTCATTTTCCTGCCAAATATCGAAAGAAGGTTGCGGAGACGCATTAACATAGCATTGTCAGCGCGTCACCCGCATTTCAGTTCGTTCAAGATAATTCACAATTGGTTTTGACATCACGCCAATTGCCCGCTAGGAAAGCGAAAAATTCCCTATAAATGAGGTGAACTGTGGCCAAGGCTAATCTGGGGACAAAACGCGTTCTTATATTTTGACGCTTGTTCACTGCCAAATGAAAACGAAACCTCATAGATTTAGCCATATATTGACATTAAAGTCAAATATGTGGATTGAAGAGCAGAAGGATCTGACGATTATCAACTAAATTAAGAAAATTGCTATAAATTACCGATCGACATACTAATTATCCGCTTTGTTTTCTTTTAAGTCAGAGGTATTAACTTTCGGCTGAAAAGCTGATGGTGAAGGTGGCGTTGAGACCGCCTCGGAGAATTAAAAACCTATAGCAAACTATAAGAACAGGTATCAAAATCCAGCTCCCAGACGCGTAATTCATTCGCGCAAGGACCGACCCGGCTCAATAGTAACCAAAAGTATAAGAAATCTTGATATCAATAGCTACCTCAAAAGAATCGCATTTTAACGCTGATTTTAAATATATAAGTTTTATCAAGTTAATTATTTTCCCAAAGTTACCGGATCAAAACTCTGAGGGTTGAGAGAAGCCTCAACATGGTAGACGGTGCATTGCTTCTTGTTGATGCAAGTGAAGGCCCGCTTCCTCAAACTCGTTTTGTAGTTCAAAAAGCGCTTGAGAAAAAGCTTCCGATAATACTTGTGATCAACAAAATAGATAGACCCGATGCTCGTCCGGATGAAGTAATAGATGAGGTCTATGATCTGTTTATAGAGCTGGATGCAAATGAAGAGCAGATAGAGTTTCCAATTGCAAGTGCTCTGAAACTTTGCCATGGTAAGGAAGCAGCTTCAAAATAGGTGCTTTGACTGTAACATCGACATGTAAAAAGGAATATAATATCAACTATAGACGGTGACAAAATATTTGGAGCAAATCAAAGCTGCAGTTTTAGGAATTGCAAAATCTCGTGGCAAGTTAAATTCAGACCTCCCCCGATCAGAATTTTATTACATTTTAATATATATTGGACAAAGTAGTTGCGACGTGTATGAGAAAATTGTTGTCCTGATCAAATTAAAAACATTTTTATTATGAATAAAAAATGAGAAATATAAAAAATGTACCCTGAAAAGGTACACAAACTTTGATTGCATAAGAAAAAACCAGAATGATTGAACGAATTCGTGTGTTTTCCTTTTAAATTTAAAAGGAAATTTATCTATCATTTTCAATTTAAAATTAATTTATCATTTTTTACTTAAGCTTCTTATTTGATTTATTGCTTTAGAGTGACGACTACAGAGCTTCAGCTATGGACTGGTTTGGTATTTGATGAACAAATGTTCGACAGCAATCCTTTAAAATTTTATGACGGACCAGAAACAATTCGAGTCAGTGAGTTAAAAGACCTATCAACAAAGACTAAGGCGCTTTTAGCCGCTGGTGTGGCAACAGCGCAAACAATCAAAGCCGCTCGCCAAAAAATGAAACTTGATTCGCTCTATGAGTTGGTAGACGTTTCCATTGGTTTTTAGTTCCCAGACCTAACCTGCCATAGCAGCGCCCCAGTGGTCAAAACCCGATAAGCTTCAATGGAATCAATGGTTTTCATTACTTAATAGTATTAAGCTCGTTTACAAACAGATCCATTGACCGCGATAACTTTCTTCAAACTTTCTTTCTTGTCTGATAACCGTCTTTTTCACGTCATTTGTTTACACTTTGTTCAACTTTATGGCAATACGAGTTTAAATTATTTCGTTGTTTCTTAGATATTTTGATAACATGAAACTTGAGGACGCATTTCTTTCAGCCCCTGCAGATCCAACTTCAGATGTAAACACTCAACTGTAAGTTGGTTCATATTTAAATTCCGACATGTACATTTGTATATACTTAAAAATGATGGTGATGCTTATTCAATGATCAGATCAAAGCTGGCCCATGGGTTGCTTTCAGGAAATTATTCTGTGCCATCAGAGAAGGTTTCATACGAAACCATTACCAACCATTGGCTTGAAGACTTGAGCACCTTTGATGAAGAAGCCCCTCAAACCGCTTCTATCAAGATTTTTGGTTTTTTGTTTAACGAAGGTGTAGAGCTTGATCAAAGCTTTTACGACAGCTACGGAGACTATCCTATTGTTACCAATTGGCAAGACACCGACGAGTCTGCTCCATGGCAGGTAGTATACCGTAACAACGATATTGAATACGACCAAAACTTTCAATCTGACTGGAATGATTTGGAGCGTGATTTGGCTTTGGCTACTTCTGTTGAAGATATCTTGGAATCTGAATCTGAAATAAATCAGATGGTTCAAGTCATTGATATTTCATCTAGAATTAACAAAAGCGTTGAAATTTCACAATCTACTGGAGTCCATTCTGCTTTAGTTGATGATTGGGAATCGTTATTGGAGAGAGTTGAAAATGCTGATTCGATTGAAGATGTTTTAGCAGCCTCGCGCACGCTGTCGCGATCCGAGTAGGCGAGCCCCAGGGCGGCGCCGCGCTCGTCGCACACGACCGTGGGCCACAGGCCGTCGACGCGGTCGCTGACGAGCCCGGCGACGATCGCGTCGGCGAGCTCGATCTCGCCGGTGTAGAGGCCCATGCCCACCTGGCCTTCGGCGCCGAGGCGCGAGAGGAGCCCGATCTCGGCGGCGGTGCGGATCCCGCCGGCGACGGTCAGGCGTCCAGCATTTCTACTTGTGAGGCAAGAGGGGTCCATATCCTAACAGTCAATGGGCATGGGTTGTAAAATGTTTATTTTCTCCAAATTGTCTGAGGGGAATAAATGTTCCTCTTGCCCTCCGAAACGACGTCCCTGAATAAACGAGAACTACTTAATTTGTTTATAATTTGTCAATCATTAATTATATATCGATGTAGATACTAGTCAACTAATGCACATATCATTCAATATGCATGCTCAAGACCCAGGGAATGGGCATAGGCGGACATGTCGCGCAAAGCTTTCAACTCGACCTCAGCTTGTTCAAACTTGCCTTCCGCGTGTGCGTCACAATAGGCACCGGTGTGCAGTTCAATCACCTCTGCTCCAATACGTGCAGCGGCTTCGATCTGTTTCATATCGGCCGCAATGAAGATCGACACCCGGCAGCCAACGTCGCGCAGGGGCGCAATGAAATGGGCCAGTTTGTTTTGATCGATTTGTAGATGCTGGGGGTAACTTCATTGATACAGCGAACGTGTATTCGTTGGGTCAGTCAGAAGTGATTACAGGTCGAGCGATCAAAGATAAGCGAGAGCAGATTGTACTGGCCACCAAAGTGGTCTCGCCGATGGGTATGGGCCCCAATCAAGCAGGGGGATCACGTAAGAATATTCTGGATGCTGTTGACGCGAGCCTTAAGAGGCTGGATACCGACTATATCGATTTCAAAACTTGCTGCTCCTCCTCTTTATCTTTATACAAAGTTTGGTATTTTTTTTTAATTATTATTTTTGGATGATCTTTTCTTTGTCCCAATATTTATTTACTATTTCTAGAAATGCAATGGATTTACTTCCCCAATTTTTTAAGGATATGGAATCTCGTCCTCTTTCAGAAAAAGATTCTCCTGGTAGATACATAAGGTTAGAAATAATACTCTACAAATCCACGTGATATTTTTTTTTGACAGAATACTAATTGCAGTAATTACTACGTAAGTTGCTAATAAAATGGAAAATTAATATTACGGTTGTTATGATTACCCAGTGAATTCCAGAGATTGTTTGAGAAGGTGATTATGATTGCATCTTCTGAAAAGGCCTAGGCTTGATATCAGTCAATGCTCTTGAATTTTGACCCATGCTTAGGCATGGAACAGCAAGCCAACAGGGTAGTAGCAAAACAGGGGTGTAATTTTTGAGAAATAAAAGAAAAATTTATTTACTTAAACAAACGATGCAGCAATCGAATAAACTGGAGAAATAGGTCACCTGATTTCTGATTTTAACCATTGCATTTCTTGTGGATACCCTTTAAGACTCTTGAAAAGTGAACTACAACTTTTAGTTTCCAATCAAATGAGCCCTCAACGAAGCTTATGAAAGGATCTCTTCCCTAAGCATCATATGTACCCCCAGGGCATAACTTAGAACGGGGCGTTTTATCTTTCAGATGAGATTCAAATTCAGCGTTGAAGTCTGTGAATTTGCTCATATATTCGCGATCAGCCATGCCGTCGCGTAGCAAAATATGCATCACCGTGCTGGCCAATGCCCCGTCGGTACCGGGGCGCAGCACCAAGCCCATATCGGCCTGCTTCATGCTGGCATTTTCATAAATGTCGACAACAATAATTTTGGCATCACGTTGTTTCTTTGCGGCCATGGCATGCCAAAGTGACAGTGTAAGTCTTTGTTCTTGTACGATATTGTCTCCATATATTTTTGTCTCTTCCGATTCTCATTTTTTATGAATTTCTGTTCATTCATTTTGTGTGCCATTCCGGTCAAACCCCTCATCCGTCACCCAAAAAAAAATCAAAAAAATATAAATGAAAAACACAGTCGCGGTAAGAATCCAGTGTCGTACGCAACCTTGTCCGTACGAGGTTCAACGATGCGTGCATCTTCTTGAGGAGTCGCCAGTCCAAGACGAATTGTCTGGTTTCTACACGACTGCTCCTCCGAAGTAACCTAAATATGGCAACGTCTCTTTACTGTGCTAACTCTGGAGCCCGGTTTATAGCTCGATTTAATTTCAATCGGATACTTTTAGGTAGAATATCCAGTTCAAAGGTTTGTTAGACATTTTATTTGTTGTTTTCGTATTTTCGAGTCTGTTGCAGCCAGAAATATCATGGGTTAAAAAGAGCCTAATTTGAGCCTTGTTTACATAAGTTATGGTTACTTTTCTACCCTTAAATGTAACTAATCTTATAAACGTTTACATTTAAAGGAGACACAGAAGTTTTATGAAGAGAAAAAATTGAAACAAAACATCCAAATTGATTCTTAAAAGTGATTCGTTAACGAAGAATTTAAAAGAAATAAATATCAAAAATCAATTTATCAATAAAAATCAAAACTAAAAGACTAGATATTAATACTGAGGGGGAGAAATTTCAGGCCCACACTTCCCAGAATCCGAAGATCCTCCCGATAACTTTTCACGTCTTATAGTATTTAGTTTTTACTCTTCCGTTTTCTGTTTTACTTTCTTTCGTTTTACTCTTTTCCGCTCTGCAATTTTTACTCTTCCATTCTTCTTTTGCGCTGGTTTTTTCAACGTGTTGGGTAATATTTTGTTTTTCTTTCCTTTTTTGTAACCTGCTGTTGTAGCGGATTTCGGTGCCGATGCTCGCGCGGTCGAAAATTGTCAACGAATTCTCACGCGGCACTGCTTCTGCCGGGCAAGCGGTGCGTGTGAGCGAAAGCATGCCCTCTCTGCCCGTCCGGAGCAGTGCCACAGTAGAAAGAAAATCACGGGCTCGGCCGTTCCAGCAGATACAACGCACTATCCGCCCGCAGGTTCGCGGCCCAGGCACGGTCTTTCGCCCGGCCTTTTACGATCCAACTGCAGGTGGACGGAACTGGTATTTACTTAAAGGTATCTGTGAAATCTATTCATATGATCAACACTGCAGTAAAAAAAGAACAAGTTATTGTACATTGCAAAAGCACCAATTGCTACAAACTAAAACCTTTATTAATTTTGTTTACCATTATTTAGGTTGGGGAATTATCTTTTGGATATAAAATAGTAATTATTTCAAATTTAAAAAAGTGACTTCTGGACAACACATACCTGAGGTCACCCGCACCGACGACGGAGTGGTGCGCATCCTTCTGAACCGTCCCGCGGCGGCCAACTCGCTCGACATCGAGTCGTGTCAGGAGCTGATGGGCCTGTCGATCCAGCTGGACGAGGATCCGAGCGTGCGAGCCGTCGTCATCGGCGCGGTCGGCAAGATGTTCTGCTCCGGGGGCGACCTCGCCTCGTTCGCGAGTGCCGGAGACCGGATGTCGGCGCTCCTCAAGGAGATTGTTGGGGTCGAGTTGGGTCACCAGTTCGAACTGGGTCTGCGCGAACTTCGGCATCTTTTCACTGGCGAACAGAATGCCAAAGCCCATGTGAGGAAGCGGGTCGTCCTCGTCCAGTTCGCTGGCGCGCTTGAGGAAGTCCATCGCCTTCGCCGCACTATCCTGTCGGGCATACAGATAGCCGAGATAGGCATAGACGCGCTGGGCGAGTTTGCTGCGGTTACCCTCCGCGAGGCGTGGGGCAGGATGATGCGTTTGATCGTCTGCCATTTGCTCGCGCCGCAGGCATACGAGCCTTCGCGCATCGAGTTAGGTACAGCCGACAACGCTTCTTCCGTCGCGACGATGACCACCGGCAGCGTCAACAGCGCCAGCGTCAACGACGCCCACAGCAAACCGCCCTTGCCGAAGGTCGGGTTGGGCAGACGTTCGGCGAACAGCAGTTCGTCGATGCTCGCGCCGATGATGTAGCAGGTGGCTGATTTCAGTCAGGTAAATTTTAAAATCCATTAGAACATGTCTAGCATTAAACTATTTATTTGCCGATATCATCGTCTTAATATTCAGGGAGCCATGACCTTTCAAACCGGGATTCTTTTTATTGAATCACCCGGTAGTTCCCACAACATGGTTTCATTCAATACAAATACGTACAAATCAATTTGAATAATGATCTTGTTCTTTACAAATGTACCAAGTTATAGTTAAAGACGAATAATCCCCGATCGAGACGACGTAGCAGGGCCCGCCGCCATTCTTGAAGTAAAGGCTGAGACCGTAGTACGTCAAGAAATCCGTATCTCTGAGCGGAGGCTCGGGATTGCGGTCGATCGACAACAGCTGATCGTCATCTCCGACGCTGACCAGAAATGTACTGAGCCGAGGACCACCGAACAGCTCCTCGTATTCCAGCAGCGTGCTGATCCGCGCAACGTAGTGCGGATTTAGTTATAGTAGCACCTACAGCCACTGTTAAAGTTGAATCCATAGTCACAGCTACAGTTGTAGAACGGAATATGAAAACACTACATCACCAATTAAAGTAACACTCAAAGTTACATGTAAGGTTGTAGTTAACAGGAGCTGTTATTTTCATAACTGCACTTGCAGTACAGCCACAAGTTAATAGTAGATTGCCATAACAAAAACAGTTGCAAGTATAGTTAAAGCTGCAGTTATAGTGTTGCGTGGGAGGATTTTTCCATGGAGTAATTTTTTGGGGAAAGGGAATTTTCCATGGGGAAATTCCATCCAGGAATTTTCCTGGATTTTCTAGTATTATTTAAAAAATGACCTGAAATTAAATGAACTGAAAGTAAGGAGCAACATTGAAACTATCAAAATTAACAAACTAAAATTATTGCGCATATAACCCTCCTCAACACCTCACTCTTTACGCTAAAGTTTTTCTTATAACTGATGTTGTTGCCATTGGCGAAGGCGTGGACGATTTCAAAGTTGGTGATGCCGTCGTCAGTACATTTTTCCCAACATGGCTCGACGGCTCTCCTCACGTTGACAGCTTCGCAACCGTTCCTGGAGATGGGGTTGACGGCTACGCCCGCGAAGAGGTGACAGGGCCTGCAACCAGTTTCACGCACGCCCCAAAGAACTGGTCCCATGCCGAGGCCGCGACGCTTACGACTGCCGGTTTGATCAAGCAAAAAGCGGCATTTGATGATCAGCAAAAAGAGATTGGTCGTTTGCAAGACATGATTGCGCGGTATGAGCTGTGGGGTGGAGAAAAAAACGCTCGGCGTGCACGTAATAAGACCAAATATCTGGATCGAATGGATCGAATTGACAAACCCGTGATGGATCGCAAAAAGATCGATCCTACATTTGCCAATGTGCAAAGCAGTGGAAAGATTGCGCTGGAGTTGCGGTCATCATTATACATAAAAATGAAAAACATTAAAAGATAGACTTTGAAAATAATATCCCCTTTATTAGACAGAAAAGGAAATTATATTGATGCGGGATTCTTCGGTCCCTTCGAAGTCTTCTTTCCTGACTTAACTTTTCTCAGTCCCTTCATCCTCTTTACTTGAAGTTTAGATAGGTCCTGTTTGCCGAGATGAATACGACCCGTTGTAGTTCCAAGAGCATCTTTCTTGATATTCTTTGTAATGAAACCCAAAGCGACCGGAACCTAAAATACCGACAACAGATATTGCTATACACGGATAATTGAAGGTGAAATTCTAGATTAGGGGCCTCCATTGATATTGGAAAATAGTTGAATAACGTTGAATTAGTTAATGAAACTCACAGGGATGGATCAAAAGCCTTAACGTTCCCCTGGTAAGGTATTTGAAGTAACTATATTCTTTCCTTCCCCTTCCAGAGGACTCTGACCTTTCTCATCAATGACCCTTTCGTCAATCCCTTCGAAGCGCCCGCACAAAATAATTATATTTCTTTCTTTCGATAAATTTCGAGTTACTTTCTGATTTAATAGTTGACCTCTTGGTGATGGATAGTAAATTTTTGCTCCTGGATGTGCATCAAGTGCAGCATCAAGTGCAGGACCAACAACGTCTGGACGCATAATTAGTCCGTTTCCTCCACCGCAAGCTACATCATCAACATTCTTATGTCAAAGCTCTTTACTACTGCTGTTACTAACAATTCATTGAATCATCAAGCTGCCTGAGACTAACCAAGTGGCGCGAGCTCCTCCTTCGTGCCAATCTGTGCAAAGCCTCACTGCTTACCCCTTCCCATGACACTCCACAGTATTCTAAAATAAATATATGGAAAATGTATATAGCTTAGTAAACTTTGCTGGGGTTTTTTCATCCATAGCAATCATTATTTTTCTTCTATTAGCTGCGGCCCTCGCCGAAGCCTATCTGACCGAAAACGCCGCGCAGGGCGTGATCTATACCGAGATCTTCGCGGGGCCGGATGTGGTGGCCGAGGTGGGCCTGTCCGCGAAGGACTATCTCGACGGGCTCGCCGAGGGGATCGCGCGGGCCGAGGCCGCGACCGGCATCGTCGCGCGCATCATCCCGCTCGCCGTGCGGCATTTGGGGCCGGAGGTCGCGCGAAGAACCGCCGCCGAGGTATCTTCCTCTCTAAATTTTTGAAAATATTTTTTTTTGTATTTCAATTGGAAAATAGCTTTTATGGTATTTTAATTAAATGAAATTAACAAACCAAAAAGTTACCCCACCCTCTGGATTTTAAGAAAGATATTTTGCCCCGTCCCCATAATATTCGTGAATTATTGTCCTGTAGTGGGGTATATTAAGGCAAGGAGTAGCTTAGAATCTAGACAAACTCACCACATAACACATAGGTGAATAATCTCCTGGCCATGTCTTGTCGTTGCATTTAATAGACAAGCCATCGTAACGTATATCAAACATCGTGACCTTGTGTCCATGGGAAATTATGCTATTTATCGAAATCTTCCCTCACGTTTTCCTCTTGTATATGGTGCATGGCTAAAACATGCGAATCGATAGTGAGAATACTAGTGGATATAATCCATATATTTCCTCAAGAGGACTCAATAGAAGAAGTACAAAAACAATGTCGGAGACTAATTTCTAACTCAGAAATTGTGCTTATTTTCCCACCAAGTTTCATCTCAATCCCTCCACTTTTATGCGTTTTCAGATATTTTAGGTTTCCCCCACCTACTCCCCCCAATGTAACTTTATCCAGTCGGGATTTAAAATAAGAGCTTTGAGACAAAATATCCTTCTAAATATCGAATTCCATTAAGATCCGATCACCTGTTCGAAAGTTAAAAATTCCTAATATTTCTCTCTGATTTAGACCTAATTTTTTTTTTGGATAAATGGCTAAACAGTTTGGAATTCGAGAGTGCCGAACATCTTATTTAGCACAAGAAAACTGTTGTTTTAAGAACCAATTGAAACTCTTGCTTAAAACTCGTGAGAAGAATCTTAAATAATAACATTTCTTATTTGTTTACCAACTACTAATGTCATCTCATTCTGCTAAGAGCTTTAATCTTTACATCAACATGTGAAGATCCATTTGTGCATCATGAAACTTCTTGCTCTCATGGCACGAACAATGAGAAAAGATCGTTTGACGGAATCCGGAATCTTCCCACTTTGCGAGACCGATAGACATTTTTCTATCCGTAACCCTATTGTGAAAGCGAGCTTAAACCCTTCTTATTGCTGGCGCTTCGTGCTTTGTGGCCGACGCCTGACGCTTCGTGGTCCGTGGTGGTCGTCGCCGTTCGTTCGGTATGATGGATATGTTTCTATAACTGATGCAGAAGGCAAAGCTCTGATAGACCTGAATCTGCAAAGCTTCTTATCAGCAAAACCATGCAGTAATTTAAAAAAAAGCCCCACATAAAGCAGCCGCATGTTACGAAAAAGCAATTAAAGAGGCCACTGAGCAATTTGTCTAATCAAAAACAGTAAAAGTCTCATCTCACAATAAGCCTTGGTTCAATGCTGGTTGAAGAGAGGCAACCAGGACCAGAAAGAAGGCTGTAAAGTCGAAAATGTTCAAGGTATTTTTTCAGACGCTCAATGGTAATTTTTTTGGGGGTGGGGAGGTAGTTATAGCAAAATTTTTTTGGTAAGTTCAACGATAAAAATATATATAAAAAATATATATTTATATTGGATAACTCAAATAAGATGCCCAGAAGAATGCATCAAAAAAGTTTCAATAACTCGATTATTCGAAGATCAAGAGGTGATGCTTTGATAATATGCGGCCTGCGACGGTTACAACCTTCAGTGCTGTCTATCTTCCAGGGATACTTGCAGGTTGTACACATTTCCTCTGTCAGCTGGGTTGTGGTCGATGACGTCTCGCTTTTTGAGTTGTATTCCTTTATCAATATTTTAAGAAAGTTTTTTTGTTGGCTCATTTTCAAACGAATTTTTCTCCGTTTTTTACTGCTATCTGGAAGGGAAGAGATTATTTTACATAAAATAGCTACTAAGTTTACAAAGTAGGGTGGTAGCCAAACTCACTCCAAACCCGATCGGAGTGATGACAGTAATCCGCAGTTCCTCTCGCGAGGAATCTCCTTGCAAAAGCCCCTTCATCCTATTGTCTGACTGCAGAGCCACGCCTACAAGTGAAACACCCAACGACATTGAATATGTAAATATACAAGTCTCTACTCGTCACATACAGCGCCCTCATCCATCAAGCAAACAATCACTACCATTCATCTTCTTGCGCCTAATCACAATAATCATCATCATCATAATCATAATCATTATATCAGATCATCATAATCATCATGCTATCAAACTTCATCATGCCATCAAAATCATAATAATAATAATCATCACCATCATCATCACAATCATCATTATCTTTATGTCATCAAAATCATCATCATTATCATCATTATAATATATAAGCTGAAGTTTTATAAAACAGAACCTTGGGTGGGATAGTGAGCCCGTGATTCACCAATTTCCAGTAATTGATTTTCTCCCTCGCATGTCAATTATTCCAGACATAGGAAACGCGCGATCCATAGTTTTCCCTGAAATTTTCAATTAGAAATATTTTTCTTAATCAAAATGTTAGGAAGACCTTCGTGGTCCAGCTGCCTTATGCTCCATCCCGCTGAGGAGCAATCTCTTTCAATTCCTTAAGTTGAGAAAAAACTTTGGATTATAAAAGTTCCCTGAGGAAAACTCTTGGCTACTACTGTTCCATCTGAGTCGTATTTTTGAAATATTACTTTGTTTGTAAAAGAATCAAATAATATTCTGAAGTCGTTGTCAATGTCCATGTACGTTGTTGTTGACACTGTGCTCTTCGCGAAGGTATCTGATGAGTTAGCTTTTTGACTCAAGGCTGTTGCTGTTGCTGTGTTACCGTACCCGTGAAAGTTGGGTTATTTTTCGGTGCTTTCAGATTCAGTGCTGTTTGCTGTTAATTTATCAATATGTTTTATATTCCTCTTTTTTAATAGTACGTGTCAGTATAAGTTGAATACCACTTGCTTATATTTTTCTACCTAAAATGTGTATTTCAGTGCTTTTTTTAATCCGAGTTATTCCATTTTCTTCGTTTTTTCTTTCAGAGTTGAAAAGTTCCTACGCGTGTGCGTATGTCTCATGGCTTTTGCTTCAATCCAAGATATGGCCTAGTCCCCTGGAAACTATTAAGGTCGCAAGCATGCTCGGGTCGATGCTCTCGGCCTTGGCCACCTGGCTGAGCCATGCGAGTGCAAATGCAACCGCCGCACCGTTTGCTTGCTGCGCCGGTGGTGTTGGCGGTTTGTGTACGTCTTCGTCGCGCATCTCAGCGGCTTGATCCAAGGCGGCGAAAATCGATGCGGCATCGACGCGTCGTACATCGAGCCCGCGTACTTTCTTGAGCCGCGATTCGTTTTTGGGAGGGCGCGGAAAAACGGTTTGTCGGTCATGGTTTTCTCCCCAGCTGGTTCTATTTTCGCACGCCCGATTGTTCGATCGCGCGCGGGACGGCATCGACCCCCAGCGGCGCCATCAGATGCACGCCGGCGATGCCCTCGATTTCCGCATAGGCGGCGATCAGCTCGGCGCATATGGCGGTGCCTTCGGCCTTCTGATCCCCGGCCGCTTCAAGCCGGTCGATCAGCGCGTCGGGAATGGTGGTGTTCTGCGCATAAAGCCGCACGCTGAAGACAAAGAGCGGCCGCTAAGAGGCGCGTCAAAAGCACACGACGACTGTTGTGGATGGCGGTCCGACCTGTATCGATAGTCATCGTGCTCCGCTAGCGGGTTTCCGCGCATCACAAGATCCTCAAGCACCGGGTACCTCTCCAAGCCTGCGTTCGTGTCCGCTTAGTAAGCGGCTGAGAAAGTGTGCAGCGGCAGGGTGTCGGCGGCGAACTTTGGCGTGATGTTCGGCGGCGCGCTGGGACTTTGCCACTTGATGGTGCTCGCGAACGATCACGAGCCTATTCGCAGCAACCTCAAGCGTGGAGCGTTCGCTGTTGTTCTTGCCACGGTCGTCATCATGGCCATTCGCTGGGTGATGCCGGATCGACGAGATGCGCACGTCGCCGAGTTGCAGTGGTCGATGGCCGAGGCGTTGTGCGATGCACTTGAAGGCGAACCGGTCGAAGGTTCAGATACACTCAAAATTCACAGAGAGATCATGTAAACCTTTCTGAGCGAAGATTCTAATACAAAACACTAACATTTAAATCTACGAGTAAAATCATTTTCATAAGAGAAAATATAGTCACTACAGTTTTCTCTTACGTATGACTATTGTCGACTATTGTAAAATCAAGGGTAAAATGACATGAAAAGGGGTTTTGAAGGAGGGTCCCATTGAAATCATTCGAAGGTGAAGAGTAGTGAACACCATAGGGAAACGTGGTGTGTGTGTGTGTGTAGGACTCGTTACGTAGCTGTAGCTGTAGGACCAGTGTTGAATGAAAGGTGTAGGAATATTCTATATGTAATATTCGTCGTTGCTGTGGTTGGAGATCACCGCCATTGTGTGTTTTTCAAAGATGATGAGATGATGTGAAACCATCATCATCGTAAAATTCTCTCTACTAGTTTCTTACTCGTAGAGAGTTAGTACAGTGTAAAATTCCCAGATTCTTTAAACATCATTTGTCTAAGAAAGGTTTCAAAACTGCCCCTTTTGCTAGGGTCTTGGTTGCTGTTATTCAATCGATTTTATACCCCGGCCTCAATGAACAAAGGAGGACTTCGATTTTATGTATAGAAACTTCCCAATTTTTGCAGCTACTACCTTTGTTCAACTCAACATATCCAATGTAAATATGCTTGCTGAAACAGGTTGAATTTAATTCTTATGCCTGGCGCGCGCCGACCCCATCGCCCGTGTCACGGCGGGCGTTTCCCAGTTCGCGATGCAGGACGGCGGCCATGGGTCTGATTTGGACCGCGCGTTCGAAACATTTTCTCGCGGTCGTGGCGATCCGCCGCGCGGACATCGCCATGCCCAGGAGATAGAGCGCGTCGCCATCCCCCGGTGACGCCGTCAGAACCCGGCGATACCCCGCGACGGCCTCTTCAAGGCGTCCGGATTGCGTCTGGATCGACAACGTCGCCCACCTCCTCACCGGCCACGTCCAGGTTCAGGAAGCACGGTTCGTCGACGACCCGGCACTGGAGAACCGGCTGCAGCAGACCGGTGAGCGCATCCGCCGCATCGAGGGGGATCCGCGGGTCGCCGCGGTGCTGCCGCGGGCCATGAGCTTCGCGCTGGTGGCGGCCGGCGAACGCAGCTTCGGGGCGCAGGTGGTGGGGGTCGATCCGGCCCGGGATATTGATTCAAAATTTCCTTCTTCAATTCTTGATAGCTCATGTCTATCAAAGAACAGAAGATGTTCCAAAACCTAAACAGCAAGGGCACTTTTAGCCATCCTACTTATTCTATATTTTCTAATATTCTATCTTGTACTTTAGGGTATTTAATAGAGATTCAGTTTTGAATTAAGGAAAGTCTCACAAAGACCAAAAGAATCAGAGTGGCCACTGCGCATTTTTTTTTTTTCAACTGATAGCGGGCGAAGATTTTCTGAGAGGAGACACCAACGGCGACGGGACGGTTAGTGGGGCCGACGCGCACAGGCTGACGAACTACCTCTTCCGCGGCGTGGGGCCAGTCGCTTGTCTCGATGCTTTCGACGTGGACGACGACGGAGAGATCAAAGTGACGGATGCCGTCTTCTTGCTCCGAGCCTTCATGGGTGAGACTGGCGGGATACCGGCACCTCATCCTGACCCGGGCGGTGGTGAGTATGGTTTTCTATACGTTCCTTTTGTTGGCCCAGACATAGAATAACTGTGTATGCCCAATATTTTTTTAGATTGGCAGAGATCTTTTTAAAAAAAGCCTCTGGCGAAAACTTTCCGGGCTTGAAAATGTAAAGAGTAAAAAATAAAGAATTTTCGGTAGACGAAAAATTTTTGACCAGGAGAATTTCACATTATTTCTGAAAGCCAAAAAAGTTTGCGCTAATTGTCGTATTTCTCGAACTGAAGCTGCTGATCAACCTGGCGCTGAACAAGTACGACGATGCCAAGGAACTGGTGGAGATGTTCCTGCAATACAACGACAACACCGTCGAACGCGGGTTGTTCTACCAGGCCGTCAATGCCGTGCTGGAGATCCAGCTGGACGACGAACTGGAGCTGGCCGACTACGAGCACAACCTGCGCCGCATGTTCGGCAGCGAACGCATGGATGCGGTGATCGGCTCGGTGATCAGACTATCTGTCTTGGCTTTTTCTACAGTTAGCCACGGCTTGATGCCCACAACTGTTTCGATTTTAAATCAAAATCATCGGATCGTTGTGGGAGGGCAACTAGCCCCCCTCCCGCGCCCCTTTTTCTCTAAATACATCCAATAAAAATTATTAGATAGCCATTTTGTTCAGCATAGTTGAAATGGCGAATAATTATACTAGGGGAGGATATGACCCCTTCACCTACAGACACTATTCATGAATAAACGACTTACCTCTTTCACATGCTACACCAAATTTAGATCAAACAGGAACCTTGCGCTATAAAAACTTAAATTTACTTTTAATGAAAAATTAGCTGGTATGTATAAGGGACAATCAAAAATGACACGATTCATAGTTTCTTCTTTACCACCGACACATATAGGCGAATTGATTTGCTAAATTTTACAGAAAAATGAATTTAATATAGAATGACATGTAATAACTTCAACCCACTCGGCCAGGACGACTATAACGAATCCTGAATCCTGCCCCTAAGATTGGTCCCAGAGAGCTTCCCATCTAAAAAAGGGATAGATAGTGGCCAAAAATTTGCTTTTGTCTTATTGTAAGCCCTCTCCAATCCCGGGGTAAAATGATTGGCCCTTTTTTTTTTCTGAAGGATCGACCTTTTGTGTACTTTACCTATTTAAATGTTAGAAATAATCATTTTGAAGCAAGCCTTTTCTCTTCCATGTAATTTGATTAGGTAATAAGCCACCTCGCATGACGGCGAGCAATTTTATTCATAGTATCATTCCGTGGGAGAAAATAAAACTCCAGAAGCGCCGCCAAAGGGCCAAAGAGATTCTCCTGGCTCTCTTGCTCCTCAAGCAAGAGTTCAAATCCGAGTCGATCACGAATAAATCCGTGATCAATAGGAGAAAATCGTTTCTGCACCCGAGAACGACTCTTAAATCGAAGCAGCTCGGCGGCAATGCCGTCACCTTGTAGCAGCAGCCGATGCAGCAACAGCTCACATCTTGGCCCAGCAAAGAGGCTGCTGTGGCACTTGGCGCGAATCAGGAGGCGAGCACAGTCTACATGGCGCCTCATGATGGCCAGATCCAGCTCCGTGTGACGACGACCCTGCGAGAACCCGTCAGTGGCGGCGCGGCAAGGACGGTTGGGCTACCATGACAGACGACCCATCCCTTGATTTTTCAAAAAGCTTAATATTCTAATTAAACGGTCCTTGTGTGTCAAGAGTCATTCTTAAATAATTGGAACAGAAAGTCAAACATAGCGTAAAGATTGAGGTACTGAGAAGGGGGCAACCCCTTACATACGTAATAATTTCTGTTCGTTTAAAGTTTTAATGTTGTTCCTTACTTTCAGTTAGAAAAAACTTGTTTTGTTTTATTTACTAAAAGCCACAGGCCGAAAACGTATGTCAGGGTCCCCAAAGAACTTATTGACTTGTCCCGAGAGACGCATGTGTAGATGGGGTTCGGATTGAATCATCAATTCTTGAACATTGAGTTGTTGATCTGACAAGTTGCTGGTCATGGAAAAACTCATGGCTAATGGCAGATGAATCCGTTTGTCCTCCACATCAAGAGTGATCCTTTCTACCTGTAGGTTGCCATCGAGGCCCGCTTCGTATTCATTGACCTTCCCGGAAATATCATTGCATTCTGGAATTTGAGATTTATGCAACATGGTCGGATAGCTAAGCTTCTTCTGAGTGGGCTAGGACAAGGCAGGTTGCATGGTCTTCGCTCTTTCTTCAAATCGTTGTACGTCCGTGGCCTGGTGTTCAAGCAATCCGGTGAGATCATTTAATTTTTATTTAAATTTATGCGGGCTACTTGTTATTTTTTTTTTTGACATTTATTAACCATAGACAGAACTGATGACATTGTTCGCTGCACTAGACTCCCTGATCATTTCTGTTATCTTCTCGAAATGAGCAACTTCTGCGTTTTTAAAGACAGACCGCGGAACATGGATTTATGCAGGTAATGCAGAATGTCAAGATAGTCTGTGTATCTTTTGAGAGCGTCCATTTTTTTCTGATTGCGATCAGATTAAAAAGATTTTAAAAGAGACTGCTCTATGTCAGAGAAGAACTGGTAGCTTGGTTGCTCAAAACGAACTTGAAGATCAAACTCTAGACTGCACTAAAGTAATTTTTAAGGCCTTAAGGCTGGAATGTGACACATAGAGGTAGAAAAATCAAATTAAAGCCTCTGCAGTGGAATCATTTCAGTGGAGCAGAATGATCCACGATCTTCTACCGATTTCGATCGGCAAAGCACACGAACACCCTCCCCCAAACACCCCCCACGAAATCTCTACACGTCCTATACACAAATGAGATAAACAACAAGTTCTGTGGCACTGTCGCAGCTCGATGGACAGTTGACAGACTTGAGAAATTTGGCATCCATCAGACCAGATTCAATTGTTGTCTCTCGCACCCTCTGGGCACGAGGTGTACCGGATCATGGTGGGAATGGCAAGGTGCATGCCTGATAATCAGTTGATGATAAGTGCGATTGATAGGTGAACATCTCCGATGCAGGATTTGAGTTCGCTGTGTGCACTGCGTCTGAAACCAGCAATGCAGATTTGCCATCACTTGGCACTTCACCAATGAGGGATGAGAGTAGTTTTACTTCACCTAAATCACTGCCGGCTGGCATGGTGTAAAAGGGTGTATGTGTTTTGGCTTCGGCTGTATTTGCATACATGGGGTTCCACATAGGCTCTGGTGCTTCATGATGAGGTATTGTTTCTTCTGTTTTATGAGTTGCTTCTGATGTAACCTCAAAATGAGTTGTGGTTTGCTCTTCTCGCAAAGCTTAATTCGCAAAAAAAATAGAAAAAATGAGGTATTTGTAACTTACGAATGAGTGAAATGATCTTTGTGAAATTTGATATTTAGAAGAATCTTGTGCTTTAGAGCTCTTATTTTAAATCTCGAACAGATCCGGTGACATTGGGGGGAGTTGTAGGGGGAACGGACATCTTGTAAAACGTGAAAATTGAGGTATCCTTTTCTTACGAATGGGTGATTGGATCTAAATGAAACCTGATATGCCACGTCAGGAACCTATTTCAAGCCTCAATGCAAAAATGCTTGTTACCAGGTTTAAAATTTACAGCTTACGGATGTACTTTAATTGTTGAGAGGCACCTTCAAGCATATTTGAAGCTATTTCGACACTTGCTACTGAAGATAGTATAAAATTATTACTTCTCCTGTCATCTGTGACTTTAATATGGTTACTGCTATGACGACATCAAGTGTTTTCTTGGGATGGCAACAACTCAGGCTGCTGCCTTGACAAACGAGAGAAAGAAGCCGTGCACGATGAGCATATCACCAACGCATCCGAAAAGACCAGAAGATTTCAAAGGATACCTATCAGAAGCCGGCTTCCCAGCGGAACGGACAGCTTCTCGGTCACCACCGCAGAATCGAGCACAATCAGGTCCACTGTATCGTATTCCTTGCTCTGTGCGGATCTGCAAGAAGATAGAGAAGAGATGGAGAGGGTAGTTGATCAGAGCGCACCTGACGCGAGCTGTCGAAAAGAAGCGAAACCTGGACATGCGATATGGTCGGCTTCACTGTACTACGTCCGGTGAAGCCGACCATAAATCAATCAACCGAAAGTTACTTGAGCGGGGATGACTCAACCGCGATGCGCGCGCAGCGGCACCTTTCGTCCAAGCATGACTAGAGGAGTCGCGAGGATCCTATCCGACCTTGCGACAAACATGTAGGCAAAGGTGGAGTTGCTCCGCATATCTCGCAATTTTTTGTACTTAGCGCACTTCTTGGCGAACACTTTGTTGATGGACAGCAAATATTAAAAAGAATTAATGATAAAAAAACGAATTTGCATTTTCAGATCTTGTATCTACTATCAAAAGCAAAGAAACTGCTGCTTAGACGAACACTGCCAAATTTGAATTGTCACCAAACGCAGCATTTTGGCATTAACTCACAATTGTTTTACATTATTTCCCTATGCTTTGATCCCAGAATGGCGCGCGACCTCTTCATCGTCGCCGATGATGCGCAGGGCAAAGCCAAGGCGCGATCGCCCGATGGCCCAACCGGTCAGGTACACGATGGCGGCCAGCACAAGCAGTTGCCAGTAGATGTGCACTTCGGTGATGTCGGTCAGCACGTAGAGACCCTTTTGGCCCGACACGTTCTGCCCCCATGTCACCACCTGCCGCACCAGTTCGGCCAGTCCCAGCGTGAAGTGAGGCGAAGAATGCGAAGACTTTCCAGAGAACTCAGAACTGGCAGATGTGTAAGCTGATTATTACTTGCATCGAGTAACTCAAGCGATCGCAGAGTCAAGACAGGTGTAATAGTTGTGATAAAATTTCCGGAAACATCCAGTTCGCGAAGTTTGCTTAACGCACGAATCGGTTCCAGCTCTTCGACTTCGTTGTACCTAACAGACAGAGATTGCAAGTGACTCAGCACACCGACCGGGGGGATCTCGCCGGACTCGGAGAGCCAGCGCTCCAGGCTCATGCGGCGGCCCTGGGCCTCCTGCAGCGCCTCCTGGAGCCGGCGCTTGCTGAGGATGCGCTTCTGAGCGGCGATGAGCAGGAACGTTCTGTCCGCGCTGTTCGGCACTCCCTGTATTTAACCAGGGCGCGACGATATGTGGGGAAAGATGGCAGGGACCACGGCCCGGAAATCCTCTGCCAGCTGCTGCCGCTTCTTCTTCTGTTGTAACAAAATCCCCAGCAATAACGCGAAACGCATTTTCTGAGTTTTGGTAGGGTTGTACATAATCAATGAGCTGTTCATATTTAATGCCTACTAAGTCTTTTCCTGCACACGAACCTATAACCAGATAAGGGATTTTTTTATCTTCCTGGGTATAATTTGTCCATTGTTCTTCATTTTCAACGGAAACATACTTTCCTGTAAACTGTTTTTCCAACAAAGCTTTTGAGTGCAAGATTTACTTTGACGTTGTTCTGGGTAACAGTCTCCTTGATATGTATTCCAAGTGTGGGAACTTGGAAGAGGCACGGAAAGTATTTGATGAAATGCCAAATCGAGATGTAATATCATGGGCCTTAATGATATCTGGCTATACTCACCATACTGAAGGCTTCCTTGCCCTGGAATGTTATGGAATGATGCAGAATGAAGGAATAAGGCCAGACAAAATCATATTCCTGAGGCGATATTTTCCGACAGGGTCTGGCGCGCAGCGCGGGCGTTCTCGATAAATGTCGCGTGCGCCGCACCGCGGCTGAGCGCTTCGAGGCCGAGCGCGCCGGTCCCAGCGAAGGCGTCGAGGATACGCGCGTCCTCGAGATCGACGGCGATCCGGCCATGTCCAAGGATGTTGAACAGCCCTTCGCGGGCGCGTGCTGCGGTCGGACGGATGTCCGGCCCGGGCGGCGCGGCGAGCCGGAGGCTGATAATGGTTGACTGGAGCATCATTATCCCTGCTGTCATAGGGGGATTGTTATTTTTCTCCCTGATGGCCGGGTACAACGGATTGGTTCGTCTGAGAAACTTAGTCGAAAATAGCTGGAACCAAATCGATGTCCAATTGAAACGACGACATGATCTCATTCCAAATCTTATGGAATGCGTTAAAGGTTACATGAAGCACGAAGATGGCATTTTCGCGAAAGTTGCACAGGGTTTGTTCTGAAAAATGGCATTTCTGAAAAACATGTTTTGAGCAAAATACATCTAATGAGTGGGGGAATTAAACAACGAAATATGGCCTATGCTTTATTTTGACTTAGAGTCTGTGCATAGAAAGAGGGGAACTAGGGAAAGTTTTGTTCCAATCTTATGATCCAAGATTCTCAATGAAATGGAAATAAAGAATACCAGTGAAGTGTTTTTTTTTTCTGTTTTATTATTCATCGTTTGCACTCTTAACCCTAAAATCTCCCTTGCAGAGGGATATAAAGGATTTATCACTAGTTTTAAGTCGCTATGAACTTGAGCCTAAAACGTACTTTTGAGGCTTCAATCTTCTTCCCCTCATCTGCTACAATACTACAGATTCAAGTTAATCTGTATTTTCCGATATACGTGCTTTTTGCATTTATCAGTTACTAAACAAGAAAATGCTACTTTATTTCTGCTGTTTCGAAGGTTTTGCTGCATTTATTAAAAGATAATTTATTAATAAAAGCTCCTTTTTAGTTCCAAAAAAGAAAAGATCAAAAAAGACCGCTGCAAATGATTACAAGCAAGTTTTGTTTTCTTAACTTTTTTTTTTTATTTTAGGCTTCTTTTTCCTGATATTTAATTAAGGTGTATAGCTTCGAAACTGAAAACTCGGAAAACGAAGTCGGATCCATCTGATTTCAGAATAATCGATCTGATTACTTGATCGAACTCTTGCTTCCAGAGTTTCGTTTCCATCACGAGCAGGGCATCGCTTGTAATCGCGAAGAGATGCGGACGCGAATCATTGCCTTTCGCGAATCCTTTTCTGAGTTCGATTTCGTCGTCGAGGATGTTAAAGACTATCACTCTTTTGTGCTTTGCCGCTGGAAGGTGACGATGTCGCACAGCGGAGCTTGGCTTGCTATTCCTGCAACCGATCGTCGTGCGACCGTCTTCGGATTGCCGAGCACGTTCGACGCCATGTTCATGATCATCGCGCCCATCGCGGGATGGTCTGCGGGGACGGCGGGGAACAGGCGGCGCGTGATCGGGGTCAGCCAGCGAGCGATCAAGTCGCGCAGCCCGGCGTCGAAGGCGATCTGCATCAGCCCGAGGAAGAAGACCATGACGCCGACGAGCCCGATCACGAGCTGCACGGCGGTCCTCGCGCTGTCGAAGATTGCGTCCGTGACCGCGTTATGTATACATTAAAATAAATGATTATTTAATTTTCAAAATTTACAGTTAATTTTTTATAAAAACAAGATTTATTCCTTTACTGATCTTTCAATAAACATTCTTTTCCCAGAAAACGACTCTGATACTCGTTTAAATTTGGATCCAACACCTTTTGGAAGTTTCAATTTATATTCCAATTCTTTATAAATACACAATAAAACTAGTAAAATAGTGTAAGATATTACAGAATAAAGGTATTCTTCCCATCCTGTTCAGTCATTTTCAGCTCCTGCTGTGTCATCTTATTCAGCCCCAGCAATTGCTGCTCCTGTTGCACAGTCCTATGGAGCTCCTTCTTCAGGGTAATTAATTTTAAATTTTAATAGTTTCTATTTTTCTATTGTAAGATGATCTTTATATGGTATGTATAATAATCTAACTTTCAATTAACTTTTAAAAAGTTCGATAGAAAAAAAACTTGTGTCTTGATGCTGCGTTTGGAGCCGGCCTGTACGCGCTGGTGAAGATGATGCGCTCGCCGAAGGTTGACATGAACGAGGACGAGCAGGTGAACGCCGACGCGGTGCAGCTCAGCTACAATCCGCTGTTCCGCGAGGACGACGACTTCGGCTTCATGAAGAACCCGCTGTTCAAGCAGGAGCAGGAGCAGGAGCAGGAGCAGGAGCGTTGGAATCCGGTGGGCGTGGGCGGAGCCGTCTAGAACAGTATAAATCAACAAAAAAAGACAATCTTGATATTATTCTATACTTCACAATCAACTCATTCGACAAATTATATTATTAAAATTTAGCGTACATAATTTTTTAGATTGAAAAGACTTTGAAAAGTGGCTAAAAATCGATAAAAAGACGACAATTTCTCATTTTTAAAGCAAGTTTGTTATCTTCCCCAATAAAAAGTCCAAGCGAAAATATAATTCTGGCTCGGTGAATGCTTAAACCTGAAAGTCATGCGCAATATGCCAGTTGTCTGTTCTGGCGGGTAAAAATTGTTCAACGAGAGACTCAAGATAACCAACCCCTTTCAGAACTGCAATACCCATCGCCCGTTGTTGTGGCTCCAAAGCGGTAATTAGTCCGGCCAGCGTGGCGCCGCTGGCAACCGGGCATATTACCACATCAAAATTGTGTTCGGTTTCTGTGATTACCGACTGCACGCCGGTCAAGGCGGCCTGCTGCGCAATATGCTGAAAAAATGATGACACCAGTTTAACGTAAGTTCATTCAGTGGCGTTTTGGGACACGAAACTGCTCACGCATAGAGAATGGTGCAGCAGTGATTTGATAACAGTGGTAGTTGAAACGTTAACTGCTTAAATGGAAACACTGATTTGAATAGGAATAGAATATAATGGAAAGCGTAAGATGTCTGTTTTAGCACAAACAAGCAACTGTTTAAGATTAAAAACTATTTTTCTCGACGGCGTCCTGCCCTCTGACCTCTTCCGGGTGGGCGGCATCTCGCTCGACCTTCGGGTGCTGCTCTTCGCCGCCGGCCTGAGCCTGTTGACGCCGGTCTTCTTCGGGCTTGCCCCTGCATGGAACGCCGCGCGCACCTCGCTGGTGCGAGGCCTTCGGGACGGCGCCGGCTCCGGGTCGGACCGGCGGACACTGCGCGGGCGACAGCTCCTCGTGGTCACCGGGGTGACGCGCGTTGCAGATGGTGAACTAATCGCAGAATACGAAGCTAAACAACAGCGGCAGCGAACGTCGGTTCTGAGTGTGGCGTACGATGGTAAGCAGCTATATTCAGAAACCAGTGATGGCCTATTACAGGCTTGGCCATTTGATAAAATAAGCACTAAATAACAGCGAAAAAAAACGCCTACTTTAAGTAGGCGTTTGTTTTAAACTGCAATTAAATTAGTAATCAAACTTATGCTTGGGCGGTACGTGCACTGCCATCTGGTCGCCGTCGAAGTCCGCGTTGTATGCAGCACAGACGAGCGGGTGCAGCTGGATAGCCTTACCTTCGATGAGCACAGGCTCAAACGCCTGGATACCCAGACGGTGAAGTGTTGGGGCGCGGTTTAAGAGAACCGGGTGTTCGCGAATGACCTCTGCCAGGATATCCCAGACTTCGGCTGTTTCGCGTTCCACCATCTTCTTTGCAGCCTTGATGGTAACTATTTTATTTATAATATTTTATAAATAATCATGCCGAACTGGCGCACATTGAAGGTCGGCGATCACATCCGCCTGCTCGGCGTCCCTGCTGCCGACTTGCGCCAGCGCGATGAGCAAGTCGCGCGCGGCGATATCGATGCCGGGTACACCGCCGACATCATCGCCCGTATCGTCGCGCAAACACCGACCGTCACCATCACGCAGATCGACGAGTTCGGCCACCCGTGGTATCGTGAGGCGATGATCGCGGCAGCCCTGCTCGTCGTGCTGGGAGCGGCGATGCTGATGGATGCCGTCGGCCTGTCCATGGCCATGGGATCGTTCGTGGCCGGAGTCCTGCTGGCTGAATCCTCTTACCGCCATGAGCTCGAAGCCGATATCGAACCGTTTCGCGGTGTGCTTTTCGCTCTGTTCTTTATCGCTGTTGGCTTGTCTCTGGAACTCGACGTCGTACTGAAAAACTGGCTTTTCGTAATTAGAAGAAATAAGGACTTGGAATAACAATCTTGCAAATTTAGTTATGATTAATAACAGGTGAAGAGTATCTTGTGTGAACACCAGTTATTTCACAGATCTCAGCAAAATTCATCAAAACATGTAACTATGAAGTGGTTGCAAATTCCAAGCGTGGTATTAAAACCAAAAATTAATTTATAAATTGCTGTCGAAAAGTCGTGAACCGTGTATTTAACCTTAAAAATCAGTACATATGACGTAAAGTATTTAGACAGTGTGAAGTGAGAAACCAATTCTTACTTCATAATATACAGAATATTGTAGCCAACACATTTTGTATACAGACCTGCTTTACTTTACCCCCACTCACCCCCCTAGTGTGCAAATGTACTCAAATTTGTTTCTATAGTATTATATTCTCATCATGTTTTGGTATTTTTCATTAGGATTAATCTGACTTCACTTCTTGAGTGTTGCCCCTGTTCTACAACCATGAATGCTTTGCTTCTTAACCTCATACTTTTGCCATCTACTACTCTACCTAGCAAGTCACTGTCCAAGTTTGCTTCTTCCCTAAGCCTTTCCCCTTCACCACTTCTTTTATTTTCTCTTTCACCTTCATCATGTGCTATGTCTTGGTGCTCTTCTTCCTCATCACTTTGCATATCTTCTTGATCTGTTTCAGTGTCAGAGTCTACATTGTCTTCAGCATTCCCATGGTATTGGATGGGAAAAAGATGCGAAAAGTATACACAAGCTGGGGAAGCGAGCGAAGCAAAGCCTATGATCAATACATTTTATGGATCGGAGAGGAAAGCGGCCTAATCGAAGCCTCTACCTACACCATTCGAGAAAACTTCCTCCCCATGTCTTCTGCCTTGCACGGTTCTATTCGCTTTACCGATTATCAGGAAGTTGATGGCATTCTCATCCCTTTCACCCAAACAGTCCAAATGTTAATTTCAAAATTCAACCAGCTCTAAATATGTTTTTGGCTCTAAATATGGGTAGGAAACGAATTTTGGAAATATTCTTTTCCTTCAAAACAACGTGCACGGCTACGCGCACATTGGCTGTCCTCTGCCAAAACCTAGTGTCTGTATATTTAGGTTTTCTTAACAATATAGTTATTCTGACAAAATACTGAATTTTTTTTTCGAACGAGATAAAATGCGATGATAATAAATTTTGTTTGAGCCAATCAGAATTCTTCAAAGAATTTTTAATTCAGCCAGAAAATTGTAGGCAGCACCACATAAGTAAAGAGCCTTGTGGGCACAATGTATTATTTATTGATTTATCTTTTTTTTTTTAGATATGGGTATTCCGTATAAAAGGATTTCTCGTAGAAAGTTCGAAAGGGGCTCATTTGATTGGAAACTGCAACATCTCATGACCCTTTTAATAGTCGAAAGTCATTTGAGAGCCTGTAGAGGTTTTAAGCTTCCCCTTTCAAAACTTTGGAATTTAATTTTTTTTTTTTTGCCAGAAGAAAGATCACAAATGCTTGTTTATTTAATTTTTTCACCAGGGTGATCGCATTGAACCAGTTGTCCTAGAAGATTGGAAAGTGACTTGTTGTAACGGAAATTGGAAGTTCTACTGCCCTTTTTAAATGAACAAAAGATTAGAGGGTAACTAGTCAGCCACCCTCCCCTGTCCTAGCGTGAGGAGGAAATCAATGACCATACTCAGTGGCAGCAGGATCTGGCTTCGTTGCGCGAACGTCTCCGGTCGTTTCAGTCGTCTTATCCATCCGGTTGGTTCTCGCGTCAACGGCAGAAAATAGAAGGCGCGGACGCTCGGTGGAAGGAAACGCTCGCACAGGTTGAACGCGTCGACCGGCAAAAAGACACAGTAGAGTCGGGACTTCAGGATGCAATTCAGGCACGTGATGCTGCAAACGTTCCGCCTCAGGGCGGGCGGAAGCACCCGGAACAGCAGTACATCCAGATGGACACCACGCATGTTCTGTTCATCTGCGGCGGTTCGTTCGTCGGGCTCGACGAGATCATTCGCCGCCGGATCGGCAAGCGCCGGATCGGATTCAGCGCGGAGCCGACCAGTTCGGACAGCATGAAGGAACTCGGTGAGGTGCTCGCGCAGGTCACGCCGGAAGATGTGATAGAGTACGGGTCCGATCCTGCGCCGGAAGAACCAGCCGCCCCCGCGCCGTCGAACTGACGCCATACAACAATTTGGGGCAGAATATTTCTGCCCTACATCAACTTGCGGTCCGTTGCGGCCACGGGGCGAATCGTCTATATCTTTAGTCCCGTGATGCAGACGCTTCGGCGGTCCGCAGATCATCGAATTTTGCACATCACGGGGTCTTCATGGCGCGTTACATCTTTATCACCGGCGGCGTGGTGTCGAGCTTGAACGGCAAGTACGTCGCGAGCAGGTCGCCCTCGAACGGGTTCGGCGCGGCCCAGGGCCCGGCCGTCGACCACCCGATGAAGGGCGTGTCCGGCCCGCCGTAGCCGCGGGCGACGAGCGTCCATGCGCCGGGCGGGGTGCGCATGTCGCACGTGATGAGCTCGCGGTCGGTCGCGTAGAGCCCGCTCATCGTGTAGCCGTCGTCCGCGTAGTCCTGACAGCGGATGTATGGGCATTTCAAGAAGGATTGTCCCAGCCGGTCTAACAGCAATAAAACAGGAAGGGAGCAGCCAAGACAAGGGACCAATGATTTAAACTCTGCACCTCCCCAGCTATGAGCCAGGTTGTGGAGGATGTGGAAGCTGGCTCAGAAGCAAGAGACAGATGCAGGATCCAGAATCGAAAGATGATCGGGATGAAACCAGTGATGACAGTAAAACTTGGGGGAGTTGCAATTGACTGCTGGTCGAAGAATTGTTTACAAATAAACCAAAAAATTCATATTTTGAGCTATAAAGCTGTGTAGCAAGAGGCTTCAGTAGTTTAACTTCAGTAGTTTAACCGAGCCCCCTATTGCTGCTGTCAATGAAACTAAATAAGTTCCTCGCTTCCATTGTCCAGAGCCTTACAGAATATTTCGACCTACACTGTCTAAGCCCTTGTCTGTCCTGTTTAACGAGATTACCGAGTCTGGGTGAATCCCCGAGAATTTGTTATCAAGCTAAATTTCTACCATTTCCTTATATCTAGAACTTATAAGGATTACATAGAAGACAGGTCTATTACCGGATAAAAATGCTGTACCTCAATTTTTTGTGTACCGGTTTCTTTAGCCCTTGGTTTTTAAATCACAATCCCTACAACCTCAGCAGGATTTGAAGCCAAACAGTTTCACGAATTTCTAGAACGCTATAAATCAAGATAGAGGAAAGTTATGTAAAAAGTGCTTTATAAGAATATTTATCTTAAGAATACAACACTGTACAACAACAAGCACACTTGCAAAGTGTACAGGGTGTCCCAGAAAAATTGTTTGACATTTGATTAAATGTCGTTAATTAGCCCTGTTCCTAAGATTAGATAGCCCTGTTCCTAAGATTTTGAATTAATTTTAGACGCCAGAATCTTGCGAATCCGCTAAGAATTCACGGAGTTACAAGCTTCTGAAATTCATTTGTCAAAACTAAAACACAAGTGTCTTAAATGATCAAATATTTTTAATAAACCAGATGTATCTTAACTGTGTGTGAACTTATTTGTCGAAACTAAAAAATCCAAGTTTTTCAAATGATCCTGACCTGAATATTTAGGTCAAAGGTTTGTGGTATAGGAGCCGGCAATTCAAATGATGGATTCATTGGGGGTTTGAACCTCCAAACTGCTCTCAACCACATTTGATAAATTTGCTGAACTGGAAACACCGCCGTTGTCGGCACCAGCAGCCCTGCAGTACGAAGAGCCAGGAGCGCGACCAGTGAGCAGTTTCGCTCCGATTGCGCCGAAGTCCGCCTTGTTCCGGCAGACGGCCGACGGGGCACCTGTAACCGGCCCGATGCCAATCAATCCAGAAGCTTATGCGGCGCCACCAGCGGTACCCGCTTCGCAACCTGGTTATGTTCGTCTGGGTGCTCCGATGTATCCCTGAGCTAGTTTGTATAGTGCTTACAAGAGAATACATTCTACATGTGACTTAGCTAAACAGAGTGGAACAATTATCTAGTTCATGGATATAATTTATAGCTAAAGATCTAAATATTAGATTTTTAGAAGTAAAATAGGTTATTAGGTCTTAACATAGACTTATTTAATATCTCTTGGGTGTTGACACCCAAATTGCGGTAGCTATGGATAAACAAGTAAAAAATTCTAACTCATCAATTTGATATTCTAAGAGTTGAAGCAAGGAAACTCGAATAATGAAACAGCCAATAGTACTAGAAGGTGCAATAAAGCGTGAATGATGGATAGAGACAATGATATTCAAGCAGTTGAAGCAAGGAAAACTCGAATAATGAACCAGCCAATAGTACTCGAAGGTGCAATAAACAACCATGAATCGTATCTATTAGCATATATTCATATTTTTGAGTATAGATTCTTCTGGTGCAAGAAAGACGATTCAACTTTGATATCTTTCAGACCTGACTGACCCACGGCACTAAAGAGGGGAATGAATTAACCAGCCTTTCCAGCCCCTAGTAGCCTCTGCAACCAAGGTTTTTATGTTTTGGCTTGTAGCCTTCATCAGAATCATAAACTTGTATAATATATGCATGACCAAAAGGCATCTGCTAACACGGGGTGAATAAATCATTGAAGGGGCTGCCAGAATTGTTCCTTAGGCAGGGATTCACTTCACTGAGAAAGAGAAAGAACAAAGATTGAATGAATACCTTATAATTATATGTAAAGGTGGTTGTGCATGGGCCTTCTGAATAGTTCCACAATTTGTTCATTGTTCACTAATTTGTCTTATTCTTGTAGCCTGCACACATGAATAAGATAATTAGATAATCAAGCCGGATAAATATTTTGAGTATGAAATTTCACAAATTATTACCTTAAAGGATCTTGGTGAGAAAACTATTTAAGAAATTTAAAACGAAAAAAACAGCTCGTTACGGTCATTTCCGAAAGTTGGCAATTAGTTTTAATAAGGACGTATGTGGTTAAAATACATTTTATTTTTCATAAGAAATGTGAGCATTTAAGAAGTAGTAGGCCTTAACATGGCCTACATATAGGAAGAATGCGGAAATGCTATGAGACTATGGGCGCAAAAATTGGCAAGTGATGCGTAACCCCTTTCTCTAAGTGAAATTCTCACATCCTAATCATACTTGCCTAAGTTCCTCATGGCATCATTCTGAAGAATCTGGAATCTTGAAATTACTGTAAAAATTGCTATTCCAAATCAGACAGCCATATGAAATATATTGATAAAAAATTGAGTGATAAATGATTAGTAGAATGCGCTTTGGCAAGAAATACTTCAATCTACGAAGCATTCCAACTCCTCGGGCAATTTTTGAAGAAAAAACATCACTGTGATGCTTCCATTTTATTATTTACAGTGTGTATTATGATATAATATATCATATATCCTCTTGGTTTGTAACTAGTTGTTGTACGGAGTCAAACTAGAAACGATATTGCGAGCGTTATCTAGCGGTTTTGGCGGTCTGTCTGCTGGCCGTCAGAAATAAAAAATGGATGGTTTGCCTTCTGCTGTTTGCCAACCGTGCGCGCCAGCAGCAATGACGACGACAAGAAAGCAAGAGAAGAGAGAGAGACTGGCTTTAGACGCATTAAAAAGCGACGGAGTCCCGGCTCATTCGGTTTTGATGTCTCCGTCTGGAAATCGATTAGATCAAAAAAAGGCGAGAGAATTAAAGACGCATAAAAGAATTATTTTAATTTGCGGCAGATATGAAGGCGTGGACGAGAGAGTGGCTTTGCATTTCGCAGATGAGGAAATTTCCATAGGAGATTATGTTTTATCTGGCGGCGAAATCCCCGCCATGGTTTTGGTTGCGCCTCCTGGTAGAGGTCGTGCAGCGTGCGCCCGTCCCACGGCCCGCCTTCGATGCGGAAGCCGGGGCCGTCGTGCGGGATGGTGATGGTGTCGGCGGTGTAGGTCTGCAGCTTGATGGCGTCGGCGCCCGCCTCGACTGACGCGGTCATGATCGCCAGCGCGCGTTCGATCTGGCCGTTGTGGTTGCCCCGATGTTTATTAACCGGACCGTAGTTCCTGTAGAAGTAGCTGCACAAGAATTCCTGACATATTAAAGCCGGGGGTGATTTGTTCCCGTACAATATAATCCGATGTATATGACCTAATCAAGAGTAGTCTGTCACTTCCGGCGGCATTCCTCTGTTAAAATAATAAGGTTCAAGTTTACTTTGTGGATAACAGCGACGAGTTCTTGACACAGTCTAAGGCTAATCCAATATTTTGAGAGAAGCACTTTCATATTCACTGAATGCCTGTCTTTCACTCCCCTCTCTGAACTGAAAGGCTTAATATTTACGTTATAATGCTTATCTATAATCGCAAATATTTTAGGTTCCAGCCAGGATACAGCCTAGTGTATACCCTTAGCAATAAATTTATCAAAACCGAGTATTTCTTACGCAGGTGGAGGGTGACGCTGAAACTTAAACACGCAGATTACTGCTAATTATTTCTTTGTAAATTATGCAAGATTATGAAACAAAGAACTCGTCTTATTTCCCTATGTTAACGCATCTTATCAAACTATTTCCGACGGCACGGATCACGTTAACCCGGCCAGCTTGCGCGGATTAGGCCCGGATCAAGTATTGGTTTTGATTAACGGCAAAAAACGCCATACCAGCGCTTTGGTGCACGTTAACGGAACATTCGGGCGCGGTACGGTAGGCGTAGATTTGAACGCCATCCCGAAATCAGCAATCGAACGCATTGAGGTGCTACGCGATGGCGCTTCTGCCCAGGTCGACCAGAATAACATTCACAATGTTTCGGCCATGGGCGATTGGAACGCTGGTATCGATGAAGAAGTTCGACAGGGTCATATCCAAATCGGTTTTTAAAACCGCAATCAACAGAATGGTCAGGCCCACACCACAGATCAGCGCCAATCCACCATCCCGAACGACTTCTTCAAACACCCGATTGTCTCTTTGATCCAGATGTAGTCGGGTCATCACAAGCGCGATGATCACAACTGTGTAAAAAAAAGTAGAGGAGGCATTGAAATTTGAATTAAGGAGGTATTAAGTGGACACCAAAAGTGAAATTGACAAAGATGTGGAAGATGAAGCCAAACGGCTTAAAAGTGATATCTTGTACAGGCATACTAATAAATTGAGAGGGAATTGTCAATCTGCATACGTCATTTTGTAACTAAACACAGATAGTGTTTTGATTTATTTCAACGTCCCATCCACATTCTTGAAAATTTACGTTATATTATTTTGTTGCTGTGTTGTCGTTAATGTTATGACAAATAAAAACACACTGCTCGAAATACAAATCGTTTTCAGTAAAGTGTAAATATCACTCTGGCGTTTAGAAAGTTTTGTGTGGTGGTAGGAGCACTCATGTTCTGGTAATAACTCTCTATTCTAAGTTAGACTTGATTATTCATTTTAGTTTTTGTTCATTTGAACATTCAGCTTTATGTTTACGTAGCTATTACCTATTATATATGCTACTTATCACTATAGTGTACCATAGGTGCGATGTGAATACAGCATGGCCACCTTCAGCACTGGGGAACGGAGACGAAGAGGCAAAGGGGACAGGTGTTCAATAAGCTCACATCCTCTCCTTGATTCCTTTCATGCATAACATAAGTAATGCACGTGGCTCATGCCGCCATTTTAGACTTCTTCTTATTGTTTAAAGCAGATATTGGCTTGATAACTGATAATTCTAAGAAGCTTTAGGCTAAGATTTCCTTAGAATTTTCGATAAAATAAAGACATGAGACATCGCTGGAGTTGAAAGGAAGTAATTTATGGGCCTTGTGAGTAGACTCAAAAAGGTCACAGATACATTGCGTAACAGAAGATTGCCTTTCATAGGACACATTTGGAGAAGGGGAGATAAATTGTTTAGCAAAGTACTGTTGTGGGAACCAAAATATGGCAAAAGGAGGCCTGAGAGCACGGCTTGCGTTCGCCGTCGGGCTTGGCTAAATCAGATAAAAGAACAATTTACAACCGAGCATTGTCACTTTCTGCCACTTGGGTCTTGAAGGAAATGCACCAAAATACTTGAGGAATTTCAAAAAAGATTCGACCTTTGTCTTAATTATATAGCTTGCATTTTATTCACCATTCTTCTCACCTGTTTATAATAGAGTGTTTGCTGTTTCTTCGTTAAAGAGGAGGTGACAGTAGAGGCTGATTGCTGTTTGAACGAATCCTTTGTAATCCAGAGAAGTTTCTTGTAGCCCTGATTGAATAACTGCAGTCAAGACAAGCTATCTACCCATTCATTACTGTATTACATTTCAAATTCTTCCTTCAGCAGTTAATGTGCTAAAACTGAGTTCTTAAACTGAATGTCTCCTATATTTTTTTTGCTGAGAAAATTATGAAAAATTATTTACACAAGGATTTTGTTTTTCAAGCAACATTATACAGCAAATTTAAAAAATATAGTGCGGTAGATAGATAGAACTGAATTTCAAATAGGGAACGATAGTAAAATTGTCGGCTTCGGTTGATGTATTAAAACAGTAGCAGAGAACAGAAAAATAAGAAACCCAAAAATTGTAAACGAAACATAAACCTTTAGAACAAAATGAGAAGCCTTCAAAAATAAAAAGAAGAATAAAACAAGAATAAAAAGCAGAATTAAATAAGACCAATCGTCCGATGCTTCTTCTGAACGGCACGCGCTCTACGAGGCGCTTGAGAAGACTCTTCTGGCGTTGAAGAACTATGAAGAGGTGTGTTGTAGCGAGCGTAGAGATCGGAAAGGAGCGACTGGGCATCCCCAAGCGCTCGAGCTCAACTGACCTCCACAGCATTCGTATCCGTTCTTGTCGCGTGTGCGCAAGTGCGATGCGCCAGGGTATTACGACATGATTACACAGCCAATCGACTTATACCGGGAATTTTCGTAAAAATATAAAAGTTTATATACTTTACCTTTATGTACCTACTGTATCCAACCAACATTTTTATTTGTACATAAAATCTAATTGAAATTTCCGGAATTTAGTTTAAATAGTTTCTTTCCGGAACTTAGTTTATATAGTTTTTTTTTGGTATTTAGTTTTTTTAGACTCAGACTTCCCATGGGACAAATTTTGCCGCACAGTAATCTTAAAGATTCTATCCTTAGAAGTTAGGCTACTATCGGTACTTGTCGCTCCTTGCGTGGATTCCCCTATTACGAACTGTTTGTTCACAATTAATTGTTTTGATTTTTACAAGGCCCTCGATTAGCTTATGTGTTATGATAGATTTTCACCCTTTTATGATAGATTTCTGACAATTTTAATTGTGCCTCATTCCCAATCCCCTAACAGCCTTAAGTTATAGATAAGAATTGCTGGTTTTGTGTAGTTTTTTTTTATCTACCTTTTTTCTCACGACGCTCATAGCAGGCTTATCTTTATTTGGCAAATCAACGATTTTCTATCTGACGGGCCAAAGCAAATGAACAGTTTTCCTTCCTGTACACTGTTTATGTCAGTTACAAACGACTGTTTATTTAAAATAAAGCAAATTAGTACGAATCACGACATCGCGATTGCCATTTGATGAATTGATAAAAAATACAAGAAATCCTGGCTTGACAATAGAAAGGACTGAAGCTAGCATCTTAGTCAATCTTTTCATTAAAATAGTCTTTGTAACTTATTTTTTTTTGTTTTAACAGTTTGAATATTTAGATCAATGCATGCTAAGGTCACTTGTTAAAAAGTATATGTTTTGTGAGCAAAAACAAAAGAAAATGACATCTTGAATCAGTATAACAAGGTTTTCTTCAATAGCGTTGTGTCTCAATTAAAGTTCCCTTAATCTGTAAATTTTAATTGAGGTACAAAAGCAAAGATTATTATTTAGCCCCAGTCATAGATGAATTCTACACATATTGTCCAGTAACAGTAACAGGGAGAGATTGTCATTAACCGTTTCTAACTAATATGAGAAAGCTATTCCGTACTCAATATTATGGTTCTGGCTTAGCCTCTGCTATTTGTGATATTATAAAATTAACTTGAAAGATTTCATATAGAAAATAAGACTGTTGTATTTGCACCAAACACTCACATACACTGGGCACGGTCTAACTAGACTAGTTATGGTTATTGCCGTCCTATAGTGTTTCAGAGGCTCTTTCATTTATTTATTTTTGAATCCATTAATATTTTGCCCAACTATTTCGGCACCTTTAACTTTAGGCTATTATTATAGTCTTTAGATTTATTTCGGCGTGTTATTTTATTTCTGATTCTTTGTTTACTAATTAACCTCTGAAAGTTAGTAATTTTTGTATATTTAAGAAGAATTTCAGCCAGGCACATCAGCAGAATACCTTCTTTAGTATCCAGGCTATATTCCAGCAATAGCGCATCAATCATATGGATGGCTTCATCATCAGCACGTACCTGATTAATCAGGTCAGTAGCGGCGGCTGTCGTCGTCGCTAACTGCTGTGGATTTGGTTCGGCTAATGGCAATAGCTCGTTTAACCATAATGTTTCATCCACTGAATATAGTGGTGAAATCAGCGGCCAGATTTCTTTCTTAGCAACAATGTAACTCCACGTTGCTAGGGGGTTATACCCCCACCCCAGAGCAAAAATTTGAGGTTTTTATGATGGATGTGATAGGGCAGACCATCTTCAACGTAAATCACATCCTGCAAGCCTACTTGAGCTTTGAACAACTGCAACAACAAAGAAAATGGCATAACCCCAAAATGGAGGGCAATGAAGATGGCAGTTTTTTCCAAGCAAAGCAAGGCCCGTATTAGACTTATAGCAGGTCTTCCACCGGGTATTATTCAATTCGTGCCTGCGAAAGGTGAAGATTTCGGTCGAACGATCACTCAATCACCCGATTTGGCAGCGATTACATTTACTGGTAGTACTAAAACGTTCAAAGTAAATCGAATGTCTCTTACTCGATACGATCGATACGTTGAGTATTTTTTATATAGACTCTATGGAAATGGGTGGCAGAAAATCTCGATCAGTATCGAACCTTTCCACGTTTCCTCTTAATCTGCAGAAAGAAGGAAAACACTACAAATACTGACAGAAAGAAGTCTTTCCAAAATACATATTACGTTTAAAAAAATTTCACCGCGTGCGCTTATGTCTGTTTTGATTAGCAACGACGTAAAACAATGTAATCTTTGAATTTTATAATGGATCGATGATTTTTCAAAAACATGACCAATCTATTGCCGTCGTACCTGTAATTGCCCCTGTTTTCAGCTCATTCTCGCTTTTTCCGGTTTTCTGGGATACCGACTCCGGGACGGCTTTGGTCGTCGGCGGCGGCGAGAATGCCGCGCGCAAGGTCCGCCTGCTCGTCGCCGCGCGCGCCCGCGTGCATGTGGTCGCGCCGAAGGCGAGTGAGGAAATAGCGGCGTTCGCCGAGGAAGACCGGATCGTGCTGTCCCGGCGCGAGGTCGTCGAAAGCGATATCGCCGGAGCTGCAATCGTCATCGCGGCGACAGGCGCTTTTTTAAATATTACCTTTTAAAACCTTTTTTTTAAAACAAGAGAAAAATCCCTCATTAAGAGTCAAATAATATTTTCAGCTAATATGACGTAATTCATGCTGAAACAGACATAGAAGAATGTAACATCCGACTAAAAATAAAAAAGTTCTATCACATAGTCGGCCTAAAAATAAATATTTATATATTCATGATTTTCCACCTTTACATAATCATATAAAACGAATGTCGTTTTGAGCCGTTACTCTTTTGTCGTTCGAAGAATTATCCTGAACACATCAAGTCTCGGCCGAATTTATTTATTCAAATCCATGAAAGAATCAATTACCTTATTAGCTATGCATGGATGACCAATTTCCTCCAACGATAAATTTGAGCGTGGAAAATGCAGGGGCCTAGAATGAGATCTGTTTTGACATGGGAACTAAAGATGAGATCACCATCCCGTTTTCAGATAATAAGGACTGGTTGTCGTAGAAACTTTGAAAAAGGCTAATTAGACTAGAAATTGATAGGGCTAATGCCCTCATAATGATAGAAAGTGATTGGAGGGCATCTAACCCCCTCCCACGCCAAACATTTCCCCAAACATGTTCAATCAAAATTTTGGTATTGCCATTTTGTTTAACAAAGTTGAAAGATCCAGAAATTATGTTTTTGAGTTACGTGGTCCTTCTAAATATGAAGTTTCATGAATATCCGATCACTGATTGCAACGTTGTTTGCGATCCGGCAAATAGACTAGACGAGAACGTTGATCGCTATGCCAGCAAAAGTCTATACACGTTTCCGTATAAGAAGATTCCTCTGGGGGAATACGAGTTAGATGTCGACTCACCAAAATTGGCAGTGGTACTGGAACAAAACGGAATTGACCGCGATGGAATTTCGGACATCGTAGATTCTTGTCCTGCTACCAATGGAAAGATGGTCTTTGTTGCAGTGATAGTCTTTACTCAGATGGCAGTTCGCCATCTCAGATGGCAGTTCGCCATCTCAGATGGCAGAAAAAATACCTTCAAAGGGTAAATCTTATTACCGGTTGTCAAAGCAGATTACTCAGATGGCAGTTCAAGGGTAATTGAATTTTGTTCTAATCGCTGGATAAATCACTTTTTTGGTGGTCAGGCAGAGGCGCCATTTGGGCCAAATCTTGGTGTGGGCATGGGGCATTTGACAGCGTTGTTGGACAGCAATGTTTTTGGACGTGGCCAAACGGTCAAACATTTGTTTTAAAGCAAATCTGAAATGTTGGACCAACAATGTTTGATCGTTTGGCCAGGGCCTAAGGCATTGGTCAAACAATCAAACATTGTTTTTCAAATGCTCGAAACAAACGAAATGCATTCGAAGTTTTTCGAGACATTGCTAAGCGAATTTCGCTTGCCAAAAAAGAAGCAATGTTTGATGAGAAGGGGAAACAAGTTTAATCCGGTAGCAGATAGTCAAAGGTTTGAACCAGGGTATGTTCCCCGACCAACAGATCAAAGAGTTAACTTTTCTCTTTTCTTCCAGGATTTCCTTCCCAACAACCCTACTTTAAAGGTTAATCTTAGTTTAATTGTAGGTACAGGGCTTCCTTTCGGACCTCCGAGTTTAGACAGACATAGAGACACATTAAGAATTCCTCCTTACAGAAGAGTTGATTTAGGCAATAAGTGTTAATATTGGTAAATAAAATAACTATAAAATTATTTTAATAATAATAATAATAATAATAATAATTATATATTTAATTGAAATTAATAATATTATAAAATTATATTTTAATTGAAATTAATGAATTTAAAAATGGATAATATAATTTATTTTGGTATTATAAATGTATTATTATATTTAAAAATTAAATATAAATATTATAATTATAATAATAAAATTAATAAAATATTGCACAACCAACTTATTTTGCAGACACTAGATGGCAATATTAGAATGATATAATATATCACAAGTACTGCTTCTTCAAATCCTTCCGAAATGGTTTAATTTTGAATGCTCCAAATGAGAATAAATAAAAAACAAAAATAGATGACATATCGCAACACCATCTGAACTTGTTATAAAAAAATCCAACAAGATGCCAAATATATACATTGCCAGTGCTCAGAGATATCTATGACAGGGCCTTGTTCAAGGATTTAGTATGAGGTAGTCACTTTTAAGCCCGCACTTCTGACGTCAATGTTGAATGAGGTCAGGTATAATCTTGCATATGAGAGCCACGAATTTTAAGAACCTTTTTAGCCAAATTAGCCACAAACGAATCATTGTTCATTGTTGACTTGAGCGCCAAGTATCTAAAATATACCATGTCTTTTCTTTTTATGTTGATTGGATTCACCGAGTTTCAACATTTTTGGGCGCGATGCGACGTGCGCCGCGTGTCACGACCGGAGCCTGTTGAGCGGGGCGCTCCTACCAGGGGCTGACCGGAGGCTCCCCCGCGTCCGGATTAACGGAAGGTTCGCCCGCCACTGGTTGGCCGGGCACGCCGCCAGGGGAACCAGGCGGCTGCCCGTAGCCGGGCTGTTGCCCGTAGCCGGGCTGTTGCCCGTAGCCGGGCTGTTGCCCGTAGCCGGGTTGTTGCCCGTAACCGGGATTGATCAGTCTGAGTTTAATCATTTAGCTTATATTTATTTTCAAATGAATTCCTTACAAAGGAAATTCGGTATATTCCCACCCGACATCGAGTCTAACGAGGGAGCACAACCCACAGTTGTAGAAATAATGTTTAAGAATTTTAAATTTGAAAATGCCACTAAGAAATGTTTGGATCATTTATACATTTTAAATCCTACATATTTATGAAAAAGAATATTGTTTTTGTTACAGTTAGCCCAGCCCATCACATTATAGAATGTATGTTGTCATTGTTTGATGAGCCAATCAGCCAACAGTTCTCTAGCAATACAATCATATGCAGTTTATGCAATTTAAGTACATGATGGACCAAATTGTGATAAAGATATGGCTATTATGCACAAGTTAAAAGGTTAATTTTGAGATAAATTACATGGCGAATACAAAAAAGTGCTTTGCACCTGCACTCCCTTGACTAGATGAATTCATGTTTTAGGCAGTCATGGTGAATTAACTCAACCTATAATTCATAGCAATCAATAATTTCCCCGAATTTCTGCAAATTTTAGTTGCTAGCTAATTCGTATTTTAACTAAAAGACCGTCAATTTTCTTTGATTATTTACTGGTTTCCATGGGCTCTCTGAGAAAACAGTTTTTTCTTCCACTTTTCAGAACCGTTCCGCCATTGTAGGCCTAAATGAATGGCGAGATTAATTCTAAGGGGACCGTTTCGGCGCCGGGAGCAGCGGTCGATCTACCTTTTACGTCACAGTCGGCACTGGCATCGGAGGAGGTTTCGTTGTCGACGGCACGTTGCTCGGCAAAGACCGGCCGGCAGTCGCAGAGATCGGACACTTGCGACCGGGGATCGACGCCACCAACCCCAGCAGCACGATTGAAGCGGCAGCCGCGGGACCCGGGCTGGTCGCCGCAACGCGACGTTTGATTGAAGCTCAGCCGCAAACGGCGGCGCCTCACGCCGCGGAGTCGAAGAGTCACGAGTGTGTTACTTTCGTCGTCGGATTCCAACGCAGCAGTAGCCTAGGATCAGAGAAGTGACCAGCGCAAAACTGGGTTCTGGGACTGCCGTGATGGATGGATTGATTGTGCCAAAACTCGTCTGAAACGCGTTGCGATCGAATGTGCCCGGGTCAGTGATCGTTTGACCGTCGATTCCAAAGACGTCCGTCCCATGCCAAGGTGTTTCTGCCATGTAGCATAGTTAGTTTGATATTCAACCATCCAGACTAATTATTTTGGTATTTTGTAATTTTTGTTTTTGAGTAAACGTACCTCAAAGTTTGCAAAATACACCCCAAAAATATTTTGCCTTTAGATTTTTTTTTATATTTTTTTTTTTTTTTTTGTTCAGTGGGATCTATTGCTTGTGGTACCAGATGAAAGCCAGATTACCTGGTGATGTTTTCTGCGCTTGGTCTATTAACCATGCTTCTAATTCGAAGCCCGCCACGTCTCCTCGTTCAGAGAAAGCGCCATCACGAAAAGTTTGTTCTAATAATTGTGTTTCTTCATCCAGTCGCTCGCGGAAGTTACTAAAATCATCCGCGTCGAAAAAGCGGTGGGTAATTTCTGTGCCCATAGCTAGCTCTTCGCCTCCCTGGTCTTGTCGCCTTTATGTTGTCACCCCACAGAAGCACAAGTTAGGGGAGCAGGCCTATCGGGCCCTGTTGGAACAGGGGTACGGGCCTGACGGAGCAGAATGTGACGGTGGCGGGGGCGTTTGCGACTTCACGTGTGACAACGTGTGTTATCTCACCGCGGGCGGCGTTCAGGGCTTTGACGGTGCGCCGGATCTGAACAACGTGATGAGCGCGTTGACGGTTTGGGGCACCGATGGTGTGCAGGACCTGACGGTGTTTGTCGCTGTGGAAAGCAATGGCGTATCTTAAGATTGGCAGGGCTACTTTATTAGTCTGTTTGGATTTGTTTGCAAATACTGTAGCGATAAGAAGCAGATTGAATATATACAGAAAAGCTTGAAACAAACGCAAAAATGTTTGCTGGCCTTGAATGATCGAGACAGCTTATTTAGGTAGGGAAAAAAGAGAGGCTTCAGTGAGCAATGTGTAGCCGAGAAAGGTGTGCGGAATGGCCAAATAGCTTACAAAAGAGTTGATTCTTTGTATGCTGCCGGCGTGTGGAAAAAATGCTCAGGGGGGGGTGTGGGAAAATAGGTAGAGGGGAGGGTGGAGGGAGGGGTTGAGGGAAGGAGTGGCTGCCCCCGATCACTTTGACTCTTAAAAAGGGAACTAGGACATCTGACTTCCAATCAAATGAGCCCCCTCCAGAACTAATACGACCGATCTTTCCATAAAAAGCTTATATGCCCTCGGGACATAACCTATAACCCTTGATTTTACTCTACAACATTTATAACATATGAGAAAATATATCTTTAACATCAATGAGGTTGAAGGGTTACCAAAGGAGTTAAATGCAATTCAATGATGGCCACTTTGCTGATTGTGATCACAATGATGACCTTCTTAGAGACACAAAGAGAAGAAAAACATATCACAGTGAAAACACACTGCCTTGCAAGCAAGAAACTGAGGCATTAATAGGGGGAATCAAAATTAACAAGGGGATTACTAGTAATTCTATATCGAAACGATCTCATTAAACCTTAATTAATTAATTGGGAAAAAAGATGACAGAGATTTCTCTGGATGATGCTCGTGTGCCTATTCAAACTTATTTACAATCTAAACAAACACATTGTTGAAAAAACAGTGCATCTAACAGATTATGCCTTTGGGTAGGTGACAAACTAAGTCGTATTTACCAAGCAGTTTACAAAAGTGTAAAGTAAAAGTTTAAACTATGTCGTCGAGATCGCGGTTGGCGGGGCCGTAATACTGGCTGAGGGCGATGGCGGGCACACCCTGCAGGGCTGCTTCCATCGCGGCGCCGACCGTGCCGGAATAGACCGCGTTTTCGGCCGAGTTATTCCCCCGGTTGACGCCGGACAGCACCAGGTCGGGCAGGCAATCCTTCATCACGTCATGGACGGCAACCAAGACACAATCGGCGGGGCTGCCCTGGGTGGCATAGCGGCGGTTTTTAAAATAGATTTATTTACATAAAATATACTTTATATTCTGGAATTCATTCACATTGCATTAAAATATATCTCATCAAAGATATTAGACAAAAGTCTTCTCAATCGTATGGACGAATTGTTATCACTCCAATGATGGCTTGTTCGTTGCTATTGACAAGTACATCACTTGGTTGGACTAAAATAATCCGAGGATCTGTTGAATCAATCTTCCATGTTAAGACATCATTCACAGTCAAGAAGCGCCCGTGGGTCGACGAGAACGGCGAGCTCTGCGTCCGCGACATCCTCACGGGCTCGGCCACCTTCGACCACCGGATGCTCGACGGCAACAAGATCGGCCGCATCATTCGCCTCGTGCGCCGCTACATGGAGAACCCCTACCTCTACGAGGGCAAGGCGCTGGGCATGGAGAACCCCTACCCGGTGGACCCGAGGGTCGAGAAGGAGCGCGAGCGGGACGAGCGCCGCTGATAATTTCTTTGCATTAAGCAACGCTTTAGCTAGCGCAAATGCAAGTTTGCTGAGTCTGTTCCCTTAACATCGTCCAGTTTTAAGATCTTTGCAAACGGCTGGTAAACACTGGATCGTGTTTATAGGCCAATGTGGCTGCCCCAACAGCTGCCAGAGCAGACTTTAGCAGGGTAATATTGGTCAAGGCAATTTAGAACTCTCTGGGGACCGAACTCTTATTGAAATGTACCAATGGTGGAACTAATGATACTTAAAACAATGTATACTAATATTTTATTACGTTAGAGATAAGGTTTATACGGTAGGAGCGAATGTGGGGTGCTTGGCTGGGTTACTATCAGCTAGGTTAAGTTAGAGACACGAACTATAATATAGTGTCATATAGGAGCCATTTAAACCAACTGAACTGCAGCACGATAAAGTGCTGTACTCATGAGATCGTAGGGCCAAGTTGAACGCTGTACAATGGGTGCCTACCGCGTGGGTGGACACTTCTTCCGAGTGTCCGGGTACCATTGAGTGGAAAGAAGAAGAAGAAACGAAGAAAAGCACATTAGCTTACTATTATTTTTATCATTATTACATTATTCTAGCTCTTCTATATTGCTACTATTTTGATTTTGATATGTGTGTCACAAATCGATGATCTCGGGAAAGTCTAGAACCACAGCACGACTTGTCAGAACTTCTTGTCGCTCGGAGGGAGATGGCGAAGTGCTGCTGACGTGGCATGCTTGTTTCTTACGTGGCATCCATTTCTGGCATGTTTTCGTGGCCACGACGCCACGTCGCATGCGACGTTCATGACGTGGCGACTGGTTTTTGATGCGGCGCACTTTTTTTTCTGACGTGGCGTCCATTTTTGGCACGTTTTCGTGGCCACGACGCCATGTCACATGCGACGTTTGTGACATGGCAAATTGTTTGTGACGTGGCGCACTTTGGAAGCTAATGACATCGTGGTGAAACTACTCGTTCCAATATTGCACGGGTGAAAGCCGGTTCCGGAGGCCGCGCCGGGTTTTACCGGCACCCTTCGAAAAGATCGCGTCCGGCCACGAGGGCGCGGATCTTGGCGTCGGCGATCGGGCGCTTCAGCATCCAAAACCCGCAATCCGGGTGGATATGAGTAACGCGGCCTTCACCCAGCACCGTTGCCGCGCGTTCCAGGTCGCGGGCCAATTCTGGAGGCGACACTAATACTTTGACTACCAACTAAGCCGTAATTTTTCTCTACATGAGGCCCATACTGTAATAGCTATGTGGGGGGTAATCCTTGTATCAAGATGAGACTTGTAAACCTTTGTTCACCTTCTTATCTACCTACACCATATTGGGATTAAGGCTCAGATCTTGCTAAGCTATAATGATAGGTTAGGGATTTGGTAGTTAGACACAGGCGAGACAGAAAATGTTTGTTACTTGCAACCCCTCCCCCGGAGACTGTGGGGAATTAAGTCATCCCCAGGACATAGTTATTAGGTTTTTCAGCCATGCTGAACAAAATGACCATCTACAAATTTTGATCCGGTGACTTTGGAAAAAATGAGCGTGGGAGGGGGCCTAGGTGCCTTCCAATTTATGGTCACTCAAAAAGGGCACTGGAACTTTTAATTTCCGTTAGATTGAGCCCTCTCCAAACATTCTAAGCGATCGAGCGTTTTCCCAGCGCACGCCACTTTGCTTCCTACTGCGGTCTCACGCCTTCTGTTCGGCAGTCCGGTAGTCGCGTGGCCGTCGGTGGAACCGCACGAAGTGGAAACCCACATCTCGGTCGTGTCCTGACTCAGGCCGCCCTCAGCTTTGCTAATACGGCCAACGAGACGCATGAGCTGTGGCGCTGGTACGACCAGATCAGACAGAAGCGCGGTTGGAAGAAGGCGCGGGTTTGAAACGGAGACGAAAATATTGTCCGACACCGAACCAGAGAGCCATTGAGAACAGGCTTTGCGAATAGATATACCGGATTGCAATTGAATTTGGAACCAACCATATCATGATTGATATCAGGTTCCAAACTGTTGGCTTCTGGTAATACATGAGACAATAGATCAGAATGAATACTAACTGATACACAATTAGAAATGGATTTGCAGTGTATTTTATGAATCTCATAACATTGGTCTTCGTTCTGCTGGTGCATCGTGATGCGGCGAAAAACACGGCGCCGCAGCGGTCTGGAGACTAGCCAGCACCCGGGCGGCTGTCCAGTAATGCGCATGGCATTCGCACGGCCCCAGGCGACTTGACACGGTGGGTGGCCCGCACCCATATTCCCGCCGCGCCGCGCGGCCCGACCATCGTTTGCAGGGCCGCCCGCACGCCGTTTCCGGCATCGGTGGGGCCGTAGCTCAGTTGGAACTTCTCGATAGTTGACCATTAAATCGAGCCTATAAACACACACGAATCGTACTGGCCGAGAATCCGCTATAGGTCTTGCCTGTGTAAGAACGATCGCCGCTCCGGGCTTAGTCTGCTCGGAAGGCTGGCCCAGCTAGAACATTCTGCATTCGGCTGATTCGTGCTCAAGGTCAGCTGTGACGGCGCTAGCGGCGACAGCAATGAGCGCTCTGGGGTTTATGTCGGCGACAGAGGCTTACATTTACACGTTACCTAATTGTATGTGTTTTTTTTTTAGTTTTTGGGTATTGATACATTTTGATTAATGTTTTTTGTTGTTTTCGGGTCGTTTTTTTGAAAGATAGGGAGTAAGGGCTTTATTAGTTTTTTAGACACGGTTTAGTTTTTACTGTTTGATTTACAATTTTCGTAGCTAATGCTTATGTTTTTATGTAGGATTTTTTATTATTAATGCTGATTGTTTGTTTAGCATCCCTTTTCAATTGAATGTAATGTACCACCAACGAAATGTTCCCCTCTCCCCCTGAAATAAAACTATGACCTCCAAATGCAATTTACAATCAACAATATATGGCTACATTTTGAGACTTTTTCTCAAACTCATAAGCCAGAAGGGTTAGCTGGCTTAACAACTTTTATGCACGTGCCAATATAGTGAGTCTTGTGATGCTTACTCCCATTAAACTTTCGTTCTTTGCATGTACTCACGTAGGTGTCGCTGTCGGAAGCGATAACGTCCGTCTCGTTCGAGATGGTCAGGTTCTCGCTGATGCGGTTGTAGTAGTTCGAACCGATCGCCAGCGCCGCCTCTTCGGTAGTGTCGCCGTTGCTCTCCTCGATGTAGCGGTAGGCCGGGCCAGCCTGGATCGACCACTGCACATCGGGGGTGTTGAACACGCGGTAGCCGACGCCGACGCTGGCATAGGCGTCGGTCTCGCGGTGGTGTTAAATTATTTCCATCAAGTGGAAAGCTACTAGCAAGTGGAGCTTCTCCTCTTGCTTTTGCGGATGCCATAGTTTTCCTCATTATTTTTTTCAATTATATTTCTCTTTAGATATTTTATATATCTTCTCTTTATATTTTATATACTTTATATATCCAATATTTCTCTCTTGAATAATCTTTTCAAAAAGAAACCAAAAAATCTAAACCAATAAATAATATTGAAAAGATATTTTAGATGACGCAGCGGTCTTATCTGATATGAAAGTATAGATCAGTGTTTTTTTTATCGAATGGAATGATCGTTTGGGACAGTTCTTATCAATACTAGTCCAAATCTTTCTCGTTTGAAAATATCCATTAACAAATATCTCTTCCTATTGATATCAAATCATGCGAGTTATTTGATCTAGGTCGAAAAGACAGTATTGTACTGAGTATCTCGACGGTGATAACCAGGTGTATAGGACCAATGGTATAATGAATAAGGTTAGCAGTCTTACCCTCATGACAATACCATATTAATTTATGTGCCATTTTATGACTAAATACCGTATTGGTTAAAACTAAATTGCAGCGGTCTGTAGCCATTACTTTTTTCTCTTCCTACTCCATATCAAACAGTTCATGGTAACCAGTAAGGACCGACCTGGTTCAATAGTAAACGAAACTCTAAAAAACAGAATCTTGATGCTAAAAGATACATCCTGGGTGACCCAATGTCCAATCCTGAGTGAAAGGCTTTCTTCCCGGTGAAAGGGGAAATTCTTGGCCCAAACTTTGAGGTAATATGGCCTTTTACCGGCCAAATGGAGGGTGTTGCTGCCCAACGGCCCACCCGTTCTCCAGCGGTTTCTGATAAATTATCAAGGATTTGCTGCTCCCGGGAGGCCTGGCGGTCCAACCAAACTAATCCTTGCTCAATATTGACAACCAATGAGGTGACAGCGGCAGCACAAAATTCTCCGAGAACGCGTACATCAGCCCGAACGTCATGCGGTCCTGATGATAGCGGCGATACACCGACTGCTCACTCATGTAATCGAGGGTGTCGTGCATCCAGCCCATGTTCCACTTGAACGTGAAACCGAGCCCACCGCGCCACTGCGGATGCGACACCAGCGGCCACGAGGTGGACTCTTCGGCGATGACAAACGCGCCCGCGTCGTGCAGCGTCGGCTTTCCTCCGTCGCCTGCTGAAAAGAAGATTTTCCTCTGGAAACCTGGCCGGTACGACATTTGTCATGCCGGCTTTTTTCTTGCCAACCCAGCAGACGAGAAAGGGCTACCAGCGTTCCTTCGGCAACAGGGACTGCACGTTGTTGGAACTGAAGCCATCCCGTCCGCGCCGCAGGTTGATGGCGCGGATCGGTACCTGGTATTCTCGGCCCGTGTCCGACTTCTTGCACTGCTGGACCTGCATGGATGCGTACACCGCCGGCAGGAGGCGGGTCATGAAGGAGATCATCTCGGCACGGTCGGCACTGTCGGGCTGAAAATCCGCGTTCTGCTCCTGAATCATCGAAAACAGGGAATCAACGACTTCGCCGACGATGGCTTCGCCGTAACCGGCGACGGCGCCCGCGACGATCAGCGAAGCAGTCAACAGGCCGCACAAGTGAAGCATGATGTCCGACAGCGGATACCACGTGTTAGCAAATGAGTTAAGCATAGGTGAATCAATGGTCAAAACTGAAAAAGAAGCCGAATCAAAAAGCCAGGAAGTCAAGCAAGCCCTGATCGTGATGAATGATGGAGCAAACTTAATTGGCGAAGGTTCAAAACTACTGGAGAGTTTGAATTAATGCCCTTAAAAATTTCCTTAAAACCCCATGAAAAAATCTACATGGGCGGTGCGGTTCTACAAAATGGTGGGACGGCAAGTGGCGGGGAAGGACATGGATCTCGCAGCAGGGCTCGCTGTTGACCAGAAGAACACCGAAGAGGCTGCTCAGCTGTATCGTGAGGCCAGCGAACTGTTTCTCGAATCGGGCAACGGCGAGAAGGCTGCGGAGTCGCTGGCGAAGGCTGGAAGGTCTGTGGAATGGCCATCTTCTCGCTAATCTAGAGATTATAGATATGTTCATATCAGGAGACGGTCTGATGGTGTAGGGCGTTGGAGCGCTTGAGACTTCAGAGCGACAGGATCTCAGCCGTCGATTCGCTGAAGGTTACAAAAGACTTGTTGCAATGGCGGGTGACGATCCGCCGCAGGAATGGCTAGATCTGCGTGATCGACTGGTGGATTATTACAAGTAAGAAATCATTTGTATTGCTGGATATCCAGTTGGTGTTTGTGACTCACTGTTTGATGACGCTTCCGTTCTCTTTTGTGCTTTCAGAGAGCTAAAATACCTTATAGGGTTGGCGTCACCTTTTTGGGGGAGACTTGCCGGTGGGCCCTTATGGCGCGGCAATCGCCCGCGTGATCAAACAGCGGGCGCCATTTGACGTCCGGCAAAGCTGCCCTTCTCGGCAATGAACCGCGCCAATTCCGCCTCATATGCCGGCGGAACTGCCGCCGCGACGGAAGGGCGTTTTCCGACCACTTGCCACCAAGCCCGCAGGTCGCCGCCCATCCCATCAATGAGGGTGGCACCTTTCCAAGATCATCGAGTGCGCAGGTCAGGTGACAACCCCACGGACTGGGCAGGATTGCGTCATTGGTACGCTCGCCAATGATCATTTCATCGTCGAACCGGCGCATCCGGACAAGCGCTGCACGCGCATGAAGATTGCAGCACACACGCTCTACGAAAACCCAAGCCCGTACCACCTCGAAGAGCCCGACGGTACGCTGGTGACTGTTGACTCGACTTACGAGCAGATCGGTCAAGGACGCACTCAACGTCGCCTTCGATACGTCGACCGCGCTCGAGATCGTGACCTTCCAGAGCGAGGACCATGCGGAAGCGCTCGCGGCGATCCGCGAGCGGCGGAAGCCGGTGTTCCGAGGACGTTAGGTCGCGGGGAGGCAGAGGCGGTGTCGGAGATCGGGGTCTACGAGGCGATGAGCACGCTGCGGGCGGTGCGCCGGCTGAAGCCGGACCCGATCCCGGACGACGTTGGAAGGAAGTCGGAACTGCAGCCAAAGATCTTGTTACCAAATTACTTACGGTAAATCCCAACAAACGCTTTGCTGCCGAACAAGCATTAAGCCACGAATGGATGACAGCGACCAACCTAGACCAAAAGGAGTCTAATGTAGATAAGCAGAAACAGAATCTCGTCAAGGGTAAAAAAGAAATGAAAGCCGATGAAGTGAATTCGAATCGTATGAAGGATCTTAATGATAACTTTGCCGTTATTAATTATTGAACAATTATGAATTTTCACTCACTGAATGAATAATTTAGTATCCTTCAGGAATAAACGTAAAATGTTACCATTCAATTGCAATAAAAGAAATAAAGTTGGTATTATTCTAGGGTACACCTAAATGATAAAAAAAGAAGTCAATTCCATGGTTTAAATCGTTCCAGTTAGGCTAGAAATCTATCTAACTAGCTAACAAGACGCAATCATACTGGAAATTTTTTAATAAAACATATCAGTATAGAATACATTACAGCTAGAAATGATTTTTTTGCACTTGTTTTGGTGACAGCAGCTTTATGATTGTTGTCAATTCAAGATTTTTGCCTCACAATAAGATAAAACACGGGAGAATATTATTTTTGACCACTATTTTTTCTCAGTCGAAAAACAAGCTTATCAAATTTCAACTTTCAAAGAAGGGATGAAAACAGAAGCAAGACATGTCAAAAGGTACATCCGCTGTATCCTTTTAATGCTTGACGCTCGCCCAACGCCCCGATCAGCACATCGCCTTTCTGGATCGTACGAAACTCGCCATCGGTACACTCGATGCGGTTGTAGGTCTCCTTGTCGTCCATCGCTCGAACAGCAAGGCAGTAGCCCTCTTCCGCGACGATGTACTGCGCGAGCCCAACCTCTGACGGAAGGTCACACCGGCCTGAGCTGGAGCCTATTTTGTCAACAGTGATTTTTATTGCGGCTTATCTGCAATAAATCTTATTTTTAAAGATTTTGGCGTTAGCTAAATATCACATTAAATCTATCCTTATTAAATGAACAATAACCGAATAGGCAAAGTGTATATTTATTATCGGTAAATTTCTTCTCAAAAACGGCACTATAATTCAGGCTAGCATATTAAGCTTTCCGTTGCACAAAATGATCTAGATAAAACTCTGGAAAAACGTGACTTTTGGCTTTAATTTTGCTCAGGCGCGGGTTTGCCTGTTTCCAGTGCCAGGGCAGGCATGTTCCAGCCTGCCAGAACGATCAAGGCAGTCGCCAACGACTTTAGCTTCAGATTCAGAAATACCATGGGTCTAGCCTTGCAGGAAAAATGATTGCCAGCCTTGCATCAGCAAAAAGTAGCTCGCGTTCTACATCCATCATAAGCCTTGTGCAGCGCAAATAAATCGCGGCTTTAGTAAAGATAGCGCGTTTTCTTTGACCCTTCCTTTTTGACAAATTTTTCCCCCTCCGCCATATAAATGTCTTATGAAATATAAAACTGTTGATCTAGTCCGCCTTTATCAAAGTACATGAACTGATGGAGGTCAAAATTGACCGAGGGAAAGGGGGCAGGCAGACTGACTTCTTGGTCAAGGGTTCAGCAGTTTTGTATGAGATTGCGTCTTAGTTCTATTATTTGATCTTGTCTTTTATGAATCCTGTCTTGGACGGTATTTACTGTTGCTGAACTGAGAGTTACAAACTTCGTCCACGGATTATGGTGACGGGGCGACATGTTGATCGGCTTCTTTGTTGTCCAGTTTACTATTCCTTACCTCGCGGTTTCTCCTGTCCCTCGTCCCTCCTATTTCTATTCGCATTCATCAACTTCCACGAATGATGAGTCTTGTTTGTGATCCGCTTGTGTCGCGAGTCGCGACAAGACACGGGGGTTTCAAAATACGCGTGGATCAATGGAGGGCGAATTCCTGGCAATGTTTGGCAGGAACATTTTCAGCGTGGATCCATTTCCCATCCTTCCTGGTGGCCTTCGGAAGTGGTGGAACATTCTATTCGTTAGTGGGGGCGTCGAATTGTTAAACGGCCCACTCAACAAACAGTAACCTCCCTCAATTTTCTTTCATCAATTCAGGCTAAAGAAATTTCCATTAACCTCCGACAACAGTTGGAGAAGGATGAGGCTCACGGAGCAAATTGAAGAAGATCTTTTCAAAATTACCATGCAGAGAACAGAAGGGACAAACAAGAACCCACATAAAGACGCATCATACCTGCAATATTGCAGAACAGCACGATATCTCTGCGAAATAACGAGAGTTCCTGTTATGTTTCCAAACGGAGAAGATATCAGTCTCAGAGAAAGATTCTTGATGAGAAGACCGGCAGTGGTAGAGCTGGACGAAGGTGATAGACAAAAGCGGAAAAGACCTTTGTCTTCTGTCTCGTCTAACTACTTGGCTTGCGCGCATACCAGTCACGCACATGGTGATATTCAACGGCCTTGCCCAGCACGTCGCCGATCAACTTAACCTTGTGCTTCGGCATAATGCCTTCGGTCTCCCAGATCGCCACGATCAGTTTAGCCTGATCCGGTGTCGGATCGAAGACGCGAGGGCGGCCTAGTTTCTGCTTTGGCTTACGCCGACCGCCTGCGGGCGAGAAACCGAAGAGCTATTATGTCGAACTGATCGGAAGCCGGACGTACGACCCCGACAACGATGACTGGGCCTGCAGCGAATCCTGGACATGTCGCCCAGAACTGTTCTTTTTCCCAAGGAGAGAGATTGGCAATTGGACGGCAGCATTGGCAAAGACCAAAGAACTTGTTGCCGCCTTCATGGCATCTCACAAGACACTGCTTAACGATGCCGACGCCGTCGCTGTCGGATTGTTCTTCATGGCCATGCGCATCGTTCAATCATGAGCTACTTTTCAACTCCCACGCAGGCAATCCCTGTCGTCGGTGTGCCTTCGGCTTCCGCCGTTGGAGATTCGTCGGATCGACGGGCGCGCTATCATCTTTATCATGTGGAGAAACATCAAGATTCATGGGATTTATGTGTGAAGGTTTTTGTGTATTCGCTGGAGAAGCGGCGTTTTTACCTTGAACGGGAACAGTCTCTTCTGTCATTGTTCTGTGGTATCTATTGCGCTGCAGAGTGGCGTTTTCCCGATCTCGTTTTCATATTCTGCTTCCCAATTCTGATCGGTCAGTTTGACAGCTCATCACTTTGCGAGTAAATGCAAACAATTCGCAGTCGCTTTTGTCTGCGATGCATGACTGGCTGGCTGATGGTTGCGACTTGGTGCGATAAGGAACTTTTGACCGTGTTTATCACGCGACGTGATGAGCTGGTTAAGTTTTCGTATAGGAATTCTGAGAAGTCCCCCCGGTGAAAATTTACCCCGGAAATTTCAACCCCTGTGGAAGTAGTGACTTCTGCTTCTCTCTAAAGTTGAGTAGTGATTCTAGATGACAGTTACCACAATCTTTTTAATCTTATTAATCGCTATACTAATCCTTTATGAGAACAATCTTATCAAAAAGACGAAATTGCGATATTGTGAACTTGACTTGCCATATCTTTGGTTGGAATTCCATAGTTGCTATCATGGTCTGGGTTTTCGAGGGGATCTGGTGAGGCCACCATGGCCTGGAGGTTCGAATCCTCCAGCCCTGCTAACAGCCGCTCCTTGCGCTGATTCATTGTTTTGGCACAAGATTCAGTATGGCTATTGAAGCTATGCTTTGATGAAGCTATGGCAAATCTGTGTAATGCGGGGTTCCCAGAATTCATATGCACCATTGCAACCTTGGTGTTCTCTAATTTTTTTCTCGGAAGTCAGGTCTGCTTGCCCAAAAACCAACTCAGCCGATTGTTGATCGGTAGTCGTTGGATAAGCATAGCGCAACACCCGGTTGTTCGACGCATCGACCACGTACAGCTTGCTGTTGGTCACATCCACACAGACGTCATCCGGCGCATCGAGGCTTGACGCGCTGCGACCTCCGTTGTTTGGCCCAAGCGTCGTAAAATCGGCTTGCCCCAGCACCCGAAACGCGCTCTGCCCCGACACTAGCTAAGTCAAATATCGTTGACAGGATTCATTTTTATATAGAACTATTGATTGTGCGGTTTTTTATTTATTTATTTTTAGCTCAGTCTTCCTTTTGTTGTTCAACTAAAATATCCTTCAATTACTTGGTTCCTTTTTGTCGTTATTGATTTTACCTTTTTGAATTTTATTTTTTTCTGGTTTTTACTATCGGATATTTTGTTCTTTTTTATCGAGGTTCTACAGTGTCCTTGCCATTGGCTTGAAAGCAAGATTGCTCACCCTGTCTATTTGCTTGACGTATAGATTGGGTGCAATTTCTCGGCTTTATCTCATAAATATATGACCTTCAGGTTGTAAAAATATATGACCTTTAGGTTGTAAATCTTGGTAATGTGAGTAAATCTTTCGCAGCCATTAGATGGATTTGTAGATTAGGTGCAATTTTCGGCAACTAATATCCCAGTTATGTGGATTTATAGATTGGGACCAGGTTCACGGCCTCGCGGAACAGGCCGTCGGAGACCCGGACCCGCTCGCGCCCGAGGCGACCCGCCTGGCTCATCCCGTACGTGATCGACGCGCAGGGGCTGTCGTAATCGCCGCAGGCGAGCTCGTCGACGCCGCCGCCACTCTCCGGCGCGACGTAGATGGCTTGCTCATCGGGGTCGAGCTCGCAGCCGTTGTCCGGCAGTCCGTCGGCGTCCACCGCGCCGTCGCGCACACCCTGGACCCGAAGCGACCGCAGGCCAAGGTCGTGGCCGTGCGCGGGGAGACGATCCTCGCGGTGGGAGATGCTGTCGATCCGGCGTGGGTCGGTGAAGGCACCCGGGTCATCGACCTGCAGGGTGCCTGCGTCGTGCCAGGATTGTGGGACGCCCACGCGCACCTGCTGGGGCTGGGGCTGGCGAAGCAGCGGGTCGACCTGGTGGGGACGAAGTCCTTCGCCGACGTCGTTTTATTTTTTGGCTAAATGGCTTCCGCATAGTTTTGATCGGATGATTTTGAGAAAACAGGGAGCGCGGGAGTAGGCCTAGTTACCCTCCAATTTTTGGTTGCTTAAAAAGGCAACTAGATCTTTTAATTTCAAGAACGTTTTTATTAGTAAAAATATACATAACTTACGAATTAACTTACTTAAGACATAGTTTTTAGGTTTTTTGATTATGCTGAATAAAATGGCTATCTCAGGAGTAACTCTTGAAAAAATACTAACTAATTGTTTTTTATTGAGAGACTTTAGCATTTTCTTATAACATTGGAAATACACTGTAACAATTATTCAGCTTTGTTTGATTATTTTTTATTTTTTTTATTATATTTTTTAATTCGTTATTTTTTAGCGAAGTTACCAGCTGTTAAATTGTCAGTAATGCTGGTCGATTTTAATTTTGAAACCTTCCATGTTAAATCAAAATGTGTCTTATTCTTTACTCCTGGAACCTCATGATCTCGGCTTTTCTTCAAAATGGGCATGGTAAGGACGCTCTCATTCTGTTTGAAGACATGCGGTTGGATGGAATAGAACCCGACAATTTTACATTTGCTAATCTTTTCTCTGCCTGCGCTAATCTTCAAGCACTAGGAGAAGGTAAGCTGCTCCATGCCTTTGTAAATATTCATAAGTTAGATATGGACATTACTGCTCAAAATGCTGTTCTCAATGACTATAACCAAAGAATTTCTTTTTCTTTCTGTCAATTCATTATACATTTAATAAACCAAAACCACACACACACAAACATGGATTTATTTGCTGAATATTTGGAATTAAAAAATGTAAGTTCTAGCAATATGTATGATATTAACCACACACGCCAACTATTGATGGTGGGCTGAGCCATCAATTATATTCGGAGATGATGGGGTTGGGGTTGTTCGAGAAACAATATTATTCTTTGCATTTAGGGCCTTCAAAATTAGGAGCTCTTTTTTTGATGCATTAAAATAGGCAACCCGCTAATCCGCCTACACCTCATTTTTTTCAAATTAGCCTAAAGCTCCTTATGCTAGCTGGAATTTTTCTCTTTCGCGATGAAGATCTTTGTCATTGTGTCATCAGCGAAGTTGTGAGGCGTTTTCACAAGGCTATCCCCTATGTCACTATGATCATCAGAAAAAGAGTCGACCCAAGAATGATCACCAAGCGCTCGGTCATCACCCTGGTGGACGACGACAACCACCGCATGGAGATGTACTTCGAGACCCCCGAAGGCGAGATGAAGGGCATGGCGATCGAGTACCGCCGCAAGGCGTAGGGCCGGCCTGCACCCGAGTTTGTACCGCGGTGAATGAGAGATTCTCAGCACCGCCGGTCCGTCTCAGAAGCGGGGACGGGTGGGGGCGGCGGAGCCGAAGTACAGTTTCCGTGTTGTTTCAAAAACCAAGATATCAAACGCTGAAAGCTAATAAGAAACGCCTTTAGTTCTTCAACACTCGTGGCCTATTGCATATTTCATATGAACTGGACTTTCATATGTTTTTTTTTCTTCTTTTAAATGCATAGGTAATAAAAAAGTCCTCAGCCTCGACTGGATAAACACAGAATGCTCATTACAAAACTACCACATTCTTCAGATATACCACCGTTTCATTAAGAGATACAATCTCCATTGAAGACAAGCAACTTAGATTAATTATCGAGGCGCTTCAGCTTTCGAAAGAGCAGATATCTGAGTTAGACGCGTTGATTTTAAGTTCCTTGGCAGAACGACAAATCCAAGTCTCTAGCACACCGAAGCCCAAAGGAATTATGTTCCAGTATATGCTTTGGGGGCGCTGGGAGAAAACCGCTTTGATTGCGGTCTTCGCGCTTGTGTCCGTTTTCTTTACGATCACGATAATGTATCCCTGGGACTCAAGATTTTTGGTCTTTTATGTAATGAATGGACCTCTGCTGATGCCACAGTAGATATGAATTATTTTGAGTTGCAGGGTCGTCAATCTCAGAAGCGTATAACAAAGTGTACTTTTCAAAATCTAGTGGGCAATTTCGTTGTTGTTTTTTTCATGAAAATACCGAAAAGAGTGTTATCCAATGGTAATACCAGTAAAAGATTTTTGAAAAATCCATGAGGTTATGCACCCGGCCCGATCTGTATGAGCGCCAGCAGCAGAGGTGGGATGGCGGCGATGATCGAACCGATGGTTGGCACGTAGTTCAGCATGAAGGCCAGCAGCCCCCACAGCACGGGGAAGTCGACGCCCAGAATCCACAGAAAGGTACCGGCGATCACCCCGGTGACTGCGCTGACGGTGGTTTTGATGGCGATGTAGCGGTTTACGTTCTCAGCAAAACGAGAAAAGTACGGCAGGTGACCCTTTCGGCCTCGAGCATTTGCAGTGCGCTGCCGGCTTCAAAATGTTCCGCCGTGAGGTAGGTGCCACCGACGTCGAAGATTGAAACCAGTGGCAGGATTGCCGCGATGTGAAACAGGGGCAACGGCGACCAGAATTTGTCTTGAGCGCCCACCTGATAGCGCCGTCCGAGCGCAATGCTGCTGCGCACCATCGACTCGTGGCTGATCATGCAGCCTTTCGGGTTCGACGTTGTCAGGACGGCGCCTGGAAGGCCGTCCTGTGCCTGGCCGGCCTGGTCGGCCTGGTCCGGCTGCACCGGTTGGGGGACTGGAGCCTGTGGTACGACGAGGCGGTCACCGTGGCCGACGCCTGGCACGGGGAGGGCCTCTCGAACCCCCTCGGGTACCTGGTGGTGCGGGCTTTCGCCCAGCTTTGTGGGGGCACCGACCCCTTCGCCCTGCGGCTGCCCGCTGCCCTGTTCGGGTGGCTTGCAGGACTTCCTCGAGCTGCTCCCCCCGGAGCACGTGGTGATCGAGGTCCTCGAGACCGTGCGACCGGAGCCGAAGGTCCTGGCCGCCCTCAAGCGCCTGCGCCACGCGGGCTACACGATCGCCCTCGACGACTACGTGGACGAGCCGGGCTACGACGTGCTCGTGCAGCTCGCGGACATCATCAAGGTCGACTTCACGTTGACCGACGCCGGAGAGCGTCGGCGCCTGGTCGAGACATGAAATGCCATGTTCTCTTAAAAATGCTGATATTTTCTTTAACAAATTTGTAGATATAATAGATTTAGTCCGTTCAATTGACCATGGTCAAAAATACGAAAACAGAGAGAACTTAAGTAATCCTTGAATGGCGGCAAATTTTGATCTTAAGCAGCTTAAGTTATTTGTTTTAGGATAGATTTTGGATCTATTTCATTTACTTCCTATTAATCGATATGGGATATAATTGGATTGGAGTACCTTGGAGGAAGACCTAACACAACTTTCAGAGCTTTATTCCAGAGGTGTATTTTAAGAAAAGAAAAGGTCTATTTGATATTTAAAAGGTGTATATTAAGAAAAGAGGTGTATTTTAAGAAAAGGTGTATTTTAGTAGAGAAGAGCATGCCACACCCCAACCAGAACAGCAATAAGAAAGTCTAGATTTGAAAAACGCATAATACACTGAGATCATTACCTCAGTGGGAAGTCATTGCATAAATACAAATACGTCGACGAGACATTGCAAAAACGCCCGCGCACACGTGTGTCCAAAAGTCAATCGACACAGAGAGAGAGAGAACATAGAAAAGAAGAGAGAATCTGATGCTGTAGATATATACAATAACATATATATTATCAAAGAAGAAGAAAAAAAGGCCATTTTGTTCCTCTTTAGAAAACCATTTGCATCTATTTGGTAGTATATTGTTATTCTTTTACAGCTATCGCAATCCGGCCGAAGGCGATGTCGCGGCGACCACAGATTATGGCGAGACCATTATCGCTGCAGTGGCGCGCGATAATCTGTTTGCGACCCAGTTCCACCCAGAAAAGAGCCAGCGTGTCGGGCTGCAAATCCTGTCCAATTTTGTCCTGTGGGAGCCATCATGAGCTTTCAACTCTATCCCGCCATCGACCTCAAAGACGGCCAATGCGTGCGGTTGCTGCGTGGTGAAATGTCTTAAAGTGAAAAAGGTAATATTGTATTTGTTTTTGGCAATGCTGAAATGTTCAAGGCTAATATAGCACCTGAAGATGTTGGTTGATAGTAGCCAATCTTTTAAAAAAAATTTAAAAGTCTATCGGTAGACGATACTGTAGATTCTGAAACTAGGATATTTTAAAATATGCCCAAAATGGATGTGTCATCTGAAAAATTTTTCTCATGTTAACTAGTGTATCTGAGATTACCAAGTCCCGCACCTGACGGTCATGGAAAATGTGCGCATAGGCTTGCAAAGAAAGCTGGGCACATCCTTTCATTTCTGGAAAAGCGTACAATCCTTGAACCAGCTCAATGCACGCGCCATGGAATTGCTGGCCGAAGTTGACCTGACTTCCTTTGCCGATACCGTCACCGTCGATCTGCCCTATGGCCGCAAACGCGCCCTGGAAATTGCTACCACCCTGGCGATGGAACCTGAAATGATGTAAAAAGTTTGAAAATTTATAAGGCATCTGACCGTGAAAAATAATGGGGTTGAAAACTTAACACCCTCAGTTATTAGCCCCGGTAAAGTTGTTTTTAAGTAAATTTGCAAACTTCCCATCGCGACAGAATGAAAGTAAAAAAAAAAAGAGGATTAAAAGGGTGTGCATTCTCAATTCACAAACCCGACTTACACATTTACATAAATGCGACATTTCTTTTCATTTACCCAAATTTTTATTATCCTTAAGTCCTCGGCCCATGAAGACCCCAGCACAAAAAATGAAATTGAAGAGAGAATTTGGTTCGCTAAAAACAGGGTCAAAAATTAGCTACTGGTCCTAAAGTCGGACAAAGAGCGGTCCAAAATTTTTCTTTTTTTTCCTTTTTTTGGTGGGCTTGAAGCTTTCAAGCGTTATTGATTGAGTTTTTTTTTGGAAGCTTTTGGAAAATGGATCTTTTTTTGGAAGAGTACTTATTTATACTTTATTTTTAAAAACAGATATTTTCTAGCATTTGTATCAATGGTTCTCCAGCAGTTTTCGAAACTTCCGCAGTAATCTCATCTACTCAAAGAACTTTTCCATTTTTCATATATTTGGCGGCTTTTCTCCCTCTCCCTGTTGTTGGCGGTCCTCCGAGTTCGGCATAACATTGCAGGTCCGCAATATCCTAAATTGCTTCATGATTATGCGGGGAAGTGGTGCTTTTAGTAACAGTAACAATACCAGTCGAGGAGCTATGTCGGCACCAACTTCTCCCGCGGGGGCTGCCGGTCTCAGCATCCCTTCCATCAATCGACTTCCCTCGCAGGACTCATTGGATCGTTCCATTCACAACGATTCCGGTCATGGGAAGTCCACAGCTCAGATCATACGAGATCTGAAGCATTCCAACAGTCGCTTGACGGCCCGAACAGCAGCGATGGAGGCGGACTTTATGAATCCTATTGGAATCAACAACAACAACCAACAACAAACAACAACAACAAACATCGTCATCATCCTCATTCATCAACTGTTCAAAACGAATTACAATTTTTCGGAAACAACAACAATAATAACAACAACAAAGAGAGAATGAGAATGAGAGAGAAAGACGGCCATGATGATGATGATAATGAGGAACCCACCCAACAACAACAACAACAACAAAAAAAAAAAATCAAAACGACATTGGTCGCGGTTATAGTTATCGCTACAACCATAATCTTAATATTGCAAGGCCTTTTCTTTTGATATTGGTATAATAGTCTTATGGGTGGTCTCTAATAATAACTTTTGTATTAAGTTCCCCCCCATATGACAGAGCTGGCAGAATTATCGAGTTAACATAATAAAGTGGGAATATACTTTGCAATGTAATTTGATTTTTATGGCTTTTTAATTGTGGTATTTTTTTTTTATTCTTCTTCTTCTGGAACTGCTGTACCTCGTCGCGCTGGCGGACAGCCACGGCCCCCAGGCCAGTGCCATGCGTGCGGTATTCGGCCTGACGCCGCTGCCGTTCACCGATCACCTGCTGGAAGAGGAATACCAGCGCCTGTCCGGGCCGGGCAAGGCGGTGATGCGTTCGCTGTCCTCGGCGATCCGCGAGGAACTGGCCAGCGTCAAGGACATGCTCGACCTGCTCGAGCGCGGCACCCTGCAGGGCGCAGGTCCGAAGATCCTTGTACCTCGGGGCTCATTGTTTGTAGTAAGCAATACCGCCGCATTATCATCGAAACGAATATAAGATCCGTCTTTACGTCTCACTTCTTTCTTGGTGCGAACAACTACAGCTTTAGAAACTGTTCCTTTCTTCAAACTACTGGACGAAGAAGCTGACTTCACAGAAACCACAATGGTATCTCCGATAGAAGCATATCTCTTCTTGGTTCCACCCAATACTCTCTGAATCGGCTGAAGACAGCCTATCACGAAAGCGGCGGACAACGAGACAACGCCGCCCAGGGCTGGGTCAGAGACAACGCTTGAGACAACGCTCGAGAAAACGTTGGAGACCGCGCTTGAGATTGCGAACGCGCCGCCGCGCGCTATGGCCGGCGGTGGAGTTCATGCAATCTCTGCAGGTCGCGGCGGACGTCGTCACGAGTTCCCACGGGAACGAACATTCGATAGCTGTAGCATTTTGCTTGAATCCATATGCCTCTAACTTTGCAATCAGTAGGTCGTGGGGTATACAATCATATGCTTTTGACAAATCCATCAGGATTGTTCGAGCTGGGCAAAACATTTCTTCAAGCGTCACAACCTGAATGAACCAGTTGTCAAGGCACCACCGACCACATTGAGTGAGGCAATGCAAAATTTACTTGAACATGCAGGGGTGGAAGGTGGAAGCCAAGAGACAGTCAGAGAATCTTCGCTGGCATACTTGCTCAACATTTCATTTACCTGAGAACTACTCGTGGCAAATAACACTTTTTGCTGACTGCGCGCACGGTGTTTGGTAGAGCGTTCCTTTGCTTCAATAGGTAGGGTTATATAGAAAGTAGATCCTTTGCCTTCTTCACTTTCCATCCATATTTCTCCTCCCATAATCTTAGCAATACTCTTGCAAATGGTAAGTCCAAGCCCAGTACCTCCAAACTCTCTGGGCTTTACCTCGCCCACGGCCAGCTCACTGCTGTAACACATGGCAAACCAACCAAAAGGCATGGGCAGATTGATACCGCGCTCTTCGGCGCTGCGTCCGTTGGCAACCGGATCCACCCGCCACCGCGCTAGTGCATCTTTGTCTAGTTCTTTCAATTGGTCCCACACCAATACCGGTGCGGTTCGGGTGTCTTGTATGTCGATTGCTTCGCTCATGGTTGGCTCGCAGGTTTAGGGCCATTTGTTTATGATATATATGTATCTTACTTTTGGCGTAAGTTCAGTTAAACTGTATATTATTGTCAAATTTAATGCTAAATAAATGTTTAAGTGATTAGATGGATATTTTCTTCATCATAAAGAACCAAATCTTCATCATAAGAACCAAAATCATAAAGAACCAAATCTTTTTGAAGAGTTCTTGAAAGTCCCCTATTTGGTTTGTAGGTAAAGTTTTGTACGGCTTTCGAATGTGTTGGAAGCGAATGTCGGCGGTTTCATGATGCCCTTCGCCAATCCACGCCATCAGCACGAGATCGATGTGTTGCGCGACATGCCGCTTGCGCCGGACCAATATCTGATCGCCGGCGTCGTCGACACATTGACCAATTTCGTCGAGCATCCCGAAGTCGTAGCCCGGCGCATCGAGCAGGCGGTCGAAGCGGTCGGCGACCCGTCGCGCGTCAAGGCCGGCACGGATTGCGGCTTCAGAACTCGCGTAAAAGAGCCTCGCTCCCATTCACATCAGTCGCTCCAACAGCGGTCCCTTCAGCTTGTACTAACGAGGTAGCGGTTACGAATACAACGTTAAGCTGGACACTGCCAACCGGCTCTGGTCCCAATGTGCTTATCAATTTGCTCACGAGTTCTGCCACATCCTTTGCAACTATCGCAACGTTCCGAACAAACAACTTTGGTTTGAAGAGTCGTTGTGTGAGTGCGCTTTTCTTATGTTTTAATTTATAGTAAAGACTATCTTTCATGATATTATGAATTTTATCATATAAAGATAATTTTTTTTTATTTTTAAAATAATAATTTTCTTCTTTTAAATTATAAAATAAATTTTTAAGTAAAAAAATAACTTTATTAAATATTTTTCTAAATAAAAATTTATTTTTTAATTTTATTAAAATAATAAATTTTTTATTAATTTTAAATTTTTTCATTTATCTATCAACCTTTAAGAAATGCTAAGAAATCCTGCACCCCCTTCATGAAAATTTTCTTCCTCCATGACAAATTCCTCCATGGCAATATCCCCCTACATAACCCCCACCCCCAACCAAGAAAAATCCCCCTGAAAGCGTCCATACACTTCCCAATAACCATTACTATGTGTAAACACTGGTCAAAATTTGTAACTTGCAGCCCCTCCCCCCGGGGCTGTGGAGGGGTACTTCGTCCCCCAAAACATGAGGATGTGGTTGATCTCCTCGGGGATCGGCAACTTGCTGCCGACGCCGGTGGAGGATTTCTCCTGAATTTCCTCGCGAATGATGTCGTTGCACAACTCCACGCATTCATCGCAGATGAATACCGAGGGTCCCGCGATCAGTTTGCGGACTTCGTGCTGACTTTTCCCGCAAAACGAACAGTACAAAAGCCGGTCGCCGTCGCCGCCTTTTGAATTCTTGCCTTCGCTCATCGGTCTTTTCTGGCTCAAGTCTTGTTCTTGTCTTATCCCAACACTCCTGGTGTCACATAGCCCTCCTTCTGGATCCATAGAAATATTGTATTAAAGGACCGCGTCAAAATACAAGTAAAAACAGATCAGAAAATTATAACGCGAGAAAACCTGGTTTAAAAAAACACACTAGAAGCAAAATTTAAAAGACTTAAAAATACTTTCAGTTGGAAATTTTACGAGATTAAAGGTCAAAAATAAAGGTACGTACAAGCCTGACTTGACGCGCGTCAATACTGCCCTTGCGGCAAGGTCGCACCATCCGTGCCATGGACAGACACCTATTCGATAAATACGACGTGCCAAGCCCACGCTATACGAGTTATCCAACGGTCCTCGACTGGCAAGCCGGGCAGTTCAACGAGCAGATCTGGCGGGCGCATGTGACCGTGCGCCTGCGTGAACTGCTGGCGCACGGCGACGGCGTCGATCTCTACGTGTATTGAAGGATCTTATTTTGTAGATAATACTTGTCCTCAATGTAAATTAAAGTTTAAAACCTGTTCTGATTTTACAACTGGTACATAGTGTTAAGGGTTAAACAGGTCTTCTAATTTACCTAATTGTGAATGTAATTCTGGCTATGTAGATGTAGATGGAACTAATTTAAAGGATTGTGTTAAATGTGAATCTCCTTGCTTAACATGTATTAATTTTGTGGATAAATGTGCATCTACCCCTTCTTAAACTATTACGGGCCTACAAGCACTTCTAGAAACACAATCGAAACCCAATGCCGATACATTTTCTTCAACCCTGTTAACCCAGATTATTACTAGTACTTAGGCACAAGGCCCTTTTTAAAGTTTTCTTTTAAATAAGAATTTCAGCATAATTCTTTTCTTTGCTTTCAAAACAATTACTGAGATATGTGAATAATGTTATTGTTTAGAATTATCTGTCAGTTGTATCTCCAATATCTATTAGTTGTAATGTGGGCAATTGGTCAAATACGAGCTGTATGGACAGTTAGTCCACAGATCAGATAAGACTAAACTGATTCATAATATAAGGAAGGTTAAGAGACCTTAGAAATATCCCAAGAAAAGTAGGTATTAGCCTTCAAAAGAGGTAAAGCCAACCAGAACTATTATTGATGAGAAAAATAGCCAGAACCAAGGAAACCACTGACTTTCTTAGAATCGGCGATCGGTCTAGTACCGGCGCGACGAGAGGGGCAAAGGAAAATATCGGGCACCGTGTTACGAGTGCTTTCGTCATGCTCGTGCCATTTCCTTCTGAAGTCCCACTGCTCACCCAGACTCACCTGCTCGATGTAGGGCATCACCAGCGCCAACCATGTTGGTGACTCCTCACCGCCTTGCAGGTCGACCGGATCGCCTGGACGCGGCTGCAATCGAGCCGGGGGAAAATAGCGAAGTTATTTGTCTAGATATTTTGGCTTCTTTCTTCTTTTATTTGTTAACTTTGACAAGTTCACCAAATGTTTGGCAGCAATTTATCAAACTGCGATGAGCCAGAGAGTAAACCGAGGAGTAAACAAACAGGCAAAATATTTCTGTAGAACTGGACAAAATATCTTTGAAATTCAAGAAAATGCTTTTTTGTCGTTGTTTGTTTTCATTGAAAAGAGTTCTCCCGTTGGCCTTTGATTTCCATTTCAGAAAGCTGCTGCTTTTTTCTTGGAGCTTTATCGGACATGCCAGCAGTCAAAGCCTTTGCTCTATATGCTGGTCTGGCTCTATTTTTCAACTTTTGTCTTCAGATAACATGTTTTGTGGCATTGTTTTCATTAGACACTAGAAGACAAGAGGTAATCTTCTATGTTTTTTCTAATTTTTAATTTCCGGGACAATTTTCGCCTAATTTTTTGTTCTTCCCAAAAAAATTAATTCTCCTCTGATGGCTGCATTGCAGCGGTTGAAAAACAATATGCTCGGGGGATGTATTCCAGAATGGTTTTTTCATTATTACGGTAACGACTGCCAGCATGTTCGGGAAGAAGCTCAGCATTGGGGGGTAGAAGATAAAGTCGTGCTTCATGGCAAGGTTTCTCGTCAGGAGGCACTTGCGGCTGTGAAAGGTGCAGGGGTGGCGGTGGTGATTACATCATTAGCCGAGAAAGCCACTTCAGGAGGATTTTTTTGGTTGGGGGAGGGGTTGAGAAGAGGGGAGTGATCACACTCATTCTTTGACGAAGGAATGCCCTTTTAGACTTCATGAGAAGACGCGTATAGTGCACGGCAACTGAATGTTACCTGCATGTGGGATAAACAAGCAGAAAGTAGAGGGTCAGATTACTTATATTTCAGTTCTTCTGTAGGCTAGGTGTGTGGATGGCTTTGTGGACCCCCTGCAACATTACGAAATTTAAATTGAAAAGAATAAATTTTACTACGAACAGGAGTTTACCCACGGCCCTCCTCCCCCTCCCCTATCCACAAAAGACCAAAGCCTATTGTGTCGTTTACGTTTTTTAAAAACTATACGTCTCTTGATTAGTCCTTGAAAAGAACAAATAGAACTAAACTGATATTTGATATACAATGGTGCTAATTGGTTAAATCTCAGGGGTTAACGATCTTATTTCAATAAAATGTTCTCCACTTGCAGGCGCTCGATCTCGCGCATGAAGTTCCAGCCGGCCAGGAAGATCGCCATCACCTTGCCCCAGACCAGCGAGTCCGCCGGGCGCCAGGGCTCGGGCCGGTAGTCGTCCAGGTCCAGGCTGACCGGCAGCCGGGCATAGATCGCCGGCGACCACGCGCCCTCGTGGGTGTCCAGGTAGGCGTTCACCCCGGCGGTGTAGGCTTCGACAACGGCGCGCGCATCCGGCGTCTGACCTCTTAGCCGTTCTTGCTATAAAAGAGGGCGTTTTAGGGTGGAGGGAAAAAGCTTTATTAAACGGTTTAGCTATTGCAGATAGCCCCAAAGATTCAAGTCCGATACGGCTAAACTATATGCCTGAAATTTTTTCTCAAATAGAAAAGCAGGACGCTATGATCCAAACCCGCTTGAATCGGCTCTCAGATCAGTTCTCCTGGCCGGGAAAAACAAAAAGATTTTTTAGTCCTGAATTCTGATACACTTTCTCTTTCTTATTTCTTTTTTCACTTTCTTGCTTTGAAGATGTGGCCACAAAAACCTTTCAATTGAACTAAATTGCCAAAGAAATGCATTGCTAGATAGCCCGATAGCATTTCCATGTGTCAGCTTTCTTGCATCCCAAGCTATTTGGCTCTACTTCTATTTGCATCATAAAAGCTGTGATGGTTCATTCATTTGGTTATTCTTAATATAGAATGTAGATAAAAAAAAAAATTATTTCTTTAGGCGTTCATATTCGTTTTTATCTTTTTTTATCTCTTCGTTTTTTCGTGGAAAATGTAAAACAATGAAATTGTATGTAAAAAAATTTACAACAGGAATATGAAGCATTCACTATTAATTTTATAGTACATTTACTCTTATTATTTGACAATTAATATTCAAAACTTTGTTTTCCCATTTTTCAATGCTTTTGAAGACACGTCAATTGTTAAATGCGTTCTTTATTATAAAAGGTTTTTATCACCATCAATTTTCTTTCAAAGGAGCCATTAAACAGTTCTCTACGATGTTCCAGTGCCCTGCTATTTGATGAAAAGAAAAAAGAAAGAAAAAAAGATATGATATGCAGATATGCAGAATATCGTGGTTGCGGCCACTTTTCTTGATTTTCAAGCCAATATACATATTGGCAATATATTGCCCTAGATATGATTATATAAATATGTTAAATTCTCACGATCAGCCGGTTCTACCTCAATCAAATGATTGGCGACCTAAGTCACTCAATCAACAAACGCACGACGGGTCACATCCAGAGTTCATTGATCCAACTCTGCGACCGCCTCGAAGTTGCCGAACGCTACGGTGATGGTGAACTCGACGTCTGGTAGACCAACCGAATCCGCGGTTCTAAACTCGAGGTGAGCCTGATAACGCCATGGTGCTGCTGTGCGCTTACCGCGCCAGACGTGAACGTCATAAATAACGGATTCGCCCGTCCATCAGTGACGGCACCAATAATCGCCTTTGGATGGTCTTGGCGGATCTGTTTCAAAACTTCTACCACTTCAGGATATATCAGTCGTTCAGCTGCATGATGACGTTCCATCTCCCATGCACTTAATACTGCCTGAACGACCGATTCTGAAACTGCATTCTTGGACCAACTGATGATGGTGCAAATGGGTACGTTTTTTGTTTGTATTTTTGTGTTACTGAACCACCAAGGCCGTTTAATTAGAATAAATAGCTCTTTTGAAATTACTAAAAATACATTAGCCTAAAGAGCGAGGTAAACGTAATAATTTATGTTCCTTTCAAGTTTTGGTGTTACTCCTTACTTTAAGTTTAAAAACTTGCTTTTTTATTTAATTTCTCGTTGTTTTTTTTAAATAATGCTGGAAAATTCAGCGCCCCCTTCATGGAAATTCTCTTCCCTGATCTAAGCAGAGCTATTTTCATTAGAGGCCTACGAGGCATGCGCGTGAAGGCCTGAAATGGATCTGTATCTTAATCATAAATAGTAAAAAGCGCTCCATTTACACAATAGTTGTGTAGATTACTTGTTTTTATTAAAGAAGTATATATCAATTATAAAGAGAGATAGAGAGGACATCTGTACTGTCCGTGTCTCTTAAAACAAACAATTATTCTAGTATATGGGATGTGCTGAAGTATTAGGGCGTTACTACCTGGAAAATCGCAGTTACGTACCTTTTGATCAGCTTTCAAAGCACTTGATCAACGCGCTTATCGCAACGGAAGACGCTCGATTTTATCACCACCGGGGCGTCGACTGGCAGGCCTGGGGCCGGGTATTTTTTAAAACCATTGCCTTACAGGATCAAAGACAGGGCGGCGGCAGCACTATTTCTCAACAGCTAGCTAAAAATATTTATCCTCGCCAGGATCCCAGTAACGCGCCCCCCTGAGGAGAGCCCTCTCGCGTCGATGCAGGTAGATCCATGGATGTCGTACTACCAGCGAGGTAGACGCGACCCGCTTCATCTACCGCCAGAGCCGTGATCACATCATCCCCAGTGCCCCCAAAGTACGTGGCAAACTGCAAGACTCCTTCTGATGTGAGCTTGACAACAAAGCCATCGGTACCCCCGGCCCCACCTCCACGAAAAGGGTGTATACTTTGCGGAATCCTGGGGTTTCTCGCCCATCCCGTCCATCGCCTCATCATCTTCGTGGCGGGAACCTGCTTCCTGCTCTACCTGCTCTTCCTCGGTCGAGTGCTCCGGCAGCTCGACCCGGGACGCGTGGTGCCCCAGAGGGTGCGCTCGGCGCTCGACACGCTGGCCGAGGGACTCCTCCTGATGGACAAGAACGAGCGCATCGTCCTGGCCAATGCCTCCTTCTCCCGCACGGTGGGGGAACTGCAGGCTTGAATATTTCCCTTAACAGACCTAACAGTTGATTTGCTCCAGCCAATGCTACTGAATAGCAAAAGGGAAGGGGGATTGCTAAAGTGGCAATTGTAGCTTGGTTCACTGTAAGCTCTCAATTTCAAAACCTGCAAATCATGGAACCATACTCTGCTTCTTTTGAATTAGAATTGTAATTATGCATTTGCAAAATGGTTCCATTTAAGGGCATGTGGAAAATTGTTTCCAATGGAGTCTGTTGAAATTTATTTTATGGAATATATATATGCTCAAAATGTCAAAAAACGAAGAATTACAGGCGTGGGAGGTATTAAAATGACCCCCCATTAATTTCAAGATGCATTATGTCTGGTATCCGAATTTCTTCTAGCTCTAGGCTTCTTCAAACTGGGAAATTGATAACTCTTTCAATAATTTTCACCCAACAAGTTTAACCAGTGTTGCCAATTTTTGACAACACTGGCGTACCATGCGACAGCACTTTCGTGGTTTGGTTGATTTGAATTTTCTTCGCAAGTGCCGCTGCATAATCTTTGTCGACCAATCCGCGGGGGACTTTGGCGTAATCGGCATCTCCCAGCCAGTGTGCTCGATCGGCAAACGCAAGTTTCATTGACTCGCTGATCAAGTGAACACGATTGGTTTCCGTTTGCTCTTTTAGATCATCAAAGTTCTCCAATATGTTCAAGATCTGCGCCCTACGCCCATCATTTCCCCAAACGCTTCCAATCAAAATTTTAATGTAGCCTTTTTGTTCAACGTAGTTGAAAGGTCTGGAAATTATAACTTTGAGAATGACCATCCCCCCACAGCCCTCAGGACGAGGGTTGTAAGTTTTGACCTTGGGGCATATAAGTTTTATAGAAAGTGCTGTCGTAGGAACTCTAAAAAGTACTCATTCAATTAGAAATCGAAAGGACTAGTGTGGTTTCTGGTGTGCTGCAAGGTACACTTCCCTTCTTATTGCACAAAAATGTTTTTAGTTTTTATTTTAATCATTTCTTTAACTGAAGTGATTTTTTTTTTAATAAACCAGGGGTCTGTTCTTAAGGAGAGGTGGTAAATCTGTGTGTAGGGAGGTTGGTAAGATACCCAAAAGAGAATGTTTCAATACCCTAAGTTTCTAAGCCTCACTGAGCCTTCAGATGAAGACTAAATGATTGTTTTGGATGCTGGTCAACCTGGAGGTCGCCCTCTGCTTTCACTTCCAGGTCAAAAAGACCGTGCTTGGCGAATAACTCGAGCATGTGGTCAAAGAAACCGACCCCTGTCTCAATTTGTGATTTACCGGAGCCATCCAAGTCGATTGAAACTTGGATGTTGGTTTCGCGTGTTTGCCGGTTAATGCTGCCAGCGCGTGACATAAGCGATTCACTCTAAGGACAATTGATCAATCGTTAATTATGTCCTTACACGAACATTATCGATGAGAAGATTTTCTCCGTAATACTCTTTTACATTGCTACACGTAATCGTGTTAAACGATATTGATCTTCCATAAATTTATCATGGAGAATGTAACATGAGATGATACGAATCGAATAGGCCGAGCATAAGAAAAAAGAAAATCGAAGAATAGATGACAAGAATCGTTGATCCGATTATGACAGTGATGAATAAATAAATCATTCGATCATCAATGTCATGAGCTCAGAATGGGAAATTGTAAAATTGTTGGAAAACTTCAATTTAAAAGGATAAATTCAGTTGAAAACCAATTAAATTGATGGTAAGGAGTCTAGATCCCGTACGTATTGAGATAAGTATAAAAATACGACCAAATTTGATTTCCAAGGACCTGTTTTCATATTGAATGTAGGGTTAAAAGATGTTCAAAATGTGAAATAATTGATATTAAAACGATGTAAAATGGGGTGACAAACACAAAGCCCCTAGCACACAAATCCCTCATAGCCCATCAATGGTGTACTTATGTTTGCTTTATGCCATGCATATAATGAATAGTATTTATTAATTAATAGGTTCCTAACATTAGTCCAAAAAATGCGGGCTTGGTTTTCTATACACAAGTGAAACAAAACATGAACCGTAACCCAAACGAACATGTTTACAAGAAACAAAACATGAGGCATAACCCAAACTTACATGCTTTGGCAGAGAGCATTTTAGTGAGTTCTGCTACAAGGACATTACTTGAATGAAAATTATGCTCAAATTTCCCGTTCAGCTAAACTATAATGTTCTCTTTATTTAAGAACATAACCATTTTTCAAGATTTTAAAAAAATCATTACTATTGATAAACAAATAAAGGTAATGCGTAGTTGTTCAATATTTACATCTCGTGGTTAGTAGGCCCTTCGCTCCGTTTTCTCTGATCCCAGTAATGATGCAAGTATTATTACTAATTTCTTGCTCAGATCATTGTGTATGTATGTATCTTTCAGCCCTTTCAGAGTTCGTCAAGCATTTTGATCGAAACAAGCTGAAGCCCCGTCCACAGGCCCAGGCCGCGTCATTTTAAAGTGGACTTATAATTTTTTGGGCGTTCGCATCATTTATAGAAAGAGCTTTGATAGTAAGTAAGGATGAGGTTTCTAAAGCTTCAATATTTTGTGTCGTTATTAATTCTTGACTGAAAAAAATTCAAGTTTTTTCCTAAGTTAATTTATGATGGTTTAGTTTCTAATGTGCTTTGTTGTATGTTTCAAAGCGTTGGTACACTTGAAGAGGAATTCTGACAAACTTCATTCCCTCCAAGAATATTGTTGCTCTTTTCGAGTTCTCAGATAACTGTAGTAATTGTATATCTTGGAATCACAGCATATGAAATGCTGATAAGAATTGAAAATCGAGTTTTTTCTTCAACTGGGGCGCGGCCAGTGCGCTTGGCGTGGTGCTATTGGCGCTCACCCTGATCATTCTCTACGTCGCTTCGCGCCTGCTGCGCTTCGATCAGGTCATGGGCGGGAGGCACTAGAAATGGGCTGGTTCGACCGTCCAGCTTCCGAGACCCAGATCACCCACGCGGGCCGCCTCTGGCTCTACCTGGTGGGCGGCCTGGTCATGGTCTTCCTGCTGGCACCGACCGTGATCGTGCAATCGCCGCCAGGATAGCGGGTTTCATGGCAACGGGACGGGCCGTTCGGCTCCTTGCCGAAATCGACGATGAAGTCGGGGTCGATTTCCATGCCGCCGTTCTCCGTGTCGCAGTTGACCATCAGCATCACCCCGCCCTTGGTGCGGATCTCGGGATAGAATTGGTTATCCCAGGTGGAAAACAGCGAGGTGGTCACGTAGAGGCGCTTACCGTCGAGGCTAAGCTGGATCATCGTATTTAGTATTTTACCATTAATTATTTAGGTTTCTTATCATTTTTAAGTTACGATTTTAAGTTTTTAACATTTTTCCAACAAGATTTTTGAACTTTTTATGTTTTTCTTTGTATATATGTATTTTACGTTTAAAAATGTTTTAGTTCTATGTTTTGCTTTAAATAATAAACATGTTTCAACTTACTATGCCTTTTAGAATGTTAATTTGTTTACTTTCCAGCTCAGTTAACACGCTTTCTGGACTGATAGCGATACCGATACTTGGTGATATGTAAACGCTACGGTCATTGATTTCAAACGGTGGAGCCAGTTTTTTAATGATCTTTTTACTGACTTCAGCCGCCTTTGCGGGTGTATTGATACGTTGTTGTAACAAAGCGAATTCATCGCCACCCATGCGTGAGATGGTGTCTTCGTTTCTTGTACATTCTTTTAAACGTTTGGCTACGTCTTTGAGTAATTGATCACCATCTAATGACCCATTCACGCGAGAGTGGCCAGCCCGCCTATCGGGTTGGTCTAATAGGTGAGACAAAGTTTCTACTCGGTTGGTATGAGGAAATGGAAATGCCAGTCTGCTAACCGAAATGAAATTTGTTTTTTGACAACTGAATACGAAACTGTTTTATGCCGGAATCTATTTGAGCTGGAAGCTTAGCAAAATGGGGCCACAATACAAACTTGATGATTTCTCGTCGGCTATTTGTCATTGGTCAAAATTCTAAATACCCTAGTATATGATGTTTTTTTTTTCAGTTTTGACATCCAAATGAAATCACTTGAAACGTTCATCAGGAACTAGGTCATTGTTGAACACCTCAAGGGAGGGACCCTTTGTCTTTGAGGCCCCTTTACCAAAATAGCATTAAAATTAACCAGATGAAAAGTGGACTTTTTTTTTCATTTTTTTTTCGTTGCTCTCTTTCCCAAAAATGTTAAAGGCCGTTGAAGGATGAAATTGACTTTGGAAACTTCGCCTCTCTTGACTTACGAGCTGGAAAAATCATTGCGGCTAAGAAGGTCGAAAAATCAAACAAACTGATTCAAATTACTGTCGACCTTGGATTTGAAGAGCGAACCATTCTATCCGGTATCGCCGAATTTTTTGATGCAGATGAGATTGTTGGTCAATCGGTTTGTGTTGTTGCTAACCTCGCTCCGAAAAAGATGATGGGTATTGGTTATTCAACACTCTATGCAAACAAATTGGTGAATGGAATACACAATTCTCCCATGTCACTTGGCACAGAAAACTGGCAGAGTCAGACACTAGGCCAAAAATGGGCAACCTATCACAAGAGTCCCGGCCGCAAACAGTGGTGTTATAGAGCGAGGTAAACAAGATTACAGACGAAAAACAGTCGCAACTATCAAGTCACCTGCAGACTGGTTTTGCTCTATTGCAAGGCTTATCGTTTGAATAGACTAATGTTAACTGAAGCATGACTCACGTTTCCTCGTGCCCGATGTTTCAATAAAATTTCATGAAGTCAGAGATTTAAAAACTTTCAGTTTCAAAGCATAAACGTGATCCAAAAATCCTTCTTTCAACAGACTAAAATCCATAAATCGTAGGTAATTACACTTCTTGTATAAATATAATCAAATTTAACGAAAAAGTTTTAATTCTAAGGAAATGGAAAATGCGACAGTATGTTAATTAAGACAATACACCAATGAACTTTTTTGTTCACTAATGTAATGGATACGGACAACATTTACGCAGCTCTTTAGCTTACTCTCGTGACGTTTGTAGGTGTCTAAAGGAACATTGCTTCAAATAATGAGGCAATGTTGATGCTCTTATAGTTGAACCACTGCTTTACTATTATGGCATCATTTGTCAAAGCTACGCTGCCACAACTTTCTCACTCCTTTTTTTTCTTGGTCAGAGCTGCACTCAAGTCTATCTCTTGATTAGCTTTTGTGATTATTATCTTGATTGACTGATTATGATTAATCGTTAATCATTAATCACTTACAACTAATCATGAATATCAGTGATTACGCAATCAGTGAATCAAAGCCTGATTCTCTATTAAGTTGATTAACCCGTGTTTACCTGATCTAGCCGACCAGTGATTACGTCCAATTCTGTACCAAGTTTATCTGCCTTATCTTGTCCCTCTTCTGCTACTGGTGCAGGAGCGTCCGCTTCGAGGGTTGCTGGCTCAGGCGAAGGCTCGGCTTGCTCGACCGCACTGTTTTCTGACGGAGCGGTCTCTGCCGCACCGTCTGTTTGAGCAGAGTCGCCTGCTACGTCTTGCTTGGTGTCTGCCTGATCACCAGGCTCTTCCGATCGGGCAAACAGGCGGCCAAAGAAGCCTTGTTTCTTTTCACCTTCGCTCATGAAAGAGGGAAGCAGGCGATCTTTTCCTTGACCTATATCAGTATGGAGCCGAACCGCACACCAACCTTCATCTTGATCTAAAAATAATTCAACTTTTACCGCATCTTTTTCTGTCGTTAGCACACATTGCACCTTCAAACTCCGAGCGAGCTTCTTGATTTCAGCGCAGTCCTGAGAAGAGTATGAATAATGGTCAGGAAATACCAACTCCTGTTCAATGACGACTCCCATCCCCTTTACCGTTTTTTGGTTTGACACCACTGCTCAGAAAAAATAGCAAAATGTAAACAAACAAACGAAAAAACAAATAAACACGCATCCGTAATCCGTGATTTCGAAAAAAAACTTCAGTATTCTTTGAGATAGGAGATTGAAACATATTCAAAAAGGGCTCTCTGATGGTTTCAACACTGATGGTTGGAATTGCATTTAGATGGTTTGAATTGTTGGGGTTTCGCCCCAACTTTTGCAAAAATCAGTGCTTCGACGACCACGTGGAGAAGCCGCTAACCCAGGAGGCAATCAACCGTTGTATTCAGAAGCACTGTCCGCACTTGCTGAAGTAGAATCGGAATGTGCGCTGTGTATTGTAAACGTGTACGTCATTTTGAGAACAAAAAGAAGCGACGCACGCGAGATACGGTCGAGATACGTGGTTCACTTTCTCACTTGAGGGCAATCTCGTGCCGTTTTCTCGTGATCTCGTGCACCGTTCTGCATAAAAACACCCTCTCAGCCAACAAATAATACCAAAATTAACTATCCTAAACTAATAAATGTTTCTTAAACTTTACTTTAAATAAACCAATGTTCTCAGCCACCCGAATGTAAGGTCAGCCACCCGAATGTAAGGGGATATAATTCCAAATAGCTGTAACTAAATACAAAAGTCCAAAAGCCTTCACATGTGTTGTTTCGGTATTCAACAACAAAATTATCCGCACTCCTTATCGGGCCAAACAATAAATAGATTGTACTTTAATGGGTATCATAAGATAGGATTCAAAAGAAACTGAAACTTCTCAGGGGAGGAGGGGGGTTAAAAGAGTGGAATTTGAGAATATTGTTGTTGAGTGGGAACGCAAGCAGGTGTGGTAGCCTCAAGTGAAATAGTGCCACATTGAGTTGCTATTAGTAATAGTAAATCCATCACATTTGTTAATTACAAAGTCATACTTTGGATGGGAGGTTTAAGACAACTTGTACTACTCTCATGAGCTTTCTTACCTAGTACAGCTCTGGCAGCTAGCACCTGTACTCTTCTTCCTCAAGTTTTCATTCTTGAATTGCTTTTGGTGTGTAGGAAATTGTGCGTCGCGAAGAGATGGAAATTTTTTTGTGTTTCCTTCATCAATTCGATTGTCCACGTTTTTGATAGCCAATCAGCGTTCAGAATTTTTACCATGTGATAAAATCAATGTAGCTCACCGGTGAGTCAATGGTCACAGGAACACTGGTAGGGAGAAACATATTGGTTCCGACTTCTGGAGGTAGATCTGAATTAAATTTTTCTAAATAGGGTCCTTGAAATTTTGGCCAGAGGTTCGTACCCAACACAAGGGGATCCGTTGAGTCGAGTGTCAAGCGAGAGGCCAACGAGGTCACTATCGCCGAATCTCCAGTTGTTTCAACCTGGGGGATGCCTTGGGCATCTAAGGGCCATAAAAATATGGAATTATCTACGATGTAAAGGGACATACTTTCCGTATTTGCTATGAGCAACAGCTAGCCCTTTCAACAGTCCAGGAACAGCAACAGATAATCCACCCTGACAAAAAACAAAAGTAGATTACAATTTCAAATGATCTTTTCTCTGCCATCTAGTATATATTATAAAACAATTTCTATCCAGAAAGTAGTTTTCCTTAAACAGTTTGATACCTTTTCTGCCTTGCTGTCGGCCTTCGTCGTCACCCGTTGAATGAGCATGGGCGCGTCCCCGAAGCGTCGTACGCCCTCTTCGAGAGCGGCTTCGAACGTGTCGAAGAACCCGTGGTCGCGACCGCCTCGCAGCAGCACGAACTCTCCGTTGTGCTCCTCCGCCCACCGCGCCATCTGAGACTCGAAGTGGGATACGTCTGCCGAGACCTTCGCGCTCTCCGTGGAGAGGAGCTCTGCGATCTCAGCGTCCGCGGTATGCTTGCCTGTCATCAGCACACAGCGCGACGGGGCACAGACCGTACTGCCTGCATAGTGGTTGGTAAAACGCATACCCTCGGTTGCCATCTGGTCGAGGTTGGGCGTCTGGATCTGTGTTTGGCCGTAGCTTCCCAAGTCGCCGTACCCGAGGTCATCAGCCAGAATAAAAATGATGTTCGGTTGCTGATTCGTTTCGGGAGGTGCTTGCTGGCATCCCATGAGCACTAGGCAGGAGCACAAAGAGAGCAGCTGCCATTGCCCTTGCTAAATCAGGAAATTTTTGTATTTGCTATTTTGTCCCTGAAAATTTCCACTGCAAAAGATTTTTTTTCATCATTATCCATGAGGAGAAATTTGAAAAGGGGACCTTGCTTCATGACAAAGAGGGGCTTAATACCCCTATATGGGATAAGTATGGGAGAAATCAGGGCATGGAGTCTGTGCCAAAATTGTTGCTATTTTAATCTCGCAAAGGAACAAGGAAGTCGGACGATAAAAAAAGTGATGGCGGTTAGCACCAATAACCATAGTTAACCGGTTTTCTCGAAACTCGAAAAGAGGAGAGAGACGAGAAAGAGGAAAGAGAAGAAGTGCAGATTGGAGGTACAATGCTTCGTAGACTGTATGACGGGCGGGCTTGGCAGAAAATGCGGCTGTATAGAGGAAGAAGTATGTCAATGACTTTCGATATCGCATTGATGCTCGATCTGGAAAGAAAAATGGCGACATTGGACGAAGCTTTAAGATACTTGGATTGTCCTATTCGTCCTGGAGTCGCCAAAAAAATTACTGAATTGCTGCGCTCGGCTCCTTCAAAAGCCAATTTGTATTATATTGGCTTGATGCTTTCCCGTAATACGTCTGCCTTACGACTATGTTTATCCAGCTTGATGCAGAACCAGATATATCCTTACCTTGAAGCTGTTGGTTGGAAAGGTGATGAAATTCGCTATTATGTGCCCGCCGTACAACGCCTTGGTCGAAAAGGCGGGAAACTTAACCGATTATCAGGAACCCCGGACTTGCATAGCCCTTTTTTAAAAACAGCCTGGATGAGAATCTCCGAGCGCAGCATCCGTGCCTGTCCTCCAGCCTTAAGGAGTTGTCTGACTGAGCCAGGCTCATTGACGTTGCGCTTACAGGCATGTTGTCCTGGGCCGATTTCATTGACGCATAGGGCTGCCATCAATTTGCTCCGACGCGAACTCAGCTCCACTGATCACAACAGAAGGCGGCGTAGTATCCTGCACATCAATAATGGCTGAATCCACAACAGTAATGCCTGAACTCGTCGCATTGAATTCAACTTCGAATTGCCCTAATGGCAAAATGCCAGGTATCGCCGTTATCGTAAGTTCTAGCGCATTACCTGATTCGTCTGTTGCATTAGCCGCAGCAATAAAGTCTGTGACATCGACTTGGTGAAAGCGAACGTCCCCGTCAAGACTCTCAAGTTTCTCGCGACTTTCGGCATTGAGGCACAGGGCGTGAACCCGCCAATTGTCGCTCGCATATTGCCGGGCAAATTCGAACCCGATACCGTAGTCACACCCAGTAATCAGCGTCGTAGCCATTGTGCATTCCATTCTTGGGATGTTGTCCGATGTCTTGCAACCTTCAAATGGATATACTGAATTGAGCACAGGATAAGTGCTTGATTATGTTACTCTTAGGGTTGGAATCTCAGATACTTTAAGAAACTTAAGGCCTGGCTAAACTAGCAGACACGTCACGCGTGACACGAAAAAATTTGAGGCGAGAGACCCGCAAACGTTTCAAGAAGACAAGTGAAACAATTCTTATCTTGAGAGCTATCCTGGGAGTAAAATTTTAGCGCGACCTGTCTCTTAGTTTAGCAAACGTTTTAGAGGTCTGACTCTGTATATTTATTAGTCAATATTATATATGTATAAATATGTATTATACAGTATATTATGGTATGTCCTATATTATATGTAAATATATACTCGGTTGTTATAAGATATGATGCATTTTATAACTGAATTAATAAACAGCCGTGCGTCCCATTTTGTGTCTGTTGACAGTAATGAACCTGTTGTGTCTGTATTATGCTTATCTTTAGTTATAAATTTCGCTTTTTGTTTCATTTATCTATTGACTCATAAAAAGCAAACTACAATTTTAAATTTTCAATCAAATGAGCCACCTCTGAAGTTTATACGACCACCCCTTACACAAAAGCCTTACAAGCCTCCAGGTCATAAAAAAAGCCCCTGTGTTGATCCCGCATTTTTTTTTATTTGATATTTGCACTATTTTCAACAAAATGGCTATCTCAAAATTATTATCGGATGGGTTTGGGGAAAAAAGGCGCGGGGTTAGGGGGCTAGTTTGTTTAGAAGGTTCTCGTAACTCAGATCTCTCATTTTAAATTCCGACCGGATCCAGTTTCATTGGAGGGAGTTGGGGCAGGGGGGAACCATAAATCTTGGAAAACGCTTAGAGTGGAGAGTTCAGGATGAAACTTGGTGGTAAGAATAAGCACAAGTCCAAGATACGGGGCTGACATAACCGGACCGGATCCGCTCTTTTTGGGGGAATTGGGGAGGGGGGTAATTTGGAAAATTTGTTTAGTAATTCCAAAATTATAGAATCATTTTGGCATTAGGGGTGCCCTTTTGAAACTTCCAGACATTAGAGGTGCTATGATAGTATGTTCAATTGGAATTACTTTAAGTTTTAGTTCATTCTCGGCTGGTAATTTTAACTATTGGTTTTTTCTTTTTGGTGTAGTAATGAATAGTATTGAATTGTATTTTTTATTTTACTTATTATAGTAAATTTTACTTATATTATAATTACATCCGTTGCAATGCAACGCCCCATCACAGCCTGCTTGCATGACGTCTATGACCCGCTCAGCAATTGATCCTTTGAGCGCTTGCATGGAAACGTCATCGCACATCAAGAAACCATCAAACCCAATATAATTGCGAATTAGTTCTTTGATTGCGCCCGCAGACGTGCTCACCGGTGTCTCAGCGTCAAATGCTTTATAGATGACATGTGCCGTCATTGCCAAAGGTATATCGCTCAATTGGGTAATTAGATCAGCGGGAAATAGAGCTCGATTCGAAGTCTGGTGTCACTCAAAAGATGCCGTGACTGCACTTACCAGACTCGATGTTATGGAAGAAGTCGGTTCGATCGAGAATTGGACCCGTGCTGATATTGAAGCCGGTATCGCACACGTAAACGCGAACCAATCAGAGGAATTTACTCCGCAACTGCTCAACTACGATATCTCCGGAATCGTCGACTTTGAAAAAGGCTGCTTTTTCTAAAGTGCTAAAGAGTTTGGCCTTTATTTTAATACAACCAGTTATTATACAAACTGGCCAAACTGCTCAATACATCAGCTCTTCAACTCAATACATATTAATTTTTAAAAGGTTAAATATTGTTGGATAAATTTAAGAAATTTTTTATTTCAAATTGGATTTTCAGAGAGAAAATAGTGCATCCAGGACCTTTTTTTTGGGGGGGGGCATAATAGGTTGCTGGGATAAACATTTGCGATCGGTAATAACCAAAGCGGACTTCATCTTCACGGGTCCAGGTCACTTTAAGCGGCATGCCGGCGGCTTTCGCTGCAAGCGCCGCCTCAACCGTAAAGTCGGGTTTGGATTTGCGGCCAAATCCGCCGCCCAACAAGGTCACGTTCACTTTCACCTTTTCTTCAGCCAAACCGAGTGCTTTGGCAATTTCAGTACGAGCCCATTGCGGGGCCTGGGTCGGCGCCCAAACTGCTGAAGAATGTCTCTCCACTTAAGGATACCAATAGGAGGAAAAAGTTTCAACAAACTCAGTAACAGCTTAAACAAGCAGAAAACACTTTATCATCGAATGTCTTGGACATTTCAGAGGAGAATATAGCGAGCACTGAGCCTAGGCTGCACCACCTACATAAAATCCAGCTCTCTAGATGGTTGTTAAAGCTTAAGATGAAGGAACCAACAAGGATGGATTCGCAGTGATTTATGTTAATTAGTCACGTGGGTTTCAAGAATGACTCATCCTTTGTATGGATCTCTGTATACTCAACAGCCTTGCCAATTTGAAGCAACAGCGGATCCAGAAGCTATTGCCCAATTGTTTGCTGGTATTTCTTTTTTCCCCTAATATTTTTTTGGATTTATTAAACTTTTAATCAATTTTTCTGTTACAAAAACCAAGTAGGGTGGGTATAATTTTTTTGTTGTTGCTGACAAGTCCCAAATTCTAATTTTTAACTCTCCAGTGTTAAAATTTTAATCTGTCTAATCTGATTAGAACTATCATATGGTTTATATAACATCCTAATCTCAGTGATAATACTGATATGTGTAGGGGGGTTGCATTCGTCTCAAAACGTATACGCAGTCCATGCAAAATGAGTAGTTAGTATAGACTACAATGACACTAACGGTGTTGCAGAATTGTATAGTTGCGCACCCTGTTAGTTGGAAGTGTCCTCTTCTAGCTCTAGAGGACTAATGAATATTCAAAATAAAATGAAAATTTTTATAACACTTTTGGCATTTTTTCTTCTCTTACCCCCGGCTATTGCTGAGGACAATGACCAGTCCAAATATTATTTTATAGGTTCAATTGGATATGAACTTCCTATTCAAATGGAGCTTTCATTAGAAGGCACCAGTGTAAGAGGAACTTACTATTATGTGAAATCTGGAAAGCCCCTTTCTTTGTCTGGCTGGCCTGACGAAGCGCGTCGACAAACTGCAGAAGCAAGAACAGAACTTGAGACGAAGCGTCAATCGGCTGAAGCGGAAGCTGGCACCAAAGTGGCAGGACAAGTATGCGAAGTTGCTTGAACGACAGCGAGCCGCTGACGCATCCAAGGAAAAGGTCCGCTTCACAAAGAAAGAACGCGAGATCTTAAACGCAGCCCAACAGTTCGAGTCGACGTCGCAGAAACTACGTGAAATGGCAGTATGGCAAAGGGAATCAAGCTTCCCATTGCTACGTGCGCAATCGGCTTCCAAAAATAGGCGTTCGAGTTAGCCACGATTACCGACATCTCAGCCGTCCCGAAACCCACCCAATAATCAAACAGCGCAAAAAAACCGTACAACGACAACATGCCTAGACACGATAAGACGGCCGTTGCCGGCCAGCATCTCGCCATTGATCGCAGATCACCCGCCAACATCGTTTTCAAATTCGCCGGCTTGCCGATAACGATAGCCAGCTCGTTTTCGTAGTCGAACACCTTCGTCGTCGGTGGAATCGGAAACGGGCTGCCGGGGTCGATAATTGTTGAGCGGGGCGATTTCGCAAACAGGACAGGATTGCCCTTGTCCGGATCAACAGGCTTCGGATTGAAATTACCGAACTTTCGTGACATTTCGGCTGCGTGGTCCTGATAGTTTGCGGCGACCGCCAGCAGATTGTAGGGATTCCTGGATTACTTACAGACAATTTCTTATCACTGGAAACCCAGTTCAAACGGGATTCATATGCAAGGGAATCCTAATCTCGTGCCGTGTACTCATTGACAGAGCTGGTTTTGTTAACAAACAGTGTTAAACGTGTTGGTGAAACCAAGGGAATAAGGCTTAAAGGTTCTTAAACGTCGTAAGCAGACATCGTCAATAAACAGTGGACTTGGTCTCCATGGAGCATAATTGATATCTTACCATGCGAAAACACCCAAAGCTGGTCGCAGCTACGTCGAACTACGGTGATGGTCACCCTGACCTTCAGCTGAGCTGAGGTATAGCGATACTTCAAATATAAATGCACTAAATTATTCCACAGGTAGGGAATGATGGAGTCCCTCGTATTGTTGAAATGATGAAAGAGGGAAGTTCCCTATTGTTGAAAAACTTTAATGAGGGAGTCCCTCGTATTGTTGAAATGATGAAAGAGGGGCGGACGGCTCCCTGACGGCTACGAGCCAGCAACCATCGGCAATTTCCTGCGCGCCGCGAAGGCCTGGCGAGCGGACGTCGAGAACAGCCCTGACAGCCAGACTTTCTTCTACTTCGCCGGGCACGGGCTTGGCGATGCCAAGGACGCGTACCTGTGCCTGAGTGAGTTCGGCGACCCCAACGGATTCCCCCTCGAGGCCGCCGTTTCGCGACGGAACCTCTACCAGGGTATGGCTTCGTTTGACAAATTTTGTCTGGAAACTGCTGAAATGCAAAGCGAGGGGCCCTTATAGGCTAAGGATATCCATAGTTCTAACCAATAAATTGAATGTGCAAATGAAATTTCACACCAAGAACATCAAAGTAAATTTAGTAGAAAATATCAACATCATTATTAATTCAAACTTAATAAGCGGAGCGGGGGGGGTTGGAAATTTTTCAAAAAATTAATTAGCGGGGGCGGCAATTAGGTCGCTTTAAAACTTTTCAAGTTCTTAAGTTGAAAAATTCGCGAACGTGCAACTCGACGCACTCAAAGGGAATCATTCTTCGGAGCGCGAGTCTTTGCCGATGGCCTTTTGATCGAGCCGCAAGATAATTGGCTACCAGAAAGCCATAGTTGATGTGAATGGTAATCAGCTATTGTGCTGGCGATAGTTTAATTTGGCGTGTACCGACTGGAACACTATTTGGGCAAGAAAAACAATTAGCTTTCTGTCCTGCTCAAGTGACTCAAGCAAACCCAGCTTTGCTTTGTCTGCAAGAACCTTTTTGAAGATACGAAGTTTACCAGTTCGATAGAAGTACGATGTCGTATCGCAGCCTGTAATTGCGTGGAAAGCGGAACGCACCGAGCAAATATCTGATCCAAAGGAATCACAGATGACACCAGTGTCTGCATATTTCTCAGCATCATACTTCAGAACCATTTATGTCTAACATGTGTATCTTGTTCCAATTGTATAATAAATCTTTAATGTTTCAAAATTTTTATGTGGTATCTTTTCAAAGTACGAATGTCCTAGTTCAATAGTAGATCCAACCTGTTGGCAAACGTCTCAACTAGTCGTTTCGGAAACTTTCAAATTTCGCCTAGGTTTTTATAAAGTTTTTTATTTTTAAGGTTTTTATTTTTGTTATATTTTTAAGTAAATTTCAAGTTTATCTATCTGTTTGGTAGCCGAGCTTGACAGAACATGGCTTCTGTATTTTGATTTCAGAGCCAACTACGCTTGGTTTTGTGTTTTATAATTATAATAATGTGATATAATATATCGCCTTTGTTTATCGCCTTTTTATAAAATTTTAAAATAAAAAAAATCCATCTTTAGACAGTAAAAATCTTGAAGATACAACTTTTTTACAACACTATTTTGTTATTTGTTGTTGTTTTTTTAACAAATTCACTTTTTTTCGAATCATCAAAATTGAACTCTGGAAATTTTAGAAAAGATGGAAAGAGAAACTTTGCCACTTTGTAATAAATGGTTCTCATCTTTTCTTCGATTATTCAAATAGTTACAGGCCTTCGTTTGTTTGTTGGTACTGACCTTCTTTGGTGTGGCAATTAGTATTCAAACTTCATCATTTAATCAAACAAAGGTTTTTCTGATTTTCTCATTTATACAAAAACTGCAGGTGCTGATGACTTGCTAAAAAACTAAAAGCTCCTAAAGAAGGGATTGAAGCCTTGCTCAACGCTTTGGTCGCCGTTGGAGCGGCCAGAAAAGAGAAAGGTCAATTTGCAAATACTTCTGAAATGTATAAACATTTTTGCGAGTCGAGCCCTCATTACAAAAAGGGCACTGTCTTTCTGCGAAAAGAAAATAGAAGTGAATGGGAAAACTTGATTAACGTTGTCAAACACGGTCGTGACTTGGAAGAGTTGAAAAGACTTTCCAGTTCATCAAATTAAAATTTTAATTATATATAATTGACTAATATTTAATGATTTAATTGATTATTTATCCTAATAATGAGATAATACTATTGGGAAATAATTAAATTAGGTTAAGAATGGCTGCTATTGCTGGCACAAATACTATGGTGATTTCATCGCCCATGCTTGAAGGGCATAGCCCTATAGGCATAGGCAGTGCTCTGCCTCTGCAACCAGCCTCAATGTGCTCTTGCCATACCCTCTTCAGCTGCTGTGGAACCTGCGTTAGCAACATGGCCTGTGGAGGTAACCGATGCTCATCCATCCTATCCACCTTATGGAAGTAAGCAAGATGCCTGCGCATAGCAGAATGCTGTAAAGGCCAGAACCCAGTCTCATACAACAAAATATGATACGGTATTGTGTCCTTCACCCCCAGGCTATATGTCAAGAAAGCTTTCTGCACCCTTTCCAACCTATGGCGGTCCATTCTTGCCGGAAGGAGACGTTGGCGAACAGGAACACCCACAGCCGACTCAGAAGGCTCTTCCGTGCCTCTGCATCTTGGATGCGCGCCTTCACCTCCTCCACTGGCAGTTGCTTCAGATGCTCGGCGGTGGCCTGCGCGAGCAACTGCACCACCTCCGGCTGCGGCGACGTGTGCAGTGCGTGCGTGTTGAGGAGGAGGGCGGCATTGTGTGGGATGTGCGGGGGTGTGAGCAAAATTTTATTTATTCCAGAAAATGACCGCTGGAATTTCTGAACACTAACCTTTTGTTGGCAAACTTTTTTTATGATGGTACACAGCATTTCTTTTTTATTAAAGTACCCTAAAAATATGATCCTGCCGTTAAAAGTGTCGCTAATAGAGAAAAAACCGTTTAAACCTGGCAAAGCCCTAAGAGGTATAAAAAAAATAAAAAAATAACTATCACAAAGGAAACTTCTTTTTATCCTGCCAAATCACAAGATTTTACAACGGCATTGACAAATCCTGCCAAATCACAAGATTTTACAACGGCATTGACAAATCCTGCCAAATCCTGACAAATCCTGATTTTCCTTTCTTCCCGGGTCAGATTGGCACGATGGAAGTCGGCTTGGCACACTCCACCACCTTGACTATCGAGTCTCCCGAGACTCCCGGGTCAGATCGACCCACTAGCACCCGTCTGATTAAGGGTGCTTTATCAAATCATGAATTTCGACAATTCTTCATTTCACGGCAGGGTTTTAGTCTCAACTGTCTTACAAAGAAAAGGAAGCTATATTTTTCAGATTTCTAAAATCTTTCCCCTAAGTTCAAAAAAAAAATAACCCTTTATTCCAATCAGACAATTGTAAAAACTTAAAACAAGACCGTGCCCAGGGTCTTAAAAACGTCACAAAAATGGAACGAATTTTTATGCGTTTTTTTTGGTTTTCGACCTGTCGACCGGCATGGCCATCCCGTACATTCTGGTCACGAGCTGCGTGGTGATCGCCGCCTCGCAGGCGTTCCACGCCACGGCGGACGACCAGTTCCTGGACACCAACCCGGAGCAGTTCGAGCAGAGCCCGCTGTTCGCCGCGACCCAGGGTAACCTGCTGGCGCGGGTGCGGCCCGAGCTTGCCGGCCAGGGCCTCGATACGCTCGATCCGGCGCAGCGCGACGAGGCGGCACTAACAAACGGGTCCCTGGCCAAAAGTTACGCATGAACCTCTTATAAACTTGGTTTTTCATGATTGTATTTATGACCCTTTGAATTTTTTTGAGATTCTAATTTTGGAGCTTGTTGAGCGTTTTGTTTTTTTTGTGATGCTGTTAAAGTAATCTTTTTAGTGTGTTGGTTATCAACACCTGAACTTTTAACGTCCGATCTAGTTTTCCCTTTAGAAAAGAGGATATTCCCTCTTGAGTCCGAAAAAATTAATCTTAATGCTAAGGTTTGAATTTTTTTTGTAGCTATTATTAAGGTTAAAAAAAATAATCTGCCAAAAAGCAGACTTTTTTAGAAATTTCTTTAAAGAATAAAAAAAAAAATGCCACAGAATTCAGCTTTTCACCCAAACATTATAAAGTATGGAACCTTGTGTTTGCTTTCACCCTTCTAGGATGAGAGGGGGAAAGCATACGCTAGGATTCCCCCTCTGACTGATGCTTTAGTTGTGCAATACCCCTTGTACAACAGGTAAGACAACATTTCAAGTAGGCAATGGAAGAGTGCAAGAAATAGAGAGATTCACAAAGAAGCCGACACGAGGCTAATTTTGGATGCCATAGAGTTAACATGGATTTTGTCATTGTAGCGAAAGATACAGATGTGCTTGTATTGATGGGCTTTCACTTTTCTGGATGTAGAACACAAATGGTTCGTCAGAAAAGATGGGGCTTCTTAACAAATTAAGAAAGGAACCTGAACTTTTGAAAGAATATGACTCTATAATTAAGGAACAGGAATCTCGAAATATAATTGAGCGAGTCGACTTAGATAAGCAAACCGAGGTGGGTAAGGTGCATTACTTACCACACCACCCTGTCGTGAGAAGGGATAAAGAAACAACTAAGGTTCGAGTTGTTTACGACGCTTCCGCCAAATCCAACGAAGGAACATCACTTAATAGGGAAGAAATGGAAAGTGAATGGCAGTTTCCTTATTGCTTTGGGGCTTTGGATTGGTGTCATATACCCATCAAGTGCCCACATGGAGCAAGGAATTTCACAATTTCAAAAATTTCTATTCAACAGTAATAATAGCCCTTGTTGATTCGAAATATAGATTCATTTGGGTGAGTGCAGGGTTCCCTGGAAATTCCCACGACGCTGTGATCTTAAAGTCAACCAAATTGTGCAAATCACTTTAAATAAACGTCAGAAAGAACTTCCTGATTATATATAACTTGGAAACCAGTAGTTTTTTAGAACCACATGAGGTGATCCTAAGGCAATCTGGACCATGCATTCAAACTTAAGTATTAGCAATGTCCTAATTGTATTGTCATTCATATGTATAATATTATATATAGGATAGGCAGCCTCAAGTTTAAATAAATGTCAGAAAGAAGTTTTTTAGAACCACATGAGGTGATCCTAAGGTTCTGTTCGTTTTTAGTTTTAACGTCGCTCCTTACTTGCAGTTAAAAAACTTTTTTTTATTTAATCTGGATAAAAAGCCAATTCTTCTTATGTATTTCTATACTTATCAAAATTCTGTTTTAAGAGTTCTGGTTACTATTTGACAGAGTCACTCCTTGCTTACAGCTCGTTACCATGAAATATTTGAAACATGGACGGTGGTGTCGAGTGCACGATAAAACAGATTTTTCTTACTATGCCCTTGCTGACACCGATGAGTGAAGTGGCCGGTCGCATGAGTATTCAGGCGGGCGCCCATTGCCTGGAGATGGAGCAGGGCGGTCGCGGCATGTTGCTTGGTGGCGTGCCGGGCGTGGCCGCTGCCCGGGTGGTCATCATTGGCGGCGGCGTGGTGGGCACCAATGCAGCGCGAATGGCCATGGGTATGGAAGCTTCGGTGACCGTCATTGATCGCAGCCTGCGGCGCTTGAATCTGGGTAACAAAAGAACAATCAATTCGTATTCATTTCCAGTAATGACTAGAATTGAATATCACGTTTGTTTTTTATTGCCCACACAAGGACCCGGTGTTGATTTTATGGCAAATAAAACTGAACACAGAAAAATATTTTCATAAGAAAGAAGAGAGTGACGTTAAAACTTAAAACGATCAGGAATTACCCTAAATGTGAGGAATCTGCCATCACTTCTACTCCACTGTACGCTTATATCTAAAAGTAGGAATTTAATTGATTGATTAATAGAGTCAATAGGGGAAATGTTTTTCAATTCTTCAAGGTTCGAATGTCAGTCACATTCGAGTTATTCCTTCAATACATCTACTGAACCTTGCATAACATCTTTCATATAAAATAACTAACTAAAACTTTCGTCATTGCAAGTTATTTATTAACACAATAAGGACTATTTGGAAAATAGAAGGATTCTGTTTGAAATCTCTTCTTCTTGCTAAATTTATCGAGGATGACTTAATCTCTCATGACCTGTTTTGCTAGAGCCCAGGGCCCGCTAGTCAAGTAGGGAGCCCTGGTTGTAACTGAGGACGGACCACATGTGGGTGTTAAGTAATGCTTTAAGATATGTATATACTTTTCTTCAAGGTGTTTTTTCAAGGAATTCTTTTCAACGCGTTTTTTTTTCGAGGTATTCTTTTTCTTCAAGGAGTATTCTTCGTTGAGATCTACAAACATCCCACAATTTCACTTTGACAACAGAGTAAAATAAAATAGAATCAATCTTCCCGGCTAAAAACGCATACCGCAGTAAATAAATAAAGCAAAAAAAGGTATCATAGCCATAAAATACCCACAATAACATAAAAAAAAACTACAAGGTATGAATTTTTATTAGAATTGATGGCAACCTAAATTGGACATGCGTACCATACGTTGGGGATTATTATTTTTAGTATATTCTGCCCGGATGGTAATACGGTAATTGGTGCCACTATCGGTCTGATCGGTATAGCCCTGGTATTTTCAGAAGATATTATTGCTATCGAGGGCAGCCGGATTTACATCGCAATATTGCTGTGTTTCATCGCTACCTATTTCGCATCGTTGGGTAATATGATGTCCAAAATCCTGCAGCGGCAGAATGTTTCGGTAACTGGCTCCAACGGCTGGGGCATGACATATGGTGCTTTGACCATGCTCGGAGGTGAGCGACGAAAAAGCGGCGGCCGCTCGGGAGGAGCGACCGCCGCCGGTGTACGCGGCCGAGGTCAGCCGTTGTAGTGGACGCCGTTGTTCCCGTGGTCGGCACGGGCCCGATCCACCGCCTGGGACGTGATCATCGCGTCCCGGATCTGAGCGCCGATGTCGGCCATGGCGCCCGGGGAGTGCGGCATGAGGATCGTATTGGTCGCGCTCGTGGCTCCGATGTCCTTGAACTCAATGATGCAGGTAGGGGATTATTCTTCGCTGAATGGGCGAATTCGATTGCTTCATCCAGCAGTTCGGCTGCACCGATTTCTGGCCCACAGACCTGATCCAGCATGCCGATATCAGCCGCTTTTTGAGCTGATACGGGCTTGCCACTTGAAACAAGATCAACAGCATCGCCGGCATCAATCAGGCGCGGCAGCCGTACCGTACCGCCAGCACCGGGCATGATACCTAGATTTATATGAAATGATGTGAAATGATATGTACCAATTTCGACAGGAATTTTCCTTTCACTTCTTTTGCAGGGTAAAATAAAATTTTATAAACTTTCCTAAATTGTTTTATTTGAGAATGGTGTTTTCTTAAATTTTTCACTGCCTTCAGTACTGGTTTCTTATAAGCTTGTTATTTTAAAAAATGTGTGTTTGTTGTGTTTGCAAAAATAAGAAATTTCGTCTTTGTCTTGTATTTGTGTTGTGCTTTTGATACGTCTAGCATTCAGGGCCCTCCTTGACCCTGTCAACTGTATTATCTGTTAAAAGATAGGGATTTTATGGGGTGCCACTCACTCAATTTAGTAGTATTTGAATGCAATAATTTGTTGCACATAAATTCAAGTCAATTAAAAATCATCATTAATTGTTTTGTTGATGTAGAGAACAGCCAATATTCACCACAGCTAAGAGAAATGGTTGCATATCATTACTTTTGTGGACCCAAGCGAGAAACTCCATCCAGTTGGTGCTTGTTACGTAATTACGTAAAAAAACAACCAAATTACTTTTGGTTGTTACTTAATGGGGCTTGTTAGAGTTCGCTAATCAAATGGGGAATCCCCGGTTGTAACTGAGGGGGGCACAGACGTGGGTGTAAGGTAATGACGGCGCACACGCGGGATTGACGCAATCTAGCGTGACTTGTTTCTTCAGGGCCTGTGGGGGACCCCCCACTGGTTGGGATGCTGTCACTTAGGAGTAGTCATTATCGTGCTCGAATCTGGGCACACAGGGGCTCTCTGCCCAAATCAAGCCTCACTCTGCTTCAGTTCCTTCTCTGCCTAAATCAAATCCTCCGTACATAGGATTATATATGACACTCTATTGCACTCCATTACACTCTATTGTAGTTGTGGATCAACCAGCTCTACAACATAGTCTGTAGCCGTAGCTACCCCGGACACCTCGTCTCGGGCCTGCGATCCTGCTGCGGTGCGGTGTGCTTCGTGGGCTCCTGCGTCGCCGCGGGCTCAATCGTTCTCGCTCCGGCTCGGGAGGCGCGCTTCGACCCTGGGGGACAGCCAGTCCTGGAGTCGCTTCAGCGCCTTCGGGCGGAGTTCGAAGCTGCGCTCCCGAAGCCGGCCGACGACGGTCACCTTCCGGGACTTCGAGCGCGCGAGCCAGACCGCCTGCCCGAGTTCGGTGAGGACTACTTTGTCCTTGTTGGGGTCGTGGAGTACTAAAACGGGTGATTCCGTTAATCTCTTTTTAAGCTCTTGAAATGATGGCTCTACATATTTCTCCCAATGCAGATCCCACTTCCCCACCTTCTCTTTCTTTGTGAGATCCGAGAGTGGGGCTGCTATCTTAGCAAAGTCCTTGATGAACTTCCTGTAATATCCTGCCAACCCCAAGAATGATCTGACCTCATGGGTGTTCTCCCTCCTTCCTCTAAGATTTTTGTCCAACAGGTAAAAAATTCATAAAAATGCAGATAAGCAAATTTTGATGCATTTGCAAAGTTTTTTTTTTGTTAAACACCGCCCGGAAAAAAAAGTCTGGATACGTACCCTGCTACTTTAAAGTTAAGAAATTTTACAAACTTTGATTCAATATATGAAGCCGATCCTTGCAATGTAAATAATGTTACCAAACTTCCGTTTTTAGAGTTTTGCTTTTTTTGTTTTTCTTTCTTCTGTTCTTTACATATCGTGGGAAGTCGACACACACACATCTACATACATACACGCATCGTATGACATCATCTTGCCCACCTCTCGATCGTCGTTACTGTTCATGTGAACACGGACTATTTGATAGTTGATCAATCCGCTTTTTTTCTTCTTCTTCTTCTCCTCATCTCATATCCTATTACAAAGATTGTCTTCATCTTTCAGATGGCAACTGGCGGGCCAGATCCCCAGCTAACAGCACCATGCAACTGCCACGAGCCATTGGCTCCAGTTTGACAAACAAATGGTCCACCACTATCTCCGTGACATCCACTCACTTTTGTCCTTCCTCCATGTCCAGCGCATACCATTTGATCGGTGATCTAAGTGCGAAATCATTTCGTGAAAATGAAGCTCAGAGTAATTTTCAAAATAGTTATGAGTGCAAGTCTGCACAATCATGGCGAAGAATGGGCCGTGCGAAAGTGCAGCAGAAAGTTGCTCTCGAGGTGTGCACTTGATTATTATCCAGGCATTACTCTTCTGCATGTTACTCCCTATTCAATTTGCACATTTTAACTCAAACTCCATTAAATTTCTCGGTTTTTAACGCTTCAAATTAAGAAATAAAAATATCGACACAGACCGAGAGAATGAAATATAGAAATGTGGCACATATTGTATTCTTCTATCTGCAATTTTCTATTCTCTTTTTACGTCTTACATTTCTGGTAGCAAAGACACATGCGCCCAAGGAAGAAATGATAAGAGGGAACCTTTTCCCTGCAATGGGTAAAAGTGACCAAAGGCACAATGGGTAAAAAAGTGATATATATATATAGTAAATTGATTAGCGTTTTTTGGTTTATGGATTTACACATTGCGTTTGCGTGTATTGATTTTTGTCAAATTAAGAAAATAAACTGAAGTCAGAGAACACTGTTGCGATATTCAATACAAAGTTCGTAACAAAATTCTTTCAAGCCATTTAGCCATAAGGTTGCAATCTTCTGCCATCTTCCATCTGCCATGCGCCCGGTACCGCCGTCGAAATGTTCACATGGAATCGTCTCATCGTTTTCCGTAAGGGACGGGGAAGATTTGAATGACTCAATTTTTCTAAGTCATTATGGTATTGCAGCCATCATGGTTTACTGCTGCCGTTGGCACCGAAAGAAATGGGGGCCAAAAATTTAAAATAAAGCACAATTGTTTACTTTCCATAACTAAATTCAGCCATGAAAAAATATATAATTTGAAAATTGGATGAAATTTATGTTATAAATATGGCCTTAGACATTAATGATTTCATGCCTAGCATAAAGTCCTGGAAAATTATATTTAGCATGACTCAAAGGCTAGTATTGATATATATATTGATAACCATTTTTTTTTTTTAGCAAAATTTAAAGTTGGATGTGGGCCGAGTTACTCTTTACTTACAGTTCGTTACCAAGGAATTTTTTATGAGCCTGAATTTCCCATTACTTAGGTTGTTTTAGTAGTGTTCAAGATTCTAGAGTAAAAATTTAATTGTTCCGAGGCTATTATAAACTCGTGTTTAGCAATATTTTTTATCTTATTCAGAAGATATTATTCTTATTCGACAGATTTTATTATAATTGTAGAAGTTATTTGTGGGTCAAGGCACATCTTTCAAACTATTAGATTGTGTAACTTATGCTAAACTATATCCAATTATTCATAGCTGGTAAAATAACAATCCATGAAATGTTAATTCAATACGATTCAACCCGCTACATTCACAAAAAGATCATTCAACAAATATTACAAAAAAGCTGACACGATGGCAAATGAGACCTTGTCAAAATATATCCTGATAAAATGTTTTAAAGTGTAAAAAGAAGAACATAGTCATGATCAATATTGTACATTTCTTCCAAAATATTTTTTTGGAAAACATTTTTACATTAATACGAATGAAAACGAACTTTTTTTGTCAGAATAATCCAAAAACATTGCTTTTGAAATTTTTTCTTCTTTTTTTTATGTATAATTCAGATCTCAATAGAAGTAGCATATTTGTCTTTATCTTCGTAATGATAATAATTTTCAAACATATTTTTTTTTAAATTTTATTAATGATAGATTTTTAAGGCGTTGGGGCAGAAAAACCAGGTTCGCGTGCGAAATCTCAAGTTAAAAGCCAACACGCGAGGAAGTATTTGGTGGTCCAGAGAGTTCGGCTACTGCGCTGTCGATATCGTCGTTGAAGAATGCATCTATATTGTCCAAGATCTTGTTACCAAAGATGTAACTATCTACCACCAATATAACCTTTCAGATTTCAGCTTTCTGTTTGAAATACTATCTACGACTGAAAAAGGGCCCAATTGCCTGTTACTTTTTTCTCACTTTAAAAGACCGCAAATTTTAGCAAAAAATCCTTGTCTTTTGAGCATTGTTTAGCACAAGAAAATCTATAGTCTTCGTTTTAGCTCAAATTTGACACTTTGAAAAACAGTCATTGTGGGGAAAAGGAAAGCATGTAGACTTGATTTTTGATCCCGGTGTTTAATCAAGCGTGAGCTTTCCAAAAACAGCCCATCTTAGTGAAAAAGGAAAGCCTTTCATCATGTCCAGGTTGTCGAATTTCACATCTTATTACGTTTGATAGTTCAGGTGTTGGTTCCAAAGAATCATCATACATAGTAACTTCAATTGCAAATTTTCATTTTTGAGCCTTCCACCAGACATTGCATTATATAAATAACTGTTGTGTTGGAAACTCAACTATCTTATTTATGCTATCATAACATCATATTGGAAAATGCTTATATGATGCCACATATGATGTCAAAAGAAATGCTTATGTCGTCGTCAGGGTCGTCGGCGAGCCGGCGAGCCAGACCTTCGTCGTCGTGGTCGAGCCGATTCTTCTCCCACCGCTCCCCAACCAACGACCCACGATCACCTCGGCGCCAGCCACCACCGATTTGACGATCGGGACGAGCTTCAGCTACACAGTCGAAGCCACTGATCCGGACAACGACCCGCTCACGTTCTCAGTCCAAAACGGCCCTCCTGGATTGGTGATCGACCCCACCTCGACTCTGGTGAAAACAAAGGGTGGAAAGTTTACATGAAATATGACTATAATTGGAACAGAAATGTGATGATCTATTTTTCTAATACATAGAATCTGTACTTGCAGAAAAACAGTCTTAGAAAAGAGAGTTTAATGGTCCATATTGCAAATACTTAGCAAATAAAGATAGCGGACATTTGGCTCACGTACAACTATGAATTTACCTAATAAGGCAACACACTTCGACATCATTCATTACCGCCACGATGCGGACGGCCAGTTGCAGCGTCCGCTCGGTGCGATGCACATGGGTCTAATCTATGTGAATCCGGAAGGCCCAAGAGGCGTGCCGGACCCCGTCGCGTCAGCCAGAAACATTCGCGTCGCGTTCGGTCGCATGGCAATGAATGACGAAGAAACTGTTGCGCTAATCGCGGGTGGCCATACCTTCGGCAAAATGCACGGTGCCCATAAGCCGGGCGACTGTGTTGGTGTGCAAAAGCATACAATTATTAGAAATTCCCAGCAGTGCACAGATTGCTAGCTACCTAAGTGAGGACGAAATTGGAATGGTTTCATCTTTGGAAAAGCAAGGGAAATTTCATTGTGCCATGCACATCATCAAAAATGCCCTTTATCAAACCGCACATTTAGGTTTAGTCACCATGAATCCATTGGACGCTGGTGGAATGCACCAAAGGAGACAAGCAGCAAGACAGACAACCCAAGCTTGAATTGACTAGCCATCGGAAACTTTTCTGTCTATATATCAACTCATCCTTCATGCAGAAAAATCTTAATTTGATGCGACAAAAAGGCAGAAATTTTACTTTCCCGTGGTCCCTTAAAAAGAGCACTAGGACTTTTAGTTCTCGTTCATTTGGGCCCTCTTTCGATCTTATAGGATCATCGGTTCAATATGATCACCGCTGGAAAAGTAAAGAATAAAGACACATCTATGATCTGTGCCGCATGGAAGTGAAAATAAAATGAAAAAAATGAAAATGAAGGTTGGTGTGGGGTCTGATTCGTTTTGGTCCGGTCTGATTGTGTCCTGCCACTTTCGGTTTGATTGTAATGAATTAATTTTAATTTTACTTTAGTTTTGTACTTAGATTATTTATCTTCGTTTGTAGATTTGTAGATTAACTTGTAAATTTTTTAAATAATAAATTTTTGTCACGGCCCCCTGAAAAACGACCGTTCATGTCGTCGACGCAGATCTGGGTGATTTTGGGCGACACCCGCGTCGCAGCCCAAGTGTGAATAGCGCGGCGAGAACGAAAGTCGCTGCGGATGGTTCGGGAACGGCATTCGCTAGCTCGCGCGGCCCTTTTTCGAATCCACCGTCCACAAACGCGGCAACGAAATCTCCGCTGCCAAAACGACCGTCGCCGTTCCAGTCGCCGTCTTCCCAACCGGCCGGTTCGTCCTTCTTTTTCATCGAAAGAGAATTGGATTTCCCGGTATTATTTAATAACGATCAGAAATTACATTAAAAGATAACCTTTTTAACTGAAAGTAAGGGGCAACGAACAGAAATTAAGAAAGTAAGAGGCAAACGAACAGAAATTATTACGTATATGAAAGAAGTTTCCCCTTCCAAAAGACCTTGCTCTTTACAATAAAGTTTTGACTTTTTGTCCTAATTTTTCAAGAACGATTCCTGAAACGTGATGGCAGTGCCGATGCCGCCTTGCGGGTAAAAAATGTCTTAACCAATGACCCGGCTACCGGTGTGATGCGCCATGCGGATGCAGGCTACGATATTGCCATTAAATGCGCTAAAGAACAGGGTTTACAGTTGCCGATGATCGATGATTGATGCTTGCCGGTAAGCTTAAATATCTGAATTGAAGAAAAAATCATTTTAGGAAAAAAATATGACGAGTCAGTCAGCAGAAATAGCTACCCCCATGTTTGATGTCAAAGTTGCCACAGAATTCATGCGTCGCGAATTGATTACATTAAGCCCCAATTCGGAGGTCTTACCGAGTGTTTCGGCACTACTCGATGCCAACATTTCGGGTGCGCCGGTCATTGACGAGAATGGAGTATTCCTCGGTGTCCTCAGTGAAAAGTGTTGCTTAAATGCGTTGACTCAAGTCCTGGATTTTTCGGTAGAGGAAGGTTCCTCGGTTCAGCCATTCATCCATCAGTGACGAATGATATAATGCACGTCAGTATGGCCTCTGAGACTAGGAGGCTACATAAGTACCCCTTCAATGGTTCTCATAATCTTTGGCTTTCTAGCACTTTGGTCCTGTTCGGGCTAAAATTGCATTTTTCTAAATCTCGGGTGGGGTACAATTTTGCGAGAATTTTTTCCAGAGAAAATACCGAAAAAAGGTATTTTTAATAAAAAATACTTTCTGCCCACTTTGCAGTAAACAGCTTCTTTGTTACCTTTGACTCGGTAGGTTTTTCTTCCATGACCCCATTATTTCTTCTTTACTTTCATCTTGTTCGTCACTCTTTAATGGGTAGTATCTCCCTCGTCTTCGAATCCTAGATCGCCTTTAGGTGGGAAAAAAACAATAATTATCATACTATAGTCGGTGAATTTACACAGGCTCCCATTATGACGTCATCAACTTCTCCCTTCACACGCAATAACAGGTTCAGGTTTGGCCGGTCGATGATGAAAAGACGGCTTTTGCCATCCGTTGTTTACTCGTCACACAGCACCGGCCATGGCTGAACGCCCACTTCATGTACCAAGAAATCGCAACGTCGCTTTTTTGAGCCATGACCGTTGAACCAACCCAACGTCGGTCGATCCAGTTCGATCGCGGCGTCGTCGTGATCGTGGTCGCCGTGATGGGACTGACTCTGATCAGCGCAAAGCGTTTTGTTAAGATCGTTAACAAGATTATTGAAGACGCCCATCGCCAGAAAGTCTCGGATATTCATATCGAGCCAGGCATGGGCAAGCAGAAGGTGATCGTCCGCTTCCGCAAGGACGGCGTACTAACCACTTACTATAAATTCCCCACCAAATACCGTTCCGTGTTCGTCTCCCGTATTAAGGTGATGGCGCACTTGGACATTTCCAACAAGAACCGACCACAAGACGGCAAGATTAACTTGTTTTCCAACAGTCGTCTTCTGTTAACCACGTATTTAACGTAATGAACGCTAAAATAAATGAAAAAAGAAGATTTTGTCAGTAAACCATTCAAATTGCTGCAAAAATCCGCACAATCCTTTTTAGGGCGCTGGTCAATTTTTTAGTTCAAAAATGTATTTTGTTGGTGATGTGCTAAGGCTCACCGTTCTTAGAAAGAATTGGCCTGAAAATAGCATTGAAAATGTGAACTGGTTCTGCGCGACGGCGTGGGCGGAGTGTTGCCCCCAAGCCGGTTGCATGTACATAGGAACCGCGAAGAACGCACAGGTCATCAGTCCGGCACTGAGTGCGTCGTTTCGCTTGTTGCGAAGACGACGGTGGAGCGCGGCTACGCATCCCCACGACAAAGCCGCAGCTGCTGCGAGCAGCGTGTTTTCGACCGAGTGGCCGGCAGACAACGACACTGCGCCTATCCACGCGCAAGCGGCGCCGCTATATGCAGTATTATACACACATATTATATTACTTTGTTGTTTGTCTATGCTTCCGCAACGGGCTCAAGGGTGTAGAACTGGTTATAAGAGTTGGACAAAGAAACAACTCTTAGTAGGTTCAGACTCAGAGTTTCACACTGTATTCGATGTTCAGACAACATATATTATATTATATATTTTAAAGTTATCTATGAAATATTCACTGAATTAGGTCTACTATTTTCTAATGTTATTTATTAGAAATGTCAGCTGATGGTTGATCAAATGTAAATTTTTCAACAGGTCTTTTATCATTATATCTTTAGAAACATTAATCTCTACGAAGCCAAAAGTAGGTGAAATTCATACTGCTCAAATCAGTATGATTAGCTTGTTTGAAAGTGGATCACCCTATGATTCAGCTAGTAAACATCGATTAAAATCATCAACATCATCATCTTCGTCAAAAAAATCCGATGATCGAGCTATACAAACCCCCTATGAAGGTTATGAATTTCTTCTGTTCCTTGCTCAGATGGTGTGGATAGGACCGAGATGAGTAACGGTCTGCAGTGACTCTCCATATGAACCTTTTTCCTAGATCGTTCTCATTGTTCATTGTTGGCTAGACATCTTGTGTTTCTTATGTGTCAACATAGAATAGGCCATCCCATCCCAAAAGGTTTGATAGAGTTTAACCTGTTCTTCTGGTGAGGTATTTGCTCTTACATCATCTAATTTTGTGTTTCCTAAGCCTGGTAGATGAATTTCTGAAATTAATAAAAGGTGTAGTTCCAAACTCCAGAAGTTAGAAACTTCAACACGATAGCTGACTTTCAACGTCTTAACGTTCCATACCACAATTGTGATGTTATTTAAGCAGTTCATGGAGATACGGAGACTCTTGTTCCAAGTTTCCATCTTTTCTAATTTCAAAAGTTTTGCGCTAAATCTCCACTCGTGGCGTGACCGACATCCTGGTGGTCGACGACCTGACCCGGGGCGCGAAGTGCGCCAACCTGGCCGACTGCCGGATCGCCGACTTCGTCGATCGTGATGACTTCTTCGAGCGGATCGAGGCCGGCCGGCTCCCGCGCTCGATCACGCGGATCTACCACCAGGGCGCCTGCACCGACACGCTCGAGCGCAACGGCCGCGAGCTGCTGCGGCTCAATTTCACCTTCGGGAAGGTCCTGCTTGCTTTATCAATGTCATAGGCAAGCTCGCCCAATTCGTAATCTAATATCGCCCCAAGGCTCTTATTTCAAAGGGAAATACCCGAGGGACTTTGCACCCTTATGGAAAATGCTATTTTTACATTTCCTTTTTGTGTTTTCGCTTGGTGCTCCCATGAAGGAATGACCCTTACAAACCTTGGTTAAAGGGAACAACTCGTATAAGTTGTTCAACCTTATTTTATTTTTGTTTTTCCATTGGAGAAGTACCATGAGTTCAAGGCAAAAGAGTACGACACTATGATTCGAGCACGACAGATAACTCAAGACCTAAAGCTCGATATGAAGATAGGCGACGTAGAGTACCAAGCAGACGGCAATAAGGCTATTTTTTATTATATAGCCGACGGACGCGTTGATTTCCGCCAGCTTATAAAAGTCTTGGCAGACGTATTCAAGACTCGTATCGAAATGAAGCAGATAGGAGCCCGTCAGTGGCACTACGCGTATGAGAGATTGCATCAGCGAACTGAAGGTTTCTTGCAGATGGAGGAAGGCCATTGTCAGGCTTTTGTTGCTGCACGACATGTGTCAGCTCATGGGCCATGAGCCGTTTGTCGCCTTCGTGCGCCCCTTTCCCCAACCAGATATCTTGGCCAAGGGTAAAAGCCTTTGCCTGAATCTTGGAGGCGGTGTCCTGCGCAGCCTGGCCTGTATGCACTCTCACGTGAGGAGGATTTCACGAAGCCATGGATTTACCAAAATACCGGCACCAAACTTAAAACACAATTCATCTTGGCGTGCTGAAAGAGTTGCTGTAAGAGAAAGTGAGTGTAGCATGAATAACCCCGACGAACAAAGGAAAGAAACTATTTGCATAACGCGTATGTTTTGTTACTACGAGCAGAATTTTAGGCACCGGATCAGCTACTTTTTGTGGTGGCCGTTGGTACAAAGGGAGATGTTCTCAACTAATTTAGCTTCTTGAACTGTGAAAAATTTTTCAGACCAGCAAATACAACAATGTAAATTAACTGCATGAGCAACCATCATACGCATTTCTATTTTGAGACCAGAAAAATGAAACAACAGAATCAATATCGATAACACAAATTTTACTTATATTTTTTGTTATTCTTTACGATTCGTTAACTACAGATTACTAGAAATTAGCAAAAAAAAAAAAATGAAAGCAGTCATGCTATAACCATTAAAATATGTAAACAATGGTCAAAGTTTTTAACTTGCAGCCCCTCCCCTGGGGACTGTGAGGAATTAAGTCGTCCCAAAGACATAGTTATTAGGTTTTCTTACTATGCTGAACAAAATGTCTTTCTCAAAATTTCGATATGGTGACTTTGGGAAAAGGTGAGTGTAGGACAGGGCCTAGATGCCCTCCAATGTTTTCAGTCACTTAAAAAGGGAACTAGGACTTTTATCTCCGCGTCGCTCAATCTCCTGAGCTTTCTGGCCGCCCGGACCGAGCGCATCCGCCTCGGCACCGCCGTCGTGGTGCTGCCCTGGCACAATCCGGCGCTTCTGGCGGAGCAGGCGGCGACGGTCGACCTGCTCTCGGGCGGACGCTTCGACTTCGGCGTCGGCAAGGGCTACCGTGCGCACGAGTTCGCCGGCTTCCAGATCGATCGCGCCGAGGCTGACGCCCGCTTCCAGGAATCAGCGTCATGTTATTCCTGTATCAACTAAAAGTATTAATTGTAAGCGGAAGTTAAGTCTAAATCCAGTGATCAAAGTCATGTTATTCCTGTATCAGCTAAAAGTATTGTTAATTGTATGCGCAAGTTAAGTCTAAATACAGTGATCAACGTCATGTTATTCCCGCATCAACTAAAAGTATTGTTAATTGTGTGCGCAAGTTAAGTCTAAATCCAGTGATCTTGATGGATTAGCGCTGCAGTGGCATCGAGGGACTTTGTGTCGTTGTTGGATGTTCAGAAGGGACGGTGGAAGGTGGTGTCAATGATGATGTTGGATCCGATGATGGTAAAGATGTACTTGGAACGTTGGACGGTGATGATGATGAAGCTGTTGTTATAGAAGGAGACTCCGAAAGCGACTGTGACGGATTCGTAGTAGATGGCATTGTCGAAGGTGATTCCGATGACAAGGATTGTGACGGACTCGTTGATCTGCACGTAGATCGAGCCCAGGGCGACCTGCAGGTCGGGGTCGCTGGGGTCCTCCTCGGCCAGGCTCTCGTACTCGGCGATGACCTCGTCCAGGCGCCCCGCCTTGCGGATGCGCTCCCACAGCTCCTCGGCGCCCCAGAGCGCGTCGCGGCCCTCGAGCATGCGCAGGATGTCGTCGATGTCGGCGCCGGCCAGGTCGTCCTCGGCCTCGCCGCCGGCCAGGGTGTCGCCGCCGGCCTGCGCTCGACAAGCAGATCATTTGCCGCGCCATTGTCGGATTGTCAGCACTGGCCATCGACCTCGGCGACTCACTGTCAGAACTCGACATTAACCCGCTCGCGGTTTCACCGACCGGGTGTGTCGCGCTTGATGCACTGGCGATACCACGTGAAGTTGCAACGGAAACCGAAGAAGTCGTCAGCGAGGCGCCTGCAGAGACCCTGGACGATGGCCAGTTCCGCGCCCTGGTATTCAAGTTCAAATGAATCTTCACTACCGTTGCAGAATTCCAGTCCACCTGGCATTACCAAAGCGGGAGTGTAGTTCTCCACGCTGAGCCAGAGCGTATCACTTGCCTTACAGCCGTTGGATGCTTCTGTAGTATAGACAATGGCATGTCTGCCTTCGTCAAATCTACCAACGTCTACAAAGCCGTTGCTGCTTACTGTACCTCCTGACCAAATACCTGCAGCGGGTGTGGCTGTCAGTGTCGATCTTTTACTGGGTACAGTGCAGAATTATGAGAGCAAGAAGCTTTCCCGGAATAGAGAGCAAACTGATTCCTCTTCAGTTATTGCACAGCATGACATGACCTCTTTTGGACATTTTCACAAGGGCACTGAGCATCCACTCTTTCCGTACAACCTCAGCGTCCTACATTGTGCTAAACAGTAGAATTCAGGTTTTGACACAGAATCTAACAGACATCTTTAGGATTTCTGCCGGGTTTGTTTAACAGCCTACAATGATCATAACAAAAACAAGAGGCCTAGACTAATATTGCCTAGGCAGCCTAGACTACGTGTGCATATGGAGGATCTAGGGCATAAAGACAGAACATGTTTCCTTTGTAAGGTAATCTTACTACTAGATTTGGATATTTATATTTAATTATTTTGCCGGCTAAACTATCATTTTGATCTTCAAAAGAGTTTTGTTGACTGGCCAAAAATTGATGAGGGAAACGGCATTCGGTGGTAGTGTTAACCACGTTGTGACCACTACTGCTCGCGCTGCTGCGGAGGGTGTCAATTATTTGAAATCTATCCAAGGTGGTCGCGTAACCTTCCTACCGATGGATTCTGTAAAAGGAAAACCCTATGATACGCCGGCTTTACATGAAAGCTGTGTAATCGGTACTGCTGTTGATTGTATTTCCTTTGATAATACATACGCTCATATTTTCCAATACTTATTGCGTGACCGCGGCGACCATCAACACCAACAGCTTGGCAAATCGCCAGTGTTCTAACAGCAGCTTGCGATCGTCGACAAAGAAAATGTAAGAACCGCAAAGCAGGTAGATCGCGGCGATCATTCCGGCGTAAGCAGCCATCCGCGTCAGCATGTCGGTTCCCGTCATGCGGCTGACAATCTCTTCCCATTCACGCCGAAGCAGGACGAGTTCTTTATCGGTCAAAGGCGTGCCGGCTGGCAGCGCCACGAGAACGGGTTCTATGCCGCCTATTTTCGCGATTTGGACGGCAACAAACTCAACATTCATTTCATGGGCTAGTGCAATGGATGTTCGATCCCATCGCATTCATAGGCCTGCTTTGAAACCTGATACTGCCCCGAAAGGGAACCGGATGTTGCCACCTCTTCGTTTGATCGGCCATCGGCTTTGCCCTTACGTGCAACGTGTGGCAATGGTGCTGTCGCAGAACGCCTTGAAAACGCGTTTTCAGCTATTTCAAAAAATGTCAACACACAAGCTTATTGAATTCCATCTACCGGGCTATTTTGATCATCCTTTTACCGGAGGCGCCTATCTTGCGACTGGTAGAGGGTAGAAAAGTGAAATTTGGCCAACATATTTATGTACTATAAGATGAAATGCGAGTTTTGGTTTATGTAGATAGTGCAACATAAGGTCGTAATTAAGTACAAGTCTTTATTTCTCTTAATTAAAGTATTATTCCAAGATGGTTGTGTGACTAAATCGATTGTATTGGTCTTGTTTTCAATATGATGTAGTCTTAATCTAGAAAGTTGGGCTTTTTGCAGCAACATTGAACTTGATGGTATTTGCAAGTAAAAGAGTTAGAGTAGATCTGAGCACATTTGAGAAACGTTGTTAGGAAATTCATATTGGAAAGTAAAGCCCAGATTTATTTGTCTTTTTTGTGCATGGGAGGTTTTATTGAATCTATGGACTTTGTGATTCAGGGGTCATTCCTAAGGAATTGGGACAAAATGTAAGCTTTATAAATTTATCGATTTTATTCTAGGACTTTTTCTCAATATATAAAATTACAATGTTTTGCATTTTTTGACAGTTGTACAACTTAAAATAAAAAAAAATTCCTTGACAAATTTCACAGTTGCGCCTTCTCAAACCTATAAAAATTGTCAAATGCAAGTCTATGTGTATATTTGATTTGCGGACCGATTGAATTCATGGCGGCCGCACAGTCCGGATTGGAAGCCCGAGGCGTTCCAGCTACCCGAGTATTCACTGAGTCCTTCGGCTAAACCGAAACATCGGCCACGCTTTCAAACCGGCTCCAGATTGGTAGAACAATACCCCTCAATCGCCTATGATCACCGGTAATTTCGCCGATCCGGAGCCCCAAGACACCATGAACAGTCCTAGCGAAGACCGTATCATCGTTTATCTCTAGTTCGCTTGTCACGATGTTCGTTCTATCGTTTGTGTTTAATCAATTCGTATGTATATAAGTATAGATTTACGTTGTGTTTATATTTGGGGATACATTCTAGTCTTCTTTCCAGCTTTAATTCTTTAGTGGAGTTTTCTGTTTTGGCCGCATGATAACGTATGAACGAACGTGACAGTAATCGTTTGTATTCTGCAAGAACTCAGCTCCTGGACTAGGCACCAATTTGTTAAGAAAGAAACGTGTTACGAAAACAATTCTTGCTTCATAAAATGCAGAAAATCTGGATTTAACACGTTTTGAATGCTCTTCCACTGTATTTTACCCCACAACTCTACCTTATGTGCAAATATATACACAAATCTATATATTTTTTGTGCATTTTGTTATGTGTAATGGGACGGAAAATGATACTGTGCACTGTTTTTCTGAAAAATAACGCCGAAAAAAGATACAATAATGATCTTCTTCCCCAGCCTCCATGTATGTCATGTAGGGCTTTCATGATCTTTTCCGGTTCATTTAATTGGGTAACCTTCATCCTCCTCTCGTCGATGTTTTTTGCATTCCTGTAGTACCTGCGCAGGCTTTTTAGCCTTTGTGAGAGACCCGGGAGGAGTGAGAATTCGTATCGAAAGGTGGCTTTTGTGTTATCACCTAAACAAATAAAAGACTGACAATCAACAAACAAATTGCAATTGATGTTATTGTTTGATCATCTGTTATTGCATTATTTAGATCTTTTAACTCTAAACCTGTATTGGACAAATCACTTCCTGAGAAATCTGTTCCTTCAAAGTTCACATTAGTTAAATCTGCACCATTTAGTGTGGCTCCTGACAAGTCACTTCCTGATAGATTAACATCTCTAAGGTTTGCCCCTGACAAATTCACGTCTTTAAGATTCATGTTTTGTAAATCTGCCCCTGGTAGTTGTACAGTACAATCATTTCGATATATGTTGTGTGAAATAATATATATATATATATATATATAGTAGGAAAAAAGATTTATCCTCACAAAACAATTCTTCCTCCTTTCGTCGTTTTTTTTTCGTTTATTTATTTATTTGTTTGTTGTTTTTTGTGAAAGAACCACACACACACGAGAAAAAAAAGAAAGAAACGTACGTATGTTCGGCGAACGACGACGTGGTCGTCATTCTCATTGGCGTCCTTTAACTGCGCCACTTCTGACAACTGATTTTCCAGAATGAAACGCGCCATCAAACCACGTGCCTTTTTCGCGAAAAAGCTGATCACCTTGTACTGTCCGTTTTTCTTGTCTTTAAATACCGGCGTATAAATTTGTGCCGCTAGCTTTTTCGGCTTAACAGATTTGAAATACTCGTTAGAAGCCAAATTGATCAGCACGTTATCTCCCTGCTCTTCCAGCACCTGATTCAGCTCCGGACAATCCTTAGAAAATAGTTGATAATTTGTATGAAAGAAAGAAATATGTATTTTGCTTGACTGACAAGGCTGTTTACACGGGGGGAGGGATGATCATAGCAATATTTTCAGTGCATAACTCAGTGCCCATTATCTGCAGATGAAAACGACCAGGTATTGCATTCATTGCAAATTTAAGGACTTGTATGTTGTAGAGGATGAATTTCATTCCCTCATTTCCTGTCCTCTTTTTATTATGGGTTTGTTGGTGTGTTTTTAGATTACTTCGTTGATTAAATCCTTTTTCACAAATATCACATTTATATTGTTTTTCTTTATATTGTTTTTCTTTATATTGTTTTTCTCCAGTGTGAATTCTTTGGTGTATTTTGAGATTTTGAAGCTGCTTAAACCCTTTCCCGCAAGTATCACATGTATATGGTCTTTCTTCTGAATGAATCAGCTGATGTGATTTCAGATGACTCGACTGTTACAAACTTCTCGGTCACATCAGCCTGAGCAATCTCTGCGTACTCAGCAAGCTGAGGCATCGCATTTTCCACAAACGTGCCGAAAAGCGGCTCTGGAATTGTCATATCGCGAATCGGTTCCAAATTCTTCAAATGCTGGCGCGAGATATTGGGGCTAAAGCGATGATACGTCCCATCATAGAGCATACCGGGAGTTGCGCACTCAAGTAACTGCACATCCTCTAGCGTGACAGGGACCACCATCAGGACTTGCTACCTTAAAGCGTTTTCCCTGGCTTCTCCGTTTCTTGTTCGACGGTTTGCCGGCATCTAGTTTTTCAGTTTTTTCAGGGCTTTGTTTTGCAGAACCAATCTCGGCAACACTTCGCCTTCCGCGGTGTCCAGAACCGTTACCACTACGTTTCCGCCCACCATTTTTTGCGCCATTGCGCCCTTTTTTGACCGGCTTGTAATCGGCAGGTGGCGCTTCGGTTGTGGTACCGGGACAGCGAACGGGTGCCCGTTGCTTAACAAGATACGGAGTGTCACGTTCTTCATACTCACAAACTCAAGTTTGTCCTTACACTTCACGAACAATTCATTGTTGTTGTTCTCGTTGATATTTCGATTGCTTTCTTCTTGTCCAACCTCTGTATTGTTATCAGCATCGGAGGACATCATAATCATATCAGCATGATCGATATGTAATTCACGTAGCTGGTTGCATTGGCCGCAGCCGCCGCGGTGGCCGGTGTCCAGATGTCCTCGCAGATGCTGATTCCGATCCGGAAGCCGTTGATATCAATAACCGCGGGCCCGGTGCCGGCGACAAAATAGCGCTTCTCGTCAAAGACCGAGTAGTTCGGCAGTTGTTGCTTGCGGTAGTTGGCGGTCGCCCGGCCGCCGTGCAGAACCACGCAACTGTTGTAGAGCGACGCGTCCGCCCGCTCCGGATAGCCGAGCGTGACTTGACCGGATGATTGCATGCTGTAAAATCAAAAAAAAAAAAAAACTTCACACATGTATCTAGATTCTTAATAAATGTCCTACTTTTGTGACAAATCCCAAGCAACCATGGGAAATTAACCATTTCACCAAATTTCGGGGGGGGGGCGGACCCGAAGGCCCGCTGACATTTTAGATTCCATCGTCCGCTAGTCAAGCGGGGAAGCTTACGTAATACAGAAAGCTTACTTTTGGTATTCCAGAAATCGACTGAAAACTTGATAATTGGAATGATGACAAAGCCGGTGAGTGTCATTACTGCAAGCGGTTGTGCTGCTTCGGACGGCTCGTCAAAGGCTTTGGAGAGAGCGATGAGGCCGAGATAGATGATCAACAGGATCAGCACAGAGGTCATCCGCGCGTCCCATTCCCACCAGGTGCCCCACATCGGTTTGCCCCAAAGGGAGCCTGTCGCGAGCGCGAGGAACGTTTTCTCATTACAGCACTACAAAGCTCAATTGAACCCTGTTTTTATACTATTTGAATTACGATCAGCTTGCAAAACTGACCTTATCTTGATTTACAGACTTATCTTCCTATTCTTCCAAACTTTTTTAACTGTGAAAAAACACCCTGTGCCTTGGCTATTCTACTTTTCAACATCTTCACTGCTCCCACCGTCTTTATTAATAATACTACCAAGGTAAGGGAAGCTGTCCACCTGATGTTCTTCATGCAATAAATTGTACCTTATTTCTTGAATGCCAGTTAATGATGCTCGTTGCAATCATTCTAGTGAGGAAAGCTAAATGTTTTTGTATGAGAAAATTTTATTTCTAGTGAACCCATGGCAATGTGCTATATTGAGACAGCCAACTTGGATGGAGAGACGAATCTGAAGATTAGACAGGTTAGAGGAATATCGCAATTGAATATTTCAAACATCAATTTAAACCTAGAGTTGGCACAAGGTTTCAATTCTCTCCAGCAGCACCATTTATTCCTACATGATATCAATAAGTTATGTGATTTCAGGTCACTACGGGGTAATATGTGTGACACAAAGGTGTGACACATGAGGCTGACAATGCCCTCTCCAGTGAAAAGAAATGGCACAGGAAAATGGTACCTTGATGTCCGGGTGCCAGAAGACATTGCCGAGTCGTTTGGCAAGAAGCGCGTCAGAAAGTCACTCAACTACCTTTCCACATTGGGATTTTAGAAGGATTCTTCAAAGTAGAAGTCATAGTAGCCTGGAGACAGAAACAACCCAACAACATTCAAGCAGCAGATCATAAGCCAAACAAATCAAATTTTGGAGAAATAATTGTAGACTACCTGAATCTCAAGAACAAGATTATGGCCTCGAAATGAAAAAGCCACAACACCCAAAGCATTCATAAGGGAGAAGAAATTATCGACACCAGAACTGCGTCCAGGTTCAAAGGGAAGGGTTTGAGTAGTCCTACAGCAGCACAATTGTACAATACTATTTTAGGACAGGTAGTTTCCGGACCAACCTCCCGTCATTATGTGAATAAAGAAAGGCGATTCTCCTATTACGATCCTTACCTAAATGATATTAGAAACACTGTCGGACAGGAGGACGCAGAAGAAAAGCTTTATGAAAGAACGGGCCTTTGCCCCAACACCTTTGAACTAAAAGGTATATAACACGAAGGGTTACATTTTTGGTCCGATAAGTCCTTTTGGTCAGATACGGAATCTTTTTTGTCTTACTTGTTTTTGGCGGCTCAATTTCACGTATGGAGAGTATATCATGGGAGAATGGTCCATGGGAAACTTTATGGGGAGAAGTTTCAATAAGGATTTTGTTATCTGGGAGCGATTTTCCAGAGGGAGGAATTTTATGCAGAAAGGATTTTCCACGGGGGACTTTTCAGTTATAACAGCTTTACCTAAAAGAAGTTTAATTATAGGCAAAATCGCCTAAGAACTCTGATGCTACTAAAAAGACACTGAACTCTGATGCCTAACAATTTTGTTATAAACAAAATTGTCGAATGTTTTTTATACGCTTAGAATCCATTTTTCTTGAATAGGAATAAGATCTTGGCACTTAGCTGAGATAAAAATATGAGCAATAATTTTTTTAAACCTTACTTTTAATGCACTTTTTCTATAATAACTAGATTGTTGTACCTACAAAATAGCAACAGTCTATAACCGTTACTATTTTCTCTTTTTACACCAAATTTACCTGGACATTATAATCCCTTAATAAAAATCCCACATTTCTACTCGGAATTCCGTCTGTTTGTTCCTGTAGTAGTAAGTAAAATTCATCTGAGTCATTACTATCTCCATCAGTCGGTTATACAGGGGCATAAAATACTGTGACTGATACCTTGCACTTTATTGCAAGTTTTAGTGCCTTTTTTAATAATCGAAAGTGATTAGAGGGCAACTATCCCCTCACGCCTATTATTCTCCAAAATATACAATCAAAATTATCAGACATCTATATCCAGTAATTATGCCTTTTGGGATGTCAACCCCATCACAGCCACTAGGGCAAGGGCAATAAGTTAGTATATAGTATATATTAGCTTATATAGCACATATAGTATATGTTATTGAGAAAGGTATGCATGGACAGTCCGAACGCATCGGTCGAGAACAGCTGCTTGGTGAACGGCGCCATCTCCAGCGCTTCGCGCATGACGTTGCGATAGCTCGGCCCGGCCCAGTTCTGCACGAACCCGACATCGAAATAGATGTTGGGAAAGTTCTCCGCGATCATGCCGGCCTCACGCTGAAACGGATAGCAGTGCAACAATGTCATAGGCACGCCCCAGGGTTCGACCGCACGGAAATAGGCGGTCAGGTGTCTACAAGTTCTTGAGGCATTGTGCGAAATGGGGAGAGTGTATTATGTAATAGTAAACGAGTTGACTAGAAGAGAGTGTGTAAAATATTTTATTGGCGAGCGGTTTGGTGAAATTCAATTAAGAGACGGTCTCATAGTAACACGGTTATCGTTAGATTCCGGAGTTCAAGCTGGAAATGCAGCTTTACGATGTTTTTCAGATAGCAAAATCGGAGTGATCAATCTTTACTACGAGGCCATCTAAAGAATCAGTGTGATCATGCCAGCCACAAAATGGGGCTTCTTGATACTGTGCTGGCTTGGTGTGACCTTTGGTACTGTTTATGCCTGAAACCAAAGGCCTGATAGCATATATGATGGTGAGATTTCCCATGATGTCTACTGAACATGTATGTAGGACCTCTGATTTCCATGATGGAAACAAAACCATGATTTCTTATTTTCATTCACATCCTGTTCACAATTTTCCTTCCAAAGTTGTTTGATTAGAATTTTGAGATATCCATATTGTTCAACCTTTGGAGGTAACTTGGCCCCGCACAGCCCCTAGGGAAAGGTCCTTTAGTTGTGAAATTGGCGCATTGTTAAAGTATAGTATTTGTTATTTGGGAGGAGTGGATATGTTTTTCGTGTGAGGGGGAGGAGGAAATTTCTACTGGTTGGTTTTTTTAACGGGAAGAATTTCTTGTAAGGATGGGAGGTTTCTGATGATAATTAACGTAAGGCTTCATACGAGCCTAATATTCTTTCCTTATGCCCCCAACCAAGCACTACACTCCCGGCTAAAGGCTTAGAATCGGGAGCTTGGTACGTGGCTGCCTTGGACCACTGTCTTCATCTGATTTTTGTTTTTTTTTAAGCTTCATACGAGTCTTTTTCATTTCTCTGACTACATTTGTTCTACATAAGAAACCCCAGGAGCAAAGCAAAGAAACCGCCATCTTGTAAAAGAAGAAAAGTAAGATACAGAATATGCAGAACCTCGAACGAAATATAGTTATAATTGCCATACAAATTATAATCCACCGTTAAAATATACAATCGTAATAAAGACGCAAACGGCGCGTGAATTTTAGGCCCATGTATGACAAATGATTCGTTTTAGCACAAGACTCACTTTGAATGAATGATGATGAATTGAATTGTTAAGGTGGCAGTGAAATGGGGCCCCCAAGTAATCTTATTCCATCATCATCTGGAACATTCTTCTTCAGTGTTGCCATGCAAGTGATAACAGTCTGAAATAAGTAGAATGAGAATCACCAAGCATTGTTTCTTTATTATGTACTCATGTCAGTAGAACTGACTTTGTCGCCTGCCAGTGTCTTAGCCGTTTGACATATCCATCGAGTATCACAAGTCTTCACGAGATCATCGTTAGTCATGGGAGTGGACTGGTTATGAAGTTCATGTCGGGGTCCAAGTGCAAAGGGGATAATAATTCTTTCAAGTTTTTCGTGGACGGATAGTTTACTAGCATGTTTATTTTATCACTCCCATATTATGTAAAGTCCTGGTTCTTTTCGCCAATAGAAAATGGAAGTGAAGACTGTATAATGGTTCACTCCTTGTAAACTATCATTTTACCTTGCTCCTTACTTCTGATACATTCCATTGTGAAATTATCTAATGTCATCTGCTCTCGTGAAGTATAACCTGTATATTTATATACTTTTGTGATTTTCATCTTAATGCTTTTAGCCTTACAAGTAGTTGCAATAGAGGTAGTAGTTGAAGTAGTAGCAGCAGTAGTAATAGTAAATATAGCAGCAGTATAAGTATTAGTAGTAGTATCCACATATTACCTTTTAGTTAATTGATCTTCCCCTTTAAGCATTTTCTGAAAGTTCCACCATAATGCTCAAATCCATTTTTGAGATACGCTCTTGCGTGCAATTTTGACGAAGATGGGTTTAAACTACTCCGATGCAAAAAGCAATCCGGATTTTATGATAACCAAGAAGAAGACATCGTATCTAGGGTGCTAGGAATGGTGATATGCAGCACAAGTGCTTGAGGCGATGACACGTGTCCACCGGGGGCACTTTACTCATTCAAAAAAGCGTACAAGATTTTTTCAAAACAAAGGGATTTTTACGAATTTTTGATGCATATTTCTCGATGTACTTAATTAGCAATTTAAAGGCTTGGCAATCTAGTTGTAGATTTAGACTTTAGCAATCTAAAGTAACTACTCTATCAAGGCCACATACACGCTGCGAACCTACAAGCTCTGATGTTGTAGATAGCAACTATACATGGGCTACAAACAGGGGATAGTTATTGTGTTAGGATTAGACAGGTGGATGAAAAACATCAACTCATCCCGTAACGTACTTTGTGTAGTGCCCACAATCTGTAGTAGAGTGGTTTTCTTCTCACAGTCTTATAATAAGGACATGAATCGATAATGTTTTTTAAAATCTGCGCCCTTCTGTTAGCCTTGTTTTAATCTGGAGTCACCAGTCAGCCACAAACCAAGACATTGTCAGCAAGTATTGAATCATAAAAAGAATTCAGACATGTTAATGTAGCCTCGTTAGCATGAACTAACAAACTCGAAGAATGCAGACATGTTAATGTAGCCTCGTTAGCATTGTCATTAGGTTTAGTGTCCCCCATCAAAGATTACGAGCCGGAGAAAGTGTGCCTTAATGGATCTTAATGAAAATCAAAGTACCAGATTAAGCGTATCAGTAAACGCTACCGTAAAGGTTCCAAGCTCCTATGTACAAAAATGTGGATTTCTGTATTTTTTTACCAGCAGAAGGACCACGGATGCCGGCTTATTTGACATTATTTTCCAGGGATGATCCTATCAAACCAGTGGTGTTATCTCTTCATTGTGATTGACGTCGCCAGTCGAAAACAGGCTCCTGTTCGTTTGACAAGGGCAGCGTGATCTCTTCATTGTGAGCATTCTCATGCTGGTGTTTAGTCACCCTTGGAGCTCCGGTGGATGTGACTGCTCTCCCCGCAAAAAGAAGGTTGCACGTGGGATTTAGAGTTGCTGGATTGAAGTTATGACCCCCTGGAAAGGACCACGCCAGGAGATGGCGGGGTCCCTGGGAAGAGCAGTATCGCCAGCTTTGGGCAGAGTTGGAAACTTTTATACTGGAAGCATCGAAGACCTCTTCAAACCACAACAAGGTTATTTTTACCAATTATTAAGCAATTCATTCCTGTAGTTTGTTGTTGCCTGTTCTCTCTGCTAATTTTGTTGTTGTGCCAATTGCATTGTTTAGTTTAGTTACAGGATACAAAATAGATAACGTGTAGAGACAAGTAGCTGCTTTTCACATTCTGCGCTTAATAATGTGATGTTGTTAATGCTGCGTGCAGAATATTTGTGATAATCATACGGAATGTTTCTTCTTCGAAGATTCAACATTAAATAAATCAGTTTAAAAAGTGATACGAGAAAGAACCCAGCGTTCAGCAGAAGTCACTTTTAGACGATAACGATGCTTATGAGACGTCTAAACAATTTCTAGTAGAAATAAACCTACTAAACTACTCTTAATTGAACGCGAATTGCTCATAGTAGCTGCATTTTTTAAACAACGCTGTGCTGGAGATTTAGATAGTTAGTCAGAAAAAGCTAAACAATTGCACTAAAATATTACTCCTTACCCACTTCTTAGAACAGTAAGGATATAGGGTCGAGAATCTCATAATAGACCATGCTGTGGTAGAGGTAGGTGCCACTTTTGTGTGGAATTTATACGACTATTATTTTTAAATAGCCCTTCTATTGGTTATCACAAATTGTGATTGCAGGGGGCCATGCAATGGTCCCGGAAACAAGTTACTTTGATGGCTGACCACTCAAAGCTTGAACACGCAAAATTTGAAAGTAGGAGACAGCTTAATGATACAGTTATTGCCCTCAAAACAGGCTCTTTAAGAATTACTGATCCCACACTGATCATGTCAGAACCGAGGTCATTTTATTCTAACCTATATACAGGTGAACTCACTGATCCGGTCGATCGACAGTGGCTTCTGAGTTTCCTATGTCAAAAGTTTTAGTTTTCGAGGGTAATAGCTTTGTCCCAACTCCACCGAGCTCGACGTCGTCTCCGGCTCCTTCGCGACCCGTTTCGGTTCCAGGGCCGGGCTCGACGTCCGCGTGCGTAGCCAGACCCAGGAGTTCGCGGCTCGATTCTCGTCTCAGGCCGACGATCGTTCGTCGGAGACGCCGGCTCTCGACCAGTTCCTGGTGGAGGCGGACACGCTGGCGTTGTTATCGAGCTTACCACTATGTTCGATGGATAGACGCCGGCTGTCGTCCAATTTGCACCGATATCTTCGTGATGCAGGTGCTTCGGCAGCAGCGAGAATGGACCAACGTGTGGCCATATTAGTTTCGAGGATACGACGCGCATGTCGCAAAGCAGTCCACAACACGAACATTCAATCATCTGTGCACGTAACTGGATCCGTTCTGCTGGGAGCGGCTCTACCAGGTCTATCCGACGTAGTTTCCTATAGCTGTGACATTCCATGTTCAGGAAGAAAATCGATTGCTGGAAATTGATTACATTTGATGCACTTCTATTTGTTAAGCAATGCGTTAGAGGGTATTATCAGATAGTATTGGGGATTACTCTTAGCACATATTTTAGTAATAGAATCTTTTACTCTATATGAACTTGAATGTGCTTTAAGAGGTGAAATAAAAGCAAGACTATCATTATGGCTAGAATATTGTAAACCTCTATTGTGTCAGGATTAAAATCTTTAGATTGTATTTCTTCGCCATCATCAATAACTAAAAACCACTTCAAAATAATTTTATATCCCGACAGATATTAATAAAACAGTAGATTTTTGTTAACGAAAGACCAATTTTTAAAGATGTTAAACATTTGTTCATGTCAGTTTGTTAAAAACATTCTACAAGTTTGAAAATGGCTAAGCTATGCCATTTGATGGTTAAGTAATTTTATGGGGTGGTTCGTAGAGACAATTCAGCGACAATTAGAGCTGAGAAGACGCGCGGAGAGAAGAATACCCTTCCGGTATCAGCATGCGCGGCATTCTAGTGCAGTTAACCAAACAAATAATGCAGTCATCCAATTAGCGAAGAATGCCATGGGATTGATGATAATTTTTTGTCACTGTAATCAATACGGCATAACGACGCCAGAAGCAAAAGCCTGTATCATCCATTCAGGAAGCCATAATGCACCTCGTTGATCTGCGTGGGATAGGAAACCGTCACGCCATCGATGGCGGCGAGGCCCCGGGACAGGCGCGTTGCCATGGCGTTGGCGCGGCCGGCCAGATCCAGCCACAAGCCGCCATTCAGGTAGGCGTCGAACTGGGCCGCCATGAACCGCATCTTGGACCACAGATGGCCGGCCCGTTTACGCCGATACTCGAAATCCCCGACCCGCTGGCGATCGAAGAACACCACGGCTTACAGAAAGGTGTTCATAGACTATTTTTTTTAGGGGCATTGCATCGACTCATGGTCTTAGAAAACAGGGACAGAATTAGAAAACAGGGACTATTTTTTTTAGGGGCATTGCATCGACTCATGGTCTTAGAAAACAGGGAAAGAATTCTTTCAAACGTAATTTTAAAGTTATGGAGAACTTTCTAAGTAAAAAAAAAAAAAAAAAAAGATCGCACCAAATGATAGTGCTGGTTTCTGTGAGTTCATAGTTGAATGGTGTATAGCAAGCCTTTTTCAAGATGGCTATAAAAATAGCCATATTTCTTCCTTACCTCATCTTGTTTAATTGCATCACGTTTTGGTCTTCGTTTGTACAGTAGTTTGCTCCTTGCTAGCGTAAAATAGCGAAAAAGACCATTATCAAGGGGACAAATCATTATAGCAAGACGACATTTGGATACGACAAGTTGCATGACCTGGCTAGGAATCCATTGTGCATGTGAAGCCTTACTTCTGGAGCTGCAACCTCGAATGCGATGGTTTGAGATTCTTACTCAACGTAGTGGTCACGACACTTCTTTAGATCCCGCTTACTGAGGCAGAAGAAGAGGGTTGATGAAGGTTGTCCGTATTGTGGACGGTGTCTGAAATGGGAAGGCAAGTTGTTGCCAGTTGTCATAGCAGAATGCAGTCATCGGTACCACATCCCATGTCTGACATAACATTTGAGGTTTAGAATTTGAGAATTCCATTTTGTCATAAAATCTCAAATTACTTAACATTTTTAGCAACAAAATGTGATGGGTGCAAATAGCTTATCAATATTGCAGTATGAACAAGGCAAGAAAAATAAAATGAAATAAAAAATAACACTACAGTGATTTAAAAATATTGCTAGCAGTAAAATATTTGCTTCATATAGAAATTAAAATATCAAAATATTTTAGGAATCATTGGATTTACCAACTGGGGAGGGCCTGGGATTTTAGAATTAAACAATTCTAATTTAATATACATGGTAGCAGACAAAGGATAGGGAGATTTTCACTCTAAGATTTGCACTCTTAATAACTTTGAAAATGAGTTTCCAATAATTTTTGTAAATTTTTTGTTAAATAGATAATTAACTTTTTGAATAATATTAAATAATTTAAAAATAGTTTTTTACTACGTTTGCTTTTTGACCCAAGTATTGCAAATTGTGTACCCAACGAAACACCGCATTACACTGTTACATCCCGCTAGCACTCATATAAGACGTCCCGTTGATGGTAGAGCTTTCGAGCGACGAACGAAAAAAAGAAACCAATCAACGCCCCCCAAATGGAGACAAAACGGACGTGTCTCCACTCTTCACCCCGTTCACACATGAAAATCGGGTTCATTAACGCCATGTGGATGTGGATGATGAGGATAGAAATGTCCGTGCATTTGTTGTTTGGGCAGCAGTTCATGCTCTTTTCAAAATGCAACCATGCTTGGAATGGAAAAATGAGTACCATTTGTATGCAGATAATTCTACAAAAAAGGACGAAGGAGTTGGTCGACCCATATCCACATGGAGCTGTTTGCCGTCATTGCTGCACGTGTTTAGTCAAAACGGTCTTCACAAACTATACAACGACCTTTTCAATATCATAAAGATAGTAGCCACTTTGCCTGTGACTGTAGCATCGCCACCTTCCTGATCAACTCACCGGACAACGGATCGTGCACCATCAATTTCGGCAGCCCGGTCTGACCTGTGCGATTCTGCTGGCAGTCTGTTGCCTTTTACCAGGGGCGACAGCGGACGAAGCGGACTATGCGACGCAAACGGATATCCTGTACCGCGTTGGCGGAGAGCTGACGGAGTATATGAAGGAACGATGTCGACTGGATGTTTACCATCCGACAGATTCCAATGGGCATCATTCCTACATGTAAACAGCATCACTCCCCCCCCAAAAAAAAAATATATCATAAATTATATATAGTCATTGTATTTTCAATTGCACCACCCTTTCCTTATTAATAATTTGATAACAACAATAAACAAGCGGCGCGATATTTTAGAAAGTCTTAAGGAAGTTGGCAGAATCTTAGTGTTTCCCTTAAGGAGAGTGGAACCACTAAACTGATACCGATTTATTTCCTATTTTATTTTGAGCGTCCGATGCCGCGTTCTTCGAGGCCCTCGAGCAGGCCCTCCCCGACACGATCGAGATCGTCCGCTCCCCCACGCACGCCGAGGACCCGGAATTCGTCGACGAGTGTGTGGAACGTTTGATCGGGTTGATCGAGGCGTTCTGGTCTGGGTACTTCACGGTTGAGTACAAAGACGTCGCGGCATTTTCGATCCTGGTCCTCGTGCTGATTTTCCGGCCCAGTGGATTACTTGGTCCTGGCGGGCGAATTCAACGTCGATCGTCTTTCCGTATTCTTCCAGAACCCGAAGTGATTGTTGCACCCGCTCGGCCGCGGCGGTGATCACGTCGGCGATTTCGGCCCGCGAGTACTCCGCCGTCGTTTCCAACGCGGTGCCGACATCACCCTCGGTATCACGGGCCGCAAGCAATTCGGCACGGTTCAATCGCGACAGTGCCGTGGCGAGTTCGTGCCGCAGTTCCTTTGCAACCGACATCTAGTAAGAACAGAAGAAAAATGACAGTACCTTTACTGCAAAATATAAACAAAAAGTGACTACATTATATGTTTGCTATTATTCAAATGTGTAGCTGAATCCTTAAATTAAACTTTTTAAGGTGATTTCTTCTCTATGCTTGGTTACCTTTGAATTAAGATGACTTAAATACAACACTGAAAAAGAAAATACACCTTGAAAAAATACTGAGGATTCAGACAGCACCAAAATTATGGGGGCAAGAGGAGCAACCAATGGAGCAAGAGGAGCAAGTAATGGAGCAAGAGGAGCAAGTAGTGGAGCAAGATGAGCAAGCATGGGAGCAAGAGGATGAAGAAGTGGAGCAAGAGAAGCAAGCAGTACAGCAAGAGGAGCAAGGGTTTAAATTTTAAATTTTAAAAAGTTTTAAAACTTATTCTTGAAATTACTTCAAGAGCAATTTTAGGCAATGGTAAGTCATTACACGATCAAACCATGTTAGATTATTTTTATTCAGGTGGCCACACCGGGTAAAAACACCATTGCAAGAAATACCGTTATTAATATATCGACAGAGGGGCCTATTTACCCTCCAATGAAATCGCTAGAGACAGTAGTGGTGACACCCTTGGCCCTATTCATCATTCGTGGTCCCATCATCATTGAGTGGTCCCAGTAGCTTAACATTACAATATTTTATAGCAACAGTGGTTGCCATTACAATTGTCATCCCCAGATATACATTGAATAAACTTTTGAACTATGCTAGAGAAGATGGTTGCCTCAAAATTTTGAACGGATATCTTTTGTGACAAAAGATGCATGGGAGAGGGTTTGGTTGTACTCCTATCAGTTTTGGCTCTTAAAAAGGGCGCTAGAACTTCCAATACCAATTGAATGGCCCCTTCAGAAGTTTCTACGAAAATGCCATCCATACAAAGTTCTATGTTAAAAAAAAATACAAATAGCATTTACTGATAAGCGAGTATGCACGAAAGATTTAATGAGTCTAAACCCCACCAACATTAAAAAAAAATGTATTTCGTATTTTAGTATAAAATAAATTATGCTTTGAAAAAGATGAAAGGCGGAGAACTCGTTTGACTTGGTTTTTGAAATCGACTAAAAAGGCATTTGAAGATTGCAAAGTTATAAATTTTTAATAGCTTTTTATACGAATTATTGCTAAATGAATCTGGAGGCATAAAAAAAAAATGAATGAAGGAAAATTTTTCCTTTTTTGATCATTTTTTAAGAAAAGTCTAGGTGGTATCACAATTCTGGCTTATTCAATGGATGGAAGTGAAACTAATAAAACTACAAGCTACAACTGCATGTTTCACAGGTAGTATAAGCCTTAAGGAAGATTGTTTTGTACCATTATGGACATCTTAAGAATTCTTATGTTCTTATTATATTTTGTTCTTGTAAAAGTTAGGGGAGGAGGAAGAGGACAGTAGCCAAACTTTTGTTTGTAGTGATTTTTGTTTGTTTTAAGTTTAATTTGAACATTCAAGGTAAGTTTTACTTATCTTAGGATTTATTTATTAGTTTATAGTATCTGTTGTATGTTTGTTTGCTATGATTGTTTATTTAATTTCTGTTTGTTTGGCTTTTATTTATTCTTTAATAATAATTTCTGGTTGTTTTGAGTTTGAATTAAGATAGGAGGGCGGCTACAAGTTCGTCGGCTTCCGCCGGGCGCGCTCGGGCGTCCCCGGCCTCGACTTCCTGAACAACCTCAGCCGCAACGGCAAGCTGAACTCTCGCCTGCAGAGCTACAAGGTCATGAAGACCGAGGAGAAGGCGGGCCACGCGATGCCGTGCATCGACCGCGCCCCGGGCACCTTCGCCATCCTCGAGAAGCTCGACTGGAACGAGAAGCTCGGCGTCCCCGGCGGGTCCGAAAACCGAGCTGTTGTAGTCCATCTCACCTCGTTTTGAAGTGGTTGGGGATGTGTACAGTATGTATCAGGTGTACATGTCAACACATATGTACATGTACAATTGAAGAACGCTTTTGGAAATGCACCCGAAATCATTTGGGTACGGTCGGTGCGTGCTGTGTCCTATAACTATAACATCCTATCTCTACTATTTCACGATCTAGTATTAGTAAACTGAGCTGTAGCAGTCTTCAATATAACATAGAATCTGAAAATATACTCTGTCTCACCGACTCCAATTGAGCTTTACTATTGCTCCAAAATATTAATAGAATAGCCAAAGACAAGTGTTTATATAATATTAGAAGACAGCTTCTTAATTTTAAGAATAGACGCCATCAGATTTATTTCCAAAATGATCCAAGTCATAGAGGCATCAAATACAATGATACGACTGATTTTCTAGCAGCAAGGGCTTCTACGTTAATCCCTCTTCTGCTGTTACAATTGCTCCTGTCTCTTGGGCAGCTTTAACTATTGCTTTCTCGTCGATTGGCTTAATTGTATGACAGTTGATAACCCTAACATCTATTCCCTGTGTACTTAGTTTTTCAGCTGCAGCAAGCGCCTCGTATACCAAAGAACCGCAAGCGATTACAGTAACGTCGCTCCCGTCCCTGTATGTATCAGCTCTTCCTATTTTAAATGGAGTTTTCTCTGTTGTGACCACTATTTCGAACGAGGGAGTGTTTAATGAATATGAATAGTCTGGAAGTTTTAGAAACTTCACCCCTCAACTAGCAAGGGGCGTGGGCATATATGTGTAACCACAACCGAACATTAAATTAGTCAATCGGAAATCAGGCTGGCTGGCTGCACGAGCTGTCTCGACCTGAAGTTTTATTAAATAATAATCTTATCAATAAAGGGATAAATCATTTGTGATTATTCTCGCAGTGGACCGTTTGTTAGTGGCTTCTATTTTTCATGCTATACTATAAACGCGAAAAAATCTAGTTATATAGTGAAAAACTAATCATCAGAAATCACCTTGAGAAAGATACACTTAAATGAAAACAAATTCATCAAAATTAGGGGAGAATCACGAGAGGCGGCAATGATGGGTCTGATTTTTATTAATACAGGTCATTATTAAAATACCAAGGATACCAAAAGACTTTTAACTCCTGGTAAGATTTATGGAGGGGTTGGGACTGAGGGTGACCACCAGAACCCTGACTGAGCGTCTGTGGCACCAGGGTAGGTCAGGTCCTGAGTGAGTTGCGATGGTTATTAGAAGAAGCTTCTTGGGACACTGGAAAATTCTCCCAGCCGGATAATCGCCTTCTTTTTTAAAAAAACTGAGCCTCATTTCCAAGTCCCAAGAGCCCAAGTAGGCAGCTGAACCAATACACAGGGGGCGTGGGCACAAGGCCTGAAGAAAATTGAAAATTGTCTTAAAATAACTTCTCTGCCTGACTAGTGGACTCTAACACATCCTATTTCGTAACAACCTAAAGCCTATTACGTAACATTCAAAGAAATCCTAAACATTTTCTATTGTGTAACAGGCAAAAGTGAACAGTCCTTATTACGTAACAAACACATGAAAAAATTCCCTGTGACGTGTACCATGGCGGCTGTCGTGAAATGACAGTATAGGGCAATCGTGTAGTAAACCAGCCCAGTTCACCTACTGTCCACTTACAGAAGAAGGTATAATTGGCTACAGAGAATGGCTCAACCCAGTTGGCTGGATCTGCCTTTCCAAAAACAAAGTCACAAACAGCATGACTAAACTCCTCTACGAAACAAACGATTCAAGAGTATTCATGATTCTTTCCTGAAGAGCAAGTTACAATTAGAGCACAGAATAAACCATGGGTTACTGTGACAAATAAAGCAGCGGCCTGTACGGTTTCGTGACTCCAGCGGGCGCGCTATCGGCGACGTGTTGTACCAATCGGATGAAACCTGGCCCCACTCCGGCGCAATCCCTTGTCGGCGGCGGTTGATGCCGCATCGGGATGCGTTGATCAACGGCGCGGCTTCAGGCGAGGAGATGTTGGAGGTCGTGTTTGAAGATGGCCGTCGCACAGTGAGCGCGCCGCCTATTGATGACGTTCGCGCCCATACGCTGGACATGGGAGTTCGACCAAACTCGCCGCCCCAGACGACGAGCGTATCTTCCAGAAGACCGCGTTGCTTGAGGTCTTTCACGAGACCCGCCATCGGCTGATCGACCTGCCCGCAGAGTTCGCGATGGCGTTGATCGTTGTTTCCGTGCGTGTCCCAGTTCGAGTGAAAGATCTCGACGAAGCGAACTCCGCGTTCGACGAGTCGACGCGCTAAGAGGCAGCTCCGACCGAATCGCTCGCTAGTATGATGTCTGCTCAATTTAATACCCAGCGGGAAATATATGAACTTTTGATTGCCTTGTACCCATTATTCCCTCACAGGCCCACAGACTAAACATTGCTATAACACAGTGTGGCAATTCATCTCTTTGGATAGTTGAGCTGTTCAACATCCTTGACAAAGTATGTGTTCTTCTCTTCATCTACAAAACATTTTGCCACCCTTAAAGGAAAACTCTCCTCAATTGAAAATAGCCTCTTCGATCACCGGTGCAGCCATCCCGCCAGCCAGGGCCGGCGTTGTTGTGGCCACCAGAGCCATCGCAAATACTGTTTTTTTCATGCTGTCCCCCAAATATGTGTAGCGGCAGCAGCCTTCGTGAAAGCCGCTATAAGTGTCAACAGTCACACTAGTCTTTGACCTTATACACAATTTTATGTTGCTTATTGGACGCGTATTCAAGGATGCCGCATTTACGGTTTGGGTGCGGCGGGGCTAGGGTACGAGCTAGACCCATAAACTCCAAACCGGCCGTGCTCTTTTTTTTTTTAATGTACACAATTTTTCGTTTTTTATGTTAAAGAAATGTTATTAATTTTTTAAACATGAATTTTTATTTTCGTTACTTTAGATTTTAATGCTATTTTCCTTGCTTGTTTCGAACAGTGTTATTTATTTATTTTGCTCTTCTTCTGTTTTGGTTGTTTGGAAGCGCCAATAGATAGTCTCGAGATTGGTAGATCTTTACCAACGAGCACATTACGTCGATTTGGATGATATCAATGATATTGAAGGGCGAGTTTTAAATAATTTACAAAGTGCATTAGACCCAAACAAGACTCTGTTAACAGTCCAAGACATCGAGTCATTGGCAACCCTCGAGTTTTCGATATCTGATCTCGAAGATGGGGACTTATCAAGCGCATACCTAATTGTAGAGAAATTGCGAACGCGTATCTTAAACATCAGCTACCGCGGCTATAAGACTTTTCAGCTCAGTTTCGACAACGTGCGCTTGGGTCCCGACAAGATTCTGGGTGAGGAGGGCCGCGGCCTGGAGCTGTCCGGCAAGTGGTTGGGCATGGGGCGGATCTGGGTCGGTGCAACCTGCTGCGGCAAGGCCGAACGCCTGCTGGCCATGGCAACCGACTGGGCGGCGAGCCGCAAGCAGTTCGGAAAGCCGATCGGCCAGTTCCAGGCTAGTCGTTTCCTTTTCTGGTTTGAGCAAACAATTATTGCATGAAAAAAAACTAGTTACTGCTCAGCGAAACGTGGCAGTAAGTTACCCACGGGTCATTCTTGTCCGATGTTTCTTGATTTAGGTACATCACGCCCAAATCGATTTCGTCCGAAGTGGGCACACGAGCAAACAGCAATTCATAGGCGTGCCGGATTCTCACTGCAGTGTCCTCAGACTCCTTTTTCAATCGAGCGGCTAGAAATTGAGACTTCTAGTCCTTTAAGTGGGGATGGAATTTTCCGAGGGGGATCCGTGGAGGGCTATTTTCCGCGGGGGAAGTTTTTGCAGGGAGGTTAATGCCGGCAACCAAAAAAGGACAAGAAAATATAAAAAAAGAACACTCTTTTTAATAAAAAATACGCGTCAAATGAGGCATGTTCAATGCCAATACAAACCACAAAAGAACCGAAACGTCTAACAATAAGGAAAAAGGATCTGGTGCTAATTTTTCATAGCATCGTATTTGTTGTAAATTTGTCATATTATTGTATTTGTTGTTGATTGGGAGATATCGATTTGAGGCTATAATGATATGGTATTCCATAATAATGAGTCATATTCACAACTTCTGAAGGAGGTCGAGCAATATTTGATTCTAATCCTGAATCTCTTCGAGTTCGACCGGCATATTTTTGAAATATTGGACCACTTCGGCATTCATCACATTGTTGGGCATCGTCAGCGGCACGGGCCGCTCTGATCTCAATGTGAGTATCTATGAAACCCTGATTCAGACCGATGCGGCCATCAATCAGGGCAATTCCGGCGGCGCATTGATCAATCCCGATGGCGAGATCCTGGGTATCAACACAGCCAGCGCCGGCCAGAGCGGACAAAACGTCGAGGGCATTGGCTTTGCCATCCCGATCGATACGGTGCAGGCCGTGGTCGCTGAGATTCTTGAGGGCCGATGGGATCTGACCCGTAACGCACAACACCGGCACGTTCGCCGCCCAGGACGTGCTTAAGGCCGCAGTGGTATTGAGCACGCCAGGCCCCGGCACCACGGCGAAGGCGCCGACCTTGCCGGTGGATTGCGCATAGCCGTGCGCCATGTAGGCAACGCCCTGTTCGTGGCGGCTGTTGATCACCCTGATGTTGTTGCCCTCGTCATGCAGGGCGTTGAAGAACCAGTCCAACTGGCTCGCAACCTTTGATAGGTAGGACTAAACCTGATGAAAGTTATATATTTAATGAGTATAAGAATCCAATTTTGTTAGGTATACCAATATTGGTATCAAACTTCTGTATTTTAGAGTTTTGGTTACTTTTGAACCAGGTCGCTCCTTACTACGGTTCATTACCACGAACTGTTTAAAATCAATTTTCTTTTTTAATGCTTGACTTTAGTGATTTCAGTAAAGTGCTAGTTTTCTGGGTAGCCTCCTTACCGTCTTGTTCATCAGAATGAGGTTTTTCAAAATGATAAAGATATCAAATTTCGAAACTGTTCTTTTGTAGATGTCTTGATTAACCAAGGACTGTCCAATTCTACTTCCTACAATCTTTATGATGTCAAAATAGAAAGAATCGTTTATATACGACGTAGCTATGGTTATTTATTTCAATATTTTAGGGTTTTTAACTGTATTTGCTGCCATTTTTGAGCAAAGATTACAACCAATAATTTGGCACAATTAGCAGGTATCGACGTAGCTATAGGGCTTAACGAAAATGAGCCAAATTGACCTATTGCACTAACTATAGCATAGGGGGTCCAAGCAATAAGAAACAGAAGTATGAGGAAAACTATAACTTGTGCTGTTTTTATGTCACTTCTTCTTCGGGTTTTTCTGATAGAGCCTCTTTGTGATGGGACTGTCATAGAAGCTATTTCATTTCCACTATTTCAAAGCATTTGGCTCAGGGCATTCACTTTAATCTAAATTTGCAGAAGAGGGTTCAGTTTTTCTGGAACCATATTTGGAATGCTAATGACTTATTCAAAAGCTAGATCGACAGTCTGTTGATCTTTTCTTCACTATGATGACTGATTTGCAAAGCCATTAACTTACCGAAAATTGTATTAAACCCTTGCCAAATGAGCAAACATTATTTGCCGATCGTTCATTCCGAGGCTTGTGTTCTCCGTTAGAATAAGCCCTCTCGCGACATTCTAGGACTACTGGGTTGGTACGATCACCCCTGGAAAAAAACAAACAAGCAAAAATATCTGTCTTCTTGCAAAAGATACAAAATTTCACATTTTTGTAGATAGGTGCTTGAAACTTCTACAATAGGGTTCTCCGATACCTTGAATCTGATGGTGTGATTTTCGTTAAGGCTCTATGACTTTTAGGGGGTGTTCCCTCCTATTTTCTTCTTCACTTTCCATGTTTTCTCATAATTTCTGCCGTGTTCCTTAGGACAAATCAGAATAATGGGGATAGAACGCAACCCTGCTCAACACCTGGTCGAAAACCAAACCTGCTACAAGCTTCACTTCCTACCTTAACCGCAGCAAAATCGCTGTCGTACATAGCACTAGTCATTCTAATTTACTTATGTGGTTTGGTATACAAGGATAGGACCTTCACTAAAGGTTTTCTATTGGTTATTCTGTGTTTCTGTCTAAACTATGATATCTTATAGACAATCTAAATACGTCAGAGACAGACTAGTCGTACAGTCTATATGAGCTCTTCGCCACCATATAATGAGCACTGTGTTTTCAGTGTCAACGTTCTTTTACGTTATTACATTTGTATATATAATCAATTTTCCATGGTTCGGTTGTTTTTCTTCCTACATTTTCCACTCTCGATTTCAAAACTCATGCACGGCGAATGCTAAGAATATGTGCCCTGAATCCATTCTTAAATACTCACAATAATTCATAGAAGCATAAAAATTGTAATGAATAAATGAATGTATTTTATTTTTGTACTAAAATATAGATGATTCTACTAGCCGAGCAATAAAAAGAACAAAAGAACAAAAAACAAACAAAACTGGAATAAACGATGAATACAAACGAACCAGCCAAGACAAAAACTTCAAAAGTTATATAATGCTTTTAGGCTTTCATGTTCATACCGGAGAGGCGGACGACTTCATGCAGCCGGTGGCGGCGCTCATTGATTGAACCGAAGCGAGGCATTAATACCCGAATTTCAATCCCTTTACTCTGAACATACTCGGGCAATTTTCGAGCAATTTCTGAAATTTCAGAGAGGGCGGTATAGGGGCGCATTTCCTGAGTTACAATCAGCACTTTCTTTTTACTCATAAAGCAAAATGTAATTATTTCAAACAAAATCCATTGCATAAAATCGTCGTGATTGATAACTTGTTGTTGCATTTCAATCTTGTCAGCATCATGATAAATGAAACCTATTTTGCTGAATATCAGTGTTTGGCATGGAGTTGATTCCAGTAACAAGACCACGGTTCTTTTTTTTTGTATTCGAAATTCAGAGATAGATGCGGAGAAGTAATTGAAGAAAAAAGACGAGAAAAGAAGAAAGTGAAACTAGATTCGAGCTCGTGATTTCAGCGAATGTGTTGGTAATGAATAAAAGTTGATAACAAATGCAAATCAAAACACTTGGATCCTGTTATTACTCAAATCTGAAACAACGATGTATACATTTGGGGTAACAGCGACACTCTCTGGAAAGGAAAGCTGCCCATCGCCATTGCCTTCGGAGCCTATCGTCTTGATGAGTTTTCCGGCATACGACGTCACTTGAAGTCGATGGTTACCCATATCCGAAACGATAATGTTGCCAGCAATGTTTCATCTCGAAGAACTGAGAAATAAACTTGCATTCCAGCGGAAATATTGTCAGCGTGTGGGGGGCTCCATACATTTACAAGCAATTGACAGGTGATAGAAATTACGTCTTAAATCATGGATGTAAACAGGTTTAAACCTCAAGATTGGGTGAAATGTCAGAGGATGATTTAACTGTAAAAGGAGGTCGAAAACAAAATGCATTTTTGTAATATATATACATACATGTATTTATAGATGCCAGTTCTGACTTGTATCAACCTCCTGCCCCAAAAACTGAAACGGACTCTTCAAACGCGGCGGCAACTCTGGGTCTCCCTCCATCTATTTCCGTATCTGTTACTACCAAGAAGGTAGATTCAGCAACACCTTCAGCTCTCGATCTCCCCGGACTTCCTCCTCCAAAGAAAGAGCGAGAGTCACCAATTGGTATAGAGCTTATCAAGAAAAAATCGGAAGAACCTGGACCAAGTCACGGCTGCTACCTTAGGTGTGTAGTATTTTTGGTTGTAAATTTTTGGTTGGCCTCATTTTTAATCTGGCTCGCAAGTAGAACTAATGAAAAAGGAAGATTATTACAATATACCCCTGTCGGACGTAATTCTCATTCCAAGCCAAATCTGCATTTTGAAAGCAAACTCGATTTCTTAAAACGTAACAAATCTAAAAGCATTTATAACGTCCTTGCATTTTCTCGTGTGAGTTGTTTCGGCCGCAGAGAACGCGTCGATACGGATATATAATCCAGAGCACCGCGAGAACGCGATTTCAGTTACTTCTCGGACGGTGGGGTCGCCGAATTACTCGGCATCTCGATAGAGTGTTTTCGGAGCACGCTTTCTAACGGTGATCCACGGCCACTTCTAATACAATCGCCCGCTAGCCGGATTTGGCTACGGTCGCGCACCGCGTTTCATGAATCAAAGCACTCGAATTTGGTATGTCAATCATCGCACGGGTCGTCGCGGCAGCCTGGATCGATTGGAGCCGCGCATGATGCTGGCTGGCGACCTGGTTTCGCACTGGTTGGCGGACAGCCTGAACGACTCGCTGGCCGACGGTCAACCCGTGGAAGCGTGGGTGGATTCGGTAGGCCAAGTGAGCGCCGCGGCTTCGGGGACGCCGACGCTAATTCACAACGCGCTGAGTGGTCGGTCGGTCGTGCGTTTTGACCCGAGTGAAGGGAAGGAGAGAGAGAGAGTGATTTAATATTTAGATGCAATTCGTCTGACGTCTAATGGTGTATAGGTCAACAACATTTGACCTACACTGTTAGCTGATGATCACAGCTCGTTAAGGGAGGAAAGTATATCTCTTGTTTTAGCTCTAGGGAGTAATCAATTGTGTTCTGTTGTCAACCCCTCTTCCGGTGGCCTGGAAGGGCCCAGCATGACACATCTTATGGAAGTCATCCCCGCCCTATGAAAGGGTAAGAAACTTGCATCATGCAACATGATCTGATATGGAACTGTGGACTTTACCCCAAGTGCTCGGGCGAAGAAGGCCTTCTGCACAGGGGATTCACCTATATGTGTTTTGGATATGGCATTTGCGTTCTTGGGTCAGACAAAAACCCCTTATATACCACTCTTCACAAGACAAAAACCCATCTCATACATCCCACTCATCCCTTATAGTATACTCCATAAAGTATCAAATATTTTTATAAATTTTAAATTATCAAAAAAAAAATAAAAAGCCTCGTGTTTTTGTGCTTTTAATTTGTCAAAACTAAGACTCAAGTTTCTCAAACGTTGAAATATTTTGTAATAAATGAGATGTATCTTAACTGTATGTGTTCTTATTTATAAAAACTAAAAAACGAGTTTCTTGAATGATCGAAGATTTTTAATCATTTAGATGAATTTTCACTGTGTGCATTCCACTTTACATTGGTAAAGGGAAAACAGGTTACAATAGCAGCTCCGATGGTGAAAGTTAATGTGGGAGATGTTGCGGTTGCTGGTAAGATCATTTCGAAGTATTTTATTATATTATCCATTTTCTACTTACAAACGACTTTCTCGAACAACTAGCACATGTTAAGCATGTTAAGCTCATTTAGTTAATGTCTCATGATACTATAAAGAAGCTCTGATGAAGTCTAAAAGCCGAAACAGGAAAAGGAATCTAGCTTGGGCGTTAAGATAAGGAAAACATGAAGTTAAATACGATATTGTCAATGTGAAAGCCAGAAACAACAAGATGAAATAACAATAAAAAAAGTTAAAAAAAGTCTCCAATGTTATCAAGGGTTTAAAAGTGATCGATAATAGTTTGCTGAACTTTAATTTACAAACGTTAGAAGCATTTCTTGGGTTCTATTATATTAGGTGTTTCTACGTATTTTTATCAACATCACAGCCGCAGCCATTGTACTGGTTTGCTCCAGCGCGACTGCCATGGAGACCGGAAAGTCGACGGAATTGATACAGCATGTCGAGCACATGGCGACGGAGAACACGCCGGCCCGAGACATTCCCGGCGCAAAGGCGCGCCTGATGACCTCGGCAACCGGCGCCACCATGACGTTGACCACCGAGGCACGTCGGCCCGGTCACGGCACCACGGCGTCGTGGGGCCGCAGCACGACGCCGTATAATCTTATTAATAAAAGATTTTTGTCTTATCAGGTGTATGTATTACTATTTACACACCCAACCTTACGAGCTCTTCTCTCTGTTGTGGATTATTTTTTTTTTTTGTATTTTTAAGTATATTAAATAAAGTATCTATCTATCTATCTACTCAATGGATCTAGATTTATTGTTTTAATTTTTATAGTTTTTATGCATTATTTATTTTTCTGATGATGTGGATATACTTATGGCGAATGTATGGAAAAGTTTTGATTAAATTCCTCAAAGAGAGAAAAAAAACTAGTAACTTCAAATATATTTGAATATATTTTGACAAGGGATTGCAACAATTCAAAAGCCAAAAAGAAAGCAAAAAGTTTGAAGCTTAGTGGAAATCGTTGCCAGAAATCGAACTTGCGGTAAAAATCACATATCTTTTATTAGAAAAAGCATTAAAAGTCAAGAAATTGAGTAAAGAGCAAGAAACTGGTCGCGTCTGACCGAGCCGGGGGCGGGCTCCGATCTGTCGGCGGTGCGGTGCCGGGCGACGCGTTCGGCCGAGGGCTGGCGCATCGACGGCGAGAAGATCTTCATCTCAAGCATCGATTCAGTTCGGCGAACAGCATCAATATCGGACGCTTGCTGCCGCAGAGTACCTATTATGCGGATGCGAGCCTCCGGCACTTTCGCCGAACCGGTAACAAGCCTGGATTTATCATACCGACGGGGTCTGGTAGGGGTTGGGCGAGTGGGCATGGTCGACGGGGAGTTGGCTGCGCGTCGCGATGTCGAAGAGCTGGGGCCGTTCGATCGTGACCCGGTCGCCTGGCTTGAGGTAGTTGTACCGCTCGACGCGGGGCTGGAGCTGGTCGTCGGGCGCGGTGTCGACGATGGTGACGGCCCGATGGTCGCCGCGTTCGCGGCGGTGGGTGATGAGCTTGCTGCCATCGGGCGACCACTGGCAAGAATATGTGAGAAGTTGTTCGTATCAGCTACACAAATTGATAAATAAAAGGAGAATGGAACAAAGACGGGAATTTAAAGGAATGAGTTTTGACATTCAATTATCTATTCTACAAAATTATATTGGGATGAATGTCTTTTGGACCTGCTTTTTGGTTCTAAAATGCTCTTTGCATCATTGCATATATATTTTGGATGTTTTTACGTCTCTGTCAAACAGTTCGTGGTAACGAACCTAGATACATGATCAATATAGCGATCGTTGAAAGTTGGCAGGCGTATCAAGGACCCGACCAGATTAAATTAGAAATAGCCGCTTCCCAGATTCGACCATCTGGGGGTAGTTTAAGGACGGATAATTCAGAAAAATTAGGAAAATATCAGCCATTTTTAACTTATGAAAAGGTTATCGGATCTTAATGAAATTTGATATTTAGAAGGAGCTCGTGTCTCAGAGCTGTCATTTTAAACGCTAAACTGCGACAAACAAAATCAATCGTACCAACAGACAAAGGGTTTTTAGTTACTCATCTTCGTCTTCCTCTTCTTCTTTTGTTTCTTTTGTTCCTCTTCTTTGTTCCTCGTCTTCCTCTTCTTCTTCGTCTAGAAGAAAAGCAAAATAAAAAAAGAAATTAATTTACTTATTCTGAACTTCTGACACTGGGTTTACAAAGCTTATTTCTTTTCAGGCACAAAAAAACTTAAACGCGTATGGTTCAACGCTGCTGTTGATGTTGCTCGTGGTGGCGGTTCTACGGGCAGCAGTTGTGACTTTCGGCGCGCTGATTGAAGAACAAGTCATCGTGCCGGGTTTTTTCGTGTTGATGCGATGGCAGAGTCACAAGCATGTTGTGGGGCAGGCGCTCTCGTTCTTCCAAAATGATCTCGCCGGTCGTATCAGCCAAAAGGTTTTTCAGTCAGGCATGGCGACCGGCGACATGATTCATTGACGGCTTTGACCGTGTGGGGGTAGGCTGCAACGCTCTCGACGCACGATTGCCCAACCGACAATCGCCCAACAATATCTCAGGGGACCGGCATGGCCTTACGCATCACCTTCGATCTCGACGAAAAAGACCTGAATCATTTCCGCAGTGTGATGCGGCGCGCGATTAAGGCGCATAAGGAAACTGATGATGAGGCCATTATTGCCGCAGCGCGTGAAGTGCTCAGTCAGGTTCGTTCAATTTTGTATTTTTGCCAGAAGACAAATCACGGATGCGTGTTTATTTGCTTTTTTTTTCACCAGGGGTGAAAATATTGACCCAGTAGTCCTACAATGCTGCGAGAGGGCTCATTCTAACGCAAATTAAAAGTTCCAGTGTCCTTTTTAAGCGACCATAAAAATTGGAGGGCACCTAGACCCTCTCCCACGCTCATTTTTTCCCAAAGTCACCAGATCAAAATTTCGATATTAGAGGTTTCAAGCTCCTATCTGCAAAAATGTTGAATTTTGTATTTTTGCCAGAAGAAAGATCACGGGTGCGAGTTTAATTGTTAAATTTTTCCAGGGTGATCGTATTGACCAAGTGGTCCTACGATCTCGCAAGAGGGCTCAATTGAACGGAAATTAACAGTTCTAGTGTCCTTTTAAGTGACCAAAAAATAGAGGGCAACTAGGCCCCCTCCCACACTCATTTTTTCCCCAAGTTACTGCATCTAGGATTTTATTAGTCAAGGCTTGGGTCCTATCATAGTGGCTAGGTAGCCTCTCTAATTTTGAGTAGTCTTCTTCTTCCAGAAATTGTTTGAAGATTGTCCAGTCTGCTTTGCAATATTGGAATTTTTATGTAACTAGGGTTTGAGTTTATGAAACATCTCCAATGGAAGCGAAAATGGCGCAGTCGTCTGTTTGCAACTCTGGGATGAGATTAATGTTTGCATTTGTATCCATATTCACAGAAACACAACTACAATGGCGCGTAACTAATATGGCACGTGACAACTGACGTGCGCAGGAGGGGGGGGGGGGCTTGGGGGGCGCGAAGCGCCCCCACTAACTATATATGTATATTATAGCATATATATTTATATATATAAACATAAGTTGTTTGTGTGTTATGTCTGTCTGTCTCTTTTTCCGCATATGAAGTCTGAATTATTTAATCATATACCAATTCAATTAAAAATACAAGTTAATAAAAATAAATTAAATATTAATAAAAATTTAAGTTAATGAAACTATAAATTAATAAAATAAAAATATAAATGAAATAATATTAATGAAAGAACATTGCAATGAAAAACAATATACCCTTGAACCAATTACTTCACAACAAATAATTGTTATTTATCTTGTTTGTAAAAACAAGACAGACACACATTTAAGCCCAAAAGAATTAACACTTGGTTTAGTGATAGCTTCTCATGTAACATACCAGCTACAATTCCGGTTGCTACGTCGCTTCGTTGGTTTCATTTGATCTAAACTATTGCTATCTGTCAGGATTTTCTAGGACTTATGGCTGGTCTTATTTTCAAACTGATCTTTTTTTCTTAATCTCACATGAGTTTGCTAAATACTAAATGCGGTTTTAAAGCATCAAGAGATACAATAAAGACATTTTTTGTAGCTTGACTCAGTTTATTGTATCTTCCTATGCCCAGGCGATCGGCGTGGTGAACGAGCTTTGCGATCCGCGCGACCGTGTGGTCGCCGCCGCGGGCGGGCTGCCTGCCGAAGTCGCCGCCAACTGGCGCACGCTCGAGACCGGCACGGTGGATGTCGAGTTCGGCTTTTCCTGCATGGGTTACGAGATCGCCGGCGCCTGGGGCGCGCGCATCGCCCAGATGCAGCAGGCGCCCGAGCAGGACACCATCACCTTTTGCGGCCCGCGCTCGCGATGCAGCTGCTGCTCTATCCGATGATCGACAACCTCCACGACACGCCGTCCGGGCAGTACACGAACCACCCGGTCTGGAACCAGCGCACGTCCTTCAACGCCTGGGAGATGTATCTCGACGGGACGCCCGGCAAGGACGCGTCGCCCTACGCCGCGGCCGCGAGGGCCGAGGACCTGTCGGGGCTGCCGCCGGCCTACGTCTGCGTCGGCGCGGAAGACCTGTTGAATGCAGGTTCTCAAACGGGCATATAAGCAATAATATAGGCAGTGCTGCTAGAGATATCATTAAAGGTTTTAAAGAAGCTAATTCAACTCAAGGTTAAAAGTTCAAAACCCATTTTTAAGAGTGGAAAGAGATTGGAGGGCAATCAGCCCTCCTCAAAAGTCCACTCATTTCCCAAGAACATTCGATCAAAATTTTGAGGCAGCCATTTTGTCCATCATAGTAGAACAAATCCAGCCGCTAATACAAACTAGGCGATTGTGCATGGCAACGTCATCCGGCGAGCCTGCCTAACACTGCGCCATTAGACATTTGAAGTTGCTCTTTTAACCATTTTTTCAACACCCAACTCCATATTTACTGGATGTAAAGTTATATTGGGATGACTACTTGCATATACCCTAAATATTTCATCCGCAAATGCTTGCCCAATGTTCTGGACTTGTTCAAAATCAAAAATTACATATTCAAATGATACTTATTTGTCTAAACAAATTGTTTAATGTACAATTTTCATAGGATAACCATTTGACTGCACTTGGGTTTTCATTGTTAGATTTTTTGACAGTGACATGGTAATTTATATATATAGAAGTCAAATCTATGAAATAAACAACACTAGAATAAATATGAACATTTACGTTTTCAGAGAGCGGTTGTTGTTTCTAAAATTGTTCATAGTAATCATGTTTTATACTCACATCATCATGGGTGGTCATGTGAACTTTGGAAGAGGCTCGTTTGATTTGAAATGTATAGCTCTTTTAAAGAGTCAAACATGATGGAAAGCAACTAGCCCCAGTTCCTGGCATCCTCTTTTCCCAAAACACATTCAATTGAAATTGTGAGATAGCTGTCTTGTTACCAACAGTCTAAAAATCATATAACAATGTCTTTAACAGTGTCTACTTAAAGAATCCTAAGACAGGCCAAAGGAAAACATATAGTACCATGAATCGTTGCATTGTCTTGGATATTGCTGTTGTTCCCAATACGGATGGCATTAACATCTCCCCTAACAACCGCACTGAACCACACGGTACATTGATCGCCCATCTGCACATCGCCTATCAATACGGCATTATCTGCCAACCAGCAAGTCTCAGAGTACGATGGTTTAAAGCCTCTCACTTCTTTTATGATTGCCATATTCCTGTTTTCCTTAAACATAGTCTTAATTTCACTTTATAAGTCAATGTTAGAAAAAAATTGATGTCATTCCACTGGTTTAAACTGAGAATTCATAGACCCATGTGTACTGGCTCGATCAAATAATAGACTTAATTATTGGCCTTCTTTCAATCAATGTTTTTAAGTGATTACTCTTACCTTTCAAGGAGCAGTACTTAGTTACACTGGTAGTTATTATAGTCATATTATTAGTTATTTGTTATCGTAGTATACTATTTTAGTAGCAGGCGAGATGCTACCAGGGGCGATTCGATGGAGCTGCACTTTTTTGATCCCAACGAGCAAGTGTCGACTTTGTAGCGACGGCTGCCACTTTGGTCACAAGCGGGAGTGGTTTGTTTTCTTACCTTTCGCACTGCCGATTCGCTTCCGCGAGATGTCGTCGATCGGTTTCATGCGGAGCATCGGCACTGGCTTCGGGTGCACGGAATCGATCCTGACTCGATGGATTGGCGTGAGAAGTGACACTGGTGTAGTATTGGAGATCAAAGAGTGGTAGCCTGTAGGCTATCATTTCGATTTGTGGTGGCAGCCAGGCTTCCATATCGCACAGACTAATTCTTTCTTTTTTTTAAGTGTGGTTTGTATTAATAATATTTTAGGCCTTTCCCTGTATTTCAAATTCGAAATTTCACGAGTGGATTTTTCAATATAGTCTCCTAGATTGACCAATAGAATCTTCGAAGAGCTCTTTCATCCAGTAATTGCATTTTTTTTCTTTCTTCTTTGATTTGAATGATTGCACAGTAATTTAAATAACTGCACAGTAATCGCCTTAAGTTTTTTCTTTATTCTTCGATTTGAATCACTGCACAATCATTTGAATGACTATACAATGATTACTTAAAGTTTTTCTTTCATCTTTGATCTGAATGACTGCACAGTTATTTGAATAACTACATAGTCATTTGAATGACTGTACAATGGTTAAGTTAACATGTCCCCCTCCTATTCCACTTTGAATTTTTTTTTTTAATTCCACTCTTAAAGCTGAATTAACCAATCAAACGTGCTCGCAGAGGCTAGAGACCTTGAGATAAAGGCCATATCCAGGGGGGTTACCGTGTTTGCCCCCCCCCCTATAGTTTTTCCGACTCGTAAAGAAGTAACAAGATGCATGTGAACAAATTTTTTATGCCTTTTTTAATTTTATTTTTCTGTAATTTTTTTAATTGCGCCTTTTGCTTTCTATGTTGCACATAAAGAGAGGTACATAGCCCAAACCGTCTCCAAGCATCCCCTAGCAATGAACTAAAGAAGATCATTGGCAGCCGGAAATGATTTCCCCTTTTGTTTTTATGTAGGTTGTCGACGGATGACGGGTGCATCTGTGCTAGAAAAGGAAGGATTTTTCGACCCGTTCAAAATGTGACGAGTCGGTTGTCCACGTTTGAAAACACACATCGCCAAAAGAAAGAGAGCAGAATAGGGAAAAACATGGAAAAAATGTGTGTTGCCCCATTGACGGCTGCCTACCAATAGATTTTGACCCTTAATAAGGAAAATATAATTTTTAATTTATGACTTTCCAGTTATCGACAAACATTTTTTTTTATGTGATCTGGTTTGAGTAACATAAAAAAATCTTCATATTAATGACTGTTAAGTAAAAAACGATCCTTGTCAATAACGAAAGCATGAGTTAGAATATTGGAAGCTACAGAGATGACAGCGGTCAAATATCTGTTTTGATTCTCAAAAGAGAATCAGTTTTCTTTTGGTATTTGACCAATGAACAACTAGTTGAGTTTAAGCCGGATTAATTCTGTACCTGCTCGGAATAAATAACGAGTGAAATACTTTTGAACTTGTAATTGAAGCTTGTTTGATAAATTTGAGTCGTGCATTGAAATATTGGATTATTTGCAATTACTTACCTCTGCCCCAGCGGTTTCTGGAGCGCGGACTTTTCGTTGTTATCGGGCGTCGGCGCGGACGCCGATTGCTTCTTGAGCTGTCCTTCCAATTCCTTGAGCCGCTTCTTAAGCGCTGCCATTTCATCCGAAGAAGAATCGGAGTTCTTGGAACTAGGGGCGACATTCACTGTAACCGGCCCATAGAAATAGAAATCACCGGTGAGCGATGAGTTGCTCCATGGAACCTGACGGCTCGATACCAAGAACTATTTGATTGAGTAAAAAAAAAACAAATTCATTTCAACTGAAAGTAAGGAACAAGTTTAAAACTCAAAACGATCAGAAATTATTCCGTATATGAAGGGTTGCCCCTCCTCAATACCTTGCTCTCTACGCTACAGCTATTAACACTTTCAAAATGTTTCCTATTCTAACTAAACGTCCCATGTGTTTCTGTTGCCGTTCCTAAAAATTGGGAGAAACAATCAGACTTTTTCTTTTCGTATTGAGTCGGACAGTAAGAAGTTGTTTGTAAAAGGAAGGCATTTTTAGTCCTCTAACATGGGGCAAAAACAATTTTGTTAACAAGGGCTCTCCAACCATCCAACTATTTATGCGAGTGATAAAAAAGGAAACATCTTTTGGTAGTAAATATTTTTTTTTTTATTTTTTTACTACTCAGTCAACAAGTAAGAAACGCTTTATAAAAGAAAGGCACTTTTTAGGCCTTTACGCTTCCCAAACGTGCATGTGTTTGATCGTAATGGTGGGATATCGGTATTCCGTCTCATCTAGCGTGGCGGTCGCAATCCCGGTCACTTCTCCAACAACCGTAACTTGAGGCTGGTCTGACAATGTAGCAGGATCAAGGAACTTCTTTTCGTAGGCCAGGAAGCGGCCTTGTGATGATCTTCGCTGAGCCACAGGCCTATCCGAATCTCCTAATGGTAACTGCAACACCTCGATGATTGCCTTGGCATTTTTAAAATTATGACGAGGATGAGCTGGGCGTTTCTGATAGGAAGTGAGAAATCACAAGCTACCTCACCCCGCCTAAATGATATTTTGAATTCGCCTGAATGGTTTGTATTTTCTTTCTCATTCTGTGAGCAAAGGCGCTTCACTCTCGAGCTCGTTCCGGCCATAGCCCGACGTTCACCATTTTTTGACTGAGCGATGGCGCCTGTTCGAGGTATGTTGTGGGCCTGCTGATGATTTACCGCCAGTACTGGACGCCGGAAGGCTACGTCAAAGGCAAGCTGGTCGGGCACAAGAACCTGATGCCGGCACAGAAGGAGCGCATCCACCGTCGCACCTTCGTCAAGCGCCTGGGCGAGGAACAGACGGTGCCGGAGTTCGCCCGCTCGCAGCAGAACGACTACACGCGGACCCAGAAGGAAACGTCGGAGATCGTTAAGGAGAACACCAACAAGTTCGAATCTTTATGCGAACTTGGTATCAATACGGCAATTCGCCAACTGCGATTATAAGCCAACGCGCTGGCGATCACATTACGTTGATAACCCAATTCTTCTACGGCAACCATTACTTTCTTGTGGGTTTCCACCGATACGTTGCCCCGATCGGGCAGCACTCGATCTACCGTACCTTTTGAAACCCCTGCTTTTTCCGCAATATCCTTTATTCTGATTCGGCGGTTCATAACGTAAATAATTGAGCAGTATCTCCTAAAGCATATGATTCAATAGTCAAAGTACCTTGATCATAATGTTTAGTAAAATATATATCAGGATTAGGTCGTTTAATGATAATTCCTCGATGAGAATATGGTTTGATTATTGCATTAGACCCTTTTAAATAAAGATATAGATTGAAATTTGTTTCCATTCCATTAAATGCATCAGTTTCTAAAACTTCAAAAGGAACTCGAAGACCATAAGAATTTGATCGGAGCAAATTTTTCAGGCTCGTACCTTTCCTTGAATAACTTTAAACTTAACGAATTTTATATATTCGGACTTAACCGAATTATGATTTGACTCTTTAATTGTAGATGCTGCTATCGAAACTTCTTTTTTAGAGTTCTGGTTATTAATAGCAGGAGTTGCGCCTTACTTCCAGTTTGTTGCTAGGATCTCTTTAATATATAAAAACAAACATAAACTTGGAGATTTTCATTTCAATATTATTTTTTTGCCTCATATGGTTTGCCAAAGGCTAAAATACAGAAAAAATCTCATAAAAATGTAATAAAAATAAGTTTCCAAAGACTTACGGCATTTCAAACGGTTTGAAAGTGTTTCTATGTCATTGCTACAGTAACTGATAAAAAAAAAAGATTTTAGGACATTAGTTATATGCAAAACACGATCAAGCAAGTAACCACAAAACGCAATAAAGTCGGAATTTAAGCTTAAAATAACCACTTACGCAAAGGATTTACCCTCAGCGAAAAGGATCGGATATCCAATTTAAAATGAAATGTTGGCAAAAAATAGAAAACGAGTGCACAATATCAATTTGCGTCAATTTACGTAAAAGCTAATGAAAAATTCGGATTATTAGCTTGTCGGTTGGCGGTTGAATCATGCACTAAATTCCCGACTAAATTAAAACGCAATTGACAAATTACGTGGCCTAAAAGGAGAGAAGGTACTAAAGTTTCCGAGTGCTTTAAAATACTTCTTCTTTCTATTCAAAGACACTCTTGCTTGAACAATTGATCACGAATATTTAGAACAAGGTTTAGAATACAAAGTGATACGGAGGGGACAACCTCCCTCTTTTACGGAGTTATTTCTGTTCGTTTTAAGTTTTAACATCGTTCTTTACTTTCTTTTAAAAAATATTATTGTTTATTTTTTTAATTTCTGGTCGTTCTCAATAGCATGCTGGATCTCGGCATCAAGCTCGAGAATGTCACTCTCGACATGCTCGGCACCGCCAAGCGGGTCTCGATCACCAAGGAAGAGACCACGATCGTCGACGGCGCCGGCAAGAAGACCGACATCGAAGGCCGGGTCAACCAGATCCGCGCCCAGATCGAGGAGACCACGTCGGACTACGACCGTGAGAAGCTGCAGGAGCGCCTGGCGAAGCTCGCCGGCGGTGTTGCGGTCATTCGGGTCGGTGGGGAGATAGTCGCCTTTCGCTCCGTCGAAAAGGCGTTGCGTTTCTAAAACTCTATCCGTGGCTTATTGTGTTCGATCAAGCCAAGCGTCTTTTCTATTGCGTTTGGCCAGCGTAACCAAAGACACCTTTTCGACAAAAACACGTCTCCTTTGCAGTGACGATTCGAACTTCGCTTGCGGGGAATCGGTTGCTGATTCAAAATGAAGGTCTCGCCTTTGAGAATCCGCCCACCTTGAAAAAAAATCTTGTGGTATTATATTTGAATATGCACTTTTGTTATTGACTGTGGAATACAGAAAAATTTACTGTTATTATTGGAAATTGAATTATGAATGGAAATTGAATGTTTAAGTAAGATAAAAGCTTGTGGAGTAATACGTTACGCCATACTAATTTTATGTAACTACATAGTATTGTGTGTGCCATTATATCAGTAAGGATACCCCATTGAATTACTTTGTCATGTTTTTATGCCTGCCTACTTAAATTTCTCACAGTAATCTTAGTAATTAAAGTTCTCTCTCCTCTTCTAGTCAAAGATTGCTGCATAACATACCTGTACTCATAGTATACCCGTTGTATTTTCCACTTGAGACAGCATGTATGACAGCTTGTATTATTGTTTCGGCCGGACGCAAGTTACCGAATACAGTTGGATCACCTGCAAAAGTAGGAGTCAAAATTAAGGGAGAGATCTCACTTGGTTACCTATATGACGTGTTGGTTGAATTAACCCTTAGGCGTAAATAATCAATCGAACAGACTAATACTACACTAAAAATCAAAAAGTCATGTTTTCACCTTTTAGTTAGTTAAAACATGGAAAAAAGAGGTAAAATTCACAGAACTTACAGACAATACATTCTAGTTTAAGCAATTACAGACAAATGGAATAAGCCGAGAGGAATCATGGTGTTTTTTTTTTGTCATATCTCTGGTTGCTAAGTAAATTGTCACTGTAGACTTTATGGTTGTGAAAGTCACGCCAAGCAATATTCAAATAAAGTTTTGCATGACCATAAATTTACTGCTTAGCAATAAACAAAAGTAGAAGTTACTGTAAAAATTCATGAATTCATGAACTCTGACCTTATTCAAATCAAAGTAGCCTAAAGAAGAAGTGGAGAATCCCGAATTCTTTTTCATTCTTTGTGTTAACACCCACACACCTAAGAAACTAAAGCTGTGGGTCTGACATAACTGATGTATCCGGATGGGAGAGTGGTTCTAAAAGGGAAGTTGATGAGTCAACAATCTCTGACCCTGTTACTCTGTCAAGCAAGGTAGCAGACAAAACGGATTGAAATTATTCACCAAAAAGCCCAGGATGGACGTTGGTTCATTCCAAGTTCTTCATGGGTCGTATTTATAAGTATTTTGTAGTGCTGGAGGAAGCTGCTACTTTTTCTGACGTGAACAAGTGACCTAAGACTAATAGACTTAGGGCAAAACGGGGCTTTCTCTTACCTCCCCTAACAAGGGAAAATGACATCATTTTTATACATTCCTGAAAAGGCTTATGCCAGCTGTGCTTCTCACTTAGATTATCAACTGTCTTGGCTTTTCCTCCAATTAGTCCTAGATTGATTGCAACTTGATTTTAATTCAAATTCAAAAGGAGAGAATATAAAAGATTAATAAAAAGTTTGATTCAATGAGGTCAAGAGGCTTGTAACCTGTGCACCTGTACTGAGTTATTATGATCCAAGCCAAAATCTAGTAATAGAGTGTGATGCATCAAGTAAAGGCTTAGGGGCTGCATTGTTACAAGAATGAAAACCGTTGGAATCTGCAAGCAGAAGTCTAACAGATGGTGAGCAGAGATGTGCTCAAATTGAAAAAGACTGCCTTGCAATTGTTTATGCATTAGAGAATTTTCATCAATCAGACCGGCGCGATCGTGGTGCCCGGCCTGCGCTGGAGCGAGACCGAGCGGGGGGTGACGATCCGCATCCCGGGAGGGCCGATCGTCAAGCGCGTCTCGGCGCTCATTCGCGCGCGCGTCGGCTTCGGCCGGACCCTGCTGCTGCACGACTTCGACCCGGCGCCGTTCAGCGAGGTCGGGCTTACGCCGAGCCAGCAAGAGGGCGTCAACGTGCACGGCAACCGCATGCTCGAGCTAGAAACAAAATGAGGTTCAATCGCAGATTTGAGGGCGATAATGAAATTAAAATTAAGCCAGGCAGTACCAAGTTCAGGCCTCGAAAGCTGGGGGGGGGTATGGGCCTATGACACAAGTATACCATAACAGGTATAATATAAAAACAATTTAGTGTCAGAAAAACAGTTGGGTGGGCAGGTGCACCCCCCCCCCATGTCCAGGCCTAGAACCGCCACAGTGGTTAGGTCAAGTTTTGCTTTACCCTTTTTCTTTGTATTTAAGTTGAGAATTATTTTTAATTGCTTGTTCAAGAAAATCACAAATTTGATCTGGATCATCGACATTAATGGGTGTAACATTGGCTGTTTCCTAAAACGACAGACGAAAAAAAAATAGGACGTTATCGATCTAGGATAAAAGTAATTTACCCAAGTTTTTCGTGGTTTATTACCACTAGTACGTTTCGGTGTGAGAATTTGTTTAACCGTATTGCCAAAACATGAAGTGTTCCAAATGAAAATCATACCATCAGATTCAGCATATCTTTAGAGGTTTCAAACTGCTATATACAAAAATGTGGAATTTTGCATTTTTTGCCAGGAGCAAGATCACAGGTGCGTGTTAATTTGTTTTTGTTTGTTTTCCCCAGGGATGATCGCATCAAACCAGTAACCCTACAAGATCAGGAGAGGGTTTATTTCATCAGAAACCAAAGGTTCTAATGCCGTCAGCCTTCAATAGCCACGAAGCCGTCGCTACTGAGAGTGGTGTGGCCTTCGGTTGCACCACCAGTGACTCCCGTCCGTTGGCATCGCAGGTTACCCGCGGCACAGAACCGGCCATTCCTACGAGGAACCACGCGCCTGTGCTGGATCGACGCATGATGGGACCATTGGAGTCTCCCGCGCACTGCGAGGCTGGACCGGACGTGCCACTGTTCTGGAGACACAGCCCAAAGATGTTCGGTTTAAAGTATAAGTTGATCTCCTGTTTGCTGGGCATTTACCCCCTGAAAAAATGTTATTTCATCAGGTTTTTCACTAGATTATATTATCCCTCCCAGGGTGACTTGTTGTCTGTCATATCAGTTACAATTGATTATCTCTTTTCGTAGCTGTTTACATTTACAAGAAGAGAAAGAGATGCTGCACAAAGAAAATCGGTCAGTTTTATTGAGATGATATTGCAAAGAAATTTTTTCAGGTGGCATTTTCTGGGGATATTTTCCAAAGGGGGATATTTTATGTGTTTTTTTTTCCAGGGGGGGGGTAACGCCTGGTAGGGGGGGGTAAACGATGGTCACCGAAATATTCAAAAGTTTCCAGAATTTTGATCCATCTCACCTACCCTCAATAGATCTCATTATCTTATTACACATATCCCCTTCCCAATTTTCTCCTAATCGAAAATGACAGAAATCATAGATCTTGTTGTTTACAGTTTTTATCCAACAAAATATGCATTTTTTGTTGCTCCCTCTAATTTGAGATTCAAGATAAAAAAATTTTGTTTTAAAATGTTTATTGAACAAGATCGTTGATAAGAAAGAAATAATTTTTCGTAAAAAATATTTTATGCATATATTGTGTGTCAATTAAAATGTATGAAAATGCGTAAAATATTTTGCACATTTTCCCGTGAAAATAAATTGATACTCATAATTTTTGGCTTTGCGTATATTCAGCTGCAATCTCTCGAAGCTCTGAAGTCTATTGAGCAACGCGCATCGTTACAGCATTCGGCCGCTCGACCCGGCAGCGCACCTTTTCGAGGTGCGACTAACGGTCGCAAACCCCGATCCCAAGGGGCAGGTATTCGCAATGCCTGCATGGATACCCGGCAGCTACATGATTCTCGACTATGCGCGCCATGTCGTTGTTATTCGCGCCGAGTCTGTCGGCGTAGGGCGGAAAATAAAAAAACATTTTTATATTCTTGTTTTGGCCCATTTGTTCGAAAATTTGGGTCCGAACAGACCAAAATTGCTGTGTACCTTATTTTGTGGGTAATAGCTTTTGGACATTCATAAATCTTGAACTTTATTCTGGAATTACAATTTCAGTGGGGGGAAATTAGTTTCCGTAGGGGGTATTTGCCAGGGAGGTATTTCAGGGTGCATTTTCTTTGAGGTTACTTTCTGGGGGCGAAATCATAATTGACACTTTACTGAAAAAAAATGGCTGTAGATTGTCAGTTTAGCTTACATATACTGAAATATATATTCCTTAAAGTTTTAATAATTTTTGATTTATTAAATTTGAAAAAAACTAAAACATTTTCAAAATATTTTGTTTTTTTAAATTATACTATAGCTATTCGAGACAAACTCAAAACAGGCAAAAATGTATCTGAGTAGGCCTGACAACCCCCATGCTTTTCCAACATAAAACAAAACGGAAGGAACCAAACATTTTCTGGTGGAATCTGCAACCGATACTCCCACACACCCTGAAACTTCCTAGCAATGCTCATAAGACCTGCATTACCTTTCAACCTCTGTGCTGTTAGGTATGTGAATGAAGTATTTTATGCTGTAATTGAACAGTTGATTTTCGAAGAAGGGGAAGTAACTAACGATTTTAGGAAACCCCTAATTACACGTCTGTATAAGAAAGAGCTGAGGAAGCTCCTCCGGGAAGAGTCTCCACCGGCCTGCATCGGCGCCGCCGATGCGCTCGCCGGCATCGGTCATGATGCCAAAGCCTCTGTTCCAGATCTACTGCGGCGATTGTCGGACCGGGACGGCCGCATCTGTTGGCACTCCGCCCGGGCGTTGGGCGCCATCGGCGCCTCCCCGCGTACCGTCGTACCTGTGCTGCAAAACCTGCTTTCGCACAAGTCTCCGTCTGTTCAGCGGATCTTGTTTGCATCGATTTAGAAGATGCGGTCGCACCGAGCGAGAAGGAAACAGCGCGCGAGGCTGCGATTCAATATCTACGTGACACCGACCGCGATCATGTGGGTATACGAATTAACGCCCTTGATGAGAGCGAGGGCATACATGACATGTCAGCGCTACTGCGTAACTGCGTTGAACCAGCGCTTGTCATGCTCCCTAAGGTAGCGACGGCATCGATGGTTCAATGGGAAGGATCCCGGGTTTTGATGAAAACCGCTTCGAAAACTTTCAGATGGAAAGATCTCCTTAAGAGTCATCAAACACATTTAGTCCTCAGTTTTATAGGTTATGAGCAAGCGTTCTATTCACCCAGTAGAAGAACTTTAACGAAGGTACTATTGTTTTATTATGTAGCAGATAAATACATTAAATTGATTAGTGCTATGTGCGAGAATAACATTGCTGCGGCTAAGGTAGGAAGTGAGCCGAACCGTCGGAATGCCCAGCAGACGCTCACCGCCGTCATCCTTGGCGATGGCTACGCGCCTGACCGGCTGCGCCCGATAGCGCTTTTCCTTCAGCTCGAGCAACAGGCACGACAGCTCCACCTCCAGATTCGCCTCAAACGCACTCAGGCTCTGCCAATCGATTCCGGCCGCACCCTTGTTGCGTTTGACGTGTCTGAAAGCTGTATACAGGCGCTGTTTTGACAGCAGATGCCGGACGACCTGCTCTTTGTTTGGCCCTAAACAGTTGGCTGACAATGACAATCTTTGGCAATCTGTCATCCTTCATCTGTAAAATGTGGCCTAGCCATCTCAACCTTCCTCTCATTACAGCCCTTGAAAGTGAGATTGAGCCACTTTTTTATTACAGCTTACTTTTTGAGATGCGACTAGTCAGTCGGGGATCCAAAACAATCCATAGGCAATTTCTTTGGAAAACATCTAGCATATCACATGGAAAGACGCTTTTTTAAAGATATTACGTTATATATTCATCGCTTCACTGCACCAGGTTAGTATCTGATTTACCGTTTGCATATGTCCATCGTGAGATTTTAAATGACTTATGAATCTTAATTTGAAGGAATAAAAAAAAAAAACTCTTATGGAAAATATCAAACAGTTCGTGGTAACGAACTGTGGGAGCGATCCGGCTCAATAGTAACCAAAACTCTAAAAAATTGAATTCGTGTTGCATTTGTTCTTAGTAGTAGGATATGTAATATTATTTATTTTATTTATTTTTTAATAAAATAATTTTTTTATTTTTTTTATTATATTTTATTTCTCACCGCTTTAAGTAATTTCTAAGATTTCTGCCCCCCCCCCCCCCCCACCCCCCCCCACCACCCCCGACCCAGCGTCCGCCCCCCCCACGCGCACCGCGTTTGCCGGCCTTGCCAAGTACTATTCATTCTGACAGTCAGGGCTTGGTTGGACCGCCCCAACCCCCCCTGGACGGGTCTGATTTCCAAAATCTTCTACAACTTGACGGTAGCACCTAAGATGCCCGCGGCTAGAGTATCGAACTTCTTTCAACAACAGGATTCGATCAAATGTGTAGCTCCTTGATTCGACTTTTGATTTGCTTCGCGACAGTGGCCCCATCGACGTCGCTTCAAGCAGCGGACCAGCCAAAGCTTCGGACTTACGAATACAAGGCAATACCCTTGATATACGTAATAATTTCCGTTCGATTTGTTTTAACGTTGCTCCTTACTTTCAGTTGAAGAAACTTTTCTTTTTTTCAATCAAGCTCAAGCTCTTCAGGCAAGGTTGCGAGGATGCTAAACTGGGATAAAGGGTTTCGCAGTGTATTAACTAGGTCAACACATAAGAAGTCAGTCAGGAGGGCACAGACGTATGACTGGAATTACTGATAAGAGACGAGCCATAGATTGGCCAACTGAAATCGACGGTTAGTTGCAGTCTTGACAAAGTTTCCTGTTGCCTTGCATAAGCGGTAACGTGACTCAGTTGACGCTCAATGTTGAACGGTCATATTGAACGCACAAGCAACCACTACACAGCCTTTCCTTTGACTGAAGTCACCTCTGAACCTCTGATTGGCCAATGGGGATCGAAGGTTAGTTGTAGTCTTGAAGAAGTTTCTATGTCGTCTTGCAGAAGTGCATAGGACAAGAGTCTTTAATCACATTCTTTACCATGTGCAAAAATAAAATAGTCCAATATCTACATTTTTTCAACCTACGTAGCAATTACCCTCGAAAACTAAAACTTTTGCAATAGGCAAAGAGCCTTTAAGCACTTTCTTTACCATGCTCAATCATGAAATAGTCTAATAACTTCATAGTTCCAACATACGTAACTATTACCTTTGAAAACTAAAACTTTTGACATAGGGAAAGCCTCAGTCCAAACCTGCTGTCAAAGAGTGAGGAGAGGAAATGCCAGCTCTCTGTAATTCCGAAGTCAAAGCGAAAATTTAAACATTCCCTTATTACAGCTGTTTGTTAGAAGAAATATATTTATTTTATTCACCATTTCTTATCTCAGCAGAAGATGTTCATATCTCTGTAATTCTAGGCAAAGACAGAAAGTACACGTGGCGTGGTCCCATCAAAATAAAAAACTAAGATCGTAAGGTTCGCAACCAGGCCAAATTTTGGATGCTGATCCCAAATCTTGACTCGTGTTTGTCATATTTTAAAACTTTCCATATTTTCAGCCCACAGTCCAGAAAAATCCAAACCTTCCTCCAGCTGCCAATTTTATAAGTTCGATCTTTCTCACTTTATCGAATGAAAATTATGAGATTTTTTAACTCTTTCCATTGTTTATAATCGTAAAAGTAGAAACCATAGTACTTAGTTTAATCATACGATCCGGGCGATTTCGTCGTGATCGGCGCCTCGGGCCTGATCTCGGCGGAGATCGTCGACGGCCTCAGCGACGTGAGCGTCGCGCTCCCCGGCTTCTCCGAGGTGGCGGACGAGCTCGCCGCCACGTCCCTCCCCTTCTTGACGGACTTCAACGTGACCCTCTCCGCCGCCGGCCAGGACATGGCCGCGCGGATCCCGTCGGGTGACCTCGTGGCCGGCTCGGTCGCCGGCTCGCGTGCAGTGCGTGGTCCGCAATGGCGAGAACGTGCATGCTCGCAATGCGCTGCGAATGAGCCAGATGACTGAGCGAGTTCACAAGCGCCGAGATCGACTGGAGAAGATAGGCAGGCCAGTCGCGAGACGGGTCAACGGCCTGGGTAACGCTGCTGGGCATTTCAGCGCGGTCACGGATCGGCATCTGACCGACTGCCGCGTCCACGAATCGCAGCGCAGAGGTGAGGCAGCTGAGTACTAATAATGCTATTACTAACAACTCACTGCAGCACCAATCCACCTGAGGCCAACACAGCTACACATGCTCCTCCTCAATCCCAATCTTTTCAAAGCTTCCGTCCTTACACCCTCCGAGTAAGTACCCATTTCCCTTAAATCTTTCTCCACGACATCCTCCCAGCCCATTTGGGTACGATCTGCTTTTTTTTTGGCCCTAGACAATTGGCCGACAAGGAAACCGTTTGGCAATCTCACAATATATATCATTTTAAAGCACTTGACCTGTGCATCCCGAATTTGCAATAAACCCTGACCCTGACCCTAACCCTAACCCCAAACCCTAACCCTAACCCCAAACCCTATCTCAAACCAAAAAAAATCCCTTCTAGGAAATAAAATCAACTATACCTCATCCATGGCACGAATTTGTAATCGAAGTTTGTCCATGATTGTGATGAACAGCTGCAGAAGAAATATGGGGAATTCAGGCTGTCTTAATTGCAAAAGCACTATACTAATGGTAAAACGCCAAGTATTTCTGTGTGTCATCTGGCGGGCTTAGATAATACAACTCCAGACTGATTGTTTCTTCGCATTTCAGACCTTCTTCTCAAAGAGATCAGGACATTTCACACACGCAAAGCGCGACAGTACTTCGCTACTTCTCAGCCTCGAATGGTGAAACACGCTGTGTCCCATTTGGCTCCCGTAATCTGGACATCCATATCGATGTTCAGGTTGTGCCATGTCCGTTCCCGTTTGAATTTTTCCAAGCGGAAAAACAAATCGTCATAATCCAGAAGCGCGAGGTGCCCTCTCGTGAAGACGGCGCTTTCCTTTTCTCCTAGTCGACCACGCCTCTTGGATTCCAGAGACTGAATACGTGGATACCAATCGATCTCAATTATTTTTTCCCGCAGTTTATCGGGGACTTCACCGAAGGACGGTACGGCTCCGTCTCAAATATATTTTATTTGTTACTATGTGGCGATATTTTTATACAAAACCAAAACAAGCTAAAAGCACAGTGCTTTAGGATATGCAGTAACAGAACTTCTTCATAATATTCTTTGACATTTATAGCATTTCAATCTAGCCCAACATTTCTATTTACGGTATTATGGAAATATTAAAGGATTAATTGAATGAAAGATTCTTTTTCTTCTAGAATACTCTGGAACCCCCACAGCTACTTATCTTATGCATTAGAAGTAAAATTGTAAATGTACCAAGTAGTAAAATTACTCAAGTATCAAGGGGCTTCTCTCCCCGATAAGTCACCAGCTTTTCATAATAAATTTTAACCTTTGCTTTACTGAAATCAATATATAATCAATTATGAGGATTTATGTCTATATATTTCGTCAGTATATAATAATAATGAAAGAACGAAAAAAAGTATTTTCTCGTGAAAGTAAAAATCAACATTAAATTTACGTTACCACATTTTTCCACTTTTCTAAGCCTTTGTGCTTGAAGAAACGCCAGAAATCAGCCTACCTTTTCAACTTACATTTGTTACCATATCCTCTAAACTACACCGAATTTCACTCTGATTTCACGCGGAATACCCTTATATGCCATCAATCTACATTATTAACATATAAAGATCAGAATTGACGGGCCTTTTATTGTGGCCAAATCTTTCCACTTTTCTAAGCCTTGGGGCTAGGGCAGTTTTTTAAAAGTTTTAAAAAAATTATTAGTTTTAATTCTCACATTTTAATGTATAAAATTATATATTTTCTGGTGTTGTGATGAAGATGGCCCTCGGACATACGGCCAAAATATCTACTGAATTGAGTTGTACTGTCTTAGAAAAAAATTCCCTATTGTTTCTACTTTGTGTTTGTTTAATATGCAGAATAATTGTACCTAACAAATTAGGCATGCTGACCCTGTATTAGCCGGCTCAAAGGAGAATGTAAAGCCTGTCGATTCCTCTGCTTGTTTGAGTAGAATGTTTAAAAGGCTTGCGAAACCTATTGATTCTGTTATTTTTGGAATTCTGACATGAATCTAACGCAAAATCCGAGCCTGCAAAGTCTACTACTTTCAGAACTGGTTTCATTGAAACACACAGACTGGAATATATCTAGCCTGCGTGCAGACTCTACGGAGGAGGGAAAAAAGAAAGGAGATGAAAGGGGCTGTCTCCTCCTCAACGCCCCACTCTTTGCACTAATGTTTATATTTTTTCAAAGTAGAACTGGGACAAACAGTCAAATTTTAGCGTAAAGGGCAAGGAGGGGACAACCCCTTCATATATGGAATTATTTCTGTTTGTTTTAAATTTTAATGTTGCACCTTACTTTCAGTTAAAAACTTTTTAAAAAATCTAATTTGTGATCGTTTTTCAAAGAATGCCGGTAGATCGAAATGGCAGGCTTCCGCTGTTAAAATAAAAACAATGGTGTTTTTAGTTTATAAATTCATTTTTTGAGAGAAAAGGTTGAAAACCTTATGTGTGATAATGTGCCCCCCCCCCTTGAGGGGGTCACTGGGGCTGGTACGTAGTGCCACGCTACCCTCAATTGCTAGGAGTTAGCAGAAAAAACGCAAATGGGGATTTTTTCATGAAGCTTAAGCGATCGGCACTAGTGTAAGCGAATCTGCGCTATCGACACAACGACCTGTAATGACAATATCTGCACCCTCGTCCAGCGCACGCGCAATCGGAAAGGCGCCGAGATATGCATTGATCGAGGCAATGGAGCCCACTTCCGGAAACGCTTCACCAGAGTACATTTCCGTTACTTCTGCAAACTCTCCTTTGCGATCAAGAAGATTGTCTCCGGTTACAACTGCAACGCGCAAATTCAGCCCCGCATCCTTTACCAGTTTCCGAAGTACTTCTCAGATAAAAAATGGGGAACACATCTTCAGATGCAAAGAGTGACAATGAACAAGACGAATGCGAGGTAAATGTTTGTCCTAATTTGTTGTAATAAAGTTTCTTTCTTGACAAAGCCGGAAAAATTTAGGCCTGGTGGACTGGACTGGACTGTATGGATTTTTTGCTTGCGAGACAGGGAGGCCTTTTTACCTGGTTATAACTGGATACTGTAACCGTTGCTTCTTTTGCTCTTCGTGCGTCCAAGAGCGCCGATCTCCTCGCGCGAACCATCTCGGCGACGGCAACCGCTCCCGGCCTGCTTCATCTCCCGGCCCACCGGATGACGGCACAAGATCGAGATGGATCGACCGACGCGGGCCGAGAGCGTGCTCGAATCGTTGCGAAGATCCGGACTCGTATCCTGAGTGCAGGATTGGAGCCCACGACCGGATTTGAACCGGTGACCCCTTCCTTACCAAGGAAGGTAACTGGACACACGTTTCAAACTAGTTATGATTGACGTCAGGAAGAGCTGAATCCCTGGGCATCATACTTATCATCCCGTCCTCACGTTTGGCCTCTTCTCTGTTCCGGCCCCGCCGTTTCGCTTGCCGCGAACGGCGGGGTTTTTTATTTGTGGCGCCAAACATGTGGTCATTGAATGGAAGAGTGGCCCGCTATGAGGCGGCCGGAAATCAGATGGAGGTCGACCTGGGGCCCTATAGTCTTGAAGAGATTGCAGTTTCTTATAGCAGAACTATTACAATACTTTGTATCGATTACCACACTTTAGTGGCGCATAAATGTGTAGCTGTACTTCATTTGTTGCATTGTGTAAAAACATTAGCAGAAAAAAGAAATGTGATTCTTAATATTCAGCTTATGCTGCTTCAACTTTACGTAAAATAAGTTCTAGTAGAGAAATCATTTTCGGTTAAAATTCTGTACATATTGAAGTATCTCAAAATTTCTATTAGATGCATTTCAGGAAAACATGTCGTGCGTGGTGGTTTGGCTTGTTGCCCTCTGATCACTTTGAATCTTTAAATATGCACTAGAGCCTTTTATTAATAATTCAATAAGCCCCTTTTGAAGTTTATATGGCCATCCTTTCTTTAAGAACCTTATATGCTCCCAGGGTATAACTTACAACCTTTATCCTTAGGGTTCATCCTCAAAGACATAATGTCTGAAATAAAAAACACGTTTTTTTTAACTGAATGTAAGGAACAAAATTAAAACTTAAACGAACAGAAATTATTTCGCATATGAAAGGGGCTGTCCCCTCCTAAGCGCCTCGCTCTTTATGCTAATCTTTTTGTTGTTTCAAAAAGTAGAACTGTGACAAAGAGTCAAACTTTAGCGTAAAGAGTGAGACTTTGAGGAGGGAACAGTACCGGAATATGAGGGGGGGGGGGTTAATTTTTTGAGAGATAGCTTCTTCATTATCTTGGTTCGGTAGAAACCATGCAGCACAAGGTAAGATCAATAATTTATTAAAGGTGAGGACCTTTGGTGAATTTAACAAATTAAAATATAGAGAAAACGGGTATAATGTTTTGAAATAAAGTAGTCGAAAAAACACGAGCAAATAACTTTACACAATAAAGAAATCAGAGTATTTTGACTTAACGTCAAGAAGTCTTTATCCAAAGAGAAAAGATGATTCACAAGAATGTAGGAAGGGGGATTTTTTTATTTTGTAATGAAGATACAAAACCTAATTTTTAATCTAAGGAAGTATTTTCCTTGTTTTGATAGAAATACTCAAAAAAGTTTTTTTTAATCTAGGTGACATCTAGGCAATTTCTTTGAATTATCCAGGTTCGTGACAGTTTTTCGTGTAGCCCAAATACTACTTGTGCATTTAAGCATTGCCCCGCCTAAACTGGCAACCCTGCGCCAGGGTGTCGAACCACTCGCGCACCTCGGGGAACGCGGCGAAGCGACGGGCCAGCTCCTCGTCGCGTCCATGGCCGGACAGTCGCATCAACTCGGTGAACACGTCGATCGAGGCGGGGTTGTCCTCCAGGCCGCGGATCAGCACGGGGAAGGCCTCGTCGTGGCGATCGAGCTCGATCAACAGCAGGCCGACCGTGGCGTCCGAGTCGGAGTCCGCGCCGAGGATGGACTGGTACATTGAAACTCAATGAGCTTTTAGTTTGAATAAGTTTTAAAAGTAGCAGTACAAGAAGGGATACATCTCTTCTTGTAGAAGAGAAGATACACATACATATCATGAGAAGACACATTTTAGAAGAGATACATCACCTGGGAAAAGAAAGAATATAAAAACAAAAACAGCTTCTCTTTGTTTTGTAGTTGCTCTTTTGAGTTTTGGTTCCTGTTGGATCAAGTTACTTACAGTTCATCGGATAGTTACCGAATCCACCGCCGCGGACCCAGGCCGTGGCACCCGCGCCACCGGGCTCGAGCGTGATCAGCCGATCGATCGCGCGCGCCAGGAGTTCCCGGTCGTGCGACACGAGCAGCACGGTCTTCGGCGTCGCCCGCAGCTGCTCCTCGAGCCAGCGCTTCGTCGGGACGTCGAGGTAGTTGTCCGGCTCATCGAGCAGCAGCACCTCGTCGGGTCCGCGCAGCAGCGCTTAGGACTTCTGCGTATTTTTCGCACCAAGGTTCATCTCGATCCCTCCACTCTAGGCGTTTTCCAAGATTTTAGGTCCCCCCTTCCAACTCCCCTCAATGTCACTGGATCTGGTCGGGATTTAAAATAAAAGCTTTGAGAGACGATATCCTTCCAAAAATCAAATTTCATTAAGATTCCATCACTCGTTCGTAAGTTAAAAATAGTTCATTTTTTCTATTTTTTTTTCTGAATTAACCGGATTTTCAACAAAACAAATTAATTTGGCATTCCAGTTCGTTTTTGATCTAGATTGGCTTGGAATGCTTGTCTTCCTTGCTTTGAAGATACTTGTTAGTATCCATCAGCTTAATAAGTTGTATTATTGTATTTTTAGATTTTACAAAAAAAACTTGTTGATGTTAGTCCATTGTTCAATTCCTGTGTACCCAATGCATCAAACTTGTCCTAAGGCCAAATCTAAGAATAGTTATTCAACGATAACTTTATCATGTGCACAAACTTTCTTGGAATGTTTCATCTTCATTTTTTTAAATGTGATTAAAGTTTTTACCCTTTCAATGTACATATATTATTGTTAGAAAAAGGTACCACGGGGACAGCCGCATAAAAAAAAACAAATCCAAAAAATGATGTTCCCCAAAGATTACATTCTAAGACACGGACAAAAATTCCAAGTCCCAAGAAATCTAAGCCCACACAAAATTATAAACCTTTACTACTTATTTCGACTACGTATATTGGTCTGTCTGGCAATCTGCTGCACTTACTAAATTTTTTCTTGGATTCAGGGAAATGTTAGACTTTTGAACCAAGCTTTAGATAAGCTCAAAAGTTTTTTTGTTGCCGTTGTGTTTCAGTTGTTTGTTGTTTTTCTTCCTCTTTCTCCTAATGAACTGAGCACAAAATTCTTTCTTGTTCTTTTCCACACAAAAAACAAAACCTGCCATCCCGATAATTGCGCGCGTCAACGGATATGCACTTGGCGGCGGATTCGAGATGGTCCTGGGCGCAGATATTGTAGTTGCCTGCGAGGAAGCGTCATTTGGCTTGACGGAAGCGAAGGTTGGTCGGCTGCCGCTCGATGGCGGCATGGTCATGCTTTCGCGCCTTGTTCCTCGAAACGTGGCGCTTGGAATGATGATGACGGGCGCCCGCGTACCCGCATCCGATTTGGAGCGGTAGTGGTTGTGAAACCCGTTGACAGTTAGGTTATAACCATGCCCGTCTGAATTTACGATTTGAAGCTGTTCCTTCGTCTGCACGACTGTTACCAGTTGATTGAATCGACGATTCGAGAGTTTCAGTATTGGCGCCATGCCCTTGACAGGGTTCTTTTGAGCCTTCGACTTCTTAGGTGCGGAATCGAGTCTAACGACTACATTTGCTACTCCTGAATTGGGCTGGCTCGTGTTGCTCTCTACTGCTGCATCAAAAGTAAAACATGGTTTCTTCTAGTTCGTTTTTAGTTTTGATTCTTCAAGAACCGACTTGGGCCAGTGGGTTTTCCAGGGGATCTCTGCCCTTTCATTTATGTCTATTCAAGATATATTTACATTAGATGCTTTGTGCTTTTTTCAGAGCACTAAACCCAAACCAGAAGGAAAGAAGTCACGAAACATAGTCTTTGTTGTTCTTGATGCTCTCTGATCTGCGCCTCAATGCGACTATTTATTAAACTATGTTATTCAAGATATCATTGACCGTGTATCACTCATTCAAAGACAGTTCCCCCGTGCACTTTGAAATGGTTGCCATACCAACCAACTAAGCCAATCACTGGCCAAACTTGACCAGATTGGCTCAGTCATATCAACAGATCCGCTGTTAGCTAGAACTCAATCACTTCCTGGCCCCCAAGTCGTCGCTGATGAAGAGTTTCTCCCCTTTGAAAGTCTTTCTGTCTGTGTGTGTTCTTTTATGGTGCGCCGAACGTTGTGATCCTGTTTGTTTCGCAGGCTTGATCTCGCACGCTGCTACCTGGAGGACGCGCTGGCACGCTCCCCACAGCACTGGCGGACCAAGGAAGCGCTTTGTGAGGTGCGTGCACGTGTGCGTGTGCGTGTGCGTGTGTGTATGTAGCGTGTAGCAACGAAGAGGACGCGGGGGCTTTGGCTCATATCTCACGGGTAAAATAAAACTTTCAAACACATCTGAGAATAAATAATCAAGGTTTGGAATAGATTGAAGGTAGATTGAGTTTGTAAGTAGATTGAAGGAACTACGAGTTGTGAAAGTTGGTATTTCTTTTTGCTCAGCTAAAGTCTATCCGAGTGAGAAAAACTTGCAGAATAAAGTCATCGAATTCGAACATTTTTAATGTCAAACTTTCGATTTGTGCGTTTTACCATAGTTTACTTGTGAATATATTCAAACAAATGGCTAGGACAAAATTGTTATCGGATAGATTTTTGGAAAATACAACGTAGAGGAGACTACTGCCTTCTTTCACTTTCAATCTTAAAAAGGGAACTAGAACATTCAATTTCCAATCCAATGAGCCCCCTTATGAGCTTATACGACCACCCTTCCCATAAGAACCTTATATGCGTCCAGTGCATGACTTATAGCCATAGTCCTGTGGGCTCTGAGGGGCAAACTTCGGCGCGCGAACAGTTCACCGACGCGCGCGAAGCCGTCGCCCGGTTGCAGCAGCTTTATGCCGAGTCGACCGTTTTTCTGCTGGCGCATTTCACCCGGCTGATCGACGGCGAACAGCCGCGCGCCCGCTATCGCGCCTATTACCCGGAATTGCGCCTGACGGTGGCTAGCCATCCACAGGTTGATTCGCGTCTGTCTTTTGGCCATGTCGTCGCACCGGGCAGCTATGCGGCGGAAGGTCTAATTCCTTGCTGCGTTGGCTCATCACTTCAAGGCCGTTCATGTCGTACACCCTTATCATTTCAGGGCAGTCCTCGCATTGTACACGTACCCTGTTTTGGGCCGGATTGGGGTAAACTTGCCAACTAGGCAATAGCTGGCGGGCATCATCGATATTGGAAGGGCCGTGCACAATCATTCTAATTCTACCGGAAGGATATTCACTTACAATCAAAGTATCTCCCGTAATACCGGATCTTTCGGAGTGTGCGATCCAGCGTATGGGTCGCTACATATGTCGACCCCGGCATCTTCGATAGGGAGATGAACGGCCTGCTAGCCCGCACCTGGCAGTTTGCGGGCCATGCCTCGGACATTCCCAACCAGGGCGACTATATCGCCTTCGAGATCGCGGGGCAGAGCCTGTTCGCGATCCGCGGGCGCGACGATGTCATCCGCACCTTCTACAACGTCTGCCAGCACCGCGGCTGGAGATTTACAAGAGCCCCTCCGGTATGCCTCCCCTCCCACCCCCTTAGTAAGTCGCATTAGTCCATTGAGAGAATTCACTATGAACCCTTTCACACGGTCAGCCGACGTTGAGGCTGGCAAAATGATTTTTAAGATATCGAATGTTCTTAAGAGGAAAAAAAAACTCATAGAAGAACAAATAATTGAATCTTGAAATTTCACATGATTATTCCTTGACGTACCTCCTCTCTTCAAAGGAAAAAAAGAAAGAAAAGGAAAACACCCACAGAGGACCTGGTCAGTGCGAGTGTTCTTTTTGTATTGTAAACCTGCTCAAGGGGAATGTTGGGTGGATTGGTTGATTGTTGTTATTGGACTCGAGTCTTTCTTGTTCTTCTTTTTTCGGTGGTTTGCTGGTGCCTGATGCCCGGTGCAGCTGCACAGTCCCTCACGAACAAGGTTGGTTTTCACAGGCTGCCTGATACCTGATCGCGGCCATTTATTCTTGGTCTGTTTAGTAAGTTCTCGAAGTGGGTTGTCCACCGCTCGTTATTCTTCAAAGGGTACTTACGTACTTAGTTGTACTTGGGTCAAGTTAGAACCTTGTTTTAACTTGCATCGTGGCATCCAGAATTTGCCGACAAGCGTCCCTCCATCGTTCTCTTTCCAGTGCGACTGTTTTCGACTCTCCCTTCTTTGCTGCTTCTTCCGCAAAAGCTGCATTAAATAGGGAGGAAAAACTTTCCTGGATTTAGATTATGTTGATGATTTAAGCATATTATGTGCAAGTATGAGCAAAATGAATGAATTTTTAGAGATCTTGCGAGTCCAAGCTCCTAGATTAGCCTTGAAAATTAATGTTAACAAGACTAAGTCACAAAAGTTAGAAATAAGTGAAGATGAAAAGGTGACGTTGGGAAACAAAAATATTGATCAGGTGGGCAGCTTCACCACCTTATTAAGGGATCTGAGCCCTCCTGTACAACCCTGCGATGGTTCCTTATGTTTTGTGAAGTTGCGTGTTTTTATGAGAAATGCCTGGTAGTAATCCATGATATAAAGCTTAAAGAAGTCATGTAGTTGACTAACCATTGATTAGATAAGTTTATGATATTGTAAGAGACGAGTGTAGTCTGAAGATGAAGAGAGAGAAGATGGTCGTTAACAGTCGGAGGCAAGATACATGGTCTTCTATCGAATAAAGCACATCCATAAGAAAAGAATTTCCAGAAAGACGTAATTTTGCTAAAGAAGACACACGGAACGTACTTTCAGGACTATCAGATATTCCACAAAATAGGAAACAACACACATATAAAGAAAAGACGTTTTGCTAAGGGTTTTTTAAACGAGCTCAACTGGCTTCACCTTAGCGAGTAGGATCTCACTACTTTTCGGGGCCTAAAAACAACATGGCCACGTCTCGATGAATGATAAAGAAAATTGCTTCAAAAACCTTCGCAGATTCCGTAGTATTGGAGTATTTATACCCCAGAAACATCGTGATCGCAAAAACAATTACCGTAGAAACAATAGTAAAAATACTGATGGTCAGTAATTTTGAAGAGATAAATTCAGTTCTGCTTAAGCCATCAATTGTATTCTGCTTAAACATCCGGTTGCTGAATTCCTGTGAAATTGAAAAAACAATGATTAAACCTAAGAAAAGATTTGATTCGTTCTCATAGCGACAGTATATTACTTGTATTCATTGCCACGATAATTTCAAAGGTTAACATATTGAGTAATTATTGAACCTTGCCACAGAACTTTAAGTGCTTGTGTAAAATTGCTTTATTAAGGTTTTACCGCATCCGCGGACTGTAAGCGGCCCAAAACGGGCCGGTTGATTGGGACGAAGGTGTCGGCCGCATGGGGGTGCGGCCGGACACAAACCATAGAACATCTCACGACTGCTTGTGTATTTTGGGACTTAGAAAACTAGTCTTCTTATACAGAGTATGAATGGAAGCAATTGTCTATACTTCTATCTCTATTTTTACTTCTACTGATTGATTATAACTGAACGCATATCTCACGACTGCTTGTGTATTTTGGGACTTAGAAAACTAGTCTTCTTATACAGATGTAGGAATGAGAGTTCTACCAATAATATGAAAGAGACACAGAATGATGACAATAAATACACACAATGGATACACACATTCCAGAATGCTAATCTTGCTCAGATTACTCACTTAGCACGATTGTAATGCAAAATGCACACAATGGATACACACATTCCAGCATGCTATTCTTTCTTAGAATACGGTCTTAGCATGATTCTAATAGAAAATACACAGAATGGATACACACTTTCCAGCATGCTATTCTTGCTCAGAATACGCTCTTAAGACGTTTCTCATGCAAGATACATGCCGTCAACGCGCTTCTGGCGCTGCTGCAATATCTTGCCAGCGAACAGTCATTGGCTGCGGTTGTGTTTTGGACCATGGGATCGCTTGTCAAGGCGACCTGGACAAAGGTCGCGGTGACCGCCCTTGCGGTTGTCATCGCCATTCCGCTGTTTGTCCGTCAGGCTTGGGCACTAACCGCCCTTCGTCTGGGTGATGCAAAGGCCGAAAGCTTTGGGGTCAATGTGCAGGGGCTTCGGGTAGAAAGCCATGAAGACAGAATGATGGCATTGTTAGTGGTAGAAGGAACAAAGAATGAAAGCTTTGATAAACGTTAAAAATCATGAAAATAATACAAGGAAATGTAACATACTTATCTCCATTGGAAGGTCGATTGCGCAATATTTCATCCAACGGAAGCGATGTCTAAAGAGAATATCTCGTTTTTAAAATATTTACTCTGAAGGAAAATAAAATGATGATACTCAATTATTTATTTTGTATTCCAAATATTATTGATAAAATGCCTTGTTACAAATATTTTGTTCCGCTCATGAAATTTAGACCAACAACCACAAAAATCCGCTAGCAGTTTGAGCAGCCTTCTGTCAACAAAAATAGCTGGTTGTAGCTGCGATCCTGGGACTCGTGTAATAAGTCTAGAGCCGACCTCGTTTCATAGAAAACCTTCGTTCAGAAATCAATTTTTATCTCAATCGAACTGGCCCTCCGAAAGCGTCACACCCGTTCCCATTCCGAACAGGGACGTTAACCCTTTCAGCGGCGATGGTACTGCTCGGGCAGCTGTGTGGGGGAGTAGGACGAGGCCGGGATTACTTCTTTAAGAAGCCGCCGAAAGGCGGCTTTTTTTTGCCCCCCTGCCCTTTTCTATCCACTTAAAGTTTTACCTCTGAACACTGCTATTAAAAACCTTATTTCAAGTTTTTAAAACGTTTCTACATGTATTCAAGGTGGGCAAGATTGGGTGTGTCGCCCATTGGGGGAAGCAATTTCCGCCATGGGGTTGTATTCGGGTGGTGGAATCGGGAAGCCCAGCTTTGAGGATCCGCGTCCCGCCGGGCCGGATCCTCGGGAAATTGGGAGAGGTGCCATGCCGGACGCAGTCGGCCGTTGGGAAGGCCTTCACGTACTGGGGGATTCCGTCGTCGTTAAGTACCTTATCGGGACGGTTCCCGTTCGCGGTAAACATTGGTTCAAAATTTTGTTTTTTAGAGTTTCGGTTACAATTGAGCGGGGTCGCTCCTTACTACAGTTTTTTACCACACTGTTTAAAAACGTGGAATTTTGTATTCTTTTTTTTATGAAGATCACAGATGCGTGTTTATTTTTTTTTTTTTTGTTTTTTCTCAAGGGGGATCGTATCGACCCAGGGGTCCTCGAATGTCGCAAGAGGCCTCATTCTAGCCGAAATTAAAAGCTTCCTGATAAATCTGGCCGGAGGTGCAGCGGCGGCCCCGGTCGGGACCGCCGCTGCAAAACCTCAAACGTAACGGTTTACCAGGTTTTCGGGCCTTTCCTGCCGCCCCGAACGCGGAGTCGGGTTGAGGCCTTCGCCCTCGACACGGGCCGCGATCTCGTCCAGCCCTTCGGCGAGCATGGCCTGCACCTCGGCGCTGTCCCAGCCGGCGTAGCGGGCCTGCCGGGCTTCTTCCAAAATCGCCCTGTCAACAAAAGAGCACTTAGAAGATAATTTTGATAAATTTATTAACAATGAGACAATTACCGACGATGTAGGTTTAATTTTACTTCAAGATTTCCTTTGACGTGTCGTACACACAAACCCTACCGTGAAAGACTGCTCAAAATAAATGTAATTGATCATACTTTATATCAAAGTTCTGAAACTTTGAAACAAGAAGCTTTGAAGAAAATTTATCTAAAGTTTTCACTGTTGCACTGGTAGCTGCCTACGTTTTGAGGGAATCACCGTTCATCCTAAATAATTAAAGGAAGAAAAGAGTAGTGGCTATTGGATCGTGGAAAGTGGAACCCTTTCGCTACGCTTTTGCTTGCATCGGGATCAGGAGTTTTCCCCTTCTGCCATCTGAAATTCATATGTTTTGTTGAAATATGGAATATTAATTTTACATAGATATTTGTCCATCGTAGGACTGTTAAACCCAAACTGCGTCTTCTTGGGACTTGATGCAACCATGCGACTCGAACAAATCACTGCGCTCTTCGACGCTTCGCCCGCGATGCGTTTGGTGCGTTCGGACTCTGCTCCGTATGTCATCGACTTCTTGAATACGGCATTTAAGAAGACCGGAACTCTGACGTTTGGTCACGAAGATCTTAAGCAGTGTTTCTTCATCTATCTAGATCAACTGCATGAAAGCGACCCTGATTACCTCAAAGGCCCAGAACAATTCTCGTCAGTACTGATTGTTACTAAGAAGTGATGCTGATAGATCGCGCTTTTCGTGTGGCTTCAATCGCCTTGATCAAATGCGCATCCCTTCCGTAAACATCCCGGAAATAAGATACATTTCCATCCGCCTGAGGGCAGGCTGTGAAATAGGCGACATAAACCGGAACCTTCTGTTTCAAATGTTCTGTTTGGTTCTTGCCAGTCGAAATATTGGACTTCACATGTGGATCTTAATGAAACTTGCTATATGGAAAGATCTTATATCTCAGATACTCCATTTTCAGTTCGAATCGGATCTGGGACATGGGGGGTTGGAGAGGGAAACAAATCATGGAAACCGGAAATCTTGGAGAACGCTTAGAGTGGAGTGATCGGAATTAAACCTGAGGGGAAGGATAAGCACAAGTTATAGATACGTAATTGATATTGTTGGATCGGATCGGTCCTCTTTGGGGAGCTGGGGGAGGAGGATGACGACGACGACGATGAGTAGCGCCAGTATGATGATAGAGTGAGTAAGGTGTGCTATAGTTTGCGAGAGAAGGCTGGTAGGAGGAGAGCATGCGTACTAGAGTTAATCTAGAATAATAGTAAGAACGAAATTTGACTAGGTCTGCAATACTATATTTATGAACAATGCTAGGTTGTCGTTCAGCATCAACGCTTGAATGAAAAGAATGAAAACGTGTCATGTGAATGTGGCGGTCATCGGAATAGTTACTGGCGAAAGGCTTGGATTGAGTAGTTTAGCAATCCCGAAATCCAGCAATTTTGGCTCGCCATCCGCGCCGACTAAAATATTGCTGGGCTTCAAATCACGATGAACAATCAGGTTTTGATGGGCATATTGTACCGCGGCGCAGACTTTGCGAAACAGTTTCAGCCGCTCTAGAGTGTTTAAATTGTGACTGTCGGAGTATTCATCAATAGGCTGCGTCGACTGCATCGCAGACTGGATCATTTCACTTCTGTCGTCTTCCCATTCAGGAGGGAACGGCACGGCGACGGACTCTCCGCCGGTAGCCTCTTGTTGGATCTCATCCTCTTCCTCGTCAGCCGAGCTGCCCTTCTGCGACCGCAGACTTTTCTGAAGATCGAGGTGGATCTTTGCACCTGACTTCTGGTGGACGATGGCACTCTGCGGGTCTTCGTACCCATCCCACCCGACCTTCTCGTGATTGATCATGCCGAGAAGTTGCCTGCGAGTCAGTTTGAGCGTGAACAGCTTAAACAGCAGACAGTAAGCAGTCGAGGCCTTCTGAGCGGATCCCTTGATGAACGGCTCTGCACAGATCAAGGCAGGCACCGAGGAATGAGTTCACTGCGTTCACGCTCCGCTGCATCTCCTGCCTCCTCCTCCTCCTTCTCCTCCTCCTCCTCATGCATCTCCTCCCCCTCCCCGGTGTGCCAGTGCAGCTCCGGCTCGTCGTCGGATTCGGACGCGATCCGAACAGGCCGCCATTGGTGCGCTCCGATCCCGTGCTCACGGTCTGCCGCTCGCGTCGCCGCTTCACGGTCCTCATGCCATGTCTCGCCCACGCGCTGGCCCCTCGCGTCGTAGCGCGTCAATCGGTACAGCGCGTCGAATCTCTCGAGCTCGAGCGAGGCGGTCGGCGCCCGAAGGTAGTCGGGCGCGCCGCCGGACCCGCACTAGGATCGCGCCATGCGTGATAAACCGGATCGTCCCTTAAGGCGCGGCTGGACCACCGGCGCCTGCGCGACGGCGGCGACGGCGGCGGCCTATGGCGCACTGGTGACCAGCAAGTTCTGCGATCCCGTCGTCATCACACTGCCCAAGGGCGAGCAGCCGAGCTTCGCGCTTAAACGCAAGGAACGGACGGAGCAGAGCGCGACCGCTTCGGTCATCAAGGACGCCGGCCTAGATACGTGATTGACATAACTGGAACGGATCCACTCTCCTTGGAGGAGTTGGGGGGGGGGGGGGGATTTTGGAAAAATTAAAAAAAATGAGGTATTTTTAACTTACCAAGGAGGGATCGGATCTTAATGAAATTTGATTTTGGAAGGATATCGTGTCTCAGAACTCTTATTTTAAATCCCGAGTGGATCCGGTGACATTGGGGGATTTTGGGGGGGGGGGGGCTAAAATCGTGTAGGTTTAGGGATAGGGTTAGGGTTAGAGTTTGGGTTAGGGTTAGTGTAGGGGCTAGGGTTTAGATAAGGTTCAGAGTTAGGGTTAGGGTTAGGGTTAGGGTTATGGTTAGGGTAAGGGTTAGGGTTTGGGTTAGGGTTAGGGTTAGGGTTAGAGTTAGGATTAGGGTTAGGGTTAGGGTTAGGGTTAGTGTTATGGTTAGGGTTAGGGTGAGGGTTAGGGTTAGGGTTAGGGTTGACTGGCTTTGGTTATTAAGTTAACACTTTCAAAGAATGTTGGAGAGGAGGGGGCAAGTGGACGTCGAATTGTGGCTTGGAAGAAAGGATTGAACTTAATGAAAAATATTTGTGCTTCTTGTTCATCAAAATATTTTATTTACTACATTTTAGGAACGGAAATTAACAGTTTAAGGGACCCAGTTAAACCTTTGGTTTAAGATTGGTCCGCCCTTTCGCCTTCCCCCCAAAACTGAACGTATTTCTCCCACTGCGGATTCGGCGTTTTGCACGAAACGACCGATGCAAGAGGGGTGACACGTGGGCGACCACGCGGGATCGTTTCGTATCCCGACCCCACAGCAATGATCTCCATGGAGCCATTGTGTCCTTCCGGACAGACAGACTGACACACTGTGACATCCCTCACGGCTGAAAAACGGGCTCAGCACTGCAGCAGCCCCGCAGCAGCCATCCACCAGAATGCACAACTCGGAAAAGATGTGTGTTGCCCAGCATTTGGCCGCCTGCCAATATCTTTTTACCCTTAATAAGGCAAAGATAAAACCCAATTTGTGTCTGAGTCACCCCTTTCCAGTTTTACACAAGCATTTTTTCTATATGATTTGGTTCGATCAACGAAAAAACAATGCAAATTCTTCATAACAATGAATGGTAAGTAAATAACGATCCTTGTCAATAATGAAAGTGTAGTTGCCTAACTATTGATCTTAAGCATGGTCCGTTGATTACAGATCAGCGCTCAAGACATAGATAAAGGGGGTAAATCTTCCGAGTCAGAATCAGGAAAAAGAAAAGAAAGAAGGAACAAAATCAGGATTCGAAGGTGACAAAATAAATGAAACCAAGAATCCACAACCATTTATGGCGAATTGAATACTGGAGTGGCCTGCAAAAGTAAGTAAAGAAGGCCGTAAATTTGGGGAGGAGCAGAGGTTCTGGGAGCCTCTAAATATCAGTGGATATCTTGAAAACGAAATGAGATCGCCAAGACATGTAAACGACACTAGCCCTGTCCACAAGTTGCTCGAAATTTCTCGAAAAGTTGCTCACAATTTCCTGAAAAGTTGCTCAAAAGTTGCCACTTTTTTCAAAAAGTTGCCCAAAAGTTGCTCATTTATTGTCATTCTTTTAAGGCCAAGTGCTACAGATGTATGAATAATTGACAAATGTGCATAAGAGGTCCTGGTACAAATACGGCAAACAGCGTTCCGAACAAGGTTATGGGCATTAATATTGAGACGTGATGGGAAGTGGCGACGAAGGGCACACACTGCATTATTTTAAGCAACATACAGTATATATGCCTCATTGAAATCTGAACAAACACTCTACCTCCTTTCTGAATAAATAAATGGTTTAGAGGCGTTTATAGCATTTAAGGGATTCAAAAGGAAAGCAAGAGGAATTTCCTATATAGAAAGTGATTGTTAAGGTTCGGCCAGAAAAAGAAATATCAAAATAATAGCAATAGAGGAAGAAGAGTAAAAAGAATTAGAAACAAAATTATCACTATTATTTAATGTAAAAATAAAATCGAAACGGGAGAAGGATCTGCTTCCTTTCTTAATATTATAAAGAACTTGCAAACAACTGAGATCATACTCTTATATGAATTACAATTTAACTTATAACTTATAACAAATAAATATACTAAATTTGTTAGGATCTGACGCATAAATTGGGCTTATATTATTCACTTTATCTGTTGTTGGTTGTTTCCACATAATTTTTTTTTTTTATTCTTCCAATATGGATTTTTATTCTATTTTACTTTCAGTGTAGTCTGTTTTTGTCTTATTATTTTCATCCCATTTGTTTTGTTTCTATTTTCGCTCCGAAATTGTTAACATGTTCCTAAATTCTTCTAATGTGAGTCTTATTTCCTTACTTGTTAAAATCTCGTCATACATCTCTATCGTTGCATTAAAACCGAGATTAAAACTCAATCAACGTAACGCTTGTTCTGTAAGTTTGGATAAAGGAGCAATTTAGGCACGATACCTGTGGATGAAAATTTCTGTGATATTAACTGTGTTGAAATTGTAAAGAATTGCGTGTTTCTATGACCACATTGTCAGTTTTCCTTTGAAGAGCAGCTGAATCTCACAGCGCGTAATGGAAGTCTCCACTAGTTGCTGTTTGTAGTAAGAGTTAATCAACCGCCCCAGTGGCGCAATGGACTAGCGCGTTGGACTTCTAATTCAGAGGTTGTGGGTTCGACTCCCATCTGGGGTGTTTATTTCCTTGCTAAATGAAGCTGCTTCTCTTCTCCACTAGTTGCTGTTTGTAGTAGGAGATAATCAACATCCCCAGTGGCGCAATCTACTAGCGCGTTGGACTTCTAATTCAAAGGTTGTGATGGCCATCTTAAAAGTTCTATCAGATGCATTTTGGGAAAATACTAGGATTGCGTTTTTTTTTTTGGGGGTGGGGCTACCACCCCCCGGTCACTCTGAATCTCAAAAAGGGCACTAAAATTTTGATTCTGAAGTTTAAACGATCTTGTCTATATAAACCTGAAATGCTCCAGGGCACAACTTACAATCCTTGTCCTGAGGGCTATGGGGAGGTCGTCTTCCTCAAAGAGATAATTCCCGGATGGAAAGTTTCTGTCACTCCCAGCACCCCCCATGGAGAATTTCTTCTGCTGCTTAGCCCATCCCCCCCTCTCTAAGGCAAAGCTGCCCAGATAATTCCAACCCGGCTAAAATTATTCCCGGAGAGTTCTCTAAGAATATTTTCACGTGTAAAATTATGTAACACGAGTCACCAATGAGAAATTAAGCCATACAAAATAAATTTTGCGTAGGAAATCTTGACAATTTTGTCTTGGATTCGACTAGTACTCATGGTTGTACTTGTAACTCCACCCTAGTAAAGAGCGAGATAAGGCTCATCGCAACCGATAGTTGAAAACCACGTTTAAAATAACAAAACATTAAAGACTTGCGATTCAGAGAAATGGCCATTTGAAATTGATTCAGAAATGGTAACTATTATTTTCATTAATCTTAAAGGTAAAGGTTTATTAAAAAAATAATTTCAGGATTTCACCCCCACCCCACCCTCAATACCTCGCTCTTTACACCAAAGTATGTTTAGTAATTTCAAAAAAGCAATTCATTCTAATTAACGACCTTTGTGATTCAGAGGTCAATCTTAAAGAATTGGAACAAAATTTGAACTTTAGCGTAGAAAGGTCTAAGTGTTATAATTTTTGTTATTGTTTTAAAAAGTAGAGTTATGAAAAAGAGCCATACTTTAGCGTAAAGAGAGAGGCAATGAGGAGGGGACAGTACCTTCTGTAATAAACCCCTGGAAATGTAACGATTGCAGTTACATTTGTTTCTTCTTTCTTAACTTTATTGAAACAGAAACTTGTTTATAATAAGCTAAGTATCCAAAAAACTCTTTAACTAAACTTGAGAAGGACTGTGCTTGTTATGACAACACGTTATTTGACTCCTCTCCTATTCTTGAGTACTATTCACTGCAATTTTGCACTTAGAGTGCAATGTAACGTTTTTCCAAGTTTATTTAAATAGATTTTTTAAAGAAAGGTATCAAGTTTTATTTTTCAGGTCAACTAGAGGAGGTATAAAACTAAATTAAACACTGCTATTTGTGCCAAGATTTTTCGAGGGGTGCATGTTGTTAAAAATTGTCGAAAATTTTCCTCAGGAGTCAACAGTTCAAAATCTGTATTTATTTGATATAAAATTAAACAAAGGTTACTTTTTTTTCAGTGTACCATTTGACGCAAAATTACTGAAGTTTTATCACAATATTTTCTGCTTTTTAACCAGTTATATCTGGTGACAACCGTCTAAAAATAAATACGAAGCTAGCACCCCAGCCTGCCCCAGCATACACATTGGACACCTAGTCTTACCATATTCTGTTTAATAAAGATGTTAAATTTTTAATTATATGTTAACCTAAAAACCCTCTGTAGAAAGTTTTGTGTTGGGACTAAAACACTTAAAACTTTTCCTTAGAGTTCAATCACCGACGAACTAGGAAAGCCATCCACGTCCCCGACGGGCTAGCAGAAGGTTTGAGCGGGCACGCCAGGAGCATCTCGTATGTCTTGCGTTCCTTCGCTCCCGTGATGGCTGCGGCCGCAAAGCTGGGAGCCATCAGTGCTGAGAGGATGTACTGCCCGAGGAAGAACATGTTGACAAGATCACGCGCCTCCTCCGCATTCGCTTCGAGACGGTTCCCCTGTGGCCAAGCAAAGAACACCTGGTGGAAATTGCATGACAAGCATGGTAGCCACGTGCTCTGTTGAAAAGAAGAATATTGATGTATGTAGCAGATAGCAGATACTGTCTTTTGATAGTCAGTTATTGTGCATTGTTGTTTGGGTATCTGTATTTAAACCTCTGTCATTTCAACCGTGGGCTATTTGAAAATCTCATATGGAAGGGGATTCCTTTCCTTAGAATGTTCCAGTTTGATTGTTACAGTTTGATTGTTACAATTTACGTTGTACTTTGAGAGTTAAATTTAAGAAGTAGTACGTTATTGAATATTGTGTTACAAGTGCATGGGTCTTGCATAGTATCACAAAATCTTAAGCTTGTATCTTTGTTGTTTATATAGCTATCTATCAGTTGTGTTAAAATGAACAGGGCGGCATTGCATTTACAGTGTACGCTGAGTGTTGAATTTGAAAAGTCAGCTACTAGTGCATATCTGAGACATTTATCATATCAAAGGGATTAGAACAAAATTCAAACTTTAGTGTAAAATGCAAGGTATTGACAAGGGGGAAAACACCTTCATATTACGTATATGAGGAAGTTCGTCATCCCCTCAATACCTTGCTCTTTACGCTAAAGTTTGAGATTTTTTAAAATAATGGCCTATATAAGCAATGATTGTTTCTGTAAGTTATTTTCCGGCCAATCTTGGCATTTAATTTTACCTTGGACAGCTTCATAACTATGATCATTCCTCGGTGAAAGAACTAGGATCTAATTATGTTGGTCAGGTTACACCAGCTTCAGGATGAATTCATGTCATTGCTGCAGGTATCTATGACAATATTGCAGCAAAAGTGCCTGAAAGCTTAAGCCATATTCTTGTTCCAGGGTATGATGGAACGGTCGTAGATGCTGGAGTTCACCAATGGGATGCTGCTCTGTCTTGAACTCCAAACAGGGCGATCTGTGTAATGGACCGTTTGGCGGATCCAGGAACTACCGAAAAGGGAACGGTAAAAGGGACTGAAGAGATGGACTTGGGGCAAGTAATAAGAGAAATATTTATTCAGAGTAAACCTTGTCAATACTTCAAGTACTGTTAATTTTTGTTATACAATGGCAGCACTTGCTTTTTATTGACACCGGAATTCATAGCGACGCGCGATTGCAGACAAAAGAAATTCTTTTTTGTTTTCATCGTAGGCACCATTGGACTTCACATTGGGGGGTTTCACTTGTTTTTCAACATTTCTTTTTTACCTCTTTTTCCGTCTTTTTCCCCCCCCCCCCCCCCCCCCGTCTATTCCAACCCCACCGTTTATTAGGTTTTGGGGATTTTTCCATCCCCCGTTTATTCCCCCCCCCCCCCCCCCCCCCCCCCCCCCCCCCTTTCTCCCCCCCCCCCCCCCCCCTTTTCCAATTCTCCATCACCCCCAAGAACTGGAGTCTTTGTTGACGTAATCCGCTCTCTTTGGGGCAGTTAGGAGGGTGGGTCGAGTGCTTTGGCGAATTCGGTGCTTCTGGACATGCTAGGACGATGAAAATTTGTAGGCGTATAAGGGAAATTCACAAATTGATTTGAAAAAGTCGTTTTCCCAGATTCGACCATCTGGGAGCTGAAGGGAGAGGAAAAATTAGAAAAAATTAGGTATTTTTATTTTACGAGTGGGTGATCACGTCTTAATAAATTACCAAGTTCTCTGTTACCAGGGGTTAGTAAAAATTTTGAAAAATGTATATACTCTAGACTTGTATCGTCTCTTCATGAAAAACACTTTTTATAATTTTAATCAGTTTAATTTTTACCCTACACACATAACAGAATATGCTTGCATGGTCTTGCTGAAGTTCCTATACAAGGAACTTGATGAGGTTAGAATTCCAGCTGTAATTTTCCTTGACGTCAGAAAAGTGTTTGACAGCATACAACTCTATCTTAGCGTTACATGAAGCCTTGGATAGTGGCTGCGACGAAGCATTGTTGTTAGACAACGAAGGATATGTTGCGGAAGGCAGTGACGAGAACATATTTATAGTGAAAGACGGCGTATTGCATACACCTGAACTGACGTCTTGTTTGGCTGGCATTACTCGGGACACAGTGTTTAGCTTGGCTGAAGAGTTGGGCCTGACTATTTTAGAACGCCGCATTACTCGTGATGCGATCCATGCCGGATCGGGCTTTTTCGCCGTCAATTGCCGCCCAATCGCGGTCGCATCGGCCAATGTCATGATTCGATTTCCTCAATTTCGGTTGATTTTTGGCCGGAAGGTGTTGCCGTGCCATCAGTGACGCCTTCGCAGCAATTCTGCGTCAGGTAGGCGATGAGCGTGTGCATCGATCCATAGTCGGCTCGGCAGACAACGGTTCGGCCCTGCTTCTCCTGCCGCACAAGTCCAACCCCTGTCACAGCTGTTCCAGTGCTACCCGACAAGTATAAAGATTGTTCCGACGTCTTCGACAGTCCAAGACAGTAAGCTGCCAAAGCATCGTCCATATGACTGCCCCATTGATCTTCAGCCAGGGGAGACTCCACCATATGGTCCCATCTATGGCCTATCACCGACGGAGTTGGAGGTTCTGCGCAAGTACATTGAGGAAAATCTTGCAACAGGCTTTATTCGGCATTCTCAGTTCACAAGATGTAGAGCCGGATTAATCGCTATCTAATTATCGTTATAGCTATTTCTGAAATTTGTATACTAACTGAGCTATGGGTGCATTGAAATGATATTGCTGGAACAAATGAGAGTTTGAAAGAATTTAACTGATCTGCTTTTCATTCATAAAGTAATAGGGACATCATCAACTCGAAAAAATTGGATGTTCATCTCCTGTTACAAAATGATCTTTAAGCTAGCAGAGATCAAGAGGGGTTGCAACATTCATCTTGTTAGTTTTGCAAATCAGTTTTGCTTTTCTTTTTGCACTTTAACTTTGTCTCTATAACCTGCTATTATAATTTTTTTTTTTTTTTTATATAAGACCATTCTTAGGGTAGCATCAAAATTAGACAATTTGCAACTGTAAATCTTAAATCTTTGTTTAAAAAAAAAATAGTTTCTGGGCCTCGAACAGACTTTTCCAGTTATAACGGATGGCTTCGTTGATCATCAGCCCCGCGGGAGGCAGGAGCTCGATCACCGATCCGTCCAAGACCCGGAAGCTGCGGCCCTCGAGCAACGCCGTCCGGGCGGCGGTGTGGGGCACGGAGAGGTCGGACTCGATCTCGAGGGCGCTTCCGGCTCACAGATCGACGAGGATCGGGGCGCCGGCCCCGTCGACGAGCACGACCTGCTCGGGCCCCGGCCCAGGAATGGCCACGGCGGCGAAGACGGGCCGAAGTTTCTTTAAGGAAGCAGAAACAAAACAGATTTATCATCCTTCAAAACAGAACACAAAATTTCGTTTAGGTTCTACAGTCTAGGAAAACTGTTAAAAAAGGGGTCAATCCTCAAATAAATTTTTATACAAATGATTCTTTAACTACCTGACGAAAAGACATGTACTGATTCCAAATCCCAAAAGTTGACAAATGTGATCAGATATGTCATTTCTACGCTCTTTTTTTTTGCTAGTTCTGGAGTTGTTGGAACTGGTCGGCATTCCAACGCCGGAGCGCCGGCTCACCGCCTTTCCCCATGAATTGTCCGGCGGTCAGCGTCAGCGAGTGATGATCGCCATGGCGCTGGCGAACGAGCCGGACATCCTGATCGCCGACGAACCGACAACCGCCCTGGACGTCACGATCCAGGCGCAGATCCTGAAGCTCTTGTCCGATCTTCAGGAACGGTTCGGTATGTCGGTTCTGTTTCAAGCCATGTTACTGATGAATCTTGAACTGCCAACTGAAAGATAATGATAAGATTCGAGGAAAAAACTGGTTTTTATCTAGGTTTGTTTTTGCTTCAATCTTACAATAACAAAAGATAGGGTTGAGTAATGATACTTAACTTCTCTTGCCGTCGGAAATATTAATATTTACCATAATCCATCTGCAATAAGAAAGGTTGATTATTAATTACATTTTCTTGCAAATTCATAACATAACATTCAGCACCTACTGTACGTTTTTTTAATGTGCCACGTGTGCATCCTACAGTATTCTTTCTGGGGAGAACAAAACCTTAAGTTATGCTTTAGAGCCCAGTGACACGATCAAAATTTTTAAATTTGATGCAAAGTGTTATTCTATTTATTATGAAGGGTTTTTGGGTTAACTCTCATATTCGCCCTTGCTCTTTGTTTTAAGATTAAATAAAAAAAACAAGTTTTTTCAACTGAAAGACAGGCCGGTCGACGCGACAGACCCGTCGGTCCGCCACAATCCGATCATGACAGACGCCGATATGGCTATGAAAGTCGATCCCGTGTATCGGGAAATCTGTGAGCGATTCATGGCAGACGAGGCATATTTTCGCGACACCTTCGCCCGCGCATGGTTCAAGCTGACGCATCGGGACATGGGCCCGAGGATCAACTACATCGGACCGGATGTGCCACAAGAGGACCTGATATGGCATTTGTATTATTTTTGTGTGCAATATAGATTGAACTTGAATATTAAAGTGGGGACAAAGCGTGGGGCAACCAAATTTGAACGGTATAGCGTTACCCAAAATTCATTTTGATTCCATTTTCGAGTTTTAGCAATTTTACTTGCAATACAGAATGAACTTGATTATTTAAGTGAGACAAAGCGTACACCAACCAAATTTGAACGTTTCAAAATTACCTAAAATTCATTTGATCCCATTTCAAGAGCAACAAGCCAAAGCTAAGCAATAAGACTTTTATAATGAGAATTAAAAAATTTCATAATCAGAGTTAAGGTCAATGATTTTCACTTTTTTTTATGCAGGGAATCTCTGATGTATCCTGGTCATCTGATTCAAAACTCTGAGTGTCAGCATCTGATGATAAAACTTTGAAAATATGGGATTTGGCTACAGTAAGTGACATATCAAAACAAAAATGTTAATACAGTTTTCCTGGAGGCCGGCAGCACCGCCGACGTCAGCGAGATGCACCCGGCGCTGCAGCAGCTGTTTCATCCGGCGGTGCAGGACTTCCTGATCAGCATCTACTCCTACGACCCCGCTGTGCTGATGGCAGGGTACGACGGGCCGGTCCTGGTGGTGCAGGGCGACGCCGACCTGCAGGTGACGTTGGAGGACGCCGAGGCCCTGGCGTCCGGGCGCGATGACGTCAGCCCGGTGATCCTGCCGGTTATAATTTACGACGCCCAAACCATGTTGCCCACTCACATTAGGTATCTAACTATGGCTATTACCAACTTTAGAATTGAAATCAGCACATATGCCTACTTCGTGTTCCCTTAGTAATGGGATAAGCTCTTCCACTACATCAGAAGCTAGCGCCACGTATCTTACTGTATTGTTAATGATGCGTTCTTCTAATTCTTCATCATACTTCTTTACATCCTCAAGGTCCACTTCCAGAGCATTGTTCCCACGCACGAGTCAGACAGATCGATATGTTCTGCTCTTCTTAGAATGGTTCTCCTTTATGGATATATAAGATTTATACCTCTGGACGCTTGGCAATGTCTGTTGTCTTCTGCTTGTTAATTCTGCATATTGAAATATGTTATTGACATATCAGTCAAGCTATTGTCATGTTTCGACATGAGTGTAAATCGCACGCAAGAGAAAATAGTTGGAATCGTACGCAAGTTGACGGGGGAGGGGTTGGTTGCCCTGGAATCAATTTTGACTCTTAGAAAGGCCACCATAACTTCCAATTTCAAATCAAATGAGCCCTGTCTAAAGTTTAAATGTCCACTCATTCCATTAAAACCATTACATGCCCCAGGGGGATAACTTAAAGCCATATTCCCAGGGTGCTGGGGGGGGGGTTGTGTCATCCCTAGAGGCATTATTTTATGTTTTTTGGACTATTTTGAACGTTATCGCTAATTTACGAAATGTGTTTGCTTATCTTTAAAACCTTATAAAATAGAATTGACCAAAGTTATGAAGCTGAAAACAATTTTATTGTACTTCAATTAAGCAGAAAATCTATTTTGCAAGGTCTCACTTTTATAGCACACATACCTAAGAGATAAAGAGGGGATAATTTAAAAATACTGCTTCTAAAAATTAACTTGGCAATCCTTTGAATTGGTAATTCGGTCTATTAAGATCTGTGAGAAAGTTTTGGTCCCAAAGAAAATGACCTTATAATGCTAGATAAAAATACCCATGGTTCACAGATATGCTATTAGTAGGCAACTCTAGATAAATCCATATTAGCAACTCAACTCGTTCCTTACCACCCATCAGTCAGAAAAATATTACTGATCATGCTAAAGGTGACGATCTAATATTATTTTCTTCAATAAATTATATATCCTACCAGTTAAATCATTAAAATCATATAGATGAATCGCGTCTCATGCGCAGGCAGTCACAAGAGACTCAGAGGCATACGCAACGCACTTTTTCCATCGCACTTTTTTTCCAATTCTGACTTTTCACGCTGTATACTCTCTATAGGGAAGTCGCATTCTTACTTGAATCCCCGGACTGAAATTGCTCCGCACAATCTGGAAACCTGCGCGCATAAGCTGTTCCGGACTTGCGGCCTCAGAGTCTAAGGGTGTTAGGGAAGTACAGTAAAGGAGTGAGTGGAGGACAACCTAACCCCCTACCATGAACACCATTTCCCCTGACACATCCAATCAAAATTTTGAGATAACCATTTTGTTCATCGTAACTGGAAGATCCGGAAATTATGTCTTTGAGGATGATACTCCTCCCTCTAAGTCCTCAGGGCAAGGGTTATATGTCATGTCCTGGGGGAATATAAGGTATACGTAGAAAGTGTGATCATAAAATCTGCAAAATTTTCTCATTTGATGAGCTACCATTTGGTACCGATACGATCCCAAAGTACATTTTGCCCATTATTGTTAGATATTTAACGGACCAGCACAACCAGGTATGTTTAATTCGTAGAAATATTAATTTTTTTAAAATTTGCAGCAGAATAACCCAATGTTCAAGTTTTCAAATTTTCATGTTTCTACTGCGGCTTTCTTGATTCGTTTCTTTCAGTTATTCTTTTGTTGGTTGAAAATCTCAGATATTTAAGTTGCGTGTTTATTTATTTAATTCTTTTTCCCAAGGGTGATTGTACCGACCCAGTGGTCTTAAAATTTTGCGACAGGGCTCATTCAAATGGAATTTAAAAGTTCTAGCGCCATCCAAATCCTGATATAGCCATTTTATTCAGCATAGTTGAAAAACCTTATAGCTATGTGTTGCAGGACGACTTACTCCCCCAAAGTCCCCAGGGTGGAAGCTGCAAGTTAAAAACTTTGACCAGTGTGGAAGAATCGCCACTTGAAGCTGATTGAGCAATGTCAACTATGATTTTGATTAAACTTAATGGTAAAACTTTATTGTGAAATTTTTTTTTTGGCAATTCCGTAAAGCAGCCTGAAACCCAACAAAAATGGCGTTGAGCTGCACTGTAAACTGCACCTGTGGAATCTCTACAGCCGGCCCTGCAAAAAATTGGGGTAGCAAAGTAGCAATGCTACTGGGTGGTTTTTAAATTTGTTGAGGTTTCTAACTGACTCAACAGATACCTTGTTATCCTTAACACAGGTAATAGATAAGCATGGAACTTTAACATTTGAAGCTGTCTCATCAGGAGCAACTCGAACATACTTAGTTGCAATCTGACTAGGGTTAAAACCGGTAATCTATTTAAAAATATATCGAACGATAGGGCTCAAGCGCTCATTATACAACCATCTCATAATCAGCCTTTTTCCAGGAACTCTAAAAGATCTTCCCTCCGAGGTTAATACGGAGGATTCTTCCATAAAAACCATTTAGGCCCACGGAGCATACATTTCACCCTTCCCCAGCCTCGGGGGGGGGGGTGATGACCCCAAAGTTTTGTGATTTTTGAATTATTTCAAACAAACAGGCAATATGAAAATCTTGGTCATTTTCATTTTGGAAATGAGGGTGTGTACTTGGGGGCGGGAAGGGTAGTTGCGATCCGGTCACTGTTGACCCTTCAAAAAAGTTTTAATGTCGCTCCTTACTTTCAGTTAGAGACACTCGTTTTTTTTATTAAATGTCTGAACGTTTTTGAAGTTATGCATGTTTTTGATTTTGACTCTCCGCACATAAATTATTAAAACTAAATTTGCATATTATTTTTTTTTTGCTAAATGGCTTTCTCATACTTTTAATCGGAAGATTTTGAAAAAAAAGTAGCGGTGGGGGGAAGCATAGTTGCCATCCAATTTTTTGATTCTTTTCACTCAAATATACATACAGAACGTTTAACCTCATCAATTTTATCTGCACGGGCCTTATCTTCATTGTGATAAATCCGAAATTGTGATTGATGCTATCTTCTAGAGCTTTCCAGCCTTGCTAGGCTAATTGTCAGGTTTAACCTCTTGGAGGTTGATTGAGATGAATTATTAAAAGAATAAAAGAAGCTCTCTCGGTGATAGAGATGCTAAAGATTTGAATGATTTGATTACAATATTTTATGTTTTTCTTTTTCAGTTTCTCTTTTGAGTCAAAATAGAAGAAGAAACTTCAGTTTTGGGTAAGTAATTTGATAAATTGTTTGAAAAAGAGAGCTTGCTATAAATTCTGACTAGTTTTAATAATTCTGTTTTTCAGGTTCTCTTTTGAGTCAACATGGGAGAAGACACTTCAGTTTCGGTTAAGCAATTTTATTTAATGTTTGAAAAAGAGCTTTCTTCAACTTCTGAATCCTATCCTTTACAAAAAAGTATTGCCTTAATGAGCTATCCCTTGATTTACTATAGTAAGAAAAGCTTGTTCCCTAAGTCAAAAGTATTTTGTCTTTTAATCTTTATGTTAAAATTTGAGATTGATCTTTCGTTAGATTAAGATCGCAAATAAGTCCTTTGAGTTTAGTTGGATTTATAGTGTGTTTCTATGATTGAGATCTTTGTGTTGTGTCTTTGCTGTTATTGGTTTTAGAGATAGGAGCTTGAAACTTTTACAATAGAGTTTCTGATACGCTGAATCTCATGGCGTGATTGTTGTTGAGATTACATTAGTTTTAGGGGGTATTTCCCCCTATTTTCAAAAATAAGGCATATTTTCTCAGGCTCGTAACTTTCGATGGGTAAGACTAAACTTGATGCAACTTATATATTTAAAATCAGCATAAACATCCAATTTTTCCATGTACCTATCGGTATCAAAATTCCGCCAAGGTTTAGCGGTATGCTATCGCGATCGACATAGGCGTCGTCTAGTTTCACAACTACCCAAACGTCTTCTTCGCCCTGAGCGGCGTCGCAATCTTCGTCGCGGCTGATCTCAACAGCCGGATCCAGACCATTCCACTCGCAGAGATTGATTAGCGACCATATTCGACTGACGTAGTAACACTCGGCGCCTTGCGGCGTGAGGAAGACGTCTTCGTAGGTCACGCTAATCGAATCGCGTGAACAAAAGGTTGGACGGCGCGAAAAATGAGGAGTGGCGCGCGTCTTCTGCTGCATTTAGGATTGACCGCCTGACCACGTACTATTAAATATTATATACTAAAATATTCTTACGGTCTTATGGTCGGGTGTCCGAAGAAAAAAAAAACTACGGAGTACACCGTAAAAACTAGAAACACACATCCGCAAACCGTTGCCAACCATGCACTATCTGCCCGCGTTGTCCAAGACCCCAGGGACCTTCTATTATATACATCGACATCATTTAAAAATATTAGCAACTCAGGTACTGAGTATTATTCGGTCCATGGCTCTCATGAATTTGCTGATGAATTCGTCCACCTCTTTCAGTTCTGGATATTCATCCAGTGCTTCCACAACATTAATGGAATACCGAATCACAGCCAGGCAAGGAACCAAACTGAAATTGAACCACTTATCTGTTTCATAGTCCACCGGTGAGTATGACTTATCGAATGCAATTGTACCTCTAGTGGTCAGAAATTTTTTTGGTATTTTGCTTATTGTAATGATCTGAAAAGCCTCCGTCTGTTCCTTTTGCCGTAACTTGAGTGTCCTTTACGCAAAACCTTGTAAGAGGGCTCCAAACTGCACTGCTGGCCGCCGAGATGTTTGCCTCGTATAGAAATTTTCGGCACCAACAACTGAACCTATGCATATCAGAGCAAGAAAACCGTTGCTTTATATTGGCTCACGCTCAAATCAAAACCTGAATAATTGCACATGGAAGTCTTCTCTATCAATGATTTTCTGTCAAAGGAAGTTTTTTATGAAGTTTTTAGGGCAGTACAGCGTTTGTGTCAGTCGTGCTACGTCGAATTGTTGAAACAAATAAGGAAGAATTAATTAGTCGAATTCTAAATTGCTTTTCGTCTCTACAAATTTGAATATCGGTAATCTGTTAGCTACTCAATCTTAAGCTGCTTCACACTGGTCTCATGTTGAGCTAAATAGGCAGGCTCACTGCTAGAGGCAGTCATGGCTATGGCCCGCGCAATAACATCAATGCGAAGACACAGAAGTGCTTCGAGATAAGAGCCATCAAAGCATAAAAAGATTTCTTACTCGTTTTTCACTCTTTGTCTTTCAATGCCGATTCGATACATCAACTGATCCATTTTCGCAGAAGATGGTCGTGCCGGGGGTGGATGCTCCACAGCCCCAATGCACAGCCTTGTGGAGCCCCTATATTTTCTAAAGGAAATATATGACATGATTCCTCACCAACTTGAACTGAAAAACTTCTTTCTACTAAATAAGATCTCACTAACTCAAAAGTTATTCCACGAATTCCTATATTTTCCAACTTATCAAAAAGAGTTGCATATTCTATTGTATCAAAAGCTTTTCTAAAGTCAAAAAATAGTGGCCGCCAAATAACTATCGTCTATGGCCAATGGCCTTAGAAGATCGAAAATTGGATCATTGCAACGGGAATCGAAAGTTCTAGTGCTCTTTTTAAGTGACTAAAAGAACTGAAGGGCAACTATTCCTATTACCCCACTCCATTTTCCCCTAAGACATTCAACCAAATTTTGGGATAACCAGATGATACAGCATAGTAGACATAACTACGCATTTTCTGATACCATTGACCACTCAAGTTCCTGGGGAACGGACTGAAAGTTACGCTATTATTGTTTTATTTGTTTGTATTACGCATATTTTTTTTTTTACTTTCCTTCTAATAGTATTCTTGTCTACTATTAGTAGTAGTGGTCCTAAAGCGTTTATTTTCCATATTTTAATGTTTTTTTCTTGTTTTTAATATTTTCTAGGGCTTGTGGATCGAGCTTTTGACAGTTTTAGAGATTTTTTTTCCGTATTCTCTCTGTTTTTTTTTACATTTTGATTATTTTCATAATAGGGGATGGAACCAACCCAGTGGTCCTAGAATATCGCTAGAGGGCTCATTCAAACGGAAATAAAAAGTTCTAGTGCCCTTATAAGTTACCAAAAAATTGGAGGGCAAATAAGCCCCCTCACACGCTAATTGTTCCCCAAATTCACCCGATCAAATTTTTGAGATAGCCATTTTCTTCAGCATTGTCGAAAAGTCTAATAGCTATGTCTTTGAGGATGACTTAACCTCTCACAGCCCCACAACAATGAAAAAGTGTTTCGAGAATTTTCTGTAGAAAGTATATAAAATAATACTTCTAAAATCAATTTTTAACACTTACTAAAAAAATAATTGTTATTATGGCTATTAAATACAGACCATCTACTAAAGACAGGCCACTTAATTGATATTGGCGACCTTTTTCAGGCCAAGAGCAGGATCAGAAGCTGCGAAAACCCCTGCATTTTAAACGTCGATATTTCATTTACTATGGCAGCGTAGAGCCATCTACTTTTTTCTGTAAATTCCGTAAATTGTTGGTTTTAAACGAGGTTCTCTACATAAGTAAATTGAAGGAAATCGGGATAGTTAAAGTCTTAGTTCACATGAACATAATCAGCTTGAGTATAAGGCAAAGTCCTCAATCTTTCTTATAAATGTTTATTTTATTCTAAGTTACAAATTAATCCAGGTCTTACCTTGTTTTTTGGTTTTAACTATCAAAACATGGCCCCTTTACCAGAACTAGAAGTAAAAATCTAGAACATTAGAAAGAAAGAAGCTCATTTACCTAGATTGTCGAGAGCATTGTTTTTACGAATCGTATATATTTGTGAGTGGTTCGCGTATTAAATTAGGTTTTATGGCTTTTGAATTCAGTCAAAAAAAAATTTAATTTATCTGGCTTTTTTGGAGCAGTGCTGTTCCATGATGTTTATTTTCAATTTTTTAGTTCTTCTAAATTTGGCTTTACGAAAACAATACATAGCTTGTTCTAATTTTGGAATGGGGTATCTTGTATAGTCTGGGGTAATACCGTTGACAATCTTGTAAAAAAGGACAAGGCTTGTTGTTCTTGTTGTCATTGCTGCTGTTATGTTGTTGTTGTTGTTGTTGTTGTTGTTGTAGTTGTTGCGATAACAGGAACTATTTCGTGAGTCTAGTAGCGTACCGTACATAATGGACGTAGAGTTTTCTGAAACCCTCCAAACATGATGTATCCTTGCCTCCTCCCCCTCCTCAGAGCTTCTAAATCATCACCTTAATCTTCAAACGTTATTTTTAAGACCTCGCACGTATATCATGTTGATAACCTCGACGCATAGTTTCTTTTGATTTTTTTTTCTGTTCTCCCTCCAAGTAAACATTCAAAATCCACTTGGCCTCTCGTACGGTTTGAAAGTTTCAACTTGATTCCTAAAGCTAATCCCAGAGTATCGACTGATTTCAGTGGTTCATTTTCACGACGGTTCAGTTACACGAGGGTTCACTTGCAAGGTGGTTCAGTTACACGGGGGCTCAGTTAAATGAGGTTGGGTTTCACAGGGGTTTAGTTGCATGAGGCTTTTAGTTAAAAAGGGTTCAGTTGCCCTGTGGTTCAGTTACACGAGGATTCAGTTGTCCCTGGGTTTGGTTATACAGGGGTTAAGTTGCATGGTGGTTCAGTTGTACAGTGCGGGGTGGTTGTCGATCTCGGCTCCGCGCAGCCAGAGGTCGCGGGCGACCACGGTCTCACCGCGGTTGGCCAACAGCACCCCCAAGCACTCGAGACCGCGAGCCGGTGGCGACTCGAGACCAGCTGCGTGCTGCAGCCATGCCTCGGCCCGCCGCTCGTCGCCCATCATCGCGAGATGCTCGGCCACCGCGACGCAGCCCTCGCCATCCGCAGGCTCGGCACCGAGGCAGCGATCCAAACGCGCAAGCCTAGCTTTTCGCTGTGGATAGGCGGTTGCCCATCACCGATGATGGCGGCAATGCATCGCTGCACCATCCCGCATCGTTCCAAAACACCGAATAGGGAAGCAAATGGCGTACTAAAACAGAGAACAAATGATCGCTGATAGCTTTCGCCGTTTGCTGCGCAAACGGCTGCCGACACGCGATTTCTTAGATAGTAGTACGCTTTCTGGTGAAAGCGCATTGGTGCCCCCTCCACTTTCCAGATCTCGTACGTCGTGCACACGCTGGAGAAGCTGTCCAAGCAGCAGAAGGAGATGGAGCGGCAAAAGGCAGAGATGGCGATTGCACGGCTTGGATCGTCTCGAAAGCCGCAGGAGATTCTGCGCGAATCGCTTCCAAAGTCGCCGAGCGTGGTGTGGAAGGAGGTACGCCGAGGAATGCCCGGTAGTCTCCGTCGCAAACACCTTACATTGTGCTCTCTCTCGGAACAAGCGCTCAAAAGTGATGCCGCCGTCACACCCCGAGAGAAGGCACTGGTGGCATCGAACCTCGCAGCGTTTTACACGCGGATGGAGATGTGGGATCAAGCGGCGCATGTCTTGTCGATCGCGCTGGAATTGATGCCCAACGACCTCGAGTTGCGGGCACGCGCAGGGCAAGCCTGGGCGAAAGCGGGGAATCACCAGCGGGCAGCTGAAAACTGGCGTTTCGTCAGCGGAAATTAAAAGTAAAATGAACATATTTATACATAACGAAATAATTAACATCCGGTTCATTCATCAGATTTGTTTTTTCTGAGAGGGTTCAATAAACAGGGTTCATTCAAAGTCTTGAGGTATGGATTTTCTTCCATAAAAAAAAACTAGAGAATGAATCAGATGTTAAATATTGTGCTATGTACAAATATGTTAGTTTTAATTTAAAAGAAAATAGTTTACCCATGTGAAACTAAATTCCCCATAAAATAATATATAAGAGAAATTTTAAAAAAGCTGTCGTATCTGAAAGGAAAAGTTGAAATCAAGGAAGAATTCTACTAAAAGTTTACCCGACGAGGGTGCACACCAACTCTTTTTATAGGCTTTTCTAAAATTTATAATCCCGGTGATCCAATCCGATTTATTGTTTTCTCATTTAATTCTCCTACAGCAAAAATAGGAAAATTCTTATCAGTTGTACAAAAAATTTTGGCGCACTAGCAAATTTAATTTACGTTTGAATGAGCAATTGGAGATCTCTCTATGAGGTTCTCGTCATTTGCTAGTCCTGGTGTAAAACAGAAAAAGTCGACACATCCGTGCTACCCCTGCAAAAAAGTAATTTTCCTTGGTATTCAAACTGAAGGACTGTAATTGTCCTGTCAAAGATTTTTGACCCTGCTAATTCCAATGATACACTTTTATTTCGATCTGACACTATTTTTGATGGTTGTGTCCAAAAAAAGTTTTTTCGTGTTGCTCTTACTTCAGGGAGCAATGGTTGCTAGGGAAAAAGAACGCTTATTCTAATTAGCTTCATCAGTTCTAGTGCTTTTTTTTAATAACAAAAACGGTTGCACCTAATGGCAAGTGTGGATAACCGAAGGCATACTACGATCATAAAGTTTAAAAATCAATTATTCAGGAAGCAGATTAACTGTCCATCTGATGAAAATATTTCTGAATGTGTTCCCCTCCGCCGCCTCACCACGCGCCAAAAGCTCCTTGATATGTGCGGGGCCGAAACCCTGGTGACACATGGGAGTGGCGCAGCAGAGTTCGAACGCTTCGACGATCTTGTGGGCCCCCTGATCTTGGCATTCTGGGCCACGCCCGCCTTCCCTCCACGGTGCAAGGCACGGTTCGATCACTACCGCTGCTCTGCATTTCTCGTGCGCTGTGTCGACAGCGTTCCCGTCCCCTCTGAACTTTTAGAAACATGTATAATCTCATATGTAGCATGAAAACAAATTGGCAATCAGACTGAAAAAACACTAGGCCTAAAATAGCCTAATGAAATTCTTAATATATATAGGCTGTAAAGCATATTTATTTAATCAGACTATCATGGTTTACTTCTATAATTACTCATATATTAGCTCATTCAGAATATATTTTTTTTACAATATTCAGTGAAATAACTTAGGATACTCTGGATCAAAATTCGGATAGACCCCGTGAATCGCCCAAATCTCCTGCATGTCCCGCTCCAGGTCCTCCGTCACCACACGTATCGCTCCCGACTCCAGATCCAAAACGTGGAGTCCGGTTGCCACCCCGACACGCCGCACGAACGCAAGGCTTTTCCCGTCCGGCGACGGCACCGGCCGACACGCACCGCCGGGCCCCGTGGCATCGTTTTCCAAGTCCCCCGTCTCCAGCTCGAGGCTGCGAAATTCACTGAACCAACAATAGCATCTTTACATCTTGGGCACTCTAAGTCTAACTTACTGCAAAATGCCAAAGCAAACACCAGAACAAGAAAATATAAGGCCTTCATTCTTCCAATCTTTCTCTGAGATCAAACCTAAAATGGAGATGCATTTATTATTATTTAAGTCAAGAAAATCAAGACTGTCTTAAAGCTTTATCAAGATTTGTAAGAGATTCCTTTAAAAAGTGCATTGCATGCCATGGCCGGCTCTGTCTTCCAAAGATTTTCTGCCATGGCCGCTTCTGGCTTGCCCGCCATGGCGGCAGCTTAAGCTTTCCCATTTTAAAATTTTGAAGGGGTTAATTCAAATTTCAAACGTGTAAGATATAAAGGTAAGCAAAGCTAATTAAAATGGGCGGGATAAATTTAAGGGAAGAAAACAACCGTTGAATCACTAACAAAATACCCCGTTTCAAACCATTAATTTTAAACAAACTCCACTTGGTCTTACTTCATTCCTTTTCTGAATGGAATGACAAGATAAAAAAAAAAACGCCTTGTAATAGGAGGGGGAGGGGCAGGTAAAATATTTACTGATTTTGTTTCTCTCATAAAAAACGTTCTTTGAAGAATCTAACAAACTGTACAAGCAGGAAAAGATTAAGGTAGAGATTTTAAATCCACTTTCTTTAGTATAGACTGAGCTTGTGAGGTGTCTCCAGGTGCAGGTCTCGAATGTCGTGCGTGTGAACCTCGACCAGCTTGCGATCTAACGCTTTCTTCAACAGACTCTGCCCCAAATAGCTCTCAAAGAGGTTGGGAAACAGGGTCAGGATGTCAAAGCGCATCGCGCTCTACCGTTCTTTTCCTCGGACGTTACTAACCTTCTGACTTCTCTTCTGCTGCGGGGCTCCCCGCCGCCGCTTCGCCAGCCGCTTCACTGGCAGCCGCTTCGCCCTCAGCGATATGGAAAAGAAAGATTACCATTTTCTTTGTAGAGCACGACAAAGAAATTGTCTGCATAGGTTACTTTTTGCAAAATACAGTGAATATCTAACAAAAATCGTTGAATTGAATCTGACGTGTTTAAGCATGCAACTATATCTGTCATGCTATCGATCACATAGCCGCTGTCTACTGCATCTACAGCTATTTCTTTCATCTCGTATCCCTCATAAATATAAGTTTTTAACCTTTAATCCATCCCCATGGCGAACAGGCGGTCTATGACGCGCTGGTGCGGCTCGCGCAGGATTTCGCGGTGCGCTACCGGCTGATCGACGGGCAGGGCAATTTCGGCAATATCGACGGCGACGGCGCCGCCGCCCAGCGCTACACCGAGAGCCGGCTGACCGCGCTGGCCGGCGCGCTGATGGAGGGGCTCGACGAGGACGCGGTCGATTTTCGCGAGACCTATGACGGAGAGGACCGCGAGCATTACCACTCAGAGGTCAGACACCTGGGAAAGTATCAGAAGTTCTGTAATTGAGTGCATGGATAAGCATCCATTGCTCGCATCTGCACGAACGAGGTCAAGTGTTCTCATTGTGCAGGCTCCCACGAATCGACGAATGAAAACCCATGTTTTCGATACGGAAAGAAAACACATACGGAAAGAAAACCCCCTCGACAAAATTATGTTGATCACAACAAATGGAGCCAAAAGAATGATGTTCGTTTTAAGTTTCAATGTCACTTCTTACTTTCAGTTAAAAAAACTTGTTTTTTTTCATTTAATTTCTGAATGTTTTTGAATTAATGTAGGTTGTGATTTCGCCTCACCGCATATGAATAATTAAAACGAAATTCGCATATTATTTTTACGTTTTTTTGGGTAAATGGCTTTCTCAAAGTTCTGATTGGACGATTTTGAGAAAAAAGGGGCGAGGGAGGGGGCCTAGTTGCCCTCTTCTGATCCGCCGCCTGCCGTTCCAGCGTCTGGTGCGTGAGATTGCTCAGGACTTCAAGACCGACCGCCGCTTCCAGAGCAGTGCCATCGCCGCCCTGCAGGAGGCCGCCGAGGCCTACCTGGTCGGTCTGTTCGAGGACACCAACCTTTGCGCCATCCACGCCAAGGGTGTGACCATCATGCCCAAGGACATCCAGCTTGCGCGCCGCGTCCGTGGAGAGCGCTCCTAAGCTACTGAACTATACACTTCCGGCATTAAAAGTATACGAAACACATAAGGATTTTTTGCCAGCAAAATGGCCCAAAAATTTAAGGAACTGCCTACCATCACCGGACCTTAGTTTCTTATAAAAAGATGAATGTACATACATAGGCAATCCCATTACATAAATACATAGGCATTATATACCTGGTGCTCTTGGAACAATTTTTTGGATTTTGTCAGGGCAACGTCAACATTCTTGTTGTAAGCACACGAAAATCGGAATATGAGCATCTTAAACAAACCCAATATATAGCCAATGCCTGTCACAAATGGCCTCTGGTTTCCACCATGGAGATAATGAGCATGTGGATTTGAAGACAAACATTGCAAACATTGCCTTAAGCGAATATGTCATATATGGCGTTTGATTCCCACCAAAGTAATTACTTAATGGTTTTTATGGCACATGGCATTAACCAAGTGACATTAGCGATCACAATTTGTTTTGCTTAACGTAGTTAAAAGATCCGGCAATTATGTCTTTCAGGATGAGAATTTCCCCACAGCCCTCACGGCAAGGGTTGTAATTTATGCCCTGGGGGCATGTAAGGTTCATATAGAAAGGGTGATGGTATGAAATCGGGAGATTTTATACCATCTGTTGTCGTAGAAACTTCGAGAAAGGCTCACTCAATTTGAAACTGAAAGGGCTAGTGCCGTTTTTAATAGTCAAAAATGCACAGCAAATCTCCGGTCCATTGACTTTGAGGGTTCATTAACTGTTTTGACTTATTCAATATTGCGTTGAATTTTTAATAAAGGCGGTACGATTTTCTTTTCTTTCAATTCAAAATGAAATATTGCAAAATTTATCTTCTATTCTTCTAACAGTTTTCCACCGCAAAGATTTCAGTTGTAGACAATGATCCACGTGTTCTTTGCGTTCGGCCGGGAGTATAAGGCATTTTTTTTTTGTCTTCCTTAAAACAATCTAGTTGATTAGAAAAAAATAATCCAGGATAGAGAAATACAAAAATAATACCTGAAAAGCAATTCTAAAGTAGAATTAAAAAAGATAACTTCTAAGACCACACTGCCTTTCCATGACAAAAGTAAAACAGTTCAAAATAGGGATAAAACCTCTTAATCCACAGTGAACACATCTAAACTATTTAACCGGATACTTCCAACCCACCCACACCGCTCATCCGAAATATTGCCTGCACTTTTATTGTCACAGGATAGAAAAATTTAAGTGTTTGTTTGATATTCTGTTTTATAACTCCAGCAAGAGGTGAAATGCCCTCGCGAAATGTTCTGTGCGAGGAGATTCCTTACGATTTCAACAAATGTTTTAGGCCCTATTTCAGGCATAAACAAGTAAATAGAATAAAATATAAGCACTTTTTGATGCGAATTGAAAAAGCACGACGTTTGGAGGATAGCAGATTCATCAGACAGACCGGCCCGAACACAGGTCTCATGAAACCGTAAACAGGCTTCGGATCCAGCTGAGTGTCCGTGGCTTTGAAGAAAACTTAGTTTGCCTCTTTGCCACACACGATGGTCATGTCGTTGCCGAGAATACGCATGCAGAAGATGTCGCCGAGCTGAACAGACCGGAATTCGTGAGGAGAGATCGCCAACCGACCGCCGGCGCACGCCCACCTGCGCCCGGTTGCTATGGAGGTGAAACTCACCTAACTAATTTGTCGGCAACTAAATCTTTGAGGTATTTAGAGCATTTCATTTTTGATACGGTGCACTTTGACATAGTGGATGATGAAATGTCGGGCGATTCGTTCAGAGTGAGCTCGATTATTCTCATTAAGTCGTCAGTGCAATGGTGGGATGAAAGGTACTCCCAAAGAATCTCAGCATTTGACGACTGTTTCACTACAAAAGTAAAGGGATATCTATACCACTAAAAATAAAATTAAATTAAAAATTAAATTAATTTATTTGCTTATTTTTTTGGTTATCGGTAAATATCAATTTTAAATTTTTTTATTTTCATGTAAAATATTAAAAAAAAAAAATAAAATTAAATTAAAAAAATTATAAATTTCTATAATTTTTTTTTTTTTAAAAATACTAAAAAATACAAATACTTTATTATATTATTATAAATCTAAAAATAATTATAACAATATTCGAAACTATCTTTTAGCTCGCAATCACTTTAGTCCGCTCTGCTAGGTTGTGTCCTCGCTTAGATTTCGCCTACATTTGCGTTATTCCCGCGACCACTTTAAACCATCCTGCTTCGTTGTTTCCTCGCTTAGGGTTCGCCTACATGCTCGGTATGTCTCACCCTGCGCTGCGGGACGCCTCGCAGAACGACTTAAATTGATCGCTTAAATTGGTGAGTTGATCGAGTTAGATTCAACCTAACACAAAGCATCAAAACACTCTGGCCCTATTTAATGACCTTTAAAGGCCGCGTTATTTTAGCCGTCTTAGAGCTTATTGCTGCAAAAGGCGCCACATTGCTGATGCCTTGGGCACTAAAAGAAATAATTGACGCGGTTGATGCGAGTATCAACCCGCTATTAAGCGTTCCTATTGCCTTGCTGATCGCTTATGGTTTGCTGCGCTTTGCCAGTGTATTTTTTGGTGAAGTACGAGGTAGAACCTAACGAGTCTATGAAGGATCCCGTTCTCAAATCAACACTCCAGGATATGCGCAATAAGAACGAAGCATATTAAGAAATAGGTGCGATTAATTCGACGTTCCAAGTCGTTGCGAACATAGTTGCGGAACCCAGAATTTTTTGATAACGCCAAGAAATTGTCGGGCAGGAGAGGCCCTGAAAATTCATGCTACACTTTGCCCGTTGGAAAATCATTGCAATTGCCCTTAAGCGTACATTCTAGGGTGCGCAAAGCGTTCAAAAGAGGCTAATAGGGCATATTTTACATGGTTTGCATACACGAGGTGCGTACATTCCATGGTGGACAAAGCGTTCAGAATGGGCTAGTAAGGCATATTTGACATAGTTTGCAGACACTAAATGCGTACGTTCCATGGTGCGCAAAGCGTTCAAAACAGGCGAATAAGACATATTTGACATAGTTTGCATACCCTAGATGCGTGCTAGTGGCTGGTAGTATGCCCTACTACCAGGTGATCCGTAAGTTTGTTCATTAGTAGCATTGTTTTTTTTTCTTTTAATTTGTTTTTCTAAGGGTGATAGTCTTAAAAAAAAATATCATTTTATGAGAAAAATGAAAAATTCAAGCCTGTCGAGAATAAAGTATATCTCTGAACCTAAGACCTTGATCCTCCAGATGCATCCTCCTTGACAATTCGATTTCTATTCACAATCTAAGCTTTCGCGATACACCGGCCGCGCCATCCAACGGTCAAAGTTGATTGGCACCATGCCAATCGCCTTGGCATTGGCGATCAGTTCCAGCATGTCGCGGTATTTGTCCAATGCCACCATCATAATGCGCAGACACACCAGAGTGGCCTGGTCGTTATTGGATTGGAGTTTGCGCAGCAGCGAAGCCGCCCAGTTCATGAAATTGCGGTACAGCAGCACCTCATGGGTGACTTTGTGATCCCAAACCAGGCCTGAATCCAAACTGATGCATGATCAAGAAGTTAGACTTAGTCAGTTAATTCATCATTTTGTTGTAGATGCAACGCTCCATAATTTTCGAAAAACCAGAGAGAATAGAGATAGAGTGGTATTTTGAAGGCTGATTGGGATCGCTACCTTTGTGTGTGTGTGTTTGGGGGGGGTATAACCCTACTCGACTTGAACACAGTGGAAAGGTTATGTCCTTAAAGCAAGAATCGCCTCACGCTGCAAGCGGCTCGATCTTCGCCACAGATACCAGGCGATGACCGGCGTCAGGATCAGAATCACGAGCGTGAGCGGGCGCTCGGAGGCGATGTAACCGAACAGGTCGCCTCGGGAAAGACTGAGGGTCTGGCTCACCGCGCGCTCGATCTCGGGACCGAGGATGAAGGCCATGGCCAGCGGCGCCACGTCGAACTTGAACTTGCGCAGCACATAGCCGATGACGCCGATCTTTGAACCCGTGGCCGCTCAATGGAGAGAACGGGTTTCCACCGCCTCCCCGTAGCCTCTGTTCACGAACGAAGCGTCGGTAGATGTAGTTGCCCTTGCGCCACATGCGCGGGGGAGAGGACGCCGGTCCGGTGTGTTCGCCGCTGAAGAGCTCTTCGTGATCTACACGGTTTCCAAACTCTGGCCGTGCCAGGCGCGCGTCGTCCGGTGCTCGACCGATCTTCTTCAGTTCGCTGATCGACAGCTCCAGCCCGGCGACCGCATCGTCGTCGCGAGAGATCCCGTCGCCCTGCTAAGTCAGTACGCGAATTTAAGTCTCGATGAAGTTCTCGGTCCTTGGGCAGGCCGACTCAGCAATCGTTCCGAACTCCTTCTCCTCTTCGATCGAGACGGACGTGAGGTCGATCGCGTCGAGTACTCGGACGACGGAAACTGGCCGAGCGACAGCGACGGCTTCGGACCGAGTCTCGAATTAACATCAGTACTTTTTCTCGACTTTTGGGCCGAGGGAAGGGAAGAAATCAATGTTTTGATTCAAGGAATCAGCATGGAAACTGGATAAAGATAAGTAGAGAAGCTGTGGAACCAAATTTTTCGTCGTTTAAACTCACAAATTCAAGCGGGTTTGAGAAAGCTTTGAATTAAGATGTGTATTTTCAAGTACATAGCCCCAAACATGTACTGGCGAGGAGGCATTGACTCTTGAGGCAGTAGCAATAAGAAATTAGCATGATTCGATTCCTAATTTGACATTTTTCCAAGCATAACATTGCTATTGTGACAATTGCGTCTCCCTAGTGGCATTTGGGGGGGGGGACTTGGTCCCTTGACTTTTTATCCTCCTAGATTTTGAAAAGTGGCTTTTTAGTGTGTTTTTATTGAAAGATGTGTCTTTTACTATTCTCCTGCCCTCCCAAGACTTATGAAGTACATTTTGTCCAACAACGTAAAATAGAAATAGCTGATTTTTGATTCATCAAATAAATTTGCTTCTGATAACTACTCAATGCTGAAAAAGCGTCATATCCTCCTTTTCAGTCCTAACCTAATCAATTCTTTATTCTTTCCCCCTACCAAAGTGGGGGCAAACTCTTCGTTTTCTACCCATGGAGTTTGAACTTTCTTTAAGCTTTCTTTAACGGTCTTTTCTAAACTCAGTTGGGGATGACCTGCTTCTCGTATCTCTTTATCCTTTCCTCTACCAAATTGTTCCACAGTTTTATAATAAATTACTTCTCATACACATACCCATTAAATTCAATTTTCATTTCGGGACAAAAGCTTGCATCTACATAATCTGACCAAATTTCCACAAAACATCTTTCGAGACCAAACATCTCTTGATCAGAGTATAATGCTCGAATAACAATTAATTGATGGTTCCCTTGCCTGGCGATTGATCCTTGCCATATGTGTTCCTCCCTTCTTCTTTCCCTTCTTCTTTTTCCTATCCTACCCTTTCCCCAACCCTGCATTTCTGCTAGTTTTCGATGTTCAGAGGAGATGGTCCGTTCCATGCATTTTCAGTTGTTTTTGTTGGTTTCCTATGCAAAGGCGGCAACAACAATTGGCTCAAAGATATGTCTTCTTTACGGTTAGTGGCTCTTGCATGCCATTTGAAATTCTGATAGTATGCTTCTTTCGTGGTTTAGTTCTTGTTGCTGGTATCGATCTGCTTTCCCTTGGGGGTGGGGTTGGTCTTCGGGTCGCAGTAAGAGGCGCAGATGGACATCTTCTTCTCACCGTCCTTCTTCTCCTGTTCCTTCTTCTCCTCCTTCTTCTTGGCCTCCTTCTTGGCAGCCTTCTTCTCCTCCTTCTTGTTCTCGGGCTTCTTGGCGCACTTCTTCTTGGTGCACTTGCCAGAGGCGCAGTCGGTGTCAGCCTTGCCTTTTCCTTGAGCCAAAATAATAACATTTGCGTGGATTTAGAAATTCTTTGAACGATATTGTCTCTAACCTGGTCCAAATAAGGGACACATTTCTTGGAGGTGCTCAAACTCCACCCTTATCACAAGAAACCGTGTCATTAAATAACCTAAAATTGAAAACTCCCAACAATAAAGCCTCTCATTTCTCTCTTTTTCTGTTACTGTATCTTGTTGCTTTGTTCTATCTAGATTTGATGATTCCAGTTCGGCCGCGACGGTCTCGTGGTCATGGTCGCCTATCTCGCCCTGATGATCGGGATCGGAGTGCTCGGCGCGAAGAGGCGCGAGGAGAAGAGTCTCCGAGACTTCTATCTCGCGGGCTCCGGTTTCGGGTTCGTGGTGCTCTTCCTGACTCTGTTCGCGACGCAGTACAGCGGCAACACCCTGCTCGGCTTCGCCGGGCGCTCCTACCAGCAGGGTCTGACCTACGTCATCGAGAGTCCGTCGCAGATCACCGTCGGTGAAAATCCGGGCAATGCGGTTGTCGTTATCGACGATGGCCGTTGTGCCAAGGCCTTTTGCTGACATTTCAACAAGCGCTTCCGACAGCCTGGTCTCTGTTTGCACGATCGGTATTGCATCGCCGGTATGCATGATATCGGCCACATGCAACAACAGCCGCCGGCCGAGGCTGCCGCCCGGATGCGCCATGGCAAAGTCGTCCGCATCATTGATGTCAATTTTGGTTAATATTTAATCTAATATTTTTAGTTATTGTCTATTTGAATATTTTGGAAATTGCCGTCGCTATGTATTATGTCCAAACCAAGGATTCAGTAGTCCCAAATTTAGTGTTGTGCATGAAATAACATTTACTTTCTAAACTTGCATGGTAGAAAACTTGGGAAGTGACATTCTGATCATTACTACTGGTAGTAATACTCATCGCAAAACTTCGCTGTATGCCAGTGTCAGTAAAGTAGAACCACCGGATGTATCTCAGGCAACTCAAATTTTCTTCTCAATGGCGGGCGCCGACGGCGGCACAAGAACCTGGAAAGATTTGCAGGGCTGTGATGGTCGCCATCATGAGCAGTTTCAAGCGTTGCTGGATGGTTTTGGTGACTCTCTTAGCCTGATTGATTTTTTTGATTTGCAAGGCAGATTCTTTGAGTTTCGTGCCATGATGCGTCAGTTTATCCCATCAATAATAAATTCACAGACAACCACCACTCTGAATCTCCGATTCAATCAAATCTATACATCAACACTTCTCTTTAGCACGTATACACACACTACTCCAGACACTTACCATACTAAACCTTCAATACAATCGAATCGGTGATCAAGGAGCACAGTATCTAGCCAGCGCTCTACAAATAAACAAAGTAATATCGACACGTCCCTATACAACGCACATGTATACATTACTTCAGGCAAATCTGGTCTGGATTTTAGCCTTACGCTCATTCCATCCTTGCAATGTGCATTGATGCAGAACGTGCTTCGAAGGTTGTCAGAAATTCGACTTGTCAAATTCTTGTGGCTGAATTTTTATTGTATCTAATGAATTATAGAATGACTTTCGCCACAGTCAGTTTTATAAAGTTACAAAGGTACTGCAAAAATGTTATGCATGGTAATTTATGTTACTGAACTTAATTTTTGGAAAATCAAACTCCGGCCCTGGTACCGTGACAATGCAGATACGATGCCATGATAAATGGGTTCAAGGTACGGTGCCATGAGGTCACCAGCTGTTTCCATAACAGCCCCGAACGCAGAACAACAGGCAACCTGTACTCGTCGATTCTGATCACCGAATCTTGCCACGAATACTTCCGTCATGTGTGCAAGTAAATGCCCTTGTGCACCCGTCTGAACCTGCTCGACAGCCCACTGTGAGTACGAGATCACCGAAAGCGCTTTTCACACAGACGGTCGTAGCCCGGACGAGCTGCTCGACGCGGCGGAAAGCCTGGTGTTCGAGATCGCGGAGCGTGAATCGCGCGGCCGCCGCGGATTTCGCCCGATTAAGGAGCTGCTGGTTGATGCGCTCGATCGCATCGACCAGTTGTTCCAGCGCAACAACCCCATCACGGGCGTCGCCACCGGCTTCTACGATCTCGACATGATGACCTCCGAATCTTGAGACGTAAATAAATAGAGTCAGAGCCTAATATACACTCTGAGTACTTTTTTTTTAAGGCCCTGTCTCCACCAAAATTTGTTACATAAAAATTTTAGAAATAAATTTGAAGTTAAAATATATGTTTTTCTTCAATAAATTCCTTTGCTAGATTGCAGACGAGTACACCAATTGGCATGCCTTTTTGGCCTGTGCTATATCCATATATAGGTTACTAGCCTAAGGTAAAATAAGATTCTTAAGCAAGCAGCTCTCACCGCACCAGCCCGCGCCCACCATGGCCCCCAGCGCGATCCGCCCCACCGCGCTCCCTGGCCGTGCGTGCTTAAGAATCTTTTTACCACCGCCGTGGTAGTAAAAAGATTCTTAAGCATGCAGCTCTCTCTGCTCCAGCTCGCGCTCAACTCAGCCCCGCGCGCGAACAGCTCAACTCAGCTCCATGGCCGTGCGTGCTTAAGAATCTTTTTGAACACCCGCTATAACTACGTGGAAGAAATTAATGGTGAAGCCAGACATCGGCACCGAGGAGGGGACTGTGCGCCAGTGATAATGGAATCACAAAGTTCCAACAATCACTGCCATGCGGATGGTCGGGAGCATCGGCACAGTGGTGTCGGCAAAACGGTTCACAGCCACTTTGGTGACTCCTGCGGAATTGATGTATGGGATCGTTCATCCGGGTCAGGATCCGATCAAGGTTGCAAAAGGGCTTGGGAGGGGAACTGATTGCCCTTTGGCCATATCTTTTTAACCTCCTCCCTGAAATTTTTAAGCCCTAAGCTGTTCTGAAAAGAAGATACATATTTTTTTTTTTTTGCAAATATCATGCCCATATTATGTTTTGAATTAGTTTAACAAGCCCCTCAACATTTCCTAAAGTTTCGTCTTAAGAATCTTAGCCTTTTCAAATCAGAGAACATCGCCCCTCCCCTTTTGAACAAAAAATATTGCAATTAAACATAGATGCATCTAGGATGTATAATTATGGGGCTAACAGATGTATCTTGCTATTCTATGGTGCTAAAGTACCTTTCCCTACATATTGTGAATAACATTAAACATGATTTTTTTATAATCCACCATTGTTCTAAAAGAACTTTTTCACGCCCTATTTTGCTGTAACTATTAGTGTGGTTGAAAATAAATGCAGGTCCAGGTCATTCACAAAAAGAATTAAAGGTTTTTCGTTTCCTACTATTTTATTGATTGTGTTAATTCTGCTATTATTACTATTATCATAACTAGATATTTAGGTTTTTGTATATTTTTATTATTTACAAACAAACCTTACGAGCCTTGCTCGCTGTTGAGGGGTATCTAATTATCTATTTATATCTCTAAAGAATTTTCCACTTCCAATTACATGAACTCCCTTCAAAGTTCACACGACAACCCGTTCTATATGAACCTTGGATAAGCGTGACTTTTCGCGCGGAGCGCGGACATATCTCGGCGGCCAGCAACACCGCGCTGGCGACGGCGACGGGCGAGATCGTCTGCTTCCTAGACCACGACGACCTTCTAGCACGTGATGCGCTGGCGACGATCGCCCAGGCCTTCGAGGAGCGACCGAGCCTCGAGATGGTCTACAGCGACGAGGATAAGATCGACGAGAACGGCGTGCGGTTCGACCCGCATTTCAAACCCGTCTCTGTTTACAATTGGCAAGTCTTGTATACATTCGCTAATTATACTTACTTTCTGATTTACACTTCAGAGTTAGTAAATACTGTCAAGTCAAGGATAAAAATGAAATATTTAAGTGAAAACAAATAAATAGATGACGCGGATGTATTCTAGATGACCCGCTGCTTTTTCTGACCTATGTCAAATACTTTGCCTGCTTTGAACCTCCTCATCTGATTTTCGAATATTTTAATATTTTGTCAAAGAAATCTTTTACTTATCATTCTCCCCCATAGCTAACACACAACTATACATCACGGTAACTAAATTCTATGAAGCTTAAAATGAATAAACTCAGTTAATTGAAACTTAAGTGCAATTATGTATGTTAAGCTTTTTTTATAGACTGCATCAAGCCCTAAGAACAAACCGCACAACCACACGTTGTTAAGGCCTCTCAAACCAGAAAGGTGAGAATATGGCTTTTCACTAAAAACGACCATGGCAGTGTTGCTTCTACATTCGGTTTAAAGTAAAAATGGGCAAAGATTAATTAAAAGCAAGCTTTTCTGATGGAGCTGAAGATTGAAGTTGAAACTTAAAACGAACACAAACTATTACTTCACAGTCCGTCTAAAATGTGTAGATAAAACTACTGTAAACAAATAAAACTGATGATATTTCCCTATGTTTGTATGATTATTGAAAACTAGCTGAAAACGCAAAAACCCTTGGAAAGTATATTGGGTTTTTTTCGACATGAATTCGGGACAGGAGATACTATTCTCAACGATTGCAGAATAAATTTCGTATCTATTGTCACCCCTGAAAGGTGGTATTCCTGTAAGCATTAGGAAAAGAAGGACACCAAAACTCTATCAATCTACAGTCTTGCCATATGGCTTTTGCCAAATCATCTCTGGGGTAACGAAAGAAGGGGTACCGCTCATTGAGTTTTTTTTAATGGCCCTCCCAAGAAATATTATGAAGTGGAAATATTCAAAGGATGATTGTCATTCTCAAAGTATTTTTATGCGGATATTAATTTTGAACTTGAAAAACGATTGTGGGGGAGCAGTTTCTCTCATATTTACGAGAACCCTAGATCATGCCGTTATTTTTAAATGAGCCCTTTTTCTTCAGCCCTTAACATGCCTGAGTTAAGCTTTGATGTAAAGAGTGACCGTTAAAAGGGCGGTAGGGTAATATATCATTAGAGCAAGGAGATGAGTTAAAAAGTTATATTTTTCTTTTTATAAAACATCTTTGCGCATCACCACGACAAGAGGGACATAAACGGCAACGTGGCAACATTGTATATAGGCAGATTGATAGAAGTATCACTAACTAATTTTACTAGACGTACGAATCTCTACTCTGCCAAAGCCAGTCTCTATAGCATTCAATTCTAAAATTAATATCAGATTCATTCGAGGTTCAATAACTTTAGCAAACAATATAGTAAGCAACTGTAACAGTTAATCGACAGCGTCCGCTGCTTTGGACGGCAGCATTCAGCGCAGCACAAATGCATTTGCGTTTATGTAAAATCTGGCTGGCTAACACTTACATCACAGGCTATGTTGCCTGTTCACACCAGAAGAAAAAAAGAACGTGCAAGCAATCGTTTCAAATGTCCAGGAGTTCGTTACAGAAGAGCTGCTCTATGCATCTCCAATCTTGTTTTGCAGACTTATCTTCCTATTCTTCCAAACTTTTTTTAACTGTAAAAAACACCCTGAGCCTTGGCTATTCTACCTTTAACATTTTCACTGCTCCCACCGTCCTTACTAATAATACTACCAAGGTAAGTGAAGCTGCCCACCTGATCAACAATTTTCGTTACCCAGCGTCACCTTTTCATCTTCGATTATACCTAGCCTTAGTGACTTAGTCTTCTTAACATTAAGTTATGAAGAAAGAATTATTTTCTGACTTTAAACGGTCAAATACTTTTGCATTGATCTGTCTCCGTTTTTCTTTTCAGTGCTAGCGGTTTACCAGAAAATAATACAGATACGTTTAATGGCTCACTTAAAAGCTATTTTTCACACCTGCGTGCTTTTTATAAATTCCATCATCTGCACGTGTCATATGGTACTAAAAAAGGCACTTTTATGTCATTTCTCAAGGGATGGGCTAGCGCAGGAGCTTTCTTTTTTTAGAAGGAAGAGTGAATTGACTTCCTCGAAAGCTTACGAATTTTGTACTTAGATTAGAAAGCATACCCTGTTTTGTCATCTATTTCTGGGACCGAGCAAGAAACTTTCTTAATTTTTTTTGGAAGGAGGAGTGAAGTGACTTCCTCAAAAGTTTCAGAATGTTATACTTAGATTAGAAAAAATACCCTGTTCTATCATTTATCCAGGAAATCGAGCATGTGAATATGAGAAGAGAGCGTCCTGGTTCATCTCCTTCAATAGGGTGTGAAATTGTGGTATGCTCCTTCATTTTCCCAATCATTAGGCCCCAGAATTTTGCTTTTGCTAAAAGTTCGGTCTGATGGGGAAAAAGGTGGATAATCTGTTGCCAAATTTTAATTGCTTGTTCATTTTTTTGATGACGTCTATAAAATTCTGCAAGTGCGTCATACAAAAGTGGATCATCTGGATCTAGCAATTATGAGGTTTTATGAGTTTCAGATTTCCTTTAATGCAGCCACAAAATTAAAAACAAACACTAACTAATATGATTTGATAATACTTTTCGTCCATAAAAACTTTAACATTAGTGGATTCCCAATGCCAATGATCCCTTAAAAAAAGCAAATCTTAATATGCTACTTAGTGGCAAACAGTTTAAACTTCTTATGGGCTTGTGCTTCATACATATGTTTTTGTTTTTTTTTAATCTTTAATCGTGTCTCTGGCTAAGAGTGAAAATTTACAAAACTAACAAAGATACACTAACAAATCTGAATTTCATTTTAGGCCAAATTACCAATTTTCTCACTTTTTTTCTAAGCACTTTCCCTAGCTAAGAACAAGACAATAATTTTTACAGACCATTTTTTTTATTGTATTTCCTTTATTGTCTTTATATATTTTTTTATTATTATTATTATTTCCCTTTATTGTATTCCTTTATTGTTATTCGGTAGAATATGAGGATTGCCCCTGCCTTATCCACACCTCCACCTCAAGGTCAAACAAACTTCGAAGTGTACTCATTAGATTAGAAATTGAGAGTTGTAGTCCTTTTTTTTAAGTCCAAAGGGATTGGAGACCCGCCAGCTGCGTATGGGTGATACTTTCCTGGGACGAGGGAATTTTCCGTGTATATTCCGTGGGGGGGGGCAATTTTTCGTGGGATGCATTTTCCAGGGGCGCAGTCAGAAGGGCTTGCGGAACGGTTCGCGGAGCACAACTCGATAATTGTGGATTGGGCAATGCGTTATGGAAAACCATCCGTGCGCGAGAAAATTGACAAACTCATTGAAGCGGGCTGCGAGCGGGTGTTGTTGTTTCCGCTTTATCCGCAATATTCTGCCAGTACGGCCGCATCCACCTTTGATGCTGTGGCCGATGTTCTCAAAAAATGGCGCCGGGTACCCCAGCTACGGCACGTGCATTTGGAAGTGTGGGACCGAACAAGGAACAATGTGGCGCTGGACCCTAAAAAACTGTTCAAATGAAAATAGGCAAAAAACTTCTTATAGGTGGTGGGCTGGCATTGGTCGCCCTTACCTCCCTTGGCGCAACAAAGGCGCTGGACATCAAATCCGTAGTGGAGAACCTAACGTTTTCCCTTGGTGGCATACCCAGGTCCCCTGAACTGTTCTTCCCCAAAATAAGGGCGATTGGAGGGCTCAGGGCTCGAAATTGTAGTCTTGTTTTGTGAATAGCTACAAGCTAATGCGTCCTTATGGATTTTTGGAGGGAAAGGCTAGCACTAGCAGCAGTCAACGTATATGATAAATAAGCTACTGTAGGTACGGGCCCTTTTACTGGAAGCAGCAACCCTGTATATTCGTTGCCAGTCCGCCTCTGATGTTGCTATTAGAATCAACTTGCACCGTGTATGAGACGCCTGTATGAACAGCAGTGTCAAGGACACCGTCTCAACCGACGTGAAGTAGTTAGAGTATGTATGATGTGATATTTGTTATCTATAAAAGAACTCTAATCATTTTAACACAGTTGATACGATGTAATCAAAGTACTTTTCATTGTCGACTCAACGTGGACGCTTGATGTAGTAAGAAATGAACCCTCCCATGTCTATGAGGTACCCAGTATCTCTACGGGCATAAACTGCATTAAAGAACGTCTAGTACGTCCATGTAATTCGCCAATAACATTCCCTGTCAACACCTTTTCGATCTTCTTTTTTGTGTTAATAATGACGTTATGGTTCTGACCGGAGCCATTCGATGTAAGCTTTTTAGCCATAAGCAATGAGTTGTCTCTTACAGATTATTGCTAATTTCTGTTATTGATTGTTATTTTTATTGTTATTATTTGCAGATGACAACAGTTCAATATTTATGTAACAAAAGATCTAAACACAGCTACTTCGTCTCGAATAAGTAAGTATGATACGTCCACCACCGATATTTACTTTCTTTCCCTAAACGATGCTCTTATGATCTTATTTTTTCTGTTTACTAATGTTTTATACTATTTGTTTTCAGAACCGGTCACAGCTACTTCGTCTGGTATAAGTAAGTATACTGTGTTCAAAACAATTTATTACTTTCTTAATAGTAATAATGATGAAAGGGTATTATGTTTCCTGTGTACTTTGGGATTGAGAATGCACCAGTTTTTCTCAGATTTGTCTTCAGAAAGACGGTTTCAGTCTCCGTAGAGCTATTAATACTTCAGAAACTCAAAATTATAAATCTACTAATTAAGGAAGAATCTAAACATGGATTTCTACATTGACTTTTCCTCTTTAATCGGGGATAAATTCAGAATTTTAATCGATTTCATTGACTTTCGTCAAACTTCTATTTGACTAATCAATCTTTCCAACGAAGAGATTGAAAAATGTGCACTTAACTTCGAAGTTCTTCATGGTTACACGACCCGGAAAATCATAAATAAGAAAATTATCCTTGCTGTAGAAAACCGCATAACGTGTGCCAAAAAAATGAAATATTTTGAATTAATTTTTTGTTAGGTTATAAATTGAATGCTTTTCTCATTTGGCTATTCGAATATATTGCCATGCATTTGCATTACATTGTTTGATTATTGTTTATTATGTTTAGGTTGATTCCGCCACCCCAAAGATCGCTGAGGCCGTGGCCGCTGGAACCTTGTTTGAGACGGTTGAGATTCATTTGACCACCTCCCTTACCGGAGATGGGAATTCGGGCCAGCAGGTGACCTATTACACGTATGAACTTACCAACGTGCGGGTCACGAGTTTTCAAGTGTCTGGCAGCGCGGACGGGACGCCTCCAACGGCTCAGGTTTCTCTCAACTACGAGGGGATTGCTTGGGCAGCAGGCTGGAAAGTTAGAGATAACAAAACACCCGCTGCCCCCGACTCTTTATTTAAAATTGCCAGTATCAGTAAGTTGTACACTGCTGTGGCTATCACCAAAATGGCACGAGAGCAGCGACTATTCCTAGACGATTTACTCGTTGATCATTTACCCGAACTCAAAGACAGAATTGAGCATTCAGAAAAAATAACGCTTAAAATGATGGTGCAGCATAAATCAGGAATCCCTAAGCGCATGCGGTCGGTGTCTCGTGGGGCTATCACTTTCGTCATGAACTCACCGACGCCGGGGCGCTGGCGATTGCCGATCACGGGGATGCACTGCCTGGTCTTGTCGATCAGGCGTTTGGGATGGCATCGGCATGAAGCGTTTCTACAAGGTCGCTGGCGTCAGCGAACAGGAAGCGGGCTTTCAGGTGGAACTGGACGGGCGTGCAGTGCGCACACCGGCCCGGAAGCTGCTGGCGGGGCAAAGTTTATACTGAATCAAAACGCACTGTGTTCAGGCAGGTTGTAACAGGGCATATAATCAATATCTTTGCAATGGCTTAGAGTATTTAGTTGAAACTTTTAGGGAATGTTGAGAGGATGTTGAACTAACCAAGAGGCACTATCTGCATGTTACCACTATTGCTACTCTTACCGCTACTGAAACTATTTACTCCTGTGACTGCTTGCCTCTGTTATTAGTTGCCACAGTGACAATGAGCTCATGTAAACTATGAGAACCTGTCACCAAAAAGAATGTAGACCCATAGATTCTATCTGCAATAGTAAAAGAAGTTTCCACATAATCTAATCCTTGGAGGAACGAGAAGTATAACCTCAGTAATACAGTAAGTGAAAGTCCCTGGAGGCATTGATCGAAATTATTTTCTATTAATGCATGGTGAGCTCAAGTTACTGTAACCCCTGAAGCCAGAAGGATACTTGTATTAAGAATATTTATTTGGAATAGCTACAAATACATAAACCTATGGACCTGATTTCATTGCTAGGATTAGTGTTGTCCTGACCTGATCTCCCCTAGATCTCTTTTTTATTATGCTCAATGGAGGCCTAATGAAGACTGAGGAGATCAGGTTACTCCCAAGGATTTAGGTGTTTGACATTAGGCTTAGGCGTTGTTTCCTAAGAATTTTTCAAAACTGTGTAGAAAGGGGTCTCCCGCTTAGCAGTATATAATGAATTATTTAAATAGGTGGGTTATATTCTCTGTAGAATGTAGAATCAACATGCCAGAAATGTGAAATCATGGCTTTTTATAGAGAATATTAAAAAAATATATATTTATCATGCAAATCATCAAAACTATTTGTTCAACAACAGCTACTATTCAAGCATATTGTATATCGGAAACACGCATCCAGGTGTATGTTGTCTATCCGAGTGCTGGGCTTTTGTATCCAAGGCATTCGTGCTGATCGCCACCACCTTCGTCTTTCTCTACATGGCCGACCGTCTGCCGTTGCTCGACGCGGTGCCGCAGATCGCCTTCGGCAGCGTCGAGACCTTCGACTTGCTGGCCATCCCGCTCTTCGTGATGCTGGACGAGATCATGAACGAAGGCGAGCTGACCCGGCGCATCTTCCGCGCCGCCCGCGCCTGGCTGACCCGGGTGGGCCACGACCTGCCTTAGGTCAATCTTGGCGCACAGGCTTTCAGAGAAAAGCTATATTCGAATGCATGGATACAACTGCTATATATAGCAGGATACAACGTCTAAATATGATGACACCTCCTAAATATGATGGCTTTGTTGTGATCTTTAAAAGCCAACGTCCTAATCTAAACTTCTTAACAGAATACATTAGATTCAGTCTGACACTGACGCCATTTGTCTTTTATGCATGCAACACCCCCACTCAGGGACAGATCTGAATTCTCAATGTGGCCAGTTTTTTGCATGGACGGTTGATGGATTCCTTATAAAAATGGATTGATTTTGCTTCAGAAACACAATATTATTGTTTTCTTTAAGTTAATAATCCCTCGGCACATTGCTAAAAACCTGATTTTCACTTAATTCAAGTAGCCTCATGGACAATATTAGGGCTTGTTGGCTTAAATTACTCAGTAACAATGGCCGATTTCTTGACTAAACTCAACATATACATGGCAAAAGCAGATCTCCTTTTGGTTTCTCCCACAACTAAAGAGAAAGACTTGAGATGAGGTTTTTAATTTCACAAAATAAGAGGAGTTTTTAAAATAGGCTGCGGCATTTGTTATGCCAAATGATATAATTTGTGCAACATGCCAGAATATTTTGCATATTACCTTTGCATGCCACCTTGGCAGGAAGTACTCTTATGTAATTGCTTTGAGTTTTTGCTATTTATTTTGTTGTTATCAGGGTCATCTTCATAAAATTCAAAACATGAGATTTAGCACATTGAAGACAACGAAGATTTCAAGCGGTGTTCTGACAAAAATAAGACACAGAATTTTCTATTGTTCCTAGAAGCATGGTCGCGGATGTGCGTTTGTTTGTTTATTTTCGACGCAGGAGCAATTATATGAAACCAATGGCTCTAAATAATATGGGATGGGCTCATTTAAACCAAAGTAGAAAATGTTATAGCTCTTTCCTAGAATGGGTTGCTGCGCATGAGGATCGGGGGCCCGCCTCTTGTCGAAAGCGGTAAACGTGTTTGCGGCATCGCTTGCACTGTCATGAAATTGAATTATACATAGATAGAGCATGACACGACAAGCCATCAGGGCTACTCTTCTTAAAACGTTGTGGATTGGCGTGCGGGTGTTGATCCTGTTTGGTTTCTTTTATGTCGCCTATCTTGCCGTTTCATAGGCATTCTAGGCTAGGGTTTTACAAAGAAAAGAAATGATGAGATTAAGGCAAATAACGAAAATGTAAATTAGTGATAACACATAACAGAAAATCGAACGAGAATGCCTTAACTCCAAGGTTTTGAAGGAACATACCCAAGTTTTTAGAAATGATTTGAGCATCATTTTTGTTGCTCAGGCCATCCAGATTTTCCAGCTGTCTTCTGCTGTACTGATCAACAACTGACAGTAACTGAGATGTGCCGGCTGATGGACGCCGGCCGCGGCTTCCGGCTGCTCAAGCAGGAGGATCACTTCATCGTCCGGCGCGCGCGCCTGCCCGATCACCGCGACCTCGCCGGCCCGGACGGGTCGTTCAGCGTGAGCGTTGCCGCCCGCGTCATCGCCGACGGCATCAGCGTCCTCTCCGAGGACATGCAGATGGACGATCGCTTCGAGGGCAACGCCAGCGTGGCGAACCTCAAGCTGCGCTCGCTCGTGTGCGTGCCCTGGGGTCAGAAATGTTCCAGACTGACCCGGAACATATGCTCGACCTCGCGCACCTGATCTGCAAGTGCGAAAATGACGATGCGGTCGTGAGGCCGCACTTCCGTGTCGCCATCCGGTATGATCACATCGCCGCCGCGCACGATTGCACCGATGCGCAGGCCGTCGGGCAATTTTGCCTCGCGGAGGGGCTTTCCGACCAGTGTCGCCGTTTCCAGCGCTTCGGCTTCAAGCACTTCCCAGCGGCGATAGATCGTCACCTTGTTGACACCGGCACGTTCGGCGACGCTCTCGACGCTCAAGCGATCCAGTCCAGCTCCGGCAAGCTCGGCAATGGTTGCGGCGTAGACACGTTGCGTGATCCGGATGCTGCGCCCGCCGCGCCGACGGCGTATCGATTCGGATGCCATATTCTTCTAATGCAACATCTTGTTGCATTAGACAATCGATACACCTTATTGCAACTAATTGTTGCAGCTTTTTGACGCCAATGCCGGGACAAGTGTGCGCGGCAAGATTCTTGATGCTGTTCTGGAAGAGAACAAGGCCGTCGAGGTTACCGTCAGCCACTAAATGGCTCGAACCAAAAGCTGGCGCGATGATGTTCGCAACGGGATGCAGGCGCTGATCCTGCAGCAGGCAGGAAATTTTAAGGGTGTATGGGCGTCGTTTGACGGTCAGGCCTTCATCATCGACGATCTGTTGAAAGAATAAAAGAGACGTTACTAAATGTAAAATATAAATTACGCTATATAAAAGAGACGTTATTAAATGTAAAAGATAAATTACAGCTCCAGTCTATTGAATAAAACAAGAAGCATAATAATTGGCCAATGCAGGATGAAATATATACACTCCCATTGCTTTAAGACCCATCATTGATTACATATCCCTACAAAAAAATGAAAAAAAAAAAAAAAAAATCATACTTGCTTAAAAGAGCTTCGCAAGGTATTGACGGGACTTGAGTTCCACCGCTTTCCTCCAAGGAGTGGAGAGAGAAGGGATGGAAGAGGTGGAAGTCAGGTCTTCAGGATGAGCGCGGTACCGGAGTTGGAGGGAGAAGGCGGAGTTTGGTGAGGGATGGAGTTCCATCCAATCCGCGAAGAACCCCAGCTTCGAAGGAGTCCCTGAGGGTTGAGGATTTACGCCATCAATCTCCTCCATCCCAGCAAGAGTGAGGTATGTATTGCAATTTCCCTTGAAATATTGGGCCCTTAATCAACTCAAAAAATGTAAAGAGGACGAAACAGTGGTGTCAATGCAAAAAAGTAATGTTCCTTGTTCTTCGAGTAAGGGACTGCAAGTTACCTGTACAGGGTATAAGTCAGATTTATTTCGGTCTGACTCCTTTTTTAGAGGTTTTGGACTATTTTCATGGTGCCCGCGGTAGCTGCAACTTAGTATAAGATGAGACGTCAAAGCTAAAAATTTCAGCATAATGTGCTAAGGAAAGAAAATAGAACCCTATACATAATACGAAAGGTAATGAAGCTGGGACGATTTACCTTGATAATTTCACTAATTTTTCACTAATCTCAATAACCATCTGGAGCCATAGAGCATTTGTCGTGCCAGCTGATTTCATACTTGTCAAAATGTCACATAAACTTGGCAATTTTTCAATAACTTTGACTGCAAAGGCAGGATTAATGAGGTTAGCGCCCTGGAGAGGAATTCAAGCTATCATTTCTCGTAGAAACAACAGGGAACAGGACTTAATGAGTCTGGCAGACTCAAGGAATCTGACTTCACCTTCTTTTGGCAAGGTAAGAAGAAAGAATAGAAGTTCATAATTAGAAATACGTTGCTTGAGAAATTCCAAATTGGAAACACAGCTACAGAGCGTCTACTCGCCTAAAAACGTGTCACATCTTCAATATTCGCACCATAAAATGCGCACTGTATGTAGAAAAGCAACGGAACAATACGCACAGAATGTGCACAGTTGTTGGAGATTTGCCCATGGGCGACGGGCCGAAAGCGGAAGAGCAACGCCGCATGGTAGCGGATCTGGCGCCGGCGGCCCTGGATCAGTCGATGCAAAAGTTACAGGGGGGCGTCACCAAAAGAAGGGATTGGTGCTGCGGCGGGCCGCATCGTGGTCCAGGGTCGGTCGCGCTTTCGCGAAGACCGGCCGCCGTGGCGATGCTCGCGCGGTCAGGACGTCCCCAGATCGTCGAGATAGATCCGCACCGCGCCCTGCACGTGGCGAAAGCGATCTCCGCCCAGGTGCTTGCCGCCGAACCAACGGGTGACGACGATAATGTGGTTGTGCAGCCGCTCCCGCTCCAGCATCCGCAAGATGACCATGCCCGCCCCGGCCTCACCATCGTCGTTCTTGAGCGGGCCATCCTCGGTCGAATTTGAAATCATCAGTTATTTATCACGCATTGATATTCCTTGTTTACAATTTTAATGATTACTCTTCGTCAGGAAAAGTTGTAAAACCATTCGGTATGCCACGTTGTCAAGCTGTCAGTTGTGATCATTTGACAGGTGTGCCTAAAATGAGTTATTTTCGCATCCCTGACCCTAATCGACTGAAACATAACAAGTTTATTTACTATAAGCCCAGAATAAGAGAATCAGTGTTTGTTCGATAGGTCCCAGATCCCTGCCTGTTGCCAGAAGGGTGCCTCGGGTAACGCTTCGGGCGTTTCCGGTGTCATAAAGCGTGTATTCATGACGTTGATTCGATCACCGCGTGTGTCATTAAATCCGATCGCTTCCTTGACCAGACTGGTAAATGCCTGGATCTCTTCCGGACTGTGCTCGATCCAGCTGACTTCACCTTTATCATTAATCGTTTTCTTGTAATCAATGATGACGGCTTCGTAAAGTAATAGCGATCGCATGATTATCGCATAGCCGTAATAGGCAGGGAAGAATCATAAAACCACTAAACTTGAACCTAACCCCACATTTCATGGCATTTCCTTACTAATTCGACCATGGAGATTCCAAATCCGAGATGGGCCCTTTTCAATTTTGACCGGAAGTTGACTTTTTGATGACGTCATCAGGTGCGGTCTTTTTTGCGCATAACCACTTATATTTCGCTCCAGTCATGTCTTGTGTGTGGATGTATTTTGTTTGTTTCTTTTTTTTTTGCCTCTTTGAAATAGTTCTCTTGTTCGGTTAACGAACAATAAGTTATACTTGATTAGAACTTTCTCTAGCATTTTAAATTATCTATGTAGTTATGGGCGTGCAGCCAAAATCAAAGGGGGTTGTACAATGAGGGGGTCTAGTTTGAAAAAGTTAGGTTTTTAAATTGAAGCCATTGAGTACATAAAAAATAGAATTTAAATCTGACTTTTCTTAGTTTAGCCTCTGTAAAATCATTAATTATCTCATCCCTAATGATTTCTTCTAATTCTTATTGTTCTATGCTGGTTAACTCTAAATATTTAGTTGCTCCTTTCCCGTAGTCGATCTAACGATAGCCAATAGTCGATCTGACCTTTCTTACTAATAGTCGTAAATGCTGCCCCCCCCCCTTAGTACTGAATAAGTGACGACAGCTCTGAAAAAGTTGACTTGAGTACTCTATATTTTTGAATTCTTCATTAAATTTATAGAGTTGATAGTAAGGGTCTTTTGATTTATTGTTTTGACATTGGATGTGTTGAAAATCATAGTACCGCTTAACTTAAACAAAATAACACTTTGCGAGTGCAATGAAAAGCCCTCGTGTCTCGATTAGAGTGAGTGCCTAGGCGTGTGATTAAAATTATAACTACAACAAAATTTTTGAACTCTATTGGAAAAATAGGGGGTGGAGGATTGACCAATCCACCTTATGCTTTCGTTCTTGTTCAGGGGCCTAACATGGCTGAAAGTTGTAACATCTAATTATAAATCAGTTTGAAGGAACGAACTGTAGGTAAGAAGTGAGTTGGGCTAACTATTACTAAATATCTATATAAAAAAAAAGTTGATGACAATTATTACATCAAAACAATGCATTTTTATGTTGGGTTTAGTAACATAAAATTCATGAAGTTTTCATAAGGAAAAATTTCGAGCTTCCTAGTGCCTATGTTGCCTAATCCACATGTATCCGCTTCCTGGCAAAATTAAGTTCCACAGGAGTGCCAATTGAACCTTTAGAATAATCATGTCTTACAAAATTCAAATCAAATCCTTTATTTTAAATTCTATTAAGTTTTTGTTGCATAGGTGTAACTCGGCATTTGATATCATTTTCAGGCTAGGGGAGATAATTTATGGTTATAATAAGGTTTGGTCAGTTTACTAACCCCAATGATTGTTCGTACTGTTAGTTGAGAAACGAAGAAAAAACACCTGACAAGGATTCAAAGTAATTCATACTACAAGCTTAATGTCATCTTATACATCCACAAACTTGGATAGTCAAATTGCCTACAGATTTTTTTTTCATAATATAGCTTATTATTCTTTGTTCAAAACTCTAACGTTTTCAAGTTATTTTCTTTACAAATCATTTTGTAAGTCTGGCCTCTCCTGAAAAGTTAGAAAAATGGCGTATGTTGCACTTTCGACCATAACAGTCTAGTTTGTAAAGATTAGGTAGAAATTCCAAAAAATGTTAAATCTTAATGACATGACTAACGCAGTCCCATGGATAAGGACCCTAAATTCTTAAATTTTCTCTCTCTTTATCCATAAAGTTGGGAATAAACGAGCTAAGCCCTGGCCAAGCATAAAAATGACCCATTATAAAAATGGTTCAGTTCAAACTTACTGGGAGAATCAGTACCGATGCTTAGGTTCAAGAATGGAGTGTCAATTATTTTCGGGGCTCGGTTTGATAAGCTTTCTCTCAAAAACCCACCTCTCGTCCACCTTTACACGATCTGATAATACATTATCGTGCTCATCTTTGATCTGGGGCTGTAGACGACGCAGCTTTACTGTGATCTGATCTTTGATCATGTTCAAGGTTCTACAAGGAGTACAAGAAGTCTCCTCTTTTATTATTATTTCATACCAGAGGCATCCGTGTTGGCCCCATCACAAGCTATTAACATTTCTTTTAAAAAAACATTTTTATTATACCAATAATGTCCGTAAGGAGAAAAAAAGCAAAGTTAATTACTTAGTTTTTTTTAGCTAATACCACAAATTAAAATATACAGTATACATTGTTTCTTTTATAAAATGACATTCTCTATTATCAGGTAATGATGTAGGAGCGTAGAAACTAAACTTACTAGCAACAACTCACTGTAGCACCAAGCCACCTTTGGCTCATACAGCTCTGCGTGCTCCCCCTCATCCTATTCAAAGCCAAACTCTTTATTGCCTCCCATAAAGCTTCAATTTCCTTTAAATCCTTTTTTAGGACCTCTCCCTTCCCCTTTTGGGATGATCTGCTGTTCATTTAGCCCCAGATGGGAGAGCCAGAAACAGTTTTTTTCTCGGGGGGGGGGGGGGCAAATGGAGCTTGAAACCTCTACAACACTTTTTTCTGTATATGCTGAATCTAATATTGTGATTTTTATTGAGACCACTTGCTACTTTTGGTGGACTTCCACTTGATACGTTTTTTTTTTATAATTTCGGTTAATATTACCACGAACGGTTTGATATATCATAATGGCAAATATAATAATATATTGTTAATCGTCAATTAATACAGAATAACAGATATGGTAATCTTACCGGGAGAAGACAGACGTCGACACTTGGCACAAAATGCTCGTCCCACTTACAATGTCCACGTATATCGATATAGGCTGATTCTTGAAATAATATGGAACTGCTAGTTGGTCTTTCAGCGTTTGATTCAGCTATGATAAATTGAGAAATATAACGAATTTTCTAATTATAGATATAGGTAGATATCGAAACATAAAAGACTGATTTCTAAATCTATTTAGCTCGTTAATTCAGAGATTAACACGCTATTCAGACCGCTGCTTTTACCGATCAACATTAAAATGTTGGTAGATGTCATGTCATTATTTCCGTGCTCTTTATTTTATCTCCGTAAATTCACTGAACGAGCTGATACAACCGCTACATTTACCGATCGAGATTGAGATTCCGGTAAACAGCATGTCAGTATTTTTATGTCCTTCATTTAACCAAATAAAAATGTTGGCATCGTCCTTGAAGTCACGACACGAGTCGGTAAAATTGCTGCATAAATCGGAAATTCTTCTCGGTGTCTACTCCCTTAAAGGTGACTTCTCCGTTGGATCCACCATCTTTATCAACTGCCGTGACCATAAGTATCGTCTGACCAACAACCGCATTTTCAAGTACAGAGACTTTGTAGCTGCTAGGAATAAAGATTGGTTGATTATCATTGCAGTCGGTAACTTCTATAACGACAGTTGTAGTTTCATCCCTTCCAACAGGCCGTTGTGGCACTCCACGATCGGACAAACCGGCGCTAAGGAGGGAAATGTCCACACGGATGGCGCGTGAACCCTGGAACTCCGGGCCGATTTCGTTCAGACTGAGGGTTCTGAAGCGACAATCTTGGGCGAAACGTCCCGGAACGTCGGGCCCTGCATCTCGGTTCAGGGCTTTTTTTGTATCTAAACGCCGAGTTGAGCCTCTTTGTCAAGAAATTTCAAGGCCCGGCATGTGCTTTTTTGAAATAAAATGCACAGCGACTGCTCATGGTCGGCGGCGAGGCACTCGACTCCGACCTCGCCAACCGGTTGACCGACGCCCTGCCCGGCCGCGTGATGAACATGTACGGGCCGAGCGAGACGACGATCTGGTCGTCCACGGCCGACGTCGCGCCGATGGCTCCCGGTGTCGTCGCGCCGATCGGACGCGAGATCGCCCGCACCGACATCGCCGTTCTCGACCATCTCGGCCATCCGCTCCCCGTCGGGGTCCCCAGCTCTCCCGGGCTTGTCACATCATCGATGTGATTGAACGATCCCTGGCAACGGTCCTCGATCATCTGCAGAACCGCGTCCGGACCGCTTCCACGATTGGTCAGGACTATTCGGGTCGTTGCCGGCCGCATGTCTTCCTCATAGGCCTCCAGCGCCATTGGCGTTATGCCGTGTTCGAGCAGGCTGGCGCCGAGTTTTCTGGCGTCGACAATGGCCTGCTCCACTAACTTCTTAATTTCATCTGGAGACAATCCTTCCGAGCCAACTTCTGCATTCGTACGGAAGTATACTGAGTCAGTATCACCGTATGCGATTGAATCGGAAAACATGTCGTACTTACCGTCCAATACTAATGCTGTTTGAGAACACATGTGATCAAGAATAGCACGTCCAGAGCCGGTTGTACTTTGACCTAATCGAAGGTCGAAGAATCGGAAGTGGAAGTTTGTTAACGCTCCATAGAGTGAGTTATCCATCCATCCACAGACAGACAACTTATTTTTATATATATAGATATATAAATAAGTTGTTCGTGTGTTTTGCGTTGACTGACGTCATGCATGTTTGTCGACTGACGTTATTATAAGGATTGAGTATTATGCCATCATGAAGATGTTTCTCGACTCACGTCATGTTTGTTATGACGTCAAAGGCTTTGTATACGACGTCATTATAAGTATATAAGGAGGCCTTTAAAAGAGAAATTCTATAAGTACCGATTTCATATCGAATGAGCCTTTTCCGAAGTTTATACGACGACCCTTTCCATGTGAAGTGACTCTGGGAAAAATAAATGGATATAAAATAATAAATCACAGGAGCCGTATGGCCTTTACTATAGGCAACGCTATAGCGTTACTTCTAAAAGGGGTAGGATCAAAAGGATGACACTCAATAAAACACAGCATAAGAGTTTCTGATTCTAAAGTGTTTCCTACGGTTAGGTGGTAAGGGTGGGGGGGGTGGGAGGGACGGGCAGGCGCCCGGGGGGGGGGGGGGGGTTGGGGGGTGCGGGGGGGGGGGGGGGGGGGGGGCTGGAGGGAGGGGAAATTGTGAAAATTGAGGTATGTTTATCTTACAAATGGGTGATTGTATCTTAATGAAACTTGATATATAGAAAGATATGATGTCTCAGATGCTCCATTTTCAATTTGAATTGGATCCAGGGAAATTGGGGGCTAGCGAGCTGCAGGGGGATTAAACAAAATATTGTTTAACGAGTTTTTCAGAGATTTTATTTTCGTTCACAACTGACAATTTTACTGGGTGGACAATGAGTATTTTAACAGGAGGTACAATGCCTCCTCGCTGTCTCTAACTAAACTCATGAGGAATTGTTTTACCCTTAATTTTGTATATTTTTCGTATGGTTCACCAGTTTCTTTTCTTTGCAAAAGTACCTAGCACTAATAATAAGCTATTTACTTCGACAATGAAGGAATTTCTTATTTCTTTGATTCATACGGGCGCGTCGCACCTGTTATTTTCAAGGAATTTGAATTTCTAATCCGCGGCTTATTTCATTATTTTAACTATTTTAATCACGACGTGGAATGGGCCTTTAAAGAATTTACACTTGGTAGTTATAAACAACATGGATACAATAGAGCTGTTAAAGACATCCAAAACCGTCCCATCTCTATTGTTCGGGCAACGATCGGCATATTCATAGCCTAGCTGTAAGCATACGTTTGCTAAGTTTGAAATATCTTCGACATTTTCTTTTAGCTCTGCGAGTCCCATTAAATCCCTCAGTCCGATTCTAATGTATTCTCTTTGCTTAAACTCTCTTAAAAGCGAGGGTAGGCGGTCGTCAAAGTCGTCAGTTCCAGCCATGGAATAAAAGTCTCGAAACAGCGCATCTTTAGATTTTGGCTTTTTTCATGCATGTTATCCAAATAGAAAATCATTTTCTTGTAAAGAAAAGTGCATTTTGGAAAAAGTATTCCAAAAAGATGCATGCATTTCTAAAAAGGGTGATTTCAAGTCCTCTGTCAGCGCTACATCTGCTATGATTTGTTTCTCAGTTTTGTCTACTCTAATTGAACAAAGGTAATTTTGAAAAATAGCTTGTATTATTTTCAAATTGTTCACCTTCCTCCCTGCTATAGTTGAAAATATAATGAAGGAAAATATTAAAAATATGCTCTAAGGAAACGAGATTTGAGCAGTTTCACAGCTCTGCGGGTTCCTTTTGGTGCTACCTGTTTTGGTTTAAAACATTGCACACTCAAAGGTGTATTATTTATACTGTAGGCACAGTGATTAGCCAGTGCTTTGATTAACTTTTAGTAAAAGATTATTTTTTTAAATTTTGAACTAGCCTCCCGTTAGCTTTTTGAAATGCTTAGTCATAATGTAACGTTTAACCATGAAAATAAATAAGCATAACCAATTAGTTAGATCTCACATCGCTTTTCGTCATTGAAAATTTAAACATCAACGATTTATTGATTCCCAAAGACAACTTCACCTTCCAAAAAAAGCTACATCTTAAGAGATTTTGTACGGTGCATTTTAGTTTGTTTGTTTTTTTTTAGTTATTTTTTACTCAAAGTTCTTCCTTTTTTTAATTTGGAACCAGTGCTAGTACAGCAATCTGCTTTAGAAAAATAAGTACATGGCTGATTGAAAAACTTCAAACGTTGTTCTGTCACTAAAAGACTTGCCTACATTATGAGTATTTTTTGGAACTTTTTTCGGCACTAAAAATTTCCCAAATTAAATATTTTGAGAAAACGGGCAAGTTGAAATCCACAAAAAGTCATCAAAAACAGGGGATCGATTAAAAGCCATTTCAGATCTTCAAAACAATTCATTGTTTTGAAGACGCGGCCTCGCAGACGCAGTTTTTTGCCGATACCTGGGCTGTCGGCACCGAGGCCGATCGCATGGGATACCGCTTTAAAGGCGGCAGACCGATGGAATTTGTGCCGCGGGAACCGCCCTTTGGCGCCGGCGCGGACCCCTCAAACATCGTTGACAGTGCCTATCCCTACGGCTCGATCCAGATCCCGGGCGGGCTCGAGCCCATCGTCCTGCACCGTGACGCGGTGTCCGCCGGTGCAGTATAATCAACTTATGCAATTGATCTAGTTTTCAGTAAAGTGCAAATGAAACTAAAGCTTTTTGAGGGGTTAGAAGACCGGCAGTGCCAATTGGATTTTGGTTTTAAACCCTTGTAGAAAAAAACACGCTCAAAAGGACAGTACAATACATGCACCCATTTTGTTTACCAAAAGATCAATCCGTAGCCCAAGCTGTGAACTGATTCGACAAGGCAAGTCCAGAGAAACAGTGCATAATTACTGGTACTCTTTGATAATAATCCGATATGATGTCTGAGAGTTTTTGGAGAATCTTTAAAGAAATAACAAAAAAATTAGTTTTTACATAAGTTGATTTGTTAAAAACTTATTTTCAATAAAGTCTGCTAACCTGAGCTTAGTTTGATATGTCTTAGATTTACCAAGCCTCGCTCAGTTTTAAGTTCAAACATCAAAATCGCTCTACTGCCCTATTCTAGAATTTGCAAAATCTGCTCAGCAGCATTTTGCAACAAATCCCTGGAGTGTTTGTCGATGAAATGGGCGGTCGAGGGGGGCTCAGTTCAATCTACATCAGGGGTGGCGACCCAAATTTCACTCTGATCATGATCGACGGCATCCCGATCAATGACCCCAGCAATCAACGTGGAGGCTCTGTTAATCTTGCAACGCTGACACCAGAGCGTATTGAGCGTATTGAAATTGTGCGTGGCCCAACATCAATCATGATGTCGTATTTACTTTGTTTCCTTGATCCCGAAGTAGGGGCGTCGTTTGTGTTGGAGAGTGGGGGGACAGTTGCTCCCATTAATGTTGAGTAAAAATTATTATATACCCCTTGACTATCTGTATACGGACCCCCTTGCCCCTACAAAAAATGCTTTAGATGTGCCCCTATCCTGATGCTAACTTATTGTCGAAAAAGTACCAAAAATTTAACAAGAAAAAAATAACCAGCTTTTAATATTTTTGACAGACAAATAAAAGTTTTAAGAGTCGATCGAAATTTAAATTCACACCTGCACATAGGGGAGGGGGAGTCATTTTGAATCCCCTAGAACCTGTGGCTCATATACTTTTTTATGATAGGCTATGTGCTTAGGTAAAATGACTAAAACCTTTTCATTACTTACGATTAGGCTAAAGGTCCATTCCTGAATGGTTCATTCATCTAGCAAAGCAACTGTACCAGTCTAAGACTTCTCTTTCTTCCGAAGATTTATCTAGTCCAAGTTTTTGATTTTCAAAGGTATGGTAGGCATTGGTTTAATTGGTAGGCATTAAAGACACATCTCCGAACTTTTTTTTCTTTTAATTGTTAAGGTGGTGGGGCAAAAACTTCTTTTTCTCGCGACGATTTATATAGTCCAGGTTTTTGATTTTCAAAGGTATGGTAGGCATTGATGACCTTATCCAAGTCTAAATAAAAAAACCTGTGATACAAAATATACTGAATAACAACGACACTAACTGCAGTACAAGACTAACCTTTTACAATTTAACCAATAAAAAAATTCTGATTTAAATCTCACATAATGATTTTGTTGAGAACTTGGCTGGCTCTTCTCAAGATATCTTTCACCAAAATATTGCTCTAGTAGTAAAATTCATGCTTATAACAGAGATGCTTCTTGTCAAAGTTAGTTTAATTGCAAGAATGTTATCCAAAAGGTAGCCACTGTCCTGGAAGATCAACGAAGAGAATGTAAAAATAACTTTGGTAATGACAACCTGCAAGTTTTAAGGCTAGTGTACCCTATTTTTAGGTTGAGCAATGTAATACCGATATATATTTGTTTCTAATATTGAGAAAAAAATAATGAAATATTGGTTTTGCTTATTTGATTATTGCAGTATATTTATTCTGGCGAAATTAGTAAACACTATCAGTACAAAGTAAATATTTTCCAGATTTAATTCTCTTCCTGTCTTCCTTGTTTGTTCAAGTTCCACAAGAGCTACAGCTTGGCTACACACTCTACTGTCATACCATCCAGCTGGCTCAGGATCCATTGCCATTCAATGCCTCTGTTAAATAAATAAGAACTGTTGGTTGTATAACCTCTATCCCGATCAAGTTCGGGATTTTGAAGAAGGGGACTCCACGAGACTTGTGGCACATAGTCATGGTAATATTATCTAAGGAGTTCTGGACTCGCTGTGCAACGGCCTGAATTGTTTAAATTCGTGTTCGAATCAGCGTTTTTATTAAAGTCGTTTTTATGTGCTTGAGAAGAGCACATCGCGGACAACTTGTTGCAGTCCCCCCCCCCCCCCCGTCATCCGCACAGCCCTTTGATGCTGGAAGCAGCGTTTTTTTACTGTTTTTTGTTTTTCTTCTTTTTTTTGTTCTACTCTCACAGAACTCTCACTCCAAAAAAAAATTGAAATTCTCTAAATTTCTTTAGTATTCTAAAATTCTTAGAACCTTCTTCTGACTTTAAGTGAGCAAAAATGCTTATTGTATTATTTGTGTTGTCATACTGGAACATGTGGCTTGTCACGCATGTTTGATAATTTCTTTATTTTGCTATATTTCTATTACATTTATATATTATATTTATATTTATGCAATTTAAGCATTTATTTTTAAACTTGAATTTAAACTTATATTTAAATTTTAACCCTGATTCCGAAAATCAGTTTGAAAATTACACATTCTTGACCATTTCTTCAGAATTCAACCTTCAGGGTGTGAGATTGTGAAAATGTGTTTCTGAGAGGACTGGGTCGGGTTTGGCATCTTGGCGAGTCTGTGACATCAGAAATTGGACACAAGAGGACATGTGTTATTAGTCAACTCTGTTGTAAAGTGAGCAATTGCCAATTATTAAAAATATGTCTAGCAGCACCACAAACGTCTTTAAATTTTATTGATTCTGGATTAATATCATTATCAAATCGTTCTGGGGAAAATTTACTTTCTCAACATTCATAGATATACCTACAGATTCTTCCCCAATTTTCAATACCACATGAATTCTTATCAATTTTGGTAAAGGAATATCAGCAGGTCATTTATTATTCAATGTAACATTTTCATTCTAACATCTTCATGACGAATGACGTTTGATTCACAAATGTTTCGGTGCAAAAGATCCGGCTGATTCCGATCAACAATGCGTTCAGCCAGCAGAGTTGTTTTTATCGCCGCTCGCTATTGGAAACGCGCGCGTCGCCGCTCGTCGAGTCGTATCACTACGCGATGGACCTGGAGTTGTGGGCGTACTTTAAGTTTCGCGGCGTGCGATGGCGCGTCGTGCGCGATGTGCTGGGCGTTTTTTGCAATTCGGCGGACGACAAAACCAGCGTCGGCGGCGCGATTTGGCTTGGTCTTGGAATTCAGCATCCTTGAATTTCTTGATGGAGGCAGATTTGCCGATTCCGAAGGGGGAGATGTTGTCTCACAGCCCAGTACTGCGTGTAGAAATAAAATATGTTGACAAAGATTCATGCCTAACTCTACCACCACCTTCCGCATATTCCAAACCCTATTTTCTTTGCTGTTAGGCTTTGGTTCCGGTCGAAAATACAGGTCGAATCCATCTGCTGGCATATGTAAAATTAGTGAATAGCTTGAGTTGTCGTAAACCATTTGACATGAGTGTATTGCTCAAAGACTCATCATTAATTAGTTCGATTAAAGTTTTGTCTCTCATACACAATTTATCACTGGCAGATGCCAATAAATAGTTTTTGCTACGTTTATAGGTTGTTTTCAGTTCTTAGAATACTCAAAACTTTAGTTACAGATTCACGTTTCTTCGTATGAACTTACTAGCAGCTATATTCCATTCAAGAGATTTATTTTGCTAATTCTATGATTATTAAGGAATGTAAGTACCTTTTTCGCCTGGTAATAGCATTGAGAGTGAGATAATGATTTGCCAAATTATTATTCAAAATCATTTTAAGAAGTGTAGCCTGTAATAATAAACGAAAATATGAAAATCTGATTAGCAGAAATATTCTTCATCCTACAAATTAAAAATCTCATACCTTAAATATGTTAACGGTAAAACTAACTACCGAACCAAATAAACCAAATCAGTATTAAACAGGTGCAGATAATTGGGAGGGCGAGGAGGTGGTCGACCCAAAATGATTTATCTCAGTGTGGTAATTCATAAAAAGTTGCCAAGAGTAATGACAAATCGATGATAGTATGAGAATCATATTCCTTCCTCGACATCTATTTCATAATGCATTCATTATTACATAAAACTCTGACTGCGCCCTTATTGCCCGGTCACATTTTGCCCTCGAGGTCAGATGGACTTTGTTGCATGAAACGTACATTTAGCTTGTCCAGCACCACTCTTTGTCTCTTATATCCGAACTAATTTCATTTCGGGCCATAATTCGATATTTAGTTAGAACAGTTACACTTCACGGTATAACCAAATCCATCGTAAACAGTTATGCATTAAGATTGCAATATGCTACATTATTTAAAAACAAAACAATCTATAGCTACCTAGTGCTGATGGAGTTGAAGAAACACTTCTGGTATTTTGTAATCATTCATTTTGTCGAAGAAACAAATACAATACGTTCTCTGACAGCCCTTACATCTGGTCCTTTGAGGTAACAACTAAGCCGACAATATTTTTGGCTTCTAACTGGTTTTCCATTGACTTTATGAAATGGGTGTCTAATGCATGAATCGAACAAGTGACTCATTATTCCCCATGGTAAAAGAACGACACGTTACTCGACTGAGCTACAAGTCATTGATGCGATGGGGAGATCTATCATTAGGTGAGAAATGGGCATCGCGCTCAGCTTCTCATCGTTGGTTAGGGATGTGGCAGGCTGATGGAACACTTGAAAAAATCCTCTCAGCTCTAAGAGAAGCAGCTTTTTTGGAAGGACTGATTGACTGGGATCGAATGGCAACGGATGGTTTTTTTTCCGCCGGTAAAGGAGGAGGAGAATTGGTTGACTATGGATACAAAGGAAAAGGAGTAACAAACCTTCGATAGCTACACCAAGCTGTCCTTCCAACTGCGCAGCGGTCTGGAGCGTCTGGGCTTCAGGAAGTTCCTGGAAACCGCCAACGACGGCCAGGAAGTTCCCGGGAAGGAGCTTGCTGCTTCGCTCACCGCTTTCACCGGACCTGGCACATTCGACTATTCTCAGGTGAATCTGTTCCTCCCCTTCCCTCTCTCTCTCTCTCCTCCCCCTCTCTCTCTCTCTCTCTCTCTCTCTACTGTCCTTAACAGTCGTCGGCGCCTTGGAGTAATCGGATAAAATGTTGACCATCGCCTTCATGGTCCCGACCTGCTGGGTGATCGTATTGGTCAGGCGGTCCAGCGTTTCGCCGTCCTCCGGTGGCAGTTTTTTCAGGTACTTGAGGCGCAGGCGCTCGGCGGCGAGCTGGATCGGCGTGAGCGGGTTTTTGATGTCGTGCGCCAGGCGCCGCGCTACTTCGGACCAGGCAGCATTGGAAATTATCTTCCCCATGACAAACTCCTCCATGGAAAGTTCCCCCAGCATAATGCCAGACCCTCAACCCCTCCCCCAAACCAAAAAAATCTCCTCAAAGTGTATACACACTTCCCAAATATCATTTCTATGTGTAAATAGTGGTTAAAGTTTAAAGAGGGTTAAACTTGCAGCCCCTCCCACGGGAACTCTGGGGGAGTAAGTCGTCCCCAAAGATTTTAGGTTTTTCGACTATGGCTTTATATTAGAATTGATTGTTCAATGTGGAATTCTAATGTTTTAAATAGGTAACTGCAAAGTATATTACTATTGAACAATTTATTTATAAACTAATGGTATTTTTACGACCACTTTTCAAAACCTTTACTACTGTTGATAACTTTTTGTGTGGTTATAAAAATAAGATACCTTTTGGGCCCCTTTAATTACTCAAGATGGAATTTACCTCAGAATTGACAATGGAATTGAGAACCCAAGCGACCAGGAATTCTGAAACTGGTTTGACGGGTATGACCCGTCCTTTGGCACCCGGCACTTCAATCGGATCGGGCGTTGAGCCCGCGTTGATGGACAGTACATCGTAAGCAATCGGTGGGCGGCCGGCGAGGTGGACCTGCTTGGCCACCGGGTCGACCTGCTCGATTTCGGCAACAATGAAACGCGCACTTGCGAAGCGACTGAGCGGTGCGAGATCGATGTGGGCTTCAGTTATTTTTGGTTTTTGCGATGTTCCTGGTTTTCGATTTATTATCGTTCTTATTTTTTCGATGCAAGTGCCAATTTTTGGAAGTAGAAGCGTCTGAACTATTACAGAAAACTTTCATCCAAAACAAGGCAACCCAAAAACAACCAACATTTCAGTATAGTATATAGCCTGTGTGCAGAGTTTTCATTTCCACTGCGAAGGAGGGCAAACTTACAACATGTAACAAGCTATATTTTATGATGACGCTTCATTTTGGTTCTCCCACCCCTTCGTGAATCTACTCTCCGTCGTTTATTGCCGTGATGACTCGTCGTCGAAAAGTAATCATCTTCGCTATTACTGACTTCTTGTTCATCTGGAATGTCCCACAAGGTTGCGAGCTCCTTTGCCATGGCTTTGGCTCTAGAACGTTCACCCTCAAAGACACCCATGCAACCCACCACAGTCGTCGCCCTGTGAAGAGTACTGTCTCGCCCATTAAATCGACACTTCCACCTTGTCCATACACTATTCAAAAGACTTCACCATATTGCAAGTGTAAATCTTGTGGACAAAATTGTCCATGTGCAGATAGAGGTTGCGATATTTTATCCTCTTGTTATGAGAAGTGCTGCAAGACCGAGGCTGATTCTGTAGAGGACTAACTGTGAGCGACTTCAAATGGAGGCATACTAAAAGAATGGAGTAAGAAAATGTAGGGAAAAAACTGAATAAGCATATGCCGCGCAGTTGGGCAGATTTCCCATCAATAAAAATTTCTTATGGTGGGGATAAAAACAATAGATTTGCTGCATTGCGAAAAAGTCGCCACGCTTCTCGAAACTTCTCTGGAAGATGAGCTCAAGTCTACGTCTTCCACAACACGAAGCGGGAACGGGTCAGGCTGCGATCCACGCGTCGTCGCGAGTGGCTCCTCGACATCGCGTATCGGAAGCGGGAGACCTTCATGTTGAAAAACGGTTTCCTTAACCTCTTTCGAATGAGTAGATACGTTATAGGATCTGCAGCGAGGCCTAAAAGGAACCAACAATAAATAAGTCCTTCCATTTCCAATGGCATGTTCTTGCCAGTAAAGGCTATTATAAAATCCGGTATTTCGATAAATAAAATAAATGTCGAAGCAATAATAGCTGTCATTGAAAAGATGTATGCTGTCTGTGTTTCTTCGCGCAGTTGCTGATGAGACGGCAAGCGTGTGCTACTCACCTGGCGCGACAACGCTCACAATGAGACCGGCTATCGAGTCCTGAGAAAACTCCAAGAGTACGGGCAGCTGTGGATAGAGATTGGGGAATTGAAGGCAGACGTGACTACCTTTACCGACCGTCCTGAGCCGAAACCGCAACGATACAGCTATCGCGTACAGGCGTTCAATGCTTCCGGAGACTCTTCCCTGTCGAATGCGGGCTACGTGGCTACTAAGTTTAAAAAAAGAAGTGAACATTATTGTTCTCAAGCCTTAGCATGACCTCTCCTCGATTTTGAACTGATTTTTTACGAATTCAAGGTTTTTGAATTTTTAGCAAGTCTATGGATTTTAACATAAAAACGGGCTTGAAAAATTTTCGATGGAAAGCACCTTTTTTTTTAGTTAACATTGCCAAATTTCATAAAGAAAAAATTGCAGAGAATCTCTAAGAGTAGACGGAAGGTTTGGCCGATTTTTCGCCATTTTGCCTCAGTATAGGCATAATCGTCATAATAGGTAAAGGGGGTGATAAAAGCAGCCTAGATAATTATAGGGGAATAACTTTATTGAGCATTTTTGGAAAACTGTTTCTTGGTACACTATTAGATAGATTAAACAAAGTCGTTAATCAGTTTAATATTCTTTGCGATAATCAGGTTGCTTACAGAAAAGGGTTTCAAACTTCCGATCACATTTTTACTATCTTTTGTTAATTTACGAATTTTTTCTTTCATACTTTTCGATAATTTACAATTGTATAAAGTAATTTCATTAATTGATTTATTAATTCGTATTAAATGGGATAAATATTCAAAGGATAAATCGGTAATTAATTGATTATTTGAAAGACCGAGATATTCAATTGATGAATTCGAATTTGCAAATGCATTGGAAAGAATTTTTATTGATTTATCTGTGAACAGATTTGAATCTAATAGGATTGAAAAATAATAAGGCCCCAGGTGCTGATAGTGTGGTAAATGAGTTTCTTAAATATAGTGGCTCTGAGGTTAGAATAAGTTATTGAAGATTATGAATATTTTTTTAGAAGAAGAGGAAATATCTAGTAATTTCAGTAAAACCCTAGTGAAACCACTTTATAAGAAATATGATAAAAGTGAGAGAGTGAGTGTTGTAAATATACTGGCATTAGTCTGGTCTCTGTTTGTAGACTAAGAAATGACTTCAGGGCGTTTTTCCGTCTTGATAAATGGCTTCTTGAATTTTTGTAGTCTTGGTTTTTTATTGTCAGCTCTTTGAATATTGGGGAGGAGGCTAGCGAAGATCCACCTCTCCATACCAAATTATTGTCAGAGTTGAGTCGAATATTCATTTCTTTGGTCGATGGTACAAGAGCAGTGAATTCCTTAATCATTGGTTCAGGAAAGCCTGTCCACTTCGTAAGGCAGCTCCTCCTGCATCTCGCCGGCCGTCTGCCAGCGCTCCTCAGGCTCTCGCGCGAGGCCCTTGAGCACGATGGTCTCGAGGTCTGCGGGGATGTCGGCGACGAGCTGCGACGGCGGCGTGATGTCGGCGTTGCGGACCTTCTCGAGGGTCGAGAAGTCGCTCTCCCCCACGAACAGGCGCTCGCCGGTGAGCATCTCGTGAAGGCACGTGCTGGCCGCGAAGATGTCGGAGCGGTGGGGAAAAGCATTGGGGGGGCGTGCATATGCCTGGAGCAAAACATTTTTGAGAAGCCATGTTTGTGATGGGACCAAACGGTGAAACATTTTGCTTGACAAGCGAATTGGAAATGTTTGACGAACAATGTTTGATGGTTGATCTAAGATCTTAAACTCTGTTTACACGAGGAAAGCTGAATCGTTAATGGTTAGTTTCCGGGCGCGCGGATGGGAAAGAATTTCGCCATTGGAAAGTCAACAACAAAAGAAAGGCAACTTTGCGCTATTTAACCATAATGCATGTTACGCAGAAGTTTGTTTTAGGGAGCAAGGTGTTAATAGCCAAAAAATTCGGTTATGGGTTTTAAAGCTCTGTCCATATATGTACGTGTTGAGTAACTATATACACTCTTCTTTATATTCTTTTGTAACCGGCTTGATATTCTTTGGCAAAACTATAAAGACCTGTGTACCTCCAACTCCACCTTTCAAACACAGTAATCAAAATTTAAAAAAAATATAATTTTGATTTTTTTTAAAGGCTAAAAAATCAAAGAAAATACTTTTTATAGTTAATATAGACATTTGTAACACATTAGTTTTAAATTTATCGCAAAAGTTTATTAGCATAATCCATGGATAATTGAAAAAAAGGGAATAAAATACACCCAAGGGGCGGAGGACTTCGACAAAATCACAGCAGCAAACTCAGCATGTCCAAAAATTTCATCAGGCACACTTATCAGACAGACCTACGAAACATAAATGTTTTCCTTCAATCGATGTGGGATGATGTTCTTGCTGTTGCGCACATGAGGGATGACTGGTGGCTGCTTGTAGATGCCCTGGGTGCCTCTGGAGGCACAGGGATATGAGGTGTAAGGTAAGAATATCAAATTTATTGACGAACGTTTCTATTAGTAGTCTAATAAATATACATAACTTACGAATTAACTTACGTAACGATCGATGGCCTCATAAATGATGCTGTAGTAGCGCACATCGACACCGGACTCCTTGATCGCGGTGCGCGCCGTTGCGTCGGCGCGGACGTTGAAGCCGATGATGAAGGCGTTTGACGCGGCGGCCAGCGTGACGTCAGTTTCGGTGATGCCGCCCACGCTAGAGCCAAGGACTTTGACCTTAACTTCATCGTTCGACAGCTTCTCAAGTGAGTCGCGCAATGCTTCTGCAGAACCGTGCATTGTGGTGCTTGTGACGCCTGTCTGCTAAGACAAAAAGGGTTCCGGGAAGCGGGGGCACCGGATCCGACGCGATACGCGTCCGCTAAGGAGTAACCTATGAAATTTTTTGCTGTTACGGGCCTGTTTGTCATGATTCTTGGGCCATTTACCCCATTGAGTTCCCCTGCCCTCGCCCAATCCGGCGATCAGGGCAAGTACCAAATCGTAAAATCAACCGAGAACCGGGTCTGGCGATGCAAAACTTCCAAGTTGCGATTATGAGAACACATCATAGGGCACACTAAAAACCCCTTTTCAACTTACACTTCTAACAGTATAAACCTCAGAAACAGACCAAAACAGCTGACTAAGGCGGAATTTATATGCAGATGCGGATCTTTTTCGCTATATGAGTCGAAACATTTCCACAGCCCTCCAATAGCTAAAGCCGGGCGCAAACCCTGCAATCGTGTTGGCCAACATCGCCCCCTACCTGTTGCTTGTCTTCAACCATTTGACGAAGACGTTGGTAGTGAATCATGCCAACCATTATTTTATTATCGATTGGTTCTCCTAGTGCTCCATTGATGGCCATGTGCTCACTTCCACGAGGCATACCAGCTACAAAAGAAGAATATTTTAGAACACTTAGAATCACCTTATTTTAGTAGGTTTTATATTGACCCAAAAGGCATAAAAACTTATCAAAAAGAGAAAAATTTATTATGTTTTCTGTGTTATCAGGAGGCCTTTGATGCATCATGGGGTGCCAAGCAGTACAGTATATATATCAGCAATGTGTAAATATATCCGCCACCAAAATGTATAAGACGTCCATCATGAATATAGCTTTAGAATGTTAGCGCTGATTATTATTTAAAACGTGAACTCCAGCCCGTATAGGAAGGATTCTAATCCTCTACTTACTAACTTATCTCAGACGCTCATGTTTCGCACCTACCGCTTAAAAGCTCTTTTCCTATTTCAAAAGCTTTAGTTTTCGAGAGTCCTCCATGTTATAATTCCAGCAGTTGAAGTGCTAGTTTATGCAAACATAGGTGTGAAGCAAAGGGAGACTTAGTTGATGGTAAAACGCAAAAGTGTTAGGGACTGGCTATTTAACAAGTGAAATATCAATTGATGGTGCTTTGTGGCAGGGTGTCGTTCTTTACCAACCTGTTCTGCAGTTGTGACAACTCCAATACCAAACTAAGGAACTTACTGTAACATCCACAAGCAGAAGAAACCAGAGAAAGATGAAGGAACACAAGTAAATATTATATTTTTCTCGATTGCTTTCATCTTTTTACGTCTTTGTATGATTTGAATGAATATTTCATATGTTTTCGTCGTTGACTTGTTTCTTTGTTGGATATTATAAAGTTGCTCCTGTCTTGGGTATGCCATACTCCATCTTTCGTCAATATTTTTCTTCGCTTACGGCTATGGCAGCAGCGGATTAAATCTTCTGAATCTATCTACTGGGAAATTTACGCCTTATTTACACGACCCTAACGACCCAAACAGTATAAAGGAAGGCGCCGTCCGGTCGATCTGTAAGACTTCGTCGGGTAAAATTTGGTTGGCATTATCTCGCGAAAGTATTGCTATTTTCGATCCCGAATCGAATTCGTTTACCTATATTGAAAATGAAGATTTGACGACCGATCAAACCTTAAATTCGTGAAACAGAGCAAATAGTATGAGTAACTTATAAAATTGGGAACTGGCGCTAGTGTCGACATAAAAACTATCAACGCCATCTAGCGTTAGACGATACTTGATATTTTTTAAAGCTTTGTAATTTTTTTCTGTCGGGAATAGGATTTAGATATTTATTACTATGCTAGTTTTCCCATTTAGTGAAAATTAAATTAATTATTCTTGTTATTACACTGAAAAAAAAGTCAATTTCTAATAAAAACACAAATACGCACGACTGCAGCGCTTAAAATATGTTTTGTGCGTAACTTGATGAGCCTGGTGTACTTTTCGAATTTTCATATTGTATTACAGCCTAATACACACGTAACTAGTGACCTAAACTATCAAAATAATGACCTGGTGAAAATCAAACACCCGCGTAAAGTGATGAGAAACAAAGAATATCAAAATCGTCAGATAATCAAAAAACTTATTGTGACGCTCTGTAGGGGACGGGTAGGTTATGACTAGAGGCGTCTCTTCGTTGTCCTGAAGGAAGTCGACAACGGGGTGATAGAAGTTCCCGCCAGCTAGAAGGATAAGGTTTTCTCCTTCTAGGATTGGCTCCCCTTTGCCTGAACCCTTTGATCTATCTGTATCGGAAATGAGTTCCCATTCGCTGTAAAATTCGCATGAATCAACTACACCTTGCGCCATTCTAGTACCGGCTAGCGATGTTATCCAAACCTCAAGGACTCAGGAGAAGGCCTTATGAATAGCTAAAAATTGATTTAATACTTTAATACAACTTTTTTCCATATGTATTTGTAATCAAAATCAGTGGCAGTGTTTGCCTCTTTCTGTAAAAGCAATGAACATGCCGGTTTTCCCCACTGAACTCAACAAGCACTGGATCGTCTCAAAGCGAGGTCACTCATTGAACGCCATTTTAGTTCCTATAAAGCAAGCTCTTTCTCACTCTACTCTTCTTCTCCCTGTTCAACGTGATCTAGGTGTGTATGCATTATGTGCTGGTCTCGTACAAACATGGTGTTTTGAATTATGTGCCTATCATGGTAGTCAACGATTACGATTACAGTGGTTCAAAGCACTCCTTAGACAAGATCCGGCCTTCTTTGATGTGTCCAACATTGGTGGATTGGCGACGCAAATTGGACCCACATCGAATCGATACCGTCATGGCATTTGTTACAAGTGACTGTATATAGGCTTCTTATTATATGTTACAGTGACTGTAGATAGGCTTCGAATATGTCACAGTGATTGTAAATGGGCTTCAATTGCATTATAGTGACAGTAAATATACTGTAGATAGGCTTCAAATATGTGACAGTGACTGTAGATAGGCTTCATATATGTTACAGTGATTGTAAATGGGCTTCAGTCGTGTTTTAGCGACAGTAGTTTGTCTTGATAGATTGTGTGAAAACTTAAGAACTCTTACATTCCGGCGATGTATTTTTGTTTTAACCTAACCTATTTTGCTGTAAGAGGCCTTAACTTGCATCATAAACTTCTTACCCCCCCCCCCTTGAATCACCCAAATGAATTGTCCCTGAATGCAGACTTCAAACCTATGCAACCATGTGTCATTGAAAAAGTCACTGCTACCACTACTGATAATAAGCTGTGGCTGCACAAAGCCCTCTTGGCCAACAAACGTGGAATGTAACGTTTAAAACAGGAAGGTGTTGTTGAACTATGATAATAACTAAAACATCAACATGTGCAATGCAAATATTAATTTCGAAGAAAGAATGTCGATCGAACCTTAAATTCATCCAATGTGGAATTTGATAATCATCAGCTGCATTGGGATTTTCTTTGAAGAATTTAAATAATGGTACAGCAAACAAAGGCTGTTCACCTAAACACACTAAATCACTGCCAATACGAAAAAAAAAATTAGATCTTCAGAAATTCTGATACAACTCAAAGACAGATATATGCTTATGACAAATCAAAAAATGCTATTATTAGTCTTTCCTAGGACAGTGAATTGATTTTGCAAGCTAGTGCAACGATTGATTCTCTAAAGTTGTCTTGGTACTTTTGTCTTATAGCTACCACACTCAAGCGAACATGAGATAATAACCGATTTTCATGGTTTTTATACCAGACAATATTAGTTAGCCTGAAATAATTGCTGAAGGTCAGCAAGTTAAAAACACTTTGTTTTAAACACCCATATTTAGTCTCTTGGTAACACTGACAGCACTAATAATTTTTTTTTTCTTTCATTTGAACCATTCTTTAAATTTTCGGGTTAGTTTTACTCCTTAAAGTCAAAGAGTATGGGTAACTTAGAGTGGAAACTGGCGCGTACTATCAGTGCAATACAGTGTTTGGCAACACTTAGTATTTTACGGCACCGATGCCCGCGCTTACAACCACCTTTGCGGATCGTGGCCGGACTGGGCGGCATCACGCGGCCGCCGGCGGCGGCGCGAACGTGGATGACCCCTTCTGGCCAGGCGGGTATGGTTGCGCGACGCGGGAGGCTGGCCGGGCTTTTCCGGCGCTGGATAATCGAAGGCCGAGGGGGGCTGGGTGACAGGCGAGAACGCGCGATTTCTGAACGTCCGGACCTCCGACGACGCCTTTCAGGAGTGTTTCCACCTTTTTTCAAAAATCAGGCAAACTTTCTCAGCCTCGTAGCTTTCGATGAGCAACACTAAACTTAATGAATCAGCATATTCATTCAACTCCAATTTTTACAGTTTTGGTTACTACTGAGTCGAGTCACTGCTTACGTACAGTTCATTACCACGAACTGTTCGATGCAACAAAAACAAGACTTCTTCTTCTTTTTTTTTTTTTTTTTTTTTTTTTTTTTTGGTGGAATGAAGTTGGGTGTTCTGTGAGTGTCATTATTGGGTGGATTCGTAAAGGGTTTAGTTTGGGGTGATTAGACTGTATCTGCCTCCTGAGCTGCTAATGGATAAGGTATAGCTTTATCTGCAGCCTTTTGGAGTGTTAGTGCTAGTTTTTTATATGCAGGTCATAATGTTTTACATGAAGAATCAAGGGACCTTGGCAGTTTATGCATGTAGGCTGATTTTTTTTGGAATTTTAGTCTTGATATGAATATGGATACTGACCTTGGTATTGATTCGATTTTGCGTGTTGACGGCGTTCCCGGTTTTCAAGACCCCTTGCCTGAGGCACCCTCTTTCAACCCGGAAGATCTGGCCAGCCTGCAAACCCTGCAACAGATCGTGGATTTAATGCAGGCCAGTGCACCGGCAGAAGTCAACCCGGCCGGTCCTGCACAGGCACCGCAACAGGCTCAGTTGCAGGCGGTACTTCGAACATAACGCTTTACCACCTCAGCTACTTCGGCTTGAATACATTTCCCTTTTTTTTTTTTTTTTTAGTTTTTTTTTTTTTAGTTTTCTTTTTCTCCTTTATTTGTCTGTTTTTTTCCTTTTTTTAGTTTTTTTTTCTTTTTTTGTTTTTAGTTTTTTTTTGTTTTTATTAGTTTTTAGTTTTTTTTCTTTTGTTTTTTTTTGTAGTTTTTACCTTTTTTTATTTTTTTTTAGTTTTATGCTTGCTACAGATTGCTTATGTTGTCTTGATAAAACTCTTTAAATCAGTATTGCATTGTTGCTACTTGTCAGTCACTCTTGCATAATCCTAAATGAAAAGAGTCGTGTCCGACTCTCCTCTCATCCAATTAGTGCAACTATCTAACTTATTTTCATATTATCAGTATACATTCATCGGATATCAAGTAAAAATAATATTTCTGTCAATTGATGATGAGGACATCTTTACAACAAAATAAAAAGTCTTCTTGGTGGGTAGACGGATCAGGACAGTACTTTTAAGGCATCAGAGGATGAAGTTCTTTTTGATAAAAAGAGACATAAGAAATACTAGATAAATAAAAATGAATTTGAAATGTTCAATTCCTCTTCTTGCCATGCTGTTTTCCACGTATTTGAATTTAGAGATTTTTGAGAGTATTGCGATCATTAAATTATCGTTTAGCAACATTAATTAAGAATTTTAAATGATGCTTGCGGCGAAGAACGAAAATAAAATTGGCAAAAAGATGCATTTTATTCATATTGTAGGCTGTTGTATTTGTAGTTTTGCAGTGCTCCTTTATCCTGGGAGGAAATAATTATAAGGCCTCTGTGATGAGGAACGGAAATGACTGCTAATCGTAACACGAAACATGCAGTGCCTTGTGGGGAGCTGTCCTCTTCGATTATGCATCTTTTACAATGGCTCTTTCATCCCAGCGTACCCCCTTCCCACGTCAACCATTCCCCCAAAAAACATCCAATCAAAATTTTGAAATAGCTATTTTTTCAAAATAGTTGAAAGGTCCGGATATTATATCTTTGAGGATGACAACCCACAACCCTCAGGTCAAGGGTTGTAAGTTACACCCTAGGGGCATATAAGGTATACATAGAAAGGATGATCATATAAACTTCGGAGGTGGCTCATTGGATTGGTATTCAAAACTTCTATTGTCCTACTGCTATTAGCGACAGTGATGTCAGGATTATTAGGCTGAGGCTAGTAAATAAGTTAATAATGTACTTGTTCAGTTGACTCCGGTCAATTACACAGGGGTGGGTGATCCTGTCTGCAGAACTTAAGTTGGGAAGTACTTCCAATTTTTCCCTATACTCGTTTGATTGACTTGGTATTGTTATTATTATTATTCCCTAATACTATTAAAAAGACATTGCAGTGCTTAACTACCTGGCCGGAGCCGGACTCCCCGACCAGCCCCAGGCATTCGCCCGGCCGCAGATGAAAGCTGACCCCGCCGACCGCCTTGTAGGTCCTGTCCGCCACCTGGAAATCGGTGCGCAATTCCTCGACCGACAGCAGGGCGTCGCGTTCTTCCGCCGCCGCCGGCGTCTCTTCCCGCTCGACCCTCGTCACCGCGGCCGGCCGGCTGAGCGCCCCGGCACGCAGGCGCGGGTCCAAGGCATCACAGAGAATTTGCTCCTCCTTGAAGGCAGCCTTTCCGAATAGCTTTTGATTTTTTTTTTTTTTTAATTCCCTGTGGCTCTGTTACCACCTATTGGTTTCTCAGCATATGAGAATTCTACTTCTTTGTAGTTCTATCAATTTTCTTGTCTTCAATGGATGTTTCTACTGATTCAAAAGTGGTGGTATCAACTGGCCCTCTATGTCCAGAAATATGCTTAAAACAATGTAGTCATTCATTATAACAAACGGAATATACAATTTAGGCCAATGATATGAGTAAAGTGAATAACGCTGATAACACTAAAGTAGAAAAGCGTTCTATTCATTTGTCTTAGCATAGAAGGCATAACTGCTTACAAGTTTTGAAGGGCTATTTGGTCAGAAAAAGAAAGACGCGGTCTTTTCTTGTCGTCTTAAATCTATATTAAATAAGAAAAAACAAGCATTTTTTAACTGAAAGTAAGGAGTGACATTGCTGCCGCTAATGCAGGGGCGCAAGACGCAGTCCTCGAAACTGCGCGTTGGTTATTTTGCCCAGCATCAGGTGGATGAGCTGCACGTCGATGAAACACCCATCGACCATATCCGCCGCCTGCGCCCGGACGAGGCCCCTGCCCGCCTGCGCGCGCGTCTGGGTGGTTTCGGGATCGGAGCAGAACAGGCGGAAACGCTAGTCGGCAAATTGTCCGGTGGGCAAAAGGCGCGCCTCAATATACATGTGTACTCGGCGACCACGACAACCAACCAAACGAACGAAGAGGGTCATCAGCAGACTCCAGAGGAGGCATGGCACGCAATGACACTCTGGAAAGAGAGTTTGTATAAGACGAGTTCAGAAGATGGTGAACCAGCCAAGCTTGCTGGCTTGCTATACGAGTATGAAGGTGCTGTTCAAGCTTATCCCAACGACAGAGTCATGAGTTACGGACAAGGAAGTGACAGATGGAATGACCTATTTTTACGGTAAACGCCGGTATTGCTCCTGGGTGTGCGGCTGCGGCGGATTGGCGGAAACGTTAGGCGATCCCTTTCGCCAGCTTTCCGATAAATCCTTAAAAGCCTGGAAGGGAGAGCGCATTATCATCCACTCCGTGCTCGTTTTCGCGGTGGTGATGACCGGAATGCAGCTCGCCAACTATCTATCCAATGGCGCAATTTTTAGCAATTACACCTGGCGGGTCAGGTATCCCTGAGTGAGCAGGCTGGTTTGTAATTTGTAGACTCTCCTCTGCACTCTTCGTTTCCAGATTTCGTTCCTTGAGACCAATTAGTTAGCACTCAAATATTCGCCTTTGACTTTTTAGACATATCCGCATAGTTTGGCGAATATTGTCTTGCTCTTTCATTGACGAATATTTTCGATCGTGTTATGTACAACTGAATATGTGGGAATTCCTGGCTGGTTATTTTTCTACACCTTTATTTTTCCCACCAAGTTTCAACCGATCTCTACACTCTAAGTGTTATCCAGGATATCCGGTTTTTCCTCAAACTCTCTCCGATGTCACCAGATCTAGTCGGGATTTACATAAGAGCTCTAAGACACGAGGTACTGATTAAGATCTGATCGGCCGTTCGTAAGTTAAAAGTACCTCCTTTTTTCTAATTTTCCGAATTACCCCCCCCCCCAGACTCACCCAAAGACTATAAATACAACAGGTCCAAAAAGATGAAACGACTTTCATCATCATACACGTACCTATTTGTCACAATGATTCCTCAAAGAAAGTGCGAAACGATGGTATTGCCGTCCATTGGCAAATATGGTGTTTACTGATTCAATTACGAACTCCGGCCTGGTTGAGAGCTAAATTTCGGTAATGCTTACATCCTGAGGAACTACTTCTAAAACGTAACTCCCTGGCGCTGGACCAATGGGGGGGTACTTTTGTGTAATAAAAACATGAGAATACAAAATTTCGTTATGTAAGCAAATTTATAAGTTATGTGTATTTTTTACTAATAAAAACATTCATAAAAAAATTAAAAGTTCTAGTTGCCTTTTTAAGTAACCAAAATCGGAGGGCAACTAGGCCTCCTTCCCCGCTCCTTTCTTTCCCTGGGATTCCAATAGTGTTTACATGATAAAAATTGTTTGTTAATCTTACATAATTTTTTTTCCTTCTCATGACGAGTCTATGTGCGAAGTGGCCATGCCCGATGATGCGGTGCTGCGCGACATCGATTCACCAGCCGATCTTTACCAGTTTGTCGCGCGCTCGAGGCAACAAAATGATGGCTGAGTCTTTGTACGAAGACGCGCTGGTTGCGCTGGCGCGAGCCGCACATGCGGCGGGACGTCTGCAAGCCCCGGACCGGTCTGCGCGCATCGATAACTCGCTTTGTGGCGACGAGGTCACGTCATACCTAGGGCAATCTACCCAATTTGAACATCCTTCTCCTCAAAATGTTTTGTATGACTCGTAAAAACGTAATACAAATACATATAGTTTTGTTGTTCTTGTGTTACGTATTTTTTAACCCCCTTCCCCCTCCAAACAAAACTCAGATAAACCCTTGGCTGATTATTTAATCTGTATCATGTTAGGTATTAGATTATTTAAATCAATATCATGTTAGGTATTAGAGTATCATTTGCCCCTCAACATTCCTGCAAAGTTATAACCCAATATTCTCAGCCGCTTCTTAGATAATGCTTGAATAACCTTTTGACAATTATCCTTCCTAGTCCTTGACAAGCTAAATTTATTACCCTGTGTCCATAAAGTGGTGTTTATATGCGTGTCTAGCTATAATCCCATGTCTATACACGTGTCTGGCCAGAAATCAAAGTCTTGACAACTAGCTTTCACAATTAAAATTTAGTGCTTAGCAGCCAGCTTTGAGCCCTCTTTTCTCCACGAGTCACAAAAACGTTTTTTTGATAGTCTTTTGTCACTCTTATTTAGCTATATCCTGTATTGTCGACTATAATACGCGAATATAAATACAGCACAATTGGGCTTTGATATAATTGGAATTTTTAAGTCAGTGATTTTCATTTCCCGTTACTTAACTAATTACCTCCCCCCCTCCCTTCCTCGTAGTTCAGTCCTGGCTAATTTTATGACCAATTCCCCCGCCCCCCTGCTTTTGTCGCTTTTTAAATAAAAAGAAAAAAGTTCGTTTTCATGAAAATATATTGAAAAAAAATATTTTCCAAATCCATGTGGGGGGGGGCAAAGAATCTTGGGGTGCAGGGCTTGGATCTGCTCTCAATTGGAGCTACTGATTCGGAATATGCAAAATTTATTATTTTTAAAGTTGTCCATCAAAACTGAGAAGGCTGACGAAATTTGTCCGATTCTCGGACAAATGCTTTCAACCCATCTCCTTCACTGATACGCACACAGTGACATCATCAGTGCCGTTGTTCTCAGTGGCTTCTACCGCAAAAAGTGATATCTGTCCATCATCTTCTCATCCGACTTTGGAAGCTATGTGTTTGATTGTCGTTTGCTGTCGTTTGCATCTTCGTGTTCGATCACACATCATTTTGCTCCATGGCTTTTTGTCGTGACATCCTTTTTCGATAAAGAACAATCAAACTTTAGACACCTATTTATATGTTGCAGTTGGGAATTGCCTCAGTCGTGTAATTTATATCACCAAGGTTTTCTGCAAAACACCCGGGTTGAAATCAGAGAGGTGTAGTGTACAATTCAAGCGTACAAAAAACGTATGATTAATCGAACAAAACGGCAAAGTTTATACGCACAATTGAAATAGAAGACAGAATAGAAGGAAAAGGTGTCCTGGTTTGAGAGAAAAAGGGTCCTTTTGCCTCTCTGTGCCGTGCCGCGTGTTTTCGAATAGCATTCAGTCGTAGTTAGTTAGGATTCTTTCGATTTACTGTTCATCGTTATTTCATTATTTCTTCGTTATATTTCTTGAATAAAGTTATTAATCTGACGATATGCCTCCGAAGAAAGTGATTAGCAACTCAGAGAGGAATAAAATGCGTGATCGACGTCTATCTCGTATGGATTGGTTGAGGCAGAGAAAGCCTACATTCTTTAACGCCAACAAAATTTGGCGCAAAATCAAGTCCAAACCTAAAAATATATCATAAGCTACGCGGCTGTGGATTACGATTCATTGGGACCCTTCAACATTATATGTATTCCCTGGGGAGCCCCCGATTTTCCTGAGGAAAGAGTAGCAAACAAAGATGATTCATTTGGAGGTTGCTACTTACAACGAGAATCAATATATACAAGCCTGGCGCGTGCAAAGTGTCCAAGCCCGACAGAAATGGACGGCGAAACAGTCTTCTTCTCGCACCGATGCCAACTGCATCTACCGCTCAAATATTAGGAAACAATGAATCGTTTGAGCCATACACAAGCAACATTTACAGTCGCAGGGTCCTTTCCGGGGAATTCCAGGTATACTGCTGCTTGTTGCTGCCGATTTTGTTGTTGTTAATGTTGTTGTTGATCCAACGGCTGCCAAAAGCGAGCAGCGTAGTGTAGTGGTTAGCACTCCAGCAGTATTACAGCATTAATTATCTTCAGAGGCTTACAAGGTTTAAGTGCTGCCATGTTACAAGCAACCAGTATTGCCTTATTAACAACACGCAGTAAGCCTGCTCAATTGACACAATCAATGGGGATCATGGGTATTTTATTAGGTCTAGGTCCCATGTTGGGTCCAGCTATTGGTGGATTCATTTTAAGTAGTATTGGTTGGCGTTGGCTTTTTTGGATTAATCTACCCATTAAAAATCTTGTAAATGCCAGTCATTGTTTGCAGCTGATGTTAAGAGATGGTCAAGTTGACCCACTACAAACTCAGCCCACCTGTTAATCACCAACTTGACCTAGCTGCTTTGACCAACTTGGCCACCTTTGTTAGTCAAGTCGGCCCACTGTTAGCATGTAACATTTTCTAAACAACGTTTTTTGAAACTTTGTCTTATATCTAATAATTGCCTTCCTTATTTTTCCATGCTCTATTTCCGTTTTCAGAGACTAATAAACTATTCGGGCTGCAAAATGAGCAGTCTGCAAAGTCTTCTTTAGATCTAAAGATGATTCTTTAGATGGCCTTTCTTTAGAAGCTCAAACCGCGATGCCGAAGAACCGAAAATATTTTTACCTATTTGTTTGTAACACATAGCTATAAAGACACACAATAGCTTACTACTGATGTACTAGCTATTCACTACAGCATGAAGCCGCCAGAGGCCGACTGGCTTGCTTTCTGGTTTCTGTCTCAATTTTACGCTTACAGTTGTTAAGGGTAATTGTCAAGGGTGAATTTTCACCAGAATTGATTTGTCTAGAGAGTAATTTCGTGAGGAGGGGGATTTTTCCATGAAGGTTGGACCAGATTTTCTGGCATTATTTCAAAAAAGGATCAGAAATTAAATAAAAAATACATTTTTTTTCAGCTAAGAGCAAGAAGCAACATTAGAACTTAAAAATATTGATCGTACGGCGTCCTGTCTCCGCTCACACGCACCCTCAGGTTTCTCGCGTGGCATCTCCACTTCCTGTGGTCGTCTCCCGCATCCCTCCTCATTGCTTTCATCATGGCCTTCCGCTTGCTAGGCGCCGCAATGATCCCGGCGGCAGTCGTGGCACTCTGCCTTGTGCCAATCAACTGGCGGGTGCGTTGTCCGAATGGGACGACCATCGTCACTCGGCCGCTAATGACATGCCGCTCTTGATGTGACCACTGAATAGCACAAGGCTAATCTAAGCAGTGCAACCCTAGTCCTTGCTCTTGGTGTGACCACTGAATAGCCAAGGGCTAATCTAAGAAGTGCAACCCTAGTCCTTCTCTTGATGTGACCACTGAACAGCCCAGGGCTAATCTAAGCAATGTTACCCTATTTCTTGCTCTTGGTGTGACCACTGAATAACCTAGGGCTAATGTATGCAGTTCAACCCTAATCCGTTCCAGGAGCCGTCGGAGCTCCAACGTCGCGGTTTCAAGCCGAGATCCGGACGTTGGCAACCCAGCACGAGTTGGGAAACTTTCGAGGAGGGTCGGAGGCTCCAAGGAATCGGTCAAGGGGCGTGGGATCGGCCAGTCCCGACGAGCATCCAAGGTCGCGCGAGACGATGACCCCCTCGGTGGCCGGCTTCAGATCGGATCCGTAGAATATTCCTCAACCCAGCGCTTGGTGATTAGAATGTCGCAAGAGGGCTCCTTTTTATGTGAATGGACGGCTCCCGTGATCTATTTTCTTGCCCTTCCCTATGCTCTTCCGATGTTTCCCATATGATCCCCATATTTCCCCATATGATCCCCTTTCCAAGTGACTTCCATATGATTCCCAGGTAAATTTTGGACTGGTTAAGAACCAAGTTGAAATGAAGGAAATTTGGATGACGAGGCTATTTTTTCCCTGAATAATGGGCTGTCCATTATGTAATTGAACAGAGTTGGCAAAAGGGGGAACCCCTATTTGACCCCTGAGTCAACGTCAAATTTCGTTGCTTTGCCGTCGACAGTTGGGACTCTCGTAACAATAGACTCATAGGCTCCTTTGAGTACCTCGATCAATTCTTCTGGAACACTGTCTTCCACCATGATCTTCCAAAGCTCGGTCCTGATAAGGGAGTCAAAAGCGGCAACGAAATCGATGAAGGTGATGATACGGCTGATCTGAAAGTGTCAGAGAAGCGTTCTAAAATCCCACTTCTCAAACATCATATTGTTGCTGATGCGACTTGACTGTAATGATCATATCCAGTACTTTGTGCTTTGAGATATGCTCTCGAGGAAGAAATAAAAGATTAAAGTCTTGGGACATTATAGAAGAGTCCATAGCGCCCTACCATGACCTTGCTTTTTTCACCCCGAAGATAACTGTCGATATTTATTTATCTCAATGCTTTTTAATTAACAAATTTAATTCTTTTTAAGGCTACCTGGTTTTGGATCATACTGCAGAAAAGCACTGTTGATTGCCGGATCAATTTCTTTGTGCATGTAACGGCTCTTATTTGGTCCTAAATGACAAAAAGAAATGCACACTATCATTGGAGACTTAATTGATGATAAAAAATCTGAAGATTTTGACTCATAGGCAAGATTCAGTATTTTGCTTAAGAACCATAGCTCAAAATAAAGGTGGCGAGCTGGGGCGCCAGCTGGGACCTGCCGGAGAAGTCGGCTTTGGTGCGCAGGGCCCGCGCCAAAGTGTCGCTGCTCGGCTGAGCGAAGTCGCGGCCGAGGAGCGCGATGGCTTCGACGATCCTATGCAGGTGGATCGCGGGGTCACCGCCGACCCAGTTGACGTTGTGGCAGCCCTCCATGCGCAAGAGCCATGCCATGGTGGCGAGCTCTTGGGCATCCACGGTCAGGGGAGGCGCAAAGGCGTATTTTTACAATTCTATGGGGGGAATTTGGTTGTTTCTTTAAATTTTCTGAATAAAAGTACCGAAAAAAGCCATTTTTCAGTTAAAGAAAGACGAAAAAAGGTATTTTTCCGAATATAAAAAGGAAACGGTAAAGAATTCTTCTAAAATGTCTGAATAATTGGCAATGTAATTTATTGGTTTTATCGAGCTTTAGAAGACTACAGGTGACTGTAATTCTATGTGAATGTAATATTTTATCCTACGTAGATAAAGGTTGTTGCAAGGAGCACAATTACCACCACCACCACCCCCTTCCATTCGCACCAATTATAAAGGCGTAGACCAAAAATATTTGCGGGAATGGATAGGACTTATAAGTCAATTTCTTCTTAATAACAGCTGATGCGGAATTTTATTTCACTCAACTCAAATTCATGAAAAATCAGGTGAGTCGACGCCGTGTAGCATTACTTCATGCGACTGGCTGCTCGGCGCACCAACTCATGCGAGTCTCACTGAGGGGGACTGGAAAGGATGGCGGCGCTGGCCCAGCTCGTGCGCGTGGCGCTGCAATGGGATCGCGGGCGGCAGCGGCGTTGGAGCCATCTTGCTCATGCAGATGCTGCGTGAAGTTGTTGTCGGTTGTGGTTCTGCTTCTACTGGTAGCAAACAGTGCGCTGGTGATGTACATATCCTGGGTGTATCCCACACTTCGCGAATACGTTCAAATATCAGCACATTGGCATCTACAGCCATACCGATGGTTAAAATAATTCCGGCAATGCCGGGCAGTGTTAGGGTTGCATGAAGACTGGACATAAACCCTAACAAGATAAAAATGTACATTACCAGGGCGATGTTGGCAACAAAGCAGGAAAGTTTGTACTAGACGATCATAAATATTGCAACAAAAAAAAGCCCGGCAAGTGTAGAGAAGGTTGCTGTAGCTTTGTTGACTGTTAATCGATATGGATATAAATATCAATGCATATATAGTGATGAAAACAATTAACAAAATTTTATTCAAGGCATTGCCCAAATAGTCAACTAATTACTCTGTGACTTGACTTCTTTATCCTGTGCAGCTTGAAGACATCGTTCACGAGATGCTGGATGAAGATGGAGGTGTAAAACCAAAATTAGCGAAAGGGTTGTCCTACCCGGGACGCTCGGATGTATTTGTCTGTTGGTTGGCATGCATATTTTATCACTTGAAATTATGCATGAAGGTGTTGAAAAGGGATGCCTGACAATAGATGGTTAGTGCTGCAGCTAATGTAATGTTAAAAAGCAGTACTAAGCATAGTTTCCTGTGATTTTCATTTTGAAACACTATGCAACAAGATCGCATTTGTAGAAGCATAACAGTGCTACATTAATTGCTTGTTTTCGTATTACCAACATGTGCCTTCCAGCACTTCCTATCTACTTTAGTTCATTTTCCATTTTTTCTTTAATGACTAGTAATACCAGTGGTTTTTTTTTCAACATAAATTACCTTAAACTTTTAGTTCAAAACTGAAATTCCCGTCCCGATGCAATTTGCCCCTAATGAAGATTAAACACACATTCTCGATAAAAAAAAATCTTGTCAATTTCAAAGCTCAGCTTTTAGGGTACTGAGTAATGATATGGAAAAGACGAGAAAAGGTTAGGACAGGCTTTCAAGAAACGCACGCTAAGCCAACTCGAATTGTTTCCAATTTGGATTAAACCGTGATAAAACCTAGCCAATCAATCTAGAACTGCTTATTTTCATAACACAGCTAAAAATCCAGCGATTAAACATTGGTTTTGAACGACTAGCAGTTCAGTTAGGACAAGTTTCCGGCCGCTAATTCCGATGATAGGCTTGGTACACCGTTACAGGCTGGGTTAATTCGGGAAGCAGGTGAGCACGTCATCACCGGACATGCCACTGGCGACCGAAAGAGCTTCCGAGAAGCCGTTGGTATTCGCGTCAATGAAAGATTTATCGAGATGATCCTGGCGTGCAATTTCGCGGAGCAGACCATTAAAGAGTGCGACGTCTGAGCCGGGCTTGATAGCCAAGTGCAGGTCGGCTTCTTCTGTCGTCGCCGTGGCACGTGGATCGATAGCAATCAGTTTCGTGCCGCGCTCTTCGCGAAGTACAATGTGGGGTGTTACGCAATAATGATGCACATGTGACGCAATCTTACACGTGAGGGTTTCCTCGTGACGTAGGTTGCGCGCGATGTTACGTAATGACAGCGCACATATAGGATGTTACGTAGTGAGGGCTTACTCGGGGGATTTGATGCAGTCTTATACGTGTGTTACATAACGACGGGGGGTACGCGTGGGTATTATGAAAAAGCAGTTAAAACTAAAAAACGGAAACAAATGAATAAAACCATCCAAAAATGAATTTCTAAGATTGATCAAACGTATTCTTTATCATATTCAAAACATTAGCGCAAAAACAATCATCAAAAACCAAAAAAAAGATTTGCTATGTATTCATTACGAACTTTTCTTTTGAAGAAAGCGTCAAATCATGCAACGAAACATATGTCTTTTTACCTTTTATTTCACCTTATATATAACTTATTTCATTTAATCTTTAAAGATATTTCATAAATTAGTGTCAAAAGAAAACACGGAAATTTTCCACCAGTTAACTTCATTATAATTATCTAAAACACGATATAATATCAAATATGTCACATGTATGTGCATGTCGAAATATAATAAAAACAAACAGCAAGTTATGCACAAAAACACACTTATAGGCAACACATATCAAACTCGTATATAGTGAGACACACATAGTGAAACTCACTTATAGGCAACACACATGCAGAGAGAAAAAAATTAATGACGTATAATTTTTCTGTCAAGCAAAATTTACAAAAATTTCATCCTGGGTTTTCTGTTAACTTTCTTAACTATTCTCCACCTGATCATCGGGTTTTTTTCTTGCTTTTTTCAACACCCAAATATATTTAGACAGTTCAATGCTTTTGCTATATTTTTCTTGTTTAAAATCTTTCTTGTGGTTGGAAAAACGTGTTTTGAATGCTGATCTGTGAGACCAATATATCTTTTTGTGTCGTAGGTCGACGGCTAAGTCGTGTTCCCGAAGAGGCTGCAGGGAATCTTTGATCTGATTCGTGATCCGTAACTGCACGGATTGAGCGTGCCGCGCGAACTCGGTGGCATGAACGTGCCGCTGCTCGTTTACTTCCTCAACAGCGAGATGATGGGACGCGCGGATGTCTCAGTCATGGCGCACCACGGATTCCACGGCGGCATGGCGATGGCGCTGCTGGTGTTTTCGATTCGCTGGACAGATCTATGCCAATTTCAGTTGACGCAAATGCTACACAAAGCCAAGCTTCAGCAGTCCCCAAACCAAGTCCGTCCAAGCATCTACCGCCGAAACAGCCACATCAAAATGCTCCACAACAACAACAGCATCAGCGCCCACAACACTTTCAAAAACAACAACAGCAACACCACAACCAAAGAAACCATTTCCATTCTTCACCACCACACCACGGTTTCCAACGATTCCAACACAATGTAAACGAATTTATACAAGCTAAACGAGTTTTTCATCTAAATTAAAAGAGCAATAGAGCTAAGAATTTTTTAAGATATATTTGCTTGTGCGTCGTAATACTATAGTTCGGTGTAATATTTCTGACAATAATATTGTAGCAGCAAAAGAACCTCACAATCTTTTAAGCCAATAAAATCAATTATTTACAACTTTTAGAAGTTGTAGAACAAAATATGAACTGGTATAGCTTTTATGTACAGAAAGATCACGCTTTTTGCCTTGGGCGTGAAGTGTGGCGGTTTGGGTGCCAACGGATTTTTCCAAGCGGTGCTACCATCCGCCGCGACCGCTTGATTGGCCAAGAATCCGTCGCTTCCCAACAGCCCCGCCAAGGCCGTGCCCGTAAAGCCCGCGCCGGTCTCCCACAAGAACTGACGACGAGTTCGCCCGCAAAAGTTGGTTGGACGTCGATGCATCGTTTTTCCTCTTTTACTTTAAGACGAACGATCTCTGCAACGATCAAGCATAAAAAGCTACCTTTCAAAATAATTCATAAAATATAAAAATGAGATGAGCCTTGTTCGGTTTTTAATGCACTGTATGAAATATCAACAGACTACATTTCCACTGACTACCTTTCAATTTACTTTACTTTAAGACGAACGATCTCTGCAACGATCAAGCATAAAAAGCTACCTTTCAAAATAATTCATAAAATATAAAAGACAAACATTTCGGCGGGTGGGGAGGTCAAACCCCTTAACCCCCCTGGATACGGCCTCGTTCAAGGGGACGGATGGCTTACGTTAAGAATGTTAACAAACAATAGAAATTGAATTCTCACTCTTCAATCTTTACAAAACAACACTTTACAAACTTTACAATATAAAAGGTATTAGCAGTTCCACCAAAATTGAAATCTTAGATTGTAATATCAAGGTCCAACATCAAAATGCGTTAGCAATGGCAACGACGGCATCTTAATCAATACTGCGACAGGGAAAAAGGACGACTTTTTGCTTATCGGAGGACTGGAGACCGGGGCGGGTAATGTGATTTCCGGTAATGGAGCATCGGGCATCATCATCTTGCGAGGGGCTGCCAAAATATGCGGAAACCGTATCGGCCTCGATGCGGCCGGTGCCCGGAGACTCGGCAACGTCGATGATGGCATCTTCATAGGAGGTGACACCCGCGGGCATGTCTTTGTGTGTAGACTGTCTTTCTGTCCAGTCCATCTGTCTGTCTGTCTTTCCGTCTCTCTCGCATGTCTGTCTGTCTTGTCTGTCTGCCTGTCTTGTCTATCTGTCTGTCTGATCTGAATGTCTGTCTTGTCTTCCTGTTTGTATGGTCTGTCTATCTGTTCTCCGGTCTGACTGTCCGTCTGTTTTTCTTGTCTGTCTGGTGTATGTGTCTATCTGGTCTGTCTGGTTCAAAAGGTCAAATAAAAACAGATACGTTTTTGTTCGACCTTTCTGCTGCAAAAGGAATTAGGACTCAAGTAAATGAAAGCATTACTTTCTTTACTTTCTTATGACAATTTGTCTCCAAATGTTTTTCTGGAACATTGAACAGTCAAACACTGTTCACAAACAGGGAACTGGAACAGTGAGCAGTCAAACACAGCGTTTCTAACTTTTTCCACTGCTTTGATCTTTGAAAATAAACGGTTTTTTCAACTTTTTCAATGAAGATACAGAAAAAATGCATTTTCAATAAAAATGCCTCCCAACAAGATATATTTCAAAATATGGGGGGGGGGTGGCACTGCCTTAAGCTATGTGCAAATGTTTCCTAATGATGTTGGTTTACAGTGTTATTACTACGGTATTTATCTTTTGCAGTTTATTCATAATGCAAGTTAACAAAAGAGTAAACTTTCGTCGTAGCTTTGGGCTGTATTCACAAATAACACTATGATAATCGACTTACTATCTTCATTCTTTGTTCTTGATTTCACTTTGATTTTCTTTTTTCTAATCAGATAAGTTGCGATTATGGCAGCGAGCACAACGACTAGGCCCAAAATGACACCAAGATAAATTCCCACTCTCTTTTTCTTTTCTAGAAATATATTCACAAACAATAAGATTACAACATAGATAAGGGCAAGCAATTGAGAGCGAACTTCATGCAGGGAGGAGTTGTCGGAGGAACATTTTCAGCAGGGTTAAAACTTTCTAGAAGGTTTTTCCGTGAAGGGGGGGGGGGAAGGATTATCCATGGGAGAAATGCTCTACGGGTGAATTATCACAGGGAAAAATTTCCAATGGGGAACTATCACTGGAAGAAACTCTCCATGGGGATATTTTATACGGGTGGAATTTGCATTTGGAAGGGGGAGTTTCTGAGATAACCTTTTCACTTAGGGAGTTTCCATTTAAAAAAATCGTCTTATATTTTAAAAACTTGTACCATCATATATGTGTTGTATATGGTGTTTCTGTTGCGTAGCAAATGATCTAATCTCTTTAAAGGTAATTAACTAAATAACAAGCTTTTTCGTCTGATAGTAAGGAGCGACGTTAAAACTTATAGCAAAAAGATAATATTCGGTATATGGAAAGGGCTGCTCCTCCTGAATACCCTACTCTTTTTAAGCTGAAGTATTTAGGGAGAATGGATCAAAAATGTCCCAGCTGTTTCAGCACAAATGTGTCTTATGATGGAAAAAGTGGAGAACTAGTATGTGAAGAATGTGGGACTATAATTGATGCATTTGCTGTTGATGATTCTGTAGAGTTTGTTGAGAATACTACTGGTGGTGCTTCACTTGTATCCAGATTTGTTACTCATGAGGGAGAAGGTGCAGGTAAATAATTTATTCCTTTCTTCCTGGATTTTGAAAACACACAATTCGAGATGACCAGATCGACCGAGGCATCGGCGATCAACGGCCGCTGTTTGACCTGCTGTTGCTGCCAGCTCTCTAACGCTTTCAGATCGTCATGGTTGTTGACCGGGTTTTGCTGCAGGCGGCGTTCGACCGCAGCGACATCAAGTGCCAGGTTTTTTATCTGACCTTTGAGAAACCTGACCCGGTCTGCGCCGAGTTTGTCTGCCATCTCAGGCTGATATTTGCGCTAACGCAGAAAATCCTGTTTCGTACAAATAAGGCTTTGCGAAAATATTCTTAAAGCTTTATTTGACAAAGTATCAGATTCACTCAACGTAGCTTCGTGAATAAGCTAACTTATAAGTAAATAAGACGGCACAAGACCCTTAAGCTCCAAACAAGCGTTGCTGATCTCCGTTTCGTGGCCCTTCAGCCAGGAAGTGCGATGGGGGGCAGGGGGCCATCTCGTGCTCTGGCACAACCTACACAAAGAAAAATGCTGACGCAAGCAATAATGGTGGCTGATTTTGGGTTGATTTTTATATCTCATAAAGTACAGATCTGATGGTACTAGTACACCAAATTTGATTGCTCTATCTATTTGCAATTAAGAGTTAGGTAGGGGGGCTGTTTTGCCCCCCCCCCCCAACCAAAATAGGACGTGTCAGATAGCGCAACCACTATAGGGTTAAGTCATAAGGCAAATTTGATCTTCTGAAGAACGGGGACGACTCATGCATCCGCCATTCTAGCCGGGGCAACGCCTCAAGAGGAGCGTCCGCTAAATCAATACGTTCCGGCGCTCGAGGCGTTCCGCTGTCCGGCGGATAAGGGCGATACCTTGCGGAATCGTGACAATGTCTTTCTCGGTTTTGGAACGAGTTATCGAGTCGCTTGGTTCAACGCTTTCCGAGTCAAGCAAGTGATTGGGATTGAAGGGGGGAGTCCCCAGGAAAACCTGCTCTTTTTGCTGGATAGTCCCTTATTAATTAATCCCTTATCCCTTATTTTTTAATTCCTTATTAATTAATCCCTTCAATATTAATCGAATTAATAATTAAAATTTAAATACGTAAGAAAACTAAGTTCTTGTTGCTGGACAATTCCTTGTTAATTAATCTCTTTATTATTAATTGAGATTAATAATTAAGACCCACATAATTTAGACGAAGTGATCTGTTTCTTAAAATTCTGATTAGAAAATGTAGATTAACCTTAGCGGATAACCAATATGGACGAAAAAAATCTGACTCGTAGATAAATACAAATTTGATTTAGGTTATATTGAACATGGTTTAAAAGTGCTGACTCATTAGAAAATGTAGATTTACCTTAGGGGATAACCAATATGGACTTAAAAATTCTGACTCATAGATCAATACAAATTTGATTTAGGTTATATTGAACATGGTTTAAAAGTGCTGACTCACTCGTTCCTCTTACTTTGTTGTGTATTGAACGCATTTGTGCAAGTTTTTACCGGTTTATTACTTATTTATGACCCAACAGAAAACATTGAAATATGGACTTGGAGAGGAAAAGCTAAAAACAGTCCATTTAGCCAATAATGTGCTATATTTGAATGCCAAATGGCGTTTTTAAAATGCAGTCACTTTTACGATGGCCCACAACTGTCACGCACAGTTTAAAAAGTTCGCAACAAAATATAAAATAAAAAACCCTGAAATGTGAAAAAAGTACAACTGCAGTTTTTCAAAAGAAAAGAACAAACGGTCAAATTTAACAAGGGTTTGATTTAAAATAATATGCGAAAATTTGCCTTCTTTAAAAAACAGACCTTTTAGACCATGAAGTATCCAATGTCACTCTACGTGAACCAGAATCAAAGAAAAACTAAAAGTATTAAAGAACAGATAAGTATCACTTTAGCAGCCATGGGCCGAAAAATTTCCTAGTGATGGCAATCAATTCGAGTGAGGTTAGGACAAGTCACTGCAGTAACTTCTAGTCTCGATGGAATCATGCTTTTTTAAACGGCTTCAGAAGAAAGATATCACAAATACTGATATCGTCATATTGAAACCTTCTGAAATAACTAACACGTTATCTTGCATAATAATCTCAATTTGTCGCTCTTATGGAATAATTTCTCAACGTTCAATGGAAACTTTACACCCAGCAACTGAAACAAATATCTGCAGATCTATGTTTAAAACTTAGCAAATGATTGGTGTTTTTGACCCTCTTCGGCCAATTTCTGAATTGACTTAAATTTATTTATGTTGTATTATAGAATCGTAAGTTAATGATTGTTTTACATTGTATTTTGTGGGTTATATATAAATATTGATATTATTATTATTATTATTATGTATACTATATAAAAAAAACTGTAAAGAGAGATTATTTTATTTCTATAGACTAATGTAACAAATTGCCTTTACGGGCAAGGGGTTGTGGGCGAACCGTGTATCGAAAGGAATTGAAGTTGGTTTAGTCGGGGAAGGAAGCTGATCCACCTACCCAGTTCGGAAATTGGTTCTTCATAAAGTTAGCCTTTAGGCCTTGCGATAGACGGACCAAATGGGTATGGTGAATCTTCAGCGTCCACCATCGTGCGCTTTTTTGTTTAGCATTGTGAATGCCTGTTAAAAGTGCTTTTATTAATATTTTTGGTACTCAGCAAGCAACTATAACACCTGGAATTCATCAATTAGCTGAGTTTGTTGTACTCGGAAGTACTGTGATTAAATTTTTTTTATATTCAGTCAGACACTAAGACACTTGGAAATTGCCGAATAGTTGAGTTTGTTGTACTCAAAAGTGCTTTCATTAAATTTTTGTTACTCAATCATCAACTAAAACTCATGGAATTTACCAACTATCATGTATGAATGTGTTCCAATCGAACTGTTTTGAGCTACGATAAAAAGTTTCAGTGCAACTTATTGTGACATTCCCATCTATTGTACTCCTGATCTATATATAAGTAATATATAATATACGACAAGCCACGAGTCATCACCATACCCTATGGGGTACATTACGTTAGCTTAAGTTATATTAATATTAGCTATGTTAATTCATTATTAATTAAGCGGGAAACCTAACCCTTCATTAGCACTTGCCGAATAACCTGAAAAATAGATAGTTGGAAAAATTGGTTAAATATAGATAGTTCAGGAAAGGGAGACGCGTAGAATTTCTAGGGGGGGGGGGGAAATCAAAAGAAATCATTTGAAAATATGCATAAGAAATACCCAGAAATCTTATTAAATTTAAAATATGGAGGGGGCAGTCCCTCCCCTCTTCCCCTTCCCCTGTGCATTTGCCTGGTTCGGGATATTTGGACAGCTCAGTGATGTGTACGAGCGAAAGAGAGAAAGAAAAAAACCGCGCGACGGGTTTTTTGTCATCGCGCAGGAACAGCACATATCACATCATCATCAAAATGTCTTTTAGTCTGGCCTTCGTCCGCAAAGAAATCCAAAAAAGAGAATGATAGGAGGGGCAGACAACAGACAACCCTCCAAGGTGTTGCACGTTCGAAAACGAGACACGTTAAGTTTTAAATCCCAGTGCCTTGGAGAATGTTTTCTTATATTTTACTCCTGAAACTGGTTTATTCTGGAGGTTTGCTTAGGGTTTTTTTTTTCTGGCTCCTCGCTTGTTCCTTTGCGTCAGAGTTTTTACGCCCACTTTTCCTTGTTGTATGTACTTGATATTTTTTTTATTATCTACTCCTTTTATTGCCCATATTTTTTATGAAAATCTTATTTCATCTTCTTCCTTTAAAGTTTTAATCCTAATTTGGTCTTAAATGGAACGACACTCTGTACAGATTTAATCCAGAGGAGATTATTCATTTGAATGAAGCAAAGAGGTTCAACGATGCCAATGAAAAAACTGTCGACCAGCATCTTAAAGAAGACCATAGTGGTTTGGTTATTAATTTGAATGAACCAGACAACATAAGAATGTTGGATGCTGAAAAGGATCAAGCAGGTGTACAGCACCCAATGGGATAAGCTGGAGATCACCTGGAGCAACTCAAAGAGATAACGCGGAAAGAAATTTCGATAAAGCAGAACTGGAAACGAGAATAGAAAGATTAACTGTGCAAAAGAATGAGGTAAGCTACTTGGTGCAATATGTCATCCTTACTTACTACCAAAGCTCTTTCCATAGTTGGAATTTCCAAAAAGTGTTGCATTAAGTGTTGCAGATTCAATCTGCGACCCTTCAGAGCAAAGACTCGATATCAGGTAAATCTGGAAATTCGAACAAGACTCTAGGTTTGGTCGTTCTCCATCTTCATCCGCGACGTGTCCGTTCGGAAACGCCCGGTGTTGATGCACAACATGATGTCTTGGGCTTCGGCGTCTTCCTGATTGACGTAGTGGCAATCGCTGGTGGTGACGATGGGCAGCCCCATCTTGTTGGCGATGTCGACGGCGCCTTCGAGTTGCAGCCGTTGGATTTCCAGCCCGTTGTTCATCACTTCGATGAAGTAGCGGTCGCCGAAGACTTTGTGGCCCAGACCACGCCGCCAAGTGGCGCATAGAAATACATGAACAGGGCGAGGCGGATCGTCGACAGCAGTACATAGGTGCTTCGCTCAGCGGCCGCCGGAATGAAGCGTGTCAGCCAGCGTTTGAATGCCGGTCTGGCCATGCCGCTGTGCTGCACCGCAAACACGGTCAAAAGGGCGATATCGATCAGCAGGGCATAACCCACTGGCAGGGTCGGAACCGCATCGATGGACCGCGGCGGAACGCCTTCAGCTATCGGTTGGCATTTCAGTGACGGGAATTGCGGGACCGGGAGGGGGAGCGCGTGAAAAACCCGTAGGTGTAGTCTATATTTCCACTCGTGGAAATGGACGATGCCAGACAGGAAAATATGAATTCTCGCGCGACCGAATAAAAAATCGCCGACGGGCAGTCGCAGCTGGATTGATACAATTGCGCGATCATATTGTAGGCGATTGTACTTGATTATCGACCGGAAGTCGAGGAGCATGCCTTCGAGGGCGTACAGCGGCGTCACGTCGAGGTAGACGGTCGGCTCGTCGAGCAGGAGCAGCTTTCATTTCCGCGACTACAAGCGCTTCAGGCAGACCCGCGCACGCTCTCCGCCGGAGAGCTCTCCGACCTTGCGCCGCTGGGCCCCGTGGTCGAAGAGGAAGGGCTCGAGGTAGCTCCCGATCGAGAGCCGCTCCTCGCCGATCACGATATCGTTCGGGTCATGAAATCATAATAGGGATATTATGCTGAAATTTCCACATAATTTCTCTCTAGATCTCTAGTGACATACGTGGCTTTCGACAGAAATGTAAAATAAGTATAAAATTACCACCTAGTGAAATCATCTGCACAAAACGAAAGTATCTGGAGGGTATCCTCACTCAATATTAAAGTTTATGACGTATCATATTTTTGCATACTTGCGGGGCTGCTGAGGGTGAAGGGTGTGTTAAATAGTTACTGCTCGATCAGAATTTTCTGTGCGTCACGCTTTCCCTAGTGCTTGGAATAGTTTGCCAAGGAATATTGTACAGGAATCACCCTGAAGTGAGTTCCGATGCTTGCTGAAAGACAGTTGTTTTAGGGTTTATGAAAAAGGGTGGGTGATGTATTTTCTGGTTTCTGTTTTTTTTTTTACTAAATTAATCCAATTGATAGATTTTTTGGTTTGATGTATTGATGATGGGAGGACCCGAGCGGCAAACAGCAGGAGGTTACGCGGACAACAATCTGCGCTCCGCCTTTCGAAACGCCCTGTTCAAGCACGAGGTCGTCGACACGCCCCAAGCGCTTGACCGCCGGATCATGACGCAGCAACCAGCCAGCGGTCTGTTTGCTGGCTCCAACCTCCACCAAAGGTGCCCTTGCTTTCGGCGGAATGTTCATCGCCGCACCCACGTATCGCAGACCCGAGACCAGCTCGACTGGAGGCTAATATTGTTCTTATTGGCAACATCGATAGTCATTTCTAGCTCAGTGATGGTTGTCTGATACTTCTTCTTAATGCGGGTGATTTCGGTACGGAGCTTAGTCTCAGCTTCAACAACACGAGCGTTAAGCTGCTCAACCTCTATTATATGACGTTTGCTGAATGAGAAAAATCATATAAATCTCACTATTTTCACTGGACATTTCTATACAAAATCCAGTCACTTTGGCTGTTAACCTTGAATTAGATTTTTTTCTTCTTTTTTTTTAGTTCCTTCCATCACAGGCTGCTTATGAAAAGCGACTTTGCTCCTACCTTACACCATGATTTTTATATCTTTTCTTTTAATTTACGCCATAGATATTCTCAATGTTTCCCCTTGTTTTTCTGATATGAACTTTTAAATTTTTCTGATGTTATTTTATGTTTTTACACTCTTTCATATCCCTTGCCCCTCCCCCCGATTATACGCAGTCGACGCCGGCTCGATCCATGGCGTCCTCGAGCGGTCCGGCGTCGCCCCGCATCTGCACCATGGGCTTGCCCATATTAGTCCCTCAAGACGTTATTACGTGTATATGGGTCTTACGTAGTACTGTAGTGCATCTGTAACGCTTGATTGTTACATAACAAGGGTTTGTTTACTTCAGGATTTTTTTGTTTGTTATAAAAAGGGGTCTGTTCACCTGTGCAAATGATTTCTTTTTAATTTCTGAACTTTTTTGAATTTATGCACGTTTTGATTTTGGCTCATCGTATTTAAATTATTAGAACGAAATTTGCATATCAATTTTACTTTTTTGGCTAATTGGCCTCCTCAAAATACTGATCGGAAGGCTTTGAGAAAAAAGAGGATCGGGGAGGGGGCCTAATTGCCCTCCAATTTTTGGGTTACTTAAAAAGGCCACTAAAACTTTTAATTTTATTTTGCGAGCATTTTTGAAGAGATAAATTATCCTGCATTTTACCTCTCACTCTTTACGTTGAGCTTAACTGCTGCTTAATATTTAGGTTCCCTCTGTAAATTTGTTTATTGCTCCATTTTTCTGCAGTCCTACGGATTTAATGTTTTTACGTTACGCGACAGTTGTTCCATAGCACAAAAGCTGAGATTCAGTTTTAAAATCATTTTTTGGGGAATTTGTTTTATTATATTTTTGGAATTTGCCGTCAATTGCAATGAACTCAATATTGCCGTCTCCTAAAAAGCGTGCAAGATCACCGGTCTTGTAGAGCTTCTCACCCTTCTTAAACGGATTTGCAATATAGCGCTCGGATGTCAATTCCTTACGGTTCACATAACCCGTTGAAAGTCCTGCACCACCGATGTACAATTCACCCGGAACACCAATCCCTCTTACATGCAGCGATTTGTCAAGAATGTATACTTCGGTATTGCGAATCGGTTTGCCAGCCAGAGAAAGGGTTGGGGCGATATCCTCGGTACGTTGCAACCGTCCCGTGACATGCAACAATGGCTCTGCATCCAGATCATCTTCGGCAAAGCTGTTGATCTGGAAGGAGGATGTGTCATTTGCTGTGCGCCGTCCCTGTGCTTCCGTGATCAACTGTACCGTCCGCTCCTCGCCATCCAGCAATGTCAACGTTTGCGGAATGCCACCTTGAAACTCCGTGGCCTTGCGAGTCGACTGTTATAAGCACCATAGCGCTTCCTGTTTCACAAATGTTTGGTACCAACTTGAACACCCTGTCCATCTTCTTAGTCTGACGTCATTAAAATAATGATAACATTGTTATAAATTGATATAGTCCCCTTCATCTCTCCACATGCATAACTGAATGCAACATGAACACAAACAGAACTCAGTTATTAAGTATGTTTGTTTACTTTATATAATATATTATAATTTCAATTTTCCTTAACATGCACTTGTTTCTCACAGGGCTCTCATACTCAGAACAGGCCATATAATGCGTGACATCAAGAGTTTCTAACTGATATTGGAGAACCCAACCGTCGCAAACTAATAACTGATTGCAATTTTTTACGCTAGTTAAAATAAACTTGTTAGATTTTGGTTACTATAAGCTGAAGTCTGCTCTTACTCGAGACCCTCATAATGTGAACAGCAACGGCGACAATAGATTTAAACTTTGACTCGGGCCATCGTCTCCAAGGGCTTCACGCCGGCGACCATCCAGCGCCTGACGACGGAGGTGCAGGGGCTGACGGCGGACATCCTGGACGCGGTTCCGGCAGGCGCGCCGTTCGATTTCGTCGAGTTCGTCGTTGAGGTAGAGGTAGCGGCGATCTTCCGTCAGCCACACCTGGTGCGCGAAGACGGACCCTTCGTACTGGACGTTGTCGATCCGCCGGATGTTAGACTTGTCGGTGGGTCGACTCGCAAGCTTCATGCGTACCATCCCTTCTGCTACTGCGCCTGAAGACACGAAAATAATCTCATGTCCAACATTGGGTAGATCAGCAATTTGTTTCGACCAATGCGAAATTGCATTTAGATCTAGACCTTGCCCATTTGCAGTAAGTAAAGATGATCCGATTTTAACAACGATTCGTTTACACGTATTGAGCTGACGTTGCCCATTGACCACTTCTATCATTTTTTCCTCATGATGATCTGCGCCGGTTCGTCGACTGGGTAGCGAACTGGACACTTGGCGCTCCGGGGATGGTGCTGCGCATGGTGTTGCGGTCCGAAGAAGCGCTGGAGCCGGAGGCACCCGTTCCCGGTGTCCGCCGTATCGAAGGTGCCGAGCCGGATCGTCTGACGCCGGCACGCGGGCGCGTTCTGGCGACCATGGAAGATGGTTTCGCCTGGACGAAAAGCGGCCTAGCCCATGCTGCCAGCGTCCCTCATCCTCTGCCCTTAGAAACAAAATTTTACTTTTGTTTCCTCTCCTTTTTCCCCATCTCTCTTAAAATTTCAACTCGGTTTTCAAGCCATTCCCAAGATGTTGCAGATATCTTATCTTAACGACTTGGAAACTACTGTCTTAAGACCTATTTTTGGCCGCTTCCCCAATTCAAAACTGAGGTCCATGTAGACCCTAACACCCCCAGAAAGTTTTAATTCAATCCCTGGGGGGACTCAGCCTTATTCGAAAAGGCAACATCCTCGAATGCACACCCCTCTTTTTGGTCAAGTGAGGGCAATGAGAGCCTCCCTTGACTGGGCCCCAGTCCCAGCCATCAAAGGGAGTGCTCATTTGACAAAGCAGTGTTGACGGGGCGCCGATAGGGGTAACTAAATTTGCCATCCAAAGTTTTGGGAAATGTCGATTCTTTGCGTCCTTATGATGATGTTTTGTAACTAATTTGGCATCGTGCGGAGTCACAGCCGCCTCAGCAACGGACCCCACGATACCGATGTGCCCAGCCTGATAGCCATGAATCCAACTGGCGTTCTCACCGTAGACGGCAGGGAGCCCAAGGAATCCCGCGAAGAGCGACAACACACCCAGCACCCACAACGGCACCGTGATCGTCCAGGGCGACTCATGGGGTTTGACTTCTGGAGCCATCGGCCAGCGCTCTTTGCCTTCAAACGTCAACAATGTCTTCAGCTGTGTAGCGGCGCGGCGTATCCGGGGCTCTCTTCAAACACCACCAAAGCACGCTGTGGGTAGTAGTCCTAATACTCCCACCTACATCTCTCCTTTTTCGATGGCTGATAATGATCGAGGACTCCCTAAAGAATTTAAGAGAAGAAGTACATAGTGATACTGTTGCTATTGTTCGGCCAAAGTCACCTTTGTGGAGTGGCCGATATAGTGGGAGCGGGTACGATCCAGAATTCCTGATCGAACTATTTTTATTTGTCTTATTTCTCATTACCTACTTAGTTTCGCATATGTTCCTGGGAATTGTCCAGGGAAATGTTTTGCGTGTTTGGATTTCCGGGAAATAATAATATCCATGGCGGGCGGCCCTTTTCCTCGGCCACCGCTTCACGCGACATGATCTGCGGGTCATGTCCGAACAGGTCGTGGCCAAGCGTTTCGGTCATTTCATTGGCGATGACGCGGATAATCTAATAACGATAATAAAAGCCACTGAGCAAATACCTAAAACCTACTAATGAAAGAGGACAAAAAATAAAGCAATTGTCAGCATTATTATTATCTCAGTCCCGTGTATTAGACCTTAAAATAAGTACTATGGTATGCACTTGAAACTTATCAGTTCAAAGTAGGTGCAGCGTTTTGAGCAACAGAGGGGTGCAGCCAAATCTAGTATAAGAACAAGGCCAGAAGAAGGATCGAACGGCCGGAAATACGTTCCACCATTGCGGCGTCCTGCACTTCCATGCTGACCGCCGCATTGACCGATTGGCCGCGTTCTTTCAGCAGTGCCCCCAGGGCATCCGCCTGCACCGTGGTGCGCGGGAAGCCCTCCAGGATCACGCCTTTGGCACAATCCGGCTGCCCCAAACGATCGCGCAGGATGGCAATCACGATGTCATCGCTTACCAGCCCGCCGGCTTCCATAACCGCCTTGTCCGAGACGAGGTTGATGAGCCCGTAGGCGAGCGCGGTGAGGATCTGGGGGACGTCGGGTTCGAGGTCGTTCGCGCGCCGCAGCAGCTCGATCCCACGCCGATGTTCCGCTTCCTCCTGGCGACGCTCCACGAGGTGTTTGCCCTGGAGGTAGAGACTGTAGGCCTCGTCGTTGTCCGCGCGCCAGTTGGTCACGCCTGTCGGTTCGCCGAGGAGCGATCCGCTCAGTTCCTGAGCCCAAACCGCAGTCCTCGTCCTGGTCGGAGCGGTCTGGAGTCTCCCTGCTTTTCCTGGGAGCAAACACCTGCTCCCAGTTACTAGGTGGATCAGGGCTACCCTTCCCGGGTCGTGCAGATCTGGAGCGGTTCATCAATAGGTATCGAGAGCAGATAAGGAAGAAGCAGGAGAAGCAGCTGGCAGAAGAGGCAAAGGTAATACACACTTGAAAACCAGCCACCTAAGTGATGAATTTTCTAATATTTTTAACGGTGGCAACTTAGACCAGCCCCCACTTAAAGTTTACACGTACCCTGATGCTAGTTCTTTTCCGGAGAAGCTAAAGAGGGTGAACGTGAGTTCTGTTTGAGATGTCCAGTTGGAAAAGGTCAATAAATAATTTTTTAAATCACACTGCTTTTCCATTTACGAAAAATTAAACGAGAAAAACGGGTTTTATTTTTAAAAAGCCGTGAACAAAAATAAAAACAAACTGCAAAAATATCCATTTACACTAGAATTGATTTTTTAAACTTAATGAACAACTCCAAATATGTATGTGCATGGAGTTGTTTTGTTCATGAACTAGCAGCATTCAAAACTTCTCAAATTTTCCTTTCTTAAATTTTACGTTGGAACAATATTAAGGATTGAATTTTATTAAGAGCTACTAGAGTCTAAAATAACTTAGAAGTGCTTTTTTATGAAAGTCAGAGAGATAAGCTGGATGCCGCTTCGAGTGCCTCGGCCTCGGCGGCAAGCTCTTCCTCGGTCTTGGGCGGCGGCGGGGGCAACAGGGCGGGGGCCTCATATTTGAACGACCGCTTGCCGGCCTCGCGGGTTTCGAACCGTTGCCGGGTATCGCGATACATCAAGCGTTGCAGATCGACAAGAAAGCCGTTGATCAGTTTGGGCAGGTTCCGCTCGATCACCGGCACCGCCTGCTTGTTCTCGGCTTCCAGCCACCGAGGCCGTCGGGAAAGGGCCGCCGACCGGTGGCGCAGAGCACCCCATCGGCCTCGGCTGTGGCCGCGCTGTCACCCTTGGGCGGCTTGTCGTCGACCTTGGCCCTGGTCTTGGTGGCCTCGACGCTCGAGACCGCGGCGCCGAGCGTGAATTTCAGCCCCTGCTTCTCGAGCAGCTTCTTGAACTGCTTCTGCACGTCGGAATCCATGCCGGGGGTGATGTGGTCGAGGAATTCGTTTATGTCTTGGCCGTACCATGTTGTGATGGGATGGCCTCTTGTCATTGTTATTGCTCTTTCGAATTCATTGCTTAATTGTTTACATGGTGTATTTACAGACGGGTATACTGTATTGAAATAATTTGAAACAGTAAAGGCCGCGATACCAGCGTCGATTGTCGGATCAGAAGATGCTTGCGGTGACGAAAAACTGAATAAATTTAAAGGCAAAAACACCGCAATACGACAAAAACGCCAGTTTCGACCTTGAGGGTCTAGTCTCGTCATACTTACTATTTTAGTTTACTTACTTACTTTCTTGGATGCGAATCAACTTGGCAAATTTATGGCATAGGAAGATCTACACCACTGAAGCACGCAAAAAGAAGAAGAACGCCCAGGATATCACCGGACTATTTCTAGATTTTTTTTTTTTTTTATAAAAGACGACATTAGAAAAGCTGGAGACAAGGCCACAATTATCTTATTTTCACCTGTTGAGGAGGAGATGGATCCTGAGGAGGAACAGGTCATGCCGGAGAATGAAGACACTGTTGTGGTTTTGTAAGAGAAGGTCAGCGAGAAGTCAGTGTCGAGTTGGGGGTTATGTGAAGCACATCCCATCCACATAGGTGGAAAACCATATTTGTTGCTGCCTGATATATCTCATGTGACTGGGCTGAGAGAGGACGAGGTACTGGGTCAGATCTATGCTCATGTTGTAGGGTGGAGAATTAGTCTACTAAATATTTAGCCACCGTTAGCATCAAGTCCAAGAAAAATTTGATCCTCAAATCAAATTTCTTTAATGATTTGGATCTAAATCCAAAGTCAATTATTTGTAAATATTTTAATTTTGTTATTTTATTGCTGTCAATAGGCTATGTTTGACGTGTGAATGAGATAAATTACAAATCGCTTTTGATTGACAAAACTGACACATAAAAACACAAGCAAAAATGTCTTTACACATTCGAATGGCCATACATAATCACACCAAAATTAATTAGGGTATGTCTACCTTAAGAATCAGAACTATATTCTGAATCTAAACCTATCATTCATTTATATTGAAAATATATTTTACTCCCCCCCCCCCTACTGATGCCTGTTCATACCCTGAGTTACATCCTATTTCCTCTATAGGCCTTATATAGACAGTGGATTTTGTCCTATATGTCCATTACTGTCTCTGAACCTTTGGAGGGGGATCATTCGATTGGAAACTGAAAGTTCTAGTTCCGTTTTTGGGTTCAAAAGTGATCAAAGGGCAAAACTTAAGATTAGCAGAAATAAATTCCGACAATAATTCAAATTCAAAACGAACAGAAATTACTAGTAGAGAATAAATGAAACCCAAAAGGAAATAGAATTATATAAACTATCATAGCAGATAAACATACAATAGGTAATAATATAAATGAATAATTATAATTCCAGGTCGGCGCGCGCTACTGGATCCTCGCCCAGCCCGATCTGCACGGCACCGCCTACGCGCCGGTCATCATGTCGTGCGGCTGCTATCACCGCTACCGCTACGAGACCGAGGATCCGGCCGGCCTCCTCGGAGGCTCGGGCCAGGTGGTGGACATCTTCCAGCCCGTGGGTGGCCAGGCCCAGCTCTGGTCCTCGCTGCGCTACAACGCGCTCGCCGAGACGGTGGGCACGCTTGCCCGATCTGAGATGGAAAGAGGGGCCTCCCGACGGATATTCAATCGACGAGAATGGTAACGTCAGGAAGGTTGATTATATATCCTATTTTTGAAGACTTTTAATGCAGGTTAGAAAAAATAAAGGTCTGCAGTATGTATAAATTAAAGAACCAAGGTCAAAAAACATTTATTATACTTTTTTTACTAATGCTAAACGCCGGATTATTAGCCCGACAAGAAAGGGGCGTCTTAATGGAAAAGATGCCAAATCGCCAGTGAGAGGGTTCCGCAAGCGTCAGGACTCCCAAGCCGGTATGTGTGGCGTTCTGCACGTCGTTGTGCCTGACATCTGATCCCGCCTATCAACAGTCCTGGAAGGAATCCGTGAGGCAAGTGAGAGATCCTACCATCATCCTAAGAAGTACCAGCCGACCTATCGTGCTGTGATTGACGATGCCTACTTCAACAAAGGTGCATCGCTGTTGCGTCTTCAGCCATATTAAATGATGAATTTATTTCTTAAGATAATAATTAAGTTGACATTCATATAGGGTCAATGGTAAAAATGAAAAATCAATTTTCTCTTTCAACAGACACCATCAAAACTACGAATTGCATAAGTAGCATCAATACTTTTTAAACGAAAAACGATAATAGTTGGTGCTGGTTGATATGTTGTTCTATTTGAACAAATTGTTGATTATTAATTGCACCTTCCAATAAACCGTATGGCTAGTGTGTGCAAGTGTGTTTGAATTTGTTTGGTGGTGAGTGTTTGTCTGTAATTTTTCCCTCAGTGTATTTTGTATCTCCCCCATGCCTGTGTGTCTGACTGTGTGTGTGTGCTTGTGTATTTTATTTTGTGTTGTTGTAGGTATTTGTGTTGGTTTGTGTGTTTTTATTTCCCTCTTCAACCACCATGAGGTCGCCCGTCTGCTAGATCTTTATAAAAATAAAGTAGACATGACGTCACTCGACAGACATAACACACATACAACTTATATATATATATATATATATAAATTGGTTGATTTTATTTCCATTTTGACGTCATCTTGAGTATATATAGAGACACAATGTAAATACACTAGTAGTTTCTCAGATTTTAGAAGAAATATATAGAATAAAGAAAAAAACGATGTCGCTGCATCAAATGTTAACTTTTGACTATTTAAGGACGGCTGACTTTCTTATGTATGACCCCTAAATCACAAAGGACGATTAATTACAAGAAATAACTCTTTTGAAACTACTAAGAATACTTTAGCGTAAAGAGCTAGGTATTTAAAAGGGTACGAGCCCCCTCATATACGTAATGATTTATGTTTGTTTTAAGTTTTAGTGTTACTCCTTACTTTCAGTTGAAAAAAACTTGCTTTTTTTATATTTAATTTCTCATTGTTTTTAAATAATGCTGGAAAATACAGCACCCCCTTTTCTATTGTCCCCGGGGGCTGTAAAACCGTTCAAGACGCTCTTCAAGACATTTTCAAAATATTTCAAGACATTTCAAGGCGTTTTAAGGCATCATTCTTCAAGAAGTGTTTCAAAATGTCTCAAAATATTTCCAGACATTTTTATGACATCCTCCTTTTTTGTCACTACATTCTTATTCAGGGAGTTTTTCAAGACGTTTCAAGACATTTCAAGGCGTTTTAAGGCATCTTTCTGAAGTCCTGTATTACTTTAGCTTGCCTTGTACTTCCATAATACTAACTCATATTCCAGCTAGGAACAGACACGCAACATTGTGATGTTTCTCACCATAATTCTGAACAATCCGCCTGGAAGATGAACTATCAGTCAGCTAGCGAAGTCTCCGTAAATCTCATACACTCCTGGCTATCATAATGCCCTTTGTTACTCGCAGGTTCCTCACGTAACGTTTCTCTTCTTACTACCATCCGACTGTTCAGTATCAGTACGGAGGAAAAGTTTGATTAAGTAAAATATTTCTGGGTTCGAGTGGCAAAGAAAATAGTTTGATGGTTGCTTTGAGTTCTCAAACAGAAAAAATGATCAACATACAACTATCATTGTGGACTACATTGCAAGCTCCATTCTGGCACAAATCAACAATGGCAGTAACACCAGAGGGCCAGCTGATAGGAGAGATTTCTTTGTAAACCAATTCACTTTCCTGTCGAGGGCCCCGGAGGTCGCTCCCAACCGGCGGTAGGCGGCGGTCCCTCCGGAGACCCGCAGGATGCGGCCCAGCATCGACGCCTCCCACAGGCGCGACTGCGGACGCACGAAGACCGCGTCGCCCTGACCGAGGGGCATGCGAATCGTGTCGCTGACGAGCGCGAATCCGAGGGAGTCCATCAGCGCTCGGACCTCGGGGTAGAGCTTCTGCCCCTCCCAGTGCTGGATCGTCTCACTTGCATATTCCCCAATTAGCAACACTTTGGCTGTTTTCATCAAGTAGTTTTTTTCTAACTTCTCTTTTTTAACTTTAATTCTACTTTGAATTGTACCTCTTTGACAATGCAAAAGTTCTACTATACGGTTAATGCATCTGTTTACACTGAACACGAAATGACAATGAGTATCCCCCCCTTCTGGAGCATTTTGAGGTTTATGCTAGTTGGCGGGGGAGGGGCAAAACTTGTGCTTCATTGTTTTTTGTGTTTTTTATTTGACTTTTATCTTTTGGTTGTCGTAATTATGGAAAGATGGCGAGAAGCATTATCACTTCTGAAATTATGGTGATGAGAAAGGCCGAGGTGAGTGGAAGTCATATGCCTGTGTGAAAGTTAAAGTTCATCTTTGGATGATGACTCTGAGATGCTTAAGATAGGTTAAGATGAATGTAAGGTGAGTACTAATAGTACTTGGATTTGCGCATCTCTTTGAATATTTCCATACTAATAATATCTTTCTTTATGCGATATACAAACAAGCTTGCATAGCTCATGGCCTTGAATTCGACTAGAAACTGTGGATAGTCGGTCTAGAAGAATCAAGCACTGTCTTCTATAATGGCAATACTCTCGGTTCAGATTTTTTATTTTGGATGTCCTGCTGATCCAAAAAGTCTTTGGGAAAGATTTAAAAACCAGTTGGCTTAAGATTTTGTATTGCAAATCGGATAAATCATACGCAATAAGAGTTGTCTGTTTAACTGTAGCAACATGAAATATCTCCTTTGTATAGTTTAGAAGATAGACTTTACCAAAAACACTCTTTTTCTTATCAATTCTAACCAAGTCACCAACACTAAATTTATATTTCATTGTTTGAGGTTTTATGTCTGAAAACAGATATTTAAGAACTTTGTTTTTATTTCCTTTTCTGCTAGCTTCTATTCTTTTTGTTTTGACAGAAACTCATCGTTAGTGAGCCTTCTTGTTGACTCTCTATTCTGTGGTAAAACATGGAAGAAATTTATGGAAACTACTGAAAGAATTTAGGGGAAGCAAGTCATAGGATTTTGCTGTTCAGCTCACTACCCCAAAATGAAATTCGGGGACACCACCACATAGACATGCCCCCCAAAATGTTGAGCTTTTTCCTTCCACTATTACAGTACTTTTATAGTACTTGCCTAGAGCATACCTTGGTTCACAGGTAACCCATCTTTATCGTAGCGAGCAAATCCTGCGCGGCTTTGATAGCGACATCCGCAACCACCTGGCCGAGGAAATCGTCAAAAAGGGCATTGATCTTCGCGTGAATACCAATGTCACCGCGATTGAAAAGCTCTCTGACGGCAGCCTGTCACTGACCATGACAGATGGTTCAACCATGCAGGCCGATCAGGTGAAGTTTGCCACCGGTCGTGCGCCCAATACGCTCTTCTCTCCTCGGGTTTTGCACTTATCCAAGGATTAGGCGAGAATTTTCCTGTTCTTGGGAGAATACTCAATCCAATGGAAGTGTTATTCGGAAAGGTTCTGAGTTTTGGGTTTCTCGCCGTCCTGTTCTATCTATTCTACGGCTTTGCAACGTCATCACGGTTGAGCCATGGAGCGCTTTGGGTGGGAGCTTTGACGGGGACCGTGTTATTTGAATTGTCTAAGTGGGCGTTCATTTAGTTTTGAAGCAAGAGTATCAGAGAATTTTGCAAGAGAATTTGTGTTTATTTCCGTTTATTATATAGCAGTATTGCCGCTAGGACAAGAGCGATTAATTTCAATTTCACTTTCGCCACGACTCTCACTGCCACTGTTGTCATGCTCGCTCTCACTGCCCGAACAGACGGTTTTGAAAGTTTCGTCCATTGAGACCAATGACTGAGCGCTGGCATAGCTTGAGTTTGTTTTAACCGCCTCCGGGTTTCCGATCCGCCCCAACGCCTCAGCGGCCGCCCGCCGATTCGCGGGAATGTCCGTCGCCAAGAGACGACTCAAGCCATCAAGCTCCGCCCCGTCCCGATGAACCGAAGCCACGTGAATCGCTGCGCGTCGGACCACCGGATCGTCATCCCTAAACCGCGTACGAACCAGCGCGCGATCCCCGGAACCGGAGTGACGAGAGAGCGCCCAAACCGACCTTCGACGGTGTTTGCACGCAGAGGCGGTTCAACAAGGAATGTCCCATGATGCAACCCGCCTTGCGCTAAACGTCCGAGCTCATCGAGTATGCGGCTCTCTCCACACACCCACATGTTGGTTCTGTGCTTGCTGATGTTGTGTTCGGCCGATGCAGAGCGACTCATAACGAGCAACTCGCGAGCTGGGAGACGACCCCGGCCAGCATGGCTGCGCACACGGGAAGCTTCACCAGACCGTTCGCCTAAGATTGTGCTAGAAAGAAGAGAACAATTATAAGCTAAGATAGAAACAAGTTTTCATATCTCAAATTATGCTATTGATAATCAAGGCTGATACATGATATTAAATCAAATATAAAACGTATTGGCTAATTTATGCTTCATATTGAGTTATTTTTATATACCAACTTGGTCCTATTCACTATGAACTAAGAGAGTGTCTAACCTTTCACTCTAAAAAATTGCCACTTCTGTCTTATCCTAGATACATGATTGACATAACCGGACTGAATCCACTCTCTTTGGGGTAGGGGGGTTAATTCGAAAAAACAGGAAAAACTGAGGTATTTTAACTTAAGAACGGCTGACCGGATCTTAATGAAATTTGATATATAGAAGAAACTCATGTCTCAGAGCTTTTATTTCAAGGCCTGACCAGATTTTTTTATATTGGGGGGAGTTGGAGGGGAAAACCGGAAATCTTGAAAAACGCTATGGCGTCATCCGTGATATCACTGCACAGGTCGGTAAAACGGTTGCATTTCCCGACCGAGATTGAGATTTCGGTATATGTCATATCAGTATTTTCATGTTCTTTGTCAACCGAATGGAAAAATCTGGCAGCATACATACAATCAGTTCAAGAACCGCTGGATTTTTCCGATTAAGGCTGAGATTTCCATGTCAGCATATTCATGTCCTTTATTTAACCGAATGGAAAATTGAGGCACCAAAGAAAAGATTTCGAAAAGAAGAAAAGAAAAGAAGAAAAGAAACAAATTTCTAAGATAATAAACTGAAAAACAATGTAGCTCCTTCCTGTCTAACTTGAAACTTCAAAGATCGGATAATTTATTTTGAATGGAAATGGTAGACTCAATGTTGCATAGCCTATAGTGCTTCCATAAACATCTTACAGAAGTGCATATGGTTAAATGGGTCCATTTAGCTTTGATATGGGAACGCTCAACCCCGCCTTACGCTGCTAGGCGCAAGGGCTTAAGTTTCGGCAACCCGGACTGCTTAAGCAGCCAGAGCCATAGCCGGAGCACGGTTGTCGTTGGCAGCTGTACAATTTTGGACCGATATCGGTGGTACCTCACCGAGACAAAGCCACCTCTTTACACGTTCGTCGATCCTGTTTCGGCCCCATCTGCCCCCAACGAGGGATGTTTGGTGGAGCCGCCGGGTACCGCCCCCGCGTTCTTGAAGTACTCTGAGCACTCCATCTCCACATGCACAGCTCCCCCTCCAAACGCCACCGCTATTTGTTTTACACCGACTGTTTCCTATCACAAAACTTTGGCTGGGCAACTTTTCAGTTAAAAATTCCCCCCGAAAAACAATAATACGTGTATCCAGGTCAACTCGATGAGAATGAAAATGCAGAGTCTTCATGGTTCGAAAGAAAAACTGTTGGCTAATAAATTTAATTCTGGCCCGACTGCGGAGGCGACCAATCGTTCGCCAAACAAGCGCGCGTCGGCCGCCTCCTCCGCTCCGCAAATTAAATGCTGCGTCGGGCAACCAGCGCGGGCAAATGTCAATGCGAGATTTGCCGATCCGCCGTCTGTTGCAGTCCCCAGGACGACAGTCCGGCGTGCTTTCCTATGCCGTTCTGTGTCCGGCTCGGGGAGTGCAATAAGAGTCTCATCGTTGTATGTGGCGGACCTAGTCTTTAAGACTAGTATACAAAGTCATTTCCAAGGAAGTCAACGGTCTGAGTCCCTCTCCACAAAATGTTTGTTCTTAGACGCAGTCCATGATGGGGTGTTGCCTTAACCCCCCCCCTAGCGAAAATCTTGGATATAGTTGTAAACACACAACTTTCATGTCATTATTGAGTATAGTAGAATATTTTACATTAAAATACAATAAAACTATATCCTTAGCTGCATACTGCCCACTTTACATTGTAGAAAGATGTGTAATGTAAGAGGACGAATACTATCAGGCAGGGCATCGGTGCAGTTTCTCACCCCATCAGCTGCCAGTAGCAAGAAACCATGGGAATAAAACTTACAGTAACCACGATATCAACCAAATCGTCAAGGAGCTTCTGTTGAATCTTTGTTTGTTGAATATTGTATTCCAATGTTCCAAGAAGAGTGAAGTATTCTTGAAGGAGTACTTGTTCTCTGATCATAAGTGGGCCGTATTTTCGGTTATGAACTGGAAGAAGATAATTTTGTATATCAACTCCTCAATTCGAATCCTCCAGGGGCCTTAGACACCTCCTTCATTGCAACAGACAAGATAAATAACCCTCGGACAATGAATGCTATTTTCAACGTGCCTGCGCGATTGGAAGTTGCTGAAACAGAAAAGCAAGGGGGCGGTAATTTAAAAATTAAAGACCAGCAAGAATTAATGCGCGTCCCCCAACAGTAGCAATCATATTTTTTGTAATCAAATGTATGGGAGACTCATTTTCAGACTTCGGCATAGGCATGGTCGTATTCGTACTTCATACTCGAAGAACTAGTGCATCTACGCTTTAAAAATATTAGTTTGATAAGTAAATATGTAAATAAGTGAAATTTGATCGATTTGAAAACAATCCGTCTATGTTATTCTTTATTTGCTCTACAAAAATGAATTCAAGTTTATTGATAACTGTAATGGAATTCAAGATGTTATTTGTTCTCTTGGCGCGCTCAAAAACAGGCTCCCTTCACTGTTGAGCGAACAAAGTTTTGAACGTGCATCAAGATGGCTGTGAAAAATATCCAAAAAATCAAAACAATTCAAGAGGACATCAGAGATAGTTAGAGTTCTTTTAACAAATTTACAAATTCCTGAGTGAGACTAGCTCGGCTGACCGGGCTGGGGAGAGTTTCTTTCCATCATTCCATGACCGGAGCGACAAGAACATTTTTATGGAGATAATTTTTTCCTAACAGCAATCGCGAGGTCTCGGCGATACGAGCGATACGAGCGACTGCCAGCGACCCATTTTCTTGTTGGAAAACTTTCCGTTCGTTATCGCAAAGACGGTATGTGCATTTGTCAATGTGATGCCAAAATGAACGACAGCAGCGATCATACGAACAACTCGATCGCTCCAAGCGCTGGCGTTGTTAGTGGCGCTGGATAAAACTGATAATGATGATTTTCTGATTCTAGATAGTGGAGCAGAAAAATCCATTGCATGCAAATCAAAAATCTTGAAGGCAAAAAGAGGAAGTGCAGGAGGACATGTCCAAGTTGGCAATGGCAATTTACAAAGAATAGAAGATGTTGGAGTTTTGGAGTTATTTGATCTAAATGGAAGAATAGTTAACTTGCAAAATGTGTTTTGTGTTCCTATCCTATAGTCTGTTACACTAGAACCTTCGTAGGTTAGCTTGGCTCTTTCAGCCCTTTCTAAATACTTTTTCGGATTTTCCGTAAATTCTGTAAACACTAGCGATAGCTTGTTCGATAGCTCGCTTAGCAGTCCCGGTCCTCGGTTAGCACTTAGCGAAGGGTCCGCTGCTAGGAAGGCAGGTCCTGTTCCTTCAATTGTTATTGTCGGTGTACCAGAAGCCATAGCCTCGCTGACAACTAATCCTTGCGACTCTGAAAATTTTTGGAAGAATAGGAAGACAAGTCTGCGAACCAAGATTAGAATACTGGACCCCACAGTGATGACAGTAGTCAAGTATGATTCTGATAAGTACGTGCTCCGACAGACGGAGGAGGATTTGTTTGATGTTTTTCAGAGGAATTCCGTGCGGATTATTTTAGCGAGCCGTCTTACTAACCGTTCAAACTTCAAGCTGTGCGAAAAAGGTGATTATATTCCAGTTTCTAGGGCTGTAGTGACAAATGCATAGTTTGATCTTACCGAAAATACTTTTTATAGCATTGAATGGAATTATCAAATAAGAACTTGAACAATGACATTTTGAGACCCCACTATAAGACATTTTTAAAAATATGCGTCGTTAGCATCACACAGATCCACTTTACCTCATATAGCATTCTTTCAAATTAATAATGGAATGTTGGCACCATAAGTTATATGTAATATATATGTAATGTTATGTTGTTTGCGAGAGCAGCGTGACCCGCAGCGGCAGCTTGCCGACCATCGGGTGCGTGCGCTGGCCGAACATCTCCTGGATGCGCAGGGTGATCTCGGGGTGCTCGCCGGAATAGTCGATGGGAATCTCGCGCCCGAGCGGCGTTGTGAACTTGCCCGGTACCTTGGCGTCGAGCGCCTGCACCTGCCCCCAGTCGAGCCGCGCGCGCAGCGCGGGCAGCAGGTCGAAGCGTTTCCAGTCCTCGGTTTGTTTTTGAAATATAACTTATTTCTTAAGAAATTTTAGGTGTGTATTGTTAGCAAATAATGTATCTTTAAAAAAATTTTATATGTTTATTTTTAGAGAATGATTTACTTTTTAAGAATTTTTAGATGTGTATTTGTTAGAAAATAACGTACCTTTTAAGAAGGTGTAGATGTTTATTTTTAGACAATGACGTATTTTTTTAAGAAATTTCAGATGCGTATTTTGTGAAAAATACTTCGGGGACTGTGGAGGATTAAGTCGTCCCCAAAGGCATAGTTATAAGGTTTTCGACTAAGTTTAACAGAATGGCTATCTCAAAATTTTGATCCGAAGACTTTAAGGAGAAAATGAGCGTGGGAAGGGGACTAGGTGCCCTCCAATATTTTTGGTCACTTCAAAAGGGCACTAGAATTTTCAATTTCCGTTAGAATGAGCCCTCTCGCGACACTCTAGGACAACTGGGTCGATACGGTATTATTTACCCAGTATGCAAAATTATAAAAAGTAGCAGAGTTGCAAAAATAAAACGCGAACAGCACGAAAAGAAAGACAGACAGGAAAAATTAAAAAGAAGGCGGCCGAAAGGAAGACTTGAAAAGCGCAAAAAAAGACTTGAAAGCGCTTCAAGACTTGACGACAAAGACTTGAAGACTTGAAATCGCTTTTCAAAATTGAAAAGCGCAACAACACGATTCATGCCTCTGTAGAAAGCATCATCGAGGGGCTATTGTAATACTATTGATGAATTCAACATGCTTGCAAGCATCTTGGTGATAGTTATCGTGATTAGAACAGCTATTTAAACAATTAAATCGAATTCCAAAAAGTAGAAATGTGTTCTGTTCTTTTGTAAAACGTGAATTAGGGCTTTTTGGCCAGATTTTGCAGATTAATAACAAGTTGAAGCAAACTCAAAGTAGACCTGAGAAATAGGGTAAAATGCTTTTGAGAGACTAAAATGATTAAAAAATGAAAGGTCTAATTCACCTTTTAGGGGTCAAAAGTGATCCGGTGGGGACTAACCCCCCTCCCTCCCAACATTCTTTTCCGCAAATGCGTCCAATCGAATTTCTTATTGAGCTATTTTGTTTCAAAATAGAATAAAGATAATATAAAACAAATTCCTGGGGTAAAACATCTCCCTCCCCCTTCAGAATACACACGTGTTGTAAAATCCGTGCAGCGAATTGGTAACTATAAAGCTTCAATCTAGCTCTTTCTACCATGACTAAAAAAGACATAAAGTAAAAAAAAAAAAATAAGAACACTCTGTTTGCCTTACCAATTATTTTAGACGGTCATAGAATGTGGTAACGTCTGATATTACTACTCTCATTATCCATACCTAAAAAATAGGTATTTTTTAGCCTAAGCTAATATTAACAGGATATACGGGTGCAGGAATTGGGAAGGGAGCAACCCATGCTGCGTTATATGGGCGGCTGGGCAGCGCTTGCCCTGGCTGGTTTCACCTGCATGGCAAGGCTGCCGTTTCATGCTTTCTGGCGCGAGAAAAATGCGAAGGAAGCAAGACGCACACTGACCGTATTTCTGGAACACCTTGCTTTGGCCGGAGGCCTGTTGCTGGCATTCACGCTTTTACTGACTACCTGATTCACTCATATTCACTGGATACGGACAGCCAATATGCTCAGGCTCTGGTGGTTTTTATCAATTCCAAGAGCATTGTTGCATAATCTTTCAACTAATTTGAATAAAATGACTTACTCAAAATTATTGAAATGATAAGATGAAATGATAAATGATAAATTATTTGACATGATAAGAGTGGAAGGGAAGACTGGTTGCTTTCAAATCACGTGGCATAATTTAAAGCCTATACCCACATTTCTGTTGGGGTTTCGTCAACCCTAGGGGCATCATCAAAAGCCATAAAGTTAAGCAACATACTAAATGGTTTGATCTATACAAATTGTCACAAAGAGTGCATGACCCCAAAAGGTGGTTCAAGATCAATCTTTTTTTTTTTGACCATAAAAAGCTTAGCTCACTCACAATAGCAGTGAGAAGTACAAAGGCAAAAAATTATGCAGAAAATATTAAACATTATATTTTTTATAGATTGTGAACAGCGTTTTAGTTTTTCTTCATGGCGGTGTGGTTCTTACCTTAGCTTGCTCTTCTTTTAGTTTCCTTGTCTTGATGTTTTCTCTCTGATTTTTGTCTTTCAGGCTTTCTTGGTTCTCCTTTCTTTCAATCTTTTCCTGCAGTTTTTTTCCATTTGCTTCCTTGATGAGCACAGGTAAAACTGTGGTGAAATACAACGCGGGTTATTTTCAGTTTGGGCATAATTAACCTTTATAATACCATGACATTAGCGCTTTGTTGAATTCAACGAAGATCGTAATTTTTTTTTACCTTGAAAACTCCTTCCCGATGAATATATTTTTCTGTGAACTTATTCTATTTTTAATATCTTAAATTGACTACTTTCCAAGAGAGTAACTACTTTATTAGTGCTGGAGCATACCCCTAAATCAAAATTTCTAGACACATTAGGTCTTATTTAATTAATACCTAAGCTGCAACCGACTTGACTTTTTTGAGACTTCAATTTGTAGTCGGCTTATTTTATATGATCCTATGCTAAAGCTGACAAGTAATTCAAACTTCTGTTGGTTCACAACATATACAATTCTCCCGTCCCATCAAACCTTGTTACGACCATTCTCTCTTTTGGAGATTAAAGATGACGCAATCCATGAAATTTGTCAATATGCTTGTCTCACAGATACACTTAGATTTACAGCAAGTATCCACGATCTTACAGATGCAGTTTTGAGCTCCATAAGCACTCACAGGTATTTACCAGTAAGGTGCAAATTATGTTTTGGTCTTGAGAGGGTATGGGGGTTGTCAAAGACGTGATTTTCAGACCTTTCAACTACGCTGGACAAAATGGCTATCTCAAAATTTTCATTTGTTGTGTTTTGGGAATTGATGGGAGTGGAGGGGTGGCTTGTAGACCGCCAATTACTTTTGACCAATAGAAAGGGCACTAGCCCTTTCAGTTTTCAATCGAATGAGTCTTTTTTATGCTTCTACACGGCACGTGGAGTGAGAGCCGAGGAAACCAGCCGGCGCATCCTTGCGTGCTGCTCGGGTGGGGCGGCAAACGGTCCGTTCTCGGCGATCCACCGTGCCGTGGTGCCTTCGGGCGGAAGGGAGTAGTGCGCATAGGCGCGACGATCGTTGGTGACCCGCGAATCGGTGAAGAGCGACCTCACGTCCTCGTGGCGTGTCACCATCCAGGCATCGAGCTCTCGGATGTAGTGGACCGGTATACGTTTTTTTGCTATGATTGTTTATTTAATTTCTGTTCGTTTTGGGTATTCATGGATGTTATTGTGAATGTATTGAATGTTATTTTTATATGATTTATTGTAGGTTTCTATTTCATCTGATATTAATTTTAATATGGCATTTACTGTCTTTAAAAAACTTCTTTTTCAGATTTTTTTTTTTAAATCAATTTCTGTCCGTTTTTGATTGCCAAAATTTCAAGTTTTTCAGAATTCTAGGTTGACCCTCCAACCTAGGAGAGACTAGTTGACTCCAACCTCTCCGAGGAGAGACAAGTTGACCCTTCCCATTTGACTTGGGCTCAGTTTTCTAGCTATATATGTAATACAACAAGGATAGTCCAATGCAAGGTACAGGGGGGTTACTCAACGCCAAATTTAAAAAAAAAAAACCCCTTTTGGGATTTTCATAAAAAGATTGTACTCCTAGGTTGACCCTCCAACCTAGGAGGAACAACCCGTCGCAAAAACCTCATCCTAGATCCCACCCGCCCGAATTCTGCACCTCCGAGGCTCTGAAGAAGCTGCTCTGTGCTACCGCACTCCACGCCTTGAATGTGGGGAAGAAGGTTTATCCAACACCACTGATTTCTTTTTGGCTAGGGTTGCCAGGATTGTTGAATCGCGGGGGCGGACAATTGTGGAAGCACCCTCCACACCCACCCACCAAATCCTGGCGCCGAGTTGATCCAGGTGATGACAGCAACAGGAGCTGGCTGGGGCGATCCCAAGCAACGGGAGATTGAACACGTGAAGCAGGATCGCAAAGATGGCTACATCACGCAGGAGCAAGCAGACCATACCTATGGATTGACTAATAGAGACGCCACTTTAACTTGATACAAATGCGCTACCGTGACAAAGGCGCGATTTGTATCATGAAAATAATGTGGCAAGATCTATGTTAGACATTTCTAATTCACCGAACAGCAATTATTACGGTTATGAAAGGAGTTGCCCCTTCCACAAGACCTTGCTCTTTACGCTAAAGTTTTGTGTTTAATTTTCTTTTGTCCTTATTCTTTAAGAACGATTTCTGAAACACAATGGCCATTTAATTAGATTAATAAGCTGTATTTTAAAATTCAATAAAAAAAGTTTAGCGTAAAGAGCAACCTCATAGGACATGCTTCATGAATTTAAGGCGTACGGGCCAGCCCGAGCAGACGCCGCTGGCAACGGTGAAGCGATAGAAATCGGTTCCCTCCCGCGCAAGGCGATCGATATGCGGTGTCTTCACATAGGGGAGACCGTGACAGCCCAGGTCCCCCCAGCCCCAGTCGTCGGCAAAAATGAAGAGGATGTTCGGCCGCTGCTCAGCGCGCGCAAGCAGCGGAAGTCCGAGGACGCAAAGCAAGAAAGCGACGCATGGCAACTTCATCAAGCAGTTTCCCTCGGTCAATATAGTAATGCGCAGACAAAGGATCGAAACGAAAGAAAGCTTGGGAAACAGAGCCCGCGTACCCATAACCGCTGAGTATCCCATTGTTCCCAGCGGTCGTGGGTATGGGCCAATTCGGGTCCCACCCGTAGGGCCCATTTGGCTCAACGCTAAGGCCTTGGATCCATTCAACCGAAGGACAGTAAGCCACTTCACCGACGATGTAGTCCGGTAGGAGACTCCCCAAAGCTGTTCCGCGACCCGCCCGATCACACGCGGCTGCGCCGGCTGTTCACCAACGCGTTCACGCCGACCGCCGTCGCCAATCTCAGGCCGAACATCGAGGACATCGTCGCACACCTGATCGACAGTATGCTAGCCAAGGCGCGGCGCGGCGATCCGGTCGATTTTATCGCCGACTTCGCCTATCCCCTGCCCGCCTCGGTGATCATGGACCTGCTGGGCGTGCCGAGGGCCGACCTCGAGAGGGCGAGCGCTGGCTCGTCAACCGGCTTGTGGATAACGGTCATAAGACATTCGGCATTATCTCCGGCCCCGAAGATTCGGCCGTGAGTATGGAACGAACACAGGGCGCCCTTCAGCGCCTGCGCGATCTTGGTTTTGATCAGGTCGGCGTCGTTGCAGGCGACTACAGCTACGCAAGCGGTGAAGACGGGTTGCTTCAGCTCAAAGAAAAGATGGGCGAGACACCACAGGCCGTGCAGCAAAAACCAGTGATTGCTGTAACACTGGACGCTTTAACTGCATTATATCCTTCAAAGACGACGGAATAGCTAATGCTGCGTTTTTGAGTCTGTTTTCTTTTTTTGACATACAGCCCTTTTTTGTTGTTTCATTTTGGTTTAGAGATACTAACTTTCGCGTTTTTCGCGTTTTTAACTCAGATTTTGCGAAAATTTCTGCCACGAGAGTTTCCTTTGCCTCATGGTTGGTATTATACACATTTTAATAGGAGCACCTAAGTAACAATAACTGTACAGAAATCTCTTGGTAGATCAAAAGTGCTCAAAATGCTGAAACTGTAGATTAAAATGACGTTGTTTTCAACAAGGCTGTGAAGGCTTTTGGTTACTTTTGGTCGCCATTTTGTGGCGAGTTTAAAACTTTTTGAATGGGAACTGTGATGGGAGAATAGTTTTGAAACAATTTAAAAATCATATTTGCTTTCCTTCTACCTCGCCACTGATGCTGCGTACGCCAATGCAGGAAATTTCATAGTCAAATGCGATCCACTGTTCTGCGATCAGCGCTTGGCCCTGCAAGGACGCCCAGGCATCATCCAGGTCGGCTGCGCGATTGACGACAAATTGTCCATTGCCGTCGTAGCCGAAGCGGCGTGTCTTGACCACCATCGGCAGGCCGAGTGCGTTCGCGGCGGTATCGAGATCCTGGCGCGAATCAACGGCGTGTATCCTAATACTGGGATATTGTATATCCCCCAATACTATAAAGCCATAACTTTAGGAATTAAATTTATTTCCTCTTTCTTTTTCATCTTTAGTCTGTTTTATTGGTTTGTCTTTTAAGGCAAACCTCATAGCAAACTTTATTCAATAGTGCAAATTCACAAAAATTTAAGGCGGGTGGGTCAAAATACATTTCAAAATCTAAGAGGGGAGCACATTTTTTTTCAATCAAAATGCAAATAGTTATTGGCTCTTTTAATGGTGCTGACCCAAATTGCTGTCTCAAAATTTTGATTGAACAACTTTGATGATAAAAGGGACAAAGGAGGGAGGCTATTTGCCCTCCAATCTTATTATTCAATTAAAAAGGGCACAAAAATATTTCTTTTCTGTTCAAATGAGCCCTCTCCCGATATTTTAGGACCACTGGTTCAATACAATTATCCCTGGAAAAAAAAACAATTACCACACATCCGTTGACAGTACTGCCTGGATGTTGAAACATCTCTTTTCTTGTTATCGATTTTGCACCTCGCTTTCAGGTGACAATAGGTCATTGTGAAATAGGCTTATTGTAATATGTTCTTTTTTTGGCAAAGAGAGGAAAATGATTTGGGATGCCTTGCTGTTGGGCCTATAAGGCAGTTTTTCACAGCCGTGTAGTTATGAATTAAGGGCTGATATCAAGATGGAATAACTTTAAAGAACTGGCCTATTTCGAGCGAAATGCCAGATCAAAAGGGGAACAAATTTGCCGTAAGCATACATTTTCAAGTGCTATTCAAACGGCAATTGACGGAACCGCCACGATCTCTTACGTCACCGCCATGTCGATACTGCCGCTCGTACTTTTACCCGATCCGATCCTGCGCGAGGTTTCAACGCCCATAGCCCAGGTTGACGACGAAGTGCGCAAATTTGCCGATGACATGCTGGAAACCATGTATCGCCTACCCGATTGAAATGTTCGAGGGACTTCCCAGATAATAATATTCGCCCTCTCAGATCTACAGGTATTCCAATTCAACTAAAAGCCATATAATTTGTCTTTTTTACATTAATTGCCAACATACTGATAGTGGTAAACACATTTAAATCATTTAAACCTTTTTTTACTTTATTTATCAGATCATCAACACAAATACCACAAAAAGAAATAGCCGTGTCATCAGCAAAAGATGTACCAATACACCCCCCGGGGAAAGGGCTATAAGTAATTAAATTTTTCCGTTGCTTATATAGTATTCTCTATTGGGAAAACGGGTGCGTGTGTAATCTTTGGTCTCCAGAAAGGCTAAGAGTATTCTGGTCATGCTTTCAGGGACTACTGAGGGGAGCGTTAAGCTGAACCAAAAAAAAGTACTACTACTAATACTACTACTAATAACTCACTGCAGCACAAAGCCACCTGAGGCCAACCGATGCATCCCCATGCAAGACGTGCGAATTTCCTAGGACTTCGATACCCCCATCGCTGCCTCGGCCGCTCCCTGGACATCGAGCCTTTCCTGATTGCTGGGCCGAAAGCTCCTTTCCCGGGGTCAACAGGAACGTGTTTTCCTTCTTTCCTTCCCTCCGACCTGCTTCTCCTCCGGGACGCCGTCGACGCGTCCTGCTCCGTGGATCAGTTCCGAAACTGTCGAGGTCATCTTCAAGGAAATTGAAAACTGTAGCCCACGTTTCAAGAGTCAAGAGACCCGAGGGAAACTAGCCCCCTTCCATCCCTTTTAACCAAACCCATCAAATAAAAATTTCGAGAAAGTTAATTTTTAAAAATAGTTTAAGCATCAGAAAACAAAACTCCGGTGTCGACGAAACCCCCCAGAGGCCGGATCAAGCGTTTTAAACTATGCCCCGGAGGTGTTTAAAATTTTCATGTTAGGGGTGGTCGAGATGATGCAAATTTTTATGAAACTGATCATGGCAGCATTGTTTTTTTAGGTGTTTTTTTTTTGTTTAGTTTAAATCACACTATATTAAATTTTTGCTCACATACCTTATTCTATAACAACATAAGAACAAGAGGAATATGCTACTTGATTGTTTCTGTATGCTCTTTCTAAATATATCAATCAATTCATTTGCATTCTGAAGGAGGAGGAGAGGATGAGGAGGTGACACCTTTTGCTTAGGCCATGCATGGTGAATTTTCGCTCAGTGCACCGCAAGGTCCATGAATCATATTTTTTACAACATTATTATATGTTACAATTATCATTATCATATTTATATGCAACCCCTTATCGACATTTTCATCAGGTCTTTCAGCGGAAATCACATCTTCAATTTCGTTCGAAGTAATTTTTTTTTGTAGCCAGATTTGTATATGTGCGTGTGGCAAACCTCGTTTTTGCCATTCCACTCGGCGTGGCACGGTGTACCGACTCCGACATTGCTCTTACAACGATCCAAACGGAGCTGGGTCAGATCATCGGGACGCTGCAATACATGTCTCCGGAACAGTGCGCCGCCCACCGCGCGGAGATCGACGTACGGAGCGATGTGTACTCTCTGGGCGTCATACTCTTTGAGCTGCTGACCGAGCACCTTCCGTATAGCGTGGCGCGTTGCGAGTTGCACGAGGCGACACGCATTGTGCCCGGAGCCATTGACTCGGCACCAGGTGAGGAACCTGCTGCGCCGGTCCACATCTTGCAAATTCATGGCACAGCCGATTCAGTCATTGGCTATGGTGGTGGTGAAATCCAGGAAAATCGCTATACCGGGGCGTTAGCATCAGTGCGACGTTGGGCTGGCTACAACGGTTGCGGAACAACCGGTCGTGGCCGCGAACAACGAGACTTGGACGCTAGTTTGCCGGGTTACGAAACTGGTACTATGGAACCCCATCCCTCCGGATATACTTCTATTTCTCTCTGTAAGGACACTTTCTCGTCTACCATTTACAGTATAATGTTGTTGTTTTTGTCTTTTTTTAATATTACTATTATTTTACCCTAATCATGTGTTTCTCTTCTCTTTATTTACTGTATTTTTCAGATTCTAAAATGTGTTTGGGTTCCACCCTAAGTTTTTATCTGTTTTTTTCATTTCAATTCTTTTTCAGTTATCTTGCACTTAAGCATCATTTAGTTACAGACACCAACATGACTTAATTTTTCCATTTCGTATCTGCTGTATTTTCGTCCACTGGCCACTCCAGTCTGACAGCACTTTTTATTGCTTCTTCCTCTAGAAAAACTTCCATAGGTTGAAGTCCAAGAATTAGCTCCATGGACGCCGTGACTGTTCCATGGTATGCTGATGTTGGCTTTAGGAATACTAGCCTTTGCACCCAGTTTAACAGATAATTTTGATGAGATACTTTCAGGAAAATAGGACATCGGGGGGGGGGGGGTTGGTTGGCCTTCACGACATTTAACTCTTAAAACGGAACTAGAACTTTCGATTCCCAATACCACAACCACCCTTTTCATAAAAACCTTATATGTATTCGGGGTTGTTTCAACCCTGAAGACCACACTATTTGATCTTTGGACTATTTTGAACAAAATGGCTATCTTAAAATTTGTATTGAATGCAGAGCACAGACATAGATGGTCAAGAAGAATTTCATCTAGTGCTTCTAGACAACGGTCGCTCAGGGATATTAGCCTCTGAGAAAACGAGAGAATCACTTTACTGCATAAGATGTGGAGCATGTCTAAACAACTGTCCTGTTTACAGACAAGTTGGAGGACACCCCTACGGCTGGGTCTACTCAGGCCCAATTGGAGCAATCATAACGCCTCAACTAATGGGAATTGATAAAGCTCCAGACAAAATTTGCCTCTCTTTTCCTTTCTTTCTTTTGTGTACCTAATGTTTCAGCGTTAAGTGCATACAACTAGAATTTTAGAGCAGGGAGGGAGAGGTGTGTAATGCATATGCATTTGAACCAAACTCAAAACGAGTCCTGAAAGAGCCTTGGTTCTGTCGTCTGATTCTCCTCTCCTGTATTCGCAAGTGCTGTTACAGTCTAGGTGCCACACTATTTAAATGTATAAATTAAATGATCGCGCCCGGGTATGGCCGGATCCCGCCCGGCCTGCACCGCATGGACATACTCGCCGATGAGACTGCGGTGCCAATCATGCGGAAAGGCCATCGGATCAGCACCGCCACCGGTGCCCGCCTCCTCCTCGATCGTCTCGCGGCGGCCGTCGCGCCAATTGACCGTCAGGGTCCCCGACTGCAGGTGGGCACTTGCGTTCCCGCATCCGATCGTGATCGACTCGGTCGCGCCGGGATCGGTTCGACCCCCCAGTGCTCAATGGCGAACATTTTGCCGGTGCGCCCCATGCCGGCCTGAACTTCGTCGACCACGTAGAGGATGCCGTGTTCTTCGGCCAGCGCCTTGAGCCGCTGATGGAATTCGGGCGGTGGAACAATGTAACCGCCTTCGCCCTGAATTGGCTCGACGACGATCGCGGCCACTTCTTGGGGAGAAACGGTCTTGGCGAAGAGCTGTTCCAACTCATCAATGCCATCAAGAAATATTCCTATCAGATATACGCAAACGTTAGAAATTCAGATTTACATCTTTTCAGCATACAAGGGCCTACCTACGTATCCAACATCGATGTTAGCTCGTCTGTCGACAGCAGTTTGACAGAAATTCGATTTTGATTTTGCCTTCGGTCATCAAGCATTCTTTCTGGGGACCTATTATTGAAATTTGCTATTGTTTTCAGCAACATCCCCGTGGGTCATCAGCTGCTCATCCCGAAGTCGCTAGTCAAAATATCTAATAAATACATCTTCGAGGATGCCTTAAACATCAACAGTCCCCAGGGAAGCGCTGAAAGTTATGAGCTTTGCACATTTTTACATATAATATTGATTAATGGGAAGCACACAAACGTTTTAAGGGGATTTTTTCTTGTGTTTGTGTCGGAGAGGGGGCTGCTTGGGAGGATCTTTTCATGGATTCATTTTTCCTCGGGACAGGGAATTTTTCCCCTGCTGCCCTAGCCGCAGGCGCTGGGTAGCGCGCCAAGAAACGACATCAGTTCTCACTTCAAGGCTTTCCGACCAACATACCCTCCAACAAAGAGTTCCCAGCAAGTTGTATCTAAAGGACAAAATGCTTCAATCAGATACTCTGCTAGGTCCTTTGAGAAACCATGCGGGTTTAACTTTCCTTTTTTTGCAGTCAGCAGCTGATACTTGATGTGCTCTTTCAGTACAGGGTCATGGTGTGGTTGTTTCAGAAGACGAACTAGGATTTCCTCTCTTATACTTTTTTCATACTCTTTGATTCTTACCTGGAGTATAGACTTCAGATATTTTGGCACTTCTATAATGAGTTAGATTAGCAACTGCGTGCCATCTTCTTAACTGATATTGTATACAATGAGACACTTCTGGTACCTGAAATATATTTCCATAATTGTTTACTAAGACACACTTTAAGAGATTCCTATCTCCATTTTAGATAGCTGCCAAACTTCCTTTGCTAAGCAGCTCTCAAAGGGGTAGTCAATAGGGCAGTGAATGCTGAATTCCACATTGATCCACTTGATCAAATATTACCCTTCTTTCCTTTTGAGAACAGCTTGACAAATTGTTTTTGGCAAATTTGTTACCAGCAGTTATGTTATGACAGAAGACAGTAGATTTTATGAGACGTAAGTGACCTAGCGATGATGCTGTCTGAAATCCGACGGCGCGAAGAAATACAACCACCGCCGAAGCAAAAAACTCGCAGAGTGCAGGTGGCTTGCTCAGAATAAAGTAGGCCAATCGGTCACCCGGAAATCTTTTTTGATCGACCGAGTATCGATAGTTGTCACGGCAATAAGCCTCGATCTTCGCTATTGGCTCTGACGGACTATCCTCTCCATCAGTCACTTCCTGCGCCATCTGTTCGTTTTCTTCACGACTATCCAGCTTTGGCATCCAACTTTCTTTCAATTTAAATGTACAAAGTTGATTAGATTTTATCTGAATTTATTCTGGTATTTATAATGAACAAATTAATAATACAAGGAACAAAATAACAATCAGATATATAGAACTTTGTTATTCACTTTTAAGTTGCTGTGTTATTTCAAGTAAGTGGGAGGTGAGCAAAAAATAAATTCAGAAACCCCATCTTCTGTACGCTATTTTGTATAACGGTTTACCTTATTATCGTGTATTACTGCTATAATATTTTTAATATTTAAATCTAGTTATTTATATTTTATTATATTTATATTTATTTTTTTATGTAGTGTAATTATTGAATTATATAAAATTATTAAATCTATTTTTGATACACTTGCACCTGCAGCTCTCATTTTTACGCTGAGATACTTCTGTGAAATTTATGGGGTTATAATTTTTCTCTCTGAAAAGCAATCCATTACCTAATATTAGTATTTTGATTACGGGGCCTAGGTGCCCTCCAATTTGTTTGGTTAATGATTTGGCTTTCTTCTTTTGTTGTAAACCTATCTTCAAATCAACTTCACCGCAAAGTTTACGTTCAGAAGGGTTTATGTTTCAAAGTTTGAGATCTCGATGAAATCAGTGACGGTCAAATAAGTTGCTTTCATGAAATGAAGGCATTTGAGCTAAGATTAAATAAAAATAAAACTAAAAATGATGAAAATTTACGGCTCATGAAAGGAACCCGCCAGAAGGGACAGTGAGTTCCAGGACCGCGTCCTTTTATTTTCAAAGACATGGCCTGTAGGTTCCTAATCTTGGATATGATGTAGAAGATTTTATATAGTTCAGATTAGCTGACTGAAGTTTATGAAAACTAATTTTTTAACAGTGAAGCTTAAACAAATTACCCTATATCCTAGCCTATTTAAATACAAGTATTCTTCTTAAGATTTTCATGGAAAAACAAAACCTATCTCCTCAAACTTTTCACAGGCCATTAGCAAACAGCCTTGCCTTCTTGAAATTATTCAAATAAGTGCCTGAGAAACATTGATCTGAGAAACTTATCAATGAGTTGAATCTTTGTTTTGTTCTGCGCGTGCGTCCAGCTTCACATGAGCTGCACCCCGAAAGCTTGCCCGGAAGATCAACCACCTGTGACCTGACCCTGTCACTTTGCACTTTGTCACAGGGCTACAATGTATCATCCGGCTGTTGCAACGCTATGGCATCGAGGCAGGCCTCTTCATCATGCTCGGCTATGACGGCGAAGCCCTCGCCGACATCGAAGCCACCGTCGAGCATCTGAAGGCTGCCCCGCCGGACCAGTTTGTAACGACGCTCTCCTACCCCATCAAGGGCACCCCCTATTACGATCAGGTGGCCGACCGGGTGCTGCCGCTCAAAGCCTGGGACGAAGGCTCGGACCGCGACTTCACCGTAGGACAGCCATATAATCAGATTATATAGGGATACGTAATAAATTTCTTCATAAGAAATACTTGACACCATTTTTGCACCATTTTGACATCATTTTGCACCATTTACACCATGGAGACGTCATTTAGAAGGGATCATTTGCCCTATGGTTAAAACATGTCAATCAAAACTCATGTAGGCCATTGAAGCCATATTGGCTAAACTCATTTTAAAAAAAACTCTGGCTTTTTTATACGAAGCTAGGAATGAAATGTTTCTTAATGCATCATCTGGGGGCATTGCATCCCTAAAGGCGTAGTTGCTTGATCTTGTGACTGTTTTCAATAAAACAAATTTTAAAAACTTCCATCACTTTTAAGGCGAGTTTCTAAAAGGGAAAAAAGGTGAGGGACTGGTCCCCCCTCAATACCTTTTCAACATCACTCTCAATATACCTTTCAAGTTTCAACTTACCACCATAGTCGTTCCTCATATCTTACATCTACAACTTACTAAATTAAGGCAGTTTCCCAATTTTAAAACAGAAAGAGTTCTTTATATAAACTCTATTATATTTATAAATAAGGTCAATATATCATAGATATATATGTTGACCTTTTAAATATATATATACATATAAATCTTATAATATGTATTATATCTTATAAGAAAGAGAAATTCCAACAGGTTATACACTGAAATTCTCAAACATTGAAAGTAAAAGTAACATGGCCGTTTAATTTAGTAATTTCTAAAGGAATATTATTAAGTACTGACTCCGTTAATTTTCCTCTGATTGACGCCATTTTTCGCACACCCAACACATAGTTAAAAAATTTACCGCACAGTTATCGCACCAACTAGTTCTAACTCACGATTTATCACGTTACTTCACTATGTATAATTTACAGCGCAATTATTAGCAACAGCAATAACTTAGGTTTTATTTAGATACTTCACGATAGGTGTTTCCTGCGGGAAGCCCTCTCGCAGACCGAGGATCCGGCGCATGAAGCGCCAGCGCCACTCATCCTCGAGATCGCCGAGATGAGCTAGGAAGCCCTTGAAGGTGAGCCATCGGTAGGGCTGGATAACCTGAGGCTTATCGCGGCGGCTGAACAGGATGACTTCCGCCGCGCCTGCCTCCAGGGCCGCGCCGGCGTTGTCGAAGGCGGAGGCACCGGAGCCCAATACCGCGACCCTCCGCCGCCCAGCTCGGCATTCTGGCCATCGGTGCGGCGCTCCTGATGATCGGCGGCGAATTTGATCTTTCGATCGGTTCGATGGTGGCCTTTGCCGGTCTGTTCTTTGCCGCCGCGACCGTGACCTTCGGCCTGCCGCTGGTGATTGCCATTCCGGCGACCTTTGTCTTTGCCGCCTGCGTCGGATCGATCAACGGCTTTATCGTGATCCGCTCGGGCCTGCCGTCTTTCATCGTGGATAGGTATCTGAAAGAAAGTTGGAAGTAATAACGGACAATCTTTGCCACAAATCCTCGAATTACAATTTGGTTGACAGCATCAAAATGCAGTTGTAGACTGATTTACTTGGTAAAAAATTTACTTCCTGCTGTTGGTAAGACATCTGATCGAATGACACACAAGGAGTCGTTAACGAAGGCTGACCAGACCACCCCTAGTGGCAACTCATCCCAAGTTTCACGCTTTTATCCGAGGAAGTGCTATTTTATTTTAAAACAGTTCTGCTCTAGAGCCATCCAAATTCTTTCCACTAAAACCATTAGCAAACCCAATTGCCCCTTTTGAACGGCGTGCAAATATGAGTGGAGTAATATAGGCTCTCCTCCTAGCTTCAGGATATCTCAGGCTCTCCTATACTTTTCGTACAATTCCATTGTTTTCTGCAGTTTTACGAAATACCCCCCCCCCCCAACAGAAAAATATTTCAACGAAAGGTCCGCTTGGCGAAACCGTCCGGGTTCTTGCTGCCCTGACCATTGTTGCTTTTGCCTTGTCCTTCTTTCTTGCCTTCGCCTTCACTTGGCTTCTGTTCACCAGGCTTGTTGCAGTTACAGTTGCCTTTTTTCTCTTGGTCTTCTGCTTTCTTGATCATGGTATTGAGCATCTTTACGATGTTGTCTTGCTCAATCTTGGTTTCCTGATCCGTTCGCTCCAAACGGAGTCGACCATCCTCAAACGAAAAGGTTCTGCAGTGGATGCCGCCGTTGCATCAGTTTTCTGTGCCGGCGTCGTCAATCTGCATTCCACCGGCATCGGAGGCGGCGGATTTATGGTCATCTACGACAAGCAGGCGAAAAAGGCAAAAATATATAACTACAGAAAAACTGCTCCCGCCAATGCTTCTGAAAGAATGTACCTAAAGAAAGGAGCATCATCCACACATGGTAGGAATTCAGTGTATGATTTGACCCTGACAGTTTTTTTATTATGTAAGCAGTCAGGTAGGGTAAAAACCTTCCTTAGCTCCTTTTTGGATAGATGCTGAAATTTGACTGACTCACTGAAGATTTTTTGAATGGTTTTTGAACATTATGTGGAACAACAATGGTGTAGCCCCAAGAGTTGTTGAGAAATATCAAAAATAAGAGTACTTGGGGTAATATACCACCCCACCCACTGTTAAGGGCAAATTTTCCATAACCAGGAACTCCGCGACCTCTTGCAGGCGCTCGGCTGCGGCGCGCGCGGCGACTATGACGGCGATAAGCTGCGCTACGAACGCGTTATCTTCATGACCGACGCGGATGTGGATGGCGCCCATATCGCCGCCCTGCTGATGACCTTCTTCTATCGCGAGACGCCAGGCCTATTGGATAACGGCCATTTGTTCATCGCACAGCCCCCGCGTTATCGCCTCACGCAGGGGGCAACGACACCCAGATTGTGCCCACCAATCCCAGATTGTGCCCAGCCACCCCAGTTTGTACCCACCCATCCCAGATTGTGCCCAGGTACAAGTAAAGGCAGCACAGCCGCCAGCCTTATGGGCGCACTTCTTTTCTTTGTTGTGTATCTTTTGTACTGTGTGTGTGTGTGTGTATATATATATATATATTATATCTTCTTCGTCCTCATCGTCGGCGCGCGCGCTCGTCGTCGGTCAGCATTATATGCTGACGAATAATAGAAATAATAATATAAATATAGAAATAATAGAAAGAAAGAAATAATACCTTGTTCCATGAATGGCTGCTTCTCCTTTTATTTAATGGTTGTACTGGTTCCATAAAAATTTCTTTTCTGCCACTACTTTTAGAGGCCATTAAGAAAATTAGATTGGAATAGTTTAACTTTGGCAATTTTGCCACAAAATTTATTTCTGGAACAAATTGAAATATTGCAGAGGTCGGCGAAATTACAGAGAGACCCATCACTGAGGTTATAAAAAGTATCATTTATAAAGGAGTTGAAGAGAAGAGGTCCTAATATTAAACCTTGTGGGACACCTTGTCCTAATTCTTCCTTTTACTAAATTGCCCTTTTACTTTTACTCTTTGCTTTCTATTGGATAAATAATTCTGGATGAATAAGAGTGATTTTTCTTTTATCCCGTAAGCATGTAATTTTGCAATTGACCCATCAACCGAGTCGAGCACCGGAATCGTCGGGACCGAGATGCGCCGGCACCCATCCATCAACTGCGAGCGCAGCTGCTCGTTCACGATCGTGAAGAGGACCGGGCCGGGGTCGGCTTCGATCCCCTTGAGAACCTTTTCCATCTGGCCTTTGGTTCGGATCAGGGTCCAGACATGCTCGATCGGCTCCACGCCCTCGAACTGGACTAGGCAGGCACGGGTCACCGAATTGATGGTCTCCCCGTTTCAAACAAGAATTCTGTCAATCGCACCCGTTCCTGGATATTTGTAGGTTGTGTTGGTTCAGTGCTAAAATCATCATATTTACTTGAGGACCCTACACGGTGCGTACATCCCGAGGTAACAACCAGGAGAGGATGAACACATGTTGCTTGACCTTCTGAGGTTTTGGTAGTAGGAATTGCTGAAGATGTCGTCCCGGAGGCTGCTCTTGCCACTTTCTTTCGGCTTCCTCCCGTGGACCTTCATTTGTTCTTTCACGTAATGGTGAACCTTAGGACAGTGATATTGAGAAATAGACTTTCGGCAAGTCTAACACCAGCATTCCTCAATCTTGCCTTTCAATCAAGTAAACGTTTGAATATGATGGAATGCAGAAACCAGGCAATAAAATCATCGATGAAAGTTCAAATACCTTGGATCCGTTATACGTAGTACTTCCCTTGCAAGCCGGCCAACAAAATTCACAGATTCAATGGGCATTGATTATGGCGGCGCGCCATTCAGTGACCGATCCATAATGTCGGGCCAGAAGTTTTGCGGTCGCCTGACCGATCTGACGGATGCCAAGGGCATAGATGAAGCGGTCAAGGCCGATGGTCCGGCGTTCATTGATGCCGTCAAAAAGCTTGGTTGCCGATTTATCCCCCCAACCTTCAAGCTTTCTGATTGCATCATTATGGTCGGTTTCAAGCCGGACGATATCGCCCGGAAACCTTTTGAATTTAAATCAGTTGCGGAGGTGGCGAGTAACGGGTGTCATTGTCCCCCTTAAAGAAGGGAACTCTGCTTTCTGCTTTCTGCTTGGTGCACAAATTCTGACAAGACATGCATCCAGAATTGTGACAGTAACCCCCTTTTTCAATCTGCTTCAGCCAAATGAAGGGGAAATATGCAATACGAGGACCATTTAGTAGCAAAAACCTAATTATTTTTGTAAAATCTAGGGTGATGACATAGACCCAGTGGTCCTAGAATATCGTGAAAGGGCTCATTCTAACGGAAATTAAAATTTATAGGGCCCCTTTTAAGTGATCAAGCTAGGCCTCCTCCCACGCCCCTTTTTCTCAAAATCGGCCGATCAAAATTTTGAGATAGTCATTTTGTCCAGCATAGTTGAAAGGCCAAATAACTGTGCCTTAAGGGACATCAAGACCCTCCCACAGCCCGTGGGGAAAGTTCTACCTATGAAAAACTTGGCATTCCCCTACATGAACAAGAGGCTTTAGCCGGCGTAGTTAAAGACCCCAGCGAGCTTCCACAGGGTCTGGCCAATAACCCAAATGTTGCAGTTGATGCAGTGTTCGATAGCGTGTCCATCGCGACCACCTTTAAGGAATCATTAAAAGGTGCCGGTGTGGTGTTCTGCCCGCTCTCGGAAGCCGTTCATTCTCACCCAGAGTTGGTGCAGAAATATCTGATCGGGGTCTTCCTAAAATGAAAATAATTTTTCACAAAACTGTCCCAAAGATTAAGTAGCAAAATAGTATTGATAACAATAATAAGATTATTGACCTGAATATAGGATCAATTATCAGTAACTTGATTTTGGGACCCCAGAACATGCATTTAGCCCATCTGAGGCATGTTTCCAAGGTCTAATTTGGACTGCCGCTTCTTATTCTCACTCCTGAAAGCTACTGAAAATCGGCGATCTGCGTCAAGCCGTCATTTTTGATCTCAACAAACAGACAGGAATTCCTCTCAGCGAACTCGAAGGGTTCAGCAATCTGAAACTCATTGAACTGTTTCTGAAAGGATAAGCCACTTTCGACTGGATTATAGAATAGGAGTAATAGTTAAGTGCGAAATCCACTGCTTATTTATGCAATTTCTCTGGCAACATCTGCTTTCTTTACAAACACTGCGCTGGCCCAAAATCAGCCGGTATACCTCCTGCGCCATGACCACCAGGGCCCTGACCAACTGGGCCATGACCAGTTCGGACCTGGCCAACCGCGACGCGCCCGGGCGCATTGTGTGCGCCCTCTACCGATGGCATCCCTTGCCGGGCCCGTGGCTGCTCGACGACACGGGCTAACCCAGTACCGAAAAGCTGCTGTCCGGATTGATTTCGCGTCGACGGTTGAAAAAGCCTACCTGCATATCATGGTCGCCGTATCGGGCACTATGGCCTGTCATTAGGATTTAAGGATACCCATTTAATTACGGCGTTGTTAATGGTGTAATTTATCGGTTTTGCGGCATCTATTTTATATGGAAAATTGGGGCAAGCCTGGAATACTCGAAAGGCACTCTTCCTGGCAATTCTTCTGTACATGGCAATTACAGCAGGAGGAATCTTTATTTCAAACTCAACTCATTTTTTTCTGCTCGCAATTGGGATCGGCCTCGTTCAAGGCCATTGTAAGATACCGGTTCAGACAAGGTGTAATATATGGCTACCGTTCTACAAGAAAGTTAGTAGTAGGACTGACATTAGGGAGGTGTTGCCCACTTACTTAAGCTCTTAATTGAGCTTTCTTAAGCTTAAGTTCCATCATAAAAAATTAGTGTCCTTACTTGATTATGGTTCAAAAAGGCACATTGTGCTTACCTTTTTGCAATAGAGCCGGAACTGAACGGGGTCTGAGGGTGTAGGTTGCTTCCCTCCCCCTGCTGTGAAGCACTAGCTGTTACAATGGAGATAAAAAGAATATTCAACTTGTATTCACAAATATTGCAACTTCCATTGACAAATATTCTCGTAGTTAAGACCTCCAAACTGAGTCTAATTCTAATAATTTGTTTCTCTTTACCCAAACGAACTGAGTCCCAACATATCTTTGTTATGCTGTGCAGAAAAAACAAAGGCTGCTTCGATATTGTAACATGCCGGGCCGACTCCGAGCTGGTCGTCACCCCGATCGGCCTGGCACTTGACTCCCGCGACCGGATCCACGTGATCGAGTCGCACACGCACCTGCCCCCGCGAGACTATGCCGGCCCTCGCGGAGATCGCATCCTGGTCTTCACCGATCCGGGCGACGGGAAGCGCGCCCCCCGGCCGACCGTCTTTGCCGAGGGTCTGGAGGCCGCGATGAACCTGGCCTTCCTGCCCGACGACACGCGGCCCGAAGAAATCGATCACCAGCCCCGGCGTCGGCAACTACATCTCGGTGGCCAAGTGCGTGGCGGAAGCCGAGGCCATCGTCGGCCGGGATCGTCTTCGCGGCGGCAGCTACATCCACGCCCACGGCACCGGTACCCCACAGAACCGGGTTACCGTGTCGCACATCCTCAGCGCCGTCTCCACGGCCTTCGATCTCGACCCCTGGCCTGTGACCGCGGTGAAGGCACAGCTCGGCGGATGTTTAGTTTGATACAGCTATTCTTATGTTAATTACAAGCGTGCGCAAATTCTACAAAATAAAGCAGCAAGGATAATTGGGAAGTACGTAAAAAATGTCAAAGACACCAGTGCATGTTTGTTTGTATTGGGTTTCAGATTTGTGGTAGCTTCACACTTGGAATTTGACGTTATCTCTGCTCATTTTTGGTTTAATGGGGTTCTTTGCTTTTCTTAAAAAAAAAATTTGTGGTTGTTCCACGAAATGCAGAAATGCTTTTAATTTTTTTCACCCCCCCCCCCCTTAGATTTTAATAAGACCTTTGTTTTGACACACCCTTTTTCAGAATTTTCCATCAGAAAAATAAACAATTCCAACCTAGTTTTACCCTTCCAACATTTTGAGAATTGGTCCCATTGGTCCCTTGTATTTGCATTTTCGAAATTAAAAATAGAAGCAGGTTTATCTTCAAAATAGATAACTACGTATAAAATCGGAAACCGATCTTAGATTTTGTGCAGCAAGATTACTACATCTTTTTTAAGTTAAACCCCACTGTGTGCATTCAGGCTGCCAAAAGGATATATTAGCAATTTCTCAAGAACGGCTTAGAGCATAAAGTTAAAACTTTCAGGGTGTACTGAGGGAATGTTGAACTAACAACAAGGCACTGTATGCATAGTAATACTGCTACTACTGCTGCTACTTCTGTTACTACTGCTGTTAACGTTACACAAATTTCATAACTTACAACCCTTTCCCCAGGGAATATGGGGGGTCATGTCATCCCAGAAGGCATGATTATTTGACATTTCAACTATTCTGATCGAAATGGCTATCTCAAAATATTGATTGGATGACTTTGGGGAAAAAATTGGATGACTTTGGGGGGCATGAGAGGGGGAGTCTAGTTCTCCAATCTCTTCCGTCACAAAATAGGGAACTAGAATTGTTTCGATACCAAGCCTAAATCTAGTTTTACCCTAGCATTGCTCAAACCCCAGACCAGACTTGGATGTAAATGAAAGAATTTAGTGCGCAACTCCTTAGTAAAAGGCAGCGAATGTATATAATCCAACAGTAATTAGGTGGCTAGTCAAACATGGTTACTATCTATTGTCAAGATTTCAATATGACAATTTTCAAAAGACTTACAAATCAGTTATTATTTATTTTTCTTATTCATTATGTGTAGAAGGAAAGGAGGAGGCAAGAAAGTAGAGAGCATAAAAAGGAGTGATGAGTGGCGGTTTTTATAAAGCGAGTGACAAGGAATGGGGGGGGGGGGGGGGGGGGGGGGGGGGGGGGGCACCGGAAATCTTAGAAAATACTTAAAGCGGAGAGATCAGGATGAAACTGGATGAAAAGAATAAAAACCTGTCTAAGGTACATGACTGACATAACCGTACCGGATCCACTCTCTTTGTTGGAGTGGATAAAAAAGGTATTTCCGTTTCTGGAACTGGATGGAGATCCATATATGGTAATTGCAGAAGATGGTTCCCTTCTGTGGATTCAGGATGCATATACAGTAAGCGACAAGTTTCCCTATTCAGAAAGAATAAGAAGAAAAAAACCTATCAATTACATTCGCAACTCCGTAAAGGTTGTCGTTTCAGCATACGATGGCAACATGAAATTTTACATCTCTGACCCTACCGACCCTGTCAAATTTTCTCATATTTTCTGAATATTTTCTCAAATTTTTTAAAATTTTTTTTGAATATTTTCTCATATTTTCTAAATATTTTCCCATATTTTCTGTTTATTTTCTCATATTTTATGAATATTTTCTCATATTTTTGAATATTTTCCCATATTTTCTGAATATTTTCTCATTTTTTTATATTTTCTGAATAGGTGCTAAATTTTCTGGTACTTCACTATAGGTACATAAAAATAGGTGCAAATTAACATAATTTCTGTTTTCAATGTCAGGATATACAGAAACGCTAGGATCTGTGCTTAGCTGCTGTCCTTGAACATATTCTATCTCGTGCCTTACAGTATCTATTGCCTTTCTATACAACATTGGTTGCCATACTTCTTGACAATCACTGAATTCGTGTTTTAACTCGACATAGGATTTGCCGTTTAATGTCTGAAGTTGATTTTCATTATACTCTTTTGATTCAGCATCAGTCGTCGCCCCAGACGTAGTTCGTGGTGGACCCGGCCCGGCACGCAAACTCCCACTGGCTCTCGGTGAGCTGGGTCAGGCCGAGCCGTGAGGCGAACTCCTGGCCCATGAACCAGTTGATGCTCTCCACCGGGTACAGCGGAGTGATGGTGCTGTCCTCTTCGCCCCGGTACTCCTCGGGGATCTCCACGCCCACGCGGAGCTGGGAGGGGTTCGTCCCCATGATCCTCAGCCACTGATAGAAGGGTGGTGAGTTTTTTAAAACGTTTTGAACTGATTAATGATTGATAACTGATTGGCACATACGCTTGCTATCTTCGCAAGGTATAGGTTTCTGTGCTGAGCACAGGTGGACCACTGAAATAGCCCAGGGCTAAACTAAGCAGTGCAACCCTAGTCCTTCCTCTTGATGTGACCACACCTCGTGATTCCTTTTGCCTTTTGCCTGGAATTGCAGAAAGCTGGCGACTCTCTTTTGGAGAATCAATGGGCTTGAGTGGGGGGTTTGCTTGCCCTCCAATCACTTTTGAATCCTAAAAAGGGCAGTAGAGCTTTTGATTTTCACTCGTGTTGGCTCCCTGAGAAATAATATATGATATTGCTGTCTATGATAGCCCTGATCTGCCTCTTATATTGCTTATATGCTCTTTCGAAAATCTGTGTACATATAATTGTGTCATTTAATTGAAACTTCTCTTAAACTACCCCTAGAAGCATCACAGGGATCTCCACTAACGGGCCAACAGTCGCAGCGAATGCCTGAGATGAGTTGAGGCCATAAAAGCTGATAGCGACTGCTAGCGCTACCTCGAAGTTGTTTCCCGCTGCTGTGAAGGACAGAGTTGCCGACTGCTCGTAGTTCCAACCCATTGCCCAACTAATCACAAACGTAAGGTTGAACATGATGAGAAAGTAAAACAAAAGTGGTGCAGCGACGAACACGACAAAATTATATCGTGATGATGTTAAATTTGCTGGAGATAAATGGCCAGTCCAACAAAATATGGAATGGCAAAACAGTTCATGGATTGATTTTTTTTAAAAGAAATCGAATAACTATATAATGACACTTCCTTTAGTTTCATATGGACTTGATTCACAATTAAGTACTAAAGTTCATTTTATATGGGGATATGTTTATTCCAAAATCACCATCTGGTTATTTAGCATATGAAGTTGTTTGAACTAAATCAAAACCCACTATGTGCATGCAGGTTGTCAAAAGGGTTTATCAGAAGCGTCTCAAGAAAGTCTAAGAAAATTAAGTGAAAACCTTCGGGCCATGTTCAGGGAGCTGTTGTGCTATCTACAAGGTAATATTTGCATACTGCAGCTACTGCTACGACTGCTACTACTACCCCTGCGACTACTACTACTGCTAAGGCTGGGGCATTGAGGTGACACTCTATGAGAATGTAACATAAAATCAAGATGCAGCAAGTATCAGTAACAAAAATCAGAACGCAACAATTTCCATGCGCAAAAATCATCACTTAACTAGTTCCACGACCAAAATTAGTTCAACACGTGAAAAAGCATTGCGTAAGTTTCACTAAGTGACAAATCTACATGTAATAAGTTTCGTGTGTGTATTTATCGTTCTCATGTCAATATAATACTGATCGAAAACATAAAATTAGCATGCAACAAGTTCTCCGCCGTTGAGGCGATCATCCGGGCGATACGATTGGTGTGTCCGCCCAGCCGGGTGTAGCTTTGCACCCGTTTCTTGACGTTCTTGGCCTTGCCCACATAAAGCACCTCTCCGTCCGCATCGAGCATGCGGTAGACGCCGGGTTTGCTCGGCGCGGTGCGGGCGACGGCGCGAATGACATCAGGACCGGACTTTGCAATCTTGCCGGTTGCCTGGCGTTCGGTGATTTGTGCAGCAAGTCCATGTAACTTATCGATCTGACTTTCTCTCTTTCCAAGATTGGGTGCTGCATTGAAAGTTGTTAATTCTTGCTCTCCTGTGGACTTTAAAACGCTGCAATTTACTCATGGAAATATACTGAACTGATTTTCAGTTTAATACGGGGTGTTGTCAAAGCATAAAAGGCGTCCAAATAAAATTTCCAATTAAAACTAATTTTAGAAGTTGACATTCTACATAAACTTTCGTACCCAGATATTTTTATTTCCTCATATATTTTCATTCGCATATAAAAATATCTGCGTCCATATGTAGCGAATTCAAATCGAATTCGTCTGTCCACACGTAGCCGGATTCATTGTATCGCCCTGGACTCTTCATCGTTCGTAAACAAAAAAGCCCGTGAAATAAGGAACCTTGTTATTTTCGTGATTTAACTGCAGTCTCCCGTATGGAAAACCTCTTGTAAACTCGTTGATATGGCACATAATAACACGAGCCAGTTTCTCAATATGCGCACCACGATCTTTATCCTTGGTCGTACCCATGGTGCGGCTGCGCTGGGTATCTATCAGATGAGTCGGGATATTTCCGGGGCCATCACGTCACAACAGGTCGGTTCCGCTAACCGAGCCATTTTTCCCGGCTGTTCAAAAGTATCGGACGAGGACAGTCTGTTTGTGCAGATGTTTCTGAACGTGGTAGCTGTGACGGCGTTGTTCGCATTAGATCGAAACCGCCGCGTGAGGCGTAGGGACCCGTCTGTCCGAAGCCCGAGATCGAGCCGTAGGTTAGTTGCGGGTTTATAGTCTGCATGGCGTCGTAGCCGATCCCGATACGGTCCGCGGTTCCCGGCTTGAAGTTCTCGATCAGAATATCAGCCTCGGCAACCAACCGTTTGAAATCGGCCAGGCCTTCGGCGGTCTTTAGATCCAGGATCACGCTGCGCTTGTTGCGGTCAACGTGGTCTTTTAAGTTCTTCCTTAAGACTTCCCTTACTCCATTCGGAGAGGACCTACATTTGTTTGACCCCTTCCTAAGACTTTCCTTACTCCATTTGGAGAGGACCTCCATTTTGTTTGGCCCCTTATGGATGACCAACTAGCACAATCTGGCACCTTCATCTATAAAACGTGGTCTAGCCATCTTTAGCTCTCTTTCATGGCCCTAGAAGGTGACATCGAACCTCAATTTTTCTTTTTCCCGGTTTGGCTGGGCATCGCTGTGCCCTATTGGGATACGGGGCAGTGGGAAGGCGTTAATCTCTGGGTGTGGCTAGCCAGCCTTTTTTCGGTGCGGCTTTCGACTGGTATCGCTGTGGGCATGTGGAGCCGAGCCGTCCTTCATCTCGGGCCTGCTTACACTTCTGCGTTTGGTAACATGGTGCCCCTCATCCCTCTGGCGGCGGGTGTGATTTTTGTTGGAGCGGCGGTCAGAAAATGTTTGCAATAAATAAATAAAATCCAGGACAAAGGGTACTTATAAGAATAAAATTGACGGCCCCCGTACCTTCTAAAGACCAGAAAATAGTTTGCACTTTAACTGAAAATAATCATGATTACAAGCCGTGGGTTTCTATTTCTCATAATATCGGAAAAAATAGCTATCATAACCAAGGTTACTGAAAAAAACAACAAAATTAATGAATGTAGATCGACATTGAAAGAAGCTTGGGTTGACTCATGAGCTTTGCAAATGGTGACAATTTAGACAAGTAAGATGCTGTCAACAGTGGCTAATAGTTTTTCGTGTAGTTTAGGATTTCTGACTCTACATACTATTTTGTCTTCTACCATTTCACTTTCACTTGATTTCACTTCATTGTCACTATTTCATTTGAAATATTCAAATAGGTTTTGTTAGTTCACTGTCTTGGGAAATAGGAATTAAAAGAGGGGCTTTCCGATGTGCTCCTTCAGATGTGTTCTATGAAGCCCAAAACACGACATTTTTTTGGGGGGGGAGAAGTAGTACTTTTTAGTCCGAAAAGTAAAAAACTTCTTTTCCGGAAAGTGGTTTTTAATCGGTAATGAAAATATCGAGAAATACGTAATGCTTATGATTTCTGTGTACGGTACTCTGGCTAATCATCCGTACCGTCACAACAAAAATTTGTTTTAAGATTACCGCAGATTAAAACAGCAGAATGAGCTGTTCCGTGTTGGCGTTCTTGCCGAGATAGAAATGGTTTCTGGTGACGGGGTCGTCGGCAAAGCGAATTCGGTCGACAATGGCTTGGCGAGCCCGTGCTGTGCGAAGGGTTTCCGCATCAATCTTGCCCTGTTCTTCTTTGGGTCGCTCGAGCACGTAAGGGTCAGGCGTGGGGTCTGACCCTTCGTAGGGACCGAAGTAGGAAATTGTCTCCCCGTAAATCCAGTTAGGGACCATCTAAACCTACATGCCATTGATTTAATAAAAATAAACATATACGCATTATTTTACATAACATAGCATATCTCCCATCTGAACGTCCAATTTCTTTCTTCAGTGGAGAAGTAAGAAACGTAGCTAATATTTGAATGTTGTCTAAGACAGAGATGCTGATGCCAAATTTGTTGCCAAATTCTCATAGCAATTATTTAATACTAAAAATATCATTTAATTCTCTTTCTGGCAGGTAGAATTGTAGTTGCCAAATCAGTGCTAAGCAGTACCCACATCTATGCTGCATCGGTGTTACTGGCCCCAGAATCGAAGTTGACGGAATTATCTAGAATGGTACATGATTTTGTTTGGGGAGGAAATGAGCAAGGATCAGACGTTAAAGTAGCATGGAGAAAATGCTTGAAGCCTAAATGGAAAGAGGGACTCGGGTTGCTTGATTTTAGACTTCATAGCAGGATATTGGACGAGATCGCCCAGGCCGCCGAACACGGCGCACGAGAAATCGAGGCGCTCCTTGATGTTCACAGACAGGCTGAACCGGCGGAGGATCGCGCCCTGTTGCTCGGCGATGGACATGATCAGGTTGCCCATGATCTCGAGGAACACGGGGTCCCGGGTCGCGGCGACCCGCGCCGGCGGGGGCTCGCCGGTGGCGGTCAGCAGCAGGTTGCCCAGGCCGTCGACCTGGGCGCTCCAGCCCTTTTTGTCAAAGAAGAGGGACTCCTTCATGAACTGGAATGTTGAGCAACGTCTTAGCTTCACTAAGAATGCTTCTCTTCATTGATGACAGGGAATAGTGGCTCTCCTCGTGAAACTCTTTAACAGCAACTTCTATACCTTTAAAAGTCATCTTCTTAACCAATCCAAAAGTACCCTGGCCAAGAACAGCCTCATTACTTGCATCTAACAGTGCAGGATTTATGAAAAACTGCCTTGTCTTCATATACCACCGGGGATGAATTACAACCCTTCCCCTGGGCTCTGAGGGGGTATGTTAACCCCAAAGTGTTTTTGTCTGATCGTTGGACTATTTCAAACAAAATGGCTTTCTCAAAATTTTGATTGAATGCGTTTGTGAAAAATGGGGTTTGTATGAGGGGGGATATATGCCCTCCTTTCACTTATAACTCTTAAAAAAGTAACTAAAACTTTCAATTTCCAATTAAATGAGCATTCTTTTCGCTTTTACCTTTACCTTCGCTTTTACAAATACCTTCTTGGCAACAGGATTGGTTGAAAGGCCTGCCTCATCACAATTATGAAGCCTTTCTGCAAGGTCAGGTACATCTAGCATTTCATTTTCTTCCAGTGCCTTCTGAAAAAGATAAAAGAATGCATTCACCACTTCATTTGTGAGACCTTCTGCACTTCCTTTTGTCAAAATCTCTGGCTTTCTTGCAGTTAGGCTTTTTTTTTTCAGGGGTGATCGTATCGACCCAGTGGTACTTGAATATCGCAAAATGGCTCATTCGAAAGGAAATGAGCGTGGGATGGGGCCTAGTTACCCTCCAATTCTTTCCGTCGCTTAGAAAGGGCACTAGATCTTTTAATTTCTCGCGAAATTCTAGGACCGCTGGGTCGATACGACCACCCCTGGAAAAAAAACAAAAAATAAACACGCAACCGTGATCTTTCTTCTGCCAAATGGGCCCCTTTTTCACATTTTAGCCCGTGCTCACGTACTGTGAGACTCGTGCATATGATTGTCGTGTTGATGATGCCAATTCTGCGTTTCTTCAATAGAAATTTTTGGTGTTTTTCTATGTTTTATTCCCTATAACCTATTTTTTGGTTAAAGCAGTATTACTATTTACTGTTATTTGTTGATTTATATAGTGTTATTGGTCTATATAAAGGTTTAGGAAATGGCATAGGCTACTGTATCATCAGTTCTCATACATAAATCACTACATTTTGTTGGAATGTCGTATCGACCAACAATTGTTTGTTCTTCATCAATGTTTTGTTTCTCTGTTGAAAGTGAAAGCCATCAAATTATGGTTTCTTTCAGAAATGTACACGTTACAGGGAGACTAGGAGACACTAATTATGATTGTAAGCCCTCTTCAAAAGGTATATTTTTAATTAACTGGGCCAATTTCAGAGTCGACAATTAATTTTGAGTAAATTTTAATAAAGGGCTTTAATAAAGGTTTTTCTTAAATTTCTTTCCCTGCGTTCGTTTATAAACATTATGCTGGTTTTGGTTCGATGAAAAAAAAAAAAAAAATGATTCAAAACCATATAATTTTAAGAATCAGTAAATATTTACGTTTGCTGTAACAGCACCTTATTTAATAATCCTAATATTTCGCCAATTATTATCTTTTCATTGGAGCTAGTAGCCAATTCAAAGTCATCGCCTATCATCCACCCGGCGGACTGGGAGTACGTGTCGATTCGGGCGTCTATGCCGGTTATAGTATTCCTCCCTATTATGACAGCCTGATCGGCAAGCTGATCGTGTTCGGCAAGAACCGAACCGAGTGCCTCATGCGGCTGCGGCGGTCGCTCGACGAGTTTGTCATCGAGGGCGTCGAAACAACAATCCCGCTGTTTCAGTCGCTTGTGACACAGCCGGATATCACCGAAGATTCTTACTTCGTCGCCGATCGCCGACGCCTCACCCGTGTTCGGGTTGACCGTGCCAGCCGCGATGTCGAGCTCGACAGTGAACGGGCTCGTGACGTTGGCGGCCTTGTCGCCGGAAGCGTCGGTGATCTCGAAGTACGCGAAGCTCGCAACGATAAACGGGCGAAGCGCTTCCTCAACGAGAGCCTCAAACGAACCCGGGAACAGGTCGAGAACAGCGGCGATCGTTACTTATTACACTTGCTGAGCAGGATAACATGAAATTATTACATTCAAGAGGTTTTGAGCAAAAGTGAAATCAATTAAATCAGGAAAATGCAAGAACTCATTAGCATGTCTTGTTATTTTCAACCAACGCTTAATTTGACTCATAATAAAATCTTCTCCAACCGTGAAAGTAGAGCTGGTGCAAAAGCAAATACTAACTTCGATAAAGTTCTAGGCCCATAACGTTAGTACATTTTCTCACTCGGAGCCCAGTTCCAGGAGTCCTGAAATTGAAAATTGGAAGTTCTTGCATCTGAAAGTCCATTAGCCTGTCTGTGTGTCCGTTTGAGTACCTATGCGGTTGACTTTGTGTGCTTGTATATGTTTTTTACTCTTTCTCTTTGTGTCTGTGCGTCTTTGTGTCTTGTTACCTGTATTTGCATTTGTTTGCATGCCTTTGTGTCTGACATTGGGGTTTTTGTGTGTGTTTTTTGTCTTGACCCCCTCTTACTCTTTCTTATCTCATTCACACGGATTTCATACCAAACCTGAAACCTTTCCTTACTCAAAATTTGCTTTTTCTTCCTCATTTTCCACACATCTTCCAAAAAAACAATGCTCTTTCTTTCGTTTTTTTTCCACATTCATAATTTAATTTTGCAATTTTCTTCTTTTCTTCAACACTATCTACTTTCTTAATTTCCCCTTTCACAATTTCAAATTTTTTTTCCAAAACCGTGGCACACCAGGCGAGAGACACTACCTCAACCTATGAATCTCCCAAATAATTATTAACACTAGACCTCTCTTAGTTATACTCCCTAGCACTATGAAGTGGTCGGTAAACGGTAAGGCAAGAAAAAGTCCCTTTTTTTTTGGAGTTTTATCTTTTGTCTTTTTTATTTTTTTAAATTTCTACTTATAAAAAAAGTTTGGCTTCATCCATTGAACAAGGTGCTCGTCATCGTAAAGGAACCGGCAGTTAAATTAGTTGGAGAACTATGTCAGTTGATTTTGAATTTCAATAATCGCATTTCTTGCAGATACCCTTTGAGATCTAAATGGTTGATGACGCCTTTTATTATGTGAACATGAACGTGGTTGAGGGTTTATTTCAGGGATTACGAAGGTATTGGTTTCGCTTTTGAGAAAGTGGAAATATGAGTCATTTGTTCTTAAATCACTGGGATCTGTTCAAAGCTAGCTTATTTGATGAAACATAGGTTATTCCTGTTTTGCTCCAATTGTTTTATCCCCGATGTCATTGGAGATTACGAATTGAAAATTTTTCGCATAATTGGTTTTTTAATATATTTTTAGTTAAATGTTATTTTCTAAATATACTAAGTTTTGACATAGGTACTTAATTAGTTTTATTGTTCTATTTGTATTTCAATGAAGGAAATTCGTAAAGCCGCTAAGTTTTACTTGAATCGTAAGTATTAAAGACGCAGATGCCATATACAAAATACGTATAGTAAAGCCCCTGGAGAATCCGAACTTCTTTGGCATTCTAGTTGTGCCTGTTTTGAATGGAGAGGAACTTAAACTAAGGTTTCTACTATGGTAAATATTATCAGATGTAAGAATTGTATTTAGAAAAACATTGAGGATTTCCTGCATTGCATTTGAGAACATGAAAGAATATGCTAGAAATACTGCATCATTCTACAACTTAAATGGTTTGTCAGTTTTGCCACTCTCATTCCTTTTTATACATTCTCTGCTTTCAGTTCCTCATTCTCTTGTCACCTCACTCGATTCCTGCTCCCAATTCCTCATCTGGTTTTTTCACTGTTTATCCGTATTTTCGTTCACTTCGTTTTCATACAAAAGGGTTATTTTTTCCTTCTTTCTGCTTTGTTATCAGAGTCTAAATGACAATAAGTAGACCATGAAGTTCGTCTTGCACAATATGTGCTTGCTTATTCACGCAAGTGCATCAAATTCTTAGCAAGGACTATATCGCATTCAATTGAAAACTGGTATAGCTCTTCACTCTATGAACTCTGATACTCGACTGTGACTATCAGTTACCTAGTTACCCTACGTTTTCTGGTCTCTTAAAAATCACACTAGAACTTCTAATTTCCATTCGAATGAGCCCTCTCACAATATTGCAAGACCACTGGGTCGATACGATCAACCCCCGGCATCTCGCTGCGCCTATGCTGGAAGCGGGGCAGAGCGGCAACGTGGAGGACCGGGGTGACGCTGCCTTGGCGCGCGAAGAGCTCTTTACAGGCAGACTGTATCGGTGCCCTGCCAGGGTGGTGTTTGCCACCTATGTACCTGTTGCCCTGGCCCTGGCTCGGCGGGCACTCAGCGAGCTGGATGACCTGGCTCAAAACAAAGTGCCTTACGCTACCGACCAGCGGTTGAAAAGAAAAAAATTCCTGGAAATAGCCCTGATTAGACGTATTTGGTAATAGTCTTTAGTTGAAGTTGTCTTTTAAGAAAAACACGTCATCACCTAGGGTTCTTATTTCTAGGAAAATTACACCTTTTGTCGTTTTGTTTACCAGCATTCGTATATGAACTTTTACCCGGACAGGGCTCGTATGTCTAACCTGCTTATATTTTGGAATGTGTTTTTTTATAGCATACGTTATCAGTTTACCTTTGCAAGCGTGATTACAGGATTTAAAGTGTTTGTAGACAAGCTTGCTGTTTTTGTGATTGACAGTGTCCTCTATGTTGAACACTGGAACGTGTGCTCAGGAAAGTGTCTGAAAACTCAGACTTCTGTAGTTGATGAAATTTTGCGGTACAATTTAGACGTTGTCTGTGTTTTTGGGGATAAGTTGAAGAGAATAATAAAAAAACAACTTATAGATCTACCATCAACTGTGGAAAAACACCCACCAGCAAGCATTGCGCGAAATCGTAAAACAAGGAAACAAGAAGTTTTTCTTGGGTACGGACTCTGCTCCCCATGAGCAAAGTAAGAAAGAAAACGCTTGCGGTTGCGCTGGTTGTTACAGCGCCTGGAGTGCGATTGAGCTTTATGCCGATGTATTCGAACAATTGGATGCACTAGACAAACTGGAAGCCTTTGCCAGTTTTAACGGCGCCGATTTGTATGGTTTGCCTGCAAATGCCAATTATCAAGACACCACAAATGCCAAAAGTCAAGATGCTACGAATACTAATAATCAAGACTCTACGAATGCCAATAATCAAGACTCTACGAATGCCCATTAATAAGACACTGCAAATACCAATTTTCAAGACACCACAAATGCCAAAAGTCAAGATGCTACGAATGCCAACAATCAAGACTCTACGAATGCCAATAATCAAGACTCTACGAATGCCCATTAATAAGGAGAAGGAACATTAGGTTAGGTTTACCTAATTAAAATGTACCTGCATCGTTGTTTGTTTCACGAAAGAACTTAACTTCACTTTTTGAGTGTGTTCTGAATAATACACAAATACCTTTTTTTTTAATTGACTCAAGCAAAGAAGTCGTCGATGCCTATTTTTCGTATGATTTCTCTTCTACTTTTGAATAGTAGAGGATTAATCACTGGTTAGTTCCTGCACACCGTAAATTCCTGCTAAGTTTTAATGTAAAAATCATTATAAATGTGAAGTTTAAACTTGTTTTTACTATCCGAGTTGTGACAATCATATTTTTGGCATCAATTCATTAAAGTTCACAATCTTTAAAATTAGTACTATGTCTAGTATTACTTTTATTCGAATAAATTATATTCTTTTAAAATCTATTGAAATATTTCACCCCTTTTACAAACCAATTGGAACGATAGTTATTACAATCCACTATTGGTGTTGTAGTTTACCTTCTCTTAATAACGTGGGGTCATTGCTTAACTTCTTAAATTTAGAACTATCCGATATTATATCTAAAACGCCCTGATCGTAAACACTCCTATCTAAAATTGGAGAGGCTCTCCATTAAAGCAAGAAAGGCTCGACTGGATTTCAACTTTCTACAAAACTGCCGTAATTTCAATGTGTTCCCAAAGTTCGTCACTTTCACCTTACCAAATGCTCAGCCAAGAGATGTTAGAAACTAACGACGAAAGAATTGCTTCACAGATTCTGCAAGATATATCTGTAAAACTAACTGAGGTAAATTAACTTGTGATATTTTCCGATATATGTAGAATTCTCAAAATAAGTCCTCTACTGAAAAACACTTAACCAACCTCAAAAAGCAAGATGTTCTCTCAGGAGGAGACAATTGCATATGTAGGCGGAAAAAAATAGGAGACTAATTTCTAAAGTTCTTAATAGTCTTTCCTGGGCTAGGCTTTTGAGTAAAAATATCACGATTTCCTGCAGGTTTTTTAGAGGAAAACTTTTGCTTCCGAAGTTATAGACCAACATGTAAGGACTTAAATCCAACAAAAACCCAATATTGTTGATTTTCGACTCGAAATTGAATGACAATGACTAACTTACTTTCGGGTTTGAACTTTTCATCCCGTTGTGCTTCAAGTGACTGCTATTGTTTAGGTATTCAAAGAGCTGACCGTGTACGACCACGTCGCGCACAACGCTGATTACCACAGCCGCTACGGTTGCCCGGTGTGTGGGCATCGTGCCGAGGCCTCGATGTTCGGGGGTGGTCTCGACGTGGAGTTGGATGATGGCGATGAGTTGGTGAGTGGCGACCTGCACATTCGCGGCCTGCACATCCCCGGCCACACGACGGGTCAGCTCGCGTTCACGGTCAACGACGCGCGGGTGTTCACCGGTGACACGTTGTTTCGGTGGGTGCAGCTTCAAACAGCTCGCAATCGTGGATTGAGTGCCACGAAGAGGGGGGATGGCAATAGCCAAAGAAAAAAATTTCTGGCCCAGTTTTGTGTATTTTCGCAACAAAAGATCCTTCAGCTGAACTTCAGGGTAATCCCCTCCCTATCATCTGTGTGCACAGACATTTAATCATAGATGCACAAAACCAGTCCTTTTTAAAAAGCGAGATCACAGGTGTTTTCAAAGAAACCGGCGGCGCGGTCGATTGCGCGACCGGCTCAGCGGGGGCGATCAGGGCGGTCAGAGCAGCGAGCCGCGCGGCGTGCATTCAGAGCGCTCCGAGCGGCTCGAATGTGCCGCCGAGCAGATCCGAGCTATCGACGCCGAGCCAGCGCAGGCAGATCGTTGCGTACATGCGGCGGAAGTCGATCGACCGGTGATCGAAGGGTAATGGGCAAACGCCGTCTGATTGGCTAGGCGTGGCGGTTGGAAAAATCTATGTGCTCGGAAGCCTTAATTTTCGAGGGGGTACTAAGATTATTTATTTTTAGATCCAGGAGTCTCCCACTATAGGCCAGTGTCTTGACAGATGTCTTCAAACGTCTTGACAAAAAAATTCTTGAAGTAATACATCTTAATGCTTCTTGAAAAATACCTTGAAGAAAAATGTCTTCAAGAAGAATGTCTTGAAAAATGTCTTGAAGAAAAATATCTTAAAAAATAGTACTTCTCCATAGTACTCTATTGTAGCCCTTCGTACTCTACCCCACTCCATCCTTATCTATCCTACTCCATCCCACCCTATCTTACTCTATCCTACTCCATCTTACTCTCTTCTACCCCATCCTACTTCCTCCTACTTCATTCTAGTCCATCGTACTCTCTCCTACTCCATCCTATTTTCTCCTACTACATCTCACTGTATCCTTCTTCATCCCACATTATCCAGCTTTATGCTTATGAATTTCAAATTTATATTTGGCCTTTGTATTTGGCTAAAATTATATTTGTATATATTTGTCAATGGAAAGGGGGGGATCTAGTGATTAATGCTGGCCTGAAAGGTGAATTTAATGACCATATCCCTCTGTCACTTTCAATCCCCCTGAGTGATATTCAATCTTCTGAATTTAGCAAATCAGAATGACATTTTTTCATACTAATTTTTGGGATAAGACCGTTGAGGATGTGTTAATAGTATCACTCATCTCAGCAAAAATAAATTAAACCATTTTCATTTATACATACTTTTCTTTTAGAATCCTTTCAACAAAGGGAATATCTCACAAAGATGTGTTTCCTCTGGTAATGTATGCAGGGTTATTCCTAAATTGTAATAAATACAAAGCAACAAAACTAAAAGTAGATGATAACTAAAATAATAAGTGCCACTCTCTTAAAAGAACTACACTTCTCATCAAAAAAGTGGGAGAGAGAGAGAGAGAGAGATTTGGCATATTTTCAGTACCTGGAATATTCCTGAATTAATTCTAAAAATACAGCAAGAATCTGAAAATAGTCTCGACTTCAGAGCATCTAACGTCACTCTGTACTTGGGCGAAGTTTAATGCAAAAAACTATTATAACCAGGAAAAACAATTGTAGAAACTTTAAAAAAAGAAATCTTTTTCCAATAAATCCACCATAGAAATCAGCTTCTCTTAAGCCGAGGTCGTACCGATTCTCGCTTAAGACGAGGCCTTCTAGAACACCACGGGCCGTTTCGATATCCGGCGCTTCGCTACCGCGGAGCTGTAGGTAGAGGTACTTGAGGGCCTCACCTTCGGACTGGCTCGGTTCTTTCTTGAGGGTTTTGATGAGCGTGGTATTATCGAGCGCATCTTTGCGGTCATCATCGCGCAGAATGATAATCAGCGCAATACCGGCTTCTTTCAGGACATTTTGAGGCAATTACAGCGTTGACCAGCCCTTTTTCCCGGATCAATGAAGTGAGAGCCCTGGTATCTATGCCGGAGGCCGCGATAATGCCGCGGGATTAAAGCCATTCGTCAACTTTTTTGGCAGAGCGGTAGTTGGACGGGTTAGTGATTTCAGCTTTGAATATGGCACCAACCACTTTGGTCCCAGGGTCTTCCGCCACCGTTTCCAGATCTTCATCATTGGTGCCGATATTGCCCATCACCGGCCCCGAAGCGAATCGGACGCTGATCGTGTTCACCAATCGAGACGAAGTCGCCGACCTTTGTGACGGCCAGATTTCGTTGCACTTGAGCTAACGCTACGCCCTATCGCATCACTGCCATGATTGAAACCGAACCCTCCGTCGACGATTTTCCGGCGCTGCAGATGGTACGCACCGGACGGATCGTTCGCATCGTCGGCCGGACCACGTTTATCACCCTGGTCCTGTCGCCGGTATATTGGTGCTCGAATTCATTGAATCCAAAGCTCTTGAGCCTGAGCAGGTGCGTGATGAACAAAACCTTCCGGCAATCGTTGATCTGGTAAAAAGATGTCACATCGAAATTCCACAACATTTGCGCGGGCCGGCACTGATATTCTGGGTGTTTCATGTCGTACGTGATTACGGCTGGACCCTCCGCGAAGGGGATAGCGGGCATCTCAAAAAATTGCCGGAACTACTCGCCATGAAAACCACTAAAAATGACCTTTTAGAATACGCCCAAATTCCATTGGTTAGTCTAGATTATCTTAATATAACTTCCCCTTTTCTAAAACCATGGCATGTCTCATCTAAATTTAACCATAGGTTTTAATTAGTCACATACGGCTTTTCTCAAGTTTATATAAGCATCATTCATCCACTTATTCTTCACCATCGCCTTCAGTCTTTCCTTTATTTCCTTGTGCAAGGTTCCTGGCTTTAAAAAGAATACTAGAACTTTCAGTTTCCGTTTGAATGGGTCCTCTCCTGATTTTCTAGGACCGGTTTGATACGATCACCCTGGTGAGAAATTCAAGCAAATTTGCTCAGTCTCTTAGCCTTCGATGGATAAGGTCAAACTTAATGAATTTTACATATTTGGAAAAAGCATAAAAAATCGGTTTCTTGGATGTAACTATAGTTATCAAAATTCGTTTTTTTTTAGAATTCTAGTTCTAAAAGTTTTATAATATCCTTATATTATAAACTCAGGAACATGTGACTGCATATTCAATAGAATAATATTTTTATATGTAGCCTTACCATATAAGAATTTAGATAAGAAAATTGAACCTATCATTCTGCCAAGGCAAACCTGCTAGAAAAATAATTCCATTGGAAGAGGTAAATCAGAGAATATTACATATTATTATATTAACTTACATATCAAATTAACAACAGATCTTCAATTCACACGATATTGTAGATTTACCCTTTTGATTACCTTGATACACATTAATGTCTCTTGATTTAGTTCAACATCTTTGTGAAAATTCGGAAAATTCCTTGAATTTTCACCTTAATTCCCTTGGCTTGTTCTTACACACCCAGGATAAAATATTCTCCCTTTCCCAATGATAAATCAGGTGTCTAAACATTTCTGTGTGTCTTCCCTCCCAGCTATTACACCCCCCTCCCGGGAAAATAGATCGCTTTCCGGCAGCTCATCAAGCGGTTTTAAGGCTAACGTACTGACGTCAGCGCGGCAGAAGCTCAAGTACCAGGGGCTGTCGGGCTCTCAGAACGACGTACTCTCCAAAACGAAACAACCGAAGGACCGCATCTCCATTCTCGCGCCCATCAGCGGTACGGTTCACATGCGCAACGTCCAGGAAGGGCAATACATTACGGAAGGCGAAGTGTTGTTCGAGCTGGTGGACCTGGTCAATCTCATTAATCATATTTGTTGTCTTGTGAAAATTGCAGAGAAATAAGAAAAAATTGCTTTTTTGAAGCTTGAGCTGACATTATTATTAAATAATTCTTAAATTTCAGCGATTTTGAGCCTCAATATTCTTTTAGACTGTATTCTTATAAAAAAAGGCGTGTAAAGAGCGAGATGATTCCACGCGATGTTTTTCCACAGCAAGCAATGAAGTCAAAATCTCGCAAAGGAGGGTCAAAAGACACATTCACTCTCACAACAGATTGTTTTCAATACCATACTGGCTGTCTGTTCATATTATCTGGCTTCCAAAACAGAGGCGGAGTAGAGGCGGAGTTCCGATTCCTTTCAAAAAAGGCACAAAATAATGCATTTAACAACGATTGTCTCTTGGACCCAGCCATCGGAATGTTAAATTTCCGCCACTTTTCCAACGGCAAAGTGTAGGTCAGGAAAAGACAGGATTATGTGTGGCATTTGGAGCCACCTCGTCATGTTGGAGCCAATGTGGCATGTTAGAGTTTCTTGTAGCTTTGGCCTTGTTGTGTATACTTATCTTCTGAAAAATTTTCCACATGTTTGCTCCCTCGTGATGCTTATATAATTAGTTATGAATTTATAAATATTAATCTTCAAAAAGTCATAAGTAATGCATCTTTTGGCTTTTTGTTTTGATTTTTTGCATATGTTTTTGCCACAGCAGCCTTAGGTACGACCTTTGATGACCAATTTTCAGTGGTTTGGAGCTGACACCGCCACACAACAGCAACTTCAGATATATTATGCAAGATGGTTAGGCATGACAAACAGCATCAACCTCCCAGCAAGACAGTCCAATTATGAGATGGGCATCAGAAGGCAATTGAATAGGATAGACAGTCTTGCTCAAGTATTCATGACTTCTGATGCCATTTCTTGTCAAGTCTAGACTTAAAGGATACAGGGCATATGGTTCTGGAACCACTCAAAGTTGTATATTAATTTATGGATTTCTTATTGTTATATTATAGGATAAAAGTATTTGTAATGTGTAGCCTATATTTTTTAGTTGTCAGTTTACATTCTAACTTTTCGTTTGTTGCTATTCCAAACCTGTATGTCTAAAGTTTTTTGGTGTTTAGTACAAGGGCGTTAAAAAAACAAAATTTTGTACTTATTTATTTGGTTTTCTATTACACTTTGTATACTTGATCGTATTCGTGTATATAAAATGGATAATAAAAGTTCATTCGTTCACTACTCTCAAATCATTGCAGCACCAAGCGCCCTGATATTTTCTCCCATGAAGTCCCAATTTCCTTTAAATCCTTTTTTATGATATCTTCTCACTCCATTCTATGAGGGTCTGTGTTTCCGATTACCCTAGATGGCTGGCTAAAAACACAATTTTTTGGCAATACGCTCTCCTTCAGACGAGCAGCCGCTCTCGGGTCGTGGTGGTCTCTTGCGTGGTCATACGGAGCCCTAAACGCTCGTTTGAATCGAGCGTTTTAATGGACCGTTTGAACGGAGACTCGTCAATCACCGCCGAGATCCCTGAGCCACAACCATCTCTGCAGCTGAGGCTTAGGAGCTCTGGGAGGGTTGGGCCATGCGCATTGTGACCCCCCTGCTGGTCCTGGCACTCGCCTCACCCCTCCTGGCCGACCCAAACAACAAAAATACCTGATAATATTGCAATGCTGTTTTACATTGTACAAAAGGCGTTTTATTTAGACAGTATTTTTCATAAATATGAAATTTGTCTAAAGGACGATTGAAAAAAAAGACAGTAAATAAAAAGTCTTTATTCTCTTAAGTTTTCTTCAGGCGAAAACACGTAAAAATTCAAATAATCAATTTCAAATGTCAGGAGGGGGCATCAGGATGTTAGAAATGCCCATTTGTTTGAAATATGGATTCGTAAAAACAATTATTAAGCTTAGATTTCAAGGTCTGTATTGGCTGCATCATTTATCTATTTTTTTTTATTTTTATGGATTTTACTCAGTTTAAGTCATGGAGGTATATAATATGCAGTTGCTGAACCACAAGAGCACAACCTTTAAGCCTTTTTTTCAAATCATGATTAATTTGTTTTTTTTTCTATCCAGGTATTTATTGTTCGGATGAACCCTAGAGCAGTATTCCATTTTACAGTCAGAGGAAGGTTTAAAGCATGACGAACTATAAATATTGATTAGGCAAGTCTGCTCTGTTTCGTCTCGCAGCAGGGGAAGCGAGTTACAGCTATCAGAGAAGTTTTATTTTGAAGAGGAGGTAAGGGAACCATAAATTTTGTGTTGGGGGAAGGGAGCAAAATATATTTTCTTCGGTCCACACAAAAAAATTTACACTACATTCCTTCTTACGCGTATTATTAATAAAACTTGGTTTGTGACTTCTAATGACTTGGTTTGTGTACCGGGTCAATTAATAGAGAGTTTCATGTTTAAGTCCTACATCAGTCAAATTTTTCCTTCTTTGGCGGTGCAGTGGGTTTGATCTCAGCTTGGTAGTGCGGGACCCGGGGTTCGAATCCAGCTTTAGCAACACACTATAGGGCCGATGCAAGGACCTCAGTAGTCAAGAAGTGTCATTAATCCGGTACAATAGTACCCAATTCACATTTAGAACGCTAAGTTTTTTTTTGAAAAAAATCATGATTATTCAGAACATTTATCGTTTTGTAATTATGGAGTCATTCGTCATAAACTGTTAACTACCGTTTTGCGTGGATCTTCTTGGAATTAATGGGAATTACTTAACTCATATCATTTTATTTATAGGTTTTTGCGTGAAGTTTTCTGAATTTCATTTGTAGTATTAGATGTAGAAAAGAAATTACCGATATAAAAAATTAAAACTCACGGTTTTCAGGCACGCACAGAGTTAACCTAGGCAAAGGTGGCAAACATGTTTTTATTTTGATGTCCTTTGCGCTTCAGTAACTTACTGATTAAATGCATCAGTCCTATCTTACGTTTACGACAGTAAATAGTTAATATTTTTGCTTTATTCCTCATTGAAACATCATTAAATGTCACCTTTTTTCCCGTAGTCTTATGATTTGATTTTTTTTTATTAGATTCCGATACCAAAGAGACCCTGTCAGGAAGCCCCCCCTTGTCCGGTGTTGAGAAGTTGTCAGCAGAGGCCTACAAAAACAAGCGACCTATCCTTTTGTCGTTTCTGGTATTATATTGCTACACAGTATAAGCATCGAAATAAAACTGCTACTTTTTGTTCTTATTAAATTGATTAACAATTTATCATTTTCAGTGGTCAGTTAGACGAACCGCACTCAGTTGTCTTGGCAAGTTAGAAGGTGCCCACAGTTTGACACGCAAGCAACGTATATGCTAATTTTGTACCAATAAATCTTTTTTTTCCGAAAATGAGCATCAGAACCCAATATGACAATAAATTACAAGTATAGTCATTAATATACGGTTCTATAAATAAATAAGACTAAGAACATACTGAAACAGATTGAAAACATTTTCTATTCTCAATTACATAAAAAATAACCTAAATTAAATTATGAACATTTTTCGTGGTTGGTTTGCAGACTTACCTTCCTATTCTTCCATTTTTTTTAACTGTGAAAAAAACACCCTGAGCCTTGGCTATTCAACTTTTAACATCTTCACTGCTCCCACAGTCTTTACTAATAAGACTACCAAGGTGAGTGAAGCTGCCCACCTTATCAATCTTTTTATGGCCCTTGATATTTACCAAGTGACATATAGTAATTGCAAATTCCGTCAGTCTGTTGGCCTGTCTGTCCTGGTTGGGGTATGGAAAATAATTTCCTACGATATCCGCCCATTACCCTTGTTATATTTTTGCCTACACAATAGCGTACTGCCCTTTCTTCAAAACAGCTGATAGACACATATACATCACTACAGATAAATTAGTATGAAATCAAGTGAATATACGTCGTTAAATGCGGCACTAAGTTAAACATGCATATCAAGGACGTATCCAAGAGGGGGGATCCAGGTTTAACCCCCTCTCCCAAAATTCATGGAACTTAATGCGTGCTGATATTCTGTTCGTGAGACTTGTTACATTTCAAGTTTTCTCGTCCGGAAACTTGTAAATCGGTTTTTCTCCAATTGAAAATAATTTTTATCATTAAATACGTTTCTTGCTGACTTTTATTCATGGAACTTGCTGCATCCTGTTTTTTGTTCATGAAACTTGTTAAATGCTGATTTTTCACTTCGTGAAATTTGTACATTGGTTTTTCTCATCGTGATGGAACTCCGGCATGACCTCGCGCGCGAAGAGCTCGAGGCTCTCGCAGATGTGGTCGTGTCGGTTGTTCCCGGCCTGGTTCAGCAGCACGACTTGATCGATGTGGGAAGCCTCGAACTTCCGGAGTCTGCGCCGAATCGTCTCGGGCGAGCCGATCGGTCCGGTCGCGCCGATCTTCCGTCCGGCCGGACTCTCCCGCCACGCGAGATACTCCTTCCAGAGGTCGCGGCTGCCGGGAAATAATTTTCGGTTTGGTTCGGGCTTTTGAGGCGACGAAAAATGAAAAATATTTTCAGGCTTTTGAAAGCGCAACTAATTGGTTATCAGGTAGTTTAGAATTGGACGGCAGTTGGCAAAAAGGGGCTTATGTTCCGGGTTTTGTTCCTTCGTATTATACGCGGGTTATTTGGGCAATGCTCTTCGCGAATCGGCATTTAAACCATCCTGAAATTGAAAAAAATACACGAATAGCTCTGCTTCGTTTGGTGTGCCTCATTTCGTAATGAAACTATGCATTCGATCGTACATGAAAATGCCATTAGCAACTGCCCTAGAGCATCCGAGAAACTTTGAAAATATCGTCAAAGAAATAGGGTAAAGGTACAAGTTAGAGCTGTGCTCTGCTGGTGTATCGGTTAGCTTTCATCGTGACGATAAACACATTGATATATGAAAAGAATGGATGAATGAGTGAATGAAATAATAAATGGCAAGCCGATTTCTAACTCTGTTTTCTTAATGCAGGGGTATCAAGGTGATCAATCCGACATTTCAAGCTTATGAATGGCCGATTTATGTTAGCCCAAGAGTTCAAGCATTTGATTGACGGCCCTGTAACTCTGGCCGAAAGGTAAAATGAGATATCATGCTTCCCCCTTTCCATTTTTTACTCTGATACGATTTTCCCCTGTTTTCATAGCAATAAGGCGCAAGGGGGCGACTCCAGATGCGTGCCGAGGCGCACTACGAGGAAGGCGGCTTCGATAGCGGTTTGAAGGAGTACTCTGCGATCACGTACCTCTTCGCAAATGACCCTGAGGCTTGCTACGGGCTGGGGTGGACCCAGCTCGAACTCGGCTAGGCGTACGAAGCAGTGGCGAGCTTAGAGCGGGGGCTGTCCAGCTTGTTAGGGTATCCACGTGCGTTGGTGTGGCGAGGCTGGTTTCGGTTCCTCGAGGGCGCGTCCGATGCGGTGCAGATGAAACTGTCGGAGCCATTGAAATCGGCATCCGGTAAATAGATGACCTGACCGGACTGCGCGGCGGTGGTGACGGTGCAGTTCGCCCCTTGGGTGACGGCTGAGACGGTCAACTGGTCACCGTCGATGTCGCTGTCATCGGCCAGCACATCGATGGAGACCGGCGTGTCCTCGGCCGTCGTTGCGCTGTCGGCCGCCGCGACGGGTACGTCGTTCACGATCCAGCCAGAGCCGTGGTGGAACATGCGATACGCCGTACCGCTATTCGGAATGTTGCTTGGAATTTCCATGACCGGGGGCGCATTGATGTTGGACACGTTCTTCAACACATTGGTGCTGTCAAAAGGGGCAGGCGAGGGAGAGATTGCGCGTGGCAGCAATGCCAGGGTGGCGATGATGCGGCATAGCCGTACCGCGGTCAGAAAGGGCACTATGCAGGCGATAAACGCCATGGCCTGATATTGAAGAACTGATCGTTAAATGGCAGCTCGGTGTCATACGCACGCCAAAACCGTTCGAAAATCGGTATCGACAGGGAGACAAGGGCAGCCACGGCGACCGCTATATATGTGAAGAAGAATACCCGCCTCTTCGCTCACTCCGGGAAGCTGCGAATCCATGTTGAAATGGATAAAGCGAGGCCTTTCTCTGTCAAGTCCGGACAGTTCAAAGGCATGTGGATCATTGATGGGGAAGTCTCTAAGCCTGTAGTGATGACTGTACTAGTGACTGAAAGACCAGAAGAAGCCTCCGGGCTAAGCTTGACCTACCGTGCAAACACGTGGGGTGGCTTCGAGAGGACTGGGTTGGCGAGGGGGTTGGGTGGACGCAGGTCTTCCGGACCGTCTCTACGGTTAGAGCTCAAGGGAAATGTCCGACCCGGTCTTGACGGGGTTTTCAACTAATCCGTACAAAATAAATTCGAACATCATTAAAACCGTTGTAATATTCATTAATGTTTATGTAAACGGTAGTGATGTATACTACTAGACCCTAATCGGGTGTTGAATAAATGAAATTGAAAAAAAAAAATTGTACATGCTGTGTAATAGGGATCGATGTTGCATGAAGACTTCTGTTTTACGTGCGAAGAAACAGAGCCAGGAATACGACTTTTTATGACATTATCATGATTCAAGACTGAATAGATTTACATTACATACTTCACCAGGAAGACCACTTTAGACGAGGATTTGATCAACATGGAGGAGCAGTGGAGTTGCAAAATAAAGATATCATGTCTAGAGTACGAAAAAGTCCTGCATAGGCAAAATTCATAATATAAAAAAATTTAAGCTTTTCAAAAAAAAAACATCGTGTAGTGATTAAATCGTGTGTAATAAATGAAAATGTATTTTCCTGGGATAGTGATTATATTCTGACTCTAAAACAACATGACTAGCACTGCAGGAGTGCTTAGTACAGTGGGGGAGTACCATGAGTACTGGGGTACTTTGATTATGTGTGGGAAGGCATTAGGAGTACTGCAGGGGATGTTCAGTACTGTGGGGGAATACCATGAGTATTTGGGGGATATCTTGATTATGTGTGGGAATGCACCAGGAGTAATGCGGGGGATGTTCAGTACTGTGGGGGATTACGATCAGTAGTGGGGGGAGATCGGGATTATAGGAGCTCTCCCATGTGGCCTCGGAGAGTGATTGACCTCGCCACAAGATCAAGTACTCTGCAATATTCCTATTGCGCAGCTGTCGAAAGCGAGTATCTAGAATCGCCTCAGGAGTTACCTCAGAGCTAAGGCTAGGAGTATTGTGCCAATCCTTGACAATATTGCTTTTTTGAGTTGACTTATGAGGAATAGGGTGCACTCCTAATCCATTCACAAGTTCTAACTCGGCTCATATCCTGTGACGTCGAGATCTTTGGCGGAAATGTCGGATTGGTCTTTGATGGACCTGGGCTATCGTTGACCGGCGATACACTAGGAAACACTTCCTTCGTAGACACCGTCGGTAACTTTATCGAGTTGCGAAATGGTGGCCTGTTTGAGCCCTGCCAACCGACCTTGATCGATGCGACCAACGTGAACTTCGACGGGCTCGATCCATTGACGGTAGACGGATTCAATGCGATTGAAGATCGTATTCAAAGATTGTTAAAATGGAAATATCTTTGGAACGGCTAACCGTGTCAAACTGAAACTCCAAGGGTATCATGAGGGGAGTTGAAGTGGCTAAAAGGCAACTTGTGGCTACTGATATTAATACTGCTGCTACTATTGTTACTACTACCAATAATAATGCGCAATTACTGCAACTACTGTTCCTACTACCGCCAGTACTACTATGATACTAGCACAATTAAGGCTAAGCATATGAAGTTACATATAGTATATGTCATTGAGAAAAGGTATGCTTGTTTGACTTCTACTTTCCTAAAATACGAAGGACATTAAGGTTAGGCTTTCAGGGAATAAGGGGGTTGTTGAACGAACTAAATCAAAACATGTTTTGTGTATATGGGTTATCAAAAGGACGTAATTTGGGAATGACTGATGTCTGAGGGGAAGATCTAGTCCTACCACAAGTACTACTAGCACTAATAGTAAGGTTGGGGATACTAAGCGAAATAGGAGACCATTCGTTTAAAAGGATAGAGAAAACTAATTTTGAGATGCTTGTACGAGAATATATCATGCAAAACTATAGCAAAAGACTCAAAAAGTGTTTGATATCTGAACTAAAAAATAAGGAATCTCTTGCAGACTTTGCAAAGGAACAGATTGACATATCTTCCTTATATGGTGAATTGGGCTATTGGACGCGTGTAAGAAATTTTGTAGGTTTTTTTAGTACTTTTCTGTACTGCTCTGTCATGAAATAACCGTCTTGCCTTAGATACCTGGCAGCCTCATTCAAAAAGACATTCGCAAGAAAGGGTCCAAAGAAGGGCCACGAAATGAGTGCCATCGCTGAGAACCTTGACTTAAACTGAACGACTTATTGCATTGAGCTCCCAACCCTTGCTTACAGAAGAACAAGAGACGAGCCTGCGAGCAGAGCTCTACTACTAAAGGTAAAGGTAGAGTTTTCTATCTTACTAACTAACTAGCATACAAGTTATGCTGGCAATTTAACTAACCAGATTACTAACTAACTACCTCACTAACTAACAAACAAATTCGTTAATAATCGAATTTATTAACAAACTAACCAACTAACTAACCAACGCTAACCAACTACCTTACTAGCTTACAGACTAAGTAACCAAGTAACTCAAATATATGCTATGCTTGCGAGCTAACTAGCCAAATAACTAACAAACAACCGAAATGTTTACATTTGTCTACTATGAGCCGTAAGATCAAAACAGGTGTTTGAAAATAAGAAATTTAGACGTAATTTAGAAAATAGATTAATTATATTCCTTTCTTCCTATACTACTAATAAAATGTAATAGCTTATAATGATTTAACATTTAGCCGATAGTTCTATAACATCATCTAATTAATTTATCATACCACAACAGGTCTTGTGAAATAAAAATTAGATGAACTTGTAAATCCCTGTACCTCCTGCGATAGCCCGGTTCAAGGAGATCCGAGAGACTGTGAAGGATGCGATCATGAAGACCTTCTTCGACAAGAAGTTCCTAAAGGCGTACATTTCACGAAAGACGGGAGACTTCATAGCCTCGTTCAACGTCGGTGCGTCTTCGTTCTTTCTTCTACGTTCTTCGTTCTTCGTTCTTCTTCCTCCTGCTGCTGCGCCGCAAGACAGCCAACCGACACAACCACACTTGGGATGAAATTCAAGCTTTAGTGTAAAGAGTGAGAAATTGAGGAGGAGGCAAACCCCCTCATATACGTAATAAAAATACACAAATATAGAAGTTCGTTATGGAATTTTTAAACCATCTGAGGGGCTAAACATAACACTAGACCCCCCCGACGCACATTCCCCCCCCCCAAAGTCACCAGTTCAAAATTTTGAGATAGCCATTCTGTTCAGCTTAGCTGAAAACCTAATCCCTGTGAACACGCCCGGGCGCATGGCGCCGAGCACTTCGAGTGCGCCGAGTTTTTGCCCCGCCGGCGTGTCGCCGGTGGCAAGAGCCTTCAGCACAATGGCGCGGGCGGAAACGCTCAACTCGCATTCTCTTGTCACGCCGGCCGTCCAGCGAGCTTCGAGACCGGCCATAACCATGCATTCAAGTTCGGCAGCGCCGTCTCCGGCAAGCGCCGGGTCCAGAGCAGTTTGCCGAACCAGCGAACTGACCCCTCACGCTGGTTTCCACCTCGACGTTGAGATTGATTTCGACGCGCCTGTCATCGGCCGTCAGCGTCTGGCATATGAAATGAGCCCTGGCGTTTTCCGCAACGAACTATCACGGGCCCGCACGTTCGGCTTCATGTCCGATGTTGAGCGCCTATGGAAGGCCGGACTGGCGCTCGGTGCCGACCTGTCAAACACGGTCGCGATTGGCGAGGGCCGTGTCATGAACAGCATATTCTATACCATATGTTGTATTATGCTTATATTGGGAACATAGCAGGGTTGCCGCAAGGTCCCTAAACTAGAGAAGGTTGGTTTTGAAAGGTTAAGCCATGTCAATACTTCAGCAAAGAAGTCTTTTTAATGTGTTAGTGACTATTAGTGTCCAGAAGACTGCAAAACAAGTTTGAAGGCCACAGCATTCAAGTCTTCTTAATAATGATGGACTAAGAGGTTTGGTGTCCTCTTAAAATCATTGACCCCCTCCCGCATTTTCATGAATTGGCTTACCTGTTCTGGATTCAGAATCCTGGCTGCCCAAAATCTAGAGAGGTTTACAGTTAAAAAAAATTAAAATATTGTATAGTTTGTTTTGAATCGGGCTGGATTGACAAAATTGTGGCAACTCATTACACTGAAGATGAAGAACAAAAACAGCTCACCTTTTGGGGGATCAAGTATATTATCCTCGTCCCCCTTTAATCCCGGGATCGCCGCGCTGCCGCTGGTAACCGCCGCAGCCCTCGCCGTCGCGGCAATCCTGAACGAACACGACTGCGTGCTCGCCGTGCCGGTCGCGATCAACGCCGTGCTCCTGCTCAGCTTGGGCGCGACCCTGCGCAGCGGCGCGATGCCGATGATCGAGCGGTTCGCACGCCTGCAAGAGCCCGAGCTGCCCGCCGACCAACGCGCGTGGTGCCGGCTGTGGACAGTGATCTGGCTCTCCGTTCGGACGGGCGGCACCCGGAGACTACCCTGGGTGTCGCCGGTCGTCGGCCGGCCTCGTCGCCTTCAGCGTCCGACCGCCTTCGCCATCCGCTCGACGACCTCGCCGAGGATCGCCCGGGAGGTGCCGAGGTTCAGGCGCGCGAAGCCCTCCCAGCCCTCGACGAAGAGTTGACCCGCGGAGAGCGACATGCGCCCGTGGCTCAGAAAGTGGGCCGCCGGACGTGCATCGCGAAAACGGCGGGCATGATTGCTAAAACGCTTGAGTAAACGCAAAGACGCGAAGACGCAAAGTTTCCCAAGCGAGTTGCTCGTCATCAGGAGCATGTTCCAGTTGACGAGCTGCTCTCTGGTTGTTAGATGATGAGTATCGTGATCGTGTTGGGAGACGTTGCGGCTCGGCGGGAGTCTCGCCCTCCCTGTCGAGTTCTCTATTCAAGCCCTTCCAGGAACTTTAGCACCGCTTCGAATTTCGGTCAAAACTGGTTTTGATCTTGGAAGCACTTGATTTCTTTTACTAGTTGACGGTGGATACAGTCGATGGACTGAATATGGCGCTTGTGATCGCAGTTGTGGTGGAGGAATAAAAACAAGAACAAGAACTTGCGATAATCCCATGCCAGCACATGGAGGCCGCAACTGCTCTCGTCTGGGGCCAGCAATAGAAAGAAATGAATGCAACACCCAAAGCTGCCCGGGTATAGAAAGTGTGATTCCCATGCATGAATTGCTTTACTGTGCATTACTATGCTTTACTATGATTTCTATGCTTTACTGTGTGTATGGCCAGACAACCATGTTCAAATGAGAAAAGTATAAAACAAAGGAAAACATAAACAACAACCAAATAGATCGCAAAAAGGGAGAAAAGTCATACCTAACCAGTTTTCTCAGAGACTATTTGTAAGGGTTTTAAGTTATAACCAACTCTGACTCTAAGTAAGATTTAGTGTCACTATTGACAATGAATTAAAATTCAGCACTCATGCTAAGAGGTCTGCTGTGGATGCTAGTTCAACTATGGGACAGACTAAGCATACTCTTTCTGCTTGTTCACCTAGGTCATCAGTCTTCTACATAAAGAACTTGTACATCGTAAGATTGAAGTTGGAATATCTCTAGCCTCCCAATATTTTAAAATATACATGAAAGTTCTTGAAGATGTGTACCCAAAGAGTAATGAGACGAACGATAACCTTCATTTTTTTCTTTGGCGCTTTAAGCTGCTTTTCTCAAAGTCAGCAGCCCGTCAATCCAAACGCCAGTCGGGAAGCGAAAGCCTTATTGAATTATCTTTCCAGAATCGACGATCGCCGTATCCTTTCCGGGCAACATAGCTACAACGGCAATCCGGATCAGTATTTTGATCTCGCCCGCGAAATCACCGGCGAATACCCTGCGGTATGGGGAACATTAAGTGTTGTTGCCTAAATCTTCGATTTAGGGGGTTTGTAGGAAGGTGTTGTTACCTAAATTTTCGATTTAGGTGGGGTCGCCGACAACAACACTGCCCAGGGCCGGCAGTTGAACCGACGGGTAGAGCTGGTCCTCAAGCCTCTGGAGTTCGGGAGCTCGACGGGGCGGGACAGCGGGTAGAGCTGGGTGGCCGCCGAGTGATGTTGCCTAAATCTTCGATTTAGGGGGTTTAGTTCTTTTTTCGCTTTTCCCTTCTCAACGCCCCTGTTTTTACACTAAAGTTTGACTCTTTCTCTCAGTTCTACTTTATTAAACAGTAAAAAACTTTAAAGTAAAGAGCAGGGCGTTGAAAAGGGAACAGTGCCTTTCATACACGGATTAATTTCTGTTCGTTCTAAGTTTTAATGTCTTCCTTACTTTCAGTTAGAAAAACTAGTTTTTCTTTATTTAATCTCTGAACGTTTTCGATTGGAATTGGCGCTGCTCTCTACCCCACCGTAAAAGCCTCGCGTCTGGACCCGACAAGCGCATTAGGGGCATTGTAATGAATTCAGACCGGATGAATACCAATGAATCCTGTCAAGAAAAAGAATGAGGAAACGATGAGCCTGATACACGTTCATAACCTGACCAAGACATACCACAGTGGAGAAGAAACGGTTTTAGCCGTCAACACTTTATCTCTTAATATAAACATCGGTGAAGGTATTTGTAACTTACAAACAGGTCACCAGATCTTAATGAAATTTGATATTTAGAAGGATCTTGGAGTTACTTAAAGGCTGGAGTTAAGCTAAATACTGTGTAATCACAGGCAGCATAATATTGCTTCCTAAGTAATGGGCAATGTATTACTTACTTCTTTTTTTTTCTGACCTTTTTTTTAGTACTTCATATAAAATGAGCTGTCATAGAACCTTCAAAAGAAGCTCATCTTATGATCTCCCAAATCATGTAGATTCCCTTGGGAACATACCTAGAGACTGTAGGAACTGTACTTGATGCCAGGGTTCAGAAACAAAGAGGATTAATAAACAGTAACTTTATTTCAGTACTTACATACAACTTCACATAAAGTCTTTAAGATTTAGTTCTCATTCCTTCATCAAGGTATCTGAGACTGATCCCTTTTCAAAACTTTCCGGCCCTCTTATCTATTTCTTAAATATGGGCAGATTATTTTCACGAAAATTCCAACCGAGACGTATTTTTATAATTCTACACATCGTAAGATTTATTCCTGTTTGAAAGAGATGCGTCACGAAATGGTGGCGAACTTAATCGATATTATTACGGTAACGACAAAGCTAGAACGGCAGGGAATTCTCGATGAAATTGGCGGTGAGGAATACCTAAATTATTTGCTCAATATTGTTCCAACCACAGCAAATATCGAGAAGTATATCGATTGCCGCGACTCATTGATTGGCGCCGCAAATACGCCTCAATATGATCGTCAGCTCTTCGGCGCCGAATCCTGGCTCAATTTAACCTACAGCAATTGGGGCTTTGATTTTGGCCTCCGCTTTGATCTTTTTAATAATTCCAATTTGCTCAAGCCAACCGGTTCTTACACCGATGAAGGAATTGGCCACTGGTTTGTTCGCAAAAAGATACAAAAACGATATATATCTGTCGGTTATCTGTTATACTTTGTTAATTATTTTTTACGGACAAAAACCGTTTTTAAATTTGACTTATTATTTCTGTGTGCCAACACTGTGGAAACTAATATTATGTCCTAAAGCTTCATAATTTGAAAAATACAAAAGAAGAATCTTTGCTTTCCCACCACATAATCAAGTAAACTACCGTTTGCTCAAAATTGAACACTGTGACACTGACACTGTGAGGTGTGACACTGACACTGTTAGGTGTCACACCGAAAAAATTTTGAAGTTTTATTGACTTTATTAATAATTAAAGTAATTTTTGAACTGGGAGATGCCGTTTAGTTTTTCGTTTTTTCTTTTTTTTTCTGTTTTTTTGTTCATATTTTTTGGTTTGGTAAACCACTTCACCTAGACTACCATTGAGGTAGAATATCGTCGTCTGACTAAAAATTTTTTATAAAGTAAAAAAAGAAATGAACGAAAAAAATACCTGATTTTATCAGCAGCGCTTACCTGTCACATCCTGATCGATCGGGATTCGAGCGTCCCTATGGGTTGGCGTGGCTGTTGCAACTCTGTGCTGAACTGCGGGAATGGCAATCCGAAGATGCGAGCCGCTGGGCGACTTTGTTGGAACCGCACGAGACGCTTGTCGGGACTCGCTTGGTTCAATGGCTACCAAAACTGACAGCACCGATCAGGTCTGGCGAACACAGCCAAACGGCGTTCGCATTCGGCTAGAACGTATTACCAGCGAAAATTACCAGCTGCGGCACTTTTTTTGTTTCTGTTAGAATTTCCAGACCTGTTTGATCTTTGGTTACCTGTAGGGTCTATTGCTAAGAACTTTTATTATCGCAAAAGATGAAGCGCCTGGAAATAATTAAGAACCATTGATATGCAGTAATTGCAATAGTAAACATAATAGTATCAGACATTTAAATGGTACGCACTCAGTATCAACGTTGGCAGTGGCCTGGCGCACGTCGCGGTCGGGCTCCACCACCGGCTGGCGGATGGCGTCCGCCGGCCCGTCCGCCGAGCAGATCGGCCGGTCCAGCAGCGATATGCAGTCCCAGCGTTCCAGATAGGTGGTGTCGGGCAGCACCAGGTCCGCGTAGGGCACCGTCTCCGAGTAATAGGCATCGGAATAGATGATACGCGGGATCTTGTAGCTGCCGTCCTCTTTCTTGTCGGTCAGATAATGCAGGGTCCATGTTGGAATCAGATTTCTTTGCTTGATCAACGGTGAGTTATAATTTTTAATATACTAATAAATAGGCAGCGTAATAGCGCTGTCTAAGTAAAGAGCGATGAGGAGACATTGTATTTTTTTTCTTTTTGGTCTGTTTTAGACCAGGACAGAGTTCTAGTGCCCTTATTAAGATTCAGAGTGATCAGAGGGTGGATACCTCCGCCACACCTCGTATCCTCCCAAAATGCATCTGATCAGGCATGTTAGAATTTCAAATTTATAAACATACCTTTTCAACGCAACCGCAAAGGAGATGAACAGAAGAAAGTACCTCCCAAGGTCCGACCGATGCCCCCCCCCCCCAAAAAAAAAATAAAAAAATACCCTCCTCACCAAAACTTAACAATCGCCCCCTGCCATACCCTCAAAAGAGAGCCCAAACCTCCTTACCAGCCTTAAACAAAAATATAAGCACCGTGGGAGAACCACGCCTAGGTTTTTGATTTTAAGATATTGGTTAGGCTTTTTTGATTTGAGAAATGTAGATTAAACATCTCAGTTTGACAAGCATTGTAACATTTCCACTTTCAAATAATTCTGCTGAACTTTCTGTAGATTCTTTGGTGAATTTTTTAGTTTTACTGCTATTTATGTATTTTTTGTGTTTTTTTCTCAGGCTGCACTGTTAAACGGAAAGCGTCAATTTTGTGGAGGATCGTTGATTGACACATCAAAAGAATCGCATTTTAATGATGACATTAAATATATACTTTTCATCATGTTTAGTCTTACCCGTCAAAAGTTACGAGCCTGAGAAAATTTATCCAATATTAGAAAATAGGGGGAAACAACCCAAAAAAGTCATAGAATCTTAACGAATGACACCATCAGATTCAGCGTATTAGAGAACCTTATTGTTGAAGTTTTAAGCTCCTATCTACAAAAATGTGGAATTTTGTAATTACTTATCGCTTCTCGATGTTACTTGGGCGAAGCAATTGTGGAAACACTCCGTGCAGTTCAGTTTCGAGACTAAGCAGCTAATTCTGGAATTGCAGTTTACCCTAATTCCCTTACCTGGAATTTTTAATTTATTTAAAGTTGAATGTTCTTGAACTTTTGTTTTTTTCTAATTCTGACTGATTTACTTTCAGTTGTGTTTGAGCAGTGGAGAAATTATCCAATTTGCATCAACAACCCTTTATATGTTTTGTTTAACTTAATTTATTTCATTTTTTTCTTTTATTCAGATTTCCTTGTTATCATGCAGTTTGATCTTTTTTGTCTATTGATTTGTCTCAAAATATTCTACCATTTTCTCTATATTTTTATTTGTTAAATTCTTTAAATAGAAAGGCACAGTTGTCTAAGAAATTATTTGTTACCTTTGTCAGCATTGTTGCATATCGGGGGCAAAAGACTTGTTAAAACTTAAAGTACGAATCGATCGATTTGATTTCGGGCCCACGACGTGTCTTCGATTGTCGGCAATTTTGGTCGAACAGGTTTGTCGTACGCCCAATGTTTCTTTCGTTTGGCGATTTTCGCGGCGACGTGATCAGGCCACTTTGCGCCTTCTTTCAACCATTTTTTCAGTTTCGTGATGTCATTTTCTGATAGCGGGTCTTCATCCAACGGCATCTGGGGTAAATCGTCCCTGCCCAGGATGCGAACTGTTTAACACATGCTATTTCGTCGATGAAGAGTAACTATATTTTCCATTTCCATTCTTGAAAAATATTTTTTAGTATTACATACACAATTTAAGGAGATTTTTTTTCAGAAGGTCTCTTATTAAAAAAAAAAATACAATCAATTGTTTCAGACAAATTTATGGTAGTAGTACAGGTTTATAATAACGGTAACACAAAAGATGGTAGTTTTTTGTGGCGAGAATTTGTGCTGAGCTCCGAGTTCAAACAGAGAAACCGGTTTTAAATAGATCACCAACAACAGTGTGGTCGGTACAATACATATCTACTCCTTGTTTGTTTGTTTGTTAAGTGTTTGTTATACATGTGGTCGCGATATATCAAAGTGCTTCCATGTCTTTTTTTTAGTAGCCACTTGGATTAATGTTATGTGTTATATCATTTTGTAATTAAATGTATTGAACTGAGTTGAACTTTTAGAGAACCATCACCAATTGATGCCACAATGATAATACTAAAAGAACGAGAAATTAAAGAAAGGCAGGGATCCTACAAACTCATTCTAGAGTGGAAGCTTGTTATTAAAAGTTAATTTGAACCACATTTGGATATTATTTTTTTTTAATTTCATATTCTCTCGTTAGAGACAATTTTCGAACAAACTACGATATTTTTGAGGGCTTTTAATGAAAATACCTCCTTTCTTTGAATGAGCGTTATATTTCATCGCAATGCATTGATTTTGAATACCATAGTTTCTACTAAAACCGCCGTTGTGCAACAAGGTAAGACCTGTTACCCCTTCATCTCCCTTATCACGACAACAGTCCAAGCATATATATTTAAACGAAGGGAAACTAGTGAACCTGAATCTCATCTTAATATAATAAACAGGTTTCTCCATGAATATGTTCAAACCTTGGGCCTAAAATGCGCTATTGACCCCTTGCTGCAGAATATCCGTCGGGACATTCTTGTTTATTCTATCTCCTCTACTCAATCGGGTTTTCTGCCACGATGATGTATCTTAAATAATGTAGCTGCTGCATATGAGGGCATTTATTGGGCGAGATTGCAGGCTCACGAGATTGTTTACTTGAAGCTAGAATTTGCAAAGGCATATGACAGTGTTGATTGGGTTTCTTTTTGGAAAAGTGTCGCTTGCCGATCGGTTTTGGTGCACAATTCACAGTAGATGTGAACCGGTGGAGTTTGGCAAGCCGCTGTTCAAAGTTCGTCCTCGTTAGCTCCTGCTTTGCCATCGAATTAGCTTCCTCCCTTAGCCAGCAGCTTCAGCCTCCTTCCTTGTTGAAGCTGGCATTCGCATCTGATCGACTTTCTTCATGTAAAACAGAATTCTGATAGCCAATCGTGGCGAGATCGCACACCGTGTCATTAGTGCATGTGCTGACTTAGGCATCGAATCCTTCGTCGACAGGTTGAATATATATTCATCTTTTCTCCTGCAGCAAGGACGAAAGTACCCAAGCCTTCTTATCTGTAATGTTTTCGACCTTCATGGCAGCTTCTAGATTGTTTAGGTTTTGAATATTGAAGTTAAGCTGTTTGTGTATGCAGAACATATTTAGTTTAATTTGCACTAGAGATTTGATTGGTACAATGTCTAAGCCATATGAAACTACTTTGTCTTTCGGGATCGGCCGGACTGGGCTTCACACATTCCTTGAATTCCTGTCCAAGGGATCGTGTTCTATCCAAATGCAAAATGCAACTTAGAATGTGTTCCAAAACTTCCATGTCCTGCTCCCCTTCCAAGAGACTCCATTCACCCTTTTTAGAGTCCAGGTCTTGCCACTCAATTTCTATAAACTGATCAAGCTCTTCGTACACAATTGCGGTCATATTGAGCTATCGACATAAATTTTTTATTTTAGGGATGGGATGATCTCGCCATTGGGCCCGTGAGAATCCTCTCCCCGCTCACGGCGGGGGTCTCTGCCGTCGCCCCCATGCTCTGGGGATTCTTCGTGGACGGCGAGACCTTCGCTGTCACGGGCTACCTCGGCCTCGGAGTCGCCATGATTGCCGTCGTTCTCGTCGGCTTTGTTCCGGGTGAAGGCGCGGTGCGCCCCTCGGTGAAGGCCATCGCGATGGAGGTGGGATCGGGCTTAACCATTGGTGCTTATCCATTTAAATCTTAGTTAAAAGCAGAATAAACTGCAGAATTTCCTATATCTACTAATCTTACAGATCTGTCAACTAAAAAGTTTTTTAAAAATTATTTCATGAAAGTATTTTCGGGTACACAGTTGTGGTAAAAACAAGAAAATAATTTTGCTTATATATCAACGCTGTAACTTAAAGGTACACTCCATAATCTTTATTCTTAAGAATATATGAATCCGGGTTTTAAAATTGAATTTCAGATTTCTTTAAATTCTTCTTTATGACCTCTTCCAACCAGATTTAGAGATGACCTGCTTTGCATCTGGTCCCTGATGGATGTTAGGAAATAACAATTTTTTGCAATCTGTACACTAAATCCACAAAAAGTGTCCTACCCTTCTCAGCATTTCTAGATAACCTTAGAATTGGGGAGAGAATACCAGTTTTTGTACCGCCTGTTGTTTTACATACGTTCAGACAATATAGCTGATGATCATATATATGTACTTATTAAAAAAAAACAATATTTTCTACGAATTAAGTTTTTCAAAGAAAATCAAAGAGCCGCATGAACTCAAAGACTAGCAAAAATAAAGTCAAATAATTATTCAAGCAAAGAACAACCAATTAATAAAAGAAAACTGAAACCAATAAAAAACACAATAACCAAAGAAGTCAAAATTAAAACGACAAAAATTACGAAGAACAGGATTTTGGCTAACACTTTGTAGAAATCCGGGGTTTGGTTTTAAAAACCAGAAAAATTAAATTTGAAGAGATCTACGTAAAGAGTAACATCTAAGCTAAGTGTCTTTTAGATTTGAAGCTTTAAACTCCAAGTCAATTTTTAAAACCTAAAACAACAGTAAAGAGGCAGCCCCCTTTAAATATGAAGTAATCTTTGTGTGTTTTAAGTTTTAACGTCACTGCTTACTCTTGTTTTTTAATATTGCTTTTAATATGTTTTTTTTTTTTTTTTGTGTTGTTTTGTGTTGTGTTGTGTTGTGTTATGTTGTGTTGTTTTATGTTTTGTTTTTTTTTTTGGTGTTGTGTTCTGTTTTGTTTTGTTATGTTATGTTATGTTTTGTTATGTTTTGTTTTTTTATGTTATGTTATGTTATGTTATGTTATGTTATGTTATGTTATGTATGTTATGTTATGTTTGTTATGTTATGTTATGTTATGTTATGTTATGTCAAAGAACAAGTAAAACTAGAATAAATATAAACTTAAAGAGAAAGATTTATCATACTTTACAACTTTTCAATTTTTAAATTATTCGCGACATACCCTATAATTTACTGTTCAAACTGATTTGGTCGCACACACAAAATTACGACAAAACAATCAAATGACTATGAAAATGGTCCCTTGATTTAGGTTAAATATGATTACCCTAACTTGCTATAGCATATTGAATTACGTCATATCAGTTAAAGTGTTTGGATACATGATACAGAGGATGAAACTGATTTAAAATCTCGTTGTAACAGCATGAATCAAATTGTAAGTTGAGACTGCTAATGAGGCTAAGCGGAGGAAACAGGGTTTGGCGGGGTTGTAAAAACTAGGGAAAATGTCCTCAGAGTGGGTGCTGTAAATGATGAACTTAGCTAAACACTAGTAAAATTATCCCCCCTTTCAGTTAAGGTGGTAGGTCATGAAGCTGGATATGGGTACGCAGCTTGATCAATTGTGTTTTTTGAAAGTCATCCTCCGCTAACATGGATACTTCTGGATTGGGATGATTCTGTACTGCTTTTAATACATCATCGACCGGAATCGTTTTTTCCATCTGTCCTTGTCCACCTTGTGGTTGTGGTTTCCCACCTTTCATGAATAAATCATATATAAAATGGAATGCTTCCATCACCTTATGACGTTTGTATGTTTCGATAGGTATAGGGAGTCACTTTACGGGTAAATGGGTTGAAACAAGAGTGACACATAGAAAAATGCACGAGGAACATGCACATTGGGCTATATATTAGCACATTAGGAGTAGAAGGGGGGCTGCTAGTAAAGTATAGCGGAGCTACAGTCGAAATGTGTTGACTATAATTATTCTAAATATTATGATAGGTGAAGTGTTTTCTTCATTTGTCCCTCGTAACAACCCCATTTCTAGCCGTATACCCGTGATAATTGGCTCTGCTCACTGTCACTTCGCCACTCTCCAGTGATTCCCGTAATGCGTCCAGCGCGGATGGTTTGAACTCACTGAATTCATCAAGGAATAGTACGCCCTGGTGAGCCAGAGTCACCTCTCCAGGCTACGCGCGATGTCCGCCACCAACCAGAGAGCCATGGGTTGCTGAGTGATGGGGGCTGCGCAGAGGACGCTGAATTTTTGCTTCACATGCGACTTCCACCTTGATCTACATGTTAATATTATTGCATTTAAACATACCTCGATAGTTTTGCTTGGGTTCCTACTGTTACGCCCTGCCCAAAGGCTCTGTTCGACACCTTGCCTCAGTCCGGGCTTTTAATTATACAAAGGTTTGCCTGAATTAACGCCTCTAAATCGACAGAACCAGCTGGGTTTTCCGAAACAATCAACAGCAGCAGCTAATGTCTGTGTCAAAAGATCTCAACGTCTCAACCATCTAGTAGATGATAGTACGATTTACTGTGGCCTGCCAAACGTGCATAGTTTATTTTGGCGCACCCGGTAAAATAATTTACATCACAACGATTTTATCAAAATCTCTTCAATCTTGCAGCCGCTGGAGTAGTTGAAGGGATATTGTGTGTAAATAATTTATAAAATGAAAAAATGTAGCGGTAACAGAATAAGAGCCTAAATTTTGCTAACATCGTTTCTCTTTGCTAGTCGAATTGCGGGGCTTTCTTGAGCTTCTTTGATGCCCAATGGAAAATAAGAAGAATCACTTACGATAACTTACGGTTGCAAATCTATTATGTCATATAATATCAGGTAAAAGAGGCAAAAATTTTAATTTACCTATTCGCACTTTCTTGTCATTTACTTTCTTGTCGTTTTCTTGTCACTTGTATTAAAATGAGACACAGTATATTGTTGAAAAGACAATCTGTATTCGTCGGTAACCACGGGCTTTCCGCAGTTTTTAAAGTTTGGGCAAGTTCTTCATTGAGATAACCTAGAGAAGTTTGGAAATAGCATATGCTTCAAGTGAACGCCAAGGATGTGAGATTAAACTAAATTACAAGAAATAAGATTTGCGAAAATGTTTAAAGTCTAACTCCCTTTGGGCACTGAAGGCAGGGTCGTATCCCGGCCGTGGGGCGGGGTGTGCTGGGTTCGAACCCTCCTCCTCAAGATTTGTCTTGTACTCGTCGATGGGGGATGGGCTACAAGTCTTGAACTTTGCTTATTGTTTACATATAGTAATGGTTATTGGGAAGTATACAGACGTTTTCAGGGTGATTTTTTCTGGAGGGGTGGGGGGTCTTTGGTTACGTCAGAATGTCTTTCCATGGATGAATTTGTCTTGGGGGAAGAGAATTTCCATGAAGGGGGTGCTTGATTTTCCAGGATTATTTAAAAAAACAATGAGTAAGTAAATAAAAAGCCTGACTGAAGAGCGGGATGCCCTGATGGCTCAGGTCACCACGGCGAACACGGAGATTGAACGTCTGAAGCAGGAAGCGGCTGAGAGCAAGAAGGTCGCGATCGCGACCGAAGACTACGCCGCGGATCCGCCGAAGGAAGGCGACGATGCGGATGATGCTCCGGCCGAAGCAGACGGTGGCGAAGAAACACCGGCACCCGCCGCGGAATAGCCGCTGCCGGCGACAGCCAGCACATTTATTAAGTCATTTATTAATTCTTGTATTTATACTCTGCTGTATTTTTTCTCGCCTTAGTTGGACGATAGCTTAGATATACTTTCTAGTAGCTTTGTACAAAAATGTATCCAGAATTTCTTTTAGGGAGGGGTACAAAAAACTTCATAAAGCGAATCAAAAACTTGTTTAGGTTTATTTTTGTTAGTTTCTTGAGTTTAAGAAATATTTTGGGGAGGAAGCTCAAACCCCCTCCCGTTACGGTATTAGACGTAACTACGATAGCTATTTTATTAAATTTTAGTTGTCTTTGGGACTAAAGTTGCACTCGAATCAAACAAATTTTGCAATAATAGTAACATTAGTATAGCTTATAGTAATAGTAACAGTAATAAAACTTTGCAAACAAGTAACAGAGGCAATATTTTAAATAACTATTAATATTTTAAGTAATTGTTAATATTTTAAGTAATTGTTAATATTTTATGTAATTCCGTTCGAGCGGCCTAGCCGGCCCCAGAGATCGACATGTCCGGGCGTGGCATAGCTCGCCGGGTGCATCACGATGGCGCGGGGCAGGGCGTTGGAATTGGTTGAATCGAGCCCGTCCAGCCGCAGCGAAGTGCCATAGCGCCCGACATACCAGCTGCGGGTCATGAAGGCCCCGCGGCTGGACGCATCGCTCCCCTCGATATTCGAATAGCGCTTGAGCCAGCCATCGTGTTCGCCTATACGGGTTAATATACGGTTATAACCATCGGCGATATAAGCCTTTTTTACGCAACTTTAAGCTCGGTCGGGTAGTCTGGCCGGGTATTTGGAAGTTGTGTGAGTAGCGTTGTGTTGCGTAAGCCCAAAACCGCCCGGCGGCCGAAGGGCGGCCAGATCCTGGTCGTGCTCTGCTGTTTCGGCTGGGTGTCGTACTTCGGACATCGTGGAATTCACTGCCGATACCGCCTTGAACTAGATGTCATAAATAAAGATTTAGAGGCAATGGGAACTTCCTGGGACGGCGTAAAGAGGGATGCTTTAAATATATTAGGTTGGAGGAGGAGCGTGCGTAGCTGTTTTTGCTTCAGGCGGCTTGGTGCTAGAGTGAGTTATTGGTAGTAGTAGTATTATTATCTTAAAATTTTCCTAATTTGAAAATTAAATGTTAAGATTATCGTAGTTTTATCTGAATGTTAATTTTTTGGTTATCAGCGGCTAGGTCATGCCCACCCATATTGCCAGCCTCAAGCTCTCGCACTTCCGCTCGCACAAGCTCGTCGCGCTGACCGGCGACGCGCGGCCTGTTGCGCTCTTTGGGGCCAATGGCGCGGGCAAGACCAACATCCTCGAAGCGGTATCCTTGTACTCACTGGGCCGGGGCTTGCGCCGGGCCAGTGCAGAAGAGATGACCCGTAGACCCGAGGGGCTGGGATGGAAGATCTCCGGACTTCCCGTCGATCGAAGTAGACCGTGGAAACGACAGCCACGTGACCTTCGACGCCGAAGGCGTCCTCGCGACGGCCACGGGCGACGTGCCGGCCAACAACCCGGACGTCCTCGGTACTGCTGCATTCCACTTCAAAGATGCCGACATGGGTGACGACGACCTCACCTTTGGCGACGCTGGTGGTGTGGAATTGCTTGATGGCGTTGACATCCTCGATGTCGGTGGTTCGTACCGTAAACAAATGTTTAAAACTGAATCGCTTGTCTAGTTTAGTTTTCATCGCTGGAATAGCTAGGAAAACCCCAGACATATGACTGTAATCCATCTAAAGGGCTGTATTCCTTTTTCACTAAATTTGCTTGCTTCTTGTGATTGAATTAGCGGTACCCCCTGGCTAAGTCAATCAGCATAAATTTAGAGGTGGTCAGTATGTATTTTTTAATTCTGGGGGAGGGGGTTTGTGGTTTTTCCCTAATATTTTTTTCTGTATATAAATGGCAGTGAATCAAGTTGTCAGTCCTTATTGAGAAACATTTCGAAAGCCTATTATTGATGATTTTGCAACCAAATATAAATATACAGAAATTGGAGAAAACAATGTGAATTTATCCTATCAACTAATTATGATTTCATTTTAAAAGATCTGGAAGCTTGGATTCTTCCAACTGATGCAAAACTTTTTATGCAAAAGTGAAAATAACACAATTCAGCTCCTTTAAAATATCAGTGATATTACTTGCTATGATAGAGCAGTGCTGCCTATGATATTGCTTATATACCCTTTTAATGGTTATATGCGTGTGGTGTTTTGTTTAACTGAATCCCCCCCCCCCCCCCCCTTTAAATTTTCTTTGCCTTAAACGTCAGCCGCCACAGCTACCTAACAGCAGTATCAAAAATATACATAGCGGTTTCTGGCCAGTTCCAAAACTGTTACACATTATAAATAATGTTACAAATAATGTAAATAATTTGCACTAGTCTGTGTAAATAAACATGTCACCTTTCTTCAGTGAAACATGGCCAAGCCTGACCGATTTCAGACCGATCCTCTGCCCCCTGCAAATGTCCGTCTGGAAACTCCTGTTTGCAGATAGTTCTTCACCGACAATACCCCCCCCCACCCTGGCTACAATGACCCTCTGGAGAATCAACCCTCAGGAAGTTCCCTCCATATTTTCTGCAGATACTATCGCAGACAATATGCAGCGCTCATTGCAGGAACTGACCACGATTCATCGTAATGCCTGTAACAATCAGCAGGCGTTGCAGCAAACGGTGGCGGATCTGCAGCAATTGAATCAGGAATCGAAACAGGCGTCATCGGTCATTACCCAGTTACATGGGGAGTGCATCAACATCGGCCATATTCTGCAGGAGATAGAACAGATTGCTGAACAGACGAACCTGTTAGCGATCTAGATCTTCTCGAATTGAACGAAATAGCTTTCTTGCATGTGGCTCATTTGTAGAGTCAACCATCGGTAATGGTGAGCGCATTAGTTCCCAAGCAAAGCTAGGCTCATTGACACGTTCTTCACCTGGTAAAATTGGTAGCACTTCTTTAGTGCGATGCCATTTAGCAAGGTCATTACCCAATACAAAATTTCCAACGCCTTGATGGAGTATTCCCATTAAGTCCCACAGGTCTGCATGTCTCGCAGCGGGTTGATGGAGACATGATAGGAATTGCCCGTCGCGATGTGGTTGATCAACTCCACACCGCCGATTTCCACCAGCCGATCGCCTCCGCGCGGGTTCAGGCCTGTTGTTTCCGTATCGAACGAGATCTCGCGCATTTTTCCGCCTTTTGCCTATGGATTCACTGTGCAGCTTGCAGGGTGAGTGGCAAGAGTTGCGCGTGGTTTTCCCCGGTGTTCTGGGGTTTGTCTATATTCGTATACAAGTCTTTTTATTAATTTGGAATTTTCTTATATTAATTTTCCTTTATGTTCTAATATCCTTCAATTCTTTAAGGTTTTGAAGTGAGCGAGAAGAAAGGGAGAATCCCAGAATTTTTTGAACCTATTCGTAATGTCACAGTTGCTGTGGGGAAAGAGGACATCTTGCCCTGCTCTATCAGATTTCTTGGCGGCTTTAAAGTTAGTTCATTAGGATGCGACGTAAATACCACGGAAAGTCATCATCTTCACTATCAGAATTATCAAAATTCTCGTTTGAAGGTGTATGTTCTTTCTTCCTCGGATATCTGCTTTGTTATGCTCTCTTCGTAGAGGTGTCTGGCTTGCTTGGGTTTACGACGGTTGTTGTTTCTGTTGCTGGCAGGAAGTCACAGGGTAACAGCATGTTCCGATGTAACACTCTTGTTCTTCCACTTCCGCTTTCTGGAGCTACTTCAGAGAGTTTTGTTTTTTAAGCTAATCAGCTAAAGGAGCTAAGGTACCTTGATTCAAAAGTAGGCATTAATGGAAATGGTGGCATGAATTAATAATGAAGCGCATTGTATTCTTTTTGCCCAAAATGTGTTTTTATTCTTTGTCTAGAGGTCATCTCTAATCTAGAATAACTAAACAAAAAAATAATTGACGAATAAACGGGTTTGATTTTATAAAGCAGTCAACAAAATAAAATATACGATTTTGGGCGATTTTTGGTCATTTTGCCTTAGTATAGCCTTACCTTTTTGGCCAAAATCGGTCGATTTTCGGGGTCTATTTTCTTCATCTTTCTGGACTTCTAAGCATCAATATAGCCCTTTCTATGGACGGAAAGGTTATTTATAGCCTAATTATAGTATTTTAGAAGGTTTTGGAGGATTTTGGGAACCATTGATTTTGGGCGATATTTGGTCATTTTGCCTTAGTATAGCCGTGCGGCCCAGTCGCGCCACCCCGATAGGGCACCAGGTCCTGGGGACGTCACCCGCCGCCGACGGGGTAGTCTCGGCCCAGCAAGCCCAGCCATCCCCGGATTGAGCCAACGCGGCCTCGATGACCGGAATGGATGTATCTCCAGACTCCGGGTTCAACATGCCTTGGATACTACCCTGGAGCCACCGGGCCATGGCGATATTGTCGGAATAGATCCGCCACGTGTCCACGGTCAGGGGCTAAAGATCGCTGAACTAGATCTTGCTGATAAATAACCTCGTCGCAGGGTTCACCAAGTCCAGGCGTTAGATACAAGCTTTCAATTGTCTCGGCTTCTCGGCCGCTTAGTGTATCTTGGGATGAAATACCGGCATGAAGTGACAACCGGGTTAGTTTGAGTTGATCCTGCAAAGGTGGGCCATACTCCTTTTCCACTGTGCGACCGACGTAAGACAATGCAAATCGCGTTTGATCCACACCGCGGTCGTTGATGCAAACCTTCAAAATTTAAAAAACATAGAGTCTATTGGGTCTATGGGCTAGTAGGATAACAGGCGGCAACTTAGTAAAGAAAGAATGGTAGGTCGCAGTATTCGAAAATCTAAAAACACTAAAAAAGACTGTCTAATGTGGAGTAATTGCCATTTGAAGCTGATTTAGGAATGGTAATGCTTTATTGTGATTAATCTTGGATATGGAATTTTTGTTTGGTGAGGCATTTTGTTTCTTTTTTTTCTTTAGTAATAATAAAATTCTTATTTGTTTTTGTTTCAAAATTTTTTTCCGAATCGTTTTTGTTTGTATGATTTTTTTTTAGGAAGTTTAATTAGTAATTTGATTTTTAATGTCATAATATAAAAACTGATGAAAATATATTTTGTTTTCATTAAGGAGCAAGTTTTGCTAACAACTATGGGATTGGGAAAGGGTTTGGGCAGCCCCACTCTGGTAGGCCAATCGAGGCACAGACAACACGTCTTACTAGTCTTGTGACATTATCAACATTATCACACTATCTACATTAATTAAGGTTCAAGTATTTCTATAAGCAAGTGCTTCATAAGGAAGGTAACACGGATCAGACTGCTTAATATGTTAAAAAATACGAAGTCTTTCAATGCAGAAATTTAAAATTTTGCATTTTAAGCACAATTAACGATGGAAGCGTGTACAACAAGCGGTTGTTTAAATCCATGTTTACATTTAGGTCAAGATCTTTAATCAATTGGATTACTGTTAGCCAAAGGTCCTGAACTAAAGGGCAACGAAGAAAGAGGTTTAGAGAGGTCTCTTTGTTCGTTTGACAATGGAGACAATTCGGATTGTCAATAATGTTGTGTCTGGAAAGTTTATCCGCTGTCGGGAGGGCAAGCTGGATTAACTTCCATTGCAGATCACAAGATTTTCGATCGTTGTAGACGGGCCGCACGCAGGGCTACCAGCCCGGCTCCGACCCGCACAAGGAGCTCCTCTACCGAATCGCCACCCTCTACGAGCAGAAGGGCAACCGCCGCCACGCGCGGGGCATGTTCTTGGAGATCTACGCCCAGGACCCCACGTTCCGCGACGTCAACCAGCGCATCGAGGTGCTGAGCGACGACGTGCGCGAGCTCGGCCAGAAGGCCGCCGACGAGCGCGTGCTGGAGCTCGTGTTGTGGGGTCATGTCATCCCCACAGGCATAGCTATTGGACTTTTTAACTATGCTAAATTAAATGGCTATTTCAAAATTTTGATTAAATATCCTTGGGGGGGGGCAAGGAGTGTAAGAAGGGGGCTAGTAACAACCCTCTCCTGGTCTTCCAGAACCCATGGTTTGAAATATCATCCCTGGGATTATTCAGCAGAAAATACAAAATTCCATATTTTTTAGATAGGCGCTTCAAGCCTCTTCTACTACTTCTACTGTAAACATAACTACTTTAGACTACTTGATACTATGACTGTGACCACTTGTAGCTGTGATTACTTGTGACTGCGAGTATCTACCACTGTGACTACTCGGGAGTGCGACTACTTGTGACTGCGATTGCTAGCGACTACGATTACTTGTAACTACGACTACAATTAATTGCGAGTGCGATTACTAGTGATTGTGACCAGTTACTACTGCGACCGATTGTGACGCCGTCTCGGATCCGCTCATCATGATCACGGCCCGGCCTGTCTCCATGGCCTGCGGCGTGCCGCTGATCGGCGTGTCGAGTGCCGTGCCACCGCCCGCGGAAATTGCAGCTTCGACGCGCTCCTTCAGCGCGACCGCAAAGGTTCCCATGTCGGCGAAGACCAGTCCTCCATGGACACCTGCCACGAGCCCCCGGTCGCCGAAGACGGCGTCCTCGACCGCGTCCTCGCTCGAGAGTATCACTTCTTAAGTAGAAAAACTATTTTCGTATTCAAAAACTATTTAAAACGATTCAGCACAATAAATTCATTTGGAAGAGACTTTAATTTCTAATCGTTTTCCCGATCGCTCCAGAAATCCAGAAATACAAAAAACTTTAAAAACACATCATAATGTAAAATTGATATTTAATTTCTGGGAATATTTCTATTCTACGCTGTTATTATAAAAGTAAAGAGCAACGTTTAACCCCCGAAAATAACAGGAGGAAGGGACCAGCAAGTTGGGTAGGAAGGGACAAATAGAAGACGTTAGCAGATGATGGTCCGGGGTTGGCAATCTGTGGCGGGTGTATGAAACAGACGACCAGTGATGGAAGCGCAAGGAACAAAGTGGGCAAACAGTGGTCGTGGTTAAGGGATATTATCAGTCACCCTGTAAACACAATCTGCACAACTTAACAAAACTCTCGTGAACTACAGAAGAAATCAATCTGGTTCAGTTATGTCAGTCACGTATCTTCGACTTATTCTTCCCACCCAGTTTCATCCCGATCCCCCCAACTCCCCCCAATGGCACTGGATCCGGTCGGGACTTAAAATATGAGCTCTAAGGCACAACATCCTTCCAAACATAAAATTTCATTAAGATCCGATCACACTTTCGTAAGTTAAAAATATCTCACTGTTTCATATTTTTCAGAATCAACCCTCCCCCCAACTCCCCCCTCGGGCCAGCGGCGGCGATTGTCGCGCCAGACACCTGCGTAAAGGCAATTGTGGAAAGAGTAATATTCGAGGTGCTTGCATTCGGAGCGCGCGGCCGAGAACAGCTCTTCCACCACCCGGATATGCGCATCCATCGAGCCGCCGACCTCGAGAAACAGCACCACCTTGGCCGCATTGTGCCGCTCCGGCCGGGTCTTGACGTCAAGGTAGCCGTGTTCGGCCGTCGCCCTGATGACCCAGGCCCAGGACGTTCCTCCCCCTGTCGATACTCGCATTTATGACATCATCGCGGCCTCTTCTCCCGAACGTGTCGAAGCTGACATCCGCACCCTTGCCGATGAGCTGGCGAAGCTTCCAGATGCCAAGCGCAAGGGAAGTGATCTGGCTAGGGCACTCATCGATCACGCGGCGCTGACACCAGTCGCGATCTGATCAGAGCCAGACTAAAACGCAAAACGCGCGCATGTGACGAATTGGTATATACCTTGCCATCGTTGCGGGAGCGGCTGTTTGATTTGCCGCAATCTACCGAGACGCAGGCGTATCCCGCCTCAACGTAGAAAGCGAGCGTTTGCTCACCGATACCATTAACCGGGCTGTATTTAAGGAATATATTCCCCTTTTTGGCGCCGTAGAACCCATCAAAACCGTTTATATAGACGCTATAGAAAGCGCTCGGATCGAGCAGATTTATGTGCAAGACGGCCTCAGTCTGCTATACTCTCCAGTATTTACTAATAGGGCACAATTTTCGACCTAATGCTTCTATCACATTAAACCACTGGTATGGACTTAATGATACTTGACAAACAACTAAGCATCCATAACAGACTAAATGACGGTAAATTGCAAAATTTCTGAAATGAGTTGTAATAATTTTTAAACGCTCCGATAAAACCAATTAAGCCGATGCCAGGAGAGGTCGAACATGTATCCATAGTGCAATGTACGGGCCATTGTGTCCAGTGGGTATTCCAACGATCCGGTTCTCTCCAATTATCCCATCTATGGCTTTCAAGGAATGGTAGCCAAACCGTTTCGTTTAGATGAACTCAGCGAAGCGGTCTACCAAGTTCTCGCAGAGCACTAATCACTATTCGCCCAACCTAGTCCAGGACTCGGATTTCAGAAAAACACCGCTTCTACAATACGAATCGCTGGGAACACTTTCTGTTAAACGACCCTCGCATCGAGGTCTCGGCCCGGGCCGAGCTGTCCCGTTGCCCCTACTGCCACGACGACGTGGAGGAGGGCCCGACGGCCACGGTGTGCGCGGAGTGCGGGACCACCCAGCACGTCGCTTGCTTTGCCGAGCACCGGGGCTGCTCCACCCACGGATGCACATCGACGCACGCAAGGAGCATGAGTCGCGAAGCGCCGCCGTCAGGGACGCAGGTGTGCGCCTGTTGCCGGCAGATCACGCGCTTCGAAGTGCAGGTTCTCCAGACCCTTGGTTGTGGCTTCAGCGGCCGTCTCTGCGAAAGCGTCCTCGCAAAGATCGAAACCGTGAAAGCGACTGTTTGGATAAACGCCCGCCAGCGCCATCATCGCCAGACCTCGTCCGCATCCGAAATCGGCCACGTCGATGCCGTCCTCCAACCGTTGGATAAGGCCCGGGAATACCGGCAGGATAGCGCTCACGAGGTTGGCAAGGATTACCAGACTATTTTTTACTATAGTTTATTCCATCTCTGTCATTTCCTTTTTTTTTTCAAAAATTCTTTTTTCCTCTTATTGTTTTCTTCATTTTAGACATACCAAAATAAATGTTCAGTTTACAATATTTCATTTTTAAGGGATTCAAAAATTTTGACTTCTGGAGACCCCACCTTCCTCTATGCTTTTATAGTTGTGAATGCGACCCTCCATTTTATACTAATAATCCCAGATTTAAAAGTGGCCCGTAAAATTGGCATGAGTTGGATGTTAGTTACCTTAATCGGCGCACTGGCGGTTGGATTAACCGGTCTGGCATACGTGCAAAAAACGGGGTTACCGCTGTCCGACCCAGAAACTATCTTTATCGTATTGTCTAATACCTTGTTCCACCCCTTTATCTCAGGCTTCCTGTTGGCGGCAATATTGGCTGCTATTATGAGTACAGTTTCTTCGCAGTTACTAGGCCAAGTATGGGGGCGGGTCTCAATTGAAACAGCTTAAAATATATGTTATTGAGCAAGATTCTGTAAATAGCTTCTGATATTTCTAGGAAGAGAGTCATTAGCTCTAAGACACGCAATATCTGTGGGGTGTATGGTTTCTTACGTTTGTATTACCTTTTTTAATGGGTTACATTACAATATATGTCCTTCTCTGAACCAAATATTGCCAAACATTGTATTTACAAAGTTCTTAAGGTGGCCGTTACCTTGGCCAACGCCGCCGTTGCCTTGGCCGTTGCCCGGATTGGTGTTGCCACCCGTCGTGCCGGGGTTCCCGCCGACGCCGTTTCCATTCCCGTTGGCGGCGCCCTGGCCGTTGCCTTGGCCAACGCCGCCGTTGCCTTGGCCGTTGCCCGGATTGGTGTTGCCACCCGTCTGGCCGGGGTTCCCGCCGACGCCGTTTCCATTCCCGTTGGCGGCGCCCTGGCCGTTCAAGCACGGAAAATCCATGGCCGCTATTTTGAAAGATTTATGTCTAAAAAATTGTTTAACGCTGTGTCACCAGCTGCTAAAAGGACGTTTTACTTTGGAAAAATTATACCACATCGTTAATTTGGTCTCAGATAGATATTCTCCGTGTTTAAGGAGCTATCAGTATTTTCTTCTTTAATTTGCGGAAGTTTAATTGAATTTGTTGTGCTCGGAGGCAAATGCGTGCAGTTAATTCTGATATTAAAAACCTTGTCGCCGAGACAGCGCAAACATTTGGCGGTATAGATTTTGTGGTCAATGTGGCAGCGGTCTACGACGATGCGGGCCCCGATTCCCCGCGCGAGCAGTGGCTGAACAGCATGAATATCATCCTCATAGGCCAGGCGATGCTGGTACAAGAGGCGCGCCCCTTTCTCGCCAAGAGCGAAAACGCGTCGGTGGTAAACTTCGGCAGTATCAGTGCGGCCATTGCTATTCATTTAATTGTCATGACCTGTGAATGTAGGTCAAAGGCTTATGGCATATGCAACGAGGTTTCGACCATATTTCTTACAGCCTCAGGCAGTGAAAAAACGCTATTTCCAAACTGTCGTATTATTTTTATTGTTTTCCTGGAGGGAGTGACTGACTTAGAATTTAAGTTCAGCATAGAAAGAAAATCGTAAAGAGACAGCTAGGAATGTGATCTGAAACTGAGCAAATTTCATAGCGCAACTGTCGGGCGGGCAGCAGCAACGGATTGCACTGGCGCGCGCCATTGCGACTAATCCCGGCCTTCTGTTGCTGGATGAGCCGCTTTCGCATCTTGATGCTAAGGTGCGGGTGCATCTGCGCCATGAGATCAAGGAGCTGCAGCGCAAGCTGGGCGTGACCACGGTGATGGTGACCCATGATCAGGAGGAAGCACTGGCCATGGCCGACCGGATCGTGGTGATGAACCACGGCAAAGTGTAGCCTCAATCAAGTTAGATCTAGACAGCTTTTACAAATGGGTCAATATATGGAGGCTTGAATTTAATATTGAAAAGTTCAATGTTCTCCATTGTGGAAAAAATAACCTGCAATTGCAATGCTCAATATTATTAAATGCCAGTGAGATACAACTGCTTTCCAGAGTACCTCTGATAGAGATTTGTGGGTTGGTATAGATGACAACTTTCATTGCAATTTTCATTTCTATCTAGTTTTCTTGACTTTTGATCTCTGAGCCTGACTACACAGAGTAAAAAACGACACAGTGTGTCCATAAAATATAAACGTGAAATGTTTAATAATAAGCTATAGGTCGGAATTTAAAAAAAAAACAAAGTGTAAACAAATAAAAAAGCTCGAATAGGAATAACTTTCTATCATAAGGACAAAGAATAAAGGAATTATCAGTGTTTTTCTCAGATTCCTTGGGAGATAAAATTCATCTCGGTAGTTGAGCAAACCGTGGAAGCCAATGGGAAGACATGGAAGGTTTCAGCAGTGAGCATGGGGAATCCGCATGCTATTATATTTGTAGATGATCTCGAGACGGAGATTGACCTGTGTGCGGATGGGCCAGCCCTAGAGACAGCAGATTGTTTCCCTGCCAAGACGAACGTAGAATTTGTACAGGTAATGGCACCAGATCATTTGAAAATGAAGGTTTGGGAACGTGGTGCAGGGTGTCGCCAACGATCATCGGTGAGCAGACTGCGATATTGTGCGGAAACACATTCAGCTTGCCGATCATATCGACCGACCAAAGAACTTTACCCGTCTTAATATCACCGCAGATGGCTTCGCAGCGATTGCCGATGTAGTAGAAGCGATCGCCCTCGATGCAGGGTGTTGAACACACGCCCTGTTAGGGCCAATCCCAAACACGGCCAGCTGGAAGTTTGTCGTGAACGATCTGCCACAATTGTCATGTTTACATTCCGAACAAGGGCCTAGTCTGTGGGTAGGAGCTGGAGTGGTTTTCTCATATTCTTGGTTGTACTCCTTACTCCCCGTCTCGCCTCAACCCAAAAGCCGCCGTTTGCCGTGTCTTTGACTGTATCTGTGACGGTGTCTGTGTCTTTGATGAGAGTCACGATCATTGCCAATCGTGATGGTCAACTTTGCATTCCGAACAAGGGCCTTGATCTGATCACGGTGCAAACTGAAAGCATGACTGACTGGTTCACTTTTCTTAGGATGATGGTAGGCAACTATAATGTTTTGAAACGAACAGAAGACAAGATCTTGACCAAAGTAAGACAAGAGAGGAACTCCCTAAAACAAACTGAGCATTCATTAAAAGAAAAAGCTGTCCAAGGTCCTCTGAATATAGGCCTTTATGAACTCAATTTATATTTTGCTAAGGCTTGAAAATTACACCTAGTATATTCTTTTTAAATTGTTTCAAAAATGTGCTTCAGAAACATGTTTGATAAAATGTTTCGGAACCATGTTTTTAAAATGTTTCATTTATATGTTTCAGAAACATGTCTCAATAAAATGTGTTAGTTTTGTGCTTCAGAAACATGTTTGATAAAATGTTTTGATAATTTGGTTCAGAAACATGTTTCAATAAAATGTTTCAGTAATTTGTTTCAGAAACATGTTTCAATAAAATGTTTCAGTATTTCTTTGATTCGATCAGCGATGGAGCCTGAGACCAGGTAATTGGAAAACACATCACATCGAGCCAATTGGGTTTCCAGGTTTTTGCCGAGAGGCGTTTCCGCCAGGAGCGTCAGATCGAGAAGTAGCGCATTGACTGGGTAGAAGTTGTCGCGTTACTCCATGAGCAACTCAAAGGCCGCTTGCAATTTTTCCTCCGCAACTTGACGATTGTTTTCAACGGCATTTTTTGCGGCTGGCCGCCGCCACGCCGTCTGTGACGGGTATGCCGATCTGGCGTTCAAGATCCGCGGTGAGGTCGGTCATGCCGGCTCAACCTAGGACGATCGCGCCGGGGGCATCTTCGCGCAGGGTCCGTTCGATTTCGTCGGCGATGCGGTGCCGGTCATCACTGCCCGGTTGTCCGAGGTCAAACACGGGCCCTTCGGACGCCCTGACGCGAACGCACTTCGTGGCCACACCATAAGTCTCCAGAACCGATCAACCGCAGCGTGTTGATCCGTTCACCGCCGTCGGACATCAATCCTCCGGCTGGAATAGGTCGGCCGCCACTACAGTCCATCGTCAAAACATCACTGAACTCCGTTCCAATGATGTGGTATCGACCGATGGCTGAAAGCGGTGCTTAAAAAATGGTGTCGACGCCCGGAACTTCGGCGGACACACCCAAGCTTGACACCAACGTAGTTGCACCGCGCGGCATATCGACGTTTTGATTTCAGTTGGAAGTGAATTTCAGAATTTTCGCCCTTCGGAGCATTAAGATCTGCTATCAGATTGTTCTCACCTTAACCAGGGAGCTTAACCCTTGGATAGTAACCGTCTTCATAACGAGGACGGAGTAGTGTGAAAGGGACCTTCGCTTAAGAAGTTAATATTAAGCTAAAAAGAAGATGTATATTGCGAATGAGGCTTTGCACGTGTTCAGTCTACTCTTATGGACCACGCCGGCATCTGGGTCGGAGGACTCATCAACAACAATCTTCACATGGCGGCATCTCGTTACGGCCAATGGGAATTCTGGCCTGGGCCGCTCGACCAGGATGGCAACCCGCCCCAGGCTTGCACGCCATTTGATAAAGTATGGGAAATTCGATCAGACGATATTACAGCCTACCGGGAGACAGGATCTATTTCAAATGATCTACAAAACTGGCCCTGGCAATTAGGCGCACATGTTGCTCCACGATGCGCTCATGGTGCTGAGTGTGATTAGCGATGCTGAGCTGAAGGGCAGCAACCCGACACGGCAGGACTACCAGGACTTCATGCAAATGCTGGTAAAAGACAAGCGCGCTACGCAACTCCGTACAGGCAAACAAATACTTTGGCTCTGCGCTGAGCGCCCGCCACTGGCGAATGTCGTCTTTGACGAGTTTGAACTCACCCCTGAAATTGACCCCGCTGGCCCAGCCACAATCGCTTGGCCGCCGCCTGCAGCTGGCAGACCTTCCCGCTCCGCACGATGCTCCCCGAGAGGTCGAGCTGGAGCAGGGATACGAGTCGGAACCGGCCCGACTTCGGGATCAGCGTCTGATTGCTCTCGAAGCGGGAGACGAGCTGGCCGTTCTCGAACAGCTGGATGCCGTCCGCCGTCAGGTCCGCGATCGGCCGCCCGGTGTCGTCGACGACCGAGAACAGGACTGAGATGTTCCGAAACAATAGCCCTTAACTGCCTGAGCAAAAACCCTTTATGGTCGGTGATTGCCAGGGAAATGAAATTCCTGTGGAAGAAAATGAGCTCCTTCGCAATTACATAGTCTGAGCTGAGCCACCGGTGATTATTAGCTGCGGTATAAACTTGAAGTCTAACCGAGATTTAGATATTTTTCTTTATGAAACGGGTCTAAATGTAGAATTGGAATTATCCTTTGTGTTGTATAAAACCTATGACCACATCATCAACCCAGAACCGAAACGCCGTCGCCGACATCTCAATCCGGGCAAGATCGTCCGTGTCGAAGACGAACGGGATGTTGTAGGCGCGGTCATTGTCAGCCGTGGAACCAATGAAGCCCATCCCCGGGCGGAGCAACATCGACCACAGAACGCGCGGCATCCAATTGCATTGCTCTTCGGCCGAAAGCTGGACGCGAGAGGGATCGCCGCGGGCTAGCGCCAGCGGGTGAACTAAAGACTAGCCTATGATAGGTGACAACAGAGTGGTAATCTAGCCTACTATTTAATTCGCTAATGGTTGTCTATAGCCTTGTAAATGGCAGAAATTACCCGGGGAATCAACAAGCAAGCCTATGCTGTTATAAACCCTAATCAGTTTTCTTTCCACATTTCATGATTGCTGCCGTTGCTATTATGTCCCAGCCTCCATTCCCGTAGTGAATATAGCCCAAATTAGTACTTTTTCATGATCCCTTTTCTGGCCCGCTGGTGGTGACGCTGCCGGACTTTCCAACGACGGGAGACTTGTGTTTTCAGAGCCTGCCCTACGTACCCGGTTTGTATTTGCAGATTCAGCCTGCGGAGATTGTCGAGTGGAACGGTCGCCAGGTCGGTTACAAGCAGGAGCTCAGTTTCATCGGCGATATCACCACGTTTCCGACGCTGGCGGAGAACGACTTCACCGTGGTTTCTCCGACGTCTCATGAAAGCGCAAGGCGGAAGTATTCACGCAGAGAGCACCCCAGGAAAGGGAAGCACCTTCTCCATTCGTCTCCCCGGGCACGCTCGTAAACCCAAGGCCAATTATCGAACCGGACGAGGGAGTCTCACTTGAGGGCCTCAAGGGCTTGACTGAGAGGCCCTTTTTCCAGCTGAATCTAGGCGAAAGGAACGGGGACCATGTTCTTCATTTTGCCAGTCGGAGTTGACTATCACTCGGGCAGGATTACGATACCGTTGTTGCAAACGAGCCGGACGCCGCACTTGGCAATGGCAGGCTCGGTCGGCTGGCGGTCTGCTTTCTCGACAGCACGTCGACCCTGGCCATCCCGGCCTATGGCTATGGTATCCGGGACGCGCATGGAGTCTTCGAGCAGCATTTCGAAGATGGCGAACAGGGCGAGACCGCCGAAGGCTGGCTTGCGCAGCGTCATGCCTGCGAGTTCGAAATTTTTGTTTTCGTTGTTGAGGTTTCTGCCCATGATAACCATACTGTTCAAAACACTTTTCGGTTGCAATAAAGTGCAAATGGCATTCAAGATGTTTACTTTTTTGAGATTTAGGGATAGGAACAAGGAGCACCATTCTTATTTTTAAGCCTTGATTAGCCTTGAAATATTTCTTCTGCTGTTGTTGAAGTTTTAAAAAATTTGAACACTGCTTTAAATAAAAATTATTTTCAGTAAAACTGGACCGGTTTCTGATCCGTCTCAGCCTCGGCTACCCTTCCCAAGCTTTTGAGCTAGAGATGCTCCAACGCCTGCAGTCCGAGCATAAGGTTGTAAAGACCATGTTCAAACTCGGCGTGGCGGATACCTACAAGGGCATCATGGGCAAACACATTCGCCGCCTGAAAATTGGTTTCAACAGTAACGGCAACATCAACGTCGAAGTTTGGGCCATGAAACCCCGCATTGTGGAGTGCATCCGTCTTATTGAATTGTTTTTGTTTTTATTTTGTGTTTGTGTGTTTCATTTTTTAGCTACCTTTTTCTGTCTATTTTTCTCTTTTTCCGGCTGATAAGGGCTTCCTGATATGAAGCCAAAATTTTCAAGCTTATTTTGTTATTTGTATATTTTTTTTTGTTTGGCTTCATGTCCACAGTTATATTAAAAGCTTCAACCGTCATGAATACTTTCTTTTCAATTATAAATGGGGGAGAAATTAAAAGTTTCAAGTAGGCAAAAAAAGGACCAGATATTAACAATAGCACCAAATTCTTGGTCAATACAAAGGACAAAAGATGAGATTCACGTTTCTGAGTATATTGTAAGACCGGCATGGAAGTTGGCAGCAAAAAAAGGTTTTCTGGAATTGCCTGATTCTACACCCGAAGTTGCCGTGGAGATTCGTCATGGCCAGAACAAGTATTTACATCTTAACAATTTTAGTAAAACAGTTTACTTTGTTTTTTGATTTAATTCCAGTTTTAGGACTTGTTGACTATTTTATTCTTGAGTATGGGGCGTGATCGTCTATTACTATGTTGCTAGTTGCTGCTGCAACCTAGATAAATGCTGTAATGATTCTTAACTATAATTACTTCCTTACTAGGTATCAGCTATATGCACTGTTACTTATTATATAGAGGTGACAAATTCCTGATGTTATAATGACAAAAGCTACTACGTATAATATCAGGTAGGTTGTAATGAATCACAATGGTACCAGGACTATGGCCAGAACATGTCTTGTCCGCGGAAACCACCACCTGCATGGTCCCATAAGGCATCTTGCCCGAGGGCACTCCAATAGGTCTGTCGCAGATGGGGCAGGTCTGGGAATATCGACTCTTCTTCCTATCTTCATTTAAATGATAGTTGTGGGAGCACACCACCCGGCACACCTAGTTACCAATGATCAATGGCCGTGGCCATCCGGACCATATACCCCAGCCTTTCAGGACAAAGAGAATTTGTGTACTCGTCGCACCTGTTCTATGTACCATACACAACTTCAGTGGACTCTCTTCTTCTTTCGATATATGATCTTCTTCTTTCGACATATGCTCATGTTTGTTCTTAAAAACACTTTCTGGAATGCATAACCAGCACGCTAGCTACCTGGGTTTCAGAGAAACTTTTGCGGCTTTGTTTGTTTTCAAACCTATGTGAATGGATGTTTAGTCTATCAAGGTGTCTTCAAGTAGGCCTATTGGCCTCCAATTTTTCAGTAATTTTATATATAGCCTATTCATGTAATTTAGGTAGGAAATAAGTGAATATATCATTTGATTTGTTCTTAAAGCTCTGTTCCAAATTAAATAAAAGCTCAAATAAGGATTAGGCTAATTCTTTTATTTGACAGCAATAATTGCTAAAAATACTGGATATTTTGCCTGGTACGTGCCTACCATCAGATACCTGTTGAGCCATGTGACATGCCGAAAACTGCTATCATCACACCTTTTGGCTTATTTGAGTTTGTCCGCATGCCATTTGGCTTACGAAATGCCGCACAGACATTCCAGCGCTTCATTCATGAAGTTTTGCATGGCCTTGATTTCGTATATGTCTATATTGATGACCTTCTTATTGCCAGTTCGTCACAATCGGAACATCTTGAACACTTGCCTGATATTTAAATTTACAGTCACTGATAGAAAAACACTGAGAGTGGCAATCAAATATCTATATGGTATTCATCAATTTTGAGAAGATATTCTACTCAGTAGAGTGCCACAGTCTCTGGGAGATCCTACTGCACCACGGAATCCCGAAAAAGATAGTTTTGCTGATCATTGCTCTCTCTCTCTCACAATGAGTGCTGTGTGAAGACACCGTGTGGTCAAACGCGTTTCTTCCACATTTGCTGGACCTGTGGACAGGCCTCTGCCCGAACCCGGCGCCGCTGTTGAACCTGCCGGACGAAAAAACCCTGTTCCAGCCCACCAGCCGCGAAGATGTGCTGGATCGGCGACGCACGCATTTCGGCGCCAATCTGAAACTGACCTATGACCAGCCGGGGATGTTGCTGCGAGGCTGGAAACACCACTTGTTCGACGAATGGGGCCGGCCTTACCTGGACGCCTATAACAACGTGCCGAATACACAAACGGACCTGGTCGCCAAGACCAAGTCGCATTTTGAGGAACCAGTCGGGATCAGCAATGGATTGGCGTGCGGACCCAATGATATCGGCTTCTTCGTCGCGCCGATTACGCTCGGCTTCGACGAATCCGTGCACACCACCCGAAGAAACTATCGGGGTGTTGAATCCGGCGTCCCGAACGGCTCGTCTCACCTGTGCAGTCGCCGGCAGGTTGCGCCCAAAGGGTCCTTTGACGAGTGGAGCAGTTGTGCCGGAAAATTGACGAGGACTTTGGACTTGGGATTGGTAGATAGGAAGTGGTAAAGGACCATCTCCATATCTTTCAGTTGTGAACGCCCCGCTATCCAATTGGCAAGGTCGTAGGGATCTTGAAGAGTATTTCGGCGAGCCGGGTGTTCAAAGAGTTTCCGGAACTGGGGGAGCAGTTGTGGAAAGGCGAGTTTTGGGAGGATGGGTATGTCGTTCGGCCGCGCCCCGGCGCAGCGTCTACGAAGGGCTCGTCGCCGAGTCCTTCGTGTACTCGACGCTCCAGGCGGGTGCGGAGTTCGGCGGTTGGCTCGCGGCGCGTCGCAAGCGGCGCAAGAAGGCTCGCGCCGAGGTGGATCCGCCGGTCCGGATGGACCGCGTTCGGGACCAGCACGAGATCCACCTGACGCGGCCCGCCAAACACAACGCGGTCTCCCGGGCGATGCGAGACGGGCTATTCTGAATTTTAAATTTCAGGCGGGCTTTGATTTTTCGCGGAAACTCTATTTTGATATTCCCGATCAGCGATCGGGCTTAATGCGTCATTACATCATTTTCTTCAATGCGGATTTTTCTGATTTTAAAATCAATGAAGGCTTTGTGCCGCCTACTTCTGCAGATATTGGCAAATTAAAGGAGAACTTTGAAGATATAGCGCTTTGGAAAAAGTTCCTTCCGCCGAATAGTCTGGAGTTATGGCATAGGACAGAGTGTTTTAAACCATATTTGGGGGTTCGTGACACGTAAAAGCGAATGAATAGTTCATTGTGGTAGTGTTTAGCAAAAGTTAAATTAATTACTTTCCAAGTTCATTTGTTGAATAGGATGAAAGTTATGTAGCTACGTTATGTAAACAGGCAACTTGCGGCGCATGTTTATGATGTATTTTGTTTAGAATAGTGCCCTGATAGGACTCAACACATGTAAGGGACCACCACGACGCGCGTTCCGTCATGCTCGTACTCCACTTCGCGCATGTCCGGTTTGACCGACAGCTAGAAGACAGGATGCTCCATCGACGCCATGTCGTCCTTCGGGGCAGCATCTGACGCATCGAGGATGAAGAAGTCCCGGTTCGGATGGCGATCTGGCAGCAAGTTTCGCATGCGGTCACGCTAGCCTGGATTCGTCGATCTGGGAACCAGAACGCTTGGATATTTTCGTACCGCAAAAAATCCTTTTTTTTATTCCTATAGAAGTACAGCAATTCCTATGACATGTTCATGCGTGGAGAGGAAATTCTTTCCGGTGCTCAGCGTATTCATGACCGTGAGTTGCTGACAGAAAGAGCATTGCATCACGCACTAGGTAAGCCATAGCACTTGTCAACATACAGTAAACCCCATGTTTGCCAGAAAGAACTGTTCTTATTACGTCAGTAGCTTTCCCCAGGCCTTCCTGTCACGGCTCAATTAGCACCTGTAACCCAATAAATTTAAATTCCCATTTTAACAAGGAACAACTAATCTATTGACTCTACTCAAATATATCTCAGGAGAATGCACCAATCGTATAACTTGGCCCCTTGTTCTTGAGGCTGTGGTCCCCCTAAAGGTGTATCTTTTCGACATTAGGTCAATCCGAGTCCTTAAAAATACTGATTCAACATCATGGGTTTACCGAGGTGCACGGGGGCATCCCATTTCCCCGTGCGCAGATTGTAGAGCATCGTACGCGACGCGTTGGGGACATCCGTCACGTGCTCCCGCCCGCCGGTGAGCTTCCAGCTCAGCCACGAATAGATGGTTCCAAACGCCAAACGTCCGGCCCGGGCCGCCCGTTTTGCCCCTTTAACGTTTTTTAGAATCCAGGACAACTTGCTCGCGGAAAAGTAAGCATCGATTACCAACCCGGTTTTCTTGGTAATCCGTTTATAAAATTTTAAAACATTACAAATCATTACAATTATTACATATCGTAATTATTTAATAAGAACTTAAATTTACCATTTAAAGGGTATAAATCTGGAGACTGTACCTTCAGCGAGGAAAATCAATAACAGGATGAGAGCATTCGAGGAGTGGTCCTACAGGAGAACTCTGAAGATAAGCTGGACAAGTAGATAAAGAATGCAACTCTATCTCAACAAATGGATGCAAAGAAAAAACGTTGCCACTTCTTCTTCTAGCAGGATGAATGACGAGTTGATAGAGGAGCATTGTGAAGAGATCCTCAACAAATCTAAATTTGGAGCCCGCAGACTTCTTGCTTGGGATGCAATCCGTTGCCATTTAGCACCAGAATTTACTTAATGTAGTTACCAGTGATCTAGTTCTTGTTGCAGGAGTTTGTATGAAGTTTATTCCGGCACCTGATATAAGTTGGAAAGCCCATGAAGGTTCATGCTTCTTGCTTGACTATCGCGAGTGGAGGTGCCTTCTGTCGCGGCTTCTTTACGCTGGAGATCTCCTCTCAACCCCGGCGATCGCCTGCTTTGCAGATTGGACCAGAACAAGTCTTTCCCGGCCAACTTCAGCAGCGTGCCAGCCGATCAGGCCACCGGCTTTTCGTCCGATCTGAAGCTGTTCGTTGCAAAAAGTCCGTCTCCCATCTCCTTGCTTCCCTTGCCTCCCCCCCCCTCACTTTTAGTTTTTTCGAAAACCGAGCTTACTATATTCTCGACAAAAATATTTCAAAATTACAACGATCAGAGCTCCTTCCCGTGATGAACTGTGAGCCCGAATCTTACTATTCAGATTTCGAATTTCAAAAAATTCCAATCGCGGCCGTCGAGCTGACTTCCGAGATATTACAACCTCAGTGAGCATCCTTTTTCAAAACTTTTATGCAGAGTATTTGGCTTAGAGTGGGTTATGTATCATTTCAAGAAGTAGTCGTAGCTAGACCATTTGGTCCGGATGGCGCGTTAGTTATAGGCTATGTGACCGGTAAATTAACTTATCCTAATAGTGCAGGGACGGATATCGAACGCGTAGTTGTTTATGTGCCATCAATTTCCAATCCTTCCAACGGCCAAAACTGTGTAGTTCCAGCGACACTGGTGAATATCATTCCAGGAGCGACCTCAGCTGAATCCTCGGAAAGTATAATGCGCGTGCTTCATCGGCCCGTTCGATCTTCGGCCCGCGTGCCTTCCATTTTTCCGGGAGTCGATGCTAGAATACGTTCGGATGCTCGATCACGTGACCATCGACGGAAACGACCTGGACATCGTCGGGCAGCATGGCAACTCCTCCTGCGCTACGGATTGATCTCGCGAAGGGGCCGATCGAGGCGCCGATACGGAGAGGTCGGAACGGAATCCGCCGCGGAACCAGCCCTCGCGGGTTAAGTGTTTTTTTTTTTTAAGATATTATGTGACTCCTTACTTTCAGTTGAAAAATGTTTTTCTTTATTTAATTTCAGATCATTTTTCAAAACAGACCGACCAATTCTTCCTTCCTGTCCGTGGAAAATTACTCCTCAGAAGTATCCCCCGCTGAAAGACTCCCCCCCCCCCCCCCCCCCCCACCCACTCCTCCTTATTTCTTTTAAAATTTCTACTCCAAAAAACCAATACCATGGTCAAGTACGACTTGACAGAGTATTTTATCCTTCTGAATGGTTTAATTTTTACTCAAGCTTTAAGTTTACCCGATAAATAAAATTTCGGCTGCTCTTGTCAAACTTTTCGTTGCAGTAATTATGCGAACCTCATTTTTTTTCTACTGGCCTGACGCTTTTAGCTTCGTTTTGAAGTAACTGATATTTCAGCCTTTTCACAGCCTGTATTTCTGCTGTGACTTTGAATCTCCTGTATCTGTGCGGGTCTGGAAGGGGAACGGGCGAGACGGAACCGCTGTCGCCCATTCCTGCGACAAATCCTTGGTGACGTGCCGGCGGACATGACCGTCCCAAGCGGGGTTGCCTCGATGGGATTGGAGAACATTCTGGCTACGACAACGGTCAGTGACGTGCCGTTGAAAGAAGCTCCGCAACTGGCCCCGTCGGACTCAGTCGCGCAAGCGGTCGACGTGATGCGTCAGGAAAGTCACGCGGAAGGCGTTTCACCACGTTTTTGCCGTGGAAGCGACATGGCAACAGCAACCGTTGCCAGGGACGCAAGGCCGACGGCAACCACGATGAGCCAGGACGTACCTTCCGCAGCCAACGAACCTCCGAAGATGCTGCCAAACACGAAACCGGCTGAACCCCATAGCCGCATGCGGGCGTAATCCGCTCCCGTATTGCGCTGGACATCCAGCGCATAGGCATCGCTGAGCGGCACCACCAACCTTGTGGACGTCGCGGCTGACCGTCAGGTGGTTGGCCACCGGCCCGTCGCAGACCAGGAGGTTCAGCAGCCCGGGGGGCAGGTCCAGCTCGCGGTCGATCAACTCGAACAGGAATGGCGTGGCCAGCGGCGTGTATTCGGAGGGCTTCATCACCACCGTGTTGCCGCCCGCCAGCGCCGGGGCCAGTTTCCAGGCCATCATCATCATCGGGTAGTTCCAGGGCGCGATCGAGGACTGTGACGTGGAAACTCAGAATCGATGGTTTGCGAACTCTGATGGGACTGGTTATTGGCGGAGCGGCATCGCTTGACTCGTTCCAGGACCAGTTGCTGTCTATCAATGAGCACTTGGGCAATCGGGTGGAGGACTTGCGGTCTTCTGTGGTGAAGGAGGTGTGAATAGCCTTGTCATTTCTGTCCATGGAGCTGAAGAATGAGCACGGCTTCCCTGAGATTGCTGACTACGTGTTGGGGTCCATTTATCATAGCAGAGGGTGTGGGTCCTGGGTGGCCACTCATGTTTCCATGCAACGACATTCCTCCATGTGATGATGCCCCAGGCAAATGCCCATGGCCATTCATACTTGGTCCCAGGCTTCCAGATTCAACGACATGAGGAGACATAAAGCTGTCCGCCACAGGATGGTTTCCCAATTGACCAACAGAGAAAATAGAAATTGAATTAAAGAATGCACAAACATTAGATGGATTGTGCTAATTAGTTCAAAGAGAAGATATATTACTTCACTTTTCTAAAAAAGTCCAATACAAATAAATAATCCTTTGAGGTCAGGGAAAAATCCCATGGCCGAGATTAACATCTTACCGGTCGGATTTAGGACAGTCTACATTTGAATCAAAGATTTCGGTCCAGTTTAGGCACAGGGTAAGTACGGGGAGGTCATATCATTCTTGGATTTTTACATAGAGAAGTGCTGCAACTTTCCGGATGAAGCTCAACCCACATCCTAACACTTAGGGCAACATCTTCGTGATGCATCCATGTATCTGCAGCAATCTTTCTTGCCAGATTGTAGAGATCGTCCATAGCAAGGAATTCAGCTCTATTCTTGTGCACACTCGGGTCCATCTTCCTTAAAAGGGCCCAATTCTCTTCATGCTGCCTATAGATCTCTGGGGGGAGGTGGTTCATTAGTAGCTGGTTCATAGCCCAAGACGCTTCACATTGTCGCCGCTTCTTTCCCAATGCCTCGCCAATTTTCCCGCTGAGTGGATTGTCGTTGTGCGTATCGGGATCGTGAGGATGGTCCTCGGATGTAAAGACATGCTCCGGCTGTTCAAAATCTTAACGGATTGCCTTCGGCGTCACACTGCGAGTGGAAACGGGATTGTGAACTTCTCGAATTTCAAAGGCGTCCGCGAAGAAAACGGAATCAATATCCGACCCACGTTGCAGTTTGGCGGTCTTGTCGCCGATCTTGATCGTACCCGCGTCAATCGCCGCGGCCGGGCCTTCGATGACCTTGTCGTCTTCGGCATACGCGCGCAAAACGAGGCCGGACAATCGGGAGATAATCAGAAAGCCGCCAGCCACCCAGGCGATGATCCGCTTGCTTTTCATGATCAGACCCTACCAAAAGATTCAAAATAAATCAAATTGAATCTAATTTGCGGAGCCTATTCGCGTCGGACATTTAAAATGGTACTGAAATATGACATCATTTAATTCCCCTCATTTCAGTTTCCTTATTGAGGAAGTAGGAATCTTTTGCAAGGTTTTCACACCTCTATCCAATTTGAAATTTTAATTGATCAGTGTCATTCTTGCCTTCTCTGTTTATGCTAAGGACGAATACTCGAATATCAGAAGCTTATGATAAAAGACTATGGAATAGATCCAGCTAAGAATTTTGTTGTAGTTATGGTAAAGAGATCTTTGTCAATACGACTCAACTAAAGATGCATCTCAGCGACGATAGCAAAGAAGTCGACGACCGAATCACGATTACCCAAGACGGACGGCCTATTATTTCCAATTACATCCTACGTATAAAACCGGAGGAGTTGAATATTAAAATTAAAGCCAATGCATCTAGTATATTCAACTTTGAGAACGTCTCTATACCCTCTAATGTAACCAATACGGCGAGAATTATAATCACGGTCAAGCTGGCAGCAACTAATCCTGGGTCTGACTGAGCTGCTTAAAAGTGCGCTATTCTGGATACTGTTGCTGTTCCTGATAATGGCGCTGATGACACTGTTTTTTCCGGGTGGTAGAGACGACGGCATTTGGGAGTTCGTTCTTCTGTTAGGGATTTTAGCCGAGCCTGCTTATGCCATCATTCTGTTAAGCATAAAGAATTGGCGCAGGTTCAACGGACGCATATTTGAGCAGCAACGATGGTCTCGCTTCCGGGCTCAATTCCATTGGACCCGGCAAGACAGACGATCTGCCGCCTATCCCGAGAAGACTGGCTTGCGCCAATGAAGCAGCCAACGTCGGGGGCCCGTAACTTGTCCAGTAGTCCGGAAGCACGATGTTGTCGGGATTGCCGATAGTGGTGGACGGTTTGCCCCCCGCCGACGGATGGCCAGTCCCGCCAGTTTTCGGCCCATCCACCCGCATCCACGTGACTTAATGATCTGCCTTCGCAGCTAATATGCAATGTAGGAATGTTACCCTGTATTTAAAATTACTTTTATTCCTACAACCATGGGCTCAGTGGGCTCAATGGGCTTCTTTTTTTCTTTATTGTTCTACCATTGACTCACCATCTGCTTCCTTAGTAATGATCCCACGCAAAGCCAACGATTTCATGGACAGTATAGAAAGGTCAAAATGAATTCAAATTGCACACCAAAATACATTAATCTCAGTGTACCTGAAGATAAATACAGAATTAGCTCTAAGGGAGAGTCAGGGGGGTAGAAGTGGAAGTTTATATTTAATTCCTGTTCATCTCCGGGATTATTTCTGGTCTAAATTGTTATAATGGAAATAAAAAGTAATAAAATGAGCCCAAAATGAGCAGAATTCGTTCTGGATCGGAGGGGACTATCCCTTCCTCGTCCCCAGCCTCCCCCACATGGTCTTAGAAGCTTGAAAAAAGCTATTAAGCATGTCAAACATGATTCCGCTGTCTCGTCCAATTTTGAAACTTCGTACTGCTCGAAGACTATGCTTTTAATACATTAGTATTGTTATTTGATGATATATTCAGTCAGTTTATGAATTATTTGTTTCACAATACTGGTCAGAGCTTTGTGCCCGTGAAAACAACAGGACATAACTGCTAGAAAATTGAACGGGCTAAAATGGAAAAAGAAGCTAGAAGGAGAGTATTTATAGACATTCATTGTTCCCTATTGCCTCATTTTATCTAAAGGAAGTATTCCGGGAGTATCTTCTTTCCCTGATGTCTGGCCTTCCCATATTGATGTGGAAACATACTGCATTTTTGGTGCGTGACGTTGTTCCCCGTGTCGATGAGTATGGAAGAATAGTTTGAATTTGATTTCTTAATATAGGGTGTCCATCAGTTACATTTGGCTCCACAACATTAGTGGACACATCGATTGTCTGCTGGAATGGTTACCAGAAGACAGTTAAGAAGAAGACAATTGTACTACATCTGGTTGAAGGGGGCACGCATATCAGCTTCAGTGATAAATTCTGTAGCAAAAGGAATTGTACTGGCTAATGATAGACCTCTCCTTATATTTCGCTGAGCAACGAGTGGGCATGCAACATTCATTACAGGATTGATAAGTAAGGCAGAAAAGTAAGATCGCAAGTGGCCAAAAGTACCCAAGGGCGGGGTCGCAACGGCATGATCGTCTTCGAACTGATCTCCGAGGCCCTGCGCAACATCAGCAGGCACAAGCTCCGGTCATTCCTCACCGCGCTCGGCATCATCTTCGGCATCGCGTCGGTGATCTCGATGGTGTCACTGGGTGAGGGTGCCCGGCGCGCGATCCTGGCGCACATCGGCGAGCTCGGCATCCGCAACATCATCATCAATTCGGTCAAGCCGCCCGCTGAGGAGGTCGGCGGCACATAACCGAGTGGGCTGGTGACGATTGGCGCCGGTCAGAGTAGCGCGACGCTGACGATCGATGTCGCGGCCGATTCGGATTTTGAACGGGACGAGCATTTTCGAGTACTGTTTTCCGATCCGCCGGCCGGGTGGACGCGTACCGAATCGACGGCTGGCGGCACGATTGAAACTCAGGAATCGTCAGTCCGAGTCACTTCGCTAGACACTGCCGCAACGGCAAAGCAGTGGACAACCGGCCCTGCGGCTATTGAAACCGCAAGCGTTATGACCGCCAATCCGTTTAGTTTTCGATTTTTCAATCCGCGTTCACCCGCTCAAACTCTGGCTTGCAACCGGATTTGGACGACGTACTGGCCAATCGCGATAAACAGCCGGTTAAGCAATGATTACCGGATTGGATCAAATGCCACTTGATCTATGGTTTCCGACGGGCGTGGCAAGACTGTGCTCTTCGAGCGTCAACTCCACTAGAGCTACGAATTTGCTGGAAGAAGTATTTCTTTTGTGTTCATATCTGGCTTTTCCTTGTCTTTGAGGATGGGAAATACCTTAACAATAATGAAAAGACGGCGAGGTTGAGCGGAAGTTTTGGTTGTCAAAACTCCCCTAGAGCTACGAATTTGCTGGTAGAAGTATTTCTTTTGTGTTCATATCTGGCTTTTCCTTGTCTTTGAGAATGGGGAATGCCGTTACAATCCAGACATGGAGCAGTGATGGAATCTATTATCTCCACCATGTATGGAGGTAAAGGGGACAGAATTACTGCAGTTGTTGCTCGAATTCAGATTAGACGCAAGGATAATCACAGCGTGGTTGGAGGTTCCGCAGCAGAATACAAGAGGCACGGAGACGAGAATATTGCTGGGAAGATTTTAGATTCAGATTTGAGTTCGATATGTAAGAGAAGGTTCAATGAAGATGAATACGAGGTAAATCATCAGACATTGATGAATGCACAAGGTGCTTATTATGCTCTAGTTGAAGCACAAAACTTACGTGTGTCAGAAGATGCTCAAGACGATGAAGGAGTCAAGCATAACGAAAAATCAAGTACGCTATTGTGAAATCTTCTTTCGAATTCCATCGAGCGATCTTCTCTTTTAGCGGTACCCGTATACGAACGAGGACTTTCCAATAGTGATCATCATCAGCATGAAAATGGCATTGGCGCCAAAAACCTTCACAGTCTGACTGACAGGATCCACCTCGGTCGCGATCCGCTTTATTCGAGCAGGATAGGACTTGGCAGTTTCTTCAATTGAAAAGTCAAACTCTTCACCAATGCGCAACCACACTAACCACTTTGAGGGCACGATCAGCTCGATCTCGGGCGACCCGCTCTTGATGATCTTCAGGAATGGCTTGCCAGGAGCCGGCATTTCATATTGTTGAACACCGAGTTCGGCACGCTTTAGCCGCACGGCGCGGACCGCCGAACTACAGTGGTTTACACGGCCGGGTTGGTTTTTTGTCGTGTTTGGGCAAAACAACCAAATTCAGCCAGTAGTCGCCGATATCGTTGATGGTGTCGACCACATCGAGTACCAGTGCGTCACCGTCGATGCCCTGCGGCAACACTTCGTAGCGCTGGCAGGTGTCGTCCATCAACAAATGCTCAGGGTCCAACTCGGAGCCGCCGCCGGTTGTGCCAGCCAGTGGCGACGCTTTGATTTCACTTTCAAGATTTACCAGTTTGCCTTTGGCGCGGCGGCGATCAAGGCCTGCGCCTTCCTGTGTTGCAACGCCCGCAGAATCGTAACCACGATATTCGAGTCGCTTAAGTCCTTCCAGCAAAACCGGTGTGACATTACGCTGAGTAACTGCTCCGACTATGCCACACATATTGACTTCCTCAACAACCCGAAACGTCGTATTTGTCCCACAGAGTCCAGTCCACGTTGACGATGTAGGCATCGGTTACGGTGGCGGCGACGTAACTTTCGTTGTTTGCGCCGCTGCGCTGCAGCTCGATCCCGTTTTCCAGGTCGCTGATGACTTCGTCTGAGAACACCACCCCGAGCGGTTCGCGCAGGATCGACAGATTGCTGACTCCGAATAGGCCCAGGGTGAACTGAGTCTGCTGATAATCACGGGCCTGCCGGGTGGGGCGGTAAATGCGGTCTTGGGCAGGCGCACATTGTCAAAGGACACAACACCATGACCGTAAGGCTCATCGTAGGCGCCGACCACCGGCAGCATTCGCTCAACTTTGACCCCCGGATTATCCAGCGGCACCAACACCTTGTAATGACGGCGGTGCTTGTGGGCCGTCGGGTCAGTCAGGCCCATGAAAATGGCAACCTTGCAATCCGGGTGGCCAACGCCGGTGCTCCACCATTTGCGACCATAATAAATATAGCATCATTGTTTTGCGTTTTCTTTAGGATTTAAATTAAAGTGTTCCTTATTTATAAATAAATTTATATTGTTTTTTGTATTATTATAGAATTGTGTAACTTACTATAATAGTTTGTAGAATATAAAAAAAATCATTGATTCTGTATCTCATTTGTACAAGATTAATTTTTTTTTCACTGCTCTTTCACAGAACGCCATGGAAGTTCTCCTTCTGAGCTATTTCGATCAAAAGGGTTTGTAGAGCCAGAATCCCTAGACATATTTATAACCAATGCGTCTAGACTCAAAAGTTCTTCCAAATCAAAATTTAGTTGCACTTGCACTAGTTTACAATTTTTTTCTGGGACACATTCCAAAAATATTTGGAATACGCACTTTGGATCACAGAGCTGCTAAAACAGTCTGTTGGCTGACCATTTTAATTAATTGTAAGTAGGTTATAGGTTATCTGGGGACTTGTAGTCTACAAAGCAACAGTGCACATGCTATTATTTGTTTCTGTTGTCTTCTTTCAAGGCAAATAAGGTGACGATATGGTTAGTGAAGTGATGAGGCTGGAAACCGGCCTGTGTCAGTGCTCGTACTTCTGTTGCTTCTACCCACTTTGTCAGTTGCTGGTCAAGTATACCAGCGAGCAACTTTGACAGTAAAGAGCTGCCCATTATTGTGCGGTAGTTGGCAGACGAGTGTGGATCACCCACTGAATTTGTGAGTACTTACCATTCAAAAGTCTATCCACAAAAAAGCCACATATTTCTTAAATTCAAAATATATAGATAAGATAGTATGGATTTCCAAAAGACTCTCGTAGGGTGAGGTAACCATTAATCTGTACGGGAGTTATCTAGCATATTCTTTGAATGTAAATGTGTAAATGTAATACATTGTCATGTGACTTATTTTGATACCCCCCCTATCTATGATTTTTTGTTTTCTAGTAGCTACCATTTTAATTTTCTCCAGCACAGTTTTTCTTGGTTCAAGTCATCATCTGTTTTAGAGAATAAAAAATCAATTAGGCATCTTGAATTGGAATCTTGTCATTTCCTTTAATGATTAATGATTTTCTTTCAAAATCCATTTCTTACGGAGTTTCTTTATTGTTTCATCGTATTACTCTGGTGATTGAATGGTTAGCTCACCAAATACTAACGTTTACGAATCGCCGTTGCCCCGCGGCAGCTGCCCGGGCCGGAACTCGATCACGATGGGCCCGCGCTGGATCGGGGGCACCTTGGCGTCGTCCCAATACACCTTGCTCGTCACCTTGCCCTCGAAGGGCGGCGGCTGGTCGAGCCGCTTCCAGCCGGCGGTCGGCCAGGGTCGCGACCTGACCTGCACTCCGGGCCTCGTCCTGCCCATGCCCGGCGCGCCGCTGGTCGATCCGGTCGTGGCGCCCGCGTCCGATTGTTTTGATAATATTGCATCAACTATAAGTCAATCATTAGATGGTATATGGAAGATGGGTTAAATACGATGGTTTTAAGAAGATTTGTTGAAGAAGATGGTATTTCTAAGATGGTATTTAAAAGATGTTATTTAAGCCTTTTGCTCACATCTCACCCCGAATAGCTAAAGCAGTTAGATACCGTTTTAGTCATATTTAAAAGAGTTTCATCAATAAAATCATGCAGCAAAAATGAGACGGGAAACGAAGAGAGTGAAAAGATCGTGAGGAAAGTTGGTGGAAAGAATAAGCATCAGACTAGGACCAGACTAAATTAAATTAGAAATAGTTTCTTCCCCGATTCGACAATCTGGGGGGGGGGGGAGTGAGTGAACGAAATAGTTCGAAGAATTTTATTTGCCGATAAAGCAAATAATTGTTCTTCTTAAGTATGACTTTTGGTCTAGGAGCATGATTTTCGCTTTTGATGCGGTGAGAACGATAACTCGTGGATCGAGCGGTACTCGTCCTGTTGCGTCCCGTCGAGCACGACGAACTGCCGCCCGGTTTGCGGCTGCATGATGGCGGCCCAGTGAGCGCCGTCGTCCGAGTAGAAGACGCCGCAGTGGTTCTGCTGCCACAGGTACTCGGGCTGACCCGGACAGATCACGACGCAGTGGGGATCGTGCCCCGCGCACTCGTCGGCGGGGTTGGGGGTGTAGTCCAGCCGTCGTCATATGCCCGCTGATTAGCCCAAAGGCCTGATCCAGGGAATTCATCAAAGGAGCCAGCGCATTGGTGGTGCAAGACGCATTGGAGACAATGCGTTGATCCGTCAGCATTTCTTCATTGGCCCCCATGACTATGGTGACATCTGCCTGATCACTGGGGCCGGAAATAAGAACCTTAGAAGCCCCCGCCTTTAACCCGCGCTCCACTACAGCGCGGTTGCCTGTCATGCCCCATCCCTGCCGGCCGATCTGGGCTTCGTCGCTCATATCTGAGCACTGTGAGCACACGAGGCTGGCTGTACCCGATGACTGCTCCCAGTAGCATGGCGACGAAAATCCGGCGGCACCAACGTTTATCTGTTGTCCGCCGCAATTAGCCTGGTGGCGATTTTGCTTGGTGGCTCGATCGTCTACTTCCTCCACATCAAACCGAAAAATCGCGCCTACGCGCAGTTTGATGCCGCTCGCCGAGTATCGCCTCCGCAGCGGCGTCCCGGCAGAGTTTCAGAAAATCCTGCTCGATGCGTCAGTCTCTAATCAGACCAACGAGATCTACTGGTTTGCCGACGTCGAACTCCTGTACAGCGGCCCGCCCACCGAGCGCGTCTTCTACACGCCTACCACCGGCACCCACTCGCTCCTCTGCATGGACGATGAGGGGCGTTCTACCGAGGTACAGATTACGATTCATTGAGTAGTGTTTGACCGAGGTCGGTCACCTGCGCGACGTTGGCGTGGCGCAGCCCGGCGACGAGCTTCGCCTCGTCGATCAGCATGCCGGCGAACTTCTCGCTCCGGCTCAGCTCGCGGAGGATCTGCTTGACCACCACGCGGCGGGCGCCACCGAGCTCGGTGTGGGCGCGCGCGAGGGAGATGCCCGCCATGCCCCCCCGAGCTATGCGATCGAAGAGGTGATAGCGCCCGTAGCGTCGCGGGACGTGAGCCGTCCGATGAAATCGGGAAGCCAGGTGGAGACGATGGTTTCCGACGCGCCGACCCGGACGGTCTGTTCGATGTTCGACGTGTCGGCGAACTCCGCCAGAACCGCCTGCCCGAGATCATTGAAGGGGTCGAGTTCCGCGACGGGCTCCGCCACGTTCAAGCCGCCGCCTGATCAAGCGTCACCAACTTCTGTGCATATCTCCTTTGCCCAGCCGCCGCGGCTCATCAGAAGCTGAAACTATATACCTATCTACTATGTTTAATACATTGGGCAGCTGGTCTTTCTGTGAGAATTGCACAGTCGCAGATGAATATAATAAAAAGTTTAGATTGTAAATTGCATAAGGGATATGCAGTTACTATTAAGGATTGTAATTCATGCCTCTAAGAAGTTTTTGTTTCTCATGTATGAGATTTCCTATGCTCCGACAGTCACTATCATAAATGTGATCAGCTGGAAAACACTTATCCCGAGTCGAGGACAATGGCGCCGGGATGAACGATGAGGATGCTCAACTTGCCTGTCAACGATTTGCAACGAGTAAACTCCGTTCCGAATCGGACCTAACAAAAATTCATACTTTGGGGTTGCGAGGGGAAGCCTTGCCGATCATGGCCTCGGTATCAAAATTCCGGCGTCTGACTAAATCTCCAGAAGACATTATGTTGACGGAAATGCAAACCTAGGGTGCGGTTGCCGTGTGAATATGAGAGATGACTGGGGTTATTTGCCGTAAGAGGCACAGCTTGTACAACACATTTATCCGAAGTAGCAATCATTCTGCTTGTATATTATATTTTATGAGACGCGGGAGAAAATTCCTACAGCATGCAAGCTAATTTTCAACTTAGCTTGTCTGGAGAATTGTATTGAGAACTAAAGTTAAATCGGACTTGATTCAAAGGCTGAGAAAAGGTCGAAATTGGACTCAAGAAAACTTGAGGGCGACTGAGCCCACTGGACAGGTCAGCATTCCTGCCCTAGATGGCGCGCATGCGCCGCGCCTCCACACCCACCCGCCACTCCGCTCTCGAAGACCTTCAGGGTCTCAGCATCGGCATCTTCGCCTGCTCGATAGAGCTGGAAGCTGGTGTTGTGCCTTGCGGCGACAAGGGAGCCCCATTCCGCGTTGTCAGGGTAGTCAACGGGATGGGCCTCACGGGACCACAGGCCGTAACTCTGTATTTGCTGCGGCAAGACATGATTAAGAAAAAGAAATCAATTTCAAGACAGCAGCATTGGCTAGGCTGTCCTTTGAGTAGCCACCTCATAGTTCTTATCGAGAAAAGTGACCCAGCTTTCAACCGAAGCATGTTCATGCAAAGTTTAGCTTAGGGGGGTAGGACTAGTCATAATTGTTGACAGGCAACTGCGTATATCCTATTAACTCCTTTCAAGGTACCAATCAGTGTCCCGCCTCGCCAAGGAAGGCCACATCGTGCCGCTTGCCAGTCGCGGTATCGTCGGCCAGGTGTCGCAGGCGACCATCGTTTACGACGCGGAGACGACCCACGGCGGCAGCGGCGGCCCCGTTATGTTCGAAGAAGTGGTCAACAGCGGCGCCACAGAGATGTCGGCAGTCACCATCGGGACCACCCCCCGACTTAGCGGGCGCCACCACCCGGCCGCGGGCCGCAGTACCCACGGCCATCTGAGTGTGTTGAGTTCCCCCCCCCCTAAACTTCCCCCAATCTCACCAGCTCCGGTCAAAATGCGACACGATATCCTTCCAAATATAAAATTTCATTAGGATACGATCACACCTTCGTAAGTTAAAAAAGACCTCATTTTTTCTAACATTTAGAATTAATTCTCCCCCAAATAGAGCGGATCCGTTCTGGTTATGTCAATTACATATCTAGGACTTCTGCTTATTTTTCCCACCAAGTGTGCAGGAACGGATACCCGTCCCTTTGCGTCGATCTTGTTTACAGCGTTTGACAGAAACCGGTTCATACGCGGATACAGCCGTTCTGCTCGCCTCGCCCCATGTCATAGTGCCGCCTGCACCATCGCCCAATCGATCGGCTTCTCCTCGGCGATCGTCTTGCGGCGTCGCTCGAGCAGGCCGAGCAGCTTTTCGTGCGGTCGGAAGTAGTCGGGCACGCGGCCGAGGCCCTCCTCGCCGGCGTGCGCCGGGCCGACCGCGTCATCGTCGACGCGAGCTACTTCGATGACCAGATCCTGCCGCCCGCGTTCGAGCAGCAGCCACGTGAGGTCGCCGCGTTCCGCGCACCCATCGCCGCCGTCATCGCCGCCGTCCTCATCGCCGTCCCCGCCCCCACCCTTTTCGCGCTGCTTTCGCTTCCTGTCGTCCTTGGCCAGCCGCCGCATGAGCTTCTTGCGCAGGTCGGCCACATGTTATTCGTCCTTCCCTCTTTCTTGTCGTTCTGTTGTCTTTAACGTTATAAGTTTGCGCCTTCCTATTACTACCTTCTCTTAGATGATTTTCAAACTTTCCCCCCTTTTCTATATTCGAATTCCCCCCTTTTTCATATTCCCCCTTTTCCATATTGGAGTTTCACACCTCTCAGCTCCCAAGGTTCTTGGTGACGAGGGCCATATATCTCAAGGTTCTTGGGCGCGGAGGAACGCCGGGACGGTGAACGGCGGGTAGATGCCGGGCTCGACCTTGATGATCGACTGGAAGGACGCCGCGGCCGCGACGGCGGACGGGATGTCCGCGAAGGCCCCGTTCGGGCCGACGGTGAGCGAATGCTCGTCGCTGGGCACCGGAATGCCCGCATCGGTGGTTGTGGGCTTGCGATTGTCACTGGTCATGTTTGTTCCTTCGATCTACAGGTTGCCCCTAAGCGGCTCTCTCGATAGGGCATCCGACCGGAGGCCGAAGCCGAGGCCGAAGTGCTCTCCCGTGTACGTGGGCCGGGTGCGACTGCGCAGACCCCGACCGAAGAGTACGCCAGCGACGCGCGAATTCAAGATGCGGCACATCGCGGTCCTGCCGGTGATGCAGCATCCATAAGGGCTGACGCAACACGGTTTTCGACATCACGACCAACCGGCTGTCCCGATCTCCGAGGAAACGGGGCAACATCGCACGGGCCGTGAAAGCTCAAGAAGACCAAACGAAACTCTCAACCAAAGGTTTGACCTCTTTATCTTAGCTAAAACGATCAACTACCCGCCTGTCGTCCCCTGGGTTACTTCCAACGTGGCCAACCCTCGATCCATCGACTATTGCCGGTTCGCGCCAGCAGGTTGTGGATGCCTATCGGGCAACCCGCGATGGCCTTGATAATCGGATAATCAAACGGTTTGAATTCAATAAAAGGTAGTAATTGACAATCTTTGTTCTCCATATTCCATCAGATTTTATTTCAAAAAGAAATGTGACATATGAAAATATGCCAAAACACAAGCTCAAACTCGTGAAATGCTGAGTTCACAACTTCACTTAGCAGCTATATTACACTACTCCGAAGGACGACATCATTACAGCCGAGGTTGGTCTGATCTAATCACATTTTACAAGGAACTGAAAGTAGAATATCTGTCTCACAGCAAGAAATACTCGGTAAGTTTGGAATGCCGGATAAATTTGAAGCCCTGTGCAGCGACCGGCGCCAGAGGGACAAAAATAGTCGGGTCAAAAGCAAAACTGGCCCCATTGACGGCGGTTCCAAGAACCGAGGCTTCATTAAAATAGTAAAAACCACCTATTTCGCAAACCCATGGAATAAATTCTTTTCATTTTGGGTAACATTAGCTACACAAATGAACCGTTGCATGGTATTTTTGACCATCAATTGCTACTCCCCGGCATCACGGCCAATAAGTTTGATGTTTGAAACAACTAAATCAGCCGTTCCTTCGTTGCTGATAAGAAAAGTCTGCGCTGCCGATTCCTGAACGAAAATATCACCGTAGCGGCACAGGTGAATCGCGACGGAAATTTGGATCTAAAGCCCCTTCTCGATCGGCTTGCGAGCGCCGCGTTTTTGTTCTTCGAACACAGAAAATACCCAAGGTCTGCACCCAGCCACTAAACAACTAGCTCATTCGAGAAGAAAATGAAACGTTTTCAGTCACAACCATTCAACTCAGCTACATCTACTGCGAAGATCCATCATTCACAAACAATGGATGAGACAATCAAAGCAAAGTAGATGAAGAGATCTTTCTTCTCCTTTAAGCTCTTTGTTAACATTTCTCTAGACGCAATTTATTTAAAATAAAGATTTTCTGTTTACTCATGGTTTTGGCGTCCTGGCATTACCTCGGGTGGTCGACGCTCCGGGGTGGATGCGCACCTTTCTTCCGGTGCTGTTTTCGGGGCTGTTAGGGATCTTGGTGGCCATGATGTACGCGCTACTCTTTTTGGCGCCCTGGTACACCATTCTCCGCATGGTGGCCGAGCCCCAGAGGTCCACGACCAGCCCGCGCGGCCAGTCGCCGTGATCCTGCAGGTGTCGGCGCATAAGCTCCTCGGCCAGCTTCACTCCTTGGGCAAAGGCGGCACGAGTCGCAACTCCCGCTGATCGATCGGCAGATCGCCACGGACATCAATGCGCTGAGCCGTCTTCTCGGCCTTGAGCCCGGCGCGCTCAGGGCGGAGCTCGAAACCGTCGGCTCGGTCCCGGCCCCACCCGCGGTCGTGATGCTGTTGCCGATGTTGGTCGTGATGTCGCCCGTCGCGGAGAGGGTGACGTCCGCGGTGGTCGTGGTGATCGTGCCGCCCACGTTCAGGGTGATCGTGAACTCAGGTTGCTGTGGCAGAGCTTTCCGTGGGCGATTTGGTGCTGGTACGCCCAGGCGGTCGTATCCCGGGGGATGGCGAAATTGTCGAGGGCACGTCGGAAATCGACCGCTCGCTGCTGACCGGGGAAACCCTGCCGGTTTTTGCTGCGGCAGGGCAGGCGGTTTCGGCGGGTGAGGTGAACCTTTCCGAGCCACTGGTCATCCGTGCAACGGCGGTGGGCAAAGACAGTTTGCGCCCGCCAGACGCTCCCCTCCTTGCGGTGCCGGACGGGGTTGCGCGCGTGGGTCCTGGCGACCCTCGAAGGGCGGACGAACCGGTATCGGTCGCTGATGCCCGAGGCGATCGACCAGTTCCGGGCTCAGCTCGTGGCCCTTGTCCAGCGCCGACCGGATGGTTTGTTGGACCTCGCTGCGACTGCGGTAGCGAAACCAGACCAGCGCAACCAGCACAACGGTCATGCCGATAAACAACGGGCGTCGGCAGCTTCATCCTCTACACGTACTGGGCGGGCGCCACCCTCGGCTTGACCTCGCCGCGCGCCCTCGCCTTCGTCGCGCTCGCCCTCGTCCTCGGCCTCGCCTTCGCGGGGTGTGCGCCGGCCGAATCCGGGGGCGGCGAGGGAATGACCGCATATCAGGGCGCACGCGTGATCACGGGCAGCGCGGGCGAGGTGCTCGAGAACGCGACGATCCTGGTCGATGGGGATGCGCGGGTTCATCTCGTAGGGATGCGCGAAGTACTCCACCCCCGGAATGCCCATCCGCACCACGGGGTCCTGGAAGAAGGCGTCGTCGCTGGCCACGATCAGGTCGCAGACCCAGGCGAGCATCAGGCCGCCGGCGATGCAGGCGCCCTGAACGGCGGCGATGGTCGGCTTGGGAGCGTCGCGCCAGCGCCGGCACATGCCCAGATACACTTCCTGCTCGCGCGTATAGAGCTTTCCGCCGATAGGACGCGGCAGAGGCGGGCCGCCGGGCTGCTGCGCATCACAGGAAAGGGAGACACTCCGATGCAACAGAAGACGCTGCGGACCGGGATCGAAGACGCGCGGGCGGCCGCCGCGCGGGACGGCTTTGCCGTCAATATCGCCGTAGTGCTCGCCGCGGCGCTTCCCGCAGGGTTCGAGCGCATGCAGGGCGCGGTCCTGGGCGCGATCGACGTGTTGCAGAAGAAGACCCTGGTGCTCGACTATGGGGATTTCACGGTCAAGGTGACGTTGAAGACCCTGGAGGCGTTGCCCAAGCCATCCTGCTAGAGCGGGGCGGAGCGGGGAGGCGCCGGCCTATTTGTCCTCGGGGCGAATGCGGGAAACCACCTCGACCCGGGCTTCGTCCAGCACGTCGAACAGGGTCAGTGCCGCCTCGTCGAGTTGATACTGGTTGGCGCCGAGGACCACGCCGTCGTCGGACACCTGTCGGGATCATCGGATGCGCAACGGAAGCCGCGGTAGATTCCGATCGGCACATTGACCACATCGCCGACATCCAGAACCACCGACTGTTCATCTTCGCCTTCGAGCCAGTAGATCTCCCACTGGCCACGCATCGGCACGAACACCTCCTCGGTCTGATGGACGTGGAAGGCCGGACCCGAGCCCGAGCCGGGGTGCGCCTTGTTGTAGACGAGCGAGAAGCCGTAGGCGTTGCCGAATAAAGCTTTTCGATAGCTCTAAGCTGATTGGCCATTTCATAAGCGTTGCTCGATGACACGTTCGAACGAGCCGTCTTCTAATAATCTACCACAAGAAGAGGACCCACAGAGATTTTTGGCGTAAGGATGTACGGAGTAACGTTATTGTCCACAATCCCGCTCTTGATCCTAGAAATTGTCTACCCTAACAACAATCATCTTCGACTATTTTCTAATAATCAATAGAAGCCATCTCAGACCAAACAGCCTTCGGCCTGACCGGCCGGAGAAACTCAGGCAACGGGGCCCGGTGCTATGTGCCGGCCCTTTTTCATGCCGCCGGACCCGCCAGCCTTTCAGCCATCAGCGCTGCCAGCCGCTCGGCGACTTCGGCCTTGCTGAGTTCGGGCCACTCCTCAACGCCGTCCAGAGAGACAATGCGGACAAGATTGCGGTCGCCGCCCATCACACCCTGAGCGCCGATTCCGGAATAGTCAGAACTGTCTGGCGCATCTACAAGCTTCGTTCTTCTCCCCTGTGCTCTCACTGTCAGTGTTTCACCCGTTCCCGTGGCTGTTCCTGCCGGCCTCGCTGCTCATTCCTCAGGACCGCTGCAGCGCCGCCCCGTCTGCTCCAGCCATTCGCGGGCCGCGATAGCAGCAGCCGTAGAGGCTGTGCCGAAGAGGTGATGCCCACATGCATGGCCAGCACCCCCTTCGATTGGGGCTGATGCTGAGACTGTAAATCCTGAAGCCGTGATAAGTGATAGTGCAGTTAGCGTAGTTTTTAGCTTATTAGTGTTAGTGTTCATGTCTTTTGTCCTTAAAAAATGTGTTTGGAACGAGGTGTAAGATAAGACATCAAAACTTAACGGTTTCTGAACGAAACATGACGAAGTCTGAACGTGTATTTTAGGTACAAAAAAACCCGCAACTTTGCGGTCAATTAATCTTCAAAATGAGGGCAATGGTCATGCCGCGCTGCCGTCCAGACGACGTGCGTGCCGTCCACAAGCAGGCCTGGTCGCTCGCTGAACAGTCCATTGACGTTACACTGGTTACCCGACAAGCCGACGCCGACAGGTACATGGGAATGAAGGTCGTTCCGGCCCGGGCGCCTTTCGACAACATGTTCCGCGCGCTCCTGAACCTGCCGCCCCTGTTCCTGCAGTGTCTGCGCCTGGACGCCGAAATTTTCGTCCAGGTCATTGAGCGGATAACCGTTCGGATCGGATGTCTGCAGAGCGACGTTCAGCCCCAGCGCTTGACGCATGTTGGCCGCGTCGGGGGTTTCGATCGCGACCTCCAAATCCACGTCCACCTCGGTCGCGCAGAATTCCTGCAGCCACGCAAGATCATCGGGATCCTTCAGGTCGACGGTGATCCCGAGCTTGTCACGGTTGAGCGCATTGAAGTAGCTGGATGACCCGTCGGGCATCCGGTCGCGACTCCTCCGAATGCAATCGTCTTCGGTTCTGGTCACGTCACGACGAGCGAGATGATGCGCGCCGGGATCTGGATGAATGCGATCTCGACGGCAGCCATCAATGGAGCGTGGCGACGACCGGCTCGGGCCACGTCGACCACGTCCAGGTCGCCACCACCAGCGACGAGGGAGCCGTGATCGCCGGCACGTACCGGGGCGAGCTGAAGTTCTCCGACGAGTCGCTACCTATATTTAATGAGGAGAGTTGAATTAATATTTGTGTAAAGTTCAAATCTAAGAAGCTGGAAAAACCGTGTGATTTTTACGATGCAAGAGGTTTCAAACTGTTAAAAAGTCAGATTTTCCAAGTAGTGTAACGCGTCCTCACCGTCCGTTGCCGTGACGACTTTGTATCCCAAACGCTCGAGCACACGTTGACTTGTCTGTCGCAATTTTGGTTGATCTTCGACCACAAGAATGGTCAAACTGGTTAATTTTGTAGTCGTCCGAGCAGATCTTTCTTTTGGCTAGTCACAGAATCAAAATATAAGTTAAGTTCCAAGTTTGAGAACTTCAATATACGGCGGAGCTAAAAAGATATTAGATCGTGATCATTATGGTTTAGACGACGTAAAAAAGAGAATTATTGAATATCTGGCAGTATTAAAATTGCGCAACGATATGAAATCTCCAATTCTTTGTTTATACGGACCTCCGGGGGGGATGTCGATAAGGGTGCTGAGCAGCTTGCGGCCGCGGAACTCGTAACGGGTAACGCACCAGGCCAGCAGAATGCCGAACAGCAGGTTCACTGGCACGGTGATTAGCGCGACGATCAGGGTCAGCTTGATGTCGGAGGCTATGCGGTACTTGGCACGAGAGCCGAGTCTAAGACCGAACCGACCGGAACACCCCATTATCGGGTGATTCTAGCACCAGGGACCCATATTTTCGGGTTTGACTTATACTTAATACCATATTTGGTTCTGTCAATTTTTAGGGAAGCAGTAGCTTTACTTCCATATACAGACATTTCAAATGTTACAGGGTGCGTTTGATCTTTTATTGTTAAATCGGCAGTAACATTATCTAAGCAGTTGAGGAACAAGTATGAGATTGTAGGTAACTTTGTGTTAAAGTAGCGTTGTATAAAATAAGATTTTCCAACCGCAGTGTTAAGCAAGCTGTGTTTCCGACGGGATCGAGTCGTAGCCGCAGCAGTGCACGATGCGCGCGCCGGTCTGTTGGGCGCGCTCGTGGTGCGCCTCGATCGTGCGGCGGATGAACTGCGTCTCGCCCGTGAGGTCGCAGTAGTCGGTGCCGGTTTCCACACAGGCTCGCACCATCGGCTCGCCGTAGAGGGCATAGGGGCCAACGGTCGAAATCATCACTCGGGTCTGTCGGCACAGGGCCTCCAACGAGGCATCTCAGTAGAAAAAACTTGTTTTTTATTTAATTTCGGATCGTTTTTCAAAAAAACAGAAAATCCGCTCCCCTCCGTGGAAAATTCCTCTCTCCATGAAAAATTCCTCCATAGAAAGCTCCTCCCACGTAAAATTCTCCCCCTTGGATATTATCCCTGGACTATTCCTTCCTCGTTACTAATCACGTTCCTTCCCCTGAAAATTTCTTTCGTACGATTCTGCCTGAAAAATACTCCTTAACTGATGTAGCTGTGCGTTTGTTCGTACAACATAGCTGTGCGTTTTTGGGGCTGATAACGCTGTGCGTTTTTGCTGATGTGCGTTTGTACGTACTTTATCTTACTTGTACGTTCTTTATCTTACTGATAAAGCTGTGCGTTTGTACGTACAACCTAGCTGTGCGTTTTTGGGACTGATAAAGCTGTGCGTTTTTGCTGATGTGCGTTTGTACGTACTTTATCTTACTTGTACGTTCCCTTAAATCATTTTTCACAAAAAAGGGAACTAGAACTTTGAATTTCCATTCAATTACGCCCTTTCCCGATCTTGTAGGACCACTATTTCAATATAATCACACCTGGGAAAAAAAAAAATAAAACACGCATCCCTGATGTATCTTCTGACATAAAAAGCAAAATTCCACATTTTTGTATATAGGAGCTAGAAACTTCTACAGTAGGAGTGTCAGGCACGCAGAATATGATGGTGCTACTATAAACGCATAGAATCGTTGAAGTCACCGCGCGCCATCATGAATAACAATGAGCCAAATGTTGGCAACACAAACCCGTTTGAGGGCTGATGCTGCCCAGTGCAATAGGGTCTTCGAAGATGTATATCTTGCCGCAATACGCCTACGACTAGTCCAGGACAAAGGAGTAAGTCTGGCGTAGAAAAAGGTCTTGAGTGGCATGGAAATGCTATTCATACCGCAAGGCCTGAACTGGCCCTCCTGACTCATATATAAGCAAGAGCGAATAAAGTTGAAAATTTTGATTAAAATGGGCAATCCCCAGCCATACTCCCCTCGTCATAACATCCGGATCAGCTGCCCAGGTTACCCCACCACCACTCCTTTGAACGACTCTTGGTCCTACTGGCCCTAAGATCGATTTCTTTGGTTCTTCTTAGCATTTTCCTCTGGGATATGAAAATTGATATTAAGAAGACTAAGTCACTCAGGTGTAAAGACAGTCTATGAATTATATTAGACTTTCCAATAACGCCTTTGGTAGTTTTCCTAAATTTACTGATATCCTTGTTAGTATTCCGTAGAACTAGTCGTGTAATGAACATTACATTGATAGTGATTCTATGTCATAGACAGGGAAAAAACCATAACAATCTAATTACAGGGGTTGTCAAAGTTCTGAAAACGGTTTTGTGATCCTTACCCACTGGAGAATCCGAATCCGCCAGTAAAAATACTTTAGCGTACAAAGCGAGGTATTTAGGAGGAGATAAATACCTTGCTCTTTATGGTAACTTCATTCGTAAGAAAACTTCGGTTTTCTAAGAATCCTAAAAAAAAAGCTTTCAACTAAGTTTGTTGATTAGTTTCCAATTAATCAACTGAGGTATTTGAAATAGCCTATCCCTAGAAAAAAAATGTGGAAAAAACAATACATTTTAAAATGTGCTCTATGCATGCCGTCCCTACCAATCGATAGATGAAAATCATTTTTCTTTCTTTGTTGAATTATGTTTTTGAAATTTGGTTTGCTTTTTCTTAGATTGAAAGATGTAGTGAAAAGGTTTAAGAAACATGTAAAAATAGTGAAATTGTCGTGTTTTATGGCAAGTTCATTCTCTAAGGAAAACTCGCCATGAAAAAAAAAAAAAATTCAAAATTAATTGCGCTATGAAAAAAAAGTCGCTATGAAAAAAAAATGTCATGAATCCTTGTCCTTGATTCTTGTTTCCGGCTGGGATATGTATTAGAAGCTGGGCAAACCTGTTCTTTTTTTCAGGCCACTTTGAATTACTAATTCTTTGATTCTCTTCATTTGCCAGGGGTGATGATGCCACAATTGCAAATAACAAAGGTGCAAAACAGGTTAAGAAAGCTTTTCGCAATAGCTTTGCAAAACTTGGACGCTTCCGATCCATATTAACAAAGACACCTGCGAAGTAACTGATAGCAAATTATAGGTTAAAACATTAATTATTTCCGATTTGTAAATTTTTTTAATAAAATTAGCAATTATTAAATGGAGGAACTTTTAAGTGAAATAAAAACGGAAAGTAAATATAATCAAATTATTAGGGAAGAAGATTTAGACACTGGAATGTAATACACAATTACAGGAATGAAATGTATTACAACTAAATTTGGAAATAAACTCGTTATTACTATTCAATTTTCATTTCATACTTTTCTTTAGCCTTTGGTAATAATATTCAGCATCATCGGCAAGCAACTCCTGCAACCGATCAATCAGCTCAGTCGTGTAAGCAATGTTACCATTATTATTTATTCGGACGTTGACATTATCATTGATATGAATATCGCTATTCTTATATCATTTCATACTTTTCTTTAGCCTTTGGTAATAATATTCAGCATCATCGGCAAGCAACTCCTGCAACCGATCAATCAATGGGTCGTTGGCCGTCAAAAGCTGGTGGTCCACCTGCGCCAACAATTTCAGAACGCCGAGCGGCCCCTGGAACTTCTCCATCGAGCCCCATGTGACGTATAGCTGATCAAACAGCTCTGGATGAATTGGGTATGCTTTTTCCCGTTTGCGCCGATAGTCCTCTGTCTCGCATCCCTGCGGGACAGAGTCGTTGTTTTATCGGTACATCTTGGAGAACTGGCGGATCGTGTTTTCGAAGAAACCACAGGCCTTGGGCCGCTTCGGCCACCGGAAGGGTTTCGCTATTTGGGCTATGGATGGCAGAACGACAAAATGTATGACTGCACGCTGACGCCTTCTTCCCACGATGGAATGGCAGTGATCAAAGCTGATGGCGACCTGTTGACGTTGTGTCGAAATCACGAAGTCAGCAATGACGGCGCGTTCATGCCGATCGGACAGGCCAACCCCTACGATGTTCGCGCTCGAGGCCATGACGAACAATTAAACTTGTTAAATATAAGATCAGCTAGTTATGTTACTACTTTTTCTATTTAATTTTATATCCTTATGAAAGGAACTAAGTAAGCATATATACACTATGGAAACTTTTTGTGAAACTTTTGTGAATCACTATAATGGCTGTGAAGCTAATTTTCTCCCTTTAAGAACTATTTGTTTGTGTGGCAGCTTCAGAGCCTTTGTTCTAAAACTAAAAACTAACCTACGGACCATCACCCACGCACACTCAACTCAGGGCTCCACAACCACGAAGTGGCCTTGGGTGAGGTCTCTGAGGCCGCCTGAGCGATCTAGGTGGGTCTAGAGGTTATACCCGAGCCCTAGCACAAGCCTATGTCCCAATGACTTAGCACATTTTGTCGTTCTGCATTTTCTCGTGTTTTTGAGCTCTTGACCCTATGAGTTAGCACAACAACCAAGCTTGGGGATGGAAAATCAGGTACGACTAGCAGCGCGACCACGCCGCCGAACAAGCAGGCGGTGACGCCGGCCCAGCCCAGCCCGCGCCACTCGGCCAGGGTCATCTGCTGTGTGGATTCGTCAACCTCCGAGGGCACCGATGCGCCGCCGTGCTCGGCCGACCTCGTATTCAGCCGGGGCTCGACGAACCAGGCCGTCACCGCCCAGCCGATGAGTGTCAGGAACACCGTCGACGCCGCGGCGAAGCCCCAGTTGCACAATGCAGTAAGTCTTTTCCTCTTTTTTTCTACTATTTAGGATTAGTTCGAACTGGGGCCATAAAATATTACCGCGCTGGGGCTATATAGCTGCACTAAAGTACCAAGCACATAAAAAAGAATAGTTGCTTTTTTTTATAACTTGGCTACTATACAGCTAAATTTAGATCTTTTTGGTGAGATTTTATTATAGGAAATAAGGATACGCTATAAAGCACTTTCTACCAGAGAAAATGTAACACACTACAAAGTTTATATTTTGGAAGAAGCTTCTAGTTCCAGTTATCATATATGAACGGGAAAGAGTTGTATTCTTGGCTATATTCTAATTGAAAATTTCTCAAATTTCATCTCTCTCTAGTGTTTTCTTGATTGTGTAAATTAAACTGACATTTTTATGCATCTTACTCCCTTCTCGAATATTGTCTATGATAAAATTTAGAGCTTTACCTTATCTTGGAACCTACGCTCCCGGCCTTCAGTTTTTGCGCCAAAAGATCTGTTCTCACCGCTATACCGTCGCGCTCGGCGAGGTCCGCGATATTGAGAACCAGGATGACCGGCAAGCCTAAATCTTTCAATTGGGAAAATAAAAGTAAATGCTTATCCAGGCGAGTGACGTACGCCACATAAATAATGGCGTCCGGATAATTGGGATAGTCGGGATTGATTACGGTTTGAACGACGATGCGTTAGTCGTGAGAAGTAGGCTTCACGAATTTTTTAAGTTTTACGATTTTTACTATATTATATTCTACTGTTTTACTAATATGTTGTCCTAGTGTGAAATTGCCTTAGTTGGACACACTAGTTGACTCTCTTTCTTTGTCACGCCATTTTTAAAATTGTCAATAAATGTGGAACAATAGACGTAAGCCTCTTACGATTCTTGACGAAATTAGAAACTAGAAAAAAATGTGTTCCATGAAAATTATTAAGTTCTTCCTGTCCATGGTGGTGGGTCTGTTCGCCATCACCATCATGCTGGTCGACATTGTCGAACAATTGCGAACGATTGGCGAGGATGTCGAGCTGCCGCCGTGGGGCGCGGTTCAGCTATCCTTGATGAAACTGACCGGACTGCTGGAAGAAGCGCTCGCCTTCGCCGTCCTCGTCGCGGCCATGATTGCTTATCATCAATTGTCGTAAAGCTCGGAACTGTCGGTGATCCGCTCGATGGGACTTTTATGGATCATCTAAAAGATATTGCTCATATCTACATTATTTCTATAAATTCCACCATATGCAAGTTCCAAATGGCACTACAAGCGGCACTTTTGGTGCCGTGTATCAAGTGAAAAACTGGGACTATTGAGTTGTCGAAACTTTTTAGAATGACGTTTAATGATTCATTAGAAAGCTATTTCTCATAAAACTATGTTGTAGGATCAGACCATCAGCCAATAGAGGTAGTCATGGTGTAGAGTTTAATTTTGAGGGAGGCAATGATTCCGGCGCCAAGATCACCCACGCCGATGCGATTATTTCGAACGTCGTGTATCAGGGCCGTGCCAGGCCCTCCAAATACACAAATGTGTACGATGGAGTTTACCTTAATGTCGAAATAAAAGGGGATCCGAAAGGTACGCATCGAATCCCGAAAGTCTTTGCCGCCGCGGATGGAGAGAAAGCCAACACAATTACATTCAGGTTGGTAGTGCAGCCTCCCCCACACGCGGATCAGTTCCGTGGCCCGGCCCGACAGTTCAACCGCTTCCACGATCAGCATCAGCCCGCGCGTAGCGGTGCCGAATTCTTAGGTGATGGTCTGTTCGATCAGCCGCTTGATCGCGGCCTCCGAGTGCTTGGTGCGGGCGGGTCGCATGGTGCTTCGGTGTTTTCAGTCTTCGACACCGATCTGCTTAATAATATTCGTTGTGCTGCGGCCTTGGACTTGAATTTCAAAATTAACATGAAAAAATTCGCCTAGCTAAATCGACAAACTTTGGGATCCCCGGTATCTTATATATGTAGTAGGGGCTAGAGGGGGGCTTGTTCAAAATTTTGGAGTGAGGAAGATTTCAATAGAGAGGGGGCTAAATAGAGAGGGGGGCTAAATAGAGCTTTTACGGTAGTTTCGTTGATAATCTTTGCAAAATTGTAAGACTTACAATCTTCAACGTGACCCAAGGTCATCTATATGATAATATTCAAGACTATCTTGACTTTCTACCCTAATCCTAGGTCAGTGGCTTCATGTAAAGCTCCGTGAGAGAAGCCAAATAAAAGCCGAAGGGATTTATAAACAAACTCTCCTAATCCATTTTAAGTAAAGGGGCTGTAGACTCCCCCTCAAGAAAAATACTACATTCCTTTATTAAACCTTATTTAATTTGCTCGGTTTTATCATTTATCACTTAGCACTATCTAATAAATGGACTAAATCCCGTTGTGAATGTTTATTTGATAATATATTGACACACCTTTCAAAGTCTCAAAATCCCCACCCAACAAGAAAATCTACTTGCCACCCCCCCCCCCTCTAAAGGTGAGGTCTAAGTGCCAAAGAACTATTGATGCATCCCTGTTAATCTAGTCTAGACATATAAACTAGCAAGACATACTTTATTCCCCGGTTTACCCAAATTCGTTTGTGCAATTGTCCAAGCGTTTCCGTCTAATGGGGCCAGATATGAAGAAAAATCCTGCAGATTTTGTGAGTTTGTGATTATCATTTGAGCTTATTTCCATTCAAAAATTAGTTCACAAAAGAGTCGAAACTGGTGCTTCCGTCGGCAAAAAAAAAAAAAACAACATTGACGCCATCTAGCGTTTGGTGACATGGCGTTTTTTCAAGCTTTATGATTGTTTTTCTCTCAGTAACTGAGATCAGGTAGGTTTCAATCAGATTGATTCTGAACCTTTATATACTTCAGCAATTATTAATGGGACTGGTCTTGCTGCGCAAGATGCTGGTGGATCACGGCCAAGTTTCTTAGAAGGTTATCACTATGGTTACTATCGCGATGTCTCAATGAACGAAGCTTATGCTCAAACAAACCAAGAAACAGTTTTTAATACCACATTTGGAAGTGCATTAGCACAGAAATACCTTGATACTTCTAAGCAACAATTGCTGGTTTGGAGACAAGGCTTGAACATGAGGGGACGCGCATGACGGGGCGTTTGGCCGGCAAGACGGCACTGATTACGGCGGCGGCACAGGGCATCGGCAAGTCGTCGGTGGAGACTTTCCTGCGTGAGGGCGCGTCGGTGGTCGCCACCGATGTCAACGACGACGGGCTGGCCGCGCTGCAAGGGCCGGCTGGCGCGCCCGATGGAGCAATTCATTCAACCTTGGCGGAGTTATAAACCACAGGGTAGCCTATTTTTGCGAATATTTTAAGTGACTTTTGAAAAATCAGCAATACGATTTAATTTCAAATAAGGCACGTTTTGTCATTTGTTTTTCAAGAATTAATTTTTTCAAGGTTTCAATGCTTGATTTACGATTCCGCTTAATTAGAGCAGTGGAGACTTGAAAAGACAAAGTAATCAGTAATACGTGCGTGTCATATATTTTTGCTACAGAAAAGTAAGGACGACGACAGCCCGGTCGTGAAGCGCGAGAACGTCCGCGAGGGCATCGTCCGACGAATCTCCTCCGACCGCTCCGGCCACCTCTCGGTCGCCGTCGAGTTCGAGGTAGTCGAAGTAGTCGCCGCCGGTTTGTTCCGAATAGCGCGTGATGCCGTCGATATCGAAGCCGGGCAGCGCCGGCGGCGCCGGCGCCGCCGCCGCATCCCTAGATCGGCACGCGGCGCAGGTCGCGCGGCAGTTTCCTCAATGCTTTACGCGCTGATCCTGCCAGCCACGACGCCGCTTTGGCAGGTGGCGCTGGGGATCATCTTCGGCGTGGTCATCGGCAAGGAAGTCTTTGGTGGCACCGGCAAGAACTTCCTCAACCCGGCACTGACAGGACGCGCCTTCCTCTATTTTGCGTACCCGGCGCAGATGTCGGGCGATACGATATGGACCCCGGTTGACGCCTTCTCCGAAGCCACCCCGTTATCACAACCCTGCCTCGACACTAATCGGATGAGCGTGAATCGTTCGTGAATCCCCGTAATTCCGAGATACTCAGTGGAGATTTTGCGACTCGGCGCAGAATCGCATGGGTGAGGTCCGCGTGGCCGCCAGCAGGGTGGCCCCGCGGAAATGCCGGTCACGCTCAGTCCGGCTGGGCGCCTCAGAAGCCGCCCGAGGACACGCTGCCGGAGCCGAAGGCCAGGATAGCGGGGGCCTGGAAGTATTTGTGTGTCTAACTCTTTGTGTTTATGTGTTTTTGTCTTTTTCTCTCTGTGCCTGTGTGTCTGACCATCTTTTTCCCAGTCTCTGTCTCTGTGTTTGTATGTTTGTATGTGTGTCTGACTCGGTGTTCGTCTCTCTCTCTCTCTCTCTCTCTCTCTCTCTCTCTGTTCCTCTTTTTGTGCTTGTTTGTCTGACCGTCTGTTTGCCTGTCTTTGTTTTTTTTTGTGTGTTTGTTGCATCCCGACCATGCCGGTGGACTGCTCGACCCCGAGACCAAATCCTTGTTGTTTCCGAACGCCGAACTCGTGGTGCACGAAAAGGAACTCGGCCATTGGATGAGTGACGGCAACTTCGCCGCGATCGCCGGCAACGCGATGCATGAACGCTTTTTCGGCTGCGCGCGGGAGCAGGTAACGCCCTATCTGGGACAGACCCGGACCTTCACCGCCGGCGAGGTCGCGCCGGGCATTAGAAATCGAAGAAGGGGATATCAGTTCGTTCCTCTCCACGGTTTTTACCATAGTTATCGTACACATATCCAAAATCGTGAGTTGGCTGACCGACTTGCTGCCTCTCATAAATAAGCTCCGGCACGTCGGATGGTTCGAGGCAGTGCTTGAGAGCCGACAACGGTACAATCGGCTCTGAACCAGCCTTGTCGCGCACTTGAACATGCGTTGGAATGCCGTCTTGGTTTTCTTCATACTAAAGCAAGATAAAAACGTTTATGAATCATCTTACACGAATATCTTAGAGGTTTTTACAGGCCTTACGCGAAGAAGAAATCTGTTCTGCCTCACATCGCAGAAGACAAAACACTTGAACACATCTTTCTTTATCTTCATTCCAGACCATGCACTTCATGGACTTGCTACCACTTAGTTCGACGCATTCTTCTTTCCACTCGATGCCAGCCAAAGGAACTGCAAACAAACAAATATGGACGTATATGTGGAGGACCACTAAGACTAATCCTTTGCCATGATGGCTCTCTTCAATTGTTTGAACCAATATTTATTAAATTATCTCTAGTTATAACTTATTAATTATAAATTATAATTATAATTATAAATTATAATATTAGTCTAAATTATCTACTAAATATCTCTACTAACTGCCGACGTAAATCTTATTTGGCTGGACGTCTAAGTCCTGAAAGTCCCAAGGACGTCGTGGGGTCTTCAATATAGGGCAGACCGAGTACGAAGCAGGCTATGGCGGCGGCGAGAGAATGGCAGCGGCTGGCGTCACCCGGGCCTATTGTGTCAATCAGGAAGTAGGCAACCGCTCGCTCGATCGACGGTGCCAGGGGTTTGCCGATGCCATGGAAGCCGCCGGAGCATCCGTCGAGGTGCTGTCGGTTGAGCCGGACAGTCCAGCGGCACAGCGGGACCTGCGTCCCGGCGATATTATTGGGCTCCATCCCCCCCGGCGAGCTGCAGTTCCAGCGCGAGGGCTACGCGCAGGCCATCACCGACCCCGAGGTGCTCGCGGTCTACGGGTCGCGCTTCGCCAGCCAGGACTTACCAATCCCCAGCCTTCGATGAAAATCGACGATCAACGACGTCGCGATGGAATTCAAGCCGCTGTCCATCGTCGACATGCACGCGGCGAACAAGGCGGAAATCACAAGACCGGCGATTCCGACCGGACAGAACCAGCGCACCGCCGGAAGTAATCATCACCGTGTAACCATTGGGTCTGGATTTCTTGACAGCCTGCGCACCATTGAGGCCACCCTGGGGGCTGTCACCGGGCGACGTTAAAAATTTCTCGGAGAAATTTTTTAAGTCAGACATATTGACGTATCTCTGGGTGGCGGCGTAGTTTCGGTCAAGCAGTTTGTCTTAATTAAACGGCTTTGGCACCCCAGGACTCACCGTGGCGGCGTGTGGCGACCCATGCGGCGCTGATGACCGCGCAGCACGGGCTCAAGGTCGTGGTGTTCGGCCTGCTCGGCTTCGCTCAGGCTATCCCATACTCCGTCGATGTGGTTGAAGGTAATTAGGAAACGCGTACTGTCCGTCCGCTGCCTAGATACGGCACATAGTATGGCAATGATGCGCGTGTTATTGCGATACCGTAGCGTCGTCGCCAGTGCTCTCATCTCGCGTGCCACCACCTAAAACATTCTTAATGTCTCGTGCATCTTTAGACAAGGGGGTCACTTCGGAAATAAGAGGACGTCACGCTCACGAGCACAAAGATAAACATAACATTTGCCAAATGGTTCGTGAATAATTTGCAGTCAATACTGGAATAGCATATCCAACTCCTTGTAGGCGATTCAATGTGATGAAGCAAACCAAGACGCAGTCTAAACATTTGGTTGGTTCTACCATAAATTGCAATGCCTTTTCTTGGTACTCTTATAGTTATGGCTAGCGACCACTGATTGCTAACTTACTTGGGGTTAGAATTACAGACACTTTCCCTTTTTATAGTTGTTACCTATCCAGGCCTAACCATAAGGACCACTGAGGCGGGTCTTAAGTTTTTCGTGTTGGGTGCCCTTTCTTCTGGGTTTTTCCTCTTTGGATGCTTAGGTGTGTTTTTAGATACAGGAACCCTTTGGATCTCTTCTTCCTGTGATGAAAAGAGCCTTTAATCACATTCTTTACCATTTGCAATCATAAAATAGTCTAATATCTTAATTTTTTCAACATATGTGCTATTACCCTCGAAAACTAAAACTTTCTACATAGGAAAAGAGCCTTTAATCACATTCGTTACCATTTGCAATTATAAAACAGTCTAATATCTTCATTTTTTCAACATACGTAGCTATTACCCTCGAAAACTAAAACTTTTGAAATAGGAAAAGAGCCATTTTCACACATTTGTTCAACTGATTTAGTGGGCGCACCTGTGCGTTTCTTTTCGGTGAAGTTTCCAAAACATTGACATTGTTAAGCTGTCTCTGTATGGAATGACCCATCTCCTCAACATCATCACAATTCATACCATCTTCATTGGAAGCTGTCATTCCCGATTATACTGAACGTAACTCTGGCTTACTTGGGTCAAGAGGATTGTGATGCGAGATCTAATTATAGACCTTTTGCTTGATTCGAGACAGCATCTTTCATTATGAGGCATGCTTGCTTCTAATTTCAGCGAAGCGTCCTCTTGGAAATGACAACTGATGCAAATCACAACAAATGCAAGTCCTTGGCCAAGAAGGGAAGAAGGGGCGTTTCAGGGTGGTGGGACATTTCCCGTCTGATAAAATTTGGATCTCCCCAGTTAAAATTCTGCTTAAATACTTTTACGCTTTAATTTTCATTATTAGTTATTGTACAAACACCGCCTTAACACCGGTGTTAGTGTAACAGATCTGTTAATCGAAGGGCATTACGTCATAATCTGTTACAGCTTCTGTTAAGTTTAACAGATCTGTTGACTCAATCTGAGCAATCTCGGATCTGTTAATTTTGGTTAAGAAAATTACGCTAGAAATTTCGGATATCTTTACAGAAGTTGATGAAAGTTGCTATAAACTATCGTATGTTCAAATTTGGAGACTCAAAAGTGCACCATAATCATTATCGTAAAATTCAGAAAATAGTTGGCGTAAGAAAATTGCTTCCTTTGTGGCATGACTTAAAGAGATATACTCTGCTTGAGTAGTGGAAGTGCTTACACACTTCTGTTTCCCACTATACCAACTAATAACTCCATTTGCTAACATAAAAGCATAACCAGAAACAGAATGACGGTCATCAATATCACGTGCGTAATCAGCATCAGAAAAACCTGTAACATGATAATTCTTGTTCTATTTTACTTACGAACAATTCAATGGCCGGGTCAACGTTCTTGGGGTTAAACGTAGATTTCGGCCTAAAAATCGTAGTGGATGGTAAGCGGTTATCATCCCTAAAAAACCATTTCAGGCGAAGCCTACGAGCGAAAGATTCAATGTCTTGTTTAATACTAGCCTTATCAAGCTCTTTAGGAGTAATAGAGAATTTAAGGCCTTTCGAGAGAAGCGATATCTCTGAAAAAAACGTTAAGTGGACACGACTTTTTGGTCAAAAGTTGTATATCTTCCGTGAAGGCAATTTTTTTCATTTAGTTACTGAAAAACATTATTCAAGAGAAAAAAGAAGACAATCCATATATTTTTGCATGGAAATAATTTGTAGAATTACATTTTTTTTCGTTTTCCTAAAATGTCCACCTAAGGTACACTTTTTACGAATGTCCACCTAAGGTAGGATCCAGTGTTATATATAATGCTGTCGGATAAATTGTGTTCTTGGGAGCTGAGGGAGGCATTCGTTTTCAATGCCTTCACGCAGAGTAAAATGCACTGACGATTCAGGTGTCAAATGGCTGGGTCGCTGCAAGCCAACAGAAACTTGTTGACTCAATAAACCACGAGAAAGCGAATACTAGAAAGTTAAATTTCTGGACAAACTTAAAATGTATACCTTGCAGTTCTTATGCTGCCCATTCCAACAGACGTCTTCTGGGGGGACCTGACACAAAGAGTTGATAATTTCCACAAGCATGGTGTTTTGTTGAGAGGTCCACTTAAACTGACATTTCATTGTTGTGTGGGGCCTTCTGCACCCAACAGAATATCAACACATTTCTCAATGTTTCCCAACTAACAATTGAAGCACACTTTCATGACTGATTGGGTCACTTAGGAACATGATTCCCTTTTCACTGTCACAATCACATACAGTCCAAAGTTAGCCTTCTTTGAAGCTTACGATCACGCTGTGACCATAACGTTGCTATAGGACGTCGACTAGAGCTTGTCGAACGCCATCTCTTCTCCTTCCAAAGTAACAAAACTCCTATCCTCTGTTGCCGTCTCCAAAGACAACAGATCGTTGTTGTCAAGCGAATAATTACTTTGATTGTTCCCAGTCTCTTTTGTGAGGAGTCTGCTTCGAAACAAAACGCTATTGTTTGCCTTATTTCCTAATGATTTTCCGTTATGTTTTCTTTGCTAATATCGTTGTCATGAGCTTGTTCTTTGCTAACTTCCAGAGTTGCGAATGTCATCTAAGATGTGATTTCGTAAATTTTAGTAAGAGGGCAAGCTGTCTCTAGTTCCATGATATTCTCGTTTTTGAAGTCTTTGTCAAAAAAATTTCAGCATTTGCCCCTTCGTATCTCTGCATTGACTTTTAAAGATTGCTGAATTCATTTCATCACGATCTGTAATTAGTCGGTAGATTCTCTGAGGATATACTCAATAACTAGGCATAAGGTTTAGTAATCAAACGTACACAACATCATCATTCGATAGGAACTTTACATTCACTTCTAATAATACACATCAACGAAGTCATCCGGTAGTCATGCTGATTTGTCAGTTAATTATTAACCTGTCAAAGGTCATTGGTCGTGTCTAGCAAGACAACAATAACACGACAACAGTTCACATTCACAAATGTACGCATCTAGTGTATGCAAACTATGTCAAATATGCCTTATTAGCCTATTTTGAACGCTCTGTGCACCATGGAATGTAAGCATCTAGTGTATGCAAACTATGTCAAATATGCCTTATTAGCCTATTTTGAACGCTTTGTCCACCATGGATTGTAAGCATCTAGTGTATGCAAACTATGTCAAATAAGCCTTATTAGCCTATTTTGAACGCTTTGTGCACCATGGAATGTACGTGTAAATATAGGAAACGTTGACTTGTAAATAAAGGAAACGTTGACTTGTAAATATAGGAAACGTTGACTTGTAAATATAGGAAACGTTGACTTGTAAATATAGGAAACGTTGACTTGTAAATATAGGAAACGTTGACTTGTAAAAATAGGAACGTTGACTTGTAAATATAGGAAACGTTGACTTGTAAATATAGGAAACGTTGACTTGTAAATATAGGAAACGTTGACTTGTAAACATGGGCGTAACCAAAGTGTGAGCTAAATTGGGCGTGGCCGGCCCCACTGCTTATCGGGGGGGCTGCACCGAGAGATTGCTAAATTGGGCGTGACCGGTAGGTTGTGATACAGTGAAAAGTTATACGTAAAGTTCTATGTTGAAATGATCTGTTAGTTCACCCTCTACACTTTACATTAATCAAATAAGTTTAATCGTTAAAATTATAAATAAAAATTTGAGAGCATCATGTCAATTGGTATCGTCATTAGATAGGATGCTTCGATGAAGTAGGAAGTGCCTTTTGGTTTTTCGTTCGTGTGAGCAAGTTGAAAATGGATTCCTTGTTTACGAAGTTTTCAGTAGAGAAGCTGAACGAAACGAATTATGGTGTGTGGAAATTCAAAATGGAACGAGTACTGAAAGGAAATGGGCTGTGGAAGTTTGTTCTATCTTCTGATATGTTTCAGGGTCAGGAGAATGCGGAAGTTTTAATAAATCGATATATGGCCTTAAGCAGTCCGGCCGATGCTGGAATATGAAACTGGACGAGCATCTTCAATCAAAGGGATTCATCAAATCAGAAGCGGATCCTTGCCTTTATACGCGAGCAAGGAATGGCAAATTTTCGATAATCGTTGTTTATGTCGATGATTTAATTTTAGTAGCCCCAGATGACGATGATATCTCGTGTATGAAAGCGGAATTGTCAGCCGCGTTTAAGATATTCTACTGTACGTCTTTCGAGTTTATTTTGAAAATTATTAATAACATCTGTTCTCTTTTCCTTGGCAATCTCAAATTTTTCCCTTGTATGTAGTACTAAAGAGCAGAGTAATCCTTTCTCTGCTTCTTTAAGCACATTCTCCCATACACACAAGAATTCCTGTGACAGCTCCCCATGAACCGATGGAGTCTTCTTAAGTCTAAGCCCGTTCGGAATCACTCCATAAACACGACATCATTAGCCTATTTTGAACGCTTTGTACACCATGGAATGTACGCATCTAGTGTATCCAAACTATGTCAAATATGTGTAATTAGACTATTTTGAACGCTTTGTGCACCATAGAATGTACGCACCTAGTGTATCAAAACTATGTTAAATATGCGTCATTAGCCTATTTTGAACGCTTTGTGCACCATGGAATGTAGACATCTAGTGTATCCAAACTATGTCAAATATGCGTAATTAGCCGATTCTTGCAAGGTAAGTTACAGCATTTCCCCAGGCAAATCTTACTCTGTTTTCGAGAATACTTCGATCAGTAGCACACAAATAATTGTTGAAACTGAAAACTGCGTTAGAATTTCATTGTTCTCGTTGCGTTTTATAGTAGAAGTATCACAGATCCTTCGCTCCGCTCGAAATGATTATTTGCCAAGCCTGGTTCATGCTGAGTGTTGTGAATACCGATGGCTGTGTGCTGAACATCTAGTGTATGCAAACGATGTCAAATATGACTCATTAGCCTATTATGAGCGCTTTGTTTACCATGGAATGTACGGAGCTAGTGTATGGATACTATGTCAAATATGCCTCATTAGCCTATTATGAACGCTTTGTGCACCACGGAATGTACGGAGCTAGTGTATGCAAACTATGTCAAATATGCCTTATTAGCCTATTTTGAAAGCTTTGTGCACGATGGAATGAACGCATCTAACTTTCTTGCTTCAAGTCCAACAGTTTCAATCGTTCGACGATAGGGTCCTTGTCTGAATATCGTTTGATCAAGCAATTCTTAACTTCGTCATACTGTGCCAATTCCTCCTCGGTAAGGGCTTCGTATACATATGAAATAATGTCTCCAGACAAATATGAAAGTAGAATATTTGCCTTCTGTTCATCTCCTGTTACCTTATTACCTTTTAGGTAGACATCGAATTGCTTGAAGTACTTACAACAGATCATATTCCTGAACGACGTGTCTGCAGATTTCACATAAGGCGAGGCTGTAGAAAGGCGGAGAATTGCACGTTTCTCCATATTTGCTTGGATTATTTCAAAGGCATCTGCCGTGATGAGTGTTGTATTCTGCCTCACAGATCTCTGTGTAAAAAATTTGCTCATGGCCTTTGTTTCATGAACTGTTGTCCTAATGTGCATCTCACTTCCCACAGAAGGAAAAAGCTTGATGATATGTTCGACCTTACCCAACTTCCAGTCCTGTCTCTTGACGTTGTCATCTTGAACCAAAACAATGTCTCCTTCATTGACTGATGCGGCCTTACCATACTTACAATGGTGATACTCACGTAGGTCAACCAAGTATTCATGTTTCCAACGATTCTGGAAATGTTCTAAAACCTTGACCAAGTGAAAGAAACGTTTTTGTACTTTACCTGTACTTTCATCATGATCTGTCACTTACATTAAGTAATATAATTCATTTTTTGTGTTTTTTCTGTGTCCCGTACGACATATTGGATTTTTCCTTTTTTCAGCATCATGCAATTGGATGTTTTTCATCTAGTGACAACAAGTTGGAGGTTACCCTATAAAGTATATAAATAAGTTACAACAGTGAGCCTAAACCTCATGATATTTTGATACTCTCACAAAAACTGTCCAAATGTCCCGTACGACATGTATGGAATCGCCCCTTGTTTCGTTTCCAGGTTATGCAGCTAAACATTGAGATTGTAATTCGATAATTACTTCAATTACTAAACGATACTTTTGTAAAAAATTATGGCTATGAACTATTTTCACAACAGATACCTATAAGTGGTAACACAATGAAATATGTCCTAAACTATTCCCTTTCTCTCAAGTCCAGAAAAACAGTGCTAGGATAGTTATCACTTCCTGAGAAAATTGTAATTAAGCCATGTTTAAAAGTTTATGGAAGAAATGTGAAGGTATGGAGTGTTTTCAACTTTCAAGTTAATAATCTGAGATGCTTATGTCAAGAGCTGCTATAGGACTTGATGATAGAACTTTTAACAAAAGGTAGGCCTATCTCAAATGGATATGACGATGAAAGGCAGAGACAGTGTATCTTGCTGGTTGATAAAGTGGGCCTACATGTCAAGCCATCCTTATGAACTACAGTAAAACTCTAGGGCAATACATTTAAAAACATGGCTGCACAAGAGAGCGGCGAAAGCAGTGGAAAGGCCATCAGGCCGTAAGTAGTGACCCTTGTAGATGCGGATGTGCTTTGATCCACTCAACTCATGTTCAATTTTTCTGCGAGATTCAACCAGCGGCAATGATCTTGTGGATGAATTGCCCAACATGGAGTTCTGCTGCGTTTGGTAAACTATCGCTTACAATGACAGCTTGGCAAAATTTGTGTGCATTATAGGTTTATAATGAAGATTGATGGCCTGCAAAACTAATTCGCGTGAAATTAGAGTCTATATCTATACAGCTTATAGGATACGGTAAGATAGGTAAGTTGTGTGTTACAGGCTCATTTCTGGCATGTTATCAAGCACTAAGGCTTGGAAAAGTGGAAAAAATTCGTCACGAGAAAAGGTCCGTCAATTATTTTCTTTCTAGGTTTAAAATGAAGATTGATGGCCTGCAAAACTAATATATGAATTTAGATGCCAGTGTGATGCTAGGTATGTTGGAAGGACGTCTCAAAGACTTACAGACCGTATGTCGCAACATATTCCACCCGCGTTGAGATATATGAAGGCCGTTCGTAAACGTCAACAACCCGAACGAAAGTGTAAGGCAAATGCGAGTCTGATTCGGCCATCGGTACACATTTACTACATCAGCACGACTGTTTGTGGGCCTATACGAATGATTGTTTTCGTATATTCAACGAATGAGCCCTTAGAGAAGCAAATTTTAGAGGAAAGAGGGCTGGTACTTCGTCAGAATGAAAAAGATCAGGTGTGCAAAGCAAACCAACGAATGGGCCCTTAGAGAAGCAAATTTTAGAGGAAAGAGGGCTGGTACTTCGTCAGAATGAAAAAGATCAGGTGTGCAAAGCGAACCAACGAATGGGCCCTTAGAGAAGCAAATTTTAGAGGAAAGAGGGCTGGTACTTCGTTCCTAAGTACCCTTAATACTAGGACTAGGGAAACTAGGACTAGTACAGGTCCTGGGTTTCCTTAGATCCAGGACTAGGACTAACATGCCTCAAAGGCAGCCCCAATCTAGGGCCTTTTGAGTGTCCTGGGACCACCATAGGGTTCTCGTAGAGTGATCCTAGTTTCCCTTTAAGCAACCCCAGGGCCCTAGGGCCATTCCAGGCCCCCTTGGATCACTTTAGGGAATTCATGGGGTTAAAGCTAAACAAAAATAAAACGGAACTACTAATCGATTCTTCAAAGTTTCGAGTATTGAAATTGCAGACAATGTTACTCCCAGTAATTCCGGAAGAAACATGAGGGTTACTCTTGCCAAGTACGTTTCTATGTCGGAACATGTCAATTGATTTATACATGTAATCGTTTTATCAACTGTGACGTTTAGCAAGGATCAAACAATACCTTAGTGTACAATCTGCAGCAGTATTGGACCAATAGTCTACACTATCTTTTTTGTTATCATGGGAGTGCAAATCACAAGCAACGTAATTTGTAGACCACAAGAGACTTCCGACAGGAAGAGGGAGGACAGAAACTTGTGACCAATTTATGTTTACCTTATCATCGGTCAATTGTAATTGCATCGTTGATATCAAACAGACATCTTTCGTTGAAATGATAAATAGCTTGTTCAGTAAATCAGGGAAATCTAAAGTAGAGCCACTTTGCAAATCGCATTGATTATGCCGTACAATGATCTTCACTGGCATTTTCATCAATAGAGTAGCTTTCGTTGAAACTCAGATCTGGTGAGAGGAAGACATTCTGGTGTACTTCCTACACGATATCTGCGCATGTGTATTGTTTATCGAGTGATTGAGCAGATTGGTATGCCACTGATTAGCCATAGCCCGTTATTAACGATTTCTGACATTTTGTGGCTTGGAACGAAGATGTAGGACTTATGATAAGTCTTGGCTTGTACCCCGCCTTAACTTATGATAAGTCTTGGCTTGTACCCCGCCTTAACTTATGATCAGTCTTGACTTATACCCCGCCTTAACTTATGATAAGTCTTGGCTTGTACCCCGCCTTAACTTATGATAAGTCTTGACTTATACCCCGCCTTAACTTATGATAAGTCTTGACTTATACCCCGCCTTAACTTATGATAAGTCTTGACTTATACCCCGCCGAACCCGCGCCCAAATTGACTATTTACTCGTTTCTCGTCGCTGGAAGTCAATGATTAAAGACTCGAGAGTATACAGAGGGGCGGACACTGGATCAAAAAGTGGATCCGACCATTTATTACTAAAATCAAAAGTTAGATTCAGACTCAGCTCCAAAAAAGTATCTGCACCTAGACGCATCCTAGACACAACGAAACTCAAACTCCCTGAAATCAAAGAGACCTTTATGCTCGAACTACATATGAGATGAGTAGTTTATCCTAAAATATCAAAATTCTGTTTCAGCATCATTATATTGCATTCCCTTTACCAAAGACGAAACTTCTCACTAGTATCGCAGGACTTGTTTTTTTTACATGAAACAGACGTCCTATCCTCTGGCTTTTCCCGTTTTCGTAGTCTTGATAGTTACGATATAAAAGCCACAGTTCACAGAGATCTCTGACACATTTGCATCTTGACTGAGTGAAGCGCCGTGATTGGCTCGCCAAGATTTCTTTAGATTGGCATTCAATTTTTACTGTTAAGTCCAGTCACCCTAATGATAGTGCAGGTAGCATTTCTTGTGGGGTAGCTGCACCCCGGGAGGCACATTATCCTCAAGAGTTCAAGGATTTGTTAGATAGATATAGTGTTTTGTTTTCGCCCGATGGGTCGGGCATCAAGTCTTTTTCAGCTAGTATTAAGCTCAAAGAGGGGGCCACACCGAAGATATATCAAGTGTAGTACGCGTGACTGAAGTTTTTAGACCTCGAGGTGTACACAGAAACTGGAATAAAACATGCAAGAGCTTTTGTCTAATTTTAAACCACGAAAGTTAGTATGTATTGTTTTCAAAAGACCACTAATACTCTGTTCCGTTTTAAATTTAGTGTTAAGGAATTCTTGGTGAACACAGTAATTGATATCAAAGCAGAGTTTGTAACATTGAAATGCATTCCCAGATAGCATTCGCATAGAAGGTCATCGCTATCAAGCTTCTGGTACGGATAAAACTTCCCAGGACAATCCCCATGGTGTTTGATGACGAACATTTTCCGATCACTGCTCTTCTCCGGTTGAAAATGCGCGGTTCTCCTAATAGTTTTCATGCGTTTCCTCAATAAATATTCGTACACTGACCAACCTTCTTGTTTCAATGCAATGACAAAGGACAACAAATAGAGCTCACAATCCAATGGTGTATTTTGAGAACTTGTCCAATCCGTAATAAAAATAAGTATCTTCGCATTTTAATCTATTTCGCCTCGGTTTTTAAAATTCTAAAGCCTCTAGCCTGAAATCTGGACTGTAAACATGGACGGGGAGGGTGAGGGGAGGGGTCACTCGCTGATTATGTTCATAGCGTGTTTTAAAGAACGACACTTTACAATCGGAGACGTCAACATACGGGGCACAGAGGGACTATGCCCGTGGGAGTCTGGGAATTGTGAGTAGTATTGTGGGTATTGGTTCATTTGTAGTCGGTAGCTTAGCGACTGCTGGAGGTGTTATTGCAGCAAGTGCTGGTCCTGTCGGAGCCATCATAGGATGTGTTCTTACACTTGCAGCACTTATTATCGATGTAATCAACACTTATAATCCAACTCAAAAAATAAATGAACATTTGGCTTTGGTGAAAAGTCTAACAACTGCGTCCAAGGATTCTTGTGGTGTCATTTTATCTTATTATTGTGTCATTCTATCTCCTTATCATTTCATTTTATTTCCTCTTCATGTCGCTTTATCTTCTTATTATTTCATTCTATTTTGTCATCGTATCATTCTATCTCCTCATCATGTCATTCTATCTTATTATCCTGTTACTCTTGTTCCTTATCATGTCACTCTGTCTCTTTGTGGTGTCATTTTATCTTATTATTGTGTCATTCTATCTCCTTATTCCTGGTATCTTCTCTCTAGTTGTAACTTAAGCCACTTTTTTGAATAGACTTCACTCTCATCACTCAGTGTGCTTATTTTCTCGTGAATTTCGCTCAGAGAATAAAGTTCGGCTTCCGACTCAAGCCATTCACACACAGCATTGAAGGACCGTAAGCCCCCCGTCTCAACTGGTCTCCCGGGTGTTTTCACTTTCCCAGCCCCACACAGAAAGACAAAATTGTGATAACCCATACGGCCGAGCGGTCTAAGGCGCTGGTTTAAGGCACCAGTCACTTCGGTGGCGTGGGTTCAAATCCCACCCCGGTTAAATGTTTTAGTGAATAAATATTTCCGTGCATTAAATGCTATAAATTACCAGATACTTGAGCTTGAACACGGCAACCTACCTACATCAAGGCAGGGTGGCCGAGCGGTCTAAGGCGCTGGTTTAAGGCACCAGTCACTTCGGTGGCGTGGGTTCGAATCCCATGAATAAAAAAAGCAATATTTAAGTATATTTTTAACTGCCTCAAAACTACTCTTAAAGACATTCTGGCTGGTACTTTGTGCTAAACGCACGGCAATGAAACTACCATGTCGTATCATCTCATAACAACAACGTTTGTCAAAAATTATGTTTGTGCAGCATCAATGCTAGTTACGTTAATGCTCTACATTAAAGTCACTCTGCCCTACACAGCAAAGAGGAATGAGATATGAGCGTCCATCACTGATCTCTCAGAGGTCTGCAATCCAGCATTAGAACAACAACGTCACCCTCCATTTTACAATAGCCTCAGGATAGAAGAACTATCTATCAAAAAGTTTCTTAGTAAAATCTACGTCCCGTGGTTTGATCAACTCATAGTCATTTTGTGTTTGGCCTTAGTCGATAAATTCAGGATATCTTGAAGCCTTCGACAGCACGACACTGTCCATCACTGATCTCTCAGAGGTCTCACCTGTAAGTCAATATACGTTATTCCTTTTCGAAGTTCTCCCAGAACGAGGCAATTTTTGACGTCATAAGGTACAAAATCTACGTCATAAGGGACAAGGAAGCTATCTATTGCTATTGCTGTTGCACATGATATCCGCACAAAGAACAGTTTGATTAAGCGTAGCTGACAAAACAAAGTGGTAGACGAAGCAAATACTGGCTGTGTTAACAAAATAGATTAGAAGGTTGATGGGGGTGAGAATACGCATCCTTGTCTGACTCCTCTCTGACCATAGGTCTACTCTCCTTAAATGCTTAGACAGCTTAAGCTGTGCTTTTGTAGGTAAAATATTTTATATGGTCTCCATTTCTGTATTTTAAGTCGTATGAGGCAGGAGGGATGTGCAAGTATATTTAAGGGTTCCAACCGCGGGAAGTGTTATCAGCCCAGATATTTTTGCGGGGTGAGAGCTCATTGGCTCACGTGTTATGAAACAGGGACGAATGGTAATGTGCTTGACTGGTAGGAAGTATGAACATGACTCGGCAACAAAAATGAACTTGATGACGAATGGATACCTTGCTGACTGCTTACAGGGATCGTGGAATTACTGTTTAGTGTAAGTGATGTTGGTGTAGTACATGCTATGTTAGATTGGTGGAAATTTGTATGTTGTGGCATCGTGAATTGTCGACTAGGATGAAATGATTGTGAACCTGAGTTCTCTGAAGGTGCATTCTTTGCATTTCCAAAGAAGATCAAGGTATGTTTATCATGGCGAGGCGAAAAAGGAAATTTATTAAACGCCATACCATTGAGTAGTCTTATATTTAATTATACAACTATATATAGGGTAATACTAACTTCTCACTCCACACATCACTACCTGGTATTAAAGAGTGGTTAATAGTGACTGCCATGTCCATGCAGTAAAATGGCATCTCTTTCTTCAAGAAAACCAGGAACCACAGTTGGCTTTTGTAAATACAAACTTGTCAGCAGGCATTGAAAAGTTTCAAATTTCTCGAACTTGTTGACAAATAACCATCAATAAAGCAAGAGCAAAACCATAGGAATGCCCGTGGCATCATTGCAATTTTTCCGCGATGTGAGATAACTGCTCTTCTAAGTTGACTTGGGTAGACACCTATTTAAGTGACTCGATGAGAAACTCAATTTAGGTCCCTACTTAGACGAGATACTGAAACAATTTCTACAGTTTCTTACTTAGCAACTGTAGAAGAATTTCATTTGATCAAATATACTTTCCTTCTGTCTGTCTAAGTGCCGTATTCTTTTCTGACTTGGGAGATCATTGTCCTCCACAGCGTCCGATCTGTTTTAGGGTGACATACGTCTTATAGTCCAGCCTCTCTCCCCTCTTTCGCTTACATACTTTTTTTGATTCGACGAGATACGGAAACAATTTATTGATCATTGAGTTGAGACTTCCAATCATTAAACAACACCACGAGAGAAGAAATTTTTGAGCACTTTAAATTTCTTTGCAAACGATTGACCAAAAATACACCAGTGTTGGATTAGGCACAAAAACAGTCCGTAAAAGTAAGACCCAGTACCCTTGCACCCGTGTACTGTTTTACTTATGACTTCATCAATATTTGTCTTCGCCAAGTACATTTCCAGACCGTTACATTACTTGTATGGACTGACTGTTAGAAATGTTAAAGTCAATAGGTCCACCAGCGAGGTTTTCGGGAAGTGTTTAAAAAGGGCCATCAAGTGTTTAAAACGCCAATCGGAATTGGACTGCCTGAACGGCTTGTGCTTTTGAGCCAATGAGGGTCCTCTACGAAATTAATTAATAAGCCCCATGCAAAAACAAATTCTTTTTAACTGCATAGCAAAAGTTTTCTTGCTTTTATATGGACTGACTGTTAGTAGACATACATATTATTGGTAGTAATGGAAAAAGGTGATGCAATCAATGAATGACGAAACCTACTACTTTATTGCTCATTTATTTCAATTACATTAACAGTTACGAAACTACAACCGCCACTACCTTACCTGCTTTATAACTTATTAACGTTTCGTTTCTTTTCTTCGCATTCCATTCGCTTACAGGATGTATATGGAACTTTTTGTATAAAAGCGACTTGATCAAACACTTTGATCAATATTACTTTGCACCCCCGCTAAAACTTTAAGCTTATGAATTCCCAATCCAAAAGTTGAAGTTTTATTATATCCCTCTCCTCCTTCCCCCCTCCCCCCCCAATCAATTTTGAATATCCAGCTGAATGACTGATTACGAGCTGAAGCTCATATAGAAATTTCCCAGCGAAGTTTGGGATTATCTCTCAGTACTATGGGTAAATCACTCCACTCCAATCTCTTTTACTTTCCCATTAATAAAGCCAACTACGTAACGAACTGTTGTCAGTTATATGAATTGTGATTGGTCTGATGTATGTTCGTGGTGAGCAAAGTTATCCGTTACAATTGATCACGATTAGTTCTTGGTTTTGTAAATGCACAGGAATTGGATATAAAAGCAAAATGTAAATATAAAAACTTGGCTTTCATGGCAGAAGCTATGCGGTGGAGGATTCTTCGAAGACCGTTCGATTAACATATTCAATTACGTGGATATAATGCTTCTAGAGGAAATAAAGGCTATTCTAGAAGCCACGGCGGTGAGTATAAGACTCAATTATTAATATACTGCTGCCCTATGCTTAATAATGACCGATAGCCGAGCGTAAACAAATCTGCGATAGTACAACGACGATAACAATAGCTTGATTGTGATATTATACTGTTATAATGTTACTGACATTTCGAGATAACTATTAGGATACTACTAAAGAATTTTAAGTCTTTTGTTTGTATCACATCACTATCCGGCAGTCTTTGTTGTGACAATGAATTCGGTCACGAGTTTTCAAGGCGGAAATCTTGTCGATCGTGTGGCATAGTTATAGGAAATCTTATCAATTTGTTCACCCATTCTACTAAGTACAGCGTTACATGATCAACAGTCCGACAGACCATGCTCTGGTGTATGTTTGTAGTGTGTGCATGTAGGGTATTGGACGATACCGGATAACGTGACGTGACGAAAATAAAGAAGGGATCAATGTACAAAAGAGGAGATGAACAAATTTGTGGGAATGCATTTTTGTGGGGCGGCTGTAATAAGAGCTCGAGTGAAAAGGACTATTAGAAAAGGTCGTCCGATGTAAGTTGCGATCTGTTTGCTGCAAAAGCTGCCTCAAGACCTGGGCTATCATGGACCGTTCCTCATGAATTGTGTCTTCATGGTGGTGATCATGAGGCCATACCTTAATTCGATTCCAAGTTGTACTGAATCCCTCTGAAGAGTTGCCTATACATGCATCCTTCTTTATTCGTAATCCTTTAGGTGTAACATTAAACTTCCGACAGATGTTCAAGAACTTGAGATGGTTGATGCTCTTGGAGATCGTTTCTGCTGCCTTATATAAAATCCTATGATTTAAAACCTTAACCGAACCAACTGTACTACTTAAAACCATGTCTGAAGATAAAATGTATAAAAGCAGGTATCCTACCTCCCCTGTGTTATCATAAGCCAGGACATGTTATACCATCATATCGTGCGGCTTTTGAACCCTCGTACAGGGACGTGGGAGCAGGGAGCATCGTGGTCCATGCCCCCCGAAAGATTTGCCAAAGCTCAATTTTTTCTGAAACCACTTTTCAGCTTTATCTAAATTGATATTGGTTGCGACAGATATTGTGTCACATTCACAGCAAGACATGCATATCGACACAAAGAACGAGTTGTTCAAACATTCAAGCATCATTTATGATAACTCGCAAACAAAGAAAGGGATCGAAGCAAAATTTTTCGACCGCTTATTGGACAATCATCAAGCCTACCAACAATTTGGAGACAATTTGAAGGATTCGTTTACTTTCAGTAAACTGGTACAAGGCCTGGCACAGCAGGATGCAGATGCATTTATGTGTTCCTTTGACATCAGCAGTCTCTTTACAAATGTTCCATATTAACTATAACTAATTTAAACAAACGACACTAAAAACATTCACCAGCCCATCACATTTCATAATGGGGTAGTGGTACGCTCATTGGTTGCCCCTATTGACTGTCGGGTTCTAATCATGGCAGTACAATCCTTTTTATCTATCTTGATAGTAACTGTAACTAAATTAAAGAAACGACTCTAATTATATTCACCTGCCCATTACATTTCATGATGACGTATAGGTCGGCTCATTGGATCTTTTCTATGAGCTGAAGTTAGCTTTTACTCAGATCGTCATTAGAGCGATTCTTTGCTAGTCTGTTCAAATTCGCGAGCAGCATTTCCTGTGTATGGTAAACCGGTTCAAACGTGTGATGTTTCTCTCTCTCTCTGCATAGTGTTCAGATAAACCCGACGTTTAGCAATTCTAAAATGTTAGAAAACTTCTTTTCATTACACTTATGAAATAAAACCCTGTCTCGGTATCTCTCACAGACCCCGCTTAATATACTTTGCCCCCCTGGTCCCCCTTGTCTTAGATTTAGCCCTCAACTATCGCTTAGGGAGTACCTGGACCACTAGAACCAAACGCTTAGGGATTCGAAGTAAACTTGAATCCCGTATCGTCACAGCTCCACACTAGAACTGCTCAGTAAGTGCTGAGTGGTGGTTTTAAACGCTGATTTGCGGAGTGTAACAATAGCTTGTAGCGGTCATTGTCTTTAATTGAAAAGGAACTAACCGGTAGGTACGGTATTTAATTTTGGAAAGAGACGTTTATTACGCATTTTCGATAGTGTTAATTAAATGAAGTAGGTCATTCCTTTTAAAACAGATAGTAAAGTCTCCAAAGTAGTTTTTAATGTAAAAGTACAAGACAGTCAGCAGAGTGGCGCAGTGGAAGCGTGCTGGGCCCATAACCCAGAGGTTGGTGGATCGAAACCACTCTCTGCTAAATCAGGGAAGACTTTTCAAGAGAAGTCTTAATATCAAGCAGACAGTGAAAAAATGGGCGCCGTTTTTGGCCCATAGTTACTACCATTATAACTCGCTTACAGGAGCATGTACCACAGTATATTGTATCGTTTGAGATAAATAAAACCCTAAAAATCCTAGTTGCAAACTTATAATACTAGTATCAAGCACAAAAAGGCCATTAAAATCGCATTTTTTATCAGGCAATGCGCCATGTTGCTATTCTAAACGCATTGTGCAGCATTGAATGTACGCATTCCAAGCATGCAAGTGTCACTAAAAACAGCTTTTGGTGGTCTTCTATACGCATTGGGCACCATGGAATGTACGCATTCCAAGCATGCAAGTGACTCTAAAAACAGCTTTTGGTGCTATACTAAACGCATTGTGCACCATAGAAATGTACGCATTCCAAGCATGCAAGCGTCACTAAAAACAGCTTTTGGTGCTATTATGCAGAGTTTAAACGCAGAGTTTAATACAGATTTTTGCTGGGACTTTGATTTTACGCCCATATTTCAAAGCTGCCCGTAAAAGCAAGCTGGCCGCAAGGACAGACTTGCCTGTAGTACGTAAGTAGACTCTTCTATTAAGAAACACGTGTTTCCTACACAGTTTTTATAATCGGGTGTTGTGCGCGATGCTTCGAACGTATTCCATCAGCTGTCTGCTGGAATAGTTATCCTCATATCTTGTGTATCTAAGAATGTTTGCTCATGATTAAAATGTTGTGTCACGTTCTCGGGTTCTCGAAGCAGTTCTAACTTTGATATCGTTGTTTTCAACTACAGTGTATATATTGAAGTGGTATGACGTTAGTTAGTGGTATTTTTTGTGGCTATAGGACACAGTGTGTTTTCCTATTGTGTTCAGTTAGATATGGAATGCTTTAGGGATATTTCAACTTTTCAGAACTGCTGCAAATGACTGAACCAGCAGCAACAGACAGTTTGTTATCGTACATTCGATGCCGGTGCAATGAAGACGAATATCGAGCAACAACTTTCTCGTCCAAGCAGCATGGCAATCTCTCAATCAAAAACCTCTGATGAGCAGTGGGTCCGACAGTGAAACTACCCTAAATAAACAGAGAAAAAACAGAAAAACAGGCTAACCAATAAATAAAGGGCAGCTGGGGCGTCCAAGGGCAACGCCCCTATTCGACGTCTAAAGCGAACTTAAACTTTTGTCACATTTCTGTTAGATTTGTGTTAGATCTAATGAATTAAATTTAAGTCTAAAGTAGGCCTCATTGACTATTAGAGAAACTAGAGTATATTTGCAGCGGGGGCCACCTAACTCAGTTGGTATTTCACCCGCCATCATTGCGTTCGACACGGATCCGAGTCCCGTTGGTAAAACATTTATATTTCTCTTATTCTACTCTTGGACGGGTTCGTTTGTCATCATGCCCAAACCCCATACAGTAGTCTGCTTTGCACTGTCTTGTCATGATTAAGAGGTATCCTTGGGTTATGCTCTCCGGCTCTCCTTATTCATGTGGTGTTGTCATACAATGTCTGGCAAGAGTTTAACAAGAGTCTTTATGTGTTAAAGGTTGTGTCTGCTTGTGTGGTTCGTTTGTCATCATGCCCAAACCCCATACAGTAGTCTGCTTTGCACTGTCTTTCTCAGCCAGCTCTTGGAGTACTCTGAGCACTCCAGTACAGCTTCAAATCCACCCTCAACAGCTGTCTCCAGACATTGCAGGACTAAATGGTCAGCCACCTGCTCCTCTCACTGACACCTTGGGCAGTCAGGATATTGGGCTAGGCCCTATCTATGTATGTTGCTAGCAACTCTTCCGTGTCTGCAGAGCAGCCTGTTAGCTGCAGTTCGTTGTACCCTGCTGCAACTGCCGAACTTACCTTCATTCGTATAGAACCTTGTTATTTCTTGGGCATTAAATATTCTTTTATTCGAGACAACCGTCTCATTACTTATACCGACGACAGAGGGGTTTAAAACCTTAACAGATGTCTCACATAGGAAACAGAACTTAAAGGGAATGGACGAGTGATGCACCAACGAGTTTTGCATTCAAATCTTATGACAGACGCATGCGCATTTGATGATTCTATTGTGTTTCCGTCAAAACGATCCCAAAACAGACTCGGCAATAGGACAGCATTTGATTGAAAACCCGTCATGTGCTGACGACTATCAAGAGGATTCAGGATGCCTTTTTCAATAACATGAGTGGCAGAAAACGTGTCGCTCTCGTGACCGTTATTTTCTAGGATGTTCTCGTTTCCTATAAATTCATCGTGATAGCTTTCAAATTTCACTTCATACGATTGCTGTGATCAGTGTATGGCGAAAACGTTTAGCAAACCTAATGTTCCTTTAAGACCAATTTTATCTGCTATTGGCACACATTCCTATAATGCCGCCAAGTACCTTGTGTCCATTCTTACTTCTTTTTCCGTTAGTGATTTTGTTGTCCATGATACTTTTTCCCTTATTTCTGACTTGCGTAACCAAAATTTACATTTTGAACATGTTGTTATGGCTAGTTTTGATATTAAGTCACTTTTTACTAATGTACCTCTTAATGAAACACTTAGTTATTTTGTGGCTTCGTTAAATTAGCAGTAAATCCTATAGCGGAGGCCTATAGTCCATAACTTTCAATAACGTTCAATTACCACGAACCGTCCCCAAGAACCGATTTTAACTCTCCTCGATTTTGATTATCTACACACAAGGTTTGATCTTTGGACGGAGCGTTGTTTTTCCAATGAGCTGTTTTATTTCCAATACCTTGCTTTCTAGTGACTTACTTTCCAGTCCAATAATTCCAAAATTTTGACTTTTCATAGGGGCAATTTGAGTTGTTTAGACTTTTTGACCTGTTCTACTTGGACAGAAGCTTACTACTACTTTGAAACGGTAGTGTCTGGTTTTCTTCTTTTTTTCACTTGATCAGTTTGACCAGTTTTTACTTGACGTTCTAAAACGAAATTTTGACTTTTCATAGGGGCAATTTGAGTTGTTTAGACTTTTTGACCTGTTCTACTTGGACAGAAGCTTACTACTGATTTTTATTATTATCTGTCTTCATTCCCTGACGATCTGTAACCAAACCAGGCACGGAGCTAGGGGGCAAGGGGGGAATTGCCCCTCCAAAGCTGATTTCTTGCCCCAAATTGCCGCCCCGTACAATTTCTTGATATCCCCAGAAAATCCTCAGATATCTTGTCGTAATGAAATTTTCTTCAGAAATATTGATTTTGGTAATGTTGTAGTGATTCATCCTTGCTTTATATTTCCATCCCAATGCCGATCTCAATTCTGATCGTAATCCCGATCCCAATGCCAATGCCAATGCCAATCCTAATTGCAATCCCAATGCCGATCTCAATTCTGATCGTAACCCCGATCCCAATCCCAATGCCGATCTTAATTGCGATCCCAATGCCGATCTCAATTCTGATTGTAACCCCGATCCCAATCCCAATGCCGATCCTAATTGCAATCCCAATGCCGATCTCAATTCTGATCGTAAGTTGCGCAAGTTCTACCCCTTCTATCTGAGTAACGTTCTGTGATATTATAATGAAATAAACGTAAAGATCTTCTTTTATTAATTATATCTTGATTATGATAGTTTACTTATATAGGTTGCGCAAGTAATACCCCTTCTACCTGAATAACTTTCTGTGTTATGTTAATGAAATAAACGTAAAGATCTTCTTTTATTAATTATATCTTGATTATAATAGTTTACTTATATAAGTTGCTGAATGTTTAGATGAACTTTGTATCAACAGAGAATTAAGATTTAATTTTTGATGTTTGGAGGATATCTTTTAGTCATCATGCTCAAAATAAACAAAAACCTGTCGATTATAAGTAAGAAACCATTTAGGGAGTTTGAAAACTCGTACATTTTGGAAAATAATTTTCTCAAAATCTAACATATCTTGCGCAAATGCAACGTATACATGCATAAATACCCTAGAAGTGCTAAAAGCCTATCCATCGATTTGTCATTTGGTAAAATCTATTAACGTTTTCATCGTAGTCTGAATGGCTACTCCTACTAGCAATCATTTGACAGCCGATCCAGTCATAGCAATACGCTCCAGGTTTCCCAAAGCTTATCAAATCGCTTCTTAAGTAATGTCGATACAGCTCCTGAAACGATTTTAAAATCCAATGACGAGTATTTAAGATATCACCAAATTTGTAAACAGCCTTTCTTTCTGCTATAGAAATTTGTCTCTGTCGATCAAATTGCGTAAACCTGCAGAGTCTATCATTGATAATAGCTTTCAGTACTTAAAAACGTAAAATGTATGAAAATTGCAATTGAGCAAGCGTCGTTCCATAGTCGCGCAACATGTAACACTAAAGTAAAAGGAATTATCATTGTTTGTCAAAAACATATTATTAGCTGTAATTAATTAGAACAAGGTTTAACAGACAAAAAGTGGTAATTAAGTGCATGAACACGCTTTCTTCAAGCTCTCCATTTAAGAAGGCTGTTGTCACATCCATTTGATGTAATGCCATTTTCTTCAAAACTGCTACTGCTAGCATTGCTCGAAGAGTATTAAGCCTAACAACATGTGCAAACGTTTTTAAGTAATCAACACCATATTGTTGTGAAAATCCACGTGCAACAAGCCTGGCATTGTAGCGGTTGATAGCACCATTTTCATCATACTTACGTTTAAACTGGCAATCGTTCAACAATCAATCTTTAGTAAATAACTAAAAGATATAGCTTCAACTTCTTTTAATCGAACTCAGTTCATATGGAAAATGACGTACAGTCGATTACCTCATAAAACTATTCCGAAATCACAACCTCGTCGCTTACCCTTTGAAAGGCATCTTCAGAAAACCGTTCGATCTTCTCATCCCAACTGGAAAATATTGCTTCAACTTGTTGTTTCGGAGTTCAGCTCATTTAGAGATCAGATGAGATATATCATTGTGACGTATTACCATTATGATACATATTACAAATGGCTATTTTGGAATTATTATTCCTTACGTTTCCCCAGAGGTATCCTCCACATTGTGTTTCCTAGGTGTGCCAGTTCCTTGATTATCCTTTTCTTGTCTAGCCATTGTCAAATATCCAAAACCCTGAGAAAGGGAGGAAATAGCTCTACAAGCTCTCTTTTGCAGATTATATTAATTAACATTGAGAAATCTGTTGTTATTCTGTTTGGTGCAGAAGGCCCCACATAACAATGAAATGTCAGTTGAAGTGGACCTCTCAACAAAACACTGTGCTAGTGGAAATTATCAACTTTTTGTGTCAGGTCCCCCCAGAATTGGGTGACATTATTCAGGTCCCCCAGAAGTTCAGGTCCCCCCACTTTTTTTCCAAAATCGTAGGTCCCCCCACAAAATAAGAGATTTCAAAAAGTTACGTAGACGGGGGTACAGACAGAAAATTCGCCAAATTTCAGGTTTAACTAGGAATAAATTCTAATGTTAGCATTTTTTATACGATCTAGAACTGCAACTTAACGTAGATTAGCATACTGGATGCGGGAACGTACCTGGTCTGGGCAAACAAAGTGGCGCGTGAAAACGTAGACGGGGGTACAGTCAGAGAAAAATCGCCAAATTTGAGGTTCAACTAGGAATAAATTCTTATGTTAGGACGATGAAATTTGGCAAGCGTATCAGGGACCTGACCAGATTAAATCAGAAATAGTCGTTTCCCAGATTTGACCATCTGGGGGGGGGGGCGGTTAATTTGGAAAAAATAGAAAAAATGAAGTATTTTTAACTTATGAGCGGGTGATGGGATCTTAGTGAAATTTGATGTTTGGAATGATATTGTGTCTCAGAGCTCTTTTTTTAAATCCCGACCGGATCTGATGACATTGGGGGTCCTTGATATAGAAGAAAGCCCAAACATTGAGACCAATGCTCTAGTAAACTGAAAAATGTTGCTTAACGCATTCGATTATAAAACTTGCATGAAATAAACGAGAATAGACCTCCGCGAATTCACTTCCAACATCAATTGATACGAAGCACGCGGTCTTTGGGGACCACAGCGACAATCGTGAGTATCAACCAAAGAACTCAATACGTTCCAGCGAGATGACTGTCACCCCGTAGCGTATCTGAGGATAATCTTTCCTTTGCGGAAACTTCATGCCCTCAGGTAGACGGTATGAAAGTTCTAGGTGTGGCTTGGGATTGCAATGCTGACGTCTTTCGATTTCCTTTTGCTGTCTTTACAGCCTCTGCTAAGGATATTGTTCTCACGAAGAGATTTGTATTGCAACACATTGCCAAATTTTATGACCCCTTAGGGCTTTTGTCGCCAGTGATTGTATCATTGAAGCTATTGGAGGATCGAACTCACGACCTTCAGATTATGAGACTGACGCGCTGCCTACTGCGCTAACGAGGCGCCATATTTAACTCCTCTTGTTAATATCAGTCAAAGATAGATATCATGCAAATCATCATTAACAATTAAATGTTTGCTGATAGAGTAGCAACATTCAAGCAGGGAGGTTATACCTGTGTGAAGGAAGTGCAAAAGGAATGAGTGCCTCGTGTGAGGATCGAACTCACGACCTGTTTGTAATCAATTCTCAATGAAAAAGGTTTCTTGATTTGTTTTTCAGGCGTTTTAAAAATTGTCACTCCGGAATTTGAGGCCTCGAGTTGCTTAGCTTGTTGCTTAGATTTTGGACCAAATCGAGGCATCACACCTAAGCAACTGAATTGCTGATAAAAAAACGTGTACATGACCAGCCCCTGACTTAACGAACGTCTCGAAATAACGAACTAAAACTCCATTTCGCCTCGTTTTTCTAGATAATGTGCCAAAATTTTCAACAATTCTATAAACCAAGAATTCTTCTCCAGTTTATGAGTTCACATTAAAATTTAAAATTAACATTTTTCCAGAATGTTTTCCCTCAAAATTCCGCCCTTAGCAGCTCGACCACCTTCTGCTATTCTTATTTACTAAAATACCTGTAAACAAACTTATGGTCTCGTGGTAAACTCCTGCGAAGCTGATCATCAAATTTTACTTCACTTGAGTGAAACCAGGGTCATTCCATGTCAAAGTAGGCCACTTTTAACAATCTGTAACCCACCCTCACCAAATTCCAAGTAGTAAGATAACATGAAACTTTCCAAGTAGTAAGATACCATGGTGGTGAGAAAAATTCCAAAATTTCAGCTTCTTATGATAAGCGGTTGCTTAAATATTGAGCATTGAAAATTGGACCCTAACACCTAATCTTGAAGTTATGACGGCCATTTTTAAATTGACTTTCCAATGTGAATCTAAAGCCCTGCATTCTTAGCGAAATGGATGATCGGGCTAAGGATTTATCACATTAATCGGCAGAAGGGATTGCCCATCGAAGGTGAAAGTAAAAGAGAACGGGAGACCAGAGAAGAAACTAAATATTTAAACAAATTTTAGAGGGGCAGGTAAAGAATCTTATCGACATTTTACAAATAAAGTTTACAGTTCTTTCGATTAGATTTGTGGATGCTGCCACGTTTTAGGCAATTTTGGTTGATTGACTTCTGTTTCTCATTAAAATGTTATTTATTGTTGCGAAAGGAGAGTTTCTGAAGAGCGTCGTTGCAAGTGAAATTTTTTTTGATCGTTTTTTCACATATTTAAAAGACGTCGAAAAGTGTTGAAATCACTGGAAAAATAAATTCTCACCCATCACAAGTATTTACCCCCAAAAGTTCTTGTATGTGATTAGCAGCTAGCCCAGATGGAACTTGCATACTTGGAATGCGTACATTCCATCGTGCACAATGCGTTTAGAATAGCACCAACAGCTGTTTTTAGTGATACTTGCTTACTTGGATTGCGTACATTCCGTGGTGCACAATGCGTTTAGAATAGCACCAAAAGCTGTTTTTAGTGACACCTGTATACTTGCAATGCGTACTTTCTATGGTGCACAATGCGTTTAGAATAGCACCAAAAGCTGTTCTTAGTGACACTTGCAAAATTCAACATCATACTTTCAAGTTCAGAGTTTGGCAAAAGAGTGATTGGATTGCAGGACAGGTTAGTTCCAGTGCAAAAAGCTTGACATGACTCACCACGTCTGGAGAGCATGTAACCTTCAATACAAGTATGGGAAGTATCAATGAATGCATAATGTTTTACACTTTTACACTTTTACACTTTTACACTTTTACACTTTTACACTTTTACACTTTTACACTTTTACACTTTTATACAGGGAAGATATCTCCATATCTACAAAGTAAGTCTGTTGCATTGATATAAAAACTCATCTCCTTTACAAAACAAAGCAAAATAAGTGGACTCAGAAGAAGGTGTAACCTCCCACCTTTATTCCATGCTTTTTAATCGATATATGGGTCGTAAAATCTTTAACATCCTATCTCAAGCAAATATACAGTCTGCTATCAAGTTGTAAGAAGAGGCCATCCCTATCAGGAGGTCGTTTTTGCTACGATTTAGGTTTGGTTTGTCTATAAAGCTATTAATGCTCATTTATTTGTTTGATTGTCTGTTTAGTTCTTCCGATATTTTGATTTAAGGGGTGATGAAAGGGGAAATACGGGCAGTCTAATAATGGCATTTAGGGTGGTCCGAATTATTGATAATTTGACCAATGTATCTGTAACAAACTTTGCAAAGTTTTGTAACCCTACCTTTCCTAATATTCAACTACTCATAATAAAAATCAGAAAATAAATCAAAAATAAGCACACACATGAGCAAGTAAGATAATTTTAAGAGAATAGTACTTATGAACATAATCAAGTAGAACTTTCTGAAGAGAAAGTGGTAAGGAAACAATTAAAAGAGTAAAAGTATAAGTAGATTAATTGTCAAAAGTAAGTAGAATAATAGAATTAAATGAAAGGAATGAAAATAAGGAAGCAGACGAGCATAAAAGTAAAAAGCAAAAATGCCTGAATGGCTTGTGTTTTTGGATCAATCAGCGTCCATTACAACAAGGTTAATTGAATAGACCTAGCGAGAAAACGGACTCTTTTTGTCTGCATAGTAAAGGTTTTCTTGCTTTTATGTGGACTGACTACAGAATGGCCAAATGAAATGCAGACCTGGCCTTCCCTATGATACGGAAGCAATTGTCCGTGTACACTTTGGCACAGTCTGGGTTCTCAAGCAAGTGCTGCCCTAAGGCTAATAAGGCATATTTGACATAGTTTGCATACACTAGATGCGTACATTCCATGGTGCACAAAGCGTTGAAAATTAGCTGATAAGGCATATTTGACATAGTTTGCATACACTAGATGCATACATTCCATGGTGCACCAAGCGTTGCAAAAAGGGTTATAAGGCATATTTGACATAGTTTGCATACACTAGATGCGTACAATCCCTGGTGCACAAAGCGTTCAAAATAGGCTAATGCCACGGGGTAAGTTGAGCCACCTCCTCTACAGACCCCCTGCTTGACAATATTTAAAAGTTGATGCAATCTATTAGCAGGTAGTCAGCTGTGATTGTTCCTGGTTTCCGTAACGTGATGGATTTGTGAGGGTGAAGAGTTTTCTGTAGTCAAATCTAATTTATCGACTTCTAAGTGGATCCTAAGGGAAAAGGTTTGCGGGTTTATAGTACTCTGCCAGTATAAGTTGTTAAGATCTTTTCCTATTTCAAAAGTTTTAGTTTTCGAGGGTAATAGCTAGGTCTGTGGAAAAAATGAAGATATTAGACTATTATGATTGCACATGGTAAAGAAGGTGATTTAAGGCTCTTTTCCTATTTCAAAAGTTTTAGTTTTCGAGGGTAATATCTACTAATGTTGAAAAAATGAAGATATTAGACAATTTTATGATTGCATATGGTAAAGAATGTGATTAAAGACTCTTTTCCTATGCATACATTAGATGCGTACATTCCATGGCGCACAAAGCGATCAAAATAGGCTAATGAGGCATATCTGACATAGTTTGTATACATTAGATGAGTACATTCCATGGCGCACAAATCCAAAAAAATGGGCAAATGAGGCATATTTCACATAGTTTGCGTACACTAGATGCGAACATTCGATGGTGCACAAAGCGTACAAAATAGGCTAATAAGGCATATTTGACATAGTTTGCATACAAAAGCCGATGTTCTTCTCTCTTTTCTTTCCATGGACGTTTTCGATGCTACATTACATTCACTGTCGAAATCAGATTTACAGACTTTACTGCTATTTTGAATTTCTTAAAGGCACAATATGGTAAGTCCGATCATTTTTCTGAACGATTTCAATTTTTAAATGCTGTCCAGACGTCATCTAGTGCTGAGGATTTTGCCCGATTTTTACGAGCCAAGTTACCTAGTGCTTTTACGGCAACCCTGTCTGAGGGAAGTGTAAGACATAAAACTAACTCACCATCACTACAATCATCATCACCATCCTCCTCATCATGATGGAAGTTCATGCTCATGATAAAACCATATGATACAAGTTTGTTGACATTTATAATGGCCTGAAGCACTTTGTTACATGGTACGAGCTTTCCGCCTTGGCTAAGCAACAATGACTGAATTCTTAATAGGTGAGCATGCAAGTTGAAAGGAATGTTCTAAATTGCCGCTGGACCTTACAATTTGGACAAAAGTATTGCATTAGTTATTTGCAGTTAATAAACAAGTATGAATTTATTTAGCTGGTCGTTGCGGTTTTTTTTTTTTTTTTTTTTTTTCTTTGATTTCTAATGTTTGTTTTTAAGCAAAAACTGGAGAATATACTGTAGAAAGGGACATTTTTCCCGTTTAAAACAATTCCTTTATAAGTGGAACATATATTAAAAGTTTCAGAAAAAAGGCATATTTGACATAGTTTGCATACACTAGATGCGTCCATTCCATGGTGTTCAAAGCGTTCATAATAGGCTATAAAGTTATATTTGACATAGTTTGCATACACTAGATGCTTCCATTCCATGGCGTTCAAAGCGTTCATAATAGGCTAAAAGGGCATATTTGACATAGTTTGCATACACTAGAAGCGTCCATTCCATATTGTTCAAAGCGTTCATAATAGGCTAAAAAGGTATCTATATCTATCTACATCTATCTATATCTATCTACATCTATCTATATCTATCTACATCTATCTATATCTATCTACATCTATCTATATCTATCTACCTCTATCTATATCTATCTACCTCTATCTATATCTATCTACATCTATCTATATCTATCTATGTCTATCTATATCTATCTATGTCTATCTATATCTATCTATGTCTATCTATATCTATCTATGTCTATCTATATCTATCTGCAGCCGTTTGAGTTGTCATAGATCTTCTCAATCGCAGAAACATGTGTCGTTGGTATCCTGTAAGAAGCGAGAATCTTTCAGAGTGTGGGTCTGTGAGTGCTGTCAAACGCTTTACTAAAATCAATGAACCCATTGCAAAAGGCACCTTATACTCCTCGGATCTTTCTATGATGCGCCGTAAAGTAAAGATTTGCTCTGTGCATGACCTTTTTTGCCTGAAACCTGCTTGCTCTTTGAAACATGAACTGGCGCAAAATTTATGGTGACCAAAATGTTTATAGATTCCACGCTCAACGTAAGAAGTTCCCTTCGCAAAATGCTGCAATTTTAAGAGCAAAGGTCGGTATTCGTGAATCAAAACATAAGGCATCAGTAGCACTTTATCATCTATTTTCCGCTTAAGGATAAAACGTAGAGATAAGTATATTAGCTCTGCTCAGTCATCTTTGTGAAACACATGAACTGGCGCCTTTTTTAGTTTTTATAATTTTTTTTCTTTTTTAGTTTTTTACCTTTTTTTGTTTTTTTTTTTAGTTTTTTAGCTTTTTTAGTTTTTTACGTATTTTCTTTTTAGTTTTTTTGGTAGTTTTTACCTTTTTTAGTTTTTTCTTCTTTTGTATTAATGCTAAAGCTAAGGTTCAAACCTGGAGCCTCTCGGACCTAGAACCTGAAACATAACGCTTTACCAACTCAGCTACTTCGGCGAAATATCTGATACCTAAAGAGAATACGTGAGTATGAAATAAATAATATAAAATAGAACAGTAGAGTGATAATTCTTACCTTTAGATGCGCTGACAAAGACTGCAAGCAATGCAAGTCCAAGGCAACAGATGATCAACACTTTCATCTTCTTTGCATTCAATACCTCTCCGTCTTGCAGTGTGTAATACCAAATCCAAGTTTGAGACTAAAGAGAGCATGTAGTTGTTGGCTTTTATTTACTACCAATGGTAAAAATTGAAAGGAAATATGAGCTCCCCTCAGGATGTTCCCACGGTGACATCAGCTTAAATGATCCTAGTGAAAAAATTTACTGTGGCCCCGTCTGACTCAACTGATCATAATTTGGCCCACGGGTCAAAATTATTTAGTCTCCTGGCTGAAGAAATGCCTATAGATTTTGAATCTTGATGGGAGAATTGGGAGGCTGCAGTAAATATATGCGGGCCTGCTTCTGATTAGCGACTGCTCTCTCACCATTTTTTACATCAACTCATCAACAAGTGTTGTAAATAGTTACTTTGCTAATTGACGAAAGTTGTCCACTCCAACAAAGAGCGCAGACGTGGATTCGAACGTTCCATTGGATTTGCTTTGAACTCATCTAAGTACTCTTTTGTTTTCACGATATAAACTTGGATGTATAAATCTCTTAGGTGCATGTAAATATACAGACAGATGCGGTTTGGAAATGCCTCAATAGGGTTTATGTCTCTTGCCTTTGAATCAATCCAAGTAGTAAGGCATATCAAGTATTTTGTCTCCTGTAGCCTTAACAGTAGCTTATTCACAGTCTCTTTCTCCTCAGGTGCAACATTGCAGAACATACAGCCGTGGCCAGAAACGTGAGAGTCTTTTAGTAAAATTGGAGTCAATGAGTGAGAATGCATCATGAAAGTTGCAACGGAATAGACGCTTTCAACCCAAAATGGTGCCCATGTCCCCGTTTCTTATTGGTCACTGGAGTGTCATGACCTGTGTTTTTATAGACCTTGATATACGCTACTAAACCGAAAGTGCTCTTTAGGCCATAACGGCCTTGGCTACGTGGTGTCAACGACGCTCTTAATACAGTGTTATCTTAATGCCGCTTCAGAAACATTAAGATTATGGAGGGTATCACGCAAGATGTCGTAAAGATTTTTGATCGATCGAAATTCAATTGCAATTGCAGGACTGGAAAATTGCAAGTTTCTAATGTGTATTTTCGAGATTTACCCCATGTTGCCCCCTGGGCTATGTGTTCGCATTGCTATCTGTCGAAGATTTGAGCCGAGTTCTGGCTCCGTACAAATTTCTCATTAAATTTTTTGGATTCAATTGCAATTGCAGGACTGGAAAATTGCAAGTTTCTAATGTGTATTTTCGAGATTTACCCCATGTTGCCCCCTTTTCCATAACAAGTATGTTTCCTATTGCCTGTATATGCTCCAACCAGGCACGTAGCGAGAGTAAGAAATTTTGAGGGCATATTCTGAGCTTTAAAGGACTTTTGTGCATTTTGGGGGGCTGACATTGCGAATACTCAAAGGGAGCTCATGGTTGTTTGAAATTTGACAGAAACCTTTCGGGACTAACGGTATATTTAGTGGGACGTGGACCCTCTATACCCCTGTGGCTTTAGGGTTACAGCTTCGTTGCAAGCTGAGGTCCAAAATAATGAAATGGGCACCAAACCAGACTCTTCTCTGATTTGAGTTCCTCTGAGGTTTTGAACAGTTGGAATTTTGTACTCAAAACCATTTAAGAATGAGCAGATGCTAGATGTACAAAATGTTTTGAATCTACTTTTACTGTTTTGAATGAAGAAAATTACTCTTACCTCTTGGTTGAGATAAACATGACCATCCATTTGAGAAAGAAGTCAGTGACCAGATCTCCGACCCGTACAACTGAATTGATTTCAATATAGATCTATATATTACGATTTTTGATTCTCTCGGCATAAGTCTATCTTTTAGTAATGGGTACATCATACTGACATTGCTGTTATATTTTGATATCCTATTAATTATTTCTATCTCCTGCAGGTTCTTCTCGCCTACATTTACCCCTAAATGGCAGTAATTTTCTGTCTGGTTGATTTTATTTTGTTCCATGCGAGTTTATCGCGTGTATATAAAATCGCATGTAATAAACCCAAAAATGATAACAAACATATGGGACTGGTCCGGAAATATTCTTAAAGTGCTTACCATAGGCCAAAACGACAGATAAACCGAATCTTAACCAAGCATTTGTTACATTGCTATGGGCGATCTCAATGCAAAAGACGGCATGTCCGTGCACCGAATACGTGCAGAGATATGGGGCTTTGAAGGTGGGTAGGTTGAAATAGGAGAAACAATCCATATCCTTGCTAACTAAATATACGATAATACGAATCTTCGAAATAACCTAGCACAGCCCAGACTCAATGAGTGGCGTTAGTGACAGTTATCAAACATTTAAATATTGCGTCAGACAGGGGTCAAATAAATTATCAAACCTCATTCTATTTTGTGATTGGCATATTGATTTTATCGTCAAAACAGACTCGAAAATGGCGCGCTCACCGCAATTTGTGTCAAGAGAACCCTCCGATAGGTAATTTAGAAACATCTCATAGAAATGTTTCAACATCATTTCAACATCGTAGAAAAGACTGTCCTGGGATCTTGTTGCCACCGCGTAATCAAGGTCGTTCTTGCACGTGGTTAAGTTGCATATACTCTCACTACAAGGCCGAATTTTGAGAGGCTGGACCAGCGGTTCTCTACGTGTGCAGTAGCACCCCATGGGTCACGTTGGAGATACTTTAATAACGTGGATCATTCTCTATTTCACAAATCTACTCAGGTTTATATACAGCGGAACTGCGTGATACCAAGGTCTATAAAAACACAGGTCATGACACTCCAGTGCCAATAAGAAACGGGGACATGGGCACCATTTTGGGTCCAGTTGGGTCCTGTTCCGGCCAAACAAGAAGCCGTGGAATTGTAAAACATTCATGAAAACTCAGACGTAAAAGCGTACTATGTGATGATAAATTGCCGCAATATTTATCCCCAGTCCGGTCTTATTTGCCATGACTAAGCAACATCAGTCACAGGCTCCTGAAATATTTATCCAAACTCCGGTCTTATTTGCCATGACTAAGCAACATCAGTCACAGGCCCCTACAATATTTATCCCCAGTCCTGTCTTATTCTCCATGACTAAGCAACATCAGTCACAGGCTCCCGCAATATTTATCCCCAGTCCGGTCTTAATTGCCATGACTAAGCAAATTTCCTTTTTTGTATATGATGCTTCTTTCACCATACCAGTGTATGCAGAGCTCCAGCGGCTAAATCGCCATAATGGGGTCCTTATCAAACTTCAAGAACTGTTCCGGAAGTAAAATTGTCGAGACCCTTTAGATACGATTTTACTGTCCTGGGATCTAGCATCTCTGACTAGATTTTTGTCGAGCAGAGATCGGACATTCCCATCATCGTGTACTGCTTCCAATATGCATTTAAACTGGTTTTGGTCATTGTCAAAATTTGACCATTTTTCGCAAAATTGGCCAAGGCGCGCGCCTTGGACAAAATCTCATGTTAGGGTCACTATCTTCAAAGACCTATAATTAGCTTAAAATGCTCCAAAACTATTAACAGTAAGCTGGAAACATGTTAACTGGACTTGGCAAGCATGTTAGAACTGGTCTTGGTCATTGTCAAAATTTGACCATTTTTTGCAAAATTGGCCAAGGCGCTTAAAAGAACTGCTCTCCTCAACTGACCTACAAACCTGGCATCTCGCCTTCCCACACCTATAGCAACCCTTCCTATCTTCACTCGACTATCTTCACTCGACTAGCTTTACTCTCTATCTAATGCTCTTGCTCTCTCTACCTGTTCTGAAACGAAATCCTCCTCATACCCTCTCAACTTTAACCAGTCAGTAAGCTCTCCTGCCCTACTGTTAAAACTGTCTATACTTGAACAAAAGAACAAAAAAATATGACAAGTGAGTTGTTACAACTATATTTAGACTTATAGACATGTTGCTGCGATTAGCACCACCCACACCGGTCTGGATCCGCCCCTGAGTGGAATTTTGACAGGTGCTTTAGCACCGGCAGCACCGGTCTGGATCCTCCCCTGAGACGATTGCTTCCGTATCATAGGAAAGGCAACGTCTGCATTTCATCTGGCTGTTCTAGAGTCAGCCCACATAAATACACCTCCAGTCTTGTCATCAAAATGAGAACAAAACGATCATTCAATACATATTCCGTATCTATGCATACCAACATCTAGCGTTGTGTGGTTCATCGCGTCTCAATTTAAGTAAGAGTTTTAAAATTTACGAACAGTGTTTGTTTAATCAGCAATAAATTTACTAATAAACATGTCGCATTTATGTCTCGGTGCTCATTACAACAGAAAAGGTACAGTTTCATGCTCACAAACCGTGCGTCACTGTTAATAATCATCCCCATTCCGGAGATAAAACACGGTGAGTTAGGACCATAACATAAACAACAGGATACATTAATAACTAACAAAAGACGTACTAAAAGAGGGAAAGGGAAGTTTACATAAATTGAATAGTTGTGATTGTTTAGACAAAACTCCCTTTGAGCAAGAGCTCGAATTCTGAAGAGTCTGAGTGAAGAAAAGTAAAGTCAGCGGCAGAAAACGGCAGAGAATGTCCACATAACTAAAAGATCATGTCCACATAACCAAAATGCGTACTTGTAAATTTACGTACCAACAGTGAGCCCAACTCTTCGTCTTATCAAATTTTAATAAAAGCAACAGAAGAAACCTTGATATCGCAATTCCAAAATCCAAACTAAAACTGCCACCAAAACTAGGTGCGGCCTATAGATTCAGGGGGGTATACACTTAACAATTGCAGTATTTGCACAAGAGTTAATAAATCACGTTATAAATATTACAAATATTTAACTCCTACCCCCTTCTTATCACCATTATTATTAACAGTCCCACCTTTTTTTGAGCAGTAGAACCCATTTTTGGCATCCTATTTTTTTTTGTAACTAAGCTACAGCTGGTACCCTATAAATCAAACTTTAACGCGCACTAAAATGTTGATGCAATATCGCAAACAAAACTCTCATCTTTGGACTGACTTGAAAAATAAAAATTTACGGCCATCAAAAACCTATAATTTACTACTCAAGTGCAAGAAACCGGCAATATTTAGCACTTTTAATTGCAGATCATAATCACAGTCCTCAACATTTCAAAGACTCCAAAGAAGTAAAATCCATGCCAAGACAAACATTTTAAGTATCAAAGAACATTGCTTCTATCATCCAACCATCAATCTGAACAATTGTATCCTTTGTGGTGGCTGCCAATTCACCACTGCTTCAGCTACAAAAAAATCTCCATGCGCATTTCTACTCATCGGACCACAACAGCCAATCAGATTGGCAGTTTACACTTATTGACTCGGCTGAAAGCGAGACACCATTACGGGAAAAAGAGTCGTTTTGGCAATACCAATTACAAACGTTTGCGCCACATGATCTTAAGGAGAGATATGTTACGACTTCTTATAATTAAAAAACACTGTCTTTCCAGCCTCCTGCGTTCAGGAGCTTTCACATATCAATCAAAGTGTAACATGAGGTGGCAAAGGTGCGCCCATAAAGGAAAACAGACAGACATGCTATTTAGAAGAGGCCTAACTTTGTTTTAATCGGTATATAACCTATAATATTACGACTGGCTACTATTAGAGACGACTATTAGAGCGTGACCAATCGTATACAGGTGATACATCAAGTAATCTCTTCCGTAATTACAACATGTACAAAAGAGAAAATTTACTCAATTCACAACGAGCAGTATTTTTACGCCTTTCATTTCGTGCCCCACTTAACTAATACTAGTGTATCAATCTTATGGCTTCATCGAAATTGTAATATAGCAACTTTCAACAGTGGAGATGGGTTTAACATTTATTACATTATTTTGACATTGTTGCAAAGAAAGGGTTCCTATATATTTATCCTGTTTACATCGCTATGTTACATTTTCGTCCTAGGACTGCATTCAAAGAGCCTCAGGAAAGTGAAGGATTTGCAAGATATATACACCTCAAAAACGTCAAGATTAGATTGAATTAGTACATGTACTGACACATTGTCTGTGTTTTCAGCAGGGCTGATGGACATGTTTTATAATGGTGCATATAACTGTCGTCTGTCCTGGGTACGACTTTAAACTACAACCGGTGATGAGACTCTGGTTCGGGAGATCCGGAGTTATGGGGAAAGTGGAGCTACCCCTTAGTCATCACTGCTCCCTGGTCCACTCTGATCGAAACTAAAGTGAATCCGGATGATAACACACTCTATTTCTCTAGTCGTCGCAATAGCTTCAAATCGTACACCGTTGAGTATAGACATCCAGCTCTACGGAAATTTGGATACCAGCCTTCTGCACTATATATCCGGGGCATCCAACCTGCGCCATGTGACTTGACGACGCAAGGATTGTCATCAAACGTATCACTTGAAGTGATACACGTGATACAATAATTATCTGATCATTAACATCTGTATAATGTCAATTTATTCATGTTGAAACAACACACTCTTTTGGAGCTTGTGCCTTTTTGAGGATTTCCCTGATTTTACGACTCATTCCGTATGGACCTTCCCAAATTGATAAAGGAATACGTTCATGTAAATCCTACAGATTTCTTTGATCAAATATGATATATGATCAGCTCTCATGTTTTCATCGAAAGTATGTGTTTCCATTGAATGCTCTGAAATATCAAGGAAAAAGCCAGAAGGTAAAGCCAGATGGCAGAGTCAGATGGCAAAGCAAGAAGGCAAAGCCAGGAGGCAAAGCAAGAAGGAAAAGCTAGAAGCCAAAGCCAGAAGCCAAAGCCAGAAGCCAAAGCCAGAAGTCAAAACCAGAAAGCAAAGCCAGATGGCAAAGTCAGATGGCAAAGCAAGAAGGCAAAGCCAGGAGGCAAAGCAAGAAGGTAAAGCTAGAAGCCAAAGCCAGAAGCCAATCAACATTGTATCGTGCGCTGTAATGTAATCAAGCATGCAATCAAGCAATCGTTTAAAAGACTACATCACCTCAAATTTCTATTACGTTTCGCTGTAGCTTACTCGGTAATCGTGTATATAAATTTATAATTTTGCATCAGTTTCTGATATAAATAAAGGTCTTCATTTCATTTGGCCGTTCTGGAGTCAGTCCACATAAAAGCAAGAAAACCTTTACTATGCAGACAAAAAGATTTGAAACTCGAGGTGGTTGTTTCCTTTTAGGAGTAGATGCTTGGCGAATATACGATGGCACATGCTGCTTAATTCGTTTTCTCGCCGGGCCTTTTCAATTAACCTTGTTGTAATGGACGCTGAATGGTCCAAAAACACAAGCCATTAAGGCAGTCCAATTTCTGATTGGCTCCTTCAAAATATAGTTGGGTATACTCTTTCACACATTCCATTTCGGTCATTCTGACGTTAGTAAAATGTTGTTTTCTACCCTGTCAATAAAATTAATAATCTTTTCATCTTTGATCTCAAATTTCTGCTTATTCCTAACAATAGAGACATCTGTAAAATTACGGCAATCCTGTTGTTAGATTGCAGCTAGCTTTTCATGCAGACATTTGTTTCGACCACACACGAAATGTATGCAATACAGGCGTCCAACTGAGACAATCTCTTGGTACCAATCAATTTGGTGTTTCTGCTTGTTTCTGATATCGTTCTTACGGGTGGTTTCGCGAGAATTCTTGGACTCATTAATTGCTTAATGGTAATTTTCCGAAGACTAAGCTATCAGAAAGTTCTTCTAAATAGTTGAAGTATTACAGGATGTGCGAAGAAGATAGCTTCTCGGCCTTTTGGCAAGGAATTGATGTAGTATCTGTTCTCATTGATGACAGACGCTTTCCATAATCCGCGAGAGGCGGTCCTACTGGGCGGTTGAGCCTTCCCATGTACTACGCCAGGTGACAACAGCGGGAAATGTTTTTGTAAAGAGATCACCAATAAAGGCATTGAGTTAAAAGCCTTTTTTTGTTTCTCTCTCCCTTAGCTATTTTTCTGTATGTGTGTGTCTATATTTTATCATCGTTTTCATTATTTTAAAATTTCTTCGGACTAGACACTCTTGTATACCAATCCTACTGTCCCATGTACTACGCCAGGTGACAACAGCGGGAAATGATTTTCGGCTCTTTCACATTCAATTGTTACTGGCTCTAGCTGTCGGTGCTCAACTGGTCATTCCTTTTGAAAACAAGAAGCATTTAATGAAGTAGCGCAATTCCGTAAAATAGTCCGTAAGTCCGACAAATACAATGAATATCCGATCGTAAGAGACTATTTTCGGCTCTTTCACATTCAATTGTTACTGGCTCTAGCTGTCGGTGCTCAACTGGTCATTCCTTTTGAAAACAAGTGAGTAATTGCAGAGATGTGACAAATAAGAGGGGTAGGTGAGTATTTTTGATAAATTTCATAAAAAACGAAACTTTGATCGACACCCTATACATATTACATTTCCCCGCAAGTCGGGGCTGCTATACAAAAGATATGATGATTGGGGGTAAATATTTCAAAAAATACAATTCTCAATTAAACTCAAAAGATTTGAGATTGAATGATATTGCTATTATAAGTTACAGTACCTACTATTTGGTCAAAGAAATTTCTAAATACGACCTCGGGAAATGGGTTAAAAACGACTTTTTCTTTTTAATAAAGTTAGGGCATTTTGATTGATATAAAACGACAGATCCCCACGAGACGAGTCGTTTTGTCTTACAAATTGTCGGTTTCGACCTTGGGAAAAAGGTTAAAAACGGCCTTTTTTCTAAAATGCTCAATAATGAAGTTACGGTATTTTACTTGGTCTCAAACGATAGATCTTGATTAAACCTATGTTGAAGTAAAAATTAAAGTAAAAACGCTCCCCTTTTCTGACGAAAATTGAAGAAACGCCTGGGAAACTTATTCGATGGATTACGGCAACTTTGACTTGGCGTGTTGGAGGAAAGTTCTCAAGTCCCTCTTTGCTCACGGCCATTGCATATTTTGGAAGTGATAACATTATTATCCACTTCTGCAACACAGCTAAAAAAGGGGCAAAAGATGCCGTTGACCACAAAGCCAAACTTTCTTTACCTTCTTGGAACTAAATGTGTGCGGATGTTCACTACCTTAGAACGTACGTTTTCCATCGGGGAATCCAAAGCTCGCCCCCCGCCCTTCCTCCAAAAATTAAGCTAGTGCAAGGTTTAAGACGTGAGCGCTGCAGTGTATGAATATAGCATGTGGCTGTCTATCCTTACAACATCTGTGTAGCCGACAAATCTTTCACAGATTTTATTTCCGGTGCCACTTCGCTGGGAAATTTCCATATGAGCTTCAGCTCGTAACCAGTCATTCAGCTGGATATTCAAAATTGATAGGGGGGGGGGGGGGGGGGGGGGGGTATAATAAAACTTCAACTTTTGGATTGGGAATTCATAAGCTTAAAGTTTTAGAGAGGGTGCAGAGTAATATTGATCAAACTATTGAGGGCATAGTCTCTCTGTGCCCCGTATGTTGACGTCTCCGATTGTAAAGTGTCGTACATCCAATGATGATACAGTCTACCTGAATTCAGTGGATTTGCTTTCTCAAATGGATGGTCATGTTTATCTCAACCAGGAGGTAAGAGTAATTTTCTTCATTCAAAGCAGTAAAAATAGGTTCAAGACAATGTGCACATCTAGCATCTGCTCATTCTTAAATGGTTTTGAGCACAAAATTCCAACCATTCAAAATCCCAAAGGATCTCAAATTAGAGAAGAGTCTGGTTTGGTGCATAAGACAGCATTTGATTCATTCAAAACCCGTCATGTGCTGACAACTATCAAGAGGATTCGTTTAGGGTATTAGCGAGAGCCACATCTCCGTTTCATCTTGCCGCTTTAGAAGCCGCATTTATCAAAAAAAAGAAGCCGGTATTCTGTCGACAAAAATAATTTATTTACAATTTACGCCTTTTTCAATAACACGAGTGGCAGAAAACGTGTCGCTCTCGTGACCGTTATTTTCTACTGATGAAGGCTCAAAGCCGAAACACAATAAATATCAATTAATTAATTTCCCCGTACCCACTGACTGGAGGAGAATTTGCGAAAGATTGACACTAAGAATCTCCACCTTAGCTTTTGAGCCGGCTGGCTCAATGGTTGAGGCGTTGGTTTACCGATCATGAGGTCGTGCGTTCGAATCCGGTCAGCGCCGTTAAATTGCAAGCTATTGTGGTAATGCTCCACTCTTTGAGTATTATTGGAATTTTGCACAATAGACCAAATTTTTTCAAAGTGCTCTAACGGGCGATTTGGAACCGCCATGGCCTCTAGGGATCCATTATCTTTGCCTTGTGTTAATTTCAGCTCATTCTGAGCACTTTGAATTCCCAAGGCTTATTTTGGAATTTTGCACATTAGACCAAATTTTTTCAAAGTGCTCCAATGGGCGATTTGGGACCGCCATGGTCCCTAGTGACCCATTACCTTTGCTTCCTCCAAAATTTTCATTCAACTCTATGAAAGCCCTCAGTACTTCCCTGAAACCAAGTAAAACGGAGCTCGTCTCCTAGCATGAGGCTAGGAAACTTAATGACCCTGACATCCCTGCATTTCTCATGACCCTGGACGCCCTGATTTCCATACAAAGCTTCAACCATCGATCATGCGACGGCCGCGTGAAGATCTATCGATCAAATCGGATTAGTGAAGAATATCCCCTAATGAGACCAATAGCTCTTTTCGATAACATTTTCAGTACAAAAATCGCATTCCTTGTACCAGCATCCTGAACAAACCCAAACTGTTCTTTTCCTATCTCTGGTTTTGTCTTATTTCTTGCTCTCATAATCAAAATTCGCAGAAGACTCTTTGTCACGTGGCTCATTAAACTTATCGTTCGATGTAGTTCGCATTCGATTGCTCCAGCCTTCTTTGGTAGGGCTATGACGATCGATTTACTAAACTTAATCTCACGTTTTAGAACTGAGACATATCCATATCTCAATCTCTTGTTTTGGAAGTGACATATATCTATATCTTAATCTCACGTTTTAGAACTGAGAAATATCTATATCTCAATCTCACGTTTTAGAACTGAGATATATCTATATCTTAATCTTGCGTTTTAGAATTAAGATATATTCACATCTTAATATCACGTTTTAGAATTAAGATATATCCATATCTTAATCTCACGTTTTAAATATCTGCAATATTCTTAATGTTCATAGGCTGACACTCGTACTTCATTACTCAAGCAATAGTGACATTTATTCCTGGTATACCTTGTCAGTTTGCGAACATAATCATGGTAAAGGCCTTACAAAAGGGTTATAAAATGTTTAAGATTTGATACCATCACTTCATTACCAATAAGCTGAGGCTTGATTGGCAAGGAGATCGGTTATCAAAATTATTAAGGTTTTTCAAATTCAATAACGTATTTGCACTTGAGGAACAAATAATTGTGTCACTTTACATATGATACGACAAGTGTCTAACGACAAGCTACAGCAATTTCAATCTAGCTAGTAATTTCAATCTAGCTAGTTAGTGTAGCTCTAGTGGACGCTGATTGGTCCCAAAACACGAGCCATTCAGGTATTCTGATTGGCCTTTTCAAAAATACAATTGGGTTTATCCTTTCTTATGGTTCATTTCTATCATTTTTACTTATTTCAGGGTGTAAAATTAAAGTGACTCCAATACTTGACAAATAAAATCCATGCTAATCCCCTAAAGATGGATACACTACTAATATCCAATAATAATGATGATAATACATTAAAATGTAAATTGAAATGATTTATGCAAATTTTTTTTATTATTCTTGGTTGCAAACATCAATTCACACCAAAATGTGTAATGTTGCAACATTCAGGTTTGCAATTATATATATACAGCCAAAGCCCATTAAAGTTAGAAAGTATCATCGAGAAGAGAGGATTTGAAATGTTAGTTAACTAACATTTCAAATCCTCTCTTCTCGATGATACTTTCTAACTTTAATGGGCTTTGGGTTGATGACGGGCCGGATGGCAGTTCTTCCTTGGTAAAGTCGCATGGCGCAGAGAGGCTTGTCTCCAATTGCGTAGAGCTGGATGTCGATGTCCACCGGTGGATGATTGGGAGCTAATGCGCTCAGTGGCACTATTGAAATGTCAAGATTCCAACCTGCCGAACGCATTCCCAATGTGTTTAAATAGTGTAACTACGCTCAATGGCACTATTGAAATGCTCACATTCCAGCCTGCAGAACGCATTGCCATTATGTTCAAATAGTGTAACTACGCTGGATGGCACTATTGAAATGCTCACATTCCAGCGTGCAGAAAGTATCACCAATATGATCAAATAGTGTAAATGCGATCTACGGCTTCTGCGACACATACAAAATATTCACTGGAGACAACACATCACCAACAAAGAACTATATGGAAATCTTAGGAACGCCTCAGAACTCGTTCGCTTTCGAAGACTTAAATTAGCAGGTCATTTCTGGCAAAGCAACGAGGTAGCTTCTGACTTGGTCACATGGAAACCAACCTACGGCAACAGAAGTCAAGGAAGGCCTCGTCTTGACTACACCACACTTCTCACCAAAGATAATCTCATCGGCGAATCGCTTTATCAGCAACTTACAGAGTTCGTCGTACGATCCACTGGAAATATCATACTCTAAACGAATAACACGAACAACCTTGCCTTTCAGATAGCTAAGGAGGATATTCCGCTTGTCTTGATCATCCGATATCTTGACGACTTGCAGGAATATTTCAAATGCATTCAAGTAATCCCGAATATCGCTGTCACCATCATAAGCTTGTGGCTTGTTGAATATCGAGAGTACTAAAGTGTGACGTCAGGATTTAATGAATATCAGAAATTTGATAAATTTTCGAACTCGCTGCTTTCTTCTTGTTGACATAGACAACCTGTCCGAATCTGGCAACGATACCTTGTGCAATCGATAAGATACGCCCTTTCAAACTTTAAATCAGGCCTATCAAAACCTTGTTAAATGAACCCAGTTCATAATTTTATGAACTGATCAAAATTAACAGTGTTTCCTCAAGGCTTTGCACATTAATATGAAATATGCTAGGTTATACCTCTCCTTCTTGAGTTTTGTAATCAGAATATTTTTGGAAGCTAACTTCCCTTCCAGACATCGTAAAAAAGTATTTTCACCATGATCCTGAGTTTTAATTTTGAGGCATATTTTGGAGTTCAACTTTTTTCTTTGAGCATTTTGGATATTTCTTTTCTCCCGATCCAGTGAGTTGACTACCTTACCTAACCTTCCACCAATAGATTTTAGTTTTGATGAAGGTAATATTTAAGCTTGATACCTTGATATCTTGATAATGATGTAATAAGCAAGCTTGATCCAATGCTATCAACTTACGTTAAAGATGAAAAGTTCAATTACATAGGAGTTCATCTGTTTAAACCCATTAATAGTCTTCCGGATTTTAGTTTTGATGAAGGTAATATTTAAGCTTGATACCTTGATATCTTGATAATGATGTAATAAGCAAGCTTGATTCTCGTGGTCTTTTGTAACAAACTTGAACCTATTTACATGCTAAGTAATGGAGTGTATGAGGAATATTACACTTAAATACCAGTACATATGCGAAGTAACTAAGCAGCTATGAAGTGCTGACTTGTTTGTGATGGACAGATTCATTCATGTCACGCTACTGAGCAAGTAACCTACGGTAGCTATTCATGGGGACAGATTTGCAGTAAGTCGTCATTTAATCGTCATTCCCGTTGTTATAAGTGCTTATGCCCTATAAACAGGTAACCCTTGACATTCATGATCGTTTTTTCATCTCCACATATTGACCTATGAAATTGACTTACGTTACAAATGGGATACATTTGTAATATGTACTTTAATTCTCTAGAAAATCTTCAATAAAGCGTGTCATTTCGCAGGCACCTACGCCCCGGTCTATAGAGTCATCCATTGATAATTAATTCAAAGTTACAATAAACTTTTGACTTACCAATTGATCTATGTATGTCTTGAAAGGTCTGCCCCTTGGTCTGTTTCCGTGTGAGGGTTCCCAGAGAAGAAGCTTGTGGACTACCTCCTCTTTGCTTCGCCAACAGTGCCGGCTGAACTTTGTTCTTTCTTCCTTGATGACACCAGTTATTTTTGAGTACAATGTAGGAGTTGCTTAGCTTGTTGCAGTGTGTTTGACAGAAGAACTATGTCATCTGCGAAATCAGCATCTGTGAATACATCACTTGCTTGTCTTGAGGGAGCGTTTTTAGTAGAGTGTTATTTTTCGAACTTACATTTCATTACAATCTCGCGTAGTGAGATCAGTTTAAGTATGTCCCAGGGTGTCGAAAGAGTTGACGAGGGGGCAGACGTCGTAGAGGGGCTCAAAAGGAGCAGGGCAGGTTACCTTGGTAACGTTCATCGTAAGTTACAGGCGGTGGAAGAGTGTTTAACCGGGGGTAGTACGGCTGTAGCATTCATAAAAGATGATGAGGCACGAAACCACTACACCAAGCTCGTCCAACAGAGTTTTCTAGATAAACGTTTTGCCAAGAAAAGTGACTTGGCATGAGATTCGGGGCTGGAGACCGGCTAGATTAAAAAGTACAGCCGGCCAGAAACAATACGTTCTCCAAAATAAGTGTGAACCCATCCAAAGTTGAAGAGCAAAAATATCAATGAGAGACGAAAAAATAAGTGCAGGTACACCAGTTATTTATCAGATACTTTTATTATATACATATCATAATGAAATATTTTTATTTTCAGATGGCACAACAACTACAACAGACATCATCACCCAAAAAGGTAGCGTACTTCGCGCACTCTATACGAAATTTTATAACTCCATACGGCAAAATCAAGGCAATGGGCTCAGATGATTCTATAGGAAAGAGAGTGTTCCCGAATCAAAGCGAGTGGTTCGGGAGACCAAAAGTACTATTTCCTGCTAAAGAAGCGGCTTTTGAATAGAATTTTTTAGTGTCTATCTTGCCTAAAGGGTTCTAGTTTCTCACGAAAAATATAAAAGTAGTTTCCTTTCTTGGTTTGGTTTTAAAGCATGGAGTTTAGTTTTACAAGAAACATACCAGAAACCAGGCAAACTAAAACACTATACTTTTTTCAACAGGTGATTACCTGGGCTACCATCTTTTTGCACCAAAACATGCTACTGCATTCCAAGCATGCAAGTGTCACTATAAACAGCTTTTGGTGCTATTCTAAACGCATTGTGCACCATGGCATGTACGCATTCCAAGCATGCAAGTTTCTCAAAAAAACAGCTTTTGGTGCTATTCTAAAAGCATTGTGCACCATGGGATGTACGCATTCCAAGCATGCAAGTGTCACTAAAAACAGCTTTTGGTGCTATTCTAAACTTTTTGTTCACCATGGAATGTACGCATTCGTAACACCACGTGGCATCATCGACTTTTAAATTTCTGGTGCTCAGATTTAAACTTCACATATAATTCATTTCCAAAAGTTCTAAGCAATTGTGAAAGGCCAAACCTTAACACCCCAGTCACACACAGCAACATTAGTTTAAGTGTTTAGAACTACTTAACGTCCATGTGTCGTGTATTGTTTATTTGCCGTGTTTTGTTTAATAATTGTAAAACCCTTTTCAAACTTAGTTTCTGATCTTACATTACGAGATAAGTCTAACAGTGATAAGATGTTACCCATGTTAAAACTTTACTTATTCGTATCATTGTAAGATTCCCATCCTTAACCAAGGAAATACGAAATTCCGTTTGACGTCCACTACCCTGGCTTAAGGAATCTTACATTACGAGACAAGTCTAACAGTTATAAGATGTTACCCATCTTAACACTTTACTTATTCGTATCATTGTAAGATTCCCATCCTTAACCCCAACCATCATTTGGTATTTCATCATTTACAACACAACGAAATTCGATGATAACCTGTAGTGATACCTAAGCAACTAGTTCAGCAACTCCAGGGCTGGTTTTGGAAAATTGCTAAGCAACTCGAAGCCAGACCCCGAAAATGGAGTTGCATGTAAAAAAAGTGTAATAATCTTGCCCAGATACATTAATGAGAATGCCTGCTCTAACACTACACCGTCACCCAGGATTCATTCTGAACATCGCGTTCAACTCTCTGGGCTTCCTCAAGTCTTTCTTCTCTGGGATTTTCGGTGTTTATGAGGCCTTCAAAGTGGCTTTTCCATCTTCCTAACACTTCATTCTCATCTGTATCTTTGATGACTCTAACATACTGGATATCCTCTGAAGCCTTGCCTTTTTGCTTCGCAATCCGAAATAAATCCTTTTCTCCTTCCCTTGTGTTCAGCCTATCCTAGAGATCGTTGCATGCCCAAACACAATTTCACCCATGGTTACCCTCCCCCTGCTACCACACTGCAAGCGTTTACAGAATTGTCCAACAAAACATAAACTGTAATTATTAGACATAAAATTGTTTTAAGCTCGGCTATCTTGACCTACAGATGAATATCAACAAGTTGGCAAAGTGATACTTCTCGCACGTCTCACAGCCCACGTGAGCGTTCAGCTGTCATCATAACAAAATAACTGTGTCACATACAGCGTTCTCTGACAGTCTCATTTAATCACAATTAATCTTATTAATCTCGTACAAAATATTTGGAAGTTATTTGCCCCTCGGCTGAAGGTTGACTCTAATAGCGTAATCGAACTCGTCAGGTCGCGGTAACGAAATATGTTCGGCGGCGACTGCCATAAAAAATTCCGTCACGTTACGGGTATAATCAATTGTTGTTGGCTTCGATTTCCCAACAGCAAAACCCACCTGTCTATAGTAACCTGCTCCCCGTAAAAAAACCCACAGCCCTAGCCCATACTCTCACTCTGCATGGCAAGGTACCAAAGCAGTAATCAACCACTACCTCCTGTCTCATCTACTACATAAGTAATTAAGTATACCTTGGACTCCCTTAGTACCCCTCGTCTCAATTAACCCCCTTCTACAATTTCAAATACCCCCTAGGAGGATCTCTGCCCCCAAGTTGAGAAACACTGCCCTAGCCATTACTCTGACTTTACTTTTCTTTGAAAAACATGATTATTATATCTTTAAGCTTAGATTTTCTTTCCTGAATTTGTACCGACGATTTCGACAAATGCAAAATTTGTTGAAATTTTGCAAAAAATGGAAAAATATGTTGTGCAATAAGGTGAAGTTTGCTAGAGAACCTTATATAGCAATATATGCAAAATAATTATAAGAAAATCACATCTTTAGATGAATTTTGTATCAACAGTGAATTAAGATATTGAAAATATATCGTGGTACTGTCTGTTTCTCTCTTGTCATCGCAAACTCGTAAGTTATAAACAAATTGTGTTTTTCTGCAGAGGGCCAGCTTGTTTGTTTTGAGGAGATTGCTATGAATTATTGAATGACGGAGTGTGACACATAATTCCTTTTTACTATTGACTGCTCTAGTTCTACTTTGTTTGTGTCATACACTGTAGGAGGCAATCGGTATTTGGTTGAGAAGATGTATTTTACATTAAATTATGAGGGATAAACTGATTTCCACCTTCATTGTTTTAGTTCGAATTAGGCAGGAAATGGCTATAGAACATTAATACCATAACCTTTCATCTTTCTGTTAATTGGCTTTGATGTTACAGCTAATTATCCAAGGCCTCCATTCTTCGTTTAATTATTATGTTTTTATCCCTCTGGCAAGATATTAAAGTTTACTAGCAGCTGAGAAGTACGCCGATCTAAGAAATTTCCTGTTCTAACACTTAACAAAAGTCTAAGTTCCCCATTCCAAAACATCAACCTAAGTCTAAGATTCTTGTTTTAACTTTTTAAGCTAAGTCTAACATCCCTGTTCCAACACATCAACCAAAGTCTAAGATTCTTGTTATAACTCTTTAAGCTAAGTCAAAGATCCCTATTGTAACACTTCAACCTACCTTTTAGATTCTTGTTCTAACTCTTTAAGCTAAGTCTAAGATCCCTTTCTATGACTAGTGCTTGCTATGGCTATGTCTATGGTTAATGCTTGCTATTGCTGTGGCTATTGCTGTGGCTATGACTAGTGCTTGCTATGGCTATGTCTGCTCAACAAGTAGTACCTAAACACTGTAACCAATAAAATTGTTAACCTTTGCTCGATACTTACAACAGGAACACCAGAATCAAGATTCCTATCACAAGAAATGTGAGCGATACGATGCAGCCAATTGTAGATATGATATTCTCTCGGCTCATGTCTATCTTTTAGTAATGGTTACATCATACTGACATTGTTGTTATATTTTGATATCCTGTTAACTATTTCAATCTCCTGCAGGTTCTTCTCGCCTACATTTACCCCTAAATGGCAGTAATTTTCTGTCTAGTTGATTTTATTTTGTTCCATATAGATGTCATATTGCTCTGGTGTTCTAGAAACTGCCACAAACTCTGTTTTTCCTTTCCTTGTATTGACTTATTTTTTCTTACTTAGGAAGGCGAAGTTGACTTAGATCCACTGAATACAGACTACGGTGAGGGAGGTGAGTACGTGTAACTATAAATGTATATTTCATTATATATATGCACTTTTAATATGGTGCCACCTTGATGAGGAATGCATTGTAATCCATGAAAACGTACATGAAAACATAAAATCATCAAGAGAGAACTGGGTTCTAAATCTAAACACAATTACAATTTGAACAGTTACCCTTCTGAGAAAGTGATTTTCCCTGATTTTCCCGAATTTCCCCAACTTTATCTACCACTCATTTGCTATGAGATGCTGCAGTAAACTTCCATGTGCACCTCTTTTTGTACTTATTAGAAAGTCTTCTCAATGTCTGCGTCATAAATATGTTCTTGCATTCAGTGTTTGGTTCATTACACGATATCACTTCTTTCACATCATCTTTTCCCTCTACATAGTTGTTGTTAGGGTCTTCACTTTGGATTGCTAACATCCTTTTTAATTTGCATATTTCTGTGCCCTCCTGTATATGCAATTCTTATTACAATTGCTTGTTAATGGAAGCCTATGGCCAGATTCTGACCACTAGATGCTATCCGAGCATGACTGCACTATGTTTTAATGTAACGTCCTGTATTAGGTTCTTCCATATAGTCCTAGAGCTTCCAAGTGGCTGAATTACGTCTACGCTTCTGAGAGGGTCTGCGGACAGGTTGTATCATCCATACTTTTAAATGAAGGGGAGAAAAGACAACGGATATTAAACAGATAGACAATGTTACCAGGAAATGACAAGTTGACGAGAGAAACAGGTTGTATCATCCATACTTTTAAATGAAGCGGAGAAAATACAACAGATATCAAAGAGATAGACAACGTTACCAGCAAATGATCAGTTGACGAAAGAAACAGGTTGTATCATCCATACTTTTAAATGAAGGGGTTCCCATTGACGAAGTGATCAGAACAGACTCGAGTATTCTCAAATTTATCCGGAGTTAGATCCTTTCTACTAATTCTTGAATTCATAGTGTCCTCCTTTCCTCTGACAGCTTTCTTGGGTCTTCATCTTGACGTTCAATTACTTTTGGCGAGCGAAAACGCTACTAAACCACAAGGTAGAACGTCCTTGGTTACGTGGTAGCAACGACATGCTCAGCACAGTACTTTCTGCGAGGATCTTGAGTTAAACGTACGTGACAACTACCAATTAGGCTTCATTAAATTACCGATAGAATAAACTACATACCCTATAGATTTTATTTAAATACGAATACATTATCGATGATTTTGGAGGGGGGTGCAGATCTGTATTAGCGCCGTTTATAGTAGCTGAAATGCCAAAGGAGGTAAGCAGATTTCTTATAGCATATATCTGCATGATTTTTGGTTTTCATAGCAATGATGAGTTCACCGTAATTCTTAGGATGTCAGCCCTTATGCCTGAAATCACAGCAGAGCCACACACTCGGGCTCCTTTCTTGACGTTCCTGTGAAATGCCAGAGTATGGAATACGTGGCTGAAACAGAACGGTGGCTGAAACAGAACGGTGGCTGAAACAGAACGGTGGCTTCTGACTGTTCTCATTCAAACTGGTTTAGGAAACTATCAGAATGAGTCGGATTGATTATAGCATCCTTCAGTTGGCTATGCAAGGGTCACTAGAAACAGCTTTTGGTGCTATTCTAAACGCATTGTGTACCATGGAATGTACGCATTCCAACAATGCAAGGGTCACTAGAAACAGCTTTTGGTGCTATTCTAAACGCATTGTGTACCATGGAATGTATGCATTCCAAGTATGAAAGTGTCACCAAAAACAGCTTTTGGTGCTCTTCTAAACGCATTGTGCACCATGGAATGTACGCATTCCAAGTATGCATTGGCATGAAGAGATAGTGTAACCGATCCTGAACATATTCAGAACGTAAGAATTAATTGTATGTTCCAACTGGACTTGAGTGTCATAAACAACAAAGCCTCAATTCGATGGGCATTTAGCGAGGTAAATTAAGAATTGGTTTGGATAGAACTACTGGAGGCATGTGGTTTTGTCACATTGGCACCCCGTTTGATCTAAGCATACGATCATGACTTTAATGATGAAGAGCGAATGTGTTTAGTATACATGCCCACCATCAGAATCAGCCAGGCCGCAAAGCATGATGTATTATGATAAACATGTCAAGTTTCCAAATTATTGGATATAGCATAGCTCTTGATTTGAGTTATCCTTCGCGTCTGGATTGATTACAGATAAGTTGTTGATGATAAGTTATTTTACCTTGAAACAATACGTAAAAGAAATAGTGTACACTCTCAGCCAACTGCTCCTTTGTTGAATGACTACAGTTAAATTCACGTACAATACTTTCATTGTTGAGAGTGGGGAGAGTTCTACATATAGCCTTACATTATTGTTGAACAGTATCTGAGTTAAATTTTTCTGGATTTGAACTTTACCCAAAATAAGCATGTGATAAGCATATTTTGAGCCTGAAATGGAGCCTTGCTTAAGCATACCCGAGCCTTTCTCGAAAAAATCATGTGCTTATAAAAAACCATGTAACTAGCATTCTGTCTTTATAATTTTAAAAGTATTCTCAAAACGCCTTTAGAAGAATCTAGGAAGCGTCTCAAAATTTTGATAAGCATTTAAGTAAACTGGACAATAATAGAAAATGTTTTAACAAGTCACAAAGAGACGCACTATAAGTACGTTTGCATGAGAACATACCTTAAAAACGCAATTCTTAAATTCAGTGAAAGATAATAATATCTTAAGAACTGGAAGGTTTAATTTTGAATAATACTAAGGGCATTGCACAAAGCGTTCAAAATAGGCTAATAAGGCATATTTGACATAGTTTGCATACACTAGATGGGTACATTCTATGGTACACAAAGTGTTCAAAATAGGCAAATAAGGCATAATTGACATAGTTTGCATACACTAAATGCGTACATTCCATGGTGCCGGAAGCGTTCAAAATAGGCTTAGAACGCATATTTGACATAGTTTGCATACACTAGATGCGTACATTCCATGGTGCACAAAGTATCTTGAGGAAATCAAAATCCGTAGATATTTATTGACGGTCCGTTGATAATTTTGAATCGTTCGCACCATGGAGGTGCTAATAGAATTTGGATTTATGAAAGGATGTCTGTGGTTTGCAGCACATGATCGATATTTCAGTCTTTCCTTTTGAAGTTCCGAGGATAGCTGTTCCGTACACGACTAAGGGCACAAGTGAAGTGAGCCAGTATTGTCAATAAAATTAAATCGTGTGTTGTTTGTGCTGACGACAGTCTTCTTCTTTGTGTGGCTTCAAACAGAACGCGCATCTCCTCTCCGTTTTTGTTGTTAACGCGACAACGCTTTTGTTGTTAACGCTTCCGGTACTCTCTCCTTTTCTCCTGCTGTCCGTGTACTTTGGCTTTAGCAAAAACAGTGGAACGTGCGATTCTCTGACTTCTAGCTCGTCATGTAATGCTTTTAGCATGTCTTCTATATTCCAATCCAAATTTGGTCCAAAATCTAGGCAACAAGCTAAGCAACTCGAGGCCTCAAATTCAGGAGGGACAATTTTTAAAACGCCTGGAAAACAAATCAAGAAACTATTTCGTTAAGAATTGATTACAAACTGTTGATATATAACGAATATCACACTGTCGATAATGCGTCAAGCTAAGAGATCAAAGATCCAACCATCATTTGGTATTTCATCATTTACAACACAACGAAATTCGACGATAACCTTGCACGTTACACGTTGCACGTTACACGTTACATGGTTTTTATTTTTACGTTACACGTCACATGCTTTGTATTGCTACGTCACACGTTACAAGTTTTATATAGTTATGTTACACGTCACATGCTTTGTATTGCTATGTTACATGTTACACGTCATGTATTGTTACGTAGCGTATACCTTAATGGCTTTGGAGTGTGTTAACGCAGCTCAGTTGTTAGAAATAGTAGTAAAAGCTTAGCGTATTTTGAACGCTTTGTGCACCATGGAATGTACACATCTAGTGTATGCAAACTATGTCAAATATGCTTTATTAGCGTATTTTGAACCCTTTGTGCACCATGGAATGAACGCATCTAGTGTATGCAAACTTTGTCAAATATGCCTTATTAGCGTCTTTTGAACCCTTTGTGCACCATGGAATGTACCCATCTAGTGTATGCAAACTATGTCAAATATGCCTTATTAGCGTATGACAAGTGCCCTAAGTTATGCAAACTTTGCCTGCCCTTAATATTTCTAAGTAACACCCCTGTAACCATCTTAAGCAACAAACAACCAATTATGACCAACTTTAGCCTTTGAAATGATGGTGTTGTTCTTTCCCTTAAGCCCTTAGGAGATCTTGGTGTTGTATTTAATCTGTCAACGTCGGTAGTCAATCCAAGTACAAAACTGTCTGGAAGGCATCCTTTCATCGGTTACGCTGTGGCAGCGGGAGCTGCAAAACCTCCACTAGAAATGAGTACGGAATCATAAGAGTTTCCATCTCAGAGCAAAGTCACCTTTAAGAACAGCATCTTGTCCATGCTAAGAAAGTAACTCTGGTCGCTATAATCACATTATGACCCTGCTCCTGAAACTAAGTAATTTGAAGTTTTCTAAAGTTGAGGGAGAAATCCAAAAATGGTGGTGTACCGAAGAACGAAATCAACATGCCATCACCACTATATGTACGGTAAAGCTTTCGATTATTAATAAAAGGAAAGAAAAGGTAACCCTCCCTGGGTTCGATCTCACTAAAAGTTTTGGCAAAAATAACGATGCAAAGGTCCACCATGCCACACCTCCCTCTTCTTTCTGCGGAAAAAATTTATGTTATTAGATTGTAAATTAGCTTTTGAGCTCCTCTTATCGTAATTATCCATTATTTCATAGGAACGTATCTTTTATATAATCGTACCGTGTCTTGAATGCTTACAGACTTGTAGGTTGTTTATTTTGCGACACCATTACGATACTCACGAAATATACTCCATTGGTTCCTATGATGTTTGATCACAGGCCCGAAATTAAAGGACAAGCTACGTCAATTAAGGATATGAGATATCAATAAATTTAGTAATCATATAGCCAAGTTTAGATAATAGTATACTAAAGGCTGATTTGATAAAAAATACAATGCTAAATATTACTTTCCAAGCATGCAAGTGTCACTAAAAACAGTTTTTGGTGCTATTCTAAACGCGTTGTGCACCATGGAATGTAAGCGTCCCAAGCATGTAAGTGTCACTAAAAGCGGCTATTGGTGCTACTCTAAACGCAGTGTTCACCACAGAATGTGCACATTCCAAGCGTGCAAGTGTCACTAAAAACAGCTTTAGTTGCTATTCTAAACGCATTGTGCACCATGGAATGTACGCATTCCATAAAAGCTATATATATTCACTAGATCTAGATCTATGTTAAACCCACCTTTCTATCCTGTTTGTACGGAAAATTTTAGCCTAACAGGTGTAAGTAACTGCGACGATTTGCTGAATGCTTTTATCCCCGTTGAGAAACGCCGGCGACCACGGTCGCAAACATGTCTCTAAATGACATGGTTTACATGTAAATTTTCTTCTCAACTTGCTTTCACCCCTGCTTTGCCTTGGCTGTTTGACTGACTGACTGACTGACTGACTGACTGACTGACTGACTGACTGACTAACTGACTGACTGACTGACTGACTGACTCACTGACGGACTCACTGAATGACTCACTGAATGACTTACTGACTGACTGACTCACTGACTGACTGACTGAGTCACTGACTGAGTGACTCACTGACTGACTCACTGACTGACTGACTCACTGACTGACTGACTCACTGACTGACTCACTGACTGACTGACTAATTCAAATATTGTTAAAGAGAATAATATGCGGGTTCAATGTTATAAGTAATGGAAATGATAGAAGGAGTGGTGCCACTGAAGAAAGCAGCTAAGCTATAAAAGAAGTCATGCCAGGTCCTTCTCCAAAAATAAACAGACTTCTTCAGGTCACTACTGAAAATTGGCTGAAATTTAGCCAATTTAGCCAATTTTCAGTAGTGACCTGAAGAAGTCTGTTAGACAAAACGTTGTCAATATATGTTGCTCTCGCAATTGGTACTAAGGCCAAAGAGTGCTCAACAATAACTGGAGCTTAGTATAGCGTAGAACACTATGCTGTATATGGCATTCGTTACCAGAGTGCTCAATACAAAATTGTAGAGCAATATAGATAAAGTTAGTTAGATAGACTTAGTGAGTTGTTATCAAAATGCCGTCATGGGAATAAGTTGTTAGCACGAAATTTTAAAAACAGATGATTATAAAACTGTTAGTGTTAAAGAAAATGTTAACAGCCTGTTAACCTGAACTCGAAATCTGGGGCTCTGTTTAACATCATGTTAACATGGTAGCTCAGCATCGTACCATGCTAGTTTGTGCGCTTAGATAAGGGGAGCTATATTTGAGGGTGTTTCAAAAGGTGATGCCGGCAACTGTTATAAAATTGTATCGAAACTCCAGGAGTGGTAGGTCTACTCCTGGCTTACTTAGAGCCTGGGGGGAGCAATTATTGCCTGAGACTTCCTACCCTCGTCCTCTTCAGCACTCAAATAAATTTCATGCATGGACATATAATCCCTATAACATGCTTCGTACTTTTCAACTATAAGTTTTAAATCTGTCAAAGTCACTCTTTTACTTAGTGCATCCTGAACCTCTTTTAAATACCACGCCTTATTGCGCTTTATCTGTTGTAAAGAATCTATATGGGCAACCTCCTCTGTATTCGTATTCATCATTTGCATACACTAGATGCGTACATTCCATGGTGCACAAAGCGTTCAAAATAAGCTAATAAGGCATTTTTGACATAGTTAGCATACACTAGATGCGTACATTCCATTATTCACAAAGCGTTCAAATTATGCTAATAAGGCATATTTGACATAGTTTGCATACACTAGATGCGTACGTTCAATGGCGAACAAAGCGTTCAGAATAGACTAATAAGGCACATTTGACATAGTTTCCAAAGGGATCAAAAATGAGACAAGGTGGTCAAATGGGATTTCCAATGATTTTTATTATTATCTGTCTTCATTCCCTGACGAACTGTAACCAAACCAGGCACGGAGCTATGGGGGCAAGGGGGCATTGCCCCTCCAAAGCTGTTTTCTTGCCCCAAATTGCCCTCCCCCGTACAATTTCTTGACATCCCCAGAAAATCCTCAGATTTCTTGTCGTAATGAAATTTTCTTCAGAAATATTGCATTTAGGTAATAAAATGGAACAGACAAGATTAACAAGAAACAATGGAAAACTATTGACAAGAAGACTAAAGGGGAGTAAAATCGAGATGTAGAGAACACACTCTGCTCTTTTGCAGTACCCTCTATCCAACTCTCCTCTTCGCTTTTCAGCACGTTTGCAAATTACAAGAAAGACTGACGCTTCTCCGTATTTTTTTTATAGTTTACTAACACTTTGTCTGCAACCAAGTAACATTGGTTGGAATGACATCCTTGTAGACTTTAGGCAACATGCGTTGTGCCATGAACACAACCCTAGTCTGACTGCTCCCGAAACAACGACCAACAGCTTTACTAATCTGGGACTCGAACTTGCTAGACACTTGCCCTATATACGGCACCTTGGCGCCTCGAAATTGTTGGTAGGCTTAATGATTGTCCAATCAGCGGTCGACAAATTTTTGCTTCGATCCCTTTCTTTGTTTGCGAGTTGATAGTATACTATGCGCTTTGGATACTGATTGCAACATTTATGATAATGTGGGAAGGACTCAATCCATCATGACAATGGTAAAATAGCAGTGCCTTTAATGGTTTGGAAATGTCTACACACTTCTGGAGGTCAGTACAGTTTAACGGGTACAGATAAAAAGTACAGAAGTTTATTCTGTAGATATCTCTTTGAAACTAGAAATTTAAGTTTTCAATGTTGCATTGCACTTAATCATTAAGTGGACATTTGGGTTGACAGATGTAAGAGCGTATCTCTGTGATACTAATATGCACTAATCGTTGATTATTGGAGTGATAACAAGTTAAACATATTTCATTACCCACAATACAGTGAAAGCCGTGGTATGTCGTCTACCCCCTTTGAATGAAAACTGATACTATGTGTTGGTCGTCAGGATATATATGTTGTTCGTAAAAAAGCGTCATTAAGTGGACATTTGGGTTGATTATGTTAAGCATACGTGAGACTAGAAAAGGACATGTTGCTTCCTTTTCATATCAAGTGAAGATATTTTAACTTCATAGAACAGAAAACAGTACATTAAGAGATGGTTAAAAAAGTGGCAGAGGTAATGGAAAGTATGATGAGCCATGAAGGGGGGTGGTCCTTGCAAATCCTAGCTCAAGGTGGAGGATCTTTTGAAGCACCCAACCAGAACCATTATGCTGAAATTCATCCACATCATTCAAGTTATAAGACCACAGGGAACCGTTTCACTGCTCAATTTTGTAAACAAACATTTTTGTCATCCATGAACTCTAATTTTACCCTTGTTTACATGTAGTAATCATTAATTTTTGTAAGTAGATGTTACATACAATTTGTATTTTACTTTTTCAGATAGAGCCATCGCCCGTTTTTGAAATATTGAAAGAACTGGTTAACCGCCGTTGTCCTGTACTCACGTGTTTACTCCATCGAACCCTTGTGACGTCACACACTGACGCACTTATGACTTTACACACCGAATCCTTCATTACTTTACACACCGAATCCCTTGTTACTTTACACACCGAACCTTTGGTGCCTTTGCACAACGAATCCCTAGTTACTGTACACAACGAATCTTTTGTGACTTTGGACACTGAATTTTTGAGGTCAACAAAGTGCTTTTTGGTATGACTGGATCTTATTTACGGCATTGCTGCTTGGATCCTTCCAGCTGAACGCTTCCCGCTTTCTTTGGCTTCAATGAAGCGGATGGTTTCATCAAGGGACATCTCTTGATCGGCCTGCCCAAGCACATCGAGGCAGATATCGTCATCTGCAAGTCCAACTATGAGGGTGTCTCTGATGATTTGATCACTACATGATAGTTGGGCTCCACACTCACAGGAGATGTTATACTGACACACATTCGCTTGGCCTTTAATGCGTGCAGAGAAGTAAGTCAGAAGTTAGATGTTATACTTGAATGAAGGCTGGCCATATGTCTAAATCAAGTAAATGTACTGCCCGTGGTGTCACCTGTAATAGATGCAAAAAGGAGGGCCATTTTTCAGGTAGCAAATTTTGTAAGGAAGTACGTGATACTCAGAGTTGAATTAAGAACGATAGCTCATCCATGGTTACACTTAAAGTTTTCATGCTCAATGATGAACGTAGTAAAGAGGGTATCATGGAATGGACGCATCTAGTGTATGCAAACTATGTCAAATATGCCTTGTTTGCCTATTTTGAACGCTTTGTGCACCATGGGATGGACGCATCTAGTGTATGCAAACTATATCAAATATACCTTATTAGCCTATTTTGAACGCTTTGTGCACCATGGAATGGACGAATCTAGTGTATGCAAACTATATCAAATATGCCTTATTAGCCTATTTTGAACGCTTTGTGCACCATGGAATGTATCCAGAATGGCCACAACCTATCTTTTTACTACAATAAATAATGCGTTGAGTAACGGATTCATTCTGCTACACATTTTTACCATACACTGACCACAGCTATCGTATGGAGTGAAATGACAAAGCTACCACGATTGCTGTGATCTGTGTATGGCGAAAATGATCAGCAGAATGAATCCGTTACTCAACGCAATATTCATATTTTGTGCCACAAGCCAACTTTACAATACATACTCATTTCCTATTTCAAAAGTTTTAGTTTTCGAGGGTAATAGCTAATTATGTTGAAAAAATGAAGATATTAGACTATTTTATAATTGCAAATGGTAAAGAATGTGATTAAAGGCTCTTTTGCTATTTCAAAAGTTTAGTTTTCGAGGGTAATAGCTTTGTCTATGGAAAAAATGAAAATATTAGACAATTTTATGATTGCACATGGTAAAGAATGTGATTAAAGGCTCTTTTCCTATTTCTCAAACTTTGAAACAGAAGGAACAAGTAATAAAAGAACAACAGGCTCGTCTTAAAGATATAACGATGGGGAAGGAGGGACTTGTGGAAAGCAATGCGTTACATGAAAAGAAGATATCATCTCTCGAACGCGAAAATAAAGATCTGATGAAAGAAATCGACCGTCTGGCAAGCAAACAGTCTCAGGAAAAGGACAACTGTGACTCTGCACATGATTCTGATGCTAAGGAGACTTTGTTGAAAACATGAGTTTAATACAGAGTAAAATGTTGTTTTCAGTGATTTATATAGCTTGCAAAGTGTGGAAACTGATCAAAAATAAAAGGGATTCTGTATTAGTAGTAATCTTTGCATGATCTATTTCTATAAACCATTGATAAGTATTTAGATAGGAATAGTTTATATTTGAAAACATGACTTTAATACAGAGTAAAATGTTGTTTTCAGTGATTTATATAGCTTGCAAAGTGTATGTACTAAAATCAGCTTTCAAATTAATTCAGCTAGTGTAGGCTCCTCTTCTGTCCTATAACCTTTGCAACATACAACCTGCATACATATACACAAACCTGCATACATATGCACAAACCTGCATACATACATGTGCAATGATGAACGAAGGCTGTTCACAAATGTAAACAAAACTTTATTTAAGGTTACTCTGAAACCATGTCTAGAGCGAGGTATATATCACAGAAATAAAACAATGGGGCAGGCTCAACCGCCCAGCTAAGTAAATATGCTACATTACTAGAATCACAGTCAAAGCTATCATAAATGAAATGACGTTTCTCTTTTCCTGTCATCTGAAAATTGTTTCCCTCCTAGCTCCGTGGCCAAAGGAGAGGTGTCCCTGTTGTCCCCCTGACGAGGAGCTGAACCCTCCTGGAATGTAAATAGCCTCTTCATTAGAGAGGCAATGTTGAAGTCTTCGGTAGCATTACTTATTTTATAGGTAACAGATGCTCTGAATACACACGCTAACTGCAAAGGAAATTTCGATTTGAATCTGATGACGGAATTGAAAAATGCCGCTATGTCATTCGACAAATTCAAGAGCCCGACAAACACATGGGACACGATTGATCTATCGCAACTTCCCTCAAAGACCATGGTAGACCTTAAAAGGGTAGGTTAATATTATACACTTTAATGATAAAATGTTATCTCTGAATCCCTTGCCTGTGAAAGTTAAATTTTGATTGACATATGCCAAAGCAAAAGTCGTCAGAAAGTAACAAAAAATTTTGTTCTTTTTCGACGACTTTTCTCTAGTGGTTTCCGACTATCACTTGAATTGCTGGCGCCTCTTTTGTTCTGACGCAGAAATTCTACGATGACGATGACAGGTGCAAATTTTGACAACTATTTGATACCAAGGGGAGATCAGGTTCCTTAGCAAGCACGGGGGTATGCCACGGTAGTTTTAAGTAGACAGGGCATTTTTGAGGTCCGATGCGTTTTGCTTTGGAAAACTGTGAAATTTAAACAGTAATACAAAGTATTACGAACGGATGTTTTGAATTGAACTCGTTCCTAACGCGCGTTTTCCCTATTCATTGCATATTTAAGGACTGGTTAGATCCCATTTTAGCTAGGTTACTTTAGGACACTTAACATTTGAAACCACCGAAAGTTTATCGCCCGGTAAAGCCATAGATTGTAGTTGAACAAAAGCAGCATTAACGCTTTAAGCGCAAGGAGCTAATTGTTAAATATTTTTCGGCTAACGCCTATCGCCTAACGCTTCAAAGATGTCATCTATCTTTAAGCACATTCAAACTTTGAAACTTTGAGCAAAGGGGATCATCAAACCAGTATCAGACTGAAGTCAAGATAAAAGATATTTGTTGGGAATCACATGAGGAGTATTTTGCAGATGCATAATATTTATATCGCATATAACTCTTTTAATTTACTCGCTACTTCCTCTACCCTTATCTATTTGTTAATTACATTGATTTATTTGTTATTTCACTCTTATACTTTAACGGCTACCTTCTCTACTTTTATATACTTTATGATAACATCTATTTGACATTTTGCATTTTTAATTTACTCTCTACTTTCTCTACCTTTATGTTCTTGTTCATAATATTTATATCGCATATAACTCTGAATGTACGCATCTAGTGTATGCAAACTATGTCAAATATGCCTTATTAGGGCTATTTTAAACGCTTTGTGCACCATGGAATGTACTCATCTAGCTTATGCAAACTATGTCAAATTTGCCTTATTAGCCTATTTTGAACGCTTTTTGCACCATAGAATATACGCATCTAGTGTATGCAAACTATGTCAAATATGCCTTATTAGCCTATTTTGAAAACTTTGTGCACCATAGAATGTCTCAATGGTTTCAGACATAATATAAAAGACGAATTTTTTAGAACACTCCAGCGAAGAGAAAAAAATCGATATCATTACTTTTAGTTCGCCCTGCTGAGTACATAAGAGTAAGTAAAGAAATCCCCCAATGAGTCTTACAACCTTAGTTCCTCTTTTCGTTTTTGTGCTAAATCTTTTGTTAATACTTCTATAAAGGGACCATTATGGAAACAAGGTCTTCTGAACCTTTTTAATGCAATACCGTACGCAACAGAGTACTAAAGTGATGACGTCACAAAACCTTTTTCAGGAATCCTAATTATAACTACGTCACAGTGTTAACCCTGCCACCAAATGCCAGAATATTAAGTTGAAGTCTCATATCAACCTCAAGAAACGGCTGTTTGAATTCGGACAAGGCCTTGTGGAACACTTAATCTTGCTCAGTTCATAAAATTATGGACATAGTTCAAATAACAAGGTTTTGATAGACCATGTGTTAGTACTCTTGCGTCATGAGGCAATCACCATTGCATTGAGCATGGCCAGATTGTGTAATGTGATGATTCGGTTTGTTACATTTTACAAATTAGTTAAGGCCGGGGGAAACTAGAAAAACATCTGAGCAAACATCTTGTTGGGCAGGTTTCCCACTAGCCACGAACATTGATGTAGGCCGGGGAAACTAAGGACTTAAACATCTGCCATCAGATGTTTTGCCTGTCCATGCTCACACAACAAATGCTCACGCTTCAAATGTTTCCACTTTAATTTCATGCTGCAAGTGTTCACTTCACAAATGCTCGCATTATATCAAACACTAGGGATGTTCAGACTAAAAGTGCTCACGCTACATATGCTCACACTGCAAATGCTCACGCTACAAATGCTCGCACTACAAATGCTCACAATATAAATGCTCACGCTACAAAAGTTCAGACTAAAAATGCTCACACAACAACTCCACTAGCAACATGAAGTGTGATACAATAAGAGCAAGTGCGTTTCTGGACAGAGTCGACGCAGTACTGAAAGAAACCTGATCCAAGTCTACGAGAGCCACGAGAGTCGATAGAGACAGGATGTGCTCCACTAGCAACAATAAGTGTGATACAACAGGAGCAAGTGCATTTGTGAACAGAGACGACACAGTACTGAAAGAATTCTGATCCAAGTCTATGAGAGCCACGAGAGTTGACATCTAAGAGCAGGGTAGAGTGGAGGACCATGACAGCCAACGCTTTGAAGGAGCAAGGCACTTAGAGAGAGAGAAGGTTGTCCAAGGAAAGCAAAAGAAGTGAGCAGGCAATTAAGAGTTCTGTAGACCTAGAGGATACTTTAACTGTGATAACGCTGAAAGAGGAATAATTAGTCGTCTATGTGCTACTGTCATCTTTTTTTTGTCTGTGGAGGGGATATTACCTGAAGAAGTAGTAGTAGTAGTAGTAATAGTAGTAGTAATAATAGTGGTAGTAGTAGTCGTGGTAGCAGTAGTAGAAGTAGTCGTGACAGAGGTAGTAGTACTAGTAGGAGTGGTAGTAACAGAAATGGTAATAGTGGTGTAGTAGTGGTGGTAGAAGTAGTCGCAGTAGTGGTAGTAGTAGTGGTGGTAGAAGTAGTCGTAGTAGTAGTAGTAGTAGTAGTAGTAGTAGTAGTAGTAGTAGTATAGAATAGTACAGTATAGCATAGTATAGTATAGTATACCATAGTAAAGCATATTATAGTAGTGTAGTGTAGAATAGTGAAGTATAGTATAGTATTGCTTAGCTTAGTATAATATAGAATTGTATAGTATCATATGGTATAGTATAGTACAGTATAGTATAGAATAGTACAGTATAGCATAGTATAGTATAGTATACCATAGTAAAGCATATTATAGTAGTGTAGTGTAGAATAGTTAATTATTATTGAACTCTGTTTGTGACTATGGCATGACAATATACTAAATGCTCAAGTTCTCACTCAGCAATTTTTCAGCTGTCTTTTCAACATGATAACCAACTACAAATTTTCTGGGGAACCAGTTTTCTTAGGAATTGAGTAACCAGCTAAGTGCGACCCAAAGAACTTAGTCAGGTGGACGACAGCCTTTAATGACAGGATACTGTCCGCATGGCCTACATTAAAATGGTCTAATCTTGATAAGAGCCGACCGAAAAGCTTTGATTAATAAAATATGTCGTTACAATGTGTCCGCTACTATTCTCCATGCTCAATAATATTGACAACAATCTTGATGAGATTAAATACTGCTAACATTATTAATCGTCTGTTGAAGATGATTGAAACACTACACGATCTATTGACAAAATCCAAATCTGTAGATATTTATTGACGATGGATCAAAATAATTGATAGTTTGTAGCGAGGATAGCAGCAGGCCAGCGAGTGAAACGATCAATGCAGGTTAGAAGATAGCGATAGCCGTTAGATGGAGGAAGAGGACCAACGATGTCTATGTGAATATGATCGAAACGAGCGTCAGGTGTGTTGAATGTACCAAGAGGAGTGACAGTATGGCGAGTAACTTTGGATTTTTGACAGGAAAGGCATGATCGTGTCCATTGGCGTATGTCCTTATGAATAGATGGCCAGATGAAACGGTAAATAATGTAACGGTAAAAGTAAAAGTCGAGATTCGATGTCTAAGTTGGGGGGCAACTTACACTTACCAATAAAATAATAAATGGTTAACGTTCTCACTTGCGGATTTTCAAGAAGATCTTGAAACTGTGCAGGAATTACTTAATAAAGAAGGAAACATTAGAGATCTCGGACTCATTGAGGAATTATCAGTGAGCAGCTTATGTAAATTACTGAACACAATACTGACTTTGTATAGATACTTTTGGTAGAGAGTTACAGGCCATCTTCTGTTTCAATGGTTCGCTTTGAGTAAACTTGCTGTAACAGAGTTTGATAAGGGGGGCTACCTATCCACATTTATACCTTCATACGTGAACTTCTTCCTGTAATGCTATATACGTGTTACAGAATCTTTTCATGGTAGTGCTATTCTCTCCACTCTGCTTCTTAAAAAGTCTCCGAAACAATATCGATAATATAATAATTAATAACTATAAGCGTGGACTAGGTTTTGAGCCTCCTCAATACCACACAAGCGTTTTAATTTCGAGAGTTTAGAAGCCTCAGTGATAGTCAGTTCGGATTCAGGAAAGGACATTCTACTGTTCATGCTATGCAGCATTTTCTTGATTTTCTGAATACATAAATGGAAAATGGTGAAATGACTTTATCGGTTTTTATAGATTTTAAAAAAGCGTTTGACACGGTTGATTTTAAAATTTGTAAAAGGACATCTTTCTCACCAAAGGGTATCCTGAATCCATTGTCACCTCCATAAAAGAAAGAACAAAGTTAAGACATGATCCCTTCATTGGACCTAGACCATGTCCAGTTTACATTCGGCTACCATTTTTAGGACAAGTTTCTGAGCAATATGAAATCAGACTCAAGAAGATGGTGACGCATATTTTTGGTGCTGCCACCTCGAAAGCAATTGTTACAAACCGCTCACTCTGCTTTGACATAGGAAAAGAGCCTTTAATCACATTCTTTACCATTTTCAATCATGAAATAGTCTAATATCTTCATTTTTTTCAAAGACCTAGCTATTCCCCTCGAAAAATAAAACTTTTGAAATAGGAAAAGAGCCTTTAATCACATTTTTTACCATATGCAATCACAAAATAGTCTAATATTTTCATTTTTTCAACATACGTAGCTATTACCCTCGAAAACTAAAACTTTTGACATAGTGATAGGAACCAGACGCAGTTACTTACAAAGGACGTTCCTATTCTTTATTGTCAAGCCTGTAAAAATTTTCTGAAAGCTCTTGCAATCACCATTGTTATTGTAGGTGTCGTTACCCCTGAATATAGGTCGCTGAATCATTAAGGTGGGTAAAACTACCTGCCAGATATGCCAGGGACAACACTAACGTATTGTTTTCAAAGTAAACTGCTATGTTATTGCTCGATATGTCTGTGGGCTGGGACTGAGTGTCAGCTACTTAGCTGGGCGACTTCGCCTATACTGATTTAGTCTTCCGAGTTTTAACTATTTACGTGTCGGTCCGCTGACCTCTCACTGCAAGGTACTGCAGTGACAGGCGGCGCTTTCATCTCACCACCCAAAGCTGACTTAGTGAACAAACCCATGTAAGACACAGATCTATAGTCTTTTTCTTCTCACAATTACTTACATTCTCTCTCATAAAAGATCGAAACATCCTAGAAATACTAAAAACCCTTAAAAATCAAAATGTAATTTTAAAAATATGTTTTAAGGTCTTTTTACAAACTTTCGAAAATTTTTGGATATTGCGCAACATTTCATAGTCATAGATGACGTCATTTACACCAAATTAAAAAATATTTTTTTGCAATTTGTTGGAAAAGAGCTGAACTATAAACGTGCCAAACATCTTTGTAATAGCATTAGCCGATATAAAGTTATATCAATAGTGCCATTGAGCGTAGTTACACTATTTGAACATATTGGGAATGCGTTCTGCACGCTGGAATGTGAGGGTTTTTATTGTGCCATTGAGCGTAGTTACACTATTTGAACATATTGGGAATGCGTTCTGCACGCTGGAAAGTGAGCATTTCAATTGTGTCATTGAGCGTAGTTACACTATTTGAGCATAATGCGAATGCGTTCCACACATAGGAATGAGAGTATTCAATAGTAAGTAAAATCAGATAGCATATAACTATTTATTTCCCCTTCTAAGTAATGTCATATAACTGAACTTTACTCTTCGTATCATCGAGAAGAGAGGATTTGAAACGTTAGTTTTGAATAGAACTCTAGAGAAATTGAAAAGTGTGGTACTTGATGATACTTGCTAACTTAATGGGCTTTGGATTGATGACGGGCCAGATGGCAGTTCTTCCTTGGTCAAGTCACATGGCGCAGAGAGGCACGAAAATTCTTTCCAGTGACGTCACATTCTGAGGGGACGCTGTGGCAAACATCTGCAAAGATGAGCGTAGTAAAGCGAGGGGTAAATCACTCCAAAAAAGGTGTACGAGATTTGTGATTTCAACTGATTTCAGTGATTTCGCTTGATTTCACCTGAATTCACCTGATTTCACTTGATTTCACCTGATTTCACTTGATTTCACCTGATTTCACTTGATTTCACCTGATTTCACTTCATCAAGTTTTACATTGATAAAATAAAATAGGAGTAGTAGAGTTCACTGTTAGGAAGTTCGCAAATTGCAACTAAAGTTATCCGATATGAATACTGTGATGATTTGTTGTGCTGAGCATAAAGTTTTAGCTTGATGAAATAGATTAGGAGTAGTAGAGTCCACTGTTTTAAAGTGCACAAGTTCAACTAAAGGTATCCGATATGAATACTGTGATGATTTGTTGTGCTGAGCATACGTTTTTTTGTCTTGGAAGAGGACACAGTGTCTTTGGTTAGGAAGAGGACACAATTTTCTTTGGTTAGGAAGAAGACCCAATTTCTTTGGTTAGGAAAAGGACAAAATTTCTTTGATTAGGATGAGGACACAATTTCTTTGGTTAGGAAGAGGAAACAGTTTTTTTTGTCTTGACAGAGGAAACAATTGCTTTGATTAGAAAGAGGACACAATTTCTTTGATTAGGAAGAAGACAAACGCAATTGGAGACCAGCCTCTCTGCGCCATGTGACTTGACCAAGGAAGAACTGCCCTCCAGCCCGTCGTCAATCCCAAGCCTATTAAACTTAGAAAGTGTTTTTTCAAAACTAACATTTCAAATCCTCTCTTCTTGATGACAAGATGCTTTACAGTACTACCGTTCGTTTTTTGACCTTGAGTGCCGTTATTCGCAGTTTTGTACCTATTGATGCGTTTACATTGGTTACCACTGGTAAGTAAAATAGTTACTCTGTTTTATCAGTAGTTCTACTTATGTTATAGGCGTAATTAGTAATAAAGATGGGGAAAGGTTGCTAGCACTTCAACCAATAAATGAGGAGTTCAGCTCCTCACGAAGCTCGCTATAGTAGTTTGCAGATCGGTATTTGCGCGGTTGCTACATTCTGCAATGTTGACGATATTTCGTCGGCCTCATGCGTGCTTCGTTGAGAGATCATCCATAACGGACATTTCTATTTGGTTAATTGCTGGGTTATACTCCTTTGTCCTGATAGATGAAAAAAAACAGTTTATCGGATAGATCAAAAAAGTTAGGACCCTTTTCCAGTACTTATTTGTCTCAATTTCTAGAGTAGGAAAATGAATATTTTCTTCTTTTTTGTTTTTCTCTTCGGTTTGTCTTCTAACCAATTAGTTACCTTTAAGACATTATTAAATATAAAAAAACAGTTTTTTAACTTTGCATAGTAAATTACAGTATATTTTGCATTTTTCATAGTAGTATGTAAAATATTTTCTCTGCAAAAATGGCCGCTAAAATATTTCATCCCTTTGAGACGAGGTGTGCTGGTTTTTTAAAACGAGGCCGTTTTCAAGCTGTGGTGAACAACAGTCGCCTGTGCTTTACAGTCTATTACCTCCTTCTTTACAGTCCCCTGGTGATATACTAACAGTATTGACAGAGCTTGCGTTACAGTGCTATCAATAACTATGGCTATGGTTTTAAGTTACAAGAAGACCAGCTTCCGTGTTGAACGGATGCAGTTGGTATCAACAACAAGATTTTCATTGCTGCACCGAGATATCTACACTGAATTACTCAAATGGTAGCCTACAGTGAGCATTTCACGAATGGGTTACACTGTTCTTTGCAGTTACCAGGTAATTTTATTTAGTTCGGCATACCGTCAGCAAAGTTTTCAAGTCTTTTCTCTTTTTGTAAAGATCCTCTGGTCTAACAGTAAAAAAAACACAATAACGTCTTTGAGTGAAAGCCTAGTTATTTGATAGCGTAATATACAATATAAAATATATAATATAATATATAAAAAGCAGTTCTACTTAATAAGAGCTATAAAATATTAAGAATTAAAAACACTGTACCTACTAGGGTAGAACATGCCCAAATAATACAAGGTTTTACTTTACATGTTAGCGCATATTAGATGGTTACCCAGACGAGCAACTTCAGTGCACTGAAAAACACTGCAAGAAGGTAATATTATGAAGCTTTTGATGGATTTGTTTTCTTAATTCAGTAAATAATCAACCAGTTGACAAGCAATCGTGACTATGTGGCCGATTTGTTACAGCAGCTCTCTCGTAATCCAACGGTTATGAGACTGACAGGTTCGAGCCCGCGTTGTCCTGCATTATCCTTGAGAAAGATATGATTCTGTCACCATGGAATGTACGCATCTAGTGTATGAAAACTATGTCAAATATGCCTTATTAGCCAATTTTGAACGCTTTGTGCGCCATCGAATGTGCGCATCCAGTGTATTCAAACTATCTTAAATATCCCTCATTTGCCTTTTTTTTTGAACGCTCTGTGCATCATGGAATGAACGCATATATTTCATGCAAACTATGTCGAATATGCCTTATTAGCCTATTTTGAACGCTTTGTGCACCTGGTGAGGATACTGATGACGATGATGATGATGATGATGATGGTGAGGATACTGATGACGATGATGATGATGATGATGATGATGATGTAGATGATAACATTGATAATGTTAAAATTGATAAAGATGATGATGATATCTTAGAGATGATGGTGAGGATATTGATGACAATGATGATGATGATCTAACGATGATGATGATAACATTGATAATGATTATATTGATAAAGATGATGATGATCTTACTTTGCCATACATGTTTCAGAAATGGGTTAGGGGGTGTTCGAGGCTGAGCCAAACAGTGCTCTCATTCTTATGAATGAATAAAGTTTAAATGCAACATTAACAGCCAAAAACTGTAAGATGGCAATAAAAACTGTTCTTCGTCATTAAGGAAGTTTCTGATGACTAGACTTCAAATGGAAGCATATAGGCACATGTAAATTGAATCTTTCCATCGGGAAATTTCAGTGGTTTTGCTGTGACTGACATATTAAATTCCTCGTGGTAGTTGGGGCGAGTCCTCGCGCATTTACCCGGTTGGCAATCTCTTAATCAAAGACCCCTGTTGAGCAGTGGACCCGATTTTGAAACTACCCTAAATAAACATTAAAACCAATAAGCTGGCGGAATAATAAAAAATGGCAGCTGGGCCACCAAAGGAAACACCCCTCGATTTAGGCTACCATGCTCCAGAGCAAGCCATAAAGGATTGATGGCCTACAAGAGTATTCCGCGTGAAATCAGAGTCAAATTCGGTGTAGTTTAGAAGATATGGTAATAAATGTAAGTTGACAAGAGAGGCTGATTTCTTGCATTTCTATAAGCACTAAGGCTTAGAAAAGTGCAAAAATTTGGTCACGAGATAAGGTCCGTCATTTCTGATCTTTATGTGTTTATAATGTAGATTGATGGCCTACAAGAGTATTCCGCGTGAAATCAGAGTGTTGTAGATAGGCGGATAACAGATCATCTGTAATGGCGAATGACTCTGGGGCTAACGGATAGTCTTTGTCCAAGTCTTGCACTTCTTAACCCCCTTTGCAGTTTTTTCTCTTTGCCAGCATGTTTCAGAGAATACATCTTAGGACGTGGTCCTATCAGCTCTCAAGTGAGCCATCTAGTTTTTACCATCAAGAAGCGTGGGTGAAGATTCTTTATTTGCAGCGTTTGATGGAGTATTGAATGTTTATGTTTTGTATTTCCATGCCAGTTTCTGTTGGGACAAATGTGACATCATTAGGTACAGCAAATCGCTCGAGTTTGTTTAGAGTTCATTTTCTGTGTCAATATTTTCTACACCTCTTTACTCACATCTGTATCAAAACCATTTCAGAGTCTCTCATGAATATGTATCTTAGTGAAGATACGAAATATTGAGACAAAAATGATTGCAAAACTTCTTGTAATTCTCTCTCATAATTGATTGTTTGTTTGTTTATTAATTCTGCCAATGGGAAAAACAGATTTGTCAGCTAAAATCCGAAACAGAAGCGAACCGAATATTTGGAATCATGCAGATAGTTCCTTTCTTAGATGACGTGAAATTTGGCTGCCCAAGTGAAATCCCACTCCTGTCAGAGCTTGAGTTTATTCAGATTTTTTTTTTCACGAAATATTTTTTTTATGGCCCTTGGTATTAACCAAGTGTGGTGCACAAAGCGTTCAAAATAGGCTAATAAGGCATATTTGACATAGTTTGCATACACTAGATCCATACATTCCATGGTGCACAAAGCGTTCCTAATAGGCTAATGAGGCATAATATACATAGTTTGCATATATTAGATGCGTACATCCCATGGCGCACAAAGCGTTCATAATAGGCTAATGAGGCATATCTGACATGGTTTGCTTACACTAGATGCATACAATCAATGGTGCATTACGAGATGCAAATATTCTTGCCATCAATGATATGTATAACCATGCAATACAAAAATGTAACTTTATATTAGTGACTTAGTGTGAGATGGTCGAGTAAAACTTCGCCTTACGCAAGTTGGAAGTTTACTGGGAGCCTCTCACTATGCCCCCGGACTTGCACGTATCGTCTGTTGCAATTACAACTTGTTCATGTTCGTAATTATTGTCTTTATGCAACATCGTGTTTGTTTTTGTTTCTCTCAGAGATTTGTTGACCTACATGAGATGAACTTTCCTGGCTGGCTGACTCAGTATTCATTGATTTCACTTAAAGAAGTTGAACCACAACTGAGAGATGAACTGGCGGACTTACAGGATGATGCTTCCACAGTGGCGATCAACAAGGCTAAGCGTCAGCTCATGTCGCTTCATGGCGAAATCATTGAACATTATCCTAATCTAAGCACCCTTGCTCAGAAACTGTTCTTACACTTTTGCTAACTTTTGATCACTTTTGCTAACTTTTGCTAACTTTTGCTAACTTTTAATCACTTTTGCTAACTTTTAATCACTTTTGCTAACTTTTGATCACTTTTGCTAACTATTAATCACTTTTGCTAACTTTTCATCACTTTTGCTAACTTTTGATCACTTTTGCTAACTTGTCATCACTTTTGCTAACTTTTGATCACTTTTGCTAACTTTTAATCACTTTTGCTAACTTTATGAAACTTGAGACCATCGGGGATGCCAAAAGATGTTTATATTTGCATAATCTCATTAGTTTAGTGACTGGTCCACCCGAAGACAGGTAATCGTGATCGTGTTGCTTTGTTCGCCGCGTCGAGAGGCGTTTCACTGAACTTGGTAGAACCAAAGCCTATGGAGGAATTGTCTGGAATCGACAGCATGTGCTCAAGATCATGTTATTGTTTAGCATCACGTGACATGCTGAGGGGGCAAGGAAATGGCTGTCTTTGATAAGGACAGTAAACTCAGAAGAGGCAGAAGCTAAGAACGTAAAATCAGATTCAGAAAAAGAGTGAGAGCAAATGTTAGAAAAAGTAGGAGCTGAGAGAAGATTCTCGGCCTTTTGACAAGGAATGGATGTAGTATTTGTTCTCATTGATGACAGATGCTTTCCATAATCCGCGAGAGGCGGTCCTACTGGGCGGTTGAGCCTGCCTCATGGTTACGCATCTAGTGTATGCAAACTTTGTCAAATATGCCTTATTAGCCTATTTTAAACGCTTTGTGCACCATGGAATGTAAGCAACTAGTGTATGCAAACTAAGTCAAATATCCAATATTAGCTTATCTTGAATGCATTGTGCGCCATGGAATGAACACATCTAGTGTATACAAACTATGTCAAATATGCCTTATTAGCCTATTTTGAACGCTTTGTGCACCATGGAATTTACGCATCAGTGATTTTAGAGCATTTTAAGCAAATTATAGGTCTTTGAAGATAGTGACCCTAAAATGAGATTTTGTCCAAGGCATATGCTTTTTCCAATTTTGCAAAAATTGATCAAATTTTGACAATCATCAAAACCAGTTCCAACATGCTTGCCTGTCCTGTTAATCCTTTAAGGCCTATGCATTTGTTTACTTGGTTACGTTTATTGGTTTAAATTGAATTTTTTCGGAGTTGAATGGGTTCGCGGATTATGGAAAGCATCTGTCATCAATGAGAACAGATACTACATCCATTTCTTGCCAAAAGGCCGAGAAGCGACAGCTTACCTCTAGGTTTTTCACGACCGCTATAGAAACTCACTGCTATAGGCTTTGAGCGTGCGCAAGGGATTCGTTAATGATCATCGATCCTTGCATCTTTCTACAGCACAGGTTCATAGGGAATAACTGTAGAACTGTCAGATGAAAGGCCGCTTTTCAAAGTGTTGTAATATGTAGTCAATCAAATCTCTTGCAATTAGAACAAGCCATCAATAAACCAATAAAGGCCAAAGATGTTAAAGAATACAAGTAAACAGTAGTATAAAGAAACAGTGAAGATAACCCATAGAACCAAATGACCACTGAAGCACAAAAGCAATCATGAAATCAAATCAACAATGTCCCTTAAGTTCAAACAGTGTGGAACAAAGTCCCTACTGAACGACTGTACTAGGCAGCTACATTTCTTGGGGCACGTTATCAGGCAAGAAGAGTGGGAAGAGTTGGTGCTAACTGGGAGAATAGAGGGCAAAAGAGCAAGGGGAAGGAAGAGAACTACTTTCATGTCAAACATATGTGGTCGGTTGAATAATGGCATAAAGCCAGTGGGCCTTCTACGTTTGGCCAAGGATAGAAAGGGTTGGGCAGTCATGGCAGCCAATGTCTTAAGACAAGGCAACTAATGACCTCTGAGGTAAAAAGAGGGCATTTTACACGAAAAGTGTGCAACTTGACAACCCTATCCCTTGGGTTAAATGCACTTCTGACAAAGTTGTCAACTACTGACGTTTAAAGTCAACAAAAACTAACACCCAAAAAGACTGATTTTTACTCTTCCGCCTCTCCTCTGAGGTAAAAAGAGGGCATTTTACACGAAAAGTGTGCAACTTGACAACCCTATCCCTTGGGTTAAATGCACTTTGTGTTCGTATCCGCTCGATTGTAAAGCTCCTTCATATAGTGGAGCGTGGTCCTTAAACGCTGTTTCGTCGCTGCATGGTGAGAGTAGTCTCGTATTGACTGAGTTAGGTAGCTGTCTTGTTATGGAAGGGTGGTGGTCAGATCGTCGGTCTATGTATTTAATTACAGCATACATTGGACTGTAAACAAACAAGTACGTCGGTACCAAGGTGGCAGGGGACGCTGCAACCTTTGTATTTATCAAATTCGAATTTATTTTCTGAAACCACTGCATTGCTTTACATAGGAAACTCACACTTGGAATGTTTAGCATTAGGGTACCTTATTACTTTACTGTGTGAAAATTTTCTGTGATTTCATGATTCAGTATCACAGAGAAAAAATAACCGTAGCAACCTGTTAAGCAACTTTAGCCCTAAAAGTGTATCATACCCTTAGCAACCTTAGCCCTTACCTTGAAAATCAAGTTGTAAGATCTAAAGTGAGTGAGATCTAAAGTTAGTGAGATCTAATGTTAGTAAGATCTAAAATTAGTGAGATCTAAAGTGAGTGAGATCTAAAGTAAGATCTAAAGTGAGTGAGATCTAAAGTTAGTGAGATCTAATGTTAGTAAGATCTAAAATTAGTAAGATCTAAAGTGAGTGAGATCTAAAGTTAGTAAGATCTAAAGTGAGTGAGATCTAAAGTTAGTGAGATCTAATGTTACTACGTAAACCAAGTTCAAAGAGCATTAAACGTATTATTCAATTTATTTGCAACTTAGCATAGTATTACTTCAGATAGAAGTCTTATACTCCTGTTCCTACCAACCACTACCAACAGCTAATTGATTAAAAGGTATTCCTCTAGCTTTTTAAGTAAACCTCTTCAGATGCGCTGCAGACATTTCCTCTTTCAGGGCTAGCTCTAACTTTTTCCAGACTATACAAAACTTGTAAATCCTAAAAGTGTTCCCCTCCTCAACAAACCTACAAACTGGGCACCTACTTTTACCACACCTGTAACAGCCCTTTCTCTTTCCCTCTCTTTCGCTACTTAGCCTTGCCTTAATTAAACTATCGTTAAGTGATCTACATCTGCGAAATGAATCTAATGGCTGTTGTGGAAATAATGTACTAAGTGTCTCTGAGTTATCTAATATCGGCTGAAATTTTCTCAATACTTCTCTAACCTGATTTGAACGCTTTTTGCACCATAGAATGTACGCATCTAGTGTATGCAAAGTATGTCAAATATGCCTTATTAGCCTATTATGATCGCTTTGTGCACCATGGGATGTACGCATCTAGTGTATGCAAACTATCTCAAATATGCCTTATTAGCCTATTTTCATCGCTTTGTGCACCATGGAATGTAAGCATCTAGTGTATGCAAACTATGTCAAATATGTCTTATTAGCCTATTTTGAACCCATTCTGCATACATACACTATTTGAATATAATAAGAGTGCGTTGTGCACGATGGAATGTGAGTATTTCAATAGTGCCATTCTGCATACATACACTATTTCAATATAATGAGAAAGCGTTGTGCACGATGGAATGTGAGTATTTCAATAGTGCTATTATGCATACATACACTATTTGAATATGATGAGAATGCGTTGTGCACGATGGAATGTGAGTATTTCAATAGTGCCATTCTTTACAGGCTCATTTCTGACATGTTATCAAGCACTAAGGGTTGGAAAAGTCGAAAATATTGGTCAGGAAAAAAGGTCCTTCAATTATGTTCGTTATAGGTTTATAATGAAGATTGATGGCCTGCAAAGCTATTCCGCGTGAAATTAGAGTCTCATTGTTTATACTTTAACAGATACGGTAAGATAGGTAAGGACTGTGTTACAGGCTCATTTCTGGCATGTTATCAAGAACTAAGGCGTTAGCCTATTTTGAACGCTTTGTGTACCATGGAATGTACGCATCTAGTGTATCCAAACTATGTTAAATATGCGTCGTTAGCCTAATTTGAACGCTTTGTGTACCATGGAATGTACGCATCTAGTGTATGCAAACTATGTTAAATATGCGTCATGAACCTATTTTGAACGCTTCGTGCACCATGGAATGTACGCATCTAGTGTATGCAAACTATATTAGATATGCGTCATGAGCCTAGATGCGTACATTCCATGGTGCACAAAGCGTTCAAAATAGCCTGATAAGGCATATTTGACATAGTTTGCATACACCAGATGCGTACATTCCATGGTGCACAAAGTGTTTAAAATAGGCTAATAAGGCATATTTGACATAGTTTGCATACACAAGAAGCGTTCAATCCATGGTGCACAAAGCGTTCAAAATAGGCTAATAAGGCATATTTGACATAGTTTGCATACACTAGATGTAATTACTTTACTAGTTCAGATTCACAAGCTCATTATCAGGAAGTAATCACATAAACCATCAAGAAGATGAAATGAACTAGTACTAAATAATGTTTATCAGTATGAATGCCGCTGCGGAGCACGGTATGTAGGCCGTACGACTAAAAGACTGGAAGTTAGGATCCATCAACACGTACCAAAGAAGATACACAGTACCCCTTTGGTATTGCAGAAGGCTTGTCTGGATTGGGGAGCCTTACGTTGAATTGGCGTCTCTGCTTACGTTGAATCGGCGTCACTGCTTACGTTGAATTGGTGTCACTGCTTACGTTGAATCGGCGTCACTGCTTATGTTAAATCGGCGTCACTGCTTACGTTGAATCGGCGTCACTGTCTACGTTGAATTGGCGTCGCTGCTTACGTTGAATCGGCGTAACTGTTTACATTGAATCAACGTCACCGCTTACGTTAAATCGAAGTCATTGCTGACCGATAAAGCACTTAACCCCAATAGCCTATACATATGTTATTGAAACCAACTGAACTACGGATACCCTCGAAACACACTTATCACTCCAATCGCTGCAACAGTTTCCAATCCTCAAATAAAGATCGTAGATATCCAGCCATAAGAAAAATTTGAAGGTTAGCTTCTTAGCAGCCTATGACTTGATCGTCTCGAGAAAACTTTGCAGGTGCATAATCAATCTAGTGTTCTACATGTTAAGAAGTTGTGTTTCAAGTCACATTTGGAGTTTGTCATCTCTATGTAGCAGTCTAACCGGCTACTAGAACATAACAAGGGCAGCTAAGAGGTTTATCACAACATACTGTGAACAGACATGGCCTGGGATGGTTAGTAAATGTTGACGAGTAAACTGTAGGCAAGATTCCATGCTGGACCCAAGCTGATTTTTAATTGGGTATTGCAAGGTAGAGTTCTTAACACTTAGTGAAACTTTGAACGCTTTGTGCAACATGGAATGTGCGCATCTATTGTATCCAAACTATGTCAAATATGCGTCATTAGCCTATTTGGAACGCTTTGTGCACCATGGATAGTACGGATCTAGTGTATGCAACCTATGTCAAATATGCGTCATTAGCCTATTTTGAATGCTTTGTGCACCATGGATTGTACGCATCTAGTGTATCCAAACTATGTCAAATATGCGTCATTAGCCTATTTTGAACGAAAAAGTACCTTAAAACGTCAAAATTAAGCCGCGTACTTAAATAGGCCGCACCTTCAAAAATGCGGCCTAATAAAAACGCGGCTTGTTAAAACGCGGCTTGCTAAAACGCGGCTTGTTAAAACGCGGCTTGTTAAAACGCGGCTTGTTAAAACGCGGCTTGTTAAAACGCGGCTTGTTAAAACGCGGCTTGTTAAAACGCGGCTTAATTTTTTGTAAGGAAAGCAAGGATCGACGGCTGATAGCTCTAAACCTACAGAAATATTTTCAGCATTTTGAAGAAATTACTGTACTGAATACGTTTGTTGTCACCACGTAACCAATGACGTTCTAGCTTCGGGTTTACTCGCGTATTTGCGTTTAATTGAGTGATATTATCTTGTTTGTTTAGAAATATTTGATAGAGACTCGAGCTTGTGTTAGTGTTAAGATGGTGGTATAACAGGCTTAGCGTTCAGAATTCTGCATTGTCCTTTGGTTCTTCACTTACATCTTACTCACGTTATGTACTCACCAAACTGTGAATATATTTTGTTACGAATGCTTCAAAACGTCTTATTTCGCCACACATAATATAGTATACCGTGTTTTAAAGCAGGTCTCGTCTGAATTTTTTTAAAAGAATGTTTTGACTGCGCAGTACATTTTAGAATTCAAGCTACAAGGTGCTGAAATTCTGTCTTGTTTTGCCTTCTAGGTTTTTAAATGGCTCCAAATTGCATTTCAGAGACTTACACTTATGGTTTTTCTTATCTCATTGCATAAGTGAATCGAAATATGCAAGTGATCCATTTTTAAATGCCAATAAGGATTTTTAGCGGGGGCAAACGTGGGCAAGCTTTTTCCTGTTGAGCGGGAACAGCACCCCCCCCCCCCCCCCCCCCCCCTCCCGCGGCTCGGCACCCACGAGAACCCCTATAGAAAGCAAAAAAATAAGAAAAAAGGGGGCCTATATTTTAGGGAGGGCTTATATTTGGGATTTTATGGTATGTTAACTGGTAGCAGCATCGATTTTACCCAAAGCCATGTCTAAAGCCATACAAAGGTTTATTATAAATTACGAGATACAGCTTTTTGTTGTTTCTAATGACTCATTGAAAGGTTTGTTTATATTCTCGGATGCACACTGTCTGTAAACTTTGTCAAACAATGTCATATAGCCTCGATCGATACTTTTGTATTATTAAGTGTAAGCAGAGTACTTAAGTGTGAATAGAGTATTTAAATGTAAATAGAGTACTTAAGTATAAATAAGATACTTAAGTGTAAATAGAGTACGTAAGTGTAAATAGAGTACTTAAGTGTAAATAGAGTACTTAAGTGTAAATAGAGTAGTTAAATGTAGATAGAGTACTTAAGTGTGATTTCAGAAATTTTCTTGTACGTAAACCGTAACATAATTTTCACTACAGTTGGCGCTGCGAGCAGGATTTCTACCAAGCCGATCCGAAAGTTAAATCACCTCAAGAAAGAAGTAGAGCAACAGGCCCAGACAACATGTCGAACGAAGAGATGATCGAAGCCCTAAGGAAACAAGTTGATGAACTGAGCCAACGTCTAGGAGCAATGCAGACGGATGGAGGCAAAGCTAGCGGGAGAAAGACGCTACCAGCAGCGGAGAGACCATACATCGTAATACCCAGAGAGCCTCTTCCGATAAGTTTTGCACGAATTTTACTTGATTGACATTTTTCGTAGTGTAATAAACGCCGCATCGAAAAGCTCGAATTTGTAATAAACGCCTTTATTCAGGGAATTTCAGCTTACGGATTTTTAACTTAGGTTGGATGGTTCATGAGAGCAAATTGCGATACAGAATGATTTACATAGTTGGTGATCCTTACTCCAGTTTTCTTCACAATGCAAACAATCGTAGGCGTCTCTTTCTTAACCCCTGATTCAGTGGTAAGCCCAATTTCTGCACCCGGGCCTCCGATTCAGTGGTAAGCCCAATTTCTGAACCCAGGCCTCCGATTCAGTGGTAAGCCCAATTTCTGCCCCCGGACCTCCGAATCAGTGGTAAGCCCAATTTCTGCACCCGAACCTCCGATTCAGCGATAAGCCCAATTTCTGCACCTGGGCCTCCGATTCAGTGGTAAGCCCAATTTCTGCACCCGGGTACTTCATCTTGGATAATACGAATTTTGTCTTGTACAAGTTCGTTTATGTACTCCAGTTCAGTTATAGATCAGGGACGCTATCAATAATCACTTGAGGACCAAATTGAGAAACTGTTGAATCTGGAGAGAATTGTTATGACTGAAACTGCTTGATCAAAACGTTCATAATGACAATTCGAAGGATGTGGATAACAGTAGTTGACTGCTTAATTATCAGTTATTATTATTTCATAGCCAGAGCCTATCATCATCACGGAGAGCTCCAAAATTTGGACGGCAAGTCAGAAAGAGGATGAGCCTGTTTCAGCACATATAGTAAGATTAAAAACGCTTGCTTCCACATGTTCTTTCTGTTAGTTCCTGTCCGAGGACTTGCGTGACCGGCTGGTTTCGGGGCTACATCCTAAGATGAAGCGTACACAGTGTCACTTACTCACCATCCGAGATCTAACGTTCGACAAGGCAAGGGTGTATAACAGGCACAACTCATAACTTTAATATTCAGCAGAACTAATCACGGACGAGATGTTATCTATTTGCATTTTATTTTTATTCAACCATCGATTCTGTTGCTTCCTAGGATTGGTAAAGTAACTACCGATCAAGTAGCTCTATCCTGTTATTGACCTTTGACATTCGTACACTTGCAACAAGGGTAAAGTTCATAGTTTAACTTTTATTGATTCAATAATAGGCCTACAGCAATACTATATTTAAAATCTAAGACAGCTAAACAAACTACAGATATGTTGTTGCATGATTGTAAAAATGAAAAAAAAAATGAAAGAAAAATATGTAAAACGAAACAGATTTTCTCTAACAGACTTTAACATAGCGGACAATGTCAGTCTCAAAATCCATAAAACAGATAGGCATGCTCTAGACAATAAACAGCTACCATTTATTGTTATAGCACAGAAGGGTACTTCATATCCACCAGAGAACAAAAATTATTTGGAAAAAGAAAATATTGAAAAAAAAAACAACTCAAGTCATAGTTGCTCCCATTTTTCACTGCTGTCCCACAAACAATATGTATTTTATTTAGACAAATAAATTTTAAGACAGGTATCAACAAAACTCCATCAGGGATTATATTTACTTAAGATACAATCAGCAATATGAATGCTTAGTTTTGTGATATTCTAGTCTTGAAATAATAAAAAAAGAGACGCTTCTTGGGGCCAGGGCCTTGCATGCCCCTGCCTTTCGCCCAATGATAAACTACAAATCGTCCAAAGGAATGTAAAAGAATATACACTGTGATTGCACATATCTAATCAAACAGAGTTTACCATCACTGATGCTAAAATATTTCAAGCAGGTCAACCATGTAACTGGATAACAGAAGGGCCAAGGAATAACAGACTGACGATGACAGTGAACATGTTTTGTGTTTGTACACTTACTCGTTCTTTGCACGAGCCATACTGATGAGGGTGCAACGAAACCGGTCAATGGCATTTCACTAATGATTCCGTTATTAAATATTATCTACAAACTCTCTGTAATACTTTAACTGTGACAATGATGTGTTTGTTTGTGTTAGGTTGTGGCTCCGTAAAAATATAGGAGAAATCAGGAAATACTTGCATGCCTTTTTGGAAACTATAGCCGAACGAGCTGCAGCTGAAGTGGACATCTCCCTTCTGCAAGTCGCATGGCAGTCCTCCCTTCTGCAAGTCGCATGGCAGTCCTCCCTTCTGAAAGTCGCATGGCAGCCCTCCCTTCTGAAAGTGGCATGGCAGTCCTCCCTTCTGAAAGTCGCATGGCCCAAGTTACCGATTGTCATATCTCTTCTTTTTTTCAAAAGACAGGACTTTAAGCATTAGAAAACGGGCCACCATCGTGACTTGAACCCGTGAGCAATGCACTAAGTCACGTGACTTGACGTCATTTTGGGTATATAAGATGAGACACATGCGTTTTTGAACAACGAACTAAGAACCACGAATCAAGAACCAAGAGAGAATCGAGAAAGAGTAAAGACGATTGTAGTACATCGATCAGTTAAAAATATTAGTATTGTTATGTTATTCGAGTTAAGTTAAATATACAAGAGTAAAGGAAACTCCGTATATTTCTTCGAGTTCAGTTGCGGCAGTTTCAACTTTATGTATTACGTTTGTTACTCCCATATCACAACTCTACTGTTCCATGTAGGTACACCTCATGAATACAGCAGGAATATACATTTTTATCTGCTTCCCGCTTGCTAAAAAGATAAAGGTAGCAGATAAAACAGATAAATTGCCCCCCCCCCCACCATAGTGGGTGAAATTAGCATATCTTCATTTCCCTGGTTAATAACTACTTCCTCGTAGTGATCAAGACACTTCTATATCTCATGTACGTATCCCGATTCACGTATCCTTAACACATACACCTATGCTTAGATTCATATGTTGATATCATGAAAGCATTTTATGTACGTATCCCGATTCACGTATCCTTAACACATACACCTATGCTTAGATTCATATGTTGATATCATGAAAGCATTATATGTACGTATCCCGATTCACGTATCCTTAACACATACACCTATGCTTAGATTCATATGTTGATATCATGAAAGCATTGATAATATACAAGTTCCTGTTGCGGGGATTGATTATTTGTAAGGGTTTTGTTTATTTGCTGAAGCCTACGCTAAACAGGTTATTTCAGTGGTAAGATTGCTAACAACACGGAACATTTTGTGCGCCCACGTTGTAAGAACCACCTCGTTGTCTTACATGTTACGCATGCGCTGATGCACAAATCAGGACTCAAGATGCTATATGCAGCAGACAACACAATGACTTAGTAAATCAACAGTTTCCAAATTCTTTAATTTCAAATCACTTGAGCATAGCAACGTGGCATGATCGTCGTTCTGCCTAAAATTAACGTGAGAAATCTATTTTTGAACAGTGCAATGTAAGTTAAAACAAAATAGACAACTATCGTAAAGTAAAACTCTTTTCCTTCTCTCAGCAATTCCCTAACTCATCTCAACAACGACAAAATCCCGAACTGCGAATGCAGGTCAAACACGAGGTATACACTCATTCCTACCTATAAAGAACGGTGTCGATAATACAAAAGGGTAAGGTAATAATTTTTGATGTTATTCTAAAGTCTGGTGTTGAATATTTTGATAGCCTTGCAGACTCAAAGGACTGCAGGTACATACACAGGCTCTTGGTTCGTTTTTTAGGGGGGGGGGATTAACTTAAAAAACAACGAAAATTGGTTCTATTAGTCTGTGGCCTTTTGAAAGAAAATTACTGGTACTTATGTATAAACTATGTCAAATATGCGTCATTAGCCTATTTTGAACACTTTGTGCACTATGGAATGTACGCGTCTAGTGTATCCAAACTGTGTCAAATATGCTTAATTAGCCTATTTTGAACGCATTGTGCCCTATGGAATGTACGCATTTATTGTATCCAAACTCTGTCAAATATGCGTCATTAGCCTACTTTGAACGCTTTGTACACCATGGAATGTACGCATCTAGTGTATCCAAACTATAATGACACTTGCATGTTTGGAATGCGTACATTCCATGGTGACCAATGCGTTTAGAATAGCACCAAAAGCTGTTTTTGATGACACTTGCATGCTTGGAATGCGTACATTCCATGGTACACAATGTGTTTTGAATACCACCAAAAGCTGTTTTTAGTGACAATTACATGCTTTGAATGCGTACATTCCATGGTGCACAATGCGTTTAGAATAGCACCAAAAGCTGTTTTTAGTGACATTAACCTTTAGTAGTACCTATTTAAAATAACATAAACTCAATTCTATGTAACAAACTACTTACTTTTGGTGGTGTTCGTTTTCTAATAAGAATAACGTCAAATAATGGAGATGGATGTCAGGTGTGACAAGATTGGACAGAACCAGAAATGAACATGTACTCTCCTTTGTATAATCCTTAAACTGGATTTTCTAAACGGACTCAAGACTCCCTATTACATTACCTCGATTATGGAACAGCTTTTGGTGCTATTCTAAACGCATTGTGCACCATGGAATGTACGCATTTTAAGTATGCAAGTGTCACATAAAACAGCTTTTGGTGCTATTCTTAACGCATTGTGCACCATGGAATGTACGCATTGCAAGTATGCAAGTGTCACTCAAAACAGGTTTTTGGTGCTATTTTTAACGCATTGTGCACCATGAAATGTACGCACTCAAGTATGCAAGTGTCACTTAAAACAGCTTCAGTAATTTGTCCTGTATCAAACTATCCGTCAGGTAGGGGCTACCTCAGGCCCGCTTGCTAAATTTGGCCCCAAGGATATTTGAGCGTTCCTTTTCAAAAGAGGTAACGTAACATTTTAAGAATCAATCAATCAATCATGTTCCTGTCGCGTCCAAGAGGATGCATAGGGCCTCAACGAACTTTCGCCACCTTACTCGATCCTGTGCTTTCTCTTTCAGTCCGTCCCACGGTTCAAAATGCTTGACATTGAAGCAGGTGAAATCGTCACCAATTTTCCAAGCTTCCTTAACTGTTTGTAGTAAGCAGTAGTCCATACATCGAGCTCTTCAACTAACTTGGATTAGCATGACAAATTTCGTCACTAAGTTAATTTTGTATCCTGATGATACTTCCATACCTTGGCAATGTCAATTTGAAAATGAGCTGGTATGTGATGAACAGAGGCTTCTTTACAAGAATATCCAATCAGGACGACGAGGGTAAACTTATTAGAGTGTGGGAAAGTGATGGGGCGATTTCGATACCTATGATGAATGAAGATAACTGCCTTATCTGTCGCAAGATGCTACTTGTCTTCTTCATTTGTGTGTGTTTCTGGGGGGACGGGGACTAATATATATATATATATATATATATATATATATATATATTCTCAGACGAAGACTCAAAGCTGAAACAAAATAAATTTTAATGAATTAATTTCCGGATGGAGTGAGTTAAGATAAGTCATAAACTCGAGAAGCTTGGCCTCCCCGTGATCCCAGGTCATAAATATATCGTCAATGTACCGAAGCCAACTGCTGGGTTTAACATCAAAACCCTCAATCGCGCGTTCCTCAAGATCCCCTAGAAAATTATAGCGTATAGGGGTGCAAATTTTGTACCTATCGCTGTACCCTGAACCTGCCGATAAATTTTGTCGTTATGTACAAAAAAATTTAAGTACAATCATATTATTTCGCTGTTAACGACGATATTCTGAGTTGACTACAAGTGAAACAGAGCCAAAGGTCCTTGCATTGTCACAAATATATTTGGCCTCTTTTTGAATTACATTTTTGAAAACAGTGGTCTGTCGTTTGAAAGCAAACCCATGTTTAAAATATTTGTAGAGCTTTCTTTATGTCCGTTTCTGGGTATACACGATGCTCTGTTCCTGCAATTTTAGTACCGCGCAGCCTTGCAGATCATCATTTTCTAAGCTGACCCCTTGACTGCATTTAATACAAACAAACATTCGTCATCCCAGTCGAACACATTGTTACTTGAAGTGGTCCACCCTTCTCAACAGATCATTGAATCTGATACTTCTTGCTTCTGTTTTTGCTTTACCAACACAGAACTGATTATCCTATTATGTACCAAGAGCTTAATCAAAAAATATGCAGTCTTTAGCATGCTTGACATCAGTCAGATTTTAATCCTTCAATTGCAAGTCGTACTATCTGGAGTATGAAACCTGAATCAGCTCGAAGATACCGAATATGACTTTTAAAAAAAAGAAGTCACCTTAAATAAGAAATAAAAAATATAAGTTTTTTTAACTGAAAGTAAGCAGCGACATTAAAACTTAAAACGAACAGAAATTACTTCGTATATGAAAGGGGCTGCTTCCTCATCAATGCCCCGCTCTTTACGCTAAAGATGCTAAACTAAAAATTAAAGAGTCAGTTTGAATTTATTTGGGTGACAGGTCCTATGAAAACAAAAGGAAGCGTTAAAATATGTATTAAGGAGGTATGAAATGGAAGCTATGGATAAAGTTGCTGAAGATTATTGTGATGGAAGAGGAGCATGCGCAGGTGGGTTGGCCTCAGGCGACCCGGTGATGCGATGAGTTGTTGTTAGTATTAGTACTAGTTATGGTGAAGGCCAAAGTTGCTTTCTGCTCGGGGTCGACCATCAGCCGGCCGGGGTTGTAACCGCGTGAGCTGACACCGCGTTGCACCGCCTCGACGAGATCGACATCCTCGGTATTGAGCTGGTTGCTGATATAGGCCTCGGCCGTTTCGGTGGGTACGGACATGGTCCCGTCGAGGGTGAAATAGATAATCCTCTCAGCAACGCGGTCCGGACCCGCCGGTTTCATGTTGAAGACGAACAGCATGTTCGTGGCATCGCGGTCCCCGCGCCGTTCGCACCCATCTACGTGCTCCCCGCGCTCACCGCGCTGCGCGAGAGCCACCCGCACCTTCGCCCCGAGCTGACGAGCCTCGACACGCCTCAGATCAACGACGCGCTCCGGCAGGGCGTGGTCGACATCGCCGTGACCGACGCGCCGGCCGCGGCCGACGATCTCACCCACGTCGAGCTGTCGCCCGTGCCGCACGCGGTGTGCTGCGCGCCGGGGAGAGAGAGAGAGAGACTTGGGGGGGGGGTCATGATTCCCAAAAACCCACCCAGCCTTCGTTATTGTGACATTTTAGATGTAATATTTATTTTTCTTTGAGTATGAAGCAAGAAAAGATAAAGTTGACTTTCTAGAAAACTTCATTTTCCCCACTTTTTCCACATCCCCCGAAAATCTTTTTTTAATTTCCTTTTTTTCCTGAAAAGAAATCAAAATAGTATTGCCACCTTCAAGCTATTCTTTCCCAGTGGCCTCCAAGGGGGAGGCTACGGAGCCATGCCTCACATTAGGAACCCTGATCTATCAGGGACGTTCAAAATGGTGGGCAAATCAGAATAATCATTACGAAAGAAACAGCCCTCGTCCTACATCTTCAGGAAATATATATATCGCTATTACATAATCATATCCTCTTTAAATCTGAGGTAAGGGGGGCGAGAGCTGGCAATGGACATCTTGGGGGTGATATCCTCCCCCAAAATTTAACGAGATGATTTTAATAATTTCCAAGGATTTAATTCAGCATGACATTACTTAATACGTCATACTTATACGTCATACTATACGTCATATTTTTACGTCATACTTAATATGACGCACTAATCTTACACCTTTTGTCAGCAGTCTGTAAAAATATTCCTTCCATTCCCTTCTCAGACAATTGTTGTTTATGTCTATAGTCAGAAATAATTTATTATGTCACTGCAGATATAAAAGGCACAATATTTACGTTATTCCATCGCAGAACCTGTAATTATCACACAATTAGAAACACTTGGAAGTCATAATGTAGCTTTTCATTTTCTAGTTGCGCAGAATAGAATTGCCGGCATGGGGAGAGGGTATTGGGGGGGGGGTGGTGTATTATCAACGTTGCAGGAAGGGGTTTATACGGAAACCCGTATATTTGGCAAAGCTTGCGCAGTAGGAGGAAGAAACAAATTGGACTCCACATAAACGAGAGTAAAACAGAGTATATGTGCTACAACATCAAAAACCCTACCCTGAGAACGATACATGGTAAGCTTCTTAAACTGGTTGACGACTTCCTATACCTAGGCTCTTGGATAAATTCATGTGAAATAGACATCTCTGAGCGAATAGGAAAAGCATGGACTGCAATCCAAAAAATGGACTTGATATGGAAATCGAACATGTCAATCTCCTTGAAAGCTTACATTAATGCTGCATGTTACGGCGATGGCTTTACTCCGTCGTTGCTTGCCTTGAAGCTAATCATAACCCAGGAATAGGATAAAGTTATAAGTGATATATTGGTCTTTCTTTGATATGTTATTTGTGTCTTTCAGTCTCGAAGTCGGGGTAGAATCGTAAATAAGGTGAATTAACATCGTAAATGACCATTGTTCTTTCTCCTATTGCAGGTACCTTGTGTCAACTGGAGGTGATATTGGTGTTGGAATATCTGGTGTAGAGGGTTTATCAGCCGCTTGTGCTTCAGATTATTCGATTGCTCAGGTAATTTGACTCTTGTTAGTTTGAAATACTTTCTACTTAGAAAGATATAGAATGGTAAAAAGGTACAGACCATAATACAGAAAGCCCATATTGGTGTTGGAATATCTGGTGTAGAGGGTTTATCAGCCGCTTGTGCTTCAGATTATTCGATTGCTCAGGTAATTTAGGATCTCAAGACGGCTGCTTTCATAGTATGAGGGGGTGCCTGACCGCCACCTGTCATGCGGGGTGACCCTTGCAGCATCAGTTTCCCTACTTAATTAAGGGCAGTACCTTGATGGCACTATCACCCTCCCCACAGGGGTAGGGGCCTCATGATGGCACCTCTCTGTACTTTGAAAGCAGCCCAATGCTTCCTAGTCTCTCGGTGGGATCCTCAAGACGAGGCTAGCGACAATATTTCGAAAGCTCGATGTCCTCTTCCAAAACAGCAGTAACATCGTCCATACTTGGTTAGCAGCTGTTTTCTCTCTTCTCCCCCCTGAACGTTTCCACAAGCATGTCCTTGATGATCTCCTCCGCAGAAAACACATTGTGATTCTGTCTTCCGTCTTTCTGCAGTGTGCAGCGAGCTGGCCGACGGTCGAGGATTCTTCAGCCATGGCCTCGATTTCGTGTCGTTTTCCTCTTCGAACGTTACAGATCTTACCAAATAGGGCAGTTCATACTTGGGATTGGTTAAGCTGTTCAAAACTTGGTCCTTTCACGGACAGATCTGAAGAAGTTGCGATCAAGCAAACCTAACCATATCTCATTTATCAAAGGCAAAACGTTGTTAACTTTGATTCATTTGTTTGTTTCATTTTGTAAAATAATTTAAATCTAAAAAACAAAATTGTAATTTTGATGTATTATTTTATTTTATTTGTGTGGCAAGGACAAATGTCTGTCATTTCACAACTAAGTACCCACTAGATTCTTACCGTATATCTTATTAGAGGTCAACCTTTGAAACAACCAAATGAAATATTGAAGTAGATTACAGAAGTGTGCCTGCTGTTGACTTTCCTGTAGCGGAGATACACTCTTTACGAGTGAAATTATCAAGCCAAGCAAAGAAGAAAATAAACACACTCAGAGCTTTGACTACCGACGAGCAGACGTTATGTTGAGATGGAGGGCTGGTAGATGTACGAGAAGAGCGTGAGTTGTGAGAAGCACGAGGAACAGACGGTGATGGTTTAGGTGGTTGTGAGCAGCCCCGTGACTGGATCTTAGCTGTCAAAGCCTGAATTTGGTCACGGAGTTTGGATACATGTTCCTTTAAGCGGTGTTTCCATGTATCCGTCATCCGACGTCCGTTATCCGTCATCCGTCATCCGAAATTTTCAATCATGGTCGCCTTATTAGCCTATTTTGAACGCTTTGTGCACCATGGAATGTATGCATCCAGTGTATGCAAACTATGTCAAATATGCTTTATTAGCCTATTTTGAACGCTTTGTGCACCATGGAATATACGCTTCTACTGTATGCAAACTATGTCAAATATGCTTTGTTAGCCTATTTTGAACGCTTTGTGCACCATGGAATGTATGCATCTAGTGTATGCAAACTATGTCAAATATGCTTTATTGGATGGATGTTTTTATAGTAACAAACAGCACTACACAAACAACAATTCAAAAGTTACGCAATTCTTTTAGTGTTCATGGATTGCCAGAAATACTGGTTAGCGACAACGGTCCCAATTTTACAAGCGAGGAGTTTAAATTATTTGGTAATGCAAATGACATTCAACACATTCTAACAAGTCCGTACCATCCATCTTCAAATGGACTTGCAGAGAGGGCAGTGCAAACCTACAAGAGATTGAGTAGGTAAGCAAAGCTACGCTTTTGTTAAATGCACAGTTTTCACTAATACCCAGGTAACAGGTAGTTTCAGGTTGTCTCTAAATGATCTCTGTAAAGTAGAGCAAGCAAGTCCAAAATATCCCACTAGGGACCATATGCCAATTATGAGCTCACGTGCTCGATGCAAGTACTGCAGCAAAGTAGGAAAAGACATGAAGTCGTTCGTCCATTGCTCCCCCTGCAAAATTGTCGATCCCCGGTGGTGGCCCACTGCTCATCAGGGGTCTTTGATTAAGAGATTGCCATTGAATAATCGCTTCTCGGCCTTTTGGCAAGTAATGGATGTAGTATCTGTCGTCATTGATGACAGATGCTTTCCATAATCTGCGAGAGGCGGTCCTACTGGTCAGTTGAGCCTGCTTCATGGCTTGCTTCGCTGCCCGGTAGCACAAATTGAGGGGCGTCCCCATTGGACGCCCCAGCTTGCCTTATTAGCCTATTTTGAACGCTTTGTGCACCATTGAATGTACGCATGTAGTGTATGCAAACTATGTCAAATATTCCTTATTAGCCTATTTTGAACGCTTTGTGTACCATTGAATGTACGGATCTAGTGTATGCAAATTATTTCAAATATGCCTAATGGGCCTATTTTGAACGCTTTGTGCACCATGGAATGTACGCATCTAGTGTATGCAAACTATGTCAAATATGCCTTACGCTATTACCAGGTATCCGCTATATAGAGGTTTTAAACTATATCTACCTATTTTAGTTAATCCTAATTAATCTAGTCCTAATTAATTAGTCTGCCTAATTTCGCAAAGGAAAGAAGATCAAAAAGAAATTCATAACAATAATTTACATCTCATATACAAACCTAAATAATAAAGCATTGACGAGAATTTTAGGAGGTAGTATTAGTATTTCACAGAAGATCGTCGGACATGTGTCTACCTATGAGATTTGGACCTGAGCCACTAACAACTAATAAAGGCAAAATGGTTGACTGATCTTTGTAAGAAACCTTGTAAGAACCAAGTGGGGTAATTTTCTCGTTTGTAAATGTTTGTAGGTTTCAATGGCATGTGAGTAAAATGAGATCTGTATAAGTCATTGCTTATTATACTAAGTGATGCCCCTGTGTCTACTTCCATTGTAATATTTTTGCCTTCAATTACCATTTCAGTGCTTAGTGATGGCAATTAAGACCGGACTTGGCATAAATATTTCGGGAGCCTGTGACTGATGTTGCTTAGTAATGATAATGAAGACCGGACTTGTTATCAATATTGCGGGAGCCTTTGACTGATGTTGCTTTGTAATGATTATGAAGACCGGACTTCTGATAAATATTGCGGGAGCCCGTGACTGATGTTGCTTAGTCATGGCAAATAAGACCGGACTTGGGATAAATATTGCGGCCATGGTGCACAAAGCGTTCAAAATAGGATCATGACGCATATTTAACATAGTTTGCATACACTAGATGCGTACATTCTATGTTGCACAAAGCGTGCAAAATAGGCTCATGAATTATATTTAACATAGTTTGCATACACTAGATGCGTACATTTCATGTTGCACAAAGCGTTCAAAATAGGCTAATGACGCATATTTGACATAGTTTGAATACAATAGATGCGCACATTCCATGTTGTGTTCTTTTTTGAAAACTTAGGCATGACGTAACAATGGAGGCCTACTGAAGATGAGTGTTGATCGTGAGCGCACCGTTTTCAGCTTTAATTTGAAATAATTTACTATTTCATATTATGGTGTACTAAGATTGTGCAATTATTTGACACTAATGGACACTAAATAGCCAAAGGCGTCTCTTAAAATATAGCCTAGATCTGTCATCCTTATTTACGCCATGAGTACTCCATAGGAAATTACTGGTTGAAAAGGTTAGAGGTCTTTACTACGTTTGAATAGGAAGTCAAAGGCCAAAGTTACAAACTCAAGTAAGCCTTGATTCGCCATCATAGAAACACGCTTCACACTGAGATTGTGGAAATATGACAAACAAAAGCGTACCTGGCTTGGAGAGCTTTATGATGTAGGAGTGATATGGTGTTGACATATCGCTTCAGTGAACAATTTGCAAGGGGCAAAGGTCAGAGATTAAGTGGTTTTGGTGATTGTCAAAATTTGACCAATTTTTGCAAAATTGGCCAAAGCGCGCACCTTGGACAAAATCTGGCTTTAGGGTCACTATCTTCAAAGACCTATAAATTGCTTCAAATCCTCCCAAATTACTGGCAGCAAGCTGGAAACATGTTAACAGAACTTGTTAAGCATGTTGGAAGTGGTTTTGGTGATTGTCAAAATTTGACCAATTTTTGCAAAATTGGCCAAGGCAAAGTTGAGTTAAAAGGCCAGTCATTTAGCCGGGTTGAAAAGTAAAATACAGTAACGTCAAACTTTGTAGAGTGTTAAAAATTAGGGATGCTTCTGATCAAAAGGCTGAATGGATTTCTATTGCTCTTCTACTCGTAAAGTAGAAAATCTACTATTTATAGAGTCACTACTATTTGTAGAGTCACGCCACTTCCCTTTATAAGTACACTTGCGCACTGAAGCGTTTGTTTAATTCCGTTCTAAATAGGCAAATAAGGCATATTTGACATAGTTTGCATACACTAGATGCGTACATTCCATGCTGCACAAAGCTTTCAAAATAGGCAAATAAGGCATATTTGACATAGTTTGCATACCCTAGATGGGCACCTTCCATGGTGCACAAAGCGGTCTAAATAGGCTATTAAGGTATATTTGACATAGTTTGGATACACAAGGTGCGTACATTCCATGGTGCACAAAGCGTTCAATAAAAGTTGTCGAAACTTTTTTGCACAAATAGTCAATGCATCCCAACTTTTAACAGCTGACATTATGTTAAGGGTAATGTGTTGTGTCCGCTATTTTTATCATGATGGGCTGGTTTTACATGAGTTAGCCTATAATGAATAAGAAAAACACGTCAAATGATGGAATAACTGGTAATGGTAAAGAGAACAGGTATATTTCTATCCTGTTGCTTTCCTAATATCTGCTCCCTTAACTTACACTATGGATTCAACCTCATGTTTATTATGACGTCTTCTGCTGATCCTTTTTTGCACTACGGCCTAGCAGCTTGAATTCACATTTAACTCTATCCAATCCTTATTAGGTTCCACATCCCTTGACATACTTTGCGGAGCCAAGATTGCGGACCACTGCCATGTAGAAATTAATTGTTTCTATAATTATAGTTTGGTTGCCTAGGCTTGTCACTTTTTCTTTCTTTTTTTTTTTTTTTGTAGTCGCCACACATCCTGATTATTCCAGCTGCCTTTTTTACATGTACAGCTGGTGATGCCCATTCACTGTAAGAAGTAGGATAAAACATTTGAATCAATAAAATCTAGCATACTCCTTTAGGGGACCGGTCTAGCCTTCTAAAAAACTGGCTTGATCCCCCTGGTTTCAGTGTATGGCTTGCAGAGCAACCTAAGATACCTATAGAAGAAGCTGCAAAAAGCTGGCTATGCGTTATTTCCCCGTTCGGAGCTAACATTGTTACAGTGATTTCCTCGACTATTTCCGTCTTCTCGATTTTGCTGATGCTTCTTCGGCTTCGTACATGACTTAGCAAAATGTCCAGGTTCGTTACAGTTGAAACATCGTTTACTATTCTGTCTCTGCAGTCTCCCTTTAAAATTCTGCCTTTTCTGGTGAGAATACATCACCTCCTCATCCTTTAAGTCACTATTTCGAGTAGTACTCGCTTTAGATGTAGAATTTGACAGGAAAATTTGGGGGCTGATGGTAAATTTAGAAGGTTGAGCCCCTCAGTAGCCCCCCTCCCCCCGTGGCTACTGGCCTGACATATACCCCTGCAAAGTTCCAAAACCTCCACCCCAGTTCCTTTTTGCCAATTCCCATATAATTGAGAAAGTCAGTTATCCTTACTACAATCAATGTCTGACTCATTATTGTATTATTTAATTCCTAAAAATTAAAGCGTTCAAAATAGGCTAATAATGCATATTTGACATAGTTTGCATACACTAGATACGTACATTCCATGGTGCACAAGGCGTTCAAAAAAGGCCAACAAGGCATATTTGACATAGTTTGCATACACTAAAAGCGAACATTCCATGGTGCACAAAGCGCTCAAAATAAGCTGATAAGGCATATTTGACATAGTTTGCATACACTAGATGCGTACATTCCATGGTGCACAGAGCGTTTAAGAACGAGTACTGATTTTGTTGCAAGAGAGTAATATCAATCTTTTTGATTGTTGATTTCTTGCCTTGATAAGAAAAGAGTATTGATTTTGTTGCGAGAGCGTAATATCAATCGTTTTGATTGTTGATTTCTTGCCTCGATAAGAAAGAGTATTGACTTTGTTGCGAGAGAGTAATATCAATCATTTTGATTGTTGATTTCTTGCCTTGATAAGAAAGAGTATTGATTTTGTTGAGAGGATTCCCCTGAAAAAAACCTTGCTCCGTGCATTAGTATTATTACAACTAATTGGTAATGAGTACGAACGTGGAAAAAAGTTTCGGCTTTTGCTAGAAAATAGTGTCGTTGCTAATACGTAACCAATGCCACTCCTGTCTAAAATACGTCTCAGATATGGCTACGTCAGACGCAAAGAAATAAGTCAATTGAAGGGTGGATGTAACAATTCTCAACCTAGTATATGTTGTGTTAGATTGTGATTCGGCCATCGGTACACATTTACTACATCAGCACGACTGTTTGTGGACCTATACGAATGATTGTTTTTGTATATTAGCTAAAGCTAGGTCAGCTTTCCAATCTGAAAGTTTCAGAAGCGGTTTTCATCAAAACCCGGGATCCTTTACCTTGCTGACGAAAGGAGTTTGTGTTTTTTCTGAAATTGTGCAACTTAAAAATCACCCAGTACTATGATAATTGTCCTTTTGATGGGGTAGCTATGGGTTCCCCCGTCCCTTCATTGCCAACATTTTTCTTTGACATCTCGAAAATAAGTTTATGTAACCATGCCCATCTTCTTTTCGTCCTATGTTTTATAAACGTTACGTTGATGATTGTTTTACTATTTTCAAATCTCAGTTAAAATTAAAACTTTTTCTTTATTTTATTAACTCTCAGCACCCCAACATTAAGTTTACTGTTCAAGTAGAGAATAATGCTAGTGGAGGACAGCAATCCGTAACTCTCGTGTTGGCTGGACCTAGCCTCACGTCCAGAGAGAGAGAGAGAGAGAGATAAGATGAAATGATTAACAACGGCAACCGACGGTTCCCATAAAGAAAGAACTATGAAACACAAAAGCTAATAACAAGGTATAAAGTGCAAAAACAGCATGAAAACTGATATCTTGGTGTATACTCAACAAAGTATTGGATCTATACCTTACCTTACCGGAGAGAATTAAAACATTAAATGGGATGAGTCTTCGTAACCAAGCCCTTTAAGAAACTCAGGGTAGGAGACAGTAAACTCCAAAAATCTGTCTACGGTACACGTTTGAGATACTAAAGTGAATTGGTGAAAAGGGAAAGATGCAATCCAATCGAACATTCGAACCAGGGATCTTTGACGTATGGATTGGTGACTCCAGATCGAGACAATAGATTTCCTTGTTCTGAAAAGTCCGATGTTTAAATATGTGTATGAGGAAACAGACGTCGCAATCAGTTTTCTAAAGTATAGCACTTTGCCTATATATACATTCAATAAGAATATTTATGTAAATTAGCTTTTAATACATAACTCATTATTCTCCCAGAGTGGGAGATAGTTGTGTTGAACAGACAACTTCCTTGCGCCTTATAGGTATTAGGAAGATATGGCGTTTCGCGTTTATGTTTTGTTACTATTCAGATTGATTTCCTACTTTGTTTAAACGCATTAATAGCACCGAGCAGGCTTTCGGACTCGTGCTCACATGCCATCGTTATCATGGCACATTCGATCATGATGTACGCAAGCTCGTATTGTCCACGTTCGCCAAAGTCTGCTTGATGGAATTTTGATGAATAGCCCTAACGGAATTGTAGAATACAGCTGGAGGCTTGGAAATGGTGAGACATTGCTCATATATTGATTGCAAAGTCTAGAAAATCTACAGTTGTGAACAAGGCTATTGATATATTATCAGAAGTATAATGAAGAAGTAAAATATATAACAATTTAAGTTGCATAAACACTACAAAACTTTACAATATCATTGCACGACATTTGCGTGAAACTTTGTCCTCACAGCAATCGGTATATCTGAGTGTAGACCTAAGCAATTCGAGATTTATACTGACTGACAATAGATTACAAAATCGTGACATAAATAGCTATCTCGAACCTCTGATACTGGCTGAATAATAGCTTTTCTATGTTCTTTTCATCCCCGAGGACCATTAAATGGGTCATTAAAATCTATGTTACACATATGTCACTGTGGGTCTCAAAGGGTTAAGCAATTATCAAACAGAGAAAACATCTTGTCATAGAATTTAGATAGCAATTCATTCCCAATAACTGCAACCTAATATGTTGATTGGAACTAGCTGGATCTTTTACGAGAAATCACTAATCACTTGACTGGGTCAAGGCTTGGATGGAACAACAACCCTAACACCTTAGAATTTAAACGGGCACTAAGATCTCTCTTACTTAAAAACTGTACTATTGACACCCCCCCCCCCCCTCCTCAGCCAACTGTGTCTTCAAAAGAGACCACAAGCTATGATAGACATCTGTCATATGCTACCCGCACAAAATACAGGGCATATGGCCACCTCATTTACCCATCAAAGTCGCTATTTGCCATCGTTTGCTGTCCGACAAACCCCTAGAAAGCGTAATCAGACCCTGGTCATTACTACGATTTTCTCAGTTAATCTGTCCGACAGACCCTAAGAAAGCGTAAACAGGCCATGGTAATTACTATGACTTTCTCAATTTATCTGCCTGACAGACTGCTAGAAAGCGTAAATAGGCCCTCGTCATTACTGCGATTTTCTCAGTTAATCTGTCCGACAGACCCCAAGAAAGCGTAATCAGACCCTGGTCATTTCAAAATTTGTCCCAGGCTATAATGAAAAAAGGTCTGGTTGCAATCAAACTCGTAGATCCAAAGAAGTCAGGCACTAGAGCTGTTCTCCTACAAAATAATTCTATATTGTACATATAATCCTATCTATATATATAAAAATAAGTTGTCCGTGTGGGCGTGGGTCTGTCGGGTGACGTCATGTTTGTGTTTTGACTGACGTCATGTTTTCGACTGACGAAGTTACAGATCGGGACTTCTTTCCAAGACTTAAAAGTGGAGGAAAAGCGCTACAGCAATGCCAAAATACGTTGTACCTGACAACAAGCTGCTTCTCTCATAGGACCTCATAATACTACCTTTCAATATTGTTTAATTCTCCTATTTTTATGTTTAGAGGGCATTAAAAATTAGATATCAGTGGTATATTATCCCATGCAAAGTCACCGAATGTACAAGGTGAAATCAAGCGATTTCTTATTTATTGATAAATGTAATCCTATACGTCGTGGAAAGTTTTGGAAAGCATTTCAAATTAGCCGACATTTGCTAGCGGTCAACTATGATTTGCCGCATCCGAATCCGATTTTTGATACGTTCTTTAAAACCCTTTGTTTACCGACGGGACTTTTAAGTCCCGGTGAAATCTATCCTCTCCTGTGCGGCTCAACCAACTTTGTTTTTAATGCCCTTTGGTACAACTTATTGGTCCCTTGTGAGGTCTCCAATGGTTTGTAATCCTATGTCTCTTGTCAACGTACCAACCTTCCTTCCTTCCACCTTGTTCATGTTGCAGCCAACATGTAACAATGATGTACAATATCTCTTGTGTAATATATACTAAACATAAATTGTTTATTGGAATTTTGGTCTTGCAAAAAGATCGACTATCCACTAACGTGTATTTTGAAAAAAACACTAGAGAAATAGAAAATATGTCATCACGAGGGATCGACCTGGTGCTGGAAGATGCAGCTAGACGGCATAATAGTAAAATATTATAATGGCATGTTAATAAATTGAGAGGGAGTAGTCAATCTGGACTAGTCCCAGTTAAAGACAGGAATGGGGCCACAATTAGTGATAAGGAAAAAGTTAAAGAAAGGTGGGCGGAACATTTTGAGAATGTGCTAAACTCAGATACAGTTGCAGGAAAAGATATAGATGAAAATGAAAAAGTTCGTGATACCTTGGATGGGCTCTGTCCAATGTTTTTGGAAATCAAAACACCTATTCCAACTTAAACAACTGATAATAACAATTTGAATTATGACCTTTGCCGATCGCGTCGTCGCTTTCAACCGCAATTTGCATTTCACCGGCAGTCTGCCGGAAGGCGTCCGAATCATGAATCCTTTTAAAGAAAATCCGCAGGTATTAGAAATTTCTACCGCTTTCTATCAAAAATACTATGGCGACCGACGAAAAAGGCGCTATCTGCCGATGCACTGCTGGTCGATACCTCTGTCGAGGTTGAGGCGCTATGCCAACGCGCATTCGCGCATTTCGATGCCGGGCCGATCAATTTTGCGGAGTCTACCGCCGAATTTCGCAGTTCCGCTTTCCCGCGACTACAGCGAGTCGTTGCACTGGCGCATGCCTGCCCGAATTCCGGGCTCGCGATCACAGGCCATACGGATGCATCCGGACCGGAGGGCTGGAACCGGCATCTGTAACACACCGTCATTGATAGCATAACCACACCCACCACTAGTACGTAACAGTCTGAAAAACACCCCCAATAATTCACAAAGGAGACCTGACCTGAAACGTTACCATAAATATTCTCATGAACCCTTGCACTTACCATAAAAACCTAGTCGAATTCCTTTTCACTCATGATTACTTCATAAATATATCTCTCGCAGTCTCCTTCCAGACCTATTACATTAAGCATAATGTTCATTACTGATTTAAAAGATTGACACTAAGACTGATCTCGATACCAACACACTTCCAAGGGCAAAACAAGTACCCTCCTGGAAAAGAATGACCGAATGTCCATTTCGCGTTCGTCTCTTTTACCATCGTCTTTACTCCTATTTTTCATTACTAACTTGAAAGATTGACACTAAGACTGATCGCGATACCAACACACTTACAATGGCAAAACAAGTACGCTCGTGGATAAGAAAGAATGTCGGGCCCAATGCTCATCAAGGGTCTTTGATTGAGAGAATGCGAAAAGTTCATCACATGCGTGTTATATTCTCTACTACGCGTTTTAATCTTGTTTTTTTTTTAACTTTTTTTACGGAGTATCTCGAAGACTGCTCAACAAATTTTGTTTTCAACTTTCACACAGATTAGCTCTAGTAAATGTGTTCGTCAGACACTGGTTACAGATCAGGGTCTGGAATGGAGTAGGAACACTGTAATGATCTCGTTTTACTTTCTCAGCGAACTAGTATCTTGTAAGCAAAAGGCTGACTTGGAAAATGAAATGTATCGACCCCCGTCTACTACTTCACTACTTTTACTTTCCACTGTGCATCATCCAATCAAAATCAATCAGCACCTTCACACAAAAATAAAAGAATCTGACCATTCCATCGACTTAAAATACTACTTGCTAATTGGTTTTTAAGGAGTTATCTCCCAAAGGCATTATCTTGTTTAGATCATGAATAGGTTTAACATCATACCCTTTAACTTTTCTAAATGACTCGCTTATTGAGTTGAGAAGCCTAGTTGTATCATTATCTACAAATACATCTGATGGTGACTTACGACTGTCAGAAACATTATTATATACTGCACCATAGGACAACAAAATTTTTACGATTTTTAAATGAGAAAATTTTGTTGCATAATGTAAAGGGGTAAATTTTTTGCTACCAACTTGCATGTTGATATAACATTTCTTAACTTTTTAGTCATGATAAATTTATAGACAGGTGTTTCCTTTTGCATGAAAAATATCATAGAGCTCTTGCAGAAACGTTGTCGTGTATGCTGATTTCCTATATGCCATAAACATCATTGAAATTTTGTCATTTATATATATATATTTAAATTAATTTGTTATTTCATCCTTTGTATGCAGAAATTGATTCCAGAGGCACAAAACAGTGTTGGTTTGTTCTCCGTCTGTCCAAATAAAAAATATGTCGTCAATAAAACGAAACCATGCGTATGGAGATACTGAACTACTCTCTATCATTCTACGTTCTAACTGACCCATAAAAATATATTTGCATATGACGGTGCAAACCTTGTACCTAGAGCCGTGCCCCTAATCTGCCTATAAAAACTACTATTACATTCAAAAAGTTGTTTTCTAAAACTAAGCTAGTTAGGGAGACCAGTGTAATTCAAGGTTAAGGAGAGGGAGGGGCTGTTGGCAATACCTCAAGGGGTGGATAGTTCGCAGCAGATCCCACTTCAGAATGCTAGTTATCTCTCGGCCAATGATATGGGACCTTGGAAGTTCATAACAGACGCTATTAGACAGGGACATTCATTGCTATCAAAGAGTATGTCGAATTTTCCAAAATAATGTCAAGACGCAAGTTTCAGATGAGTCTCGTTACTTGTAAGATTGATACAGAACCCACATATGAGCATAAGGCCCGTTTGTCTTTACTTTAATTTTTTGACTCAGACCCCGCCAGGTTAAGAATTCCTGACGTACAATCCTTGCGATTCTCTTCAATACGTTCCCATTAGCAACGTAACTGCAGGAACAGATATGATATCAAAAAAGAAGCAACGTACCCACTATAGCTTTCTTGATGAAGGCTGAGGCCACCTAAAATGCAAGCATACGTCAATGGAACTATCTGGACATGATAATAAGATCATATTTTGATAAAAAAGGGTAAACTAATTCTATATGGGGAAAGGTTAAATCTTGTTACCATACCAACACTCATTACAATATGTAACTCCACCACCATGTCATCTTGTCGTTGACGGGAGGGGAGGGCACAGGTAGAAATGAGTTTGAGTGTGATTGATGGCTCTCAAATTTTACGTGATCTGGAAGTTCATAAGAACTAATATTTTTCCTTCGATTTGCCAGAGATAACTATGACTGAAGTGGATGCAGCTTTAAATGGGATGAAGAACGGCAAAGCGACTGGTCCCTCGGGGAGTTAGTAGTGACCTTTTGAAGCTGGCCGGAGACACAGGGAGAGATTATCTGCTCCAAGTGTTCACTGATGCGTGAACAACGTGGGCTAAGGATGCTGGAGCATGGAATGAAGATGTGGGAGAAGGTACTCTATCAGAGACTGAAGGCCTGTACTGTCATCTTAAGAAAAACTTCCCTTACACTACCCTTACACTTAATTTATTGAACAAATACAACAGAGCATCGAAAGGTCTTAAGAAAAACTTCCCTTACACTTCCCTTACACTTACATTTATTGAACAAATACAACAGAGCATCGAAAGGTCTTAAGAAATACTTCCCTTATACTTCCCTTACACTTCCCTTACACTTCCCTTACACTTACATTTCTGTGACAAATACAACAGAACGTGCACATTTCAACTTTAATATGACTATCAGCAGGAAGTGGCCTGGTAACGAGCTGTGGCCATGCGTGGACACTACACACGCGATGGTTTATTACGCGACAATTCATGACTTCGACAATCAATCATGCGACAATTCATCACAGCGACACTTCGTCACAAAGACAATTCATCACAAAGACAATTTATCACAAAGACAATTCATCACAAAGACAATTCATCACAAAGACAATTCATCACAATCTATTTTTAGTGACACTTGCATACTTGGAATGCGTACATTCCATGGTGCACAATGCGTTAAGAATAGCACCAAAGGCTGTTTTTAGTAACACTTGCATACTTGGAATGCGTTCATTCCATGGTGCACAATGCGTTTAGAAAAGCAACAAAAGCTGTTTTTAGTGACACTTGCATACCTGGAATGCGTACATTCAAGGGTGCACAATGCGTTTAGTCTAGCACCAAAAGCTGTTGATCACCAGAGCCCTGGTTTGATGAGCCACCGCCAATATATATACACGATTATTTTTTAGTGGTATCGCTTATCCGTAAACGGGGTTTATGTCTACTCTTTTTTAGTCATCGTTAGGGTCGTCGTTGTCATCATCGCTCTGGTCATCGTTATCATAGTCGTTATCGTCATTGTTATCGTCATTATCATCGTTATCGTCATCATTAAGGACACACCTACTTATTACCAATTCTTTGCATGGGTGCAACGGTTTGTTGATAATCTTAAAGCAAAAATTAAAAATTACCCAACGAATTCAGGGAAGCTCAGCGTCAAAGAAGTAGAAGCAGCAGAAAAATGATGGATCAAAGAGATTCAAGGGGAACTGCAGGTAGAACCTCAATTTAAGAAAACTAAGAAGCAGATTTTGGGTTGTAAAGGGCAGACAATATGTCAAGAAAGTCTTAAGAAAGTGTTTCATATGTAAAAGGGTCTCTCATAGATCGTAGTGGCGATGACATTATCACTGAATGGTCTCTCAAATATTCTACTTGCGATGGCACTGTCAAGGAATGGTCTCTCAAAGATTCCAGTTGAGATGGCACTATCACTGAATGGTCTCTCAAAGATCCCAGTAGCGATGGCACTATCACAGAATGGTCTCTCAAAGATCCCAGTAGCGATGGCACTATCACTGAATGGTCTCTCAAAGATCCTAGTTGCGATGTTTCTGTGAATGTAACTAAAGTTCTCTATACAACACCAACATACTTCATCACAGTGAGGCATTTCACTACATTACAATGGTGTTCCTCTTTTCGGCAATTTACATTTCTACGTCCATTTTCCCCTCGACACATGCCATCAGTTCTATTCTTTTATTGTTGCACGAAATAGCGAAAACATTGTGTGCTGAAAAGCTTTTTTCGTCTGACACTCCTCAGAGTACTAACATCAGAATAAGAGACATACTAGAAGAGGGAGAGGGGAATTGAGCTTTTGTTTACGTTAAGTGAATAAGCGTGTTTGGACGAAAGAGGGCTTTCTTTCAGAAGAAGTTCGAATACAGACAACGTGCACTTATCTTTATAATAAGAATTCGTTTTCCGCCTGGCTTGCCCATCGCAGACGTTAAGTTGGCGTAGTTTAAGGCATTTTCGCCTACTGCTGGACAATTGCACATTAAATTCCTCAGTGATTGAGAACTAGGCCCGATTCCATTGTTCTTGAGCGAGTCAATCAGGAGGGCCAAAATGGTAGGCGACTACAGTCAGCAATTTGCAAACATTCGCACAGCTGTGGACACGTCGAAGAGCAACATGCCCAAGCACTGATCGCTTAGCATGCAGCAGAAATTGACATAGGAAGTTAGTTTGGTGGGGAACAAATCCAATTGGGAGTTGAATAGAGCACACAGAGAAGAGACAGAGACTGCACGCTGGAATGTGAGCATTTCAATAGTGCCATTGAGCGTAGTTACACTATTTGAAGATATTGGGAATGCGTTTGGCACGCTTGGATGTAAGCATTTCAATAGTGCTATTGAGCGGAGTTACACTATTTGAAGATATTGGAAATGCGTTCTGCAAGCTGGAATTTGGGCATTTCAATAGTGCCATTGAGCGTAGTTACACTATTTGAAGATATTGGGAATGCGTTCTGCACGAAAATTGGTAAACTACAGAGCTTGAATTTGTGGAAGGCACACGATCTTCGTGGTTGGTTGATAGTGCTTTTTTGGTTTTATGAACTACGCGTGGAGCGACTGCGCTAAAACACTTCCCTATGGCCTTTTTGATCTGGTTTTCAAAACGAAGTGAAACGTTTCACACATTCCATTTCGGTCATTCTGACGTTAGTACTCTGAGGAGTGTCAGACGAAAAAAGCTTTTAAGCACACAGACTTTGGTGAGCGTAAGAGGTACAACAAAGTTAGTCCAGTCTGTTGATCGAAGTGTAAGTAATCTAAAGAAGTGCAAACTTTTTGACTCATAGCATAGCATTGTTACTATAGCTGCGTCCACTGAATGTACTGGAAGCTGATCCTTACGACAGTCGATCTTGAATCCTTAAAAACCAAACAAACACAGGGACCAATCTTCTACACTAGGTACGTCGACGATTGCTATGTAATCGGTTTAACCTTAAGGCGCCTTAAGCTGTCCATCGTCTTTTTCGTATGAACACGTTCACATTTCTCGTCGATGCTTGCTATATAACGGGAAAATCGTATCAGATCAAAGACACTAAGAATCCTCATAGATGACTGCCACTGAGCACGATAAATGGACGTTAGATTCCCCAAAACGCCACGCTCCCGCTCAATTTCTTGACTGATAAATAATTCTTCGACTTTACGACTTAAGGTTAGATCAGTTTTTAGACATTATACCAATTTCGGATTGCACAAGAGTGGAACAGGTCACCATCTTTCTACTTACCCCCTCCTACCTAGACAAAAAAAAATCATGGCGACGCCTCTGTGCAGTAACTACGTTTTCTAAAACGTCATTAGAAGCCACAATAAAATGTTATCAAAAATTTCAACACTTCAATAATTTGACCGCATCCCCTACCATCGGAGATCGAAGAACACACCTATAAAAAACTGAAGTTAGTATCACAAAAACCGCCTTTATTCAAACAGATACTACTAAAACTGCTGATACACAAACTGATTTGCACCAATGTTTTGAACAACAAACTAGTGGAACTCAAACTGAAGCATCGAAATCTACTGATACACAAACCGATGCAACTGAAGTTAGTAGTACTAAAACTGCTCTCATTCAAACAGATACTACCAAATCTACTGATACTCAAACTGATTTGCACCAATGTCATCTTCAGCAAAGTCGTCGTATCTCCTCTTAGCTGCCTTGTTATTGTGAACATGATGATTTTCTTTGATTGGAGTTTTCTTGTCTTGGGATGTGAGGAAATGTTGTTGATTATGTTCATGGCTGTCGCCGCTTTGTTTGTGTCCCATCTGTTGCTTAAAACGATCATGTAGTGTTTGAGGATCATGAATTGTTTGATCAGCATAGCTGTTGTAGTTTCTTTTCAGATCTTGTGTTTCACCACAGGTCTATGTTGGAGGAAGAAAGTCCCCTTCTTCTTTGCATTATCTGATTCAACCCTTTCAATGTATCCGGCGTCCTCATATTCATTCAAAACCTTTGAATACCCTTCCCTTAGTTCTTCGTTTTTCTCCAATTTTCGTTCCAGTTGGCATCACCTTGGCAAGTGCCACTCTCATATCATTTTCGCAACAAAGTCTGTTCCTTTTCTTCGTTTTTATGTCTACCATCCGTTGTAAATATTTACATTCAATTCTCTTCATTCGTATATCATAAGCATCAAATGTTAATGACCATGTTTTGCGCACGGGGTAGTGGATATAAGCCACTAGGGAACCACTTCAGTGGGCACTACTCCACTTTGTGCTGGGATGGTTTTTTATGCTTCCTCCTTATGCACAAAGGCAACCTTCAGCATTTAAATACCCCTAAACTTACAAATATTATTGATAAACCTAAAAATTACTCCCTTGATAACACCGATAGTGTTAGCAGAATAAACTCGAGAAGGCTTACATCTCAGGATCACAAGTCAAAGACAAAATCTGAATCAAAGCCTATCAAGACATGCCTATACAGTAACAGACAGCATAAACTTGTGAAAGCCAAGTGTCCTGCATATAACAAGATTTGTAATCGTTGTAAAGGGGCAAATCACTTTGCTGTATGTTGTGCAAAGGCCCCAAGCAGCAAGCCCATTGCTGACCTATAATAGCCTATTAAATTTCTTGTGATTTTATTCATTATTTTATTATAATCAATAAGGGAGTTAACCTCGTATTTTAAAAAGAAGGCAAATGAACTAAGAACACAAAATCAAGTATTCTTGTAGAATTTAAACTAAGTTGATTATTTATCTCTTGAAAGATTACTCTTTTTTTAAGTTTTCTTAAAATTAAATAGTCTCTTTAGTATCATTTTTCATCCTTTTTTCTCAATAAACAGGGCCAGCAAAATAACTTATTCACTTGGCAGCATCCACAAATCCAATCGAAAGAACTGTAAACTTAATTGTAAAATGTCGATAAGATTCTTTACCTGCCCTGCTAAAAGTTGTTCAAATATTTAGTTTCTTCTCTGGTCTCCTGTTCTCCATTACTTTCACCTTCGATGGGCAATCCCTTCTGCCGATGTATGTGATAAATCCTTAGCCCGATCATCCATTTCGCTAGAAGTGCGCAGAAGGTGTGCGCAGTGGTAATCTCGTACTCGTACTCGTACTCGTCGCGGATCTAAACCTCCCTATTTGCCCGTTGAGTCGACTTCAAAACAGCGATCTAATCGCACCACGCGCTAATCTGCGTTTTCTTGCCTCTCACAGAATAGAAGGTAAAGAAATTACCTCGGCCTTGGCGGTGAGGGGATGTGCCTCACTTTCCATCTTTGATACACAATAAAACAAGCGTCGCATTCCAAATATGTTCATATAGTGTAACTACGCTCAATGGCACTATTGAAATGCTCACATTCCAGCGTGCAGAACACATTCGAAATATATTGAAATAGTGTAACTACGCTCAATGGCGCTATTGAAATGCTGACATTCCAGCGTGCAGAATGCCTCCCCAATATGTTCAAATAGTGTAATTACGCTCAATGGCACTATTGAAATGCTCACATTCCAGCGTGCAGAACGCATTCTATCTTCAAAGACCTATAATTTGCTTAAAATGCTCTAAAATCACTGGCAATCAGCTGGAAACATGTTAACAGGACTTCCTTAGCGTGTTGGAGGTGGTTTTGATGGTTGTCAAAATTTGACCAATTTTTTGCAAAATTGGTCAACACCTTGGACAAATTCTTGGACAAAATCTCATTTTTGGGTCACTATCTTCAAAGACCTATAATTTGCTTAAAATGCTCTAAAATCACTGGCACAAATACATTGTTTCACAATATTTTTGAGAACTATAGTCCCCTTGGCCACTACTTTCCACCGCCTTGACGAGACAGCAGAATTTAAGCATTTGATGCTGATGTCGCAAAGTGCCGAATATTCATTGCCAACATTATCACATGTCCTAAACCTAATGTCATTTAATTTGAAATGTGGTCCCTGTTCCATTTCATATCGTGTTACGGTTGCAGCTGTATCACTTTTGAAAATGTTTTCTTCATTGCCGTCTTCTCTTGCTCCTCAAAATCCTTGGTATTCAACAAAACTTTGAGTTTTCTTACTCGTCTTCGGAGTGCCTCGAAGTTGACAGAGTTCAGGTATTGAAAAAGTTTCTCAAACCATGGATAGAATATGTATATATATATATGAAAGCTAAAACAGACTATAAAAGCTTAAGTTAAAATACAATATAAAAACGATAAAAACTAGCTTTTGCTCAAGGCGAGCTTTTTTCGATCAAAACATCAAGGAACGGTAGTGAGTTGTTGTGTTCCTTCTCAATAGTAAATTTTAGAGCTTGGTGTAAACTGTTTAGATTTTTGAGGAATTCGTCGCATTCGGACTCCTTTTCAAATATGGCAAACGTGTCATTGACATAACGGAAATAAACAATGGGCTTTTGGCAGGATTCAAACAGTTGAAGTTCATGAAAGCCAACAGAGATATTTGCTAATGCTGGACCCATGAGTGCAAAGCGATTTGGCCATTCTGTTCAGTATTAGACCCACATTGCACAATAAGAACCTTAAACAGAGTTTATTTCGGTTGCGGGACTCTGAACAAATGTCTTTCATCATCACAGAGCATACAATTGTAATTTGTTCTTTTAGAACGGTCAGCTTCTTTAATGATTTCTTGTCTAACAGAATGAGTTATCCATAGCGATGCAAGCTTTCGAATGTTTTTCGTGTTTCTTGCTGTTGTGAAGAGCCAATCATAGAAAGAATCGGTCGAAAAGGAAGTTCTTTTTTATGTGTTTTAGGGAGGCCATACATCGTATATTCGCCAAGCATCTACTCCTAAAAGGAAACAACCACCTCGAGTTTCAAAGACCAAAAACGCCCTAAGCAATGTGAGTCTGCCATAGGGCAGCACTTGCTTGAGAACCCAGACTGTGCCAAAGTGTACACGGACAATTGCTTCTGTATCATAGGAAGCCGAAACACAATAAATAATAATTAATGAATTTCCCCGTACCCACTGACTGGAGGAGAATTCGCGAAAGATTGACGCTAACATCTTCACCTTAGCTTTTGAGCCTTGATGGCTCAATGGTTAAGGTGTTGGTTTAGTAATCATGAGGTCCCATGTTCGAATCCGGTCACGCCGTTGAAATTGCAAGCTATTGTGGCAACGCTCCACTCTTTGAAAATTCTATACAATTGCAATCATTTATTAATTTGCTTAAAGATGATAGTATTATCATCAAGGAGGCGGACAAGGGTTCCGCTGTGGTGGTTTGGGGTTATAAGGTTTACAATCTATGTAATGAGGACCCTACACGGGAGTTAGCGAAATGTACTAAGGACATAATTACTTCGGTAAGCCGAACGGGTGAAATCCCTTCTGAGACAATAAAGTTCTTTTCTGTCAAGGATGCCCATCTAGGCAGATTTTATCTTCTATTTTTCCTCTTCCTTCAGCCCCCCAGATGTTCGAATCGGGGAAAACGACTTTATCAAGTCACGACACGATATCCTTCCAACAATCGAATTTCATAAAGATCTGATCACCTGTTCGTAAGTTAAAAATTCCTCATTGTTTTCTAATTTTTCCGATTTAACCGTCAAGATGGTCGAATCGGAGAATAGGCAATTTCTAATTTAATCTGGTCTGGTTCTTGATACGCCTGCCAAATTCCCAGTCGTCAAGAGCGTTCTCTACGCATAAACTTGAAAGGTAAGAAATCAAAAATTGTTTCTTTCGATTATTTATTAAGTTCTTTTTATTTCAGTCATTCTAAGTTCGAAATTTGAATAGGTAGCTACTTAAAAAAGAATTAGCTTAAATAATTGCTAATAATTGAAACAGTGTCTTTGCTGTGTGGAAAACACTTACGTAGAACACATTCTTCGAAAAAGAATGGAAAAATTTGCTGATGATGAGTGCAGGTTACTCGCCTTTGAAATGAAATGTCTGAGAAGCATTCTAGGTGTCTCCCTTCAAGATCAATACTGAAGTGAGAGAATTATGCAACTGCTGAATATCGATAAAACGATAATAGATGTGATTAGAAAAAGCAGGCTGCAATAGTTTGGCCATGTAATCCGATCAGATGACAAAGTGTAAGTAAAAATGTCATACAAAAGTGATTTTACCAAAAAGCGTCCTTGTATGATGTGTCAAGAATGCTCTTTGCAATGCTCTTAGAAAAACAATAATATCATTAGCAGAGTTACAGACTCTTATCGCAGAGGTAGAGACAATTAATAGGCGGCCTCTGAGATATATCAATGAAGACATAGATGATGTCAGATCTATCCGCCGTGTCGATTTTCTAGTTTTTGATGGTCCTGATCGTTTACCCAGTGTCAAAGAGGAGAAATTCTTAAGAGACAGACTTTAGCAAAACCCAACGAATGTCCATTGGTTACTAATTAAAACGGGTTAATTATATAAAGTACCTGAACTAGAAACTCTGGAGGTCGTCCCAATATAGGGAAAATATTGTTATTGGCACAATTATAACGGGAGACTTGAGAAGCCCAGGAGAAGCCCAATATGTTATTAGTTCGTCATTGACCGTTCTAAAAGTTGGCATAGTTATAAATTATAACTTCCAAAAAAAAATTCCATTTGAACTTGAACAAGCTATATCTGGTGATTATTTTGGATCACTAGCAAGTTCTCCTTCTTTGGCGGCTACTACTGCTGCTAATCGACGATCAAGTTTCATGCCAGGTGCACCCTCGCATTTCGAACCATCAGGTAATTATTTTTCCCATGAAATCTTAAATAAACAACTGACGCTTTTCTTTTTATAGATCCAGTACCTGTCGTTCTGTTAGTTGTTGAAGGTGGTCCGAATACTGTTGCTTCTTGGATTTTGCAAGATATATTTACAAAAAAATGCTTAAGTGCTTGTGATGTTTCTTTAAATTTGAAGAATTCTATATACTACTCACTATCATACTCATAGATGAGCTTGCTTGAGTTCTTATACTAAAGTTATTAATATAATGAGGAGCTAAATACTAATGTGAGACTCACAAATTAACCTACAACTTCATGCAGACAAATTATGGACTTTTCTGCTCATAAGAAAACATGAGCGCGCGTATTTGTCACAGCCGGAAATCCTGCTGGCGAGGAACAAGGCTGTGCCATAAACCAGCATGTTCCAGGAGCCGGTCAAGGCGCCGTAGGATTTCCATTGCACCATGATCTCGCGGACCATGTTTTCGCGAAAGTAGGGAATCAGGTAAAGGTGAGCTTCGGTGTAGGTGATAAAGAAAAAAACGATTCCCGTGCCCCACATCCAGTAATGAACCGGCCACGCGGTCTCCTGAAGAGGGTTTATGTAACGCTAAAAATATTCTAGCAATAAGGGGTAAGCAAGTATTCCACAGAGCCCGTAATGGAGGCCTATTATATACGTTTCTCAGAATTAAAGAGCTATGGAATGCCCCTTCCCCTGCTTAGAAAGAAAAGAAGAAAGTGCGTCTGAAAATATATTACAAGTAAAAAAAGCAACATTCCTACCAACAAAAGGTCAGCCAACAGCTACCTGAATATTAGTCAAAATCTAAGCAACAAGCTAAGCAACTCGAGGCCTCAAATTCAGGAGGGACAGTTTTTAAAACGCCTGAAAAACAAGTCAAGAAAAGTTTTTCATTAAGAATTGGTTACAAATTGTTGATATATAACAAATGTCACACTGTTGATAATGTGTCAAGGAAAGAGATCAAAGATCCAACCATCATTAGGTATTTCATCATTTACTAGACAGCGAAATTCGACGATAACCTGTAGTGCGGAATCTCGGGCACCGGGATTAAAGCGGCGAACTGGGCCACGCGGGAAGCGTCTGCCGCATTGATGCGGCCGTTGCCACTGATGTCGCCCACCAGGATTGGGTCGGTGGTTAAGGAGGCGGCAAATCCGCTATCGATCAAGGCGGCGAAGCGGGCAACCTGAGCAGCGTCACTGGCGTTGATTCGACCGTTGCCCGAGACGTCTGCAAAGTAGGTCGCGAAGTGGAAGCCATCGTGTACAATTTACCCGTTCCTTTGACACAAATACTTATAAATATACCTACGAATAAGACCCATCTCACATTTCTTTTTTGAATTTGGGATTTAGTCCTATGTATAATTATATCCTAGCATTAACATACAAATAAATCCAACCTGTATAATTAGAGATACAATTCGGACCCATCTTCCCTCTCCGCTCTCAAGTTGCTCTTAGAAATGTAGGCAGGCTGTCTCTTTATGAAGACCAGCCGTTTCTCAAATAACCTCCATCTGAACTTGTCGTACGATTTCTGACTTAGTAAACTCACATTTATCAAATTCGAATATATTTTCTGAAACCACTCCATTGCTCCATTTGGTGGGTGGGTACTGTGCCACCCTGCTAATCCCGATCCCAACTTTTTTCACCAAAAGATAAGAGGCAGAAGGAACTATTGAAATCCGTGCCATTTGATATATCTAGATGATAAACACAGCCAGGGATCCTAGAGTTAGCCCATTGCAGTCTATTTAGTACAAATACTCTAGTAATTTTGTCAACCTTGAAATAAAACTTTTGACATAAAATTATGGTAACAGTAACCGTAAGTAGCAGTTTCGTAAATCCACAGCACTAGCCTCTAGCATGTAACAGTTACCTGCTACAAACTTACCCATGAAACGAAATTGCTTTGCCTCTTCTCCGCTCATCTTTAGATTTTGGTACCCAACGATTATTGTGAGCATTTCAATAGTGCCATTGAGCGTAGTTACACTTTTTGAACATAATGGGAATACGTTCTGCACGCTGGAATGTGAGCATATTAATAGTGCTTTTGAGCGCAGTTACACTATTTGAACATATTGGGAATGCGTTCGGCATGCTGGAATTTGAGTATTTCAATAGTGCCATTGATCGTAGTTACACTATTTGAACATATTTGGACTGCGTTCTTCACGCTGGAATGTGAGCACGTTTCAGCTTCCACTGTTACCACTCTCAATTGAAGTAAAATAATTAAACGCAATGTTTATGTACAAAAAGGAGCCTTTTCAGGAAGGAAAATCTCCTTCAAGTAACAAAACAGAAAGTCAAAAAACTGCACTATAGGTCAACAAAACGCCAATATCGCAAAATTTTAAGAAAATTTTTAAAAAATTTATTCATCATAAGACTTCCCAGTAAATTTTAGGAAAAGTCACCAAATTCTTGTTTAATTTCTCAGCTTCCGCACACGGAGAAGGACATGTTTTGATAGCACCCGGTATTTCCCTTCAACTGTCACAATCAAGTGGACTGTTGTTTAACATCCTCAACATTATGAGGTCCCCATGGATGATTTCCTGCCATCCGTTCTTCCTAACTGTCAACTGTGTACACTGCTTGATCCACCCACTTGACATGCCTGTACCATCCCAAATTGTGTATCTCAGCTGCTCTTTGTTAAGTGCAGATCAGTACTTTACACAATTAGATAAAATATTTGAGGCCAATCAGGCAACAACTTATATGGTGACCATTGTCGGTAGTGAGCACAATGACTTTGCCGACCAAAACAGATGGATCATTGGCTCTGCGACAGCGATTGAAGCGGAAAAGGTACACAATGTGGTCAAGCAAAGTATGGTTAGCGTTTTTAAGGCAAACTTAGAAAACCAAACTTTTAAACTACCAAAAGATGATTGCTTTGATCAGTGTATGGCGAAAAGGTTTAGCAAAATGAGTCCGTTACTTAGCGCAATGTTAATTCATATGGACATGCATACGTTGCCAATAAGAGTAGGGTTACGGTGTCCCAGGCCCCCGTTGCTACAGCACATAAATTCTGATCACATCTTTTGGAAAAGATTCCTGGTACTACAAAATTTGTAGATAATATTTAATAACGGAATCATTAGTGAAATGCCATTGACCATTTCAAACCAATTAATGCTAATTAAAAGCTAATTAGCATCAATTAGTGGGTAATTATCGATTTTGATGACGTCATATTTCCAATCCCAACTTTTTGACAAATTTGTATATGGAAACCATAGAGAACGGTTCCAAATATATAAAAAGGGCTCAATGCCATTTAAAACAAGTATAACCACATGTTACTGTTCAAAGAATGCATATCGTGACACATAATCGACATCTTTTCTTTCAGGCGGTGTTAACCGGAGGTCGATTTAAACGTGTGTTGAGTTAAACGAGGGATCAGCTAAATAAGTGGAGTTGAACGGATTTGAGCTAAACTAAAGTTCAGGTGCAAGGAGACCCTTATTAGGAGCACGTATTGAGCTATCCTTTTTAGAAGTAAGTTTAAATAATTTTTTTTTTATATATTAATTTAAAGGACAAACTGGTCTTTGGAAATAGTAAAGAAAACTTATTTTCCTCTAGGAAATTACCAATGTTTCTGATTGTTTCTTAATACTACAACATATGTCTGGTTGTGTTTTGGCATAGTGGCAAAAAAATGTTTCGCTTTCAATTATAAGGGCAAGAGCGTGGTAGTTACTGAAGGTATTCAATCAGGTTGGTCTGTATCAAGGATGTTTAACTCTTTCGCAGCGGATGGGGTCGTTTTCGACCCCATAAGTCTTTTTGCCTTCTAGTTCGTTTTGGGCTTTCCCCGTACATTCCATGAAGCACATTGTGTTCAAAATAACCTAACAAGGCGTTTTTAGTGACAATTGCATGCTTGGAATGCATACATTCCAGTGTGCATAATGTGTTTAAAATAACCTAACAAGGCGTTTTTAGCGACAATTGCATGCTTGGAATGCGTACATTCAATGGTGCACAAGGTGTTCAAAATAACCTAACAAGGCGTTTTTAGTGACAATTGCATGCTTGGAATGCGTACATAAAGGAAATACCCATTGTTTGCGTCAATTTCATCTGGAGCTGAGATTTCCACCTCTCAGCTCGAGATGAAAAGGACTTATGTAAACACACACCCTTTCCAGCTCGGGCTGAAGCTCACCTCGAGCTGAGATTTCGTCTCGAGCTCATGTAAACAGGGCCTTAGTTTTTATTAAAATTTCAATATTTACACTGGTACTTCTAATCCTTTAAAATGTAAGTCAAACAACATGATTAAATGTCAAATATGCCTATTTAGTCTTATTTTGAACGCTTTGTGCATCATGGAATGTACGAATCTAGTGTATGCAAACTTTGTCAAATATGCCTATTTAGTCTTATTTTGAACCCTTTGTGCATCATGGAATCTACGAATCTAGTGTATGCAAACTATGTCAAATATACCTTATTAGCCTAATTATAACGCATTATGCACCATGGTATGTACGCATCTAGTGTATGCAAACTATGTCTGTGTTCAAAATAACCTTATAAGGCGTTTTTAGTGACAATTGCATGCTTGGAATGCGTACATTCCATGGTGCACAATATTATCAAAATAACCTAACGAGGCGTTTTTAGTGACAATTGCATGCTTGGAATGCATACATTCCATGCTGCACAATGTGTCCGAAATATCCTAACAAGGCGTTTTTAGTGACAATTGCATGCTTGGAATGCGTACATGCCATGGTGCACAATGTGTTCTGGTGCACAAAGCGTTCAAAATAGGCTAATAAGGCATATTTGACATAGTTTGCAGACACTAGATGCGTACATTCCATCCTCCACAAAGGGTTCAAATAGACCAATAAGGCATATTTGACATAGTTTGCATACACTATATGCGTACATTCCATGGTGCGCAAAGCGTTGAAAATCGCCTAATAAAGCATATTTGACATAGTTTGCATACACTAGATATGTACATTCCATGGTGCACATTATTACCATTTTTTTAACTTTTTTTTAAAACTAAGTTTTTGTTTGAATTACCCCTCCAAACTAAGCTTAAATTTATTGTATATACAGTCCCATGCTCGAAAAAAAACATTAGAAATTGCGATTTGTTGCCAAAAAGTGTTTCTTCTTCTTTTTCACCCGCATTGTATCCTCACGAACCAAACTCAACCCAAAACTTGATTTTAATGTGGCATGGAATTCTTATTTTCTTTATTTTTCTACGACGTGTTTTGGTTTTCTCGTTTCCTATATATTCATCGCAAAAGCTTTCTCACTTCAATCCATACGATTGTTGTGATCAGTGTATGGCGAAAACGTTTAGCAGAACGAATCCGTTACTCAACGCAATATTCAAATTTTGTACCACTAACCAACACAGCCGTACCCCGTAGTGCCACCTTACATGGGTTGGCTTCGATCACGATTGCCCAGTAATGTTAGATAAGGAATCACATTCCATCGTGCACAACATATTCTCATTATATTCAAACAGTGTAACTACGCAGAATCGGACTTTTGAAATACGCTGATTCCATCGTGCACAACGCATTCTCATTATATTCAAACAGTGTAACTACGCAGAATGGCACTATTGAAATATGCAGATGCCATCGTGCACAACGCATTCTCATTATATTCAAACAGTGTAACTACGCAGAATGGCACTATTGAAATACGCACATTCCTCGTTTACTTTCGCTAATCATACCCAAAACCTTGATCTCGGTTCCAACGAAACTTTTTTGTGTTCTTTTGACATCTCTAACTTGTTTACAAACGTTCCCTTAGATGAGACAATAAAGATATGCGCTGATGCACTGTATAGAGGTATAGAGGTATAGAGGTCCCTCCCCAATTCCCTGAAGAAGTTTTTATCGAATTGATGGAAGTTGCGACACGTGGTGTTGAATTCAGCTTCAATAACGCGAAAACACACCATTCAAATCCAAACTCTTGTAAAACCCAACGTAGCTGCTATAATTTTGAAACGTTGCAACCCAAAGACGTGAGCTTTTCATTACAACTCACCATACAATCATGTCACCACTAGGATTCAAAAGACTTGTTTTCAGACAGCTTTGCTAAATTTGCGACCACGAAGTAATTTAACTATTTTACGGCCTCTTTAGTTTGCAAGAGGTGACCCGGGCTCTGTCCCGAGGGTTTGTTTTGCAGGTGTCCCTTGATCTAAAACTGTGGGTGTTCTTGCTAATTATGCTTCTTTGTTAGACATACTTAATCCCGACTGCCTTTAGTCTTATTTTCTCATGCAGTTCTTTTGATGTTTATTTTGTTTGGCTAGTTCACAGTGACTGTGTCTTAATCATTTATTTTACAAATATGTCAATTTGTTCTTTGCCTTCTTTCTTCAAGGTCCAAAGTTATCTATGGGTGCGATTGTTTACAGCGTCATATAAGTCAGAATTTTTTCTCTGCCGTGGAAAAAAGTGCCGCGGTAATTTCCGCAGTGCCTTCCCTTCGCTGCGGCGTTTTATATCTAATTGCGCGGGCTGCAGTATGGGCAGGTTTGCAGGGGTTTGCCGTTTTGCAATATTTTTTCACCAAAGGAAAATTCAAAAACGTAAAGAAATACAATGTACCCCGAAATTTTGTCTGCCTCTAATTATTTATTCCCAGTCAGGTCTTCATAATCATTACTAAGCAACATCAGTCACAGGCTCCCGAAATATTTATGCCAAGTCCAGTCTTAATTGCCATCACTAAGCAACATCAGTCAAAGGCTCCTGCAATATTAATCCCAAGTCCGGTCTTAATTGCCATCACTAAGCAACATCAGTCACAGGCTCCTGCAACACTTATCCCAAGTCCGGTCTTGCTTGCCATGACTAAGCAAGATCATTGCAAGTTGCTTAAGTTTCTTTGCTTCTATTGTAGCTTGTTGTACTGTATTCTCCTTGGGTTCCAGATCAAGTTTCCAATCATTGGTATACTTCTTGCTATTTTTGGTACCTGAGTGAAGTCTCTTTAAGTTCTCATGATCTTTAACAAGTTCCAAAATCCAGTCTTTGCTAATTTCTAGGTATTTGTTCATCCCGATTATTGCTGTTTTGTATGATAACTCTAACTGAATCATCATAGCTCAATACGAAGGGTACTGACATAGCTCAATAGGAAGGACACTATTATTGCTCAATAGGAATACTGGTGACTCCGTTCAATAGGAAGGCTAGCAACATATCTGAGTCGGGCGGAAACTAACATAGGTCATTACGAAGAGTACTGACATAGCTCAATAGGAAGGACACTATTATTGCTCAATAGGAATACTGGTGACCGAGTTCAATAGGAAGGCTAGCAACATATCTGAAGATGGATGACTCAAGCAAGAAAGTAAGCACCAGAAAGAATTTAAATCCTCTAGAAACAGTCCACAAAAATCTACACTTACATTTTGAAGGCGCGGCCCTCTGACCTGTCAACCTTTTTTTCTGAATTTTGAAACATTTCATATTTCTCAACTTGGCTCAAGCATCTTTGCCACCTATGCTACTACCAACAATTTCAGGGTGACCATCGTATATTACAGTTAAAACTTTGCCTCCTGTGGCTTGCGACTGGGGCGCTTGGCACAGACAAGAATTTATTGACGACACTTTCTATACTTTTCTATACTCAGCGTCTGGAGCACGAATTTATTGCAACAATGGCACAGTAACAAACGGGTGAATCGTACACTACGATTCAAATGGTACAAAATCCAAAGTCAACCTAATGTAGCAAAATACATTCTAGTGAGCTAAAACTGAGAGATTCGCTTAAAAATACGATCGCGGTTTGTTATCACTACACCTTATCATTTGGGGTGGAAATGTTTTATAATATTATTCTAGATTTGATAGAGTGTCAGATACGGATATCTTGTTTATAAATACGTTTTTATAAGTAAAACTGATAGAAATCGCAATGCAATGCGTTGTGGTGCTTGTCACTTTATTTTGTGTACCTTTGTTCAAGAACCAACGATACGACATGATGCTTAACTTGTACTACAAGCTAATTTTATTCATATGGTATTATTGAGGTTTCAGGACACACTAAGCAGTAATCAGGGATGCACTACGAATGGAGATTCTATGTATGAAAAAGTAGGAGTTCATCAATTTAGGACTCGTTTATGCCAAAGTCACCTTTGTAGCTACTCAATGTTGAAGTTGATAGCATGTCGATGGGTTAGATGGGCCATGGCGCCTTTAGAAAGTCTGTTGGCCCCTAGTTTGCTCTGTTGCTGTGCCTCTATACTCTAGAGTGCATGATTTATTACTTGCTGTCGTCAAGTTGCAATTCGCAAACGTAAAATTGCAATCCGAGCCTACTGAATTTCACTACATTTAACTAACGCAAAACTTTGTCGACCCAGGGTAGAAGTATGAGACCCAGGACAGTCTCTTGATTAGCAATAGAGTACTAAAGTGATGACGTCACAAAAACGTTTTTTCGAGGAATCGCAATCATAACTACATCACAGTGTTAAACCTGCCACCAAAGTAACTTTCACATGCCAACTTCAATTGCTGGGGTTTGTCGCTCCCAGGGCCTCGAGTTGCCATCTCCTTCAGCCACGTCCTTCGCGATGTGAGTAGCTTCACAGGAATGGAGGGTTCTGGGAAGGTCAAGCCTCATGTGTCAGATGAGGTTGCAAGAGGGCATATTTTGGCTTCCACACTTTCTACCACAACCGTTAACTAACTTCCAACGTCACGTCTCTAATACAAATACAAGATCTTTGTGTGTAAATTTCTTTTTACTGGATATGAGCCAATTTATACAAGGAACAGGTGAATAATATAAGAGCCATTCTGAAAAAAATGTAACCTCTCTTCAAACTCTTAACTCACCTATAACTTTCCTGTGACTCTTAAGCTACTACTAATTATTTTCCTGTGACTGAAAACTCGCTAATTGTTAATTTTTCTAACTCGTAATAAATGGGGTTACAATTCCAATTGTTTCTATCAGTTGTGACGTGTATTGATAAATAGGAACTGCAAGGTTACATGATATCGGTGATGACTCTTGATAGGTAAAAGCTGTCACTGACGTCGCAGAGAACAAACAATGTGTATGATTGATTGGTGTATTAAGTAACTGTAACAGAACTACGACAAATTAATGAGTCGCTATAACGGAAGAATAATGATCTTACAATTGTATCTATATTATTTGATAATATTAATAAGGATCCAAGTTGTTGCACCCTCATCAGAATGGCTCAGAATGGCAAGGAACGACTTATTCAAACTCGACTCGTAAACAAAGAAAGGAATCGAAGTAAAAATTTGTCGACCGCTGATTGGACAATCGTTACGACCTACCAACAACTTGGAGGCGCCAAAGTCGGCAAAGTAAAGGATCCCGGGTTTTGATGAAAACCGCTTCTAAACCTTTCAGATGGAAAGCTGATCTAGCTTTAGCTAATATACGAAGTTCCTTGGTTTTGGTTTGTGTTGGTGCAATCTGGAAGATTTTGTATTTTATTATTACATTATTTACTGTTTCACTATTGGACTAGGACTAGGGGAAAAACTAAAGGACTATTGGGAAAGGTCGTCCGATATAAGTTGCGATCTGTTTGCTGAAATATCTGCCTCAAGACCTGGGCCATCATGGACCGTTCCTCATGAATTGTGTCTTCATGGTGGTGATCATGAGGCCATACCTCTATCTAACCTGTTGCTCACAGCATTTGTAAGCGTAGGGCTCTCCGCCCAACATACTCTGGAGTGCCGAATAAACGGGGGGGGTCTGAATAAACGGGGGAGTCATCATTACGGTCTAAAGTTAATAAACAGGGGGTCTGACCTCCAGTCTCAATTTCGTGAAAGTTTTAAATTAGGATGACACACATGAGGACAAAAATCGTACTAATTGACTCATTAGCAACTGTTTCAGGGTCAGAGTTCACTCCCCGTCGGTCTCTTTGATCTTTTTCGTACAGGGAAACATTGTTGATCGTGACTCCCTATGATTCATAGGGATGGCAGCCATTATTCTGGCATGTAAGCACGCGATTTTCAGAGAAGAGAGCAGTGAGTTGTTTTAGCATCAGTGTCTATAAAATGCAAGTAGAGACCATCAAACCGTATTACTATCACAAATACAATGTAAGAACTCAAAGATAAAACATTCTCCATTGTTTGTCAGGCTCCAATACATATATATATATATATATAATACTCAAAGAGAAAAACTCCATATTTGCATTTCGAGATAATTCTTCCTCAGAAAGAATAAGATTTTCATCAGTGCCAGAGATATATGAGCACTCAGCATATATCTCTGGCACTGATAAAGGCTCAAAGCCGAACACAATTAATAATTATAATTAATCAATTTCCCCTTTCCCACTGAGTGGAGGCAAAAACATATTTAAAATGTGAACAATGTTTAACATATCAAGATATTGCTTATCAAGCTACACAATGGATTCTTCAACGAGTTGTGTGTAACAAGTATTACAAATCAAGGCCTCGTTTCTTAGATGCCTCATATGCATCTACCTGTCTCATTTCATATATTGGTTTTAGTTTGTTTGTGGTACAAAATAAGAATATTGCAAGAAATAGCGAAAACATTGTGTACTTAAAAGCTTTTTTCGTCTTGAAAACAAATTTGTCTCTCAAATTATCCCAACAAACACCTAAAACCTTGGTCAAGCCCTTAGAGGGGTCTAATTCTAAACCCAACACCTCCTTAGCATAAGTATGCTCCTTTTCTTCCAGGTTGCTAGTACATATCGTATTTATGTGTTCCATTACCTCTTGACTATTACTCAACCATTTCCTTAAGTGAAACCCACCCAGAGCTAAACGTTCCAATGACTTCTTAAACAGTTCTGGAATTTTTTAGAAATATCCCAGTGAACCTTCTTTGCCACCGTATCATGCCGTCTCTTGTATTCTTTTTGAGCCAAATTTTCACAGCCACTTATGATATGTTGCACAGTTTCACCCTTCTTCCCACACTAATCAGCCCTCTGCCTCCCTCTTTTCTTTTATTATTATTATTGCGTGATATTTCTTGTAACTTAGTAAATTCTCACTAAAATACCGGGGTCAAACCATGACTCTTAGCTAAGCAACTCGAGGCCTCAAATTCAGGAGGGACAATTTTTAAAACGCCTGAAAAACAAATCAAGAAACGTTTTCCATTAAGAATTGATTACAAACTGTTGATATATAACAAATATCACACTTTTGATAATATGCCAAGCAAAGAAATCAAGGATTCAACCATCATTTGGTATTTCATCATTTACAACACAACGAAATTCGACGATAACCTGTAGTGATACCTAAGCAACTACATGGGCCATTTTGATGTAATTTGTGCTGGTTTCAATTAAATCTTTAGTTAAAGAGAGGTTGTTTTCCATCCCCCTTTATATGTGTCATTTTGATGTAATTTGTGCTGGTTTCAATTAAATCTTTAGTTAAAGAGAGGCTGTTTTCTACCCCCCTTTACATGGGCCATTTTGATGTAATTTGTGCTGGTTTCAATTAAATCTTTAGTTAAAGAGAGGTTGTTTTCCATCCCCCTTTATTCAAATTAACGATATTTTCATTCTGCTTGGTTCCAGTTTAGTGACGAACGATTGTGCTAGTTTTTGCCAAAATTTGTCATTAGCAGCATTAATTGCATCTACATTTCTGTACGTCTTTGTTTTATTACCAGGTGCAAAACAATCATCATTCCAAACATTCAAATTAACGATATTTTCATTCTGCTTGGTTCCAGTTTAGTGACGAACGATTGTGCTAGTTTTTGCCAAAATTTACCGGTACAAATAAATAGATAATGGGTTGGAGTTGATAGGGGTAGGGAGGTAGTTGATGGGTAGGGGTAGGGGTAGGAGCGGCTTATCAGGGACACTGATATGAAACACCGGTTGGGGTAGGAGTCTCCGCTGCTTATCAGGGAGACTGGTGTGAAACACCGGTACAAATAAATAGATAATGGGTTGGAGTTGATAGGGGTAGGGAGGTAGTTGATGGGTAGGGGTAGGGGTAGGGTAGACTAAAAACCTTCAATCGGATGTAAGCCTATAGCTATTAGCTTAAGTATTTAAACAGTTACTTCCCTGTAAATTTCAACGTTTGACTAAATGCCTTGTAAAAAATAACAACAAATTAAAAATTGCATTTTGGGGTAGTTTTTTGGATTTTTTTTTTTTTTTTTAATCATCACGGCTAGGTGACTGGAATTGACAATAATAGCTTCTCTGCAAAACATTCATCTTTTTTCTTGAAAAGGAGATCTGGCTCTCGCTAATACCCTGAACGAATCCTCTTGATAGTCGTCAGCACATGACGGGTTTTCAATCTAATGCTGTCCTATTGCCGAGTCGGTTTTGGGATCTGTTGACTTGATTTTGAATACGCGATTCCGTAAAATCTTATTCGGAAAATAATATGTTTATTCTTACGACCAAATTTTTAGAAAAGGAGAGCAAAACTCTGCACTTTAAATATCCAAATCAGTTTAGGAGACTGGGTGTCTCCCGGTGAGTAATTGTATTTAACATGCATACAAAAGAAAAATGTATATAATAATAATATCACTTACCCATCACAATTCTGCCATTTAACGAACCTATCTCGTACACTTTCAACTTTTCTTCCTTCGTAATCATAGAAATGCTTTTCATCAGGTAATCAAACAACTCAATCACTTGTAAAGGTGATGTTGTCTCTATAATTTGTGAGACGTCGACAACCTGATGAGCAGTGGGCCCGACATTGAAACTACCCTAAACAAACAGAAAAACCACCAAACAGGCTAACTAATAAATAAGGGGTAGCTGGAGCGTCCAAGGGCGACGCCCCTCAATCTTTGCTACCGGGCAGAGAAGCAAGCCATGAGGCAGGCTCAACCGCCCAGTAGGACCGCCTTTCGCGGATTATGGAAAGCATCTGTCATCAATGAGAACAGATACTACATCCATTCCTTGCATACCCAACTAAAAGGCAACCAAACCACTTCAATAGATCAGTAAAAGAATCTGCCCTAGGAAAAAGGTGGATGCCATAAAAATATCAAAGAGTGTGTCGGCAGCATGGGCTGCGTAAAAGCCCCTGATCCACTTAGTATCGTTAACTATTGTCTCGCCGCTATCCACGTATTCAGATTTCCCAAAACATAATTGTCGTTAAGAATCCACGAGAGAAAATTTAAATCTTTATCATTGGTTTGGAATAGCAATGCTCAGTTTTATCAGTTGCGCTACTTGCGCTCATCATATTTGTTTTCAGTACTCTATTATTTAACTAAGAAGATGTATCTTATAGTTCTTAAAATAGGTTTGGAATAGCAATGCTCAGTATTATCGGTTTCGCTACATACGCTCTTTATATTTCTGTTCAATACTCTAATATTAAACTAAGAAGATGTATCTTAAAGTTCTTAAAATAGCTTTGGAATAGAACAGTGTTTTATGTTAGTGTATGGATAAGGGAGATCAGGGCGTACATAACTGACGGACAAGGAAAGAAAAAGAGGAAATATAAAAACCTTACAACGATGAAATTTTGAAAGTTTTCAACTGTAAAGCGTCTGACCGGAGGCCAGTCTATTTTTTGTACTCTGGGTTAAGAGGTAGTTCTCTCACTGTCCTACCCTACGAACAAACTTTATACCATGGTTTGTTGATAGTTCAAACCTCTCCAGTATCTTCTGCCAAAGTTCATCCTGGGATGTTCTTGAGAGTGCTGTGTCTTTTTCTAGGCATCGTCCAAGTGTAGCCTTCTGTTGTCCATGCCATCAAACTCCTGGAAGAGTCTAAAACCAAATATCATGAGGCAAATGATTGTTGCCCATTTTAACCATGTTTCCTCAATATTGCCACCAACTGCTTATGAGTTTATCAATAACAAGTGGCTGTTCAGTCTTCTCCAGAACGGCCAAATGAAATGCAGACCTGGCCTTTCCTATGATACGGAAGCAATTGTCCGTGTACACTTTGGCACAGCACTTGCTTGAGAACCCAGACTGTACCAATATTCTTGTTTTGTACCACTAACATGCTTTTTGATAGTTTAATACAAGAAAAAAAATATAACATTGCTCAGTGTTTCCATCTTACTTCCTATTAACTAATATTGTTATAGCCACCAGCTCACAAATGGATGCATTCGCTGATCGAAAAAGGTGAATGCGTCTTGTTAAAAGAAAACAATATTTAGACATCTCAATTAAAAAGCAACTTCAAGTGAAGGTATACGGTACATCTTGGAAGTGCTCGATCTAGTAATATACGTTGCCTCTTGAACTGTTATCCAGATGATGGGGGAGGGGTCAAAAGTACAATCAAGTGCTAGGGCATGCAAATTGGCGATAGCGAGCGCAGCCACTACCATTATTTTTTGTAGTTAGCGTATTTTGTGGTTTTCTGCTTATTTAGGGTAGTTTCAATGTCGGGCCCACTGCCCATCAGGGGTCTTTGATTGAGAGACTAAACAAGGTAGGAAAACCGATAATGGTGAATGGCATAATCCATGATATGACACATACATTTCCCTACACTGGTAGTACACTGTTTTAGCTTTTGCAAACGGCTCCTGTAAAATTTGTTTAGATTCTGGTACGGTGGAATTGTTCGGCAGTTCTTCCTTGGTCAAGTCACATGGCGCAGAGAGGCTGGTCTCCAATTGCGTTGAGCTGGATGTCGTTGTCCACCGGTAGATAATTGGTAGCTAATGTGGCGACTAGAGAAATAAAAAGTCTGTTAACATCGGAGGTCACCTAGCTCAGTTGGGAGAGCGCACGCCGCGAAAGCGTGGGTCACGGGTTCGATCCCCGGTGATGACATATTTTCTATTTCTCTAGTGTTCTTACGTCTGACGTCGTCAGTGTTTTGACTCATGTGAAAACAAAATTTCAACTTCACGCAGACGTGACGGACGTCAAGTCCCTCATGTGAAAAGGGTATAAGTCTTCAAATTATTATTAATTATTATTATGATTATTATTTAGACAAACAAGGGTTTTTGAGCATCAACAATTTGCCTGTTCCTATGTACGTCAAAGTTTCTAAGGAAGAACATTGCATCGCACCATCTCACGGTACGTATAGAAATCATACAGGGTAGATTGCACATGACAAATCTTTTACGTATGTTATACTATCAACGTCCACAGTTTTTTTACTTGACATGACATACCACAACACAATGAGACGTCGAGTTTCAACAATACATAGAAATTAGCCTTTCTCTCTCTCTCTCTCTCTCTCTCTCTCTTGCAGTTTGTAACAGATCTTTTTTATCTCTTTCCTAGATAAATAAAAGAGGACTCTTTTTTACCGAAGTTCCGAGGGTAGCTGTTCCGTACTCGACGAAGGGCACAAGTGAAATGAGCCAGTATTTTCAATAAAATTGAATGGTGTGGGGGGGACCGCTAATTTCATCAATAAGAGTCTGTCCTCATAATTGTCAGTTTTCATTGAGCGTCTGTGGGCCGCTTAAGGGCTGGTGTATTGGCTCATTATGATCTTCCTTTGTACCTCAATAAGATAATTGGTTTGGAAATCATCGACACAATCCTGTTGTCTTAACTCTACTTTTTACAACAGTAAAAAACTTTAGCGTAAAGAGTGGGGCGCTGACGAGAAAGCAGCCCCTTTCATATACGAAGTAATTTCTTTTCCTTTTACGTTTCAATGTCGCTCCTTACTTTCCGTTAAAAAAACTTGTTTTTTTATCTAATTTTTCAACATTTTTTAATCAATGCATGTTTTGATTTTGGCTCTCCGCAGATGAATAATTAAAACGAAAGTAGAAACTACTTACAGTGCCATCTCTGGTAGAAACTACTTACAGTGCCATGTCTGGCAGAAACTACTTACAGTGCCTTTTCTGGTAGAAATTACTTACAGTGCCATCTCTGGTAGAAACTATTTACAGTGCCATCTCTGGTAGAAACTATTTACAGCGCCATCTCTGGTAGAAACTACTTACAGTGCCATCTCTGGTAGAAGCTACTTACAGTGCCATCTCTGGTAGAAACTATCAGTTCAGAATCGCTAAAGTTATTATGTAAACTTCTAAAATACTTACGGTCCCTGATCAATTATTTTAATGTTTCAGCTCATATTAGAAAAATACACGAAAATTTTTAAGCTATTTTTTTGGTTTGATAAAATAAACTTGATACGTGATTAAGCTTACAGGTTTGAACGCATCCAGTTGTATAATGTCAATAGAAAGGCCCAAAAACAAAATTTGCAATTATCACAAATGACAGTGCTAACATATGTACAAACGCCTATCAATGCCTTCTGGAAGCTTTCCTCTTGCCTAAAATGTGCTACCATCTTTGCTCCCCATGCTTGACAAATAGCAACAAGAGGAACGATTAGGTACCAATCCCTCCAGCCTAATACCTCCATGGCAGATACCCACCCCAGAGTTTGTAGAGTTTGCTTCTCAAAGAAATATGGTAAGATAGAATCCTTCCCCCACCCCCCATTTTCACACCATTATATGCTGTAAGACCATACATCGGAGTATGTTAATCAATACTTTGTTCATTGGTACATGAATACAGTGGACTCTCTTTATCTCGGCTACCCTCTATCTCGAACTTCTCTCCATCTCGAACAAAACGCTAGGTCCCATGGACATTTACGTACCCTGTAAACTATTTTTATCTCTTTATCTCGAACTTCTCTATCTCGAATTTTTCTCTATTTCGAACAAAAGTCTTGGTCTCTTGCTGCCCGTTTTCCATCCGGATATCGACGCCATCATCCTCGACCGTGACATATTTCCGGATCACCGCGATGATATCGCTCTGGAGCTGCGGCAGGTAATCCGGCGAAGGCGAGCCACCCCGGCGTTCATGCGCCAGCAGCACCTGCAAGCGGTCCTTGGCAGTCTGCGCCGAGGAGGGACGGCGGGATTTCAGGGAAAATCCGAAAAAGCTCATGCCGTGCGCCCCAGCAAGCGATCGTAATATACTTTTTTTAAGAGGAAACTACCTCAGCTTCCAGCCCTCGAAGTTTCTTAAAGTATTGACCTTTTGAGCGCTCGAAGTTTCTTAGCAATTTCTTATTCTCTGGTACCAATTAGCCCTTCTATTGAAATTGCTAAGAAAAGCGGAGGGGGGAAGTCACACTGCTGTTAGTAAATTCACACTTCATTTAGGGTACCCTCTGTTCCAGGTTAGCCTATTCATGAAATAACAACCAAAGAGCTTTTTTAACGATTCGCCTTGACTGGTTGGGAGGTGTGCTCTTCCGTTTTGTTCAAATTTACTTTGGCGTAATACTTTTTCTGAGCCTTAATAATAGCAGCGTGGTCCTCATCAGTTTTCATCCGCTTCAGTTTTACCCTCATCAGTTTTCATTTCTTATCTGTCTTTTCCTCATCTCTATCGCCTTTTAGTAATCATTGTTGAGCCAAAGCTTAATCAAAGAAGCTCTCACAACATTCTAGCACCACTGGTTCGATACGATCACCCCTGGAAAAAAAACAAATAAACACGCATCTGTGATCTTTCTTCTTGCAAAAAAACCCACAAAATTCCACATTTTTACAGATTTGAGCTTGAAACCTACAGTAGGGTTTCTCTGATACACTGAATCTGATGGTGTGATTTTCATTAAGATTCTGTGACTTTTAGAGGGTGTTTCCCTCACTTTTCGAAAATATGGGAAAGGGCGTATCTCAATGGTTGCTCATGGTATGGTTCTTAAATTTAAACAGGTTATCTATGTCAACAAGAAGAATGCAGCGAGTTCAAAATATTATCAAATTTCTGATATCTATTAAATCGTGACGTCACACTTTAGTACTCTATAGGATAACAGTGGTGTGATTGGGTCCTCGAACACAGAAAACGTTTCTCAGAAAGTGGAAGTCATGAAAAAGGAGCCATGAATCTCGTGTTGATGTCATCAAGGAACAAAGAACAAAGTTCAGCGGGCACTGTTGGCGAAGCAAAGAGGAGGTAGTCCACAAGCTTCCTCGCACGGAAACAGACCAAGGGGCAGACCTTTCAAGACATACATAGATCAATTGTCGGAAGACTCCAACATCGCAAAGGGGAACCTCGCAGCGGCCATGGATGACAGGGAACAGTGGAGAGATCGTGTCATGGCAATCCGACCGAGGTCGATCCGACGTGTCCCTGTGGTAGGGAAGGTGAGTAAAATTGTCTTGTTGACATGAGATATTGTGATGTACCTTGGAACGTCAATAAAAGACTTGGGCCACCATATTCTAACTTTGCGTCACTCAACTTGAAAATGAAAGATATATTTCACCCTTCCCTTTTCTCCAACGCAAGCAATGGGACACTGGTGTCCCTGTGGTAGACAAGGGAAACAAAAGTGAAAAAAATTTTGAACGGGAGAGCACTGGCATAGGACTACCGTATTTCCTCTAATTATAGACCCCCTCCGGAATTGTAACAAGTGAAGTACCAGGCGGAAAATGCAATCTGCTTATAAAAATTACAGCCAGGCTGAGTGTCTTTAATGAAAGAGACATATTGATATATTTTTTCTTTTTTATTAAAAACTAAACTAACGTTTCGTCAAACAGAACTGTTGACATCTTCAGAGTGAGTATAAACTGTATGCTAAGGGGAAGCGCCTCTCCCAGCTCCAGACAGGGCTTATACAGGAATCATTCGTGTTTTAGTTTTGTACTGGGGTAGTGATGTTTTTGCCCGTGGTCGGATCATTAATGTAAACTGCTACTACTACTACCACCACTACTATTTTACACTTGGTATTTACTATTGTAACAATTTTCCTAGAATAAAAATCTAGGGGGTCGATGGAAATATTAAAATCTTATTAGGGGGTCGACGAGCCAAAAAGTTGTAAATTGAAGGATGGCCTGGGAGAAGCAGACTTTGAAAAGAATATGTAAATTGAAGGATGGCCTGGGAGAAGCAGACTTGGAAAAGAATATGTAAATTTAAGGATGGCCTGGGAGAAGCAGAGTCTGAAAAGAATATGTAAATTGAAGGATTGCCTGGGAGAAGCAGACTTCGAAAAGAATATGTAAATTGAAGGATGGCCTGGGAGAAGCAGACTCTGAAAAGAATATGTAAAATTTCGTCAACTTAGGATCAACCATTAAGCTAGACTGGGGTTTCTCTCAGTATATTTTATATTTTCTGCCACCAAACGTACTGATAGATCTATATGCATCACCTGTCCTAACTCTATTTTTTGGTATATTTCTTCACAGCCTGCTAAAATTGCAGATTACTTGAGTATCTCTATTTTAAGGGCAAATTTCTGTTGCTCTCACTGCTCATTATATCTCCCAAATTATGCCTTGAACTAGTGTCAATCTTTCGCGAATTCTCCTCCAGTCAGTGGGTACGGGAAAATTGATTAATTAATATTTATTGTGTTTCGAAGCCGAATGATGTCAATTTAGTATTTAATCAAGGAAAACGGACGACGGACTTGTTTGTCAAACCTACGGACACGCATCAATTGCCACCCATTTCACACTAAGAAAGCCATTCCTTACAGCCAGGCACTTCGTATTAGGCGAATCTGTTCAGACACTGGCAATTTGCTTGCTACTGTAATGTGGCGCTGCTATATGGCACCCGCTATTTACTTTGTGACGCACCTTAAAAAGTGTTTAATGTGTATAACCTATGTTTTAGCAACTCGATTGCTACTACTATATACCATTGCCACATGGCTATATGGCACTTACTATTGGGTATATGGCACACAAAAATTTTAAGTTGTTTTCTAGGTCATCCTTTCGCTAACACCATTAGAACCTGGTGAACTGCCATTGCTAAAGACGTATCCAAAACACAGTGAAGGTAAATCTCACGCACGTTCATTTGTTGCAAGTTGGTATGATCCTTACAACTGAGCTGAATATTCTCAAGAAGTTGATGCAATGTTTTGTTTTCCCTGCCGGCATTTTTCACCCCCTGGCCATGGTAAAATGGAGGAAGCCTTTACAAAAACTGGTTTTCGTCGATGGAAAAATGCTCATGGTAAGGACGGAGCTATTGATAAACCAGACGTGGGCAAGCTTCGGCCCGCGGGCCAGATCCGACCAGTGGATCCTTTTACTCCGGCCCGCTGAAGATTGGTACAGTATTAAGGTTTGATGTGAATGATTGCATTCATTTTCATTTTGACTTGTAATGACTAGCATTTCAAGACCAGGTCGTGCAGTAGATACAGTGACTTGATTTTGCAGAGCCCGGACCCAAGAAGAATGAGAGACCCACTTTCAATTTCGATTTTCCTTATAAATACTCAGTTTATCTCAAATACGCTTAAGGTTCCATTAATACATATGTTATTATTACGTAGAATGTTTGCTGTAGAAGGTTCCTTTGGAGAGAGGAATTATAATTTGCTTCGAATATCATGTACGTGATGGGAAGACCACAACAAATGTATCGATGCTTACAAATCTTGAACTCGAGTTTTAATTTGCAGAATTAGGATATCTAAAGCATTGAGTTTTATTGATGCGAAGGCGAGCGGCTAATTCAGCGACATCTGCCATAGCGATCACCCGTTTTAATTCCAACGATCGTTCCACGGTCCTTAGGTTCGTGTCCAATCTGCGGCTGGGGCAGATTCCAACACTTCTGACACCAATGAGAGATACGGCACGAACGGTCGGGGCACGGCAACACGGCTGGAGTAAACACGTGAGTACAGGACAACGGCGGTTAACCAGTTCTTTTAATATTTCAAAAACGGGAAGCGTCTTTGTAACTTCTTTAACATAGCTGTCCCAAAATATTAGGGAATGAAAGCTTCTTGGTAACTTCTTTAACATAACTGTCCCACAATATTAGGGAATGTAAGCATCGTGGAAATTTCTTTGACATAACTGTCCCAAATTGTTAGGGAGTCTAGGCTTTTTTGTAACTTCTTTGACATAACTGTCCCAAATTGTTAGGGAGTATAAGCTTTTTTGTAACTTCTTTGACATAAGCTTTTCGCCGATTCTCATCAGTTGATTTACATCGGTAACGATTACAATAATTAGCATTTACTTATACGGGGATGATAAATATGCTACTTGTCACAAGTGTATACAGGAAACCCACGTTTAGTGGTCTTTACACAAAATGGGATTCGTTTTGTGCCTGCAAAGTCAAGGTGTCCCTGATTGCCTGCCTTCTAAACCGAGCAAATAAGATCTGCTCACCTGAACGTTTGCCAGATTGTCAAGAACCAAGGGCAGTGTGGATCTTGCTGGGCCTTTAGTACAGTAAGTAACATCTTGATGACTTTGCTATCTTTCTACAGTTGTATCGTAAATCGTAAAGTGTAGAGCTGGGTTTCACTATGATCGCGGACCTACCAATCCGGCAAACAGTGACCCCAATATAAAAAGGATTCAACATTCGCGCCCTAAGTTTGAAAACGTTTTCGTCTTACCCTCTGTTGCCTTTAGTGGTACATCTTCCTGAATTATATAGAGACAAAGGATTTCAATACAGCGCACACTTCAAATTGTCAACTAGTCAGGTAAGGATTTACATACTATTTGATTAATCAATTGATTGATTGATCGGTTGAATGATTGATGTATTATCTATTTGTTTATTCACATGTATTTTGTATACTTACGTATATTTTTGTTTATTTATGATAGTAGTTATTCTCTCACCTTGGTGATTTTTCGAGTTCTCTACTGAGTGCTGATGATACTGATGCTAATCTCCTACTGACATTATCTGTTGTGTTTGGGACGCTGGACAAGAAAACGGCCTTCACCTGTTCAGGCTTGAAACAATGTAAATTTGCCCATTCAATGAACATGGCATTAGAGAGAATCATCTCATGACGTCATATGAGTCTGTCGCGCGAACTCCTTATATGGCAATAATTGAAGGTCGTGAGGTGCACTGTGAAGGTCGTGAAGTGTGCCACAGTTGCTGATATGGATCCACTGAGTGTATTGCAATTGTTTATTTGAGTTTAAAATATGATCGTGAGGGTGCCAAATGCCTTCATATAACATTGACGGTGACATTCTCTCGTTAAAATCTAAACGTTAAGTAAGCTGGCAGCCTGGAACTTCATGCCTTATCATTGACAGTTGCCACAGTTGCTGATATGGATCCACTGAGTCTATTGCATGTGTTTATTTGAGTTTAAAGATACCACTATCAATTAATTATAGCTATGGTTGTAGATATATCAAATAAATACCTACATAACCTGCATTTATAAATAAATCATCTACCCGAATTTATCCACTTTATCACATACAAGTGGTTCGGTATTTGAAGCAAGAATTAGAAACAAGTCTGCTTTCCCGTGTTAATCTGGCACGTAGTCCTTAACCTTAAAGTAAAACGTATGTTTACTAGTAGGCCCATATATTTATAAAGATGGAGTGAGGAGACAGAAAGACTGTTTGTAAATTTGGTGATATCTCAAATACGCATCATTGGATTTTAAAATCGTCACAGGAGCGGTATTAACATTACTTAAGAAGCGATTTGAGAAACTTTGGGAAATCTGAAGCGTGTTGTTATGAGTGAATCGTCTGTCATTTGACTGTTAGTAGAAGTACCCACTCAGACTACGATGAAAACGTTAATAGATTTTACCAAATACAAATCGGAGAGAATCGCTAATCTCTTATTACAGTTATCTTATGTAGAATGTCTTGTGCCTACTTGAGAACAAGCTTACAAAAAATTTCATTTGGGAAAAAAAATTGGCACTAAGACAAGAGTTTCCTAATTAAGCCTTGAAGGTTTCAAATCGTATCTTCTCCACATCAAAATTTTGTTTTGGAAAACGTTTGGCTCCTATTAGAGAATCTTGCAAATAATAAGTTTCAATTCGAAAACGTGAGATTTGCTTGGGGCACATTAGATTTGTGAGAAATATCCTTAGTTTTCGAGTAGTTTCTAAAAGCCGATTTGTAGTCGTTGCTCTTCATGCTCTTCATCACTTGCTAGAATGTTATAATTTTTTCTTAGGATCTGATGTACCTTATGACTTAGAGCCGGATGATACGTTAAAACAAGGACGTCGTTGTCGTTCGATTTCTTTTCCTGCTTGCTACTGAGAACGTCCTTTCTACTCTTCGTTGAATTAGCACATATACTGTATTGGCTTTTGTACAATTCTCTACAGTACAATCTGGGTATTCTCTACAGAATCTCTCTAAATGGGAATTTGATATCATTCCTCTTTTCTTAGCCAGCATCCTCTCATCAATGTTGACAATTTTTAGGTTTTGTTTGGTGTTCAGTGCCTCTCTTAAATTTGGATTGAAGCACGGGAGAAATCTGACCTCTTTCTACCTGACTCATTTTCGACGGCAAGATCTCCTGGTACCAGAACGACGGTTCAGGCAACTTCACCAAGCTGGTCATCGACGACCAAGCCCTGTTGGCGCGCACGGTGATCGCCGCCGACATCGATGGCGACGGCGATCAAGACGTGCTGTCGGCTTCCGTGGGCGCCGACACCGTCGCCTGGTACGCCAACAACGGCAACGGCGAGTTCCAGCGGCGCCCGATCGACATCGCCGCGGATGGCGCCTACGGCGATAAAAGCTTCCAGTCTCCCTCCTGTTTCTTCTATGCTCCATCCATCTGCAGGTTAAACATTCTTCATATCATGGCAGGTGGAAATCACCATTGTGTAGTGACATTTCCCACAATCATGACATAGGAAGCAAATCGAAGATTCCGTCCAGTATATCAGACTCCATTAATATAACCAGGTGACGTCACATGTGTAAATGACTTCCAATCATTACGTCATGGTTCAATCTGAAAATTCCCATGTTTCCAACTTGCCTGAAGAGGCTGAACCATGAAAGCATACTTGCAATCTGAAGATAGCCCATCTGACCAGACTATATCCTCAACAGTATCTGGAATGTCACTTTGGTTATACGAGCTGATAGGAACACTGATACTGCTTCTACCCCATTATACTTTAGTCAGAACCAATAAGGAAGGTGTGCCACTTTGATTGGTATACCATTGCTGTATTGAATAGCATCAGATGTTTGGATCAAGGCGACCCTGCGACGATCACCCAGCGACTTAAACAGGGCGTATTTCCCCGTAACCAACCACTGGTAGCGCCTCGGATGTGCTTACATGGGGTACCCCCCCTGTTTGCGGAGTATCGATACGTGTACTAGAAGACCATTCCATGTTGGCATGTAAAGTCCAAAAAACCGACAAGGCTAAAACATTTTGTGGAGAACACGTTACCGTGTAGTAAAAAGTAAAGAGCCAATCCCACTGAAGTTCTTAGATCTGGCAAATTTTTAGAAAATATTTTCTTATCTGTTAAAAATGTTACTTCTAATTTTAATATAACATACTTGAATTTCATACATACTTTTGGTCTTTCAGGGCAACAGCTATTTCTTGCCGTCTTCTGAAGACACCTTGTTTCGGTCATCTCAAAGATTTTCTTTCATTTTTTTTTCTAATTACTAAATAGACAAAAAAAAGATTACCTTTATCAACTTTCATAATGACGGTGGACCGCAGTCGGAGGCAACACGAATGCTCCTCTTTTCTTAGCTTCTACCACTACAGTGGTAGGAGTGGAAGCCACTCCTTTCCCTAGTCAAGTTTTTTGACCACTTCTCCCATTATAGCTGGTACTCATTTCACAGACCCCTTAAGGATGGAAGGCTGAGTGAACCTTGGCAATCTCTCAATCAAAGACCCCTGATGAGCAGTGGGCCCGACATTGAAAGAAAATTGTGATGCACAGACATGATGATGGTTCGAGTTGTGAGACATTCTGTCAGGAGAGACGAAGTACTGTAGCCAGGGCCGTAGCCAGCCACGCCAACCAGGGGGAGGGGTGTCTAATGAAGGGGGCAATAAAATTAGAGAATCGCTTCTTGCCTCTTGGCAAGGAATAGATGTAGTATCTGTTCTCATTGATGACAGATGCTTTCCATAATCCGCGAGAGGCGGTCCTACTGACCATGCAATGTACGCATCTAGTGTATGCAAACTATGTCAAACTTGCGTTATAAGACTATTTGAAACGGTTTGTGCAACATGGAATGTACGCATGTAGTGTATGAAAAGTAAGTAAAATATGCCTTATTAGCCTATTTTGAACGCTTTGTGCACCATTGAATGTACGCATCTAGTTTATGCAAACTATGTCAAATATGCCTTATTAGCCTATTTTAAACGCTTTGTGCACCATGGTCTACTTATGTGGTAGACCGAATTTATGTGGTCCCACTGTGGGTGTGTAGACCCACCTAATTTATGTGGTCCCACTGCCAATCTCTCACGTAAATATTCAGAGCAGCCACCCCAAGTTAACCCTGTCTGTAGTGTTCCTCGTGCCCCCCATCATGTATGTGGCTAGATCGAGTGTATGTACGTATAAATTGTTGAGGATCCCGGTTTGTCGCTCTCAAGTAAAACCAAGCGGAATCGGGGTCAAAGCCTTTCTCGCATTGATTAAATAACAACCTTTAAGAATGTTGGTTTTATTTTTAATGTGATTTTTGCCAAGTGACAAACCTAAAATTGTCGTAAGAAAATCTGAAGTAACGAAACACACGGAGGCACAAATTTCGTAAGGCACAAATCTCGCGCCTTAGGCGCGAAATTTGTGCCCACACGAAACTCACGAATATGTGGACATGCGCATTACCATCATAGGCACAACACTAGATGCGTACATTCTATGGTTCACAAAGCGTTCAAAATAAGCTCATGACAACATATTTAACATAATTTGCGTACACTAGATGCGTACATTGCATGGTGCACAAAGCGTTGAAAATAGGCTTAGAACGCATATGTAACATAGTTTGCTTGCAATAGATTCGTACATTCCATGGTGCACAAAGCGTTCAGAATAGGCTCATGACGCATATTTAACACAGTTGGCAAACACTATTAGTGCCTGATGAAGGAAACTAGTTTCCGAAAGCTCGCGAGAGCCAGAGTTTAGTGTTTTATTATATATATATATACTTGCAAAAGCTACCTATATATATATATATATATACTATGTACTATACTATAAACATATATATAGATATAATACATATATAATATATAATTCTCAAAGAGTGGAGCATTACCACAATAGCTTGCAATTAAACGGCGCTGACCGGATTCGAACCCGGGATAAGCTGGCAAATCAAAATCAAGTGTGAACCAAATCAGCATCAGGTGTTAAGCAGAATTGATAGGTTTTAAGCAACTAATTGCAGTCACTCTAGCAAGGCTGCAATACACGGGTCAATCGGTTGCTGCGTCATGTTGATGACACTTCTAGTCCTGTATGAATGTCATTGTTTGCCTGTATCACACAGTGTTTTCATGGGCCACGGACTACCGATCACTGCCCGTAGTTCGCAATTTTCAGTTGAAAAAACTTGTTTTTTTTATTTAATTTCTGAACGTTTTTGAATCAATGCATGTTTTGATTTTGGCTCTTCAAAAAGCAAAAAAAAAGCAAACTTTCGCATGCAAACCGATAAGGGTTCGCGTAGCGCAGGTGCCGATCTCCTGATTCTCCGCCCTCGGCCGGGGTGCAATGCGTGGTTGGGGGCAAGTCATCCGACGCTTTCCCGTGCTTTTCCCTAGATTTCTCTAGACTTTGAATGCACTTTCCAATTTGAATCTAAAGCCCAGCTTTCTTAGCGAAATGGATGATCGGGCTAAGGATTTATAACATACATCGGCAGAAGGGATTGCCCATCGAAGGTGAAAGTAATAGAGAACGGGAGACCAGAAAAGAAACTAAATATTTAAACAACTTTTAGAAGGGCAAGTAAAGAATCTTATCGACATTTTACAAATAAAGTTTACAGTTCTTTCGATTGGATTTTATGAGCATCTATGGGCAGAACTGAAAGCCTGAGGTTTATCAAGTGACAAGTTGGTAACAAGCCGCTTTGCCCTTCAGTTTAGGTCTTTCTAAGTAGTTAGAGAACTACTTACAAAGCATTTTATCATCGAGAAGAGAGGATTTGAAATGTTACGAAACTCAGAGAGGCTGGTCTCCAATTGCGTAGAGCTGGATGTCGATGTCCACCGGTGGATGATTGGGAGCTAATGTGGCGTGCTTATTTTTCCCACCAAGTTTCATCCCGATCCCTCCACTCTAAGCGTTTTCCAAGTTTTAGGTTTCCCCCTCCCAACTCACCCCAAATGTCACCAGATCCGGTCGGGATTTAAAATAAGAGCTCTGAGACACGATATCCTTCTAAACATCAAATTTAATTGAGATCCGATCACCCGTTCGTAAGTTAAAAATCCCTCATTTTTCTAATTTTTCAGAAATAACCCCCCCCCCCCATTAACAATTAGAAATGTTCTTCAGGAGATTGAATCTAGAGGAGACCTCTCCACTGAAACTTTAGCATATTTTAACATTGAAAACCCCCGATTAGGTAGGTTCTATCTTCTCCCTAAGATTCATAAGTGACTCCATAATGTCCCAAGACGAAGTGAACTCTTATGTACAGGACACCAACGATTTCCTGAGGAAGATTAGAAGCATTGAGAATTTGCCTAGCACCGCTATCCTAGGTTCTAAAACGGCAAGATGGAAAGGAGATCATGCTTTAATTATCAGCCTAAACGAATCCTCTTGTTAGTTGCTGGCACATTTTGGTTTTTCAGGCAAATGCTGTAGTCGGAGATAGATTGGGTCTAGTTAGGTGACTAAGCCAGGACCACTCCTTAATAATCCTGTTAAAGAACTAAATGAGTAAAGTTTAGTTTGGAGGAGAAGATGGAGTTAGTTGGTTCCCTTACGACCATGCAAGAACATAACTGTTCTTTGAACAGTTATGTTCGTTTTTAAGAATAGAAGGCTTGTCTGATCCTGGACGTAATAAAAGCTTAGAGCACTAAGGCGACATTTTGAAAGGCATGTCAAACACAATCAAAACAAGCTATGTTTTTGTTGGATTGGAAAAGGAAGTGCAGCAATGTTTAATGAATGACTTGGAGTATTATAGGTTCAAACTTTCATATTATGTTGAGGGGATGTTGAAGATACCTCTCTTTCAAAAATGATCGATTATCTCGCTTCCATACTCATTGCCCATTTCCTTGTTCAGTGAATAATCGACGAACAACTGTGATGGAAGGTTCGTCTGACCTTCGATTATTACTCAAGCAGAACGATCTTCGAATACCTCTTATTCAGGTAACATATTGCATTGATTTTAAGGCGATAATTAATTCAGAGCTCAATTGCAATTTTCAAAGCAATATTCGCCACGCTCGTGGGAGGGGAGGCCTCCCCTGCCCTAATTTTTCTACCGAAAATTGTGCCCTCATCTTAAGCACAACTAGAAGGGAGGCATTGACCTTGAACGCAAGACGCTAACAGTTGGTCTTCATTTTTGAGCCACGTGATTCTTAACAAATAAGCGTTGTGAGCCGCAAATATTTCTCAAGCCGATTCTTAAATTTTTATGCTATGAATCTAATGTTTTTTTGTTAGAAATTAGACTGTTAATTCAACAATATTACATTTCTGTTACTCCCAATGCCAGACTCTCTACCATTCTACATACAAATACCTTCAACAATATTAAATTTCTGTTACTCCCAATGCCACTCTCTCTACCATTCTACATACAAATACCTTCAACAATATTACATTTCTCTTATTCCTAATGCCAGTCTCTCTACCATTCTACATACAAATACCTTTAACAATATTACATTTCTGTTACTCCCAATGCCAGTCTCAATGATGATGAAGTTATATAATTTTCACAAATATTAACGTTTAAAGTCGAATTAACAGGGTGGCGGTGGAATATTACTGGAGAGAAATATTGCCAAAACGTTAGAACCTCTTATGGACCTGATACTTGGAGCTACCTAGAGGGAGGGAGGGTGACAGACAAAATTTTATCCCTTAATATTTCAGAGACAGGGTAATACTATTAGAGAGAGTGTAATAACTACGCAAATTTTACACACCAGATTTGGGAACTGCAAATCGTTTCAAAAGATCAGGTTTCGAGGATCCACGGCATTAGATATTCAATACCTTACACGCTAGTAAGAAAATGATTGTGATAAAGCTAGAGAGTAACTTTTTGACCTTCAAAATCCGACTAGCTAAAGTTATAACGGGGCAATCTCACAATCAAAGACCCCTGATGAGCAGTGGGCCCGACATTGAAACTACCCTAAATAAACAGAAAAACCACACTTATACTTCATATGAACAACTACTTTTCCTTCATATTCACAACTACTTATACTTCATATCCACAACTACTTATCCTTCATAGCCACAACTACTTATACTTCATATGGACAACTACTTTTCCTTCATATTCACAACTACTTATACTTCATATCCACAGCTACTCATCCTTTATATCTACAACTGCTTATCCTTCATATCCACAACTACTTATCCTTCATATCCACGACTACTTATTTACACACAGTATGTTACCCCCATTACCCTCATGCTACCCCACTTGACCTAGCTTTAGCTTACTCAATAATTTTGTGTATACTCCTTTTCGAAAAAAAACTGTTCTCATTTTCAACCAGTTTCAGAATGAGACTGGGTTTGCACATTTATTCAAGGTCACAGTAAATGCTACCAGCAGTTTAATATTTCTATAGGTTATTTTTCTCACAAACTCGTCAATCATGGCAGATTTATCCCTAACCATACGCTGTCTGTACCCTCGAATAGGTTTTCCATTTTCATCAAAAGGTTTGCTTCTGTAAAAGCACTCCTTTACGACCTTGTTTACTTCTTTCTCCCACTTCATTCGCTGGTTTCTTTATTATTATTATTATTATCATCTTTATTTGTTCTCACAAATATGTGTACATTGCATTCTTAAAATGTTCATGGCCGGGATCAGACCCTGATCCTAGGGCTTTTTTCACAGGTGTGACAGGTAGTACGTCTTTTTGGGCAACAGGCAGCAGCTTTTGGGTGGAATAAACAACACGCGGTTGTACCGTAGGGAAACTGTTGGTTACGGCCGTTCTTACTATTTTGTCAAAACTCAAGGAAACATTCCCGATCCACGGTAGTCGCAAATACACTGGGCACTTCATAGGACCATATTTTGGGTCAGACGTAAACTTGGCAATTTGATTGGAAATGACAATGTTGATGACCACAAGCATCAGTTTGACAGAAAGTAAAAAGTATTTTCTTGAATTTTTCTTGAAGAAAAGTATTTTCTTGCAATGGGAGGTTGGGAGCCAACCATCCCGTGCTTTTGCACGGTGCTTGTTGCCGATAGTACGGCATCACGGAGCAGTGTCATGTAAATAAAAGTTGATGTCTTTGGGGTATCCTTCCTAACGAAAAGGGATAAACAATTTTGTGAAATGTCTCGTAACCAAAGTTAACTTTTCCAATGTATTACAATTTCTAATCAAACTTCTGTGCTTTTCTTCTATGAGGAACAAAATTTAGAAACCCTTACCTGAATTTTGTACGTCACTTGTACATAAAGAGGGGAGAGATTGATGAAACTGCGTTAACTGAGAGTTTCGTTGTTGCTTACCATATTTAACAGAAACTGATCACAATATTCGTACAGAGTAAAGGAGGAAAACGTTTTGCAAAAAAATTTGGAAGTTCAGGCTCTTGCGTTTGTAAAAATAGCAGAGAAGACTCATATATATGCTGATTACACTGTTCTGTGGAGTTCTAGTGATTTTTGTTTTATGTGGCTTTCGTTAAGAGGTATGTAACTTCACGAGGTAGTAAAAGGCGTTTGTATAGGATCTGTCGCCCACACTTGTAAGAGAATTATCTGAATACATCTTTTTGAAGGTGATATATACGCAGGCATACATAGCAAGAGAATAATGCTGGAGCGATTCAGCAACCGTCTGGCCCACCAACTGCTTGGCCAGGGCCTGAACAAGGGCGAGGCCGTGGGTATTGTAGCCCATCGCGATTTGGTGCTACCTATTGCCATCTTCGGCGTGCTCAAGGCTGGTGGCGCTTTTGTCATGCTGGACCCGGCCTATCCGGGGAGTCGTCTCGAGGATTTCCTGGAAACCGCTCGGGTGCGCATGCTGATCCAAATGGGAACGGCCCGGGGGCATATCTGAACGGAACTGGAGAAGCCTGATGGAAATGGCAAGATGTTTACGATCCTATGCCAAAATTGCAAAATCACTCTGGCCTTTCGCAGTGCGACATGCTCAGTATTTGCGGAACAGAAGTTTTCAACCCCGAGCAAAATCTCCAGCCTACGAATTTTTTACAGGTATCAAGCCTGACATGCGGTATATTTATCCTTTTGGATCAGCATGTGTCCTTTACAAAGAAGGTCCAAGCACTAAGGCTTAGAAAAGTGGAAAAATTTGGTCACGAACAAAGGTCCATCAATTCTGATCTTTATATGTTTATAATATAGATTGATGGCCTATAAGGGTATTCCGAGTGAAATCAGAGTCAAATTCCGAGTAGTTTAGAAGATATTGTAATAAATGGAAGTTGACAAGGTAGGCTGATTTCTGGCATTTCTTCAAGCACTAAGGCTTAGAAAAGTGGAAAAATTTGGTCACAGATCACCGACCCGTCGGCGACGCCGTCGGTGGAGGTGGTCATCATGGCCGGGGAAGCAGCCAATTCCGAACTGCTGCAACGCTGGTCGGACGGGCGTGCAGTGTTCAACGCCTACGGTCCCACCGAGGCCACCATCATGAGCACCTGCACCACCGAACAATTCGATGGACAAGACACGGTGACGATCGGCGGCCCGGTCAGCGGCTTCACGGCCGTGGTGCTCGACGCCCGGTTGGCTATCAACAGTAACAACAAATTAGTTGTTTCATTCTTGATAGAAAGATTATATTAAATTGGTTTTTATATATGCTTTCAGTTTAATTGACCCTTCTTAATCACAGGATATATCTCTAGATTAAACACTAAATACAGATTACATTGAATGTTTGCTAAGTGTTTTATCACTATTTTTATTTAAAAAAAATGAAACTGCTTGATTACCTTCCAGTAAATTCATCTTACAAAACAGGGAAAAAAAGTGAGAGGATCACTGGTACATATCTTCTTTGCAGTATTGGTCCTCAGATCCTTAGCGATGTTACCAAGCAGCACTAGAGGGTCAATAAGGCCAGAATGAAAAACAATCTTGTGATTTCTGTACCATCTTAGTAAATATAGGAAGAATTTACAATATTGAAAATAGGCTCTCCTTAGCTGAATACGGTCTTTATTCCGCAATAGAGGCTGAAAACCGGAAAGAAAATTAGAAAAGTCTTCAAAAGAAAGTGTTTTGTCTGAATTCATACAACATAGATTCAAAGAAGGCTTACGTTTTTATCTAGAGTCACTTCAATTGCAATCTTGTCAGCATCAAAAGTCGTCAGCATCCTCGCTTTGTTTACAGGAAGATTCACTAAGGGACCAGCAGCTGAAGGCAATTGCTTCAAACTTTTAGCATCAAATTGTACCTAAAAGATAGGTTAAAAATGAAAAAAATACGAAGTAATAATTCACGTTCATCCTGCTCAAGCTGCGGGCCCCGCAAATCCAGCATGATTGGGCCAAGACTCAAATTCAATTCCTGCTAATTGGAAAATGTCGCTCTTCTGATTTCACCGTCGCCGGCATCGATTATAGCGACAAATGGAAAACAGGTCAGAGGGAAAACTTTAAATAAATTAAAACAAAATTGTTTTAAGGTATATTTCTCTTATAAGCACACAGTTACAGATTTCGCTGGTCGGCGAGATCCCGCTCGGGAACTACGAGCTCCACGCCCGCGCCGACGACCACCGCCACGTGCCCGCGGTGTACGACTTCACTTCGACGGATCGACTCGAGAAAGACTCGAACGTCGAGGACCTGGCCTTCGCCGAGCGTGTCTACCTGTGGCCCGACGACTGGATCCCTGTGATCGTGCGCACGCCCGACGGCCGACCGTTCCCCGACCTCGCCCGCGAGCGCGGCCTGATGGTTCACACAGGTTGTCGTCTGAACTTGGACGGTGACAAGATTCGCTCAATGAGCATGCCCACCACCCCCCTCAGCCCTGCAATCGCCAGCTGTGTGCCCAGGCGCTTTAGCGAAATGTGGTGAAGTGATTAACGAAATGTTGAGCTAGTTCCTACAATCTTCCGCGAACCAAACTCGAGCGGCGGGCGGGTGTGACCAGGGCTAAGCAGCCGATACCGAACCTGGAATCAGTCTCATTTTAGGGTCACTATCTTCAAAGACCTATAAAGTGCTTAAAATGCTCTAGGATTACTTGCAGAAAGCTAGAAGCATGTTAAAAGAACTTGGCAAGCATGTTGAAAGTGGTTTTAGTCATTGGACAATTGACCAAGGAATGTGCCTTGGACAAGATCTCATTCTAGGGACACTGTCTTCAAAGACCTATAAAGTGCTTAAAATGCTCTAAAATCACTGGCAGTAAGCTGGACGGGGGAATGTATTTCTAATACCTATTGATTCCTTTATTATTAGTGCACGGCGGAGGCGATAGTACCCCTTCTACTGAGACAATCCTTAACTATGTAGCACAAATGTTACATTTATATGCCTTCTAATACAATGGTAGAAAAGTGAGGGTGAGCCATCATTGGCCTCTCAAATCAACCTCTGTCAATCACCTGAAACCTTCGTGAATATCCTCTTAGCAAAGACTTGTCTGATTAGATTGGTGACGGAAAACCATTATTATGAAGGTTGTCATATTAGTTTTCAAACTTCTTATTTATACTCATCATAACATGTACTAGATAAAATACACAAGAAAAGAATACCTCACATGAAAAAACTCTAAATCCACACAGCCATAAATAGATTATGTTTTTTAGCTTATAATACTCTATTTCTCTTATTCTCCTTAATTTTTCAATTTGGTTAAAAAAGTTTCGTTGTTAAATTATATCTTTAATGTGCAGGTATTGAATCCGTAGGAATTGATTCGATTAAAGTATTATGATGACTTTTTAGCATAATTCAATACAAAAGTCAATATATAAAAGAGTTCATTAATATCTTTAAGTAAAAAGGCCATAATGGGAGCGCAAGGCCGTTAATGGCATCATTCTCCTTTTTATTCGCTAGTCTTTGTGACCACTGTCTTAATGTAATCCTTGGGTACTTGGTTTTTGATGCTCATTTTCATTCCACTGTGTTGTGTTTTATTCCACTGCACATTATGTCATTCCACTGCATTGTATTTCATTCTATTACATTGTGTTTCATTCTATTGCATTGTGTTTCATTCAACTGCAATGTATTTTATTCCACTGTGTTATGTTTCATTCCACTGTGTTATGTTTCATTCCACTGTGTTGTGTTTTATTCCACTGCACATTATGTCATTCCACTGCATTGTATTTCATTCTATTACAGCTGAATCTGATGGTGTGATTTTCATTTTAGGGGGTATTTCACCCTATTTTCTAAAATAGGGCAGATTTTCTCCGGCTCGTAACTTTTGATGAGTAAGAATAAACTTGATAAAACTTGTATATTTAAAATCAGCATTAAAATGCGATTCTTTTAATGTAACTATTGGAATCAAAATTCCGTTTTTTAGAGTTTTGGTTACTATTGAGTCGGGTCGCTCCTTACTACAGTTCGTTGTACGAAAGGTACTGTCTTTATAGACCTGGAGAGAGATTCATTGGGGCCTTTGGTGACTTGCTGTCACCTGTTCCCATTTGGGTTATCAACTTTAGATGCATAAATTTTATCTGAGACAAGAAGAATAGACGATAATAATAGCAACAGAGCCAAGAGAAGCGCACCCGGTAACTTTCTACGCTGAAGCTTCTTCGGTTTTGACAAGATTTTTTAATGTCCTTGTCCTTGCACTTGTTATTTAGGGTAAACCCCTTTTTGTTGGTTTGGTTTTCGAAAACAAGAGCATTAAAAAACTAGAACATCGTGAACATGGACAGTTCTCAATAATTTTGTAAAAATATAACACCGGATATCTACTGTTTATCACAAATCTGTAGGTTAGCATCAACCTCTTTGTCAATCTTATTTTTGCCTCGGTTTGACTAAGATTTATCGTTTATCTGAGTTAAGCGTTGTCAAGCACCGGAGGCCGCTGTACGTACTGGAGCTGACAGTTGGCTTTGAGACCAATTTACAGAACAACATAAATAGGAAAAATAGAAAATACGATGATTTGTGTGAAGATTTGAAGTCACGATTTAGTAATACTCAATACATCAACCTCAGTATGAGTGCAATTGGAGGGATCGCAAAGGAAAACAAGTCATTTCTAATGATGATGCAAGATCTTGGCGTTGAAAATCGAAATTATTTGTTATTCAAAATGCCCTGGATACGGTCTTGGATACAGCATTGCTGATACAATCCCAATATGGATCTAAAGTATAGTCGAGACATTTTATAACAAGGTTATTTAAAATTTACCCTATGTACGTACATTATCAATAGGTTTGGGGAGGGATAACTTTTTAAAAAATGTGGAAAAACTGCTGGTTTGTATGACTGTCATTGGAGATAAGTGTCTGCTTTGATGTCCTGGGTTGAATTCAGTTTTGATCAAAACTAAAGATGTGTAATAGTGGCAACATTTTGGGTCAGAGATTTCCAGCAGAAATTTTTTCTGGCTGAGCAATTTTCAGGAGGGAGTTTTCCGGGTGGGAGATTTCCTGGGTGGGAATTTTCCGGGAGGGAATAATCCGGTGGGAATTTTCCGGGAGGGAATAATCCGGTGGGAATTTTCCAGGAGGGAGTTTCCGGGTGGGAGATTTCCTAGGTGGGAATTTTCCGGGAGACAACTTTGAGTAACCCCCCGTCTCGGACTTGCATGAACTGTTCAGGGGGTAAATGTAACGTTTTACTGTCTTACTGTTAGGCCTACTTTAGACGTCGAGTTTGTCTTAGAATTGTGTCGAGTCAAATTCAATTCCACAATTAAATCCATGACAAATCCATAACAAATCCGTCGTCTAAAGCCAACAGTCGGATTTGTGTTAGATTTGAGTCAAATCCATGATGCTATCATAGATAATCGTACACGAAACTAAACAACTTTCTAAATGTATGAATAAACGTTACCATGACAAATACATAGGTAAAACCACAACAGTCATAATTAAGTGATGAATAGTGTATCAAAAACATTAAAGGAGCATTTTTAACAAATAACGAGACATATCTTGTTTACACTTACCTTAGACTTAAAACAACCACGGACAACACAGCCAGAGCTTCAACAAAGCCACTCAGAAAAAGGTTGAGGTGTCTGCGAATTGCTGGGCGAGTAACTTTTTTGGTCTCTTCTCTCTGCAAATGCCGAACCTTAAACAAAACCAAATAATAATTATTTCAAAAATTAAGAGTATGTTATGTCACTGATACTTCAAATGGGAAAATTTATAATCAAAAAATCACAATCTGTTTACAAGAGTCTGTAAGGCAGAAAACTGGATCTTTCAAAATCATCAAAAACAATTGCAATGATAAACGTCTGTGACAAAGAAATACGGCCATGTTGTATCAGAGTTTAAATAATTTGTGTTCAATATTTGTTTTGGAAGCTTTCTGCTCTTGAGTTCTTACACCACACTTATTTGCTACGAGAGATCGTTAGGTATGTTGTGAAACTGTTGTGTTTTATTAGAAAATGAGATTTTTGCTGCAACGTGAATCTGAATGTAAGGAACACCAAAGAGGAAGTGGTGGACTGTATGAAAAGGAATGTGTAGCAATCAGAGCTATGATCAGCCATATCAATCAAGAGAGAGAGAAGAGGCAGTGTTATGATCAGCCGTATCAATCAAGAGAGAGAGAGAGAAGAGGCAGTGTTATGATCACCCGTATCAATCAAGAGAGAGAGAGAAGAGGCAGTGTTATGATCAGCCGTATCAATCAAGAGAGAGAGAGAGAAGAGGAAGTGTTATGATCAGCCATATCAATCAAGAGAGAGAGAAGAGCCAGTGATTTGCATACATGCTAGAACGGAGCTTTCCACTCGAAAGCAGAAACATGATTTGATGAAACGAAAGCTTGGCTGCATAACTTCAGATACTTCTCTCTGACATAGTCTACATAACTCCACTTCACTTCGCACACCATAGGCTCTGGCTCGTGGACAAGCAAAAACCATCGTTTTTGGCCCCAGGCAAGAGTTCTGCGGAGCTTTCCAAAATGTAATGCCATATTCATCAATCCGGCCTGAGGTCCACCTACTCTACCTACCTAAACTACCTTACCTTCCTACCTAAACTTCTCTACTCTACCTACCTAGACTACCTTACCTAAACTACTGTACCTAAACTACTCTTCTTTACCTAGACTACCCTACCTACCTAAAGCACTCTACCTACCTAAACTACTCTACCTTCCTACCTAAACTACCCTACTCTACCTACCTAGACTACCTTACCTAAACTACTGTACCTAAACTACTCTTCTCTACCTTCTTTCATCCTTCATAGGAGAGGCCCTCCTGTATATATGTGTATACCGTAAATTAGCAATTAAGCGCCATGGACTCAAATAAAAGCCCATGCTCAAATAAACGCCCAGTTTGGGAAAAATATTTTGCACAAGCGCCCAGGTCCGAATAAGTGCCCAGTTCCAAATAAGCGCCTATGTCTGGACAGTGAAAACGTGGATGCAGCAGCTCCAGAGTTTACGTTTTAAGATGAATATATACAATTTAAGATATAATACAACAGAATCGGCCTAAAACTCTTCTAGTAATCAACCCTAAACATCGGCTAAAACATACTTCATACTTCGATACCAATTTGGTGATTCCCTGAGCCAACGAAGTCTGTTTACAAAATATCGCGTCGTGATTGGTCAAACGCAATGAAGCATTATAATTGATGACACAATGAAATATCCTAACGGTAAACCTACTGTGAAATTCAACTATCAAACAGAGCTTACAACGGTTGTTGTTTCTCCGTGGCAATTTTAAATTAAATAAAAGATTTTGTTTGTAGCATAGCTTTGACTTTCCGTGACATTGCTGTGACTTGCTCCAGTTGCTGCGATGGTCATCGCAGATCGCTGACTTTCTGCGACGGGGCAAGTGATAACAGCTACGACAAAACTGCCACAACAACTAAATATTGTCCAGTTATTTCGAGCACTTGACTCAACATCTGCGATTTCTTCAATGGATTTGCTTTCTCAAATGGATGGTCATGTTTATCTCAACCAAAAGGTAAGAGTAATTTTCTTCATTCAAAACAGTAAAAACAGATTCAAGACATTGTGCACATTTAACATCTGCTCATTCTCAAAATGGTTTTGAGCACAAAATTCCAACTATTCAAAAACCCATAGGAACTCAAATCAGAGAAGAGTCTGGTTCGGTGTCCATTTCACTATTTTGGACTTCAGCTTGAAGTCTCAACCTACACCAAACAATTGGACACAATTTCTTCCCTTAATTCTCCTAGGACTCCGCACTACAGTTAAACCCGATCTCGGATGCACCACAGCAGAACTTGTTTATGGTACTACTCTTCGTTTACCTGCCGAATTTGTTTCTCCTTCTGACAGTATTTCGTCGTTGTCACCTGCTGATTATGTTGAACGACTTCGTCAAAATATGCAAAAACTTCGTCCCGTATCGTCCCGCCTCCCTTCTAGTTGTGCTTAAGATGAGGGCACAATTTTCAGTAGAAAAATTAGGGCAGGGGAGGCCTCCCCTCCCTCCCCCTCTAGTTGCACTCCTGGTTTGAATCAATTAATGCTATTCTCTAACTAAGATATTTTCATAACTCCTTGATATGAATTGAAATCCACCGTTGCACACTTTCTGAGATGATAAAAAATCAAATGCTGGATTTTGTTAACCTTTTGAGGATACGACTCATAAATCCGCATATTCATTTTGTCTTTAATATTTTGCACTTCCAGATATTGTTTATATTGGAAAAAGCTGCACTAGCCTAAATTATTCTAACTCTGATTTCTTCCGTGCTTCTATCCTCCTTGCTTAAATCGCTTCCTAAATACTGGAGTTTACTTCATCAATCTCATTTCCATCCAGAGAGATTCCTGACATACGATCCTTGTTTTTTCTAACTTTCATTATCTTGCACTTGATTGAGAAACTGCCGATTAAACTGAGAGATTGCTGACTGTTGACAGTCAAAGATGATTTTGCAGAGGAAACCAGACAATATATACGGAAGAATGGTACTATTAAGTTCTTGTATTTGCCATCTAAGCATTCTAGTTAAATTCACTCTTCCGATGGTAATTGCCAAATAATATACAGAAGCACCGAGCTAATGTTATGAGCTATTCCGCCATTTAGCAAGGATTGGATGTAGTATGCGAGAAATATCTCCTTCAGCTTCTTGATTTCATCTGGCAAACGTTCAGGTGAGCAGATCTTATTTGCTCGGTTTAGCACTCCACCCATCCAGCAAAAAGGATGTTCTTTTTATACAAAATAATGCTATACAAAATAATGCTAATGAGTAGCAAGGTCATTTGTTAAAAGTTACCAAAATAAAAAATGAGGACATGATCATTCAAAATTAAGGTAACAAAACACAAAATAAGACGTTCCCCATAAGAGCCCATGTTAATTTTTGAAATTCTTAAAAGTTATTTAAAAGTTATATTTATACACATGCAGGTATGCAGCTCAGTCGGTAGAGTGTGGGACTTCTAATCCTAAAGTCAAGGGTTCAAGTCCCTTATCGGGCGGTTTTTTTTCACAAGATCAAAATAAAAGTGTATAATTTTGATAACACCTGGACTGCTTATCATTTGAGAGATAACAGAATATTAGCTTCTTGACAGACATGCACAAAAGGGAATTAAAATATCAATAGCCTTGTTTGTAAAGAGAGACTAGACTCAGTCAGAATTTTACGTTTTTATTTACGTTTTAATTTTGAAAGTAACAATATTCAGATATTTTACCCATCGTGGATTGCATTAAACGTGTCTGCAGGCTGTAACAAGGGAAGCGGAATCCATTCAAGGTAGCGACCTAAATATTTCCCAAGAACCTCAAGCTTTCCATAATTACCGATTGTGCCAACTCGCCGCCCGCCCTCCCATTCATTTATGTCGATTTTAAATGACATTCTTTTTTCAATAAGAGTGTGACTACTTCAGCCTTCTCTCACTCCCTCGCTTCATCAGTTTAGCTCTTAAAATGAAAAAAAGCTAGTGCAATCATTTGTCTGAACTGAGATTACAAACGACATTTACTAAGTGTTTGGAAAATGGAGAGCGTTCTCAATCTCTGACTTGATACGCACCTTCTGAAGTACGAATAAATTGTCAATTGCAGTAAAAATAAATAAATTCAGTTTTATCATAATGAAATTTCGAATAGTTGGTATGATTTGCGCTTTTCAATCAAGTAGTTAAAATCGAGAATTACAATCAAGTAGTTATGGGCATCAAGCCATGGCTAATTGTAGGAAAAGCCAAGGCAGATAGTCCGATTGAATGAGAGGCAAATCTGGCATAAGCCCTTATTAGGATTATAAAAATACGCTAATAAGGCATATTTGACATAGTTTGCATACACTAGATGCGTACATTCCATGTTGCACAAAGCGTTCACATCAGGCTAATAAGGCATATTTGACATAGTTTGCATAGACTAGATGCGTACATTCCATGTTGCACAAAACGTTCAAAATACGCTAATAAGGCATATTTGACATTGCTTGCATACACTAGATGCGTACATTCCATGGTGCACAAAGCGTTCAAAATACTATTCTTTAGGGGTTTAATATTTTGTTTAATTTTGTAAAATATTTTAAATTTAAAAATGTTGTAATTTTGATGTATTTTTTTATTTTATTTTTGTAACTATTTTTATGGCAAAAGAAATACATACATACATACATACATACATGACAGAACGTTATCCCATAATGGTGCTGGTAGAATGGCTTTCAAGTATGCGTATTACAGTTTGCCAAAGCTGGTAGCAACGTGTTTTACAAAGGTCGGCAAAAGATATAACTCGACAGTAGGCAAGACTGTAGCGCAAGATAAATTTCACAGGAAAGGTCTTACAGGACCATCAGACGTTTTACTGAAGGATGCATGTTATCTCCCACTCATTGGTTCTCACAACCTTGCTTGTTTAGTGTAATAATGTTTTCATTGGTCGGAGTGGCTTTCCAGAAAGATAACGCGCAGTATTTGTCAGGAAGACTATCGCAAGTTAAACGGTTATTTCAAGATGCAAGTTCGCCTGGTTTGACACCTCTGTCACCCTTAAAATGTGGCTCATTGCAAGATCTAAGATAGATGTATCACATATTAAAAAATTGAGATGGTACTCTCTCTCATTTCTAAATAATAGAATTTTAAAAAATTAGTGGCAATATATACGAAGAAATGATAAAAGAGCATACCATCCTCAAAGGATTTATGTCTGCATTAGACTTCTTCTGTACTTGAAAAGATGTTTAGAGAATCTCTATGAAATTAGGTACGACATTAGTACGAAAGTTACTACTGCTACTGCTACTGCTACTGCTACTGCTACTGCTTCTGCTACTGCTACCCGCTACTGCTACTGCTACTGTTCCTGCTTCTGCTACTGCTACTGCTACTGCTGCTACTACTACTGCTACTACTACTACTACTACTACTACTACTACTACTACTACTACTACTGCTACTGCTACTACTACTACTACTCTTACAGTTCTGATTCTAAATCTTCCTCTATTATGTTCTACTACTATTTCTTTGGATCTCTTTCTCATCCTTTATGAAATTCATTTAATTAACAATGTCATATTTTAATATTTAATAATCTCCTTTGAATACATTACGTAAATAATATTGTTACTTTTTTGAATGAACCACATTGATGACAGCCACAATTCCTTACAGTTCTGATTCTAAATCTTCCTCTATTATGTTCTACTACTTTGTTTCGCCAACAAATCGTGTGCTTAAGCAAAACATTGAGAAGGAAAGATAGAGGAGGTTTAAAATCTCGGGGAGGGGGTCCTGCAGAGAAGCCCTTTTGGTAGAAGGTGCCTTAATATGTTCCAGGCCCTGTGGGATTGGGTGTCCCCCCTAAGTGGCTCTGTTTACCAATGCATCATCCTTTACGTAAGATGATAATTAAAAGTGGTATGTATCGATTACTCCAGACACACATGATTCTGGGGGGACCTAACTTTTTGAAATCTCCTATTTTATGGGGGGACCTACGATTTTGGAAAAAAAGTGGGGGACCTGAACTCCTGGGGGGACCTGACTAATGTCACCCAATTCTGGGGGGACCTGACACAAAGAGTTGATAATTTCCACAAGTACGGTGTTTTGTTGAGAGGTACACTTCAACTGACATTTCATTGTTGTGTGGGGCCTTCTGCACCCAACAGAATATCATATCCCCCAAATACCTTCATGATGTGTTAGCCCTGTTAATTAGCTATCGATTGATATATATATGTAATATATTATTAGGATATATACTTATTAATTGTTGTTAGATATATATGATCCGAACTTCAAACCTCCGCCGCCTCTCGTTCCTGAGCCAGAGACCTCCCGTTGATTGTGTATTGTAGGATGCGCCCCATCCTAGTGTGGAGGAATCAGTGTATAAGATATCTGTTATTTTACCCAACTGTATTTTGAAGGAGCCAATCAGAAATTGGACTGCCTGAATGGTTTGTGTTTTTGGACCAATCAGCGTCCCTTACAACCAGATAAATTGAGTAGGCCTAGCGAGAAAACGAATTCTTTTTGTCTGCATAGCAAAGGTTTCCTTGCTTTTAAGTTGACTGACTCCAGAACGGCCAAATGAAATGCAGACCTGGCCTTTCCTATAATACGGAAGCAATCGTCCGTGTACAATTACAAAAATATTCTAATAATGGAAACGACACCCGGACGTTCCGGAATATGATGATGATCAATAATGTTAATACAACGAACGATAGTCCTCTATCTCCCCCCAAGTGTTTAGGAACTATGAAATAAATGAGCAAAGACTGAAATTACGAAAAACTACACTGTTAGTTCGTTGCTATGTGGCGAGTACTTAAGACATGTCATAGTCTGAGTGCCACTTTGGAGGGCGAACTTCACCCAATGGAACGTAATACTATAATAGGCGCTCATGTTATAATAAATTCCGAATTTTATGCAACAGTTCCAGTTGGTAAATGATTGTATTGCAAGTGTTTTATTCAAATGTTGGGGTGTGAAAGTTGGGACGTCTCTCTTCAAGCACGTTGAAAAAGTTGATTCTAAGCTAAATAAGAGTGAACACAACATATTTTTTAAAATTGGAGGCTAAAAATTCTGCATTTTAGTACCAATAAATAGGCTAATGACGCATATTTGACATAGTTTGGATACACTAGATGCGTACATTCCATGGTAAACAAAGCGTTCAAAGTAGGCTCATGACGTATATTTAACATAGTTTTGATACACTAGTTGCGTACATTCCATGGTGCACAAAGCGTACAAAACAGGCTAATGACGCATATTTGACATAGTTTGTATACACTAGATGCGTACATTTTGCGGTACACAAAGTGTTCAAAATAGGCAGACCACCTCTCGGAATGGCTGAGGTCTATACTTTTCGTTATGTAAAATACCTTCAACTGAAAAACTGTGTTGCAGAAAAAAGTACATAAATCTTGTCATGTCAAGTAATTGTAGACCCCCTCTAATTAAAGACCCCCTTTTTGATGCCTTCAATTAATTACAGACTCCTTCTATATCTATATGAAAACGGCAGATATGGATTTTGTCTTCTTGGGACAGTCTCTCCACGAAAATAGTTTGTATACATTAGATGCGTACATTCCATGGCGTACAAAGCCAAGAAAATAGGCAAATGAGGCATATTTGACATAGTTTGCATACACTAGATGTGTACATTCCATGGTGCCCAAAAGGTTCAAAATAGTCTAATAAAGCATATTGACATAGTTTGGATACACTAGATGCGTTCATTCCATGGTGCACAAAGCGTTCAAAATAGGCTAATAAGGCATATTTGACATAGTTTGCACCTCGTGTCTGAGACGACGTGGATGCTACAGGTAAAACGAAGGAAATGCACGAACTTTGGGAGAATCGCTGGAAGACCGTAGTACGAAATGGATACATGTCAATGATTTATCTCTCGAGTAATTGACTTTTTGGTCCACTTTTGTGCCTGCAGTGTCAAGAACACTCTTAGGCCATTACAAGGCAGTTGCTATTTTCAGTGAGCGTGGAAGAATCACAAGCACCAAGCAAATTGGGTACAATTCCGAGCAGCTGCGATGACTGTCATTCATCAACTTTCCAAGTGCCTGCAACAAACACAGGAAAAATAATGTGGGTAACCGACACATTATGCCCTGACCCAACGACTGGACTTTTTAAAAAACTATCCACTAGACTTTTCTCTCGACTAATATTGGTTGATGGATGGATGGATGGATGGATGGATGGATGGATGGATGGATGGATGGATGGATGGATGGATGGATGGATGTAGTAACTTTCTCTCTTCTGCTATTAAGCCTATGGTGTTCGACTTTATTCAGCGTGAAAGGAAGTAAAATTTAAAAGACTTTGACCAAATTGCAACAGCAGCATCCAGTGGACTTAAACAACCAGGTTTATTGTTTTTTCTTTTATTAGATTTCTCCATCTTTTACTACTTTACATGAAGATTGACTGTATTTTATTGTCAAATGCTCTTCCAGAGTAACTTTGCTGATAGTGACTTTTCGCCGATTCTCTTCAGACTAAATACATCGGTACATAATACATCGTTACAACAGAGTTTATACACATTGAAAGTTTATACGACTAAGAGACTGGAAGAGAGGATCCATCAGCACGTACCTAAGAAGATACACTGTACCCCTTTGGTATTGCAGGAGGCTCGTTCGGAGCGGGGAGCAAAGTCCGCCATTTTAGAACATTTATTAGGGAGCGAACATTGTCTGTCCGAGTACCAGTTTTGAGTTCTATACTTGTCTGCTTACTTGCTGGCCCAAAATTTTATGTAAGATTTTGCCAGTTTGTGAACTTGACAGTGCTTTCCTGTTTGAACTGACCTCTGTTATCATAGAGGGGATAAGTGGGAAAAATACTGTTGCCATCATTTGTGATCATAATCACATTAATCAAACTTTATTAAAAAAATTCAGTTGTTTTGACCCATGGATGACAGGTGACAATATTTTTCTCAAGCCAAGAAGGCTCACTCTTATCAAAAAGTCCGATGTCCAATCTCTCCACGAAATCTGCTATACTTTCAAGGACTTGTTTATTTATTAGAAATCCCAAGGAATCCCAATGTTGTATTAGAAATCTTGTATGTTGCTTGTGGTAAATGGCAGTCTCTCAAACCAGGGTCTTTGTAAAGTATTGTCAGGAATCGCCGCTGTTGGTCTATTGTTCTGTGAATTCGATGTCTCGACGAAACAGAAAGGATCTGCTATCCTTTGCCATACCACCTATGGCACTCATACTTAAATTAATAAACTGAACACTTTCATAATTTGATTCCAGATCTTTGCATAGTGATTTATATTTCACATTCTTGTGGTCCCAGTTCTTTTGTATGTTAGTTTCAAACCATACAGTGAGCTCAAGAACATAAAGCTTCTCTTGAGATTTAACAATTAGATCCGGGCGAAGATCAGGGCCAGTAATGAGCTGTTTTTAGTGAGACTTGCTTACTTGGAATGCGTACATTCCATGGTGCACAATGCCTTTAGAATAGCACCAAAAGTTTTTTTTAGGGACACTTGCATAATGTGAATGCGTACATTCCATGGTGCACAATGCATTTAGAATAGCACTAAAAGCTGTCTTTAGTGACACTTGGATAGTTGGAATGCGTACATTCCATGGTGCACAATGCCTTTAGAATAGCACCAAAAGCTGTTTCTCGGGCAAATTCCTCCGGTGTAAAATTTTTCCTGACAAGTTCAACCTCTGGAAACTTACCCGTGGAAAACCCCCAGTTGACAATTTGTCTAGTTTTTTTTTGGCTGTAAAAGAGCTAGTCTAACGAGTAGCTCTTTTTCAATTTTGAACCTTCCAAATTTGTCTTATTTCTAAAATTTATCTATGAAGCATATTTTTTATCCTTAACACAGAGGCTATATATATTGTATTGAGCTTATCATATATTTTGATTAGTCCATGGCACGGAAAACCTAAAGTATTGTCAAAATGATTTTCACAAGTACGTGAAGTACGTGATTTTTACAAGTACGTGAAGTCTCACAAGTTTACTCTTTAATTATATAATTTCAAAATTATTCTATTGGTCATAACTGTTGTTCGTAAATGTCAAGTGACTTTTTCGCTTGAAATTATGGTTTCTTTTAACGATTGGCGCGTGCGCAGAGGAAATTGATTGAACTACGTACTTATGTGAGACCTAGATCGTGGAGAGATAGTCAACCGTAGTTTAGTACTAAAAGAGTCGGTACCGTTAGAAATTATCGCTATGGCATCAGAATCAATGTAAATAATCACCCCAAAATTAAAATACAAAAGCGTGCATATGTTTTTAAACAAAAATAAAACTAACATTTTTTAGAAACATGTCTAGGCAACGTTTTTTTTTACGTCACCCAGACATAATCGCTCAAGAACAATCCGAGTGGTTAGTTCCTTGGTCTAATTTATGCATTCTCACGTGCTCCGATTACAGCTGCATCCAGTCTTTTGAGGGGAATTTTTGGGTTTGGAACACAAGTATGTAAAATATTTGAAGGGGCTGCAGCCAGCAAGAATATATTATAGAGTTTCTAATTGTTGAATAGAAATTTTATTACTCTATTCCTTGATACCCAACAACAACATTGCCAAGTATAGCATCAGCATCTCAGACTCGATTTACTGGCGTAGGTACTTCGATTCTATTACAATTTCCTGTAAGACGATGACTTTGTCAACATCATTTTGCAAAGCACTTACATATATGCACATATCTTGGGCAACTAATAACTATACTTACACTAATCCCGTTATAATTTGATCATAAATAATAAATTAGTCAAAATCAGTTGAGCTTCAATAACATAGGGTCACAAAAATATCAACACAGCTGGCTATAGTTTTGGTCTAGTTAAAGAATGTGGGAAGAGATCTTTATAAATGTTTATGCCTTTTTTGTTCAATAATATCAGGAATATGGCTCTCCTTTCATGCGCTTATAACATTGCCAATGCTTTCTGCATTTGATCTGCTTCATTTCTATCCAAAGGTAGCAGTGGAATGATTTTAAGAAGCAGGCCGAAACTCTGCCATCTTCTAGGCTTACAGGCTTTAAATATACATATATTATGCAAGTGTCACTAAAAACAGCCTTTGCTGCTATTCTAAACGCATTGTGCACCATGGAATGTACGCATTTCAAGTATACAAGTGTCACTAAAAACAATTTTTGGTGCTATTCTAAACGTATTGTGCACCATTGAATGTATGCATTCCAGGTATGCAACTGTCACTAATAACAGCTTTTGGTGCTATTCTAAACGCATTGTGCACCATGGAATGTACGCATTCCAAGTATGCAAGTTTAGTAACAGCTGCCTACAATGCTATGAATTTTTGTAGATATTCACAGTGCTTTCAATGTTTATATCATAAGGCGTGCTGATGGAATGGAAATGAGTATCATTGCCTCCTGTCTCTGATAGTGACCAGCAAATTTCGTATTCTGGTAGGATAAAACATTGGTCTTAAGGCCGGGGGAAACTAGAAAAACATCTGAGCAAACATCTTGTTGGGCAGGTTTCCCCACTACCCACGAAGTGGAATGAGAATGTACAGGAAAGTGTAAAAAGTAAGAACTTAGCAAAAAGAAATTGGCAGAGGCAGAGGGACATAGAAAGCAGACGAGAGTATAAGGAGGCACGTCAGAAGGCAAAGAGAGAGGTTGCAAAGGCAAGGCAGAGGGACATAGAAATCGGACGAGAGTATAAGGAGGCACGTCAGAAGGCAAAGAGAGAGGTTGAAAAGGCAAAGGCAGAGGCATATGAAGAGTTGAGGCAAAGAACAGCTTGGAGGAACGTTTCGTATTCCTGGATTACGGACTGTGAAACTCACCGGTATTTGCGTGGCAAGTTGTGGAGGATAAACTCTCACCCACACATCTGTAACATCCTCTGCTGAAGTTACTGCCTTCCTGACTATATGGATTCGTCACTGCCTTCCTGACTATATGAGCTACTACTTTCTGAGAAAATATCACTACTTTCGTAATTAGGATGGTCCTCCGAGTTACTTTTCTACATATTCCAACATTTGACTTATGACACCGCAGCTTGCCAAATTGATCAACCAAGCAACTCATAACTTTATACCAAAAGAGAAATTCTTTGTAAGGTTTAAAATTTCGTCCTTAATTTTATAACTCCTGGCACAAACTGAGCAGCAAGTGTGGCCCACTGTAAATAGATCTAATACTGGCAACGGTCATCAAAATTGCTGTCTTCTAGCTTTTTGGAAACGAGGTTTCACTATCTGCTCAGAATTTTCTGCAGCTACACACATCTCTGTAGATGTAACTGAGTAATTGTCCCAGATGTTGTGCTAGGCTCCTACCAAATGTCTATGGCTTTTCAGAAAGTGTTTTGTAGTATTTACTTGTACATAGAGATAAAAGCTTTGTGGTTCTGATTTTCCTTATGTTCTGTATGATTTTGTCACCACCAAACAAAACTTAACACAAAGATTTCAAACCCTATTGTGACAAAATTTGATTTACACTAAGGTTGACAACCCCCACCTGCAAATATCAATCTCCACCGTAGAGGCCAACCCCCACCTGTAAATGGGATTCAAGCCAACCCCCACCTGTAAATGGGATTCAAGCCAACCCCCACCTAGACAAATTTTTTGAAAGTGCTGGGGGGGGTCCAAACTATGCAAGCTTACATTAGTGATGACTCTTTGCAGCTTGGAAAACCAGAGTTACAATTTGCAGCTTTTATTTCTCTAGTCGCCACATTAGCTCCCAATCATCCACCGGTGGACATCGACATTCAGCTCAACGCAATTGGATATCGTCTTCTCGATGATACAAGTTGTAGAGAAGCATGATAAATCTTAGGAAGTTTGTTAGACCTATGACCATCTTCTACTAGTAAGCTGATCTAACTCATCAAAGTCCAGATGAGTTATCGAATATTCTATAAATTAAGAATCAATGCAAAGGTAATGGGACATTGGCTCAATGAATCCCAACAGGGAGGGAAAGTCAAAAGTTTGTTTTAGTCTGTATGACAAAATTTTTATATGTTGAGAATTGAAAATCTGTCACAGAAACCAGAATATGGACTGATTAGCTTACAAGTACTACTTTACTTCTTCCGTGGCAGGAAGACTACTTGGGTGGACTATAATCCTCGCATGTTGAGGTTTCAGAACAAAACTAAACATTCTCTTTTATGACCTGACGCAGGCCGCCGTAAAGGATCTTGCGCACGATATCCATGCGCGTCATTGAAGCCCAGTTCAGGAAATTACCGCTCCACTTCCCGGGTATGCCGCCGTCGCAGTAATGATTGTTGGCAACGCCCTTGGCGCGGAACATTTCGTAGGCGCCGAAGCCGTCGCCACCGAAATTCGCGCTTTCGTAGTCGTAGCAGAAATCCGGGTGGAAGTAGCCGTAATACTCGAAGTCGTTCTTCAACAATGTCCAACAACGAAATTTGGAAGAAGAATACTAGTAAAGGACAAGGACGGCTATGTTCTTCCACTTTTCACACCAATCAGTAGACTTTTCAGCCACCAGAACAATCTATAACCCTTCAGGTGCCGTGCGAAAAAATTCGCAAACTCTTTCATGCTCTACTTCATTAGCGCATTTAACAAGTGACTTTCTTGCGTGTTTTTCTTTTTTTAATTGTAAAAGTAACATAGTTGATTGAATAGACAGGTGATTTACCGGAAAAGACTGCCAATCGTCGAACAATAGGGAACGCACACTTTTGTACAATCCCGTAGCAATAAATAGGCAGTTTAAGCAAGCAGAACGGTAACCGAAACGGAAACGTTAGCTAGTGGTTTGAGCACAAGTGCACATGCGCAAAAGAGGATTCCCTTAAGGTTATCGTTTTCAGCTAGCGGCCTAGGACGTTAGCAGCTCGCAGCTAGCGTCTTATCTGAAATAATGTCAAAATTACCAGTGAACAGTGGTATAGTTACTTTAAAATTCAGTTTTTCAATCCTGTTCCATCTTTGTCAAATCAATGTGAAATGATTGACTTGACCTGCTTAGGTCAATCAATTCATGAGATCGGTTTTATTATTACTCGATCTGCGGTTGCTGAGTGCATTTCTAAGCTACAAAAGAAAAGTTCTCGTGGTGTTGATGGCCTCTGTGAAAGCATCTTCCTTCGAGGTGCGGCCAGGCTCAACCCTGCCCTGAAGGCCTACTACGGGCACTTGCCGCAGGCGATGAGCCACTATGGTGGCTTCTACACGATGACGGAAGAGAACTGGCCGTTGATCGGACCGATGGGCGCGGATGGCGCCTTCGTATGCGGTGCGATGTCGGGGTTCGGGACCATGGCTGCCTGTGCCGCCGGCGAGCTCTGTGCGGATTGGGTTCTCGGCAAGAGGATGTCACATATGCATAGACATGATCTGCGCATGTCAAAATGGGTTTTCAGGCGGAAAAAATCAGGTCGCTCGCAAAATTCCGGCTAGTGGAAAGAAGGCTTTACGTCCGTCTATCGATACTCTCTTCCGTCTACTTAAGCATGTGATTTAATAGCCTGATCTCTGTATCACATTTCATTTATCTACATGTGATTCCTGAACTGAAGCTGCTGGTACAACCTCGTACGGTAATTCCTGGAAATCAATAACAGAGAAATATTTTGCCCCGTACAACCGGTCGAGCAGCTCATCTAGACCTGTAATAGGGAACGGTGTCGATATCGTTTTTGAATTTAAACACGATAATCAACACATAATCAACACATACTCGCAACGAACCATCTGGCTTGCAAACAACTACAATAGGGGCACTATAAGGCGAGTTGGATGGTTCAATAATACCATCCGCTAACAACTCTTGTATAGAATTATCTACCTTAGCTTGTTATGTGTAACCTGAACTTGATTAATTTCATATGTTTGTTGTCACCGTTGAGAACTAGTTCTTTTTATGTTTTGGTTAGTATTAGTCCAAATCCTAACTTACTTACAATTCGTTTCCATAAACAATTTTATTGCAGAATATTTATTTTATTCAATTTAGTTCTACGTGTTGAAGTAGGCTTTAGACAAGGGACTGATAGTTTAATATGGTTTAGATTGTGTCATATAATTGAGTCAGAAAAGAATTATCGCTACGCTGACATTTGCAGGGAATATAATCACATTAATATAACTGGAGTCTTTTACTGTCTTGGCAAGACTTGGATCAACGGACGAAAGGCGAATTAGTATATAGCCTTACGCAGCAGCATTTATCAAGTAGCTATATGTTCTAAGAATGAAGATTTTGAAAAGAGGGCCGAGCAGTTAGTTGGTTTGTGCAAAGGAGTTACAATGAGGATATTAACATCCAACAGCATCAGTCAACCTCAAAAGAGTAAAAGAGGAACATGTTCCACCTTAAATACTGGTAATTATCATTTCTCAACAGATTGCAATTTACTGCTACGTGGATGCAAGATTTCTTCCAAAGATGAAGTCTGTGCGTAAGGACAATGGCAAGTAGAAAGGAGCTAAACGATCTCAGATCATGAATATGTTATGCATTAAACGTTTAAAGGCGTGAAAATAGACATAACCCTTGAATTCCTTATCTTCCTCATCTTCCCTCGTCTTCCTGATCTTCCTGATCTTCTTTTGTCTTCCTTATCTTCCCCGTCTTCTCTGATCTTCCTCATCTTCCCTTAATTTCCTTATCTTCCTCATCTTCCCTTAATTTCCTTATCTTACTCATCTTCCCTCGTCTTCCTGATCTTCCTGATCTTCGTTTGTCTTCCTTATCTTCCCCGTCTTCTCTGGTCTTCCTGATCTTCTTGTAAGCTCCCACTCATTTTTAAACTAAAACAATAGGCCTCTCTACATATTTGATAAAAAAAACTTAACATCTTTTGACTTGGAAGAATTAACTAGACTAGAAACAGCTCATGTCGAATCCATAAGTTAGAGTATGATTGAAGTCTTTTTAATTTAATTAAATTAAATTTTATATTTAAACTTAAATTTAATGCATTATTCACATCAAAAAGTCTCACTTAAAAATTTAATTTGTATGTACGATATAGGCATCAGCACTGAGGTATGAATCACTTTAGTACCGTCAGTGAGTTTTGTACCAACTGGGCATCACAACTGAGGCATGCAGTACCTGGGCATCTCAACTGAGGTATGAACCACCTTGGCATCACCACTGAAGTATGTACAACATAGGCATCAGCACTGAGACATGTACCACCTAAGCATCATTACTGAGAGATACTCCACTTGGACATCGCCACTGAGGCATAAATTTTTCGCTTTCTCTTTAGGTTCTTTCGTTCTTTAATGCGTCAGAAGCATCCGCTATTTGGTGGATTATAGCGAGAAGCTTACCTTTAGTGGGTACGTAAAAGGGATAGATCTCTTTAAAGCGATTGGGTTTTTTCGCTTTCTTTTAAGGTTCTATCACATTCTCAATGTGATAGAAGTATCCGCTACTTGGTGGCCACGGATCTATTTAAAGCGATTGGATTTTTTCGCTTAGAGGATTCCCCTGAAAAAAACCTTGCTCCGTGCATTAGTATTATTACAACTAATTGGTAATGAGTACGAACGTGGAGAAAAGCTTCGGCTTTTGCTAGAAAATAGTGTCGTTGCTAACACGTAACCAATGCCACTCCTGTCTAAAATACGTCTCAGGTATGGCTACGTCAGACGCAAAGAAATAAGTCAATTGAAGGGTGGATGTAACAATTCTCAACCTAGTATATGTTGTGTTTTCTGCCTCAGTTCTCTGACCTATTCCCTACTTAATTCCCCACTTAATTAAATAAATAATCAATAAATGTACTCATCGAGGGCATTAATTCCCTGACAAAGAATATTAGCTTTTTTTGCTAGATAGACAATTGGCCAGCTTTCTGACATAGTGCTGCTTTCTGCCTCAGTTCTCTGACCTATTCCCTACTTAATTCCCCACTTAATTAAATAAATAATCAATAAATGTACTCATGATAGCTCGAGTAAAGGGATGTTGCGGAAGAATAATTTTGACATGATGAAGACGAGTTACACATGACATTGGGCCTTTCGTTGAGTAAGAAGTCGTTGCTGTTTTCAATTTTCAGTGATGAAATACGTACACGAAGAAAGGATACATCAGCTTGATGAAGTATGAACTTGATTTATTATTACGTGTGAAGAATGCATGAGGCTCGAACATTGTTTTTTGTTAAATTAATCTAATTAAAACCCGGGATCCTTTACTTTGCCGACAAAAGGAGTTCGTGTTTTCTCTGAAATTGTTCTAACAATTTTGGCACCTTCAAATTGTTGGTAGGTCTTAACCATTGTCCAATCAGCGGTTGACAAATTTTTGCTTTGATCCCTTTCTTTGTTTGTGTGTTAAATGATGCTTGAATGTTTGAACAACTCGTTCTTTGCACGAGCCATTCTGATGAGGGTGCAACGAAACAGGTCAATGTATCTAGTGTATGCAAACTATCTCAAATATGCCTTATCAGCCTATTTTGAACGCTTTGTGCACGATGAAATGTACGAATCTAGTGTACGCTAACTATGTCAAATATGCCTTATCAGCCGATTTTGATCGCTTTGTGCACCATGGCATATACGCATCTAGTGTATGCAAACTATGTCAAATATGCCTTATTAGCCTGTTTTGAACGCTTTGTGCATCATGGAATGTACGCATCTATAAAATAACCACGTGTATGATGTTTAGAAGAGAAATAAAGAAATTTGAGCAAAATTATATTCTATCGAGTATCATCGAGAAAGGGGATTGGAAATGTCGACTTTGTAAAAGACACCAGAGAAATAAATAATATGTCACCAACGGGATCAAACTCGGTAACACTCTCTACTTTTAACGGGCTTTGCACAGTATGATGGACAGGATGGCAGTCTTTCTTGGTCAAGTCACATGGCGCGTGACCGAGGCGGGATTGGTGGTTCGCGAGATGGTGCCCGGCATGACCCTGGAAGCGCTCCAGGAATTGACCGAGCCGGCCTTGACCGCGGCGCCGGATTGCAAGGAACTCGTCGCGCCCGAACTATAGGGGTTTCAACCTCGGATCGGTAACGCGGCACCGTTGCGTCGGCGCGTCAGGCCGGTTCGAGCGCGACTTCTGCGGCGCCATAGTCACCGAAGGTGGCGACGGCGGAATTCTATACTTGTTGTAGAATAGTTATGCGTAAATTTAATGGTTGGATGAAAATCATTAAGGTATGACATAAATTGATGTCATACCTTAATGTACATAGCTATTTTAGATTCAGATAAGAATTTTAACAATTTAATACACAAACACTTTTAGAATATTGGGGCAGGCTACACCAACTATGGAAAACAGTTGGCTATGTCTTTGGTAAACAGTCGGCCCCTCTCCTCTAATATTAATTGAGCTAAAATGATTGCACAATGTCTTGTAATTTTCTTTCGTATTAAACATGTAGCCCAATTTAATATATTATCACAGCTATAATGGAAGTCTTTAAATGAATCATACATATCTTCCTATTAAGTTCATCAGTTACCCACTGTCATCAGTCATCAGTTGGCAAAGCTACCACCACTTTACCCAAACCTCACCAAGGGGCTTAGATAGCCTCTCTTTACTATTTTTTTACCACTGCTTCAGCTTCCAAAAAAATTCCTTGGCTTAAAACTAACCAGTATCAGTGACCTTTATCTATCCTGTCAAGTTACATTTTCTATGATTTTCTAAAGATGTAACATCTCGCATTCTATTTAAGAACTCAACTTCAAAAAATGTATACACTGACTCAGTTCTAAAAATTTGGAATGTGCTATCTACAAACGTTTGTTCTCTCTGTTCTCTCTCCCCTGGAACTCAACATCATATCCTCTTGAACGTTCAAACTGACTCTATACGAGCCAAAGTTTTTGTTTAGATTTGTACATTGTATGTAAAAGTTATAAATAACTGTATACAGCGATTCATTATTACCTTGAGAATGGCGTCAAGATGACACCGAAACGTCTGGAAATTATGATTGTCTTATTATTCAATGTTCAGTGACCATTTTCCCATGTTCTTATTCTTGTCGTAATAAAATTTTCTTCAGAAATATTGATTTTGGCTGCCCCAATAAATGTTAGTACTAGTAATACTCCGGCTATCAAACAGTTCGTGGGAACGAACTGTGGTAAGGAGCGACCCGGCTCAATAGTAACCGAAACTCTAAAAAATGGAATTTTGACACCAATAGTTAAAGCAAAAGAATTGCATTTTTATGCTGATTCTAAATATATAAGTTTCATCAAGTTTAGTTTTACCCATCAAAAGTTACGATCCTGAGAAAATTTGCCTTATTCTGCCAAGATATGGAACAGATAGAAATTTATAGTAGATAAGACATAATTGATGGGAATAATACGTCAGGGAAAACTGGTAACATTTTTTAGCGCTTCGGACAGCATTAACGAAAAATCGGCTATTCTAAATACAAATTCCTTTTGCTTATGTATAGACGGTTTACTTAGAGATATAAATATGGAGCCTCTAGAGTAGAAAATGTACTTTCAAACATGCTTACCCCCATAAAAGAATTAAGTGTCATCACACTCCGACGATTGGGCTGTTTGACTTGATAGTGTGCTACTGCTTCCGAATTCTAAAGCCAAAACCACGTCACTCGACTTGAACTTCCTTAGGTTAAACACTGCCTCAAGCATACGACATTTGGTATTTAAATACAAATTTCTGGCGAAATCATCAACATAAAAACCGTTAATCATTCTATTAACAAATTCTGGGTCGCTTTCCTTGTAAGTGTTGATATGATTGCGTACATTCCCTGGTGAACAATGCGTTAAGAATAGCACCATAACCTGTTTTTAGTGACACTTGCATGCTTGGAATGATTACATTTCATGGTGCACAATGCAATTAGAATAGCACCAAAAGCTGTTTTAGTAACACTTGCATGCTTCGAATGCGTGCCTTCCATGGTGAACAATGCGTTTAGAATAGCACTAAAAGCTGTTTTTAGTGACACTTGCATGCTTGGAATGCGTACATTTCAAAAAACCGTAATATACCCTTTTTAGGCGAGCCATAACAAATGACCAAGGGCTAACAAGAGGGTCCTCTTCCTTGCTTCACATGTCCAAGACCTTTCTAAGTTTTCTTGCTGTTCCTAACAAGGCAGTTTTTTTGCAGTCCCGCAATATTACATGGAATGTCAATCTTTTTTATCCATTTTTCTAATCCTTTTGTCACACTCCCAAGAGCCCCTATCACTATTGGTACTATCAATCATAAGAACTCTATGAACAAGATTGTAGATGAGATTAATCTTGTATTTGGCAGAGCTAAAAGATTCCCAACGGAAATATTGCCCAGTGGAAGTCGGTCTTTACGATTGTCCAATCAGCGGTCAACAGATTTTAACTTCGATCCCTTTCTTTTTCAGCGAGTTATCATAAATGATGCTTGAATGTTTGAACAACTCGTTCTTTGCACGAGCAATTCTGATGAGGGTGCAACGATAACTCTGCCCAATACCTCCAATCCTACATAACTCAAACTTTTAGTAACTCTAACTGTTTTGGCATTCTACTCAGACCTTCACTAATAACGTTTAGAAATTTACAGATGACAGTTGCAGATCAAGACTTACAGTCCATTCATTAGGCGCTTTCTTGTATAGGTTAAAAGTCCTCATATTTTGGCAATTCTTACATTACTAGGCAAAGAGGTAAAAGATTTTGGGATATTATAGGGATTATTGTTGTAAGTCCTCTCCGATTCTGAAATAAGAGAGAAAGTATGTATATTATTACTCAAAACGAATAAGGATCTTTCAATGACTGCAGCTTTTCTGGCAGCTACTAGTGCGCAGAAAGCACTTTCTGAGAAGTTAGGGTCTCTTGGTCCGAGACGTTTGTTAGTGTCAGATGAACAAAAAGCCAAGATGATCATTCGGTTGGTGGATATGGCAAACTGTAATCCAATGGTTTTTCTATAGTTTGTTTAGGCTCTACATCATGTATCGAGCACTCTAAATTTTGATACAATTGAAATACATTGCATCTACATACATACATACATACGTACACATACATATATACATACATAGATACATACATACATACACATACATACATACATACATACACATACATACATACATACATACATACACATACATACATACATACATACATACATACATACATACATACATACATACACCGCAAATGATATTTAGGGTCCGTAACTGCAAATGATATTTAGGGTCCGTAACTGCAAATGATATTTAGGGTCCGTACCCGCAAATGATATTTAGGGTCAGTAACACCAAATGATATTTAGGGTCAGTAACAGCAAATGATATTTAGGGTCAGTAACAGCAAATGATATTTAGGGTCCGTAACTGCAAATGATATTTAGGGTCCGTAACTGCAAATGATATTTAGGGTCCGTAACTACCACACGCAAAACACCCCCTGACGGCTCCCTCCTCTGAAGATTTCATCCTACTACTAACTAGTGTATCCTTAAGTCATCTGGCTCTACAAAACGCTAAAACTGGTTCTCTAGGGAAAATCTTGCGAAAGTTGATCCGAACTGTCTAAAAGTGGCTGGTACTTGGTGAGAATGTTTCTAATACTATTTAATGCTGGGTGAAAAGATACCACTAAAGGTAGTCTATCCTGGCTTAATTTCCCCCGTCGGTCGTAGCTAACCCTGCACACGCCCTATGCTGACAAGAATTGTTCATTGCTGGCAGTGGTCACAAGCAAAGTAGAAACTAGTCTCATCAGTTTTAGCACTGCAGAAAACATAATGGGACTGAAACAAAATTCTGATAGTTTGAAGAAGATCCAGTTTTAAATATCACTTTTTGAAAGATGCAACTTGACAAGAGAACGCTGGAATTCTATGACATAGTCATCCATAGAGAGTGCTCGGGTTTCAAGCTTAAGAGAGTTAAGAAGAAACAGCAAAGCACTATGGCTTAAGAGAGAATAAATCATCTCGCACTACAGAACACGTAGAATGAACTGTTACGAGTTATAATGAACAATAGTAGCAACACGTAAGTATTTTATTAAAAGTATTTTACTTGTATGAGTAGGGCCTACAAATATATAGGCATGACAGGTTTAACATTTGCTTACCCAAGCACTGCGAAAGTACGCATCTAGTGTATGCAAACTATGTCAGACATGCCTTTTTAGCATAATTTGAATGCTTTGTGAGCCATGCAATGTACGCATTTAGTGTTGCAAACTATGTCGAATATGCCTTATTAGCCTATTTTTAACGCTTTGTGCATCATGGAATGCACGCATCTAGTGTATGCAAGCTATGTCAAATATTCATTTTTAGCCTATTTTTAACGCCTTGTGCACCATGGAATGTAAGGCATATTTGACATAGTTTGCATACACTAGATGCGTACATTTTATGGTGCACAAAGCGTTCAAAATAGGCTAATAATGCAAATTTGACATAGTTTGCAAACACTAGATGCGTACATTCCATGATGCACAAAGCGTTCAAAATAGGCTAATATGGCCTTTTTTGACATAGTTTGCATACACTAGATGCGTACATTCCATGGTGCACAAAGCGTTCAAAATAGGCTAATATGGCATCATGTCAAATATGCCTTATTAGCCTCTTTTGATCGCTTTGTGCACTATGGAATGTGCGCATCTAGTGTATGCAAACTCTGTCAAATATGCCTTATTAGCCTATTTTGAACGCTTAGTGCACCATGGAATGTACGCATCTAGTGTATGCAAATTAGGATAAATATGCCTTATTAGCATATTTTGATCGCTTTGTGCACCATGGAATGTACGCATCTAGTGTATGCAAACTATGTCATACATTTCCAGTAGACACATCTGTAGCAAACACATCCCTAGCAGATATATCCTCTCAGACACCTCCCTCACAGTTATGTCCCTAACAAATGCACCCCTGAAGATTCATATCCACAGGTACAACGCCATTAGATACTGTACAACTCCAGTAGACACATCCCTAGCAGATATATCCTCTCAGACACAAATGCACCCCTGCATATGCATATCCACAGATACAACGCCATTAGATACTCGCTGCTTCTGTGCAGGGGCGGGAGTTAATGCTGTTAAGCACCGCCCTGTAAGAAAGTGGAATGGGCTAAGGGGGTCGGAGGGGTCCAACTCACTTGTTAATTGCCTTGATTTAATGATTGCTTCGACCTCAGAAATGATTGTAACTAATTCATCACGAGTAAGCTTAGCAGAACCACTCACTTAGACATCTCTTTACACTTTGGACAAGTCTTTCCCAGGAGCCACCCCACCATGACAAATTTTGTCAATGGTATGGCAGACTTTAATTTGCTACTTTTTCTATTTCCATTGGTTCTGACATATAGTGAATACCCAGAAAATGTCACTTCCGTCGCCCTCGTAGCTCAGTGGTTAGAGCACTGGCCTACTAAACCAGGGGACGAGAGTTCAATTCTCTCCAAAGGCTAATATGAAGTTTGTCAATCGTATGGCATACTTTCAGTTGTTCCTTTTTCTATTTCCATTGGCTTGATAACGGAAAAGGAAATAAGGAAAAGAGGAGAGTGTAAGTGAGAAGGGAATAAAGAAAAGCGAAAATGATAAGGGGAAAGGGAACAAGGAAAAAGGGAAAACGGGATCATTGCATTTAATTGTCAATATATTTAGCGTTCTACCAGCATAGTTTTACGATCTTAATCAACTCCCCATCTTCTTCCCCTTCTTAAAGATTACTTGGTGAACTTCTCCGGTGAGATCAGGGCAACTGACTTAACTGCAAGATGATGATGTTTGGAACGGCTGTTCTTTCTTCGGTACTTTCTGGTGTTCTTTCTGCTGTTTCCTCTGCTGTTCCTTCTGCTGTTCTTTCTGCTGTTCTTTCTGCTGTTCTTTCTGCTGTTCTTTCTGCTGTTCTTTCTGCTGTTCTTTCTGTTGCAAATCTGTTCCTCTTGATCACGCACTCCAGAAAATTGCTTTAAACTGTGCCCCTGACTATTATTTGACAAGTCTTCTACGATCTTAAAAAACACTCTTTAAAGTCTGCTTGCATTTTCAACTACGTACTTCAGAAGCACAGACAAGTCTTCTACGATCTTAAAACGCTCCTCAAAATCTACTTACATTTTTAACTATGTAATTGAGTAGTCAGACAAATCGTCTATGAGCTTAAGACGCTCCTCGAAATGAAGACCATGAAGAGTATTAGGACAAACAGCTGGATTGCGACTGTATTTTTACTATATACAAATATACTAGAAACAACATTAATCTTTCGAGTACAACAGTACATCGACAATCATACTTTATAATGATGGCTCTGTTATTGGTGTGTATTGTTTTACTCGGGTTTGTAGCTGTTTATTTTTATTAAAATTTGAGAATTGTCCATGCTCATCCAAAGCATTGCTTTACCTTTACGAGCTGATCACGTGGTGTGACTACAGACTAATAGTCTGAACTTCAAAAAACCGAAAATTGCATGCCCTGGTTACTAGGTACTAATCCACTGTAGGTAAAAATTCACCTAAAGGAAGGGAGTCTTTGTTTTCAATTGTTGCCATATTTTAATTACTTTTTTTCAAAAAACTTGAATGATTGTGCTGCTCTGCTACAAAATTTATTTTCTTAATTCACAATAGTGTCTTGACTGTAGTAATTTTTGCCTACATTTTTCAAATGGCAAACCGATAGCAAATTTTAAAAATATACTACTACTACTACTACTACTACTTCTACTACTACTACTATTACTACTACTACTACTTCTACTACTATTACTACTACCACTACTGCTACTACTATTACTACTACTACTACTGCTACTACTATTACTACTACTACTACTACTACTACTACTACTACTACTTCTACTACTACTACTATTACTACTTCTACTACTGCTACTACTATTACTACTTCTACTACTGCTACTACTATTACTTTTTTATCATTCCAAGGGCTCCAACAATAACAGGAACGGTGGTAGCTTTCAAACTCCACATTTTCTTATTATTTTCTCATTTTATTATTATTATTATCATTATTATTATTGTTATTATTGTAATATGATAATTAAGAACAAAAATGCTTATTATATTCTTGAACTTACAGTGGGCTTCGAAACTAATTTAAAATTGAACTATGATCAAAAATCAGTGAAATACAGTCCTTTATGTATGAAAACATGCGATCGAACTACGTTGAACATTCTTTATGCAATCTGTTTGTCAATTTGTATTTTGTTGTTCAGTGTTAATTTTTGTGTAGTTCATATATTGTTTCCTTTTCAGAAGACTTTATAGTGGGGTGGATTAACCTTTTTTTTCTGAGAATATTCAGACCAGAATGAAACTTTCAGAAATCGTAAATCTATTTATTTCAAACCACTTTTTGACCGGAGACACATTTTACGCTTTAGCATGCTTGGCACGTAAAGATTTTTCCAAGTGTCAATGTTAGAATGAACATTGACAAATTGAAGAAAACAATTCAATAAAAAGAAGAAACTAAAAAAAAAAGAAAAAACTAAAAAAAAACTAAAGAAGAAACTGTATCTATATCTATCTATATATATAAAAATAAGTTGTCTGTCTGTGGATGTGTGGATCAGGTGACGTCACCTGAAAAAACTGGATCAGGTGACGTCTTAATTAACTTATCGACGGTTATCACAATACCTTGCACTTTTTAACCTGGGTGCTGAGGGGATTCGAAGCAAGGACCCTATGATATAAAAATCCCAACCTTAATAATTGGACCATCAAATCAATATTTAGGTAAGAAATTTTTAAGTCACGTTTTCGTGAATTGATTAATTGTCCGAGCAAAGCGAGGACACTTACTACTGAGGGCCTTGAAAATTTAGCTGAAAATGTGGACATCTAGTGTATGCAAACTATGTCAAATATGCCTTATTAGCCTATTTTGAACGCTTTGTGCACCATGGAATCTACGCATCAAGTGTATGCAAACTATGTCAAATATGCCTTATTAGCCTATTTTGAACGCCTTGTGCACCTTGGAATGTACGCATCGAGTTTATGCAAACTATGTCAAATATGCCTTATCAGCTTACTTTGAACGCTTTGTGCACCATCGAATGTACGCATCTAGTGTTCTCGCGGATTATGGAAAGCATCTGTCATCAATGAGAACAGAAACTACATCCATTCCTTGCCAAAAGGCCGAGAAGCACTTCTTCGTCGGCGCATACATTACATAGTTTAACGTATTTGGTTATAATTCCTATCGCTTGTGGGGAATCTGGAACCATCAGAAAGCACTGTAGTAGAGAGCAGTCTGCTTTAGAAAACCTTGATGTGATCAAATAGACGCGACCCATTACAAGTAATGTCATTGATAGCACTATCAACTTCAACTATTCTCTAAAGACAAACGCCTCGGACCTAAAAATTTCCTGTATACTTAAGACTACCATGGCTTGGGAACGTTTCACTTCGATTTGAAAACAAGATCAGAAAGGCCATAGAGAAATGTTTTGGCGCTGTCGCTCCACGCGTAGTTTATACAACTTAAAAAGCATTAAACACCAACCGCAAAGATCGTGTGCCTTCCACAAATTCTAAGGTTTCAAGTGACATATCTGCACATAAATGTACTGTACAGTTACCATGGTTTAAAGTGACATAACTGCACATAAATGCCCTGTACAGTTACCATGGTGTCCAGTGACATAACTGCACATAAATGAGACCTTGGGGAAATAGAGAATTTTTCGCCGCTCGGACTTCAACCCATGACATTTTCACTATTGTCTTTAAGGGATTAACATGTCAAATGCCCTCCCCTTGGTTATACTTTTGAGTTACCCTCTGATCGAAATTTAGTAGGGTGTAAATGGGTATTCAAAATTAAATATAACCCCGATGGAAGTGTACTATTCGCAGCAGCCAGGGGTTGACTTTGAAGAAACGTATTCTCCCGTCGCTCATTACACGTCAATACGTACAAGTTTGGCCATTGCTAACGAATTAGATCTTGAGGTTCATCAGATGGACGTTGAAACAGCTTTCCTCAATGGTGAACTTCAGGAAGACAGTAAGTTCCTTTTTTGACTTCTAAAGTTTTAGCTTTTGACCACTGATACAAGGGGTCAAGATTACTAGATAAATGAACTTAACATAGAAGTTCACCATGCCCAGAAAGAAATTTAGCTCTGAAATGAAGTGGAAGCTGGAGCCTGTTCTATGGCTGCTACCTTCGATTGCAGTGGCTTGACCCCTTCGGCACACAGCAGGTGTCCAAGTTACTGTAACTCCTTCTGCAAAAATACAAGTTATCAAAAGTAAAACGCCAAATGTGGAAACTTTATTGACAACGTTTCGTCTAACAGACTTCTTCAGGTCACCATTGAAAATTTGCTAAACTATTGGCTAACTATTTAGCCAATTTCCAGTAGTGACCTGAAGAAGTCTGTTAGACGAAACGTTGTCTATAAAGTTTCCACATTTAGCGTTTTACTTTTGACAGCTGCGGCACTGTGTCTTCTTTAACTAACTATACCGTAAAATAGGCTAATGACGCATATTTGACATAGTTTGGATACACTAGTTGCGTACATTCCATGGCGCACAAAGCGTTCATAGGCTCATGACGCATATTTGACATAGTTTGGATACACTAGATGCGTACATTGCATGGCGCACAAAGCATTCAAAATAGGCTAATGACGCATATTTGACATAGTTTGGATACACTAGATGCGTCCATTCCATGGTGCACAAAGTGTTGAAAATTGGCTAAATGGATGGTCATGTTTATCTCAACCAAGAGGTAAGAGTAATTTTCTTCATTCAAAACAGTAAAAATAGGTTCAAGCTGTGCACATTTAGCATCTGCTCATTCTCAAATGGTTTTGAGCACAAAATTCCAACCATTCAAAAACCACAGGAACTCAAGTCAGAGAAGAGTCTGGTTTGGTGTCCATTTCACTATTTTGGACTTCAGCTTGCAACGAAGCTGTAAACTGCAAGGCATTATAATTATATTTTGTGCAATGAACAATTTTCATTTTCTCCCAAAAATGTCCACTTCACCGTGGAATCGCCCATAAGATGAATTTGAAGTTTGTTGCATTAAACAAGTTTTCTGCATCGTGCGACGATTCTGAGTTCCAGTGCCCCCCATCGTTATGTTTTATTACTTCCAGGCAACTAACAATGGCAACAAGTACCTCAATAAAGACATCTAGTCCATCAATTCTCGCTAACCTCAATTGGCTTTGAACAGATCGACGGGCTAGAGGGCAGTTGCAGTCCTTCCTCGGTCAAGTCACATGGCGCAGAGTGGCTTGTCTCCAATTGCGTAGAGCTGGATGTCGATGTCCACCGGTGGACGATTGGGAGCTACTGTGACGTCTAGAGAAATAGAGTATGTTAACATCGGGGGTCACCTAGCTCAGTTGGTAGAGCGCACGCCGCGAAAGCGTGGGTCACGGGTTCGATCCCAACGGATCAAAATTTCGGGATAGCCGTTTTGTTCAGCATAGTCGAAAAACTTAATAACTTTGTCTTTACATACAGTAATGGTTATTTGGAAGTTTGTAGACCTTTTCAGGGAAATTTTCGGTTCGGGTGGGCGGTTGAGGGGAGGGGGCTACGTGGGAGAATCTTCCCTTGGAGGAATTTTTCATGGGAGAAGAGAACTTCCATGAAGGGGGGCTAGAGAACTTCCAAGATTTTCGTTTAGAATAGCACCAAAACTTGTTTTTAGTGACACTTGCATGCTTGGAATGCGTACATTCCATGGTGCACAATGCTTTTAGAATAGAACCAAAAGCTGTTTTTAGTGACACGTGCATGCTTGGAATGCGTACATTCCATGGTGCACAATGCGTTTTGAATAGCACCTAAAGCTGTTTTTAGTGACACTTGCATGCTTGGAATGCGTACATTCCATGGTGCACTATGCGTTTAGTAATGTTTGCACACATCTTGTTTGGATTGGTGAGTCAATCATTTACTTATTATTATGTTTAGCCCTTTACACTAAAAATTGGTCACCTGACGTTTCTATCAGAACACTGCACTGTTCTTTTGGCTCACCGCATGTTGATGATATCGTGTTTTTGTTTACCTACCTAATCATGGATCACCTTATATCATCGGCTCAAGTCTCCTCTCCATCAATTTCACTCTCATTTCCTCCGAGTTTGCTTAGGAGTATTCTTAATAGAGGTTGTAAGAGGATTCACGGCACAGGTTATTAAGAAAAAGTATGAGAGAACCCAATAGAGCCTTCAATGACTTGTATTCAACAAAGTTAGAAAGAAACAATGGTCATAGGCTAGGGGCAAAGTCAAGGGAACCGTTTGCTTACGGGAATGCGAAGGCCCTGGACAGATCTTGAAGTGTCAAAGAATGAGATCGCAAACGTCATGCAGAAATGGTGAGAGGGCTTTTTTATGCCCTACCAAGAACTTGGGTGTAACAATCAAGATACATTTCTTGCTTAGTCACCTTAAAGAGTTTCCAGATAATCTTTGTGACTACAGTAGTGAACAAGGTGAGAGATTTCATCAGGATCTGAAGGTGACGTGGGAACCTTATAGGGAAGATGGGACATCAGTATGCTTGCTGACTGCTGTATCTAAAGAGATGGGCCATAAAAGAAACACAGACGCATACACTATCCACAACAACAATAGCTCTTGCTTTATAGGACGTTGTGTAGGCGTATTAAGGGTTTTGTAATTTTTTATACCGAAAGACTAAATAACATAATTTGCATACCCAGATATGGACCGCACACCCATGATAAATGTCCGCCATCCGCTACTGATAAAAGCCCCAACTTTTCTACCTTGTATGTAAATATAATCAATCCAAATGTTGTTTAAAAGATACAAGAAGAAAGTTTCAAAGCGGAAAGAATCGGTCTCATCGGTAAATCGGACTTGTGGACCTTCGGAAGACCATAGAGTAAACCGGGTCGCGATCCAACAGGGCGAAGTTGCTTGCTCGTCAGTTGAAGAAAGAGCAGATTTCATCACATTCCGGCCATACAACAGATTCTATTAAAACGAAACTAAAGGACATTGCGCTCTCTGGATATCGGTCATACACTCCTCCAAAGCACATATTTACAACTGAGCATCCATGATCTGTCTTCTGACAAAAAAAATACAAAATTCCACATTTTTGTGGAATTTCTATTCCACATATGGTTCTACCATATGTGGAATTGCCACATATGGCTATACCATATAGAATATCCATATGGCTATACCATATGGTTCTCTGATATGCTGAATCTGATGGTGTGGTTTCATTAAGATTCCATGACTTTTAGTGTTTCTCATGTCAATTTAGGTGAACTCAAAGGCCAATTCCATGGTGCACAATGCGTTTAGAATAGCACTAAAAGCTGTTTTTAGTGACACTTGCATATTCGGAATGCGTACAATCCATGGCGCACAATGCGTTTAGAATATCACCAAAAGCTGTTTTTAATGACACTTGCATACTTACAATGAGTACATTCCCTGGTGCACAATGCGTTTAGAATAGCACCAAAAGTTGTTTTTAGTGAAACTTGCGTACTTGGAATGCGTACATTCCATATTGACGGTCGAGAGTTGTCTTTCTAGGGTGTTGACAAATTCATCATGCATGACCAGTTGACGCATGGTGACGCGCTTCCTTGTGACGCACTGCTCGATGACGCCTCTAGTGTGAATTCAGCTTATTACGCTTGCGGATAGAGCCTTGGTTTGTAAAGAGTTTCTTTAGGTATGTAATAATGATATGTTAGCAGAATTCTTGCTTCATCGATTTCAGGGCATCACCGTAAACACTATAGTTGAAATCGAGTTTCTTATAAAAAGAGCAGCTTGGGTCTACTAAATAATAAAATGGCACCACAGAATATAAGTGTTTTTTTGAGAAGATAAACGTACCTGGCAATCTACTAAGTTACTAAAACGTTTCCTGAAATCGTTGCTAATAGTTTGGTACACCTAAAACACGCGGTAGAGTACGGAAGAGCTGGCAGTCAAACTTTCATTAATGGTTTGAAAGTTACTCTGTACTGCGATGAATTTAGGGGGAGGCATGTCAAAGGGATCAGTCGGATTTGGAAGATTTAGAATCCATGATGGTAGTTTAACTGATTTTTTCACATTGGTTGCTTTCAGTTTAGATTTGAAGTATGCAAAACACGTTTTTTCATCAAATTCTGGTAAAATCGATTCATCGATGATTTATCCTGCCAACAATATTGGTTTTTTATTCACTTTTTTCTTAAAAAAGAGAATCTCTAACGCTGATTGTTGCTTTTTGCCTGCTCTTTGCTTGCTCCTTGTTGCTCTTTGCTGCTCTTTGCTTGCTCCTTGTTGCTCTTTGCTTTCTCTTTGTTGCTTTTTGCCTGTTCTTTGCTTGCTCCTTGTTGCTCTTTGCCTGCTCTTTACTTGTTCCTTGTTGCTCCTTGTTGCTCTTTGTTGCTCTTTGTTGCTCTTTGTTGCTCTTTATTGCTCTTTCATGCTCTTTCATGCTCTTTGTTACATACTGACGGCAAAATTACCGACAACAACATGTATCTGTTGATCGTTGACAATTCCGTGAATGAACTATATTTGCTATATAAAACCGCCACTGAACAGAGGGTAACCTAAATGGACTGTGAATTCACTAACAGCAGTGTGACTAATTGGCACTCTTTTGTTTGAGATATTTGGCCTTGTCTATGGACATACACACCTACCAGAGAATAAGAAACTGCTAAGAAACTTTGAGGACTTAGTACGATTTTGTCCTCATAGGTGTCATCCTTATTTAAAACTTTTACAACATTAAGACTGGAGATCAGACTTCCCCGTCTATTTGGACCATCACCCCGGTTATTAACTTTAGACCGTAATGATACCCCCGTTTATTCAGACCCCCCGTTTATTCAGACCCCCCGTTTATTCGGCACTCCGGAGTAAGTTCGAAACCGCATCTAACCGAGACCCTATGCAAACAACACAGCGAGATAAACTAGTCGGTTAGTTAATTTCATTAGTAAGTTAGTTAGTTAGCCAGTTACAAATTTAGTTAATTTGGCAGATAGGTACCTAGTTTGATAGTTAATTAGTTAGTTAGTTAGTTAGTTAGTTCGTTAGTTAGTTAGTTAGTTAGTTAGTTAGTTACCAACTTACTACCTTAGATAGATAGTTAATTAGTTCAATTAGTGAGCTAGTTAGTTCGTTAGATAGTTAGTTGGTTACTAAGCCATTCAGGCAGTCCAATTTCTGATTGGCTCCTTCAAAATACAGTTTGGTATACTCTTTCACACATTCAATTTCAGTCATTCTGACGTTAGTACTCTGAGGAGTGTCAAACGAAAAAAGCTTTTCAGTAAACAATGTTTTCGTTATTTCGTGCAATATACAAATCACTTACTACTGCACGAAATAGCAAAACTATTGTGTACTTAAAAGTATGTTTTTGGCTGACACTCCTCAGACAAAAGAAAATAGCGTTTCTTCTCAATGATTTACCGATTTTTGTTCAAACCAGAGATTCATTGCTTCTTTCTCTTGCTTCCTCTATGGGATATAAAGCTAAAATTCAACCTAGATTAAACTGTTTATATATCACGTTAGGAGAAAATCATCACAATGTCAAAGGAAAGGGTAATAGCGTCCCTCCAATAATAGGTAATAGCGTCCCTCCAATGCTCATTTTCCCTCGCAAGATATTTGACATAGTTTGCATACACTAGATGCGTACATTCTATGGTGCACAAAGCGTTCAAAATAGGCTAATAAGGCATGCAGGACGCATTCCAAATATGTTCAAATAGTGTAACTACGCTCAATGGCACTATTGAAATGCTCACATTCCAGGGTGCAGGACGCGTTCCAAATATGTTCAAATAGTGTAACTACGCTCAATGGCACTATTGAAATGCTCACATTCCAGCGTGCAGAATAACTGGCAAACCTTGTCCTGAGGGCTGGGGGCAGGGGCTTATCATCCTCACAGACATGATTTCCGGATCTTTCGTTCACATTGAACAAAATGGTTATCTGGAAATAAGGATTGGACGTGTTGGGGGAAATGGTAAAAGTGGGATTAGTTGCCCTCCTATTATTTGGCACTATTAAAAAGGGCACTACCCCTTCAATTTCCAACGAAATTAGCCCTATTTGAAGTTTCTATGACAGTACCTACCGGTTAGTTCCTTTTCAATTAACTAGATATTCGGAAAACGGTCCTAGTATGAAGACTATACTCCACAGACACCAAAAGGTGAAGGATATCTGTAACCGTTTATATGTTTTTCCGTGTCCAAAGTACAAGAGCTGCTGAACTAACGAAACGCACTCAAAGATTTATGGACTTAGTTCAGTCAGCGTCTAAAAATATATTTAGCAGAGAGTGGTTTCGATCCACCGACCTAAAAATTGAAGAAAATGGGAGCTACCCTCATGATGGACCCACAGTGATATTGGTTCAAATAATCCTAGTGAAAAAACTTGCTGCGGCCCCGCTTGACTCCACAGATGATAATTTAAACCACGGGGCAAAAAAGTTGCCCCCCTGGCTTAAGAAAAGGCTATTGATTTTTGAGGAGAGAATTGAGGGGGCTGACGGTAAATATATACCCCCCATGTCTACGGACCACATTTTTGCATATAAATTAAACGTCGAGTACAGTAGGCAGGTGACCATCGCAGGGACTGATTCATAGAAGTTCTGAGCTGCGTAACTCCAATCAGCATTTTTTCGACAGAGTGTTTTCTCCATCATAATCGTAATGTTAACTTAACACGGAAAACAAGGATCTTAAAGTAGAATTAGTTTTACGCAAACCGTTTCGTTGCAGCTTACAATTTAAAGCTGTTTGTTTTTGTTTGTTTTGGTTTTTTTTCTTTTATTAAACTCCGATCTTTCAAATACGAAGGAGGTTACAACGTCTCAAAACCATTGTTTATCTTCATCTTTAGTATTTTACAACAATGTTTCGGGTATAATAATCATCGCTGGGAGAACTCATTAAAGCATTTCTCGGAGGGGGGCGTGGTCTGAAAGACCAAAATAACTTGGGTAATCAATTTCAATTTTTTCAAGGTATTTTTTTCGTAAAAATCTTGTTTTTTAGGGAAAAATAAAATTAGACCATACTATCCAGCTCTCAAATTGACCCTCTTTCTTTTAAAAGAAAATCTTTCTTTCTTTTCTAAATAAAATGAACATGTTCAAAAAAATTTGGTCACAAGAGAATCTTATCAAATAGTTTTTGTGATAAAAAACTAGAAGCAAAGGTCACTAGGACCAATATTCACCAAAACTAAAAATGGAATTTTTTTGACGACTGCTACACCGGTAGTATTGGCTCAGACGCCAGACGTAGGTGTCGTCGGCATCGCTAAAGACCGTGAACCAGTCGTCTCCGTGCTGCCACGTCTTCGACTGGGGCTTGTTGCCGGTGTGCGACGACATGGCCACCGCGCCGATCGGCACAATGTCCCCGACCGACCCCCCCGCGCTGCCGGCATCGAGAGTTCCCCCTTCATCCACGTCGAAATCGACGTCATTTGCCGTGGGAGGATCGTTGATGAGAACGATGGTGCTGCTTGGTCAGCCGAGTGAGCACCCCGGCTCGGTCGCGTTGTGAGAAATACGCTTCATAGCTGATCTCGGGCAGATTCTCTTCGCGTCGCCGGGCCAGTTCGCAAGCGAATTCGATGCTCGCTTGCAGTTTTCGCATGTGCTTCCCGTTGATGCTTCCGGTGTGGATGCGGTACTCCAGCAGCGGTTCGGGAAGGTTGGCCAATTCGCCGACTTCGCCCATCCGCAGGAACATGGTACACATCGATCGTGTAGTAAATAGACATGTCGGGAGTGGAAATAGAGAACCACACTTTTTATTATAATTTTGTGAATTCTGTAATCTAAGCGAAATATATCAAACTTTAAAAAGTGGAAAGATACCTTAAGTTATTATGAAAAGGGAGATTTTTATTAGCAAGTTTTTGACATTTCGTCAAAGTTGACACTGTTTATTAAAACACTATTTTTGAAAATAAGCAGCGATTTGTTGTCTTTAGTGTTTGAAGCCAGATGGAAATTCGCATGCATTTGTTTCAAAATTGTTGCTCCAATTAATGAATTCAATGTTGCATATCTTTGGAAGATGCAAGAACTATCTGTCTTGCAAGCCAATTGCTAGAATTTGAATAAATATAAATTAACTTTGTTTAAAAAAGAAAAATTGTCAGCCCTTGTGATAAAATTTCACAAAGTTGAAGGCGCAAAACCCAAGATTAAACCTTGTATGAGAATTTCTGTGTAATATACCACACACACAAGGGTTTTCATCCGTTGATATTAATTTAATAAAAATTTATTAATTAGAAAATAATTCCAATTACTTTACTAATTAATTAGTTAAAACTAATTAATATATTTTAATATACCACGCATGTCCAGGTTTTCAACCGTTGATATTAATTAATTAAAATTAATTAATTAAAAATAAATTACTATTTATTAAATTAATTAAATGAATTAATATTGTATTTGTGTTTCGTGATAAATAAATCTTATCTTATTTTATATGAGACAAGGTGAAATCCGCCGTCTTCAATTACTGTATTAGCTGCTTAAAGTGTTGAATCCCAGTAGCCAACATTATACTAAACACTTGGGGATTTTGACTGCTTATGTGATAGTAATGACAACTGTAGATGATAGATTCTTTTTTTGTTATTTGTTATGATCTTGATTGTAAAATTAGTATGGCTTAGTATAGCTTTTGTTTACACTCAGCGAATGGGAATGTTTAGACAAAGAAGAGCAGAGGCTTGAATTCTGAAGAAGCTAAGGCCCGAAAAAATTTCGAATTCGTTTCCTACCTGGCTTGCCAATTGCAGATATCTATCAAGTTTTGAATATTGGGGGCCGGGGGTGGGTGGTTTTACTAAAAGCTCGGACTACCGTAATTTCCCTAATTAACACCCCTTTCTTCTAAAGGCCTCCTTATTTTTTCTTTTAAGAATGTGAAAAAAACCGATGTCAAACCAAACAATGATTAATATGTTTGTATATTTTTTCTCAACACTTCCAAAAAATTATCCGTCAATACCACCCAAAATTCAGCTTCTATTTTCATTAATAAATTTCCATCGATAAAAGACAGGGTAACTGACTGACATGTCTTGACACTTCTTCTCTAAGCCGATCTTAGGTAAACACCATATCGTTTAAGGTTCTATGGGTTTGCTCGTTTTAAGTTTTTATATCGCTCCTTTCTTTCATCAAAAATTTTTGTTTTAAATGGGAATTAATTTTGTTCATTTTAGGCATCGAAAACATGCAATCGATCGGCCATTGTTAAAAACACTGTAAAGAATAATAGCACTACCTCACCTTGGAAAACCAGCAAAATCACTTTTTTTGCATAAAAAGCCCCTAAGTGTCTCTTTTTTCTTTTTCCTTGACGCTAGAAGGGCCAACCTTCTAGGGCTAAACAGAAAGCAGGTCATCCTTTTCTGGGGTGGAAGGATCTCATAAAGAAAGATTTAAAGGAAATGGGAAATTCCTGGAGGGTGTAAAGAGGGAGGCTCTGAATAGATTGGGATGGACGAGGAGCGTGCGTAGCTGTGTTGGCCTCAGTTGGCTTGGTGTTGCGGTGAGTTGTTATTAGTAGTAGTAGTATTTAACCTCATATGTTTCAATAAAGAACGCCAAGGCTCATGCGCGAGTGCAGCACAGCGATCTTGTCGCCAAAATGCCGTCTAAAGCGCTGCACGGTCTGTGGCGTCAGTGCGATCTCGGGGACCAGGATGATGCCCGTCTGCCCCCGTGCCAACACCCGTTTGAGCGCAGCGATATACACCTCGGTCTTGCCACTGCCCGTGACACCATGCAACAAAAACGCCTCGAACCGATGGGCATCGAGGGCAGCGTGAATCTTGTCTAGAAAATCGGCTTGGTCAGGAAATAGAACCAACCGAAATCGACCGCCTTGTCGAACAGCGGGATGTTCAGCGCTTCCTCATATTGGTCCAGAAGCCGGACCTCCTTGGCACCCGCAAACAGGTGTGCCGTATAGGTCACAGCCCCGCCCACGGGAAGGGTCCGGGGCTGGGCGAGATAGTCCGACTGATACAGATCGAGCGGTCCACGCTTGCCCGCAATGAAGCGCGTCTTGGTTATCTTGGCTGAGCTGACTACAAACTTCCTGTGCTTTCAGCTAGAAAGTCGATGACTGAATAAAGAGACTTATGATAAATCGATGATGCGTTTGCTTTTTAGACTGTCAGGTTGATCATCCAACCGCAGATGAATGATTGGCGACTACAAGAGGTGTTTGATTCTTCTTTTCTTTTCTTTTTTACGAATCACTTAATGTTCATGCTCATAAATTCCTTAATTCATCTTTTCTAATAATGCCCTTTGTATTTTTAAAAAGTAGAAGTCAAACATGCATATCTTTACATGCATTCCATAAAAAGCTTATATTCCCCCAGATCATAACTTGAAGCCTTTGCCCCAGGGCTCTGGGGGGTTGTTCCAAACCTGGAGGCATTGTTATATGTTCTTTGGACTATTTTAAACAAAATTGCCATCGCACAATTTCAATCAGATGCTTTTGGTGAAAAGAGGAGTAGTTGGAAGGGGCTGCATCATATTTATTCTACAATATGCAACAGTATCAATGAATTATTTGTTACTATTTGAGCCCATTTTTATCTTTTTAAATAAATTTTCATCAGTTAATATGTTGGTTTATCAGTTTTAAGATCCCTTAGCAAACATATAGGCAAAATCAGCACTGAGCTACTCAATTCTCTTTTTATATGTTTTCTTCTGATCTGTATCAATTCATTTTCAACCCACCCCCCACCCCTTCTTCATATTCTACTATGCTGGACAAAATGGCTGTCTCAAAATTTTTACTGGATGCACTTGGAAAATGATTGGGTTTGAGAGAAGGGCTTCTTTCCTTCAATCTGTTGTTACTCTTAAAGGGGCACCACACATTTGCGCTGTAATTGGAGTACAAGGGGGGAAACTTTTCCCTTGATAAATCTAGTAAGAACATTTAAAAAAAGTAAAAACAAAGTGAAAATTTTTCAATATGTTGTGTTTTGAATAAGACGAGGAAAAAAAACTTACCTAAACTTACAATGATGCTGATGATTTAAGCATCCTGGATGAAAGAGTGAGTAAATTGAATGATTAGAGGTTTTAAGAATTTCAGGTTGTTACTATTATGGTCTGAAAATTAATATGAGAATACTAAGTTGCTAAGGTTAGAATACGAAAAGACGGTAGGAACAGTGAGGACATTTAAAGTAGAAAAGCCAAGGCTCAGGGTGTTTTTTGGTATTTGGATATTTCTTTTAAAATTAAGTTTTTATGAAGTAAAATTTTGACATCCGGTCTAAGCAAAAGTGTTATGGCAACGGCAATAATGTCGAATGGATTGGAGTCGAATCCTCAAAAAGGCCAACCAAAGCTGCTAATCTCTGTGTTATAATCGTTATCAGTCGATGACAAGAATTCAGGCCTTCCTTCAGATAGGTGTTATCAAGCATGGGTGCCGAAAATAACTTTGGCTGAGAAGGCTAACTGAATCTTACAATAAACGTTTAGTAATACTATTCGAGTCAGAATACTACTATTCGAGTCAGAATTCTGTGTCAAGCTTTATATATTAATAATATATTTTCTGCTGGATTTACAACATTGGAGATAAACAAGCAGAGTGAGAAAAGAAACACAATCAACTATAATACTTACTATTTGCTACTACAGCACAAGACGACACTAATGTTCAATTTTATTTTAGAACCATGACAGGGAACATCACATGTCTTATACAATTGTTTTCAGTTAGTGTTGAACATCTGAGCATGTTTGAGTGTTCCGGTTCTGTTTGGAGGGTGATAAGGCTTTGCTAATCCCTTTATTCAAGTGTCACGTGGTGTTGAATTTGAATAGAAAACTTGTCTTTTGTATTATGTTTAAAGTGATTGTATAACAATTGAATGATAAAAGAAATGTCTGCCTATACGCAATTTTCGAACTGTGACGTCAAAAATTGCCTCGTTTTGGGAGAACTTCGTTAAAGAATCACGTATATTGACTTACAGGTGCGCATACGACGAAAACCAAAATAGCAGTTCGATTCCTCGAGACAAAACGAACAAAATGTCAAAAAATTTCTGACCACTGGAGGTACACTTTAAAGCGTGTACGAAATTGAGTGGTTGTGCTACCCACATATAAAATATTGCACACTTTGCAACGTAGAATGTATACCATAAAACCATCAAACGCAAAATTGGAGCTAAAGGTTAGATGACATTTTCAACGAAACAGGGAACCTGTGCTCTCTTTGTCTTCCATCTGCCTCTCTTTTGATCCTGTCAACTGCATTTAGTGTCTAATGAACACTCGCTTTCCAAAATGAAATCAAATACGAATTTGGGTACACTTTTCAGTCGCTTTTATCTCAATTTCTCCAAACTTAAAATCTTTACAACTGGATTATGTATAGTTTAGATCCCGACCAGGTCTGGTGACATTGGGGGTAGTTGTAGGGGGAAACTGGAAATTTTTGAAAACGCTTAGAGTGGTGAGATCGGGATGAAACTTGGTCGGTAAAATAAGCAAATGTCTTAGATACGTGATTGACGTAATCGGACTGGATCCGCTCTCTTTGGGGAGTTAAGGGTTCCAGTGCTTTGGTGATTTCGGTTATTCTGGACGTGCTAGGATGATGAAAATTGAGGTTTAGGTTTAGTAGCGTCTATTTTTAAAAGCTGAATGGTCACGACGAAGTTGAATTCCGTCATCGAAAATTGTATTAGATCGACTATAAATACTCGTCTCAAAATTGATAGTGGGTTGTCGATAAACATGCAGAATCACATCTTCGGATGTTTTTTATATAAAACTGCCCCTTAAAAATAATCACGTTTTGTTATTATAACTACTTTTTTAGTAAATGCTTTAAACAAGCAATCAAACAAGTGCAACAAAACCTTACCTATTATATCCTGGATTATTCTACATTTCCACTGATTTTACTGGTACCAAACCTCTTAAAGTCGAATGTACACTACGTAAAGAACTGATCGTTATTTGAAATGACATCTTCGTTGCAACGTTTGGTTTTTCACTCTCTGCGGTTTCTTTCCAGAAGACAAAAGACTCACGATGAACGAGGATCGAATAGACCGCGGGCGTTCATTGAAACTTTGATTGGCCCTGTGGAAGCACCTTTTGCAACTAAACTTATTTTGTTACCATTTTATCCTGATATCAATATGTTTATGTCGCATAGTATTTTCAAGACGGGCAATCTCCACTACTTTTGATTTGGGTCCATCGATTTGCTATTAAAACAAGAAGATCTTCCTTGGTTACAACCTTCTTGTTTAACTGTTTTGCATGTTTACAAAAGTTCAAGGACGTACGGCCTACATATGTACTTCTTTGGGTTCACAAAAATGACCTGGCCCCTTATACCTCAAATAGCTACCCCTCAAAGTTTACCACAAAATCATTCCAGCTACAAAAACTTCTGTAAATTAATTGCACACATACATTAGACATGTGTATTCATTCACAAGTAAAATATCATGCTAGCTATTTCTGCCCCAGGTTTTATACAGTGAGTGGGCACAAAAAGAAAAGAATTCATGTAGGAAAACCGTAATGAAAGACTGCTCAACCCTCTTAAGTTGTTTTAAATAATGCTTTTCTTTGACGAATCACAATTTTATAAGGCCTGCCTGTTGTTAATCTATTGAGCATGCAGTGTGCGTGTTTATCCGACAACCTACACTTCCATCAATAGACGTAATCAAAGAGAGGGAAGACTATTAATGTTAACTTACATCGTATGACAGTTTGGTTCCTCCATTATCTGCAATATTTTCACCTAAAGTCAGCTTACCACGGCATTGGGTACCTTGTAACTGAAAGGTCAATCTGATATGCTATGGCATTGAGTACCTTGTTACTGAAAGGTCAATCTGATATGCTATGGGATTGAGTACCTTGTTACTGAAAGGTCAATCTGATATGCTATGGCATTGGGTACCTTGTTGCTGAAAAGTCAATCTGATATGCTATGGCATTGGGTACCTTGTTACCGAAAGGTCAATCTGATATGCTATGGCATTGGGTACCTTATCACTGCCTTTACTACTACCAAATTCGATTCTCAAATAAGAATCCCAAACTTAATCGTTGGGGCTATATTCGGAATAGCTTAAATTCGGAGGGTCTTTTGAGTTAACAAGCGACTTGCGTATTCCAAAACAATGCACCATTTGGTGTCCAATCAAAAAGAGTAACAAGAACATGTGGTGCGTGAAATGTCACAGAAGAACAAAAGCAAATATAGATCTTCTCTCTATAAACTGTACAACTGAAAGTTCAACTTTTCAACAGCCTGTTTTTGCCAATTGCTATATATTGGTGTCAGACCTGGACCTTGAAGATCAAAAATGAGCACAACCTGCTTGAATTCAAGCTGAGATGTCTCTGCTGCAGGGCAAGAATCTCCTACACTGGACACGTGACGAATGAGGAGGTGTGAAGGCGGCTGAATTCCTCAGAAAAAATCCTAAATAAAATCAAACGACAACAACTGCAATGGGGAGCGTATACAGGCAACAGGAAACATACGTGTTATGGACGAATGTAGTATTAAGTGTCACATCGGCCAGGATCACACGATGGAAAATATCTAATAATCGTTAAGAAGAATTGACAACCAGTGGCGAAGCTGGCCTCAGGTTTCATGTCATGCCCATCATGGGTGTGGTCTTTATGATGGGTGTGGTTCTTCTTTATAACAATTAAAATAGTCAACTGCATAAAAAATGCACCATGTATAGGGAAGTTAAGTTGTCGACTGACAAGGTATCGAGGCAACAGAGCTTGTATTTTGCATAACGACCTCATAAGAAAGAAATGACCATGATTATGATGATGATGATGACTATGATGATTATGATGATGATGATGATGATGGTGTTGATGATGATGATGATGATGATGGTGATGATGATAATGATGTTGATTATAATTATGATGGTGATGGTGCTGCTGCTGCTGATATTGATGTTGTTGGTATTCTTTGTATAGTGGCCGATGTGATACGCCCTTGTTGGTATTCTTTGTATAGTGGCCGATGTAATGTTCCCTTGTTGGTGTTCTTTGCATAGTGGCCGATGTGATACGCCCTTATTGATGTTCTTTGTATAGTGGCCTATGTGATACGCCCTTGTTGGTGTTCTTTGTATAGTGGCCGATGTAATGTTCCCTTGTTGGTGTTCTTTGCATAGTGGCCGATGTGATATGTATTTTCAGACTTCTTCTCGTCTGCCACATTCCAAGCTTTCCGGTGTTCCGAGTTTTCGGAATGCAGTAATCACGTCATACCCGCCACTTCCATTGAGCGCGGTTGATTCTAACCGTCTGATTTCTGTTATTTCTGCATTTCAGTTGGGACCGGGCCAGTAGCCAGCACTTCAGGTTTGGGGGGCAAGGCTACATTTTGGGGGGGCATCCTGTTTTACATCCTGCTGAAACCAACACATGCAATCGACTCAGTGGATCCATATCAGTAACTGTGGGTACTTACACTGATAAGGCATGAAGAACTAGGCTAAAAGCTTACTTAACGTTTAGAGATTAACGAATAAATGTAACCATCAACGTTATATTAAGGCACCTCGCACCCTCACGATCGTATTTTAAACTCAAATAAACATATGCAATAGACTCAGTGGATCCATATCAGTAACTGTGGGTACTTGCAATGATAAGCATTATTTGTCACATTTGATGAAGAGTACGTTTTCTAAAACGTCGCCACCTTTTACTGCCGTTTCTTTGCATTGTACGTCTGTCACAAATTCTGGTATCAAACCCGTAAACTGCGTCACATTAACATTTGAATAAAGCCAATAATACTATTAACTTTTACACTTCATATCCGTAAGTATATGTTATAAATTGTGACTAGAGTGCCGTTTAACAGTGAACAGTAAATTGAATAAAGCCAGCTTTTCTACTTGAGACATGGTACCAAAAGTGCTGTTTTAGAGCCATTTGGCACTTGCATGTTGTAGAATGTATAGGAAGAAAGTAGATATGAGCAATAGATTTTATATGAGCTATTCAACATCTTTCTACAATGTTATGGCACCCATCCCTTGAGAAATAGGACAAAAAGTGCCATTTTTAGTAGCATATGGCACTTGCAGATGTTGGAATTTATAAAAAGCACGTAGATACCCCGGGGAAAAGCGCCAGGATTTTTAATGAAACAGTAAGTTGTTCCTTAAAAGTAGTCGTTTTTCTTAAAACAATCGCTTTTTTGAAAATAGTGTTTGTAAAGATAATAGATTTTTTCTGTAAAATAGCTATTTTTCTTCCTAGAACGTCAGGAAACACCGACCTTACCAAAGCACTAAAAATCCCTCCCACTCCCCGAAGAGATCGGATCCGTTCCGGTTATCTCAATCACGTTTAAATACAATTACTCACCGGGGGACACCCAGTCTCCTAAGGCAAGCAAAGGGTTTTGAGATACATTTCCACCGCAGAGGAGTTTAATAAATATTGGTATAAAAAACAATATAAAAATAAATTTGGTATAAAAATAAGTTCTATGTTAAAAAACAAACAAACAAACAAACAAAACAAAACAAACAAAAACCCAATTATTATCAGCGGTAGGGTTTAAATAGAAAGTGCTTTTCGTAGTGAAAAGTTAACAAGAGACCTCTTTCCACTGACGTACCTTTAGCTATCTCTATACACTCTATGATAAAACAATTTCTATGTGAGAAATAAGTTTCTTCATCAATACATTTTCAGTGATATTTTAGGCGACATTCAGAAAGATATTGCACCTGGTTACAAATATTAGAAGAACAAAAAGCAAGAGGAGCAATGATCTGAAGAAACGACTCAGAGATTTATAAAGCAAAAGTAGAGTACGCACGCGCAAAAAAACGAACCAATCACAGCGAGCATCTAGGGGCCCTTTCAGCCTGTTCTTAGCCTCAACGTAGGAATAAACTATCGGGATTCAATACAGGAAAAATCACAATAGACTGGCAGAATTACTGCTCCTCGGGGAATGGTGGGGGTTTTTAAAATGTGAGGATCACACTTCAGAGAGCTGAATTTGGGGTAAATACAGTTTTTATATGCGGTAGTTCATAGAAAAAGTTCGGTACCACTATATATCATAATAATTAATAGACATAACATTTAATTATACATATAATTTATATACCAATCGATAGATAAATAACTGGGCTAACATATTATGAAGTCATTTAGGGGATTTGAGCATTTTCCGGTGAGTTATGACACGTCAATTGGCACCCACCATCCGCTCACGTTAAACACAAATTATCATAACATCACGTTGGAAATCGTACGGAAAATAGGCATTTACTTGCCATATTCTTTCTTTACTGTGGTCTTTATACTCCAAGTAAATCCCTAACTAGAGACAGGATGGAAAATATGTAGGCATGGGTTTCTCGAGCAGGAAAAATAAGCCCTATGATGATGATGATTGTGATAATGATGATGATGATGATGATTATTATTATTCGATGACCGAGGGGCAAATAACTCCAAGTAATCTTGTACTGGAATAAATCTCAATAATCACAGAAATAATCTCCCTAAATTCGTATATGTCAAGCAAAAGATGGTTAACAATTTTTATTTGACTGTGGCATGAACAGCGAACACCAGCCTTCAGGAAACAATATATGCTGTGTCTTTTCATGGATATGGATTTGTTTGCCAAACCACCATAGGCGCGCTTCCTGACACTTCTGTTTGGTTTATACAAGGAACGGTTCTGAAGTGAAAGAAAGCGCTTTTGTGAGAATTACTGTGGATAAGAAGAACAGTATCTGTAAGTGCTACAAGGTTCCCAACCGCAGCAGCTTACGTAAAATCGGCCATAGCCGTTTCTAAAGACTTGATGCTGTAGGCTACGAGCATTCATACCTATGCATAAGTTTGCACCAAATAAAAATGTAAGATGCAGCCTAGATTTAAGTATATCAAAGGGTAAGAATTTAATGGTCAAGCTGACATCGGAAGCGCCTACTGCAAAGGAAAGAAGAGATGCACGAAGAAAGCTTTGTATGTCATACTGCAAAGTGGAAAGACTAAAGAGAATTACAAAAAGTTTCGTGTCTATTTAATACCGAACTAAAGAGCGCAAATTCATTTTTCTGATTGTTTGAATTAAATATTTAGGAGTTCCAGGCATTCTTAAAACTTCTGTTTTGGATTTTTTTACTGTTCATGATATATGAAGGGCTCTTCTTAGGAATCACATTTCAGTAGCCTTGGAAGTGCTTTGAATGCTATGAGTCATGTCTGTGACTGCTCCTAGATTGTGATGAATTCCAGTTCTGGTGCGGGTTGTTACATTCGTTGTATTTGTTTTATTTAATATATAATTATCTTAGAATGTACAAAATACAGATAAATAGATAGATTGCTATTTATTAAGACACAACAGACAAACAATTATGAATCACTGTTCAAATCACTCAATACTATATTACTATAATATATTTATTATACTATATTTACTATATTAACTGTCCTTGAGGATGCCTCTGTTTTAGTGTCTCTAAGGATGCCTCTGTTTTAGTGTCCTTGAGGATGCGTCTGTTTTAGTGTCTCTAAGGATGCCTCTGTTTTAGTATCCTTGAGGATGCCTCTGTTTTAGTGTCTCTAAGGATGCCCCTGTTTTAGTATCCTTGAGGATGCGTCTGTTTTAGTGTCTCTAAGGATGCCTCTGATTTAGTGTCTCTAAGGATGCCTCTGTTTTAGTCTTTAAAGACGCATCAAAGAGTGCATACTGGTGAGAAACCGTTTAAATGTGATGAATGTGACAAAACTTTTTCTCTAGTGCATAATTTAAACACGCACAAACGAGTGCGCATAAAACACATCATACAGATGATAAACCTTTTAAATGAAATGTATGTGACAAAGCCTTTTCTGTTCGAATATTTTGGAAATGCGGCAAAGAATACATACATGTGAGAAACTGTCGAAATGTGACGGTAATTTGAGGCTGTGACCACCTCTGCCACAGTAAAAGTAGAAGCTAGTGCATCATACTCATAACCTGTAATCATGGAAACAGAAATATATTTTACGATGTGTTTACCTTGAGAGAGATGCTGCAAGGTACGTATGAATACGAGTACTAATCCAACGATTATGATCTTCTTCTTTGGATCAACGTGGATAAATGGAGTGAAAGTCCTTGCCACACGAATGGATATTTTGCGCAATGTGGATTAGAAGGGAGGAACAGCAGAATGTTCAGAAGTAGATAAAGTGGCATTACTAAAATAGAATTAGGGTGTAAAGAAGTTGGGGTAGTAGAATTTGGAGCAGAGCAACAACAGAAAGGTTAAAGGACATTCTATGGTGTTGTGAGGGGTATACAACAGTAGTTAAGTCACAGGACAAGGTGCCAAGTTGGGCTAAGAGATGTGATGTTAAATAAAGTATATATACAGGATAGGGACCGGAAAATATTCTTTTTGAAAGACCCCAGCGCATCTGGTCTCTCTCCGCCACTCTTTCAGCACTGCCCTCCAAACTCTTTTCATTGGTCCATATACTGCAACATCCAATGGCTGCATGATGTTTGTTGCATTAGGGGGAAGCATGATGAAAAACACATCATGTGTTTTGGCCAGCTGAACAACATCGTTGTTGAAGTGTGATGCCAAATTGTCTCCAAATAAAATTTTTGGGTATAATAGACGTGCACTGGGTAGGCTATATGCTACATTCTGTGATCAATCTGTCCTTTATCTATCTGGTCTTTATCTCCTTCTAAAGAAAAATGATTTTGATCAGATTCGGACTTTTTATTTCAGATATTGCAAATTTTTACAAATTTTTAAAGATCATATAGGCTAGCAGTCTCTGCTTAATGAGACTGGAGTTCTTGCGACTTATGTGTTTCCTGGCTGAACGCTGGCTGGCTGCCAAAAATTTAAATACATTTTAGTAACATAAAAGTTGTGATTTGATTTATAATGAAAACAATAAGGAATTAATGTTAGATATGTAATGAAAACAATAAGGAATTAATGTTAGATATGTAATGAAAACAATAAGGAATTAATGTTAGATATGTAAATAAAATGATAAATGATAAGACATACTAAAAGGTGTCTAAAGATATAAGCATTATAAATCTAGATAATTTGCAACGGATGTAATCTGTCGCCTTTGCACATGCAATGAAAGCTGACTTCGAAAAAAGGGCATGATCTGAAAGATAACAGGATGTGTGGAAAGAAGGCGTGATGCTAAAATCATTTGTGTCATTGTGTTTAGTCACAACAGTCATGCATTCATGTGGTCTTGCAAAAGTTGGGTTGCTGGAAGAAAATATTGGTGATACCTAAGTCAAATTCCCTACAGATAATAAGAAGACGTATACCATTAGTGATATACCGAACAACCTGGACGGCAATCACAAACGGTAGTGTGACGTGAATAAGGAAGATATACAATACGCGAAATTTCAGACGAAGTTAAGCTAGGTCAAGCGGGGTAACGAGGGTAACGGGGGTATCGTATCATGTGTACAGTGACCGGGTCACAAAAGGGACGTCTTCCTGTGAATTACGTACCTTGCGTTGATTTTATGAGTAAATCTCTGTTTCTGTGATAGAAATTAAACTCGACAACACAGCTAATTTGTAGTTTCTTCACACCAAAGGCTACAGGTACCAATTTGGAAGCTCCCCAAATGAGACCATCCATGGCAATGGAGCGCACCTCCCTCTCCATGGCTCCCATATCGGTTTCATCATCCCAGGGCTTAATATCAAGAAGTATAGATGATTTGGCAATGACTGTTGGCTTATGTGACTGAAAATACAACAAGTTATTTCTTAAAAATACAAAAGCGTGGTGGTACAAAACTTGAATATTGCGTTGAGTAACGGATACATTTTGCTAAACGTTTTCGCCATACACTGATCACAGCAAGATGAATTTATAGAAAACGAGAAGACCCTATAAAATAACGGTCACGAGGGCGATACGTTTTCTGCCACTCGTGTTATTGAAAAAGGCGAAAGAATTTGTTTACAATTTACGCCTTTTTCAATAACAAGAGTGGCAGAAAACGTGTCGCTCTCGTGACCCCATGGAATGTACGCATCTAGTGTATGCAAACTATGTCAATTATGCCTTATTAGGCTATTTTGAACGCTTTGTGCACATAGAATGTACGCATCTAGTGTATGCTAACTTTGTCAAATATGCCAATTTAGCCTATTTTGAACGCTTTGTGCACCATGGCACGTACGTATCTAGTGTATGCAAACTATGACAAATATGCCTAATTAGCCTATTTTGAACGCTTTGTGCACCATGAAATAAATCACGTACATTATGGAAGATAGTTTCATAAAGCTGACTGTCAGCTTACTCGACTGGCCACTGAATGAAAACCCCGAGGTAAATTTGGTAGTATGCTCTACGTATGTATGTATTTATTTCGCCATATAAAAGAAAAATAGTTACGAAAACAAAACAAAATAATAAGTCAAAATTACAATTTTTAAGATTTAAATTATTTTACAAAATTAAGCAAAAATATTAAAGTCACTCTGTATGCAAACTATGTCAAATATGCCTTATTAGCCAATTTTGAACGCTTTGTGCACCATGAAATGTACGCATCTAGTGGATGCAAACTATGTCAAATATGCCTTTTTAGCGTATTTTGAACGCTTTGTGCACCATGGAAGGTACGCATCTAGTGTATGGAAACTATGTCAAATATGCCTTATTAGCCAATTTTGAACGCTTTGTGCACCATGGAATGTACGCATCTAGTGTATGCAACGCAACAACACCGTGGATAAAAAATCGGCAATGATGCTTGTATTTGGCAGCTTTATTGACCTTGTGTCTTGACTCTTTTGACGCTTAAGTTTGACTCTTTCTCTTAACTCTACTTTTTAAAGCAGTAAAAGACTTGGGCGTAAAGAGCGGGGGGCTAAGGAGGAAAAGTCCGTTTCATATACGGAGTAATTTCTGTTCGTTTTAAGTTTTAATGTCGCTCCTTACTTTCAGTTTAGTTATGTAATCTACCAGCGTTGCCAGCAAAGTTATGTAAAGCCAGTAACGTTTCTTACGGAAAGCAAAACTGATTCTAATTTGAGCTTTCAAGTTGATTACAAACACGTCAATAAAACCTACAACTGAGACCATAGGTCTTTTCCAATACGGCCGTATAAATACGAAAGACGTTAAGTGACATTTTCCAAAATGTTTAGGAGAAGCAAAAATCTGTTTTGGGAAATATGTGTCTATCTAACTCCCTCATTATCATTTCACTGTACATATTGAAGAGATCGGGTGAACACACACAACCCTGCCGGACTCCTCAACTTGTCTGCCACACGTACAGCAGCTGTCTGCTCCCAGTATAGATTTGTCAGTATCCTCAGGTCTTTTCATCGATGTCCTGTGTCTGCAGTATATCTATGAGGTTTTCGTGTTTCACCTTGTCAAAGGCCTTCGTGTAGTCTATGAAGCAGAGATATACTCGGGACTCGCCGTCCTGATGACGAGCGTGACGACCGCGGCGGGCATGGTCTCCTTCGTCACGTCCGAGATGGCGGCGGTCCAGGACCTCGGGATCCTCGCGCCGATCGGCGTGATGCTCGCGTTCGTCTATACGATGGTGCTGCTGCCGGCGCTGCTCGCGATCTTTCCCCTGCCGCCGCCGCGCCGCGGCCGGATGGCACGGGGCCTCTATCCCTTCGAGAGCGTCCTGGTACTCTTTGAGAATTATGTATAATTGCAATGTGTCTGCTGAGAATATATATATATATATATATATATATATATATACAAGGTGCGTGCAATTCAAACCTCAAAATTGCTCAATGTTTACACAGAGCATTATAGATAAAGAGATTGAAAAAAGGATAACCCGAAGTTTCACTACTCGTGAGTTTCACGCTTCTCTTGCGATCATCGGGTGAATTTGATTTACATCACTACATTCTGCATTACTGCGAGGGGCTGATCGAAGTGAGAGTTCATAATTGTTTGTGGGACTGTTATCTTAAATGTAGTCAAAGAAAATAATGCTTAGGCCAATGACTTATATTGCCAACAGATTTGTTCTACGAGAACACGAAAAAAACCTGCAAGTTAAATGGCCAAGTGATGGTTTCATTCATGTGAAGAAATTTTCAAGAAATGGGATAGTGCTTCTCGTAAGCCGACATGGCAATTTTACATGCACGCTTTGTGCACTATGGAATGTACGCATCTAGTGTATCCAAACTATGTTAAATATGTGTCATTAGCCTATTTTGAACTCTTTGTGCACCATGGAATGTACGCATCTAGTGTATGCAAACTATGTCAAATATGCGTCATTAGCCTATTTTGAACTCTTTGTGCACCATGGAATGTACGCATCTAGTGTATGCAAACTATGTTAGATATGCGTCATTAGCCTATTTTGAACGCCCACAAAGCCCAGCGTAATTCCCTGAAGCCTCAGGTAAACTGGCATTCATAACATTTCCCCTCAGCTATATTCCCTTGAGCTATGTGGAAAATTTTTACCCTCGGCCAGCTCAGCCTAATTTCAAATTCCCTTCGCCCGTCATTTTGGTTTGTCGTATTTGCGATGCAAATTTTAAACATCTATTGCAATATTAGAGCTTTATATTTATCTGAAACACTGAAATGGCAGTGTTTATAGGAAGCTGGAATTTTTGAATTTTTCTCATCACCATGGTACCTTACTACTTGGAAAGTTTCAAGAAATTTGGTGAGAGTGGGTTACAAATTGTTCAAAAGTGGCCTACTTTGACATGGAATGACCCCAGGGTCAATACTAATATAAAATATATATAACTGTATATCTAAAAGGAGGCATACTAATACTTGTTCTCCCAGGGTCACAGGTGTGTTTATTTCAGAACACATGTTACATATGTAATATATTATTAAGATATATGCTTATTAATTGTTGTTAGATATATATGATCCGAACTTCAAACCTCCGCCCTTTAGTCGACTGCAGCAGTGAATATCACGAAAAGAGGACAGTAGACGGTGGTTTCGAACGAAAATTATTCATCCAGTCCGCCACAACATAACAAAAACAAAAAACCAATATGGCAGAACAAGAACTCAAAGGCTAGCCTCGTTTTGAAGATGGCAAGATTGAAATGCTCACATTCCAGCGTGCAGAACGCATTCCAAATATGTTCAAGTAGTGTAACTACGCTCAATGGCACTATCTAAATGCCCACATTTCAGGGTGCAGAGCGCATTGCCAATACTTTCAAATAGTGTAACTACGCTCAATGGCACTATTAAAGTGCTCACATTCCAGCGTGCAGAACGCATTGCCAATATGTTCAAATAGTGAAACTACGCTCAATGGCACTATTGAAATTAAAAGTGAGGAGCAACATTAAAACCTAAAACGAACTTCTTTGAACTTCTGTTATTGTGTATATGAAGGGAGCTGTCTCTTCTCGAATCCCTTACACTATACCAGTGTGATTTTTTCCAATCCTTTAAGAACAGCTGCTCAAACTGAAGGGCCTGGCACCGTTGGATTTGAATAAGAAGTTGGATTTGAATAAGAAGCTTGAATAAGATTCTAAAGAAAAATTCAATGAACCCATATTTATGAAACCCTTTTTCTGGCTCTAGCCTAGTTTGTTGCTCGTTAGTCTATTATTCCCATAGTTGCGAGTCTGCTTCCTTCTTCAGGTTGTAACATGAAAGGCGCGTGTTTGTGAGCTGGTTTCTACGTTCCCTTTTCTGCGTAATTTAGTTTGAAACACGTTGTACATAATTACAAAATCCAATTTAAAGAACTACACCTATCAGTAATTTCCCGTTGAAAGTACAATACTTGAAACCCATGTTTCGTCTCTAGTTCAACCGCTTGCCACCTCAGTGGAACGTTAGAATGATGACGACGATGTAAAAAGGCAGTGAACTCTTGGCTATTGGAGCCGGTGGCAAGTTTTATGAAGAGTTTTATGAAGTGCCCCAATTTGGGCGTCATATTAGAAACCCATGTTTCGTCTCTAGTTCAACCGCTTGCCACCTCAGTGGAACGTTAGAATGATGACGACGATGTAAAAAGCGACTATATCGGGAACGGCAATCGAGGCAAGGACTGGGGCCCGACTATATCGGGACCGGCACTGAAAGGGTTAACATTTTTCCAGCTTACTGCCAGTGATTTTAGAGCATTTTAAGCAAATTATAGGTCTTTGAAGATAGTGATCCTAAAGTGAGATATTGTCCAAGGCGCGCGCCTTGGCCAATTTTGCAAAAATTGGTCAAATTTTGACAATCACCAAAACTAGTTCCAACATCAAAAGAGGCGCCAGCAATTCAAGTGATAGTCGGAAACCAACAGAGAAAACTCGTTGGAAAAGAACAAATTTTTTTTTACTTTCCGACGACTTTTGCTTTGGCATATGTCAATCAAATTTTAACTTTCACAGCCAAGTAGTGAATGCATGCATGAAAACCTGCCTTTAACATGCCTGACGCTTGTCTGGCGACGGATTTTACTCGTGTGTGAACCAGGCTTTAAGCTTCTCAAGTAGCCCGGGCTCCTTTTTTATTAGATAAATTCCCGTTTTCCTTTTTACATAGATTTAAATTCAGATATATTAGAGAACCGAATTCAAGTTATTAACAAAATATAATTAAGATGAAAACAAATATGAAATGATCCATCGTAAGGCTAAGTACCTGAAGCACCAGAGGGCAATTAATTAAGATATCAAACATCAAAAAATTAAATATTACAAATTAAAGTAAGAAACTAAAATTTACCCTGAGCTAGGTGACCTCCGATGTTAACATACTCTATTTCTCTAGTCGCCACATTAGCTCCCAATCATCCATCGGTGGGCATCGATATCAAGCTAAACGCAATTTGAGACCAGCCTCTCTGCGCCATGTGACTTGACCAAGGAAGAACTGCCCTCCCTCTTTCTAACTTTAATGGGCTTTGGATTGACGACGGGCCGGAGGGCAGTTCTTCCTTTTCACCTCAGAGCATCTGCACGAGAACTGACGATCAGCTCTCGTCAAGTTATAGTTGTGATTTGACGCTGATGACTGTGACGTTGGTGATGATGATGATGATGATTATGATGATGATGATGATGATGATGATGATGATGATGATGATCAAGATGATGATCAAGAAAATAATGATTATGATAATAATGATTTACATACATAATTATCATGATATCGACTTGATAATAGATTAATACAATCCACTAATTCTTTTGACTTGGGATACTTTTCTTTTTTAGGTGAAGAATGCTTTTTCTCATCGGAAGATTCATTGATAGCTCAACCTTCTTTTGTTGTGCAGCATATCAGGTAGGTTATCTTCTTCTCGTACTTTTTTATTTTCTTAAATAGGTATGTTCATCGGGAAAAGGGCCATGACACTCCTTGAGCTGAGTCTCTCTCTTTCTTCTTCTTTCTTTCTCTCTCTCTCTTTCTCTCTCTCTCTCTCTCTCTCACCCTAACTGGCCAAATTATTTGCGTCCAACTGTCCACAAGCCACTGGGTAACCTTAGATCATCCCTTGCATACAGACTCCAACCTAGTAATAATCAAGTGCCATTCCAGGGTAATGGTGCTGAAAAATTTAATAAGCTGGACACTAATACAAGATCAATCACTAAGATGAGCAATTTCAAAAGGAAAACGTGGAGCCACTTTATGTCAGAGGCCAAGAAAAGAATTATAAACACCTGATGTTTTTTTCAACAAAAAAAATAAAAAATGTACATTTTTGTATGAGCTAAAAACCCCAAAAGAAGAGTTTTCCAATATACTGAATCTGATGGTGTATTTTCATTAAGATAGCTTGAATTTCTGAGGGAGTTTCCCCCCTTTTTGAAAATCAGGCAAATTTCTTCAAAATGAATTATCAACCAGTTCGTGGTAACGAACTGAACTGTAGTAAGGAGCGACCCGGCTCAACAGGATTAATACAGCACATCCATTAAATACGTCAGTTTGTCAAAAACTCATTAATATCATAATTGTAGATTCTCTAAGGTTCGCGTTGGTAGGAGAAAAAAGGGCATTCAAAAGAAGAGAGGATTGACTGATACGTTTTGGAATTTCATAATGTACACGGGTACGCGCTTGTATCAATACCAATAATGACCGTGGTGAATCAATCGAAGTGTTGTAAAGAGCCAGCAAGGTTTGGTAATCTGACCATTCTTTCAGATCTAGTTACTATCTGACTTAAACTAGCTAAAATTGCATTAAGCTGAGTATCAGCAACAGTTCACTGTTCACTGCTCCTGTTCACTGCTTTCTTGGCACCTCCCTCCGACTCCAGAAGCTCTCCCAGGTAGCAAAACTCCGTGTCCTGATGTTCCAGTTCTTCGCCTCCCTCACGATCACCAGTGCAGACTCTACACCGGTAACCCTGCACTCCTTGCCAGCTCCCGGACACGCCTACCAATTTCCATCGTCCTAGCATGTCCAAAAGCACCAAACTCGCTAAAGCAGTGAACCCCACCCCCTAACTCCCCCAAAGAGAGTGGATCCAGTACGGTTATGTCAATCACGTATCTACGACATTTGCTTATTCTACCCACTAAGTTTCATCCCGATTAATCCGCTCTACAAAGATTTCCGGTTTCCCCCTCCAACTGCCCCCAATGTCAACAGATCATCGACATAAAAAGGGCAAAACTCAAACTATGCTGCCCTACATAGTAAAAATATGTGTATCCATTAATTTTCTACCTTGTAAAGTGTGAAATGACAAGTATTTCGTCTACTAATGATAGAGATTCTATAGAATGACATCATTTATATAAATGATCTTAAACTAAGTAATTGTTCTCTTAATAACAAGAATAGTAAGATTGTAATACACTTAAAGTATAATTTAATATAATCTTGTTGTCACTAAAAACAGCTTTTGGTGCTATTCTAAACGCATTGTGAACCATGGAATGTACGCATTCCAAGCATGCAAGTCTCACTAAAAACAGCTTTTGGTGATATTCTAAACGCATTGTGCACCATGGATTGTACGCATTCCAAGCATGCAAGAGTCATTAAAAACAGCTTTTGTTGCTATTCTAAACGCATTGTGCACCATAGAATGTACGCATTCCAAGCATGCAAGTGTCACTCAAATGAGGCATATTTGACATAACTTGCATACACTAGATGCGTATATTCGATGGTGCACAAAGCGTAAAAAATAGGCGAATAAGGCATATTGGACATAGTTTGCATACACTAGATGCCTACATTCCATGGTGCACAAAGCGTTCAAACTAGGCTAATGAGGCATATTTGACATTCTTTACATAGACATGATGCGTACATTCCATGGTGCACAAAGCGTTCAAAATAGGCTAATAACAACTTCATATTGTCGGAAGAGTCCCGTGAATCTTGTTTGACAGACCATTGTGTTTCCAGGTACGATGATTGATGGTGGTACATTATTTGGGTCGTTCTCGACCAATGTGGGTGGTGATGGGATGGAACACACGTCTGTAAATTCATACCCAGTCCATGAACTCCCTTCTTGAAAACTTTGTCCATAACGGCACTCCTCATCGGGATTCATTTGACAGTACCCTCTAACACACTCTATATTAAGGCACCTCGCACCCTCACGATCATATTTTAAACTCAAATAAACACATGCAATAGACTCAGTGGATCCATCCACGATAAATTAGGACACTTCGCGCCCTCACGATCATATTTTAAACTCAAATAAACAAATGCAATAGACTCAGTGGATCCGCAGTGACGTAGCTAAAAGGCGTGCTTGTCGTGCCCAGCACGACCAAGAAATTGCAAAGATGAGTTTTTATCTTATGAAAGCGTTCTTATATTGCGTAATACCTTTTTTGTCAGTATTATAATACTTATTCCTCTTGTAATCAAGCGTCATCATTGGACAGATGCTCTCTCTGAATTATGTTGTCAACGTTTTAATTGTCCCCCTTCACCCTAGCTAGCACGGGGGGTGTGGGTGGGGGGGCTAGTAGGCCCGCGACCGTGAATATTGTTTAATAACTTTTGAATACTAACTTCTAAGTTGCTGAAACTTCGCAATAGTGCCATTGAGCGTAGTTACACTATTTGAAGATATTGGGAATGCGTTCTGCACGTTGGAATGTGAGCATTTCGATAGTGCCATTGAGCCTAGTTACACTATTTGAACTTATTGGTAATGCGTTCTGCACGCTGGAATGTGAGCATTTCCATATTGCCATTGAGCGTAGTTACACTATTTTGAACATATTGGGAATGCGTTCTGCACGCTGGAATGTGAGCATTTCAATAGTAATGTATGATTTTCAATCAGTATGAATAAAAATTAAAGTAGCAGCTACTCTTGGATGCCTAATGGAAGGGGGGTTGGAAAAGTTCCAAAAAACTTAATAACCAGGGGGCTGGAATAGACCGGAGGGTTGGAAAATCAACAAAAATGTAATAGATGGTGGGGTCTGGACAAAATTAGTGATATTCTTAAACGCTACCAATCAGCTCCTCACTTTTGTCTTCGCTCGATGTTGTTGAAAGCGTTCAAAAGAGGCTAATGACGCATATCTGACATACTTTGGATACACTAGATGCGTACATTCCATGGTGCACAAATCGTTCAAAATAGGCTAATGGGGAATATTTGACATAGTTTGGATACATTAAATGGGTACATTCCTTGGTGCACAAAGCGTTCAAAATAGGCTAATGACGCATATTTAACATAGTTTGGATGCACTAGATGCGTACATTCCATGGTGCACAAAGCGTTTTCGTCTAACAGACTTCTTCAGGTCACTACTGAAAATTGGCTAAACTAAACTCAGAGCCCTACAGTACAGATAGAATATAGGTTAGTATATATATAGGTATGGGTATAGGTATAGTATAGTATAGGTTTTTATCTTCGTGCCCTGAGAATTTGCTCTGAAAAGTATTTAAAAGAGGAGATGTCGTATATAAGGGAAGCATTTCGAAACATGGGCTACCCGCATCATTTCATTTTCACGTTTAAGATACGTGACTGACATAACCAGACCAAATCCACTCTTTTTGGGGGAGTTCGGATGGGCGAGGGGTAATTTGGAAAAATTAGAATGAGGTATTTGTAACTTACGAACGGGTATTCAGATTTTAAAGAAATTTGATATTTTGAAGGATCTTGTGCTTCTGAGCTTTCATTTTGAATCCCAACCAGATACGGTAACACTGGGGGAAGTTTGAGGGGAAAACCAGAAATCGATTAAATAATATTAAAATACATATTTTGTATAAATTATAGTTTACCGGAACGGTCAAGATCTACGTAAAGTCGGGGAAACGAGATTGAAATGGAATGGATGATAAAACGGTGGATGGGAAACGAAGGAGTTCTTTAAAAGTCAACCTCTCCAGAATCAATACGCTATTAAACCGGAAACGCTCGTTAGGCCAGAACGACCTTGGTTACGTGGTAGCAACGACATTCTTAATACAAAATGTGTTGAAAGCCTTACAAATATAATACAAACCGAAATTAAAATTGCAATACCTGAGGGAAAAAACGTCATTCTCAACAAGCATGCAAGATGGTGGACCCCAGAAGTAACTGAATTAAGGTGAAATTACAGAAGAACATTCAGAAAATATATTTACGAAACTGAGGAAAATTATCATTCTATGAAAATGGATTAAAAAAAAAAACAATTTTTTTTTAGCTGAAAGTAAGGAGATTTAGAAAGATCTTCAGGCAATATGATGTAGCCTGCTCTTGGTGCAACCCCAGTTGAGAACTCAGTACTAGGTTCAACTTTTTTTTTGGCGTGTACAAAGGTAGAATTCTAGCTACGAAGCATGGTGAAGAAATCTTTTCTTCACCAGGTTAAAGAAATTTAGAAAGATCTTCAGGCAATATGATGTAGCCTGCTCTTGGTGCAACCCCAGTTGAGAACTCAGTACTAGGTTCAATTTCTTTTTCCACATCCATTCTTTAAGTTCGAGTGTTCTGTTAAACTCTTCCTTAATCAACTGAAATAAATTTGAAGTCTCTTCCATCTTGGTGCCTTTATTCCAATACCCCTAAGAGGTATGAATTGGCATGCTGTGTAACGAATCTTATTCAAAAAGCAATATCTTTTTGTTCTTTGCTCTTTCTAGTAACAGTTGTTGGTGTGGTTATGGAACGACCAACAGCTTCTCTGTGGTCTTCAAACCCGTGCCTTTTATTCTCAATTGTACAAGAAGGCTATCCAGTAGCAAAGGAAGAAGCTCTTTTGGAAGTTATTGGAAACATAGAATGTAGCAGCCTAAGAATGTAACATAGTATGTGAACTTGATGTTCGAGGCAAATACAAAATGTTTAGTAGCCAGCTGATTGGCAGGGTCTTCAAACCCGTGCCTTTTATTCTCAATTGTACAAGAAGGCTATCCAGTAGCAGTATGCAAACTATGTCAAATATGCCTTATCAGCCTATTTTGAACGCTTTGTGCACCATGGAATGTACGCATAAAGTGTATGCAAACTATGTCAAATATGCGTTATGAGCTTATTTTGAACGCTTTGTGCACCATAGAATGTACGCATCTAGTGTATCCAAAGTATGTCAAATATGCCTTATTAGCATATTTTGAACGCTTTGTGCACCATGGAATGTACGCATCTAGTGTATGCAGCTAATCCATTGGGCTCTGCCCGCGTGGTTTCGAATCCCATCTTCGTCGCTGATGGTTCCATGGTGTAATGGTTAGCACTCTGGACTCCGAATCCATCGATCCGAGTTCAAATCTCGATGGAACCTTGTGCCTATTTTTAACTGACTTGGTTAACAGCGCAACTTAATGATTGCCATCTTGGATCTGATTTTGATCTACCAATATTAGAAGATAAATGCGACGAGGTGGCCAAGTGGCACAGAAGATGCTACTCTATTTTTAAAGGGGGGCAACTGTAGAAAACTAGTGATACACCTCTAATCTTTGACGTCATGGCACAGAAGATGCTACTCTATTTTTAAAGGGGGGCAAATGTAGAAAGCTAGTGATACACCTCTAATCTTTGACATCACGGCACAGAAGATGCTACTCTATTTTTAAAGGGGGGCAACTGTAGAAAACTAGTGATACACCTCTAATCTTTGACGTCAGTACATTTTTACTATTCAAATGAGATTTCAGAACATTTCTAATTCTCTTTACATATTCGGTCCTTACATTCTCATTTATTTGTTTGTCTTTTATACTGTCTGCTTCTAGCACTCCTAGATAGTTGTATCCAACCTCCGTGTCAATCTCCTGAATGGTTTTTTTTGGTGGTAAATCGATCCCTTCAGATTTCACCATCTTGCCTTTTTTCATTATCAAAATGCCACATTTGTCGATACTTTTCTACATATTCCAACATTTGACTTATGACACCGCAGCTTGCCAAATTGATCAACCAAGCAACTCATAACTTCATACCAAAAGAGAAATTCTTTGTAAGGTTTAAACTTTCGTCCTTAATTTTGTAACTCCTGGCACAAACTGAGCAGCAAGGGTGGCCCACTGTAAATAGATCTAATACTGGCAACGGTCATCAAAATTGCTGTCTTCTAGCTTTTTGGAAACGAGGTTTTGTCAGATTCCGCTGCTCATATCGCTAAATTGACAGGTTTCTCGAGTATTTGCGACATTAAGGCCTGGCAGACCCAGTAAGTACGGTAACTTGCTTGCGATGGCGGGAAGTTTGGGGCAGAAAGGCCGGGGGTATCGCTGGAGCAAAGCCGTATCACGCAATATTTCAAAACTTAACTTGGACTCCTTTTCTTTCATACTTCATCTGTGAACTGACCAGCCCACGTTGCAAAAAGCTATTTTAACACATAGGACTGCTCTAAGACGTGGTTATAGGCTTTGATATCATGGTTTTCAAGACTTCGAGACCTTGAATGTAATGGGTTTTATCGAGAAGAGAGGATTTGAAATGTTAGTTTTGAAAAGAACACTAGAGAAATAGAAAATATGTCAAGCGCACGCCGCGAAAGCGTGGGTCACGGGTTCGATCCCCGGTGGTGACATACTTTTCTATTTCTCTAATGTTCTATCTATATTAACAATGTCGTTGCCACCACGTAACCAAGGTCGTTATGGCCTAACGAGCGTTTCCGGTTTAATAGCGTATAGCAACATGATGTAACGATTGCACGATAGGGATTTTTCCTCTCTCTATCTTTTTTTAGCAATTACTTAATCTCTGTACTAGTACATAAATACCAGATTTGTAAATTTATCAAAATACATACTTTCACTTCGACTTCAACAAGCTGTTAGTAGTGATTTGAAATATCTGCATATTTCCTATTAAAAATTGTATATTCAGACAGTGATTAAATTGCATAACCTACAGTTTTTTCCCAAATGGTTTTGAGGGGTATGCTATCTCCATGTTGATAGTGATTGGACTTTTGAACAATGATGAACCTAATGGCCATGTCAAAATTTTGGTCGAATACCCTATTGGGCAAAAGTTTTTTTTCCAAATGAGTTCTCTCACTTCTAGGACCATGAGTTTGATTGTCTCCTATTTTACGAGTCGGTGATTGCCAGTGGGTATCTACCGCGACGCCTGTGATTGGAGATAATTGCGGTAAGGTTTTCCTGACAACATTGAAGCTTCGAAAGGGTTCTGCAAAGTTTGACTTCCAGGCCCCTGAACCCGTCCGAGCCATTTGATTTCCTGACAACATTGAAGCTTCGAAAGGGTTCTGCAAAGTTTGACTTCCGGGCCCCTGAACCCGTTGGAACCTTTTGAAATTTTTGTGCTATGTTCCCATGTGCGCCTGGATAACAAACGTATTCACATATGAACACATATGAACACATATGCAAACACAAACGCAAATGCTAACAAAGTCAATGTAAAAAGACAACTATGGTAAATCATAGCAAGTGCAAAAGAGACCGACGACAAGACTTCTTTGACACACCACACGCAGTGCCTATGACAAAGGACTTCTTGGAGAATATCAGTTGAAGGTTGCCAATCAAGTTAGTTATGAGATATGGAGTATTATATTGTTTTAAACCTAATGCAAGCAATTACCGCCGTATTTAAGTTTACTGAAAAAAATAACAATGAGACTAAACGGACAAAACGCTATCATTCTAGAACGAGGTAGAGTGTCATTTATTTCGTGTAGGTTTCTGTTTGTCATGTACGATTTCGCCAGAAAAAGTAGTTGAAGCCAGGTAATTCCTTAACAATCATATTTTCCAAACCATGCTACAGGTAAAACGAAGGAAATACACGAACTTTGGGAGAATCGCTGGAAGACCGTAGTACCAAATGGATACATGCGGGCCCGTAGCTACGGGGGGCATTTCGGGGCAATGCCCCCCAAAATTTGAGAATGCCCCCCCCAGATTTTTTGCCACTGAAAAAAAAATTTACATATGATATATCGTGATAAGAACTCTTATGATAGCAGCACATCTTGGCTTCCATGCAGTACTGCACTCTATCTCGGTTTAGCACATTCTCAAAATATTCTGCTCATCTCGTTAACTTTTTCCTTGTCAGAAATTGTTTTCCCGTCCCCATCTTTAACTGGGACAAGTTCGGATTGACTACTCCCTCTCAATTTATTAACATGCCCGTACAATATTTTATTATTATGTCGTGTAACAAGTACCTTCTCCCCTCCGTTAAACATAAACCTTTAATACTTCTTGCTGCAGTCCTAACTTTCGCAGTATTACCATAATAAGGACTACTTTTACCGTTAAATAAGGACTACTTTCACCATAATACGATCCAGCGGAGCCGTTCCAGTATTACTATATTCAGGACTACTTTCACCGTTAAATAAGGACTACTTTCACCATAAGACGATCCAGCGGAGCTGTTCCAGTATTACCATAATAAGGACTACTTTTACCGTTAAATAAGGACTACTTTCACCATAATACGATCCAGCGGAGCCGTCCAAAGTTTACGCTCAATTTCTTGCATACCCTCTACGCTATAAAATACAGAAATTTCTTTATGAAATGAAGAAAATGAGAACGACAAAACATACTCTCATTTCACAACAACATTTCTTACAGCATGACAACAGGTACTTTGACACTGTTAAGTCATTTACTTGTTTAAGCAATGTAATATAATTAAATAATATACTCTTTCCTTTAATACCTCAGAACATGATAATTGCTAAATGGTGCCCATTTCATTATTCTTGACTTCAGCTTGCAATGAAGCTGTAAACTACAAGGCAGTGCCTTTAAAAGTTTCTCCATGAGATTGTTTTGGGTGGATTTAGCATTGTTCTCTCCCCTTAACTCTTTCCTGATCAAATTAAACACTACCCCCCCCCCCCCACTTTTTCAGGTTCCTACACATATAAGTTGTAGAAGTTTCTTTGAACCCATAATTCCAAGCTGTTGTCAGGTCATAAAATTAGAAAAAATTAGGTATTTTTAACTTACGAACGGGTGATCTGATCTCAATGAAATTTTATATTTAGAAAGATATCGTGCCTCAAAGCTCTTATTTTAAGTCTCGACATTGGATCTGGTGACATTGGGGGGAGTTGGGGTGGGGGAACCTAAAATCATGGAAAACGCTTAGATTGTAGGAATCGGGATAAAAATTGGTGAGAAAAATAAGCAGAAGATACATGATTTACATGAACCGGTCTCAAATGGGGCCTATTTCAAATTTAGGGCAACTATTATTAATTCATTTGGGAGACAGCGACAGAGTAAATCCTTCCTATGCAGATGGCAGCATCCCTCCTCCTTCTTAATCCTCATGTCAAGGTTTATAAATCCATATTTTTTTCCAGAACAGAGTAACTGCTCTGGAAAAAAATATAGATTTATAAACCTTGACATGAGGATTAAGAAGGAGGAGGGATGCTGCCTGTGCAAGCTGATCAATGTTGTCATAATCGTAGGCTAGAGATATATATAAGTAAAAGCGGGGCTTAGGCAATCTAAAAAACTAGTATTAAGAAAATTATTATAACAGACACTTCGATATATTAATTTTTAACATTATAAGAGGTACGTAGATATAACTTTATAAATTGTAGCAGTTTTGGGGTTTTAAGACATAATCTCATTTTTTAATTTTACATAAAGGATCAATCTAGCTCAGATTCTCCCCCGTCAACATTTACTGATCAACTTTTGTTCGACCCAGTTGGAGGCACAGCGAGCGACATTGGACTGCCTTATCTATACTTGTTACTCAATGCTCGGCTCCCAGTGTCGCTTGCGGTCTTGTACGCCAGTTATGTGAGGTGAAACTGACATTTTAACTTATTTCAAAGCAGTGCAGTGTCTGGCCTGCAAGTAGATTTTGATGTAATCTGGTGGCATAAATAAATAGTCTGATCACATGATTACGTTGTCTGCCATGCATTGTTCACTAAGTAATGCAGATGACGTTATTGAATATGTAACCCAGATATCAAGATATGGTAAGACTAGGCATCGTTTCGAAATCGGGAAAGCCAACACTTACATTTAATGGAGAGATATTTGTTAAAGTGTTTCCTAGACACCTGCCATGAAAAGTTGTTTGCAATGAATAAAACCTTGGAAAGGCGATACCTTATAGGCCTGTGGAGACTTTAGATGAATGTTGTATAATCTGGCCAACTTTTTCCCATCTGATTCGCACACCCTAACAAAGACGTTTGTTTTGATCTACGATTCAGGCTACAAATACGGGCGCTAATTACAACTTTGGTGCTTTCTTCGGGCTGTCCACCTTGTCACAGTGTTTAAGTATCACAAAGTTTCACTAATCTCTAACGTTCCTAACTTCTAATAACTCCTCAGAGATGAGTCAAAGTCAATCAGAGATGTTCAAACAGGGTCAAAGGCGTTGACTTTTATATTTGCTTTGCTTTTCTAAAAGATTAAGAAAAAGTTCGAAGTTCGAAAAAGGTTATCCCATGGAATATTATGGATAAGTCTCATCAGTATATCAACTAAAACAGACTGACTGAAAATGACTTTAAATCACCTGTTTGAGCGCCTTTGACTTTATTTTAAATTTACTTGTTGCAGCTTGTTTCTTTCTTGCACAATGGAGTGAAGAAAAAAAGCTTTAAGCGATTAGTTTATAGGAAACGAGAGACCAAAACATGTCGTAAAAAGTAACCGCCACGAGAGCGACACCTAAACTGTAAACAAATTCTTTTTGTCCGCAGGATACCGGCTTCTTTATTTTAATAAATTCGGCTTTTGAAGCGGCAAGATGAAACGGACATCGGGCTTGGCTAATACCCTAAACGAATTCTCTTGATAGTTGTCAGCAATTGGCAAACAGATCGCAACTTACACCGGACGATCTTTCCCAATGGTCCTTTTCACTCAAGCGCATATTACAGCCGCCCCCAAAAAATGCAACCACGCAAATTTGTTCATATCCTCTTTGGTAACATTGAACCCTTTTTTATTTTTGTCACTTCCCGCATATAAACTAGTTTGACTCAGAAATAAGTCTATTATACCATCAACACTATCGTACAATCATCCCACTCGGACACAGTTATTGGATTTCCTCTCGAGCATGAAGAATCCAGTACTTAGCTGATAGTTGTGCCAGTGTATGATTTGTACCCATCACATGCCTTGCATCTTCATGATATCTCTTTACTATCAGCTTCGTCGCCCAATATTATTCTCGGCAGCATGATCACAGTTGATCAAGAAACAGGGCGATCTTAATAACAGGCCTCCTCAACATGCAGCTGGAGTCAAAAGCTGGAGGCCATCCAATAATTTCAAAGAATACTTTTTGACGGGATTGTAGTTCGACTGTCTTTTTCGATTAATTGAGAAATTTTAAAAATTTATCTGGTATTTATGACATCCTACAGGACAATTACATGTCATGCAACATATTGTGAAATTTTATGGCTTTCTAAAGAGCCTTGTTGAACCAAATTTTGTAATATTGGAAGTGTTTCTGATATTTGTAGTGTAGTTTATATGTATAAAATATCATTAATATTACTGAGACTCGGTCAGAATTAATTCATTAAGAAAAAAAAAATCAACACAAATTTGAAGCTTTTCTTCCTGGATAAAATACAAATACCACTTTTTTGTAGAAAAAAAAACCACAAAATGAACTAAATAATGAAAAAAAAATTAAATGAATGAATAAAAAAATAAATAATAAAAAATAATGTGTGCTCGAAACCACAGCAGCAGAGTTCTCTAATATGCTGAATCGGATGGTTTGATTATCATTGTGAGACTCCTGCCAAGCCCTCACAACACCTTGTTGATGAGACTGTCCTCGTTTCGTCCAATAGAATACGCTGTGGACGAACTCAAAAGCCTGTTTGCTCAATAATAACAACATCCTCTCTTTACGCATCCTGTTGTAAAGAGAGACGGCGACATTGTCACCTTTCTGACTCACAGAAATGCTGTAAAGATGTAAGTTCTTACAAACATCGATACAAAGCTTCCAAACTTCAAGTGAGGTTCACCGCCAGCCAGCCCGCGGCGACACCGGCGTTAGTTTCGCCCTTCACGTCGACGAGGCTCAAGAGCGGCTGCTGGTCCCAGATGCTGAGGGTGAAGTTGCTGAGGATTTCATGCGCGGCCGGGAACTTGTCCTTCAGGCCGATCCAGCCGGCCTTCACCACGCCGCCGCGCACGATGTCGCAATCTCCGGTGGCGTTCGGGTTCGGCCCCCAGGCAGGGTCACTGTGGCATGTAACGACAGGAATATATATTGGTTATACCACGAACAGGATCAGCACCCGAGCAAAGCAGCGCAAGTATAATGGTACCATAAGAACACACATTTGAGGACATCATGCCGCTGTAGGCATTGCCAGTTATGTAGCGATCCGCTGTCCGTCGAACATTACTTGCAACTTACAAATAGTGGAAGCACTTTTAATATAAAGAAGGAGAACCCAACAATTAACGATAAGGACGAAGGTTTGGAATGTACGCATTCCAAGCATGCAAGTGTCACTAAAAACAGCTTTTGGTGCTATTCTAAACGCATTGTGCACCACAGAATGTACGCATTTCAAGCATGCAAGTGTCACTAAAAACAGCTTTTGGTGCTATTCTAAACGCATTGTGCACCACGGCAGGTACGCATTCCAAGCATGCAAGTGTCACTGAGAACAGCTTTTGGTGCTATTCTAAACGCATTGTGCACCATGGAATGATTTAAGCAAAAGTTTGTATGTACATTTTAATATGTTTGTGGGCCGTGTGGTTAAATTGGTGTCCAAGGGATATGAAATTTTCGTTAATTTTCAAACCCATAAATAAGACTAATATCATGTTACGATTGTCTTTTCATAAGAAAATAGTTTAATAGAATTTCTAGTCACCCCATTGTTCAAGGTGGTGTCAGCAGGATGTAAAACCGGATGCCCCCCCCAAAATGTAGCCTTGCCCAATGAATAATAAAAATGATAATACGTAATTCATATATAATAATAATTAATGACTGTCATATATTTTGAATAATCATATATCTAATATATGATTCAGTAATTTTTAATGTAACTTACTGTCTAGCCACTTTGAATCATATTTTAGTGTCCTTTTAAATGTATATTCTCTTTTCCCAGTAGTTAAATTATAAAGATCCGTCCTGAAGATGACTGAGTCGGCTTTAGTGAATTCAGCTGGTTGGTTATAATATTATTGCAGGGGAAAGAAGGGCGATTCCCCAAGGAGATGACTCATTGCTTATTAGGAGAGTGAGCGGTTATAATTTTGAGAGATCGATAGGTAAAGCACAGTGTATGTATGGTGTTAAAAGTTGTATTAGCAATTTTCCTCTTACTCCTAGATGCGGTATTTCCCGGTAGTATTATGCCTGAGCAGGTGTTGCCGAGCATAGTAAGTAGTCATGGCTTATCCATCGTGCACAACGCATTCTCATTATATTCAAATGGTGTATGTTTGCAGAATGGCACTATTGAAATACTCACATTCAATCATGCACAACGCATTCTCATCATATTCAAATGGTGTTTTTATGCAGAATGGCACTATTGAAATACCCAAATTCCATCGTGCACAACGCATTCTCATTATATTCAAATGGTGTTTTTATGCAGAATGGCACTATTGAAATACCCACATTCCATCGTTAACAATCAAATGACGGCCGATCCAGTCATAACAATACGCTCCGTTCCCCAAAGTTTCTCAAATCGCTTCCTAAAGCCCTGGCCAAACGACTGGATTTTTCATTCGACTTTTCGCTAGACTTTTTGATCAAAATCTAGTCTTGTATAGTGATGTAGACTGAGGGTGGCCAAACGATTAGATTTTCCGTTATACAACGCATTCGACTTTTCACTAGACTTTCTGGCGCCTAGAGTTGTCAAAATCGAATCAATGTCTGGCTCCAAAGTTCAAAGGTAACGACAACTGTCTTCGCGGAATTTCTCAAGTCTGATAGGTATGGAGGGTCTGGATTTTTGAACCTGAAATCTCTTTCTCTAACGCTAATTTTGGCTGTAGACCCATAATGGAAGTTCGGCTCAGGTAGCAACGCAACTCCTGACTTAGCCAAAGGCTGCTTCTCCCTACTTCACCAATGTACGTTGGTGTATGATAATGAAGGCCCTTAAATTACTGGAGTCGAGCGCGATTCATAACCAAAAAGCATACGCTGAATTTTTAAAAGCACAGATTTATGGGGATAAAGAGCTTTCCCTATTTAATTACGAGCTAAAAGAAAAGCATTTAAAGACATCAGCTCTACTAGGGAATGAGATTGCTATTGGCATATTAAATGAGAGGGAGGCTAACAATTAATATGTCACCGAACTGGGATGAATGCTACATAGACTTCATTCAAGCAGGAGATCTATTTTGCAAGGTTTCACTTTTATAACATACTTATTTTTGAAGGTCAGGGCCCTCTAGAGGGAGGAGTAGAGGTAGTTGGCTATCTTGGTAAACTTTTTTCTAAACAGCCTAAGGCCAGCCTATATGAGTCCATTAGAGGGGAACTGGGGATGAATTATGAAAGACAAACCATTTGATTGGTGTATTTTATTTGGTCTTCTTTCAGTCCTGTTTCGTGTGCCTTGGAATGTACGCATCTAATGTATGCAAACTATGTCAAATATGCCTCATTAGCCTATTATGAACGCTTTTTTCGCCATGGAATGTACGCATCTAGTGTATGCAAACTAAGTTAAATATGCCTTATTAGCTCATTATGAACGCTTTGTGCAACATGCAATGTAGGCATCCAGTGTATGCAAAATATGTCAAATTACCTTATTAGCATATTTTGAACGCTTTGTGCACCTTTTCTCGACCTCCGCCTCCTATCACCATCTAAATTTTCGTGTTGCAATTTCTCTGACCGTTGATCGGAGAATGGACACCTGCAATTCCCGTTAAAATACGGGCACTCGCTGGAATGACAGGGGAAGTCCATTCTGCAGCCGGAGTGCTTTATGGCATCGCAAATCGTGAAGAGGCTCGTCGTGACAATGTATCTCATCATACTTCTACCGTTCCTCCTTCTACAGGGATGTTCTGACAAAGCCCAGTTTCCGTGGGCTGCGAGCGGCAGGGCGCTGTCGCTCGGACGGTCCGAGGGATTCACGAAACTGCTGTTCGACAAAAAAACAGACCGGGTTCTCGGCGGCGCAATTGTCGGCCCGGGAGCGGGGGACCTGATCGCCGAGATCGGACTGGCCATCGAAATGGGTGCTGACGCTACGGACATCGGCCTGACGGTCCACCCCCATCCGACTTTGTCCGAGACTGTCGTCGCATTACAGTTATAATGCCAGAACGAGTGCGGGCTTCGATCCCCCCGTGACCAAGGCCCGGCAGGAGGAATCAGCTACGTGGAAACGCACGAGTACTTTCTCGCCGCTGCTGGACTGCTGAGCGCAGCCTACGGCCTGTACATGTCGTGTGTGCCCCGCTCCCTCGCGGATACCCCCGGCATCGTTGCGCAGTCACCGATCGCGACCGCCGAGCTGCGCGCCGTGTTCGGCGGTGATTTATTTCTTTTCTTTTCTTGATAGATAATTTCCACCCACTTCTATAATCAGTAACTCATTTCTCTGAGGATATCATAAGTGAAGCTTGAAGGGACATTAGACCAAAAACGGAAACGTATCCCAAGCAGTCTCTTTCTTTAAGGCTTCTCAGCCTGGCTTTAATTTTCGTAAGAATTTTTGTTGTTTTGTCTGTGTTGGACAATTGGGTCTTTTCTTTAGGATTTGCATATTGCAGGAATTCGGTCTGAGTTCAGCCACGATCGGCCTGATCTTGGGAGCCTTTGGTATCGGTTACATCATCAGTGCGCTGTTCGGGGGCATGGCCTCCGACCGCTTCGGATCCAAGATCACTTATGCACTTATCGTTCTTCTCTGGTCGATTGCCATTGGCTGGACAGGTTTGGCTATCGGATTTGTCACGCTCTACGCGGCGCGCATAACTCTTGGGCTGGCAGAAGGCCCGAGTAGAAGTGGCTAGTTGAGCTTCACCTATCACAGCGAGAGATCAGAGTTCAACCGATATTGCTGGAAACAAAGAGCTATTAACCACACTTGAAATAAGCTAGGATCCTGACACGTTCTCACTTATTTTTGGGATTGACTGCTTTTATTATACTATCAACTTGAATATGTGAGATTTCACCAAAAGCTCATCATAAGTGAGAGCTAATTATCATATTTTGGATTTTTAACAGCAAATTTATACAGGAAATTCGTATGGTAGTGCCTCCTACGAAGTCAAAAGATCTGATTTAGGAAATTTCTTTTTTATTTAGGGAAAATAGGCCAGAGGGCAAATAGGATATGACAGTGGGAAGAGATAACCTTTCCGACCAAAATGGATGTTTAGGTTTGCGTTATAGGAGCAGTGAAAATCAACAATGAATTTAAATACCAAATCCTATCTCCTATTGCCGCAGCCAGAAATTTTGTATCCCTCTCCAAATTCCTGAACAATAGCAACAACAAAAAAGAAATTCATCATAATAGCTAAGATTGAAAATAAATAATGAAGGTCAATTGTTTCTTTATTATATAACGATATTTATTCCTAGAAGTCCCGATAACTTTGGATTTGCTATGTTCGTTTAACAAGCATTTATTTACAGAACTTTACAAGGCAGATACAGGTAATCAACTGAACTAAAATGAACGGCGCATAGCTGTTATTCGGATTTCATCCGATGCAGTTGCGGCAGGATGGTCGCTGCAACTGCCTGCCACGATCGATGTGGATTTGTGCCGGGAACTTTCGCCGCTGGCGCTCACGGCGGCAAAGATGGAACCGGAACTGGTTTTGCCGCAAAACCCCGGCGGATCAGCAACTGCCAAAAAGCCCCAAATCCACCGCTATCTCGCGCCGTTTGACCATTTTCTGCCCGAATTTGATCTGACAATGGCCAATGGGTATTCTCAGTGACACTTTCTGCCTTGGGATTTTTCAAGCGCTTGCAAAAACGAGATTACTCAAAAACATTGACTACCTTTCCACAGTTTCAGGAGGTGGTTATTTTGGAAGTTTTTTAGGGAAATTATTTCATACTAAACAAGATCAGCATGAGGTTGATAAGGCTTTAGCAAAGTCCAATTCTCCTCAAATTAAGTGGCTAAGAGAACACAGCCGCTATTTAGCACCCAATGTGGCCGACGCCAAGTTCTTCTGGGACCAGGACTGCAAGCACACGCTGGAAAGCCGGCTGCCGCGGCTGGCCGACATCGTGTTCCACGCCCGGCTGGGCACGGTCAACGACAAGGCGCATCGCATCGCCTTGCTGGCCAAGGCGCTGGCGCCCAGCATTCCCGGCGCCGACATCCACGATTGCGTGCGCGCGGGCCTGCTGGCCAAGACCGACCTGGTGACCGGCATGGTGGGTGAGACTAGAGAAATAAAAGTATGTTAACATCGGAGGTCACCTAGCTCAGTTGGCAGAGCGCACGCCGCGAAAGGGTGGGACACGGGTTCGATCCCAGGTGGTGACATGCTTTTCTATTTCTCTAGTGTTCTTTTCAAAATAATTATAGAATGGCAATAGGCAAAAAAGTTATAGGCTATACTCCGTATTAGGATTCAGGCTGCTGTTATTCTATTACTGTACTAATTTCATATCATGATTAACACGAAATTTGCAAGTTTTTTTTTTTTTTTGGCTGAATGGCTTTCTCATAGTTTTGATCGAACGATTTTGAGAAAAAAAGGAATGGGGGAGGAAGCCTAGTTGCCCAGCGATTTTTTGGTTACTTAAAAAGGCAACTAAAACTTTCAATTTTTTACGAATATTTTTATTAGTAAAAGATAAACGTAACTTATAAATTAGCTTACGTAACGAACTTTTGTAATGTCATGTTATTCCTAGCAAGCATTCTTAGCTCCTTGAGTTTCTTTGCAGTTCTTAAAGTTCCTAGACCTGCATCTTTGAGGTCTGGTCGTAATAAACTGAGTAGATTTGTGCAGTGTCTCGTAACTCTGATTACATGAAGATATGGTAACGAAAACGTAAAAAGACTGGTTTGTAAAATACCAAATGTTCCGTGCCAAGACGACGCCTACACATTTATGCTGTCGAACTGAAACGTGATAACTTTAAGACGTTTTACTGTATTATCGTGGCAAGTGATCTTTTCTCCCTCGTACCAACGCCCTCATCCTCATGAATGTATCGTATTTCATTGTAAAATATTTCTGTAAAAGTAGTTGTTTCTTTAGACTGCTAGATAGTACGTGTTTTTGTTCATAATGACGTAAACGAAATTGCGAAAACATTGTGTACTTAAAAGCTTTTTTCGAAAAAAAAAAAAAAAAAGCTTTTAAGTATACAGTACGAAATTCTTCGGACATTTAGTAATTAAGGGAATCGGAAATATTTCTTCCCGTTGAATTTTGTATTTTTATTTATGCATCGTACTCGTTTCACTAATACAGATACATCGTACATTTTCACTTATATATCGTTTGTGACTGCAAATACGTTCCCTAAGACGATTAAACCAAAACAAGTTTGTCACAAAAAACGCAATTTGTGTTTTTAATAGGATAAAAACAAGAAAACCAAGAGAAACGACCGGTGCTTCGGGATGTTTCGCTTCGGGTTCAGCGGGGCGAGGCGGTTGGACTTCTGGGGCCGAACGGAGCCGGTAAGACGACCTGTTTTTATATCGTCACGGGACTGATCGCGCCGGATTATGGCGACATCGTCCTGGACGGCGAGAACATCACGGAACTGCCAATGTACCGGCGCGCACGCCTTGGCATCGGGTATCTGCCGCAGGAAGCCTCCATCTTCCGGGGCCTCTTCTCAATAACTCGATCTTACGTTAAGTCTTTCTTTAACTTTTATTCTAATTAAAGAGCCTGAGACCCAAGAGTTTTTTTAAACAACTGGAACAAAAATCAAACTTAGGTTATTATAAGGTTATTATTAGTTAAAAGAGTAAAATTAATATGCAAACTTCATATTAATTATTCATGTTTGGCGGTCCGTATACAAAGCCTGCATTAACTCAGAAACGCTTCTGAGCGATATAAAATTTCCCCATTTTTTATGCATAGTATTTACTATTGTGAAATAGGTATACATTTTCGGAAGAGGAGCGAATTTTTAGCTGGGGGTTTTTCAAGGGATAATTTTGTATAAGGAGGGAAGTTTCCAGGAGATGAACTCGTCAGGGAAAATTATAAACTTGGGTAATTTGCCAAAATTCCTATACACAAGTCTTTTTAAATGCCTTGCTTTCTGTTTTGCGTCTCAATTTTACGTGAACCTAGTTTCGTATCTGTTGAGTACCACTTTATATATACTGTATATACTATATATATTATACTGTATGAATGTTCGGTATTTCAAGCACAATACCCAGCATATTTTGTTCATATAAAGAAATAAACTGTGTCGTATCTCCCTTTAGATTCTAAGTTATTTGGTAACAGCTTTGTATTTTTGTATCAACTTGGATTTGAAAAGAAAACAGTTAATCCACAACCCTGGCTTTTAACATAAGTGACTTTCAAAATATATTGATGTGCCGCACTTTTGCTGTGAAGCAATGGGCAAAGAGAACCTTAATGGAAAGCAAATTCAATTGTGAGACTATGAGTGGGGATGGAAGAAAGATATTATAAACAGCTGGGCCATTTTGGCAAGGAATAGGTGTAGTATCTGTTCTCATTGGTGACAGATACTTCCCATAATCTGCGAGAGGCGGTCCTACTGGGCAGTTGAGCCTGCTTCATTAAGTTATACAATTTTAACAAGGATTGCCTGCGGAATGAAAACTATCATTGGTCTTAAAACAGTGCTGATGGCATCATGGCCATCAAAGTACTAAAAATAGGTGAACAATGTGGTGGAAGGTTTACACAATGGCCAAAGATAGATTCCGTCTAACCAATGAAAGGTGAATAATCCACCGACAAGTTATTCTAAGTAAAACGCCAAATGTGGAAACTTCATTGACAACGTTTCGCCTTACATATTCAAAACCCCCCCTCTTTACACCCTCCCAGGGAAGCTCCCATTTTCCTTGAAATTGTCTTTACGACATCCTCCCACCCCAACCGAGGACGAACTGCTTTCTGTTTAGCCTTAAAAGCTTTGCCAAAAAGAACAATCTTCGACAATCTTTCATCCTTCATCCACAGAACGTGCCTTAGCCATCTCAACCTTTTTCTCATTATAGCCGTAGAAAGCGAGATTGAAACTATATCTTTAAACTTAAATTTTCTTTCCTCAATTTCTACTGAAGATTTCGTATTATCAAAATTTGAAGTGAAAAATGAAAAAAAATGTTGAAATTCCGCAAAAAATGAAAACATAATGTTGTGCAATAAGGTGAAATTCGCTAGAGAATCTTATATAGCAATATATGCAAAATGATTATAAGAAAATCACATCTTTAGATGAATATTGTACCAACAGTGAATTAAGAGTTATATTTTTTTAATTTATTTAATTCATTATTTTGTGATAAAAATAACGATATTTCAGAACACTGAAATGTTTTATAGACCCTTTTCATGTAGAAACCCTGATGGGGCGGAGCCTCACCCACACTCTGCCTCCAGCTGCCCCCAGGTGAATTGAGTTCGAGATCCCACTCTGGATCATTTTGGAGCAAGTTTGCCATGGAAACAAATTCAATGCCTTGTGGCCCATGTCTGCTACACGAAATATACACTAGATGCGTACATTCCATGGTGCACAAAGCGTTCAAAACAGGCTAATGACGCATATCTAACATAGTTTGCATACACTAGATGTGTACATTCCATGGTGCAAAAAGCGTTCAAAATAGGCTAATGACGCCTATTGAACAAAGTTTGCATACACTAGATGCGTACATTCCATGGTACACAAAGTGTTCAAAACAGGCTAATGACGCTTATTTGACATAGTTTGTATACACTGTAAGGCCTAAACAAGACACCTGTTAAAGTAACTTAATTTTTATAAATTTATGGGAACTAAGTCACCGAATCGATCATTCCAAGCAATTTTCCCACCCTTACGTGTCAAGCAAGTGGGGAAAAGGGTCAAGGCAGTTTAGCAAATCAAGGTCCTAGCCTGCAGGCCCCAAATCTCAAAGAGCTCATCAGAAGCAGCTTCAAGTATTCAGATGGCTCTTCAATTTTGAAGCAGAGATATTTCTTCAAAGCACGGAACCAGGCTGAAGAAAACAAAATATCTTTGCAGTAGACAGAAATATTTGAAAATAGAAAGCTTCTGAATTTTGAAAACTGGCCGTGCAGAGTAAGAAAGCCTGCAAGATCCAGTGTCTCGGCGATGACTTTAAAATATGATTAATAATAATAATAATAATAATAATAATAATAATAATAATAATAACGATATACAGGAGCTTTCCAAATTACATTGGTTCTTATTAATTACCACAATATCAGGTCTCCGAGCCTCAATTACATGGTCACATTGTATATTGATGTCCCAGAGAATTTTAAACTTATCATTTTCTACTGTGCCTTCAGGCATATGCTCATACCATTTTTCTCCCTGGTTAAGCCCAATCTTATTGCGCAAATCCCAATGAATTTTCTTTGCAACTTTATCGTGTCTCCTCTTGTATTCTTTCTGTGCAAGCTTTTCACACTCACTCTTTGATGTTTCTAGGATCACCTTTTCCAGATGAATTGGGCAAAGGGAAAAATAAATAAAAAGAAAACATCCAAAAGGTAAATAGGTCTTTAGTGTAAAAGTACTTCAAACAGAAAGCTTCAAACAATTTATTGCTAAATTGTGTATAATATATGATTAAAATATGTGACGTTTTCAAATATAAGTGGTAGGTGGCATAGATCATTCACCTTTCTGAGGGCTAATTGTCAACATTACGCTCAATGGCACTATTGAAATGCTCACATTCCAGCGTGCAGAACGCATTCCCAACATGTTCAACTAGTATAACTACGCACAATGGCACTATTGAAATGCTCACATTCCAGCGTGCAGAACGCATTCCCGATATGTTCAACTAGTATAACTACGAACAATGGCACTATTGAAATGCTCACATTCCAGCGTGCAGAACGCATTCCCAATATGTTCAAATAGTCTAACTACGCTCTAAAAACCTACGTGTTTAATCAAATACTTGTCAACGGTTTTTAAGTAGATTTTAAATTTTGTGAATTTTACATATATATGCATTTTAAATAATTTAAATAGTAGACTGTAATTAACGTTCTTAACTTTTAGCTTTTTAACTTTTCTTAACTTTTTAATTTTTAATTTTCCTTTTCCTCACATTGTATTTCTGTTTCCATTTTTCTAGCCAGGGCCCCATTGAAAACCACCACTGAATTCCATGGTGCACAGAGCGTTTAAAATTGGCAAGTACGGCATATTTGACAAAGTTTGCATACACTAGATGCGTAGATTCTATGTTGCACAAAGCGTTCAAAATAAGCTAATAAGGCATGTTTGACATAGTTTGCTTACACTATATGCGTACATTCCGTGGTGCACAAAGCGTTCAAAATATGCTTATAACGCATATTTGACATAGTTTGCATACACTAGATGCGTACATTCCATAAGGTGTTTTACAAGTGCTATGTACCCTGTAGCTGATCCTGCTCTTAAAAAATTTAGCTCTGCGTTCCCTGCAGATTGTAGATAAATGATAGGAACACTCCGCGCTTATTTTTTGTCATCATAGCCATCATAGTCATCATAGTCATCATAGTGGACGGTCACTCATTTTAAAGTTTGTAGGGCACTGCAATTTACTTACCTTGCGACCTGTTGCTCCATTTCCTCCTGTAGTCCCTTAGCATGAAACTCCGAGTAGTGAATTAGAAGACATTGGTATATTTTCTATAGTATGTATGTATGTATGTATGTGTGTATGTATTTATGTATGTATGTATGCATGTATGTATGTATGTATGCATGTATGTGTGTATGTATTTATGTATGTATGTATGCATGTATGTATGTATGTATGTATGTATGTATGTATGTATGTATGTGTGTATGTATTTATGTATGTATGTATGTATGTATAGGTTGCACGAATGCAACAGCAAGTCAACTTTTTTGAAATATAGAAGGATTCTCCTTTACTAAGACCGATGCAACCCAAAATTTCCCGGAACGATTTTGCTTGTTCAGCTAATGTACCAATAGCACCCATGCTTAAGTTTACAAATTTGGTAGAATAAGACGACTTCAGTCGCGTACAGAGTTCTTGGTACTTCTCGCGTTTCCTGTTGGCATTAACCAAGAGATTACTTTCATATCAGGAAGATGTTCTGGCAAGCTGTCGAGAAACAACTTGAAAACAGACGTTTACAAAATGAGGAGGGTTGTAAAATGTATATGCTTGGGATAGTAAAATTTATAGTTACAGATTTTGTTATGCGATACATTGACACAAACGATATATTCTGTCCTGATGAATCGTTTCGTGACCCAGAAAGAACATTTAAGGTTTTTTGTGATGATATTTTATTTGAGATTCCTAAGCTCTCAAGCTTGTGTTTTTGGGCCAATCAGCGCCCATTACCACAAGGTTAATTGAATAGGCCTAGCGAGAAAATGAACTCTTTTATTGGAATATATTGGAAGTATTGGAAGTAGAAGTATAGAAAGTTATTCAGCTGATCGGGCAGTGAATTACTTATCTTTAGGGAGCAAATTGCGAACACATCAGAGCAAGGAGAGTGAATATAAATACTGATAAGAGAGCTGAGCTTTTGATGTGATTGATTTCCATACATCCGCCCACTAAGGGATGTCTCTGAATATGATCTTTCCATTGCTTCAACCCAGCGTCGAGTCTCTGGGTCATTTCTTGGAGGTGGAAACGGTGGAATATCTGGTAGATCACCCTGCTGCAACTCACAGCAACAATCTACACTGCTTGGCTAAAAAAGAGAATAGATTGATTGGGTAGTACTGAATCATATTTTAATAAATAATTCTTTGTTAAAAAGAGATTCTTTTACACTAATGGGTAAAGTTTTGAAAAATTTACCGCGTCTACTAATGAAAGCCGGCACATGTTGCGCGTTTCTGTCATGTAAACTCTGTAACGTACGACCTATATATTCACTCGCACAGTGACATGTAAATTTATATACTAATAAACTTTTATATACGACAGTATGTATTTTTGCTTAACAGGCAGCCACTGTTAGGTGGAATAAATAACATGCTGATGTATCGTGGGAAAACAAGATTTGGAACAATATCAGGAGACCCGTTTTCAGCCTTTAAGACTTTTATGACAGTGGCTAACAAGAAATCACTGATGATAGCATGCTCAACACCACTCATGTGGCTGTCTCTAAGGTCAAGACTGACTTTCTGTCGACAAAAATGACATTTTTTGTTTTCAACTTGTCTAGCTGGTGATAACAGACTGAATTCTCTCTTAACGCATGGGATCCCTGAAATCAAAGGTGCGTCATGCCGGTACACAGGGTTGGAAATTTGGAGGGGTTATTCTAAACTGGGGGGGGGTGCTAACTTGCAGCTGCTTAAGGAAAGCCAAATAATGTAGGGATATTAACTGGATAATGGGGGTAGGGGAGCTGATGGAAGGTGTAGGGGGGCTAACCTCCCTTGTAGCCCCCTATGACAATGTACAGCCTGTTCTGAATGGTTATGTATATATCACATTCTATGGGAAAATTGAGAAAATCCTGGTTAGTTGGTTAGTTGGTTAGTTGGTTAGTTGGTTGGTTGGTTGATTGGTAGGTTGGTTGGTTAGTTGGTTGGTTAGTTGGTTGGTTGGTTGGTTACTTGGTTGGTTACTTGGTTGGTTGGTTGGTTGGTTGGTTAGTTGGTTGGTTAGTTGGTTAGTTGGTTGGTTGGTTGGTTGGTTGGGTTTTCCATTGAAAGAAAGTACTCTCCTTAGGTATTAACCCACAGGATGTCGTAATAGAGGGGAATTGGGCCCAAATATGCTTATTAACGTGATGCACATGTACACCTGCCAAAAACACAAAATCTAAAAATTGATTGACAACATATCCTCACCAACATACATGTGACGTAACAAACTAGACTGACCCTGGCTCAAGGTTGTTCTACCATTGCTTAAACACATCAAAGAAAGATTCGGTTGCACGATAAGTCATTTCAACACACACATAGGGAACTTGAAAACAAGACACATCCTTAGTAAAATTTTCTTTTGTTGACCCAGTTGGAGCTATAGGAATATGCATTGTTATACTTAGGATTCTTTTAGGGGGGTCATATCACCCGCAAGATGTCCATTGCCAGCTCCCCCCTTACCTCAGATTTAAAGAGGATATGATTATGTAACAGGGATATATATATTTCCTTGAGATGTAGGACGAGGGCTGTTTTTTCATAATGATTATTCCGATTTGCCCAACATTTTGAACGCTTTGTGCACCATGGAATGTACGCATCTATTGTATCCAAACTATCTCAGATATGCGTCATTAGCCTATTTTAAACGCCTTGTGTACCATGGAATGTACGCATCTTGTGTATCTAAACTATGTCAAATATGCGTCATGAGCCTTTTTTGAACACTTTGTGCACCATGGAATGTACGCATCTAGTGTATACGAACTATGCCAAATAAGCGTCATTAGCCTATTTTGAACACGGAAACTCCCGGCGCTCTTAAATGATTTCAAACGATATTTTCTTTGAGCTGATTTTTAACATCTTCCTAGCAGGTGTGCTGACACATTCTTAGGGGTTCCTTTCCTGAACTTTGAAAAGAAACCCTGCTCTGTTCGAAAGAAACAAAATTCAAACTTTGTAAGGATATAAGTTTTGTTAAATCTGAATAATCGGCAAAAAACGAGAGAAGTTAAATTGTTTTTTAAGATTTCCGATTCTACAACACCCTTCTAGACCACATCTCAGCCATACTGGCATCTGAACACCTTGTCATTGGAGGAGACTTCAACGGTGCGGGATGTGAAAGTGATTGGCAGTGAGGAATGTGTCACCCAACACAAACTACTTGTTTGTGACCTCAAACTCAAGTCTTGCCACAACGCACCTCGCATGTTACCACCCAGGAGGCGTGTCTGGAGGCTGAAGCAGGAAGACACACAGGAGAGTTTCCTGACCCATACAACAAGGTTGATAATACGTAGCTCTGCAGGACTCTCATTCTCGTGGACATTGACAATTGTTGGTTCTCTTGCAATACTAATTCTCCGTTTTATTTCTTTGTTGCATTTTCCATTCTCTGTGATGTAACTACCTAAGTAGTTGAATTAGTCTACTTGGTGAATCCTGTCATTACCAATGAATAGTCTGCATTGGGGGCTTTGCTTTTTGCTAATGACCATGCACAAATGTTCAAAGCATCATTATTCATGGCGGCAGGTTCACTGTTGCATATTGTTGGTTCTCGTTTCATGACTGATATGGGTGGTTTGCGAAAACACATGAAAAAGACGTATGCTTTCATGTGGGCTGCCGGTCTTGGTTTAATGGGTGCACCATTTATCACAACAGGTTTCTGGAGTAAAGACGCAATCTTTGCATCTGTATATACATCTGGAAACGAATGGGCATTACCACTATTTGACTCTTGCAGCAAATGGACATGTGCTATTTGTTTAAATTTGAATGATGAAGAATTTGCTGCATTGAGCTCGGCTACTAGTAAGCTTGAGTGCGCATGGAACTGTTCTAAATGCCTTACAAGCCCACCAACTCATGCCTCCAGTGTAGCGGACATAACGTCTGCCGTTTCAGCCGCCATGTTGCCATTCCAGACAACTATCACCCAGACGCTAACTGAACTGGTCAATAGTACCAGTTCGAGATAGAGAAAGTTCGAGATAAAGAAAATTACTGGGAAAATCAAAATTTTTACTTAAAAAACAGGTTGGGCTGATGAGAGTTAATGTAGAAGTAAAAGGCTTCAAGTTTAGATGCGAAGGGAATCCTTTTTTTGCTGAAAAAAAAATACTATATACATGTAAATAAAGGTCGGAATATTAAAACTTTCTGCAAATTGAAGTGCCTTTTCTTTTAGCATTGGACCATCAATACTGTAAAACAATCAAGCTGCACAGCAACTTATATAAATCTAGTTATAAGAGGGCAATACGGCACATAGTAATAAAAGCAACTGTAAAACAATCAAGCTGCGCAGCAACTTATATAAATCTGGTTATAAGAGGGCAATACGGCACATAGTAATAAAAGCAACTGTAAAACAATCAAGCTGCACAGCAACTTATATAAATCTAGTTATAAGAGGGCAATACGGCACATAGTAATAAGATTCGAAATGCCACTCCTCCGCCCTACGCCCGGAAATGACGGACATATTTAAACCCTTTAAAGACGTCCAGATGAAAACTGCAGTGACCGTAATACTGTCGTCTGGCTTTTGCTATTTTAACGCCGTAAACAGGTCTTGAAATAGCGGCACAATCACATATTTCGGTGCTTCTTCAAGATCGCTGCGAATACGACGAACATGATCTTTAAAGTAGTCTTTGTTTATTTTAGCGTGGTCAGGCGGAGTCCTTTGATTTCGGCCTTACCGATGACATGATCGCCACGAGCCCACCTACCTCTGCTTAATTGTTTCCAGCAGTTGGCGCTCTCAGCCTATCCTTTGAAGCAACGTGTCATTGGAGTGGTGTGCTGCGTACGATACGCGAAGTATCGTTTCGACCCTACCGAATCGAGGGGAAGATCAAATTAAAATTTGTGTACGTAACATTTTGTCCTGACTTTTCAACTTAAGCCAGTATGAGTCAGGGCGAAAATCGATTTCACCACTTGCCAATTTGCACAAGAATCAACGGCGTAACCGGTCTTCGTCACTGGGCAAAGCGCAAGAGCTGCGCTTTAGTTAACCTCTAGTAAAGACCTTTCCTATAGCCATCTTCAACACTTCAACAAAAAAAAATCTTCAACAAAAAACCAAACACATACATTTTTGACAAATTTATTTTGGAATGCCTTACAAAGCATATGGGGAAATTCATTAATTAATATTTATTGTGTTTCGGCTTTGAGCCTTCATCAGTGCCAGACATATACATATTCATATTCATATTTATATATATAGAGAGAGAGAGTAGTGTTCCCTCATCTATAACTGAAAAGCAACTGTTTGCTGCGAGTTTCAACATGTTAAAATTTGTAAAATACTGGTTTTTACTAAGCACTGCATGAATGAAGCTTTGTAACAATGATTGTTTCCCTGCTACGTTACTTAAGGAAAGAAATATCATAAACAAAGTCTTTTTGGTGGCAAGGCTCAGTCGCAAAGTGTTTGATACAAAGGACCTCTAATACCCGTTAATGAAAAATCTACCGAAAAGCAATCGTCGGTAAACGCCTTACTGCTTTCAGGACTTAACAGCAGATGCTGACTGATGTCAGAGTTAACCTTAATGTCCAACACCTTTCTGTCGTCTCTACAGCTCCGTGATTTACTGTCAACTATGTCAAATATGCCTTATTAGCCTATTTTGAACGCTTTGTACACCATGGAATGTACGCATCTAGTGTATGCAAGCTATGTCAAATATGCGGTATCAGCCTATTTTGAACGCTTTGTGCACCATGGATTGTACGCATCTAGTGTATGCCAACTAAGTCAAATATGCCGTATTAGCCTATTTTGAACGCTTTGTGCACCATGGAATGTACGCATCTAGTGTATGCAAACTATGTAGGCTAAGGAGGCATATTTGACTTGTTTGCATACACTAGATGCGTACAATCCGATGTGCAGAAAGCGTACAAAATAGCCCGATAAGGGATATTTGACATAGTTTGCATACACTAGATGCGTACACTCCATGGTACACAAGGCGTTCAAAATAGACTTATAAGGCACATTTGACATTGTTTGCATACACTAGATGCGAACATTCCATGGTGCACAAAGCGTTCAAAATACGCTAACCAATTATTTGAGAGCATTTTAAGCAAATTATAAGTCTTTGAAGATAGTGACCCTAAAATGAGATTTTGTCCAAGGCACTTGCATTGGACAACTTGGAAAAATTGGTCAAATTTTGACAACCATCAAAACCAGTTCCAACGTGCTTGCCAAGTCCTGTTAACATGTTTGCAGCTTACTGCCAGTGATTTGAGAGCATTTTAAGCAAATTATAAGTCTTTGAAGATAGTGACCCTAGGTATGTTACGCGCCAGTACGATGTTACCAACCCTGAAGAAGCGATTCTGTCGCAAATTGACCGATATAATTCATAAGTCAAGACCCACCCGTGGGCCAATGTTTTACAGCAGTAGTTGGCATTGTTTTGGTTGTGTATGTATATATTTCGACAACTTTATTCATAACATTCAAGCAACTTTTACTGAGGAGATTGGTTGGGTAAAAAAAGGAATTTTCGTCCAACCACTTGAACGCAGTATACTGATATGCTGCAGTATTGAACTAGCTCTCAAAGGGATTACACCTGTTTGAACTTTTGAATTGTTTGAAATTGATTCCTTAGCCATGAATTAATTCAGTGACTACCGAAATTGTGCAATCTGATACTTGAATTTATCACACGATCAGATTTTTGGTGTTTTGAATTGAGAAAATTAGATACGATAGCCAAGTGTGGTGTGTAGAGAAAATTGGATATAATTTGCCTGAAAGTGAGCACAACTTGTCTTCACTGAGTACATACGATGAATCGAAAAAGAATATCCAGTCGTTTTAGTAAATTGTGTGGGTATATTTTTAACGTTCTAAGGTCTAAACTAGGAAAAGTTCTGACCAAGGCGCTTAGCCAGGGTTAAATTTGGGGGAAAGGGGTGGCTATAAGATATTTTAAACTTTTTTTTAAGAAAAGCTTACATTTTAACCTTGAGATACCTTTGACATTGAGCCACTCCCCCCCAAGGGCGAAGGAAAGTGTTGTAAGCTATGACCTGGGGCAGATCAGGGTTTATATGGAAGCAGTGGTCGTATAATCTCCTGAGAGAGCTCATTCTAGTGCCCTTTTTTTAGAGTTAAAAGTGATTGGAGGTTCACCCGCCCCCTAACACACCCTCCTTTCCTCAAATGCATCCGATCAAAATTTTTAAATATAATTTTTTCCGAAATAGTCCGAAAATCAGATTTCTTGGCCCAATTTGGTTCACGTTTTTCGTCTTTTTTCGTATGTCGTCTTTCTTCTCGAAGCGGTTGACGACATTTGAAAACCATAGTGTCTTACATCATCATAAAAATTTTACTTCAGATACATTAAAAATAGAAGGAAAAAACGCGGTTCATATTCAATGATCTTCTTCATCTTCGCTTTCGGATTTGACTCCTTGACCAGGGGATGGGATGGCTACGTAGAGGTTCTCGGTTGAAAGCCAAGATGTGCTGTTATCATAAGAGTTTTTATCACGATATATCATACCTAAATTTTTTTTGAGTAGCAAAAAAATCTGGGGGGGCATTCTAAAAGTTTGGGGGGCATTGCCCCTGAATGCCCCCCGTAGCTACGGGCCCGGTTTTGTTCAGGTCTCGATGAAAACTGTTGTGTTTGTGTTTGAATCGTAAGTTGCAACAGCATATTAATGAGGCAGTGTATTTGGTATTTAATTTTCAGTTACTAGTTGCTTTTTCTCTGCCTTTAGTTCTGAAATGTAATTTCTGTTATTTGTGTAGAATTTTGAGCCATATCAGTATTTTTTTTTTTAATTTAGGAGATGTATTTGCATATCTTTAAAACCTTATTAAATGGAATTGAGCAAAGTTATGAAGATGAAAACAATTGTGTTGTACTTCAATAAAGCAGAAGATATATCTTTCAAGGTTTCACCTTTATAACACAGAATTATTCCGTCACGAAAGTGTAACGAAGACGTTTAAGAAAATGCCTCTCAAAAATGGCGTCTGCAGTCATTCCTCGTAAGTCACAAATAAATGTTGTGGTAGTTTTGCAATGTTAACAGTTCTCATTTTTCTCATTTTACAGGTCAAGCAGTTACGGGAATATTCAGTCAATTTTCACTTGGACATAGAGACAGAGCATTCCTATTCCGTTGCAAACCTGTCAAAGATTTAACATTGTAATTTGTGTTCGTTTCGAGTTTCATTTATTTATTGATAGTGATTTGCGGCATTTGTACGCTTGGAAGATTGTTTTACTTTATTTTTGCTCATTCTTGGCTTAATGAAGCTCTTTACTTTTATTTGAAAAACTTGTATTGGGGAAAAAGTTATTTAAATTAATTTCTGTTCTTTTTTTTACTGGCAAAATCTTTTTCATAGAAAAGAAATTATATATCTTTTCAGTTTGCTGTTTGCACCATTTGAACCTGCAAAATAGACTTGATATTGTAAAAGCAAATATTATGACATGTTATCTGTATGGAGTAGTCGCAAGAGTGATTTAAGTTTAAGGTTTTCTCTCTCAAAAAGGTAGAATATACATTTACTACAAATGTAATGGCATAAAAATAAAAGACACCTGTTACTTTCTATAGTGTTCTTTATGATCTGGTGTAGAATACTGATGCTTAAATTGTTAGGCTATAGTACTCTGAGGAGTGTCAGACGAAAAAAGCTTTTAAGTACACAATGTTTTCGCTATTTCGTGCAATAGAATTATATATATATAATTACAAAGTGTCTGCTGAGAATATGTGTATATATATATATATAAAACCTAAAACAGACTATAAAAGCTTAACATAAAATACAATATAAAAACGATAAAAACTAGCTTTTGCTCAAGGCGAGCTTTCGGAATTCTCATTCCTTCTTCTGGCTAGTCCAACATTCTCTCCAGTGATTTTCATCTTGGCATTTTTTGTCTCCATCCATACATTGTGTTCTACCATAGTCGGTGTCGACAAAAGGGATTTGCCATCTAACTTGTATTCTTCCTTTCTTCGTAGAAGTCCATATCCAGCTAGTGGATCGGTATGGTTGCCTTACTGTTATTAAAATTTCATCGTTGTTATTTGGTATTAATACACTAGGGATAGTTTCTGTAGTAATTTCCTATCTATCTATCTATCTATCTATCTATCTATCTATCTATCTATCTATCTATCTATCTATCTGTCTATCTATCTATCCATCCATCTGCCTACCTATCCAACAAGGGATGCCACCTACTTTGATATGTAAGCGGATACGCGCATGCCCTGGGCGTTTACAAAGATGCAGACGGCCTTGAAATGAGTCCCCCTATTGCTATAGGTTATTTAATTGGCTAACGTGCCGACCTCCTTATTTAACGAAGGTTTGCAGCACACTGAAAACTCTCAGCGAGAATCGTGTCAAAAGACCGTCGAGGGCCAGGCACTGCATGTTGTTTTATTTTATAAGTAACTCAATTTTCGCGGTCAGGCCTTGAGTTGCTTAGCAATTTTCCAAAATCAGGCCTGGAGTTGCTTAAGTAGTTGCTTAGGTATCCCTGCAGGTTATCGTCGATTTTGAAGGAGACGGAGATGGGAGAGATGCCGAGCAGGGTACTTCCTACAAATTGGAGTCTACAAACCCTAAACTGTAATAAGTACAAGACCCCTTTTTCGAGTTACAATCAGGTACTATAAAGGTGCGTGAGTTATCGCCCCCATTAAATGTTGTGCTTGTAGTTATGACTTAAATATAGATGATACACCCATAGTCATGTGACCTCTGACATCACATACCACAGTGCTCCTACTCACTGTATGGCAGTGCAGTGACATGGCTCCCCTATATGCAATTAGATAAGAAAGACGGGAAGTCTAAGTTCTCAATTGCAATTTTGAGCCTTCTAGGGACTGTAAAAATTCAAAATTTTCCCACTCAATAAAGCCATGGTGGGTTGGCTTGGAAGAAAGTAGAGGTGGAAAAGGTTTTGTTTAGAATTCTCCCCGCCCCCATCAAAATTTGACTGGCTGTGTGGCTGGCCTTAAACGACCCCTCCATCAATTTAACAGTCTAACTCTTACACATTATCTCCACTGAGGAGGAACAATGCCCATGATGATGATGACCTTACCTTACGATACTAATAAAAACACATATTTTACCAATAATTTCGCAATAAAAATATCAATATCAAAGCACAAAACCACGTTTTAGAGAAGTTATACATGTTAAAACAGCCGCGGGCCTACTAGCCCCTCCTCCCCCCCCCCCCCGGTTCTGGCTTAGGGCATCAGAAGCCCCCGCCCGGTAGGGTTTAGCGTACTTTGAACGCTTTTTGCTTCATGAAATGTACGCATCAAGTGTATGCAAACTATGTCAAATTTGCCTTATTTGCCTCTTTTGAACGCTCTGTGCACAATGGAATGTACGCATCTAGTGTATGCAAACTATGTCAAATATGTCTTATTAGCGCACTTTGAACGCTTTTTGCTTCATGAAATGTACGCATCAAGTGTATGCAAACTATGTCAAATTTGCCTTATTAGCCTCAAGTTAATTCGTAAGTAACGTATATTTTTTACCAATGAAAACCTTTGTGAAAAATTAAAAGTTCTAGTTTCTTTTTTAAGTAATCAAAAACTTTGAGGGCAACTAGGCCTCCTCCTTCGCTTCTTTTTTCTCAAAATCTTCCGATTAATTTCAATTAGTTAATATGCAAATTTTGCTTTAATTATTTATGTGCGGAGAGCCAAGATCAAAACATGCATTAATTCAAAAACGTCCATTCGATAAAAGTAGGACGAAGGTTGTCTTTGCAGAACGAACCGCGGTAAAGTTGAAGTTTATGATGTTATTTTGAAGCTGCTGTGCCCTGGAACTACTGGGAACTGAGAGGGGGAAGTGAGGATTTAGATTTCAGTGTGAAATTTGCGCCTACAATGTCCGCTAACCAAAAACATTGTTCTGTTTCTTCTTTCTAGCAATTGAATAAAGAATTTTGTCATTGAATATTGGGTTCGACAATAACATTTCCCGCTGTTTTCTCCTGGCATGGTACATGGGACAGCAGGATTGATATACAGGAGTGTTTAATTAGTATATTTATGAATGATAATAATAAATTTTTTTTTAAACTTCATTGCCATTTATTCTCCTGTAAATTTACAGTTTCAGTATCAACCTTTACATTCTCACTGTTTTCACCCGGCATTATGGGGACAGTGAGATTAAATAGAAGTGGAAATAACAATAACATCTTTTACACACTACAAAGTGCTGAAGTAAATGGAAAGAGAAACATGGCAGATGTATTAGCATTGACCTCATTGTCGAGACACCAGCAATATTATATGGCAAGTATACGTTTGAGGCCGTCTCCTTGAAATGGGATGCCGCTCGGAAGCCGCAACAGTAAAGGATATTCCTATGGCATCCAGTGACATCTACGGACGGTGCATAGTTTTGGTCTCCTGTGGTAGACTCGCAACATAAGGTTTTTCGACTATGCTGAATAAAATGGCTATCTCAGAATTATGATCCGGTGACTTTGGGAAAAAATGAGCGTGGGAGGGAGCCTAGGTGTCCCCCAATTTTGATGGTCACTTGCCAAGGGCACTAGAACTTTTATTTCAGTTAGAATGAGTCCTCACACGACATTCTAGAACCAATGGGTCGACACGATCATCTTTTCGTTATATCTCCCTTTTGATCCCTGTTAACAGTACGTTGCACCTTAGAGGCACTGGCATCAATTCATGGGAATGTAGGAGAAGGGGGGAGGATGTATTTTAAGATTTATATGTTTTAAATTTGTGTTTAAATATTTAAAATAAATGTTTTCAAATTTGAATTTAGGCGAGGGTAATTATTTTCCAATGAAAATACTCCAAAAAAGAAATTTTTCCAAAATCTATGCAGATAAAAACCTAGGGGGAAATGCCTACTCTCCAATCAATGCCCAACGCTTTGTGCACCATGGAATGTACGCATCTAGTGTATGCAAACTATGTCAAATATGCCTTATCAGCCTACTTTGATCGCTTTGTGCACCTTGGAATGTACGGATCTAGTGTATGCAAACTATGTCAAATATGCCTTATTAGCATATTTTGATCGCTTTGTGCACCATGGGATGTACGCATCCAGTGTATGCAAACTATGTCAAATACCCCGTTTTAGCTTGTTTTGAACGCTTATGGCCACATTTGCCCCAGAAAAGTTTTTACATGCATTAATAAATGGATCACTTTGGTATTCTAATTCACTAGACGAGAAAGACGAGTCTGAGTCTTCTAGGGTCTTTAAAAATTCTATAAAAATTCAAAATTTTTCCAGCCATCAATACTACGGTGGACTTGCTCCGAAGGAAGGATGGAACTTGCCCGCCTATCAAAATTTGACTGGCTGCGAGGCTGGGAGTTGCTTAAGTACGTTAAGTAAGCTGGTAGCCTAGTTCTTCGTGCCTTATCATTGTAAGTACCCACAGTTACTCATATGGATCCACTGAGTCTATTGCATGTGTTTATTTGAGCTTAAAAGATGATCGTGAGGGTGACAAGTGCCTTTATATAACGTTAACGGTAACATATTTTGGTTAAAATCGAAACGTTAAGTAAGCTGGTAGCCTAGTTCTTCATGCCTTATCATTGTAAGTAGCCACAGTTACCGAAAGCTCGCGAGAGCCAGAGTTTAGTGTTTTATTATATATATATTTTTAACTTTTATGGCTTGTTACCTCTGTTGTTAGTTGTGTATATTTATTTTTTATTATTATTATTTTTTCTTTTTTTCTTTTTTTTTTTAGTGACTTTGAGTCTTTATCACCACCATCGCACCATTGACCTTGTTGCTATTGTTATTATCGTTGTTATTGTTATTTCCACTTCTATTAATCTCACTGCCTTCTGCACGCTGGATTGTGAGCATTTCAATAGTGCCATTGAGCGTAGTTACACTATTTGAAGATATTGGGAATGCATGTGAGCATTTCAATAGTGCCATTGAGCGTAGTTACTGTATTTGAACATATTGTGAATGCGTTCTGCATGCGGGAATGTAAACATTTCAATAGTGCCATTGAGCGTAGTTACACTATTTGAACATATTGGGAATGCATTCTGCACGCTGGAATGTGATAAGTTTCATCAAGTTTAGTCTTACCCATCAAAAGTTACGAGCCTGAGAAAATTTGCTTTATTTAAGAAAATAGGGGGAAACACCCCCTAAAAGTCGTAGAATCTTAACGAAAATGACACCATCAGATACAGCGTATCAGAAAACCCTACTGTAGAAGTTTCAAGCTCCTATCTACAAAAATGTGGAATTCCGTATTTTTTGCCAGAAGACAAATCACGGGTGCGTGTTTATTTGAGAGGAAAAAATGTCAAAGGCAAACAAATTGAGGGAAAAAATGTGGAGGGACAAAATATCACGGAACAAAATGTCCCGGTAAAAGTTGTTCTTAGAGAAATGTCGCAAAAAAAAATGTTACGGAATAATATGCCACTGTATAAAATGTTGTGGAACAGAAAGTTGAAAACAAATGTCACGTGAAAAAGTGTAACACGCACAAAATGTATCACGGAACAAAATGTCCCGGTAAAAGATTTTACTGGTCATTTTTTTTTTTCAGAGCAAAATAATCAAGTTCGTTTCATAGCCTTTTTACTTGGGAGTGTTAAGCAGTTAACATCAATGGTTTTCACGCGACAACAGCATGACTCTCGGTCAACTGTTTCGTTAAGTAATTATGGTTGAATTTGATTTTCCGTTGGGGATTAAAGCCAACATAAAATTGGAGAGATTAAATGATAATGAATTTAAGATAGCTAATTTTAACTCAGATTAACTTTAATCTGTAGTATTGTAGAGGATGGGGGTGGGGGAAAGAAGACTGAAGCCTCAAAAGTACGCTTTAGGCTCAGGTTATGTTCGTAGCGATTTAGAACCAGTGATCAATCTATTATATCCCACTGAAAAGGAAATTTTTGGGTTAACAGTGCAATGTGGGTCCTGTGAGGGGTAATTCTTCTATTGCGAAAACGCCGATTTTAATGAAAAATGATAGTTTCCAAACAATGTGGAAGCGTTCACAATACTGCCAGGATACGCAAATTTTGTTGGAGGGACATATTGTTAAACACGTAAAGGTATCCGGTCGCACTGCAATTATTTAACATCAACACTACCGAGCCACACTTTCATTGCAATTTAAATTGCAAGTGACGAGTTGGTTCTATTTGCAGCCTCGCCTGGGTACATTACATTTTTGAAATGACTGTTCGCTCACAAATCTAAGTGCTGCTGGAAGTACACGGAGTAATTTCTGTTCGTTTTAAGTTTTAATGTCGCTCCTTACTTTCAGCTTAAAAAAATTAGTTTTTTTATTTAATTTCTATTTAATATCTATAAGATAAGAACCTACCCTTTCAGCGCGCGGTGTAATAATTTCACTTATAGTCAGAACATATTTTATCAACAGGCTAAAAACCCGAATTTTAACCTGATTTCATAGATTGCTGATTAATGTCTGTGAGAACCTCCCAGAGTGGAGACTGTTTATCGAATCATCAAGTTACGTCTGAAATGTGTTTTAATGTGTAGTAGCAGTGTTTTAGAACTATGAACTATGAAAATTTGGTGAGAGGGCTTTTTTATGCCCTACCTAGAACTTGGGTGTAACAATCAAGATACATACTACTTGGTCACCTTAAACAGTTTCCAGATAATCTTTGTGACTACAGTAATGAACAAGATGAGAGATTTCATCAGGATCTGAAGGTAGTAGTTAGGTTAGTTAGTGGTAGGTAGGTAGTGGTAGTTAGGCTAGGTAGCGAGTAGTGGTAGTTAGGTAGTGGTAGTTAGGTAGTGGGGGTTAGGTAGGTAGTGATTGGTAGGTAGCTAGTTAAGTAGTGGTAGTTAGATAGTTTGGTAGGTAGAGATAGTTAAGTAGGTAGTGATTGGTAGTTAGGTAGATAGTTAAGCAGTGGTAGTTAGGCTAGGTAGTGGTAGGTCAACTGTAGAAAGAAATGTTCTTTAAATAAATATCCTACCTACAAACTGTAGAAAGAAATGTTCTTTAAATAAATATCCATAAGACTCGCAGAAAAATAATAAGGTCAAGACAACATAAGTAAGAGAGAAGATGAATTTTATAAACTCTTTACTCCCAAGACATTACTTGGAAACTGGAATTTTAAATTGTGTCATTAAGGATGAATTAAAACTTTTTCTGTGTATTTGTGCAAACTGTTCCCTCCTCCAGCTCCCATGTCCCCGGATCCAATTCGAGTCGAAAATGGAGGATCTGAGACACAAGATCCTTCTATATATCAGGTTTCATTAAGATCCGATTACCTCCATGCCTAATAGTTGTGAGTGTTTGACTGTATCTCGTTGATATATGTTGAAAAATAAATTTCGAGTTATTTCTTTTTGATAAGGTCAGGGTGTTGTTTACTCTTTGTGAACTAGACGTTTTGTATTTTTGAAGCCATTGCTTTTATAATCCTGTAATCGCTGACCACTTCTATTCGTTTCTGGCCTCTGACATTTCTATAAACCTTAATTTACAGTTACACGTGCGACTGCTAAGGTTGGTAAATCAATGTGGGAAAATTTGGGACAATAAGTGACTACGATCTTTGATCTTATCTGAAACGCTTTTTGATGGAAAGGAGCATAAATACTAAGGTACAGACAATGTAAATTTACAAAAAATGTAATACAAAAGATCATACTTGACCCATATTCCCCTAATATCAGGAACTAAATCTGAAACTTCTTTGAAACTTATTACATTCAAGACGGCGGTTTAAAGGCCAGACCATCATCCACGTGTCTTCAAATGCGACCCCCAAATGCCCTGAAATAGAACACAGAAGTCAAGATAGATCCGAGGGACAAATAACTTCAAAATAAGTGTACGTGCCTTATTTCTTCAGTGATTTTTTCTTACCTTGTATTTCTTATTATTTGGTAATTTCTAGCTACAACTTTTATTGTAGTTGTGTATTCGCCTTTCCTTAGGAACTGCATTATAGCTATATTATCAATATTGATTGAAATTTTATCGAAAGTTGATGAACGAAAATTAAATTCTGTTCAAGTTTGCTATACCCTGAGGATGATGTGATAATACATCGAAAGCTTGGTTACCAAATATATCGTTTTATATGTTCAATTTGAATCTGGATCTCTCTCAGTACCCACATTTAGCAGATTTTCGAAGTACTCTGTCGTAATCTACATGCTGTAACATGAGCCCCCCACTTCCCTATGAACTTGTGTATAAATATCCTGTCGATTTCGCGCTGTAACATGAGGCCCTCAGTTTCCTATGAACTTGTGTATAAACCATAGAATTAATATAATACACTAGAATGGAAACGAGGCTGTTGTTCATTCATTTTCTTTGGGGTAGTATGCCATTGAACAGTGCATGCACTCTGTAAAGCTGGTCATCTCCACTTGGCGCATACTTATAACCTGCCTTTCTTAGACGCCAAAGTTGTTCCGCCAAATAGAAGAGAGAGAAAGTGTGTGTGTGCGTGTGCGTGTGTGTGCGTGTGCGTGCGTGCGTGCGTGCGTGCGTGCGTGCGTGCGTGTGTATGTGTATGTGTGTACAAGACAACGTGTAAAATGTCAGTTTTTACAGTCTGTTACTTGGAAATGTACTCTAAACCACAGTTTTATTGCCCTGAATGTGAACACACAATATTCAAGGAAATTGCTCATCGTGATGTGATTGATAATTCTCGGCCAAATAAAGGCGAAAGAATATTTAATATTATTGCAGGGATACATTTCATATTAATATCATTGTTTCTAATTTATATCGCAACATCTATTAACAATTATTTTTTATCAGCATTCTTCGGAATCATTTTTTTTGTAATTAAGTCGTCCTCAAAGACATAGTTGTCAGATTTTTCGACTATTCTGAACAAAATAGCTATCTCAAAATTTTGATCCGGTGACTTTGGGAAAAATGAGCGTTGGAGGGGGCCTAGTTGCCTTCTAATTTTTTTGGTCACTTAAAAAGGGCATTAAAACTTTTAATTTCCGTTAGAATGAGCCCTCTCGCAACATTCTAGGACCACTGGGTATATGCGATCACCCCTGAGAAAAAAAGTTAGTTTAGTTATTTTAGTTAGATTAGTTAAGCCAGTTAAGTTTGTTAAGTTAGTTAGTTACCTAGTTAAGTTAGTTAAGATTAAGTTTCTTTTTGTGTAGTAGTGCGAACTTTAGCTTCTAGATGAATAATTTTGGAGACTCATTACTTAGCCTGTTTTATTTTCTGTAGCAAAATCGTATTGGATCCATCATATGTCAAAAATAATTCACCAAGTTTTTTTAATTTCGTGAAGGATCAACTCTAATTTCTTTAGCAATGAGAGAACTTTTAAGGTTTGAGAGGCACATCTCATACCATTTTTCTACCGCAATCCCAAGTGCGAAAAAACCGAATGATAAACTCAGCTGAAATCGCGAACAGAAATGGGTAGAAACACAAGCAAAACCATCCTTTTTGGCCCCAGGCAAGAGTTCTACGAAGCTTTCCAAAATGCAAAGTCATTTTCATGAATCCGGCCTAAGGTCAAACGCGAGGCCGATCCGTACCAGTTTGGATCCGTACCAGTTTGGATCCGTACCCGTGTAAACAGGGTCTAAGTCTCATATATATTGGCACCTCCCTAGCCCCTATTAAAGGGGAGTAAAAGGCGTAAAAACCGATATAAAAAAAAATGAAAAAAAGAACGTTTCATACGTCAGAAAATCGATCATGTTTTGTGACTGAGAAATGATACGTCCTAAAATAACGCATTATTAAAAAAAACACTAGTGAGAAAACTGGACCTGTCTTTTTGAACATGAACGTCTAGAAAAGGTAAGGATTTGTTTACTTCTTTTACATACGTAAACCTAAGAGCAGGATGCATGTCATTAAGTTTAGTGTCGCTCTCGTGACCGTTATTCTCTAGGATCTTCTCGTTTCCTATAAATTCATCGTAATAGCTTTCTAATTTCATTCCATACGGGTTGCAGGTCACGAGTTTCATCATTCTCTGAAAGAATATCTCTGATAAAATTTATTTCTGCATTTATATATGAACTGGAGCAAATATTCAGGGCAAGATCAATGAGGGAAGTTACAATTGCTTTTTTAACTTTTGGGGGGTGATTTGAATTAAAGTATTGTTTTGTGTTGGCTTTCGATATATAGTAAAAGCCAGTTTATCAGCATTACGAATAATTAATACATCTAAAAACGGTAGTTTATTAACAATTTCAACTTCTAGGGTGCTAAAGTTTTTAATTGTTTTAAAAAGTAGAACTGTGGCAAAGAGTCAAACTTTAGCGTAAAGAGCGAGGGATTGCGCAGGGGACAACCCCTTTCATATACGGAGTAATTTCTTTTCGTTTTAAGTTTTAATGTCGCTCCTTATTTTCAGTTAAAAAAACATTTTTTTTTCTGCACGTTTTGGATTAATGCATGTTTGATTTTGGCTCTCCGCACATAAATTATTAAAATGAAATGACTGGGTTTGCGTTTCACCCAACGGAAGACGTCCGACGTTGATCTGTGTTCAGAGAGACGGCAATCAGCATTTTCCTGAAGGCGAGGTCGGGAAATGGTATCCGACGTACGGTGTTGCGGTCAGACACGTCCACGCTGACGTCTTTGGTCCGTGCGACGAGTTGCAACTCTGTCGGACGGGTTTTGGCAAGCGCACTGTAGCACTGCAGTACGCTGTTGATTGTCTGCAGTGTAATTTGAAAGTTTATCGTCAACGTTTGTGCTGATACTACATTGTGTATTGTTATGAGAAATGATTACCGTGAGTTCTTCCTTGGCATTCGGAGACTCGTGATGGCTTTCTATTGAACAACTAACCTCTGTATCAAGATTAAGTTGACTCAGTGCATCATGAACATAATCCTTGTCAACGCCATTGGCACTTGTCTCCACAGCAACATCGGCCATTTGAGCCGTTTCAATTGAAGATGTCTATGCTTCTGCAAAAGTCCCATATATATGGGCACCGCCCTAGCCCCTGTTAAAGGGGAGCACAAGGCGTAAAAAATCATTAACAAATTTATAATTTGGTTTACAAATTATCAAGTTTTAATAATACTATGTTGTTGGCGTTATTGCTGCAATATACCACACCTAAAACAACCTTTGAGTTTTGTTGTTCAAATGCCCAGGAATGTTACTTGACAAGACTGACACAAAATGTTTCTCGTCACAAGTGCCATATGAGCTCTTAGCTCTTGTTCTTGTTAGTTTTCGCTATGCCGATACTTAGACCAATTCTTATGAAATTTGTTTCTAGAAAGACTTAGTTTAAAATACTATATTTTTACGCCTATATTTCAAACTTTTAATCAGAGGCTCCTGTCCTGCTGCCATACTGATTTAGGCGATTTTTCTTTGCTTTTGACATGGAATTTTTCTTAAATCTGGCTTTAGGTTGCACCTCGGAAAGAGTCTTACTCCCAAAAGCGTATTACTACCCTTGAATATCACAGCTTTAACAAAAGTACAGAGCCAATCACGTGCATTTCCGGCTTGGGTCATCGTGTTTCGTACACAAAAGTGGCAGAAATCATTACTGAATCGGCGTATGAAACAATTGAGCAAAATAGGAGGAGAGATTTATATTTTTCAGAGACTGTAAAACCAATGGAATTTTCCATTTTAGTAGAGGAGTTATGCAAAAGAGACTAAAAAAAGGACCCTAATTTACATCAATGACTTCAGTTTTTTTTTTCTGATACCCTTCAGTATTAATGGAATTAAGGACAAAGACTTTTTCATTAATAAATTATGCAGCCAGTATAATCTATTTTGTTTGCAAGAGCATTTTTTGACTTCAGCTAGCCTTAATTTTCTGCATCAAAGTCCAAACCACATAGCATTTTTGACCTCTGCCAGAGTCAATGGAATAAGTCATTAAGTTGCTGCTTTTCTGTTATCGTTTTTTTACAAATTTTTTATTGTAACTTCAGAGTTTTGAAACCTCGACTCAGTTTGATGACTCCACCTATCATAACAATTTTAGTAATAAGAGTCATTAAGTTGCTGCTTTTCTGTTGTCGTTTTTTTTACAATTTTTTTTTTATTGTAACTTCAGAGTTTTGAAACCTCGACTCAGTTTGATGACTCCACCTATCATAACGAAAGCAAGGTGAAAGCTACAAGGTGAGCATGAGGAGAAAGGAAAAATTTAATATATGTTTTATGGATTTCTAACTCGACCTTTTGAAAGGACAGTTTTTCTTTAAAAATATATTATTTGATTGTGCTAGAGGTACTACGGTTAAGCTGCTACAAGGCGAAAGCAAGGTGAAAGCTACAAGGTGAGCATGAGGAGAAAGGAAAAATTTAATATATGTTTTATGGATTTCTAACTCTTGTTTTAAGTTTTAATATTGCTCCTTACTTTCAGTTTAAAAAACTATTTTTTTTTTATTTAATTTCTGAACATTTTTGAATTAATGCATTTTTGATTCTGGCTCTCCACACATGAATTATTAAAATGAAATTTGCATATTAATTTTTTTAATTAATATAGTTTTGATCAGACGATTTTGAGAAATAAGGGGTGGGGAAGGAGGCCTAGTTGCCCTCCAATTTTTTGGTTACTTAACATTCCATGGTGCACAAAGCGTTCAAAATAGGCTAATAAGGCATATTTGACATAGTTTACATACACTAGATCCGTAAATTCAATGGTGCACAAAGCGCTCAAAATAGGCTAATAAGGCATATTTAAAATAGTTTGCATACACTAGATGCGTACATTTCATGGTGCACAGAGCGTTCCAAATAGTCTAATAAGGCATATTTGACATCAATTACATACACTAGATGCGTACATTCCCGCGTCACCGCTTCGAGTGCCACGGGCGAGATGTCATGGGCGGGCTTGCCCTTCCGGACATTTCCCTTGATGTCGGCCAGTTCGAAGAACTTGCGCCGGGCATGGCTCCAGCAGAGCGCGCTCTCCACCGGGCCTGGATCACGGTCGCCGCGGTAGAGGTCGTTGTAACCGCCATAGGCATCGGCCTGGAGAACCCCTTGCCAGCCCGCGAGATGCCGGTTGGGGTGGGCCATTTCACCGGTGGATGATTAGGAGCTAATGTGGCGACTAGAGAAATAAAAGTATGTTAACATCGGAGGTCACCTAGCTCAGATGGTAGAGCGCACGCCGCGAAAGAGTGGGTCACGCGTTCGATCCCCGGTGGTGACATACTTTTCTATTTCTCTAGTGTTGTATTCAAAAATACAAGTAAGGAAAACTTACTTGTATTTTTTCACCCGAACGTTTAGGTAGATCAAGGATTTGTTTTCACCATTGGTAGTAAACGCTCCAGTTTTGTAAATTTAGGCAATGTAAGTCAGTGTTATGGATAGTTTTATTGGAGTTTTGTGAACTAAACTCCATTTGTATTCTCAGAACATTTGCTCTTATCATGGGCGGACGGCCAAAGGGGCTTAGGGGGGTACAGCCCCCCAGCTTGTTAAAATATTATACTTTTTCGGGCAAAAAATTGCAGAACCGTCGATTCATGTCCTAAAAATTTTCGTTCAGGGTTCTCTTCATTGTTAGGTACAAATAGGATAGGCCTACTGTACTGCATACATTACTGCGTATTACAGGAGCACTTTTAGGCCCTGGAGAGCACGCAAGTGCAATGCCCCAACTGGACCTGTAATTGAGGTGGGGTCTCCTTCAAGCTCGTCCAAGCAGCAGACTTCGTCATACCTTTGTTTTTACAGGTTAAGCAGGCTCCATGTAGTTAAGTGGTGCCATGATTTGGTATTATCTATTGCAACGAGGACCACGAATGCGTACTAAATGCAGACATCTTTGTACCTTTGAAATTTCCTCCAACGCTCGCTCACGACTTCATCTTTTTCCACCTCTTGGATGGTGTGCATTTTAATACCGCTGTATCATCTATTGCAACGAGGACCATGACGCTGTAATCAGTGAGAACAGATACTACATCCATTCTTTACTATAAGGCCGAGAGCCACCCCTAGCCACCCTGGAATAGGCTCATGACGCATATTTGACATAGTTTGGATACAGTAGATGCGTACATTCCATGGTGCGCAATGCGTTCAAAGTAGGCTAATGACGCATATTTGATATAGTTTGGATACACTAGATGCGTACATTCCATGGTGAACAAAGCGTTCAAAATAGACTCATGACGCATCTTTAGCATAGTTTGCATACACTAGATGCGTACATTCCATGGTGCACAAAGCATTCAAAATAGACTGTATCTCCACGACTTTGTTCTTGTTGAACACCCATCACCCATCATTGAGTCACATATGAATTTCCACGACTTTATTTTTGTTGAACACCCATCACCCGTCATTGAGTCACATATGTATCTCCCCGACTTTGTTCTTCTTGAACACCCATCACCCATGATTGAGTCACATATGTATCTCCACGACTTTATTCTTGTTGAACACCCATCACCCATCATTGAGTCACATATGTATCTCCATCCTTTCTCTATCTATCAGATTACTACCTAACATTGTCGTAGGGTAACTACTTTTTGCATAATTATATGTAAAACTATTGACGTAATACATTTTTATTAATTACTCATGGCCAAAATTATCCCAAACCTTATTTTTGCAGGTTGATATTTGCGGGTTGCAGGTTGATATTTGCGGGTTGCAGGTTGATATTTGCCACAAGGAACTGTACAGCTGAGCTTGTAGGTTTTTACAGAGTGGTCCCACTTTTGGCCCCTGGGGATTCAATTAGAGAATGTGGGTGCCATATTCCCTCCAAGGTCCTTTGCCCCTCCTCCTAGATTCAAAAAAAGCGTTTTCTGGTATTTTTATTAAAAGATACCATTTTGCATTTTCTCTGAAAAGATTGAAAGAAAAAAACTGCCCCTTCTTATATTTTTGCAAATTGACATCACTCCTTGTCCTTCTAATAAAGTCTTCTTTTCAAAAGCAACTAAAGTAGTATGGGTACAATTGTGACAAACAGTGCGAAGTGATTGGCAAACTGCCAAAAGAAACTTATAAGTTTTAGTAGATTTGTGAGACAAGCCTATTTTAATACTCTTTTCTTATCAGCTGATTTTCCTGTTTTCTACTTTCAAAATTACAATAAGTAACTAATATACCAACAAATAGTAATCTGTTTCATGATTGGATGCCCATAGAAAAGTGGAGCCAAGAAAGCCGAAAAAAAAACAAACAAAAAACAAATAAACATGCATCCCTGATCTGCCGTGTGGCAAAAAAAAATGCAAAATTCCACATTTTTGTAGATAGGAGCTCGAAACTTCTACAGTAAGGTTTTCTGATACGCTGAATCTGATGGTGTGATTTTCGTTAAGATTCCATGATTTTTAGGGGGTGTTTCCCCCTATTTTCTAAAATAAGGCAAATTTTCTCAGGCTCGTAACTTTTGATGGGACCATGGAATGTACGCATCTAGTGTATGCAAACTATGTCAAATATGCGTTATTAGCGTACTTTGAACGCTTTGTGCAAATGGAATGTACGCATCTCGTGTATGCAAAGTATGTCAAATATGCCTTACTAGTCTATTTTGAGCGCTTTCTGGACCATGGAATGTACGCATCTAGTGTATGTAAACTATGTCAAATATGCCTTAGTAGCCTATTTTGAACGCTTTCTGCACCATGGATACATGACATCGTCAGACACTTTCTAGAACCGTTATTGTTAGTCTCTCAATTATTTGTTCCCTGTGACTCATAATCTCTTTCTTGTTCTACTTGGTCTTTGTCTTAATTTTTCCGGCGTGAGAGGTCTCTGTATGTTATAAATGTTTTCCTGGCAGCCGTGTATCCATACATTACAAAGAACAAAATCAATGTGTGAGGGGTGTCTTGCGGCAGGGGCGCTCGACACAAACTGGATTTTCGAAGACTTAAAGAGTTGGCAGACGAGGAAGGTTTTCGGTGCTTTATGCGAATAGATGGATATGAAGCACTTCCCCGATTTGCTGCACTTCATTAGTCCTGCTATAACAAGCCTATTCGCCGTCAAAAAGACTCCTAGCTCCTTGCTTCAAAACGTTCTGCCATCTGTTGCTGTCAATTCCCAAAACAACGAAATCGAAAAGAAAATTCAAAAAATGATGCCAATTTGTGGTTTGTAGTCGGCTAGTTGTTAAAGTTTTGATCTTGATGCCAAACGTGTGTTTATCACTGCGTACAAACTCTACCTTTCGTCACTTGGGAGCTTTTAACCCGCTCAGAATAATTCCCACTCATAAAGACATGAGATTTTCTCATTGTTATGAATTTTTTGTTGAGCATTGAGTTCAGTCGAGTATAAATTTTGCTTACCGATATTAATCTTTGTCAGATTTAATGATAAAGGATAGGCCGTAGCATTGCTTATATGTGACGAATGCAAAAAATAAAATCGATACTTTAGAATACTTCAGAATTTCGAACAACTTAGAACATATACATTATAATTTCTAGATATTTATTAGATTTTCAAATCTACTCGTACAATTTGTCCGTACTTGAAGCCAAAGAAAGGCAAATTTGTCAATCTGTTGAGGATTTTGTTTCCTAGATGATTAGAACGTTTAACACGGCATCTAAAGCTTATAAAACGTACCACTTTTATCTTTTGCAGCCCCTTGACAGTCAACTCTAACAAGTTTGTTAGCTTAGAGCTGTATTCATATCTCTTTTATCCTCCTGTATGTACCGAAAAGCATAAATATACTTGGAGAAATTGTTAAAACTAAATAATATTTTAATAAAAGAGGGGCTCATGTATAGGGATATCTTGTACAGGAACGGCGAGCAGAAATGCTGGTATCGTCTTTTGGGATATGATCATTCGGATGTTACGTAATAGGACTTGCTAGAGGGAAAGGAAAAAAGCTGTTACATAATAGGGCTTGTTTACTTTTGGTTGTTACGCTATAGGACTATTTAGAGGGCCAGGAAAAAAGTTGTTACGTAATAGCGTTTTTTTACTTTCGGTTGTTATGTAAAAAGTTTTGTTTTCCTTTGGTTGTTACGTAATAGGGAAAGCTATAGTTCACTATCCAAAACTCAGGGGGTTTTATATGGAGGTTTTAATAATATGCTTTGTGTTTCGATCTGGCATTATTTTTAAAAGTTATTTTCTGTTTTATTTTTTAGTATGGGACGTTATTGTCTCTTATCAAGTTGCTAGCTACCATTGTAGCCCGGATTACTAGTTTATTTATGGAAGATGTTCCATAACAGCACATGAAATTTTACAATTAAGCTTTAAAAAATTAAGCAAACAAAATTTTACAGTTAAGTTTTATCGAAATCGAACTGGAGAAAAAAAGAGGTTGCGATGATTTTTAACGAGTTTCTTTTGATAAATCATAATTTAACTAAACTCTGAAACGTAAACTTTGATTTAAATTGTTAAATTTCTAGTCGTTTGGATTTGAACTGAAGAAAAAAAGAGGTGGCAACCATTTTTAATGGATGATATTTTTTAAAGAAGCTCTTTAAAATAATTACATTATTGACGGTATGATCAGTTAAGTTGTAGTTAGTGGTTCGAAGCTTGTGCTTCTTCAGCGACTCAAATATTTCTTGCCATTTATCGTAGTCGAACATTTTAATAATGGTCAATGGATAATGGTTAATAGTCAATAGGATAAAACAATCCGGTGACCATCAATCATTGTCTATTATTCAATGAGGCCATCTTTCAGGCGGATAATTCTTTTTGTTTTTTCGGCGATGTCGTTTTCGTGGGTGACAATAATGACTGTAATTCCTTCTTTATTTATAAGGGGGTGGCTTTATCTAGTATCTAGGACAGGGTTAAGCTACCAGCTGTTCCGAATTTGCAGCTGAGTCTTGAATTACTTTGACTTCAAAACGTCATCTCTGAATGAATCTACTCTTGGGAGCTAATAGACGGGGGGGGTGGAATAAACGGGGTGGCTGGAAAAATCCAAAATACTTAATAAACGGGGGCGTTGAAATAGACGGGGGGGTGTTGGAAAATGACCAAAAAGGTTTTAGGTCTAAGTTTTTCAAAATTGAATAGATATCTTCCGAAACCATGTGGATTACTTTAGTTTTTAAACCATTCTTATCGACTGTAAATTAGGGTTCTACTATTGTACTTTTTATAGCTATGTTTGAGTTGGTGCTAGATGGCGTTTCTTTTTCTCAGAGATGAACTCGTTTCGTATTTTATCAAATTCCCATCCTTTTTTATCTGAATCAAAGTATATAAATCTATACAGTATTGACCAGGTAAGAGTTGCGCCATTTCTCTATTCATTACCATACGGTAATGATTTTTAGTTTGAAAAGAGTCTTTCTAAAAGCATTAATTTTTAATCTTTATCAGTAGCATTGCTAGATTCATTTGATACAGGATAGTATAATAAAATTGGGAATGCAGCTTTTCATTTACTTACTTGCCAATTTTGTTAACATCTGATAGAGGAAAGCTGAAAGAGCGGAGACATCGCCACATCGTCCAATCTACAAAAATGTGGAATTTCGTATTTCTTGCCAGAAGACAAATCACGGGTGCGTGTTTATTTGTTTTTTTGTTTGTTTTTTGCCCCAGGGGTCATCGTATCGACCAAGTGGTCCTAGAATTTCGCAAGAGGGCTCATTCTAACGGAAATGACAAGTTCTAGTCCCCTTTTTAAGTGACAAAAAAATTAGAGGGCACCTAGGCCCCCTCTCACACTAACTTTTTTTACGGGCTGCAGTCCCGCGCCACCATCGAGATTTCCAAACCGCGTTCGAATTGAATGCGTCCGCCGTCTGATCGTCTGTTCCGACCCCTATGAAGTTGTCCCCCCGGCACATTCCCGAACTGGATCCGGATTTCACTCCCGCGATATTGTGGAACCGCGAATTCCGCCAGCTGGCCGCGGCCGATCCCCTGCCCTTCGCCATCTGTGTCGAACGCGGCGACGGCACGCGTTCCACGTTTCTAGCTCTTGACCCGAAATCGGAAAAAAAATGTTCATAAAAGCCTATAAAGTAACATTGACCCAAGAAAATCTCTACCCCATTTGAAAAATTAGTAAATAGTGAATTTGTATAAGAGAATTAAAAAAAAATTGACAGAAAGTAGATAAATGAACGAACTAAAAGACAAATATAAATTTATAGTGCCTTGGAAGGGGTTCTGGACAATTCAAATGTTTCTATATTATTTTAAAATTCGGGTGGCATCACGCTTTATGCCGCCGACAATGACCGTGCGCTAAATGTTTCTGAGAGTTTCCACGGTGGCGTCCCACGGGCCGGGGATGTGCCGGAGGATGGTCCTGTTATCGTCGACGGTGTTGACACAATTGATGTCAGCGCGGTTAGCATGGATAGTCTTGGTTTGCGCCATTCCGGTTATGCAGAAAACAACAAATTGTTGGATGACATTGGTAAGTTGATTATGACGGGCAACCTTTTTTGAAATTTCTGGATTCAGATATAAGGTCAGGATCGATCCCTTCTGCCTTATTCATGTGATTTCTTAAAGATTACCGATTCTTGTCTAACGTAACTTTTTTTTATCAAAGTTCACGCACTTTGGCCCAAGAACAAGTCCGTTGTCTTGGTTTAATTATTATTTATTTGGTAGAATAACTTTTGTTGTTCTGACTTTCCATTCACCGTCAGTAGTGGACTATAGTGTCGGTGAGCGGGACGTCGTCCACGGGGACGGTGGCGAGCGTCGTTCTCGCGGCGGGGACGAGAATGCTGCGGTGCTCCAGCGCGAGGCGTCTGCCGGCCGCGAAGACGCGGACCGCGACGTCGCCGCCGGGGTCGAGGTCGGGAAACCGCATCACGCCGTCGTGGTCCGTCTCGCCGCGGTGGATCATCTTCGAGCGCGGGTAGGAGATCGCGGCGCGCACCATGGCCAGGGGGCGACAACGTTTTTTTATCGCCCGAATCAGGCGTCGTTGCTTCCTACGCTTGCGTTGGTGTTCTGCACGCGGGCCAGGTAAGACACCCGAGGCTTGATATTGAGATAAGCAAGCATGGCGTAGTTGCGGCTGTTCTGCTTCTGCTGCGAAACCTCGCTGTTCGGATCGTTGAGGTCGCCGAACGTGATGGCTTGTGCCGGGCACGCCTGCTGGCAGGCCGTGACAACCTCGCCCGGCTGTCTTCACTACAAGCAAGAGTATGGCTACTGCCCATTTCCCAAATGGTAAAAGTATCATACTCTTACTTAAGTTGCAACAAAGCTCTGCTAGTATCCCCTGTAAGACTCTAAGGCTAGAAAAGAAAAGGGAAGAAACAAAATAGAAAATTAAACAAATACATCCATCAAACATTTTTTAAATAATATACTCACAACACCAACTCAAACAACTCCCCTCCCCCTCCAAAAAAGTCCGGGTGATGTTATTCGCGGGCTTGAAGTTGCTGAATTTTGCATTGGTGCACCGCACCTACTAAAAGGTGAGTTCACTGAAGGAGCTGGCCCAAATATTGACATCTACTCTATGCGCCAACCGCTTGGTGTTGTTGCTGGCATCACACCGTTTAACTTCCCTGCCATGATCCCGATGTGGAAATTCTGCCCAGCGATTGCTGCTGGTAATGCTTTCATTCTTAAGCCATCTGAGCGCCTATAGATTGTCAACAGTATATATAAAAAATATTATATTAAAATGAGAAAATAGCTTCTGTTACACAAGTGTCTCCTCCTTTTTCTTGGCAGTACCGAAGGTCTCAATATTCTACGAGGCTTTACAATTGAAGTCTCTTTCTGAGTAGGGGTGTAACTTTCTATGGGAGGGGCAAATTCCCCTCCCATACCTAGGTTTAACGCGCCCCCCCCTGACCCCAGTTTGTCCCCCAGCTGGAAATTTATTTTAAGGTTGAAGAAGCAAAATTCTTTTTCTTTCTGGGGATGGTCTTGGTCCCTTCGATTTTGAACCCAAAAATACTATGTAGGACACACAATCTAGTAACCTGCTCAATGAATTGTAGTGGGTTTTTTTTCTTTAATTTTTTATATATAGAATTATAGACATTATTCTGGAGGGACGAAGGGATGGAAACAGAAGCTTTAAAGCAAACGCCATTCGGGTCTTAGTGAATAGATTGGGATGGAGGAGGAGCATGCATAGCTGTTTTGGCCTCAGGCAGCTTGTTGCGGCGGTGGGTTGTTGTTAATAGTAGTAGTCGTAGTAGTACAAATACATAAAAAGAATCGAATTTTTATGCTGATTTTAAAAATATAAGTTTAGTCTTACCCATAAAAATTTCAAGCCTGAGAAAATTTGCCTTATTTCCGAAAAAGGGGGAAACATCCCTAAAAGTCATAGAATGTAAACTTCTATCAGGTGAGATCAACGAATTATCTTATAAATTCTCTGAAGGTCTAGCTCTTATTCCAGTTGAAGAAGTTTTTCGTTAGAAAACCCTTAATTCAAATTGGAGCTTTACTAAGGTGCAGCTTGCTTTGATACATTTTCCTATTAATGACTTTGGTGGAGAGAGTGATGACTAGACAGTCACGCACAAGCTTTTATATCAGCCCATGTGAGTTCGCTCTCTTAGGTGGTGGGTGCGGAGACCGCGGTCGAAGTGTTCTACCGGGCTCAGCTCGGCGAGAGCTCGGCGCTCACCGCCAGTCTGCAGTGGGTGCGGGCGCCATCGGGCGATCCCATGGCGGCCCCGGCGCGCGTGTGGGGCCTGCGCTACGAGATCGCGTTCTGATCGCGAATCGTCGCTGGCATGCTCGGTCGCCGTGCGCCACGTTGGTCGGTATGCCGCCGACGCTGCATACCGAACGCCTTCATGCTTATCGCCAACATCAACGGGCTTACCGCAAAGGCGATTACAAACTAATAGAGTACGTACGGGCGCCTGATAGCGATAAGAAGCGAGGCGAATTTATCGCCGGTTCCCGCGTTACGCAATTATTTAATATAGCAAAAGATCCTTGGGAAATTTTTAATTTGGCAGGCTTTCCCAATTATCAGGAAAAGGTAGACTCCATGCGCGCGGCAATGAAAAAGAGAGCGGTTGAGGTGTCCCGGTCTGTAATTTCTCTTTGAGTGTTCCAGTCGTCATTTACATTCCCTGTGTCCCAGTGTCCTGGTCTGTAATTTCTCTTTGAGTGTCCCGGTCGTCATTTATATTCCCTGTGTCCTGGTGTATTTATTCCTCGGCATGATTTTTTTCGGTAATTTCTCTTTGAGCCGCAAGCCTGTTTTCACATTGCTCTTGTGATTCCTCGGCAAACTTTCCTTTGGTAATTTCTTTCATTAGTAGCATATATGCCGCAGTTTATTTTTTGGAAAATACTGGTAGCATAATTTCAGAAGTTTTATTCTGTTTTACACACAGCTATATCATTTTTGTGTGACCTGAACGGGTAGCTATTCTAGCAGTGCATTTACCCCAGTTTTTTTTGCGCTAAGATACCCTCATGGGAGTAGGCTACACTCTCCGAAATTTTATTCCTTATTACAAAAATTTCATCATTCAATACATCTACGTTTAAGCATGATGTTGGAAAAGAGTGGCTAAACCAGGAGCTCATGTAGAAAAATAAAGCTGAGTCTTCAGCTTTAATGTAACATGCAACTTGACAAAAAAAAAATCAGACCTTCAAAAGATTGGACTTTCTACTAAAATGTAGAAAGTTTCTCTCAAAGTTGTCTATCCCTTTCTACTCTCTATTAAAAAAATTTAAATGACACAGGTTGTTTTCATAATAAATCCTTTACCTCTGCAACGAATTTTGCGGCGACCACATTTGCTGGCTGGCTGGTTGAGCCAGTCTCAATCACATCTTTCGCTCACCGACAGTGGTGTCAAATGGCAGGTCAATCCCATCGACTCGCTAGCAGATCTTTACCGCTATATGTCCATGGACGAGCAGCCCGAAGAAGCTGCGGCCTATGTCATTTGGGACCACGACAGCGACGTGCTTCGAAGTGCGCAACGCTTTTACTCAGAACTTGGCGGCTTGCGCAGAGATACCGTGCTCGAAGAACACTCTACACTTTCCTGTCTTTCCAAACGGTCCTCTGACAGTGCCTTCTTCTTTCGTGCTAGGGATGACAACTGTCATACCAATCTTCTTCTTAACATCAACCGAAGGTTGAAACAACCCTGAAATGATAGCCATGTCGTGTTTTTTGTTTGCCAGTACGCTCCCCATAAGCATATCAACTTTTCCGATACTTATGGGTGGTATTTTTTTCGTTTGGATGGAATGGATGATCAACAATTTAAACGAATGAAACATTCAGATGGAATTCTCTACGATAGAACCGATCGTAAATATTTCAAGAATTGTGTTTTTTTTTTCAATCAAAAATTATTTCATGTTTAGATTTCAATGTTAAATCATTGTTAAAATCAACATTTTCCAGTGCATTTTGGTTACAAAAAAATTTAATTATCGAATGTTTGAATTGTTCATCAATAGACATCGATAAGTTTAAATTCCCAGTCTAACATTCCCCTATGGTTAGGTTCTGAGAAATGTTTAAAGAGTCCACTTTGTTGAACCGTTTTCTTTTCTCCACCTCTACGCCTAGTGAAGCTACGATATTGCGATTTGTGATTATTAAATCTTGTACGAAACTGAGTGGTCGTACTACCAACGTATTGGAGATTACAAGATTTACATTGCAGTAGGTACACCACATTTCTAGAATTACAGTTAATTGACTTCTTGCTATCTCAGAAACAGTTTAGGTTAGGAAAATGAAACTTTCAGGGATGAATCTATAGACTAAAGTATGTCCAGGGAAGGTATTTTGAAGCAACTATCTCCACTCCTTCTCCCTCTAGAGGGCCCTTACCTTTGATGACCTTTAAAAATATGTGTGCTATAAAAGTGAAACCTTGCAAAATAAATCTTCTGCTCAATTGAATTACAACAAAATTGTTTTCACACACTCTGTGAGAAAAGAGGCACGACGTGGACCAGTTGAACCCTGACTGTCGGAAGAAAACGCCTCATGTGTGTACTTCGTTTCTAGGATTTGCCGCCCAAAATAAAAGCTCACCTTGAGACTCTTAAGGTCTCCCGTTTTGGGATCAAAGACGCAGGCATGGATTCGAGGGGTCGTATACACAGTGTCGTCTTCACTGTATGTTTTCACTCGTTGTTGTTGAATGACACCCGTGAAAGAGATACACAAATTGCAAAACATATCATCAAAAGAAATACATCACAAGGTACAGACAAAAAATCTGTAATTGAAGTTGATTTGCTAACAAAATATCTCTCATATGCAAAACGTGGTACTCCTGAATTGACAAAAGAAGCTGAAGACAAAATTCTTGATTACTATCTACAAATGAGAAACGTGGAATCTGAAGAAATGATTACAGTTACTCCTAGACAACTAGAGGGTATAGCATCTATACAGATCAGTGGGTATGATCAGACTGCTAAAGGGGTGGATTTTTGGTGGTTTGAAATGTAGCTGGACTTCAATAAATTTGAGACCCTTCTACAGCCAAAGCTGGCCAGGACCAGCGGTGTCTAACGTCAGTAGTGTGGCAATTATCCACTGTTAACAGACTGTCAAAGTAAACGAATCGTTCCAATATTTCCACTTGCTTACCATCGATTACTATAGTTGGAGGGTTTGCAAGGATCTCAAACCGGGCGAGGTATTGTGCGATCACTGCACCGCGAAATGCTGCCGGTATTTCGCGCTGCCGATTGATACCCCCGAAACCCTGCAGGATTACGATCATCTGCGGTGGTATATGATTCACCGTCGGGTGTCGTTGTTCGTGGAAGAGGGCACGTGGTATCTGATGGTCCACGCCGACTGCGAGCATCTGCTGGACGACCATCGTTGCGGCATCTACCACGATCGGCCTGTTTAGTGGTGGTCAATATTGGTTAAATGCCAATGAGTCGCCATTTAGTCACGGCTACGGTGTAGATAGTGAAAGATTCAATCGTTATCCAGAGTGCCAACCAGAAGAACTCATTACGGGATACGCAAATTACACTGGAATTTCAGCTGACAAAGTACTGGTATCAAGAGGGGTGTCCCGGTCGTCATTTGTGTCCCGGTCTGTAATTTCTCTTTGAGTGTTTTTCTTTTTTTGTAACTTAAAAGGGGCACTAAAACTTTTAATTTCCATTCAAATGAATCCTGCCTGATCTTTCAGGATATATGGTTTCATATGATCACTCCTGGAAAAAACAAAAAACCAAAACAGATTCATGATCTTCATTATGGCAAAAAAAAATACAAAAATCCACACTTTTCAAACAGTTCATAGACTACCCAGTCAGAAAACAAGAGCTAAGAGCTCATATGGCACTTGTGACGAGGTCATATTCCATAAGTCTGTATACTAGAAGGCACGCATGTTTCGGCGGGAGTTTGACATAGAAGTTCTTGAATGAGAAAGGATTATTCAGAGCAACAAAAATCCCAAATGATCAGAGAATACAGAAAAAATTGTAAGAATACTGAAATTCTTCAAGGGCAGGTCTAAAGTTCCTGCAGATCCCTCCCATGATACGGCCAGCTTTCAAAATCATCTAGAAAACATCAGTAAGGTCATTTGGTAGTAATGCCAGATTTAGGCCATAGTGCAGTCACACCGATTTGGACAATCGATAGCAAGAAGCTGTCTTGACATGAAACATCGAAACGCCAAAACACCTTGTTGGCTGAACGCTGTCGCTATATCGACAACTTGCCGCCTTAAAATATTTAGTGCTGTGCAGAAGTGTGGGGCTGGAGGAGTCTTCTGTAGGTTAATGCAGAGGATCTTCCCGTTGGAAAATTAGTGAAGCTTCTTCTCACCACAAAAGCACAAAGACACGAAGTCACACAAAGTGCTGAAAATATTATGGTTATCAAATTTTTTGAATGAATCACCAAACACTTCGACTCCGCTCAGTGTGACACTCCGCCATCCTGGGTGTAGCGCCGCGGTCATCCTGAGCGGAGCCGAAGGATAAGAAACTTTAAAAAAGTTTATGGAACGCAAAACAGGTATCACATATGAAATCAGAGCAACAACCAAAATTCTTTCATTACCCAACCCAAAAATATATGCTGATTCCAAATCCGAAAAGTTTACCGCTCTAGCTCTTTCACAAATTTGAGTTTTTGGAGGCTGAGGCAAAAAATGTTGATTGAGTAAATACGCGCAAATGTGATTAGATATGTCATTTCTACGCTCGATTTTTTTCTTTCTTTTTTTTTGCTGATGAATATGAAACTAAATGTTTAGAGTCAAAATAATTGTTTGGGGTCTTAAAGTCCTAACGCTAAAGTTTGACTCTTTCTCTCAATTCTACTTTTTAAAACAGTAAAAAACTTTATCGTAAAGAGCGGGGCGTTGAGGAGGGAACAGCCCCTTTCATATACGGATTAATTTCTGTTCGTTTTAAGTTTTAATTTCGCTCCTCACTTTCAGTTAAAAAAAAACTTTTTTTTGTTTAATTTCTGAACGTTTTTGAATCAATGCACATTTTGATTTTGGCTCTCCACATATCGGTTGTCACTTGGGGCTTATTCGGCCGTGTAGCTCTGCCCGGTGCCGGGGAACTTCCAGATCCGGAAGTTCGGCTGTTCGGGGGTCTCAAAGTCCATCACGCCGTCGACCCAGAGGTGCAGGTGGTTGGAGACCGCGTAAAGCGCGCCCTCCGGCCCCCAAGCCAGCGTGTCGGGCCATTGCATCTCGGGGTGGTGGGCAAAGCGGCTGACCGTGCCGGTTGCGGTATCGTATTTACTCTTCATTACTATCATAGTTACTAAACGATGCCGTAAAGTTAGGCGACATGCTAAATGGTTTGACCTAAGACAAATTGTCACAAAGAGTGCATGACCGCAAAAGATGGTTCAAGAACAATTTTTTTTTTGACAATACAAAGCTTAACTCACTCGCTACAGTGGTCAGAAGTGCAAAGGCGAAAAATTATGCAGAAAATATTAAAGATCATATTGTTTTTAGATGGTGAACAGAGGGCTGTTTTAAAAAAGTTAAAACAAAATTATTAGTTTTAATTCTCACATTTCAGTGTGTGTTTATATATACATTTTTTTTCTCTCTTTCTCGTATTGTGCTGAAGACGGCCCTTGGTCATAGGACCGAAATATTCACAGAATTGATTTCCACTGTCTTAAAGAGATTGTCCCTATTGCTTCTACTTTGTATTTGTTTGTTACGGAAAGGCAGTGTGGTCTTCGTCGCTATTTTGAAGGAAAATCTTAGAAACTGGAAATCTTGGAAAATGATTAGAGTGGAGATATCGGGATGAAACTTGATGGGAAGAATAAGCACAACTTCTAGATACACTATTGACATAAACGGACCCGATCCGATCTCTTTGGGGGAGTAGGGGAGATTTCTAGTGCTTTGGCGAGTTCAAGAATAAGCACAAGCTCTAGATGCGTGATTGACATAGCCGGACCGGACCCACTCTCTTTTGGGGGTGACAGTCTCATTGGAAAGGCTGTTCCAAGTTGGGACAGCACGTACTGAGAAAAAGTTCGTCCTCTACGCCTGGAGGGCTCCTATTGCAGCTTCATTGAATGGCCTCTTGTCATAGTGGCAAGGGAGGGAGTAAAAATGGAGTTAGCCATCTTATTTTGGCACAGTTTCTTGACAAAAATCACATCTTCTCTGTGCTGCTGGAAACCCAATGTGGGTATCTTAGGGCGACGCAGGACGGGTTCTACCAATCGACCGTCGGAGAGAACGGTTGGCCGTACGTGCAGTTTCGCGGCGGGCGTCCGGGCTTCCTCAAGGTGATCGACGATCGCACGATCGCCTACGCCGACTTGCGCGGAAACCGTCAGTACATCTCGGTGGGCAATCTATCCTCCGACGATCGAGTCGCGTTGATCCTCATGGACTACGCGAGACGAAGCCGGTTGAAGATCTGGGCTCGAGCGAAGATCGGTCCGGCTGTACATGCCGCCCGGTTACTTCGTTCCCGCGAACGAGCCGGCGGCGAACAACTGGTTCTTCATGAACGAGGCCGAAATGCTGGCTGCGGCGGACTTGTCGGGTCCCGTGGGTTTCTATGTGCAGGCCGGGCCGAACAACGTGCCGCCGGGCACCTATCCCGCGGGGTCGGTGCCCGACGTGAACCTGCGCAACTCCCATCTCGCATATGCCGTGACCTGGTATGCGCTACCACGATGGCGTAGGTGGTAAGAAATACCTTAAAGCAGCTGATGTTCATGTTATAAAATAACAACTATGAAGAATTACATCTTCGTTTTGGTAATGGCCTTACTCCCAACCATTGCTTTGGCACAAACCAATAAGGGAGGGCTGAAAGTGTTTCTTCAAAACGCTGATAGGGACGACATAAGAGGTGCGGTAGTGAAAGTGATGTATGGAGATAGGCTGATAAAGGGCGGGGCGTGTCACTACCTACAGGTATTGTAATATCAGCTGATGCAAAAAGTATTAAAGACATAAAAATCAATAACACTTATCGAGTTGAAATGAAACAAGAATGTCTCGCATGTCAATTAAGTTAAGAGTATAAGCAGCTTCCTTTTCATATTATATGAAAAATACAGTTTGTGCTTTTTTCTCAATTAGAAGTTTTGTACTTTTCATGAGGTTTAGTAGTTTTGAGCAAAGCAATTCAGCGAGCAACATAAAAACTTCAAACGAGCAGAAATTACTCCGTATATGAAAGGGGCTGTTCCCTCCTCAATGCCCCGTTCTTTACGCTAAAGTTTGACTCTTTCTCTCAAATCTACTTTTTAAAACAGTAAACACCTTCATATTTATTTTTAACTTTTTCATATTTATTTTTTATTGTTTTTGTTTTAAGTAAAACAAAGGGAAGAATTCACGTTTTCCCCTGCGTGACATTCTTTTGGCAAGAACCGGGGGACCGCGCCATGCTGCTCGAGCGGCACGTGACCTACACATCGGTGGTTCGCCAAGCTTGTGAGCGGGTGTGTGGCCACGGTGGTCGCGCGTTGATGCTGCACAGCTACGCGCCGCGGAGTCTCGACGTTCCGGTCGATGCGGACATCGTCCGTCGCCTGCGTGCCGAGTACGCGCCCGAGCGGATCACGGAATGGCCGCTCCGTAGCGAGGTCGACCTGATCTTGCTGTCGACGGTGACATCTGGCGTGAATCGACCGGCGATCTCAGATATGATGGCAGGGGGTTTCCAGTCATCGTTGGGTGAACGATCTTCATCATCCCGATCGGGGAGTCGCATGAGCGGTCAGCAGACGTTCTGGTGGGTTGAACTTCGATCTTTCTCAAGAATTCGGTTCGCGACCTGCGCGACGATCGCGTTCTTGTGTGCTGCGAATCTTGCGGTTGCCGACCGCAAGAGGAATGATGCAGTATAGTGGGTGACAATCAAGAACATAATTTTTTCTAACACAGTCAGTATTGATATTTGTATTAAGATCACCGATCACTATGTAATTTAGAGATTGAGACATTAAGCGTTTAACTAATTTTCTCAGAGAGGCACAAGCCTTCGCAAAAATTGTATGAGCGATTGGATCTATCATCATTTGGAAAATATGAGTTAATCATAACAGTTGATCCGACACGGAATGCTGGCCCGATTATTTTCGAACCTCAGAGTTTAGAAGGGCCAGATCGCTTTCCTTCAAGTGGCCCCAGTGATGGTAAGTTGGCGAGTGCTGGGGTGCCGCGTTTTTCGCCACTCGACCAACAAACAGCAATGCGTTGGCAGAAATTGGACATTAATCCCGGACGGCACGATTTTGTCTGGACATTTACGGCCAATCACTCGACACGCGACTGGCGCTATTTTATTACGAAGCCGAATTGTATACCAATTTCTGAGCCAATAGTTTTTGACAGGACTTTCGGCTTACCCAGTTTTTCCCACTGTTTTCGGTGATGGTCGTGCAGTACGTTCAGGAACCGGCAATGGAGCACACAAAGCCAGATGCCGGTCATGGAAATGGCACCACTTAGAATTAAACTAATGTCTTTACCCATACCTGCTTCTCCAAGTTCTGCGAGCAAACATCGCGTCTATCTCAATTGGCTGTCTTTGCTGTAAAGCAAATAGATATATACAATTACTGACAAGTGTGGAAAGAATTAAAAATATTAACAAACAAGGCAACAAAAATACTTGCGTTACGCAAGTAGTGCTGGTGTCGGTGGAGTGTTTGGCACCGGTTGAACTACTTGTCGCTGGAGCCATTCGCGAGGAGGGAGATGCCTTGGGGTGAGGATTTCACGAAGCCACGGATTTGCCAAAATACCAACACCAACATGGAAACACGATGTTGGCCAACACGTAATCCAGCGTTTCGTTCAGATCGACCTTTTCGCGCGGCGCGGTGTCCACATCGACCCGTGCGAATTCCAGCAGATCGTTGATCAGCGCGTTCATCCGTTTGGCGGCGGAGGACGCGATTTCGATGTACTTACGTCCGTCGTCGTCCAGCTTGTCGCCATACCTGTTTTCGAGCAGCGACGTGAAATTGCGCACCATGCGCAAAGGCTCCTGCAGGTCGTGCAATTCACCCCATCCGCAGGACGCAATGCAATGACTTCGACCTACAGCGTCAAAGCTCTTAACCGGGGGATAAACCCCGCTTTGCAAGCTTTTCCTCGTATCTCTCGTCATATCATGCGTCATTTCGCGTTAATTAATGAGTCCTGACCCTAGCTTCCCGCTACCGGGATTACTTGCTCAGTAATCGGAACGATCGGTGCGGGCACATCGCAGGTTTTTTCCTTTGATTTGCAAAGGTATTAAGAAATAAAAGAAACTATGTAACCAATTTCGAGGCCGGGCCCCGGCATGGCTACGCGACAGGCTTGTATATATTGATTCTTATTGTCACTTATCTTGTAACCATAGACCATGTGAGCCTCTTCTGGCTCATTGGCGTCAGCGTAGGCTCGATACAACCACCATGAGAGAACGACAAATTCTTCCTTAAAGTTGTGACCTTTTTAGATCGTTTTTGTGGCCAGAAATGTCGTTACAACTTTCATCAACATCCTATTTGAAACTAGGGCCAACACACACGACCACTACTACTGTTACTGGTACTACTACTACTACTAAAACTAATATAACTACTAATACTACTACTAAAAGCTCATTGTAGTACTAGGATGCCTAAGGCCAACAACATCCGATTTGGCTAATATCTAATTTTTGTTTCACTTCAGTCAATTTGTCTAACAAACATTTATTTTTGAGAGTATAACCGGCAAGCTCGCAACCCGACAACACATAATGCCAGACTTCGGCGGGCGGCTGGTCGCCGATCCGGTCAGGTGCGCCCATGGCCCGCTGCACTTCAGGCCCGGTCAGGCCGATGAGATCAGGAAACACGCGGATGTCGCGCGGCGGCAGCGCGGCGACGTTCTCGGCCGGCTCCTCAGTGCTGCCCTGGCTTGAGGTGGCGCCCGGGTCCGCGGAACGCGGATGACCTGCTGGCCGGGCGAAAGGATATTTGGATAAAGGCTGAAATGTTTAAATGATTACTCTTTTGCTTTGATTATAATCGATAGTTGATAATTATAGGTAAGATGCGGCGTATATTTATATTGCCTGATTTATGTTATGTTTATTTGCGTTTATTCGACCCTCCCCTTAAGGCCAACAAAATCTTTTTTTCTGAAAATTGTTTATTGGTTGTCAAAGTCGTCATTTGACTTTCGCATTTTTTTTAGTATTCGCTTTAAAGACAATAGTTTGATTTTGTTTAACATTTGCTCGACCTGGTATATTTTGTGTTGCTTTGGAAACAGGAATTAACTAAAAATACAATGGAGAATCTTTTAATCTTTTGTTATTTTATTCAAGTACTTCGGTAACTATTATTTGTCCTGTTGGATCACGAACTGTATAATCAATACTAACAGGTACACGAGCATAATGAACAACTGGATGAATGGTTGGATTCCAAAGTGTGGTATATCAGAGAACTATACTGTAAGGGTTTCTGGCTTCCATTTGCAACAATGTAGATTTTTGTAATTTTGCCAGAAAAAAGATCACGAATGCGTTTTTTTTTGTCAGGGTGATTGTATTGTAACAATGTTCACATAAGATTGGGAGACGGCTTGCTCGAACGGAAATTACAGTTCTAGTTCCCCACTAAGTGACTAAAATGATTGAGGTTTGGTTGTCAAATAAATACTGTATTAGTACACGTAGATGAATTGTTTGAAATGTAATAGATTTACACTGCCCTTATCGAGGCCATACTTTTGGAGTTATGTGAGAAATTCCTTGTTCCATTGCACGAATATTAAATAAAAAATAGTAATTTGGATTTCCCATTTGAGGACTTATTAATCCAAAATTGCTTGTGGTTTAGTAGTTGATCCTCAATAGGCCCCAATGTAAAGTTTGTTAACAATATTCCGAAATGATATTACACCTCCTCCAAGGTTGGTGGTGGAGGGGTGATGGTGATGATGATGATGATGATGATGATGATGATGATGATGATGATGATGATGATGATGATAATGATGATGATGGTGATGATGATGATAAAGAAGCTGTTAATGATAGTGAAACTTTTAATGATGGTGATTATGATGATTATGAGTAGGATAGTAATGGTGATAACGATAATGGTAATGGTAATAAAGGTTATGATGATGGTTTTAGCGACCATCTCTTAACATTCAAGCTTGCGTATGTATCCACTCCTATAAACATGAGAAAAGACTGTGAAGATTTAATAATAAGCAACTTACGTTGTTTTATTTTTTAGTTTCGTTTGCATGCTTAAGACACTTGTAGAGCATTCTTTTATCGAAATTCTAAATGAACTCAATAAACTGCTGTGATATTCTGAACTAAAGCACAAATTTCAATCAAATCTGAAGAAAAATTATGCTGCCGTAAAACATTTTGAGTCTTAGGGTAAGTTTAAGGTTTAAGTCTTTGGTCTTTTTAATAGTTTCTCCCGACAGGTAATGGAATCCTTCTTCCAGAACTTTCTAATGTACAGTACTTTTGAGCTCGGCTCGATACCTAGTCCTCCTGGATTACTACGGAAAATGGGAAAGGACATGTAGACTTTTAGTAGGTCGGCAGTTCAATAGACTAATACATTTTAACGCTACGTTTTGGTGACAACATGATTCATTAAACTACACCATTATTGTAGATGTGGCCTAACTTGTCATACATATAGAAAAGTACACACAGTACATTCTTTACAAGTCAAAGATGAATAGGCAAATAAATAAGATCATCTTGGGCATTTTCCAAGACTTTCATATAACGCAGGGACAAACAATTTACTTGCTTCATCTCTTACACCTAACATGTAACTTACATATATACATATATAAACAAAGAAAACTTCACCCTACCTTCCTTAGCATTATGCAATATCAACTTCACCCTACCTTCCTTAGCATTATGCAATATCAACTTGACCCTACCTTCCTTAGCTGCAATTGATTTACCAGGCGGAAAACGTAATTTGGTAATGAATAGCAATGCCCAGCACAGAAAGCGCATGTGAAACATGTCGAAGATTCAAATTGAACATATAAAACGATATATTTGGTAACCAAGCTTTCGATGTATTAACACTTCAATTTCCGACAAAATCATATGCAAATCCTTACTTTTAAATGCCCCAAACATCTCATCTACAAGTGCTAGTACGCGTTTTTCCTGCTTTTTCATTCGATGTACATTTTCTGGGATTATTTATTATTTCAAAATTCTAGTGACCGCTCTAAACTACCGGTACCACTATGTTGATAAATCAGTATTTTTATGTTTTCTTTCTACTCAGTCGGCCTATTTTACTTACATCATTTCTGCACACTACGCCCGCTTTCACAACCACGTGCTCGTATTAAGCAGTCACTGGATCTTCCAGCTTCCCTTTACTTTGGTAGGTTATCACACGGTCACATGGTTTCAGAGTATTAGTATTTTCAAGTTCCGTCATAAGCATCCAGTTTTTCTTAATCTCTCTCTTGCTGCACGTGTGGCATAAGACATGTTTATGAATTTTTAAAGACTGCCATTGATATCTTCTGAAAGCCATGAGAAATATTTCGCTGTGGCGAAGAGCTTATTACATAATGCGCATGCCTAGGGACGAAAAAAATCGCTTCGCGCTAAGAAATTCGTCTAGTGGAAATTCGGCTTTAGGCAGTGATTTTCAAGGTGGGCGGCGAAACATTTGAGGGGTGAGAAAGAGGCAATTGGAGTTAGACTACAGATGAGGTGTAAAGTTATTCTATACCGAAGTTTTGTATGTGAATGACATACTCACGTTTCATAAACTTTTTGATTTTCATATATATCTTTTCCTGTAACTCTATCCCGGTTTAGCACATTCTCAAAATTTTCTGCCCTTTTCTCTTTAACCCTTTCCTTATCACTAATTGTCGCCCCATTCCTATCTTTAACTTGGACAAGTCGAAATTAAGTACTCCCTCTATATAGTATTGCTTTCGAATTATTTCGATTGGGATTTGACAAAAATCTTCGAGTTATGGTACCTATAATATGCTGTAACACAATTTATACAGGTGAAAATGAATGTATCATTTGATATCCTTTTTTATTCTCGTTGTGATTCAATCAATACTTCTGGGGCTGTTTTCAGCCCTTAAAGAGCTCAAAACAGCGCATTGTCACCAAAATGTTAATAGACATCCACTGCACAGCTATTATGAAAGAATATAGTTTACACACAGAGAAAAATTTCCTGTTGCCAAAAATTATATAGGCTATTTAAAAATTTATACTTCAAAATAGCTCGATTCTTCAGAGTATTGCGACAAACAAACTGAATCATTTTTGAATCACAGAAATATCTATTTTGAAGGAAGAATCCCTTCAGAAACACTTGCAAGAGATTCCTGAAAATAATTCTAGAGGAGAATTATGTATAGTTTATTTTCTCATTTGCTAATGTGTCTAGCACTTTCAAGGACCTGCTAAAGCGAGTTGTATCTCAAGTCACAATATTTGTGGTGTGAAAAGTCACCAAATTTCGTGTCAATCGGGCCAGGCCTTAAAAAGTTATGAGCTGAAATGTGTAGCCGCGGGCCTATTAGGCCCCCATGTAAGATAGGGTTAAAAAAGTGCTCTAAATCTTACAAAGAAATTTCACTTAACCTGGCAGCATTTGGAGCCATGTTACACCAACAAAATGAATTCAACCACAAAATACCATGTGCTCCATGGAGTTTGAACATGCAAGATTACAATCTAGAATTACTATAAAAAAAAAACAATGAAAAAATAAACATAAAAAAGTTTTTTTCAGTTGAAAGAAAGGAGAACCATTAAAACTGAAGACGAACAGACATTATTACTCATATGAGGGGTTCTAAAATACTTTAGCATAAAGAGTGAGGTATTTAGGAGGAGATAATTACCTCGCTCTTTATGCATGGGTAGGTAGGGGTGCTCGATGTCGTCAGCAATGCTCCTATTGGCTGTTATACCATTTGCCCGGCTTATGGTGTGCCAAATGTCGGCGCACCAGATTGCATCGACATTGTGGAGGCAAAACTACCCATGAGGCACGGAGCGCCGGGATTGACGAGCTGTGTAAGGGCTAGGCAGGCGGAAGTTTCGGCCAGAACCTGGGCGAGGGTACCTGCAACAGTGCAGGGGCTCATCGCGCCGGTGAGTACCCATGGCGTACAGGCAACCGGCTGATTGGCTCGTGCATAAGCCTACTTGGCCCCCTTAATCCACCTTGCCTTCCCCCGTTGCTGATAATGATGTATATTTCATTATCACTGAACCCGTTCTAACACAAAGAAAGGCTCATTTTCATTTGCAAACTCTTCGTTCTTAGTCACAAGTACCATATCACTTTTACTTAAGGTCTGTAAAGTATCACATGTTATCAAATGTTCCCAAACAATTAAAAACTAAAAAATCATGAAATGAATTCACTACTGTCAAGTTTGGGGAAAATATTTCTCGCAAGCGCCCAGGTCCAAATAAGCGCCCAGGTCTGGACAACGAAGACGTGGATGCAGCAGCTCCAGAGTTTAGGCTTTTAGATGATGATACCGAGGACGATGAAAATGTATTTATTGATTGATTGATTAATTGATCGTTATGTTTTGATCTATTCTATAGGAAGATCATTTATGTTTAGTTATCTGTTTTTCCTTTCCTTAATAAGCGCCCATGACGTTAGTACTCTGAGGAGTGTCAGACGAATAAAGCTTTTAAGTACACAATGTTTTCGCTATTTCGTGCAATATTTTTGTTTAGTACCACTAACAAACTAAATGTAGGGATCTTAAACTTGAAATTGCTGAAATTCTCTGATACTGTAAATGCCATCCCCCACAGGATATATGCACTCTATTTAAAACACACCAAGCAACTAACTCTTAAGGGCCACCTTCTCCAATTTCTTGTCCTCCTCACTCATCGCTCGTTTTAACTCACTAGATAGACAAAAAAAAACCCGTTAAGCAACGAGTTTCTTTTCATAAGCCCAATCAGGTATCCCTACAGGTTCGGCTTTTAAATATCGGACTAATGGAACAACGTTTGTTTTTTCTTTTGGTGTGGCAGTTGCAATATCAACACCATACTTTTCTAACTGTTTTCGAACACGGTAGAAAGTTGGTTTAGTCATAATTTGCTTGAATGCCTGCTTTGGTCGAATAGCATTTTTGCATCAACAATTTCCAAATGAATTTGTTTGGCCCGTTACAGGACATTACTTGCTCTCTAAAGGGATCGTTTTTGGAACAGCCATTGTGATCCTGGTTTTTCTGCCGCTATTTGCACTTTCGGGTGTGGAAGGAAGATTGTTCGCTCCGCTTGGTGTGGCCTACATCGTTTCGATCCTGGCTTCGCTGCTGGTTTCGCTAACCGTCACCAGGAATAAATAGACGAAAACAAAAAAAGATTCTAATATACATATATTTTTCTTTTCGTCTTCAAGTTTTGTTTCATTTTTTATTTTCTACTTTTTTATAACTAAAAACAGCGTGGTAGATTCCTTTCCTAAAAAATCACTTTCTATCGTTATTTACTTTCAGAAAAGTACCCTTCTTGTTGTTTTATCTTTTGCTTTCTTTATCTTTTGTTTTGTATTTGTTTTTTCTTTCCTCAAACTATGTCTAATATGACTTATTAGCCTATTTTGAACGCTTTGTGCATCATGGAATGTACGCATCTAGTGTATGCAGACTATGTCAAATATGACTTATTAGCCTATTTTTTACGCTTTGTGCACCATGGAATGTACACATCTAGTGCATGCAAACTATGTCAAATATTCCTTATTGGTCTATATTGAACCATTTGTGCACCATGGAATGTACGCATCTAGTGTATGCAAACTATACAAGATTTATTCGTAATTAATTAAGTATACACATTTTTGGTTTAATAGTTCTTTATTTTTCTTTGAAAAACTTATTTTGTGGAAAAAAGTTTTTAAACTAATTCACAGTAACGTCAACCTAAGGAAGATATCAACTAGCAGAGGAAAGATAAGGTCCGAGTAAAAATTTCGTTAACACCTTTGAAAATGAGGCACAGGGATGTAAACAGGAGAAATAATAAATTTATCTGAATTTTGAATCTTTCAGAATACACTTTACAAGTACATAGGTGCAGTATGGAAACTTTAGGCCACTAGCGACTTTAATCCTGCAAAAACGTGAAGGCATGCTGGGGCCCTATATCTTGATGTGCATTCTCATAGCCACGTGAGGAAGAGGAGGATACCAGAGAGCATCGTCCAGTAAACATACACTATTCATTCTCAAAGGCAGGGTTAGATAAACAGCCTATTACCACTATGTCAATGAGAAGAAATAAGAATATGCGACGAAAGGCGGGGGCGGGTGTCTGAAAAAACAGGGGGTAATCATTTTGGTCTTAAGTTAATAAACGGGGGGGATAAACGGGGAGGTCTGAACACCAGTCTCAATTTTGTAAAAGTTTTAAATAAGGATGACACATATGAGGACGAAAATCGTACTAATTGACTAATTAGCAACTGTCTCAGGGTCAATGTTGCATGGGAAGTTATACAAGTGTTTTAAGCTGGTCGTTCTCATTTGGCGTGGAATTTAATAATTTAAAGGAAATGGGAGCCTCCTGGGAGGGTGTAAAGAGTGAGGCTTTGAATAGATTGGGATGGAGAAGGAATGTACGTAGCTTTTTTGGCCTCAGACGGCTTGATACTGCAGTGAGTTGTTAGTAGAATTAGTAATAGTTACTTCAGAAATGAACTTGGCTATGTGTTTACACATTAGAGGGGGTAGGGGGTATAGCAGTCGTCATTTATATTACCTGTGTCTCGGTTTTTAGTTTTCCTTTTCTCCTTTATTTTTCAGTTTTTTTTCCTTTTTTTAGTTTTTTTTCTTTTTCAGTTTTTAGATTTTGAGTTTTTTTTATTAGTTTTTGTTTTTTTTCTTTTTAGTTTTTTTTGTAGTTTTTAGCTTTTTTAGTTTTTTTTAGTTTTCTTTTCTTTTTTTGTTTTTAGTTTTTTACCTTTTTTTAGTTTTTACAACGCTCCAGTCTTGGTTGGCAGCCCTTTGTTGTAAAAAGGCCGAATGTTTATGTTGGGATATTACCCAGGCTGCACTTGTTATTACATGTCAGGTCACATGTCATTACGCTGTAGTGTAGCATTGTAGGCAAACTATAATAAGTAAAGTACATCTACAGTATTTATATAGAAATGTTTTAGGTTTATGTAGTTAAAACAATCAATGAGACTTTCGTTGTTGCATCTGACTTGCATACTACTTCTTCTACTACTACTTCTACTACTACTACTACTACTACTACTACTACTACTACTACTACTACTACTACTATTACTATTACTGCTACTACGACTATTACAACTACTACTACTAGTACTACTACTACTTCTTCTACTACTACTACTACTACTACTTCTACTACTTCTACTTCTACTACTACTACTACTACTACTACTACTACTACTACTACTACTACTACTACTACTACTTGTGCTTTATTTTGTAACGGTTTGCAGAAATTGTGTGTGTAAGATACCAAACGAAAGCTAAAACATCAGGCCACGTCGTGTGGTCATCTGGTGGAAAAATATGCAACAGTAAACAAAATCGGACACAATTTGCAAGTAGAGGTCGCTTGGTATATACTGGAACAAGGACAAGTGGTATGTAGTGGGACATGTCCCAGTATTTACCACATGAATTCTTACAGTTCAGTCCATACATCATTTGTAAGGCTTTTGACCACTATGAGTCCTCATGTGTGTTTTCAAAGTAGACATTTGAGCAGACGCATATTCGCATAAGTCACATTTGTAAGGCTTTTCACCAGTATGAGTCCTCGTGTGTGTTTTCAAATCACTTCCTGTAGTGCATGCGTATTCGCACAAGTCACATTTGTAAGGTTTTTCACCACTATGAGTCCTCATGTGTGTTTTCAAAGAACAGCCTGTAGTGCATGCGTACATTCCATGGTGCATAAAGCGCTCAAAATAGGCTAATAAGGCATATTTGACATAGTTTGCATACACTAGATGCATACATTCCTTGATGCACAAAGCGTTCAAAATAGGCTAATAAGGCATATTTGACATAGTTTGCATACACTAGATAAGTACCTTCCATGGTGCACAAAGCGTTCAAAATAGGCTAATAAGGCATATATGACATAGTTTGCATACACTAGATGCGTACATGCCGGTTACGACGTGTTGAAGCGCAAGAAGCTGTAGAGCCGTTGCGGCCTACGTGAACCGCTAGATCGGATTGAATTCGCGGAGCGATCCGCAAATGGGAGAAGAGAAATGGCTATCTATGCAACATTCGGTAAGGCCCAGGGCTCGGTGACGGCCAAGGGTTTCGAGAACCACGTGGAGTGCTCGTCGTTCAGCCTCGCCGGCGGCCGCAACATCTTCATGGAGGTCGGCAAAGTGTAAAAGAAAAAGCTAAGAAAAAAGAAGACTGCGAAAACAATGTGGGCTAGAAAATTGTATCAGGACTGAGAAATTCCAACCTTCGCTGATTTACGACAATTTATCAACTTAAATTAAAATGAATTTTAGAAGACGTATACTCCGGTCACAACATAAACAACATAAACAACCTGAGATTTGCAGACGATTCGACACTCATTGCAAGCCATCAGCAGGGACTGCAAGATCTGCTATAATAACTGAGCTTCTTTCGGTTGATTATGTTTGTGTTACTCTTTCCCACTGGTCAGCTTGCGGAACAGGTTCTTAAGTTTGTGCCAATAAGCATCTTACACTTTCTACTGGACTTTGAAAGCAAATTCTAAGATGCGATTTTGGTTGCAGTTCCTTTTTAATTTGATTGTGATTGGATGTCACGATTAGAGAAGATCGATTAACCATGGTGCATAGCAGTAATTTGACGTCAAGTGGCTTGGAGCGTGACACTTCACATTCCCTGGAAAAAAGTCTTTAAATGACAAACGGTGAATTTCCCCGCATTAGGGCTGAAAACTGTTCTCATCCGTTATCTGCCTCTGACATAACTTTCCTCACCTCTGCTTCTTCAGAATTTGAGCTTCTTCTATAAGAAAGCCTTCTTTTGACTAAACACGCTTATTCACTTAACGTAAACAAAAGTTCAATTCCCCTCTCCCTCTTCTAGATAGTTTGGTCGCCTAGGCTTGTCACTTTTTATTCCATCTACAGTTATTCTTTAAGGGAGATGAAGAGCCAATGTAACTTGGAAAGCTCCTGTATATCGTTATTATTATTATTATTATTATTATTATCATTATTATTATTATTATTATTATTATTATTATTTTTTACTAAGGATTCATGCGATTTTATGAAATTTGTTAAAAATTTAGACATAGATACAAATAGGCTGATGATGAGCACCTTTGCAGTGTGTTTGTCTCGTCTTATATATCGTGTCAGTGTCTGTAGGTAGCTTTTGATACTACTCTGTGTTTTGACCGTGCTGTATGGTGTTATTGTTTGTACGAATCTACTATGCTGCAATTTCAGCTGAGTGTAAAGAATCCGGCGTAAGTCTGACTTGGTGGCACCTTTGCAGTGTGTTTATCTTGTCTTATATATCGTGTTGGTGTCTGTAGGAAGCTTTTGATATTTGCACCATGGCATGTACGCATCTAGTGTATGCAAACTATGTTAGATAAGCGTCATTAGCCTATTTTGAACGCCTTGTGCAGCATGGAATGTTCGCATCTAGTGTATCCAAACTATGTCAAATATGCGTCATGAGTCTTTTTTGAAGGCTTTTTGCGCCATGGAATGTACGCATCTAGTGTATCCAAACTATGTTAGATATGCGTCATTAGCCTATTTTGAACGCTTTGTGCACATAGCATACGATTTATAGAATGATTTATAAAATTTATAAAATATACGATTTAAAAATTATACGATTCATAAAATTTATAAAATAAAAAGCTTTATTTTTAAATGAAAACTAATCTAATACAAATAAAATATTCTAATATAATAATATTAATTATTATTATTGCTATTATTGTGATAATAACTACAATATTACAAGTTTCTTCGATTGGCAAGCAGCTAAAGCTCATGGAGAGTAGGTACAAGTGCGACGTTAATATTAAAGAAAAATAAGTATCATTCGTGAATCTTGGCAATTCTATCGATTTGTGTGACTACAATGTGACTTGGGCATTAAAAGCATGGTATCTATAATCCCCCTTTGTTTTCCGGCTTTATTTTTTCTACTACAGTCTTTATTTTCTTTAAGATGTATGTCCAATTTTTTTTCTATAATTTTTCCCCCTTTGTTTTCTGGCTTTATTTTTTTACTACCATGGAAGTGCAAATCACAAGAAACGTATTTTGTAGACCAAAACAGACTTCCGCCAGGCAGAGGGAGGACAGAAACTCGAGGGGTGATTCACTCTCCAAAAAATTGTACGGGATTAAAGATTTATCAAAATCCATCGCGGATTTACCGGATTTATCGTATTTATTTTGGATTTATCGGAATTATTCTGGATTCATCGGATTTATTCTGGATTCATCGGATTTATTCCGGATTTATAGCACCAAAAGCTGTTTTTAGGGACACTTGCATGCTTGGAATGCGTAAATTCCATGGTGCACAATGCGTTTAGAATAACACCAGAACCTTTTTTTAGTGACACTTGCATGCTTGGAATGCGTACATTCCATTGTGCACAATGCGTTTAGAATAGCTCCAAAACTGTTTTTAGTGACACTTGCATGCTTGGAATGCGTACTTTCCATGGTGCACAATGCGTTTAGAATAGCACCAAATTCAAAGTGTCATGCGAGATGTCAAGATTACTTTAATCAAAGCAAGTCAAGATTACTTTAATACGATTCAGCAGATTTAAAAATGGGCAGTTTTGTCACTTCATATGCACGATATAATTAATGGAGCATTGGGTGATAAAGAGGCTTTACAAATTTCAACACCTTGAGTCTCAATAGCTAAGAGTTGCTTTTAGCGGTAGATTAGGCAAGACGACTGTAAATAACGTACTATTTTTCTAAGGGCCTGTTCTTGCGCACTACAGATTAAGGCCTCTGTACAACCTTATTACTATTATTATTATTATTATTATTATTATTATTATCTTGGCGTTGAAAATCGAAGTTATTTGTTATTCAAAATGATATCACGTGTAATAAGGTTGGCGTATTTCATATTTTGTAAAAGAAATTGTAATTGGCCAAATCCAGAGCTTCTAGCTTGGTGAAAACATATATCATACCATGTAAAGTGGAAAAGGAGAATTGAAGGTGACATAAAGAAATTACGACAGGATGCGAATTTGCTGGAAAGAGAATTGAAGGGACGGTCGGGTGTGAGGAAAGCACAGAGAGTCAAACAACAGAGTGAAAAGTACGGAGTAGAGAGAAAAGGATTGAAAACTGTGTTAGCAAAGAGTGCTAAAATAAAGAGATATCAGGATAGAATTGAACAGTTCAGACAGAATAGGTTGTTTAGTTGTGATCTACCCTTGGTATCAAACAGCTGTCAAAATGTGCACCTGTGATCGTCATCATAGAATTTCCGCCATGGAACAAAAGAGACGTCAGCAATTCAAGTGATAGTCGGAAACCAACAGAGAAAACTCATCGGAAAAGAACAAAATTTTGGCATATGCATTTCCGCATGCAAGAAAACCTGCCTTTAACATGCCACACGCTTGTCTGGCGACGCATTTTACTCCTATGTGAACCAGGCTTCGTCTTAACGGATTGCCTATCAAGTCCCTTCTCTACCGTCTTAACGGATTGCCTATCAACTCCCTTCTCTACCGTCTAAACGGAATACCATGCAATCTGTTTTATTGCCTATCTATTGGCACCGAAATTCACCACTATTTTACCGGTTTATCGGCAATTACTTCCCTTTGGTGCATTAAATGTTTAGAATACGGCCTTTCTCACATAGTGCTGCAGGCACAGGATACATGATCTTACGCATTCCCAATATGTTCAAATAGTGTAACTACGCTCAATGGCACTATTGAAATTCTCACATTCCAGCGTGCAGAAGGCATTCGAAATACTTTCAAATACTGTAATTACGCTCTGTGGCACTATTAAAATGCTCACTTTCCAGTGTGCAGAGCGTATTCACAATATGTACAAATAGTGTAACTACGCTCAATGGCACTATTGAAATGCTCACTTTCCAGCGTGCAGAACGCATTCAATTGAAACTAAGTTAACTATTCTGTTGCAAAATAATCCTCTTGTTAGCTAATATTGAAGCAACTCTTTTTGATCCAGTAGGTAATCTTGTCCCCACAAATTAAATTACTCTACTCTGTTGAAAAGTAAAACATCGACTAAAATCAATATCTGACAATTCGAGAGAGCTACCATATGAACATTTATCGACAATAGCAGAAGTACTGGAAAACTTGTTTTATCGAAAACTTAAATGACTCCATTGTCACCCTGTTGACTGCATTGTCACCCTGTTGACTCCATTGTCATCCTGCCGACTCCATTGTCATCCTTGACTCCATTGTCATTCTGTGGACTCCATTGTCATCCTGCCGACTCCATTGTCATCCGGTTGACTTCATTGCCATCCTGTTGACTCCATTGTCATCCTGTTGACTCCATTGTCATCCTGTTGACTCCATTTTCATCCTGTTGACTCCATTGTCACCCTAACAGGACTTGGCAAGCATGTTGGAACTGGTTTTGGTCATTGTCAAAATTTGACCAATTTTTGCAAAATTGGCCAAGACACGCGCCTTGGACAAAATCCCACTTTAGGGTCACTATCTTCAAAGACCTATAATTTACTTAAAATATCTAAAATCACTCGCAGTAAGCTGGAAACATGTTAATAGGACTTGGCAAGCATGTTGGAACTGGTTTTGGTCATTGTCAAAATTTGACCAGAGTGATGAAAGGTCTTGGCCTTATTTAGCATTATCAGAAGTTATTCTAGAAGCACTTCTTGGTATTGAAAGCTTTTTCCTTTTTCAAACCCTTACCTGCAAAAAGGAAGATCAAAATTTGCAAAAGCATTACGGCAGAAACTGGTCACAGTTCTGGATAGACATTCTAGACTATTGTAACCGTATTATCTAGGGAAATGAGAGGATTGTCGGTAAAGGATGGTAACTGTGTTTTGTGGTGGCTACGATCACGCCCAGGGAAAATCAAATAAAAAAGATAATAAACAAGTATTCCCAACTATCCCCCTCAAGAAAAATGAGTAATTTTATTTCTATGTAAATACAGACTTGAAACCTTTGCTCGAGGATTCTCAGACATGCTAAATGTGATGGTGACAATTCTCATCATTACATCACATCCCTTCCAAGGGTTGCTATCCTTCTTTTTTTAATTTTGCACTTTTTCTTATTGGCATTTGAATCCTATTTTAAATTAACCTCGTTTTTCATGTACAGTACCAAATTACGTCATGAACATAATAGTCGCCAGAAAAAGGTTTTCACTATGCTTTAATTAAAATAGAGGGATTTAGCTTTTGTTAATTTGAATGCATCTAATAATAATAATAATAATAATAATAATAATAATAATGATATACAGGAGCTTTCCAAATTACATTGGCTCTTCATCTCCCTTAAAGAATAGGAGTATAACGATATTGGTCAAAATTTCAATCCGAGTAAGAGTCAATGTTTTAACTTCAATTCTAAACGACCGAATTCTGATTGTACCACAGTCACTTTGGGTGATTCTGATATCGAACTTTCGTCATCCCTAACTTATCTGGATTTATCCCTTGGTACCGACCTGAAAAGTACATGTTCAGGGCTACTTGGGCATTTCAGCACGAAGGCTAGAACAGCTTATGGACTACTAGTTCGTTGGCCCTGCTGTGTCTTGCCTGTTCTTCTGAGATTGTTAAGACTTTTGATATCCATAAAGGACTTGATAATTTACCAACCTTTGCCGCAGTACCACATTCTTAAGGCACATATAAGCTTTCGATGTGTCTCTTGCTACATCTAAAACAAAATGTAGTACAATTTCGGTTAGAATTCCGAATTACATAAGGGGAAGATTTTTTTCAATTGCCTGAATAACGTTTTTACGCGATGGAGGGATCTTTTCTCTTCATAACTAAATTTGGATTGTGTTAGCCAGCCCTACCCTGACCTTCTTCAAGTTTCATCTAAGACCTCTGAGGCCCCGTGTGAGAGCGTGCAGCACCCTTTCACCTCTACAGAAAACCTGAAATCTCTGAAACGGATGAAAGCAACCGAGCCCCTGGAATCAGTGGTATCCCTGCAGAACTGCTGAAATATGGTGGGGCACAGACCCTTCTCTGGCTCTACTAAAATCCAATGATATTGTAGCCTCTTCTGTTTCTGTCACTGCATCTGGATAGTGTTCATACTAATTTTTTGTCTTTATTTCCGAAAATAGTAATGATAATAATAGTAATAATAAACTCAGTGCCTTTATTGCTAATCTTCATTTTACAATAACGTTTCCCGCTGTTTTCTCCTGGCATGGTACATGGGACAGCAGGATTGATATACAGGAGTGTTTAATTACGAATACAATAAGAGTGACGTTGATAGAGTATATGTTAAGATAAAGGAGGGAGGAAGAGGACTGATAAGTGTAGAATGGTGTTTGAACGAAGAAGAAAATAGTTTAAAAACACATGTTGCAAAATCTGAGGAAAAGCTGATGAAGGGAGTGGCAAAGGCAGAAAAATTATCAGTGAATGATATTGTACACAGCAAAGATTTCAAGGCACATAATGAACGAGACGTTAATGAAAAGTGGATGGGGAGAGAAAGGAATAGGTGGAAGACCGTAGTTACGAATGGGCATTCAAGGCAATAAATGAATGGAATGAATGAATGAATGGACTAAAGAATGAAAGAACTAAAGAATGAAAGAAGTACAATCACCGGATGATTTTGTACAAACAACTCGATTTACTTATCTTGAAGACTGCGATTTGCCCAAATTCTGCAACTTTTAAACAATTTCACAAGATGGGATCCAACTTTAGCAACAAAACGAGCACCAAAAGCTGTTTTTAGTGACACTTGCATGCTTGGAAAGCGTACATTCCATGGTGCACAATACGTTTAGAATATCACCAAAATCTGTTTTTAGTGACACTTGCAAGCTTGGAATGCGTACATTCTATAGTGCACAATGCGTTTAGATTCCCACAAAAATCAGTTTTTAGTGACACTTGCGAGCTTGGAATGCGTACATTCCATGGTGCACAATGCGTTTAAATTAGGACCGGTTGCGGCCTCTTCTTGCTTGGCCTGTTCCACCAAGTCGTGCATGTACTCTTTGAGTAATCCTATAACGCGTCCTGGTAATCGCATGATGACCATATGGTAATCTGTGTAACACGTCTCGTAAAGTCAAGCTAAGCCGTATGAGTTGAAAAAGCTCTCAAAGGATTTACGTAAATGTCGGTAGAATCGAAGGAGGAGATGGAAAAAATAGCAGATATTGAAGGAAATAAAGCCTTAAGAAAGTTTGATTCTAGCTAGTCTATCTACTATTTCTATGAGTCATATGCAAGACGTCATTTTAGAAAAGACGCGCGTGGCCGATATTATTGTCTATTTCTACCGATATTATATTCTTGCATATGACTCATAGCTAGAATCAAACTTTCACTGCTGGATCTATTAAAAGTTTTATTGATTCTAGCTAGTCTATCTACTATTGATTCTAGCTGGTCTAGAATCAATAGTAAGTTTAACGCTTTCTGCACTATGGAATGTACGCATCTGGTGTATGCAAGCCATGTCAAATATGTCTTATTAGCCTAAATTGAACGCTTTGCGCACTACGGAATTCACATATCTTATGTATGCAAACCATGTCATATATGCTTTATTAGCCTTTTGAACGCTCTCTGCACTATGGAATGTACGTAACTCGTGTTTGCAAAGTAAATTAAATAGACCTTATCGTTCTATTTTGAACACTTTCTTGCGACATACGATCTGTAAGTCTTTGAGACGTCCTTCCAACATACCTAGCATCGCACTGGCATCTAAATTCATAAATAACATTACTATTTTGTTTGGTTGGAATGACATTCTTGTAGACTTTAGGCAACATTCGTCGTGCCGTGAACAAAACCCTCGCTGACTGCTCCCAAAACAACGACCAACAGCTTTACTAATCTGGGACTCGAACTTGCTAGACACTTGCCCTATATACGGATAATAATATTGACCCGGGGATAGAAGCACCTTTGACTCAGTCCCTGAAAAATAACGTCTGATCGACAAAGTTGATCGTAGCAAACTATAATTTGACATAATTCTTCATCTGGAGAATTGCAAATAAAACAAGCATATTGCAACCCTGGTCCCTTTTCTTCATCTTGAAATAATATTGACCCGGGGATAGAAGCGCTTTTGATTCCGGTCCTCATAAAATAACGTCTGATCGACATAAGGCATATTTGACATAGTTTCCATACACTAGATGCGTACATTCCATGGTGCACAAAGTGTTCAAAATACGCTAACAAGGCATATATGTCATAGTTTGCTTACACTAGATGCGTACATTCCATGGTGCACAAAGCGTTCAAAATACGCTAATAAGTCATATTTGACATAGTTTTCATACACTAGATGCGTACATTCCATGGTGCACAAAGTGTATAAAATACGCTAATAAGGCGACAATCGTTTCCCAATTACAACATCTTTTCCACGAAAATAATAATTTAGTACGTCTGTTCAAAACAGCCATCGATTGGATGCCTACTGATACGCATAATATTGTTATTTCCGCTGACAAAACGCCTCATGGCCAACATGTGCGTGCAAAAAATCTGTTGTATACTGAAGTTCCTTCGTATTACACGTGGAATACTAAAAATAAAGTATTTGAACGTCGAAAACAGGGTAAGTCATAGTAGTAGTAGTAGTAGTAGTAGTAGTAGTAGTAGTAGAAGTAGTAGTGGTGGTGATGGTAGTAGTAGTAGCAGTAGTAGTAATAGTTATAGTAGTAGAAGTAGTAGTGGTGGTGATAGCAGTAGTAAGAGTAGTAGTAGTAGTAAGAGTAGTAAGTGTAGTAGTAGTAGTAGTAGTAGTAGTAGTGATAATAGTAGTAGTAGTAGTAGTAGTAGTAGTAGTAGTAGTAGTAGTTTGTATATGAGCAATTGTTCATCTTTATTGACATGATTAAAGAAAAGGTTGTTTGTGCACTGCTTTTAATTGCCGTTAGGAGGCAACAAAGTTTGTTCATATATAGGAGCAGGAATTGATAAACAATATGAGGCACATTGACGTTACATTATGTTATAAACGCTGTCTCTGAGAATATAGTAAAGGCTGTAGAGTTGTACGTGAAAATGTTAATATTTTTTAGCTTGTTATTGTTGCATTATTTCAGGTTAAAAAGATGTTGACTAGAAGTCAGGGTGCCTTTCTAATTTTATTGGTGTCTTTGCAATGAAATTTTGAAGAGGAGAAAGTATCTTGGCAACTATGTCTGGTATTCGTTTGGACTTCGCCACCATGATGGAAGATTATCGCATGTTAAGACCTTCCTAGTTTGCATCCTTAAGAAATGGACATACACAAGCGTGCTTTGCCATTTGTAATAACGATGAACCTATTCCAGTAAGACAAATCATCATCATCATCATCATTATCATAATCATCATCTTTGTTTGCAAGATTTACCTTTTGGGCTGGCAAAGCCCCCCCTTAGCTGTGTGCCTGATGTACCCTCGGAAAGACGCAACTCTTTGCCTTCCCAGATCTGTTATGATACCATCATTGACCAATATGCACTCGTGGAAGTCACGTGTTAGTTAAAAGACAAATTTTTGAACTATTAAAGCACCTAGCAGCAGTAGTAGTAGTAGTAGTAGTAGTAGTAGTAGCAGTAGTAGTAGTAGTAGTAACAGTACTAGTACTAGTAGTAGTAGTCGTAGTCGTAGTAGTAGTAGTAGTAGTAGTAGTAGTAGTAGTAGTAGTAGTAGTAGTAATAGAAGCACTAGTAGTCGTAGTCGTAGTAGTAGTAGTAGTAGTAGTAGTAGTAGTAGTAGTAGCAGCAGTAGTAGTAGTAGTAGTAGTAGTATTAAACAGGCATAACTAACAATATGATGATACTAGTTGATAAAATACACCTTCCTGTTGGAACAGTGCAACAATTTAACATAGGGTTCTAGGTATAAGCAGTTTCAGTGACACCTATGGTCAGGGGCGGTTTTAGGGTATGGCAAAACCAACAACAACAAGAAACGGCTGTCTCTGTGTGATTTTGATTGTATCCATGTCTGTGATCGAAGGTCGTGTATTTACGTCATGCTTTGTTCACAAATTGTTTTTTTGAAATTATTCCATCTTCAACATTGTCAAATTTTAAACTCTCAAGTTTAGTTTCCACTGTTCCTGGAATTTTTCACATAAAATAAGATGTTTTTCCCTTTCTTGAGCAACTACAAATGTTTTCGCGAAATCCATGATTAGTGAAGACAGTAAAATTCATTTTAAACAAAGACTGTATCTTATTCCTGATACTAGACAAAATCTACTATCTAGATGTGAGCGTTCAAAATAGGCTAATAAGGCATATTTGACATAGTTTGCATACACTTGATGCGTGCATTCCATGGTGCACAAAGGGGTCAAAACACCCTGATGAGGCATATTTGACATAACTTGGATACACTTGATGCAAACTTTCTATGGTGCACAAAGCGTTCCAAAATAGGTTAATAAGGCATATTTGAAATAGTTTGCATACACTAGATGCGTACATTCCATGGTGCACAAAGCGTTCTTAAGTAAGCTGTATTGTTGTATTTAAGTAAGCTGTATTGTTGTATTTAAGTAAGCTGTATTGTTGTATTTAAGTAAACTGTATTGTTGTATTTAAGTAAGCTGTACTGTTGTATTTAAGTAAGCTGTATTGTTGTATTTAAGTAAGCTGTATTGTTTTATTTAAGTAAGCTGTATTGTTGTATTTAAGTAAGCTGTATTGTTGTATTTAAGTAAGCTGTATTGTTGTATTTAAGAGAGCGATAATAGCGACAATACATTCGTGCATTTGCAAAGAAACTTTATGTTGTTACGAATTTCCCGCGCTTTTTTTTGCGCGAATGAGAGCACCATTCCTCACGCATAATTCCGTCAGTTGCTTCTCTAGGAAACTAATTACTCAATGATCTATGATGGACGTGGAAACAGTATTTGGCCAGTTCATCTACGTCATGTCATCCAGGAAGCAGTATTTATCAGGATCAAATTGTTACCTCGTGAAAGGCGACGTCCTCGATGCTGGTGCCGTGGACCTGCGCCTCGGCCTCGGCCAGCAGGCGAAAGATGTCGACGGCCCGGTGGATGACGCCGGGCGCGAGGTCGGAGCCTTCGATGAGCTGCTTGATGGCGCGGAAGGTGGAATGGACGTGATGGTAATGTTCGTGGCCGTGATGGTGATCTGCGTCCCCGGTCTCTTCGATCAGCATCCGCGATCCGGTCAGGATGCCCTTATTAGCCTATTTTGAACGCTTTGTGCACCATGGAATGTACGCATCTAGTGTATGCACACTATGTCAAATATGCTTTATTGGCGTATTTTGAACGCTTTGTGCACCATGGAATGTACGAATCTAGTGTATGCAAACTATGTCAAATATGCTTTGGTGGCGTATTTCAAACGCTTTGTGCACCATGGAATGTACGCATCTAGAGTATGCAAACTATGTCAAATATGCCTTATGTGGTTAACCGGATGGCTGTGGTCAATTAGGTCTGTGATTTCCTCGTATGATTCCAAGAGGTTTGTTTCATTTGATTTCCCTGACTGAAAGCCATGCTGCTTGGGGGAAAAAATGTTGTTGGTTGTCAAATGCTTGAGGATTGACAAATTGACTATGCGCTCAAGTATTTTGATGACGACTGGGGTCAGGCTAATTGGCCGATAATTTTCAGACTTGGAACGATTACCTTTCTTGGCTTAATACTCGTACTATATCTCAGAGTAGGGAAACTATTTAGTCTGCACAGTTACCAGTGTATTTTGTTAGATATATACTATAATAATAAAATGTCTTCATCACTTGAACTTCGTCTGAGATTATTGCTTGCTCTCCGATACGATGTTTGCTACTGTCTATCATCATCATCATCATCATCATCATCATCATCATCATCATCATCATCATCATCATCATCATCATCATTATCATCAAAAACTCATAGTCTATCATTAAAGCCTAAGGCTATGCATCCATGTTCCTTGAGATCCACTTCTCCTCTGAAACCAGAGGTTGTATCACTGTCCAGATCATAACCAAGAATCCATCAGAATGTAACATGGCAGTGAATCACGAACTCTCAGACGTGAACTAGTGGGGTGGCTTAGCCATCAAAAAGACCATTTTACTGAGAATGTTCAGACCAGAATGAAATTTTCAGGTTATGTTTTAACATCAAGATAGAAGTAAAATGCAAAAGAGTGAACGATAAAGTCAAAATGATGTAGAGTAGACAAGGTAGGTGTGGAGTAAAAAAAAATTATAGAAATAAGTAACAACAAGGTAGTAGCAGAATGCAAAACTGTGACTAAAAAGGTTAAAGAAAGAAAGTACACGATAATCTTTCTACTACATCAAAGTGGAAGTAGAATATTCAAGAAAGGTATACAAAGAAGAAAAGTAATATTAGTAATAGTAGTAGTAGTAGTGGTAGTAGTAGTAGTGGTGGTAGTAGTAGTAGTAGTAGTAGTAGTAGTAGTAGTGGTAGCAATAGTAGTAGTAGTAGTAGTAGTAGTAATAGTAGTAGTAGTGCTAGTAGTAGTAGTAGTAATAGTTGTAGTAGTGGTGGTGGTAGTAATAGTAGTAGTAGTAGTAGTAGTAGTAGTAGAAGTAGTAGTAGTAGTAGTAGTGGTAGGAATTTATGCAAAGTTTCATGGTGATATCTCAAATAGTTTTCAAGATATTAATTTTTTAAGCTACAAGTTACATTGCAAGATGCAAAATCCAAGGCCTAAAATCACGTTAAATTAAGAAAATTAAAGAATTTGTAGAAAAAAAAACTATAAGAGATAGAGAAATAAAATTTGGTATTTATCAATAGGATAGCAAATGCAATAATTGTGCCAAGTTTCATCAAAATCTAAAGAGGTGGGTCTTTCCTTTGAAAAAGGGTGTTCGTGATCAAGACATCGTGCATGGTGCACAGCTGAAGGAGCCTAAGCCCATTGTCGTTCAAGCAGTCGGGTTTTACAGGTCCTAGAACACTGTTCCAAACACCGTCTGTATCTCTGACAGTGCCGTTGAAGTCGCCAAGAAGGTTTAAAACATCATGAGGGGATACTTTTGCTAGGATGCTAGACAGCTGGGTGTAAAAACGATCTTTCACCTCAGCTGAGTTTACAGAGTCACACCACTAACTTCCAACTTAACCCAAAGGACTGTCGACACCAGGACTCAAACCCCTTTGATTTTGACTTACCGCTCTTGCTCAGCAGGGTCGCTATCGTAGAGGAAACTGGTTGACAACGCTGTCAATCTTCTCCAAGTAGCCCTGTTCAGGGCTAGGGATGGGGCCTCGTTTGGGTTGATGTTGCGATTGAGCAGGCGCTGGTTTATTACATCAGTTAAACTAAGGAAAAGAAAGTTAAGGCATCGTTACGGTATAAAGCAACAGATACAACACGTCCATAGACACGGGAAGAGGGGGCTATAGGTATTAGCTTGCTTTAATTTATAGTGACGTCAATTAGGACAAATGACATCCCAAAGTTCTATGCCTCAATGGTATACGCTATTAAACCGGAAACGCTCGTTAGGCCATAACGACCTTGGTTACGTGGTGGCAACGACATTCTTAATGGTCAAGTTGGGTTAAACTTGCTGAAAATATTGGGTCAATGTACCACGTGCAAAATATTTTTCCATTTTCCATGCTAAAAATAATTTACCACTCTTTAATTGCATCGTTCTTGAATTACTGCTCAATTGTTTGTGTTAATACCTTTTGGGCGCATTTAAAACAATTACAGGTACTACAAAATAGGGCAGTAGGATATTTTTTACATTGATCATCAAAACTTGAAAATATATCTGATAATCACATTCTTTACCATGTGCAATCATAAAATTGTCTAATATCTTCATTTTTTCCACAGACATAGCTATTACCCTGGAAAACTAAAACTTTTGAAATAGGAAAAGAGTTTTTAATCACATTCTTTACCATTTGCAATGATAAAATAGTCTAATATTTTCATTTTTTCAACATACGTAGCTATTATCCTCGAAAACTAAAACTTTTGATATAGGAAAAGAGCCTTTAATTACATTCACTATTAAAATATTAAATTACCTTTAGATGTATCTTTTACGCCTAGTACAAGAGATTTAATTACTCCTAGATCAGTTCAGGGAAATATGACGCATAAAATTTGGTCGCATAAAATAAACCATTTTATCATAACCATGTGACCTATAGGCTAATAACAACTAGTGAAAAAGTTGAAAATTAAACTAGAAAAATAGCTGTAAGAAAACGCTCGCGTTTCTTGCCTCAAATCATTATTCACCCAAACAGTTCATTGATGTATTTGAAAAACGGGGCAGCTATACACTTAGAAGATAATAGATTAAACAAGTAAAATAGTATTTTATGTTTAGTATTTTTGTTTAATTGGATTTGCTAAGAAAAAGTTTCAGATCTTTCCAATCTTTCCAATTTAAGAATACGCATCCTTGTCTGACTCCTCTCTGAATCGTCTTGTATTGGCTGAAATCGTTTCCAATTCTGATGCATGCAAGGTTAAGTGTTCTTTGGAGTAATGCTCTGTTAATGACTTAATTATAAATCCTTGTGACGTTAAGCACGTTGTAACTGTCGATTCTTTGGCCCTCTGGATCTCTTTAACAACGGCTCTGCTACTTTGGAAGTGGTCATATTGGATAAATTTGCCCTTAGTCAAATTGTAAATGAGTTTGATGTCGGGCTCAGAAGACTTCTTTAATTTATTTCTAATAATTGATTGACATTGCACGCGGAGGCCGAGACGAACTACACGCTCGGCCTCGCGCAGCTCGGCGCGCGCCTGCGCCGCCGCACGCTCGTGGTGCTGCTCACGGACTTCGTCGACACGATCACGGCGGAGCTGATGATCGAGCACGTGGCGCACCTGACGCGCCGCCACCTGGTGATCTTCGTCGCGCTGAGCGATCCCTCTTGGCGCGCCATGGCCGACGAGGAGCCGCGCGGCGCCGCCGGGCTGTACGAGGTCACCTCAGTTTAGCGGTCATCACATAGTCTCTTCAATATCATAACGATCGGTAAATAAAGTTCACAACATTACGCCGGTGGACAGTAGTTTGTTCTTTGGGTGTACGATGATGATTAAGGAAGATGATTAAGATAAGATTTCTCACTTCGAGCTCTTTCAGAATATCTGAATATTGTAACAATTTTTTGTAATTTAAAATTTTACTCACATACCTAATACTAAGTCGCACTAGTTTAAAGTTGACAATCTGCTTAAAGTTAAGCTAATAAAAGCATATACTAAGTTGCAATCAATAGGGCTACGTCAATTGTGCTGTCTTATTATGTTGTGTTTCGACAAAGGCAGGATGTAGAGGCAGATAATGGGTTTTTTTGGTCTGAAACAGAGACATAAAATGGCAGTCTCTCAATCAAAGACCCCTGATGAGCAGTGGGCCCGACATTGAAACTACCCTAAATAAACAGAAAACTGATCTGGAGATGGTTGTAGTTACTGCCCGTTTTGTTTTGCTTGTTTCAATGTTTCAACTACCAGTTGTTTTCCGTACTTTTCCAAACTTTTAGCGCCGCTTGCACTGCAAGGATTTACGGCTCCACTCGCGCCAGCCTTACATATAGTATCATACCACACTCTCATGTCAATCATATTCTGGCTTACCGTGTTCTACAAATCAATCACATGATCTTCATTCAAGTAAAACAATCTCCATCCTTGTAAATGTTATACTCGAAATCGCCTCGTCTGAGGATCCACTGTTTCTTGCCGGCCATGATATCAGCAGAGCTTTTGACTCTGGAATTCACCCCCAACTTTTACTAGCGGGTCTGATTCATAGTATGAACAGTTCTGTAATAGCTACCCTTCGAAACAGGTATCGGAGATTAAATTTAAAGGTTAAGTCACTTTCTGGTAAAAGCTCTGATTTAATTGACAGATCCGATTAGTAACCCCATCATTTAGAATGACAAATATATTGATTCCGTTGGTTCTACCTTGAAAACCTTGGCCTGAAGCAACAGAAAGAGTCGTTCACTAAATCTTTAATAGGTTATGGACCCTAAGACATTTTTGCGCATCTAAAGTCGCGCACTTCTACTACAAATAGTTTGTTTGTGGTACAAAATAAGAATATTGCACGAAATAGCGAAAACATTGTGTACTTAAAAGCTTTTTTCTATAGGTACATCAAAAGCACAAAATGATTCCTTATGATACTCCCTATATCAAGTTACAATGGATTTTAAATAACATTTTAAATCAATCAACCAATCACGTTTTAGATGTTAGAAAGACCCTTGAAAACACTCCATGGCTCCGTATCCACGTCTGAATATTGGCAATTTTTTACTTCTTTCGGGAGCGAGGTAGTTCGTATAACAATGAGACATGTGTCATTGAGGCATACGTAGTTGTAAGCTTGCTTCATAGCTAAGATTGAGTCTTAACAATCTGTGCTGCATTTATGAGTCTACAAAGGGTCAAACAGTACTGTTTGCAGATTGATTATAAATATATATATAATATATTTATATATATATATATATTTCAAATTAATGCCGTTTCAACAGTTCGACTTCTCCGAACAGGCCAATTTGTACAGGATGTATATACAGGCACTGGGGCGTATCACAAACTCATGTAATTGCAGCGTTTCTCCCTTATCACAGATCATAATTAATAACAAACATCTATCGAGCCCCTACTTTGATTACTTGCACCGTAAACTATAAGTGACAAACCTCAAATTGTCGTAAGAAAATCTGAAGTAACGAAACACACGGAGGCACAAATTTCGCAACATACGAAACTCACGAATATGTGGGCATGCGCATTACCATCATAGGCACAAATTTCGCAAGGGCACAAATTTCGCGCGACGCACCATGGAATGTACGCATCTAGTGTATGCAAACTATGGCAAATATGCTTTTTTAGGCTATTTGGAACGCTTTGTGTACCATGGAAGGTACGGATCTAGTGCATGCAAACTATGTCAAATATGCCTTATTAGCCTATTTTGAACGCTTTGTGCACCTTGGAATGTCCGCATCTATTAAATGCAAACTATGTCAAATATGCCTTATTAGCCTATTTTGAACGCTTTGTGCACCATTTGGTAGTTGTTGCATTACTCATTCCTTTTTTCTTTGTTAGTGAGGGGAATTGGTTGTTAGGCCGTGATTTGTGTCACAAATTAGGCATTTCTTTGTGTCACAAAGGGAAGATATTAATTAAGTATTGCCAGTCAAGCTGATGCGGTTTTTGTCCAAAATCCCGCATTCTTATGCTTCCCTTTTCGAAGGCTTAGGATGTGTTAAATAGTTCACTCATGAGATACGGGTTGATTCCTTTAATCACATTCTTTACCATGTGCAATCATAAAATAGTCTAATATCTTCATTTTTTCATCATACGTAGCTATTATGCTCGAAAACTAAACCTTTTGACATAGGAAAAGAGCCTTTAATCACATTCTTCACCATTTGCAATCATAAAATTGTCTAAAATCTTCATTTTTTCAACATACGTAGCTATTACCATCGAAAACTAAAACTTTTAAAATAGGAAAAGAGCCTTTAATCATGTGATGTCACAATGGCTTGGCAAGTCATGGGAATAATTAGTCTTGTATTATTTATGGAATGCTACTTTGCAAACACCGTGAAACTGACCTTCAAAATTTCGTCCACCCTCTTAAACTGACATTACAATATTACTGTAAATAAATACCCATTTTGACTTGGCTCCATTTCTCCACACAAAAATCAACCTTTTAATTATAGCAAATGGCAATAATGATCTTCAGTGTGAAGCTTTGGCCTAACTGAAGCTGTGGAATAGCTTCAGAAATCGTCAAATGCCATTGTGGCGATGCTTTCCTTCTCCTTCTCTCCTTTTCTTCTCTTTTGGTTTAGTTTTTTGGCTGTTGTCAATTTAAAGTTAGGCACACACGAACAACTTTCAGGACAACTTTGGCGACAACTTGGTTGGCCAACTCGGTTGTCGACGAAGTTGTCCGTGTGTGACCCCCTCAAAGTTGCTGGCAAGGAATCAAACTAGGTTTGTTCTATTCCTAAGGTTATAATTAACAGTGCAAGCCGGAGTTAAGAGATCCAAAATATAATGTGGTGCCATGCCATTCATTTCTTTAAAAACTAGTAGCAGGATTTTAAATTCCACACGATATCGGACTGGGACCAGTGTAGTTCTTCTGTTTTAGCCAGTTTTCAGTAGTGACCTGAAGAAGTCTGTTAGACGAAACGTTGTCAATAAAGTTTCTATATTTGGAGTGTAGCAAAAGAACAGTGATAAATGGAGTTATAGCTACGTGTCAATTACTGCTTTTGCCTCACATGTATTCCCTTGCAAACATCATGATCATCATCATCATCATCATCATCATCATCATTATTATTATTATTATTATTATTATTATTATTATTATTAGTAATTGGTCTAATCCCGATCTTCTTGTATGGTAACAACATATATTATATTATATAGATCCGTTATACCTGTAAAGTTCCAGGCTCAAATGTCCCTTTAAGAGGAGAGTGAGAAGCCAAAAGCCGTTTAGTCATTGTAAACTGTCAGCAGCAAATTATTACTCAGACATCCATGTCTTTTTGCTTTACTGCTAGTACTTGCTACTTAACTAGTTTGCTTAGATATGTAGACAAATTCTCATGCACTGGAAGTTGAAAAAGTACTTGAGTCCAGAAATGGGATTCTTCTAAGCTTCTTTTACTATAAACGTCCACCTGAGTGGTAATCCCAATTATAGCTACACCAGAGTGGTAATCCCAATTATAACTACACCTGAGTGGTAATCCCAGTTATAACTACACCTGAGTGATAATCCCAATTATAACTACACCTGAGTGGTAATCCCAATTATAACTACACCTGAGTGGTAATCCCAGTTATAACTACACCTGAGTGGTAATCCCAATTATAACTACACCTGAGTGGTAATCCCAATTATAACTACACCGCGAAGGCCCCCCCCCCCCAAGCCCCCCTTCGTGCGTAAGTCGTTACGCGCCATATTAGTTACGCGCCATTGTAGTTCTGTCCCTGTGTACCACCTATGAATATAGATAGATTTATATATGTGTTTTGAACTACGTAAAACTCGCGAATATACAACATTCTTGGCTTTCCCATTGTCTCTGCATATACAAAGCCTAATGTACTAATAACGACGTCATATGCAAACGCTATTTTTTTTTTCGTCTGACAATCCTCAGAGTACTAACGTCAGAATGACCGAAATGGAATGTGTGAAAGAGTATACCCAACTGTCAACATCGTTGACAGCACTATTAGATTTAAAATTTCACAATTTTCCAAACAAAAACGCTTCGGACCTAAAAAGTGCCCTGTCTACTTAAAACTACCGTGGCACGGAAACGTTTCACTTCGTTTTGAAAACCAGATCAAAAAGGCCATAGGGAAGTGTTTGAACGCTTTGTGCACCATGGAATGTACGCATCTAGTGTATGCAAACTATGTCAAATATGCCTTATTAGCCTCTTTTCAACACTTTGTGCACCATGGAATGTACGCATCTAGTGTATGCAATCTATGTCCAATATGCCTTATTACCATATTTTGAACACTTTGTGCACCATGGAATGTACGCATCTAGTGTATGCAAACTATGTCAAATATGCCTTTTTAGCCGATTTTGAACGCCATAATGTTTAATAGTGTTTAATGTGCGTCACTGGCTATTTTATAAATTTATATATATATATATTCTGGCTATATACCTATATAAATGACCGGCTAATGATTAAAAATATACTTCCACTATACGTACGTAGTATTAATCCTTATGGAACCACATAAACTTATCAGATATGCGCTTTATGCAACAGTTTATTATATGTGTATTATGTAGAGCAGCAATTACATTAGTTTAGGGAGAGCGACACCCCTCAATTTGTGCTACCAGGCAGAGAAGCAAGCCATGAGGCAGGCTCAACCGCCTAGTAGGACCGCCTATCGCGGATTATGGAAAGCATCTTGCCATTTCACCCTTCAATTTGTAAGAGCTAAAAGGTTCTTAATTTTACTTTCCATTAAGTCTGTAACAGTACGATTGAATTTAGATAAAAAATCGTTGATAATTCGGGTCATAATTTGTTTATGAAACATGTCAGAGATCCATTCCAGTGATGTCAATTACATATCTAGGACTTCTGCTTATTTTTCCCACCAATTTTCGTCCCGATCCCTCCACTCTAAGCGTTTTCCAAGATTTTAGGTCCCCCCAACTCCTCCCAATGTCACTGGACCCGGTCGGGACTTATGATAAGAGCTCTGAGACACGATATCCTTCCAAACACCAAATTTCATTAAGATCCAATCACTCCTTCATAAGTAAAAATACCTCATGCATAGGATCGCAATTTCCGTAATACTCTATCTGTAGATTTCAGAAAAAGACACACTCACACTTTACGACTTACACAACAAGCTGTTGGTAGTGATTTTTGCATCAAGGAAAGAACAGATATGTTCATGTGCATTTATTCTTTTGCGATGACATACGTGCAGTGTAGGCCAGTGGTTTTGAACCACTGTGTCGCGACACAGTAGGGCGCCATGACAGATGGACAGGTTGAATAATAAGTAATGTAAAAATTATTCCTGTATTTTAAAAGTGTGAGACTTTAATTTCTTAAAACTAAAATAGTATCTTCCAGCTCTCGGGTTCAACCTTCTTGAATACAAAGTCGGATTGGAGCTTTAATTTTGGCTCCCAAGAAATTTAAAGGTGTCTAAAATCTGAGATGCCGATTACCAATTTTGGTAAACAGAAAAACTGATATATTTGTATGGGGTGATAGTATTTCCATATATGCGCGCCCACTGAGAAAAAAAGCATGCAGAATGACATTGCACGTTTATCAGAGAGCATGAAAATCAGTGAAGCGTGCAAGATGATCAAGCATGCAGACATCAAATGCGTGCAATTTGAGAAAAGCGTGCAGATTGCTAAAGGTGCGTAAAAAGAGAGATTATGTAATACACTGGTTTAAGAATCAATCAAATAATCAGGTACAGTCGTGGTTAATCAACACAAAATAAGATACGTGCCTTAATACTCGTACTATATCTCAGAGTAGGGAAACTATTTAGTCTGCACAGTTACCAGTGTATTTTGTTAGATATATGCTATAATAATAAAATGTTTTCATCACTTGAACTTCGTCTGAGATTATTGCTTGCTCTCCGATACGATGTGTGCTACTGTCTATCATTATCATCATCATCATCATCATCATCATCATCATCATCATCATCATCATCATCATCATCATCATCATTATTAATAGGCCTAGCGAGAAAATGAACTCTTTTTGTCTGCATAGTAAAGGTTTTCTTGCTTTTATGTGGACTGATTCCAGACTCCGTTCCACTTCGTTTTGAAAACCAGATCAAAAAGGCCATAGGGAAGTGTTTCGGCGCAGTCGCTCCACGCGGAGTTTTTACAACCAAAAAAGCACTATCAACCAACCACAAAGATCGTGTGCCTTCTACAAATTCAAGCTCTGTAGTTTACCAATTTTTCTGCCGCTGGGAGTTTGTAATACTTGCATATTTTCCAGTGGATGTAGCCTGCCGCCCGGTTATGTCTATTGATTTATTATTATTATTTTTATCATTATTATTCTACTCCTTCCTTCACAATGCACGTGATATGCAGAAAAACACGGTTCCCTCAATATCAATCATTGATTACATAACTTTATGTTCCGATTTAGGACAACCTAGCTTCAACGCAGAGCAAACCATGTCACCGGAACGAGGCATTTTCACTAAGACCTCTCAGAAATACCTTTTAATGCGGCTTAAATTTACCTCTAATAACAACCCTCCCACTCTGGAATTGCTTGATAGAGTGGGCTAGCCACATATTGTCACGGTGTCGTGAGTATGCATAGGCTTGGCTCAAAGAAACGTGGCGTTTTCATTAAAACGTCTCAGAAATAACTGAGTGCAAAAATCTGTGTTTTTTTTTGGTCCTTTTCATGTTCCGGGACACAAATGACGACCGGGACACAGGGAATATAAATGACGACCGGGACACAGGGACGCGGGGGCGCGAAGCGCCACCCCAACAGCTAGTCTATATATATATATAAAAATAAGTTGTATGTGTGTGTGTGTCGAGTGACGTCATGTTTGTGTGTCGACTGACGTCATGTTCGTCGACTGACGTCATGTTTGTCGACTGACGTCATGTTTGTCGACTGAAGTCATTATAAGGAGATACATCAATCTCTTTTCACCATACTCCTCTGCCCTCTACTTGACTGTCAGAGTACTGGACTCTAGTTTCAACAAACAAAGGGCTTACATCATTACACATGGCTCGCTTGGGGTTCTAGGACATTAACCCCCCGGACAATATCCCCCCGGATATTAACCCCTTGAAAATATCCCCCTGGGCATTAACCCTCCGGGCAATATCCCCCCGGACAATTACCACCCTTGCCAATAACCATCAATGAATTTTTTCTTCAGCTCTTCTTTTATTATTTTATATAGATATTTTTTTTTTACAAAAGGAAAGGATAGTTTTAAAGGAATTTTGTGTAGAAAATTAATGTTATAACATTTAATTATTTGAATATGTCTGTATTTTTAAGCTGGAACCTATTTTCTTGGCCAAAGAGCAACCATAGAATATTGGAATTACATCTCTCCAAAGTTTTGCTAAGCTGTACTGCAGCTAATGTCTACTCCCTCTCTCTCTAGAGGGTCCTGACCTTTAAAAATATGTGTTATAAAAGTGAAACCTTGCAGAAGAGATCTTCTGCTTGAATGAAGTACAACAAAATCATTTTCAGCTTCACAACTAAGCTCAATCCTAATTTATAAGGTTTAAAAGATATGCAAATACATTTCCTAAATTTTGAAAAAAAAATATTGATATGGCTCTATTCATAACAAAAATTGCATTTTCAGAACTATACTAGTCCCTTAAGGTGCCTAGGGTTAGTCAACGGTTCCCCTAATGAGGCACCCATGATACCCCATGAAATGAGGAAATAATTCTTAAAATGGAATTACCACTACTCCGTTGGATATATTACCATAACCATGGTTTACCCAGTAGGGGCAGCCTAATAAAGAAGGAAAAACGGGCCATAGTAATAAAATCTTTTTTAAAGTGTTTTAAACAAAACCGTCTATTAAGAAAAATTGGCACATCTGTCGTCCTTAAAAGTGCATTGGAGTCATCAGGCTCTGTTACTATCATTGCAAATATTTCCTATTATCTTTACAGAACCACTTTGACATCCTTCATAATTTATTTTTTTCTCGTACACAGGGGGTTGGTCCTTTGGGCTCTCTTTCACCAGAAAGTGTTCTGACTTCTCAGATTTTGCCCTTATTTTTCCATTTTGTTTATATATTTTGTTTCTATTTGGCGATGCTGGGATGCGAGTGAAAGAGTGAGCCCTGTCTTGACAGCCCGCCCTTCTCCCTCTCGCACGCTGACCTGTCCGCTGCTGCAGTGTGCAGCTCTCTACATGGCTTGCGGAATCGGCGATCACGAGAAGGAGGTTCGCCGTCGCCTCTCCGGATCGATCAAGAGCGCCGTTCTGATCCGATCAAGCGAATGCCTGCAACTCTTTTTGCTCAGGTTCTCTTCCGCCAGTCCGATGTTCCCGTTGCACTTACAGAATTGAAAATAAAAATAAAATTACAGGTGAAAAAATAATATTGGGCTGCAGAGCTTTCAGCGACTAGTATCATTATATGTCAAATATTCAGTTTAATTTTATTTGTCAAGCAGTTTGTCATAACAAAATGTAAGACGGCTGAATAGTAACCTAAACTCTAAAAGGATGAACTTTTGATACAAATAGATATATCAAAAGAATTGGCTTTTTATGCTAATTTCAACTGTCATCCACCGGTGGACACCGACGTCCAGCTCTTAGCAAATGGAGACCAGCCTCTCTGCACCATGTGACTTGCCGAAGGATATCTGTCCAAATGTCATTGAGTGTTAGAGAGTATCATCGAGAAAAGAGGATTTGAAATGCCAAGTTAGAAAAGACACTAGAGAAATGGAATATATGTCACCACCGGACGATTTCAAATTCTTATTGTTTCCTCCTTTGAAGTAGGAGAAGCTGGAGCTGCCGAGGAGCCCATCAGAAGCCGAAGAACCCACCGCCGCCGCCACGTCGGCCGCCGCCGAGGAACAGCTGGCCGTCCTCGAACACCGCCTCGTAGGCAGTCTGTGAGGATGCCACGCCGAACAGAGCGCGCACGATGACGTTGAGCGGCTCGAGCAGCTTCTCGATGAAGCGGGTCAGGAGCCCGAAGAAGGTCGGCGGGACGTAGATGATGTCGTTGTCGTAGATCTGTTTTCCTTAATATAAATCTGTTTTTCTCTACTTCGTCATACTTATTAAGTTATTATAAATTATAAATGTTACATTCGAATATGTAAATGTAAATATAACAACTCAGATAAGCCAAAGCCAGAGGCTTATATGGCTAAAAACATGCGTTTTAAAACAAGGTAACCTCTCAGTGAAAAGGGTTACAGGTCACTGTGTTAAGAAGAATTTATCTATGCCTAGATTTGATAATACTAGTATTTTCCTGTTTACGTTTTTATTATGTTCCCTATACTATTATCTTGTATACTCTATTAGGTTTTATAAGTTACTACTCGAAATCTATTTTTACTTTTTTCCCTAGAACTGAGTTCTCCCTCTTAAGACATCGCAATATGGCAACTTTGCTAATGATAGTATGCCTCTCGTTCGTTACCAAGAAGATGTGTAACACAAAACAAATATTGGTCATGGGGTAAAGACTTTCCGATTCTTGGACGGCGCTTGGAGTGATCTGTTGGCCGTCTATCGATTGGCCCGTTTCGCGGCGCGAGGGCACACGCTCGTGGAGCAACTGGTCGGCTTCGCGATCGAGGGAATGGCTTGTCAGGCGACGCAGACACTCCTGCACCATGGCGACCTCAACGCCGAACAGGCGCTGGCCGTGCGTGCGGACTTGAAATCACTTCCACCGCTTCCGCAACTGAAACGCGTGCTGGATGTAGGAGAGTTGCCAGGTTCTAAACGGAGGCCTCATCGATCAAGATGTTCGCTTAAGCTAATTAAGAACAGGTGATTTCTGACGGAAAGATTAATATAAATGTATATAGTTTTATTGCAATAGCCAACTCTGCTTTCAGTTTGTGGGTCCTTGCGACAGAACTAGAGTTTCAGACGACACAACCAGTTAGATGGATTTTTGTGTCTTATCTAGTTTGTCTCCAAGTATTAAACCTGAACCAATGCAAATCTAGTACAGAACTCTCCCAAAACTGTACCTCAAGGTTTTCAGATTGACGGATTTTTAAACCAAAGTGGCGGCCATGAATCTAAAGATAGCGACCCGAGAGCGAGCAAAAACAGTTTTGGGGAGCATCAAATTATGTTCTAAGATCTAAAATTGCAAATTGTATGTACATTTACACTCCATTAACTTTCTTAAGACGTAACAATTTAGTAAATATGTTTTGGGCGACCTCTTTATTTTAATAGTCAATCTTAACTCTTGAAAAGATCAGGATTTTTAGGCAATATATAAATAAAATTATTCTTTAACAGTTTTATGGCAAAAAATAAAGGTACTAGAATTTTAATTAGTTTAGAATGTACAGAATGTCGTTTAAATTTAAATAAACGTTCAAATGGTGTTTCACGATATTCAACACAAAAGAATCGTCGTAATAATCCAGAAAGATTGGAATTAAAAAAATATTGGTAAACCACAGGTATTGTTTTATTATTCTAAGGATTTTTGAGATGAAGATTGCCATTATCGGCACCGGCTACGTGGGGCTTGTCTCCGGGGTCTGTTTCTCGGATTTCGGCCACGAGGTGGTCTGCGTCGACAAGGATCCGCGCAAGATCGAGATGCTCGAGCGCGGCGAGGTGCCGATCTACGAGCCGGGTCTCGACACGCTGATGGCCAAGAACGTCGAGGCCGGGCGGCTGTTAAAGCGTCTTGTCCTAAATTTGATTTCTTGATGTGTCAACTCTTATTCTAGTTATTATTTATTCATACAACTTTCGAGGTATTTTGTCAATGTAATTTAGTCCCCGAAAAGAATGCTTTCTGATGTATCTTGTAAAGAAAGAACTGAAATTTTTTTATCCCGGCCTTTTAAAACGTAATAAATATTTTGTAACTGTGCTAAGTTCCACACTTCAATGTGGACTTCTATTTCTTGGGTGTTCAGCACGGCGATACCGCCGGCGAAATCGATGTATTCGCGACCCTCGACGTCCCATACGGTGGCGTTCTCGGCGCGCTCGGCGACGATCGGGTGGATCTGGCCGACACCGCGCGGTACGGCAGCTTGGCGGCGTTGCAACAGGGATTCGTTAGTCTTGCTCATGGTGTCCTCATGGCCGTCATCGGGCGGCTCGGTGAAAGGATGAATGCCCCCGGCGGGTGGTCGGCGCTTCGAACTTTTATTAAGGCTAGATTGAAATTTCCTTGAGCAATTTTAGTTGCACGGCAGTGGCAATTTACATTAATTTGCGCAGAAAAAAACCCAGGTGTAAAACACCTGGGCTAGGGGAATGGCTCATATATTTTGAGCCGTGCGCTAACTAAATTCTTTCCTACTTGACAAACTGGAGTTCATCATTTCGTAATTGGAGAATAGTAAGTGTAGCGCAATCTATATAGATTAATTCAAAAGATCAAATGACTATGCCTTTGAGGATGACTTGACCCCCCACAGCCCCTGGGGAAGGACTACCTGCTATGAACTTTGCCCATTGTCTTCATTTAGTATTAGTTACTGGGTAGTATACAGACATCTTTGAGGGAGGGGGGTTTTCTGGTGGGAAGAGCGGTTATATGGGATCTTTCCATGCAGGAATTTTTCATTGGGGATGAAAAATTTCCGTGAAGATGGAGTCAGCTTGTTCCTACCTTCACTGATACTCAAGTACTGAGAACTTCTTAACGTGGGTCATAACGTGGGTCACGGGTTCGATCCGCGGAGGTGACACATTTTCTACTTCTCTAGTGTTCTTTTCAAAAACTGGTATTTCAAATCCTCTCTTGTCGACGACACTTTCTACGTTTAATGGGCTTAGGACAGTATGATGGGCCAGAGGACAGTCCTTTCTTGGTTAAGTTCCATCGCGCAGAGAGGCCCCATTGTGATATTTTGTGGTCACTGGTTTGATATCACCACCCTTGTTAAAAAAAAAGATAAATATAACTCATTCATAACCACCTGTCACCCGAAAAAGAAGAACTTTTCCATTTTGTCGGACTTCAAGTTTTCTCTCCAGAATTTTCAGAAATGTTGAATTGGGCAACATAAGCTACCCCCCCTTCTTGCATGGATGTTTCCCCTTTTTCTAAAAATCGCGCGTTTTTTTCTTGGTCAGACAAGCACCGGCGTACATGTCTCCGGCACCGGTGGTGTCGACGGCCTGAGTGGGAAACCCGTCCGCGCGCTGCTGGCCGTCACGTCCAACAGCCAGAGAGCCCTGTGCGCCCAACGTGACATACAGTTCCTGCGCAATGTCTTTCAGTTCTTTGATGGCCACATCCAGGCGATCGGTCCGCGCCCAGCTCAGTGCTTCTTCCTCGTTGCAGAACAGGGTATGAACGCCATTCAAACTTAGCTTTTCCAAAAAAAAACCTCTTGGTACCTTTTGAATTAATTATAAACCTTTGAATTAATCTAAATTATAAGCGCAATAACCTGTGATTTATAGACAATATATTTTAAGCACTAGAAATTATAAGGCTCAGCTTAACAATTTTCTAGCATTTTTAGCATCGATGTTTTAAAATTCAGTTCTACTTTTATAGCTTTAAAATTTTTTGAAAGGTGTTACAAAACGTTCATATAGAAAAATAGAGTATGTTAACATCGAAGGTCACCTAGTTCAGTTGGTAGAGCGCACGCCGCAAAAGCTTTGCTCACGAGTTCGATCCCCGGTGGTGACATATTTTCTATTTCTTTAGTGTTCTTTTCAACTAACATTTTAAATCCTCACTTCTCGATGATACTTTCTAACTTTAATGGGCTTCGGATTGATGACGGGCCGGATGGCAGTTCTTCCTTGGTCAAGTCACATGCTCTAAACTCGCTCGATCAGGATTCGCTGATTTATCAAGGCTAAGGACAATATGGCGAAACAAAAGATCGCGCGCTGGTTGGGAATCGACATCACCACGACCGAGATGGCACTAGCTGTCAGCGACGGCAGCGTGGACGGGTTCGCATCGCTCAAAATGCGAGGGGCAACGCTCTGGCGTGACGATCCGAAATGCCCCGCGTTCCAGCTCTCGGAGGTTCCGGGGATGCTGAGCGGGCCAGTTGCGCCAGCGCGGCGGGGTATTCCGCCTCGCCCCGGCAGATCAGCCGGGCGCCAACGGCCTTGCCGCGCCGGTATTCACCTTCGGCATCGGCTGTCGAACAGGGGGTGTATCTGTCGATCCCGGCGGCCCGCGCCACATCGGGCAGCGCGGCAAGCGCGGCTTCGGCCGTGCCATGTTCGGCCATCAGCCGGTAAAAGGTCGAGACACCGACACGATGAGAGCGCAAGTCTTTTCCAGCAGAATAGTGTTCCATAATTTCAGTCTAATGTATTTTATAGAAATGCTGATCTTTGCGTTTGACAAATATCCAAGATAAGAGTAAAATGCAAAGATTACGTCGTTTGATGAGCATGATAGTAGGACGATAAATGAAAAATGAAAAATGGTTTAGGTCCTGGGGGTGCTAGAGTATTAAAGTATTTATACATAAATAGAGCAGCTTAGAGCTGGCAAATTTTTCTTAGTCGAACTTTAAAAAAAAAAAAACACAATTATAATGAATATGTTAAGGTTAAATTTAAGCCTAAATAAAATGGGGCTGTTGTCCAACAGGCTCGGCTTTTTTTTATTCTATCTTGATAATATGATATGTTATTATAATATTAATATGGAAGAATGGAACCCAAAAAAACTAAAAAAGAAAAAAATAAAAAACTAAAAAAAAGAAAAACTAAAAAAAAGTACCGCAGATAAAACTGCACATTGGCATGGGCCTGTTCGTATTGGGTGCCACCGTTGTTTCGGCATTTGGTGTGGAAGCCGACCGTACCCTGTCACCCGGTGGTTCTGTGGAGGTGGCGGGCTATGAGTTCGAGCTGCGGGAGATTCGCGACGTCAACGGGCCAAACTATTCGGCGATAGAAGGTGTTGTTGAAATTCGTCGCAACGGCAATTTTATCGGCACAGTGCGACCGCAAAAGCGGCAGTACCTGTCATCAAACCATGTTTCTGCTTTCGAGTGGAAAGCTCCGTTCTAGTAGGCAAGCCGGCAGGCACCACTTTCAAATTAAAGATGGACTAAAATCTATAAGTGTTAAATATATGCGGCAGTTACCCAGCCCCACCGCCAATATATCTTCTTTGAGTGATAAATAGAAAAAATTTACAGAAGCAAAAAAGCGGCATTTTCCCACGGGTCCGAAAGTGCTGCCGTGATTTTGGTTGGGTGTGCCCATCACGCCACAAGTGCCGTGGGTCGGGGCGAGCCGCCGCTCGACCGTCTGGATGACCGCTTCTGATATCTCGCCTCGCCGATACGCCGCCCAATACCGCCGGCAGTCCGTGCACGCTCCGATTCGCTCGCCCTCGTAGTGACTCGTCAACATCGGTCCCGTTGCCACCACCAGGCTTGGCAAATTCGCACTGGCCGCCCCCATCATCAAGGCCGGCAGCGTTTTGTCGCGTAACAACCAAATAAAATCTGAGATCAACAGAATTGAAACAAAAGTAACGAGAACTTTGAATTTTGCTAATCGTAGATATTGGTGACATACTTGCTCTTGGAATCGAGTTCTTTGGCTCTAAAATTTTTGATTCTGTTAATTTTGGTTTTGTTTCATGATAGATGTATGGAGTGTCCAAGAGTTTAAGTGTTTGTTTACACCTTTCTTGCATTAAAAGGATCCAGAAAGTTTTGGCTTAGCTCTTGTTTTGATTTTATTTTCTTCACTTTTGGGGTTTTTTTTTCGTAATGCTTTCAGGCGATTTTGGCACAACGCTTTTTTAAACTATATGATTCGCCTGCCTCTGGAGACTTTAGGATTTTCTGGTACTATTTAGAATTTGCCTAAAAAATCAAGTTTAGAGCCCTCCCCATCGAATATTTTCACCATAATGTGTATAGATAGTAAGAATCTTGGAAAGTCTTATATGATTCTCTTTAATTTCTATTCTACAGAAATTACAAGTTCTAGTGCCATTTTTAAGTGACCAAAAAATTGGAGGGCTCCTAGGCCTCCTCCCACGCTCATTTTTTCCCCAAAGTCACCAGATCAAATTCTGAGATAGCTATTTTATTCACCATAGTCGAAAAATCTAATAACTATGTCTTTGGGGACGACTTAATCCCCCACAGTCCCCGTGGGAGGGGTTGCAAGCTACAAACTTTCTTTAGTAGGGTGAAAAACCAGTATAAAGTTGAGCAAAACTATGTAAAACTGAAACCCTCACTCCCTCACAAAAAAGAAGAATTGCATTAAAAACAAAAGAAAAACTAGAATGGAGTTCAATATTTGTGTATTCAACAACAAATCATTACAGAATACACAAATAAGCACAAACACACATCCAAAAGGCTCCATTGCTCCAAAACAACTTTTTCTTTATTTTACCAAAACAAAATTATTAAACTTGTCGCATGTTAATTTTTGTCTTTTTTTGTAAAAAATTGCCGAGGATCGGTAAGAGGCAGTTAGACGGCATAATAGTAAAATATTGTACTGGTATGTTAATAAATTGAGAGGGAGTAGTCAATCTGGACTTGTCCCAGTTAAAGATAGGAACAGGGCTACAATTATTGACAAGGAAAGGATTAAAGAGAGATGGGCAGAACTTTTTTAGACTGTGGTAAACTGAGATGTAAGGTATACAAAAAATATGAATTTATGGGGATCGAGACAACCTTGAGAAGAAATGAAGAGCGATATCGAGAAAAAAACGTGATATGTTCCATTTCACGCGTCCTTTTTCCTCTTGTGTTTCTATCAGTTAGGCCGTCTCCAGCTGAGTGGTATGTTCGCTGGGCTTCGAACTCTTTGTCCGTTAGGACAAGAGTGCGAGTCCTGGTGTTGCTCGTCATTTGATTTGGAACAGGGAGGCCAAAGTATTCCAGAAAATGCGTTAAATTACTTCAATTTACGTATATAAACCGCTGAATGAAATCAGTTATATGTATACAAATATTTAGCAAAACTGTACTTACAAAAATGAACTGTTCCGTAAAGTTTGGATGTAAATGAATTTTCCCTGAATATAATCGAACGTTTCCACTTCTAGAAAACCGATGTTAAAAGGACATCTTTTCATCACATCATTTTACGCAATAACAGGAGGAATTCCAAAGGCACATTAATTTACATTTAAGAAAGACTAACATCATCTTTTACTATTATTAATTTTAAAATAGAATGGTAATAATTTACAATAGACTACAGACAACACGTGCTTCGGCAAGGTTTTTGCCAAGGGCTTCAACACAGAAAAATGTAGCGGAGGAGGGTGAATGGGCGCATTCTCAAAATCTAAAGGATTTATTTTTAATACTAACATTGAAATGACTACTCTTTACAAACACAATGTTAGTTAAAATTTATGGTTTTTTTGCCTTTGGCTAATGTTGAATTTCTTTTGAACGTGTTGTTATTTTTCACTAAACAACATAGTTAGAGAAGATCAGACAAATCCATTAACGGGTTTCAGAAGAAAATTGAAAAATATGATTCAAGCAGAATTTTCCGAGCAGGCCATATTTTTAGAGCAGTAAAATGTACTTAGCCAAGGACCATTATAGGTGGAGATTGAAAATTGTCTACCTGTTTTGGAAAGAGTTTCTACAAAGATGAAAAATGTCAGGTCTAGAGTGAAAAATTCCCTTTTCGTAACTGAAGTGATGAATGTATATGTCATATTTGGTCCGTGTCTCAACAGATTTCACATATATGAGGGTGCTTATTTATGACGATCTACATCGATCTGTCCGAATGTTTACTTTACCAAAGTATATACACGCCTTTGATAATTTTGTAATTCTTCTTCAAAATATTAGGTCCCCCTCCCAACTCCCCCCAGTGTCACCGGATCCAGTCGGGATTTAAAATAAGAGCTCTGAGACACGATTTCCTTCCAACATCAAATTTCATTAAGATCTAATTACTCCTTTGTTAGTTAAAAGTACCTTATTTTTTCTAATTTTTCAGAATAAACCCTCCCCCCAGCTCCCCCAAAGAGAGTGGATCCGTTCCGGTTATGCCAGTCACGTATCTAGGACTTATAACAACGTTGGAGAAATCTTCTTTTTGGACGCGCCAAGAGGTACTGGTAAAACGTTTGTGATAAAATTGATTCTGGCATCAATTCGACCAAAAATGACATAGTGTTGGCAATTGCGTTGTCCAGAGTAGCCGCAACATTGCTGCCTGGTGGAAGAACTGCTCATTCCGCTTTGAGATTTTCTCTGAATTTGCATTCTACAGAAACTCCCAGGTGCAATATTTCCAAATCATCTTGCCAAATGGAACGTACTCTCGATATTGCAAGTCCTTCAATTCTTTACTATCTTCCTATTTTTCAGCTTTCAATGATTCATAACGATACAAAAAGCAACGTTTGTTTTTGTGCTCATTTGGGCCTACCTAATAAACTGTTGAAAGGGAAGATATTTCTACTTTCTTGAAGTTAGGACCAAAACATTTAATAACCTATGAGGTCCATATTTTCATCTTTCCTCTTTGGCAGCTATGCGTCGCTGCAGGTGGTCGTGCCCGTCGAGCGCATCGCCGCCGAGCCGACCTTCCGGTTCGACGCGGTGGCGGCCTACCTCGAGGTCAACCAGAGTGACGCCGACCGACCGATGCTCGGCGTCTACCAGGTCTACAGCGTGCTCTCGGGGGACCTGTCGCTGCCCTACGAGGTCCGCGCCCAACCCTGACGGATCGGCACTGAGCAGCGACTGCTCTCGCGGAGGTGCCGGGCACTTCTTCTCCTGGTCAAAACTAATTATAGAAAACATCGGGTACTATATGATTGCATCAAAGAATGGAACCTTTTAGAAAGTTCTTTTAAAGAGATTGACTCCATTTTTATTTTTAGACAAAAGATAAAAACTTAAGTGTTTAGTTATATAATTGTCAACAGTTTTTAAGTAGATTTTAAATGTTATGAATTTTAAATTTTTATGCATTTTAACTAGTTTAAATAGTAGAATGCAATTGTTGTTTAACTTGTTTATTGAAATCGTCATAAGCACCGGTATAGATAGCTTGAATCCGGGCTACTTCGTCTGGAGATTCACCTTCATCTGTAGCTTTTTCGCTTATTGCTTCAAGTATTTTTTTGCGAGCTTGAGGGGAGATTTCTGTTGTTACAAATGTTTCGTGTTTTTCTTCAACACTACTTACCGCATCAATTTTCTCTAGTGTATCTTGGGCTTTGCTAGATAAATCTTCGCAACAACAATACCTGGCTTCCTTGTCCCTTGTGACGTCAATCTTGTCCCTTGTGACGTCAAAAGTAGCCTCGTTCTAGGAGAACTTCGTTAAAGAATCACGTATATTGACTTAGAGGTGCACATACAGCGAAAATCAAAGTAACAGTTCGATTCCTCGAGAGAAAACGAACAAAATATCAAAAAAATTCTGACCGCTGGAGTACACTTTAACAATGCTTTTGAAGTCAGTTTTCTGGGTGAGCAAGCGTATTCTCCTCCCTCCCTGTCCCATGGGTCCCCACCCCTTTAACATATTTTCCGCTTCACTGCCCAGACAGGGCCGATACAGGAAGCATTCGTGTTTTAGTCATGTATCGGGTGAGCGTTACTTCCCCTTCCTCCCTGCCCAAGTTATCTTTAGCACCTCCAATCTTCTCATGACCTGGTGAGGTATTACAGTCAAAGTCGAAAGGACATTATAGATGAGTTAAGAGAGATAAAACTCAACAAAAAAAAAAAAACTCAAACGAGACTGCGGCCAGTAGAGAGAAACGGCTAAAATAACGCGGATATTTCGACGGTACCTAAACTAGGCTTCCTCAGCACAAGATAAAAAAAAACAACACTAAACTAAAAACAAATAAAACCACCACCAATAATAATAAATGCAATTTCGCTACTGATCCACGTATGGAAAAGAAGCTATTAGAGTTACTCCAATGAGGTTGTAGTTTTTACTGTTTTAAAAAAATGTGTATGCAATTTATTTAATAGAGTAAACTAATGAATTTTAACTCAGTTATTGATGTTCGTTGAATAGGATCGCATTCACAAAACAGAGATTATGTGCAATTTCATAATGCGTTTCACACCTATTTCTCTGCGGGCCATAAATGAGTGGGAAACGATAGTTTTGATGAAAACAATTCAAAATCGAGGTGAAATTTTGGTGGCAGGGGTCTACGACGCCGAGGGCCACGAATACCTCGACCTGATCAGCGGCTACGGGACCTTTAACATCGGCCGCAACCACCCACACCTCAAGGCGACCCTCGACAACGTGGCGCGCCTCGACTTGCCGAACCTCGTCAAGATGGACGTGCCGCGGCTGGCGGGCCTGCTCGCGGAGAAGCTGGTCGAGCTCGCGCCCCCTGGGCTCGACAAGGTGTTCTTCGCCAACTCGGGCGCGGAGACCTAATGTCATAGACCGCAAATGCCCGATAAATATTTTGTGTCATATATGCTGCATGTTAGAAGCTACAATGATGAAAGTGGTTCATGTAGGGTTCTGAAGCGTGGGTTCTCTTAAAAATAAAGGAGAATTTGCTAGAAGTTTTTCAGAAAAATTGCCTACAGAGTGTTTTGAGTACCTGACTGACTGACTTTATTTCAAACAGTAAGCTGTGAGAAAAATGTAGTTCAATCCCTCCCTGTTTTTGATCTTTTATTGAAAAATACCTTTTTGGGTATTTTAATTGACCCCCCTCCTTATCTACATTTTGTAAATTGATCTGACAGATAAAAAACAGCATCATTCTTCAGTTTGAAAAATGGAAAAAAACAATTTCTAAGACCATACTGTGTTCTTCCCAATTTGACATAAATAAAACAAGAAAACGATGACCAAAGAAGAACTTATAATGATGAATGATATAACTTATAATTAATGTTGTGAACTGAGCAAATCGCCGTTTCTAACAGTTCATACGGAGATTTGAACACCATATTTTGCATACGGGTATTTAGTGGCAGGGGTAGCACTGTGACGTAGTTATAATTGGGATTCCTCGAAAAAACTATTTTGTGACGTCATCACTTAAGTACTCTATATTAGTGATTCTCAACGGGGGTCAAGGGATCCCCTTAGGCGGTATTTGAGATTCTAAGAAGGGCAAAATTAATTTAGGGAATCTATTTGAAACACAATAAAACTAAAGTCAGGATTTGGGATCAAAGATAAAAAAATTCTGTATTTGAATAGTTGTATGAAATGTACGTCTACGTAGACCATTGCTTCTTTAAGTTATTATTTTGTCATTACATGAATACAGGTACCAACGAGGTATAGGGTGGGGCCTTCAATGGCTTACGTGGTGGCTTTTCTAATACTTTTATAATGCTTTCATTAACGTTTATTTCAAAAGAACTATTTATTTAATTTCAACGGCCTTTGTGATTCAGGGGTCATTCATAAAGAACTGGAATAAAATTCGAGCTTTAGTGTAGAGGGCGAGGTAATGATGAGGGGGCAAACCCCCTCATATACATAAGAAAAAAATTCGAATATAGAAAAGCATTACGTAAGTTAATTTGTAAGTTAAGTATATTTATTACTAATAAAAACGTTCGTAAATAAAATTAAAAGTTCTCCGTCGAATGATTCGTGGTGACTTGTTTTCTCCACACATTCGACACATTTTTCATCCTGAGTCAATTTATAGCTTCTCCTTGCTAAAACACTAGCGGCACCCGATAGACAACAAATAACACCAAATGGTCAGAATTCAGTAGCCTCATTTTTTTTAGTTTCCAAAGAATTGATTCTGATTTCTTACTTCAATTTCGGGGAAACAATTCATAAGTGTACGCCATGCTGACCTTGATTGGTCCTAGAATGTTGCGAGAGGGCTCATTTTAACGGAAATGAAAAGTTCTAGGGTTTTAGTAATTTCAACTATTTATTATACGGCCTTTGTGATTCAGGGGTCATTCTTAAGGGATTGGGACAAAATTTAAGCTTTAGTGTAAAGAGCGAGTTATCGACGAGGGTGAGCCCCCTCATATACGCAATAAAAACATACGAATATAGAAGTTCGCTACGTAAGTTAATTCGTAAGTTTATTGGAATGTAAAACTGATTATATTTTGGAGATGACCGTAAAATACTGAATATAATGCTTTTGTTCTAAAAAAAGAGTTAAGTATGTAGCATGTATTTATGATACTCCTATAGCTACTGTCATTCGATTGTACAAGAGATTCATGTCCCTTCTTGCACGACTTCAGCCTGGTACACAAATTTATAGCATTCCTTCGGTTATTGATCTTGTTGAGGGCTACCACCAGTTTTTTTTTCTCTGACCATAACGACTGCTTCATTGTGAGTGGTGTTCGGGCTCGACATCAGGTTGAGTGCAGTCTGCATACCTTCTTCTGTTGGAGAGAACGGAGCCAGGGCGGATACTACACAAATTTGGGTAATCATGGAATTATCTCCATATGTGCTATAAATAAACAAGATATCTGCGGATTTTAAATCCAGCAGAACGGATCAAAAAGGTAATAAATACCTAAGTAGATTTGACTAGCATTTTTAAGCAATAGGTAATTGCTTAAGACTGGTAAAAATGAGACTTGTAATAGAGACTTGTAAAGAACATTGAACTCACTGAAAGTTTTTCCGCGTCTCCTTTGAGGACTCGCTCCAAATACAATTGTTTTACTTCTCTTTCCAGTCTACTTGGCAATCCTGGATACATTGTTGAACCGCCAGATAGAACGATATGCTTATACAGTTCAGGTCGTATATCAATATCAGCAGCTTGGTCGACTCGGTCCGGGCGCCCTGGTTGCGCACCGCGTCGCGGCCACGCCCCGTCGGCCAGGGCTGGACGTCGGCGTCGTCGGAGGTGCCCTCGAGGCGTTCGAGCCCGGACGGGGCCGGCCCTGCCTCGGCGAAGTCCGCCTCCGATTGCATCGAGGGCTCGTCGCGCCTTTCCTTCGCCTTGGCCTCGTCCGCGCCGGTGGTCGGCGGCTCCGGCACCGAGTGGGCTCGGAGCTCTTTGGTCACGTCACAAGACGCTGAGAGGCTGGTCTCCAATTGCGTTGAGCTGGATGTCGATGTCCAATGGTGGGTGATTGGGGGCTGATGTGGCGACTAGAGAAATAGCATATATGTATCAACATCGGAGGTCACCTAGCTCATTTGGTAGAGCGAACGCCGCTAAAGCGTTGGTCACGGGTTTGATCCCCGGTGGTGACATATTTTCTATTTCTCTATTGTTCTTTTCAAAAAACAAGTAACTTTTGTTTGAGACTTAAAAGGTTAGAAAAAGAGGAATAGCTTTAAATATTTTTAGCAATTTATGCTTTGAATAATAGTTAAATTATTTTATGTTTAACGATTTTAATCTAAAGGTAATTTTACATTTCTGGCAAACATTTCATCGTCTACGATAGAAGAAAAGTAATACAAAGAATTGCAAAATACAATACAAGAAATACAGTATGCGATTAATTGCGCAAAATGTAATAATTTTCATCTTGAAACGATTTACTATACCCTGTTCTTCTATCGGTTTGATCGTTTCCTTATCTGGCTTTCTGTTTATATTGGTTTAGACAGGGTCTTTGTAAAGTTCCTCCATCGGCTTTGGTTTAGATAAGTGAAGAACCGTAATTTCAAAGAATGCAAATGTGCAAAGTAAGGCATCGAATAAGACGGGAATAATGATGTTTTTTGGTGGTATAATTTGGGGAGAACTGGCGGCCATCGCGGTTGGCCTGACGACCGATGCAGGACCTGGAGGGGTTGCGAAACTGGCAGCGCGCTGCGGCGACGTGGCGGCTGCGGTTGGTGTCCCGGTCTGCAACGCGTCGGAAGCGGATCATGCGGCCCTGCGGGCGTTCGGCGCATCCAGGGTCGCCGTGGTCACGCCCTTCAACGCGGAGATTGATCTGAATGTGAAAGCCAATGTCGAAGCGGTCGGGTTTGAGGTCTGATAAAATGGAAGATACTAGGTTTATTTTGGTCCCACTTATTTATTTGTTTTATTTGATTTGTTTTCGTTTTATATTTCTTTGGTCCTAGGAAAGCAAATGGAACCTTTTTTTGGTAAAGTAGACAAATCTTGGACAAACTTGAAAATTGCAGATTTCATCCTTAAAAAAGACCAACTTAAAAAACTATAGCTTTCACCTTTAAAAAGAATCCTTAAAAAGGATCCATTTTCACGATGTAATTTCATTAAAATTGAATAAAAATGTTTGAAAAATTATCGGTAAAGACTTTATTGTCTCTTATTGTCTAAACATTATGACTATTATATAGCCAAGGAGCGCAAAAAAAATATTCTGGCGTTCTCTTTGTTATAGCGAGTCTTTTTAAAATCACCTACACATTGAGAGTATTTTTTTCTTGGTTTGTAACTTGAGGGCGAGGATGCAATTCCCACACCCGTGATTTTACTGAAAGTGTTGATCAGGCGATTGGTCAGGTCATGAAGCAGGTTGCCGAGCAGGGAGTGGCCGATCGAACGCTGGTTATCTTTTCCTCCGACAACGGCGGCCTCGCTCCCAAAGCAACAACCAACCTTCCTCTGCGTCAGGGCAAAGGATCGATCTACGAAGGCGGCGTGCGAGTTCCGACGATTGTGACCTGGCCCGGAGTGTCGTCAAAGAACGCCGTCTGCCGTCAGCCGATCATCACACGAGTCACATGATAGCCCGCACATATAATATAAGGTAAGAGCGTTGAAATCAAGGCAAACCTTATTTGGGGGGCCCTTTTCCTACAAAGGCGGTTGTCTGAACTAGGTAAAGTGATATTTCTCAACAGATATGGGAAGTACGCACATGGGAGCATTTGCAGTTCAAGGTAGCTTGCTAACGTGTGTTGTAAAGATAGCCATGTAAGAGTTGAGAGTAAGAGAAAACCGTCCTCTTCCTGAGAAAATTTGCCTCGTTTTGGAAAACAGTGGGAAACACCCCCTAAAAGTCATACGATCTTGACGAAAATCATACCATCGCATGCAGCGTATCAGAGAACCCTATAGTAGAAGTTTCAAGCTATTATCTACAAAAAGGTGGAACCTAGTATTTTTTTTGTCAGAAGACCGATCACGGCTGCGTGTTCATTTATTTGTTTGTTTGTTTGTTGTTTTTTTTTTCCCAGGAATCTTCCTGGGGGTAATTTGATGGGGGGCAATTCACCGGGGGGCAATTTTCCGGGGGGCAATTCTCCGGACACGCAATCTCACATACCCCCTAATGGGGTCCCGAACCCTCGTTCAGAAACATTGTTCTATGCTCTCAAATCACATAGGAAACAATTGGGTCCACGAAGGGGCATCTAAGTCGAACATTATCTAATGCTTCCCGTTCCCGTCCAAGATTTTTGGTGACGGGGGGTGGAAAACAACAACTTTGACATGATGCCTTTTGTGTGTACTTGGGTTCGGCGATATTACTTTAATTTCAGCGGTAGGCCCAAAAAGTGCCGGAAATCTTAATGACCCGAAACTTGGCCTACTGTTGAAAAAAAAAATAAATAATCCCTTCTCGCATTTTGTTTCACCCTAATCTAAGCCATAATTGTAATTTTTAGGTATTTTGAAATAAAGGGGAGGGTTCAAGAAGTAGAATTTCAATAATCAAGACCTAACACGACTGTAGAAACTAATATTGTCTGCGAATGTGAAAAGTATTGCTAATATTTGTCAATTAGCACCAATTAGTAAGGCACTAGAAGCGGTGCTGCTGATGCTGATTATAATGAAAACATCACTATTGTTTTTTTGATACGCAAACTCCGCTTCTTATGTAAGAATAATAAAGGAGTAAGGCTTCCCATCAGAACCCAACAAGATTTATTTCTCTTTTCTTCATCTCACATCCCCCGTTCTCCAAAGTCAAGAGCTAGGATGCTTAATATCCTAAAGGAACTTAAATCACCTTTCCCCCTCTCGCAGGAGTTGATTTAAGCTTTTCCCTACATCCAGCATGAAGCGACATCCCCCTTTTGAAGCTACTTGTCAGACTGAGGGCACTGCCACTTTTACTGTCGACCCATCATATACTCTTGAAACCACCAATGGAAAACTAAAACCTGCTTATGCTAGGTCCGCCCATATTTAGTTGCTTAACGCCCGCCGATATAGTTGTGCTATGTCCATCCATGTGGATGCGCAAGGGCCGCCCATATTTTTGCGCGAGGTTCATCCATGTGGTTGGGCAAGGTCCGCCATATTATTGCACTAGGTCCACCCATACGATTGCGCTAGGTCCGTCCGTCTGGTTGCGCTTCGTTAGTGGAGTTGCGCTAGGTAAGCAAATATCCCGCTCAACCTAGCTGCTCTCGAGTAAGAGACAAAGAAAACTGTAAACAGTTTATAAAGAAGAGATAAGTTATGAAGTTTTCCATAGGAGAGGTGCAATATTTTTTCTCCACAGATCTTAGTGGAAGTCAATCTATCCTTATCAACAACCTGAGAAGTTTCAGCTAGTAACGGCAACAATACTTTTGAAAATTCTTTTAAGTACTAAAAAAAAAAAAATTGTTTAACTACAAGTAACTACTACTACTGATTGGGAATTAAATGTGCTATTAGAGATTAAATAAAAACAAGAGTATCATTAAGGTTAGAATATGGTACACCATCATACATGATAAAAAGTCCTGCTTTTCCTCTTCACTACACAGAATTTAGCACTTATATTAGAGGCAATCTTGAACGAGCATGCCTATGTACATACACTACAATATACTTAAATTGCATTAATAAAATATATCGAAGTTTTATCCTTGAACAAGTAATCTAAGATAGAATAGTTTTTCTGTCATACGTCATGCATAGCCAGTATGGTCTCAGAACGTATTTATGTTTAAATGATGTAAATTTTTCGTGTAAATTACGTCATATACATATATACGTTAAAAGAACAACAACCAAAATATGCATGATAGTATTGTAATGACGTCATGCACAAATGCAAAAGGCTGCATACATGTTACAGTCATAAATAACGTCATTTTAAAAATCATATTATAAATAACCATACGTAGCTATTACCCTCGGAAAACTAAAACTTTTGACATAGGGCCGGGATTGAGTCCCCTCCCCCCTTCTGGACGTATATCTCTGACTCTTAAAATGGTTTTAAAAATGTTTTAAAAAACTTATTTGGGGCCGTTAAACTAGGTTAATGTGAGGTAAATCCCTTTCCCCCGAACACTTCTTTAAATAAACGTCTTCCTCCCCAAAGCATCTTTTGATACCCCCCCCCCTCCGAGTAGTAGTAGTAGTAGTAGTGGTGATGGTAGTAGTAGTAGTAGTAGTGGCAGTAGTAGTATTGATCGTAGTAGTAGTAGTAGTAGTAGTAGTAGTAATGGTGATGGTAGTAGTAGTAGTAGTAGTAGTAGTAGTAGTAGTAGCAGCAGTAGTAGTAGTGATGGTAGTAGTAGTAGTAGTAGTAGTAGTAGCAGTGATGGTAGTAGTAGTAGTACTAGTAGTAGTAGTAGTAGTATCCAAAATCCCAAGTTGTTATCAAGTTGGCCAACTAAGTTGTCGGGAAAAGTTGTTCGTGTGTGCCTAACTTAAGTCTATTTAAATGATATGGATTATTGTTTCTTAAAATGGGATGAACATACCCTAGGGGTATATACACAAGCACGGGCATAGGTTAATGAGCCAGGCATACTGTCACCTGTAAATGTCTAATTTGACGTTCACGTGACATCTACATTTTGGCACGTAAGGGCTAGCATTTTCTATTTCTATAATTTCTTGGGAACTTTATAAAAGTCCTACAGACATATCAACAATCATTGTCTGATTAAATAAAATATTGATACGAGGAAATATACACGTGTCGAAAAATATACACGTGTAGAAAAATATACACGTGTTCCGCCACAGCGGATTCAAATGTTTCAGGTTTTTTATTATGTCTTAACGAACAATCTATGGCATTTTTGTGTAGCTGTAGCCTTTTTTCTAACTTTTGATGATAAGGACTAAATTTGATGAAACTTATATATTTAGAATCAGCATAAAAATTCAATTCTTTGATGTATCTCTTAGCATCAAAGATTCCGTTTTTTAGAGTTTCGTTCACTATTGAGCCAGGTCGCTCCTTACTACAGTTCGTTACCAACTGTTTGATTAAACTACTACAAAAAAATTTTTAACTGAAAGTAAGGAGCGACGTTGAAACTCAAAACGAACCCAATATGCAATCTCTCAGTGCAGCCCCCTGATAAGCAGTGGGGCCTTTCCCCAGGGACCTTTTCTTTCCAAAAGGGAAAGTGGTTTCCCTTGGGGGGGGGGGTCGTCATTGAGATTGCTGCAGGGATTGATCTATTTTCAATTTACACGCTTTATCATGCGCCCCCCCCCCCCTAATCAGTTTGGAATATCCAGCTGAATGGCTGGCTGCAAGCTGAAACTCATCTGGAAATTTCACAGTTCAGGGTAAGGAAGCTGTTGGTGTGGGGCACAAAGCTTAGTTGCTCTTCTCTGTACGCTCTCTAGGGCTGCCACATCTCCCTTGTATTGAGGATTGGTAACGGGGCAGCAAAACTCCAAATGTGGCCTTACAAGAGCATTATATAATTTTCATATTATCAGAGGATAGCGCGATGATCTGATTCGTTTAATTAGTCCTAGGGCTTTGTTGGCCTTAGCAACTTGGTGCATAGTATGATCGTTGTTTAGCAGCATGGTACATTAGGAATATTAGGCAACACAGCCGTAATGATCACGTCTGAGGTCTTTGCCATTGTTTACATGTTTATGTTAAGTTCAACGGAGTATCTGCAACTATTGCCGATATGCATTTGTGTAGTAACCCTACGTAGTTATTGTTTATGTGCCCACTGAATAATAAATCATTTTACGTACCTCTAAGTCACCATTGCTCAAGACTCTACTTACACTTTTTTATTTTTTTTTTTTTTAGCCTTTTTTTTAGTGTTTTTTCCCATCTGTGGAAGAGTGGGGGGCCCGTTAATTCGGAAAAAACAGAAAAATTGAAGTATTTTTAACTTACGAACGGTTGATGAGATCTTAATGAAATTTGATCTTTGGAAGGATATCGTATCTCAGAGCTGTTATTTTAAATTCCGACCGAATCTGGTGATATTGGGGGGGGGGAGGTGGAGGGGGAAACCTTCTTGACTTGGAGGCATTGACACAACTATGGGGTAATGAGGTAATTGCAAGGATGGATTTTCTTTTGTGAATTCATATTGGTCCTGTTCTCTTTTTCTGCCTTAAATAACATGATGTGTCTAAAAAGACACAGCAAACCTAGAAAACATGTGACCACTCGGGTATTAAAGCGGGCTCATCATGCAGTACTGATGCTGAGTTAAGAAGACTTCCGTAGCGGTCAAAGGCTAGGTCAGAAAATATTGAAAAACTAATAGAAATTATTGCAGTCTGTTTGAATCCTTTTCCATACATTATTGCTGAAACGTTTGGAATTACAAACAAGGCAGAAATTAACAATACACCAACTAATTGAATTGATGTGACAACAGTTAGTCCAGCCATAAATATAATAAGATAATTTATTTTCTCAACTGGGATTCCACTAACCTTAGCTTGTTCTTCATTAAAAGTAGAATAGAGGAGTTCTCCCCAATACTGCAAATTTAACGACTTTTACGGGCTTTTACAGAAAATACGGACAACATAAGACAGAAAGAATCGACGTAGGGAATATCAGTTAAGTATGATGAACAAAATATCAAAAAATTTCTGACCACTGGAGGTACACTTTAAAGATCAATCAGTCAACCACTAAGGAGGATTCCCTTTCATCTCCGAGAAAAAGTTAAAACTGCCATCGAGAAACTATTAACTCAGGGGATGGTGCATGGAATGCTCTTCATGCGAATTATGACTCGATCTTGCTACTAGAAAGGGTCTGTTCTTGCTTGCTAAGTAATCTAATTTTGATGGGCTTCATGGTTTAAGTTGATTATCCAAGGGCCGATCTATGCTGGGCGCAAAGAAAGTTTTTATTATCTGTTTCGCAAAATAACTTTTATTTTATTCGACAAACGTTCTTGCAACGAAACTTTTAGAATGAATCCTCTTGAATGATCCCTGTAAATGTCGCACGGATACAACTGTTGGGAACCTTGAGAAACATGGAGGGAAATTTACTCCAGTTGAACGGCACGTGTCCGACGATCTTTCAAATACAAATGCTTTATTATTTAGGTTTATATATGAGATTTAAAAAATTGTTATGAATTAATGTATCTTTTTGTTCTCCTTTCCTTGGCGAAATTAGGCAGACTAATCAATTAGGATTAATTAATTAGCATTAACTAAAGGCTTGGTCTTCCTGCGAATGCAGCTAATGAATGTGCAGTCCTTGAAGAAAGGAAGAAAAAACTCGTCGAAAGAATTCGTACGAAAACACAGCAACTTCAGGATCTCATTATTCAGGTTGACTTTTATTCTTCTTTCCTTGTTTTCATTTATTTATTTTTTATTCTGTCGCTTTTTCCTTAAATATGGAAATATAAGATGGAAAATATAAGTTAGGTTGGTTGCTATATAAGCGATTCTTTCTTTCTTTCTTTCTTTCTTTCTGTCTTTCTTTCTTTCTTTCTTTCTTTCTTTCTTTCTTTCTTTCTTTCTTGAACACTCTTGACAATGATGCTCTTATAAATTGTACGTGAATGGTAGAGATTATGTCGGATAGTGGACAGTAGTCCGATCCGTATTTTACGAAGATAGATAGTTACTACTTGTTGTATTTTAGAACCTGTTGTTGAAGGTTGGAGTGCTAATATTTGGCAAGCTAAAACTGGACAAAACTTCACATGGTCATAACTGCACTTAACGGAACTACAACTACCTGAAATAAAATTACGACATATATGTAAAAATTTGCACTGCTTACTAAATTTACAACAATTATGATTAAAATGTTTGCATATCACATTTTTTTTTGTTGGAACTTTGTTGATGCACTTGGTTGAAAATCACTGTGCTCATTTTTTTAGTGTAATTTGCCTTAACTCTATTTTCGGTCAAAAACAGAAAAAAAAAATGCTGAGGGAAAACCTTCTTTGATCGTTTTTCCTTATTTTAGTGATTTTCCTATAGCGGATTCTTCTGTCGTTCAAGCTATAATCTGATTTTTAAGGTCTAGAACGTTTTAACAATAACTGCCATCCACAGTAGGCAGAATTTAAAGGTATTTACCTTTTAATCCACCTTTAACCTAATTGGGTGAATTTTGTACAAACTTCTTGGCCTTATATGGTAAGGACTGACCTCGCTTTGATTCTAAATGCTCAAGATGTGGAATGTGTTCTTCAAAGCTAATTGGGTCAAGATAGTTCTCAATTTGCTCTAAATATGGTGTGAGGTTGTGCATCAATGAAACGAAGAATTGTTTGCTGAGCATCATGAGCATCATCAATGACGTAGTTTTAATGAACATTTTAAATCGAATTTTTCTATTCGGAATAACTAATTTTTCTTCAAGAAAAATTTGTCAGTATTACATAATTACATCATAGTTTTCCCACTCTTGAATGAGGGGCCTAAAATAAATATTAATCAAAACAATACATACATATAATACCAACAGAAAAAAATATCAATCGTGTGGGCTGGATTTGTTAAGGGTAGAGGAACTAGATACCAGGGATGTGCCGTGGTTAAGGCAGCTACGCATGCAACAGGGAAAATACACTAACAGGGCTTGCATAAGGTATTTTGGGCTGAACCCAGGAAACGCTCGCTATTTATTGGATAGCTATAAAATGGCATCCGATAAACCTTTGGGATACTTATTTATAAATTTGAATAGCAAGGATAGAAATCCTATGCTAAAAAGTAACATTTTCGAAAAAGGAGCAACAGTATATCTACCACACGCATTGAAAAAGTGACACTAGTCTTGAATATGGAACGAATGAAACAACTTCATCCATTTGTAGAGATTTTAGCTAAAGCTAAACGTCAAAACAATACAGTGGATCATCCTAATTCACGTAGGAAGAACAGAAAATGAATTTAAGATAGGATGAACTGGGTTAGGACAAAGATAAAGGCAGCAGTAAACTCTGGCACTGTATATATGAATCCTAACAACCAGAAAACTCATGACAAAGAGAAGAAAGTGAAGGATGTTGTTCAAAGTCGCACCGTAAATCCGTCAATCAAAGTGCCCAAGTAACAATAAGTAACTTGATAAATTCTAAGAGTCAATAGATTGATTTAAAAAGAAAATCAGAGGCTTAATACCGGTCGGGATTTAAAATAAAAGCTCTGAGTCACGAGGTCCTTCTAAATATCGAAATTTATTAAGATCCGATCACCCATTAGCAAGTTAAAAATCCCTCATTTTTTCTCATTTTTCCTCTCCCTTCAGCCCCCCAGATGGTCGAACCGGGGAAAACGACTTTATCAAGTCAATTTGTGCACCTCCATGATATCTTCGTTTCTGCTAAAAACATTTACCAAGATAACATTGAAGTTTTCAAGGATTATGACGAAGTTTTTCTTCGGAATGGCTTAAACAATGCTCTGAAGCTGAGAGCAAAAACCTTCGGACTCCTCCTCCAACCTTGACCAATCAAGAGCGTAAATCTGCGGTAGAGAGAGGCTGCTGAGCTTTCTTTTGAGTCGGATCATCATCAATCTTTCCGAGTCAGACACCAATGCAATTGTGGAAAAAAGTGGGGGGACCTGAAGAATGTCACCCAATTCTGGGGGTACCTGATGCAAAGAGTTGATAATTTCCACAAGCACAGTGTTTTGTTGAGAAGTCCACTTTAACTGACGTTTCATTGCTGTGTGTGGCCTTCTGCACCAAACAGAATATCAACACATTGGTCAATGTTACCCAACCAACAATTAAAGTACACTTTTGTGACTGATTGGGTCACTGAGGAACATCCCCGCCAGTGCCGGTCCCAGCACAAATCCAAGATTGCTGGACACCGCCATTTGGCCGAAGTTTTTGGCGCGGTTGGCATCGGTGGTGATGTCAGCCAGATAGGCGTTGGACACCGACACATTGCCCCCGGTCAGCCCATCTGCGGCGCGGGCCAGGAACAGGACCAGTAGCGGCAGGGTCAAAACGAAGTCACCCAACCAGGGGTTTGCCACGTCCAATATGGTTGCAGCAGGTCTACTCTGATTTGAGCTAGGGAGGCCTTGCACTCATCTCTGCCGCGTGTTTCCCGAACCTCCAGGGCTGCTTTGATGGGTCAGTAGTCTTCTGGGAGGTTAATATGTTCAATTCACAACAGATAACAGATTGTATTTGTTGCGTACTGGTATACCAACTACGCAGACTCAGTTTGAGTAATTATTAGTCCTGTTCTTTTAAGGGCTACTTTTAATGGCTCTAACATTTGTTCCACGTGAAATATTAGTGAGTCACAGCACAGTGGATTCTGTGTGGTCGTATCTCTAACATCTCCGTCCAAGTTTTTAATTGAATAAGAAGTACTAATAATGTGTTGTAAGCTTTCATTATGATTATCATTGTATATCATTTGCCGCTTTTACTGTTTAAAGTGTTTTAAGTTATGATGGAGAGAAATATGCAAGCAACTTAGAATCAATTTCTGTGTTTAGCTTTCTATCATTCAATGTCGATCCCTCCACTCTAAGTGTTTTCCAAGATTTTAGGTTTCCCCCTCCCAATGTCACCAGATCCGGTCGGGATGTAAAATAACAGCTCTGAGACACGATATCTTTCCAAACATCAAATTTCATTAAGATCTGATCAACCATTCGTAAGTTAAAAATACTTCATTTTTTCTATTTTTCCGAATTAACCAGCCCCCCACTCCCCCCAGGTGGTCAAATCAGGAAAATGACCATTTCTCTTTAGCTTGCTTACTTGATTTACTCAATGATGTATTGGGTGAGAAAAGGTATGAGAAACAGGTATGAGAAACAGGTATGAGAAACAGGTATGAGAAACAGGTATGAGAAACAGGTATGAGAAATAAGTATAAGAAACAATCCTAGGTCATACAACTGTCAGTATCAGGTGATTCGGAATGAGTGGAATTTGGGATACAGGTACGAAGCTAAAGAGGGAAACTAGCAGGGTCTACCCCATAAGCCTCCTGCATACTGAAACTACCACAGGGAAAACTGAAATGCTTGTTGAGGAATAAAAGATAAAATAAAGCAAAAAAAGAGTAGAGTTACCAGTTTTTGACTTCTTAAAAAACGCATTACAACTGCGTTCAAAAGTATCGTAATTTCTAGATTTGAAAAGAACACTAGAGAAATAGAAAAGCATGTCACCACCGGGGATCGAACCCATGACCCACGCTTTCGCGGCGTGTGGAATGAGCTTGAAAAATAAGTATTTTTGTCTGAAACATATTATTGGAACTTACTTTCCTTTTCTTTGTCTTTTCTCGTTTGTTTGTTTTCAGATGTCCTGCTTTTCTTGTTAACTAGAATCAAACAAGTTAAAAATCTCGAATGGTATGGGAGGACTCACCAAACCGACTCGAGCCCCAGACCACAAAGGCCCATTTACTGTGCTTCAATGTGTAGGTAATACGTGCACATACTTCTATTAACCCCTAGTCTCTTCTTAGATTTTCCTGTCTTCCTCCTCGTGTGCTTCCTCTGGCCATACCTTGTCTTCCATGTATGGTTGTGTGTCATCGTCAACTAGTCTTCAAGTCAAGGATATCCATGGAGAGATGGAGATGAAACGATACTAGAGAAATGGAAATATCTCACCATGGGCATTCAAACCTGGAACGTACGCATTCGTAGCATATGCTCCATCAACAGGTCTCCGGTTTGGTTTGCTTAACCGTATCTTAGTACATTGTGAGACTGGCTTCTAAAAAAAATCTGAGTATTTAGTTGTCAAATTGCTTTGTTAATGATCCCTATCTTATGAATAATCTAATCTAGGAGATAGTTAGTTAAGTTCACTTTTGGGCTAGCTCTGGGGAAATTTATACATTTCGAATGTTTGACAAATTCAAATGCACTATATTTGCAAATCTTCTTGTGACTAAATGTCAACTTTAATGCTCATTGTCTTTAATTATTAGTTATTTTTAAATCTGATTTCACTTTTTATTATTTTTCTTCTATTTCCTTTTGTTGTTGATTTTTACATTTGTTTGTAAATTAATGACTTTTACTGTTTTCTTGTACATTTCCAGTTTTATCTGTTTCTTTTTTCTATTGAAGGGTTTGCTGTAATTATGAAGTATTGTCATTGTATTACTAAGCCAAACACGCTAAGTTTTTTGGGAAAGGTTGCCGCAACACTTCACGTTGCCCAGGCAACGTAGGTCTAGTTGTTTTTTATTTTATTATGAAGTCACCCTTGTCATTGTCACACCAGCTCTTTGCTAAATCAACATTGTTGAGATGACATCGATGATAATAATAAATTTAAATATGTTTTCGTTCAAGAGAGAGGTCTCCCTTCTCTCTCAAAGGAGAAAGTTTATGATAATAAGTAGCATATTATTTATTATGTAGCCAGCCAATTTGTTTAACGTAGTAGAAAGGTCCAGAAATTATATATCTGAGGATGAAAGCCCTCAGGGCAAGGGTGTAAATTATGTCCTGGGGGCGTATAAGGTTTATAGCGAAAGGATGATCGTATAAACTTCAGAGGGGGCTTATTGGATTGCTAATCAGAAGTTTTAGTGTCCTTTTTAAGATTCAGAGTTATCGGAGGGTGGATACCCCCTTGCGACACATCTCGTATTTTCCTCAGAGGCGCGTCATGTTGAAATCACCTGAGAAGTTTTTGTCTTCGTTCTAAGCCATGTCATCGGAATTCCTATAAATGTGTGCTGAAAACTCAAAAGCTCCATCATCTTGTGAAGTAAGTAAAGATTTTAAAGCAAGATCTCTTACTCTGGTTCTCACTGATGCTGTTTCAGGCAAAAGCGGCCGTTTTTACGTGAAATGTAATATTTTTTTCTCAGAGGCGCTTCATGTTGAAGGATATCAAAGTCTTACAAAATTTCGTTTCATTTAGAAATATACTATTTAAAATAAGATCCTCTACTTTTACAAAAAGGGAACCCAAGGCATATTTTCCTCTTCTGAACTTTTACTTGGCTTCCCTTTCCCTACTTTTACTTTTCTATTGTGGTAAATTCATGTCTCAAATGAGTTAATTCAATGTTAATTTAAGGTTATCTTGATAGTTTTTGCTTCTACCGGCAATGCTGCACCATCAAGTTTAGTCTTATCCATCAAAAGTTTTGAGCCTGAGAAAAATTTTCCTTATTTTAGAAAATAGGGGGAAACCCCCTAAAAGTCATACAATCTTAACAAAAATCACTCCATCAGATTCACCGTATCAGAAAACCCTAATGTAGAAGTTTCAAGCTCCTATCTACAAAAATGTGAAATTTTGCATTATTTTGCCAGAAGACAGATCACGAATGCGTGTTTATTTTTTTTTTGCAATTTTTTTTCAAGGGAGAAACTATCTGTTCAAAAATGTATTTCAGATTTTGGGTATTTTTAAATGAATATTGTAACACGGTAAACTTTCTCCTAAAAGGCCACAAAAATAGTTAAACTTCAAACTCGAAGCTCTGCTTTAGTCATTCTCAAACTTAAGCAAGTAAACTTCCTCCCGAACATTATTTTCAAAACATGTTTTGGATGTTTTTGTTATTTCTTTTCAACATGGCCCCAGGATTAATCAAAGCGCTCTTCGAAACCGTCCGAAAACAGAGGATCCAGCACCCCGATCGTGTTTCTGGGGACGCTGAACAGCTCGCGGACTCCGGCGACGTTTTGGTCACCCCGATAGAGGATATGCGTACCGTTGGGAGCGAAATTGAAAAAATCGACACTTCCGCCATCTGCCAGGGGGGCGTTGATTTTCTCAACGACCCCGCCGCCGATTGACACGGCGAACAGTTCGCTTTATGATTACACATGGTAAAGAATGTCATTAAAGGCTCTTTTCCTATTTCAAAGTTTTAGTTTTCGAGGGTAATAGCAATGTCTATGAAAGAAATGAAGATATTAGACTATTTTATGTTTGCGCATGGTAAAGAATGTGATTAAACGCTCTTTCCCTATTTCAAAAGTTTTAGTTTTCAGGGTTAATAGCTACGTCCGTAGAAAAAATGAAGATATTAGACTATTTTATGATTGAAAGTTACTGTTTAGCAAAGACATGACTTGGATGAATTTAAAAAAAAAAACATTACAGAATACATAAATAAACAATTCGCACGCATCAATCGAACATAAATTAAGTAGTTCACTCATCTTTTATTAAGCCTGTCATCAATGAGTTGCTGCAGACGACATTAGAGTACTGTAAACAAGCTTTTGGGTGAATGATGGTGAGTTTAATAAGCTTGGTTTTTTGTTTTACCAGCTTTACAGGGAGATAGAAGGGGAACGGCATGTCAAGCAAGCTCGCAGCTCGTGTGGCAAAGCTGTTTCGGCCGCAGCAGGCGGAAGACGATGGCGATGGCTCGTCGCACAACGCTTCGGCCACTCGAAACACCGAATACGAGCAGATGCTGGAGGATCGGGCCGGACAGATGCTGGAGAGTCAGCGACAGCTGTATGCGGCCGTGTTCAAGTCAGCATCGGACAACGAGGCGCATGGTATGCTACCCCAAACAGAATAGGGTTTAACGACATAATCAAGTGAAACACTATAAACCTTACCCATATCAACAAGAAACATGCAGGTAGTGCGAAATATTATCATACTTCTGATACTTAGTACACTGTATATAAGGTAACCAAACAGGCCCCGTGGAGCAAGGGAGTGAAAAGAAGAAGACTGAAGTGGTATGGGCACATGATGAGAGTACAAGACAAAACACCAGCCAAAAGGGCCCTAAGGCATATTTGACATAGTTTGCATACACTAGATGCGTACATTCCATGGTGCACAAAGCGTTCAAGATACACTAATAAGGCATATTTGACATAGTTTGCATCAACTATATGCGTACATTCCATGGTGCACAAAGCGTTCGAAATAGGCTCATAAAGATTATTTGACATAGTTTGAATACACTAGGTGCGTACATTCCATGCTGCACAAAGCGCTCAAAATAGGATAGTAAGGCAATACTCTGTTCTTTCTTTTGATTTATCATTTAGGAAGCATTGTGAAATAGCCTTTGAGTTAAGAGGATAAATATACTTGGGACTTTCCCCGTTAAATTATGAACATACTGATAGGGCTGGTTGCCTTGTATTCGTTAAAAGATTAATTTTTTTAGGTACTTGAAACTTTTTTAGGGGCGGATGGAGTAATGCTTCCAGACAAAAATCGCTTGTATATGGAAAAAATTTTCTGTTTGCAGAAATTTTTTGCTCACTCGAAATATAGGTGTAGTAAACCTGTAGCCTACAAGTTTCAGTCGAGATTAGGGCCCATGAAAGTGCTTTTGAATCCAGAATACATCTCTCTTTGTAAGCAGAAATCCCACCTTGAGTAATTATCGCTGATTTAGCTATATACTGATCTTTGGTGGATTTTCCAGGAGATTTCATATTTAAAACGACCGATTTTTTTTTTTTTTTTTTTTTTTTTTTAGCGATTCTGTTCAGCATAGTCGAAAAACCTAATAACTATGTCTTTGGGTACAACTTAATCCCCCGAAGTTACCAGGGGATGGTCTGCAAGTTACAAACTTTGAACATTTTTTTTTTACATATAGAAATGTTTATTAGGAAGTGTACAGATGTACAGGGGTAACTTTTTCACGTTGGAGGGAGTGTGTTGGGGGAGGGGATAGCGTGGGAGGATCTTTCCATGGAGGAAGTTTCAACGATGATTGTGATGATGACGATGACGATGATTATAGTGATGATGATGCTGCTGATGATGATGGTGGTGATGATGATGATGATGGTGATCATGATGATGATAGTGGTAATGATGACGATGGTGATGATGATGATTGTGGTGATGATGGTGATGATGATGATGATGATGATGATGATGATGATGATGATGATGATAGTGATGATGGTGATGTAGACAATGATGATCATGATGATGGCCAGAAACCTCAGTAATTTACTCAGGAGAGTTGGGAGGAATGCTATGGGCCATGACAACAGAAGCTGGCAGCTCGGTTTGAAACTAATGATACCCGTGCAGATTCGCATTTGACGTTAAAGACTAGTCTTGATCTGGAAATGATGCAGTGCATTCCTGACGGTCCTCACGTGTCAGACACTCCTATTCTGAATCTTGACGTGTTCTTTCAAACTAATGAGCAAGGCTCTAGTGCAACAGAAAAAAGATGGATAAGATGATGAAAATACCCTAGCCTATAAGGCGCTTCAATAGCTAGCTTGGCACATAATTTTTCGAAAACACCAGTAATATCTGTCGCTCGATACTGTTTAATCAGTTTTGTATAAAGCAAGCGGTACAACTTGGTTTATACATGAGATAATGTCACGATAGCACTATTTCATGAAGAAAAAGAAGACCCCGCCTGAAATAATATCACATTGACTATTTGTGGGGGAGGAGGCCTAGTTGCCCTCCGATTTTTTGGTTACTTAAAAAGGCAACTAGAACCCTTAATTTTTTACGAGCGTTTTTATTAGTAAAAGATATACGTAACTTACAAATTAGCTTACGTAACAAACTTCTGTATTCTCATGTTTTTATTACGTGTATGAAGGGGTTCACCCCCTCGTCAGTACCTCGCTCTTTACAATAAAGCTTAAATTTTTCCCAATTTCTTGAGAATGACAAAATTACTAGCGTGACGCGTTTTATAATGATGCAAAGATTTTATGGGTGTTTGCTAAAAATAAGGCCCGAAAATTTTGTAGGGAAGCCGGCCCTGTTTCCGCTTCCGTGTGGCACGACAAAATCACTAGCATGACGCTTTTCGTAATGATGCAAAGTCCTTACGAGTGCCAGCTAAGAATAAATCCTATGCTGCTTTATCTCTGAAATATTTAGCACTGTCTAGATGACTGCTGAAGCTGATGGTGTGATTTTCGTTAAGATTCTATGATTTTTGAGGGGTGTTTCCCCCTACTTTCTAAAATAAGGCAAATTTTCTCAGGGTCGTTACTTTTGCTGGATAAGTCTAAACTTTGTGAAACTCATATATTTAAAATAAGCATTAAAATGCGATTTTTCTTATGTAAGCATTGTTATAAAAATTCCGTTTTTTAGAGTTTTGGTTACTATTGAGCCGGGTCGCTCCTTTAAAAAATTGTTAAAAATTGAGACTTCAAAGGGTGCATGGACCAAAAACACTACACCTCCGTGCATGTCAGCCAATGAACCCGAGATCAACCCCCGTAAAAGAAAAGCCCCGGAGGGGTGCCCACTTTCCCTTACCTGTTGTACAACGCCACGTGTGCCGCATAGTTCCACCCTCCTAAGCACAGTTTCCACCGTGCTTGGCACGCACAACCTCGTGTAGGTGGTTTAAGAAAGTCGACCGGCATTAAGCTTCTGATTTTCCTTTTAAAGCAATCTATTGATTCTTAGAATTTTGCCAGAGCTTGGCTCTTGGCTCTTCCGACCTCGTCACAGGTGCCATATGAGCTCTTAGCTCTTGCTAAGCTTTATAATGCTTAGCCAAATTCTTATCCGATTATCTGAATGATCGCTTTGAGGCTTCATAATCCTTAGCCGAATTGCCGAAATCTTGATGCTCAGCGATCAGCCGATCATGGCAAGTAAAAGACCGTTGAAAACTCTGTAAATTAGTGTTTACTTTCTGCAGACTATTAAGGATTTATCTGCTTAGTAATCCTGATTTGTCGCGTCAGGAATAGGTCAGTTATGTCTAATCCTGCTTTGTGCTCTCGCTAAAAGCTTGAAAATACTAAGTAACCATCGTTTTGTAAAGTTATTTCTTGTTCGTTTTTCAGTTTTAAACTATTAGGAAAATAAACCCACGATCCGAAAAATATCAGCTATTTGCAAGAAAAGTTTACATGTTCGAAACTGTAACAGGGCCTTTCACAAGAAATGAACAATAATCAATGACATGTTACATGTTTTCTTCTAATTTTTCCAGTTTTAAATCCATAATCTGCTGCTAAAATCATCAAATAATGGAACAAACTACTTTGTTGACTTTGGCGGTTTTGACCCCGCAACATCCCAATCTCTACAATTGTAGACCTGTGAAAAACTCTCCGATTTAAGTGTTTTCCAAGGTCCCCCCCTAACTTACCCTAATGGCACAGGAACCGGTCGGGGCTTAAAATAAGAGATCTAAGTTACGAGGTCCTTCTAAATATCAAGTTTCATTAAGATCCGATCACCTATTCACAAGATAAAGATACCTAAATTTTCACGTTTTCCAAGATCTCCGGTTTCTCCCTCCAACTACCCCCAATGTCACCGGATCTGGTCGGGATTTAAAATGATATGCTAAAAACCAAGTTGGTCAAAGCTCGCGTAAATGACAAGCACAAAGGGGTTTTCATTTTATCTGTATTTGACATTTTATCGACATAGTTTTATTGATACTTAGTGATCTGTAATATTAGCTCTCTGAGAATGATTTCCATCAATTTGTCGTTGATATGCTAAAAACCAAGTTGGTCAAAGCTCGCGTAAATGACAAGCACAAAGGGGTTTTCATTTTATCTGTATTTGTCTGGGTGTGCCGGTCGATCGGATCCGCATCGAGCTCGGATCGACCCGCTTGCTCGAAACAGCAGGCACGTTCGGCTCCGGCACCAGCATCGGGACGGGTTCGGCCATTGCAAACGCCTCGAAAACACTGCTCGAACATATTCGCGAATTGTCCGGCAAGAACGATGTTCCGGGTTACGAAAGCTGGCCCGATCTGATGGCGGCGAAAGGCGTCCAGCGCCTCACTGCCGATGGCGTCCGAAAATTAAAAGCCATTACAATGGATGACTAGATGAAATGGAATGCGAACATAAATTAAAACAAATTATCAAGTAAAATTTAAAATAAAATTACCAAAAACAGGGGCTACCGCTCCGTTAAAACCTCTGCCCATTTCCTCACCCAGTGGGCATGGACGCTGTAATTTTATAGACACTGGGATGTGTCACTTGCGTATCACGTACTAGCTCGTTGTTTTCTCAGATCATGATCCTGCTGTTGATATTTTTCATTTCATGGTTGCACCCGTTGCTGCCTAGATAGTTGGCCTATGTCAGTTTGGCCTACTCCCAGTCAAGCACAAGTCTTCAGCTCTGAAAGTAATTATTTGACGCTACAAACCGAATTCCTAGAGCTAAGCGGGTATTATGCGCTACGGTTTTTTATGGCACTTGGTATTAACCCAGTGACATATAGCAATCGCAAATTCTGTCGGTCTGTCTGTCGGAACATACGAGTTGGTACGATATTCAAACCATTTGACGCGTAGCATTCTTCGGTAACACCACATTTCAAATCCTTCAGTTCTTTTTCTAATCGTCAGCTTTAATTGTCCAACCTTCAGATCCATAAGACGCAACTGAAAAGACAGTTGTCTGGATAAGTCTAAGTTTTAAATTGATGCTTTTATTGCTTTTCCGGATTTTATCCAAATCATTATTTTCTTGTTAGGCCTAAACGTAAGTACTCAGCAAACACATAGCATTTATCATATACTTATCACGGAGTGGAGCATTACCACAATAGCTTGTTTTCTTTTTTCATTAATGGAGCTGAGGGGGATTCGAACCCACGACCCATTGGTTTGAAAACCAACACCTTAACTATTGGACCATCAATGCCCAATAACTAAGGTGAGAAATTTTTAAGTCAATCTTGCCATGTTTTTGCCTCCACTCAGTGGGAAAGGGGAAATTGAGTGACTGCAAAATATTATAGTCAATATTTTCGTGATAATTGGTCCAGTGTTGCTGTTTGAAAAGAAATCCTTTTCTCACGTCATTATTTTCCTCCTTTTCAGTCAATTCCTACCAAATTAAAAAAAAAAACAAAAAACAGTTGGACAACAAATCTATACTTAAGCATTATTTTTCTTGTCTTTTATTATTTAATTTGGTATATAGTTTTCTTGGAAAAATGTAGTTTTTAATCTAAAAGAACCAGAACCGATCTGCTCTCTTTGAGGGAGGTTGGGGGGGGGTTAGTTCTGAAAAAATAGAAAAAATGAGGTGTTTTTAACTTGCGAACGGGTGATCGGATCTCAATGAAATTTGATATTTAGAAGGATATTGTCTTTCAAAGCTCTTATTTTAAATACCGACCGGATCCGCTCTATCGGGGAGGGGGTTAATTCTGAAAAATTAGAAAAAAATGACGTATTTTTAACGTATTTATCAAGTGACATATAGTGATCGCAAATTCTGTTGGTCTATTGGCCCGGTTTTGCTAGTTTAGGCACTTCCAGATACGCTAGGACGATGAAATTTTGCAGGTGTATCAGGGAGTAGAACAGATTAAATTAGAAATAGTCATTTCCCCAATTTGACCATCTGGGGGGAAGGAATAGGGGGACGGTTAATTCGAAAAAACGAGGTACTTTTCATTTACGAACGGGTGATTCGGTTTATTTTGCTTAAGAACATTTTTTTTTTTCAGTTCGAAGCTGAATGAAATGAATAAAAAAGTAGTTGCACGTCTTTCGTGCCCTTTATACTGCTTGTCCATGAAAAATGTTAAACTATCTTCCCTTATCTTTCCTTCAATATGTTTGTTTTGCTTAATAACATTTCTTTTTTAATTTCAGTTCGAAACTGAGTGAAATGAATAAAAAAGAAGTTGCCCGTCTTTGGTGCCTTTGAGAAAGCCATTTAGCCAAAAAAAAAATTAACATGCAGATTTCATTTTAATTCTTCATGTGCTGTGAGCCAAAATCAAAACATGCATTAATTCAAAAAAAGACAAGTTTTTTAACAACAAGTAAGGAGCGACATTTAAACTTAAAATGAACAAAAATTATTCTGTATATGAAAAGGGTTGTCCCCTCCTCAACGCGTCACTCTTTACGCTAAAGTTTTTTATTGTTTTAAAAAATTTGCGAGGGGTGGGGAGGGGGCGGGGGGGGGGGATAAAGTCGATAGGCGCAACACTTTGAAGTTTAACTACGCAACCGTGTAAGAGGATGGCCGTATCTGGCTTACAGTCACGTTCATTGACAAAAAAGCATCACAGAGTGGCGTAAAATATTAAAAGTTTGTTCCTGGAGATTACTTACTCTTTGTAGGTTTCATATCCATACTCATTTATCTTGTTCTTTAAATTTCTTAGCACTTGAAAAAAAAATTATACGAATAACATCATATTTATGAGCATATTTCAAGAGAATAAATTATATTATTTTCCCCTCAGGAGTGGTCATTTTGTGTTTAATATACTGGGCACATACAAAATGATAAAAGATGACACATGACTCTGAACGGCTAAAGAAAAGCCATGGAACAAGAAAGTGTGAAAATCACACTGAATTGCAAATGAAAATGCTGCATGACGAAATCTGCGGTTAGACTGAATCTGAAAATGAACTTAGTTTCTCTTGGTTAGCTACCGTTTATGCGGTACAGAAATGTCTCATTTTTGGGCAAAAAGCATATTTTTCATACGCTTTCTTTACATATAGTATTGACCGATGTCGATATTTTTTAAATCAGAACAGTAAAGACCTCTAAATTTGTTTTTAAATCAACAATAATTGATCTGGTTATCTATAAATGGCACTTTTGCGATAATAATCGGGCAGTAACATGAATTGTGTTGAATTGATCGTGTTGGATTGATTGTGTTTGTTGCATTGATTGTGTTGCATTGATTGTGTTGCATCAATTGTGTTGCATTGATTGTGTTGTATTGATTGTGTTGCATTGATTGTGTTGCCTTGATTGTGTTGCCTTGATTGTGTTGCATGAATTGTGTTGAATTGATCGTGTTGGATTGATTGTGTTTGTTGCATTGATTGTGTTGCATTGATTGTGTTGCATCTTTTGAAGCTCTGCAACCGAGTTAACTTGCATCATTTGTGGACCCCCAGTACTTTCGCGTCACGCCGAGCTTTTTTTTGTGTTATATGGTTCTGCTTTTTTATTTTGACGGCCCTCGTTAACGTTTTTTGAGCCCTATTAGAGGCTCAATGGTGACGTGGCTTTTACCCTGAACATTTTATATTGTAAATGAAGTCACGCCATGACCGAGCTTGTTTTTGCGTTATATGGTTCTTTTTAAAAAGAAGAATTCAGAGAAAGAGTCAAACTAGGCGGAGTCAAACTAAACTTTGACTCAGACAAAGAGTCAAACAGGCGGAGTCAATCCGCCTGTCTTTAGAGTTATGTAGCAGTTGTAGACATCAGGTCGAAATCATCAGCCCATCCGAGCCTGTCAAAAAGGACTGACTTTTTGACCCTGGGTGATGCTTTACTAAACTAGTATCAGTTTTCAGTCCAAAAGGCAAATAGATACAGCTTCTTCTTTAGTTTTTTTATTCTTTTTTAGTTTTTTTCTTTTTTTTTAGTTTCGTCTTTTTATTGATTTGTTTTCTTCAATTTGTCAATGTTCATTCTAACATTGACACATGGAAAAATCTTTACGTGCCAAGCATACTAAAGCTCCAACAATTTATATTAAACCTCAAATTTTGGGGTATGTGTTTTAATGTTTTCGAATTACTTTAATTAATTGTCAAAATATTGAGTAGGTTCTCAATGCTTAAATGTGTCTGTGATTAGGCTCTACTGTTTTACTATCAGCACACTTAAAATTGCTAGCAGTCTATAGGATAATATTAACCTAATCACATAAGCTTTCAATGGTAAAAGAAATCACTTCTTAAGTGGTATAACAGACATTTATAGAAATATTATAGTGATCTAACTGCTGAGGTGGTGATTAACCCTCTGACTACTGGGCACCCTACCCTGAGGTTATATGCTCGCCGCCCGTCTCAACTCGATCGACGCCTCGGTGTTCGAAGCCGCCGAGATCGACGGATGCGGGCACTTCCGCCGCATATGGAGCATCGCCTGGCCGATGTGCCGCGAGTTCGTCGGCGTCGTCACGATGCTGCAGTTCCTGTGGACCCTGTTCTCCTCTGCAGCCGTCGTGCTGCTGCTGACGAAGGGCGGGCCAGGCAACGCCACCGCCACGCTGTCGTTCCTCGTGTCGAGCAAAAATCAGCACGCATCAAGTTTCACGAACAAAATCAGCAAATACCAAGATTCATGAACAAAATCAGTTTTACGAGGAGAAGAAATCATCGTAAAAAGAGAACATCAACATTCAACAAGTTTCAGAAACAAAAAATCAGAAGGCAGCAAGTTCCATGAATAAAAATCAGCATACAACAAGTTTCATGAACAAAATCAGTTTCACGAAGAGAAAAATCGATGTACCAGTTTGTAACACTTTTAGTTCTGAAAGTTTTGGCACTAAAGAATCAATGCTTGTGTATAATATTTGTAGTTGCATCCATTTTCTTTGGCCAGCTGGGCTGTTGCTTATTCCAGCTTTGCAACTCTGACATAGATTTTTGTTGCCCAAGCTAGCAGTGAGGTATGGTAGTTGGTTTCCGACAAATCAGATGCAACCCTTGACAGAGAGACAGAGCTCAAAACCAAAGCCGCAGAAACAAAGTATGAAATTAAAAGCTATGAAAAGAATACATTCTCCAACCCAGATTTGCAATACTTTTTGGTTAAAAATACCCATTCGTCTTTTTGATTTTTCTGGGAGAAGATGGTTCTTTTACTTTTAGTTTTCTACTCATTGAGTTTTTAGTTTCAACTTTTTGCTTTTAAGTTGTCATTTTATTTACGCCTGTTTTGTTTACTTTTTTCATTTGGATATTAAGTTTAAATAAATTGTTTCGCGGGGTGTTTGCGCTGATCTACCTGATGCCGCTCTTCGTGATGATCACCACCTCGCTGAAAAGCCTGGAGGAGATCCGCACCAGCGACCTCATCTCGCTCCCGCGGGAGGTCACCTTCGACGCCTGGCGCACCGCCTGGTCCAGTGCCTGCACCGGCATCCAGTGCGAGGGCGTGCGGCCCTACTTCTGGAACTCGGTGCTGATCGCGATCCCCGCGGTGGCGATCTCCACCCTGATAGCTTTTTCATAATAGCCTTGTCATATCCATTTGAATAGTTTTATCACTTCCATTTGTACAGTTTTATCACAGCCATTTGTATAGTTTTTTCGCATCCATTTGTATAGCCCTGTCAAATCTATTTGGATATACTTGTCACATCCATTTTTACAGTTATGCCATATTTATTTGTTTGGTTTTGTCACATCCAGTCGTATAGTTTTATCGCATCCATTTGTATGTTCTGTATAATTCTTGGGAATAGAATAGAATATCTGCATGTGCGTAGTTTGTTTTGATTTAGTTTAAATTTTCCCTCAATATACTCAATATACTCTCGGATTATCTCCTTCATACGCTTAGCCTTAATAGCACTAGGATCATAGTAGTAGAGGTCGTAGTAGGAGAATTAGTAGCAGTAGTAGTATTGTATTAGTAGTAATAGCAGCAGTATTAGTGGCAACACTAGCATGTACATAGTGACTTTTGAAAATATATATGAAATTTCATAACTGACAGAGGGACAAGAGGAATACTCTACTAGATTACTACTATGATACTCTACTAGATATCTATTATCTTTCCAAATATACGCATCAATTCACATACAGACTCATTCCCCCCCCCCCCTCCCCCCTTTCTCTCTCTCTCTTCCCAATAATGTCTTTCTCCATCTCTTCAAACTTGTCCTACACACCAACCCTTAAAATAAAACCGTTCACTGAGCGACCCGGCTCAATAGTAACCAAAACTCTAAAAAATGGAATTTTGATACCAATAGTTACATCAGAAGAATCGAATTTTAATGCTGATTTTAAATATATAAGTTTCATCAAGTTTAGTCTAACCCATCAAGAGTTACGAGCCTGAGAAAATTTGCCTTATTTTAGAAAATAGGGGGAAACACCCCCTAAAAGTCATAGCATCTTAACGAAGATCACACCATCAGATTCAGCATCAGCTTTGAACGTCTGCTTCAGTTGTAGATGCCATTTCTTGTAGTTTTAATACGTTGTTCATGTCTTTTATCCTGTTGAATTAGTTGTTATCTATTAAGGCTGAATGCTTGGTGCTTCTTGCGCTGCAAGCGTGCGACATACGCCACTTAGTGTTGACCAGCTTTGAACGTCTGCTTCAGTTGTAGATGCCATTTCTTGTAGTTTTAATACGTTGTTCATGTCTTTTATCCTGTTAAGGTAAAAACCAAAAGAACTAAAAAAGTAAAAAAAACTAAAAAAAGGAAAAAACTGAAAAATAAGGGTTGGTGCGCGAAGCGCCACCCCAACAGCTAGTATATATATATATATATATTTTGGTGTTGTGCTGAAGACGGGCCTTGCTTGGACATAGGGCCGAAATATTCACTGAACTGAATTCCACCGTCTTAAGAAAATGTCCCTATTGTTTCTAAATTGTGTTTGTTTGGTACCACTGCCCATAGTACCCAAAAATTAAAAGACTCGTTTAAAAGAAACTGGCAAGTGAGAAAAAATTGCCATTTTTAGCTGATTTAGGAATGACAATCTTTTTCTAAATTTTTTGTAATTGTAAAATGTTAGTTTGAAATTCTTTCTATATAATGAGTAATAACGATAAGCACAAGTAGAACAACAATAATAATTACAGTCAACTACGCTTTTAAGTAATCACGCAATTGTAAGTTGTGGATAAATTTTACAAATTGATGCAAAAAGTCATTAATTTCACTAGGTAACAGGGGTTTACAGTTGACGTCTCTCATTCCAACTCTAGTTACTTTTTTGCCAATAATGTTCTGAATTAAATCATGGAACTTCCTTGGGTGGGATCTATATATTTTGCTTATTATTTTCGACCCATACTGCTTACGTGAATGTCTTATTTTATATACAATTAAATTTCTTACTCTTTTGAAATCTAGATGACATACCGATAGCCTTTGGTAAAACATACACCAAAAACTTGTTGACAAGGCATGTAAACCTCAACGGTAGGGTTCTTTGATTGTGTTTTTGTTAGAGAGGGTGCAGATTACTCAAAGGATGCATTTAATGCCAAAACATCCTAACTCTCATTGAGTTTTCAGGCAAAGACAGAATTAGTGTGAAGGAAAAGGCAAGGAGTGGGTTTGAGGTAGAAACTGATATTTATCCCGTGATTTTCGTTAAGATCGTATGACTTTTAGGGGGTGTTTCCCCCTATTTTCTAAAATGAGGCAAATTTTCTCAGGCGCGTAACTTTTGATAGGTAAGACAAATCTTGATGAAATTTATATGTTTAAAATCAGCATTAAAATGCCATTCTTTTGATGTAACTATTGGTATCAAAATTCCGTTTTTTAGAGTTTCGGTTACTATTGAGCCTGGTCGCTCCTTACTACAGTTCGTTATTTTTCTTTCCAGGACTAGCGGTTTACCAGAACTTCATAGAGAGATGCTAAATAGCTCATTCAGAAGCTATTACTTCTATCTACGTTTTTTTTTATACATTTTACCATCTGTAAATGCCATATGGCACTAAAATGGCATCTTTGTGCCATTTCTTAAAGGGTGGGGCTAACAGGCTACCAAAAAATCTTAGACAGATTTTCAGTATCTTATATAAAATATATTGCTCATATCTACCCCATTAAAAATTTTTAGCATGATACGAAGGATTAGCAACTCCAAATAGTCATAGGAATGGTGGAAGTACAAGCCGCTTGTACCAATTGAGGCCCCATGGGGGTACTGGCCGCTTATACCAATTGAAATGATACTAATAACTAGAACGTTCAATATCCAATCAAATGAGCCATCACTGAAGTTTATACGAGCAACCCTTCCATAAGAACTATATATACCCCCAGGGCATAGCTTAATCAATGCATGACTTGATTTTGGCTCTCCGAAGAGGAATAATTAAAACGAAATTTGCAAATTTATTTTTTTTAGGCTAGATGGCTTACTCATAGTTTTGATCGAATGATTTTGAGAAAAAATTAACGGGGGAGGAAGCCTAGTTGCCATCCGATTTTTTAGTCCACTTAAAAAAGCAACTAGAACTTTTAAATTTTTACGAATGTTTTTATTAGCAAAAGATATGTGTAACTTATGAGAAGCCAGTTCTATTGTGTTAAGAACAATAGAGCGTTTTGGCGCTCAATTGAAAAGTCGCGCTATATGTTAAGGTCAAGCGCACGTTGAGTGGAGACAATGGAGAGGGGATTTGGCCTATCAGCGGTAAGTTTTATTGTTGCTCTGTTTGCTTTTGTTGTGTGCAGGCATTGATGCGTGTTGCTTGTTGCACTGTGTTCCTATAGCCAAGCCACTTATCTTTTTGCTTATCTAGAAAAAAATATATTCTATGTCTGAAAATTTTTTGAGTCTTTAAAACCCAGAAATTATTCCATGAATGGATTCAAAGTGACAGTTTGGATATAAAAACTCCACCGTACCAGTCAGAAAACGTAAAGACCAGAAGGTATCCTATAATTGGGGGTAGAGTTCTGCCCTCATTACGCTTCAGTTATTACAAAGTTACCCCATTGAAATTATGAGATTTAAAAAAATTGGACTTATGGAGTACTACCACTACTACTAAGAGCTCACTGCAGCACCAAGTCGCTTGAAGCCAACACACCTACGGACGCTCTTCTTCCATTCCAAAATATTCGAAGCCTCTCTCTCTCTACACCCTCCCAAGCAGTTCCAATTTCCCATAGATCGATCTTTTATCACAATATCGTCCCACCTCACTTGGAGACGACCTGCTTTTCGTTTGGCCATAGATGGATGACCGACCAGGAAGATTCATGAAGCATTATGCTACAAAGTATAATATTTCGCGTGAAATTTTTTTATCTCTGTTCATGCTTGTGTATAACTTTGTATGTATAACAATGTTATTGACTTCAAAATGTCGATCTCTATGTCTTGGCTAACATCGTTGGTTCCTCATTGTGCGAATCCCTATTGGTTCTGTGTATTTCTTTGCTAATATAATATTTCCTTTTAGGCTTCAGAAAATCAAACCCCAAAATCATGTAAACTTTGGCTAAAAATGTAACGTTACCAAAGAAAACATGTCACCATCTATGACTGTAGTTAAAAATAACGCTATCTATGACTTTGGTTATGTAAATGACAGTATTGGTGGAATCGACGTCAAGTCTTCTTCGTGATTTTATACCAATATAGAAGAAAAGAGTTAGGGAACTGACCACTTAAAGTGCATTCATGGATACTACCAAGGGCATTACTTTATTTTAGTATTTTGGGAATTTTGAGCTTATGTCTTAGATGCTCCATTTTCAATTCGAATTGGATCCGGGGAGATAGAGGGTTGTAGGGGGGAAACAAATCTTGGAAAACCCTTAGAGTGGAGAGATAGGGATGAAACTTGATGGGAAGTATAAGCACAAGTTATAGATACGAGATTGATATAATTGGTACAGATCCATTCTCTTTTAGGGAGCTGGGGGTTGTTAATTTGGAAATATCAGAAAAATTGAGGTATTTTTAACTGACCACTGTCATCACTGGACCTTCTTTTCAATATTCTAATCTTGGTTTGCAGACTTTATCTTCCTATTCTTCCAAACTTTTCCCCTGAGTTTTGGCTATTCTACTTTTAACATCTTCACTGCTCCTGCTGTCTTTTCTAATAATACTACCAATGTAAGTGAAGCTGCCCATCTATCAATCTTTTCGTTACCCAACGTCACCTTTTCATTTTCACTTATTCCTAGCCTTAGTGACGGGGTTAATTTTTTAGAGAAAAATTAAAATAATGAAAATCTCCGAAGGGGCTAACCTCAATGAAAGCATCATCTTGTTATCTTATCTTTCGAATTATTTTACCTTAGGTGCTCTAATTTGTTTTGTCGCATTTTTTGGTATGTTATTTGATAGTGGTTATTCATTTGTCCTCTCGGCAGGGTTGAAAAGCCACCCAGGGAAAAATTAAAATTCTTCATTAAAGTTGTGACTTATCTTCAACCGGATCATCTTCCTGGTCATCAATGATATCAGCAATCGCCTCGAAATATTCTTCGCGTGGTGTGAACTTGCGAACGCGAGCGCGGGAAACGCCCTCCACCAGCACTTTCACCGTGCCATCAGGCAATTTCAGCAATTGCAGAACAGATGCAAGCGTACCGATATCGTAAAGCGATTCCGGGCTTGGATCATCATCGCCGGGGTTTTTCTGTGTGAACAGCAAAATCTGCTTATCCTCTCTCTTTTGGAGTGCCCACGCTTTAGAACCATGTTTGACCTCTGTCATCAATGTAGGTTCCAGCATTATAACCTTGGTTCGCAATTCTTCGAAAAAAAATTCAACTGTGAAAAAATATCGGCCTTGGCTAGTCTACTTTAATATCTTCAATGCAACCACCATCTTTATTAATAATATTACGCAAGTAAGTGAAGTTGTCCACTTGACTAATCTTCTGTTGTAGATTTGCTAATTTTTTCCCAAAAGTCACCGAATCAAATTTCTGAGATAGCCATTTTATTCACCATAGTCGAAAAACCTAATAACTATGTCTTTAGGGACGACTTACTACCCTACAGTCCCCGTTGGAGAGCAGCAAGTTACAAACTTTGACCTGTGTTTGCATATAGTAATGGTTACTGGGAAGCGTACAGACGTTTTCAGAGGGATTTTTTTGGATAAGGGGAAGAGTTGAAGGGAGGACGTGGTCCAGGAGTGCCGCGAGCGCCTCGACCGGCTGAGGTCCCAGCACGTGACCAGCGCAGACGAGCGCATCGGTCGCTTTCGGGCTGTGCTGAACCGGATTGCTTCCGCGAGCGAGGACGACGATCTCCGAGGGATCGCACGCGGCAGTCTCGCGCGGGATGACCATGAGCGACAGCTGGCGGCCGAGCTCCCTGCCGAGATCAGGGCAGCGACAACGGCGCTCGATCGAGCGTTACTTATGAAACGATCTGTACTGGAGATTGCACCCACTTTAGGATTTTGGAATATATTAGCTATTACTTTTAAACTACCTTTCTGAATGATAGTGCCTGTATCTGAGAAGACTATAATTGAACCACTAGAGAACTCTATTGCGGCTTTCTGCGCATTTTCTTTACCATTTCCATCAGTAATAGGGAGTAATTTTACACCGCGATTTTCAAATGACTTAACAATTTCATCAGTAGTCAATTAAATGCAACGTTTAACAAAAAGACAAAAAACAAACAAAAAAAGCGAAAAAAATAAATAAAACTCACATCTTAATAACCTCTAAAATACTAAAATCCCTGAATAACCACGCAACAATGACAAAAGATTGTCTTTGGTATGCCAAATTGTGTCTCATCTAATTTCAGATTGGCAATAAGATCGAGCAAAAAAGAAATATTACATTTATTTGAAAGAATTTACATAAAACCCCAGCCCTCGCCCCATTGAAAACTGAAATGATTCGTCTGGGGCTGAAGACAGTTACTATTTTCAGGGAGTTTAAGAGGAATGGAAAATTTTAACACTCAAAAGTCTGTCAGTTATTAGAGAAAGCTTGTAAAACGTGTGCATAGAGAAACCCACCTTTGGGGTGCGGTTAAATAAATTTAACTTATTCGGTACTTGGACTAGGTTACCATTTGCTATTACCACAAAAGATTTTGTGTGGGAGATTCTCAATAGGATGAATTTTCCTTGGGGAGGGAATTTGCAAGAATTCCTATGCAAATTTATTTTTTTAGTCTTACTTTCTCTTTTCCGACTGAACTTTACATTTGGAGATTTTAAATTAATTGTTCGGAGGGGAGAGAATTTTCCCCAGGTTTTTACCCCTCCAACACCCATTCTTTCACCAAAGCCATACCGTAAAAAATTTGACAAAGCCAATTTTGATGAAAAATGCTCAGATTTCTACTCAAGTAACAGGAATTGGATTTTCAGAACTAAAGGTAGAGAAAAAGCAACTGGTAACTGGAAATTAAGGTAAAATGTTGTTTTGTCAAAATTTCAATATGTATAGACCTGTCATGTAGGTGAATTTCAGGGCTCTCTGAGGGAGAAGGAGTAGAGGTGGGTATTTTAAAATACCTTCCTGGGATATACTTTAGCCTGTAGACCCATCTGTGAAAGTTTTGTGTCGTATTAACTTTATAGGAAAATCCTATTACTTTGGCAATTAAAAACGAAAAAAAAAATCCAAAAAGCTTTTCAAAGAAAAGTAAAGGTCATATTAAACTTCGGATCAGCAGAAACAAAAATCCATGATAATTCAAACTGAAAACAACCAGAAATTACTATTAAAGAATAAATGAAACCCAAACGAACAGAAATTAAATAAACAATCATAGCACATAAACATACGACAGGTACTCGTCGGATCGAACTGCGGCGCATTGGGGTCCGGGTTCTCGTAGAGCGCATACTCGGCGCGCCGCGCCGCGGATGTGTTCACGGTTTCCGCCTGCTGGAGCATCATCGACTGACGCCAGTCGAAAATCTCGTCGGTCGGCATGACGCCGAAAGCAGCCGAAGCCGGTCCCGATGTCGCTGCCAGCGCGGCCGCCCCGGCCCCGGTGGCCGCCGCCTGGGTAAGGAAAGTCCGGCGTGAGGGCAAGTGGAGTCAATAGTAGACAGAGAGATAGGAACAAACTCCAGACCAGTGATAATTGTAGAGACAATGTCAGATTCAATGTATCTAAATGCATTTGACAAATTCTTACAAGATCCAAACATTTCAATGAACCCACTTAATGTTGTTGCAGCATATAACAAAAATTCAGTTTTACCTTTGGCAATATTTTACAGAAATCATGGATATAGAACTTTCATTCTATTAGATAAAGCAAGATTTGGTAATATCATGTACTACATTAATATCACAATTTAAGAGGTTTGATAATATCTAATCTTGACTATAACTGACACGACTTTGATAACATTATGTTAAATTTTGTTAAAAGTGAAAATGATTTTGATAGTGTAATGCTAGTTTCTGGTAACAATAAACCTGTTGTGATTGTAGTTGAAAATATTTCGTTAATTTCATTTAAGATTTGATAATACCATGTAATACTTTTGACCCCCGGCGCGAGATCGATGGTTGTTCATGGGAGACGATCGAGGTGCAACAGAGCTGCCGTATAGCGGATCAGCCCATCACCTGCAGAAATCGCCGGCGGAGCCTCTCAAGGGTACAGCGATTCTACGCCAGACAGCTCGGGCCGCTTTCTTTCGACCCGTCAATGCGAAAGTTTGAGCGGCGGAGGCCGCTCACCGCACGTCGAACTGTCTGTCAGGTGTAGGAACTCGTTTTTTTATTTAATTTTTCTTCAAACAAGTACATTTTCATACCGAATTTCAACTGAGAATTTGAATCCGCTGCGCTTTTTGGAGCAAATTTTCTTTTATCGAGCACCTGGCAACACTTGTTTGTGTTAAAAAATGAATTCATTGCACTAAGCATTATTTAATCCACAGACAGCTAAACGGAAACTATGGAATCTTTTTAAACACTGAACCAAAAAATGAATTTTGTGCACATTGGACCCTCCAGCGACAAGGTGGCCGATGCGCGCATGGGCAACGTGTGGTTCCTCGTCGATGCGCTGAAGAACACCCTGGAGAAGGACGAGGACGGCGACATGACCGTCGAGGACGCCATCGGCAAGCTGGTGCTGCGCGACATGCTCGAGCGCCAGCAGGAAGAGGAAGAAGGCGCCGAGGGTGTGCAGATGATGACCATGCACGCCTCCAAGGGCCTGGAATTCCCCTCGGTGTACATGGCAAACCCTAAAATACCGGTCCTGCACGAAGGAAAAACAGCCAAAGACAACCAACACATTCATATTACAACCCTGGACTTGCCAGGGGTGATCCACTGTATGAGTAAACATTTGAAAAAAAGAGAAAAATCCTCTACAAAAGAAGTAAACATAATTCTTCATAAATCCAATGAAAACAAAGAGGACATACCTACCACAAGTAGTGTAAAAAAAGACCACAGGTTAACAATCAGTCTAGGCCCCCTCCCACGCTAATTTTTTCCAAAAGTCACCAGATAAAAAATTTTGAAATAGCCATTTTATTTACCATAGTCGAAAAACCTAATAATTATGTGTTTGGGGACGACTTACTCTCCCACAGTCCCCGTGGGAGGGGCTGCAAGTTACAAACTACGACCAGTGTTTACATATAGTAATGGTTATCGGGAAGTGTACAGACGTTTTCACGGGGATTTTTTTGGTTTGGGGGTGAAAATAGGCAATTCTGATCTTCTTAAGGTTGGTGAAAAAGTTTCAGCAATTGGTAATCCATATGGATTGTCTGGTTCAATGACTGCCGGAATTGTCAGTCAAATTGGTAGACTAATTCCCTCTCAAAATTCTGGATTTACTATTCCAGATGTAATTCAAACTGATGCGGCAATAAATCCCGGTAACTCTGGTGGACCATTACTAAATATGAAAGGTAATGTGGTGGGAGTCACGCAATTGGCGGGTTGTCGCGAAGCTTCTATCGCCGTGTCGCCGAGTACTACGCGAAGGACTCCGCCTGGAAATGGCAGAAGCGTGGAACCTACCGCAGCCGCCGGCAGCGCGGCAATGAAAAGGAGATGTGGACCTTCGAGCCACACGTCGCTGAGAAGATTCTCCGCGAGATGCTCGCCGAGAAGAAAATCGACGTCGTATTCGGTGAACGGCTCGATCTGAAGAAAGGCGTTCTGTTTAATAGAAACACTATTATTTGGACATTTCCGATGTTTTTATCTCCTTCATATATTAATTCTGGAGAAATTGTACCAGAAGAGTATAAAAAATACGAGAAGAATGCTTTAAATATTTCTGATGGAATAATATCTCCTAGTCTAATGGAAAAAAAACAACTAATGGAGACATATAATGTTCCAGAGGAGAGAATATTTGTAATTCCAAGAGGGGTTGTGAAATATGACACACAATCAGTTTATTTTTATGGCGGGGTGGTTTTAATGACTTTTGTACTTTTTTTGTACCAAAAAAATTTTTGTACCACAAAAATTGGTACAAATTTTTTGTACGAATATTTTTATTTTATTTTAATTTCAACCGATTTATTAGAACTTAACTCTCACCAGATTTTAGGTTAAATTTACGACCATTTCCACTACCTACCTACGACACATAACTGTCGAGGTTCCCTTTAAAATGCGGGTGCCGGTTACAGCTGACGACACCAGGAACCGAATCGCATTGGCCTGCTGCGGTGTGATGGGAGAGCCCATCGGCACAACCGACACAGAGGCAGTCGGCTCAGCCGTGCGTTGGAAGGGATTCGATCCGGTGTTGGCGATATGAACACGCGCCTGCGTGACATGGGGGCTGGCAACAATTGTGCGGGCCAGTTCGCCTTCTTTTGCACGCCAGTAAGCGGCATCGAACATTTGCGAGTTTTTCTGAAACACATGCAGCACATACACTGCATCTTTGAATGTCGCCACGTAGATCACGCGATACGCAGTTTGGGTTTGAACCCTGATTTCTTGCACACCTGCACCCACGCTCGGCATGGGTTTCCAGTCTGATGGGTCAAAACCATTTTGGACTCGATAAAGCTGATAGCCTATCTCAGCCCGGGCTGTGCTCGGAAAAGACTGTACGTCTTTACGAGCCGAACCTAACCATTGTTGAAATTTTGACAAAAGAATATTTTACCTTAATTTTCAGTTATCAGTTTCTTTTTCTTGGTTTTAATAATTCTGGACATGATCAACAATTACCTTTTTCATAGTTCTAGAAAACAAGAGCTTAGAGATCATGTGGCACTTGTGAAAAGGTTGGAAGAGTCAAGAGCTCATATGATATGAGCTCTAGCAAAATTCTAAGAATTAATAGATTGCTTTAAAAGGAAAATCAGAGACTTTTCTCACAATGACAGTATTATTAAACAGGGGTGGAGAAGTAACTGCACCCTGTGTAATACCCTTTTTTAACCGGAATTAAAGGATTGAGGTCGACCGTACCAGGTTAGGTGGTAGCATTTAGTTTTTTATACATATACGTATTGATTTGATGACAGAAATATTAACTCCACGCTTATAAGCAGTCAAATAGATATGCAGATGTAAACCCGAATCGAAAGCTCTAGATACGCCTTGAGTGGACATCATATTAACTTGCCTTACCTATGTAAATACCCTCGCACCAAAATATCTACCGTTTGATGGTACGGCGATAATAAAACGTTTCAAAATCTGAGTCTTGCATTATTATTAACAGCCATAACGTACGAGTTATTCGTACGAGAAAACAATAAAAAGAATGACACGTTATGTTGGAGTTAAGGAGGAAAGCATCAGAAGGTTTTCTATCTATGTTAGGAAACGGAACCAGAAGAAGAATGCGCTGAATAAAGATTACTTTTACCTACAATACGATTCAGCGGAGCTATTCCAGCATAATTATAAAGATCAGAGGAAGGGTAAAGCCGGGGAAAAGAAAAGTAGCCTTCACTGCCCTATTTTGGCTCTTTGAAGTGAGCAGAGAAGAGATATGTAAGTAATACCCCAGACAGAGCAGCAATAAGAAAGGTAAGGATAAATATAAGCATAATAAAGAGAAACCATGATCATTGACTTGTGCTTGATTCATCATTGAACTACCCAACATTGGTTGAGCAGCAAATGGATTATGATTACCATTCATACTTCCATAACTCATCTGCTAAAAATAATCGATTTTAGAATAATCTACAATCCAATAAAAACATACTGATGATCCATTTGAATTAGCAAATGGATTGTTCATCGATGAGAAGGAGAGTGATGGTTGTTGTTGCCACATATTGCCTGGTTGAACATTAGAAAACTTGCATGATTTTAGAAAATAGGGAGAAACCCCCCTAAATGTCATGGAATCTTAACAAAAATCACACAATCAGATTCAGCGTATCAAAGAACCCTACTGTAGAAGTTCCAAGCTCCTATCATGCAGTGCCCAGACATGCAGGACAACAAGGCCCAGAATGACGAACGGCATCAGATAGTGCAGCGAGAAGAACCGGTTCAGCGTCGGGTTATCAACCGAGAAACCACCCGCAAAGCCGAACAAAGGTTGCCGCAACACTTCACGTTGCCCAGGCAACGTAGGTCTAGTTTCATTCAGTTTTGACAAAGCCTAGTGCTGTGAGTCACTTCTTTCAACATTGAAATTCAGGCACTTAAAGAACCGTTGACAGCCCATAATTGATCACTTAACACAATTAATCGGTACAGCGCTAACGAACTATGAACCCAATTTAAAAAAAAGCAAGCTCTCATCTGGTGGTAATATCGAGCGGCGTGGTGCCGCGGCCCATGAACGGGTCGTAGACGCGCGCCCCGGGGCGGGTCAGGCGCTCGACGAAGAACCGCGCCAACTGTGGCTTGAAGCACGCGCGGTAGGAGATCTCGTGCAGGCTGCTCGCCGCACGTTGCTTGCTGGTCCAGAACTCGTTGACGTAGGTCGGGACCGCGTCGCCTTCGCCGCCCGAGGTCGACAGGGCGCGCGTCGCCGTGCCGAACTCGGCGATAAAAGAATGGCCAACTTGGGATCGAAGCCAAGATGTTCCCATGTGGCATCGTCTCAGAACCTTCCAGTCTTCTTTTTGGTACGAGCCCCGATTTTGATGGCGGTATGGAACACGCAGTGTTCCATACCTATGGAACACGCCTGTTCCATAGGTATGGAATAGGCCTTGGCGCGCGCGCCGAGGCGTCCCAAAGGCAAGTTTTGGCCAGAAAACGCCAAAATGAACAATTTTTGGCCAGTTTTGTGCGATGTGCTTTTTGCAGCATTGCACTGTCCGTGATGCTCTGCGACAAAAGAAACTCACAAACACCAGTCTGTCCACCAAGAACGTCCATCAAGAAGGGATCCAACTCAAGTCGCTTCGGGAGACCCATGGATGACAGGATATGTTGATTTTCATAGTTATTCCCGGTGATGGACTCACCGGAAACAGCTTCATCGAGGTAAGTTTTACAGTGCTCTCCACTCTATAGGAATGTTCTCAATATTTGAGAACAAAATGACCACTTTACAGTTATATATCTATAAAAAAGAAGCTATTTTCCTAGTTTCATAGTTTTATACATTCTGATAACTCCATCGGAATGTTCTCAAATTTTAAGAACAAAATGGTAACTCTATCGAATAACCCTCTTTCCGATAACTCTATCGAAATGTTCTCAAATTTTTAGAACAAAATGGTCACTGTACAGTTGTATATCTAAAAAAAAAGACCAAAGAGATGAATCAAAGAAATTTGATTTACCAATTCAGTCTGTGATGGTGGAAAGTAAAATTTTGGGAGAATTAAAAACCACGGGAAGAAAAAAGAGGTTAGGGGGAGCAAAAAGGTCCAGAGCCCAACAAAATTTGTCAAAGGATAGAACTTGATCAATTACAACGGGTTGTGGAAAGTTTGGGAGGTATTGATTTTCGGGTAGCATTGGAAAGACTTGAGCCATAATTCGTACTTCCTAATCTGAGAACTTGAGTCTTTTAAAATTTGATTTGGTATTAATTATTTTAACGTTCTTCAACCTATGTTGAAAGCTCATCTTTAGTATATTTTAAATTGTCTAGTAAAGCAATACTAAATAATTATCATTTACTAACAGTTTTTCGCAATATTATATCTAGTTTATTGTGGATTCAGATTAATTATGAAATGTAAAAAGATTTTTACAGGATGATTTGACCGAGGCCAAACGGCCGATGTTGGAAACACCGTCGCCAACCACATTGATCACTTTCTTGCTGGCCCACCATGGCAATGTGTGGATCTGCTCCACCGCAAGCTTGATGCCCATCGCCACGTCCGTCTGCGTGCCATGGGAGATTTGCTCGCCCCGGGCGACGAACTTCTCCAGCCAGATCGCGGCAATATCCGCATCTTCCGCACTGCTGATCTGCATCCACGGCAGGATCAGTTGAAGCGTGTGGACCACAGGTGGGCGCTCTTGGATGCTGCACGTGGCGGCCGCCTGGAGACGCTCCAGCGTTTGTTGGTGGGGGGTGGAGTTGACAGTGGTGAGCTCACCACACGGGACATCGATGGGAAGACTGCTCTCTTGTTGGCTGCTTCTCGGGGACACCTCGAGTGTGTCCAGTCGTTGGTGGGGAGTGGTGGTGCTAGTGTTGATGAGAGGGACATCCATGGGCACACTCCCCCTCCCCCAATTAAAGTTACTGGTTGTTAATAGCAACTGAACCAATTGTTTGTTAATGGACCCTATCTACCACGAGAAAAGCACTTAGCTAAGTTGATGCTTTTGATCCAAACACTTCATTTTAGTCTATCACTGGTAGGGGATAGGCATGAATTTTGCTATACAGATGGATTAAGATCAAAGATAAATCTAAGTTCCAGCAGGAGTTTTGGAGCCTTGGAAGTGGGGTGGGCATGCCATGGCGCTTATGCTTTCAATGGCTCGTAATATTCCTCGTGCGGATGCCACCTTGCGCGGAGGTAAATGGTCTCCCAAAGCTTTTATGGGGGTCGAACTTTATAACAAAAATCTAGGTGTTGTTGGTTTAGGTAGAATTGGATCGGCGGTTGTTGAGCGCGCTAAAGGTTTTGGCATGAAAATTTTGGGATACGATCCTTATATATCAAAAGATAGAGCCGAAAAAATTGAAAATCCTTAATAGCGTGCGGATTAATTTCTGGTACAATCAAAGGAATATCTGATTCCATTCGAAAATAAGAGGTATTATCAATTACAACACATCCAGCTTTTGCAGCTTTAGGGGCAAATTCAGCTGAAACTTTTGATCCAGGAGAAAACAAGGCAATATCAGTATCCTCAAAATCATAAGTTGCCAAATCTTCAACTTTTAATACTTGATCTTCTCCAAATGAGACTTGCTTGGACAACGAGATGATGGCTCATGCAGCGTCCTCATCTTCCCGGCGTCGCCCGAGCCTGATACGGCCAAGTACAACGACGACCCCAATACCGGCGGTAAAAATAACCACGACTTCGCCCAGCGTATCGTAGCCTCGATAGCTGGCAAGAACGGCTGTCACCATGTTGGGAACACTGGTTTCCTTCAAGGAATCGTTGATATAGCGGGGTGCGACATGCTGGTGGATCGGCGCTTGGGTACTGCTTAGTAGTCATTGAGTTGGATAATAGCTAAGACCCTTGTGAAACAAAATTCGAACCAGAAACGTGTTTAAGCTCAAAATTAGACAGAATAAAAATGAATATGGGCTAAAAAATTTTAAAATTCTTTTTTTGCAACCAAGAAGGACTGTGACACTGAATCCTGTAGTTACAGTCCCCTTTCTTGCAGTATTAGTAGTAAACCTACTAACAAGGCAGTATCTTGGGGAGGGGTGACATTGGCTCATGAAGGAATAAAATTAGCTTTACAAACTCAAGGGAAAATACATTTCATTTGGTCAGAGTTTGCAAACCTCCATACTAGAGGAGAATCGTGAAGTGCTTTGTTTTGTTCGAGTTTTTTTTTTAATTTTGTGGTTTTTATTGCAATGGTAAGATTTGTTTTTATTTATATTTTGACTTCTTTTTGATTTGCCTAGAGTTTGATATAGGTAAATTAACAGGAGTGACCCGACTCATTGTTCTGTCCCTTTCTTAGGACGAACTGGAATTTCGAGTCGTCCTCCCCAGTTAGGGTTCGCAAGACGCTCAGAGTCCTCTCTCGGTCCATACGTTGTCGCTCGACGTGCGCTGCCTCCCAGCGAGCGTTGGCATCCGGCGATCCCTGCGTGTTGACGCGATAGTATGGCTGGTAAATACGCACTCGCCAGCCAAGCGGATCACGTCTACTTGCTGGCCCACGGAGAATATGATAAGAAACGATTTTTTTACATTCAAAGCTAATAAATTTGCATCAAACCAATGATATATGTTTTCTGTCTATTGCAGCTTGAGGATAAGGGATGATTCATCAGGTGCTGCAGCCCCCAGGATGCTGTCGACGGTGAATGCAAAGAGTTCTTCATGTTGACCAGGCGTATATTGCCGCAGGAATAAGGCCGAAGTCAAAAAACTGTCGTACAAAATGAAGAAGCATTGTGGGTGCATTGTACCGCCGCCAAGACGGTCGCACAGCCATAACACCACAAGTGCACGGCGGTGGTCAGGAGGGAGGCCTGCGAGCGGGAACTCAGGCCCCGGCACTGGTGGCAGGCTTTGGCAAAGCAGCCGAGATATGTGCGGCAGAAATGGCGCAGGAGCATGGCCGCCTGGATAAAATGATGGGGCGTTTGATTAGCGGTCTTACCCGCGCTGCGTCGGGCATGACAATCCGACCGAGAACCCCTCGGGTCCTGGCGCCCCCTGGTAGACGATGCCGCCATGTCGCCCGACGAGATAGAGTCGGTCGGGCCACGCCTGGTACGCTCGGCAGACCGCGTCATCGACGGCATCGACCACCGCCGGCATGGGCTCGAGCGCCAACGCCGTGATGCACCGCTGCGCGATGCGCCTGCGCTCGGCATCCGTCACGGGGTCCTCGAGCACGGGATCATCGCCCCCGCCCTTTATCAACTGAATCTCTGAGCCTGTCCAAATCAACCCCACATCCAATTAATACATCAGATGCATCAGGGTCATAAGTTAGTTCAAACAGAATATGCTCCAAGGTAATAAACTCATGCCTTCTTACCTTGGCCTGTTCAAATGCTCTTTTTAGTGTTTCTTCTAGTTCTTTTGATAACGTCATTCTTCCTCACCGCCGCTTTCTACCTCAAGTATGCAGGTAAGCGGATGCTCATACTCACTTCTGATTAAAATTAATCTTATCTGGAAATAAGCATTTAGCTTCGCTAGTTTTACCGAAATTCTGCATCATTCATATAAGGTTAGAGTCCAATTAACTGCAATTCGCATTACTTAAGAAAAAAATTGGAAGTTAAAACTTCTAGTGCCCTATTTTAAGCAACAATAAGGATTGTGGTACAGAAACTTCCCTTTTTAGTCACGTTATGTTGCACAATCTAAATGTGGATCTGGGTCGCGCTCCTCGATGTGCTGCCCGGGGGCTTGGGGCCGGTGGAGCAGCTCCTCGATGGTCTTGGCCTCTTTCTTGTTGAGGAGCCCCTGCGCGACCATGCGACTCCGGAGGGTCGGGAGCTTGCGCCCCTTGGTCGCCACAACGCGCAACCCGCCGCGCGTAAAGAAGAAGCACACGTCGACCAGGCCGTCGGACATCATCAGGGAGCCGTGCAGGCTCGCGTCGAGGATCAGTCAATTATCACATCAGCCGTAATTGTGCATAATTGTGAGAATTTTCTTTTTTCCTGATAGTCAAGGCCTGACCAATTGTAAGATTCATTCGGTTAAATAGCCAATTGAGTATATGCTTAAGGACATCTTGTAGCATCCTAAATTTAAACAGGTCAGTAGTTTTGAATGTAATATTAACACATTTTTCTCCTGTAAGGTTCCATGCCCGGAGCAAAATAATAAACCTGGTGTTTTTCGTAGAGAAGTGCTCAACCGAACAGGCATATAATATGCTTCTTCATTTTATACGGCAGTCTCTTGCCTCTGGCTTTATCCCTGTGGCAATATTCCTTGATGTGAAGAAAGCTTCCGACAGTCTTACACACGAGATCCTTCTTGGTAAGTTGTCTCATCATGGTGTTCGTGGAGAATCTCTATCCTGGTTTTCTTCATTCTTACTTGGCCGACCCATTGCAGTTGAAGCTTCGGATTGGGCACTACATCACGACCCTTATTACCACGATCGTCGCGATGGTCATTGTTTCGATGCTGATGAAGCCGCTCATCGCACCGACCATGCCGGACGTGCCGCGCATTTCCGGGTCGGCGTCGGACGACGGACCGACCGGTTTTGGCGGTGTGTTGGGTGAAGCAATGCGCCAGGGCGAGTTGATGGAGGCAGCCGGCGAGGATGCGTATCAGCCGCCATCGGATGGCAAGCTCAGCGCCTGGAAATAGATCACTGATAACACCAAAAATACAATTGAGAAGTCGATTGCGCAAATGAATTGTTACGCTATTGTTACGCTTAACATCAGTTGGCTAGCGTCAGAGAAGCAATACATTGATTGCCTAGAATGTATTTCCAAGGATGTAATATCTTCAATGACATGTTGGCTCAATCTAGCAACATGTCATTCATTTACTATCTCAAATTTTGGGTCTCACGTCCGATTCATATGGCAACCGGCTGATCCCGCTGTGGCGTGCGCGGATCGCGGCCGGCCTGCTCTATTCGCGCACCGCGTGGCGTCTGGGGCTCGGCCGCATGCCGGGGCCCGGCAAGCTCATGGGGCTGTCGGCCTACGGGCCCGCCGAGTTCTACGACGGACGGTTCATCGGCGACGCGGTCGCCCTGTCGGATGTCTACGATCCGCCCGGGCTCGCGGGCTACGAGGATCGGATGTGGGATGGTCTGTAGAATTTGAAGAGAAAATTTTATTCAAATGTGCGCTTGTCAACAGGGAACGCCTAGTCTTGGCTCAAAGAAACAAGGCATTTTCATTAAAAGCCCTTAAATATATTACTTTGCTTTAACTTTCCCTCTAATAACAAGCCCCCTCTCTGGATTTGGTTGGTAGGTGCTATTTTGGTGGAGCAACTGGTTAGTGCTCCATTCCATTGAGAGGGAATCCCTTTCGAGACCTGGACGACGTGCTTCTTTTGACAGAAATTTAGGATGAACCTTCAAATTTTGTGCCTTTAAAATGAGTTGTGAATTTTTTTTCGATTCAATGGAGCTGACAAGCCCTGTATCCACCCATATCTCAATTTTCTTCAAAGTAAGCTTGAAGTTTTTTACCTTGTTCATTGGGACCTTCATTCTTTGCTATGGAGATATTTGTCGTCGTATCGTAAGCAAAGTGGTGGGTTCTTTCACAGGTTTGTGGTTGATGCGCGCGCGCGCCAGCTCGCGCTCCAGCGTCGGGAGCTGCTCGGAGGCGTCGTGCACAAGCTCGGTACCTTCGATGAGGCCGCCGCCCACCCAGACCCAGACCGGGTGTCCCTGCGAGCCGGGCGGCACGAGCGCTTCGAGCACGGTGATGAGGCGACGCCGATCGCCGCGCAGCGTGAGGTTGTAGCGCTCGAGCGCGAGCGGCCCGTCTTCGAGGCGGCGATGCGGTCCATAAAAAATAGAGCTTTTTCTTCTTTAATTTCTTATACAATCGTAATTGCTGGTGTTATTATTTTAATTAACCGTATTTGTTTAGTTTAAATTAGATAAAGATTAACTTTAACTCTCTTCGTTATCATTAAATGAAACAGAATTTTAGTTTTAATTGCTATAATTATTATTATTATATGATGCATTACAGTCTAAAATTTCCAAACTTTTTAATGTACCATAGTTAATATTGATCGCGCCGAGCGCGGTCATCGTGGCGTCGAGCTTGCCCTTCATTTCGGCGTCAAGCTCGGGCGACGATTCCGACACCAGATCGCTCAGCGACGGACCCTCGACGGTGCTGCCGTCGACGCGGGTGTAGCTGCCGAGATAGACGTTCTGGATGCCCTGGCCGTCGTAGAAGTGCGAGTTGTGGGTGTTGTCCGAGAAGCAATCGTGCTCTTCCTCGGGGTCGTTCAGAATCAGGACAACATATGGACTGAAGTTGGCCGGTGTGCGGGCTGTCATTCACCGGACCAGAATCAGAAACAAGTCAAGGAGCATGGCGAGCAGGTGTCCTGGATAAAGCTAAGCGACCCTCGCGCGACAATGCAGTACATGATTGAAGCAGACCTCATCCATACCCAGACACCAGAAGAGAGCTTGCTCCTGCTGAAACCAAGTATGCAGGTCGAACATGGCGGCGGGCAGAAAATGATAGATGCAAAAAATAAAAGTAAAAAAAAAATATACCCACCAATTTTGGGCTATAATAAGCTACAATAATAACTACCTAATAGAAGACCATAATGACTGTTTAGAGTTGGTATTAAAGGTTGGGTTTTAACTTCTAAGCTGAAATTTTAACATTTATATTTTAGACTCGGTTAAATTAATGCTAAAATCACAAAAATATATTCTAAATCTCGCCTTACAAATTCACTATTAAATCTACTTGGAGACCAGTACACCGTTCTGACGGTTGGACACCTCACCGGCCTTGATCGCGCCGTAGTGGCTGAAGGTCGAGGTCAGGATGCCGCTGCCCGAGGTCAGGGTCAGGAAGTTGTTACGGAAGCCGATCAGGCCACGTGCCGGGATGGTGTACTCCAGGCGGATACGACCCTTGCCGTCGGGGATCATGTTGGTCAGATCGCCCTTGCGCAGGCCCATCTGCTCCATCACCGAACCACCAAAGTACAACACAAGCATCAACATAAAAGTATAATCCATTGGTTATTCTTATCCAAGTCCTGCACCTCTATTCACTCTCGTCTCTGTAAATGTCGCACAGATACAACTGTTGGGAACCTTGAGAAACATGAAGGCAAATTTTACTCCAGTTGAACGGCACGTATCGGACGATCTCCTTTGAAATACCAATACTACCTTCTAAGTTCTTGCTAATGCTTTATTATTTAGGTTTGATTTGTTTTATTTTTGCTCATTTTTGGTTTAAAGGAGTTCTTTACTTTTCTTTGAAAAACTTATTCTGTGGAAAAAGCTTTTCAATCAAATATATTTAAGGGCTTGGTGGGAGCCTCATATGATAAAAGACCCTTGATTTTACAGAAGTGTCTTTCCAGTCTATGGCTAATTGTATTATTAATAAAGACACTAAAATACCCGGAGCCAAAGCATATGTCTATGATAAAGTTAAGCGGATGTTGGCACGTTCACGGTCCTGACCAATACGACCAACGACACTCGTCGATTCAACCGCTGGCAAAAGCTAGCCGACGGCACGGTGGTTCACACCGCCGACACCGACATGCTGTACACCCACCACCTGGGCCTGGACAGCAGCGGCGACTATGAAGGTTTCAATGAAATCTCCAGCTACACCCAAGAACTCTTCGCCGATCAAACGGTCAGCCAGGATCGCGAGTCGGTCATCAAAATTTTCCAAATTCATGTTTACTTCACCCCAGTGGTGCCTATTGGAGGGGAAAGGGCATGACCCTCCTAGATCTAGAAAAAACACCTTATTATCTCTATTCCATAGCTATTTTGCATTTTACCAATATATTATGTTGGACCACCAAGACTGTCAAACTAGTCAAGTATATTGGACACATCTGTGCTTTATTTTCCTACGCTATTAACTAGCCCTCATCACAGCTACCACCTTGTAACATGGTTCAGTTACGATAAAAACTTCTTGGAGCTTTCTTTTAATATTCAAAATAAATGCGCCAGCTTATTGACTATAATTCGAAAATTTAAGAAAAGTGGAGTTGCCTGCTTTTTAAAATATACTTTTCATCATAGGCAAACACGTCCATTTACTTTTTTTGCTCAAATAGGTTTATAACCAGCAGATAAGAAAAGAGAATTATTTTGTTTTTTTAGTGGGAAAATTTTACTGAACAAGGAATTCGCCCTGTTGCACCTGCTGATGGAAACGCCTGGGCGGGTCATCAGCCGGACGATGATATTGGAAAAGATCTGGGATTTCTCGTTCGATCCGGGCACGACGGTGGTCGAGACGCATATCAGCAAGCTCAGGCAAAAGGTCGACAAGCCGTTCGATACCGCCCTGATCCAGACAGTGCGCAACATGGGATACACGATCCGTGCGCCTCGGTAATCTGACATCGGCAATCTAACTCAAAAAGGGCTACTTTTAAACTATAAATATATTTCTAAAGGAAAAATGTCTCTTTCTCGTGATAACCTCTCTAATCAAAGAGTTTTAAATCTTATAATCCGACATAATTATGCAATGATTCTTTTATTCAGTCATAACCACAGACGTGGCCTTACATGTATAAGGCGAAAGAATATTGTCAATAGGCGAAGCAGATGAATCGGCTACACGTGACAGGACAAAACTTAGTTTGCCCCATGGAGGAGGAAAACAACCAGAAATGAATGCACTTCTAGAATTAGCATTTCTAAGAGCTCTATACTGGAAACTATGCTGCTTTGCTGCATAGTTTTCAGTTTAGAGCACTTGGAACAAAAGTAAACATTTACCCAGTTTTCCTGGACCTTATTTAAGCAAAATATCTATTTTGCAAGGTTTTATTTTTATAACACAAATGTTTTTAAAGGTCATCAAAGGTCAGGAGGGGAACAAGGCGAATTCCAAGAACGAAGCGAACCCAACGGGAAAAAGCATATCCAATGGCTCAAAAGAGTCCCCATCATTACTGAAGATATTCAACAGCATCCTTGTCATTTCTTACAATTTAAAGATAATTATTTCATCACCACCTTGTTCAGGCAAATGCAAAGGGAGGTCCTCGGGGCCCAGGCCTCCCCTCAAAAATGAGCTTCTGGGCAATTACAGCGTACCGGCCTGTTATTAGATCCTACGACTACTTTGAAAAAAATTTGTTATATCAAAATCTTAATTGGGCAACCTCGGGAAAAAGATGCAGAGGAGAGGGCTAGCAGCTACCCTCCAAAATATTTTTTTCAAGGACACTGTAACTTTTGTTGTCAAATAAAAGAGCTCTTTCCTGATCTTTTAGGATCACTGGTTCAATAGAATCACCCATGCGAAAAAACAGCAACAAATAAACAAAAATTTGATTGCCGATATCATGGAAAAAACCTCAGAACTGTTTTCAAACTAAAAAAAAATAGGCTGAATTACACTCTGAAACTTTAGATTTTATATTATCTTTGCTGCTTTATTCTCTTAGCCCGAGAACAAGACTTTTATGTCATTTATTTTCAGAAAGACGACAAAAATAAAGCATAGACTGGCAATAATCGCATACAGAGCAATAACAAGTGCAATGATTTCTCCAAATTAATGAATATTCGGTGGCGGTTGGGATTTCCAAAATATGAACGGGGGGCAGTCATAAGTTTCATCATTCTCCGGAAAAAATCCTAACAATAGAATCCATTCAATTTTACGTCATATTTGGTTACATCGATACAAAAATGTCAGAGGTAGGTCCAACATTAGTATTTCCGATACATTATGATATACTACAGTTAAAAATATATATGCCGACCAGAATGTCAGGGGGGCGGAATACGCTAGTGAATTCTCTTTTTGTTTGGATTGTTATGCAGACGCTTTAGGACGATTCCATCATTGGAATCAATTCCAACTTGTTTCCAACCTTTAGCGAAAACTAGCCTATATATATATATATATCGCATGAAATTTCTTTTTAGCCTCTGATTGGCTATGAGGGGAATACGCGTGAAAAAAAAATACTATACAAATAAATGTACAATCAAAGTCTTTATGATTATCGCATTTGGAATATGTGTGAGCAAGGCAGCTTGTTTAAGATGGTAGATAATCAATGTGTGCAGAAGTACAAGTGCACAACGTGTACAATATACAATGTGTGCATATGCACAAGTGTGCAAAAGTAGTTCTAATGGGACTGCAGTGCTCTTTTTTCCTGGCTTGTGTCACAACATGAGCTTTTTTTCACAAAAAATCTTAGCTGTTTCGGTGTTATGGTTACCTCCTCCGCCGTAGTTTTTATTTTCCTTCGCTATTTATGTTGTTACGTAAGTTACGTATATTTTTTACTAATAAAAACATTCGTTAAAAATTAAAACTTCTAGTTGCCTTTTTATGTAGCCGAAAAATAGCAAGGCAACTAGGCCTCCTTCCCCAACCCTTATTTCTCAAAATCGTCTGATCAAAACTAAGAGAAAGTCATTTAGACAAAAAAGGAATTAATATACAAATTTCATTTTAAAAATTTGTGTGCGGAGAGCCAAAATTAAACATGTTCATCGACAACTCGGCCGGCGTCGACAGTTCGGATCGCGAAGTGAACATCAAGATCCTGCTAAGCGATGTCACGAAAGAAAAGAACATGTCGCGACCGAAGCGCGACGCACTTCTTGAGTCCATGACCGACGATGTCGCTGAACTCGTGCTACGCAACAATTACCTGCAGACGCAGTCGATCAGCATGAGCGAGATGTTGTCGCCCGAGCGCCTCGATGAAACGGCCAGCGTGATCTATGGAATTGTTGAAGTATGCCGAGCCCCTTTCCTTCAGAATGCCTTATGAGGCAGGTGCATTGGGTACTAGCAGCGAGAAGAGCTGCACCGTGTGGCGGGTTTACAAGCCGTTGAAGTGGAAATTGGCTCGGTGAGGGCACACCGACGGTCGTAGTCCATGGTCTTGGTCAGACGAGGGACTACAGCCAAGGAGTTTACCCAGTCAGTCAGGCTTGCCGGGATTTGTCACTTTTTCACCTTGGGGACCGTAAGTAATCGACGCGTCCATGTAGCCAACCGCGCTTAGTTTCACAGTTACTGGCATAGTGCCGCGATTTTCCCAGAACCAGCCATGTTCACCATTGTACGGCGCAACGTACGTACCGTTGTCAGTCGGACTTCTGCCTATCGCGAAACTTACCGAATCGTCCTCGTCAGCACCCGGCTCATGGCCGTGCAAATCGAACACAACCTCCGCTTCTGCAGACCTAATCCAGGCCTTCCTAGCGAAGATTTGATTTTGACATAAAATACAACTACTTCTAACAACTCACTGAAGCACCAAGCCACTTGAGGCCAACCAAGGCACGAACGCTCTTCTCCCATCCCAATTTATTCAAAGCTTCCCTCTTTACATCCTCCCAGGCATTCCAAATTTCCTTTAAATCTTTCCTTACGATATCCTCCCATCCCAATCGGGTACGACCTGTTTTTCGTTTGGTGGAAGACATAGAAATTTGAATTCCAAAGGTGCCAGTTTTTTTTTAAATAATGCCATACAAGGGCTAGTACTACTACTATTAATTCTACTGTTACTACTATTTATATTGGTACTGCTACTACTGCTATATAATTTGTGGTTATTAAGGCAAAAACTTTTGGGCAATATTAAACCTGTATTGAGCTAAACTCAAACACACTATGTCCACACAGATTGTCGAGAGGATGTATCAGCAATGAGGGGAAGCGGAAGGCCGTCCGGTGGGGGACGCCGTCGACCCCGTGGACGTAGCTCCCCGCGATTCCGACCTCGGGATGGTCCTCGAGGTGGGCGATCAGGGCATCGACGGCGCCGGCGTCGGGAAACGCGTCCGAGTTCAGCAGGTAGATCAGGTCGGGCGGCTGCGGGCCGGCCAGCGCGCGTCCGATCGCGAAGTTGTTGCCCCAGGCGAAGCCACCGTTCCACGGCGACGTCTGTCAACACATCAGCCAAACTAATAATGAAAAAGAATCAATGATTCATTGTCAATTCTATTCGATGTATACTTACTGAGATAATTCACAACGTTCTAACCACTGTCGAACAACCTCGGTACTCCAATCAGAAACAGTACTGTTGTTACTTTTAAAATCTGAAGTTGCAGGAGATAATCCTAATGATTTTATCGCTGAAAAAAGAAACTTCCTTGGATGAGTCGTTGCATTGATGCCTTGGCTTCTTCAGCCTCTGCGGCCGCGGCAGCTTTAGCCTCCGCCTCTTTGGCTTTTAACTCAGCGTTTTGATAATCGAGCCTTGAACGCTCTTTGATTCGGCTTGCTTTCTTGGAGAGTCCTCTTAGGTAATAGAGTTTGGCACGCCTTACTTTTCCGAGCCTCTTTACCTCTATTTTATCTATTAGCGGAGAATGAAGAGCGAATATTCTCTCTACCCCGACGCCGTAAGTGGCTATGCCTAATACGGAATCGATTCTGGTCGGGCTTACTCCCGTGCCCGTGCACGCTCCGCCCGAACTGGCGCTTGATGAGGTCACATAGGGATAAGTGCCGAAGTCAATATCCAGGAGTGCTCCCTGCGCACCTTCAAAGAGTATATTTTTGCCTTCAGTAATTGAGTCATTCAGAAGCTTTGACGCGTCGCATGTATACTCCATCAATTCTTTTCCGTATATTGAGTACTGCACAAAGACCCTGGATGTATAATTGAAAAAAGACTCGGACAAAACACTTGAAAAGCTTTTGGAAAATATTTCCATTAAAAGTATTAAGCAATTCAATCTATTAGTGAATTCGTACTGAAATATGGTAAATAAAAGTTAGTAAACGAATATGGTATATGTTAAATAAATAATCTGGATGAGATATCCATTAAATAAGAATTCAATCGAAACGAGGTTATATGTATTAAAAACCTTTGCCCTTGTAATTCCAGCCGGTGAAAGCCCTTGCGGCTTCGCGTATGTCGGTCTCCGAGTAATGCCCTTCACCCATGGTGAAGAGTTCCATAATCTCCCGGGCAAAGTTCTCGTTCGGTGACCCTTTGACGTTCACCCCTGCATCCAGGAAGGCAAGCATGGCCGGGTCCTGGGCAGAGGCGAGCAGCAGTTTCCTGAAATCGCCGAGTCCCATCGTCTGGAACAGCTGCAGCTGCTTGTCGCCGACGCAGAAGCCGGCTTCGGTGGTGTCCTCAATGCCTACGAGTTGATGAAAAATATGATCGAGGCCGGTGCCTCGGGTGTACATTTTGAAGATCAGCTGGCCTCGGTGAAAAAGTGCGGTCACATGGGTGGCAAGGTGTTGGTGCCGACCCAGGAAGCGGTACAGAAATTGACCGCTGCACGTCTCGCAGCAGACACCATGGGGGTACCGACGGTGGTACTCGCACGCCTTCTTCTTCTCCTCCTCCAACTACATCGAAAACCGGCCAGAACGAGTGTGCAATGCGACTCGGCATGTCTGTCAAGCCTCCGATCCGAACCTACCCGCTTCTCGCGCTTGTCTATCGCCTGCTCGTAGTCCTTGTTATACTCATTCTGCGCGTGCGGCGACGGCAGCAGCCAGCAGTGAGCACAGCGCCCTTTCTTGCGGACTGTAACTGACCATAATCTTCTTGACGTTCTGGAAATAGGAACTATAATACAAAAGGAGAGAACAAAGGCAATTAGCGACCCAACTAATTGACTGACAAGGATTCCATTTGATTTCATGTTTTCAAAATTCGTATTCTATTGCTAAATTTTCGTTGCCAAAGTGAGATGTAAAAATGAGACCCGAAAATGCTCTTTGCCACCGAAAAGACTGTCCTCTCAGACTAAGGTATATAATGCTTCATATGACATGCAATATATGATACATGTTAAAGTAGTAAGAAATAAAAAAATTTATATCATGCCTCTACAGAGATTTTATTTATTTTTTTTTAAGATGAAAACTGTAAATCAGTTATCAAGGGTTTTTGGTCATGGCAATTTTAATGTTATAATTTTTGTTCCACAATTTCTCGGGGGTTAAAGGCTATATTTAAAAATAGTGGAAATTTGTTTTTGCTTTCCAAATTCACTTCGAAGTTTATCGTAAGCAGTAGTTACCACGGCAGTGAGAACATTCGTTATACATTGTGTCACTAATATGAATTGAGGTCCTAATTGGATTTTGTCAGAGGTAAACAATCGTTCTACTAAGATTCCATAATATAAATAACAGATACAGATTCCTGTAGCACAAACAACCAATCGTCCAATCCCATATTCTTCTGTTCCAAAATGTTGTTGTTGTGGCTCATGTTGTTGGTGGTGTTGCTGTCCCTGTAGTAGATACGTTTCGGTGTAGCCATCGGATGCGGCCGGCTTACAGCCCCATACATCCGTGAACTGCATAAACAAGACCTTCGTCCGGTGTTTACCGTTATGATGTTGGACCCAAAGACAGGAGCCGACACGGCCGATCTGTTCTGGGTTCCTCAACATGATAAAAGGCGAGGGGAGAATGTTGTTACAACCATCACATCACCGCACCGCTTCTCCCCTGAGACCTTAACTCAGTTGAGACGCGACACGCCGGCAGGGTTTTCAGACAAGGCTCTTGAGATAGTTTATCTCCGGATTTGATCTGACACTGTTTTAAGATTTATGGCCCATTCCATTTCTAAGTGTTGGAAGTGATCATCTCTCACTAGTTTGCAAGCTACTGCTGCAATTCATGAAACATTAAAATTATAACTTGGATACCGTAAATATTCTTACAATTTACATAATAATCCTTTAATTTGTCATTGTCTGGTCAAAAGTTAAGTGTGTCTCTTAACGAATTTTCTCAAACCCTTGACCTATATAGATTGTTTTTTAGGCCATAAAATATCAGGATTTTCAGAAAAAAATATGGAGCCGTTTTCGAGAAAAAATTTGTACATGCACAATTATTGCTCATTTAAAGAAATAGCATATATATACGCGCGTATGTAGTTTTTTTGCTCTTGACTATAGTTTTGTATGTGTATATAGTTTTGTATGCTCTTGAAATATACTAAAAAATTTTTGACTATTTCTGAGCAGAGATAAGATGTACTAGCACAATATAACAATAATAGTCATGATCGTAAGATGATGGCGATGTAGAGTTATTACTGATATTGATGTCAATGATTATTATGATAATGCTTGCTACTGATTATAGTATCTTGGTAATATCCATGAGAATCGTAATTATATGGCGACGATCGTTATGTTAAAGACTATCATGATAATGTGTGATAATGATGGTAATGATGCGACATGATGCCTTGGCTATTACTCCCAGCAATGATTTATTATTGAATTCTAATATAAGTAAGTCATCATTCAAATCATTCATTTATTGATTCATTCATTCATTCAGATTCACATCAATCATCTATATTCGTCTTTTCCGAGAGAACTTTACATTATTTTATCTTGATGTAAAACATATTTTTGTTGAATTTTGCTCATGATTTCAATTCTTCTTTCATTTAGTACGGGTTTATTGAACTTTGAGAAAGTACAGTCTTGTTGAATATGGCATGTCATCTAAATTATTGTCAACTGCAATCATGAAATAACGAACTGCACGTTTTGAAATGTCAAGATTAAATTTCATTAACAGTATTGGGTCTTGATGAACTTTGATTTTGTCTTGTAGCCAGGGTGGGGCCATCTCTATTGTCTCCTTGATGATTTTGTCATACCAGTACGACAGGTTTTGAGGATGTAGTCCCTGCTTGCAGCATCAACGCCTGCCTCTCGACCTCGCTTGGCCCCCCCGCCAGACGCCCTCGCAAATGGTCCAACTCCGCCCTAATGGTCTTCAGCTCCTCGGCCATGGCCCTCTCCTCCGCACCAATGAGCCGGGCGTCGCTTCGGGCGGCCGCCACTTCCTCTTCATGCCGCTCAGGTGTGATGCCGAGCACGCCCTGCATGTCGCTCAGGGTGCGGTGTTCCCATCTTTCCAACTTGTCGGTTGTTGGGATCCTTAAGAATTGGAAAAAAAGTGGGAACTCAATGTTTCAATCGAAAAGATCACTTTTGGAGTTTTTGTCAGTAGGAGGTGCCAAATTTAAGGAAGGTGAACTTGGGTGTAGAATCAGTCAAAATGATTGTATAGCACCAAACATTTATAAGATATAACCGAATGCACAGCGATTTAGAAATTATGCGTATTTTACTTTTCAATTATTTTGACTTCCATCTTTTTCAGAAAAGGTGGATGCTTTTGCAAACTTTTTATAACTTGATGACGCTGAAGTCTTCCCTCTCCCCTTTCCGCAGCAAACAGATAAGAAGACCATCAGAGTAAGCATAACTAGTAGAACAAGTGCTTAGACCGTTCAGTCAACCGGATATCATCAAAGGCTTAGGACACGACCTCTCTTATCACTCTTAAAAGATGGGCTCCTGAATTTACCAGTAACATCAACATCATCATCATATGCACACATTATTCGGGCGGGGACAGAAGGATGAATTTTCCACTGGAAGGATTTTCCACCGGGAGAATTTTCCATGGAGAGGGAACCTTGCAGGGGATGAACTTTCCACTGGAAATTTTACTCTGGGTGAATTTGTCAGAATTCCTATACGAAATTTTTTAAATGTCTTGCTTTCTCTTTACCTATTCAATTTTACACGTGGAGATGTTAAGGGTAACTGCCCGGGGTAAATTTCAAAAACAAAACGATTGTATCATTCTTATTTCTTCAATCCTAAAATAACAAATGTTTAAAACATTTCTGTTTTTGCTCATTTCGCTATACTTTCTATAGAATGCGCAGAAGAAACTTTCTTGTGTTGAAAATTTATGCAGGATGTTAGATTCAGTTTCGAATTTGCTTTCGATTATAATCTAGGAAGAAAGTATGGAAGCTTAAAATGATTTTTAGGAAAAAAAGAGCTATCACTGTCAGTGTGTACCCGACTTGGTACAATAATTTGAAAATTCTCTCCTCACTCTCGCTCGAGCAGCTGCACTTTTGTTCCAAATCCCTTTATTGCCGATGACGCTTATTGCGCCGCAGCGCCACAGCAATCTGCGCTGTAAATATTTCAGATTCATTCATGCTGGATTTTCACTGTCCTTGGTACTTGAAAGTGGAACAAATTATCTGGATTCTTTTGATTACCTCACACTTGCCAGTGAATATGCAAGGTGATATTGCCGAAGGAGGATTTATCGATCATCTTCGTTGGTGGGCATTGGGTGATTATGATATGACACGAATGTTTGATAAACTCGGTCGTTATAAAATAAAACAAGGAACAAGTGCATTAGCTCAAGCGATCTTATCCGATTGTCAGAAAGCAACTTTATTATTATCGACACCGATTTCGTCGATCGATCGTACGAATACTCATGGAGTCATTGTTCGTACTATAATAATACTAATAATGATATTATAATAATAATCTTATAATAATATTAAAATAATTATAATAATATAAATATTATTATAATAAGGTAATTATAAATAAAATATGGTAATTGGTAATATGGTATAATAATTGGTTGTTATGGCTGTGCTCGTTTTCCCTGCTACGCTTGCATTTCCCTATGCTTCATACTCCCTTTGCACACAATTTTGCATCCATTTTGTTACAAATTACTCCTTAAAGAATGAATAACTCATAAAAAAAGCCCCTCAAATCGAGGAGCTTTTTTTGTGATTGGATCACCTTAGGCGGGTACATAGATCCTACTGATCAAATTGTCGATGATGTAGGACTTGGTACGAGAATAAAAGGTATCGATATTTTCGAGGTAACGGTGATAAAAGAAATTAAGAATCAATCCTATCAACAAAGCTACCAGAGTAGTGTCAAAAGCAATATTCAGGTTGCGGGTGCGACGTTTTTGAATACTGAGGCTGGGTTCCCGACGAGTTGTTCGGGGCTAAGGCCGAGTGTATCAGAATGTTCTCGGAAGAATTCTTGCCCGTGAGCGTTGATGTAGTTGATTGTTCCGCTGGCATCGATATGAACAGCTGCGATGGGTGCTGCTTCGACGATGCCATAGAACTGGTCGGTGCCTTGAGCATCAACTTGAGACTGGTTCTTTGAAACTGAATCGACTGCCATGTCCCCCCCAGAACCAATTTTTCCCAAATACTTCCGATTGAAATTTTGGGATTTTTGCTTGTCCAGAATAGACCAAAGATCATATAATGAAAACTCCAGGGTTTACACAACCCAAAAACCACAGAGAAAAGTGCTGTAAATTATGCTCCAGGGCCATACAAGGTTTTTACCAAAGGAATGATCGTAGATTATTCAGAGGGCACTCATTCTATTGATCATTGAAAGTTCTAGTCCCCTGGCACGGGCGCTGATTGCCCGGTCGGACGAGCAGCTTGCCGCCGCGGCGCGGGAATTCGTGCGCTATTTCAACGGTCTCGGTTTCACCGCCTTCAAGGAGCCGATGGCCTTCGAGGAGGAGCTCAGCGCCTATCGCGCCGCCGACGAACGCGGCGAGCTGACGCTGCACATGGCGGCCCATATCGTCCGCTCCAGCCCGCTTGGCACCGACAGGGTGCCCTATGAGACCATGGAGCTCGTTACGCTTTAAAAAATCTCAGGAATTAAAATTCTGCATAAAGTAAGGTACGAATTAAGGCAAGTTCAGGACAATTGAATTAACGAGTGGCAGACTTACCTTTTGAAGACAACCGAAACCATTTGAAGACATTTGAAAGCAAAGTTCATCTCCAAATAATGTCTTCTTTCTTTAGTGGTCAGTAGCTATAATTTATGTATTTATTGAATTCCCATCACTTATATAACATGATCTAGTATACACGATAAAAAATAAATAAAAAAAATAAAATAAAATATAAACATAACAATAAAAGATCTTGAAATAATAAAAGTAAATGAAACGAATTAAATAAAGGTAAATACCTCCCATCGCTCCCTGTTGAGGGAAACCAGGAGAGGGAAAATAATTTGTCATACTTGCACCTGGAGTACCTGGCCCTTGTGGAACTGGTGAGCTACTATACGAAGGTGGCCCTGGGGCAAAATTTGCTTCCATCCCAGCAGATCTTCTGTGTTTTCAGCTGTTTGCTATCACTCGTTGGCACATCTGACTCAAGTACAGGACGTAGTAGAACTAACGTCTACGTTAAAAAATAAAAATTATCTTCAGAAAACGAATACTATTATTTTAAGTCAATTAAAATCAAAATATAAATATTTGAATGAGACCAGGACAGAAAGTTATTTCATAGTTAACATAATAGTAATTTATCTAGGCATAGCTCGGCAAGCTGGCCCACTTCGACACCTTCGGACACGGCCACGTCGAGAGCACGCAGCGACCCCGCCGCGTCGCGTTTGACGATGTGCGAAACGATGTCCGCCAAACGGGCGGCCCCAGCCGTTCCCAACATGGCATGCACGTCGGCAACACTGATCTGCTGGTCACAGAACGACAGCAGCTGCTCCAGCAGGGATTGGCTGTCGCGCATCGAGCCAGCAGCCCGTCGAGCCAGGTTATGGTGCGTTATCTGCTGTAATCAACTTCATTTCATACCGGCGACCTTCAACGAGAATGTTTAACAGTTTTCTCCAGTTTTGGCATAGGAACCTTACACAATTGCTAGCGCCCTCGTTCTTAATAGTACCAAATATCTCTGAAAATAGCTTTACAGACAACTTGTCATAAGCAGTCCTCTGAAAGAAACTCGACGTAAAACTGTAAATCTTTTTTAAGTGCGTGCTGCACATGCTTCCAAGGTAACGAGTTCGCTATGCGCGTGGAAGGTGAAATCCGTAAGATTCATTAGGTGTAGATTGGCGTCGGATTTATTGTTGATCTTTATTTCGGCAACGGTTGTTTTGCCTTGGTATTTCGCACTCGTTATTTCCAGCGAACTCTGTAGAAGCGGCTGAAGATACGCCTCTTTTCCGATCAGCAAATTATTAAACCAAACGACGGTACGGCCGGCAAATAAGGCCGCTTGTGCTGAGAAAAATGGTTATCTTAAAATATTGTTTCAATATGTTTGTGGAATTGATGAGCGTAAAAGGGGACTGATTGCTCTTTAATCCTATTAAACCTTTAAAAAGGGCACTAGAAACTTTAATTTTTAATCAATTTCAGTTTTCAAGCGAATTGCTGATACGCCCTTTTGACAATCTTTATGCACACACTATTTTTATTTAGTTCAACTTGCAACAGAAGCGGTATTTGTGGTTTCTTTTTGAATAACTGACTTTCTACTTATTAGCAAGTTTCATAGTTCTTTTCTTGCGCCTCTTCGCGTGCATCTCAGTGTCAAAAGGATGACTTATCTGGCGAGCCCCAACTTCCCCGGATGTATTCCGCAATTAATAGGAACAAATAAATGTCCAGCCACCTGTTACCTGGACATTTATACCTCTTATAGTGTCGTTCAGACATTGGATCTAAATCTCTGCTTCATTCTAGTCAATGCCATTACCAAGGGACTACTTGTATTTAGCCTGCTTCGTTGTCTATACATACTCATTGTTGAAACTGTGATCAATACTGCTGTTACATACCCTATCATTTCAATGAACATCTTTTCTGGAAACAGGAAAAGCCTTCCACACGGCAGTACAGGTCGTCGGTGCATACTAAATTGCTGCATCTCATCTCTCTGGGCAAAGTTAGCGACAGTAGATAAATCTTTAATAAAAAAGTCCCTCGACAGGGCGGTATCTCTGTCATCAACTACAACACTGGTGCGGTTACCTCCATCAATGTGACGACCACATTCTTGTCGGAGCTGACTGTCGCATCACTCAGTGTGCCTGCCACGGCCGAAGGCACCAACTACAGTGTTGTGGTTCCTTCCAGTGCTTTCTCTGGCAAGACAGGACTGTACTATGCTGGTACCACTGTGCCGACGTGGTCCTTTATCACGACTGGAGTGGCTTGATTATCGACTCTATCGTCGCTTTGAGGTTACTCGGGCAATGGGTTGAGCGTTGACAGCTCTTAATAATTTGATCAAGGCTGGCGTAATTGGCCCACGGGGTGTCCGAAATACCGTTGACCTCAATGGGAAACATGCCATCGAGGATCACACTGCGAATTCCCTGGCTGTTCTCACGTATCACAGTGGTTGCCAGACGGGTGCCATAGGAAATACCGTACAAATTCCAGCTGTCGTGCCTTTTGCTCTTCAGGATAAGCAAAGAGCTAAGATCACTTGGCTAAAGAAACCTTAGAATAATTAAAAAGCTGTATATCCATCAAACTAGATGAATCCCATTGTGTTATTGAAGAAGAAGACTGATGACAAGATTCTGTGTTAATCCAGTCTAATTGAATGATGGAGTTAAAAGACTACACTATTCAATTCTAGCTTTGATGATACAGTATCATGCTTAGAAGGCTCAAGTTTCACTATATTGGTTGTGTTTTCTCTTGTATCAAAAGAGTGGGATAAAACATATAAAAATCATAAAACGTAAGTGAGTTCCGATCCATCGGCATCTTCATTCAACTTCAACTTGGAGTTTGGTCTGTCATTCTACCGTCGAAATTTCTTGCTCCAACACACTCCTGCTGCCCAATAGATGTCGTACATCTCACTTTCAAGCTTGTCGATGGCGCTTTCGGGCCATTTAATTCTCATCTCGATGTTCTCGTCCATCTTTCCCTTGCGGGAGTCGGCGACGAAGACGATGCCGTCGGCGCCTTGAAGGACGAGCTTCCTCGTCGAGTTGTAGTACACCTGACCAGGCACAGTGTAGATCTGGAACTTTGTATTCATTCCAGCCACATGGCCTAGGTCCAGCGGGAGAAAGTCGAAGAAGAGCGTGCGATCGCCCTCGGTCGCGATCGACGTTAGTTCGCCGACGTGATCACCGCCATTCAGCTAAACTATCAGGATTAGAAGATCCTGATGTCTTGTCGATAGCAGCAAAAGAAAACAGAATATTAATTTCCCACGATCGTAAAACAATGCCGTTACATTTTGCTGAGTTTATTAAAAGTGAAATAAGTCCAGGTCTTATTATTATCCCTCAAAAACCTCCTATCTCTCAAGTTGCCGAAGAACTACTCACTATTTGGGTTACGACTGAGGCCGCAGAATGGAAAAATCCCGGTGCGCGAGCACGTCCCACGCGTTGCAGGGTCCCTTCTTCGCCTTGCCCTGCCAGCGGCGGACCCACAGCGGCTCGAGTCGCTCCAGGCCGTGCTTGGCGAGCAGGCCCTCGCTGGGCAGCTGGGTCTGGGCGCCGGCGGCGCCGGAGAAGAGCAGGCAGGCGAAGGCCAGCGGCAGCGCGCGCTTCATGGGATCCCCTATTTGACACAACCTGGCGCAGGGTTTCAGGTGCAAGGTGTATACAAATCTGTTTCCAATCATAGAACTTCAAAAAACGAAACAGAAATTTAATGTAGGTGATTTGGTTAGAATTAATAAGAAAAAGAGGGTTTTGATAAAGGCTGTCTACCAAATTATACAACGGATATATTTCAAGTTGTTACTGTTAGATAGACAATCTCTATTACGTATGAATTATCCGATAAATTGGGTGAGTTAATTATTGCTGCTTTCTATGAAAAAGAGTAGAGAACTCAGCATTTCAAAAATTGTTCACAATGTATTTTGTCTCAACATTTTAACAAAATCAACACCGGATACATATAGACCGTCATATAAAATTCCTATTAGATTTATACCGTTTATTTTATCTACATATTAAAGCTGCAGAATCTTAATTACACATCAAGCACTTTTATCATTGTATGTGGATTGTTTTTCATTGGATAGTTGCACTAGGTAAATAACTTCAAAACTTATTTCAGGAATTTCGTCTAGAGAATTTGGACCTCCATAAGCCATCATCAGAACACCGATGCGAGGCTTTTTTGACTTATTCGCCCCGTGGCTGGCTGCATCTTGCCGGCGAGAGGTCTTCTCACGCACATAATCTATCGTCCTTTGTACATTTTCCATCGGCGTATTGGGCATGATGCCATGACCCAGGTTGAAAATGTGTCCCGGCCGCCCTCCAGCCTGCGCAAGCACCTCATCGATACCGGTATTGCCCACCATATTAGAGCAGTATATGAGCATTAGCGACAAATATATGTACGTTGCTAGAACATGAAGACTTGATAAGACAAACCTGTTACTACTAAGGTTTTAGATGATAAGTATACTTCTGCCCTTAAAGAGTGACCGTAAAGGGCCTACTTTGGACGCATCACGAGAAATGACTCTCACATAGTTTTTAAAGCACAAGTACATCCTGACTACCAACTTTGTTGTTCCACATATCCCCCCTAAAACCGGGGGAAGGGTTGTAACTTATTGCCCGGGGGATTGAAAGTTTTTACAGAAAAGATGGTCGCATAAACTTCGGAGGGGACTCAAATGATTAGAAATTGAATTCTCTTTTTAAGCGTCAAAAGTGATCCGATGACAACTAGACTCCTCCCACCAACCCCAAGGCCATAAGGCTCCAATTTTTTTTCCAGAGACACTTCATATGCAAAGGGGTGGTGTGTCGAAGATTGTAAAAACACATAAACACCTTGTTTGAATATTTTACGTATTTGCTTATCAACTCTTCTAGATTGTTTTTTTAAGAAGAGATTCAGTTTTATTATATCGCTGAAAAATCTAAATTCCAGAACCTTACCACAATACTTAACACAGTAGAAAATTTAATTTCAAGTTTTGCTGACGTCCTAACGGCCGAAGAAGATAGATATAACATAGGGATGTATATTCAAAGTGCTGATAGATGCTGTAGACAAAGTTTTCAGAGAAGAACAGTGCGGCTTTAAAAACGGCAGAGGATACGTCGACCAAGTTTTCACCCTTAGGTATTTAATAATAATTGAGAATTGAGAAGTGCCTGAATTATCAAACATCTTTAGTCCTCAGTTTAATAGATTCAGAATTGAGAAGTGCCTGAATTATCAAACATCTTTAGTCCTCAGTTTAATAGATTATCAGCAAGCGTTCGATTCGGGCGTCACCTACAGCACCGACGGGCAGCCGGACCCGCGGCGCGCCTGGCTCGGCATGCCCAACACTTCGCTCGACCTGGAGGCCTATACGGTCGGCGTGCTTCAGGCGCTGAAACTCGGCATGGCAGAACCCGACCGGCTGCTCGAGACGGCGGATGCGCTGTTTCCAAATATGGGCTGGCGCGAACGGCAGACCTTGCGCTGGCTGGTGCTGCCGCTGGTCCGGCAGAAACTGGCTCTGCTGTGTGACGGCGTTGCCAAGGAAGACGTCTATGACGTTCTGGCCACCGAAGAAGGCCAGGATCAGGCGCTGGCCAAGCTCGACACCATCAAGGACAGCGTTGTCTGGTGGTCGGCCGGTGCCGACACGCCTCAGCTTCTGGCCGATGGCGAGGTTGTCATGGGTTCGACCTACAACGGTCGTCTGTTCAGCGTGATCGAAGAGCAGAACCAGCCGGTTGGCATGCTGTTAATCTCTTTTCAAATAAGCTTTATAATTTTGTGCCCAACTCGAGTCACACTGGCACCCTTGGTCCAGTAGCCCCCTTACCCAAGATTATGCTCTTGATCTGCTTGAGATTCAGACATGAAACTGTTCCCAAGATCAGTTTACTAATCATTTCATCATATTATTACAAGATAAACATCCTCATTTGCAGGAAAAATTATTCATATAATTAAACTTGCTCGCTAGATCTTCATCTATAGGGGTCATTCTTAAGAAATTGGAACAACGTTCAAACTTTAGCGTAAAGAATGAGTATTGACGAGGGGGCGAGCCCCTCATATAAGTAATAATTTTTGTTTGTTTTAAGTTTTAATCTTGTTCCTTACTTTCAGTTGAAAAACCTTGGTTTTTTATATTTAATCATACAAGACTTTTTTTTACCTGTTTAGTGTTGCTATGAGTCGCTATACAATGTACCGAAAATGTATTTTCAAATTGCATCTCACTGACGAGTGGCCCGATGTGGCGGCCTTCTTGAGAGGCGAGATTGACAGCAGTTGCTTCAGCCGCTGCAGCAGCTTCTTCCACTGCCTGATCATAGCGCGAGCGTTCAACCAGCATACGAGTAGGGGCGTTACAGGATTGACCTGTGTTGTTGAAGCAGCGGATAACGCCGTGCTTGACCGCTTTTGGATCAGCGTCAGCAAAGACGATATTCGCACCCTTGTGAGTTCTAACGGCGGTAATTGAAGGGAAGGGAAGTTCTTGCCCCCTTAGTTTTTTGCTCCTGCCTAGGTTTTGAATAACACCTCTTTATCGTCATTTCATTGGAAAAGGCACTTTTTTCATTAAAAAAAAGGGGATACAACCGAAAGTGCATTTTGTGGCAATATGCTATCAAGTCAGATTTATTAAAAACGATTAGATATAAATTTACGCTTTTAAATGAGCCCTAAAAAGTTATTTTTGAAAAGGGAAATCACTTGTGGTCCACTGAACTTTCAAAGCATCAAAACTGCTCGATACTAAACTTGTAACGTATCGTCAACGTAATATGAATTACAAAAATTTGAGAACTCTAGAATGTATTAAATTGAAGATATTAGAGTCGCACTTGCAAGGGTGAGAGACAATTGCTTGTTCCCTGGCTTGGATAGAGCTCTGATCCTGATTCTTGGATTGCCGCTGAAAACATTGATCGTGCTGTTCACCGCCGTGTTCCTGCCGCTGGTCAGTTCGCTGGGCGTCGATCCGGTGATGTTCGGCATCTTCACCGTGATCACCTGCGAGATCGGCTTCCTGACCCCGCCGCTGGGGGCCAACCTGACGGTGGCGGCACGGATATCGGGAATATCGATCGAGCGGATCTCGGTGGCGGTTCTCCCGTTCATCGGCGCCTATATCATCGGCATGCTGATCCTGATCGTGTTCTCACAAAGGCGGTTGAATTAGAATAAATAGCTCTTTCAAAATTACTAAAAATACTTAAGCGTAAAGAGCGGGTTATTGAAGAGGGGATGAACTCCCTCATGTACGTAATAATTTCTGTTCGCCTTATCCTTTAATGTTGCTCCTTACTTTAAGTTGAAACAACTTTTTTCAGTATTTAATTTCTGATCGTTTTTGAATTAATGCATGTTTTGATTTTGGCTCACCGTACACGAATTGACCCATGGGGCACAGTTGCTGCAACAGAGCGTATTTGGAGATTATACAATTAGTTGCATTTGTCGCTCTGCTACTGTGACCCATGGGCCACAGTTGATTCAACAGAGGGTATTTAGAGCTTATACAATTAGTTGCATTTGTCGCTCCGCAACTGTGACCCATGGGCCACAGAGGCTGCAACGGAGGGTGTTTAGAGCTTATACAATTAGTTGAAATTGTCGCTCCGCAACTGTTGTAGTCCTTGAGCAACGCGAGATCGCGAGAGAGCTGTTCGATCTTGGTGTCGCGATCGACGAGCTTCGCATCGCTCTCGACGAGCTTCGCCCTCAGCTCGTTGACTTCTCGTTGCAGCGGATCGCGCGACACACGCCCGCAACGCATGCCGTGACCGAAGATTTCAAGAAGCTCTCACGGCGCGCCGGCGCCAACGCCGCGGCCGTAGACCCTCGACGTCGAAGCCACGCAGCAGTTGACGTAGGACATTGTTACCGTATTGTCCGTCTGGATGTTGACCGCTTTGCCACGAAGGTTGCCAACCTTGGCCAGTGAACGGAGGGCAAGATCTACTGCCTTGAGCTCTTTGTGATTGATATGCCTCTCTGCCCATCTGCGGTCCCAGTAACCTGCCGCCTCGTGTGGGGACCCTGCTATCGCCGCTCCCCATCCGTACCCAGATGAATCCGTTTTGATCTGAATATCTGTTCATGTCAGGGCGTAAATCGCCGGCCGATCAAACCCTTGGAGGGGCCAATGCGGATAAAGGTATCGTTGGGATTGTTCCTTTTCGCGGCTAGCGTCTTTGGCCTGATCGGGCTTGCCGCCGGCCCGGCCCTCGCTGGTGGGGGTTCTTCCATCTCCATCACCTTGGGATCACAGCATCACTCGGCTTGGCATGGGTATGGGCATGGGTATGGGCATGGCGGATATCGCGATTCATGCTATAATGATAAAAGAGAAACTGTTTAACTTTTTCCAGTAAACTTCAAATGGTGCTCTGCTATTTAAATGTTTAGGGATATGGCAGTTCCACCTTATTTTGTGGTATTCTCTGTTTTTCTTAAGCTTCAATTATTCATTCATAGTAGTGAATGCTATTTTTAATTTAGATATTGTTATTCATTATAATCTATATTCGTTTTAGGCTTTATATATTTGTTCATAAAAATTTCTTTTTTTGCCCATACGACGCCTCCGCATTGATCCATTCTTGTCAAAAAAACAGGCGCGGTAACTCCTTGCAAAGACCCTTCGAAGGAAGAGTCGCCAAACAAAAGATCCCCGTTTTTGAACCTTTCGATCTTTTGTTTTAATGATTTTCCAGGATTATTCAATCTTTTAAGATAAGACTGAGTCTTAGCATAGGGCGCCAAAATCAGCCCCAAGAGAAAAATCAAAAGCTTTATAAAACGGCAGAGTAGTTACACCCGTGTCAACAAATTCGGTAAACAACTCTGATTCTTCACAGCAATCCGGGACGTTGATCCTCTCGCTCGATTCTGAGCAAGCTCTGCCGAAACTCAATTCCAATTGGAAATCACAAGTTTCGCTCGACGAATCGGAATCGATCCGTAAAGTCACACAGAAGGACGCTGGCGAAACGGTACGCGTTTCCATCGAGACCAACGACGGAACGATATGGATCGGCATATTTTGATCGAATACTCGCTATTAGAAGGTGAGGAAAGCGGTGCCCTTATGGCAACGCTTGAGGCTTTGTTTGAAATGGAACTGATCAGCGATGCATCTGTTTGCAATTCTATTGCCGACCGAAAAGCGATGTGGCAAATGCGTGAGAATTATGCCGAATGCCAGACGCGCGAAGCGGAAGGCATCAAGCACGACATTTCCGTGGCCGTTCGCGATATTCCACAATTAATCGTATTTACACATTGCAACAACAACAAAAGAATTAAGGTTGAAAATTAAGCTTATTAATGATAGTTTTTATTTAGGTAATTATTAGGTAATTATTTATTTAGGTTTTATTAGGTAATTTATTTAGGCTATTAACTCCCACCAAGATAAATAGAACAGAAGCTCAGCGGCTAAACTAACTGACAATGTTTGTTGTTTTTCATATAATCTTTTACAAAGGTTATTATAAGAAGGAAGTCTGAATCAATATTAGTTGACATTTTTTTTTTTTTTACTATGGGCTGTGGTTTGCTCTACGCTGATGATCTTGCTTCAAGCAAAATCTCTCTCCCCTGAAATCCTAATTGTTCTTCAGTTTCTCGGCACTTCTTAATCCAATTGTAAAATAGGATTTTGTTAACCCCCCACCCTGGAAAATACAAGTTCACGTACTTGTGTAGCTTACCCACTTTCTGCTCCAACTTTTTGGGTGGCTCGGCCCAGGTCGGGATGGGATTTGATCTGCTATGACGTCAATGTATTCGAGGCGACGCCGTCGCAACCGCGCAGTGCGCGCATTTCATATTCACCAACGGAACGACAGACGACAACCCTTGGGTGGCTCAGAGCCGCTCTGCGCACTTTGGAGAAAACCATGAGTAATCGATTGACCCTGTCCCTCATTCTATTAGGTGCCGCGGGGATGCCGAGCGCGGCGTCTGCCTGCGGGTGACATATCAGATTCGCCATTACGAATTTTATTACTTTGCTCATCCAGTGAACTAAAAAAACTGATGTCTTCATCGAGATAATCGTATTTCCATTTCCACTGCAGGCCGGTGACTTTAATAGTTATATCCGGATCGGTGGTCTCTTCCATCTTTATAAGTGTTTTAGTCGCCGGGATCGCCATAACAACCAAAATGATGACCGGGATAATAGTCCAGGATAATTCCGCCAAGGTTTATATGTTATGGATTCTACAAGGGGGACAAACAGAACTGAAAAAGGTATTTTTTTTTCTTACTGTTATTGACGAATAGTTGTTCTTACATAAAAGGTTTTTATCTAGCCTTCCAGATATACAACTGAAATAAGATCGGACTATTCGATCGAGCTTGTGATTCTAATATAATACTACTACTACTAACAACTCACCAAAACGCTAATCCACCTGAGGCAGACACAGCTGCGCACGCTTTAAGGTAGGTGCCAAAAATGTTGCTCCTTCCCAAAAAAATTTCCTGCATATGTGTCTGAAGTAAATCCTGTTTGGAGTTTCTGTGCTTTGTTAAAAATGATTGCACAAACTGAGTTTTATTATAGGGCACATCAAATACGACACTTCCCATAGCTTGTCGTATATCACTGATCGAGGTAGCTGGGTATATAGCATATCTATGACATACAGCATATCTATGACATACTACGATAGCCAGCAGCACCAGCTCGTCCGACGACCAGCCCCATTTCTGGCCGTTACCAAGCAGCGTGAACCAGCCGAAAACGAACGCGTTGATGAGCACAAAGCCGAGCAGATCAAAGCGGCCCGGCTCGCTCTTGTGCTCTTCAGCTGGCAGGAACCACAGACCCAGCAGGCAGGCTGCCAGACAGGCCGGAATGGGTACCAGAAAGATGGCCCGCCAGTTGAACACATCGATGGCCATGCGTTTGACTACTTTTTGAACCAGATTAACCCTTTAAGTCCAGATGTCCTTTTAAAAGGAAAAGCACGTTTGATTGGTAGCAATGACTCGTGTATGGTTTCAATCGGCGTATACCATCTCTAATATGATTTGGCAGTTCAAGACGCGTCGAGCAAAAAGTCGCACAAGGCGGTGTGACATTTGGTTCAGTTGCTAGGCCAAGATTGGTGAGGTAGGTCCAGAAAGGGGTGAAAGGTGCCGACGATCGTTCACGATCCGTCGTCGCAGCAGCAATTGTCTTGAGGCTGGCGAGGATCGCATCGTCAGAGAACTTCTGCTCGATGTAAAATCGCTTGCGGACAATCGGAACAAGCTCTGCAAGGTGCAGGATGTCGTAGGCCTGCTCATCGCTGCCGGATACACCGACCGTAGTATCGGAAGAGCCGGGACGTGCCCGGCCTTCCAACTTGTTCAAGTGAGCAGAAGTCTTCGTTTGTCGATTTTAACTGATCATGAAAATTCCAATCGTTTGTTACATATTGACTCTAATCAATATTTAGTTCTAAATCTACAGTACGTTGATCAACAACAAAGAAGAGGCGAAGTTGAAAGAGATATTCGATTTTCATCGACCACTACGATTGAAGATGCAACGAAAAAAGTCTTGGAACTCTTTCGATTAGAAAATAAACGTCCAGAAGATGTTACTCTTGTCAGAATCAGACGTGTCATTACTCTCTATAACGCCAGCCAAAAAACCAAACTGGAGTTCCGTTGATATGGGGTAGTATATTTTCCACCCCGGGTTATACCGTCATCATGAGTGTTCTTTCGAGAAAACATTATTTGATATTCATGATCGGGAGCGTTCACATATTACGTAATGATGGACATCGGATCAAATGAATGATAGCAGTCTCTCAATCAAAGACCCCTGATGAGCAGTGGGTCCAACATTGAAACTTAATGTGTGTAAGATATATTGTTGTGCATTACTAAGTGCGTTATGCTCTATAACACAATGCAAAATAATATAAAAATGATTCAAACTATTGTGTTATATATAGAACAATATACAAAACGATAAAAATTATATAATTTTGATAAGGGCTAGGTCGCTGCTCGAGTATGCCAAAGAGAGGTATAGGGACGGGGATTCACTTTAGTTGATCAAATGGAACAATTTTGATCAATATTTTTTATATCGGTATTTAGGTCCTGGACGTTTTGTGGGGGGTAGGGTTGCCTAAAAGAAAACGTCGAAATGGGGTTGTTGGGAAAAAATCGATATGTTTGCGGTCCCTTAAGGATATTAACAACAATACGGAATCAAACATCCTATGGTGCTTTAGTTCATGGACCTTAATTTGAACATATATGCTGGTCTCACCAGCTTAGTGTATAATGACAGTATTGTTCTTATTCAAGGGAAGGGAAGAAAAGGGGCCTTAACACAAAGAGAAGTATAACAGCTCAGAATCAGATCTGGAGTCGCAGCAATTATGTTTGAAAGTTTCAGGATTCAGAGACGGAGCTGGTATATTGAAAATGTCTCAAATTGAGTTGGACTCAATTTGGTTGATTCAAGTTGGTAAAGCTTAGTATAAAACAATTAGTTAAGAAGAAATTTGAACTTTTTGCGAAGCTAAAACTACATAAAACGGAACTGCCCCTCCTCAAATCACCACACAGCAATTTTCGACGGTGGATTCAGATTTTTTTTTTCAATGCCATAGTTTCTGAGATACGACCTAGTATATGAAGGGGTAAAACAGACCCGTATACAGGGGGGTTATGGGGTTTGAACCCCACTCCCCCCAAAAAAAATTTCTGACTCGTAAACACCGTAACAAAAAAATTCTTGTGTATCCCCCCCCCAAAAGAAAACCTTGGAGTAAACAATGAAAAACAACAAATTTTAAAGCTTAAAAAGAGTACCAGAGTATTTCCATCGGTCAATTCGCATCATCACGAAGTTTTTATTCCTTGTATTTCTTTATTAACATTTAAGAAGGACTTCCAATCAGCATTTTCTGTTAATTCTTTCATTTCATTTTAATTATTTCACATAATTTGACTGTCATATGAAAGCAAATGTCAATATATACTTTGCAAATCACAACCTATTCTCGTTTTTTGTGAAGGGCCACCAGGATCACCTCACCAAGGCCGGGCCATGACCAGGCTGCCAGGGCGAGCTATAAGGCCCCACTGGCTCTCCTGCCTCTGGACACGCAACTGCCACCACCTCCCGCCCCTCTGCACGCGTCTGGCTCCAGCATCGCAGGGCCCTGCCCAGCCAGGTGGGCCACGAACTGCCCAGACCGTGACCCTGGGTGCCCCGCCCAGAGACCTGGGATGCAGGAGGGCCTGGCTGGGTCTGCGCGACGTGCTCGAGACGGTCGACGGGGGCTACCGTCTCGCGCCGACTCAGCGAGTGCTGTGGGATCCGCTCTCGAGGGCGTCGACCAACGCGGCGACCGAGACGTAGCGGTCGGCGTGATCGGGGTAGAACCCGAGCGGGTCGATCAACGCCGCGCGCAGCCCCGCGTCCCGCGCGCCGTCGACGTCGACCGTGGGGATGTCCCCTGCGTAGAGCGCCGCCCCGTAGAAAATAGCGCTAGCTAAATCTCAGAATTAGCCAAAACTCGCTGTGAATGAATTTCAGAAAATTCAATACTAGAAAATTTATGATCAAATTTTGCAAGGGATTTCATTAATGAATAAAAATGGTAGCTTTCCCCTAGAGGGGGCAAAGCGACTAGGGGTCTACAAAAGAGTATGCAGATTTGTGCCAATTAAATCGAGGTTCAAATTTTGTTTGGTACTTGGTATTTTTATATCGGGATGAAATTTGATGGGAAAAATAATCACAAATTATAGACACGAGATTGACAAATCCGTGTTTTATTCCAATTAGTATCAAAATTCCGTGTTTTAGAGTTTCATTTACTATTGAGCCAGGTCGCTCCTTACAGGTCGTTCGTTACCACGAACATTTTGATTATTTTTAGCAATTTTGCTACATTGTCTCGTTTTTCCTTTTGCTAAGTTTCGTAAAGCCAATAGTTCTCTTAAGGAAGCGACAAACGTCGGCGATCCGACAAATTCACCCGACTCCGGATCAAGGATGTTGGACTCCAATCCCGACAAAGCAGAAAGCACCAGGCCGTAAGCTCGCATTTTCGAGAGACGCGAAGTCGATCCGAATCCTGAAAGGGAAAGCAGCACAATCCCCGGATTCGATTTCGACAACGCCTCGAATCCTATGCCCAGGCGCTCCAGTGTCCCGGAGGTAAAATTCTCGATCACCCTGAGATATAGAAGATACATCCTTTTGGTATCTTGGACTTTGGGTTAGTCCAATATTCCTTGAAAGTTTCAAATTAATGTCCGTAACCGTTCCGGAGATGCTGCAGATATGTCATCTTGACAACTTGGACGCCAATTTAGTGTTTCGACTTACTTAAACATATCCTGAAAGCATTAGCTTAATGCCATTTCTTTTCTTACCTATGGGAGGTGCCTCCTGCACAAAAGACACATAGTTTCAAGTATGGGAAAGGCATACGTCAAAAAGCGCGTCAACCGTTTCCAGAAATTACGCCTTAATGAAACAGTATACATATGAATAAAAACCAAGGTACCAGTATACCATGTATTAAGTTATAAGGAACAGTTTGAAATTTTATTACCGTACTTCCTCTTATTATTAGAAAAAGGGAAAATATAAAAATGATACAGAAAGGTAATTACATAATAAAATACGTGTTTGAAGCTATCACTGAGGATCAGGTCCCAGTTGCGCGGCGTGGAGGGGAATTCCGGCTGCACATCGCAGAGCAGCGCCGGGCGGTCAGTGCGCGGCAGCAGCCGCGCGGCGGCGGAGACGCTGCGCTCCAGCGTCCAGAAATCATCGACCTTCGGGTTGTCCGTCAGAACCTGGCTCAGCAAAGTCACGCCGTCGTCCTCGTCCGTTGACAGGGATTGGGGTAGAACTGGGTCTTGCGTCTTGGTGCAACATTTAGAAGATGTTCAGTAAAGCACACAATATCATAAGTACAAAGTAAGTGCTCAAGAGGCCTTAATTTTTCACGGGCACCGTTGATATCCTGGTAAAATACAGATACTATGCTACTCATCAATTAGGGCTCACTGATCATGAACAATTGACACATTTCTTCTCGCAAGCTCCTGGACCGAAAGATGCCTTTTAAGTTCGTAGCACATTAGCCTATTGCTCCGGTGGTCCAACAGACTTTTAGTTCCCATACGTTACATTAATTATTTATTCGAAAGACACTTGAAATCCTTGTCTAAATTTGTTTATTACGTTTATTTTAGGTAGCCGCATATTTGGGCAAGACACTCCTTAGTGTACATGAATCTCTAATCTCAACTTTAGTACATATGATTTAGTATATTATGTTAAATTTGATTTTAGCTATTTATTTCTAAAACGGATGTTCATATAATTCTATATCGATTGGTAATGAGCAAATAAATTTTCTATTAAATTCTATGCCAATGACAGGCGTATGTTGCAATTTTGCCTTTGTATACTCAGCATTAACTCAAACTAAGGAATAGAGGTCCACAAGAAAGCTGTGGAAAATCTCGAAGCTCGCACATGGGAATAGATTTGGCAGAGCTGATTTAAACTTTCCGTATGCATTTTTTTATAACAGGAAAGTGATACGTATTGTAATCTGGTTGAATCGGAGGGAGAAAGAAAATAGATTAAGCATAAATGCTTTTTTAGACTTATTTCAATATTTGGATTTGAGAGGAAAAATTTATTTAAAACAACTGTATTTGAAATACTGTTTGTTGCAAGATTTCAGTGAATAAAGAAAGAAAACAAAAACAATAGAACGAAATAGAGAACAGATAATAACCAGAGTAAAAGCTGAAAAAAGATATTGATGCCAGGCCAGGAGAATAAAAAAGAAGCAAAAGGCGGCGGGGCGAGCGCTTAGTGGGCGCTGCTGTGCTCGGGGACCTTGGCACGTTCGACGGTGCGGGCCTGCCAGCCCTTTTCGCCCTCGATGAGGTCGTAGTTGACGTCTTCGCCGTCCTTGAGGGACTTGAAGCCGTCGCCCTGGATCTGGCTGTAATGCACGCAAACATCCTGCCCCTGCGGACCGGTGATGAATCCGTAACCCTTCTTCGGATCGAACCACTTGACTTGGCATGCCGATTTTTCCCTCTAACCGCATGTCGTGCCCCGATTCTCGAAAATCCTCGACCGGAGAAACGTTAGCACGCCGCACCGAAATGGGAAGCGTGCCAACGTCGCGGTATTGGGGCTAAAGGACGCAGTGCTTGGCGAAATCGGCGGCTTCGCTTGCCGTCCAGTCGCCCTTCGGTTTTTCTTTCATATCCGCACACCATTCCTCACTGCCGACCTCTGGCGAGCAGGCGACGGACAATTTTTGAATCATTTTATGCAATCCAAATTCTGTAACTTTCAAATGGACTTTCTTAAATTTATGAAGCGATTAGGCTACCACCCAAAAATGGTAATGACATTTAAATATTTTATCTTGTCTGCAAGAGGTAAAAAATTTTGCTGTTTCTTATATTATTCTAATTAATTTCACCCAATAATCTCTTGCCTTAAAACAGACACATACATGCACCTAAGTTGATGTATAAGTATACCCCCCCCCACAATTTAAAAAAAAAAAAAAAAAAAGAGTGTGCTTATTATCTGTTAAAGCTTAACGAAACACGATTATATTTTGAATTTGGCTTGCCAGGCTGCATCAAATAGCTGTAATTAAAATGTTTTTATATTTAAAATTGAGTTAAATATTTGAAATAAATTAATTTGACTAAAAAAAAAATAATATTCAAATGAAAAAAAAAATCTAGAAAAAAGTAAATCTTTTGTCCCGCAATTTTGTTTCAAACAGTCCAAAGAACATGTAAAAATGCCTCTAGGGTTGTCACGACCACCCAGAATCCCTTGGGCAAGGGCAATTGTTATGCCCCAGGGGCGTTTGAAGTTTTTATAGAATTTGTGTAAAGGTATGCATGTTTGACCTCTACTTTCCCAAAATACAAAGGGCATTAAGGTGAGTCTTTCAGTGAATGTTGAAAGGAGGGTTGAACTAAATCATAACATGTTCATGGCCAGCGTACTCCCCCCACCCCACCCTCAATCTATCACTGTTGCAAACCATTTGGAAAAGAATGACTCATTAAAGGTCATGCCGAGGTGCTAGACGCGCTCCGATGTACATCAGTAAGTTTAAGTGTGCCAAGTCTTTTAAGAAGTGTCTTTCCCGGACCGGCCTCCATTCGCATGAAAGGGCTCAATGTCTTCAAGACGATCATCTACTGAAACGAAGGGAGACTCCATAAAATGAAACAGAATTTCCATAAAATATCGTAAAACATCATAATCTCACTGAGATGTCAAGCAATATTGCTTCAGTCAAATTTATTAGACAGGTATCTTTTAAACATACTTGCTCATCACTCCGCTTCAACATATCCAAAAACCATCGTTTTAATTAAATATCACAGGAAGTAAACAGTATCATTTAATGTGGATTTTTATCGCTGAACTATATTTGATTAGACCTACCACGCATTTTAAGATTTTTATAGAAAAGCTATCGAGTTCACCGTGGTGGCTACTAGACTGAGATGTTTTAAAAAGAAGAGTTGAGAGTAAGAGTCAAACTTTAGCGTAAAGAGCGGGGCGTTAAACAAAACCTTAAAGACATTTTTGAATGCATGTTACTGGCAATTATTGCCTAAGTCTCAGATTTCAAGAATGCTAAACGACTTTTTTTTTTGCTAAATTAGCTAAATCTCTAATTTCATTGTTATCATCGAGAATATCTATACATTGTTATCATGATATTGCATCCATAGAAAAGATATTACAAGCACCTTTATGCAATGTTACCGAGACACTTTTGAACCTGTAGCCAATTTTCGAATAATTATACTCAATTGTACTCCGATACAGCACAAAGACCAATAGTACTTATCTGCTGTTATTTTTCAAATTTTTTCTATACAAGTGTTTTCATTTAATTTGTTTACTAGATTAATTTCCAGGGGCGATCGTATTAAGTCAGTGGTCCTAGATTGTCGTGAGAGTGCTCATTCTAATACAAATTAAAAGTTCTAGTGCCTTTTTAAGTGACCAAAAAAATTGGAGGGCCCCAAGGCCCCCTCCCACGCTCATTTTTCCCCAAAGTCAGCGTATTAAAATTATGAGATAGCCATTTTATTCATCATAGTCGAAAAATCTAATAACTACGTCCTTGGGGACGACTTACTCCCCACGCTAGAAAATCCTGCGCCCTTTTCACTGAATTTCTCTTTCCCCATGAAATATTCCTCCAAGGAAAGATGCTCCCATATAGCCCCCTCCCCTGAACTCCACACCCAAACCAAAAAAATCCCTCTGATAATGTCGGTACACTTCCCAGTAACCATTACTGTATGTAAACATTGGTCAAAGTCAGCCCCTCCCCCAGGGACTGTGGGGGGTAAGTCATCCCCAAAGACATAGTTATTAGGAAGGGGTTATAACAAAAATTTTGAAAACCCATCGAAATTAGTTTGAATTTATTTTTTGCGTTTTTACGAGTTGGACAAAAATTTGGCGTGGAATGAGCTTAAGCCCCCTAAATACCCACCCCCTGGATATACGGTTTTGGATGCCATGTGTGCTACACAGTTCTGCCACGCATGGAACATATTTGACACATACCACCTGGTGTACTTGGTTTCTGAAAGTCGGCAACTCCTTGTTTGATTGAAGGAACCAATTGTCGTGGCTACACTACTCGTCTACTTGAACAAATGAAATCCGATTGGTCCAAGCTTCGTCATGTTGTTGACGCTTATCAGAGAATGGTATGCCCTTCCTGTCGGCGGCGGCAGGATTTCTCGTCATCCGCCGAGAGTGCATGTAGTTGCTGGTGCCATTCCTCTTCACAGGACCTTGCCAAGATTTTTAGCTTTGATTCATATCGGTGGGCACTTAACCATGTTAAAACAAACTTAGATTGAATACGGTGGAGAGTCGCAAACCCAACTCATTTCAAGCATAAAAACCAAACATCCGTAAGGTCTTCTTTCGATGTTAACTCCACAGCAGTAGTGCCAAATTTATCATAGCTTCTAAATCAGGCAGTGGTAAATTACCATACAAAGCTTCGACGTAAACTCTTGAGTCTTACTTAGATGTCTTCCATTAATACTTGTAATTATCTACTTGCTTAAAAGTAATTTTGTGTTTAAAGAGGTCTTCATTGTTATCAATAAGGCTATGAGGGATATTCAAGAACATTCTGATTCAGCTTCTGAATCTTCAAGCAAAGCTTATTCTTTGCTATCTGCTTCTGAGGGATGCAGTTTAGCTACAGCTATGGTTACTGTCAGTAAGTTTTTAGTTTGTTACATAATTTATCAACATCTTTACAATCAGAAACTACAAATATCGTACATTTTGTACGCATATGAGGGGGTTCGTCCCATCGTCAATACCTGAATCACAAAGGCCGTAGAACAAAGAGTTGAAATTACTAAAAATACTTTAGCGTAAAGAGCGAGGTATTGAGGAGGAGACGATCCCCCTTATATACGCAATAGTTTTTGTTCGTTTTAAGTTTTAATGCTGCTCTTTACTTCCAGTTGAAAAAACTTGTTTTTTATTTATTCCGTCATTGTTTTATTTTTAAATAATGCAGTTCCCGTGGGTGAACTTTCCAAGGGAAATTTTTCACTGGGTTAATTTGCCAAGATTCCTATGCAAAGTTCTTTTTATTTGTCTTACTTTCTCTTTGCCGACTCAATTTTACATGTGAATATTAAAGGGAATTGTCCGGGGGAAATATTCACCGGGTTGGAATTGTCTAGAGTATCTTCTCGTAGGTGGGGAATTTTCCACGGAAGAGTTTTCCACGGGATAAATTCCCCAGAGGACCATCGAAACAAGACGAACGAAGGAGACAAGATGTAGGTAATTGTGAAGATGGTCAGAAGGCGTACGGGTTTGAGCAACTGTAAGTACCTGACTGCCTTAACTTGGTGAATGCAGACTGCTTCCCGAACATATGGAGGCTTTTCATGTTTAGGTCTATCACCTGTAGGTTCAAACTTAGACAGAGAGTGCTGCATCTGGTATACGGCGTCTTGAAACATCTTACAGGACCACTATCAAGCTGGAAGATACGTAAGCAGTAATGAAGCTGTGTAGCGAATTCTTTTATTTCCGATACATGAACGAAATCCAGCTGTTGTTCACTTAGCATACATATGTAAATACGTTAACAAAGGCACCGACTTGGCAATTTTTGGCTTTCAGTCCGAAATCAGTGATATCGATGAAGTCGTACAATATCTGGCATGGAGATACATAAGCAGTAATGAAGCTGTGTGGCGTATTCTTTCGTGGCGATGTGAGTAATGAGCAAAGAAAATGATTTCATCAGGCTATCAAAGCAATGGAAAGTGTTACCAGGGCCTGTGGGACCAACGAAGGATGGCTCAATACTGATGGAGTACTGCTGAAGGAAATTGAATAACGTTGAGCATGGCAGACAACCAAGAAAAAGGAAGTTTTGACTATACTTCTTATGTTCAAGAAGGTTTTATTTTTGCTGTTACAGTATTTCTTGATTTGATAATCTAAGCCCAATTGGGATTTTATTTTTCTTTTTTGACCGGCTGGTGGACGGACGTTATTTTAAATTTGGGGTGAATAGAGGGGATATGAAGAATTTGTTTTTGGTAAGAGGGGGATGGTTTAGATTTAGCTGAGAGAATCAAATTTTTGGGAAAGCTTAGTCAAGCGGCTGGTACATACTTTCGCCCTGTGTGTGGATGTGTGAATGAGAATTTTATTTCATTTTGTATCCGAGCGCTCCGCCCCGATGAACGGCCCCCTTCCGCGTCCGCTTCCGCCGCCCCTTCCGGGGGGAGTGGTCGGCGCAGGGCGGGGAGCACGGGGCCCGACGCTGCGTTCGCCCTCCGGATCGGAAGGGGTTGCGGAAGAGGAAGGGGAAGAGGCAGGACGCATGGCGGAGCGTGAAGGTGGCGGGGGAAACCCAGGGTGGTACGCGGGCGGACACACGGCGCCGCCAGGCGGCGCCTGGAGGGGGGTACAACTCTCTCCTGGTCACGTCCCGGATATAAGGGGCAAATTTAAATTCATTGATGTGTGTAACAAAGAGAAATTAAGAAAGATTGTGAATGAACAACAGGGTATATCTGAGATCTCTATCCCCATCTTCTCCACAGGACATGATATTTCTACTTTAGCTCTAGTGTTTGCCAGAGGATGGAACACTGTGCCATTACAAAAGTTGGTAGTTTTTTTTTTTTGGCAGAGCGGGTCGCCGCTTCGTCGCCGGGCAGCTTCTTGACCAGGAAACGGATGGTCGTCTCGTGCAGCTCGTCCGCGATGGGCGCGCCGGTGATCAGCAACAGGGTCTCCACCACGCCATGGAAGCGGGTGATGCCGATGCCCGCGCCGTGCGCCTGGATGTCGACGCGACCCTGCACCTCGCCCTGGGGCGTGCTGACGCGCGCGATCCCCGAGGGGTTGAAGTCCGTGGTCTGCAGGGATCCCCAGCCATGATCTGTTTTTTTTTGGCGATTGCAACGCCAAAGAGGGGAATGACAATCCCTGCTATCTGGAAGTCCTTGGCAGTCAAGGCCTCGGAAAATTCAACGAGAATTGATCACTGTTAGTTGACTTTCCTCTAACAAATGACCTCTTTATCGATGAGACTCTGTTTCAACATAAAAACATCCAAAAACACTCATGGAACTCCCCGGATCATTGAACCCATAATCAGAATCAGTTGGCCAGAGCCTGGGCGCTGTTCACCAGTTCGGCACCGCCCTCGACCTTGTTGGCAAAGGCCTCGTAGATCGGCGCCGAGGCCGCGATAAAAGCTTTCTTGTCCGCGACATTGACTTCCATGCCGGCTTCCTTGACCTTGTCGACCAAGGCATTGTCGGCGGCTTCGCCCTGGGCCAGAGACCAGTCCTGCACTGTGGCGGCAACGCTGCTGACGGCGGATTTCATGTCACGGCCTTGCATATATATCACATTCAAATCAGTAAGCAATCAAATTAACAACGCTTCTTGACTACCCAGCTCCCTAGATGGGTCCTGCAGTGTGTTATTACAGCCGGGTTAATTTCTGGGTCCCGTATTAGCAAGCAAAGGTAAACCCACTACCCCATCACAGGACTCCATATTCTAATTACATTTAATTATACACTTTTTAAAATCACCTCCTATGATGTGCTGATACAGCTATGCAAACTATGGCAAATATGCCTTATTAGCCTATTTTGAACGCTTTGTGCACCATGGAATGTACGTGTCTTGTGTATGCAAACTATGTTAAATATGCCTTATTAGCCTATTTTGAACCCTTTGTGGACCATGGATAGTACGCATCTAGGGTATGGAAACTATGGCAAATATGCCTTATAAGACTATTTTGAACGCTTTGTGCACTATGAAATGTACGCAACTAGTGTATGCAAACTGATGTCAGTGAAAAGTATTTTTAAATTTTGAAAATCATGCTTGCATAACAGTTTAGCGACGAAGACAGCACTGCTTTTCCATATGAAACAAACGCAAAGTAGAAACAATAGGGAATTTTTTTCCAAAACAGTGGAATTATATAGAAACTTATATTAAAATGTAAGAATTAAAACTAAAAATGTTTCAAAAACTTTATAGAACAGCTCTAGCATCCTTATTTCAACAAAGTTTAACAGCCCGAGTAAGTATCATCTTCCGAGTTATATTGTATGGTAACGCCACTACACAAAGTTCTCTTGGCACTGGCTAGAGGTACGAGAATTTATTACAAACAATCTGGGCACAGGGAGACGGTTATCGTGCAATCAACTATTCTATTACTATATTTACCTTGAAAAGTAGACTCAGTGGTTCAGAAGAGAGAAGATAAGGAAGCAAAAGCAAGCAAGCAAACTTTCGCATGCAAACCTAATGCTCATATTTCCATAACTTGTTATTCCATTTTTTTTCAAGTCTGGAGTTGAAGAGCACAATGGTCCGCAAAATTACCGTCACAACATGGAGACAATCCCAGTCGTTGATATTAGGCTCAGAAAAGAAATGTTTCCGCTTTCGCGTATAACAGGACGCATAAGAAATTTTTTTGAATGACCTCTTATATTTTGGTAACTTGAGTGTTTAGGAAAGAGGAGGTTATTTTGTTGCTTTAACTTGCAGATATTATCGTGAATAAATAAATGAAAACTTAAAACGAACGGAAATTCAGATGAACAATCATATCAAAGTTTTAAAATGATAGGTAGACCGAATACTATGAAGTACCGTCAATTAGGGACAGAGGGCGTATTCCCCTTCCTGTATTTTGAAAAATAGATTTTTGGGCAGTTTAACTGAAAAATGAGATTTTTGTATTTTCACTGAAAATTTACAAAAATAAAATTTGTTGTTGTATTACTTAAAAAGCGATGAGCAATTAAATAAAAAACTAGTTTTTTCAACTGAAAGTAAGAAACAACATTAAAACTTGAAACGAACAGAAAATATTGCGTATATGAGATGGGTTGCCTCTCCTCAATAGCTCCCTCTTATGCCAAAGTTTCTTTTTGAACTTTTAGAAAAGGTTATTATTCTAATTAGCCTTTGTGATTCGGGAGTCATTCTTAAACAACTGAAACTTTGCAGGCAAACCTTGATTTTTTTTTTTTTTTTATTTCTGGTTAAAAACTCCTAGGATTTAATGTTAATGCTGCTAAGACTGAATTTCTTGCTTTTAATGCCCAAGATAAAGCTATATCTTCTTTATCTGTAATTGTACCAGGTAAATCTATTATACAGTCTTCTTCGCTGAAATACCTCGGCCTTTTTTATAGTCCAGATATGCGCACTGCTCGTATTTTTACTGTTGAGCAAAGCCTTACATTGTTGCTGAACAGTATCTGAGTTGAATTTTTCTGGATTTGAAGTTGAGCCAAAATAAGCATATGATAAGCATATTTTGAGCCTGAAATGGAGCCTTGCTTAAGCATACCCGAGCCTGTCTTGCAAATATCATATGCTTATTAAAAAAGGCAACATTGGAGCAGAAGAAGACGCAAGACAAGAAAGACCATCAACAGCTTTGTATTCTGCTCTGTCGTTACAGATCTGTCTTTTTCTGAAAGTTCCAAATTAATGTTCTCATTCATTCCTAAACTATGCTCTTTTGAGAACCCATCTGTACATAAGATGTTTGGATTTGGCTCAACATCCTCCTCAATATTCTCCAAAGGCTCACATTAATGCCTTTCTTCTTTTTGAACACCGAGGGTCAAGCATACAGACCTTTCTCAATAAAAAAAAACACTATATGTAAACACGGGGTGAGTTACATAACTTACAGAATAAAATGTATTTTGTTTAATAATAAAATAAAAATATTTAAAAGCTGTCTTAAATTAAGGCCAAGCAGAAATTATTCTGCATATGAGGGGAGCTGCCACCGTTACCCTTAGTTTTCAATACATTAAAATAATTATCTACTCTCAAAATACATCATAACCTGAGCTTTAGCATAAAGAGTGGGGGGTTTAGGCTGATGGCCTCTCTCTTCTGCGTTTCATTTTATTACTTATGCAAACAATAAAAAAAAAAAACTGTTTTTTTTCCACTAAAAATAAGGAGTAGTATTAAAACTTAAAAAGTACAGAAATTATTCTGTATATGAGGGCCCCTTTGTCAGCTCTTACTCTTTACACTAAAGTTTGACTTTTTGTCCTGATTCTTTAGGAAAGACTATTCAAAACACAGGCGCTGTTGATACTAAATCAAAAGTATTTCTAAACATCTCTAAGACTTTAGCGCAAAGAGCAAAGAAGTTTCAAGCTCCTATCTACAAAAATGTGGAATTTTGTATTTTTTGCCTGATGAAAGATCGCGGATGCGCGTTTATTTGTTTGTGTTTTTTTTCCAGGGGTGATTGCACTGACCCAGTGACCTTAGAATGTCACGAGAGGGTTCATTCGAACGGAATTTAAAAGTTCTACCGACCTTTTAAAAGACCAAATAAACTGGAGGGCAACTAGGCCTCCTCCAACGCTCATTTTCCATTCTTTACCATGTGCAATCATAAAACAGTCTAATATCTTCATTTTGTCCACAGACATAGCTATTACCTTCGAAAACTAAGACTTTTGAAATATAAAAAGAGCCTTTAATCACATTATTTACCATGTGCAATCATAAAATAGTCTCATATCTTCATTTTTTCCACAAACGTAGCTATTACCCCCGAAAAATAAAACTTTTGAAATAGGAAAAGAGCCTGTAATCACATTCTTTACGTCAGAGGCTATTATTGCGACAGAAAGCAAAAAGTTCATCCCTATAAGCAGTAGGCCTACTTTTGATCCAACTCAACTTCAGATCAACGGTAATTAATACCCTAAAAAAACAGGGAAGAGGCTGCTAGCCCAGAATATTTGTAACTGTAAATAAGGAAATCTGGCAAACCCTTCACAGCACCTATTGGTTTATAAATATTAATTCAAATTTACTTTACAAATTTACTTTACTTTATGTCATAGCAGTCGAAAATGAAGTTGTGATTGAAGTGTTCCTGTTTGCACATTTTTGTGTATTTTTTATTTTTCATACTTCTCTTACAACAATATTCATATTTATCAAATCCAGGAACGACGTTAAAAATGGTAATCTCCTGATGTTCTCATCGCACCCGTCAGTGGTAAAGAATGAGGGGTGAAATTAAACAGTGGGAGAGTCGAAGCAGATTTCAAAGAAAAGTTAAATAACGCGCTGAATAAAATGGCTATCTCAGAATTTTGATCCGTTGACTTCGGGAAAATAATTAGTTTAGGAGGAGGCCTAGGTGCCCTCCAATTGTTTGGTCACTTAAAAAGCGCACTAGAAATTTTCATTTCCGTTAGAATGAGCCCTCTTGCAACATTCTAGGACAACTGGGTCGATACGATCACCTGTGGACAAAAAAAACAACAAAAAAACAAACAAACAAACACGCATCCGTGATCCTGCTCTTTACGCTAAAGTTTTTTTTAGTATTTTCAAAAGAGCTATTTATTCTAATTAAACGAACTTCATGAATCAGGGGTCATTCTTAGAGAATCGGAACAAAATTCGAACTTCAGAGTAAAGAGCGAGGTATTGACCAGGGGTTAACCCCATCATATACGTAATTATTTCTGTTCGTTTTAGGTTTTAGTAGTGCTTCTTATTCTCAGTTGAAAAAATATTTTTTATTTAATCTCTACGGGTTTCCACTTTATACTTCCATCCCCTTTTTCAACAGTTTATTGATATTTAGTTGTTTTCTGATAATTAATTTTTAATTGATACTATTCTTAATTATATTTAATAAAATAATTAAGAACTATCAACTTTTGCCATGGCTTAAATTACGAGTATTAACATACACATTTATGCTACTGCATATAATACTGCATAAATTATTAATAAGTAATATTATTCGTTAAAAAATAAGAACGTCAGTGTTTCCATTTTGAAACACTGCATAATTGTCATTTAGAATATTAACTAACGCGTCTTTCTTATTACTTGAACGGGCGGCTAATTTCCTTCCGGTTGTAAAAAAGCGCTATCTTGATTCTAAGACATGTGTTTGCTTGTAGAAATTGAAGGTAATTACACATAAACCTTTTTTTCATTTCCCAAATGTTTCAGCGTCTGTAGTAGTTTTTTCATCACCTTGTGAACGCCTACAAATTAATGGAAGCGAATAGCGCTACCTAATGGCTGCAGTACTACACAAACAGTGCGGAATACAGGACAGATGACATTACCATATTTAAAATTCAAGCCACGGGAAGAAAACAGCCATAGGCGGAAATATCACATCAAAATGTACGCTAAATATCAGAACTTAATTGGCTTCTTGATTGAGTGTTTGATGTAGCCAACTGGTACGTACTTAACAGTAAAAAGTAAACAGCAAAACGGCTTGTTGAGTGGTTCGCAGACCGGCCGATCCTGGTTGATTTTAACAGACGAAGTAATAGGCCCGCAAATAGCGGCCGAATTGCGAGCGCAGGGAGCGGTTTGCATACTAATTTCTCCAGGGGAAGAATATGAACGCCTGGATAAACAAAATTATCGTATTAATCCTTCTGATCCCAGGCACTGTCATCGCCTGTTACAAGCAACGCCTGAAATACAAAACGTCATTCATGTTCTAAGCCTTGGTGGTTAAGTCTGTAGAAGTGAGGGATTGTTAATAAAAAAAAATCCACCAGAAGAAGTAAATCAGATAAATCACAAAAAAAGTATATTTATCGTGGTAGTGGTAGGGGGCACACTGATAGGATAATTTCTCGTGATTACCTTGGTATAGAGAGCATTTCGAGACAAGTCAACAGAAACCAGAAAAATGGTAGCACAAATTATTAGAAATATGCGATCAAACTACAACATGACATGATTTTAACGTCTTTGTCGTTATAATATTTCAAGTGACCAATGAATAACGTGAATTGTGTGATAAAATGTCATAAATATCACTGAAAAATGTTCTATAATGTCCAAAAAATTCAGCAAAATGTGTCATAAATTCATTTTAAAAAATTGTTAAATTTAGAGTGGGAGGCCTGGAAAAGTATGTAGCAAAATTCCTGCTTGAACAAATCAGACAAAGAATTGAGACCTTTGAAATGTACCAAAATGGTATAATTGTACCGCTGTTGGCAACACTGGGTGAAATGTACCAAAATGGTACAATTGTACCACTGTTGGCAGCCCTGCTTTCGGGTTGGTCAAAAGTATCATTTCTTCGTTACTCAACAATTGAATCAACCCTTCAAAAATTGTAAATATAAATTCAAATTGCGAGATTCCTTAGATATACGTGGAAACACGGTTAGTATATATAAGTTTTAATTATCCGTCCCTCGATTATCCGTTCTCGTCCAAAATAGAAGGTATCGCTTTTTTATTTTCAGTCTGACAATGAAGGGACTACTCATCTCATCAGCCCCTCGTTTTATATTTAGTGTGTGGATGTGGGATGTACTGACTGCAGATCCACTAAAAAATTTGTGCTAACCACAAGACAGGAGGCTGATTGTGAATTCTACACATGTACTAACACCGTCGATGGCATGACTATAATGGTTGGGATTTGATATGAAGGCATTTATATGAAAGAGGTCAGAGAAGTTAAGTTCTTCGGTAGTACAATTATCCAGGACGGGAACTGTGACAGAGGAGTCTTGTTACGCATATCGTATGCAGGTGGAGCGTTTTCTCAACTGAAGAATATTTGGAGATGCAGGTAATTTTCTCAGAAGTTGAAATTGCGATTGTTTAGAAGTAATTTATTATCTGTACTTTTATATGGATGTCCTGGAGAGAAAAAAGTAAGAAGAAAAACACAAAATCGCAAATAGACTTAAAACTAAATGGTTTCAACAAGCAAACGAATTCGTTTTGGGTAGTTATCAGCTTTCTCACGCTTGTAAACACGGCCACGAACAGTCCACACGTTCTTTACACCATTTTGGTTTCTTGCACCTTCAAGAATCACTTTTTTTGCTTTCGTAAGATATTCAGTGGCGAATATACCTGAATTAGCGGGCTTTGAGTTATAGAATTTTTGGTGAAGTTTGAACAAAATGGATATATAGAGAACTTGATCAGACACATTTGGGAGAAATAGGGCATGCAGGGGAGGGGGGATAGTTTCCATTGGATCACTTTTGACTCTTAAATATATCCCCTGGGGACATAACTTACAAAACTTGCCCCTGGGTTATGGGATGAGCTTTGTTACCCCTGCAGTTTTGTTATATGATTTTTGGCCAATTCTGACCAAAATAGCTAATAAGTTTTCAATGTTAACGACAGTTTTTCATGTGCATGTACGTGTTGTCAGCCAAGGTGACCATGTTCATGATCGTAAGAACCCTGCTTTAAGTACCAGGTAATATTTAAATAATGAAACATCCAATCTGTGGAGCAAAACGCCCGCCAAGCGTAATCCTTATTCGATGGCTGCAAGTGAAGGAATACGCGGCCCCTTGTCTGAAATCAGGTGCTAGAGCGGCAGTTGCCAGTTGGAGGTGCAGGATTTTCTAGCACTAGTTAAAAAAAAAAAAAAACAATGAAAAAATAAATATGAAAAAGTTTTTTTTTCACAGAAAGTAAGGACCAGGATTAAAACTTAAAACAAGCAGAGGTTTTTACGCATTAGGGGGATTAATCTCTTCCTCAATACCTCGCTCTTTACGCTAAAGTATTTTTAGTAATTACAGCTACTTATTCTACCGCCTTTGTGATTCAGGGGTCAATCGAACAGAAAGGTTTAACAACGTCAAAGGGGAAGTCAAACCATGATGAGCAAGATAGTATCGTTTCTAACTCTGTTAGTCGCTCTTTTGGCGACTACGGCTTCAGCTGAAGTCCTGAAACTCACAACGGCCAACTTCAAAGAAAAGACTGCAGGCAAAACAGTCTTTCTCAAGTTCTTTGCTCCCTGGGTAAGGAGAAGTTGAAGCAGATGGGGTGCTTTCATTCCTTGATCCCGGAGCCTCACATGGATAAGGTGCAAAAATGTTATCAATCAGAGAAAAAGAAGAATCCGTTATTCGTGTTGGAATGAAACATACTGGGTTCATACCATGAAGGGTTACATTCTAAAAACTGAAGGACATGTCGGTCAATTCCTTGCTGGCTTGATGGGAGGCATCCCATTAAGTCAATATTAAAGTCCCCAAGGATAAAAAATATCACGTTTATACTGAGCGATGCCGCAATGTTAGGACTGCGAAGAAAGATTGTCGAGACTGCAATTGGAACTGCAGCCGCGACTGCAATTAAAAACTAATCTCGATAATCGTTCAAATCGTCCCCTTTGTTAATTCAGGTAGTCAATGGAATGTTAGTTTTTAAACAAGATTATAGTTTTGCAATCTGCATGGTGACTGGAAACTCTTCTTATGACACTAAAACAAATGTGGGAGTTTGTTTTCAAGCGAATAAATTAATCCATTACAATTATCACAGAAGACATCTGTGATTTTTCTTCTCCTTTATTCCAATTAATTGTTGCCCCATCACTCGTAAATCACATTAAAAACTGAAATAAGTCCTGTTCATGGCTTTAACAAGTTTTTAAGCTTAATCATATCATCAATATGACATGAACCAGAAGATTATGTCCCTTCTTTAAGCTGTCCAGTAAAGCAAACCACAAAAGACTATGCAAAAATATCTTTTGTTTTACTTTTACTCGCTCTTTACTACAGTTCGTTACCACGAACTGTTTGATAAATAAAAAAAAATAAGTTTTTGAAATGAATTACTCCGTATACGGAAGGGGCTTTTCCTCCTCAACGCCCCGCTCTTTACGCTAAAGTTTGACTCTTTCTCTCAACTGTACTTTTTAAAACAGTAAGAAACTTTAGCGTAAAGAGCGGGGTGTCTTCTGGCGAAAAATGCGGAATTCCGAATTTTTTTAGATAGGAGATTGTAAATCTTAATTATAATAAAAATATAATTATTTTCTATTGTGGCATGGTAGTTATTCGTCATTGCTTGCATTATTTCCTTGCCAACTATGATATCTAAATATTTGGATTATTAGCAGATAAGTAGCCAGAAGACGGGCACTGGGGCCTCAGCCCTTACGCCTCAAATTTGAATTCTTATGCACTAATTTGTATTCATCTTATCATATAATCATTGTATTTTCTAATAAATATTTATCGACCGCGTGGGCCTCGTGTTCCTTCTGTGTATCGCCGTCGCCGCGATTGTGTCCCTCGCAGGCAAGGCGCCGGAGCCGTCCAAGGTCATCAACTACAACGACATCGATACGCGCACCACCACCACCTTCAACGTCGGTACGCTGGTGGTGTTGGCCATGTTGGGCGCGCTGTACGCGACCTGGTGGTAGTGTTGCCTGCGCCTCATTACGGGGCGCTGATGGCCCTGTTAATACATACAAGAGATGAAAGTCCAAAAATTTCAAATTTAATTGGAGAATTGGTCCATGATCATATGGCACTAGCACTTTATACACAAGTCAAAGCAAGTTTTGAAAGAATTTTTCCATTGACAAATAATGGCAAATCAGTTTCGCAATAATCTGATTTTATTGCTAAGCCAACTCTTATGCTAAGAGAATCCTTTGCAATATGTCGCTGATTCGTGATTGTATGCATAACGAGCGAGAGCGCGACGAGTACAAGGATGCGGGGGAGAGGCGTCGTCTTCGGGTCTGTGCATCGTTTTGCGATCGATTGATCGATTGATTGCTTGATCCGCTGCTCTGATGATGATGATGATGATGATGATGATGATGATGATGTGCAGGAGGATCCAGAAGCTGCAGTGATGCCACGCATGCAAGCCACGATCGATAAAGCACGACTGATCCGAACAGACAAGAAGGCACGATGATGATTGCGCCGCTCCTTCCTTACAGTCCGTTACAAAGAACTGTTTGATTAAAGATAACTGAAAAATTTTAAGCCAATTTTTACATTCTAATTCTAAGCCTTCAGGTTCAAACGTTTTTTATTTCAATACTTTGTTTTACACTTATTTTTATTTTATTTCTTATATCTAAAAAGCGTACTGTGCAATGTCAGTTTTGAAACTTATTGTAAATAGCCGTTTGTTGTGAATTCATTTATCTGAAAACATGATTAGCTCGACAAATAAAATTTTCTCAAAGCTTGCGCTATTTTGGAAAATCTATCCTAATACTTACCCCTCTACATGTAATCGGTGCTAAAATTAGTCAAAAGTAGTATTTTTCAGGTCGTCTGTTGTACAGTCCGTATTGTTAGTCCTAAAGCCAATCAAAGCAAGGTGGAGAATAATGCTTGCTTTTAATTTATTTAATAAATCGAATTAAAATTGGAGATCTCCCCGTCGAGGAAGATGGTATGCTGAAAGTGACGCTCGCTGGTGTTGCTCCGATGGGTGAGACGGTTGCTAAAGCTATCGTCCGCTTGCCTGAGACGGCTGAAGCAGCGTTGTCGGTAGAAAGTGAAGTGGCTCTTAACGAAGAGCCTGCTTACAGCGCTACGGAAGAAGTATCGGCTCTGCCGGAAGACTTCGTTCTCCATGCGAACTACCCCAACCCGTTCAACCCAACCACGACTTTCTACAATTGGCCATGACTTCCACTTTTCGCACAACTATTCCCTCTTTTGTTAAATTCTAACCAATAATTTTCACAATTGGCAATTATTGGATTGAATCGACAACTCCATTCTATTCATCTACCGAGCTATATTTAAAAAACTTGGTATACATGCTTTTTTAGATCAAAAATAAAGCTGAATGATAGTTGTAATTGTTCGTCTTATCTCATAGTGTTATAGTTGTAGGTCTTCAGCCATTCATAGTCTTAAATGGAAACTAATTAATGCTGTTTTGGGATCATGAAGATGGAAGGAATGTGCTACATATAAGAATATAGGGTCATGAAGATGGAAGGAATGTGCTACACATAAGAGTATAGGGTCATAAAAGCGGAAGGTATTGGCTACACATCAAAGTAAAGGGTCATGAAAACGAACGGAATGACCTACACATCAGAGGATAGGGTTATGAAAGCGGATGGGATGAAATTCCGTTGGCTTGGCCACTCCTCATGGTTATCCTGCAGCACTGTTTGCAGTCATGGTTTTAGTTAGGCAAACTCTCGGAGGGTCCATCAAAACGCCGTTAAAGGGGGAGGGAGTGAAGGGTTAAAAGGGGGGCACGCGGTGAACAACTCATGGGATTTATGGCATTTGGCTAGTCTTTTAGTTTCCACCTGGACACATTTATGCGCATCGTGTTGTAATGCGCATCGTTCTTTTGCCCAATTAACATACAAGAAATAGCCACAAAAAATGCACCTTGTTTGCTCAAATGGAAAACTTTGTTTTTGGTCATACATGGATAATGTATTTTGCAATGGATTCAGTTTCAAGTGTTCATAAAACTGGTGTTTTTACCAACATGTTGAAGAATATCTGTTGCTAAATGATCTATAGACTTAGAAGAATGGCACTGATTTTTTGAGTGGGCTCCCTTTTAAATATGTGTAAGTTATAACTAACTTTAAAAATTAATGCGCAGAAATTTTGGGCCATGATAACGTTCTAAGAACATTCTCAAATTTGTTGTAAAAAGTTGTATTAGGCCCATTTGAGCATCAAAAAGCTTTCAAGAGCCTGTATTTTTAAGTTTTCTAAGTATTTTTTAAGTTTTTTTAAGTTTTTTTAAGTTTTTTTTAAGTTTTTTTTTTAAGTTTTCAAATAAGTTTTCAAAAATACTGTTTTTCAGTTTCAGCAACTCATCTTGTGATTCCTAGGTATACTTTTATCCAATATTCTAGTAAAAGTGGTAATATGCACCAATTTGCATATCAGAAAAAGGATCTTGAAAAATCTTTTGCTTTTTACCTGGCGTGAGTTGTTCCCCGTTGTCTCCATATAATTCCGTTGATAGAACAGCTGATTGTGGTGTGGGCAGCGGGCTCTCCTGCCCAAGAATAATAAATGATAGCCACTGATGTGCCTGTTCTTATGGGCGACCTCGACCCTTCCCCAGCGCCACCGCCCAAACAGACCCCGCCACCTGCTCAAACGCCTCCTCCCGATTAACCACACGCAGTGCCTCTGCTGCCCGTCTGCTTGCTGCTGCACGATACCTGCGACTCCGCAATTTTTTCCTGCTCTTGTGAGCGCATCAGGGCCTCTTTTCTGCATAGGTAGCTGAGGTCACTGCACAACGCCTCCCACCGTCTCTTCCCCGCGAATCAAAATCCAAAGTCGCCGTATCACCTTTGCGAATCGAAACGCCTTTACCGGATTCCACCGTGGTCGAAAACATTCCGCGAGATGAAACGGGATCCACATCCACCACTTCGATCCGGCCGACCGAAACTCCGTCGCGCGAAACGTTCAGCATCATTCCTTTTTGAATCCCATCGTCGCCTCCCAAATTGACCGCGACCGTCCCGTCATCTACCAAATCGGTCACGATCGCCTGGCCCATAACAAATTTTACTTGAATAAAAAAAAAAACTCTTAAAATAAAATCAACCGAGGAGCTGGATGTAATTACGATTGTATATTCTAAACTAATGTTTCAGTACAATTAATTGTAATTAATTATTGTCTTATTAAATTAAGTTTTGATGAATTAAGATTTCTACGAGTTTTAAATTTATTATTTATTATTTTTATTTTTCAATAAAATGGACCCGAAAGCTTTGGTCTCTAAAAATAATGAATACAAGGTGCAAATAAGCTGTTGGCACTAATTTATATCTTTATATTGCAAATTATTGTTGTAGAAGTATAACCTCTATTTTTATGTGTGATGGAGCTGCTATGTCCGGGCTTCTACGCGTTTGCCATATCGATTGTGTACTATTTGGAGTGAGGAAGTCATCTCTTTTAAGTTCTCTAATAATTTGTTGTACTTTTGTTTGATGGACTCACCTGTTCGTATCTACGGGTCATCCGATCAATTCATGGAATGCACGTGTTGAGGCGTTATATATTTATGACCACTTTATCGATTTGTCCGAACATCAGGTAACCACCAACAACGTAAACCGGTTTAACTGGTCACCCAACGTCGAATTCTATCTTTAATAATCGCAAGCTAAATCTGAATAGTAAGTTTGAATAATCCACAATCACATAAGAAGCATGTGGTGCGTATTGGATTTAGTTATCAGATTGGAAAATTGATGATAAATATTCACTAGTGCAGAAGCACAACATATTTTCTTTGTAGATAGACAAAAATAAACATAATTCGTTAAGTTTTTATAGTTAAAATCTATTGCTGTTGATGATTCAAGCTTTTCAAGTGCTGTCCCTTACATCTGCTCACATATGTTACTCACATATCACATTTCCACTTGTTAGTTTGGATCTGTTTCCTGTTCACTAGTTCCTAATTTATTTATTCGGATAAGTTAGAAAGTATCATCGGGAAGAGAGGATTTGAAATGTTGGTTTTGATAAGAACACTAGAGAAATAGAAAAGCATAGCATAGCAAAGCATGCTTTTCTATTTCTCTATTGTTATTTTCAAAACTAATATTTTAAATCCTCTCTACTTGATGATGCAGAAAGTTCAAGCGTTTAATTCTATACTAAAAGCGCCATTACCATATTTGAATGCGACTGTTGGGGGTGAATAGTTGTTTCTTGGGTACATGGTTGACACTGTGGTGAGGACCACAGCAGAACTCGTAAATATTATCTGTCACGCGAATTGCAAAGCTGTTGTGCAGGTCGCCTGTCATAACGAATACCTTCTTGCCAATTTTCTCCCATTCCTTAATCAGCTTTTCCCGTTCATCAAAAAAGCCAGTCCAGGCTTCTTCTTTGTTGGCCGCATCGGCTTCGAACCCTCCCGCGCCACTATGGGGAATCATGAAACACGCACACGTGATGCACCCGTGACAAATAAACACGCACCGTCTGGCAAAAATACGAAATTCCACATTTTTGTAGATACTTTTGCAAAAGGGTTCTCTGATACGCTGAATGCGATGGTGTGATTTTCGTTAAGATTCTATTACTTTTAGGGTGTGTTTCCCCCTATTTTCCAAAATAAGGCAAATTTTCTCAGGCTTTTAACTTTTGGATGACACAGACTAAATTTGATGGAATGATGATGTGATTTTTGTTAAGATTGTATGACTTTTAGGGGGTGTTTCTTGATGAATCTTGATGAAACTTATATATTAAAAATCAGCATTTAAATGCGATTCTTTTGATGTAACTATTGGTATCAAAATTCCATTTTTAGAGTTTCGGTTGCTATTGAACCGGGTCGCTCCTTACTACAGTTTGTTCCCACGAACTGTTTGATATATTTAAAAAAAAAGAATAAAAATTAGACACAACAGGGCGAATTCAAATTCATACCCTACAAAAGGACGATATGTGTAAACAGCTACTATTCAAGGGGGGAGGGGGCTTCAGAAGATATTAAAGCAGATATCCAGTCATGGGTCTACTAGCTGCCTCCCCCTGTGAATACGGTTGTCAGACCCCTACAGCATACATTGCGCGGCCGTTTTCTGATTATAATTGGAAGACACACCTGCAAGAATTATTAGATCCGGCCCTGGTAAAGCAAAACTAGTATCAAAGTACCAAAGTATCAAAGTAAAGAAAGGATTAAAGTTAACAAGGTATCAAAGTAAACCAAGTTTTAAAGTAACAATAAGCAACTTGCAGAACTTATAGCCCTTGCACCGTAAATCGGAGTTACCACGTAAATCACTAAATCCAAGTATCAAAGTAAACAAAGTATCAAAGTAGCAATAAACAATAATTGAGTTGAATTACCAATAACTATTGTATAACTTTCCCATCAATTGTAACAGCGCGCATGGAATTGTCATAAAGCTTTCTCATGATGTTGATTTTTTTTTTTGCTAACACCGATACTTGCAAGAATTTTCCAGAGAGCATCTCTTCATATTGTGTCAAACGCAGACCTGAAGTCAAAGAAGTTGAAATGGATTTCAATATAATGTTCTTTTGCCTTTTTCGATGATTTGGCGCACAATAAATATTGCATCCATGGTTCCTCTATTCAGGCGCCGAGCGCAAGAAGTCGAAGCTGCCGTCGTTCTTCGGCCGCAAGAGCGACAAGGCGAAGAAGGCCGACGACAAGGACGTGGCCGGCACCAAGAACCCGACACGACTCGTGATAGAATTATTCTTTTATGTGCTCATTTTAGGTCGGAGCATTTGCAGATCTTCATATCTTTTCAAGTTTGGCAACTGGAAACCGACAACCTCTACTTAAATTTGCCATCAGCATTTTAAGACAATCTTATACAAAGGATTTTCCAAGTGAAACTGGATTTTCTCATAAAATGTACCCGCATCGTAGTTTATTTCACGAAAGAACTTAACTTCACTTATTGAGTGTGATCTGAATAATACAAAAGTACCAAAAGTTGCTATCTGAAGCTGACATAAGAATGGTCACTGTTATTTTGGCTAATCCTGTTAATCACTAAATAAAGGACATAGACCTGGGTAAGATGTGAATTCTTGGGACGTGTATTTGCCACAGTCACACGTGGAAACAATGCACCACTTATATGTATGCCTAAAAAGCATCTTCGCTTAAGAAATATCAAGCCTAGAATTTTAAGATGCATTCTTGCTTATTCGTACTAACTCATCATAAAGTTATAGCTTTTTATGCTCTTGTATTTCGATTTACATTTAGTACTTGTCCAGTCTTTCTCGAAAAAAAATCAATAAAGAAGTCCCTTTCATGTAACTCTTTTCGGCCCCCTAACACCCCTCTTTTTATCAAAATCGTCCAATCAAAACTTTGAGAAAGCCATTTAGCCAAAAAAATAAAAATTAATATACAAATTTTGTTTTAATTATTCATGTACGGTGAGCCCGAATCAATACCTGCATTAATTCACAAACGTTCAAAAATTAAATTTAAGAAAAACAATTTTTTTTCAGCTGAAAGTAAGGAGCAAAATTAAAAGATAGAGCGAACAGAAATTATTTTAGGAGTAGAGAGTTCTTAACGTTAAATGTTAGTATAGACTGGACCTGCCCAAAAGTTACCTTAAGCGAAGGGCATTTCTTGTTGTCTAATACTTCAACTGGAGTGGGAGAAACTAATCAAGCACGTATGTTAGTGTCAGGTATACGCTTCGTGTATAAACTTTACTGCGGGTATTCTTACAAAAAAATTATTGACCGAGTTTTCAATATACTGCCCTTAAAATGCATTTTTTCAGTAGAATGAAGCTCATTGACCTGACGAGTCAGTTTGGCTATAAACTCCTCTCAGAGTATGGGTAACTCGTCAGGCTCATATATATCAAACTTGGGGAGGACTACTCTACTTATTGCCGCAAACCCGGTTGGCTCTTACTAGATCTGCAACCATATCCTGGGGCTTAACATGTTCTGTAGAACGAGTAGACATAACGGCTAACAGCCATAATTCACCATTTGCCTTAGTCAGCAGGAAAGCAGCAGTCGGTGCAATATTACATAATGACCTAGTGAAAAAGTAAAAGTCATTAAAATTGTTTAAGCAAATATTTGATTCGAAAATTCAACTGGCAATCCATTAAAGAGCTGAGCTATGGGGCCTGGAAGCCGCAGATAAGCTAAAATCAGTCCAGTTTAGATACTACAAAAGACTTTTCGGGCTGCACCAGACAACACATAACCAGCTAATCAAAGGAGAATTTGACATGATGATCCTGAGCGAACGCTTTTGGACCGACTTAATTTTGTCGCTACGTTCACTTGAAAGTTGTGAATGCCAGACCGGACATGCATATTGAAATAGCGGCCTAATAAATGATAAATAAAAATCGAGGGATTGCATCTTAGGGAAAATAAATTTGTTTAACAATTTTAACGTAGATAATGAAACATTTGCTCATTTAACAGTAATTGAAACATACATGTCCCACTTGAGATTATTTCATCACTTGCCAAGTACATATTGCAATAAAGCTTCCGATTTTCAGACCCTCCCTTTCCCCAAACATTTTTAGCAAACTCAAAGTGGGCCCTGGTGCATTGACGATCGTGAAGTGAATCATTAAACACTTCAATGGTTGGCAATTTCTTCTCACGTATCCTCAAGGTGGAGTTGCAGTACTCATACGGGTGCTTGCTCTTACACATTAATAAATCATGGATTTCATCATCTTGGAAGTAATATGTGTGGTAAGTTTGGTAGTCAGTTTAATAGGTATGCTAGAAGGTGCAGTCGGTGTGTTAAGTGTAATAGTCAGTTTAGTTGTAGGTGTGATTGTAAATATGGTAGTAGGTGTGGTAATGTGTGGGTTAGTAGTTTTAGTAGTTGGTTTAGTACTAGATACAATGTTGAATACCGTAGTTGGTGTTGTACCTGGCTTAGGTTCGGTAGTAAGTGTAGACATTGTAGTAGCGCCATTTAGGAAGCCGGAGGAGGAATTTGCAATATCTGAAACGTAGAGTATGGCGACTTTTCTTACGAAACAGATGAGCCATGCCTGATAGAAACAAAAGCAAAGGGGTGCAATAAGCGTACGTCCAGAAGTACCGAACTCGCCAAAGCACCGGAGCCCTCTAACTACCCCAAAGAGAGTGGATCCAGTCCGGTTTGTGTCAATCACGCATCTACGACATTGGCTTATTCTACCGCACATAGTGTCTTTTGGTTAGTTCTACATACCCCTCAACATACCCTGAAAGTTCCAACTTAGTAATCTAAGGTGTAATCAAGATACTGCCTATTTTCTCTTTCGACATCCTGCATCATGCAGATGTTGTGTTTTGATTTAGTTTTGCTCCCCTCCAAACATTCCCTAAAAATTTCACGTTAATACCATAAGCCTCAATAGTTGCAAGAATTGTAGTAGAAAAAGTAGTATGAATATTTTTTGTAAGATCAGTGCTATATACATATCTAAATTTTTTTCATCTCAATTGATGTTGAACTTTACAATGCAGAAACATGCCAAACAAAGGTAAACGCTATTATCGCAGTTAACAACCCAAAAGTTATTCAAACTTCATTTGTCAACTTTCGTTTTGCACAGATTTCTGATGGGAAAATATTGTAACTATTATATCTAATTATATTTGCCAGTAAATCAGCATTGCAGTATTAATTTCTAATTCAAGAAGATTAATGCTGAAGCTTATTGATGATTTATGATTTTTGGTGATTACTTATTAATGAAGATTTCATAGATATGAAGAGAACTTGCTGACAATGTAAGGTTTTGTTAACTGGCAATATAATTTCAGCTCCCCTCCCCACCCTTCATCAGAGAATCAGTTGCCCCTGCCCTAGAGAAGAAGCTACGTACACCCATGTTTATTAGTTATCTATAGTCCTAATGCCTTTGACGCGGAAGGCATAGTTGCCTGGTGGAATGTTGGTATAGCTGGCGAAACGTCGGGTGCCTGCCTCAATCCAGCCTTCGTCGAAGTCATCGAGGCGGTAGGCGTATTGATTATGCGGGCTGTTGGTGAAGTTGAGAGCGACGAATTCGAAAGAGAAGAAGTAATCACGATAGGAGAGGACGAGGCTGTCGCTGCCGAACGGGTTGTAGATCGTGGTGCCGTCGCGGTTGGGGTCTATATTGAAAGTCTTAGTGTCCCTTTTCAATAGCAAAAGAGATACAAGAGCAAAAGACCGCCAAAATAAGGCCGCCACTGAAACTACCCATTATTATATCTTTTCATTTCATTTTAATTCTAAACAGAAAGGCATTGTGATAAGAAATTTATTTGCTTTTCGAATGTTTGAAGAAACCTGCTCTTCAGACGTAAAAATCTAGATGGCGAGAGCATATCCTGTATGTAATTAGAACATTATTTTATATTCCTTATTAATACTTTATGAGGATTTTATACTGTAAAAAAAATTTGTATTGCAGTTATCAATCACGAATGGTTCAATTTCTCTTGAAAGAGAAAAAAAATCATACTTAGAACATATCTGTTTACTTTAACTCAGAATACTTTATCAAAATGATTTGATCTCATCGAAAAAAAATTTTTAATTATAAATTATTTATTTTCTAGATCTAGAAATTTATTTATGGAGCAAGCTAAAGTAACAGTTACTTTTATGCTGCATGGTATGTTTTGTCGGTAGCAAAATAGATTGTATCTTAAGAAATACAGGATACTATTGGTTCTAAGAAGAAACTACAGGATACTACTGGTTCTAAGAAGGAACAGTTTAAATTCTAATGACCTTTAAGGAAAGTATCATTATTTGGTCAGTTCCCTTTTCGATATTCCATTTTTTTAGTCTGGGGGATTAACAACCTCGCCGACGGATTTGTCCGGCATGGGTTTCCCCTTCAAAACCAGATATTCGATGGTAAATCGCTTGAAGAAATCATACTCCAGAAACCTGATGGCACCTGCCGCAAGATGATAGGCAGATGGTGTCCAATTTGTTTCCTTGAAAAACTCGGATAAATTCTTTTCTGATTCTGCCATCCCATCATCCAGAGAAGCAGACAAGCTCACATAAACAAACGCTGACGCTTTATTCTTAATCCTGTGCTAGAACCTACCACTCTAATTGCTGATACAAATTTTTCAAGCCTGATTCTTTGCAATTCCAGATCACTGACGAATAAAGTAGACGAGTTAGAAATTGTCTTACGTATCAACTTGACATCACTAGCAGTAATAACCGAATGTTGGGATATCACTACTGAAACAGGCGATATAAAAGGCTATCTGAACTTCTTCAGTACCAGGCGTGACAGAAACGACACACAACGTGGAGGGGTAAGCATTCACAAAAACAATCGTTGTAAATAGTAGGCTAATTGATTTATTTGTGAGGGAAACACTTTGGAATTAGTTTACACCTAGATTCTTTGAATAAAAGCAAATGCCAAGTAAGTATTGTTGTCTTTTCATTCTCTTAAAATTGGTTTTGAAGCTTCGAAGTGGCATTTTTTTTTTTTTTTTTTTTTTTTTTTTTTTTTTTTTTTTTTTTTTTTTTTTTTTTTTTTTTTTTGTGGAGAAAAACCTTTTGAATGTGTTATCTGTGAGAAATGTGTTGCTTCAAGTTTCAGTTTGTCTAATCACAAAAGAATTCACACTGGAGGAAAACCTTTTGAATGTTATATATGTGACAAAACATTCGGCCAAAAAGCCAACTATTTATTCATCAAGAACTCATACTGGAGAAAAGTCTTTCGAGTGTAATATATGTAAGAAATGTTTTACTTTAAGTTCCGTGTTATCTTATTTTGAATATTCTATGATAAACCAGGCTAGTAGTATGCTCCTGATGAGCCCACACTGATAATATATTGTCATTCACTAAATTTTTATTTTATTTTTTCTATTCAGATAATTTTGTATTTTCATTCACTGGATTAGTGTCTTGCATAGGAGATATATGACCTTATGACTCCTTGGCCAGTTTTTGGCTATTCTATGGTTATTATGTTGGCCTAATGCCATTTTTCATAGATAATTATGCGTCGGATTCCTCTGATCATTTTAGGCTATCGTGCGGTCGACATGACTTTCCAAAATGTCGGACCAGAGATTACAAACACAGAACAAAGTCCTCCAAAAACCACACCACTTCAGCACGTTTTGTTTACTGTTTTCTTCCCTTTGCCATTGCAGTTCAGTTGTAGCTGTGCCGCTATCAATCTCCCCAGCCATTCTGTCAAGTAAAAAAGCTGTCCTTAAAAATGCCCGATCACTGTTACATCAAAAGAATGACATTTTAATGCTGATTTTAAATATATAAGTTTCATCAAGATTGGTCTGACTCATCAAAACTTACGAGCCTGAGAAAATTTGCCTCATTTTAGAAAATACGAAGAAACACCCCCTAAAAGTCATACGATCTTAACGAAAATCACACCATCAGGTTCAGCGTACCAGAGAACCCTACCGTAGATGTTTCATTCCCCTCTTTACAAAAATGCGGTCTTTCCCTATATTAATTTTTTTACGACTTTTTTTTTTATTTACTGACTTTGAAGCAGCAATCTCTGCCTTAATTTTTTGTTGTTGTTGTTGTTTTATTTGTTTTAGGTCTTTTTTTGTGTCCTGACATGCTCAAGTTAGCTGCAGGTATTACCTTAAAATTACCTTAAATCACAGCTTGGAGCGATATAAGGATTTTCCATCCTTGTGATGCTCCAGTGATGAAAAACTTCGGTTGGTGTTCATCAAACAATATCTTGCTAGCAGGTTGTACACAGGAATAAGGTTATTGGTTAGGATACAAAATAAAGATAAATGTACCAATCTGACAATGAATCAACAATATACCACCTCCCCTTTCCACAAACTGTAGTTCATCAAATTCTATTTTGATGGTAGGTTTTATATATGGAAATGAGTATTGGGATGGGTTATGCAATAAAAAACAAGACATAGCACTTTGAGAATGAACAACAAAATTCAAACGATCATATTCCGTTTTCATTGTCCTTGGTACTTAAGTAGCAAAATCATTTTCTTATTTCTTATGTAAATTTATCTGCAAGTCTTGTCGAATTAAAAAGACTAATTAAAAAGAAGATTAATCAAAATTAATTAAAACAAGAGCTACGAGCTCATATGGCACTTGTGACGAGACAAGAAGAGATACGAGCCAAGAGCTCAAATGGTATGAATTCTAACAAAATTCTAAAGAAAGTGGGATTGTACCGCACTTTTCTTACAGCCTACTCTACGAAATACCAATTAAATATGTTTAAAAAAAAGAAAACTTTTTTATACAACATTATGTACAGTTGTATACCCTCTGCTGGGGATGAGAACAGTGGATCTTTCTGAGGAGGGGGACTTGGGTCCTAATTTGTATTTTTAAATTATGACTTGTTAATTTCCACATGGAGCCTTATAATATAAACATGGAAAGGATGGGTATTGGTAGATTTCTCCAGTAACATATTTGCCAAACACCTTGCTTTTTGGCTTTAAAGGGTGGATTAAAACAGCACCGTCAAAAACCCTGAAATTGGCGGGATATTTCTCGGTCATAATTTCGGAAGAACAAGCTGTGAACAGAGCTACAATATTAGACTTCGTGCCGGATCTCAGATAACCAAGATCAGAGATTGAAAGAGGGAAAGGCCGGTTCTCGTGATTTAAAACTCTCCATTGGACCATCAAGTCCAATAATTAAGGTGAGAAATTTTCAAGTCAATCTTCTCATGCTTTCTCGTGTACTAAGTGGGTAAGGGGAAATTCATTAATAATAATCATTCATTGTGTATAGGATTTGAGCCTTTGTCAGTGCCTGAGATCTATAAGCACACATATATAAATGCCAGAGGAATAGCTTACAAGAAGCAATCGAATTTTTGTGTTTATCTTTTAACCACAAACCCAGATACTTTCTAAATAGCCGTAAATCTGGTAAATTCTTGCATTCAACTAAAATCGTACTCGCATATTACGGACGCATCTCTGCTCAATCGCAACATCTTAACTGAAAGTAAAAACCTAAAACTGTATATTACATATTGAAGGTAGATCAAATGAATGATGTGGTGTGTCACGACACGTGCGCATGCGCGAGTAGTCATGACACCAGCTACTTTTGATATTTTCTATTATACAATGGAATTGTTAGAAATAAAATTATCTCCAAATATACTACAATCTGAAAAATTTTTCTTTTTATTGTTGTAAGAAAAACTTTAATGTTGTTCATAGAAATATAAAATGTTGTTATGATAATATATATAAATATTATATGTATTATTATATGTAACATATAACAACTATTTACTTGTATATCATTTCTTCGGGGCGATTTTACTCTTAATCTCGGAAAAGTCAAATTTTTCCTATTTGGTTTTGCAGCTTGATGCTTACGACGAAATTGCCCGGGAGAACATGAGGATTATTGAAGATGTATTCAAGCGGAAGATCAGGGAACAAACAGCGCTCCACATATTTAGAGCGGCGTTCCTGGCCCAAAACGGAAAGTTCGATGAAGCGCTCGCCGGGGTTAACCGGGCGATTCAGACGAATCCCGAATATGCCAACACTTATAACCTGCGGGGAGTTATTTATGCCAGCGAAGGATTCCAATGGCGAGGCCTATAAGCCGGTGCCAATGGGAGATGGTCAAACCTTTGCCCTACGTTTACAGGCAAGTAGAACCTTTAGGGTTTACAGTTTAAACTTCGCTGAACCGTGGCTAGGCGGTAAAAAACCAGTTCGATTTAACTTATCCCTTTCCAGAACACAGCAATTTGCTACCAGTTTTACCAATAGAGGTAGAATTGATGTGGATAAAGATCGTGGATTTGCCATTACGGGAAATTTCATAGACAAAAATCTGAAATGCAAGATTTTTTTTTTCGTTTATATCTTCTCCGTGTCTTAAAAGCCAATTTAGAGCGCGTTTTCCACGTGTGATGATTAATTTGGAATTCGCAGCGATTTCTTCTTGTGTCACGTTTGCGTTGGACAAAGAGTCCCTGCTCTTTTGCTTGCGTCCCTAAGCGGTAACTGGAGATTTTTTTTTGTTTTCTAAGGTACTTATCTGTTAGCCAGGAAACCCCTAGAAACGAATTTTACAGTCTCTTGGCTGAAATAACAAACTAAATCCATATTTTGCATCGACGGCAGGTTTTTTTCGTGCCAAGCTAGCTGGGCACTGAAACACCGTAGAAATCTGTTTAATGCTTCATTTTAAACGAAATGGCCGCATCTAGTGCCTTTTGTAACTAAAAAAAGGTTTTTATTAAGAATTGGGTATGGGTGAGAGATGTAGATCTTTCGGTGTGTTCTACATTGGTGAAGGTTGCACACTGCTCTGGTCTAGTGGCAGCCAGAAACGGGGAAGCGTATGGCCTAGTGCTGAATAGTGCTGAAAAAAACAGCCAGACATCTCGAAAAATTTATACCTATCGTATCCAGCATGATCCCGCTCAGGCTTAATTAGGACTACATTGGTGAAGGTTGCACACTGCTCTGGTCTAGTGGCAGCCAGAAACGGGGAAGCGTATGGCCTAGTGCTGAATATGTCCCCATACTTCACGAACAAGTTACTTATCATTTGTAAATCAGGCAAAGCAAAAGGAAAAATAGCACAGAAGATAAATAAAAAGGCTTATTCTTATGTCCAGGGACAGGGAAAGGCACATAACTTGTTTTTTGTTTTTTTTTGTCAAAATTCCATTTTGCTGCAAGCTGTCTGTCTTCTCAAAGCGGTTGACGGCCTTTGAAAACATAGACTTATTTCACCATTCAACGTTTGTCCTCAAATTTTATAAATGTAAACTTGCCCCGTTGGCCGCCCAGACACAAATTCATAGTGTGTAACATTAATTTAATCGAATTTGTTTCTATTTCTTTCATGACGTCATAAAAAGGTCATGATCCCAAGATAATAGGATAAGGTTAAATTTACTCCTTTTTGAACTGATTTCGAAAAGATTATATATTCAAAATTCTAAATAAAGATTTGACAATTAAATATAATACCACTTATGGCAATATATTAATATTGTGTTATGTTAATAAAGAACAACTACAAGAGACAACCTCTATTCTCTTGTATATATTAAGAAATGGACAAGTGATTTGTACTTGTCAGAGGTATGGACTTTACATAAAATTTTTCTTCCAAATATTTATATTTTTGATGTAATTCCGCCAAAAAGAAATACAATTAAATTGTATCTTAGCCTTTTAGCTGTCATACACCAACAATATTTATTAAGGTATTTATGGAAATTTTCTTCCCCCATGACAAACTCCTCCATGGAAAGCTCCTTCCCCCAATATATGCCCCTCTTCTTAACCCCTCCCCGCTAACAGAAAATCCCCCTGAAAACGTCTGTACACTTCCCAATAACCATTACTATGTGTAAGCACTGGTCAAAGTTCGTTGTAGCCCCTCCCACGGGGACTGTGGGGGAGTAAGTCGTCCCCAAAGACATAGTTATAAGGTTTTTCGACCATTGGAATCTTCTTACTGTAACTTGACTGGACATCCTTTGGCTTCAGCAACAAGGAAAAATCTTTTTATTTATTTTTTTTTTTTTTGCATAAGAAGCATCTTTTCCCATTATTTCCATCTCCGCAGCTAGCGATGCGCTGGAACATCATGGAGAGCTTTTTAAGGGCTCGTTCTAGTGGAAGTCGCTATACTTTTGTAGTTAACAAAATAAAAATGTAAAAATAAAATCACTCTCCTAATAGTCTTAATAAACTTATATTTGTTAAACTCAAAAAAGTGAAAACACTTTTGTATTTTGTTTTTCGTCACAGATATTGATATGCATTAAAAATGTTTTACCTATTCTTTACGTAATCAAAGATAATTATAAACAGGAAAAAGTCTATGGCTTTTTCTTAGTTGGAACAGTAAAAGATGAACTTCAGAGGATCAAGGAGCTAAGTAAGTCAAATTTTGCAATATACCCCAGTCAATCGGTGTGCGGCCAAAGCCGGCTTTTTTTCTTACGTGACACGAAGGCAATCGGGAGGGGGGGGGGGGTGAAGATGGAGTTTATGCCCAACCCAAGATTTGGCCCAAATGGCACCTCTGCGTTGAAGCGGGAACAGCCCCTTTCTCCGGGTTAATTCCTGTTCATTTTAAGTTTTAATGTCGCTCCTTACTTTCAGCTACAAAAACTTGTTTTTTTAATTTAATTTCTGGTCATTTTTAAGATAAAAAACAAGAAGAACAATAGGTATTTCTTTTCGCAAGACAGTGGAAATCTAATTTGAATGAATAGTTGTATTCTGGTATTTCTACGTTTTTTTTTGACGGGTAGAGGTAAATTTAACTTAAAGTTCAATTCTTATGAGTCTGCAAGAGGTTTTGTCTTCAGCAGAATAGCCAGTCTTGTATCTCAACAAAGAAAAACTCACCTCCCGACACGTCTGAATGCCCTTTAATTTCTGAACGTTTTTTTAGTTAATCCATGTTTTGATTTCGACTCTCCACAGATGAATAATTAAAGCGAAATTTGTATATTTATTTATTTGGCTAAATGGCTTTCCCATAGTTTTTATCGAATGATTTTGAGAAAAAATGAGGGGGAGGAGGCCCAGTTGCCCTCCAATTTTTTAGGTACTTAAAAAGGCAACTAGAACTTTTTGTTTTTTACGAATATTTTTATTAATAAGTATGAAGTTCTATACGCTCAGGCGATAAGAAGTTGAACATGTGTCTGTTAGGTGAGCTATCTCAGCGATCGCGATGGAACTGCTTAGCAAATGGATTTACTTTTTGCAGAAAATATATCCGCTTTAATTAGCTGCCAATCATCATGCCCCTTATGGCGACAAATGTTTCGCTAGTGTCTTTTTAATACTAATGTTCCATATTCTCTCTTCTCAATAATACTCGGCGTGCCAAATCTAAAACACAAAGCTCAAAATTTATCCTTAACATAATGGGCATGCTGCCATAGGTTCACTTTTTTCATCAGAAAAAGGTTTAATTTCTTTTTTGTTCATGAATCGTTTAATACAAGAGCGATGTGACAATTTTTCTTTTATCGAAGTAGGCTACTTCTAAAATTTGGTAAAAAAAAAGGAATGCGCAATTTCATTTTGAACGCGCCAAATATTTCCATTTTTCTGAAAGAAATATGCTTCTCAAAAACTATTTTTTTTTATCCAAGGCTTTCATTTCGGACTCCCAAGAACAAAAAGGATTCATTAAAAAATTCAGATTCTAAAAAAAAACCTGTCCGGGATTTGAGCCAGGGACCTTCTGCACCCAAAGCAGGAATTACACCTGCTTTGGTGTAACCCATAGAACATCTTGAACCTTAGAACATCTTGAACCTTATTCAGAGAGAAAAACTGTAAACAAATGCATGTCCTGCAAAAAGTTAAATGAAAATCTCGCTTTTAGTAACATCTATTTAGAGCAAAGCGATTAAAAAAATTACTGAAATTTCCGGCCCAAGAATGATATTTATGAAGCTTTTTTCTTTAAATTTACTTTGTTTTTTTTACATCATCTCCTTCCAAGTCTATATATATTTTGCGATGATACTCCTAACCACCCGTCGAAATGGGACTATTTTTTTCTTTTCCTTGCAAAACAATTCTTTATTCTATTAACGGCAACAGTTACACATTATTGTACTGGCAATAGTGCCAAATGTCAGTGACACAACTTGCAAAGGTCCACCACCTTGAAAACAAGGATTCCACTCGTGCCATTGCCAACAATGACATCACAGCGGCTATGACCATGATAAAAGTAAATGAATAGTAATGTGTATGATGATGATGATAATGATGACGATGATGGTGACGATAAAGACGACGACGATGATGAAGATGAGGTACTCTCCAATTTTTGGTCACTTAAAAAGGGAACTAGAACTTGTAATTTCCATTAGAATGAGCCCTCTCGCGACATTCTAGGACCACTCAGTCGATACAATCACCCCTGGGGGAAAAAACAAATAAACACGCATCCGTGATCTGTCTTCTGGCAAAAACTGCGAAATTCCATATTTTTGTAGATAGGAGCTTGAAACTTTTACAATAAGGTTCTCTGATACGCTGAATCTGATTTTGATTAACTGATCAGCTCTGGAGAAACCCTGAGAAGGGACGCAGCCAAATTCACATCTCTTGGTACTTTACTCTCAGCTTGGAGAAGATTGTCAGGGAATTTTCATGAAAAGCGGATCAAGGTTTTGGCGCCCATGACGGTCGTAATCTTACCAAGATCTATGAGCCTAGAAGGTATTTTATCTATCCAAGCATTTCATAGGTAATCAGCAACATTTGAGGGCCCAACCTCACTAGTAGTTGCTGGAAGGCGTGCTGCTTCGATGGGAAGCTTAATCTCAAAATTTGGCACAGATCCACCACTTCCAATCTTAGCTAGTAAGAGTGAAATATTGTCACTGAAGTGGCTTGAAATAACATTAGAACCTTTTCTCATCAACAGTCTTCGTTGAGGCCACAATCCTCCTAATTATTCCCTAAAAGTTATCCTTGATATCCGCAGCCTTAGTAGCAGTAATAATCTTAGCAGGTGTCGATGGAGATCATCCGCTCCAGAATTTCTCTTGTGTGCATCAGGGGCCTGCTAAATCTGCTTTAATACGTATTGCCTACCTAATACAGGAACCAACCGAGCAGTAAACATCAGAAATCCTAATCGCCGGTTTGAAATGAGTTACTGCCTGACACGTGGAAGCTCAATGGCACTTGCGGCGGACCAGCGTGGCTATATAAAGGAATGCGTGTCTGCTTTCCTGCAGATCGGGGTTGGTGTGGGGAAACAGAAATTTTGTAAAACGCTTAGAATGGAGAGGTTGGAATGAAACTTGATTGAAAGAATAAGCACAAGTTATAGATACACGATTGCCATAATAGGAACGGATCTGTTCTCTTTGGAGGCGCTGGGGGGTGTTGATTTGGAAAAATTAGAAAAATTGAGGTATTTTTAACTTAAGAATGGGTGACTGGATCTTAATGAAATTTTATATTTAGAAGGAACTCGTCGTGGAAACTTTGGATATGACTTATTCTATTAGAAATTGAAAATTATAGTGTCTTTTTTAACAGTCAAAAGTGATTAGAGGATAATTAAACCCGCTCCCTTGTGTTTTTCACTACTCGGCCCTTCGTAACCTCGTAATACACCTGATCAAAGTTTTGAGATAACAATTATGTTCATAATACTGGAAAAGTTCAATCAATATATCTCCAGGGATGAGATGAGCCCATAGGCCCTACGATCAGGCCTAATTTTACACTGCAACATTTGAATGAACAGACTTGCTTGAAGAAAATATCTTAAGATCCATGGTTTTAACAGTTTTAATAATTTTTTTTTCACTGGTGGTCAAATTTTCAAGAATACCCGTACTAAAAAGTTGTGCTTAAATACCACATTTGCGCGCCAAACACATCCAAAAAAGGAATGGAAATGTAAAAAGAAAGCAAATTTCTGAAGAGCTAAGGCTGGTCAGTGGAATTTTATGTATTTCTTTGTTCATTTTCACATTTAAGTTTTAGCAACGGTTCCCAATCTGTTTACTTGATAAAGGTTTTGGCGCCAGAAGAAATAAGAGATTCCGAAAGCTCGCATAGAGCCCAGATTCAGTTTTAATGTTTTTATATACTATTTTTACCTTAGGGCTATTTTAACATCTGTTTAGTTTATATATATATCAATAAGCTACACGTACCAGTTTATCAGATTCCACAAGGGTCTGTATTGGGGCCGTTACTTTTTTATCTACGCAAATGACCTTCCAAAATGCATGCCTTCGGACGATGAATTACCAATATTGTTTGCAGCAATTAGTTTGAAGGCTGGCAACGAGGAGGACCTAATAGTGGTCCTCGAAACTGCTGCTTTAAATGTAAATTCTTGGTTTCATGCTAATCGACTAATACCTAATCTAGAGAAGTCGGAATTTGTGGTGTTTAGGAAGATCCGGCGGGTGATCGAGAAGGCGTTCGAGGTCAACCAGCTCGACGCGCTGACCCAGCTCGCCAGCAAGGAGTTCGGGATCGAGACCGTCGACGTCGATGCCAAGGACCAGCACGAGACGTCGACGCCGGTCACCCAGCTCGCCAACCGCATCATCGAGGACGCCTTCGCCCGCGGGGCCAGCGACATTCACATCGAGCCCTACGAGGACGAGACGATCGTCCGCTACCGCGTCCTGGGACAAGATTTTATCCAGGGGAAGGGAGTCCGGGCATCACCCCAAAAATTTGGTCCGTAAAAACGTAAAAAAATGAATATCAACAAATTTTTAATTCCTTCCGAAAATAATCCCCCCTCCCCGATCAAAAATACTGATACGCCCTTGGTGGAGAGAGTTGGATGAATTTTACACTTAGGAGCAGCAAGAAGTAGATTCCAGATAGAAATTTAGTGTCTTTATTAGGGGACATGGAGGGGGCAACCCCTTCATACGGAATAATTTCTGTTCGTTTTGAGCATAATGTTGCTCCTTACTTTCAGTTGGAAAAGTTTATTTTTACTTATTTGATGTATAAGAGATCAAGTGTGTGGGTTGGAGAAGTATTTTCTGCCACAAAACGACCGAAATTTAGAAAATAAGTTATCAAAAAGAGCAATTGTTCTCATATTTGCATCTCTTTGAAAATCTATTCAATAGGAGAGACTGATCGCTGGGCCATTCGGGGCCGACGGTACGGGGGGTGCGATTGCTATAGACCAGATCAATTCCATCGTGCCCAGCCAGAAGATCCACGCCCGGCGTACCGACAGCTTTCACCTCAGGAAAAGCGATAGACGAGCTCAACGGCGTGGTATCTTCCTTAATGTGACCCTCAATGAGGGTAATACGCATTCCGTTGTTCAGGGATAGGGTATTGCCCCCTGTCGCTAAACGCCCCTGGCCAAAACCACAGTTGTCCGAATCGCAACTTTCCATGTTTTAAAGCTGACTCTGAGTAGGGAGTAGTTGAATTTGATAGTTTCTAAGAAACAAAGAGGCTAAATGGAAAGAGATGAATGAATTCGGTGGAGATTGGACAAAAATAAAAATCGAGATTCTTGTGAAATATGCCAACGCATATTTGACAATAATGAGCAAAAGAAAACATTTCAAGCTTCTTTATTTTGACGGATTTTAGTCAAGTGATATTGCCAAATCGAAGAAAATCCAGTGGGATTCGCCGCCAAAATTGACTGAGGCCTATCCAAGGCACACGAGTTCAAACGCAGCTCTGAATCATTTGAAAGACATGTTAGAACTTCTTCAAAATCAGAGTGCTTCCGAGGACTCTTTTACAAGTTAATGAAAAAATGTCAACTTACGATCTGAATTTCCCCAGCCTCCCGATCATTGCTACTTGCAGTGATACGATTTCACAAATATGTATATCTGATGTATAAAAACTGATCACACGAAATTTATCAATGACGAACAGCAACGATTCAGAATCACGTGACACGGATGAACTCGAAATAGAATAGCTAAAAAATCTAGTTATTACCATGTAAACCTTAACATTTGTTAATTATTAGTTACAACTTTCTTTGTAGTTGTGTATTCGCCATTCCTCGGCAACTGAATTATAGCTAAATTATCAACTTGGTTCATCTTTTCCACATAAATAATAATTTAGTGCTTCTTTTCAAAACAGCAATCGAATTGATGCCTACTGATCCGCAACTATCAACGAAGTGGCATTCGTTATTGTCGGTGATTTGTATATGACGTCAAAGGCTTTGTATAGCGCCACACCAACAGCTATTTTGTAATATAATTCGTTTTCAATGAAGCACCTATGACGTAGTATGATTTTGACTTTTAAAGTTAGGTAAGGGGTTAGATAAGCAATGATATATTTTAATATTTACTGGTTAAAAATGGCGTTTTCCACATTGCTAGACTTTCTGTCTATTCGCTAAACAATGTGGTATTTTGAATCCGCATGATTCTATGTTTTTGTAATTGCACCATGACAGTTAAGAATTAAGAACAATTTTCCCACTAGGCACCGTTCAAACAAATATACAAATGGCAGCCGCTATGTATCCAAGTACGTATGTATTCATGAAATCGGTGTTAAGTGAGCATATTTCACATCTCCCTTGACATGTGACTTAGTTATACGTATTTTTTCTCACATTTGGAGCCCGTTGTAGGGCACCATCAGGCCAATTATCCTTTCTGGCATACCTCAAAGAGGTCCTTTGAGCAGTAATACTCTTCGGAAGATGCATTTCCTGCTGCTAGGGCTAGGTATACTAGCACCATTTATCACCCCCTTTACTCATTTTTCATTTTTTTTTTCTTGACTGGCTGAGCAATTTGAAGTTGTGCAACGCTGGGTAGCTCATGGCAACGCCACAGGTACGTTTAGTGGTGATGCAGATCCTTTGCTGGGTGTGGCGCGACCCAATAGGCCGCGGATTTTGCGTTTTATGCAAGATGGCAAAAACTATCGCCTCGATATGAACGAAGATCGCAGTGGCGATCAATTTGTGACCCTGCGCTGGGGTGTGTACTGCTTTGTGCCATCGCTAACGGGTCTTAGATATACTGAGCAGACTCATTGCAATTATATATAATTCTCAAAGAGCGGGGCATTACCAGAATAGCTTGCAATTTAACGGCGCCGATCGAATGTTTGAAGAGAATACAAACAATTTAGTAAATATAGAAATATACACTTTTCCTTTTTCTATCTTTGTTTGCTATCGTGGTAGCGTCTCTGAGAAAAAATATGGAAAAAGTTTTCTCCCTCAATACATTTAGTGGAGAGGATGCACTTGGCAGGCTTCTATATATGGATTCTCATGGTCACTTACCATAGGTTCGCCATAGGTACAGCCACCCTGTCAAAAATATGAATTTTTTCTTAAGGTTCTGACCTATTTAGATCATTTTTGTGGCCATTATCGCTGTTCCTTATTTTCCAACCGTAGATTTAATTGTCCATTTTGTTCATCTTTACCTTAGAAAGTTTTTTTCCACACCTTGTGCTTTAAAAGCTTAGATTCTGTTATAGTTTTTTTTGAAAGGCAGCGCCCCAGATCGAGCCCTGCTTAGACGCTCACGTCCACGCGGTTGACCACCTGCATTCCCTCGGCAACCGAACGAATGGTTTCTTGGGCCAGCTGCTTGTGATAAAAGCTTCGCACCCGTCCACTCAACTGCAGCTGCGTGCCGGATCCATCAACTCTTAACTCGCGCAATTCGGCAACCGAACTGTTTGCCAATTCTGCTTCTGCTGCTTGTGATAAATGGATTAGGGTGTTGGTATCAACCAAGTCAAATGCTTAAAAATATGAACATAGTATGAAGCCATCCAGCAGTTCCTCAGATGATGGAAAAATCTAGCATCTAGCATCAAATCAGTAAAACTAAAATGAAAAAAAAATTTCAAGCAAAATATTATTATAAATAATAATCATGAAAATTTCTTGTTGTTGAGAAAGTACCCATAAATTTGACAACTATGTTTTCATTAGGGAAATTAGAGATGAATCACCTTTTTTATGCAAAGGTACAACAGTAGCAAGTTTAAAGTAACCAAAAAATTCAAAAAAAAGGGAAGAAAGCCACTAAAAAATAGAAATGACCCAATTATTACCGCCAAGACCTTTTTTAAGCCGTCCTCAGCACACAAAAAATTTAATTCGAAGACTTCTGAAAAAAACAACAAAATAAAACAAAGAAACTGGTAGCTTCGAAATAAAAATCGTTGCTGCCGCAACTGGTTACTCCCCGAACCGGGCGCGTTCACACATCGTTTAGCCAGACCATCGCAGCAACCGGGCGTCTTTCCAGCAGCGATCCCAATTTGCAGAACATCCCCATTCGCGGCGAAAAAGGGCGCGAGATTCGCAAGGCGTTTATTCCCGGCGATGCCAACAGCGTTATCCTGTCGGCAGATTATTCCCAGGTAGAACTGCGCATGATGGCGCACATCTCCGGCGATGTACTGGATGTACCTGGCCTGGATCCGCTCTCTTTGGGGGTGGGGCTATTTAGCTTTGGGGGATTTTCATCGCTAGGACGATGAAAATTGATAGGCGTGTCAGGGATCTGCACAAATTGACTTGATAAAGTCTTTTTCCCCGATTCGACCATCTGAGGGGATGAAGGAAGAGGGAAAATTAGAAAAAATGGGGTACTTTTAACTTACGAGTGGGTGATCGGATCTTAACGAATTTTAGCAACAAAACCATAGTTCGTCACCAGTGCGGTTTCGTGTGCTCGAAAGAGACCAGCCTCTGCATCCCATCGACCAATGAGAATGAGGGTCTTTAACTCTCGCAGGTTCTCTGGAGGTGGTCCTTGATACTGGACTTTCAAACTTTCGGATTCTCCAAGCAATTCAAATTCAGCATGCCCCTCTTCAGGCTTTCCAGTCAAGCTCCCGCTTTTTACCATTCCTTGGACACGAAGTTATATGGCATAGTCTGGTGCACATAGGTCCTTACCCGTAATGACGCTAACATATATCGCATCTGAATGTGGCATTCCTTCTAGTGCCGTAAAAATGGTAACACCCATTCCAAGGGTTACACTCGCAAGAGTGGGCAGTCCGCCAGGTACATGCCTCGTCCACGAAGCCGTAAGATCCATAACGGGGCCACAAAAGATTCCAATACCGCACACTGATAAGATTACCAAAAAAATCATTCTAAAAACCTAAAAATTACTTTTTCAGTAGTAATTTAAATTGAATATAGAACATTAAATTCATTAGTATAAGGAGATCTGGCTTTCATAGGCTCACCAGGCCCTTATCTATCTTTACCGTTGTAAGTTCAACTAAACTGAATCTTTGTAATAACAAATCTGTGGAAATAATTTTTCTGAAGGTAAAAGTTGTCATCTGATGTTAATTGGCCCATAAACGGCTGTATGCTTATATATATGTCATTACTTAGTGTTCTTCAAATTTGCGGGGTTACTCCAAATTTCCTCAAAAAATAACTTAGTAATCCCGTAACTCTTGAAAAGCTGACGTTCGTAAATACACGAGTATTTACGGTAGTATACGGTACCGAAAAAATAGTATTATATAGTATATGACATATTCTTTCTGATTCGGTTCGAGAATCCAACTCGTTGGCACATTCAAAAGACGTTTAAATTTTTGGTAGTGATTTACCGGCACCGGTGGCGCCTATCAGCAGGATAGGTTCATCGGAGCGAATGGAAACCTTCTCCAACTGCTCGATCATCGTGTTGAACGCCCGATTGCGTGTATTGATGCCCTGCTTCAGATATTCAGTGCCCTCAAGATGTTCAAGTCGAAAACGCGAGGCAATCTGATCGTACTTCGAAAGGTCGAGATCAATTTCGTGGTATTGACCGACGGGCAGATCACCTGCGCGTGGAAAGTACGACCGCGCGACCGGCAGGCGGCTAAGAACCTGGAAAGCGAGCGCCGAACTGCCGCTGAGTCATCTGAATTCAGGGATCGTCCGCGACGGAAAACTCTACTGTGCGCACTCCAACTATCCGCAGCAGCCCGCCACAAGTTCGGTGGAAATCTGGGACGCGGAGTCTCTCGAACACCAGGCATCGCATAGCTTTGGCATCGGAGTTGGCTCGCTTACGTGGGTCGACTGTCCCCATCCCCTTGCTGATGGTGCCCATGTCTAAAAGTGATATAGATCATTGGCTCATTTTCATTTTATGAATTCCTCTTTATGAATCAGGAGCATTTTAATAGTTTTTATTATTTACAAATAGAATTTGTCCTTTATACAAATTTTGAGGGGGGGATTCATTGTTAAGATTGGTTCCTGAAGTACCACAGACATAAAAAAGCCATGTGGACCTGCCTGGGAGAAGGTGGGTTACATTATAATAATTAAAAAATTGAAATTAAAAAATTACCCCCACCTCTAAACGTTGAGGAAATACCCTTTTTACATCTTCATTTTCTAAAATTGAAAAATCCCCCTCCCTATACTTTTTATGTCACTAACGAAAGTCACTAACGAATTTGGGCAGGATACGTCACTTTGCAAAATATATGCTTGCTGTAGTTCACAGCTTAGATATACAATAAGTATATATAAGCTCTGCTATAGTTTTATATGATCCATGGAGCTAAAGACCCTATATTCCCTATTGCTTATTTACGCAGAGTGAACAAAATTTTGTCGGATATGAAATACCCTGTGATTTTCCGAGAGCATCAAGAGTCTGGGATGGCTCATGGAGGTCACTTTTTACCAGATGCTGAAATAGCTCCTATGACGGCTTGGTTAAGCGTTCAAGAAAGAATTTCAACTCCCCGTATTATTCGCATGACGAGAGAAGGAAACGTCCCGAGTTTTTGAAAAGTTGCCTTTTCCTCGGCCTGAAAAATTCAGACTTGATTTGACTATAAGATGATTCCCGCAATTAGGGTAGAGAATGGGGGAGAATGGACCAAATGTTTGTAAATAGGACATCCACACATCCATCAGAACAGGTTTTAGGGTTTCAACAATATTTCATGGAAAGTAAGTGTTGTTTTCATGCTATGCCTCTTCTGGGTCCAGGCCTGATGCCACCTGTGTCGATGTCGTCATGACGGCGGCTTACGAACCAGACTTTCCGGCCTTCATTCGCCAACTGCGTGCCGCCGGCGTGACGGCGCAAGTGATCGGCAGCGACGGTATCGATTCCCCGACGACCTTTTCCTTGGGCGAAGCGGCGGAAGGCGTTGTTTTCTCGACCGCCGGCCATGCCACGCCGGGTAGTGCGCTGGAAGGTTTCAACAACAAATTCAAGGAAACCTATGGCCGCGATGCTAATAATCATTGATCATAAATTAGTAAGAGCAAGCCAAAAACCTTATATTAGAGGACCCAAAATGACGATAAAAAAATAATGTTGAGAAACCCAATCTGATTTTTTTTCCTGTGGGAGGAGTCATTGATGTATAACTGACTCAACAAACTAGATTGAACTAATTTCTTTTGTGACTATTCATAGGAATAATGAAAACAAGAGCTAAGAGCTCATATGGCACTTGTGACGAGGCGGTATGGAACCTTAGCTTCTTTAAAAATTATTCTCAGGGTTCTTTTTTGAATGGATTCAATTTTATCTTATTCATCATAGGAGATGCCAGGATGCCAAACTGGACAAGCATATTCAAGATGCGAGCGGACAAAAGAGGAAATTGTAACCCTAAGTAATTTAAGGGAAGATACAGAAATATCTTGGGGGATAGGGATGAAGAAAAGCGGTGAGGTTTTAAGGAAACATATTGGCATTGTAATGATAGTGGATCTAATGAAGTTCAAAAACAGAATAGCCAAGACGCAGGGTGTTTTTTAGAACTTAAAAAGTTAGTAAGAAGAGGAAGATAGGTCTGTAAATCAAGACTAGAACATTGGCAGCTACAGTGATGATAATGGTGAAGTATGGTTTTGAAACGTGGTTGGTCAGAAGACGAAAGAAGATTTGTCAGCAGCTTTCCAAAGAAATTATATACGGATAGTCTTGGGTGGGAGGATCTTTCCTTGGAGGAATCTATCATGAGGGAAGAGAATTTTCATGAAGGGGGCGCAGTATTTTCTAGGAAAACTAGGAAATGAGAAAATAAATAAAAAAAAAGTTTTTTTTTTAACTGGAACTAAGGAGCAGCATTAAAACCTGAAACGAATAAAATATATTGCGTATGTAAGGGGGTTGGTTTCTCCACTATACCTTGCTCTTTACGCTAAAGTATTTTTAGTAATTTCCTAGCATTATTAAAAAAAAAAACAATAAAAAAATAAATACGAAAAAGTTTTTTCAACTGGAAGTAAGGAGCAGCATTAAAACTTAAAACCAACAGAAATTATTACGATTACGAGGGGCTCACTTCCTCCTAATACCTCACTCTTTACGCTAAGTATGTTTAGTAATTTCAACTATTTATTCTACGGGTTTTGTGATTCAGGGGCATTCCTAATGAATTGGGACAAAATTTAAGCTTTCTAATCAGTAGAGTGCTAGAAGAGATGTAATTCAAGGCCATTTGCTAGAATTGAGCATAAGGTAGCCTACCTAGATAGGTACCTATGATCAAGGGAACATTCCTCTGTGGTTTAGAGTAGAAGCCACAACAAAATATCAATATCTGATAGAGTAAGCAAGTTGATTGGGTATGCCAAGCAGCATCTGCATGCTAGACCAACTCCTTTATATATAGGCCTATAGACTACATATAGCGTTCGGCGTGATGTCGGTCCTGATCTTCACCGACCTCGCCCGCTACGTCTCGGCGGCGTAGGTTCGAGGGCGCGGCGGGTGGCGTGGTCTGCGCGTAGCGTAGCCCAAGACGAGATCACCAGTGACACCGGGCCACTGCTCACGACTGCTGCCGCGTGCTGTGCTCTATGAACTCGCGCTGCTCCGTGGTTGGTGCGATGGTTCGAGTTTCGCGAATCCACTCCGTCATGAATTGCTGTCATATTCAGTTCAACGTTTGAAAGAAGAAGAAGAAGATGTTCGACTGCAGACGGAGGTAACACGAATGCTCCTCTTTCCTTAGCTTCTACCACTACAGTGGTAGGGGTGGGCGCCACTCATTCTCCCAGCATAGCTGGTACGATTGAAAGCACCCAATTTAAATTTTCATGAAACCTTACAAACCAATATTCGTATTCATTTTTCTTTTAAAACGAATATAAAATATTTTAGCTATCTAAAAATTTTGATCAGATCCACTTGGGATTTAGAAGGTGTGGGGGGTAAATGTCTTTCGATCACTTTTGACTCAGGAAAAGGTAGCTACAGCTTTCAAATTTCAGTCAAATGAGCCAAATCTAAATTTTATACGACTGCGCTGAAGTTTATTTGAAGTTTATGAAGTTTGTGTGCCCAGGAACATAGCTGAAAACACTTGCCCCCAGGCTCTGGGGAAGGGGGTAGTTCAGATCTTAATGAAACTTGATATATAGAAAGATCTCATGTCTCAGATGCTCCATTTTCCGTTTGAATCGGATCCGGGGACATTGGGGATTGGAGGGGGAAACGAAAATCTGTGAAAACGCTTAGATTGGAGAGATGGCGATGGAACTTAATGAGAAGAATAAGCACAAGTTCCAGATACATGATTGCCATAACCAGACTGGATCCGATCTCTTGTCACAAGTGTCATATTATTTTGATTATCATTACAAAAAGCGGTTTTACTTATTGGAATTTAAATGTTTATTTAGGTTTTATTTATTGGAATAGTCTCATCGAGACATACAAGTTAGTGATACAATTCAAAAGTTTCCTTCAGCAACCGTTCAATAAAACGTATTAGTTAGTGTAAAATTAAATCTCTTGAAACTTATAATACAATTCATAATATTTGAAATGAAAACCTTGATTCAAACATAAAAGAAATCCTACTCATACCGTCGATGCAACGCGATATCGAACGGAATGTCCGACAAGGGTAGGTGACCTGAACCGATTATGATTCCAAGCGACTTGTTGTTCGCGGCGAAAGAAAGAGGATTATCTGAAATGAATGGCCCGAGAGCGCGACGCCCTATTGGAAACGCAAGGCATCTTGCGCTTCATCGATCAGTCGCGTCATCAGGTCGGCGGCTGGAAGCTCGCGGTTCAGTGCCGCGGCTTGGCCTTGTCAAAGTTTTTGAACACACATTACAACTGGAAAAAAATTCTAATTGTGATTCTATGTTTATGCAGGTGGGTTTTCTTAGGGGTTTTTAGCCACTCTCAGGCTCATTATATTCTCACTCGCCTTGTGAAAGATGCGGTTAATTCCATATACCCACTTTACTGCCTAACAATGGATATTTCTGGAGCGTTTGATATTATTGTTCATTTCAATACCCTACATTGTCTTGCTTTATCTTAGATGCATGTCTAATCACACCAAAAATCTGAAAACACATCTCTACAAAAGAACAAATACACTGCAATCAATCTATTAATTACAACAGCTAATCTGGCTTCAAAATGGACCATTTGGTCAGCCAGTGAAATCACTGTGTAGTGTGATCATCTACCAGTAATGGATGAAATAAGAGATCAAGTTGCAAAGTATAAAAATGAGAGCTGCAGAAAACAAATAAACATCAAACTAGTTACATGACAAAAGCTACAGGCTTGAGAAAATTTGCCTGATTTTCAAAAAATGGGGGAAATACCCCAAAAGTCAAGAAACCTCAATTAAAAAAAATGATCAGGTCTAGCATATTTGAAAAAGATGAAACTGATGAAAAAGAGTCGTTCGCTAGTATCCCTTGATGGCAGTTCAAGAGTTTTTGGATTTTGTGCAAATCGTGGATAATGGTGAATGACTTTTTGGTCATTCATCATTGTATGACTTTTAGTCGGAGTAGAGATTTCTCGGTGGTTCCAGAGGGGTTTTCGAAGGGATACGAAAGCAAACTACGCTTTATGTAATCTTTGCTGAATGTCTAAGTCTGAGGAGCCATCAGTTCAAAACATGGAGCCTAGGTAGGTAAAGCATAAAACCCTTTCTAGCTGAGTTAAGTTTAAGCACAAAGATATTTGTGTCGGATAATTTATGATCACGAATTTAGTTTTCTCTGCCAGTCAACGTCAGTTGATCTGTTGCAAAAGTGCCGCTCGCGATACCGGTGATCGTATCTGTGTTGCTCCGCTCGTATAAGGCGTGACCGGAGAGTGATAAGGTTGGTGTAATCATGATGGTGGAGTGCAGTCCCAAGCCATGCCCTTCCACCTCCACGTCGGAAGCCTGGGCAATGCTGACACTGGTCGCCCGGCGAAAACGATAGAGCGCTCCGATCATAAAATCTGGAGATGCAGAGGAAACAAAACCACCAAGTTGTTTTGGCTCTTTTAAGCGATTGTCTGGTTTTAAAAACATATCTTGCTTTCAGAACTTTTACAAGAAAGTGGCAGTGCTGAATAAATACTGTTCATTGTATTTTCTAAACCTTTGTTTTCAGTTTTTAGTTTGGATAGTATAATGAGAAACTATTCAAAGGAGAGTTGGATGGTTTAGCTAGTAAAAGGGGAACTAAAGAGGAACAGTGGTAATGCTTTTTTTTTTTTAAAGTAGAAGAGGCATGTCGCCTCTTTATTTAAACTGAGTTACGCAATGGAATCAGGAAAGGATCTGATTTGAAAACTAAAAAAAAAATAGGTGAATCATCAAGAAGAACTTGAATTTTGAGAGGGTTTTGGGGAGGAAAAAAGATTTATTTTTGGGAAGAAACTATTATTTTTGGTGATTCATATATGCAGCCGCTTCTGATGTTTAAAAATCTCCCTACTTCACGTTGGAGAGAGGGGGAATTAATGACAAATCTACCAATCAAAAAGCATATGTAAAGGATGTACTTTTGTCACAATTTTCTTGTTCCAAAATACAAAAAACTAAGTTTTCAAAGTTTTGTTGAAGGGGTGTCATATTTCCCTTGAAGAATCCGTATAACAGAACAAGTTTGAACTTCGAAATATTTGTTTAAAGTTCACAGTATGCTTAAGTCGATTCTTTTCATAAAGTGGCGGCCGCGTGAAGGCCAATACCCGCGTCGAGGCGGGGCAGGTGGTGCGGGTGCCGCCGCTGGCGGACAGCGACCTGAAACCGGCCGAGCCGCGCCAGATGCGGGTTTCGGACGCGGATGCCAAGATGATCCAGTCTTGCGTGATCTATCGCGACGATGATGTGATCGTGCTGAACAAGCCCGCCGGGCTGGCGGTGCAGGGCGGCTCCGGCACCACCAAGCATGTGGACGGGTTACCTATCCTGTGAATAATAATCCTGGCACTTGATTAATTTGTTAAGCAAAATTATAGGCGGAAACTTCAGACTTTTGTGCTCGTTATGTTGGGTGTCATAAACCATTCCTTCGAAATTAATTGGTGAAAATGGTGATCTGTTCTTGTCAGCTTATTTCGAATGTCTGTCAAAAGTTTAGAATGGATGATTGTTTCATAGTCAACGCAACAGTGTTGACTTAGTGAAGGGCGATAGTCCCTCTTTATAAAGAAAGGCCTTCAATTTCATTCGTTCTCCCGGAAGAACAAGCTCATCGTAAACCAAAAGGTTCGCATCGACACGTTCACCAGCCAGGACAACTTGTCCATTCAGTATCCATGACGCCAAGACCACGACTGACCATGATAAAACCCAACGCCAGTTCATGTAACTTTTTTTATGATTCATCAAAAAGTCTCGGTTAGCATCAAAACATACCTCGACCCCGTTTGAGATCAGTAGAGAAACGGCACATGGAATAAAAAAGAATGACTAAATTTGCGTGCCAGATTATCCAACAAGTTTGTAAACCTAAATTCATCATTATTTTGCGAGGAAATTATCATGACTGAAAAGCTAACCCTTTTGAAAAGCAAAAGTGTCGATCTTTTCGGTTTAACATAAACGGGTTGTAACATATTTGTAACCGTTTGTATTTTTGGTTTGTAAACGTATATTATAGAAATGTAGATCAAGAGGATCAAAGTCTGATTGAACATACATTGTCCTGCAGATCTTCCCTTTGAGAGAAGCTTAGCAAAGTTTTATGAATCAGTTTGGTTTCAAAAAAGGAGTAGGGCGTGAGCACGCACACTGCTTGATTGCAAAACTAATAACCCATGCCCATGAAAATGACGAAACTCTTGTATTTGCTGGTCATGACGTGACTAGAGCGTTTGATTCTGGTATTCACGCCCATCTCTCCGCACATAAATAATTAAAACGAAATTTGCATATTAATTTTTTTGGCTAAATGGCTTTCTCATAGTTTTGATCAGACGATTTTGAGAAAAAAGGAGCGGGAAAGGAGGCTTAGTTGCCGTCTAATTTTTTGGTTACTTAAAAAGGTAACTATAACTTTTAATTTTTGTGGAACATTTTTATTATAAAAAATAAACATAACTTACGAATTAACTTACGTAACAAACTTCTATGTAGAAACTTCGAAAATAGCTAATTCGATTGTAATTTGAAAGGGCTAGTACCCGTTCTAATAGTCAAAAGTTATTAGAGGGCAACAAGCCCCCTAGTACGCCCAATATTTCCCCAAACACATTCAATCCGAACTTTGAGACAGCCATTTTCTTTAACTCAGTTGAAAGATCCAGAAACTATGTATTTGAGGATTAACCCCCCCCCCACATCCCTTAGGGCAAGGTAAGTTATGCCGTCCATCTCGCACCACCAGGGGCTCCAGGGCGTACCAGAGCATCAGGGGCAGGTTGTGGTCTTCCGCATCGACCTCGTGCTTCACGAGGCCGCTGAGGATGTCCCAGCGCTTCTCTTCCGGGAGGCGCTGGCAGGCCGAGGCGAGGTAGAGGCGCACGACGGGCGACTCGTCCTCGCGAGCCAGGCGGGCCATCGTGGCGAGAACGCCATCGGAGGGCGTCGAGGTCTCGCAGAGATGGAACATCTAAATAATTTGGTGCTAAGACATACCTAATAGGAAGACCACTGGGCTGTTTATACGGAAGCTAGGACAGCTAGCTGGCAACCAGTGTTTCTATAGATTTTCCCTATATCTACAAAATTTAATGTCTGTCTATGGGCAAAAGAATGTAGTTACGGAATCTACGGAATACCTTCAGAAAAACCGGAATCCTATTTATAATGTCATGTTCACTCTTTTCTTATAATTTTCCACAAACTGCTCAAACTCGACCGAAATAGTGCGCGGAATCAGCACCCCCATCACGGTTATGGCAAGCCCAACGATCAGCACGATGCTCAGCGCCAGGCGCGTGGCCAGGCCAAATTTCATTGGGCCGCTGATCCGCAAAAGCGATAGCCAAGGCCGTATTCGGTCACGATCAATTCGGGCTTGGCCGGATCGCGTTCGATCTTCTGCCGCAGGTTATACAAATGAGTGTCAACTACCAGAATCCCTGTTTCGGTCAGTTCGAACGGTTTGCCCGGGTTCATGTTCATCAGGCTGCCCAGTTCGGTGTGGGCCTGCCGCAATTCGTCCCGAAGACTTTCGAGCAGACGGACAATTTCGAGCAGGGTTTTCTGGAACTGAAGCGTCTGCAAGGCGGGCTGCAGGTTCTCGCGCTCGATCGCATAGGTGTTTTCCAGAGCCTTTTCCGCGCGTTCGATGACGGGCCCTATCTGACGTCACTCGACACACTGACACACAGACAACTTATTTTTATATATATAGATATGCACATATACACACTTATTTATATATTTGTCCTTAATACAAGAAAAAACGAACCTTTGAAGTAAGCTTAAAAGAATGTCCATAATTTCCATAAGTTTAATGCTACCTATCGAAAGTACCAAAACTACCTCCAAAATGATCAGAATAATGAACGCAAATTCAGCGCGCCCAAGAACTCTATTTACAATCATTATAAAGCCACTGGTGGCAAAGATGAAAATTTAGGTGCCTGAACTGTGTCCATCAAGGGTTAAAGTGCTTATTCCTTATTTATAGATGCTACAAACAATAAAATAAAATAAAAAATTAAATAATGTCATACTTTGAGTATTGTTATCCCATTTTCCACCAACGTATCCAACCACCTGCTGACTAGAAATACTACAGTGATATTGGACTGTGGCCAGAAGTTCAGCTGATCGCGGCAGTTTCGGTTATTTCCAGACACAGCCGGTTCGCAAGCGTGGGATCGGTGCCCAGCCGCTCGTCAAGCAATTGCATCAACACATCGTCGCCAAGGCTCTGGGCCGAAAGATTGATACTGACGTGCCCATCAGCATCGGAGGCACCCGGCCGCGTCATCCACGCAAGTGTTCGCTGCACTACCCAGCGGTCCAGGCGCGCGGCCAGCTGATAGCGCTCCGCGGCCGGCTCACTTTTCTCGTTGTACCTCAGCAAGAGTCCCCATTGTATCCGTAGTAATATTCTTTACTGAGAAATATCTTATCTGTCTTATCTTACGCAATCCGTGTTGCCCTGGGAGTAAGAGCCTCAAATTAGGTAAGTAGCCTGTTTACAAAAATGAGCTGATACCTAGCATTTAGTCGAAACATGAACATCAATATGCCATGTTGTAATCAATGTGATGCAATGATTTTCAATCTCTTTTGTGTGTGTGTGTGTGTGTGTGTGTGTGTGTGTGTATGTGTGTGCGTGTGTGTAAAGCTCTGTGTTTTTGTGTGTGTTTTTGTCTCTTCGTTAATCTCTCCCTGTGCCTGTACCGTGCCTGTGTGTGACTGTGTTGCCTGCCTATGTATCGGTCTTTTCGTGTCTGTGTATGTGTGTGATTTTTTATCTCTATCTGTCACTGTACCTGTGTGTCTGACTTTGTGTGAGTTTCTCCTCGAGGAGCTCGACGTGCTCGGTCCGGGGCTTTCCGCCGAGGACCGCGTCATCCTCCGCGTCGCGCGGCTCTTCGGCGAGTGCGAGCTGACGATGCCGGCGGACTTCGTGAGCGAGGTGAAGCGCTACGTCCACGAGTGGCGGCTGTCGCCGAGGCTCCGCACCTCGATCGCCCGGATGCAGGATCAGGCGCTGACCGACGTCGTGGTCGAGGCGCTGCTCGCGCGGAACCTGGGGGCGGGAGGGGTGGGAGGGGGGTGATCGGATGTAGAAGTGCCATAGATCAATAGATAAACTGAGGGTTAAGGCTTCGATGCTTTAGAGTCAAATTATGACTATAAAAATATCTTTGAACTGTTTAACTGGACTTTATTTCCGTTCCTAGAACCCTGTATTTATAGAGAGGAGTGGTTTAGTTATTCTTCTATTCGATTGTTGAGTTTCCCACTTGTTCGTTCGTTAACAGATTGTAGTTTTGGGTCATTCAAAATTTTATAATACAGTTTTCTTCATGATTGGATCACTTTTGGAGTATGTTTTCTCTTTTTTTTCTAAAATAATGCAAATTTACCAATGTTAATAACCAAATTTTTACATATTTAGAATCAGAAAAAAATTGAAATTCTTATGATGCATGTATTCTTTACAAACTTTCAGTTTTTTATAGTATCTTTTAATATTGGTACGGGTCGATTATTACTTACTTTCACCTCCCACAGCCCTCAGGGTAAGGGCTATAAGTCAGGTGATTCGTCCATTCTTTATATATATTATATGTTATTGAGAAATAGGGGTATTTTCGAGCAGTACTTTCCAAAAAGACGAATGGGAGTCAAGTGAGCCTTTCAGAAAATGTCGAGAGGAGCGTGGAAGTAAATTAAAACACGTTTTATGCGTAAGGGTTGTCAAAAGGGTGTAACTTACGAATTACTGAGCATGGTTGACAATTAGATTAAGTCCACCGGATAATTTTTTTTTACCCCATCCCCCCTCGAACGAAAATCTTTGGTACGGCCCTGCTGGTAGTATCAGGATTTGTATTCACCACTTTTGTTCCTATTCTGACAAACACTGATACTTTCTGGCTCAGAGTGGCAGAAAAAAGCACTTTCCTGCTGTTTTGTTAAGGTTTTGGAGGCGAGGGGTGAAAAACTCCTTCAGGGGCTTAAACTTTTAAAAACGCACAAGTGTTCCTCCTTCAAACATCGTCTTCAAGACTAAATACTCCTGTGTTTATTAAATAAAAAAAGAATTTTTCAACTCAAAGTAAGGAGCAAAATTAAAACCTAAAACGAAAAAAAAATATTCTGTACATGAACCATCACGCTTTACGCTAAGTTCTTTAAAGTGTTTCTCATTCAAATTCAACAACCATTGTGCTTCATGAGTCGTTCCTAAGGAACTGTGATTATACATTTGATAAACTTATTTTTAATATTCCTCTTTGATAAATGTCTTTGATATACTTATTTGATATACATACATATTTGATATACATTTTTAATATACATACTTTATATAAATATTAAATATACATTTTTGATATACGTACTTGATATAAATATTAAATATACATTTTTGATATACTTACTTTATATAAATATTAAATATACATTTTTGATATACGTACTTTATATAAATATTATAACTGGAAGAATTCCCAATGCACAGTTTGTCGCGCAAAACCGTGTATCCTCAGCACAATTCCGTTTTCAGCTTTTGTATCCTCAGCCAGGCTCTCATCAGGTGAAGAAAATGACGAAAGAATATCTAGAGGAATTTAGTGATTATCATTATTACGGGCGTATGTATTGCGGAATTATATTTGTTGAAATAGGACTTATCAACAAGCTGACTTGAAATTCCTTGCACCATTTTTGTAGAAACTTTGAAAAGTGCTCATTCAATTTGCAATTGGAACTACTAGTGACCTTTTTAACTACTCTGATATGTTGTATAAACCCAAAAGCCTTGTTATATAATCTTTGGACTATTTTGAATATAATGACTGCCTAAAAATTTCTAAAAATTGCTAAAAAAAAATTGCTAAAAAATTGCTAAAAAAAGCAAGACGTGTGGGGGCTAATTGCTGCCCTTTGATTACTAATCCAATGTTGTGTTTATCTAATGAATGGCATCTCCATCTGAGAGGGCAGTGAAGTAAAATTCCGTCAAATCCTTTGGAACACTTAATGATAACAGTAGACCTAAACAATACCAAGGTTGTGATAAACGAAATAACTGCGAAATCAAAACTCCTCGCCATAACTGAAGTATTTATGAAAATGTAATAGATTGGATGTAATCTTGCAAAGAAAACTTAGTTTTATCGGGCATGTAATCAAGGACTTCTCAATTGCCAGTGTAACTGAATCAAGGGGAACGGGCTCCTTATTCTCCTGTTTTACCTTTTTTTAGTCGTCTATCTATTATGTTTTCAATGAGATTGATTGGGTAGCCATTGCAGAATAAAATATCTTTAAAGTAATCTAACTCAGATTTTACATGATTACGTGAACATACTTTTAGAACCCTGTCGACAAAAGGAATTACTACCCCTCTTTTTACACAAGGAGGGTGATTTCTTCGAAAAGCGTAATTCAGAGTTAGTGATCGCTTTAAAAGCGTGACCGCTTCGGATTACGAACGTAATTACTTCTACTGACGCTTTTTTATGCAACACTACCATGTTTTGGAAAATATAAAAAATGTTAATGATGACAAAAGAATAACAAAAACAAAATAATAACAAACAGTAAATAATAACAAGAAACTGTTAATAATGAAAAACGAAAAGGAATTCGAACCCCAAACGCCATAGACAAAACGGGGAATGTAAGGTTGAGTTGAAATGTATTTGTGTACTAATTGCTCTTAACTTCGGCAGAAAGCATGATAGTGCGGGTAGCTCTGAGGATGTGCGTACCCGTGCATAGAAATTTCTGGGTGTTTGCGTTCGCTCAGTGGAGAAAAATAAGTCACATTAAGACATATGTGCCAAACGATTGACCAGGGACGGGGGAACAGGAGGGCAGAGAGGGCCTTGGCCGCTTTCGTCGAGACGACTATTTCGCGCGCGGACCATCTCCTCGACGTACTCAAACACCAATCGTCCCACGAGATCAGTTGGGAGTTCGAAGTGCTCGATTTGATTGAGGTCCTGGGCTCTCTCGATTTCGCCAACGAAACTTCTGCCCACGCATTCAGCATGAACGAACATCGGCACTTCCAGCAATTGCAACACCTGAGCGTTGTGCTCGCCTACGAGAGCGCCGACCGCACTTTTGGGTAGATTATTATTTTAGTTCTTGGGCCGAAGAATTCCACTTCTGTTCTTCAGAGCTTATAACTTCCATGCGAATCTCAAAAACGTCATTTTAAGTAATCTCAGAAAAAAACGGAAAAATTGTCCAAAAATGGAAGAATGTGCAGATTTCACTATGATGATCGTTAGATTGAAAAAAAAATGCCTAAAAGTTTCTAAGCATGTTTACAGTTTTGTATAGTTGTTTCAGAAATATTACGTAGGGACAGTTTTAAGACAAATGGGAACTTCCTGGGAGGACATAAAAAGGGAGGGTTTGAATACATTGTGATAGAGGAGGAGCGTGCATAGCTCTGTTGGCCCCAGGAAGCTTCGTGCTGTGGGGAGTTTCTTGTAGTAGTAGAAGTAGCTTAGATGATTGAGCTGACAAACACAATTTTTCAACTCATCTCACATTTATTAATCTCCCCTTAGCACCTTCCCTCCATTCAATCCGTCGCCCGTCCGTGAAACCTGTTCTAAAGGCACAACGTTACCGACCGGTTAGCGAGTGCTTAACCAAGTCTAAATTTGGCGATTTTTGTGAAATTAATTCTGCCGTGGCCGTTGGTCGTTACTCTGGCCGTCCGCCGCCGCGCAGGAAATTGATGATGCCCGAAAAGTCGGTGTCGGCATGGCCGAGGGCGTTGAAAAGCGCATAAAGCTGGGTTGCCTCGGCGCCAAGTGGGGACCTCCCAATGTCCCCGGATCCGATCCGAATTCAAAATACAGCATTAGAGACATGATATCTTTCTATTTATCAAGTTTTATTAAGGACCAGATCACCCATTCGTAAGTTAAGCATATCTCAATTTTCACGATTTTCCATCCCTCCACCCCCAACCCCCCAGATGGCTGAATCGGGGAAACGATTGTTATCAAGTCAATTTTTGCAGGTCCCTGACACGTCTTCCAATTTTCACCGACAGCCCCGTCCCACCGTGGTGGAACGGAACGGTCCTCGAGTGTCGCTGGCTCGGCAAACCGACTTGGCAGACCTCATCGCCGCGCTGGACTTTGTCGACGTTCGCCACCCACCGGGAGCCGCCCGCAGTTCAGTCGTGGAAAGGGCTTCAGGGCATCTCCCTCGGACATCGACCGGGGCGGCGAAACGGGCCCTAGGGATCCTCCGGCTCGCCTAAAGCGGGCCTCGGCTCCTTCTAAACTATTTTTCTCTGAATACAGACAGACAAACCGGTTTTGCACAGATCAAACTTCTTGAGCATGGTCGATGCATCATACAAATATCCTTTTATTATCTCTTGTTTTCTATTTCTAGAAAACTTGGATAAAACTATTAATTTATGCGTCGTAATTCATTTTCTCATTCATAAGGATGGTTGGAAATTTGAGCTTTTAGTGTCAAAATTATTCAAGTCATTTTTTCGGCTGCCTATCATGGATGCGTGTTTATTTTTTTTCCATGGGCGATCGTATCGACTCACTGGTCCTAGAATTTCACAAGAGGGCTCATTGGAATGGAAAAGAAAAGTTCTAGTGCCCTTTTAATTGACCAAAAAATTGGCGAGCAGCTAGGCTTCCTCCCACGCTCTTTTTTTCCCAAAGTCACAGCATAAAAAAATTTCCATAGCATTTTGTTCAACATAGTCGAGAAATCTAATAGCTTTATATTAGCAGTAGCGTCCGCGTATTGCGTTTTGGTCAGATGATCTACCCCTTTAACCATTCTCTGAAAGTTCCAAGTTAATACCCAAATCGATTCTTGAGGTACGCTCTTTCGACAATCTGCATGAATATAGCGTCTTTTTGATTTAGTTCAAATTTTCCCTCAATATTGTAAATGGAGTAGTGTGGTAATAGTAGTGGCAGCAGTTGTAGTAGTATTAGTAGCATACAAATATTGCCCCTTGATCATGGTAGCAGCGGTAGTTGCAACCTAGTAAACGACGTCCCCTGCTTATGTGCATCAATGCTAGCATTGGGTACGATAATATGACTTGGCTATTATTAAAAGAGCTGAATCCATGGAGTGAGAATTTGGGTGATAGGTTCATATAGTTACTACCTTTACAGTTATATTAGACAGTTTTTTCCATGGAGGAGCCTTACTAATTTTAAGAATTCCATTTTAAGAGAGTTAAAATTTATACAAAAATATCAAAATATCAAAATTATTTACAAGAATATCAAATCCAACACAAAAGAAATACAGCTTTCTTTAAAAACAAAATAGACAACAATATCCGTTTGACACGAAAACTCTAATGTAATCTATACCTAATGCAAAAAAAAAAAATCTTGTTCCACTGAAGCACAGGGGCATAGAATTTTAATATCAATCTTTACAATAGACTAAATGCATCAATAAAATTTGGACCCGCAGGATTTTTTATGATGCCAAACATCTGCATTAACATTCTGGTTGAGAACAGAAATAGGTACAACAAATAGGTTATTTTTCTCTCAGTTCTAAATCTTGAAGGGCGACATTCCCAAACAGCCCTGTGGTTTCCACAGTTTGTAGGCCTATCCATATCTTTTGAGCTATATTTTCAGTTATATTTTTGTTTGCAACCACAAATGTGAGAGGCTGACCTGCCGAACGACATCTCCCCGCCCCCACTCTCTGAACCAAATCTTGAATTATTAGTCTGGGTTCTCTAAAAACAGCTGCTAAAGAACATTGGATGTAATAAAAAGTATTTTTCACAATATTTCGGAAATGGAAGAGCTTATTCATGTGCATTTACTTTTAAGAATGTAATTTTAAGTTCAAACGTTTTAAAAGGGAAAAACTTGTTCATTTTTATTAAATAAAATATATAAAATGAACTATCTCAGGCTATCATCAATATCATCATCAATATCATCATCAGTATCATCATCAGTATCATCATCAATATCATCATCAGTATCATCATCAATATCATCAACAATATTATTATCATCAATATCATCATCAGTATCATCATCAATATCATCATTAGTACATCATCAGTATCATCATCAATATCATCATCAATATCATCATCAGTATCATCATCAGTATCATCATCAATATCATCATCAGTATCATCATGACATAACCGGACCGGATCTGCTTTCTTTGGGGGAGTTTGGGGGGGCATAATTTGGTAGCTCAGAAAAATTAGAAAAAAGAGATATTTTTAACTTACGAAATGGTGACCAGATCTTAATGAAATTTGATATTTAGAAGGACCTCGTAATTAAGAGCTCTAATTTTAAATCCCGATAAAATCTGGTGACGTTAGGGGAGTTTGAGGGGGAAACTGGATATGTTGGAAAATGTTTAAAACGCCATAGCAGATTCGCGATCTATCCCGGCGTCGCGCAGTGCATCCAGGCTCATGAGGCCGATGAACTCTTCGAAAATGCCGCGTACTTTTTCCGCGTCGTTTGCCGCCGCCTCACCTTCCGACAGCTTCGCGAGCTGTTCGTCCATCATGTGCCGCAGCACCGTTTGGTAGGCCTGCAGCACCCCGTCGATGGTTGGCTCCAGTTTCTCTGCCAGCTTCTTTGGGGCCGGCTCATATAAATTTCAGTCGTCATTATAGGCCAGATAAATACAATAAACCAAAAGTTCGTGGTAACGAACTGCAAGTAAGGAGCGACCTGGCTCAATAATAACCAAAACTTTAAAACCAGAGTTTTGATGTCATTACGTATGTCAAAAGAATCGAATTTTTGTGCTTATTTCAACAATGTTCGTTTCATAAAGTTTATTCTTACCTATCAAAGGTTACGAGCCTGAGAAAAATTGCCTAGTATTGGTAGTAAGGAGCAATCTGAAGAAAAAAGGATTAAATTATATTCTGCAAAAAATATTATTCAAACGCTGCGGTAAAAATTCATGCATTATTAGACGTTTCTTACACAAAAATTCCCTTTTCTGTCTCTAAACAGAAACCACATGTATCCTGCCTCTCATGGTCCAATATAAGTTTTACACACAATAGTCAGCCTCTTTTCTTCTTAAGTCATTATGTCTAAGGGCTCACTCGGGGGGCTTGAAGTCAGACCGTAATGATGGGGGAACATGTACGTTGTTGGAAGGGCAGACCGTAAAGGTTGGCTGGTCAGAATTTAAAGAGGTATAATTACGCAGGGAAGCAGGGAAGTGGCTATCCAACAACATAGAAAAGGTGAAAGGACCTCGCGATTAAAGATAAAAAGATTTCAAATCAATCAAGAGTTTAAATGAACAACGGTTAGTTTCCTGAATAATAGTTCTTGCCTACTACAGTTCGTTACCACGAACTGTTTGATATCCACTAGAGGTAGAGTTTGGCTACAGTTTTTACTGTCATACCATCCGCTTGGTTCAGCATCCATTGTCATTCATTGTCTCTGTCAATCAAATCGAAGCTATTGGCTGTATTTCCACCTACATTAAGTTTGGGATTTTGAAGAAGGGGAATCCATGAAAATGTGTTAACAGAATTGTGCCAATAAAATTCAATAATTCATAAATAGAATAGAATAGAATATGATTTATTGGCTAAAATAGCACACAAGCTAGCATAAGCACGTCAGAACAATTACAATGATAAAACAAATGTTAAGGGATAAACATAATTACAAAGTTAAATCAATTATTAAAATGCGAAACAAAATAGGGAACAAAAGAGTTTTTGTACCTCATGGTCAACATTTGGGGACACAAGTCAAGTTGGGTATTTGGAGCTCTACGAGCATTAAGTCTTGACAACAATCAATGTGCCGGTGTAGTCACACAGCTTTTGTTCCAGCACTTCGAGGGTTTCAATATCGAGATCGTTGGTCGGTTCGTCCAATACCAGCAGGTTTGCAGGCCGGGTAAACAATTTCGCGAGGATCACACGATTGCGCTCGCCGCCGGATAGCGATTCAACAGGTGTCATAGAGCGTTTGGGACTGAACAGAAAGCCTTTAAGGTAGCCGACGATATGCCGCTCTTTTAAAATTTGACACGTTATTATTTTAATTATAACCAAAAATTGTCTGTCTCAAATGAAGGCTTCATTAACATAATTTTAAACCTCTAAAAACATTTTATTTTCACCAACAAAGTTCGAAAAGAGGGACATACGTGGTTTATGCTTTAAATTATCAATATCAGCGATCTAAAGTTCTGCTAGTAAGGCGCTTGACCGCACCGTAGGTAAATACATTCTTCCTGCTTCAATGTCAACAAGCCGGTGCCGCCGCTGCCGTACAGGGCGGAGCTCGATCCGCGCACCACCTCGGCCTCGGTCAGAAAATAGGGATCGACGAAGAACCGTCCGTCATGACCGGATTCGAGATTCTGGCGGGCGCCGTCGACCAGAATGATGACGTCGGGACCGCTGAAACCGCGAATGCTGGGCGTTTCGCCGGTACGCCGCGGCCCGTTGCTGAAATCCAGCCCCGGCACCTGCCGCAGCAGGTCGGTTTTTTATCATCGTTTATTCTAATTTCTGTTTGTTTTGGGTTTCATTTATTTTTTTGGGTAGTATTTTCTGATGATTTTGGGTTTGGATTATTATAGGAATTTATTTATGCTAGTCTTTGGTTTAATATGGCTCTTTATTTTTCTTTGAAAAATCGCTTTTCGAAAGAATCTTTTTAATTAATTTAAAGAAAGCGCTACAAAAAGCAACCTTTTTGTTATCTAAATTTTCAAAGTTGACTACTTGCTGTTGTTCCTAACTGTTTCGTATTTTTATATTTATGAATGTTACGGCGAAGCCTAGAGCTGAGGAAGGGGGACTTGGAACAGCCTGGCGTCTGGATGAATAAAATATTGTATGCTTCTCAAAATCGGTATCTTGCAACCCTTTCAAACATCGAACATGAGCACTTTGGAGTGCATTAAATACACAATTTCAAAAGGTGCACTCTCATCTCCGCTCAGACACTGGGTCGCCGGGTCGATTCTTGGTATCGGCAACATAACGCTCAAGGTCGCTCATGTCGCCACTGCACGCACCCAAGGTGGCGCAGGCAATGATCATGGGGGTCAGCTGGCGAAGTTTCATGGCGCACCGCCCCCTGTCGCGGGCTGGGCCAGGGCGGCCTGCTCGTCTTCGTCCAGGTAACGATAGGTCTTAACCACACCTTCCAGGGCAAGTCCACCATCGTCAGTCGGCGCGAGCATACGAAGTAATTTCTGTTCGTTTTAAGTTTTAATGTCGCTCCTTACTTTCAGTAAAAAAAATTGTCTTTTTTATTTAATTTTTTTTTAACAAGAGACGTATCTGCAATACCTCAGGAGTGGCTAAGGGTATTAAGTTGAGTCCTTCAATAAGTATTGAGGAGGGTGTTAAACTAAATCAGGAGACACTAGGAGTTTCCACTATGAGACTTTCAGGTAACTTGGAGGTGGGTGTTACTCAGCTTGGAAGCGTCCTCTACAGCTGTTTATATCAAGATACCAACAATTAGTCAGAGTATCCAATATATCATGTGTTAGTTTGTTTTTTTTTCGTCGAGGGAAATACAGGGCCGAGGAAGTGGATATTGTAGGGGCTCCAGAAACTTTCTGTGACTAAGGAATCTCTGATGCAGCTGCGTCAGAAAGTAGGTCAAAGATGGGATAAACATCAAAAGTCACTAATACCTTTCGGGCGTTTTCCAAGATTTCCGGTCCCCCCTCCAACTCCCTCCAATGACACTGGATCTGGTCGGAATTTAAAATAAGAGATATGACTTACGAGGTCCTTCTAAATATCAAATTTCATTAAGATCCGATCACTCCTTCGTAAGTTAAAAATACCTCATTTTTCCAATTTTTCAGAATTAACCCCCCCCCCCAACTCCACCAAAGAGAGCGGATACGTTCCGGTTATGTCAATCAGGTAACATATTGCAAGATATGGAGGCCGATGGTGTTTCTTACAGTGACTCAAAATGTTTGTTTTTAAATACAAAAGTAATTTGACAAAAATTGAAGCTAAGTAAAAATAACAGGTTTGATTCCCTTAGGAAAACTTACGCTTAAAACTAACAATAATTTACTAACTACTTGGGCCACAGATTGTAGTGCGTCATCTATCCTTGTTAAATCAGAATTTGGTCGATGAGTCCAATTTCATCGTATCATTTAAAATGACCGAGTTGTAAAAGCTAAACGGACTGGCCATGTAACTTACAGTAAGGCACGATGCTGAGCGGGCCTCGTATTCATTTGAGCAATCATAGAGTTGCACCTACATTGATCCTGTACTTCAGCTGCCACATGAACATCCAAGGTTTCTCACACTTCGATGTATATACAAATACTAAGCAGGACCCTTTGCAACGTGGTATTATTTGGAATGATGATTGACAAGCCGGAAGGTAGTGAAGGCTTTGCCGATTACGTTGAAGCCGTTGAATGGGCGCAAGGTTTTGCGCGCATCAACCGCGAGGTAATGATGGCGCGGGTGATTGCTGCGGTTCGTGCTGAACTGGGTGTGGCTTTTGAAGCGCGCCTGGAAGCGGTGAACTGTCACCACAACTATGTGAACCGTGAGGTGCATTACGGTGAAGATGTGCTGGTGACAAGGAAAGGTGCGGTGTCTGCAATAAAAAAGCATTTATAATGATGCTCCAAGATAGGACAAAGGATTTTTAGTCAAATCAGGTGAAGAATATATTAGACCGTGCAGGGCTAGGTAATTGCTGGAATGAGAGAAAACTGATAAGAAAGATGGTAGGGACTGTATCTAGGTTAGTTTTTACCAGGCTAGAGTCTCAGGAAGTTTAGGTTTGGCTGGCTAAGTATGCCACGTCACCGTCCCTTGGTGCTATATGCGGAGGCGCCGGGTGGCACCATGGTGACCATGCGCCCGGTGACGAAAAAGCCTGAGGCCGCCCCAGAATCAACCAGGGACGAACCGCGCAAGGCACCGCCTGCACGTCCGTCGCGTGAAGCGCGCCCGGCAAGTGCGGCTGATCTTGTGGCAAAACGTCGTGCGGCTGCACCTGCGCCTACGCCTACGCCAACACCAAAAGCGCAGCCTGAACGGGCAGCGGCACCAGCACGCAAACCAGCCCAAGGTAAGCTATCCGACTGATCCCAGGTAAGCCCAAAATGCCACACCGGGCAAGCATAATAAAGCTGTGGACGGATAAAAGATGTATAAGGGCGGAGTTTGTGTGCTTTTGGACACGAAAATTTAGCAAATAGCTTAAGGAGAGACAGAGATGTACTAGCCTGTTTGACAATAGAGCAAATGTGGGCATCTCATTTCAAATCACTAGTCAGTGCTCTCCTATTGTGTCCACAACTGCGCGAATGTATGCCGAGGTGCCACACAGCCGGCGTGACGAGGCCGTGCGCAGCGCCACCTTCGCCGCGTCGAACCTGATGCTGGCCGGCCAGGCACTGGGTCTGGCAGCCAGCCCCATGAGTGGTTTCGACATCGCCGGCGTCAGCCGTGCCTTCGCCCTGGGCGACGAGGAAATCCCTGTGATGCTGGTGACCCTGGGCAGGGCGCAGGCCAACAACTGGCCGCAGAAACCATACAAAACACACTTGAGAAGTGAAGTTTGGTGACAATAAAATCTGATAAAAATAGAATAGTTTATTAGCAAAATCGTGAGCGTCATCTGTGAATTATTAAATTGGGAGCTTTGGCGTCGGCTGACCGTCTCAAAGACAGAAAAGTTCATTATTAACGCGATTCTTGACCTAGTTCATTTTAGTTCATTATTAACGCGATTCTTGAGGAAACCAGTTAGTTTGCTTTGACTAGTGTTTTAAACCGGGACCTTCTTATTTTATCCCCCCGCCTATTAATTTTTATGCCATCTCCCACCCATGACATTTTTTTGAGGAGGTACTTTTTTCATAACCTCTTTGAGTGGTTATGAACTGACTCGAGTGGAATTGAGTTGCAACAACTGATTTTTATTCCTCATTGGAAGGAAATTGTACTCTTGGGTGCCTAATAGACGGGGGGCTGGAATAAACGGGGGATTGGAAAAATCCCTCTCTTATATTTGCAGCTTAAAACCATTTTTAGCGATGAATGTCGGTACTATTTTCTGCGACAGGAAAGTTTTTTTTCAAACCCAGTATTATAACAGCTTCAAGGGGATAATATAACTTAAAAATCATGTTGCGAGCCTCAGGGACGGCTGACCGGCTTCCAGGAGACGAGCTATCATTGAAAACTGTCGAGAGCTTATGGTTTCACTCTTGGCTGAAAATTGGCTGGAATTTGGCGTGTAAAGAAGTGCCACGTAGGATGCACCATATGGCATGCCACTTCGAGGCGAAAGGTTTGATACGTTTGTATAAGTTCCTTTCCAAGTGACACGCCACGTGGCATTCCACTTGTGACGTGTAAAGAAGTGCCACGTAGCATGCACCATATGGCATGCCACGTCGATGCGAAAGGTTTGATACGTTTGTATAAGTTCCTTTCCAAGTGACACGCCACGTGGCATTCCACTTGTGTGATATCAGTAACTTTGAGTATACAATTAAAATCATCTTAAAAGCTTAAGCAAAATAATATGTACTTTTTTAATAACAGCAAAGTCGCTGAACCGCGTATAGAAATATTGTATTGATTTATCAGGTTAATTTTTGGTTTCACCAGCTATAATACCAATAGTGAGTAATAAACAATCTTAAATTGTAAGAAACATACATTAGTATTACTCAAGAAAATGGTTTTTTTGTATACTGTAGCGACGAAAATTAATATTAAAACAACATGCAATTCTTGACAAAAACTGCATTTTCATATACACGATGATATAAAGCACATATCCTATGAAAACCTGCTATTCAGGGGTATGATGTCATAATTGAATGACTCCATTTCATTGGCTCTGTTTGGAAGCAAATTACCGTTTTTACCGTTCGCTTCTTTCTTTACTAAACTATAGCTAGAAAGAAACCAAAGGCTTTTCCCTACGCGTAAAACCTTCATATTTGACAATTTTTTTTTGAAAAAGTCCAAAATTAGCAACTGTGATTCATGTAAAACGAAAATTTTCGGGTTATCTTGGCTATACATAATTCAGTTTACAATCATTAAGCTGTTCTCTGTGTGTCTCGATAGATCTGCTCAAAAAGTGGGGCAAACGAAACATAAAACCTTCATATTTGACAAAAATTTTAGAAAAACTTCAAAATTAGTAACTATGATTTATGGAACGGCATTCAAACTTAAGAGAAGTTAGGAGGGCTTTCGCCCTCAAACCCAATGCTCAAGCTAAACTTATAACCTTACTTTTCCGGAATTCTTCAGTTCACTAAAATTCTTCAATTCTTTAGCTCAGTTCTTCAGTTCACGTATGAAGCCTTTGATTCGTGAACACAATACTTGACAGTCTAAAGATTTTAATTGTTGCATAGCGGGTAGTCTGTTTCTATTTTTAATTCTTATTATCTTTGGTAACACCAGGACAGATTATGGTCTAAAAAGATTACCTCTTGAAAAGAGGGATATTTTCAAAGCATGTCACCCTTAATTTTAAATATTTAACTTCCCCTGCACTTGTGCTTTACTGCACAAGTACTGCTTGGGAGACTGCACTTGTGCTTCATTGGCTTGTATTTTATTATTAGTTAGGGTTTTATTACTGTTTCAATGACGGGCTCACGTTCGTTGCTTTCATTAACTGTAGAAGTTTCAAGCTCCTATCTACAAAAATGTGGAATTTTGTATTTTTTGCCAGAAGACACATAACGGGTGCGTGTTTATTTGTTTTTTTTTTTGTTTCTTTCTTTTCCCCAGGGGTCATCGTATCGACCAAGTGGTCCTAGAATGTCGCAAGAGGGCTCAGTCGAACGGAAATGAAAAGTTCTAGTGACCTTTTTAAGTGACCAAAAAAATTGGAGGCCATCTAGGCCCCCAATGTTAGAAAAAAAGCATCAATATAAAATATGAAAATATGAATATGAATAAAATATGAATAAACACAATAAAATATGAATAGGAAATATAAAATATGAGCGGAAATCCCTCGTCTCAGTTTTGATTGATCATCAACCCTAGAATAACGAATTGTTTCAACACATTATATTGCTATATCCACAATATTTTCGTTACTGTCAAAAACCATGTACTGGTCAATCATAAAGCCTTTTTCTTCTCCTCTCTAATTCACGATGTTCTGTTTTACTTTATGATATTTTCCGTGCTCTGCTGTGCCCCCCCATTCCTCCTCCCCATTGTGATACTCCCCTCCCCTTTGTTTTGTTCAGCTGTGCTATATTCTACTCTTTTGCTCACCTATATACAATATACTTGCCGATGCTCTTTCACACTTAGCCATTTTCAGCTCTACATTGTTCTGCTTTACTTAAATCCCCTCAGCCTTAATAATTTGCAGCCTCGCTACAAGAAAGGTGAAACTATAGGTAAAATGATTTTCATTCAAGAACAGTACTCTGGAGTGCCGAATAAACGGGGAGGGGGAGGGGGTGAATAAACGGGGGTATCATTACGGTCTAAAGGTAATAAACAGGGGGTCCAAATAATCGGGGGGGTTGAACTCCATACTCAATTTCGTGAAAGATTTAAATAAGGATGACACACATGAGGACAAAAATCGTACTATTTCTGTTCGTTTTAAGTTTTAATGGTGCTCTTTACTTCCAGTTAAAAAAAACTTATTTTTTTTATTTAATCGATTAAAAGAAACGTTCTAATATAGTAGTTTATCAATGAAAAGTAAAGAACTATATTAAAACTTGAGAAAAGTGGAAATGAAGTCCTATAATAATCAAAGTTTAAAACCACCCGAAATTACTGTCGAAAAATAATTGAACATAAAGCAAACATGCACAAATAGTAAGAAGCAACATTAAAACTTAAAACGAACAGCAATATTACGTATATGAAGAATGTTGATTAATCCGCAACACATCACTCATTACCCTAAAGTTTGATTATTGTTCCAATTCTTTAAAAACGACTTCTGAAACACTAATTTCGCTTAACTGGAACAACAAGATGCTTTTTCGAAGGTCCAAAAAAACTATAGTGCAAAAGAGTGAGGTGCTGGGGAGGAGGCAGCCCCCTTCATTACTGTTGATTTCGAATAGGGATAATTGAGAGGCTCAGTGTTCTGTTCACTTGAATCAGGTCCAGAGAAATACTTTCGAGATTTTAATTAACTCAGTAGAATCCAATATTTTAGGTCATATTGTTGGTAGGACCTGTAAATAGTTGTAGGAATAACTTACAAAGTGAGACTTGATTAGTTTTTTCTAAGAGCTGAGAGCAGTAAGTTAAGATAAGACTAAACGATTTTTGGTCCCCCCCCATTTTCCCCGCGAATTTTAATAACTCTCGCAAAGTCAGAGATTTGCAAACAGCAGTTACAGGGAATAGTACGGGGAAGGGTAGAGCGTGGAGTAAAGCAACATAAATTTGTTTTTAAGGTAGTAAAGGGACATTACGTGATGGCTGTTCCGATTGTGCTCCGCAAATTTTGGGCAGCTTTTGGAGTTAGTTTGCTTTCAGAGAAACTTTGCAGCAAAGAAAACGTAGAGCACCAAAACTGTTAATTTATCTTGGAATAAAAAAAATATTTTTAAATAGGGAATTTCGAAAAACTTGAAACTTTGGCAATCAAAAACGAACAGAAATAAATTAAAAAAAACTTTTGTAAAATAAGTTTTCCAAAGAAAAGTAAAGGGCATTTGAAAGTGAATATCAGAAGAAATAGAAACTTACAGTAACTCGAACTCAAAACAACCAGAAATTACTATTAAAGAATAAATGAAACAAACGACATCGGCTTGCTGGCCGCCGTATAGGATGTCGGCCCCGCCGTCGCCGATTAACAGGTCACTACCCTTGTTGCCGTAGAGGACATCATCACCATCGGCGCCGCTTAGAGTATCGCGACCGTCTCGGCCCAACAGCAGATCATTGTCGTCACCACCGACCAGCGAGTCCTGGCCGACGCCGCCATCCAGCGTGTCGCTGCCGCTGCCGCCATTGAGCGTTTTCAGTTACTGTCTCTGTTGGAAGTTGAAGGTGCTAGCGGCAGTAAAACGAAACAAAGAGTACCAAATGTTGCAGCAGAAATTACGAGGGCTTGCCCTCGAATGGAATGATATGTTTGCAAGATATGTGATATCATTGAGCAAATTCATGTTGGAGGAACAGTGGCAGCAAAAGTGAATATAACACATATACAGACTACAAAATGGATTAAATGCATGAGTGAAATCTATTGAAGAAGACGAGGATTGTTGTATGGCCTTGGCCTTGTGGCACACTGTGTTGTATTGCCTTGGTCGGATTATAATAGATCAATCTATCTATTTATCATCTGTAAATGTGGATCGCACCAAATGCCAATATAATTTGTTTTGTTTGTTTTGAATATTGTTTGAAATACATGCATGCAAATATAGTATTAAAGCACACCAAAAAAAAAAATGCATTTAATAACAAAAATGGATATATATTTTATACGTAAATTCCTACTAAATGACTTATAATTGTTAAACCTCTGCCTAAACTTAGTGTTAGTGCTACCTACGTACTGCTTGCTACACACCCTACATTCATTATATATATATTAATTATATATATATATATATATATATATATATAGGATTGGTAAAGGATTGAAGAAGACAAAATGTCGAAATGTTACTGGTTTGGTTGTTATGACTATCCTATATAACATATGAACTTATAACTTATAACTTATCAACCGAGAAATTGGAGGGCAATTAAGCCTCCTTCCCCACCCCTTATTTCTCAAAATCGTCTGGTCAAAACTAAGAGAAAGCCATTTAGCCAAAAAAAATAATTAATATGCAAATTTCATTTTAATAATTTATGTGCTGAGAGCCAAAATCAAACATACATTAATTCAAAAATGTTCAGAAATTAAATAAAAAAAACTAGTTTTTTTAACTGAAAGTAAGGAGCCACTTTAAAACTATTTTTACTACCGTTATCAATAATTTGGATCTCTATTGCAACTAAATTACTAAAGAGGAGTGCAATATCAAGAAATTAAACAAAGGGACCACTATTTTTCACAACCCCAGTGTGCATCTGATGGCATAGCATTCCGCCAAAATATGTCCTTATAACATTTCACGCATTAAATGTTTTTTCATTGGCCAAAAGCTATCCATTAATACAGAAGATGAGATTCTCACTTGTTTTTATCCCTGGGCATTAGATCACTATTCTTGACATATATACATATCATATCCTATGACCATGATACAAAGGTGTATTTTCCTAATAACTACACCTGATTTCAATATGAATTTATTATGAAAACAAATTTACTGTTCCAGCCAAATTCCACATTTACAAACATGTTTCTGATAATATTACCATGTTGCATATGCAGTCATAACCTACATAAAGCTATCAGTTTGAATGTAAATCCAAGGGTCCACAAGTATTTTTTATTAACAAAATTTTCTATTTATATACATTTGACTTTCCTTACTTCAGCCTCTGCAAAATTGTTCGAATCTCGAAGCAATTGATTGCTTGTGATTCTTAACGATCTATACTCATTAACGCTAAATCATTTAATCGCTCCTTACCTGAGGTACGCTAATGTTAATTTAAGTTTACTAAACGGCCGATCATTACTGGCCATCGACACTGCAATCGCTAATAACTTAGCTTGGTAATACGGGACCCAGAGATCGAATCATGCTGCAGCAATGCACTGCAGGGCCGACACAGGGACCTTAGTTGTCAAGAAGCGTCTTTAATCTGATACGATACAATACTAAAAGGTAAATATAGCCTACCAATCGATGAACATTTCAACCCTGTTTCCAAATAGCCTATACTAACTATTACTACCCCCAGAACAAATAGAATTAAACTATACCTGTACGTTCATCCGCTCATAACAACTTGAAGTCACCTATAATAATTTCCATTATTTATATTTTTTTTTTAATTATTCCCTAAGTAAATCTTTTACATCAGTGTTTATGATTGACTTAAGAAAAATATGTAATAACTCTTATGAATTATTGTATGAATTATCTTTTCTTCTGCATTTGAAGTTGTTGCTGTATTGAATGTGCCCGCTACAAGCTCAGCTTTTGGATCTACAATATCTGATGTTTTTGTGTTTCTGCTGCTACCACTGCTGCATTTACTAGTTTTATCACTGCTATTACAATTGCTCCAACTACTTCTTCTATAGCAGCTACTTATAAGGCTAAGAGCACTAAGGTGAAAATTCCAAGAAGTATATGAATACAGAGGCTATCAGAAGAACATATCGTCGATGTCAACGCTGTTTCTATTAATAGAGTACTAGTGAAACTGCTGTTACAACTATAACTCAGGATATAAAGGTGACATATTATGGCATGAGCTCTAGCAAAATTATAAGAATCTATAGATCAGTTTACAAGGAAAATCAGAGACTTAATGCTGGTAGGCATTTAAAGTAAGAGCTCTGAGACATCTTTTAAATATCTTTTTAATATCAACAAGGTCCTTTTAAATATCAAAATTCATTATGATCACCCAATCGAAAGTTAAAAATACCTCATTTTTCTAATTTTTCCTCTCCTTTCAGCCCCCCCCCAGATGGTTGTTAAAAAAACTAGTTTTTTTTTATTTAATTCAAGCAGAGACGGTATACATTTACTCAAATCAGAAGACGAGTAGTCAGTCACAGACATTTTGCAACTTATAATGCGAGATATTGTCGTACGTGTATCTTCTCTAGGTAATTGCTTGACCCCATGAAAAACAAGACTATCAAGCAAGTACTCTTGATCATAATCATCAACCATTTCTTCTACAGGGTGACCCGAAAAGATCCGTACCCGGAGGTAAATGTCTTTAGAAGGAAGTGAAACAGATCAGAAGAATCTAACCAAATGGGACTATTTGGGGCTCCTTCCGATAATCGCTTTACATGGATACGCTGGGCTTAGGATATTTCGAGCTATAGCTCTGCCACCAAACCCTGCGACAGAAAGATGCAGTTACCATATTGTTTTTTTATGTTCTTCCTTTTCTCTTCCCTTTAATACTTACGACCCTTGCCGTACAAATCGTGCAGGCGATCCAGGTCGATTTCGAGAGGTGCTTGTCCCACCATGCCGAGGGACGTGGTGTTGACCAGCAACGAGGCATTCCGCAGGAGCTCCGATCGCTCCTGCCAACCCGCCGTCTTGATTGGGCCGCCGATGGCCCCAGCGAGGGCCTCGGCGCGTGCCGACGTTCGATTCAAGAGAATGATCTCAGGGACGCCCTCATCGAGCAGCGCTGCGAGGACCGCTCTCGCTGAACCTACTGAAAATAATTAATTCAGTGACCTAGTTACCCAGTTCTGTATTTCATTCACCTTCCTGCGTCAACCTTGGAATACTTTGAAGCTTAAATCCAGCCACTGAATTTTGAATAGTCTAGTGTTGCCACAAGTTATTTGCAACCAGCAAGTACATTATTTACTGAAAATAATTAATTCAGTGACCTAGTTACCCAGTTCTGTATTTCATTCACCTTCCTGCGTCAACCTTGGAATATCTTGAAATTTCAAGAGGCTGCTTCAAAGTGTTGTAATATGTACTTATCCAGTTCATTATCCCCCACTCCACCCTGATTGGAGCCTTGGCTACAGGAATATGTAAATTGGAAACTGTATCACGAAATTTCCTAGTTTTTTTTTTTTTTTTTTAAATAAAAGAGAATCGATTTATCACAGATTTGGTAACGATATCATTCTCTATTTACAGAATAAGAATAGCTATCATCGAAATCTGCTTTCTTTTTCATGAGATTTGTCCAACTCGGAGAAGACTTCAAAACTAGTAAACTAGAAATTCCTATTTATCCTATGATCCAGAGTAAATAGTAGTAGTCACACCTGCGAATGTAAAAATGACTTACGCATAAAAACCCTTTGAAATATCTGTGGCATTTCGAAAGGTGTTATGTGAATTTTTTTTTGTCAACTGGTAATTACAGTCTGCATCCTTTGACTAAGCAAGTTCTATTTCACTTCCAACCACGCCCCAATGCCTTCCACGTTTTGGTCGCGACCTCGGAGCAGAAACCGGATCCAGTTGTGTTTCAGATCACACTCGTTCCGCAACAAACGCGGTCGCCCACCCACTTGGGCCAGCACCACGTCGAGATCGCCATCACCATCGATATCCGCAAACGCCGATCCTCGTCCCACCAACGGTTCGAAAAGATCGGGTCCAGATTCATCGGCACTCACCACCAAAATTGGAATTCAAACCAAAATTCAAATCAACAGTGACTTTTTACTAGACGAAATCATCATTACAGGAAGACAAAATTACAACCAAGATTTATTCATGGTGAATCACATACAATAAAAGAACTTATTCATCAATACAATTTGGAATCAAAATACTCTTATTCCCCCCTCAAATAGCCAAGTCTCCAAGGCCAGGGATACAAGGGAAAATGAAAACGATGAAATTAATTGATTTGGCGAGCCGGAGTTCTATGAATTGGAGCCTTACGAAGTCATTTCGGAACCCTTCGTCGACCAAAGCGTCGCCTTGTTGAGTGATCGACAAGGCTCGGCCGCGATGCAGGATTCCATTGGTGCGGATTTCTTTTCCCGTGCCGGAGCAAACAATGCTGCGGAGATCATGACCAAGGTCACTGGGGCGTCCGTGGGCGGAGGGAATTATGTTTTTATTCGTGGGCTAGGAGATCCCTACATAATAATTCGGATAGAATCAATTGCGATAACAAATCATGTTCACCTTACTATGTCAAAAGTCAGTGGCGTTGCAATCCCCTTCACTGAAATACTTAAGAGACAAACAAATAAAACGAACTTTCTGAAGGAAGATTCTGAATTTCTTAGTATTAACAGTTAACTCTTAGCAACTGACGAAAACAACTTCATACTTAACGAAAGCCACTTAATGTTCCGCTGTTACACACTAAAAGTACAAATCTTGCAGTCCTGTGATTCCAGCATTCTCTCGGGTGTGTGTGTGTACCATTGACGAGACTTCTCAAATCCCCACTTCTCACATAGTTTCCAGTGGATTACTTTTGCAACATTATAATGCCTCACCTATTTAAATTCATTCTGTGCTAGTTTAGGGCATTCAGCAACAATATGTGCCACTGTTTCATCTGCAGAGCCACATACTCGGCAGGTCGAATCGATGTTCTATCCATGTTGTAAGGAATTTTTTTTTAAGAAACAGAACCTTCTTGTTAGGGTGTAAAGTAAGTCTTTAAGGTGTATCTGCGGATGAAGGATGGTAGATTGCCAAAGATTGTCCTTGTTCACCAGCCGTCTTGAACCAAACAAAGAGCAGGTCTTTCCTAAATAAGGTGGGAGTATGTTATAAGAAAAATCTTAAAGGAAATAGGAACTTTTTGGTAGGGTGTTAAGAGGGAGACTTTGAAATGGTATGATTAAAAAAATAATATTTTCACTAATCTAAAGACGAAGGACAAAGCAGCATTATAGCTTTCGTATATGTCCGGGTAAGAAACTTTTGGTAGGTAAAAATTGTTTAGAGTAACAGGTGAGGACAAGTCAATTAACGAGAACAAGAACATCAAACACCACTAAGGTAAAGTATTATAATTCTGAAGTTTTTTCCTTCCCTAGGTTTATCTACGCCAATGCTGAAAGTTTAAGCTGCTTCGACTCCTCGTAGCGGCCGAGCATGAACAGCCCTTCGGAGATGGCCGTTTTGGCTTCGTAGAAGTCCTCGACGCCCAGTGCCGCGCGGCGCAGGCGCACCAGGGCGCCCTGCAGGTCGTCCTCGATCAGCTGGTCTAGGCCGCGCAGGTAGTTGGCGGCGTGGTACTCCAGGTGCCGGTCGGCGACCTCGGCGATGATCCGCTCCGCGGCGCGGTACTTGCGCTCACAGAAATTGATAAATTTTCTCTAGCTAAAATTTTTCGACGGCATGCTTAAACAACTTCATATATTTGCAATAAACATTAAAAACCAATTATTTTAATACGTCTATTGTTATAAAAACACTGGTTTTAACAATTTTAGTTACTATTGAGCAAAGTCGCTATTTATTTAGGCTACAGTTCATTACAATAAATTGTTTGAAAATAAAACAATAGGTTGAAATTAAAAAGTTGAAACAAAACGATAGTCCGCCGCGTAGCGCAGGCTGATCGGGTTGACGAGCACACACATGGCAGCATCGTTGCGCTTCAGCTCATTGCGAATTCGACCAATCCGGTAGCGATGCAATTCATCGAAATCGATTTCCGGCATTTCGCGCTGTTGGGCAAGGTCGCTCCAGTCGTCAGCCATAACCAAATTGTCTGGAAAATTAGTCATGAAATGATGCCTCCCGCCAAACGAAACCGAACAGCCTAGCCATCACGAGTGGGTCACCGAGCACCTGCGCACGTGGCTCGCCGAGCGCGAGGGCCTCGAGGAGATGCAGTAGCGCGTGGACTCGATCACGCAGGGTCTGCTCGGGGCGGCGATCGGCGAGGCGGGGTTTCGAGAAAAGCTCGGAGGCCGCGCGGTGGCCTGGGGTGCGATCGTGGCCGTCGCGCCCGACCTCGACATGGCGATGCGGGTGTTCGGCGAGTGGCAGACCGTCCCACAGCACTTTCTTGAGCACGAGCTTATTTTAGTGTTATACATAGTACACAAATCCATGGTGTACGCAGTATGGTATTGATTCCATGACAAACTTTGAGGTCTTTTTGATATCTTTAAACCAGGCTTTTCGTGATCTTTACCACACGCATACCGATAATATCTACCACCCGTTGACACAATCGATAGACATCCATAATAGAATGTCAATTTACCTAAATGCTGGATAGTTAACAGCTCTTGTTCGTTAACCGATCATGGTGTAACCGCCGCTGACGCTGAGCACCTGACCGGTGACATGGCCAGCGGCCTCCGACGCCAGGAATACCACCGAATTGGCCACATCAGTTGGTTTTCCGAGTTTTCGCAAAGGCAGGGATTTTGCGATCAGTGGAATCTGATCCTCGGTAAAGATGGCACCTTTCTTCGCCCACATGCTGTTCTCGCCCATCTCTTCGTCTTCGGGAATGGTGTAAGGTCCCCAAGGTAAAAAAAAAGTATGCTAAATGTAAGAAATATTAGCAGTTCTGAATTCTCTATCAATGCTATGAGGATAGGGCTTCCTGCTTTATTTTATGATATCGTTTTTAAATATTTGACTTAAAATTCTCCAATAATGATCCGATCTTTTAGGTTGATTCTCTAACATTGTTAACTTACGGGTTTTGTTTGGACAGAGGAAATATATTTGCTAGGAACATTTTTAGTTTTTTAGTTTTTTATTAGTTTTTAGGGTTTTTTCTTTTTAGTTTTTTTTGTAGTTTTTACCCTTTTTTAGTTTTTTAGTTTTTTTTTAGTTTTTTTAATTTTTTTTCTTTTTTAGTTTTTAGTTTTTTACCTTTTTTTGTTTTTTTAGTTTTTTAGCTTTTTTAGTTTTTTACGTATTTTCTTTTTAGTTTTTTTTTGTAGTTTTTACCTTTTTTAGTTTTTTCTTCTTTTGTATGCAACAATGTTTTCTAAACAAACTAATTTGGTGTGTAATGGTATGAAAATATTCATTACTTTAAATTTAGTAGGTCAGATTATAAGAACTTTCTTCCAAATTTTGTTCTTAAATGTGAGGACCCCAGCGTTTTTACCGCTTGGAATATATATCCCTTAAAACAGTCAAGTACTGCAATGGCATTCCTTTAAACCAACCTGGTCAATTTAAAATCACTCAAAGGGAAATTAAAATGGATCCGGAAGAGTGAGAATCACTCTTTTTGGGTGTTGGTTTTCATTCTCTTTGAACATCAGTAGTTGGCTACTTTGTTGGAAATAATCCTAGGAAGAGGGTTACCAAATTGCACACTTTTCGTGTGAAATGCACTCTTCTTTTTACCTAAAAGGGGATCCGGAGGAGTGAAAATCACCCATTTTGGGTGTTGGTTTTCAGTCTCTTTGGACATCAGTAGTTGGCTACTTGGTCGCCCTCTTTAACGCCTAATTCACGGGTGTTTTAGCCTTGGGTTAATGGTGCGTGACCCCACTGGGCCTCTTCTCAATGGCATTTTTACCCTATAAAAGCTAATTTCAAATACTGGAAAATAATGTATCGTCTCCCTATGATAATAGATGCTCTGTGCAAGGCAAAGATTGTGAAATGTGACGCTTAGCCGTCTTTGACCAATTGTTCATTGTGCCCCTTTATTTTAATCGTTTTCCTTGGCAATCTCTTAGGAACGTTTTTGATTATTAATTTGACGTTTTCAGAGGAAGTTGAACTAAGCAAAGGGCTTAGAGTGTTAAGTTGGAACTTTCAGAGCATGATTAACAACGAATGGCTCTATGTGTCCACTAATGCTACTAGTAGTGAAAGATCTTAAGCCAAGCTGGCCAGCCCCAACAAAGAAAACAAGTAGAAAAAACCAATGAAGAAAACAGACAAAACAATATAGTCGGGTAGTAGGTTCGCGGAATTCTTAAAATGTATAACTTCTATAAAACGTGTGTTATGCTTTGATATTCACGTTGTAAATATTTCGACACCTTTCAAGTTGAATTAAAACGTTTTTATTGCAAAATTATTGGTAAAATTTGTGTTTTTATTAGTATTATAAGGTAAGGTGGTTACTTCCAAAAAAATGTTTACCGGATGTAAGTCTGATCGAAATGGAATGGAAGTTGCTATGCTTCCGTCAGATGTCCTACCTAAAGGATAACAAAAGGACCAGATATCAAAAAAGGTTCTAGGATAGGGACTGGTTAGTCTTCAATCACTTTTGGGCTTAAAAGTAGAAACAAAGACTGTAAAATTTTAGTTTAGTGACTTTTGGCTATCTCGAAATGGGGTTAGGTTAGGAAAATGAAACTTTCAGAGATGGGTCTTTCTCTCTCTCTCTCTTGAAAGGGTAAGGCTAAAGTATATCCGCAATAATTTCACAGGTTTTGTTCCCACATCTAGGTCATTCAAATTTTACTAAAACCCCTATCGATTCACATTTTATTTTCTGTTTGTTCAGTTTTAATTACTTTTTATGTGATTTCATAGTTTTATTTTTTTTTATAGTAGAACATTTATGAACAATAAAAGTTTGTATTTATTAGATTTGTTGTTCCAGGATTCATCTTCAATACTTAATAATCTACGTAATGAAATATCTAAGGCAAATTTCAACGTACAGTTTTGTATTAATTGGGTTGGACTGAGGTTTAGAAATTGGTAAGAGAAAAAGTAACGAATACCGCAATTGTGTAAGGATGAAAACAAGGAATTGTGTTGGGTTGTTACGTCAATTTGCCTGGTAAAGTAAACTGCAGTGTAATTTAAATTGCGGTCGTGTTTCATAAGGAGTAAAGGTGTTTGTTGGTGTGGTAGGAGATGCTCTTTAGTGTAGTGTACCATGCAATTTAACCCATTACTGCCAGATGATCTAATCGGGGAAAACGACTTTATCAAGTCAACTAATGCAGCTCCCGGACACACCTACCAATTTCCATCGTCCTAGCGCGTCCAGAAGCGCCAAAGTCGCCAAAGCACTGAACCCCACCCCATAACTCCCCCAAAAAGAGTGGATCCAGTACGGTTACGTCAATCACGTATCTACAACATTTGCTTATTCTACCCACCAAGTTGTGCTGTTGCACTGGTGATTTCTCTGCTCATCAAAATTCAATATGCACAAACACATAAATAAAAAGGAATACAACAGTGGTTAGTTTATGTATTTAATATATGCTATGCTTTATCCCCACCTCCCTGATGTGCAAATATATAGCCCAAATTTGTTTCTAAACTATTTCAGATTTGTAATGACCCCATACATAGGTGATTTTTAAGAGGTCAAAAAGTGCTTAAATCTGAATTTATGAAGGCGTCGTCCGCCGCGGCGTTGGTTCCGGCGATGCCGCGAGCCGTGTTGGCAGCGCGATCGACGGCGATGGTGCCGATCAGTGCCCGCAAGCTGGTGGTCATCCACCTCGACGGCGGCAACGACGGCATCAACACCGTGGTGCCGTTCGCGGACCCCGCGTATGCCGAAGTCCGCAAGACGCTGCGGTTGCCGACCAAGAGCCTGCACGTGATCGCCGACGGCCTGGGCCTGAAAACGAGCTTTGTAAAAAATTTTATATACATGAAGTTTATATGTGCATAGCAGAGAAGAAGACAAGGCCTTTAAGTGTGAATTAAGGAGGCGCAAAATGGAGGCCATGGATAAACTGGCGAGGATCTGGAAGATGCAGCCAGACGGCATAAGGGTAAAATATTGAAGTGGCATGCTATAAACTGAGGAAATAATCTTGGTTCGTACCAGTTAAAAATAGTAAAGGGGCCTCAATACGCAGATCTCAGGCTCCCTGCGGAGAGAAATCTGCCTGGGCTCACTCGGTTATAAGCTTATGGCTAAATGATCTAAAATTGTCCCAAATTTCCACATTCTAAATGAAGTGCGTGTGTGTGAACTTTGCGGAAGGATATGGCCTGAATTGGTGCCATCGCAGCAACCTCGAAAATTTTCTGAGACGGGGACGTCCATAGCACCTTTACTAGTCTTTCACACATTTCATTTCGGTCTGCTGTTATCAAAGGAAGTGTGGCAGCAATACGAAGTACTTTAATTACTTCTGAATAAGCCACTGGTAATGCCTGAAGATGGTCGACAATGTCTAAGAATTTTTCCGGCTTTTATCTCCTCATCGAGCAAGAAACGCTTGACAATACCAGCTTGAGATTCGAGAAGAATGTCGTCGATATCCAGCTCGCCGTAAAGAGCAGAGAAACGCTTGAGCACCTCTGTGTCCATAAACTTAACTTTTCTTCTGTAGCTTAGAAATGCACTCAGTAACCGCAGATCAAGCTCCCTTTCATATTGGTTTGACAATGATGCATCAGACCCGGAAAACTCACTTTTAAAGTAACCATACAACTGGTCACTGGTAGTTTTGACAACATTATAAGCTTTTGAATTATTTCTTTTGAGCACTTTCCACACGAAATTAGGATAACTTGTGGCTTTACCTGATAGTTCAGCTACTTATTTAGCCCTAGATGGCCAGAAAATGTCGTTCCCCTCATCTGTTGAACAAATGCATCCCCCCACCATCTGCCTTTCCCCCACCACTTCAGCTCCAAATTTGTGGTCCCCCCTTAGCTGAATATTTTTTATTTCCCCCCAACTTCCTGGGGGGGAGGACGCTATGATTAGCCTACAACTTCGTGTTACCTCTTCTTCCTATGCAGCCACAGGAATCAAATTTGCCCACTTCTGGACATAAAAGCACTGTTTTACTTTTTCTGTAAATTCACGAAAATTGTAATTTTATATTCTATATTTCTATAGGTAAATTTAAGATTAATGAATTTTACATATTTGGAATCAGCATGAAAAGTATATCCTTTTATGTATATTTTGCTGTAAAAATCTCTTTTTACGGAGTTTTAGTTTCAATTGACGAGTTAGCCCTCTACTTATAAATTATTACAGCGAACTATTTGACTTTTCTGATGTTTTGGTTAAGTGACCAAAAAATTGGAGGGCACCTAGGCCCCCTCGCACGCTAATTATTTTCACAAAGTCCCCGGATCAAAATTCTGAGATAGCCATTTTATTCAGTGTAGTCGAAAAACCTTATATCTATGTCTTTGGGGACGACTTACTTCCCCACAGTCCCCGTGGGAGGGGCAACAAGTTACAAACTTTGACCAGTGCTTTCATATGGTAATGGTTATTGGGAAGTGTACAGACGTTTGGAAAGTCATAGCCCCCCACCTCGAACACAAGTAAATTTTTTGCATCGATAACACTGATGGGCCTCTTTTACTGCTGTTTTTTCGTCATCACTAGAGGCGAACTGGAGCAAAGTAAAGAGCTGTTAAAGGGCTCATTTTAAGCAAGTTGCAATATCTATTGCCTTTTCTAGTTAACAAAAAGTAGTCGTGGTATCTCTAGGTTGTAGCGGCATCTGCAACCTAGTAAAGTATGTAGGCATGGCGGTGCCGAGGGCCGGATCGAGATCGCGCTTACCTGCCCGGTCCATCATCCCAGCCGGGGTCTACCGGAGGGGGTCTCGGTCGAGGCGGTGCGCGAGCAATCCCGCGCCGCCCGTGACCTATCACGCCGCCTTGGGGTTGGATTCACCCAGGACGGCCATCGCGACGGCAGTATCGAGGCCGCCGAGGCGTGGGGTCTGCTCGGCCCGGACGCCTATCTCTCCCACTGCTTTTTATTTTTTTTGGTTTTACCTTTTTTTAGCTGTTTTAGTTTATTTTCTTTTTAGTTTTTTTTTGTAGTTTTTACCTTTTTTTAGTATTTTTTTATTTTTATTTGTTTTAGTTTTCTTTTTATCCTTTATTTTTCAGTTTTTTTTCCTTTTTTAGTTTTTTTCTTTTTTAGTTTTGAAATAAATTTTTTGTTTTTTTCCTTTTTCTTTTTAGTTTTTTTTTGGTTTTTACCTAGTAGACGGTCGTCAACAGGCAGTAGTAGTGTGTTTACCTCACTACCTCTATTTGCTTTCGCATTTCACCGTCTTGAATTTTTTAAAAGATTTTTTTCCTTTTCTACTTTGTTTTATTGAAAGGCGAAGAACGCTAAGCAAAAAAAAGTTATCTCGGATGTGTGGCTCTTCTTTTATGTCAATAAATGCCGGTTTAAATATAAAGTCTCAACATATTTATCATCAGGTCGAGGCTGCCCTTGGCTCAGAGCTAAATCTTGGGTGCTTTTCTTGGGGGGGGGGACAAATGTAGATTTTCCCAGTATGGTAAGTTTATTATTTTTGCTTTGAGTGAAAGTTAAACATATTTTATGGGGAAATAATGGTATTGAAATCCATTTATTTCACATATGCTATTTATCAAAAGTGTTGGTTTTATCCACTCACATTCATTTCTACTTTTTTTGAAAGATGATATAATATTATTGATTACTGTAAAAGAAGAATTAGTTGGTGATGAGAATCATAATGTTGAGAATATAATGGATGAGAGCGCTGTTGAATTTGAGATTGAAATAATGGGGGAAGATGGCAGTTGTGTCAAAGTCAATTTAGATCGTATCCTTGGCGAGCCATCTGATGAAGATAAAGAAGAAGAAATTGACAAAGTAGAATGTGACGAAGAAAAAAACCTTAAGGTATTTGTTTTTCATAGCTTCTTTTCTAAAAAATATCTACAGCAAAGATTTTGCCCCCACTTTAAAAATGTATGCATACTTCCCAAAAAGCAAATACCATACCTAAGCAATGAGCATGTTTTATAACTTATAGACCTTTCCCCGGTGGTTTTGAAGGGTCATGTTATCCCTAAAGGGAACAAAATGGCTCTCTCAAAATTATGACCAGATGATTTGGTTAGAAAAGGTTATAAGAGAAGATTTGGTTACCCTAAAATCTTTTTCTTAAAAATTTTTAATTAAAAAACAGAAATTGAATTCTGTTGGTTTGCAGAAAAATAACCAACCCAAAACTTCTAGAGGGAACGTAGACATTATATAATGGTCATTACCAAATATTATGTTTCAATACTAATTGGAGACTCGCACTTAATTTCGTACTTTTTTTTCTTAGAATTTGTTGTGAAACGTATGCTCAAGTTTTTACTTTTTTAAATGATTACTTAGCGATCAGATCAGTTTTTACTATTGTTTCAAAATTGACATCTCTATTACGCCTTAGACCATAACCAACAATGTCACCTAGTTGGTCAGTCTCAGTTTCAAAAAACTTTTTATGGCACTTGATATTTACCTAGTGACATATAGTGATCGCAATTTCTGTCTGTCTGTCGGTTTGTACGTCTGTCTGTCTGTCGGTTCCCGGTTTCGCTAGTTTGGGCCCTTCCAGATAAGCTAGGACGATGAAAGACGGGTAGAAAGTGATTGGAGCGCAACTAACCACCCTTCCAAGCCCATCATTTCTTCAATCACATCCAATAATGATGTTGAGATAACCATTTTGTTGAACGTAGTTGAAAGGCCTGAGAATTATGTCATCGGGGATGACAACCCCCTGCAGCCCTCAGGGTAAGGGTTGTAAGTTATGCCCTTGGGGCATATAAGGTACATATAGAAAGGGTGATCGTATTAACTTCGTAGGGGACTCAACCAAAAAATCTTGGAAAACGCTTAGAGTGGGGATCGGAATGAAACTTGGTGGTAAAAATAATCACAAGTCCTAGATACGTGATTGACATAGTCGGAACGGATCCGCTCTCTTCGGGGGAGTTGGGGGGAGGGTTAATTCAGAAAAATTAAAAAAATAAGGTATTTTTAACTTACGAAGGAGTGATTGGATCTTAAAGTTTGATGTTTGGAAGGATGTCGTGTCTCAAAGCTCTTGGTTAACCACCGTTCTACTGTACTTACGTGTTTACTCCAGCCGTGTAGCCGCGCCCCGACCGTGCGTGCCGTATTTCTCAATAAAATGTGCATTCATGTTGATATCTTCTCTGTTGTATTTCATTTTGCAATTATAAGAAATTATTTGCAAAACTGATTCCAATCCGCCTGTTTATTAATTTTTGGAATTTGTCCCCCTCCCCCCACCCCCGTTCTCTCTATACCTCACCATATGGGCTCTTTTCCTATGTCAAAAGTTTTAGTTTTCGAGGGTAATAGCTACCCAACGGCTTCGCGGCCTCGATATCGTCGGTCACGCAAAACCGCACCAGGGCAACGACACGCGGGTCATCCGTGCGGCCGGTTTTTTCCGCCCCCTCCCGGAGATGCGGCAGAATGTAGGAGGAAATGGTTTTCGGGCCGCACTGGCCGAGAGACGTGCCCTGCAGCCGTCCGCCGGCGAACCGCAGTAAAATGGCTATATCAAAACTTCCATCCGATATATTTATTGGAAATTGGGCTTTAAAGGAGGGGGGGGGGCTAATTGCCTCCCGATTACTTTTTAATCTTAAAAAGGAACTAGAAGTTTCAATTTTAAGTCGAATAAGCTTCTTCCAAAGTTTCTTCGACCACTACTTCCACAAAAACTTGATATGTCCCTGAAGCATAACTTACAACCCTAGCCCCGGGCTTTGGGGATTGTGTATGGAGGAGGGATGGATTTTTTTTTAGCTTTTTTTTTTTTTAAATGAGAACATGAGAAAACTTATTTATCACAATATACGAGGGGAATTTTTCTCAACCTTTACAAAAAAAAAGTCCCCTCCCTCCCCAAGTGGAATCACTTCCAAAAATAAAAACTTATTTTGGCCCTACTTTTTTCTGACTCCATTATTTTGGCATCCAAGTACATGAACCAAAATTAAATGTCTCACCTGAGGGTATGGGGGGGGGTGTATTCACCCTCCGATTACTCTGAATCTTAAAAAAGAGCACTAGGTTACCTATTGGTTACCAACCTAATGATCCTCCTCCGATGTTTATACAATCACACTTTCTTTATATACCTTATATGCCCCCAAGGCATAATTTACAACCCTTGCCCTGAGGGCTGTAGGGGGGTTGTCATCCTCAAAGACTTATTTCCGGCCATTTCAGCTACGTTGAACAAAATGCAAAAAAACAGACCGCGTGCTGGGCGTGCACATCGTCGGGCCCGTCGCTGGCGAATTGATTGCCGAAGCCGGGCTGGCAATGGAATTTGGTGCCTCGGCGGAAGACATTGCGCGCACCTGCCATGCCCATCCGGGCTATGGCGAAGCGATCAAGGAAGCGGCCCTGGCCGTCGATGGCCGCGCCATCCACTCGTAAACCACCGGATTTAGACGGTGGCCCGACGGCTTCCCGAAACGCTCCTGTTTGCCTTGATCTGTGCGCACCAGCGGCCGAAGCCCCAGTTTTCGATATCTCCGGCGCTTTCCTGTCCGTCCCGGCGGCGGCGCAGCGCTGCAATCAGCGTCCGCGTTTCCATGCGTGCCCCGACAAGATGTTGCAGATCCGGATAGGCAGCCAGATCGGCAAGAACCTTGTTTGCCCGCCGGATCACATCGATGTCGCGATCATATCCGGCAACACCGGCCCAGGCCTTCATCATTCCTTGACAGGTAGCTTCGAACAGAATAGGGAAGAACATCAGAAATATGCTTTACTTGACCACCCTTTGCCATCCTTCTGCGATTTGGCTGCTCCATTTTGTAACCGGGTATGTGTAAAGGCATTTCATTGCTAGAATTAAGAAAAGTCTCGCATAATCCGATAACATCGGATTGCCCACCAAAAATTATCTGCCTCAGCTGATCAATTGACGAACATAGACCCTGCTTCATGTAAGAAACTTTGTCCCCCCAGTAACCGAACCTACCAGCCGCCACTGATGTTGAGATGGAGGGCTGGTAGATGTACGAGAAGAGCGTGAGTTGGGAGAAGCAAGAGGAACAGACGGTGATGGTGTAGGTGGGTGTGAGCGGCCCCGTGACTGAATCTGAGCTGTTGAAGCCTGAATTTGGTCATGGAGAGTGGATAGATGTTGTTTTAATTGAATGGTGGCGAGAATGTTAGACCACTCTTTGGGGAGTAACTGGGGTCTTATCTTTACCGGAATTTAAGAAATTAATGATTTTAAAATTATTAGTAAAACTACGTGCAGATCATTTTTTTTGCAAATAATTTTTAATTTTGTTGTGATTTTTGGGATATACGGAAAATAGACAATATTTGAGGGCTTATCAGTAGCCTCGCATTGTGAAATATCTTCTTCCATTTTACAAGGTTCAAGGTTCAAGGTTCAATCCTCTTGGGGCTAAATTACCTGAGTTGGAAGACGCGGAAGTATGGGCAACTACTTTACCTTTTAGATCTTCCATTGAGTGGATATCACTGTCTGCACGAGTAATGGTAATTAGGTTATAACCTTGAAATCCATCTGCTGTGCCTTTTACTGCAATTGGTACATAACCGCCAAGATTCACTGCGTAGCCCGTTGGGCCGGTTGAAAAGCCTGCGATATGAAGCCGACCTGATCGAATCCATTGTTTTTCTCTAGTACAGGTAAAAAAATACGTCAGGGTAACAAATTATGTTAGAAAAAGGGAATCATGGGCAAAATACTGCTAAGTCATACAGAAGAATACACTTACTTTACAAATCAAGACACTGGGTACTTTATAAGAATAACTGGAGTTTTCAGAAATGGCAAACGACACTCTGTCCTCTTTGGAGACGACAGCCAAACTTTCATTTCTGGTGTCTTTGTTCTTTTTTTTCTAGAGGGAGGGGAAATCCCTGTCTATAATATAGTCATAACACCAGTAACTCAAAATACGTAAATGCGACATTTTGTTCAACTGGGGGTAGGATAAATTTCTGGAATGCGGTTTTAAAAGATAATGTAGAAACAAGAATGCAAAAGTCATGCCCTTTCTAAAACAAGTTTTGCAAACTGGTTATGGTTAACCTCCCCCCCCCCTGTATCTAATGCTTTTTGTGATCTATTTGAGTGGGATTGCTAGTTTCTTCAAAAATATCGTCAATTCTCAATTACTCAAGAGGTCCATAAGAAATATAAAAGATGAAGCTCGGTCCATGTGTAACACTATGATTAAACCTCTACTAGAATTATTTAAAATAGAGCAATTGAATATGGAAAAGATTGGATGGATTATAAACAAAAAGAGAGTTAAATAATGTGAGATCTTTAAAAGGTATAGTTTCAAATAATAAGAGATATTTCAGTGTTTGTGTGTGAACACACACACACACACACACAGGCGCGCACGCACGCGTGCGCATGCCACCAAATAGTTACCTTATAACTATGTGTTTAAATAATATGTTCATAAATTTGAAGATATATTAGTATTTAGGAGTTTATTAGTTTAAAAGTCATTGCCTCTTTATCTTCTAAATAGAATCTTTTCAGCTACAGTTTATGATATGTATATCAGATGGCCTCAAGCTACTTTGATCCATTAAAACTTGAAACGAACAGAAATTACTCCGTATATGAAAGGGGCTTTTCCTCCTCAACGCCCTACTCTTTACGCTAAAGTTTGACTCTTTCTCTTAACTCTACTTCTTGAAACAGTAAAAAACTTTAGCGTAAAGAGCGGGGCGTTGAGGAGGAAAAGCCCTTCTCATACACGGAGTAATTTCTGTTCGTTTTAAGATTTAATGTCGCTCCTTACTTTCATTTAAAAAAACTGGTTCCCTTGGTCCAGACAACTTACAAAAAAAGTTCCATGGTGATTGGAGAATAACAATGTTTGGTCCATTTTCGAGTTTTAAGAATCGAAAAAACGCATTTTTTTCAGAATATTTATTTATTCCTGGATGTTTTTGTTCCAGTATACATACCCAATAAGTTGCTAGCTAATTGGAGGCAAAACAAATGTGGGCCTTTCAGTATCGAACTTAAGAGTTCGATACTAATTTAGATCTCTTCTTAATCTTACAAGATTTTGCATCCTTCCTCCTTGCTTTGATCAAGAAGTCTTTGATTTCCATTAACTGCTTCGGCTGTAAATAAATAAACTGAATAAGAATGGAGCATATTATGAGAAAGAAAATAGTATTTGCACACAAAAAGGAAAAAACAAACAAAAAAAAACTCAAGTCTTTTTTGTCTCAAATGTTCTTGTCCCCAAAAAAGGATATAAGAGACAGAGTAATCACGTCTCTTGAAAAAAACGCATAATTAGACCTCACTATCCTGAATTGCCTATTGATCTTTCATAATGAGCAAAAATACAAATTTGCCTGACAAAAATAATTATTTGTTCTTCTTGTATACAGTTCCGCTTAAAACTTGTTATATAGAGGTTGTATTGGGGTATTATAGGGGCTGTGTATGTTTAGATCTATAATTTGTCAGGTGGAAGGAATGTATTTGTTAAAGCTGAATTTTAGTGCTGACCGGATTCGAACCCACGACCTCATTATTACTAAACCAACGCCTCAACCATAGAGCCATCAAGGCTCAAAAGCTAAGGCGGAGATTTTTAGTGTCAATCGTTCGCAAATTCTCCTCCAGTCAGTGGGTACAAGGAAATTAATTAATCAATATTTATTGTGTATCTGATGTTTCTTAACATTTGTGAGTCCACTTTCTATGATAGCAAATATCATGTAACCTATCACGTCAAGACATCCCGGCAGAGTGGCCGTCATATTCGCATTCTTGAGACACATGGTCAGCCTGCCGACCATCCGATCAGCGCGGTCTGTCCTGAAACAGAATACCTCAAAGTCTGCATCTGCCGTGTGGACTGAGGCGGTGGTGCCAAACGTCAACACCCTGCGGCTTTCCGCTCAGATGGAGCCTGCGGCTCAGCCTGACAGTGCTTTTTGCAGCCGGGCAGAGCGTGAAGTCCGAAATAGCCCGGCTTTTAGTTTTCTTTTTCTCCTTAATTTTTCAGTTTTTTCCTTTTTTTAGATTTTTTTCTTTTCAGTTTTTAGTTTTTCTTTGTTTTTTTATTAGTTTTTAGTTTTTTCTTTTTATTTTTTTGTAGTTTTTACCTTTTTTTATTTTTTTTTAGTTTTTTTCTTTTTTAGTTTTTAGTTTTTTACCTTTTTTTTTGTTTTTTTTTGTTTTTAGCTTTTTTAGTTTTTTTAGCTCTGAACCTTAAAGAGAGCACTATAGCTTGTTATTACCAATCTAATGCACCCCATTCAAAGGTTAGATAATCACTCTTTCTATATATCCCTTTTATATCCCAGGCCATAACTTACAACCCTTGCCCTGAGGTCTATGGTTTGTTGTTATCATCAAAGACATAATTTCCAGGCCTTTCAATTACGTTGAACAAAATAGCTATCTCAAAATTTCCATTGGATGTGTTTGGAGAAATATCAGTCTGATCTTAGTTTTATCAAACAGTTGAATTGGATCAAGTTTCGTGTCTGAGAGCAGGAAGGTCTGATTTGTTTCTTTGTTTTCTTTCACTGGCAATATCTATTACAATTGGATCTGAATATGATTGGTTTCAATTTCAGACGCTGTAAAAAACGCTGATATTGTCTATATTCACCAGTCCATTTGTATATAAAAAGAGTTTCAACGTTTGTTCACGAGATTCCATCGATACTAAATTTTTGAGAAAAAAAATTCTAAACATACAAGAAAATTTTGAAGCTGAGTCCTTAAAGGATATTGTCTATATTCCCAAGGTATTTTACTTGCAATTTAGGTTAATTCAAAGGCTTTTAATTAATTCAAAAGGTTTTCGGATGTATTAATTTTGGAAAGCTAAACTTGAATCTCATCCTCTAAATGAATTACTTTCTGTTGACTGGTTCCATCTTTTGGTTCTATTTTACCCCGGGAGATCTTGAGCAACAGATTGCGGTTGCCGACCTTCCAGAAGACCAACATCCTATTCCTGTGCCTTCTCCGTGATTAAAAAATGAGCCACTAGAGTAGGATGGGAGAGAGAGTGAGACCTCTCAGCACCTAGCTATGCCTGCCATTTAGGGGTGAATTGGAGAGTTTCGGATTAAACTGAAGCGTTTATTCGCAGTGATCTTGTGTTGTTTGTTTCCAGTTAGTGCTTTGCATGCTCAAGTCCCCCTTTCTCAAAAATTAGTTTACCTTGTAATGCCTGTTGGAAAAAATATGAAAGAAACTGTGAAATTATCCCTTGAAAATTTGAAGAAATAACTGAGAATTGCTTATGCTTCATTTGTATCTAATATTAAACACATTGATAAATTAAATCTTGCGAAAATTTATAATAGCCTAGTTGTTCCTCATCTCCTTTCTCTTTGTCCGGTTTCGCAGTTTTTTAGTGAGTCAGATTTAATAATTTAGTGAAAAAAGATGGTTTTCTTGAATACAATTGGATGACATTTTCCTAAACTTAACGAAGTTCGTGATTTACGCAATGTAGCACCCGAAAAAAAAATACTGTCTGTAAGAACCACTTTCGATCGATTGAAAATTCAGACGCGAAAACGAGCCAAAAAGCCATGTGGCACTAATCGTTCTTTCCTTTCTATTATATTAAGATTTTATACAAAACTAATGTAATTTTTTAGTATTTTCTGCTTTTTTGTAAAATTTTTAAAAAAAAATTTTAGCAGCTGCACAAAATAGCTCTTTAACAGTGATCTACCCCATATTCCTTTTATAGATATATATTGAATTCAAATGGCTCATTATTAATAATTGATGCATGTTAAGTGTGGGTCGAAACTCCTCAATAGCATTTCTTGCTTATGAAGAAACATGCTTATATTATCATTTCCTCTTTTGTCCTTCGCATTGCTTAATTTTCCTCAAGAATAAAGTAAAAGTTTACATCTGTGCTTATTCTTTACGTAGTATTTTGTGATTCTATTCTAACTCTTGAGAGGTACGGACAACGGTGTTGATGTTATCACGTTATGAGATTTAAAATAGATTGGCCTATGTTATTTTAACCAACCAACCCGTTATTTGCTTTAACCGTGGCTGCCATGATAAGTCTTCAACCATTTTAGTGTTCGCTTTGCAAGCACCGCCAAGGACGTCCATCCCGTCTCCACCGAGGGAAGCGAGTCCGTCTTCTTCGTCGCTGTCGATATCGAAGCCGAACTCGAAGGATTCGGGGAGGTCCTCAATCTCGATCCCCGAGGTGCGTCCGACGAGGGGGGCTCCGGCCGTATCGGCACCGAGGAAAAACTCGACCGCGGTTGGCCCGATCGCCGATTCGTCGGCCTCGATTCGTGTGTTGTATCCGTTCGCGGACTGTGCATCCTCTAAGGTAAATGATTTACGGGATTTTGTACAATGGACAAATTGCGTATCTTAGAGCCCTTTTCCCTAGGTCTATGGGGGTCATGTCATCCCCAAAGGCATAGTCTTTTAACTATGCTGAATAAATGGCTATCTAAAAATTTCGACCAGACATGATTAAAGAAAAACGGGCGTGGGAGGGGGATGAGTGGTCCCCCAATCTTTTTGTCTCTTAAAAAGACACTAGAGCTACAAGATATGCGGAGACAGAAAATTCCTCCTCAGGCTTCCTTATTGACCACGATGCAGGGGTCATAATCAATCTCTGAGTTTTCTTTGTGTGGTCTGACATCTTGTCCCTCACCAAACCAACCAGCATATCAAGAACTTTAATCTTTTGTTCCAATTCTTTTCTGTTGTTCATCGACACATTATCTTCTTCTAAATATTCTTATGAGAGATTCATGTGAAGTGCAACCTTTCCTAGTGAAATAAAAGAAATCCTTTTTACTAAGCATGAATTTTAGTTATTTTGTCTATTTTTTTTTGGGGGGGGGGGGTAAATAAATAATTCAGTAATGTGTTCTGGCCTCTAGGGGCATGGTTTTGTTATTATTGTTGAATCTGTTGGCTGAAAGGCTTGTGGTGCTGATTAGGTCGTAGCCTGCTATTGGCTTTATAATATTTTTTTTCTTTGTCTTGTATTATTTTCTAATTTATCTACAATACGAAAAAAAAATTAAAAAGTACAAAAAAAAAATCATTCATTTTTTACACTGTCGGCGACAATTTGCTCAATTACGAAAGTCATTTTTCTTATCTTTTTTTTTATTTTTCAGTTTTTCCGTAGCTATCATTTGTAATGGATGACAAAAGAAACTGAAATCTTAAGGATAATTTTCATTCAAATTGTTTTTTTTTTTGTAAAATAATTTATTCAGTTAAAACGTTTGAGCATTCTACAAAAATGTGGAATTTCGTATTTTTTTGCCAGAAGACAAATCACGGGTGCGTGTTTGTTTGTTTTTTTGTTTTTTTTTTCCCAGGGGTCATCGTATCGACAAAGTGGTCCGAGAGTGTTGCAAGAGGACTCATTCTAACGAAAATGAAAAGTTCTAGTGTCCTTTTTAAGTGACCAAAAAATTGGAGGGCGCCCAGGCCCCCTCCAACGCTCATTTTTTCCCAAAGTCAAAAAACTTGTTTTTTTTTTCATTTAATTACAGAGAAGATTCAAAGCCATACAAATATATTCTACAACCAGAGAACACTATAATTGTTTGTTTTGTAGTTCATGATCTGTTAGAGCTTTAAAAACTGTTTGAATAGGTGTTTTTGTTTTAATAATATTTGTAAAATTTTAATACTTTTTTTCCAAAAGAAAAGAAAAATTACGGCTATTAAACAAAAAGCCTTTTCCTAAACTGCACTTCCTGCACCGTGCCGCTGTCGAGGGTCTTGCCCGGACCGACGGCCACGACCTGGCCCTCCTGGGGCTTCTCCTTGGCGGAGTCGGGGATGATGATGCCCCCACTGGTGGTCTCTTCCTCATCCACGCGCTTGACGAGGATTCGGTCCTGGAGCGGACGGATCTTCATGGGTCGCCTTTCTACAGTGGACTGCCCGCCGACCCCTCGCTGGGTGTCTGCGGGCGTCCTCCGGCCTGGACATAAGCGATTGTTAAGATAAGAATTTCTTAAAGCGCCACTTTTCTGACCTGAAACTTTATGGAAAACCCCACTCTGTATGGAAACGAATGCCCAAAATGATATGTCTAAGAAATGTCACTACAAGTGGACCATCCATTCCTCACCTGTACACGGTTTTCAAATTATGTGTTTACTAATGATGTAATGTACCTGTTGTAACTGTAACTTAAGCAGCTTAGATTAGTGGACGTCTACGTTTGCCTCTTTACTATCAACCTCTTGAATTTTAACAAGTCCTATTACGTCAAATCCGAAGAAAAAATGGATAGAAGTAAACAAACTTTATTGCATAGCATACAGGTCTACTATACCATTACAGGTGGTCTGGAGTTTTGCATAAGACCCACGTTTGGGTAATAACGTCATGAGGGACTAGCAGCTTCAATAGTATAACCCCTATGGCCCTCTTTAAATTCGCTCTAGCGATTACCCAGGTTTTACTAATATTTCGTACTTTCCATCTAATGTCTTCAAGTCCGAATCCAGAATTCTTTTCGGGGGGTGGGTACAAAAGGATTTTTTCAGGGGAGTTTTACAAAAAAAAAACAACTCAAAACGCTACAACATTTGTTAGATTCATTTTTGTTACATTTTGCGAGTGGGAAAAACATTTTGGGGATGGGGAAAACGGTACCCCCCTGGATACGGCCTTGTGTGGCGCTGGTAAAAAGACTATAACAACGAGCGATAGTTATCAGGCTCGGAAATTACTGTTTCATATGCAGGTAAAAAATTAACTCACCGTCTGAACAAGAATTCTTAGTTCAAGAATTCAAGGTGGGAGGCTGCAAGTCTCCAGTGTGGAGTATTCGGCAGTTTCGATTTCAATCAGTTACTTTTCATTTGTATCTGACGCCATTTTTAGCGGGTTTCCAGCTATTTTGTGGAATTTCCAGACTATGGAATATTCTTATGATTTTTATTCTCATTTTGTTTATTGTCAAAGAAGTTCGAATTCAGTCTTTTTGTGCTTTTCATACTGATTTTTTGAAATAAACGTCTTATCTTAAGAAAACTAAGTGAGTAGTTGCTTAGTGGCATATTAGGCCTTAGTTTGGCCCAATTTTCTTATAAAAAGAACAACATCAATATAAAAATGGTCTCATCAACAAAATCGAAACGGTCTCCCACGCCCTTAGGACAATTTGCCTTTGCAAGTTCATGGGAAGGCTATGATATTTAGTTGATAGACATTTATTTTTCTCTCAAGTTAAACTTAAACTTAATAATTTTAATTAATATAATTACAAAATAGTAGGTTTTCTCTTCTGATATACAATTTACTTACCACATTTCCCATAAAGATAGACCTACATTTTTCATGTAACTTCTCATTACCTTTCTTAAAAAGAGGCGATGCTACCACATTGTTCCAAACGCCGTCTGTATCTCTGACACTGGCGTAGAAGTCGCCAAGAAGAGTTAAAACATCATGAGGGAATACTTTTACTAGGATGCTAGACAGCTGAGCGTAAAAACGATCTTTCATCTAATCTAAGGTTTGGTTTGTTGGGGCGTAGCAGACAATGATGGTCCTGTCTGATATTTGCTCGTAAGAAATGAGACACCTTCTGGTCTGAGAGTCTAGCACAAGTGCAGACATAAGATAAGAATCAAATATCCATCACTTGATAACGTTATACAATTTAAAATTATAAAAATTTGCTGGTGAAAACTCTTGAAATGACTGAAAAAAGATATTTTGATAATTCTTTTAGGAGTGCAGATTCATCTACAAGAACATGAGATATAATTAAACAAAAGATTGGAAACCATTGAAATAATGTTTACCCATAATTATTGATAAATAAAAATAGCCTTGAGTTAAAGGGAGTGTGTGTGTGTGTGTGGGGGGGGGGGTATCCACCCTCCGATCACTCTGAATCTCTAAAAGGGCACTAAAACTTCTGATTAGCAATCCAATGAGCCCCTTCCGAAGTTTATACGATCACCCTTTCTATATAAACCTTAAATGTCCCCAGGGCTTAACTTACAACCCTTGCCCTGAGGGTTGGAGGGGGAGGGTTTTGTCATCCTCAAAGACATAATTTTTGGATCTTTCAACTATGGCCCAGGTTTCACCCGATGGCATCGCGGGAACCCCTTCCACCAGCAGCGCCACCGGTAGGATCACCAGCGCTCCGATGATCATCAGATTGGCCGAAAACCCCACAGGATCCAGCGCTGGCAGGCGGCGGGTGATGATGGAGTTTATGCCGTAGCAGGCGGCGGCGGACACACAGGCGATACGGCCCCAGATCTCTCCTTCCAGGCCCGAGCTCTCAAAGGCTTGGCCTCCGATCACAGAGCTGCGGCGACGTGAGGGTGGAAATTAGGGGACACAATCACGGCCGTCGGAGGGTGCTCACGCGGCGGTACGATTATTTGGCACTCGAGAGTACGCGAGAGAAACATTCTCTGTCACTAGTGCTACTGAAAAAGACGTAAGTTGTAAACAAATTTGTTCCATCCACAAAGCACCGGCTTTTTGTTTTGATAAGTGCAGCTTCTAAGGTGACAAGATTAAACGGAGAACTGTGGGGCTGCAAATTACAAACATTGATTTGTACTTACATATAGTAATGGTTATTGGGAAGTGTACAGACCTTTTCAGGGAGATTTTCGGTTGGGGTGGTTAAGGGGAGGGGGCTACGTTTGAGGATCTTCCCTTGGAGGAATTTGTCATGGGAAAAGAGAAGTTTGATGAAGGTGGCGCAGGATTTTCTAGCATTATTTTTAAAAAAGTGTAAAAAAAACATGAAAGAGTTTTTTTCAACCAATAAAAAAACGGCTACAAAATTAAATAAAATTCAATAAGAGAAAAAAATTTAAACAATTAAAACCAACTACTTAACAACCAATAAAGTGAGTTATTTGCCAATATTCGTGATTTGCACAAAATCCAAATAAAAGTGAACTGCCACTGACAGATACTTACGAACAACTGAGAAATTTTAGAAAAAAATAATTCGCTCAAACAAACAAAGCAGCAATTAAATAAAGTGGAGACTACCCCAAAGAGAGCGGATCCGTTCCGGTTATGTCAATCATGTATCTAGGACTTGTGCTTATTTTTCCGACCAAGTTTCATCCCGATCCCTCCACTCTTAAGTGTTTCCAAGTATCAGGTTTCCCCCTCCCAACTCCCCCCCTAATGTAACCAGATCGAGTCGGGTTTAAAATAAGAGCTCTGAGACACGATATCCTTCTAAATATTAAATTTCATTGGGATCCGATCACCCATCCCAGATTTGACCATCTGGGGGGCTAAAGGGAGAGGAAAAATTTGAAAAAATGAGGTATTTATAACTTAGGAGTGGGTGATCGAATCTTAATGAATTTTAATATTTAGAAGGAAATCGCGACTCAGAGCTCTTATTTTAAATCCCGACCGGCATTAACCTTCTGATTTTCATTTTTAAATTTATCTATTGATTCTTAGAATTTTGTTAGAGCTCATACCATATAAGCTCTTGGCTGACAGACAAACAGACAGACAGACAGACAGACCAAATTCTAAATCGATCCAAATGGCAATTTTTAAAGAAATACTGAGCAATGCTACAGGATCCTTCAATTGCTCCAAGTTGCAATTTAAGGTAACAAACAATACTGTTTAGTCCAAATATTAGTCCTTTAAGTACCAATACTGATTTTAACATTTAAATTACTAACCAAAAACATTAAATGACAATATTTTTTCCCCACATGTTCCTGTCCCCCTCTCCCTTCCCCATTTTTACCTCCTCACATCCCCAAATTCACTGGTAAAGAAATATTTTTCCTTTTGACTTTCAATGGTGGTAATTTTGACTTACAATATAGCTTCAATTCTCATGATTAAAGGGCCTAATGTGCAGGTCAGAGGCTTATTCCCAGGGCCAGATTTAAAGCTTCGACGCTCTTAGGCCCAAACATTTTTGCCGCTTCATTTTTGCGAGATTTTCGGCACCAGAAAAGATGATTTCACTAGAAAAAACTATTAAGTTATCTACAGTCTATCAGGAAAAGGTAAAGGTAATTACAGGTTTTTAGGAAAATACTACCAAGGTAATTAAAACAGAAATAGCTATTAATTACAACAAAAAGTGTCGCTAAACAAAACTTTGCACCAGAAAAGATAAATAATCTAAAAAAACTTATAAATTGCGCCATGGGCTACCTTATAAATTACGAAAGGCTACTATCTAGGATTTATGCTTATTTTTCCCCCCAAGTTTTATCCCGGTCCCTCCTCTGTAAGCTTTTCCAAGATTACTCGTTTCACCTCTCCCACTCCCTTCAATGTCACCCGGATCCAGTTGGGATTTAAAATAAGAGCTCTGAGACACGATATCCTTATAAATACCTAATTTCATTAAGATCTGATCACCCGTTCGTAAGTTAAAAATACATCATTTTTTCTAATTTTTCCGAATTCCACAAGGATCTAAGGAGAAAATAAAACAAACCAACACACACCAAAAAAAATATGTGCAGCCACCTTCCACTGACTACCCGCCGAAAACCAAACCGGAACGAAGTGCCACAATAAACAAGAAAACTAATAATTTCAACTTGGCCCGACACATCAAGAACACGGGCGTATTACGAAAAAGAGTAAAAGATTAAATCACTACTGTAAGCAGCAATAAATCAACCCGTTGGTCCAAAAAGTTTTAACTCCAAAGACCAAACTGTTCCTAAGATGTTGCTGTTAAACCCATTTGACAACCTGTATACAGACGGATTTCTTGGATGCTTTTGTGGAAATTCAGACGCAGGGGGGGGGGAGGTCTGGCTGCCCTGATCACTTTGTCTCTCAAAAAAGGAACTATAACATCTGATTTCCAATCCAGTGGACCCTATCTGGAGTTTAAACGACCAACTTTTCTATAAAAACCTTATATATCAGATCTTAATGAAATTTCATATCTAGAAGAACCTTGTGTCTCAGAGCTTTTATTTTAAATCCCGACCATATCCGGTGATATTGGGGGAGTAGGAGGGGGAAACAGGAAATCATGGAAAACGCTTAGAGTGGAGAGATCAGGATGAAACTTGGTGGGAAGAATAAGCATAAGTACTAGATACGTGATTAACATAGCCGGAATGAATCCAATCTCTTTGGGGGAGTTGCGGGGGGGGTAAGACTAAACTTGATGAAACTTATATATTTAAAATCAGCATCAAAATGCGATTCTTTTGATGTAGCTCCATTTTTTAGACTTTTGATTACTATTGAGCCGGATCGCTCCTTACTGCAGTTCGTTACCACGAACTGTTTGATTATGTCAGGATTTAATCTTTACCCTTCAACAACGATTCCAACCAGAGTAACAGAAAATACACATTCACTGATTGACAACATTTTTTATGACATTACATGAAGTATATCTTAGAATGCTGCTTATTTTTTTGGCATACACTTTCACCATTTCCTGTGTGATTATGTCATACATGGGACATTTTTTATTACGCATGACTTATTTATACGACTCGTGTTGGTAGCTACCAAAAATTGAGCAACCGTTCGGCTGCTGCGCTGAGCTGGTAAATGATTGATAGGTAAGAACAAGTAAAAATCACACGAAACATTTTTGATAACTCTAAAAAGTGACACTGGATCCGGTCGAGAATTATAATGAGAGATCTGAGTTACGAGGTCATTCTAAATATGAAATTTCATTAAGATCCGATTACTCCTTCGTAAGTTAAAAATACCTCATTTTTTCTAATTTTTCAGAATTAACCCTCCCCCAACTCCCCGAATGAGAGAGGATCAGTTCCGGTTATGTCAATCACGTATTTAGGATTTGTGCTTATTTTTCCCACCAAGTTTCATCCCGATAGAAATCTAACAAGCAGGGGGTCCAAATAAGCGCGGGGATAGAAATACCAAATTTTCGTAAATTACATGTTTGTCATATCGATATACCACTGTCACTGATAACGGAGCACTTTAAAGTACGTATTTGAATTGCAGCAATAATGGTAGATATTGCCAATGTGAAAAAATGTCGCAATTTCAATCCTAAACGCTGAGTGCTCGATGTTTCTGTTAACTACTGTTCCATGAGCACATTTTTGATAACAGCTTACCATGAAGTGCTATAAGTTCAATTTTAATATCTTAAGATGTCTCGAATATGCCTTATAAGTTGACTTACCTAGTGGCAAGTTTTTGGTTCTGTTTAGATGATTTGCCCGATTTAGGTTTCACTTCGTTTTCGGTAATATAACAAGAACTTCAAACACCTAAAGTGTTAAAGTAAACAGTCCGGGTTCTCAAAAAATTATAATTGTTTTATAGTTACTTCTTTCTAATGGCTGGGTATTAACATTTGTGTTTGTCTTTTGTGGTCATTCTGTTTTGATCACTTGACCATCTTGAATGTGTGTTTAATCATGATCTAGTTTTATTCATTTTTTTTTTACCATTGTATACTTTGTTGACCATGATTTATAGTGTATAATAAATCACCTATTTTCTTTAACTGAACTCCAAGGCTAATTAATACCTTTTCAAGTTAGAGTTAGGATCTCCTAATGGCAAAAGCAATCAAAGAATTTTCTTCAAAACCTCGTTTTAACTTGGTGAAGCATGCTCAGAGATCTTGACAATTTTGAAGCCATAACATCAGTGTTGTCTATGATAGATTTTCATTCATCTTAAAACCCAAGTACTTTGTTAAATTTACTCTTTTTATTTGATTTCCATTTACTATTAGCTCTGAGTTAGTTTCAATCTCCAAAAAAATGAATGTAATTAGTTTTTATATAATTTAATAATCCCGACCAAATCTGGTGACATTGGGAGGAGTTGGAGGGGAAACTGGAAATCTTGAAAAACACTTAGAGTGGAGAGATCGGGATGAAACTTGGTGGGTAGAATAAGCGAATGTCGTAGATACGTGATTGACGAAACCGGACTGAATCCGCTCTCATTGGGAGAGTTAGGGGGGTCCAGTGCTTTGGCGAGTTTGGTGCTTCCGGATGTGCTAGGACGATGAAAATTTTTAGGCGTATTTCCAGGAAGTGGATTTTCATGCAGAGAAAAGGTTACACTTTTACCATTGATGTTTAAAAGGTATGGATTAAAAATATCTCTAGAAACCCATTATATACAAAAATAGATGTCTACTAAAATTAAAAAGCAAAATCAAGCTTTAAACAAACAAAAACTATTTTATATAGGAGGGGATTTACTGCCACTCCCTATTTTCTAGCTGTTTACGCCAAAGTCTCTCATTTTTGTCCAAAGCCCATTGAAGTTAGAAATTATCATCGAGATTATTTGCATATACCTTATTTGGCTCTTAGTAATTATTTTAAAATATGTTTACATGATAGGCTGATTATCAATAGATTTCACAGAGCAGGATAACTTGGGGAAGTTTTGGTGTGATGAGAAACATATGCCACCCCCACTATTACTCTCCTCTACGCTGCTACGCAAGTTATAATTTTGAATTAAGTGCAAATATTTACAATGCTAAGAGCGCTATTAATACCAGTTTTCAAGGGAAAAATTAGTTCTTGCGTATAGTTCTTGAAATATGTAGGAAAGATTTGGATTTCTCTATATTTTCCTTGATGTGTGGTATGAAACCATAGGTTTGATTGAATAATGAATGATTTAAACGTCTTTTCCTAATAAAAATGTTTTTTTATTGCATTATGGGTAGTCAGAATTTCTATCCTATATCTCGTCAAAATGTCTTTGTTTGGGCAACAACTTGAAATCTACTTGTTAATTGCTGGTAAAACATATAAACAAGAAGATCCAAACAAATTATGCTGGTGTCATTTCTGCCAAACTTAATTTGAATCATCATCTACTAGGTTGTCTATTTACCTCTGTATGTTTCCTAAATGTTCTTTATTTGGCACCATTTTGGAAGTTATTATGAGAAAAAGATAAAATAGAAATTTGCTCTACCTATTTCTGTTATCCCAAATTCTGGAAGTTTTTTGTATGTTGGAAGTTTTTACATTCATTTTAATATTCAAACTGCACTAAGTGGAGTACAATAGTCACGCCTGTTTAATAAACTACGTTAATTAATTGCTGCAAATTTCTATACCAGCTTGTCAATCTGGTCTCTAGGGATGTTATCGGCGATCTGAAACGATTCTTTCTGGCAAAAAAAACTTGTAAAAATTTCAGGCAGCTGAAAATATTCTATGGGACAGCATTCTTCGCGACGCACAGAAAATCGGCTGCCATTAATATTTTCAACGTGGACACGCATGGAAGAGCTTTGATACCATTGCCACAGGGAGGCACAAATGAAAGGGTTTACCACACTCCTCAAAAGCGCTGCGATAGCGTGGGAGTGTAGGATCAAATCAAATGCTTTAGAAATATCTATCGCACAAATATCTAAAGGTTTCTTCATTCTTTCATACCTCTCCAAAATAGACACGAAAACCATAAGATTATACTTCCCATCTATTCTGTCACTTGTCTTTGTCTTGTCTCACGATAAGCTGAAAGAAACTAGCGAAGAAACCGGTTGGGAAAGGTATCTCTTGACAATTCTCTAAAAAAATTTAACAAATATTTCTCTGCCTTTGAAGCGCTTACGTTTAAGAACCATATTTGACCACTGCCATTACTGTAGCTTCTAATATTTTCATCTTGGTTCGTAGACTTATCTTCCTACTAAATATGCTAGACTGTTTGGGTAAAAGTTGGGTTACAGTTATTGAAAAAGGGTTGCATTGATACGAAGCAAATCAAATTTTAGTCAGAAGAAATCAGAAAAAGCAAAATAGCTGAACTGAAATCAATTACTGTTCATTATTTTGTGTATAGAAAGCTTTTGGAACATTAAAACTCAAAATCGTTATTTTTTGAAGATATATTTACCATCGCATTTTGTTTTAGCTTTATTTTAGTAACGAGCAAACATTAAGATAACAGGTGCAAATGAAAATGAACAAATAAATTTTAAAACGAGTAAAAATTAAATTGAATATTCAAGTCAAACTCAAAACGAAAAAAATTACGACAGGGATGAAATTGGCCACTTTCCTCCTCCCCAAACTGTGAAGGTCTAAGAAATAAAATTAAAATTTTCATTGAAAACTACAGGTATCTTAAATAGTGTGCTTTTTTTCCAAGCAACCACGACGTAGGGGGCAAAAATGTAGGGAGGAACATGCCCCCATTCCAATTGATACAATTGGGAAAAAGGAGCCAGTACTTTTCAGGGGAGTGAGGATTTCTTCTACCCGTACTATTGTTTCATAGTCAGACCTGTCAGGCCAATCGAAAAAAAAAAAAATGTTGAAATGGAGTAAACAACATACTTCAGTTGAATTTTCTTACGAGATAGAAAAGTCTCCTAGGAAACGAATTAATACATAGGATTTGCAAATAGGCCCTGCGGCTTTCACTATTCCCGAAGTTTCGGGGATTTTCCCGACAACTTTGCAAAAATGGCGAGGCAATAACGCTTGGGCTTAGAAGCGGCCAAGCTTTAAATCTGGCCCTGGGTGAAACAAATCTTGAGCTGGTGAGCTTTCAGCAATTAATATCGTTATATATCAAATATTCAGTTTAATTTTATTAGCTCTTGCCAAAACTGTTAATTCATTTTGGATTGGAGGAGAGACCAGAGCTAAATCATTAGACACTATGCTTTTTCAGGCTATCGAAATTCCATATCTGTAATATCTTGGGCACGGCTTGGGACATCAAGTTAAAACTGGCGCAAAGTATTGAAGGAGGGGTGGAGGTGGGAGGACGTTGAACTAGGGATTGGAGGAGAGACCAGAGCTAAATCATTAGACACTATGCTTTTTCAGGCTATCGAAATTCCATATCTGTAATATCTATGGAAACTTTCTTCCCCCATGACAAATTACTCCATGGAAAGTTCCCCCGACATATCCCCCTCTTCTGATAAACTCCCCCAACCAAAAAAATCCCGCGCAAGTCAAACCCTACCGTAAAGAGCAAATGGTCGGCAGCCCTCTTCACGAACAGTAAATAAGGAGCAGCACGGCTCAATAGTAACCGAAACTCTAACAAACTGAATTTTGATAATAACAGATATACCAAAAGAATTGCTGAGGAAATTTGTCTTATTTTAGAAAATAGGGAGGTACGCCCTGTAAAAGTCATTGAATCTTAACGAAAATCACACCATAAAATTCAATTTGTCAGAGAACCCTGCTATAGAAGTTTCAATCTCCTATCTACAAAAATGTGGAATTTAGTATTTTTTGCCAGAAGACAGATCACGGATGCGTGTTTATTTATTTATTTTTTCCAGGGGTGTTCGTATCGACCCAGTGGTCCTACAATCAAAGAGTAAAAAAGATCAATTCTGATCATTGAAATAGTTATAGACCAAAGACTAAGATATATCATTGCTGATCATTACTAATCAAAGGCAATACCTATAAAATAATTAGAAAGATTAGAAAATTAGACGATATTTATTTATGCTTTTGTTTGGTTTTGAGATTTTGAGGTGAGAAAAGCAATGGAACATGCTATTAGCTGTTGGACCCCCCCCCCCCCTAGCTGTAGCTTTTGTGTGTTTCCGTCTTTTTCTCTCGCTCTTTCTCCCTGTGTGGGCCTGTGAGTCTGACCATCTGTTCGTCTCTCCCGTTGTGATTGTGTGAGTTTTTGCCACTCTCTTTCTGTGTGCATGTATGTCTGACCTTCTGTTTGTCTATCTTTGGGTATGTTTCTGTGTATTTCTTGTCTTTTTGTCTCTCTTTCAATTTGTGCCTGTGTGTTGACCGTCTGTTTATCTTTTTCTTTGCCAAGCATATAGCGATCGCAAATTCTGTCTTGACTCTTTATCTTAACTCTAAGTTAAGTTTGACTCTTTATCTTAACTCTAAGTTAAGTTTGACTCTTTCTCTTAACTCTACTTTTTAAAACAGTAAACAACCTTAGCATAAAGAGTGGAGCGTTGATGAGGAAGTATCCCCTTTCATATACGAAGTAATTTCTGTTTTGTTTAATGGTTAATGGCGGAAAGGTTTTCTTTCCTTTCCTATCACCAATACTTATGATCTTACCATTGCGTACTTATTTCATACCAAAGATATGTCAATCAGGGCTAATTATAATTGCCTGAGGGCTGCAATCAAAGACACGGTGGCAGGACACTACTTTTTTCAATTACTTTTTTTATTTTTGTTTTCAATGAAAGAATTTTTTGAATGAAAATTCCCCCCGTCAAAATAAACTATTTTTCAAAACTTAGCGTGGGGGCAAAGAATCTAGGATAGGCTGGATCCAAAAACTTTGATTTAATTTTTAACTTTTAATTGAAATCCGAATTTCAATAAACAACAATAAAGCTTATTTTGAATATTTTTGTTTCTTCTGGACAACGCTGCATGGTCAGAGGTGTTAGCAGATGTAATTCACGTTAAGCCACCAACGCGTCCTCTTTTCTCGATATTCAATTCGCCTGAACTTGGTATTGACAAAATAAGCTAAACATAAACCAAACATGAGTCAATACAGAAGACTTCACAAAAGAGGAGCTATTAAAATGCATCAAGTCCTTTAAGAACGGGAAACCAGCTAGTCTAAATGACATCCCTAAGGACGTTTGGAAAACTGAAGCCTTGAGAGAACCACTGCTTGATGTGTAACAAGACATTCCATATGGAAAAGCCAAATATGGGGCAAGAGTGGTCTAAAACCATTTACCAAAAAAGGAAATTTGGGAGATACTAGAAACTACCGCACGCTCGAAAATTTGTTTTGGAAAGTGACCCCCTTCTTCTCTCTCTCTCTCTCTCTCTATATATATCTCTCTCTCTCTCTCTTTCTCTCTCTCTCTCTCACTCTCTCTCTCTCTCTCCTTGGGTCTCCCAGTGGTATGCTATTCAACCTTCTTTGTTAGTGGTTTCCAATTCAACACACAATAATACTCATCTAATGGGTAGAGCTACACTGGTAAACGGATGCTTAAGGCCATGGGTACCCGACTGACTTTCAAACAGTAAGCTGTACGAAATGTGTGGTTCAATCCCGTTTTCTGGGGCTACAATTAGAGAAAGATTGAGGTGGCTAGGGCACGCTCTGTGGATGAAGAATGACAGACTGACCAAGATGTCCTTTTTGGCAAACCGGAAAGCAGGTAGTCCTCGACCGGGGTGGGAAGTCGTAAAGATATAAGGGAAATAGGAACTTCCTGGGATGGTGTAAAGAGGCTTCTACCCCTTCTTGCGACTTCTGCTGATTTTTACAGAACAGCTCAGTAAGCGCCTTCTTCTACTTCTGCTGATCATTCATAACAGCTCAATAAGTAAGTGTCTTCTTTCTTCTACCTTTCTACCCCTTCTCGCCACTTCTGCTGATCTACCCGAACAGATCAATAATCTTACGGAACAGCTCAATAAGTACTTCATTCTTCTTCTGCTGATCTTGTATAGCAGCTAAAAAAGTATTCTATAATTTTTTTTCTAAATAGGGTGGTTGTGAAGTTAGAGATTAACTACTGAAAGCCTTTATATAAAAACAAGTAATAAAAATAAGTGTGGTAATTATAAAGGTAATAGGAAATTGCTTGGTTTCTGTACGAAGGGAATTACTTAGTACGATGATACTTTTTAGAGTAGAGACGTGTAGACAAAATTTTGACAGAAAAACAGTGTGGTTGTTAGAGTTGGGGGAGGATATACAAAAAGAAAAAATTCTAGACAAAATTTAAAAAATCTATATATTAGAAATTTCCTGAACAAAAAGAAAAGTTATTAAGTATGCACTTCTTAGTATTATTTTTGGCAGCATCTGACAAGTTATTTCAGAAAATACTTTTGGAACGTATTTTAGAAAGCTTCTAGGTAACACAAAATATAAAAAGACATCTTTTTACAAATTTCTAATTATGATTTTGGCTTAATCTGACACCTTACAATACAGTATATTTTTAAAGAAGCAAAGCCTTCTTAAAGATAAATAGAAGTCGCTTTTTACGAATTGAAAAATTGCTTGAACAAGTATGTGCCGAGAGATGATGGTTATTCCTCCAAAATATGAACAATTAATTACAGATGTCTACTTTTTGGCTATTGAATGGCCAATAAAATCCTTTTTCTTAGCCTCTCCCTTTGTTCGATTTAGAATCATAGGTATTGAGCTGCAGTGAATGATAAGTCCATATAGTAGCACGAAACGGAGTTCCTCCAAGATTAGCTAGCTAATTTAAAACTGAATTAATACACTTTTCCTGACAAGCCTTTCATGCTTAATCAGAGCTCAAATTTACATCACTATTCGATATTTTTCATTTGAAAAATTCCCTTATATCTTTGTGTATTTTATGAATATTAATATATAAACATTTATAACTATTAAAAAAAAATTATAGTAAATAAAAACTATGTACGGTGTTTATCAGGCTCAACAATGACACTGCCGCTAGAGCCTTGCTAGTTGGCCGCGAATTGCGGCTTACCATCGGAAAAGACCTTTCAGTGATCGGCTTCGACAACATCGCTCTGTCCGGGACGTTGTCGCCCGGCATGACCACGGTGGAGCTGTTTCCGCGAAAGATAGGGCGCGATTGCGCTACCCTTCTGACGGCAATGCTGGATCGGAAACCGCCAAGCGTGGTCAAGCATTTGGTTTGGAAGTAGGTCTGGTCAACTAACCGGTCCAGTTTAACTTTTCCACAAAAACCTTATAGGCCCCCGGGCATAAGTTACAACCCTTTCTGCGGGCCCTGGGTGGGGGGTTGTTAACCCCTACGTTGTTTATCTGATCTTTAGACTATTTTAAACAAAATGGCTGTCTTAAGATTTTGGTTAAATGGGTTTGGGGAAAATAGGGTTTGTGAAAGGGGGGTTAGATGCAAAAGCGATATTTCAATTGAAGTAGTTTCCTTTGAAAAGATAATGGCATTCATCTTCTGAACTTTCCTCCCCATTGCTCTCATCGCACCCAGCCCCTTGATGTTCCGGCTTATGCGCCATTCAAACATGCCATCAGGGATTCATTTGACATTTGGTTGCAGATGAATCCAGGTCGGAGGATTTCAATACACGAAATAGCAAAGTTGTGCATGCAGCTCTTTCTAGAAAAGATGAACGCTAATTGTAGATAAATCCGAGACAAATAGTCCGGTGAGAGGCAAATCTGGCATAAGCCCTTTTTATGATTGTATAAAAATGTGTCATTGCACTTGTTGATAGATAAGTCTATCATCCATCAGTCCATTTATCATTCCTAGAGAAGAACTAAGGTAGGTAGTCATAGAACTAAGGGATGAAATATCAAAATCAAGTTGATTAAAATCAAGTAGTTGCGGGAATCAAGCCATGGCTCACTTTTTTTGGTTTGTAACATCATTGCATTAGCAGACATATTTAAGTAAGTTTTGAAACGTCTACTTAATATGTTTGAATATTGTCATCATAGCTAAAGCTACATTTTAGTATTTATCCTAAGGAATATTATTTATATAATATAGTCAGAATTTTGTATTATCAAACGAATAGGCGCACATTAAGGAGGAGGAGGGTTAAGGGCAATCCTAGGTTAAAGTTGGGGGAGGCTTATGAGTTATTATTTGGGTGAGAGTAATTTCGTGTCCTCGCGGATGAAAACACTATACCAACAAAATTATTACTGCATTAAATTCAGTAAATGTCTTTCACGACACTTGCCTTTTAACGGACTTTTGAATCCCCTCAAGTTTAACTGTTTACTATTCCACCCCCCGCTGGTGTCTAGATTTACATCCAAGGTCATAAGCAAAAGTTTCTTGTTTTTTATTTGTTAATTTGAACATTTGGGTGTTGTGTATTAAAGAAGATATTTTATTCATTTACACGCTTATCTTAGTTGTTTTTTTCTCATGAAAGTTTCTTTCCATGTGTGAAAAATATAAAAACCTAACAATCCCTTCATTGTTATTTTTTGGAAATGCAAAATGCGAGAATATAAAAAAATAGACTTTTTCGTTTCGGCATTACAATATATCAGACGCAATCTCCAATTAGGGTCTACCTGTATACATTTCTATTTGACGCAGGGATTCGAGTTCGCCTTCGTAGATGACCACGTTGTCGCGCAGAACCCGAATCGGACTGCTGCGTTTCACCACACCGGTCGATACGATGCAGCCCGCGATGGAGCCGAGTTTCGACGACCGGAACACGTCGCGAACTTCGGCAACGCCGATGATCGTCTCGCGGATTTCCGGCGCGAGCAATCCCGTAACCATGCCGCGAACGTCGTCGATGACGTCGTAGATGACGCTGTCTATTGAAAAAGTAAAAGCGGATAAGTTGCGCGAAGTTAAAGAAGGACACGACGGTACCTGGGTAGCGCATCCCGGTCTGGTTGGTCCGGTTATGGAAATTTTTGACCAATACATGCCACGGAAAAACCAGATCGTCAATAAACGAGAAGATGTGAACATTTCCGCAGCCGATTTGATCCGGCGGCCGGAAGGTACGATTACGGAAGCCGGTCTGCGTCAGAATATTAATGTGGGTAGACATCCGTGTTACTGTGTTATCGCAGGAAATTACGGGTGTTAGCAGCTTGAGAAAATGCAAGGAAATAGGTCCAATGCGTTGAATACGGGATATGCACAGGTGGGTGGTGTCATCTCACGCCAAGGGTCCACATCGTCCGAAACTTCTGCAAGTAATAGACTTCGTTTGGAGAAACAGGCGACGCAGTTGTTTAGTAAAGATTTTATGCAGAGTATTGAGAAAGATAGGAGGTGCGAGCGGCGTGGCTGGACGGGCGCGACGGATCACCGAGGATGCGGAGGTGCTGCGCTACAACGGTCAGGCGTCGCCCGACGGAACGCAGGTGGCGTACACCGATCGCGACCAGTTCTTGTGGCTGCTCGACGTGAAGACCGGGGCGAGCCGGAAAGTCACTCAGTCCGCGGACGGATCCGGGTTCGATCGTCCGGATCTGGGCTGGTCGGCGGATGGACGCTGGCTGGTCTACTCTGATACGTATTTTCGAGCAAATGCTCTTTGGTTTTAAGAACCAGAATTGCCTCTGGCCAGTATTTCCGCATTAACCAGGTATAGTTTCGGCTGAACCTCAGGTCCACGCGAAAACAGGTCCTTCTGAGAGTCGCAGAAAAATCGCCATGTAGTCTGCAGATATTGAAAGACACACATGAAAGAATATAAAATGACTTCCGATCAAGTAAGGGTTTAGCAACAGAAAGATTGGAGTATCGATTCCTTTTCCACCATTAGCTATATCGATTCCATTACCACAGGACATTGCATCATTGTCATTATTACCTTTCAAGTTATCATCACCGTTTTCTCCAAATAATGAGTCAATTCCTTTTCCACCACGAAGTTGATCATCTCCATCTCCACCATAGAGAGAATCATCATGATTTCCACCTAACAATAAATCACTACCGCCATTTCCAAATAATTGATCATTGCCACTACCTCCTGAGTGACATTGACAATATAACATTGGACGATGAATGACATTACCTATCGAGACAGCTCTCAACAAGTCTTCTGGTTACATGGTTTGTCAGAGTTAGATTACTGGCATAGTGAAACGTAGTGAATAAGGTGTCTCGTCTCATGAAGGTGATAAGAAAAGAATATTGCAAGTAAAGGATATTTAATTATTGGGAGACAGAGACTATTAGACAAATATAAATTATTTTCAAATAGTAGCCACCGGCGCGGGTCACAAAGATCGCTCCGCTGATCAGGAGCAGGATGTGGGGCACGTATTCGGGGGCATTCGCCCAGATTCCATTCTGCCAGAGGTCCGGCGCACAGGCCGCCACGGCAATCAGCGTGACGAGATGCGTCAGCTGATCGCCCAGATGCGCGCCGATATTGTCTTTGAATTGGGTTTTGATCCAATCGGTCAGCATATGCAGCAGGGTCAGCACCACAACCGGGCTAAAGTAAAATGAAAGATACCCTTTGAAACGAACCAGATTGTTCCAGTTTAAAAATTTGCTGGTTCTTTTATAAGTAGCTTTTTTTCTTAGTATTCCTGTGGTTTGTTTCTCTACGGCTTTGAAAATATATTATGCTTAAAGCACCAAGAACATGGAAATGAAAACATTCCTTGCCCATGGACCCATCCTACCCATTTGGGGTCTATTTTTTACCAGAAAACCACAATTTTCTGTTGATGGCTATGTTTGGTTGGTTCGGTTCAGTAGGATCGGCGAAGGCCTCCTTCTCGTCTTCCTCATCATCATTTCCAACACACTCATCGATGCTGCCGCTGTCGTCGTCCTTGCTATCCACCACCACCATCATCATCGTCTTCTTCTTCTTCTCCTTCTTCTTCTCCTTCTTATCGTCAGCATCTGGCGTCAGCTGGAAGGAGGACTTGCTTGTGCCGGTGTCGGAGCGGCTCTGGAGCCCAGCACCAGCGCCATCACCGCACCGATCAGGATGGCAACGCCGGTGGCAGCGGGAATCATCACCCTGGTCTCCGACGCGATCGTCTCGTTTGCGGCCTGACGCTCGGCCATCAGTGCGGTTTCGGCGCTGCGGAAGGCCGCAAGCGCGGCGCGGAAGCTGTCGAAATACTGCTTGCCCCGGCCCTCGGCGACAAAATCGGCCATGTCGTCCATGGTGGCGGCATCACCACTGCCCCCTTCCCTGTTTGTACAAGTCTAAAGTCTACTGCGTCATTGGTGCTTCACTGAAAACGAATTATATTACGAAACTGATGACGAAAAATTATAAAATCTTGAACTGATGATGGAAGATAATCAGGTCAAGATTTTATTTCACTGTATTTTTTTTTTCTTTGCAGTGGAACTCTATTTGTCTTGAACAGTATTGGAAAGAAATATTAAAATTAAATTGCATATTTTATTTGGCAAAAACTAAATCCGGCCGTATCCGAAATGGTTTCTCTTCACCAGCAATGTGAAGATCTTCCTGAGTGGCAAAACGTTCTATATGTTTTTTTGCATAGGGATTTCCGACCATATGAGTTTGATAAAAAGGGATTTCGAGGGGCAACAAATCTGGCATTTCAAAGTTTGTATTGCGCAGACATTCGACCATTCGCACGGCGCATTCACTCACAAGCAGCGAATGGTAGACCTGGGTTCCTATCTGCAAAAATGTGCAATTTTTGCCAGAAGAAAGATCACGGATGCGTGTTTATCTGTTTGTTTTTTTCATGGGTGGTCGTATCAACCCAGTGGTCCAAGAACGTTGCGAGAGGGCTCATTTGAATGAAAATTAAAAGTTCTAGTGTCCTTTTTTAAGTGGCCGAAAAATTGGAGGGCAATTAGACCTCCTCTAACGTTCATTTTTCCCCGACGTCTCCGGATCAAAATGGTATTCCGCCATCGAACCTAGGAGCCAGACCTGGTTCCAACACCATGGAGCTTGTAGATAATAATAGTGGGTTAATTCTTGACACTGCTAGCTTCAATTGGAATCCGGCAAGAATTACTGGAGTTACTGTCGATCGCGTCTTCGGCTCCTTTACTGTCTCGTGGTCGCCCATTAGCGGTTTTTTAAGATACAACTTGTATATTGCGTCCGAGAACAACATAACACCTGATAACGAACTTAAAACGAAAAGAAATTGCTAATAGCTCGCTCTTTACGCTAAAGTATTTTTAGTAATTATAACTATCTGTTCTACGGTCTTTGTGATTCAGGGGTCATTCTTAAGGAATTGGGGCAAAATTTAAGGTTTAGTGTAAAGAGCGAGGTGTTGACGAGAAAATTAAAAGTTCTAGTTGTTTTTTTAAGTAACCAAAAAATTGGAGGGCAACTAGGCCTCCTCCCCTGCTCCTTTAAAGCCGACAACTACTTTTCGAAAATTTTACAAGAACCATTTAACGTTTCGCGTTTTGTCCCGGGGATAGAGGTATTCAGTTCTTCTTTTTTTTCCAATCAATCTATCAATTCATCCAATCAATATATTTAGATGACCTGAAACAAACATGGGAGATACGACAATGGAACAAATACACACACACACAAAAAACATATTTTTAACATAGAAAATTACATCATCGGGAAATGTCAATGACCAGGCAGGAAACACGTTCCCGAGCAACACGCAGGTCGTCATGGACAACACTCCGCCAACTATCTCCGGACTGAGCCTACCTGCCGTGAACACTGCGCGCATCTTCACCAGGCACGTTATCGTCAAGGCAAACGTCAGCTTGGATGCGCCGACTGTGCAATGGGGACTGAGCCAAGGCGCGGAAACGCCGGACGGGAGCCTGCCGCCAGAGGCCGGTTGGGGCGGCGAGTTGGCGTGCAGTTGTGTCGGTCGCATATGGCTTGGCGTTGCAATGAATTCCAATGGTAGTATTTACTCTTAAAAATTGTGTCATAAAAGGAAGTTTAAAAAATAAATGGAAAAAATTATCATAAAAAATAGCGATCCAATAGACGAGGAGTATAAATTATCAAGGCAATGGGAGAACATGGAATGAAATTGGGAGTTAAAACTCTCCGGTACGTAGATTATGCTGAGGATTTCGATATTGTGCAATCAATTCGCGACGTCGGTTTCAAGAAACTTCTCATCGTCAACGGTCATGGCGGCAATATCGCTGCACTCGGCGTGCTCACCGAAGAGTTGACCCGCGAGACCGGACTGCGGGTTGCAGCGACCACCTATCCCGTATTGCCGCAGAACGCGGGCGACTATGCCGCGATACTGGAAGATCAACCCTACCTCCAGCATGCCTGCGAGGCGGAAACATCGATGCTGATGGCATTGGAATGGGGCTGGCTTTGCAAAACTTTCACTGGGTGGCCCAGTCTTCACAAATCTCAGTGTACATATAGCAATCAGGAGATCCAGAATCAGACATACCCCTCTTTTCTTAATAAAAACAACACCTTAGATGTTATCAATTGGAAGCTTAAATAAGTTAAGGCCATATCAAATATTGAAATTGGGACTTTTGGATCGTATTTAAATTTTAACTTTCAATGTGGTAATTCAAAATGTACTGCGCAGGTACATGTTTTTATCACCCGTCAGCCGCTGGGTACGGGAGGGAGTATTTACCAATTAAAGTTGATTGGGAAAAAAGAATTTGAGGGCGATCAGGTTTCTTTACAGGCCAATATCGCTCCGAATACCTCTCATTTGGAAGGACAGGAGCAAATAATCAAAACAATTGAACTGGGCTTGGTTTCTTTTCTGGCCAGAACGGAAATGCAGGATCAAATCGATCTCATGTAAAAAAGGTAAATGGGAGAAAAGGCATTATAGTGGTTACACAGGAAACTTTTTTTTTATCAAATTTGCTTTAGGCCACTTCATAGGTGGTTTTGGGTCGGAGTAGTAATTTGCTCTTGGCATAGAAACTCTAGAGGTTCAAAATTCCAAAAGAGTAATCTAACGTTTATAAATATTCTGTTATTTCAAAATTGTTGGGTTGGGTTTGATCTTTTGTTGTAACGTCTTTTATTTGCTCGCAGCGGTATCGCGACTGACTCTGGGATGTCGAGCTTTAGCTAATTATGTTCGATGACACCCGTAAGCACAATTTCTACTGGCGCCTGGTTTGACTCATCAGCTAGTTCCTGAAAGACCTCTAGGTCGATCGTGTCTTGTTCTGTATTGTCAACGTAGCTTTGAACCAAGGAATCGAATTCGTCAAATGTCAATGTGTTCAAGAACTTGTCATTGCTCATCGTTCACCTCTTCCCGCCAGGTTGAGATTCGTCGTGGTAGATGCGGAGCCGCCGATCGAGCCATGCGTGTTGACCCCTCCTGCGCATGCGCCAGAAGAGCTCGTGATCCTCTCCCGCCCTCGCGTGCTCGAAGAGCAGCTCGTCGAAGCCACCGGTCGCGCGGAAGAACGCGCGGTCGAAGAACAGCGCGGCTGAGATCGTCTCGGGTATTCCCACGATGTCGGGGTCGCGCGGATGCGGCGCGCCTCGCCTCCGCCAGGGTGTTGGCGCGCAGGATCGGCAGGCCGCTGCGGGTCAGGATCTTGCGCCCCTCCTCCACGTTGGTGCCGGCGAGGCGCACCACCAGGGGCACCTCGACGGGGGTCTTCTGCAGCGCCTGGACGATGCCTTCGGCGACCCAGTCGCAGCGGTTGATGCCGGCGAAGATGTTGACCAGCACGGCCTGCACGTTCTCGTCCGACTGGACCAGGCGGAAGGCCTTGTCTTTGTTGATTTTGAAATAATTCATTATTCCCGCAACCGACAAATCTCAGTAACCGCCTAAATTCACGCAAGCTACGCACTCTCGCAACGAAATCGCATGAATTACTCATCAGGCTAACAGCCTGTCGGACTTTGGCGGAATCTCCCTTGAAACTTAAACATTTCGGGCCTCCGGGATGGGGATAAGTTTATATCCCATAGTCTTTGCCATTTTTTTGATGGATAGGAGTTTTTCTTACTTTCCCTGGAACCTTAGAAACTATTTAACTTCTCCTATTTATGTGCCGAAGATAAACATATTCAGATTTTAATGAAACTTACATTTATTAGGAGGATTTAAACCTTTTTAATTAACTCTTACAAAACGTTAACTTTCTAATTAACTTAACGCTCTCTAAACAAAGTTAACTTTTTTTTATTGAACAGAGCAGGATTTTCATTTTAAATTTTAGGAAATTGCAGTGCCTAGTAACTTACAACCCTTGCCCTGAGGACTCTGGGGGAGTTGTCATCCTAAAAGACATAATTTTGGGACCTTTTTTTCACGTTGAACAAAATGGCTATCTCCAAAATTTTATTGGATGTGTTTGGGAAAATGGTGGGCGTGGGAGTGGGATTAGATGCCTTCCATTCACTTTTGACTATTAAAAAGGGCACTGGCTCTTTCAATTTCCAATTAAATGAGCTGTTTTCAAAGTTTCGTCGGCCCATTGGATCCCGGCCCACTGCAAGGCGTGATTGGGCATGCGGTTCCGTTCCCGGTCGCTGCTTGCCCCCCACAGGTAATAGGCGGTATCGCCAACGGCACAAACGACGATGGCCGCCAAGGGTTGGCCCTCATATTCGGCTAAGAGATAGACGCCGTGGTGTGGCACCAAGAGTTCGTAGGCTGCGCGATAATAGTCGGTACTGTGAACTGAGAAGCCATCGCGTTCGCCGGGAAAACATTGACGCTCTGCGCGCAGACATCGAAAGCGTGCTTGCGCGTATGAGCCGGGCCGATGCGGCCCGACAACTGCTCGCCGCGGGTATTGCCTGCGGCAGCATCAACGATATCCGCGACCTTGGCGCCCACCCTGCCCTCACGCGCAAAACCGTTGATGTCAACGGCCAGCCGGCGAACCTTGCCGTGCGCGTCGGCGACACGCTGACCAACGCCGCCGTCCCCGCGCTTGCCAGGGCGCTTTTGTACGATGTCGTTTATGACAGCGGACAATCCATGGCTGTGCGTAGAAATGCTGTGCAGAGTCTCGCACTGGGTTGGGCGTGGGAAGGAAGGATGAGAAATCTCTTGGCTGATGATCGGCTGGTGGAAGAATTGAAATCTGTTGCTGCTGCGAAACTGCTGGGTGCACATCGTCCAAGCGATCGAGAAATGGCGATGGCCCACCTGGGTGTGTCTGAAGGTGCGATGCTCCAAACGCTGATGCGGAAAGAAGCTCGTCATCATCGGTACCCCAACCTCTGCACAACACTGCTGCCGTTCTTCCCGCAATTCAACATGCAGTTCGGGCATCGAGTTGCCAAGCTATTTCGCCCGCCTGGGTCGCTCGCGAGATCTTAGCGTTCAAAAGCATCTTTTTTGCCATGTGCTGACTTTACGAGCCACTCGATCAGTTTGTAGCAGGGGCGATGTCCCCGACTTGGTCTTCCTCGTTTTGCTCAAACTCAGAATGCCCGCGCTTTTCGCGAAAGTGGAGGCAGGCGCTTAAATCTGCGCTTTGCCAGAGGCCCATGCCTCCACATTGGTCGACGATAAGTCGCTAATGTTTGAAAGTTTGTCCTTACGGATTTTAACCGCTAATCCGTTTTTGATATCCCGCAGCATTTCCATACCACCAAACACGAGCGCACTATAAAGCTGAATTGCATTCGCCCCCGTTATTTCTGACGCCAACATAGATATCATGGATTGATACCATTTTCCGCATGGGATTACCATTTGGCAACAACGAATGTGATTGTACTAATTTGGATATTTTGCTTTCATCATTGCATATAGCAGGGAAAATCAGCTCAAAATCAGATTCTTTTTTCTTTGGCAAAGTTTTTAATATCCACCTGCTGGTTTGCTGATTATTTAGTTGAATATCAAAGTACACATTTTCATCTTTAGCCGGTTTGGAACCCGAGCGCCTCGTGCACCGCGTAGCCGAGGTCCTTGCCGATCCTGATGTCGTCCATGTCGGTGTCGCGGAACACGATCGACTGCGGACTGACCCACGGCAGCTTGGCCATCAGCATCGGCTTGGGGCGATACCACGACGTGTTGTGGTAGAGCACCTGGCCGTCTCTGCACACGGTGTCGAAGGTGAACTCCTCGCCCTCGATGTACTCCTCGACGCTCACCTATGGAACAAAGAGTGAGCTAGGCGGCAGATTCTATGATACTGCGGTATACTAAGAATTGACCCTGGAAATATATGTTTAAGTTTTTTAAGGTTTCAGAAGCTTCTGAAGACTTTCACTTTGATCAGGTCATGATACTTGAAAGAAAGAATCATATTTTATGTTTAAAAAATTGTTAAAGGATGATTTATTTATTTATTATTGAAAAAATATTTATTTTGATTAATAAACCATTGTTGGGGTTTGCATAAGGTCGAATTTAATGTTGGGAGGCAAAAAGGGAGTTTTGCCTCCCAACGAGTTCACTCCCAATTGAAAAAAAATATTTAGGAGGAAATTCAGAAAAGAAGTTGTTCTGAAATGACATAAAAAAGCCTACTGAAAAGTAATGCTTGGCTCTGGGGCATGTATAAATTCGAAATGTAATATAAGGAGTAAAAAAAGATTTGTACTCCAACTAGCAAAAACAGATCTAAGGCTCGTAGCCTTTGATAGGAAGCTTTGGAACATAAATTATTATCGAGGCTCCTTTTTAAGAGTTGAATGTAATCTTTGGTTAATAAGAACGTTTAACATAAGCCGACAATATTAAAATACCCCGTCAGAAAAAGTTTGCCTTTGTGAATATATTATATTTATGTTCGATTTGAGCATTTATTATAATTTCTGCTTTTTAGAGGTTTTATTGAGTTAATCCTAGTAATTGTTTGAATATAAAATTAATGTAACTATGTAACCAAATGGCCAAAAAAAAATATTCTGTCAATGGAAAAAAAATCTAGGGATAAACGATCAGTTCCCAACGAATGGGTGGTCTCAATGCTTTTCCTTTGATGAGACATTTCCGGGTTGCAGCGGTAGCTAGCAACCTAGTAAGAGACGATTTTGTATAAGATACAGTCATTTATCTTTTTTTCTCAGTTCTAATTATCTGGATATTCCTCTGTACTCACCTCTAAGGAGCGTTCATCTTTGAATTCCTGACTGGCCTTTCGAATGGCCTCATGAAACCCTTTTTTAACCCGTTCCGATTCGACCATTTGGTTGCGCTGAAACTGGGAACTGGAGTTAGCTCCGACGTCGAATCCCATGATATCCCCATTCATACGTGTTTCAACCAATTGGCTAAAATTGGTCTGTGTGTTGGCTTTCTGGATGATATCGGAAACTGCCCTGTAGATATGGCTGTTAGAAATAACACATGCTTTAATAATGAAATATCTTTTAAAAGACCTTAGTCTGGAAAGACAGCAAAATTGTTTGCGTTTAGAAGACAAGTGACAATGAGAATCCATATACAGGATCCTATCACATGCTGTTTATGGTGAATTTTATATTAAATTGCTTAAAGAAGAAAAAACTGGCAATTGCAAAAATGTTTGTATATATTTTGGGACGGATTGCAACAATAGTCTTGTAACAGTGAATATTTAGGACAGAAAAAACGAGCGTGTTTTCGCGATTAAATACTTGGGCCATGATACTTTTGTGGCATCTATGGCTTACGGAAAGTTCTGCTGAATCTGAAACGCGCTATAGTGATTTTCTACAGCAAACTTCGGACGGCTAACGGATTCTAAGAAGAAGCTGGTGGAAACAACACTCTAGATACCCATTTTGAGCTGGTTCAACTCTGGCTGAGCTTCGCTCCGCGGATGGTCTCGCGCTCGAGCTATCCCGGGGTCGGCTACACCCACCAGGGATGGGTCACGGAGGATCACCTGTACCTCTTGCTCGGGGACGAGCTCGACGAGGAGAACTTCGAGCACAACACGACCACGCGCATCTGGGACATGACCGATCTGGACCGGCCCGCGCTCATCGGCACGCACGTCGCCCCGCAGCCCTCGATCGACCACAACCTCTACATCCATCAGGATACAGCGAAGAGGACCGGGACTTTCGCTATCTGGGGGTCGATACCCAGTACTTCCTGTCGGCGTTGATGCCGGTCTCGGCCGATCGTGGAGCCATCTTCGAACGTGCGGAGCCCCTGGCGATGGGGCAGCTCCGAGAGAAGCGGCTTTCACGAACCACGAACGTTTCCTTCCGGCTGACCAGCCCGGAGTTGGTGCTCGAACCGGGTGCCGAGTACTCCGAGAGTTTCCGATTGTTGAATGTCGTGAGAGGGTCTAACAGAAATAAAAATTTCCGTCTAACGGAAATAAAAATTTCCGTCTAACGGAAATAAAAAGTTCTAGTGCCCCTTTTAAGTGTCCAAAAAACTGGAGGGCACCTAGGCCCCCTCCTACGCTCATTGTTTTCTCAAATCACCGGATCAAAATTCTGAGATAGCCATTTTGTTCAACATAGTCAAAAAACCAAAAAACTATGTCTTAGGGGACTACTTGGTCAGAAAGGTTTAGAAGAATGATGAAGGAGAATAATTGGACCTACGACGATATAGCCAAGATGGGTAACTTTAAAAGCGGCAAGGTCATAGAGGCGACTATAAGCAGGAGGTTACCATCATTTGCAAAACTATCCGTAGTGATTTATGAAAGTTTAAAAAAGGAAAGAAAAAATTAAGCCTGCCAAGAGACTGTTCAATGAATACGTCCGAAATAGATCTAGCACCCCCGTATTATTTTTCAATGTTTCGGAAGCTAACTGTACTGTATTTGCAAACAGTTTAGACAAAAATAGTATGGATTTCTTTTCAGTAAGAGAGGAAAAAACAGAGAAAAAGAGAAAGAAAAGACAAGAGTATGTGGATAAGCTGCTAAACTAGTTTGTTTAGTTGAGTCGTCGATTGAATATCTCGAACCAACTGCAACAAGAAGGAAAAAAAATGACACTAATAAAAAACAAAGTAAATGGCACTTGCTACTTCAGTTCGTGACTAATTTGGTGATTATTTGACGATTGTTTATCTTTTATTACTTCGTTTCTATGACTATGTTGAGATGGCTCGGCTATGGAGTTAAGTGTTGGTACCTTGAGTTGGCACATCTTTGCATAGCAGATTGTTTTTATTTATTTTAATGGTATAGCATGTGTTTCATATGCTTACAACGTGTTTAGTAGTATAATATCTATCTCATCGACTCGCAGTTATGCTATAAGTTTCACTTTCGCTCTTTACTCTCACGTGCAGAAAACATTTTATTTATTATCTGCCTGTTTTTACTGTGCTTTTGGCCTTAATTTGAAACTCATTACCATATGGGAGTGTTTGCTTGGAAATTGAAACTGTTTATTACTTCCTATCAAATCCGAAGCACAAAGACCATCTCATATATTTTGCTCTTTTGATGTTTTTGCTCAACTTCAGTGAAACATGCGGAATGGGAGTAGATCTCAACTGGTACATGAGTTTGCATATATTTGATAAAATTTGAAGAAAAAAAAATCCTGAAGCCTTTCAGAAATTTTTCTAGTTATGAAAATTATGTTTTTTCTTCCATAAAAAGCATAGGTAATACCAAATATAGCATTTGGAAGTTTAGTGTACATTAAAAGACTTGGTTATTCTTTTTTCTTCTTCTTGTTTGTACACAATAAGGGGTATACAAAAATTTTTTTTGAAATCGCGTTACCCTAAAACAGCGTCCTGCCAGGAACGATACACGATTGCGTAGACACGGCAATCACCATGCCACAACCTCTAAAAGTTACAGGCATGAAACTCAACATAGACTTAACGCGACACCCGACATGCGATTACGAAAACAGCCGATGTGGCTGAAATGACGCACATGTCGGGGTCCGGATCGTCCCGCGTTCGGCAGGTTTCCGAAGCCGGGCCTACTCGCCGGTGCCAGTCCTGAGATATTTCTTGGGGAATCATGTTTTTTTTCTTTTTAACCAAGCTTGGCGCTCTATATCTAAGCTTACAGAAATACTTATTAATGCTGTGATTTAACACCCTCTACAACGAACAGCCAAAAGAAAACACCAGATTATGTGACCAAGCCCACTAATTACATGTTTAGATATTAAAGACCACTTTAACTTGCAAAATAAACAAATCAAAACATAATACTAACCCAGGTGCCTCTTTTCATTCAGATCGTTTTTATTACAAGTTTAGTTACTTCTCAGCATTCAAAGACAAAGGATAACAAATGAGGCGAGAATATATATGTTGAAAATGTATATGGCCTATCTGTGTTATTTGTTAACTTTATCTTGAGCTTTCTAAGTTGGGTCTAGAGTCAGGAAAATGGAACTATTTGAAGGAAACTACAAAAATCTGAAGACTTTGTGAACTTTGTGAACATTAAATTTAAGCCGACGAAAGCGACGGCACCTTCAATCGGTTGCCCGCGACCATCGCCATTGTCACCAATATCGACCCGGAACATATGGAACATTGGGGCACTGAAGAGGCGCTACACCAGGGGTTCCTTGATTTTGTCTCGAACATCCCGTTTTACGGCCTGTCCGTCTGCTGCACCGATGATCCGGATGTGCAAACCCTTGTTGGTCGGATTAGCGACCGGCGTGTTGTGACCTATGGGTTGATTTATCACATGTACTCAGAACCGACAAAATAGACCTACTGACAAGAAAAACTGTCAAAGTAAAAGTAACCCTAATTTCTGGGGTTACTTCTACCATACTATTTTTTCTACCCCATCTATTCTTACTGGAGATTGTCTTTACTTTTCTGGCGAGGGAGAGATTCTCATTCTTGAAAATTCTTTTCCTCTTCTAGATTATCATCCGTATAGACATTCATATCTTGACCCAAATATCAAAAAGCAAACCTCTTAGGGACCATAAAAAGTACGAATATAGGGTTATCTCTTCGGGACCTAGAGTCAAAAATTTTGGTCACTTCCAGACTTCTTTGCAAAAATTCTGGAAAGGTGAAACTGAATATCCAAAATTAAGAATATCAAAATACGTTTACCCGCTATTCAAAATATAAGAAGGATTTGAGGAGAGAGTTTTCCAAAAATATTACATGTATTCTCCTTTTTTTCTATTGGTAAATTTGGTATTCCCAGTCCCATTCTAAAAGCATGTATACTTCTTTTGTCCAACCACACCTCGAACATGATTACCCAGTTTGAAATCCTGATGTTTCAAGGGAAGAGTCTGATAAAATTGAATCTATCCAAAAAAAAGAGCGATAGCGAATATTTTTGAACAAAGATTAAAGTCCCATGGTCTCCCCTTCTAAGGAAAACTAGATTAGAAACACTGGAGTACAGGAGAGGTGTGACCCTTGTAATCCTCGTGACACAAAAGGACTAATACATGGCACGTTGTTGCGTGTATTATCACAAGTAAGACATTTTGCAGGCATTTTATGGCAAATATACCCGTTTACAATAGAATCGATCGCTTAAACTTATAGTGTTTCTACCAATGCCAGGCATTTCCACAAATTACCAATAGCTTTTCCTCTGATAACTCGTGGCAGTTGACGCCAAAGTGGCACAACTTACCCCAACTGTTTGTTAACCCCAATGACCTGCGGGGACGCATCGCGATGAGCCAAGCGATGGAGGTCAGCGCCCGCAGCGGCGCCCCGTTTACTTTCTGCTTTGTTGGCCCCGCTGGGGCTGACGACGCGTACTTCGACACGCCGCTCTACGGCGCGATTCGTCGCATGGGGCTGGGAGTCTACCGGGACGTCGGGGCGGTGGAGGCCCGGCGCTTCGGCGCCTCGACATCAGGCTTGTGCGTGCTCACATGGCACCTAGCAAAATTCTAAGAATCAATAGTTTGCTTTAAAAGGAAAATTAGAGGCTTAATGCCGGTCAGGATTTAAAATAAGAGCTCTGAGACATGAGGTCCTTCTAAATATCAAAATTCATTAAGATCCAATCGCCCACTCGTAAGTTAAAAATGCCTCAATTTTTCAAATTTTTCCTCTCCCTTCAGCCCCTCAGATGGTCGAATCGGGGAAAACGACTTTATCGGGCCCGTAGGCTCGCGCCCAACGCCACCTACTTTCGATTCCAAACTGAGCCGCAGGCGCTAGCCTCGGGCCTTTCGATTACAAACTGAGCCGTAGGCCTAGCCTCGGGCCTTTCGATTACAAACTGAGCCGTAGGCGCTAGCCTCGGGCCTTACGATTACAAACTGAGCCGCAGGCGCTAGCCTCGGGCCTTCCAGGTCTCGAAGGGCAATCCAAGGCCCGCGGCTAGCGCCGTCCCATACCTATTTCCCCGCTCTTGCGGCTTTGCCCGGGGCATTGTTCAGCATCTGGCACAATATTACCGGGTCAATACTGGCTGGTGCATGGAGTCGTCGTGATGACAGAAACAACAGAAACCACGCTAAAACAGCTTGATGGCACCGCTACGGCATGGGAAGAAACCCCTGTACCACTGTTAGAACCGATGAGTTGACCAAGATTGTGATGAGGATAGCCATTTACCTACCGGTATATCGCTCTTTCATGTAACTTTAAGAATAGCTGTTTGTGTCTCACAATGTTTCTTCCTAGAGATCTGTTGGGTTACGGCTGATCTTATATGTTTAAAAGATGTGTAAGGTATTCTTTAGCCTCTCCATTGAGGTCTAAAAGTACATTTAGCCACATGAATTAAGTCCAAAATCACATACAGGGGTCTTTGATGAGCATGCTGCTAAATTGATTTTGTGATAAATTTGTCCGGCTGTTCCGTTCGGGCGTAAAAGCCCAAGTAGGAATTGAGTTTTAGGAGCAAACTCTTGTCTGATGAACTAACAATTCGCGTGGAAGAAAGCAGCACAGAGGGGCGCTTCTTTGTTGACCTTGGCGACGGCTATGAAGCCGAGATGACCTATAAGCGCAACAACAACCAAATGATCATCAATCACACTGGAGTGCCGAAACCATTTGAGGGCAAGGGGATCGCCGCGCATTTGGTGTTCCAGTTAGTAAAAAGAATTGAGACAGTATAATTATATAACGAATCCCAAAGACTGTAAAGCCATCCAAGGCCGTTTCAAGGGGAGGGGAGGAGGTACCGGGTATGAACCAATAGACTTTACCAATGAACTAATATTGGTTGTAAAAAACTATCAGCTAGCAGGTAAAATTGATTGGCCCCATTCCAACATTTTGGCAAGTAATGCATCTATTAGTGGTACAAATCCAAGCATAATCATTGATACATTCTAAAAGAAAGATGTACACTTTTTTAAATTTTGTTGGAAAGAAACACCGCAAAAGCGTAGGTCACGGTTTCGATCCCCCGTGGTGACATATTTTCTATTTCACTTGTTGTTTTTTTCAAAACTAAAATTTCAAATCCTCTCTCCTTCATAATTTTTTAATATAAGCAACCCAGTCACTTGCTTAGCAACCCCTCAGCCCTGACAGTTAGCAACTTCAGCCCTGTTGTAACTTATAAAAAATTCTTAGAAATTCTAGAATGAAAAATTCTTAGATTCAAGCAATATTAGATGGTAGTGATAAAGTTTCTAACTCTATCATTGATCATTTTACAAATATCAAAATATCATTATGTAGTCTCTTCTTGTTGTCAAGCAACTGAATTTGTTATGATAGAAAAAAAAGCGTTAAAATGTTTCGGAAACTTCCATCAAGTTCTAGTTTTGCTTGTTTTTTTCTCGCACGATCGAGGTGCTTCTCTCGTCGGTGTCGCCGCTGCAGCTGATGACGGGCAAGATCGCGGGCATCGCCGCCACGGGCCTCACGGTCGTGTGCTCGTGGGTGATCTTCTTCTTCATCGTCGTGAAGACGCTGCCGCTGATCCCCGGCTTCGAGTTCCCGTTCGACCTCGGCTTCATCCTCGCGGAGCCGCGGTTCCTGCTGTCGTTCGTCGGGTACTTCCTCGCCGGCTACCTCTAGAATATCTAACGATTAACCAGAGAAACAGCTATGATGCTGTTCCTAAAAAAATAACCAAATGGATAGAAGTGCATTTGCTGAAGAATTATTTTAGTCCGTTATATATAGTATTTGTGCATTAAGAAATGTCAGCTAGGCTAATATAAAAGGGGGCAAACACTAGTCGGTTGATCCTCCATCACAAGTATGAATACGTTAAATTTTCTGGGACTACATTTTTGTGCGTATATGGTTTCTGATCCACGACCATTAAGTAAATGCTAATGGGTTTTGCCAGTGTTGGTGGGGCCCAGAACGGCGGTAATGCGGCCAGAACCGGAGGGAAGATCGTACATGAGAACGCCGCTGTTGCGCTTTTATAAATCCTGGCCTTGGGTCTCTGCCCGCAACCGCTCGATCTGCTCTTTTAGGCCCGGCCTGTGCGGATGTATAGCGAAAGCCGCCTCATAGGCGCGCAAGGCATATTTATTAAACGTAGGTTTTACGTAAAGACGTCACAAGCGTGGTTGTTACGTAATGGTGGCGCACACGTGAGATGTCACGTAATGTCATGGCAATCTTAGGATATTACATAATAGTGGTGTCACATGAAAGTGCACACGTAGAATGCTACGTAACGACAGCGCAAACGTGGGATTTGGCAGAATCTTGCATCATTGTGCTAAGTCATGACTTTCAGCGGGACCTCCTGACATCCGATTTGGATTCCAGGTGCTGTTTTTCGGAAGAAGAAGAACAAGACAAACCTGCAAGAGGCCAACACATGCAAATCTGAGGTCAGTTTCTAGGCTATATTTAGCTCAAGAGAGAAGTTTTTGCAGCAGACAGGTTTGAACTGTCAGTCTTCAAAGTTTTCAGATGGTGCTTTATCCACTGTGAGAAATATTCAAAGAAATATAATCGTTTTTGACCGCTTTTTTTATGCATTGTATTGGGTTGTTTATTAATATTCTATTCTCAGCAGACATTTTGTGAAATGCGACTAATAACAATAACAATTCTCAGTATATTTATGTCAATTCCGTTCTTGGAGCTGGTTAAAAGAAATATTTAGAAAAGCGAGAAGTCAGGTTAGGTATTGTACTTAGAGGCTGTCCTGCATTTGTCGGTTAGTATGTGAATCCAAAACGTAAGGGATAGGACGTTATCAGCGCCCGTTAGGCATTTCAATTGTGTCATTTTATATTATGTATTCGTCGAAACGGACCTTCTAAAACTGGATATTTAATTGTGTTGTTACTTCAGGTATCTTAATTCGTAGGTTAATAATAGTTATAAAAATAATAACAATAGCAAATAAGTGACGATTTTCATTCTAACTGCCCGATTGTATCATAAGAACAAATTTTTTTGCACTTTTATTTATTTAAAATATATATTTCTTTGTCTGAGGAAAAATAGCTGGACCTTTGTGGTGGAAACTTGAGCCCCCTGGAAAATCTGGGGTGGGCATTTGCCCACCCCTGACCCCCCAAATGGCGCCTCTGTTTGAAAATGACTAAATCTTAAGATTCTGATGGAATGAACTCCATCTTAACAATCTAAGACAAATATGTTTTACCATTATGATCACTTAAAGAAACACGTAAAAAACGGTTGCATATCCCTAAGCATCTTTTTAGGGAAGAATATACAATTTGTTCTGGAACTGACATCGGCTGGCGTGGGAATCGATGCGACGCCGAAATCGCCAAACGCAGCATCAATGCGGCCTTGTGACGTCAAACGCAAAACATCAAACGACGGCCGGCCGAGCGAAGGAACCAGGATGCCGCCGCGCTGATCGACGTTGATTTCGCCGCCGAAATCGCTGGCGTTGATGCTGGGATCATTCAATGAAATCGCCCCATCAAAACCAAACGACCGGACTTCGGATGGGGGCAGCCGCTGCTGGTACCTGAATGTTGTGGTGTCATACTGAAGACTGCGAGGATATTAGTCCAAATGCTTCTGGTGGGTCTTCTTTTGAGAGGAGATATACATTGGCAGTTGGTAGTAGTTCATTCTGCCGAATGTCCAGCTACATATACACAAGGGAAACGTATCCTTGAAGAAGAAGTTTCTATAAACAAAATGTTTCATGAACGAACCTTTTATTGTAATTGTTCATTCTCCACGCTATCAAGACGGGCCTGATGACGTCTTCCACGGTTGGCGTCGTCGCCCGTCGCGCGGCGGAGTGGGGGGTTCCGCTCGTCGTCGATCCGGTGCTCTCCTTCACGGCGGGTGGCGGCCGCTCCGTGGCCGATCTCGCGCCCGCGTTCGTCGAGCACCTCGTGCCGCTGGCGCGGATCTTGACCCCCAATCTGGATGAGCTCGATCGCCTCACGCGGAACGGGAATGCGTGGGAAGGCGACGAGAAGGTGTATGTGGATGGCGAGGCCTTCCCTTCTCACTTCGGGACGGGGACGGAAGACTATTACGGGTATGCGTGGTGCAGGAACCCCACTTTCTCGACGCCGTTCATCGCACAACCGGATGGCACCGGGAACCTATCCGCAGGCTACACGGTCAACAGCCGCTACCGGTTGCTGGACGGGATCCCGTTCTCTACTTCGCTCAGGTTTGACATGGAACTCTGCGATCACCCGGCGGCTGTCCACCGTCTTGCCGCCGGCGATCATGTGCATTTCGAACCCCGCCTGATTGACCAGGACATGCCGGTCGCCAAGATCCGAAGGCAGCCAGCGCCAGCGCTCCAGATTGATGATGATCTGCCGCGCGCGTTCCTTCGCCGGCACGTTCAGCGCACCGATCGTTGCCGGACCGGCGACGCCATCCACCTGCAGGCCATAGCGCCGCTGAAAATGCTTGATGAGTCTGTTCTTCCTGGCTCAATGCAGAACTCTCAGACAGATGTGGCGTAAGCCCGTGGGCTTTTTACCTCTTCGGCAGGATCACAACTCTCCGCTGGTTCCCTTCGCCTTCGCTTTCTGTGCGAACACGGGGATGCGACGCGAGAGACATGTGGACTATACGGCGCTCACCTGGCGACATGGGGTCCAGCTCTGATGCCCGGCCGCTGCTGGCGACCCTTCCTGCCGTCCTGCGACTTATTTTTTTCGGACCCGGTTCTCTTCTTGACAGATTTTTCGGTTAGTCTGTAAGTCTCGTTTCTTATCGTTGGATGAGAAGAGTTGTAGCTGGGTTATTCTCCTTTCTTCTATAAAATTCAAGGTGCGAAATTTGAACAAAAATAAAGAAAAGGTCATACTAGAGTATTAGATTCGGTCTCCGAGCTTTTCTGATGGAAAAATTTTTTATTACATGTTCTGTTTTCGGCAGTTCCATTTAATGTTTGTTAAAGCCTTAAGTTTCAACCCTATTAAATGCAAACTATGTGGCGGGCCAGTAGTTATAACTGTATCAATTTGATTTTCCTCAATATACTTTTTAAGGAACATCACTGATGGCTTTATCCAACTTTTACGCGCATCAGGAATAAAAAAATTACCTCTAACAAACAGCATGAGTCGTTCAATAAAACCTTGACTTTTCGGTTTATGAATAATCCCTTTACTCATGTCATTTATGTAGAACCATAACTTTTCAAGTCCACAAGAAATCACTGTCTTGGAGTGGGATCTAACCCACTCCAAAATGGCTCTATCCCAGAGTAATATTTTATTGTCATGGCTAGGGATTTCACCTAGATGAGGTAGAAGAGGGGGTTGCCAGTCAGTAAAGGGCGTGGCAAGTTTATTGTCTTTTCAAGACTTGGTTTCAATATTGTTTTGATTTTTTTTTTTTCATTTGGAAAACCGTCTCGATCATGTCCAGGAAGAAGTTGCTGTCCTTCGCGCGGAACCACGTAAACTCGACGCCCGGCGCACCGATGAACGGCCGAAGCACCCAGCCCATCTGCGCCCCGACGACCGCGTAGACCAGCACCCACACGCGGAACACGGCCTTGGCCTTGCTCGGCGTCTGCGGGGAGTAGCGGTCCAGCGCGGTGAGCCGCTCTTCGGGCGTCGGCGGCTGCGATCGGCCGCGTGCTGAGCTTCGCCGGCGCGATACCTGGCTTGCTGACAGCCGTCATTATCGTTGGTGGCGTTCTCTCCGGCGTTTTCACTGTGACAGAGTCTGGTGCTTTCGGTGCCATGTACGCTTTCCTGGTGACCTTGCTTGTCTATCGCAGCCTCACCTGGGACGGCTTCCGCACCGCCGTCGTCCAATCGGTACGTACGACGTCCATGGTCATGATCCTGATCGCCTGCGCCGGTGCGTAGCCATGACTTGATGCCCACAACTATTCCATTTTAATTCCAAACGGATTTAAATATGACTTTTAGCAAGTCAGCAAAATTTTTGTATTTATAAGGAGATTGGATACTAGACCTACTGTTTTATATAAGCTTATATGCTATTTTTTAAGGCACTTGGTATTAACCAAGTGACATATAGCAATTGCAAATTCTGTTGGTCTATTGGTCCTGGTTTTGCTACTTTAGGCACTTCCAGCTCCAGGCCATCGGCGTATCCGCTCGGCAGTCCGGCCTCGCGCATTTTCTCCGACGCCGCCGCGTTCGCGTAATCAAGGGCGTGGAATGTAAATGAGATGCCGTCATTCCCCGGGGCGATCACCGAAAACCAGACACGGGGCGTTGCATCGTTCGCCGGCAGGCCGAGGCCGCCTGAGTTGTGCCAGATGCGATCACCAAAAACGTGCGTGAAGGGCAGGCCGGAGTGACCGGCGGGGGTACGTTCTTGGGAATAAACAGTTAAACCATTTGTAAACTTTTGAAGATGATTCGGAAAAATATATTTGTCATGATTTTACTAATTTTAAAAAACTGTAACCAAGAAGGTTACAGCTTCTCTCTCCTTAGACCGAGAATTAAAGTAAAAATTAAAGTTTTAATTTTTATAGGTGTGGGTTATCATTTGCTCATATTTTCCCTTCAGAATCAAACTGTTTTACTAGGTCTGATGGGGGGAATTCTTTTTAATGTATCAAAAATTTGTTTATGTGCATTTTTGTTGTTTTTTACAAGTCACACAATATTTTTGAGGGGCGAGAGGGGAGAGTTAGATCCGGTACCCACCCCCTCCACAAACAGCCTCAGTGACCACTATTATATCTAAAGGCTTGTTTAGTTTCTTTAGAAAAGTAATTAAAGCAAATTTTTTGCATGATATATTTGAATAAATTATTTGACAACAGTGCTAGCCTAAATATGGGCGGCTAGTCAAAAATGTAAAAAATACTTATTGGTGGAGGGGGGGAGGGGCACCCTTTCCTAAGGCCTAGACTCTTTATATGCTATTGGCATGTAAACAGAAACACCATTTTATGTCAAATAAAAATAAGCCAAAAAAAGAAGTAATTTGAAATATGCTGCCAATGCTCAAAAGTAATGTACAAGCAGAAAATGTGGTGAAAATTTCTTATAGTAAGAATTCACGGCCTGCACGAGGAGGTGCGGCAGCAAGACCTTCGTGTTCTGCCAGAGATCGCGGCCCTCGCACTGCGCGAACAGGTACGCCGTGTAGCCGGCCGTCAACGCGCCAAGCACGACGTTCGGCCAGCGCAATCCGTCGGCGATCGACGCGGCACCGAACCAGCGCAGGGCGAGGATCAGCGTCGACACCCCACCGAACGCCATCAGGATCCAAGCGCCGCGCACGAGCCAGCTATTTAAAAGGTGGAAGATGGAATCTCAATTTAACATTTTTATTTATTTTTTAATATGAGTATTTCTAAATGCGCACCTGGGGGGAAAGGTAAATAGGAAGGGTGTGTGAAAGCACAGGATGGCTGGCCCCAACCCCCCATTGCACTTCCTAGCTGAAGGGCCATGAAACAGAGATTAGCACCGCCGGTAGGGACTGTAAAGTTCAATGCCGTATTTTGACCTTTTTTAATTTATTGTTGACGCCTCCTGAGGTAGACAGGACCATCGAAGGGAATCGATTCTCGTCGCCGATCGCCATAGCAGCAACCTGGTCGACCGAGACGGATTGCTCGTATAGCGTGCCGCTAATGTCAGCGCCCGTCAAAAACACGTCTCCCGCTTTGTGACCGCTCACTCGTCTGCCCAGTGGATGGGACAAGCCACCGAAGTAGGTCAACTTATCCCGGAATGGTTCCAAGCTCGAAAGCGTGCGACGAAGTTGCGATTAAGATTCCTGCTGGTGAAGTGGTCTATGAAATCGAAACGGTTGAACACATCTAGTCATCTAAACGGCTAGTATAAAAACGCCAAGAGGGAAACTTCTTGGCGTTTTTTTATGTGTGCTCAAAAAAGCATTACTTCTTGCGGTTTTAGTAGCATAACCTTAGGGGGCAAGAGGCTGATAATAGATGCACACATAACATTGCTAAGAATAAAAAAGGGTTTGGTTTTATGTTTTAATGTCGATCCTTACTTTCAGCTAAAAAAACTTGTTTTTTTTATCTAATTAGTAACAGAACCCTTACTCGGACTCAATTCCATTTAAAAGTAAAAGGTGAAATAATAACAACCAAATTTTTAAATAGTAGAATTTCCCTAGTTTTACCTAAGATATGTTCCAAATCGGAGGGATAGGCAATTATCCCAGCCTAGATTTTGAAAAATAAGTTGTTTTGTGTTTGCATTTGAGATCTGCTCGCATATTCATTTTGGTAAATATGCCTGGTACGACAAGGGTAACAAATAGGGGAATACCCTTAATTCGGAAGTATCAACGCGTGTGCATAATGACAATATCAATAACCTTGGTGGAACCTGTGAATAGCGAAGTTGCTCTAACAAAAACTCAGTCGAATGATCCTATGTCGGCTGGCCACTTTGATGTCCTGGTCGTTGGTGCCGGTATTTCGGGTATCGTAAACCGCCCCAAGGCACGCAATTTGTCCGTCATGAGAAACAAGAACACGGTAAAGGCAAGCATGGAAGCGCTGATATAAATCGCCGCGTCAAAACCTGAACTGAAGATCATCGCGGTGGTGCCCAGTAATGTAGCCGCGCTCATAAAATCACCGGCGATGGCTAAACCATTTTGCACACCGCTGATTTTGCCGCCAGCAACATAAAAGTCAGCCGCGGATTTGGTGCGTCGAGGCCAAAGCTACGCCTTCCTTGCCGCCGTCCAGTGCGCGGTAGTTCATGGGGAGGCCGAAAAAGCCAGCGATGCCGAACGTCTCTGCCTTGCCCCGCCCAGCAGTGGCCTCTACGTGGCGGCGGAAGGAGCCTTCCCGGTCGTCAATGCACGCGAGGACCTGCAGTGACGGCGGCCCGCTCCTCGGTCGCGGTGGCTTCGCCCTGCTGATCTGGAAGACCAGCTGTTGCTCGAATTAGGTCATCTCTCTCACTCACTTCCCTCTATCACTGCGCCTTTACACACTCGACGCTGCGCCTTTCACGCATACCGCAAGCCCTCTCGAAGCTGTGCAATCAGCTTAGGCCCGGTTCGGCAGCATCCACCGACCGCAGCCACGTTTGAGACCGCCAGCCAGGTCTGTGCAAGCCGGAGATAGGTGTCATCATCCGTCTGCGTGCCTTCCACCCATGCGTGTGTCGTGCCGTCTGTTGCCTTCGACGTCTTGCAGGGTGACGGACATATTGGCGTTGATCGGCAAGGCGAATGTTTCGATATCGGTTCGCTGAGGGACATGGCCGGAAGCCAGAAGAGACATTGAGATGGTGCCGCTTGGGTTCATCTCATTGACGGGTCGTACGAGTTCTCCAGAGAGACGATTGAGAAGATTCCCAACTTTCATGAATGGCATATCGGCTTTGATCGAGAACTCTTGCGTATTCATACGGTGAGTTTTTTGATGAGAAGATAGGGTCGATTTTTGGTAAAATGATTTCTCACACATGTCACATTTGAAAGGTTTTTCTCCAGTATGCGTTCTTTGGTGACGAGATAGATGGGATCTTTGGCTGAATTTTTTCTCACACATTTCACATTTGAAAGGTTTTTCTCCAGTATGAATTCTTCGATGGGAAGATAGGTTGGAACTTTGGTGGAATGATTTCTCACACATGTTACATTTGAGGCGCCCACCCGATTCGTCGAGGTAGCACGTCCCGCACAGCGACTCGTAGGTCGTCAGCTCGGGGGAAGCCGTTCCGACCGCGCCCTCGTCGATCGCGACCTGATCGCCGTCGAAGACGAAGCGCCCGCCGACCACCCGGCCGTTGAACACGGCCTTCCGCCCGCACCGGCAGATGGTCTTGAGCTCCTCGAGCGAGTGCGCGATCGCGAGCAGCCGCGCGGATCCGGGGAAAGCTTGTAGTTTAGAAGAAACCAGAATTCTGCATTTTGCCTCCCGACCGCGATGAAGTTTGAAATAAATTCAACGTTGATTGTACAAGAAAATCCACAGTGCAGCACGTAATAAAAGTTTCAGAAAAATTTCTGCAGCTCGATGCGGCGTTCGCGTTTCCTATATGAAATACCTAAATCCAATTTGAGTGTTCTCTCTGAGCATCTTTTTTGTTTTTAAGTTAAAATATTTCATAAGCAATAACTTCCATTTCCCCATCACCAGAATCGTAGAGTAGTAGTATTTTAGTATTCTAATTCCTGGTCATCCATATATATAGAACAAGAGGTATGCAGAGGTTAAAAAGGTGTCTCTATACAAACTGATGTGATACCAAGTGTTCAAAACAATATATAGTGTATAAAATTATGTAAAATGTGCAGATGACCACCATGTAGTGGACTTTATTTTTGATGTTCTAGGGCGCTGCCTTTGCCGCTCGACGGCGCCGATCCGGTAGCCGCGCTCGCCGAGGCCCCGCAGCCGATCGAGCACCTCGTCGACGCAGGCTTCGGGGACGGCGAGGATCATGCCGATGCCGCAGTTGAAGACCCGCAGCATCTCGGATTCCTCGATCTCGCCCTCCCGGGCGAGCCAGTCGAAGATCTCGGGCCGCGGCCACGCCTGCGGGTCGAGCCGGGCGCGGACGCCCGCGGGCAGGACCCGGGGACTACACAGTACCGTGGACTTGTTCTGGCACACACTTCACCCCTAGTGATCAAGAATACGTCTACTAGGCACACATCAGAAGGTTTTCTCGTTTTTTAATGGGCGTTTTTTTACATTTATCTTTTTTAAAGTTTAACTATATTGACGCGAAGTTAAACTCCTAGTCGAGCCATGCAAATTTAAAATGAGCAGAAATACTTATTTCAAATCTTACCCGGGAACAGCCTTTATCATTTTCGGCAGCCCGGTGGTGCCGGAGGTGTAGAGCACCGTCGCGAGATCGTGGGGTTCGGCGACCGTAGCCGACTCCCGGAACGCAGCGTCGCTGGTGGCAGCGACGGCCGAGTCGGCGGACGCCAGGAAGTCCGCGTACGAGGTCACTCCGGCGGGCAGGTCCGCGGGGGGATCGAACACCACGACCTGGACGTCCAACCCTCCCAGCGCGATCGCCTCCCGTGCCTTTTCCATCTAGCAGTCGTCCAAAATGAAACCGATCACCCCATACCACCATGATAGCTTCCTGAATGGTGGGCCATAGGGGTAAACGTGCTAGTTTTACATCTTCGTGTATCTCAGACATTATTGTTGGTTATTAAATTTCATAAAACTTCAGCCATAGATTTCTCGTAAAGTAAAGAAGCGCACGATTTGTGCCTTATTGCCTTTCCCGAATATAAAGAATAAAAAATCACACTAACTTGTTGTGATTTTCCGGGATTACCTCTGCCAGCAATCTATTCCATGTAGCCACCGACTGCTCGGCGAAACTTGTGTTCTGATATTCTTGGCGGAGAATACCCTGCTGAAGGTAGTCCTGACGAGCTGTATTTCGGGGACTTGATCGCAAAGGTTTTGCTCTATCAGGAACGAGCTTCAATAGCTCCTCTGTTGGAAGGTTATGCATTTACTTGTGAAAAACCGACTTGAATGCAACATTGAGGTAAATGGGTCTATGGGACAATGACAAGACCTGAATTATCGTCTTTACTTTTATCTTTAATGTATTACTGTTTTTTCTTATCCTAATTGCATAATCTTTTCTCAGAGGTTTTCGTTGTGTTCTCACTTATTCTTTTCACTTCTTATTTTTTCTGTTCTTTTATTGGCTTTTCTCGTGTAGTTTATGCATCCTGTGTCCCAGGAATACAAGCCATCTTATGAAGAAACTTGTTTTTCTATTGGATCCTAACTTTAAGATGATCAATCTACGTCCTCACAATTTCAGTAATTTCATATTCCTCTCAGTCCATCAATTTAAACGGATTTAAATCCTCCCAATAAAGGTCGTATTATCTTGAATACTTTACTTTAGCTTACCTTTGCCAAAAACTAGTACCTGTATTGTTTCGACTTTACAAAAGGGCAAATTTTTTGCCTTTTTGTAAAGAGAGAAACAAATAGGGATACAGTTAACAAACTTTCGGTAGAGACAATGAACTTGGGTGAATATCCATTCACAAATTTCCAAAACAGGAATTTGGTTTGTGGATTTGTGTCGTGCTATCAAAATAAGAATCTTCGCTTGTAAAAATGGTGCCTTTCAATTCAACTATTCAATGGGACAGGGTAAAATCTACAATAGTTTACCCGTTGAAAATGAAAAGATTATTCTCATTGAGTCTGAGAGATATTCTAGATTTTAAACAACTATATTTTAGGCTTCCCAGTAGCAAAAGAAATAATGTCACACGGTGGCAGTACTGGATTCGTCCAGGTTGAGTCGCTTATTTTGTAATGAAATTAGGCTACGTTTGGTGATCTAAACTTGCTTATCAGCTATAATGAGGAGGCAGAGTGAGTCACTGTTTAAGTGGGGGTATGGAATATTCCTATAAAAGTACATTTTAATGGACAAACTGATTACTCTTCATGGGGCTTCAGAAGATGGCGAGTGGCTCGTCGGCGTCGTCGACGGTGATCCTTCGCCCGGGGTGGTTGCGCCCGACCATTCGAATGACATCCTCGCCGGCGAGGACGAAGGAGAAAGTTTCCTCGTCGTGTACCCGCATCATGAAGAAGTTCGGCATCAACGGGTGATGGTCGAGGATGTCAAAGGCTGATTTCGCCGGCGGGGTCCGGGGATGCGATCGCCACCACTCGAAAAACCCGCGAATTGCCTTTTTAAGAGTCAAAGAGATGGGAGAGTAGCCATCCCCCCTCCGCGTCTTTTTCCTGAATGAATTATGATAGAAAGTTTGAGATATCTGTCTGTTCAAAAATAGTCCAAGGATAATATAATAAGCCCTTTTGGGTGGACAGAATCCTCCAGAGTCTGGGGTGGGTGAAAGTAATGCGCCATAAGAATGTAAATTTCTTATGGATGAGGTGGTCGTGTGAACTTTGGATGAGGGCTTCAATTGAAGCAGCAATTTGGTGAATCCGGAAATGCCGGCCGCCGACTCCAAATGGCCTATATTCGATTTTACAGATCCGATTGCGCAGGATCCGGGTTGGCGTTTCGATTTTGCAAAGGCTTTTTCCAAGCCTGCGATCTCGATAGGATCGCCAAGCGAGGTGCCCGTGCCATGGGCTTCAATGTAGCCAAGTGTGGCGGGATCCATGCCTGCTGATTCAAGAGCTTCTTCCCAGGACCTTCTTATGCCAACCCCCCACCTATTAATTTTTACGTAATTTTTTTACATGCAAGTTGAAAATGTCTTAAAATATGAACATTAAAATGTGAAAATCACACATTAAAAATGGTGTCCTTTACGAGGCTCGTGAAGACGCACATTACGGATGTTAGCAATAATACTGCCATTGAGCTGGAGGACGAGGGAAACGTTTTAAAATCTTGGAAGACAAGTAGGAGACTGTCATGTCTCGGCCTTGGGGTCGCGGAAAGTCACTTCGACTTTTGTTCCCAATTCCCCTTTGATCAGTTGAATCGCATCTGGCACCGTAAGCCCTTTTGCATCTTTGTCCGCGATCTTCATAATCAGCCAGCCCGGTTTCACACCAGCTTTGTATGAGGGCGAATCGAGAATGGGGGAGATCACGCGAATGTAATCCGAATCGGGATCTTTTCGGACGCGAATGCCAATCCCTCCGTACTGCCTTTGCCATGATGGAAAAAAGCTGATATGATGCAGATGCCTGTTTGGCAGCCCGCTCACCAAACGATTCTGCAATATTGGGTATACTCTTGTCGTTCAAGGATGTCTGAACAAATTCATAGCCACTGTTCTTGTGCGAAGCAGCCTCGTCGTCCCTCGTCAAGGTCTGATGGCGTAATGACAGGTCCTGTTCATCTCGTACCCGGTAGATGCGCCCTATACAGTCCCACATTTTATTTAAAATCAGCATTAAAATGCGATTCTTTTGATGTAACTATTGACATCATAATTCCGCTTTTTAGAGTTTCGGTTACTATTGAGCTGGGTCGCTCCTTACTACAGTTCGTTACCACGAACTGTTTGATCAAAATTGTTGTGGGATCAACAATAGTAGTAGTCTTATACATCCAATTCAAAAGGCATTAATTAAGCAAAACGCCTTTTCAACTATTGCCACAAATGCTAGTCTGTCAGAAGAGGTAGTAAGAAGACGTAGTAAGGAGACGTAGTAAGAAGATGTAGTAAGAAGATGTAGTAAGGCGATGTAGTAGGAAGACGTAGTAAGAAGATGTAGTAAGAAGACGTAGTACGAAGACGTAGTAAGAAGACGTAGTCAGCAGACGTAGTCAGAAGATGTAGTAAGAAGATGTAGTAAGAAGATGTAGTAAGGAGATGTAGTAGGAAGACGTAGTAAGAAGAGGTAGCTATTTACCTGAATTAAATAGAATATTTATGATAATGAAATACTTGATAAACTGAAAAGAATATTTATGATAATGAAATACTTGATAAACTGAAATAATAAAGGATATGACATAATTGAAATGGGGATTTCATAGATCAAATGAAAAAAAACGAACAATATAGATACCTGAAGGTAATTAGTAATTGCAATACAACGAAATAATTGAAAGAACAAAAAAGGGCTAACACACAATGGCTCGGAAACGATTTTCTACGGGGGGGCCAAGAAGATCTTTCCTGGCGCACCAGCCGAGCCGGACGAAGTGCTGGACATGGGCCTGTACGGGGACGTCGCGTTCGCGATGGATGTCGCGGAGCTCATCCTGTTGTCGATGGAGGGCGTCGGCGTTGCTCGCGCCCTCGCGCGATCGGCGGCGCGGCGTCCGCGGCTGGCCGACCAGCTGGAGGTCACGGACGCGACCGAGGCGTCGGACTAAACTTCATGAAACTTATATATTTAAAATCAGCATAAAATTTGTATCGAAATTTGTTTTTTACATTTTCGGTTAATATTGATCCAGGTCACTACTTACTTACAGTTTGATTGGGTGCTTAGTTTTTTTCTATGGCTTATACCAACAAATCGGGTGATAGGGTTTAGACTTCGGAAAATTATTTCTCCGGCTGCAGGAATGAAAAAAAGTCAGTATTTTACAATATTCTCTGATTTTGATTCGCCCCTTAAAAGAAGGTTTATAGCGCGACTCAGCGTTAAACTTTGCTCCATCCATACCGCCGCCGGTGAATCTGTCGATAGCCACAAACTCTTGCCTCATTTTCCCACCTTCTTCAACCCGCTTAAAATCGGTAAATTGAACGGGAGACTTCCACCCGCCCCCGCCAAACAATTGGCAAGCGGGGCACAAATTTTTGTCAACATCGTCTTTTTTAAAAACTGCTACTAGACTACTAAAAAGGTCCAATCCAACTAGAGCGTATCGGTTCCCGGAGCTTGTAATCAGAAATGGACCAGCACCTTTCAGTGCCCAGACCAGAAATAGCATTGCAGGAACACTATTCTTCCTAAGTGGTGGTATGATTTTTCTCGTATTAGCTCGGTCACAAAGATTGCAATTATTAACAAATTCTTTGACCGTAGAGGCCATATTTTCAAAAATGAAAAATTTTCTGACTTCGCCGCGATCCCCAAATCCGAACTGGTCGAAGAACCGCCGCATCGGGCTGTCTTCCGGCAGGCCTTCCAGACCGGGCGCACCAAAGCCCTGGGACGAAACCGGCTTGATGTCGGACTTGACCCGAACCGAGACAACGGCCGGTGTCACGGCTTCAACAACATCAGCAAATCCCGGTGCGGCAGGTGCCTGCACCCGGACCGCGTCCGCATAGGCTGAATGTATTTTCGTGGGTATGTTTGACCGACGAAGGAAACGACGAGGGTATCATCGTATGGTCCAGAAACACTTGCAACACTTACAGCCCACAAACCTGTTAAAATAGATTCACCGTTAAAGAAGAAAAACCCAAGATGATCATAGCCAACGCGTCGTCTTAATCTCTCCTGACCAAAATGGAATGAATGGTATGTGTCAACTCGACTTTCTAGCTCCAACAAAAGATACAAACCGTTGAGAACCACATAATGAGTACCTGTCGGAAGTGTTCACGATGCACATCGACGGCCTTGGCACGATGGAAAGCGCCGGGCTCCCCACCTTTCTGGTTCGCCACGCGACCCGGCCCGAATTCCAGTGCCGCTTTCGCTGGCGTCCCGACTCGGTGGCCATGTGGGACAACCGCGCCAGCATGCACTATGCCGTGGCCGACTACTGGCCGGAGCATCGGTTGATGCACCGGCTGAGCATCGAAAAGGATGCGTTGGATTAAGCTACCTTTTAAAATTGTTTCTGCCATGCCATAAAATTTTCTCCAAAAATGACTCGCCAATGATGAGCACAATTTCCCATGCTCCCCAAAATATAACTTCAGTAGATCCTATAATACAATAATTATAACGATGTTGGGTACACCTGTGGCCATTAAGGTGTGCCCTTCGCGTTTTATATCGTTCATTTGTAATTTATTTTTGTAACTGATTCTACCTTTTTAACACAGATTACAATACCACATTTGTCAACCCCTGAAAGCTTTAAAATTTTATGTCGCAAGATGAATTTTTCCTAAAAAATCCACTTTTTTAATTTAATTTTATTCTATTTCTTAATAAAAAATTACGATAGAACATGCTCCATAATATTCAACAATTCGAATTACCATTCACGAGAATCCAAACGTGGTAGAACCTTTGTACAAGTTGAAATGTTTCAATGAAATTTCCTACTTGCCAACGACGGCGGAGCCTATCTGGAAGTCCATGACCGGCCGCATTTCCACATGCCGCTCGATCGCAGGGCTGGCGGCCATATGATTCTCGGCAGGCATGATGATGACGGATCGCGGCGCGTATCGGCCTTTGCGATCCCCTTCGGCCATGGCCTGCTGACGGAGCCCTGGGCGATCCATTGCGACGCGTATCTTGTCGGCCGCTACATGGTCGTCTATTCCGTGGCGCCTGAGTTTTCGACCGATGGGGTGGAGGACATGGAGGCATGTGTTTGTGCACACAAGGCACTGGCTTCGACTGGCTGGGAGGGCAGTCTCACAGTGGACCAACTTTAGAATGGCTCGTGGTTGGCAATCTCATCGGAGCAGCTTCAGTGAGAAGCACCATAGTCTGCAGTCGTTGAAGCAGCATTGGAGGGCAAGGTGGGTCGGCTGGAGGGTCGTGTGGAGGCTAGTGAGGCTGAGAACAAGCAGCTGCTGGTCCTGACCCTTGATGACCTTTAAAAATATTTGAGTTATAAAAGTGAAACCTTGCAAAACAGATCTTCTGCTTGAATGAAGTAGGCCTACAACAAAATTGTTTTCAGCTTCACAACTTTGCTCCGTCCTAATTTATAAGGTTTTAAAGGTATGCAAATACATTTCCTAAATTTTGAAAAAAAAACATTGATGTGGCTCAGAATTCTACTCAAGTAACAGGAATTGCACTTTGAGCGTTTGCCGATGAGGACAACGTGGGCAGGAACAACTACGCCATCCTGGGAATGGGGCTGGCCAGCGTCCTCATCATGAGCATGCTGATGAGCTACTTCCTCAAGACCGCAAGCAAGCGCGTCGCGTCACCGGTCGCGGCGCAGGTGATGGCGACGTTCGGGGAGCAGTTCGACGCCAAACCCACCGCCAAGCACCGCAAGAGTGAAGGCGGCAAGCACCACGTGGTCGTGACGATTGGATCGATTATGAACATTGAGGAGTCCTATGACAGACATGTTTGATGGAATTCCGGACGAGCGCTGGACAGATATGACCGACCAAGAGAAGCGTTGGTTCAACAATGTCAAGAAGGCATTTTACGCAAGCGACCAAGCAGTCGTCGACGGAAATCCCGAGGACCGATCCATGGAGGAGCTGTGTAACGCTGTCGATACCGCCAAAACGCTGCGTCGATCACTGCGCGGCGAGGACTGCTGATCGAGTATTTTTCTTTAAATCTGTAATAATTTTCATCTTATTATTATTTATTTTGTGAAATTACATTAGATTTTAGATTTTTTTTTGTGAAATTACAAAAAATCTAATTTTGTGGAATCGCAAGATAGTGAGGGGCTAATAGAAAACGTCGTTTTGTTAAGTTTTACGCTGAGAAATTCGTATCATAGAAATAAAATGTTTTGCTGACTTAGGTGAGGTTTGGTGAGTGAAGAAACGATTCCAAGCACCTCGCCCCGTGATGCTTTTCTCAGACATGATTTTCTCCTCAGGCTCGGAGAGACGGTGCTCTTTTGAAAGCCGCTGGAGTTCCAGGTAATGCGTATAGGATGCCAACTCGGGAGATGCGAGCAACGCGTCGGCTTGCCCATCGTCTACATGCACCCACTCTAGCTCAAAAAAGAGCAATTGCTGCGAGATCTGCGTATAGGCCTCCCGCACTTTTCCGCACATGAATAATTAAAAGAAATTTGCATATTAATTTTTGTTTTGGGCTAAATGGCTTTCTCCTCGTTTTGATCGGATGATTTTGAGAAAAAAGGGTGGGGGAGGAGGCCTAGTTACCCTCCAATCTTATGGCTACTTAAAAGTTAACTAGAACTTTTATTTTTTTTTACAAACACTTGTATTAGTAAAAAATATATGTAACTTACGACTTAACCTACGTAACGAACTTCTATTACAATTGGTAGTAGCATGCACATAATATATTTCTATTAGTTCAATATATGCCTTGTCATGCCCTGACAGTTTCATCCTCATACTCCAAACTATTCTGGTCATATGGTTTATATAACCTTTTGACAGCTTACATACACATCACATGTTTCAATTTAAATCAACATCCTCCTGAAGATTTCTCGAAAATTTCTCCTTAATACCCATAGCTTTAGTAGTAGCAGTAGAAGTATTACTGTTTGCAGCACTACTCGATGAGTCTCTCCAAGGATCAACACTTCAGGAGGGAGCCGTCGTCAAAGGCACAGTGGTTGCCATCGAAAAAGACCTTGCAGTTGTCGATGTCGGGCTCAAGACCGAAGGTCGGGTCCCGCTCAAGGAATTCGCGCCGACTGGCCGCGAAGCCAAGATCGAAGTCGGGAACGAAGTCGAAGTCTTCCTGGAACGCGTCGAGAATGCGCTCGGCGAAGCCTTTAATGTCGCTCCTTACCTTCCGTCAAAAAAACTTGTTTTTATTATATTTAATTTCTGTGAGTTTTTGAATCAATGCATGTTTTGATTTTGACTCTCCGCAGATGAATAATTAAAACGAAATTTGCATATTTATTTTTTTGGTTGAATGGCTTTCTCATAGTTTTGATCGAATGATTTTGATCGAAGTTTTTGATCATAGTTTTGATCGAATGAAAGGAGCGGGGGAGGAGGCCTGGTGCAAAATTCCGGCGCTGGACCCAAATTAAAGCTTGGCGCTCCAGGGAGTAATCAATCAAAGTGTAAAATGGAGGGCTGGAGAAGCTTGTCCGGCGCTACGGAGTTGTTCAAACGCTCTGCCATCGACGCTCGCAATTTGTTACAAAAGGCTCAAACGCCGGGCTTTAAGCCTATGCCGCTGGGACTGACTGTATCGACCAGTTTCAAAAATAAGTTAAATCGGAAAAAATCGCGTCGGTACTCGGGGACAGCCCGACGACCCTGCTCAACGTACCGCCGATCGGCGACGTGGACATCACCCGTGACCTCCTGGAGTCCATCGGCGCCGCCGTGCGCCAGCCCGCGGCCGATGTCCTCGAGATCAACGGCGGCGGCGCCAGCGAGTCGGTGGTATCGACATCGCACTCCGGGAGCAACCGTATTCCGATCCTTCTCCTTGGGGCGCTTCTGCACCGTTTCGATCAGGATTATTCATTCGAAGACAGGATTTGATAATGAAATTTGGGAAAAAGCTATTAGCAAACGAGAAACGCCGATCTATTTTCCCACCATTTGCACAAATCAGCAGAATTGCTAGCCATTACAATAAATTACGACCCGTTAAGTGCCGCATGGGCAGATTTATAAACTCCACCGTGACGTATTTTGTAAGCATATTTAACAAGTGATCTTTTCATCTCATTTTTTATTTCTTTTCCGATGAAAGATCAAAGATGTGTGTTTATGTTTTTTTCTGTTTAGTTTTTTTTCCTCCCCAGGAGTGATCGTATCGACCCAGTGGTCCTAGAATATCGCGAGGGGGCTCATTCGAACAGAAATTCAAAGCTCTAATGTGCTTTTTAAGTTACCCAAAAATTGGAGGGCAACAAGGCCCCTTCCCACGCTCATTTTTTCCCAAAGTCTCCCGATCAAAATTTTGAGATAACCCTTTTGTTTGTAGTTAGTCTGCTTACAAAAGGCGTTTTATGTAGTTTTCATAATGCCTGGAGTAAGTAGAGCAAGTAAAGAGAGTAATTAATGCCTAATTACTCTAATGCCTAGTTTAATACTTTTAATAACTAATGCCTAGAGTACAAACGAAGAACCTGGACCATCAAATGTGACAAGATCAATAGGATCTGACCAATCCAAGAGACTAAGGTAAAGGGTAGTGAAAAAAATCTAAAGTAATGTAAAGTTTGTTCTGGGTACGGATCCGCAAAATTAATTACTATGATACTGGCTTTTTGCTTACTTCCCAGAAAGTTTGAGTGACATCCCGACATGTTTTCTGGTAGTCGTCTTAATGACGACTACCATGTCAACGACTACATTAATGAAGGCTTATCCTTCTTCGCAGAGAATTGATTATGTCCTGAAACCCGAAAGGACTAGCTCGAATAGTTACTATCATTTCTCACTAAAGCACACAATGTTGTCCAATGGGGAGTCTTCCAACTTGAGGGGCTGCGAACAGCCATTGAAGGGATGGGCCGCTACTGCTTGCAGCGCCCCACCCTGAACACCCATTCAGGGAGTGTCCTGAACAGGAATTCCCTGTCCCGGAGGTTGAGGACATCAGCTTAAGCCCCTGGCTGGAGTAACCATACTTGCATCAAAGACCACAAGCAAACTGCAAAAAAACCCAAAAAAAAGGTTTTTTCCAGTGGCACCCGGAGCGCACCCGTCACGACGCCCTCGGCGACGCGATCTTCCGGTCGCTGGTCGAGCATTGTCGCCAGCCCGCTTCGCGCTGACCGGCTACATTCGCACCATGCCGAAGCAGACCAACCTGTTCACCGTTCGCCCGGATTCGCCGCTCGTCGCCCCGTCCATCCTCTCCGCCGACTTCGCATCGCTCGGCGAGGACTGTCGCCATGTGCTCGACGCACCGCCCTTGTCAGTTTAATATACATATACTGATATTTATTCCTTAAAATTTTATATTTTATCTATTATAAAAGTAAAAGAAGTGAAAACGTTTTAAGTGCATTTTGTTTCCAGTAAAGTGCAAATTATACTCTTGTTTTGAGAAGGCATGGGGGTCATCAGCCTTAGTCATGTTAATTTTTACTCGTTTAGAGTTTGACTCAGTTATTTATTGTAATTTTTGTTCGTTTTGAATTTTAACTTGAATCTTCTGGAAGTGTATTAACCAAACCTTGGAGAGTTTCCAATAATGATTGTAAACGTCGATCTTCTGTATCTGCACGAAGCATTCGATTAGCAATGTTTTCATATTCCGTACCTTTCATCAAAGGTTTAGCATCTGCGATAATTTCCAATAAAGTTTTTTCTGGTGATCCAAATACGGAATAGAAGAGTGTTAGAAATACAAAGCATTTCATTTTATTTTGTTATTTACTTGCTCTTCGTAGAGCGCGAACCGCTGCTCGATGGCGTCGGCGAGGCTCGCGGGGCGCAGCTGTTCGACACCGTGGCGAGCGATGGCGCTGTCGATCATCGCTCGGCCGGCCTTGGTGAGGCCGATGCCGATGTCGTCGATTCCGCCGTAGGTCGCCGCTGCAACCTGAAACGTGATCAACCCTTGCTCGCGCAGGGTGCGCTCCATGTCGAGCCAGAGGTAGTCGACGTGGTTGGCGCCGCCCGGCTACAACCTCGATACGCAGACGGCGATCGCCGGACAGCTCGAGGAGGCCACCCGTCCACTCTGGGACGAGGACGAGGAGCGCCTGCGGACCGAGGACGGCACGCCCACGTTGTCACGGTTCTTTTTTGTCGCCTTCCGGGCCAACACGATCATCGGCGCCGCCGCGGCCGACGAGTCGCGGGTGGCCGACCTCATCCCGGTGCTCTGGCGTCCGGTGCAGTCGGTGCAAAGATACGAGCGGAGAAAGACTATCAGAATACCGCGCTGCAAAACCTATTTATCGCACATCGATCTATAGTCAGCAGGAAGAAGGTGCAGATCAGCTAATTGAAGACATCGTCTCAAGCAATATAGGTTCCTATGGAGCATGAAGAGCTTGAACCTCTAGTTGGGATGCCTCTCATTTTGGGTGGGCTTGCGGTTTCTCTTTGCACTTTCATGCAAGTTCTCGATACCTCCATGCCAATGTCTCGGTAACGGGCCTTTTTGCATTCGCGGTTCTTGCCGCGCTCTATCTGATGCGCGACGTTGCTGTGCCGATCATCTTAGCGTGGGTCGTTGCCAATATTCTGCTTCCGGTCATCAAAGTCATGGAGCGCAAGGGCGTGCCGAGGGTGTTGGCCGTTGTTGCCGTCACCTTGGCGCTCCTAGCCGTGTTGATGACGATCGTAGGTTTGTTGTCTCTTCCGATGACCTGCGAGAGAGAACTTCAAAAGATGATTGCGCATATATATATATATACATCTGATTTTTTTCTGTTCAGAAAAAGAGAACGAACGAATGATGTTTGATCAAGGTTAACGGAGGATATTCAACCATTAACATTGAACGAGATTGATTGCGAATGATTTTCTCGTTGGAATGAACGCAGACACGATCTATTAGAAAAATATTGATGTTGGATTTGTCTTGTACTTCCACGAGATTGTTTGGTAAACAGGAAGATTGTGAAAAAGCACGGGATACCCCTTCTCCCATTTGCATTTCCTAGATAAGGCCTACGGAACAGAGATGCACACCGATAATAGAGATTATTAAAGTCCAGTGCCGTATTCTTTACCTACTACCTTATAGGAGTTTCTATACTTCATTTTTGGATTTTGCTAAAGGTTCCAGGGATACCTTTGATCCTTTTGATGAAAAAGCAGAGGAAGAACTACCTGATGGGCATAGCGGCTCCCAACCATCATCAACCTGAAAAACGAGTAGGCGATCATGTGGTACGTAATTTTGAACAGCGCGGTTGTGTTGATCGAACATTGCTATACAGTGCTTGCGGCTGAAATCCCCTGCGGTCAATTTCATCCCCACCATATCAGTGACGGATAAGAAATCAGCAAGCAAGGGGTATTGCGCCGCCTGTGGTCTAAAGTCATCCAGAGCGGCCGCGAGTGAAACAAGGGGCGGACATACTTACGCTCTAGGATAGCGGCCCTGCCCATGTTTCAGAGTAATTCCGAACGTTCAGAGTAATTTTTGAGCATTTTTAGTGCAAAATACACCCTAATTCTGAAATTGGACCTCCCGCCGAAGGGGCTCTGCCCCTTTCGAAACCCCGCCTTGCAGGGCTTTATAAAATAAACAACCCATAAAAAGCCCGGGCTTTATAAAATAAACAACCCGGCCCCTGGGGCCTTCGGGTCCCGTCGGTGGGGGGATCGCCCGTCGAGACGTCAGGCGCGCTCTCGGCGGGAGGATCCGGGGAGTCCGGGAGGGTCGGGAAAGACCCGGGATTCGTCTCCAAGTATAACCACCCGACGGGGATGAGGTCTCACCGTTTCTGGATCCTCCGGTAGATCTCCAGGGCCTCCTCGTACTCCTCAAGAGCTTCGGGTGAAAGGACTTCCCGACTTCGCTCGATCTGGGACTCCGAACGTTCAGAAATTAAATAAGAAAAAAACAGTTTTTTTTTATTGAAATTAAGGAGCGACATTAAAATTTAAAAGAAACAGAAGTTATTCCGTATTAAAGGGGCTTTCCGCTCCTCAGTGGCTCACTCTTTGCGCTAAAGTTTGACTTTCTCACAACTTCACTTTTTAAAACAATAAAAAACTTTAGCGTGAAGAGAGTGAGGCGCTGAGGACGGGACAGCCCCTTTCATGTACGAGTTCCTGCCAGTGACGGTGCAGAGGGAGGTGCTGCGAGGGGAGGCGCTGGAGCCGGTGCAAGTCCTCGACGCTGTCGAACGCACTCTTCAAGGCATGTCGCGCTCGTGTATGTTCACCTCATTCCATCCTCATTGGTTTTGTTTTGGCATTTTTACAGACGTATGGACAGTTCCCACTTATTCTACCTCCTTTAAATAGTCGCGCACCTCGCTGGCGGACAGAATTCTAAACTTTTATTAACAAACTTCCCGCACTGACATTACACAACTTAAGAAAAAACCAAAGTGAATGTCTAGAGTGAAACCATGGGTCACTATAGTGAATGTCACTATAGACATTCGCTTTCGTTTTTTTCTGAAGTTGTGTAACAACAGTGCTGGAAGTTTGTTTATAATGCGAGTCTCTATTCATTTATTGTTATTATTTTTTTATTCTTCTTCTTCTTTTTCGTTTGTTTAGTTGTAGCGTGTCTTGCACACTGGAAAACATGTATTTAGACATAAAAAACAGACTTCACACTAAGATATATGTAGGCTACCTCCCCAGTATAACTGAATATTCAAATATTCAAATAGTTTCTACTTCTTAAATTGTAGAAAGTTTAGATGCAGAAAGTTACAGAAATGAGCCAATGTTACCGAATGTAACAGGCATTTTAGGGACATAACTAGAAGAGGACTTCACACTGGTCTGCAAGTATGTTCTCTTTTTGCAAAGCAGAGTATTTTTACCAGATTGTTGGTTTTTAGGAGATTTGTATAATAGAAAGTAAATGTATGAGAAGTACAAAAATTATTAATTTAAGTTTTGGATTTTGGTGAGCAAATGGTGGCCACTTTACTACTTGTTTTTATCTAACTAAAGCCCTGCATTATATGACACATCACATCCACCGTTCATCCTAAAACATTATGAAGGCCAAACTTTTTAGAACTTTTTAAAACTAAAAATGGTAAGTTTTTTTGTATTGTATGGATCAGTGGCTCCCAACCGATTTTGGACCATGCCCCATCAAGGTACTTCTAAAACCCCGATGCCCCCATCGTGATACTTAGATTTTGTTATTCCAATTTTACGTTTTGTCACCCGAAGAAAGCTTAAAAGGCCATTACCATGGTATCTTTTTTTGGTCGTCCTCTTGGCATATTTTAAAATAATGGAAAATATTGTCCGATTATTTTTTTTTTTACTCTGTTTACAGCCAATTAGTAGCAGCACTCGTCTTTTGTCACAGCAATCAGGAAAGTAACATTTTCCAGAGCTCCATGATTACACACGTTCTTTGTTCTTAAACTTAGTATTTTGCATTGAAAATTGAGTTACGGGGTTTTCAAAATTTTCAAAACGTCTTTGGTTGTGGCAATTTTCATTTAGCCAGTGGGAAGAATTAAATTTCATTTTGACTCCTCCCAAAAAGTTCTTGTGAATGTGCTTAAAGTACTCATGTAAAAACACATTTGGTAGTTCAATAGTTCTAATAATTTATTTCACTGCACATGCTCATAGGGCTTTTCCAACACTGTCATATCCCAGTCGCTGTTTTATGCCTCGTAATCTAGGGGGAAAGGTATTCCATGGGAGTTTAAAAGTATTAAATAAAAATAATTAATTCAGATAAACGGGGGGGGGCAGCTACCCCGCTTCGGGGCTCGACCGGTCCCCGGCGTACTTCACCGTCAATAGGCCCGGACCTAGTATTCGGCGCGGACCGGCTGCAGAGACAGGGTGAGCTATGGAATTGGACGACATCGACCTTCGAATCCTGGGGACGGTCCAGAAGAACAATCGGCTCACCTCGGAAGCCATCGCCGAAAGGGTCGGCGTTTCCGCCACCGCCTGCCAGCGGCGCCTGAAGCAACTGCGCGCCAACGGCGTCATCACATTCCGCCAAAGCACCAACCAAGGGATGCGATCCGAGGCGCGCCCGTTGTCGATTCAATGAAAGAATAGGCAGCCTTGATGTTGGCCTGCGCTGCATTCGGATTGCCGCCAACCTTACTCATCAACTCCTGCGCGCCCGCCGGGGTGTCCGCTGTCTGGCCGGCATACAGGTCAACAGCAAACACGATATACCCCTCGGCAGCCAGTCGGTCTGCCATCGCACGGATGTTGTGGTACAAAAACGAAGGAAGGAATTATAAGGGAGGACACATGAAAGCCATTTCGAAAATACAACTTTGTCGTCCGCTGTAAGTTTTTTTAATTTTAAGTAATATTTTCATAATTATTCAAAGTTTGTGATTGTGAGATGTTTAAAAAATGGACATATCCATTTTAGAGGAACAGTTAGACTACAGCGCTCTTATATGTACTTTTATTTTGTTTTATTCCGTTTCCACTGACGATAGGCAGAAACTCTGTATATAAAATTTCATAATTGCAACTGACACTTTATTCACCACCTTCACCTTAATTTTGAATTTGGCTATAACTAGTTGATGGTCGGAGAAGCAATCGGTACCGCGGTAGGCTTTGACATCTTCAAGTGATCTTCTTCTGCGATTGCTGATATCTATATGGTAGATCAGGTTTCAAGTGGTACCATTGGTTGAACTCCACTTGTATTTGAGGATAGGCTTATGGACATTATGTTACCATCAGATATTTTATTTTTTTTAATTTATAATAACAGATTTTTATTTCAAACATAACTTTGTCATCTTTAAAAGTTTCATCGTTTTTAATTTAAGATACTGAGAAAGTATAGCCTAAGCAGGCATATTTGCTTGCTGATGTTTCCTTAAAGTAAGAATACGTGGCTGTTGTGTGTACGTACTGTACGTTGCTCAGTATACGGTAACCCTTTGCTTACAGACTTAAGTCTTACAATCTTAACGAAAATCACACCATCAGATTCAGTGTATCAGAAAACCCTAATTTAGAAGTTTCAAGCTCCTATCTACAAAAATGTGGAATTTCACATTTTTTGCCAGAAGACGTGCGTGATTATTTTGTTTTTTTTTCCCCCAGGGGTGATCGTATCGACTCAGTGGTCCTAGAATGTCGCAAGAGGGCTCATTCTAACGGAAATTAAAATTATTAATGCCCTTTTTGGCGAAGTATTTTAGTGTGGAAAAAACATGGTTTGAATTTTTGCATTTTATAGCAAAAAAAGACCATCAAATGGCTATCTAGCACAAAAACCGTCATAAATACTGACCCGCGTCAGATATGTCTCAGACTTTTTAGAAACAAAGTTCGTTCATTGTGCATGTCTTTCATTGCCGTAGCATTAAGGAAAAAATCAATTCAAAGTGGCGGTAGTTTACCCTTTGATTCAACCGTCTGATTGGGATTTTAATTGGATTTCAGTCCGAGCACCGAATGTGCGTATTTATCATCTGTGACCTGCTCCCCTGAATGTACCCATTCATATCCAAACCGTCGCCGCTCGGACGACAGATCCCGCAAGCGCTGCCGTAAGTCTGCATCGTCCGGCCGACTCGACTGGTAGCGAAAGACACGCGGCGCCATGCTGACTAGGGCACAGGCGCGGCGTTGCGAATAGTTCTTCATCTCGATTGGTAAGGAAGGAAGCGAAGTAATTATCAAAGTGCCTGCAGGATATAAAATCGCTATGCATTCACACACTAGTGATGAAACCTATATATGGATTAAAGGTGCTTATACCCTTATCTCAGAATCTGGTAAACAAAATAAATTTCCTGGTGGTTATGGCTATATAAGTTTTCCGGGTAATGCCCCTAAACATGCCATTACTTGCGATGCAAAAGACTACTGCCTCACTTATGTCAAATCTGCAGGTTCGCCATCCCCGGCAGCGATAAGAGCATTATCATTGCCTGGACCTGTATTGTTTCTGTATCTTCGTTGCGGGAAATGATCTCTCGAAGTTCATGATGCACCAAGCGGCTCAACCACGATCGACAACGATCACTAGCACTGATCGTATGCTTGTTTAGTGTTTCTACTACTGGACCCAGCTTCTCTAGCCGTTGCCCGTCAGAGAGATGTGGCGCACGCGTAGTCCTTCCTCTTTTCTACAGGCATTGTATCAAGTAGGGGATTACATGAAGTACACCAGACATCTGTAGCTAACCACCCCTAATGGGGGTTCACTGAGCTATCAGGGAAGAGGCAATAACACTATGCATGGAAATTGGAAATAACAGTGAAGTATTATCGTAGACTACGTATGATGATGAAAGAGGACATTGATATTGTAAATTGGTTTACTTTTAAAGATTAAGGCATTGACTTCATATTTGGGTGGCCAGGACCGTACGGCCGCGTCGAGCACGACCACGCCGTCCTCCTCGTGCGGCCGCAGGACCAGGTGCGTGTCGGTGGCGCGGCTCTGCGCGCCAGCCCCGGCCCCGACATCGGTCACGCTCTTGCCGCTCTGGCTGCCCTTGGTCGAGTGATGGATGAGCACGAAGCAGCAGCCGAGCCGGTCGGCGAAGGCGTCGATGCGGTTGTAGATGTTGGCCATCGTGCCGTTGCTCACAACCCCTATTTATTCTCAAGGCCAGAACATAATTGATACTCTACAGAAAAAATATAAATGAATCTGCATTGTCAGTTTAATATACATATGCTCATATTTATTCTTTCGAATCTTAATAACTTTATTTATTAAAGCTATTAAAGTGAAAAATGTAATTATTTATTCTGTAAACGGCAAATTATATTCTGGCCTTGAGTGGGCATAGGGTTTGTGAGCCCCAATCATGCCGTGTGCCAGCTGCAGCAGGGCCCCGCCCACGCCCCCCGCGGCCGAATGCACGAGGAGGCGCCGTCCCGCCTTGGGGCTTCCGAGCTCGAAGAGCGCGTAGCAAGCGGTGAGGAACACACTCGGGAAGGCGGCGGCTTGCACGGCGCTGAACCCGTCGGGTCGCGCGAAGACCTGATGCGCCGGGAGCACGATGTCGGTCGCGTAGCCGCCGAAGCGGGTGACCGCGAAGACGTCGCTTCCCCTTCATCCTGATGTGCTGCTTCGTGAACCTCATGCTGGGCAGCGCCTCGGCGCAGTGGGCGGTGACCGCACCGATCTTCGTGCCGATGCTGATGACCATCGGCTACTCGCCGCAGGTGATCCAGGCGGCGTACCGCATCGGCGACTCGACCACCAACATCATCACGCCGATGATGAGCTACTTCGGGCTCATCCTCGCCTTCGCCATGCGCTACGACCGGAAGCTCGGCATGCTGTCAGTTATATGGCTGCTGAAAGGCGCGCCCCCCTTTTTACAAATGAGGAGAAAGAGACTACGAGAAGAGGGAGTCCAAGTTGTTTCCGAAATTGTTCTACGGGGTTAAAATATTATCATGGTTTGTCCCGGAATTGGCGCTTGGGCCCGAGCTAGCTTACAAAATGCACTTTTCGCATTCATCATGCTCCATGGGACAACAAACCGCTGGCAACGCCATTCCGGTGGTCTTGCTGTTGATGTCGTTGCTTATTTGGACTATTGGAAAATGAATAGAAATTCTCGTATGAATGATGTTTCTGTTGTTGTTGTTGTTGAGGATTAAGATCGATTTCTGGTGGTGGTGTAACGAATGTATCATTATTTTGATGTTCATGTTGTGCCTCGTAATTGAATACATGAGAATAATTATTTTTAACTTTTTCGTTTTTCGTTTGACTTAATAATAATGGCGGTGGACTTTGTTTTATTCTCGAAATAGCTTAAATATCAATTCTTAAAATTTCAAAAAGTTTCATTTACCTACCCTGACTGCTTTCTTTAAGAAAAAAAAATTCTCTCAGTAAAGCGACTTGCCTACCTATATTTAGCATTATAGGTAACCTGCTTAAGAAATTAACAGCAGCTTAGTAAGAAAAAGAGGAAATGAAAAATAATTCAGTGCAAAATAATAAATTAATGGCATGATAATAACTTAACAACTTTTCGCTCAGGTCCCGTATTGTATCGCTCTTTCATGCGAAATCGCTTGAGAAGGTTCTTCTGCCCACCGGCCGCTCGAATTGCCTTTTGGGAAAGCACGTGCGCCTCGTTGTTGGGCTTGGTTGTTGGTGGCGGGGTACTACAAAAAGCGGATTTTTTTGGGCGATGAACGGTCTCAATACTTGAGTTGAACGGAAGGTTTTTTGTAGTGAGCGAGGCGTTGGGCGAATACACGTGGAAGTAGAAAGCCAGCGGCTGGCATTGCCAGGTTCATTAGAATTTGGCGACGGAATACCGATCGTGGATCCGGGAGAAGGCACATCAGATGTACTCGATGAAGTTGTAAAAACCGATGATGAAAAAAAGTGAAATCTACCAGCCCAATTTTTTTCGTAACAATTTCCCCGCCGAGCGGCTTATGAGCAACTCGCTCCCCTGTTTATCGCGAACGGTCATTTTATAGCCGCCGGGCACACCCTGCTCGAGCCTTTGATGCAATACGGTCTGGTGGGCGGCACCCGCGTCAATATCGTCGCCGACGAAAGCACCCGGGTGGAATTCGACGAGGCCAACCTTCTGGCACTCTCGCGCTTTCCGGCTGCCGACCGCCGCGAGCACGGTCAAACGCTTGCCGCCGGCCTGCGCTGGCTGCACGAAGGCTCCGAGGGCTGGCGCGCCGGGATGACCCTGGGCCGTGTCTGGCAGGACGTCTGGGCCCACTCCTACACGTTCTCCTACGCGCCCAACCCCGACTGGAGCGCGAGCTTCGTCGAGCAGCCGGAGATCGAGGCCTATCTCCAGAAATGCGCGACGGAGTTCGGCCTCGACCCCCACATCCGCCCGAACACGAAGATCACCCACGCCCACTACCAGGGCGACGGCACCTGGGAGCTGCGCACCGAGGCCGGCGACCGCGAGCGCTTCGACGTCGTGATCAACGGCGACGTCGGTGGTGGACGCGGCGAACCGCCGTGCAGCCCGCCAGGCGCACTCGGCCACGCACCTCGTGCACGCCGCGCTCCGTGACACCCTCGGTCCGACGGCGACGCAGGCCGGTTCTTTGAATCGTGCCGGCTACATGCGCTTCGACTTCGCCTGGTCGCAGGCGCTCTCGACCGATACGCGCAGCGAGATCGAGGAGATCACCAACCGCGCAGTGCAGGACGCCTTGGAGGGAACAATAGAAAGGTATAACAAGAGAGAATAGATTACTTAGTACGTATAAGAGAATCATAAGAATCAGAATCTATTCATAATGACAACATCCTTGGTACGTAATTTTCGTCCTGCGTTAGGACTTGAAAATAAGATTTATCGTTGTGGTGAACCGGATGGATTATTGATGCTAGCCAATACAGAACCGAGTGTGGCATCCCGAGCTGCCAAGGAAGAGGAGTCTCTTCGAGTCTTGGAAATAGCTAAAAAATAATTCACTCTTTCCAAGTTAATAACTAAGATTATTGTATTAAGAAATAATGCATTCTAGTGTTTAAAATTTTTCGAAGAGGGGATTTGTGGGTCTTTACATTAATACTCCTTTTCTAGTATAATAGCAGGACCTAGTCTGACAATTCTGAGGGCTTTAAGGAGCCTTAGATTAATATTCATTTTACCATAATAACGAGGCCCTGGCCGGTTAGTTCTGCAGATTTCCGGGAACTCAACGTCGTAGCAGATCGTGATCGCGATCTTGCCCATGGGCGTTTCGAAGATCTTCAGCGTGTCGCGCGGCGACACGCGCCAAACATCGTTCTCGAAGCGCGTCATGCACAGCTTGCCCTGCGCTTCGTGAGAACCGTCAGGCGCAAAGAAGAAACTGTCGTTGTACACCTTGTCATCATCCGCCGGGTCCAGCGTGTTGATCGAACCCGCGGCGATATCTGATATACTGTATTTAATGTTGCACTTTTCATTAAAATTACTCTTCCTTTCGAGGATGTATTTCTCCCTTTTTTGAAAATGGCCCAGTTTCTAAGGCTTGCAAGTGTTGTGTGGTGGAAGTTTGAATCAGAAGAATTACATAGTATTTGAGTCACCGTAAATATGGTGTATATATTGTTAACTTATCTATTTTATATCTATTTATATATTTTATATCTATCTATTATATTTTATCACTGATGAAGGCTCAAAGCCGAAACACGATAAATATTAATTAGTCAATTTCCCCGTACCCACTGACTGGAGGAGAATTCGCGAAAAATTGACACTAAAATCTTCGTCTTAGCTTTAGAGCCTTGATGGCTCAATGGTTAAGGCGTTGGTTTAGTAAACATAAGTTCCGGGTTCGAATCCGGTCAGCGCCGTTAAATTGCAAGCTATTGTGGTAACGCTCCACTCTTTGAGAATTTTCCCTATTCTCTGCACTTTGTTTTGCAACTAGGGTGAGTTGTACTCCGGTTTTCTCAAAATACGGGGGGTACATCAACATCAGCCACATTTTCACTCTTTACGCTAAATTCACCTTTCGTAAAGACATTTGTCGAGAAAGATGTCCTGCCAGGTAGACTGCCTTACCTTATATATTTGGATGGGTCCTAATCATAATTAAATAAAAAAAACAAGTTTTTTCAACTGAAAGTAAGTCAAGCAGTTTAAGTAGCGAAGAGACTGAGGCATAGCTTAAAATCACTATTCCAGGGTCTTTTTTAGGTCACATGTATCTATAATACTGAAAATTTCATTGACGTATTGCAACTGATTAACTATTAAAATTAATTTTTTGTCTCTTTTTTTACTTTCACCTGTTTATTCTTGGACATTTGAAAGTCATCGAACATTAAATTTTGCTGACATTTGAAAGTGAAAGTTACTGTTATTTAAAAAAAACATAATAGTTGCTAGGAGGAGGGGTGTGTTATTAAGGGTTATAACCCTGATTAAGCACCCATAAAGTAAAAATCTGTTATACAAAAATATGTGTATGAATCTGGTTCATAAACAGCATGCCCTCATGCAGCACAATCATGCCCCATGCCCTCCTTTTTCGCTAAATGACTGGTGGTCAGATGTAAAAGGACGTTAGAGAGGACATTTTACCACTTTGATCCTCTAGTTAGGAGGAGGATTGATCTTTTCGGTGTCTTGAAATCTACCTAGTTAATGCAGAGTCCTGAGGTTTGAGACCCCTCTAACTTGAGTTTGAGACCAACCGCGTGGATTCAGAAGGGGATTTGTAACACATTATTGCGTTCTTCTATTGAGAGGATTTTCGTCTTTTAGGACATTTTCAATCAAAGGCGTACGTAAAGCATAAACTCAGCCCCCTTCCGCCAGCCCCTAATTTTACAGGGTCGGTGTGTCGATCGGCGTCGCCGTCTCCTCCGCAGCTTTCACGGCGCTCATCGCCGACCAGCTGCCCTCGACGCAGCGCGGCGCGGCGTCCGCAGCGGTGGGATCGAGTCAGGCGGTGGGCATCGTGCTCGGTGTCGGACTGGTGGTACTGCTCGGGCTCGACGTCCGCGCCGGCTATCTGCTGCTCGCCGCGGTGATCGCCGTCGTCGGCACCGGTGCGGCCCTGCTGCTATTGGACAGCGCATAATCGCAATCGTTCCTTACATCAAACAAGAAATACCAATTATGATTGTATTTCGGTAAGTGGTATTATAGTTGCTATTGAGCATCATTGTAGAGGTATAATTTGAAAAGGGATAAAAAAAAAAATTCCAAACAACTTGGCCATTTTGAGCACCTTGTAGGCATAACAACATGAGCAAAACAATTTGCCCGTTTTTTTTTTTTGTTTTTTTTTTTTTTATTTCTATAAAAAGAGCCTACTGGCAGAAGGTATTTTAAATTAGCAACAATTTAAAATAATTATCTAAAAAAATATGAAGAAGCAGAACAAAATTACAAATTAGCTATTTAATATAAAAAAGATTATTCCATCGCCTACAATAATTTAGCTTTACTTTAAGAAAATCATTTCAATAAATATGAAGAAGCAGAAGAAAACTATAAGTTGGCAATTAAATATGAAAAAGAAAATTTTACTGGTAATTATGGCATCATTAATAAAAAAAATTCAAAGGTGGAAAAACATGTTGGATTGAACATGGTGGGAAAACATGCAAGGTCGGACACTACTGCTCTAGCTTGTTTTTATTTTCTAATTGTATTTTTATTCTTGTTTTAGTTATTTATTATTTAGTTTGTTTTCATTTTCTGATTGCATCTGATACATTTTTATCTCATTGCTTTTTTGCACAATGATTTATTAAGTTTCCCTATTCTAAGTTTTGAACGGTGTTCCACTCGAAGCAACTGTGGTAATCGTAGCCACCGTTGAAGACATTGGGTGTGGGCAGACCCAGTTCTGACAGCCGTGATCCATCCGTGCCGCCCCGGATTTCTTCCGAGCGCAACTCAATACCCATCGCTTGGGCGGCATCGTAGGCCCGCGAGATGGTTCTCGGGTCCGTCTGCTCGATGTATTTCCGCATGTTTTTGTATTGGTCGCCGATGGTAACCAGACTAAAGGCTTGTCACAAGCTCTAATAAGCCTCTTGAAATTTAAGAATATAAAAAGATGAGGTTTTGGTTCTGTTTGACCCAATTCGACTGGAGGCAAAATTGTTGGATATATTAGCTCCTCAAACTTCTAATTTCTGAAAACCTGAAGTTATGTGCCACTTAAGAATAAGATTTAAAGTTTATCCCCCCCACTGTTTTGAAAATCTCTGAGAACATAGGAATCTGCTGATGATTTAAACGAATTTTGCTTTCAATCTCATATACGAACCAACATTCCCATATTGGCATCGCTTGGTCCTTTTCGCGTGGTTAAATATGCACCCTTCTGTAAGAAATCAACTTCAATGTAAAGTGGCAGTGTGATTATGAGTAACCAGCATAAGATCGTCACATTCACTGCTTATATATTTCATAATGAAATGAAATTATTTGACTGAAACGAATTTGGATTTGAAGATTAATTATAAATCAACAAATAAATCGACATTTTAATGCAAAGTACATTCTGCGAATTCAGTTATAAATTTGATCTGTAAAACATGTATTATTTGTTGGCCCATTCTAAACTTATAAATTAAATAATTAATACATTTATATTTACGGATGAACTGATAGAAACATATCCTAATCTCTGTGAAATGTGCTCGGATAAAGATCTTAAAGGAGTACTAAGCTAAAGACATTTTTGGAGCACCTTCGAGGCCTTCGTCAGCGCGCGGGTCGTCGACGCCCCGCGGAGCGCCTTGTCCCAGCGGCTGGGTGGGCACATCGCCCTCGCCAACGACGATCCCGCCCGGGCGCTCGAGCTCTACACGCGCAGCCAGGAGCTGTTCGGCACGGCGCAGGCGGCGACCGGCCAGGGGGACGCGCTGGCGGCCCTCGGCCGGCGCGACGAGGCGCTGCGCGCCTACCGGGGCGTCCTCGCCAAGCATTCACATTCTTTACCGTTTTGTTGTTGTTTTTTTTGGGGGGAAGGGTTAAGGGTACTTGGACAACGAAGGAAATTGGTATTTTATATACTTGGAAATTGCATTGAATATATACAAAAATTGAACTGAATAACCAACACTGGTTAAACTTGTTGGGTGAAAATTATTGAAAGAGATTAATTTCCCAGTTTGAAGAAGCCTAGAGCTAGAAGAAATTCGGATACCAGACATATTGCATGTCATCAACACGTCCGTGAGTACAACGCCCGCCATTTGTTGGAAGAGCTCCCGTTCCTGCTCCGGGGCGAGATCCTGAAGTACCTGTATCGGGACTTCATCCGGGAGGTTTATCTGTTCAACAAGTGTGATGATGTCTTTATCACCGAGCTGTGCGCGCGCCTCAAACCCACCGTGTACACGAAGGGCACCTTGATTTACGGCAAGGGAGAGATCGGGAGAGAGATGCATATCGTGAATATGATGCGTTGATTCAGTTCGCTGCGGGTGATGCACGTAAAGCGCTAAATCTGATTGACTTGATCGTAAGTACTTTTGAGCCTGATGTTGAAAACATTGTGACCAACGCAATAGTGGTCAACGTTGCACAGCAAAATATTGCACGTTACGACAAATCTGGTGAACAACATTACGATCTGGTTTCAGCATTTATCAAATCCATTCGCGGTAGTGACCCTGATGCGACCTTGTGTTTTACACGCACAGAATTCACGTATTGGTCACATCTCTCAAAGAGCCTATTTTTGTGCGTTATCGACAGAATTGGGTATGCATAGAAATATATGCCGTGACACATTCGCAAAAATCATATGAAGAATTGAAATTTTAGTTGAATTAATTAAAGAATTAATAATCGATTTATTCTGCAACAAATGAATATTGTCTCTTTAGTCCAAACCTGGGTGACACTTTTCTTTTTACTAAGCCTCGCACACGATCGACGCCGTGCGCGGCGGCAGCTCGGCCCGGCGCGCGAGCGGGTCTGCCTTGATCAAGACCTCGCCTTCGGCCGTCTCGATGGCGAACTTGTAGAGGGCGCCTGCGCCTATGCCGAGCGCGAAGCCCGACCACACACCGCTCGTGCCGAGGCTGCGCAGCGGCACGCGGCCGGGTTCCCAGCCGCAGAAGTCTCCGACGACGCTGACCGCCCGGGCGTTGGGTAAAAATTGAAAAATGTTTACCTCTAGAAGATACGGAAGACTCAAAATTCACAGCCAATCTAGTAAACGAATTTTCAGAAAAATCCATTGCGATAATGAAAGAAAGTCAAATAAATAAAAAAAGACAAGAAGATAACAAAAAAGCACTCAGTTGTATCTTACTTAGAGATGCAGGAAACAAATATCCAGACGTTATTCCAATAAACGAAAAATATGCAATGAATTTTTCATGTATGGCGTTCTTTCCGTTTGTCTCTCACGGATGAATTGGTGACACCAAGCAGATACTTCAAAGAGCGGAACGAATTAATGAAAATGATGCGAGGGGGAAAATGTGTTTCTTAGAATCAAGGGGTGGTTGCAACTTTGTTCTTTTTTCAGCAAAATTACCAAAAAGTCTACTTTCAATTAAAATTAAAAAAAACTTTTGTTTTAAATCTAGGGGAAGGGGACAATAATATAGGGAAGAGTGATGAACGTCCAACTACTACCACCAATGGTCAAGGAAATAACAATTTGTATAGTTTTCGTTTAACACCAAGACATTGGACGAAAATATATACACAACATCATGTACCTAGTCAACGATCGTATCAAATATTGGATTTTACAAATCGACCAATCATTTTAGAACCAGGACAAGTCCGTGCAATATACATCCATTCTTCCTTAGAAGGTGATGAAGCGATCGTATATGATAATAGTTGAGGTTCGATATAAATAAGGTGTTCAGGGCAAAGTGACATTTTTCTCACACCTTTACCCCCTCGTACTAATTTTTATTTCAACATCCACTCCTGGGCTAAACCCTTTTTAGACAACATGCCACTTTTCCAATAACACAAACTTCCAGAAGATTTTGACTTGACATAGGCATGTATAGAATAGTCAATTAAAAATATGGTAATAATAAATAAAATTAGAAAGAAAACTTTGCTCCGGATTTACCGGCTGTCCCGATGCGGGAAATGGGACCCAAAAGAAAAATGGAAAGACTGGCAAGCAAATCAAATCGGGTGAGAATTCTGAAAACGGAACAGACGATGCGGCAGATACAGCCGGTGAGAAAAAGCGGGGCAAGGACGATGCTGAAAAAGACATCGCCTCTGGCAATCTGATCGTTCGAACAATGCCCCTTCCTTCTCCGCCATGGGCGGGCCGCCATTATCAACTTGTCGGCGCCATCGGCGGCATCGTCTTGTGGCTTGCCCGCGATGCCGGCCTTTCAGGCTGGGTCGCGGCCTTCCTGGCACTGGCGACGACCGTGTTGCTGACCGGAGCCTTGCACGAAGATGGTCTGGCCGACAGTTGCGATGGCCTGTGGGGCGGCGCCACGCCCGAACGGCGTCTGGAGATCATGCGCGACAGCCGCATTGGCGTCTATGGGACCCTGGCCCTGGTGATCGCGACTAATCGCCGTGCTGTTTTCGCTGGTACCGTGTAAGCAATTTTCAATGGGGATTGATTAAAAAAAGATAATATCTGGGCTGGAGGGGCTGAAGAGAAAAAAGAGAACGCAGCGGGCTCTCTATTAGAAAAATCCCTGCACAACTTAATCGATTCGGGCAGTGCAATGCTCTTGAAGCTTTGGGGGCACTGGGCGGCCAACGAATCTGTTGCTAGTAACAGCGTAAATAAAGGGAACGTTTGTAACTTGCAGCAAATAATTTCTTAGACCACAATTATTTATTAATTATTCTTCAATTATTTGTTTCGTAACTTGCAGCCCCTCCCACGGGGACTGTGGAGGAGTAATTCGTCCCTAAAGACATAGTTATTAGGTATTTCGACTATGGTGAAAAAAATGCATATCTCATAATTTTGATCAGACTTTGGGGAAAAAGTTTTTCCCCAAAGGCGCACTAGAACTTTTAGTTTCCATTTTGAAGCCGCAGCTTGACAATTACTGTACCCAACAAATTTGAAGGTATCTCCAATCCTGGCTGCCGGTTCTCATCTTCAGTGCCCAAGAAACAAATAAAGAGTTTACATGAAAACCCGACTGTAGGTGCATTTGGACCCCAAAATTAACAAACTACCATCCTAATTTTAGTTCCTAGGGATCTAAGTACAAAATAGCTAATTTTTGAGAGAACTGTCATTCAGACGTAAATTCTATGTATTTGTCTCTCTCTCTCTCTGTCTCTGTCTCTTTCTCTCTCTCTCTTTCTCTCTCTCTCTCTCTGTACATGTGTGTCTGAGTAACCGTTTGCCTGTCTCTTTATCTGTCTTTGTGTGTCTAACACAAATTTTAATATACCCCCTATGAGCCCGCTAGTAATATCTATGTTTCTGAAAATTTCTTTTTTTACATCTCCGACTTTTTAATAAACATCCTAAACGTTTGACTAGTGGCTTGGGCTCATCTTATGTACTTATTTTAAGTCAAATGTTATTCTCCATATTTTTCTTTTATCAGTCAATGGGATGGTAAGTGGTTTGAGCTTTTTCTATTCATATATTTTAAGTTAAATAATATTTAATGTAATTTTTTTTTCATCTTTAAAAGGTATGGCGAATGGCTTGGGCTATTACTTAAACATTTTAATATAGGTAGTATTCTTTGTAATTTTTTTTTCATCTTTGCATGCCCATCGGCGCGGCGTTTGGCTGGGTGCTGTTCAGTGAGTTTCCCGATATCTGGACCTGGGTCGGCGCCGTGGTGATCTTTTGCGCCACCACATATGCCGTGCAACGGGGAACAAAACGGGGGTAATTTGTCGAGTATGACGGTCACAAACGGTGAGAGATATGGCGCGGTATAAAATCGCGGTGATTGCCGGCGACGGCATTGGCAAGGAGGTGGTGCCGGAAGGCCAGTCGTTCGTGGATTCCTAGCAGTTTATTCTCGTGTCGGATCGCCAATCCGTTTTCCACTGAGTCAATCCAGACGAAACCAACTTTCGACTCGTCGGTGTCAAAGACTTCGCCCGCATCCAGATTTTCCGTCAGCATTAATGTCGTTTCCGTGCCATCGTGCTCGAACAGGTAGTCGAGTGTCATGACTTGTTTTCCCTCAATTCGGTCAAAGAACACACCGTTGGTGAGGTGATCTTGCAGAAATTCACCGTGTCAGCCATTTTGCCTTATCGGCTGAATGAACCGCCGACGATTGAGTCATCACCAGGCGAGATAGCCGAGCGAGACGTCGCCTATGAGTATCAAGTCCTGGCCTCTGATGCAAATGGCGACGCATTACAATTTTCGCTGACAGGAGCGCCAAGCTGGCTCTCGATTAATGCTTCCACGGGACTCATCTCTGGGACTCCGACTTCAGCTGGTCAATATGAGGGGCCCTGCTTCTCGATCCGCAAGCCTGCGGGCCGGGTGATCGCATTGGATGAGTATGTGTCGTCCGGCATGATGGCTACCCATCATGCCGAGGCCCTCCGGCAAGCCGTTTTGGACCGTGACAACATCCTCGTTGTCGGCGGCACGGGCTCCGGCAAGACGACGCTTGCCAATGCGCTGCTGGCCGAGATTGCCCGGACCGGCGACCGGCTCGTCATCCTCGAAGACACGCGCGTTTTCCCCCTCTTAGGAGAAAGAAACCAATCAGTAAACTTAAAAAAAAAAACAGTACATATTCAAGGCGTTTCTGAAATAATTTTGTATGTCTTGGATTAATTATTATAATTAATTTTCAATACAGCGAATTATACAGTTTATTCTCTGTTTGCTAATTTATACCCTTCTTTATTACTATCCAAGGATTCCACGGGAACGTGTGCCCCCAATTCCTGCTGACCAAAAGGATCATCTTCCTGTTTCAAGGTGGTTAGGCTACTTTTTTAAGAAGTTCCACAAACTTTCAAATAAAATAAATTTTCAAAGGAATTTTTGAAATATTTTCGAAGAAAATGAAAGAGCTGCACTTAACCAAAGAAAAGCAGAAATAAAGTCAAATAATTTTTCAAGTGTAAAGCTACCAAAAATTACCAACAATAAATCCCAGAAACAAGGGATCGGTGGATCAATATAGGGATCAAACCCAGCTCAAAGTAAATTGAGCAGATCATTGAGTATGAGTTAAGATTGCAGATAAAGAGGTCGAGTAAAAGGCGATTCACTCAGATACATGCTGATTTTCATTGGCTTTGATCGTATTAGAAGGTCAGAAAAATAAATTGAACCTTTATCACATTTTACTCGAGTACACAGGTTAATGTGCACTTTTTCGGGGTTTCTTGCAAAAACACCCTATATAGACTCCAACGAATGATGTTTGATTTAACTTTTTTTTCTGATAAAACAATAACTGTAGTTATAAATGGGATTGCATTTCATTTTCTTGATTCTAATACTGTGGTTGAGTTTTCCTCTTCTTTTTATATTATTTTCTAGTACGTGCGTGTATGGTACCTGTTTAATCTAGTCGTTTCTCGGTTAATAAAATCGCTTCTTATGTGTTACAGCAACATCACTCAAGAGTTACGCTGTGTAAAACTCGAAAACTAACCGGTTTTCTTTCGGCAAACAAGGGCTCACGAGCTCGACAAGTCGCTTCATTGCGAAAACTTGTGAAGCATGAAAATGCGGTGGCTCGTAAAGTCGCCGTCAAGTCACTGGGTAAAAACCGTAGCTTTAAAAACGTACCATTCCTTATTTTTGCGTTAACCGACCCGGAACCAGAGATTGCAAAACTTGCGAATGACGGTCTCCGCTTTATCAGCCGCAAGTTTGAAACGCAAAAGATACCGTACATCACTCCATCTGATTGCTGTGATCAGTGTATAGCAAAAAAAAAATAGTAAAATGAATTCATTATTCAACGCTATAATTAAACACGTTACTTCCGTGAGATTTGAACAGGTAAGAAATAGTTGTTTCAACAAGGTCAATTTGTTTGCGATATGCAAATAGCTGGAGCGTCACAAAGACTCTTGAACGTCATCATCATAGAGCATACGACACAGTCAACAACAGCAAGTTCTTTGCGAGCACCTTGTCATCAATCGTTCCAGCATTCGACGCACCGGCCATCGACTTGCGGATACCGACAATGGCATTCTTCAGCTGTTCTTCGGTTACCAACCCGCTGATCAACGCTGATTTTCGAAAAATGGATTGAGTCGCTTGTGCCAACGTAAATTCCAAATGGTAAATGGTTGCTTTGGCCCAACAATCTTAGGGCCCAATAATATCGTGGTCCAACAATCTATGTGCGAATTTGTCACAAACCGATTTTGTACATACTAGATTAACTCATAGTCTGGAAGTGAGTGTAGTAGGACGTTCATTAGGAAGGCAAGTTGGGCTTAAGGTTCTAAACAAGTACCCGCATTTAAAAGAAGTTCATGGTTATCAGGCTAACGACTTTGGAGCTATTGTTGCTTCGGCAGCTTTGGCTCACGATATTGGTAACCCACCTTTTGGGCACTCTGGAGAAAAGGCTACTGGTCAATTCGGCAGACTGCGCGCCGTGCTGGAGGAACGTCAGAGCGACAAGATCTTCCTGCGCGCCGACGGCACGATCCCCTATGCCCGCGTGGTCCAGGTCATGGGCGCGCTGAACGCCGCCGGATACACCAATATCGTGCTGGTCACCGATACCGGCGGCCCGCGCATGGATGGCTGATCCATGGAGGAACGCGACGGCCGCATCGGATACTGGGTTTCGGGGATCGCGCATCTTGCGCTTCTGAGCTTCAAGCTAATAATATTGATAATAATAATCATACTACAGTATCAGATCCTTCTGGCAGTCTAGTTTCTGGGGTTTATACACAGCAGAACATTTTGTTCCAAAAATTTGATAATTGTCAAGAAGATATGGTTTTAAACAATGAACAATTAATGAATAATGACGCTCAGGTGGAAAATAATCTTTTAGAGTCTTTAAATTTAAGAAATTTTATTCAAGAAGAAAAGAGGGGTCGATGGATCGCTGGGGTAGGCCGCTTACCCCGGCGGAGCTGCGGCCCTACGTAGAGCCCTATGTTGAGTGGGCGCGCACTCTTCGGGAAGACGAAAACGCCGACATCCGCGCGTTTGCCGAGGCCGTAGTGAGTGCGGGCGGCCAGGGGCTGACTTTCGAGGAGCTGCGCAGCGTTGTCTTGACCGCCGGAGCGCGAGCGCTTTCGCCCCTTCGTTAGACCGGTGCGCAGGCGCATGGTTTTTCCACGAAAATGATTTAAAAAAAAAATACATTAAGGTCAAGACGAGTAAAAGTAAATTCGAATGGAAATTCGAAGTTGTTATTGTGAAGTTGAAGTTGTGTGTGTTCGAAGTTGTGAATGGAAGTTGTTTTTATAATATATTACAGCTTAACTACTAAACGACCAAAGCTACAACTTTTTGTTAGTTAAGATTAATTTAGAACACGGTTTTTCTACAAAAATGATTGTAGCAGAAATGCTTCATTTTAAAGTGATTTAAGTTAGTTCTCGCTTAATATGGCTTCTTTGATCCAGATACATTTATCTTTCAAGGGGTGGTGCATATATCCTGCAATTGGTTTGACGGTGGTTTCAAGGATATTGAATGGTGCTAACTCTGAATATTGGGGCGCACCGGTTCGCAACCATGTAGAACGGCGGGTTTTTTGCCTAAATCTGAAATTGGCCTATAAAGGCATTGTTTCATCAGTCAATTGATTCAATTCAATTCAGAACACACTCAAGAATTTTGCTGAGAAAATCCGGTTTCATAGCAACAAAGACAAAACTCAATTTAGTTTGCTAAGCATAGTAATAGAAGATAGTGTCTTAATAAGGATTTTGAAACGAAGATTTGGGATTTGCCAAAGACTGAAAAAGAGGCTTCTATAAAGTATTATATTTTCAAAGTATAAGGCATATATTTAATAAAGTATTAGGTTGACGTTTCTTGAGGTTCTATTTTGTTGCTACTAGGTTGACGTTTCCTTTGTGTTGCGTAAAATTAACTGCAGAATCACCAAAATAAGTCTGTTCAAATGAACAGCCCGTTGCTCTAACCCATTCCCCCCACTCAAACATTTTGGCTAGTGACGCCTGGTCGGTACCAGACTAAGTTCATGGGAAGCAATTGCTTACATTTCTTAGTCCCATTCTCGTATCTTTATGCGCTCATGACCCTCGGTGTCACGATCATTGAGAATGTGCACCTCAGGGACAAAAAACACGGTACGAGCTAGTCGGGACACCAGCGTATTCACCTCAGCGTTGGGCGTAAGCGCGATGAAATGACGCACATGGGCGGCCTGGGCTTCACCCAACACCTCCTCTTCTAGCGCATTGCCTTGCACCACCTGCAACCCATCAGCCTCCGCCAAATCACAGTGCTCCTTGTTGCGGTCCACAATGCCGGGCCTCGCGCCAGTCGCGCGTCGAGGAGCTGCGATCCTTGCGTTTGGTGGAGCGCGCGCCCTGTCGCGGCTTCGGCGCGAGGATCTTGCCGGCGCGCTCGAGTCGCTGGAACGACGCGAGCATCTTGCCCGCGTCCGCGAAGCGCTTCATCTGATCGACGCGGATCGCGCGGTGCAGGAACGCGATGAAGTCGGGGTGTACGCGCTGACGCAGCTTCTTGTGACCGGGCAGATCAAAGGTTTAAAGCAGCATTTAGTTTTAAAGCATAATAGACCGATTGCTTAGTTGTGGGGGTTTGACATGCCCAATATTCCTAAAGTTATATTTGCTGGACCTTTCTACTATGCTGAACAAAATGGTTGTCTCAAAATTTTGACTGGATGCACCTTGAGATGAACTCTGGATGGACTTGAGAGAATTATGTTCTGCTCTTGAGAAGGCATTGGGGTTATCAACCCTACTCATTAATCATACAGAAGGGCTAAAGGCTGTACAAACAAATATCGGCGCTTTTGCAGAGGCTTGCTACAAGCAAGGCCAATTGTCTAGCACGGCTTTGCCAATGGAGCAAGCTGCGCGGTTACTTCACACATTTGTAAACCACAAACTTTTTGTCCTCGGCCAGGGTATACACTTCTTCAAAAAGCGGCTCTAGGTGAGTTTTATAATTAAGATGCTGGCTGGCCACAATTTGCAGGTTTGTCAAACTTTAGTGTAAAGAGCGGGGCGTTGAGGAGGGGACAGCCCCTTTCATATACAGAATAATTATTGTTTGTTTTAAGTTTTAATATCGCTCCTTACTTTCAGTTAAAAAAAAAATATTTTGTGAAGTAAAGAAAGCATCAAAGTAAACAAAGTACCAAAGAAGCAATTAGCAGCTTGCATAGCTTACAGCCCTTACACCTTAAATCGGAGTTACCACGTAAATCACTAAATATACGATAACGTATCTGCGTCTGCATCGGTGGCTACAACTTGATACTCGTAGGGGAGGCCAGCAATGCCGTTGACGGGAGCCGTCGAATCAATGTTAGGTGACTGGTTGGGCAGGCCAGTACCGACGGAAACGCTGAACGCCTGAGTGGTTGTGGCGCCACGTTCGTCACGTGCGCGGATTTCAAAATCGTAGCTGCGTGCTTGCGTTGGCGACCAGTCGATGCGACCAGTGTCTAGCTTTTGATATCAAAGTTCAATTTTTTTAGTTTTGGTTACTATTGAACCGGGTCTCTCCTTACTACAGTTCGTTACCACGAACTGTTTGACAGACACCAAATTTTTTAGATCTACGGACAAATCCGTGGAAGTAAAAATAATGGTCTGCATAACCTGAAAAGAACGCCCTGGGTTGTATTCAAGTGCATATTATGGTCGCTATACTGTACAAGCGGATATATTACTTTATTTTTTGTTTTCTTGTTGTATAAGAACTAGTATTTAATGTCTAATATATCTTTTAAGAATATACAAGTTGTATCTTTATCCTCATTTCCTACTCTTCATTACTATCATAGTTACCAAGTGATGCCAAAAAGTTAGGCAACATGCTAAATGGTTTGACCTATAAAAATTGTCACAAAGAGTGCATGACCCCAAAAGATGGTTCAAAGACCAATTTTTTATTTTTGACAATAAAAAGCTTAACTAAGAAAAAAGTCAATTTTTCTTTTATCTCAAATCAATAAATACAAATGATATTCAGGACTTTATGCTTGTAGAATAAAAAAAAATTACATTTTTATCGCTCATAATATAAACAAGAACTGTGCCATGAACAAATAAAGGGAAAAAAATACACAGAACCCATGTAACCAACTTAATATTCTTGTGAAATTTTGAAAATTCATAATAATGTGATAATGTCTCCCTATGTTTCATAGTGCCAGCTCACCTCCTGTATTACCTGATTTTTTCCTTAGCAATACCGTTTTGAGCAATATTTATGTTTTTAGATCTGAATTTGAAGACTCTTACAAGTTGTAGTATCTAAACAGATCCCCTGAACACAGCACACTCCTATGTGGGCAAGATTCGTGCTCTTGTCGAAAATCACATTCGGGAGGAGGGAAATAGGGACAGCGTAAAAGCATTTATCGCACAAAAAACACCTTTTTTCATTTTCCACACCCCCCCCCCCCGTTTATTCACCCCCCCCCCCCCCCCGTTTATTAATTTCAAGGAATTTCCCTTACTCAAAATGTAAATGATGTCTGAAAACACTTGAATAGTTTCCAGTGCAATATTTGACCCTGAAACCGTTGCTAATCAATCAATTAGTACGATTTTGTCCTCATGTGTGTATCCTTATTTAATACTTTCACAAAATTGAGACTAGAGTTCAGACCTCCCAATTCATTAAGATCCGATCACCCACTCGTAAGTTAAAAATATCTCATTTTTTCTAATTTCTCCTCTCCCTTCAGTCCCCCAAATGATCGAATTGGAGGAAAAAACTGTTATCAAGTCAATTTGTTCAGGTATCTAACACGCCTACCAATTTTCATCGTCTTAGCACGTCCAGAAGCACCGAACTCGCCAACCCCCCTCAAACTTCCCCAAAGAGAGCGTATCCAGTTCAGTTACGTGAGAGCTACGCGCTGACAGTACCGAGCGACTCTTCAAAGAACGTGGCTACCATCACGGCAGCGACGATATACGGCGCGATGCGGGGCCTGGAGTCGTTCTCTCAGTTGGTCGACTTTGACGTGGGCGCACTGACGTACGCGGTTAATGTCGCGCCTGTCTCTGTCAGCGATGCCCCGAGATTCAAGTGGCGCGGGTTGCTCATTGACTCGGCGCGGCACTACTTGAGCATCGATTTTGCAAGAGAACTGGGTAATAAGTCACCGGATAGGGTGATTAGCAGTGCCAAGAGCTGGTTATGCAATGCCCATGTTGATAGACATAGCGCACTATTGCCCTTAGATGCACCTGAGGGAACCCAGAAACATTCACCTTTTGCCGTATCCAAATACTATTTAGAACACTTGTACCATGCGTGGAATAATCATTTTCAGGATGCGCCGTTAGAAGAACAGCAGTTAGTGATCACTGGGGAGGCCAGACCAGCCCGGTTTCATCGAGCATTCGCTTCAAACGCGAGGACAGTGTGAACAGCATCGTCTGGACATTGCGGAGAAAAATCCCTGCGCGATCCGGCATCACATTGATGTTCTGATCTGCAATCCTGTACCAATGCGGCCCTCGCAGTTTTCCCAACTCATTGAAGAGTTCGCGCTTCTCAGACTCCCGGTCAAAGTTGTAGCTGTCGCGGAATGATGGAACTTCGGGATTTAAAATAAGTGCTATGATTCAGGAGGTCTTTCAAAAAATATCAAACTTCATTAAGATCCGATCACCCACTCGTAAGTTAAAAATACCTCAATTTTTCAAATTTTTCCTCTCCCTTCAGCCCCCTAGATGATCGGATCTGGGAAAACAACTTTATCACGGTCAATTTGTGCAGCTCTGGCCGTTAAAATCTGGATAGCCGTTAGAAAATTTTGCAGTTTGATTGCACCTATCTTGGGCAAATAAAACAAAACAAATAAATATGCATCGACGATGTTTCTTCTGAAAAAAAAAAAAGCGAAATTCCACATTTTGAAGACTGGAGCTTGAAACATTTATGGTAGGGTTCTCTGATATAATGTAACTAATTAAGGGATTTTCAAATTGATTGCTTGCTTTTTTGGGGGTGTTTCCCCTTTTTTCAAAGAACAGGCATATTTTCGTAGGTTTTTGGTTTTGGTGGGGCACGTCATTCATAAGGATTTAGGATAAAATTTAAAATTAAGTGTAAAGAGCGAGGTATTAACGAGGGGGCAAACTCCCTCATTTTCATAGTAAAAATACAGAAATATAGAAGTTCGTTACGTAAATTAATTCGTAAGGTACGTATGTTTATTACTAACAAAAGCGTTCGTACAAAAAAAAAAAATATAGTTGCATTTTTAAGTAACTGAAAATTGGAGGGCAACTAGGCCTCCTCCCCGTCATGTAATTTTTCAATAATATTAATTTTTTCAGCCGCTCTCTGCCCAGGAGAGTAGTAAAAACAACACAGGACAATCAAATTGGAAGGACGTGGTAAGACCTTAGGTCGAACACAAACCCACAAAATTTCATCAAAGGGAGTTAAACAGGGAACTGATATTTCTGAAGGATAAAAATCATTACGGACAAAGAAAAGAATTCCACCCCCCTTTCTTACCCAGAGGGTGGGTTTTCACCTGTAGGTCTACACATATTCGTGACTTTCAGTTTTATTTTTATTTTATCTTAGTTTTTTAACGAGAAAATAGAACGACTTTACAACTGACCTTGACATACAATTATTTAATAAAAAATGAGTTACGATAGAATAGAAGATAAAAATGCTTTTAATAAGATATGTCTATATTCAGGGCCAGACGGGGTGAGGATGGCTTCAGCTCAACAGAAGACCAAAACTTGCGTAGATGTGCCAAAGTCGATCTCCTCGATCCTTTCGGCGAGCATCTTGGCGACGAAGCCGATGGAATAGACCACCAGCGTCAACACACCGGCGAAGGGTCCGAAGCCGACCGCCTTGACGAAGATGATCGCGACGATGACCGGATGGAAGCTGCGGGCGATGATGATGATCGCCCGGCCGAGGTAGAAAATCGGCAGCGGCGCGACATTACGCGCGGCCATGAAGGCGATGGGGATCGACAGGCTCGAAATTGATCAGAAGGCATATATGAAAACACTTTTTAACGTTTTTTTCAGTTAACACGCTGAGGCTAAAATGTCGAAACAGAGACCTTTAAGCTTACTCTAGCCTTTGTTAACACGAGCGAGACTGTACAACATAGGAGCCCTTGTTAAGCTGTAACCAACCCAAAAGAATATGCATGAATTAATTCCTATACTATTTTCGCATCGTTGACATTTTTAAACTCCAATACGGTTTTGCAAGCTCCTCACCGTAGGATTTTGCTGTCCTAGAATCTAGGTCGGGGAGATCCGGACCAGAAAAATTAGTTAAACTCCAATTAGCGCCATATGAGCGGCTCAGCCGTTGGCCAATCAACTTTTTCCCGTAGTCTCCATGGTTGCAAGGAATTCCTCCTCCACTCGTGTTGGGCCGAAATACACGGCCCACATCGCCAACGGTCAGACGCTGCTCGATAGTAATCTCATATGGGTTGGACTGTCAAATTGATAAACTTCAGGTCCTGCTGACAAAGAAACAATACACGATCATCAGAATCTTGCAATATGCAGTAATACACAATTTAGAGCACTTGGAATGAAATTGAAAGTTTACTATATCTTTTTTGTCTTTTAAGTATTTGTTTAAACTTCCTTGTGACCATTTTCTAGCAAGGAAAATGGTGTCACTTTAGAATTCCTTTAAGGAATTAAAAAAAGAGTTCACTTGTACGTGTTGTCAAAGTAGACGCCGGCGGTGCCTAGATCTTCGAACTCGCGCTTCCAAAGCAGACGTCCTGTATACACGTCCCGCGCGGAAAGAGAATTCACCCCTTCCACAAACAGCCGCCCTCCAATCACTTGTTCCGCGGGCGAATGACTGTGACGAGGCAACACATCCATGTGGGAATTGCCACCAAACCAAAGCACACCTAGCGGCGCCTTGACCAGCAAGTCATTCGGCTTTAATTTTAGAGCATTGTTCTTTCACGTTTCTCAAATCTTTTCCCAATGCAAGCGCTGAGTCTAAGAGGTAGCAGCGAGACTTCACCCCTTTGTTAAGGGACTACTTAATAAATACAGTCTTTTATGTATTCTTCAAATTTTCCGCATAAACTCCTCTCCGTCTTTGATTCTTTTTTCCCTCTTAAACTTGTTTTCTTATTTTTCTACTACTGGCATTCAATACATTTCATTATCTGGTTTTTCGCACTTGGGATTGCGGTAGAGAAATGGTATCAGATGTGCTTCTTAAACTTGAAAAGTTCTCTCATTGCTAAAGAAATTAGAGTTTATCCTTTGCTCCCTTCGAAGCAATGACGTTAGAAACTTGGCCCAAAGCAAAAAAAAAGTCAACTTTTGAACTAAGACAGATAGATTTTTTTCGACGGCAGTCGATAGCTCTTGATGAGCTGATCAAGGTATATGTCATCCAATTACAGCTTGGTTAACTGGAGACTTGATTGAGAACTGTCAATTCCATCTTTTAGCCATATCGGATTCATCGCAAATATTTGCTGAATCACACCTGATAAAAGCCACAACATCTGAGCGGGTTTACCATCTAAATCTAAATGCAAACCACATTGGCAATCTCTGTGTGGTGCTTGCTGATATCTCCACAAAAACCTGCAGCAAGGAAAACTATCCCTATAACATTGTTACTGGACAAGTTATTTAGTTTGGGACAAGGGTCAGTGGCGTGACTCTGTAAGCTCAGCCAGAGTCGACCCAGCTCTAAATGGGTACCTGGAGAAATTTAGGGAAAGGTAAGCAGTAAGGGTGTATGAAAGTACAGGATGGTTGGCTCCCAACCCCCCATCGCACTTCCTGGCTGAAGGGCCACGAAACAGAGATCAGCTTCGCTGGTTTGGACCTTAAGGGTCTAATGCCGTCTTGCTTTTTCTGACCCGCGATCTGAATGACATGCTCATTTTCCGTGTGCCGGTGCCCGGTTGGGCAGGAAATAGTCTGGCCTATGTCTACGAGCGTTATCTGATGTGGCGGCGTAATCCGGACTGCATCGACGGTGAGGAAGAAGCGCGCACGTTTGCAGCGCTGGGCAGCGGTATTCGCGACGATGGCGAGTTTTTCGTCATGCTGCTGAAACACTTCGACCGGGATCTGTACTGGCACTGCTGCGATCCTACTCTACTAATTTTTTGACGAAGACTGTGATGAATCCATTGCGAGAATACGAGTTGATGATGACCCGCCGCCAGTTCTTTGGGCGGTCGGCGCTTGGGTTGGGGACGGCGGCACTTTCGAATCTCTTGAGTCGGGATGTGTTGCAAGCGGCAGACGGGGGGCAATCCGGTTTGCATCATGCCGCGAAGGCCAAGCACGTCATCTATCTGTTCATGAGTGGCGGGCTCCCCGATCTCGCGTAGCCGCTCACGCCGCTCCTCCTGCGGAGCGTTGGACGCCAGGGTGTCGAGGACCTCCTGCTGCAACTCGAGCTGCCGGGCAAGAGTCTCCTCGTCGGCACCCTGGGCCCGCAGGATCAGTTCGAGTTGAAGCTCGAGGATCTCCCGGCCCGGCACTCCGGTGCCGGCGAGCATCACCACGTAGGAGATGTCGTCGGTCAGGGTCGCTGCCAGGGGTCCGTCCTTACTTTCCATTAAAAAAACTTGTTTTTTTTTTATTTAATCACTACAAAACAGAATTTGTACACTGCACTCTTCTCGAACAGTAAAATTCTAAAGCCTACTGTGTCGTTGGCGATCCAATAAAAAACGAAATATATTACGAATATTTTCTTTTCCAGTTATGACAGCATTGAAAATGAAAATGAAAATCAAAGAGAAAAAAATCCTAACTGATTATCTTTCAACAATTCATATGTACTCAAAGTGCTTTTATTAATTTTTATGGTATGCAGTTAGTAACTAAAATAGCGAGAACTTACCAGCTAGCTGAGTTTGCTGTAGTCACAAGTGCTTTATTACTTTTGTTAGTACTCAACCAGCAACTAAAACACTCAAAATTTAACAATGACCTCAGCTTATTGTATTCTAAAGTGCTTTTATTAAATTTTGATACTCAGTCAGCAGCTTAGAAATTCCGAATTTACCTAGTTATTTAGTTTAAAATAAAATATTTTTAAATAATATCAAATCAACATAATTTAAATAATTTTCTTATTTATTTCTTATCATTTTATTCTACAAAATCATTTAAAATCACCATTTATTTTTTAATCTTAAAATTTATTTTAATAACAGTATAAAAAAATATAAATATATCCATTACTATTAATATATATACTAAAACTCTAATAAAAGTCCATAAAATTAATTTATACCCTATTATTGTCAAACCATGTATGAGCTTAGATCTCCATATCCTTTAATACAGGTATCTTAAAAGCATAGTGGTGCTATCTACTTTTGCTACTGATTTTACTTATATCTATTAGCGCCCTCGAGCATTTCAAAATTACTTTTTCGACAAGCCCGATTTCTGTATAATTCATGATACATAAATGACGACAACGGGTAGTAGGATTCCTACTTGAAACAGTTTGGACTAGTTGTCAGATGAGTTACAACCATTGCTCGCGTCGCCTCTAATATCTCATCGTCCGATTGCTTGAGATCGAACGGATTTGCAAACGGTTGAGCAACATGAAACGGCGTATCAACAAAGCATTCCACGCCATTACCTTCCGGGTCGGTAAAATAGAGCGACCAGGCATTGCCATGACAGATCTGCAACACACCTTCGACACCTGCATTAGCCAATGTAGCCTGCAACTCACGCAGGTCGTCAAGTGTACCCGTGGCAACCGCTGCGCCAACCAATTCTTAATCCCCGCTCACCGCAGAAGTGTTACAATTTTCGCGCAAGATCCGCTTTTGCGCAATTCTCCGTAACCGATTATTTTTATTGATTAATTTGGATTTATTCAGTTGACAGCGTAACGCTTGTTTGCTATACATTTGATACAACGCAGAAAGTGGGTGAGCAGATGGGGCAAACATCTCTCAACCCGGCGGAGGCACATGTCGGCGGCGTGGAATGGCGGCGATTGCTCTGGTGCTGCAGCTGCTGCGACCGGGAGATCTCTTGGTTGCGCCACACGATTGCTACGGCGGGACCTATCGAGCCTTCGATGCCCTCGCGGGCAAGGGTCACTTCGAGGTGGCCTTTGTCGATCAGCGCGACTTCGACGCGTGGTCGGCCGTGCTGGCGCGCTCGCCGCGCATCGTGTGGTTGGAAACGCCGAGCAATCCACTGCTGCGGATCACCGCACTTTATGGTTCAGGTTATTGAAATGGCATATTTGCAAGAACTGGGGAATAGCTTTACGTTGCACTTAAAACTATCAGAAAGTGTTGATGGAAGAAGAGATGGTCACAGGAGAACTTTGCTTTTTTTCCTCGGGGCAATTAAGACATTTTAAGAAATAATTCTTTTTAAACGAAATTATTAAGTCTTTTTGTAGTTTCTTGTCGTTGAAGTTTGAATTATTATATGACTTCGTTGGGGCTGCCGATCCGCTGCAATTCGATCCACCCCGCAGCGATCCTGACGCCGATGTGGGAACCCGTCCTCGGCGACGGCGCGGAGCGGGAGCAGGCGATCCGTGAGTTCGTGCGAGACACGCCGCTGAGGCGCTTCGGCACGGCGGAGGAGGTCGCCGGTGTTGCCGCCCTGCTGGCCAGCGACGACTCCGCCTACATGACCGGTACGGAGTTGCACGTCGACGGCGGCATTCTCCTAAAGCTTAAATTTTGTCCCAATTTCATTAAGAATGACCCCTGGATCACGAAGGCCGTAGAATAAATAGATGAAATTACTAAAAATACTTTAGCGTAAAGAGCGATGTATTAGGAGGAGGTGAGCCCCTCAATGGCGTAATAGTTTCTGTTCTTTTTAAGTTTTAATGCTGTTCCTTACTTCAAGTTGAAAGCTTTTTTATATTTATTTTTTCATTGTTTTTTTTTTTTCAAATTCCACCTTGATTGTGGCCGATACGTTTCGGTCGCTCCTGCTGGAAATGGGGCGCTCTTTGAGTCGGAGAAAGTTGATTGCCTTGTTGGAACAGTTTAATGAGGTCCAGTCGAACTGGACGGGACCCTTGACGTTTTCTCCCAATAGGCGAATCGGGCCCAGGGGGGCCTACATCGGCAAGCTAGGCGAAGACTTGAAATCCTGGCAAGAGAATGTGCATTGGGTTGAGTTGAAGGGGAACCCTCGTATTGGTTTATCAGGTTTGTTTTAGTTTTGTAGGGAAATATGTGCTGTGACGAGTCACTTGTTCTTCTAGGATCTTAGGAACAGCCTTTTAGAGAGGAGGATACAGGTTTTCTCAGAAAAATCTATTATATTTTTATTATTGTGTGTAATTATTTACAAAAAGCACGTAAATTTTCATTTTAAATGAACCCTTAAACATCTCTCTATGATGTTTCAGCGCCCACTTAGGATACTGCTAAAATCCTCCTAGATCGTAAGGAATAAATGTTTCTTTGAATACCCTTTCCGTCTTTCGTCAGATATTAATAGGTGAATTCTGATTGATAGCTTTTATTTACATTTTATGGCTCAAAAAGTCTTATAGTTGATTGATAGTTGATAGATTTGCATTCTATGGCTCGAAAAGCCTTATTAACTTATTTCAATTAGTCTCCTGCTGGGCACTTCTTGGTGTAGAGAGGACATCTGCGTTGTCAGGAGCCCACATCAAGTCCACAACCGATGCGTGCGTCAGTAGATTGCCCTTATGAATACGAAAAACACAGAATACGCATATGTATGCAAAGACGTGAACAGTAGCGGTCAAATGAACGATAGGGACGAGACATCCACTGCATACCTTCTCGTTGAACCGTACTTCGTAGCTCCGGCTGGAGCGAGGTCTGTACAGAATCGCCTCACCAGATGCAAAACCTATGGGAAATCGCCTCATTGCCGATTAACAATGTACCTACATTGGCATTAATCAAATTTGCAGCAATCGCCTTATGAGTTTCATTGACTTGAGCGCCTGCAAGCAAAGAATTTGCGCGTGCATTTGAATGGTCATTGCTTAGTTCTATAACGGCTTTCGCTATAGCAGACAGTTCATCTACGAAAGCATTGTGATTAGTGATGATACTTCCCGCCACGGCATAATTAAGATCACAAGGCGGTTCAAGCGACAGACCGCTGATTCGGTTTTGCGGGTCGTATCGAAGGTGCGGACACCGTTTAAGAATCCAAATTGTTAGCCCAGTGCGAATTTGCAACATCACCTCCAACGTCGACAGATTGACTTACGGTTTCCTGCGAGAGCAGCTCTCGCGATGATTTCTAGGCAACCCCAAGAGCGGATGAACGCGACGACTCCATCAACGTTGGCCGGTGCCGCGGCCCCCCCGGCTGTAAAGACCTTTTTATAGAAGTGGGTCCCATGCTTTTCCACCGTTTTGCGGATCCGATCGATCTCTATAATGTCATTACCAAGACCTTTAACCCACATTTCTCACCACCTTCTGATTTTCCGATCTTTCCAAGAACTTATTTTGAAAAGGTTCACAAACCTTTTCTGCAAAAAGTTTTTGGCATCTCGAAAAACCAAGAGTCCAACTTTCCTGCAGAGTTTGTGAGAAATGCGGGTGTTCGGGCACCTTGATCGCGCCAGCCGCCGTGCTGACCGCGGCGCATTGCGAAGGCGGATCGGGAACGTTTGAAGTGGGCGGACGGTCTTATGAAGTGGCTCGCTTTGTCAGCCATCCCGAATATCAAACCCGAGATGTCGACCTTGCCGTCATGATTCTGCGAGAACCGGTTTCTGGAATCGATCCAGTCCCAATCAACCGGATCCCGCCGCAAGTTGGCCAGATCTTGACCCCTAATGTATTTGCACATGTAGGTAAAGTTCACATCCGAAAGATTTCAGGATGAAATTCTGGTTTAATGTCTTATTTCTTAGCTATCTCATTAGTGGGTTCCATGGTCCGAGAAGCTGTTCCAAACTTCTAACTTCGTCAGGTCTCTCATTATGGGGCATATAATTTCTTTTTTCTGTTCATACATAAATCTTTTGTTAGTTGAACTATGGTTAAGCAGCTTTTGGATTAACGATGATCGATGGCAAAGTTGTTATCTTCTTCGGTACATTCTTTGTTCAACAGCCGTAGGATGCGATCACTACCTGATTCAAAACCAATCGAGATCGTGCGCCAATTGGTCTCTTTGACCAATGCCTCGAAGAGATCGGGCCATTGTCGAACGGTATCCGCACGCCCTGCGGCCCAGTAGGTCCACCGTTTCGTCTGGCGGGGATATTTCTCGATCCACTCACGCAGCCATTTCGGATTTACTATAAAGGATTTTTCAGGGAAATGGAATGTTAAGCCCCTTCTGAATAAGTAAGTCATTATACTTTATATTTAGGAGAGTAGAAAAGTGAGAAAGTTGTGGCATTGGATGACGATGACCAACCATTAATATTTGCATTTGACGATGAACAGCAACGGCTAAAGGTAATCTTTATCAGTCCGGACGAGCCATTTGTGCTGGATGAGGACGGTATAAAAGAGGCAATTGCTGCGGGCGGCTGTTCGCCGCCGTGACCGCCGCGATCCTTATCGTCGTGCTGTCGGGTTTTGTGCTGATGGAGGCCGGTGTCGGTGACGGCCCGCTGGCAAACCGCGCACAGGCGATGTTGCAAAATGCGATTGGCGACCGCTTCGTTGCCAAGGTGGACGGTGCCGGATTGCGGCTTGCCCGCGGCGGGCGGCTGGCTGTCGAGGCACGGGGCGTGCGCCTCTACCGAAAGAATGGCGGCGGTATCTACGACTTCGACTCCTGGGCGATTCCGCGTGGCGCGAAGAACGCCGAAGTGGCCAAGCAGTTCATTGCCTACGCGGTCAAACCCGAAGCGCAGAAGACCTACTCGGAAAACATCGCCTACGGCCCGGCCAACAAGCAGGCCATCGAACTGCTGGCGCCGGAGCGCCTGAACCTGATGCCGACCACGCCGGAAAACATCGCCAACCAGGTGGCCATCGACGTGACCTTCTCTCCGAGGAAAGATCTTCCCACAGAGCCCCTTCACCTCAACCCCTCCCCCCAAACCAAAATAATCCGCCTGAAAAATGTATGCACACTTCCCAATAACCATTACTGTATGTAAACACTGGCCAAGTTTGTAACTTGCAGCCCCTCCCCCGGGGACTATGGGAGAATAAGTGATCCCAAAGACATAGTTATTATGATTGTCGACCATGTTGAACAAAGTGGATATCTCAAAATTTTGTAGTCTGGAGCGCCTGGCCCACGACCTCGAGAGCATGATCTCGCAGCTTTACACAGAGGATCTGTCTGAAGCCTTCCTGTCGGCGAGCCGTCGCCGAATCGACCAATTGGAGCCACGATCCGATGCCGGATCACGACTCGAACCCGCACTCACACCGGCTGGTCGCTAGCGCCCCGGGCCGTCGGCCGCTGATCAGCCTCACGCCGCTGATCGACGTGGTGTTCATCCTGCTGGTTACCGAAAACTGCTCCCTTCTTGTCATGTAAGACTTTTTTGTATCATCCCTAATCAACGCAGCCTTTTGTATATTACGCAGTTTATTAAACTGTTCATTAAATTTATTAGATTTTAATTATTAAGTTTGTTTATGCATGTTATTCAACTGGGGTCAATAAAAAATGCCAATATATAAAATATAAGCAAATATAAAAAATAAACCAAATGTAAAATTCATCTAATGAAGGACGAGGAAGCTCTACAGGCTAATTCGTAAACACCTAAACACATACACACTCCAACACCCATAGTCTTGAATCATGCCAATATATCGTGTACCACATGACCATGCACATCCGTCAGGCGGAAGTCGCGGCCTTGGAAGGAGTGGGTGAGGCGTTCGTGATCGATGCCGAGTTGATGCAAGATGGTGGCTTGCAGATCATGGACATGCACACGGTCTTTGATGCCTCGATAGCCAATCTCATGGTACAAGCAAAATCAGTTTATCTGTAAATAGGGCGGGAAGAAGTTATAAGAATAGATTTATAGGGAATTCGAATTTCACATAAGGACCTAAGAGTAAAACTTTGGGCAGACTAGGGTGAAGGAGGAGTGTGCTCTGCTTTGTTGGTCTGATACGGCTTGATGATGCATCTATTATTTGTAGTAGTATTAAGAGTAAAATACTTCTCGATTTTTATGCTGAAAATTTTTAATTGTCTCTAGAATTCAATGATCATTATTATACCAGATTATTTGATTTTTGCAACATAATCCAAAATTGGATTATGAACGCTTCTAGTTTTTTTCAGCAGCCACTTTAAGGTCAAGCAGAATACCTTAAGATCCACCTTAAGGTATTGCAGCAGCCTTAAGGTCCAATACAACTTGGAGTCAAAGTTTGTTCCAACACACTGTATGACATTCTTCAAAATCCCACAAGACTTTTAATACTCTCCGAGGACTCTTTGATGGATTGGTAGTCTGGGAATTCCATCTCCGAAACAGGATTGGTGAACAAAGGGTTTGTCTGACGAGAAAATCTCAGCAATGAGGAAGAGAAGCTGGCGAAGAGGTATTTTTTACCTTGACCAACTCATCCAAGTACAAGACCTTTTGAGGCATTTTTGTATGGATGATCATTTGGGCTTCCTTGGCCATCCCTTCCTTGAGAGAGTCCACCTTTTGTTAATGAAATACCCCTTTCAAAAATTATGAGATATTTTTTTTAAGATATCCCTTGGAAAACTAAGCAAAATCAATATTATTTTGTTAATCTTTACATCCTAGAGGGTTACTTTCCATAGATAATAGCAACTAAAAACTTTCGCCACTATTTTCCTTAGTTTTTGCATTAGTACTCCTTAGTTTCGTCCTATTCTATTTAAAAAAATATAAAGCTCAAGCCACGAACGCCATCTAAACATGCAGGCCGTCAAAAGGGCGTTTCAGCAGCATCTTAAGAAAAAGATCTTCGTTTTGATTAAGAGGCAGTGGGGCTCCACAGTCATTCAGGGTTGTAACTAGTTTTCCATTTTGGAATGTTGGATAGGCACTGTTCATTTCAGGGTGGTAGTCGTTACCTACTAAAACAAGAGCTAAGAGCTCATATGGCACTTGTGACGAGGAGAGAAGAGCTAAGAGCCAAGAGATCATATGGGTCCTAGTCCACCTTAGAAAGCCCAAAAGCAAAACGTTTGGCAAATATATTACAGAAGACTCTGCCAATATTCTTCGTAAGTAGTTCAAAAATGAAAAACAGCAATTTAATGCCGGCTTTGACGCTTGTAGGCTGTATATTAGACAAGGGTTGAAGAAAGAACGCCAATCCTAAAAAACTGGACTAGCTTCCTTCAGTGATCAGACAACAAGGAGAGCCTGTTCGAGTACATGGGGGGTTTGAGCCGGAACCGTCTTGAACGAGCCTCGCCCCACCACCCGGTGAACTTCTTCATCTTGCTCAGGTCGTGCTGCGAGTGCACAAAAGCGCACCCGAGGTTCCCCGGCCCCCCGTTGAGGTACTTGTACGTGCACCAGCACGCGAAATCGACCCCCCATTCTTTCTTTAGGTTGCTTCCTTTCCACTCTCAGCTGCTGACATCTTTCTGTTGAAGAGGTGCTCCTACGCATCTAGGCAAGGACACCCTTGAGCCACCCGTTATCGATGGTCAACCCATGGGTTCCTGGGGACCTGCCTGGCCGGGTGGCCCCGTGGATCCAGCGCTTGGTGACGGTGTAAGAGGGATTTACGCGACCTTACCCTGGGACAAGTCGATCCCGGTGCCCGAAGACAACTTGCATACGGATGGTCATCCGTTTCATCTAGGTGCTGTGTGCCTATTGGAAGACAATCCGCCCGGGGGTGCTGGTGTGTATAGGTCCGCATATATATGATACATGCCTTTATTTTATTTTATTTATTACCCACATGATACATAAAGTAAATATGGTGGAGTAAGAATAAATATAAAAAAAAACACAAAGAGAAAAACAGATATATACACAACGTCACACAACAAAGTTTATCGACGTTTTATCCAAACTTTATTGTTTAATCTGATTACTTTTCTATTTTAGGGCTGATGAAGTCAAGGAACATCGCCGCCCCGGCCGCCGCCACGCGCGTCGGCGGTGTCCATCTCCATGGGGAGGAACACGACGGCGAGGGCGAGCAGGAGCTTGAGGATGCGGGACATGGGGGCGGCCTCCGGTTCGGACGCAGGGAGTCTAGCAGGGCGCTGGTACCCGCGCCCGGGCTGCAGGGTCGTGGCCCCGGGTGGGGGCGAGCATGGGCGAAAGACCCGGCCGACGGCCGGCGGCTAGACGCCTCAGCCGTTTAGTATCAGTGTTTGCAGAACTTGGTTCAGGGAGCGTATTTCTGTATGGTTCATCCTCCAAAACAGCAATAACATTTGTTTTATTTTTCAAACAGTTTGTGGTAACGAACTGTAGTAAGGAGTGGCCCGGGTCAATAGTAACCAAAACTCTAAAGAATAAAATTTTGATACCAATAGTTACATCAAAAAATTGTATTTTAATACTGATTTTAAATATAGAAGTTTCATCAAGAGAGTGAGTGAGTGAGTGAGTGAGTGAGTGAGTGAGTCAATGAGTCAGTGAGTCAGTCAGTAAGTGAGTCAGTCAGTGAACGAGACAATGAGTCAGCGCGTGAATAGATCTCGTTTCCAAACCTAAAGGTCCATTTGGTAAAATAGATTAATGCAGAGCCATACACTTTGGCTGTTGAATATGTACAACAACCTGATGTAGTATAAATCGGTCAAGTATGTCAATGCCCTAAAACTGAAAAAAACAACAAATAAACACGCATCCGTGATCTGTCTTCTGGCAAAAAATACAAAATCCCACATTTTGTAGATAGGAGCTCGAAACTTGTACATCATGGTTCACTGATACGCTGAATCTGATGGTTTGATTTCCGTTAAGATACTATGACGTTAAAAAGATGTTGTCCCCTATTTTCCAAAATAAGGCAAATTTTCTCAGGATCGTAACTTTTGATGGGTAAGACTAAACTTGCTAATTCAAGTGGCGAAGTTCCCTCTTCCCTTTGTAGGTCATGTAATCTTAAAAATGAAACAGTTGACCAATGCCTATTTGAATGCAATATGCTGACATCTGCACAGTATACCCTGTAATGTAAAATGTTAAAATGTTTCAAACACCACAAAATTTCACTACCTGTCAAGAGTCTTGCTGACCATACTTGCACACAGAGCACAGAACTCAATATATATTCTCTTATAATTCAACTCGTTCATAATTATTTTAAGTCGACGTTTTAACTTTATTTAACGATATTAATGACGTATTGATAACTAATCTACTGCGCAGTCCATTGACTAGCACTGTCCAGTTTAAAATCCTACGCATTCAAACCTGTTTTGACACACCCCCAAATGAAGTTAGTTTTAGTTGCCAAATATCCAAAAATAAACATCACTCCTTTGTATTAAATAAAACTTCCTGAACGATAGCTAATCATAGCTAACTGAGGACCAAAGGTGTTTGACAACAAAGGCACTTCTCAATTATTAGCCTAAGAGTGAAAATTGGGTCGACACAGCCTTTATCGTTTCTAAAACTGCACTGTTTCCCTCTTATAACTTTGTCAACAGCATCTCTCAGTCTAAAAAGTATCATGTTACTAAGTAATTTGCTACTTACAGAGACCAGACTAATGCCTAGATAATTACGACACTCACTCTTGTCACCTTTCTTATATTTGTCGCCACCGGCGAGGAAGACACGCCGGCCGGCCCGAAAAAGAAGATCAGCTGTTTTCTGGTTGACCGCGGCACACCGGGCTTTGAAATTCGCGACGGCTACGAATCCGTTTCGCACCGCGGCTATCACAACTGCATCTTGTCGTTTGACAATTGCCGCCTGCCTTCATCGCAGATGCTGGGTGCACCGCATCAGGGTTTTGCTTTGGCCAACACCTGGTTGCATGCCACGCCTCAAAGTTCATGTTTCCTTTTCCTGTTTCGGCTGCTTATTTCTCTAGCTTCACTTTGCTAAAGCAGCTTTATCTTCGTCCGAGGCAATCTGCGGGTTCTTCATGACGTCGTAGCAGGCGAAGGTGGGCAGCCCTGTCATGCCAAAGAATCGAAAGTTCAAATGCGTTGGCCAGAACAGGTCATCGGGATTCTTGCCGCAGAAGAACGTTTGGCTGGGATCGTTGAACGACGCAGGGATCGCTTGTAGAGGCACCGATTGGGGGTGGCCAACTCCCCAACAAGGGAACATGGCCCGTAGGGGAACATTACTCAAGTACCCCCAATGGATAAAGGTTCTAAAATATACAATCGGCTTTTCGATTTAATTGGTAGATTAACATTAATAGAAAATATCGCCATGTTGTACTTTTCTGAAATTAGAATCTTGTAAGCAGCCTACCTCTTATTGGTGGAAACTTATGCTCAATCTATGACGACCAGGACACTCAAAGAGAAAATACAGACCGGAACACCGGGACTCAAATGACGACCAGGACACCGGAACATCTTATATATATAAAAATAAGTTATATGTTTGTGTGTTTGTCCGCATATGACGTCATTATAAGCATATAAGGTAATGTTGAAAGGCTTGCAGCTAATAGAGAAAGTAAGAAAAGAAAGCATGCCGAGAAATCACAAGAACAACATGAAAACAGGCTTGCAAAGCCAAAAATACGCAGTAGGCCTTATACTTTTACCGTTCGAGAAACCGGCAGTAACCATACTCTTGTTTGTAGTGAAGACACCATTCAGTAGAAGTACACAAGCCCTTCTCCTTGAAACCGACAATGGTCTAACAACCAATCCTTAATCCAATTCTCACTTGTGTTTGAGTTCTGTTCTCCCAATTATTATAATAAAAAAGGTAAGCTAATTTTGCAGAACTTTGTAGCAACCAGGTCCTTTAATAGGTTTAGAATTGCTTGTCAGGATTGTATTGTATGCACATATACTTGATTAAAATAAGATTAGTGAATTTGGGATGGTTTCAAGGTGGTTTCTTTATGCAACCTTGGGAATTACAGTGTATAACTTAACCAGTATAGATGACAGGGTGCAACATCTTAAAACAAGAAAGATAAAAAAAAAAAACAACAGCATTTTCTGTTTTTCCAAAAAGCAGAACAGAAAGCTAAAGTGTTTTACTGTTTTAAAAGTAGTGTTGAGAGAAAGAGTCAAATTTTAGCGTAAAGAGCGGGGTGTTGAGGAGGGAACAGCCTCTTTCATATAGCCTACAGAGTAATTTCTGTTCGTTTTAAGTTTTAACGTCGCTCCTTACTTTCAGTTAAAAAAAACTAGCTTTTTTTATTTAATTGGATTAGGTGTCAAAGTTTTCGCTTTGTCAAAATATAAGGATGGCTTGAAAGAATAATCCTATTTTCCTATGTTTGTAGGATAATAGAAAGCTAGCGTTATTTTTTAAAGTTAAATAAAACGAAAACACGTGATGTTCTCTGGATGCATTGCTTACTCCACGGAGCAGAATCAGCATGAGAAAATTTGATTGAGGAGCTTAGAGACATTCATACAAAGGTAACGATAGCTATAATCTAAATAATTACATTAAAAAACTAGTTTTTTTAACTGAAAGTAAGGAGCGACGGTGCTGCTGGGCCTGATGCTCCTGCCGGCCCGCGAGTCGCTCGAGGAATACCTCAACAAGATCAGCTCGGGCCGCATGAAGTTCGGGCTGATGGACGTTCCGACCCTGCTGGCTGGCGGCCTCACCGCCGGCTACGCGTGGATGGTCGGCGTGCCCCTCGCCGCCATCACGATGCTGCGGACCCGCCCCACCCCCGCCGTACTGATGGCGGCGGGCATCCTGGGACCGCTCGTGCGCCGGCCGGTGTCGCCAGGCAGAGTCGGCTCGCGCGCAGGCTGTCGCCCTTGTCGAGTTCGAGCTCGTAGTGATCGTCGCGGTGCGCGACGGCAGTGACCCCGGCGTTGGTGCGAACCCGTTCTCCCAGCGCGTGGGCCAACGTGCGCGTGCTGTCCTGCATGCCGCCGGTGAACGTGCACACCGCGGCCGGGCTCTGCTGTGCTGTCGCCGATCCCCCGCGGCGCTTCTGCTTTCAGTAATAGATGTCACCCTATATTCAACACCACCTTCTATTAAACACCCCATCCAAACGCTGGAATTTGTGATAATTTTTTAGAGGATATAATGTATATAAGACATCCTATTTTATACCACTAGTAGAACAAACAACAGTCATATGCTAATAAACTGAAAAATGGTTGTTAGCCCATGACCTTACTTACGAGGTGGCAACGCCATGTTTAACAAAATATCTCCTTAATACCACTGTGGGACCGCAAGGCGATTGACCGGGCCCTTGATCGCCGCTCGGGCCTCGTGGAGGCTGCCGGGCAATCGTGGGAGGAATGGGCGGCCCAGCATGCGGACTAGGCTCAAGGGGATCAACACCGTCCGTGCCAAACTCGCGGACGGGACCGAGGCGACCTACTATTATCACCGGGCGACCGGAACGCGGCTCGTCGGTTATCCTGGCACACCCGAATTTCTGGCGTCGTTTCAGTCAGTGGGTATATTTATACTTTCCGCGATAGTATCTGCTTCTGTCTCATTTACCACGGATCCAAAAGGAGCATCCTGGTCTCTCTCAGATATCTCTATCGTTTCTTCTTGACTAGAATCATAACTTTCAGGCTCAGGCTTGATCTCAGGATGCCAATCATCAACACCATCACTGCGAACTGACAACTCTTCATCTGATATGTCATCGAGTTGGTCCAAAATGTCTTTGGTTGATAACGTTATTGAACGGAAAACCACTCACGAAAACATTTACCACTATAATATAAAGCACCTTCAATATATTCCAGTCAACACTTCGTATTTGGAGCTCTGTCAGTTAACAATAAGAAGTCAATTAGGCGATCTTGTAGCAATATCAAAAGGTTTGGCTGTGATTACATGTCATTTTTGACCCATTCAGTTAGTTGGCTAATAGAAAAAAAAACTTTTGTTTGTCCTGATAATGAGTACTAGGGGAGGGTGTCGTATCGATCCAGTGGTCCTTGAATGTCGTGGATGACATTCTAAGAACCAGTGGTCCTTAGAATGAGCGTGGCTCATTCTAACGGAAATTATAAGTTCTAGTGCCCTTTTTAAGTGACCAAAAAACTGGAGGGCAACTAGGCCCCCTCCCAGCCTCATTTTTTCCGAAGTTATCAGATAAAAATTCAAAGATAGCCATTTTGTTCAGCATAGGCAAAGGCAACTGCTACGTATGTTGAAAAAATGAAGATATTAGACTATTTTATGATTGCACATCTTCCATCTATTATAATTCTATCCATATCATTATTATGGTGCGCATGCCTCATTCATAATAACAATGTTTGCAGTCAGTGCGTATGCCTGTCACTGTACAGTTGTGTCTGTTGTGTGGAAAGTCTTGTCATCTTTATACTTTCATCTGTTATCACTCCATCTATATTATACTTATGCTGCACATAAAGTAGCACTTTTTTTTATTTAGTAACCAAATAATGCAAAAAGCACGTATATCGGAAAATACAGATTAACTTTAATCTGTAGTATTTTAGCGGATAAGGGGAAGAAGACTGAAGCCTCATAAGTACGTTTTAGGCTCAGGTTATGTTCATAGCGATTTAGAGCCAGTGGTTAATCTATTATATCCCACTGAAAGGGAAGTTTTAGGGTTAACAGTGCAATATTGGTGCTGTGGGCATTTATGGTACAGCTTACTGTTTAAGGTACAGTAAGTCAGTCTGATATCCAAAACAACCCGCAGGCAAATTCTCTGGAAAACATCTACCAAATCCACTCAGTTTTTCATAGTGCTCACGGTTCACAAACGTACTTGACAACTGTCATCACTATTGCAGAATGATCGATTCAATAGTGGAATTAACCTGTGCTGATAATCATATCTAAATAACCGATATTGCTCCTGTGTCAACTGATTGACGAAATTACACACTGGGACATCGGGACACAAATGACGACCGGGACATCTATCTATATATATAAAAATAAGTTGTCTGTGTGTCGAGTGAGGTCATGTTTGTGTTTCGACTGACGTCATGTTTGTTGATTGACGAAATTACACACTGGGACGACCGGGACATAGGGAATATAAATGACGACCGGGACACAAGGAATGTTCGATTAGCAATCACTATCAACAAAGCACCGGAGGGATTAAATAAACTCCTCCTTAAATCAATAGGTTCTTCTCTCTTTTCAGGGATCGTAAGCATACTCTCTTGTAATTTATTTGTAACTCTAAAACTATTATGTTTAAAAAGCTTATTTACCATGATATACGCACCTGGGACTCTATTATTTTTCAATCGTTTTAGTACTCTCTGAAACTCCTCGCAAAATAAATCTTCTTTCCTTTTAAAATGGTCATTTTTTTATTATTTCTTCCAGGTTTTCAAATTTGGTGAGGTTGCCAATGAACGACAGGCGCACGAAGCCAATGGGGCCGTTGCGCTGCTTACCGATAATGATCTCGGCGGTGCCCGCTTCGTCCGACTCCGGGTTGTATACCTCGTCTCGGTAGATGAACAGGATCACATCGGCGTCCTGCTCGATCGCGCCCGACTCGCGCAGATCCGACATGAGCGGCCGCTTGTCCGTGCGCTGCTCAAGTGAACGGTTCGATGGAAGTTTGTGGATGACATGTCATTGCTCGAAAAGTGCAGAAGAAATATGAAGCACAGTGCAATTTGAAGACGTTGCAAGTGAAGCAGCCCAGTTACAAATGAAAGTAAATTCCCCTACCTTAGACCTTAAATCCTCCTGAGCCATCAGTGGCGCATAGGGCGTCGACAAAGCCTCTCCATTCATCACGAAGCTGTGTGGCTGCAGTGATATCTTCCCGCTGTGGAGTGAGGTACTAGGATTTAGATTTTCAGTTGTTTTCTTTTAGTTCATCAGCTTACTTTTTAGATTCCTGGGTCAAAATATGTATCAAATTTAACAAAGAAGAACAACATTTTAGAAGAGCTTGAAGCTGTTTGTCAAAGTGAGAAGGTTAGTAAATTCCACCAAATAAATTTTCTAGTTTCGTTCTACTGAAATTAGTGATTTTGAAATAAACAGGATTTGTACTGGATACTGGATTTGTGGAGAAGGAAAGAGTATTTTTCTACTTTAATAAATTAATGTAGATATGTACCTGAACGAGGCCTTAACCCTACTCATCCATCCAATTACATAGGTCAAACAGCATATCCATACACATTCAACTACAAAATATAATCCATGGACAGGCAGTCGTGTTGTAAGTAAGTATAAGTCGTCATATACCGAATATTTAAAACTATAAATCAAACAAATGGTTCAAACGCGACAACCCAACACTCCCATTGTCGTTAAAAAGAAGGAAGTTTATTCGATGTCTCAATTGTTGCAATACGATGGCTCGGAAGCCGAAGCTTTATTGCCCAAACGACAGCCCTCTGCCATTCAATCTGAATTGTTGGCTGCTCGCGACGAAGTGTTTGCCGATGTTGATCTTTGGAAGTCGGGTGGCGCGGTTCCCGATGAAAAACAGCCACTCGATGCAGGCTGTATCAGCATGCCCGAAGATTTGCTGAGACAATATTTGATGGCTTATCAGTAGCATCACAATGTGAAATATCTTCTTTGATATTACAAGAATATACCAAAGGAATGGGGTATCCATTACCAAAAAGAATATATCTGATGAAGTTTATTTGTGAATTTATATAAGAATCGGAGCAAATGTTCAGGACAAGATCAATGAGAGAAGTTACAACTGCTCTTTCAACTTGTCCCCCTCTGCCAATATTGGGAAATGGCTTTACACACCCCCAAATGTCAAGATTCTGGTCGGGATTTAAAATTGGAGCTTTAAAGCAAAAGATCCTTCTAAATATCAAGTTTCATTAAGCTCTGGTCACCCTTTCGTAAGTTACCTCAATTTCAAAATTATCCCCCCCCCAACTCCGCCAAAGAGAAAAGATCCGGTCCGGTTATGTCAGTCACTTATCTTAGATAGGTTTTTATTCTTGCCATCCAGTTTCATCCTGATCTCACCGCTTTAGATCCCGAGATCGACGCTTTGGGGGCGGTCAACACCTTGCTTCGGTCCGGTTCCCAGTGGGTGACGGCAAATACCGACTTTTCGGCAATGGTCGCCATCCTTCAGCCTTATCGCCATTTAGGACCGGTTCGCCTGTTGGGTTATGGTGGCCTGGGTAAAGCGGTTGTCCAGGCTTGCCTAAAACTGGAGATGAGGGTTCAGGTCTGTAACCGGAGTATGGAGCGCGTGGCGCATAGTTAGACAGGCAGCGATTGTAGGTCAAGAGCACAGAAGACTAGTTGACCAGTATTCGTAACTGGTCCCGAACTGTTTGATAATACTCGCATTTAAGCAAACTGAATTTTTTCGAGAAGCAACTAAGTAAGAACACAAATTGAAAAATAAATAGGAAAATTCTCGAACTCAAAAGAATTATCAAAACTTTCTATAGAAATTTTACCATCAGAGGTTAAAATTGCTATCTAGCGACCTCCTTCTTTCACTGTAAAAGTCTAAAACCTACTGCATCAGTGGCACTTTACTGAAATGTAAATGTGTTTTGAACAGTCTTGGAAAGTACAAATAAAATCAAACTGAATGTTTGATGTATAATGAAATTAATTGTTGAAAGATCATCAGTTCAAGATTTTTTTTCACTGTAACTTTTATTTTCATTTTAAATGCTGTAATAACTGGAAAAGAAAATATTTGTAATATAATTTGTTTATTCCAAGGACGACATTCTCAACATCTACATGAACCGGTCCTATCTGGGTGCCGGGGCGCGCGGTTTCGAGGCCGCCAGCCAGCGTTATTTCAACAAGCCGGCAACGGATGTGACGCCGGCCGAAGCCGCGATGCTGGCCGGTCTGCTGAAGGCGCCCAGCTATTTCGCGCCGACCGCAAACCTGCAACGCAGCCAGGACCGTGCCAGCGTGATCCTGGGGCTGATGCACGAACAGAGACGCTAATTGTCGCCAGCGGTACCAGTTGCCGCCACCAGATCGGTGATTTTGCCGAACGACGTGCGTTTCATCTGGCAGAGGCCTTAGCGGCAGCATTAGCATAGTGCATCATCCAGTCTTAATTTTGGGGTGATTATTCAGGTGCGACGCACTGTCCAAACATTGCGTAGCATTCCCTGATCCCTGCTGGACAGTGCGTCGTACCAGGGCACCATACCCGAAATTTTAGCTTTTGATAAGACTTATATCATCAGGAAGTATGAATTCTGTTTTTTCTATTAATCGGAGCAGAATTGTCTAATGTAAGTACAGGAAAGGTCGGTCCCTAAGAATATTTTAGCCTACCTGCTCGAAAAATATTGAAAATCAGTTCAAAGAAATTGTCATTTGACTGATCTTGCCGCATTGGGAATCTCTATGCTGTCACCCGCCTTGATTGACAGACTAGCCGAGAAAAGGTAAACTGTTCAAGTTTTCCTTATGCTTTCTTCAGTTCACCAAGACTGGTATACTCTCTGGAAAACTTCACACTTGCATATCTTATGTATATATGTGATATATATCTTTTGGAATCTTATACGCATCTCTCCCTTTCTCTACCTCGCCTTGCCTGCTCTACTCCTATTTTGATAACATAATGAGAAAAAATCCTTTCAATTCCATTAATTAATAGTTTACTTTCACCTTATATGAATAAATGCTTAAGCTGGAAACTATGTTGTTTTGCAGCATAGTTTACAGCTCCTGGAATAAAACTAAACATTTACTGAAATATATTCTAAAAATACTTATTTATAACAATTCAAACCCCATTTAAAAGGCCACTCAAATATAAATAGTTTTCCTATTGTTTCAATTTGAATTTGCATTTTTCAAATGTTGTCAACTAACAATAGCACTTAATTTTGCAATTTGAAGCTTTGCTGTCAGCAATACTAGACGAGAGGAAAATAAGTCGACAAAGTACTGTGTATTTTGAATTACATAATATTATTTCATTTGGGAAAATACCTCATATCACATAGAGTATCCATATCCACGCACATATGTTCGTATATTTTATATCAATATCACGTAGAGTATTCAAATCCACGCACATAGATTCGTATAATAATATATCAGATATATTTCATTGGCTAGATAACATTTTGTACCACCCACCGACATTGTGTAAAGAATGTGATTAAAGGCTCTTTTCGTATTTCAGAAGTTTTAGTTTTCGGGGGTAGTAGCTACGTATGTTGATATAATGAAGATATTAGACTATTTTATGATTGCACATGGTAAAGAATGTGACTAAAGGCTCTTTTCCTATTCAAAAGTTTTACTTTTCGGGGATAGAGCTATGTCTGTGGAAAAAATGAAGATATTAGACTATTTTATGATTGCACATGGTAAAGAATCTTGTCGCTCCTTACTTTCCGTTAAAAAAACTTAATATCTGAACGTTTTGAATCAAAGCATGTTTTGATTTTGGCTCTCCGCAGATGAATAATTAAAACAAAATTTCCATATTTATTTTTTTTTAGCTAAATGGCTTTATCATAGTTTTGATCGAATGATTCTGAGAAAAAAGGAGCGGGGGAGGAGACATAATGGCCCTCGGATTTTTTGGTTACTTAAAAAGGCAACTAGAACTTAGTGAAAATGTAATCTGATTGTTTGATTGGCTAAGTTGAAAGGTTTCCAATATCTTATACTACTACTACTACTAACAACTCACCGCACCACCAAGTCGCCTGATATGTCCCTTAAATTTCAAACTTGTTTGGTCTATGCTCATTCTTTACTACTAAGTCTCCAATTCCCCTTTCCTGGTGAAGTTTCACAAGTAATGGGAACAATCGGTTGATCGAACAGTTCGTGGTAACGAACATCAAAATTTCGTTTTTTCATTTACTATTGACCCGGGTTGCTCTTTACTACAGTTCGTTACCACAAACTGTTTGATTCTGAAAAGCGATTTCAATAAAATAAGCTAGTTTTTTTAACAGAAAGGAAGAAGCGACATTAAAACTTAAGACAAACAGAAATTACTCCGTATATGAAATGGGTTGTCCCCTCCGCAATCCCTCGTTCTTTACGCTAAAGCTTTTAATTATTTTAAAAGGACTATGTTGAACAAAAGAGCTATCTCAAAATTTTGATCCTGTGACTTTGAGAAAGAAATGAGCGTTGGAGGGGGTCTAGGTGCCCTCTAATTTTTTAAAAAGCTACTAGCTAAAAATAAAAAGCGCACTAGAACTTTTCATTTCCGTTAGAATGAGCCCTCTTGCGACATTCTAGTACCACTTGGTCGATACGATGACTCCTGGAAAAAACAAACAAACAAATAAACACGCACCGTCAAACTTAAGGCTTTATGTTTTCTGTAAAACACGCGATTTTCTAACGTATTTTCAACGTAATTTAGATCTAAAAAGAACAAAATGGAAGCGAATTTGAAAATACATTTCAGCAGATGGATAGAGATGAGTCTCAGCTATCAAATGATAAAAGACTTTCATTCTGATTTTAAAATATTAAAACCGTAGGGACGCAAAAAACTAAAACAAAACAAAAGCAAAAACAAAACTTCCACAAATCTCCTTGACTTTCCAGGTTCCGGTTTGTTGGTTTTATTTGAACTAAGAATTTGACAATGGTTAAATACCTTGGGTGAAATGAGCCATACTCTATGTAACTTTGATACACTATCGTAAATAAAGTTCAAGCCCAAATCACCAGGGTCTCTATCTAAACCCATGTCCTTGAATAAAATGTTCTTAATTTCAACCGTTTCCTGGATATTTTGCTTTAAACTCCGGTTCCTAGATCTATCTTTAACTGTGACTAGTCCGGATTGGCCACTCCCTTTCAATTTATTTACATGCCACTATAATATATACAATTATGGCGTCTAGTCGCATCCTCCAGTTCCTCAGCAATTTTATCCATGGCCTCCAGTTCACATCTCCTTAGTTCATATTTTAATACTTTCTCAACTTTCTTTACATTCCTTTTGTTTTCATAAGACCTATCACTCAGATAATTCTTATAAAAACCTCTTCTCCCATGTTAGGATAAATTTGTATCACATTTGACCTGAGAGTGAGTGAGTAGAGAAAGACCACAGAGACCCGGGTATGAGTAGTAGAATATCATGAGTTTTAGAATCTTTGGATATACAATTTACTTGCAATTTTACACGCATTATTGAATGAGAATATACTCTAAAAAGAACAGAGAAGAATGTGTTTTTGATAGAATATAGTTCTGACATGATTCAATTTTATATGTTAATTATTAAATGAAAGTAAGGAGTGACATTAAAACTTAAAACGAACAGAAATTACTCCGCATATGAAAGGGCTTTTCCTCCTCAACGCCTCGCTCTTTACGCTAAAGTTTGGCTCTTTCTCCTAACTCTACTTTTTAAAACAATAAAAAACTTAATTAACAATTAAATTAATTTAATTTTTAAATTTTTAATTAAATTAATTTTAATTTAACAATTAAAACAATAAGAAACTTTAGCGTACTACGTCTCGGTCGGGAACGTGATCGTCGAGGTGTGGCAGCCGTTCAACGGCGAGCCGGCGTTCGACGCCGAGGCCGCCGCAGCGCTGCTGCGCGATCGCGCGGAGGAGGCTCGGCGGATGTTGATCGACGAGCTGACGGCGAACCCTCCTGCGCCCGTCGACACGCCCGCGGCAGCCGACCCGGCCGCGCCGTGGAGCGCCTGGCAGATCACTCCGGTGGGCGTCGGGCCGGTGGTTGTATTATGGTTGCTTCAGTGACAATTTTTTACTAAGCATATAGAATTGTAATTAGGTTCATTAATCCAAAAGAACAGTAGCCTAAAAGTTGCATAGCTGAATTGGACTCAAGTCTAGTGGACTATCTTGTATGATATCAACACAGGACTATACCCTAGGCAACAAGCCTAGAAACTGATTACAGGGGAGAAATCAACCCTATGAAATCTATAGCTCAAGTCTTCCCATGGTCAGCGCAATATTTCAATTTCTAACAGATCATTATTTGCTAAACTGTCCTTTTTTTACAGAACTGTTGAAGTGTGATCTGGCTGAAAGAATAGATCAGAAATTGCTAAATATATTTTGTCATATTTTAACTCAAAAGATTACTCTCATTAACGTACAGATTTTCCTACCATTAACGGTTTGATAATATAATCAATAACAATAGAGAATGTACCCACTTTCAAAGTTTCGTATTGGATAAAATTTTCTGACTATTTTGATTTTTATTGGAATATTTTATGATAAATAGAAGAGGAAATACTAACAAAGAGCTCTAAACTGACAGGAATAGCCATTATAAACATTCACCAAAATATTGAGGTAGACATCAACTGTATAATATAGCGGTTGTGGAAATACAGAAATAGACTTTTCTTATAGAATTGTGAGTTCTGTAACTTAGGCGAAATATATAGAACTTTTAAAAGTAGAAAGCTGGGTCTCCATAATAGCTTAGGGTATTAAGGCAAAACTTAGGAAATATTGAGAGTAAAAAACTGTACAGCCTACTACGTCATATTTGCTTTACTGAAAACGAATCATATAATAAACTCCTGTTTGTAATGACTTTTGTTCCTTTTAAGTTTGATTTGAATATTCAATTTAAGTTTTACTCGGTTTAAGATTTGTGTGTTAACTTTTATTAGCAGTTTTTATATGTTTGATGCTTTTGCCAAAGAAGAATCTTGTGTGTTAATGAGTCGAATGCTTTTCATATATCGAAAAAAAGAGCAGCAGGTGTCATACCAGAGTCAATATATTTGCATAATTCAAGAAGTTCACACATGCATGCTCAGTTGAGTGCTTTGCCCAAAAGACAAACAGGGAATCATGAAAAAAAAATTAGAACGAAGGAAGTCAAAAGTAGAGAAAGTATAGCTTTTTCAAAAATTTTACCAAACACCTATGAAAATTTAATAAGATTTAAGAGCGAATTTAAAAATAGAAGAAAGTTAATTCTCACAAAAAATAAAAGCTCGACAGCAGCAATAATAACAACGTTGTAAGATTCAAATCAAATTTTACAAAAACAATATTGCCGACAACCAAATCGGCAATTTTCTTCATACAAGTTTTTTCTGTGACTCCCAGTTTTTTGGGAAATTAAATCCTGAGTCATAGTAGCCTTTCCGCTAAAATCTTGAAAGTTTATTACTTTTGGGCTTATGATATTCGTGCTTGTTGTGATTAAGGGTATTTGTATGGCTGTTTGTTTTGTTACAAGTCAGCAACCATGCTTAATACTTATTGTTCCATGGACCTGCAAGAGTAGTCAATTTCGACAACTGGAGTCAGTTTGCTCAATACGATTGCAACAGAATGGGTCTTCTACTGTCTCTTTGAGTATAGTAAATAAGCATAAATCATTTCATGGCTTTTATGCCTGATCGATTTCAAATCATACCCACGCCTAACCAATATATGGTGTGGAGTACAAGCCCATAAACCTCGATTTCTCATAGTAAATTGTATATATTATTAATTATAAGATAATTGATAGCGCTTTACTTTTTTAGTTTTTATGTTTAAAAATTAAAACACTAGATTCTAAAAAAAAAAAAATAGGAAAAAATTGAATGTTCGGTCAAAACTTTCGACGAACACCAGTTTATCCAACATCTCTATCATTGCTGTCTACGCACTAACAAGAGTGGCAACATAGTCTGATAAAGGCTTCTTCTATGGTTATCTGGAGATTATCCAAATATTGGCGACATTGTTGGCTGGTCAACTTATGGACAACACTTCTCCAACAGGGATAGACTACTCCAGTTTGCAAAATATCATAATCTTACAATCACCAACATCACGTTCCAGCACAAAACCTGTCAAAGGATAACTTGGGTGACTTTTCGTATTCAGCAAACGACTTCGGTCGTTCACGGCGTTCGGCGTCCGCGGACTTCGACTGGCTCGCTCCCGAGAACGGATTGCGATCGTCGCGACCGGCAGGCGGCGCAATCGGTTCGCGATGTACCACCGAGCGTGGACTCATCGAACCGGGAGCAACGCTGCGGTTCCGATCGACTCTCCAGCCTTTGAGCCTTTCGCGGCGAGCGGTTGCTTCCGGATCGTCGCCTACAAGCATTTATATAAAATATGCTGAATTTCATGTTTTTCATCAAAAGAAAGATCACGAAAGCTTCTTTAATTTCTTCTGTTTATTTTTGTTTTCCTCTGGGAATAACGTATTGAACCAATTTTGCATAAATACGGAGAAAAAGCTCATTTGAATGTAAATCACATTTCTATTGCCATTTTTAAGTGACTGAATATATTTCAGGGCGGTTAGCAACCCCCTTCTATGTTTCTTTTTAGCTGTGATCTCCGAACGAAAGATCGTCACTTAATGTGATGCCAAGTATTTTTCATGTTTTTTCTTTTGTTTGGAGAGGTGCAAATGCGTCTATGCTCTTCTTCTTCAGGAAGTTGATATGCATTACATAGCTTTTCTTGAGGCTTAGCTGGAGCTTCGCTTGATCAGTTTGGTTGAAGCTCAGCAACCAGGGGTATGTGTTGAGTAGGTGTTTTTGACAGGAAGTGCAGCAGTGAATTTTATTCCTTTTTTGAACGTGTCTTTTAAATCTTCGGCGTGACCTCAAAACTCCGATTTGTATCAGCGTATACCTGCCTTTTCACAAACAATCATCTATTCAAAATGTGCTTCTCCTAAACGAAAATATTTAATGTTCGGCCTCTCTCGCATAACAATTCTATGAGATGACGCCCCTTCATAGAATACGTTTCGTGTGACTTTGCTTAGAACTTTCCCTCCTTTTTTACTGACCGACTGGAAACGCGTTTTGTCTTCGTGACCCGGCAGGTACGGACGCACCGGCGAGATGTTCGGGTTCGTCAGACCACAGCACTGCTGCTCGGCCCAGACGAAGTCGTACTCGTAGGAAACGTCGCCTTCCGGGTTAAGGGAGATCGTCGGGATGGCGTAAATCGTTTGGTCATGGCGGCCCCAGCTGATCGTCAGGTTTGCGATCGCTTCGTTACCGTCATTCGGAATCGGGGGGGGAAATAATGTGAGTGAAAGCTGGCTTGATAACCTTAAGGAACAAGGGGCTGTTCGTCCGCGCCGCACCCTTGCCGAAGAAGCTGCTGACAATCTCAGAGAGTTTATTCTGCTTGGCCAGCTGACACCCGGAACCGCAATCCCAGAACGCGATTTGGCCGAAGCATTGGGCGTATCCCGCACTCCGTTGCGTGAAGCTCTGCGTCTCCTTGAGGTGGAAGGGTTGGTTGAATGTTGTAATTCTTATAATTTTTGGCTTTTATTGAATTTTACTTATCTTTTGGTTTTGTTGACTTTTCGCGTTTGTTTTGTTTTTTTTTCTTCAGCATTTCCTTGATTATATTATTTTGTTCGCGCTGAAGAAGAAAAACGGCTGTTCTCTCAAAATATTTGCTTTTTGTGTTTCTTCAGTATATTCGTTTGTTCTTTGAAAACCCCGTTTTTAATAGTTTTCTTTCTTTATGTTTTGTGGCCATCCGATACAAATTGACTGGCACATTGCTCGTCAAGCAATGCTCTCAACGTACCAACACTCACCCGCTTTGCTTTCTGCCCACAGGATGGACAGATTGACTGTGTTCCTGTCGTCCTATCCGTTGCCATGGACGATACGCCTTCTTCAATGGGCTGAGATAGTTTCTTGTCGAATTCTCGTTCTTCACCTATTATCGAGGTTGCACCCAAGTGTAAGGTCAAGCTGACTCCCGGTCAGTACGCCGTCCACGGTTTCGCCGGCCAAGATTTCCGTTACGGCCCGTTCGCCTGCCTTGCGGAGCAATTCGCGAGGCAGCTCGTGCGAGAATGAGAAATCGGCGAGGCTGGCCAAACTGTATTGGATGGTAAGCCTGCCGGTTACGATGTTGGCGTCGCCGGTTAGCCAGAGATCGCTCACCGGCGGCCGGCCCATGCGCTCCACGAACCGGTAGCCGATCGGCATGGTCGATGCCCAGACGATCTCTGCAGTACAGGCACTGACTGGCGAAGGCTTCATTTAGCTCCACTAGGTCGATGTCCTCAAGCGACAGACCTGTGTAGTCCAACAATTTGGGGATCGCAAAAACCGGTCCAATACCCATTTCGTCTGGTTCGCATCCTGCGACAGTGAAGCCGCGGAAGTAGCCCATGGGTTCCAGACCGAGCTGCTCTGCACGGGCTTCGGTCATGAGGAGCGCCAGATCCTGACAATGCGAAACAAAATGGCCTTTTGATCTGCGGTTGGTGGTGTTTCCAACACATCGAAGCATCGGGTAATAGCAAGGTGGGGATGGTTGGCTTCAACCCTTTCCGCAAGGGATTCCAATTCGGCTCTGAGGCCGTCTTCAAAATCCGGCAAAAGCAAATCCCCACAAAGGTTGCGTAGCTGTTGACGAATTTGGGGCAAGCGCGTTTGGTTGATTTCGCTGATGGTGAAAATGCTACCTCCGCTCTATTGGGGACTCAAATAATAGTAAAATCGTAAACATTTTATGACGCACTGAAAACTATAGAAATAATTAAACCATCAAAATAAAACACAAAATCCTTTAAAATGATTAAGCCTTAAGTTACACATTGAGACATAAGTATAACCCTATTTTACATTTTCTTACTATTTGTATATTATACACGATGAAAAAGCTCTTCAATTCTTTTTACGGGGAGGGATCCCTGTTAAAGAGCTATGCTAATCGGTCGTTTGTTGTCCAATTAAATAACAAAAATGAAGTATGTATAAGCGAATGGTACCCCTTTCCGTGTATTGTCGTTTGTAAGTTGCCGAATTGTGTCAGAAAAAAGCAAAGGGACATTATTTCACATTTAAATAAATTAAAATAAAAACGATTTATTTTTTAGGACATTGCAGACTCAAACGGAAATGAACTTTCTCACACAGATGTTTAAGGTTATAAAAAGAAATAACAAGAAAACAGGGCTCAAAGAAACGACTTACCTAAAAAAGTTGTGCACAGTCATTTAATTACAAGTTTAGATAAATATTTGATAGTGCAAATGGCTATATAATAAATTGCTTTAATTAGGTGTTACTACTATAGTTCAGAGCTATTCAACTTCACGATCAGACTGATTTTAATTAAAAGAAAATTAGAGTTAAGCAGGAAATTTAATACGCATGCCCCTTCTCCTCCATGTGGCAAACTTAAAAATGCGTAAAGTGGGCTTGCTTACAGGTAACATTACCTATAGAGCGAAGCATATTAGTCCATGAGCCCCGCGGGTAGCGGGGCGAGGTCTGCATTCTCTATTCATTTATTAAACCTCGTTTGAATTTTTATTTTATTTTATCACTCTTTGTTGAATATATATATAGAATGCAGCCCTCGCCCCGCTGCCCGCGGGGCTCATGGACTGAAACCCCGCGTGCCCTTGAGTATCCATCACCGAGAAGGACAACGACAACAATCGAAGTGTCCTCATCCCGAGCAGCGGGATGGCTTGCTGGAGGCTGCCGACGGTTCGCGCCGAGGCGACGATCGGCGAATTGCAATAATCGATCAACTTGGCAGACAGCTTCGGATCGGCGCTGATCACTTTCGTGATGTCGGCGATCCTCGCGTCGGGCTGGTTGACCAGATCGAGAAGTTTAGCACAACAACAATAGCAACGGCAGTAATCTCTGATAATTCAACCATTGAATCCAATGATTCATCATCGTCGAGTATTATTCTCACCATAATTATTCTCTCGTGTTTGAGTATATCCGGTTGGATTTTTATGTCCTATGCATTATTTGGTCGTTCGGAAGCGTATCGTTTGAAGCCAGATGATCATTCGATGAATTTTTCAGATACAACCAATGGCAATGATTTTTTTGTCGATTGGGAGCATGGAACTGGTTGATTATCGCCGTCGTGTTCTTGGGGCTCGAACTTGCCGCGCCGGGTATCTACTTTATCTGGTTCGGTATTGCTGCCGCGATCGTCGGCGGTGTCGCTCTGACTAACGATATCGCCTGGCAGTGGCAGTTCGTGACGTTCGCGATCCTGTCGATCGCATCGGCTGTCGCCGCCCGGTCCTATATGCAGCGAAATCCGACCGAGTCCGACCGCCCCCTTGATGATGAGAAAAGCGTGACCCGCTTGATCGCCCAACCACGGAGAAAACGATGTATCAACATATTCAAGTACCTGCTGAAGGTAAACAAATTACCGTCAATGCTGACTTTTCATTGAATGTTCCTGACAATCCTATCATCCCTTTTATCGAAGGCGATGGTACTGGTGTTGATATCAGCCCGGTCATGATCAAGGTCGTTGATGCGGCCGTAGCTAAAGCCTACGCAGGCAAGCGTTTTTCAAAAATGATTTCAAATGGTTCCATTTGATACCATTTCAAAAATCAGATCGTTCCAAATGATTTCATTTGGTTTCATTTTAACACTTAATCGCTTGATTTTAGGCGATTTGCGATTGTCAAGCTTATGGTATAAATTGCAGTAAATGAATGATTAAAACATAAAATCACCATTATGCAAAACAACAATATCATACTACATTCAATCACGCCTGCCGAATTAAAAGAGATGGTGCCGGCGTCAGCGGTCTTGACGGACCGCACGCGGGCCAATGCGGTTTCCCGCGCCGCCATCCAGTTGTTGAGAAGCACTGGGTGGTTGACCAGAAACGGCGCCATGCCGAGACCGGTGGAATTGCCGATGCCCAGATGCCGTCTCAACCTCTTGTCCAGCGGTTTGAAGGTCTGCGGCGAACGGTGCTCGGCGACATGTTCGACCAGGTCATGGGAAAATCCCCTGGTCAGCCTGGTGATGATGGCGGTCGAAGCGCTGGCGCCGGGAGAGAGGGGAGGGGAGAAGCCGCCTGAGTTGTCGGTAGGCGATTGCGGGGCGGGCGTTTGCGGCGCCGGAGGGGTCTGCGTATTGGTTCGCGGCGTTTGTTCCGTATTTTGGCAGGCGCCGATTAGCAGTAAGCAAAATAAAAAAATACCAATTTCTTTCATGATCTATCTTTTAATTCTTTGACAAAAACCGTGATTTTAGCCTGCGCTAAACGCAAACCATATTCTTGCGCCAATTCCACTTTGCGACGGGGCAAAGGATTCTGATCCGCACCACATCCGGCCCAAAACATAGCTTGGCATTCTGGATGCATTTTCTCCAATTCGAGTTGCGCAAATCCCGGATAATCGCCTGACCATTTATAAAAACTCAGCACTGTCGCATGACATGCGTAACCAAAGACAACGGCCTTTAGTTTCCCGTTTTGTCGTACTGCAACGTGCCCTCACTGTCCTTCGTCGTGTGTTGGTGCTTGTGTGGGGCAAGGTCTGTTTGGGGTGATTCAGCTGGCCGAACTCACCGATTTTCGAAACGCCAGGCCGACATGGCTGAATGTGTCGATTTTTGCGGGTACCATAGGCACAGGCCGAGTCGTCAATCGTTGCCTTGATCCACTTTTCTTTCGCCGCTCGTCGGCGTTCTATCCTCGAGTATTGATCGCCAACTTCATGAATAAAACAATAATAATCAGAAGAAGAATAAAAGAAAATAAATCGAGAGAAGTGGCTCATTAAAGAGACAACCGTGATCAATCAGAGCAATTAGACAGAGAGACCCCCTCCCTCCCTCCTTCCCTTGAGTACATACACGCTTTGGATGAATATGATGTCAATTCTACTACCGTCTAAAAGAATTTTCCAGGTTTGTTTGCATTTAATGAAATTACTTACCTTAAATTTATTCATCCAGCAGCAAAAAGGTGACGTCGACCATGGGGGTCAAATCCATGTCGTCGAAATCGGTTTGTGCTTTACGGGCTGGCATTCCTTCAGGGATGTCATCGTCTGTACGTTGCAACGTTTTTGACTGGTCTGAGGCGGTAATGGCGTCGGTGGCCAAAATTGCATCTGACGAACTAACACGCCGACGTTGAGCAGGTGCTGTAAACCAGCTTTCGACGCCGGTTAGCTTTTTCGCCTGGCTTCCAATAGCGTCTCGGCTATGCCGCCGCAATTTACCGGGATAAACGGAGAACCCGATGTCTTCGATAATTTGTGTATTAAACGCGCGACAACTTCTTTTCCCGCGCCAGTTTCACCCGTCAAGAGTATCGTCGTATTTGGTGACGCCGCGACTTTCTCGATTTGGCTCATTAAGGTTTTTGCGCATGATGATCGCCCAAGAAAAGAATATTGGTCGTCTATTTTGCTTAATCGTCGATCGTGCGGGAATTGACGGAGCAGCAGAATTTTACGCTGAGCTGCAGCTCGGAGAGCGGACGAGGCTCAGCCTTCACCGTCACAATCCCAAGAGCCACAAGCGCCTGATCGACGGCAACGTCGTTTTCAACGCTCAGACAATGGGATATGTCATCCTCCATGGATGACGCGGACAATCACGACCCGCTGCCGTCCCGCTATACGGCGGTCATTGCGGACGATCACGAGATCGTCACTTAGGCGTCCGTATTCGGTTTCCTGCGATGATCAATAAAAAAGAGCGGGTCCCGGAGGCCCACTCTTGCTCAGAATGATCAAGATTTTCCGTTCATATACTCTTGCGGAAGGCCAATTGCAAGACCGGTCAGCCAGCGCCGATCACCTTATGCGGCATCGGTACGCACAAAAGTGAGGTAGGCCGGCACGCGGCCTTCGCGCATCGCCTTTGCTTCATAGCGCGTACCAGTATTAACGAGTCCGCGCGTATGACTATTGAGTCACAGAGTTGAAATTGACTCGTTGGACTTAATATTTCGTCAAAGCAGCCACTAGGCCTAAACCTATTGTAATATATTATCGCATATGGGTAAACGAAAAGGAAATATTAGCACATAGGGGTTAACGGAATAGAAATATTAGAACATATGGGTAAACGGAAAGGAAATATTAGCACATAGGGGTAAACATAAAAGAAAGATTAGGGCTTTACGTTCATAAATTATGAACCGCGAAATTCCAGCGTGGATTACCCGCTTTATGTTGGGCTTGTGTTATTGATGATTGGATTGATGGGGGAATTCTACACCCGCCGGCAAGCATCTCTCAGCTGGGGATCCAAACGGTGATCCGCTGGGTCAATGGACTCATTTTCATCCCAACACTTGCATGTGCTGATTGGCAGGATCAGGATCAATACCCGCTACTGGGCGATGTTGTGCTTTTCAAATGCCAGGCCAAAAAGAATTCCCAGGATTCCGACAACAATAACCGAAACCCGCGATAGCAGTACTTCAGATTTCTCTGTACTTTTTTCGGGAAAAAGGCTGAGGGCGTACAGATCGTGAGCTATAGTAGCAGCGGCGGCGAGTGTCAGACCGGAAACAACCGCAAGAATAGTGGCAAAAGTGACTGCTGATATGAATCCCAGCAATATACTGCCGCCAACAAAATGGAAGGACAGGCCTCCGACCGCCAGCGCGCCGATGAATGGACCGGCCAGCGTTCCCAACCCTCCGACCAGAACATAGATCGGGATCAACAATGCCTCCTGAACGCTGAATAGCGAAGGATTGAGATAATTGGCCCACGCGCCGAACAACGCGCCGGCAATGCCGGCCACTGCTCCGGCGATCGCGAACAACCGCAACTGAAATTGGCGAACATCGTAGCCCAGCAGTTCTGCCTTGTAGGATCGTATAAAAATGATATTAGTTGATTTGACAGTCGGTTGGTACGTCCATGATTTACATGACAGGGTGTACAGGATGTACATGGGGATATACATGTGCTTGTTTTATGTCCCTGAAGCTCCTTAATGTAGGTCTGATAAGTGATTACCAAGTGGCAGTATTTGTGGTTCAGTGTATGAATGGTATAACTCCTGATATTTTTAAGAGTTTTTACCAAATTAGTAGTGACCTGGTGAGCGGCGGTCTGAATTCGTGGAATGCGAACTTACCGCCCGAGGGCGGTCCACCAGGATTGGTTCGCGTGCATGCGGTGAAAATTACCACATGCACGACGTGTGTGTCGCCTTGACCGCGCCGCGCTCGCGCCCAACCGGGTGTGGGCGGCGTAGGCTGGATGCGTGCCAGCCGTGAACATCGGGATGCCCAAGGTCCCTGAAACGCTTGCCCCTCGTCGAAAGAGCCGCCAGTGCATCCAACCGCACACCCCTTCCCTTCTTCCCAGTAGTGACCTTTAACGAGCTCATCAGCCAGTCTGTGTTTCTCGAGCTGAGCCAAGATGCTGTCTTTTTGTTTTTGGTCATTATGGTAGGCAATGAGTGTCATTTCTTCCCTCTCTTGTGTTGGTGGTTAGCCTGCCCTGTAACGGTTGCTATGCTTCTTGTATTAATCCGATTAATTTATCTGCCATTTTTGTGTACGCCGTCTTCACGAAGTAGCTGCTTTAGATCTCCAAAAGGCTTCTCCACCTTGCTCTTAGTTAATTGGCTGGGAATTTCGTTTGGATGCTCCCCTTCTTCTCCTTGCTCATTCCCAATAAATAGAGTAATAAAGAATAGGGTGGTGAAGGGTACTAGATGAAAAAATATCGCCCAATAATGGAAAATGGGTCGAAAGAGTCTTTTTAGTTGTTACCATAGTCAGTTCCTTTGTTATTGTGCTCGCGAAGCTCGCCGCCTCGGCCGCGTGCGCGAAGTTCCTTCCGACGCTCTCGCACGCTGCCGGTCTCGCGGCGAGTCCGCAGCTGCGCAACCGCGCCTCGATCGGAGGCAACCTCGCGCAGCACACGCGCTGCCACTACTACCGCATGGAGTCCCTGCCCTGCCTGAAGCGCTCCGGGACCCTGTGCCCCGTGCAGCAGAAGGGCGGCGTGCAGGACAACGCCGGTGTCTTCGCGTGTCCTGCCACAAAACGGACAACGCGCCAAAGGGCTAATTATCTAAAGGATACAACCGTGAATATTGATCTTTCAGCACGACGCAAGCAATCCGGCTTCACGCTGGTGGAAATCGCCATCGTACTGGTCATTATTGGCCTTTTGGTCGGTGGTGTATTGAAAGGCAGGGAGATGATTACGAATGCGAAGATCAAGCGCATCGAAAATGATTTCTCTGGCGTATCAGCCGCAATATCGTAATTTTAGTAGAGTCTAATTTTTGTTTAGCCTGGAGAAGATGTCATTTTTGCTAAATGGATAAAAAAAAATTTTTTAATTGATTTAGACTTCCCTCTTAGCCCATACCAGAAAGTTTCAACTGCTAATGCTCTTAAAAATCTCTTCGGAAGTTTTGGCTTGATATCCTTAACCGTGCCGTATATTTTCTCGATAATATCTTTTGATAATCTCAATACAAATAGAATCTTTAGCGAAGCATGGCGGCCGAGATACCGATGACCGTGCCGCACACGGCAATCGCCCTTGGTTTGGGTCTTTGTGTCTTGTTTGCCTGTTTGCGTCTATTCGTACCGATTGAGACCGGTTCGGCGGCGATCGCTGATATCACGCTTGAGCCGGCTGATACGCCCGCCAACCAACCCGCTTCGGAAGATAAATCATGACGGCAACGCTAATCCTGCTGCCGGTCATCTTGTTAGCTCTTGCAGACCCTGAAGTGAAAGTTATATTGCTGCGGGGTGCAGGTGGCGCGTTTTGTTCTGGCTTGGATCTCGGCGAATTTAATGCCCAACCAGCGCCAGAGTGGCTGCCCAATTTTCAAACTATCTGGCGCAGTGCTCACAAGGCATTGTTTAACTGCACAAAGCCTATTGTTGGCGCTATGGAGCGTTATGCAATTAATGGCGGCGCCGCGCTGGCAGTGGCCTGTGATTTGTTAGTTCTCGACTGGCCACCACAGTTAATATCAGAAGAAAAAGGACAATTAAAAAAAAAGAAGAAAATTAAGATTAATATTCAATATCAGAAGAAATGAGAAAGTATTCCAGGGCAAAGTCAAAAGGACAAACATCCTGCTTTGTCCCGTCTTGTGAATTTTGCAATAGTAAGATGAATTATCCAGATAAAATTTATTTAAATATGTTTTCTTTTGGTTTTTTACAGCGTTTATGCTTCATTTATATTAAACTGACAATCCACGTTAATTTGTTTTTTAGTAAAAGGCAAATTTTGTTCTGGTCTTGAGAAGGCATGAGGGGCATCTGTTTTCTAGACTTTCGGTCACTATTGAGCCGATTCGCTCCTTACTTGCAGTTCGTTACCACGAACTGGTTGAAAATAAAAATGAAAAACATTTTTGAGGAGCATGATTGCTTCATTTGCTACGTCAGATATGCCATTTACGTCGAATTATTTTTTGTGAATGTACAATCGCGGAATTAATATCAGTGTTAGATGTGCGGGGGATTTTGATTAAAACTTTATCGGTTCCGTTTAGCACAAATCAGAAACCCTCTGTTTACCATGTGGCCAGTTACCGGCTGATTCACGAATAATTTCGCCCGATATCGCGGACTAAGCGAGCAAATTTAGCATTCCATTAAATACGATGTGTAACGAATCCGGTTAAGTAATTTACGGAAATTTCTTGTCCCAGAAATTCTACCCAGAGGTCAAAAGTTCATTTTGTTCTGAAATCAACAAGATATCTCACACATGGAAGAAACCGCTTCTACTGTGTCGCGCCACATCACAGAGAAAGAGAGAGAGCTTACTTGTAAAGAGAAATATGGTAAAAATAATATAAATATTGCAGAAAAATAAATGAATATTAAATTAATTAATAACATAAGCTAATTATAATAAATAAGTAAAAAATGTTCTCGCGACCGACCACCGCGCCGAGATCGACGGGATTTAGACCCGGCGTGCCTGGCAGAACGGTCTGCAGCACGCACGCGGTTGCGTCGCCGAACATCGCCAGCGGTACGCCCGCCGTCTCCGCCAGATCGCAGGCGAGCGCCGTCTGCCCACCGGATATCCCGGCGATGGCCAGCCGCCCAGCGCCGGGTTGCCGTCCCCAGGCCGTAAGGCATTGCAGTGCGGCGATCAGATCCTTTCTGAGACAGGAAGAAGTAAATTAAGTAGAATTTTACTGTTTACCCCTTCAAAATGAAACTATATAAGTCTCAAAACTACTTAAAAATTTAAAATACTTGTATTATTCATAAAAGTACTGCACTTTACTTTAACCTACACCCCCATGGTCAAATATATAGCCCAAATTAGATATTTTCTATGCATTTTCTACACATGACTCTTATCTTCTAATTAATTGCATAGCAAACAAGCAAAACTTAGATCAATTTGATTTCTATGCTGTGTAAAGCCGAATTATTTTTTAGCCCCTCGTTTTCACTTATATTCATAGATTCTCAAGGAAAAAATTACTCTTAAATATTTAATCCGTTTTAAAAACAAGTTATTTTTTATTTATTTATTACTCTTTGTTATTATACTATAAAAATCCTTCAATATTTCCATTTTATAACAATACATTTACTATTTAATCTATCGAATACATTTCGGTCGTCTTCGTCACATCAGCTATGACCAAGGGCGAAAGATCATCGATCAGATCCGGCAAGTGCCAGACCTTATCGAAGAGGCGCTCAAAGTAAATGACATCTTGCCGGCCATCGCCGAGAAGTATCAGCACTGCAACAACTTCCTATACCTTGGACGCCAATACAATTTCCCGACGGCGCTGGAAGGAGCATTGAAGCTCAAGGAAATCAGCTACATCCACGCGGAAGGATATTATGAAAGCATAGCGAAGGTATTTAAATTTGTTAAAGCGCACGCGTGAAGGAGGAGCCTAGAAGAAATGTGTGAGACATACCGTGTCCCATTTTTCTTTAATGGAGAAGGAACGCTCATTGCTGTATAGATACCTATACTGTGGCACGTAACATTCTTCAAGCTGATCAACACACAGTGTATATCTCCACCAATTTTTTTTTTTTGACACAAACTTTTCCAGCACAAATAAGAGCGTCTTTTGATTTGGTTCAATATTCCAGTCGACATTTCCTAAAAATTTTTGACTTAATAGCCTTAGCTATTTCAGAGATATTACAGATGATCCCTTTTGACAACCTGGATTCACTTAAACATTTCACTTAAACATTTTTGATTCAGTTCAATAGTTTTGGTTGTATTCAAAAGGTAGTAGAAGTGCTAGCATTAGCAGTCAAAGTCGCAAACAGTAAAAGTTACAGTCGCAAGCTGGTAGCTCAGCGTGCCGGCGTTCACGATCGGGACGGCGGGAAAGAACAACTCTCCGGCCGGGCCGACCGGTTCCGGAGCCGTCGGCCCGTCCAGCGCGTACTGCGTCGCGAGGTCCGCGCCGGTGATCGTGAGGGTTTGCCCGAAGCCAAGGTTGTAGCTCAGGTTCAGCGTCTCGGTGAGCGCGAAGTTGAAGTCGAAGATCGCCGCTTCGGTCGGGTCGATGCCCGGTTCGAGCAAATGGCAGTAAACATTCCAATAACAAATAGGCCTACTATATGTAAATAATGGTCAAATTTCATAGCTTACGGTCCTTTACCCAGAGGTTGTGGGGGAGGCGGTTTTGTCATCCTCAGAAGCATTGTTATTGGACCTTTTAACAATACTGAACAAAACGATTGTATCACAAATTTATTGGATGACTATGTGAAATAGGGGGTGTGGGACGGAGCTAGTTGCTATACCATAATTTTTAATTGCTTAAAAACTTAAGGGCGTAAAGAAAACTTAAGGCTTGTGCGAGAAATGTGGTTCAATCCCACTTTCTGGGGATATAATAAAAGAACGTTTGAGATGGCTAAACCAAGTTTTGCGGATGAAGATTGCCGAAGATTGTTCTTTTTGGCCAACCATATGGGGCTAAACCGAAAGTAGGTTGTCCTCGTCTGGGGTAGGATTATGTCATAAATAGAGATTTAAGGGACATGGCAAAGTCTGAAATTCAAGTTACCTGGAATGGCCAAATATCTGACCAGGTAAACATTAATAAGGGAGTTCGGCAAGAGGCCGTGTTGTCTCCTGGTATATTTAAATATGCGCTAGCATCGTGAATACATCCCCTTAAAAGTTCTATTTTTTACGGTAATAATGGTTTGTCATATGTTGCATATGCAGGCGATGTTCTACTTGTTGCCCGGCCTCGCCGTGGACTGCTTTCCAATTTGTGTATATATAAACGTTATTTATGTGTGTACATATAAATGTTTGTACATAAATTTACTTTAAATGGCACCATAGTCGAATTTACTATGGTATACACAAAATTTCAACCTACTATTGAAATGTAAGTAATTAAAGTAAGTAAGACGGCACTAGGCCCTTAAAGTCCAAACCGGCGGTGCTGATCTCCGTTTCATAGCCCTTCAGCCAGGAAGTGCAATGGCGGGTTGGGGGCCAATGGACAGAAGAGGGGGAGGTATTATCAAGTCTCCTCATCACTACAGGAGTGCCTCAACGAGACCACGTCACAGCTACACTGGCATGACAGAGCTGGAGCCAACAGAAGTTGCTTATGAAGTCCGCCAGCATGTTGCCAGTATCGGGATGAGTATCACTCAGGAGAGTGTAGATTATTTACGCTATGCAATGCAGGAGTATGTGAACCGCATCATTGATGCATGCAGAACTGTCCAGCTAGTATTTTTGTCATATTTGTTGGTGCCTTTTTAAGCCAGATGGAATATTCTGAAGGAAAGACTTCTCTGGAAATTTGTAATCTTATCCGGGCTGGGATACCCCTCCTGTACTCTTACGAATGTGAGTTGCTGCTTATGCATACAGCTTTGGTAAACTGAACACTGTTTACTTTTTACTATTAAGTACGTACCAGTTGGCTACATCACACACTCAATCAAGCAGCCAATTAAGTCTAGCGGCCTTCCATTTTTTTGGTCACATAAAAAAACACTAGAGCATTTAATTTCCACTCGAATGAGTCCTCTTATGATATTCTAGGACCACTGGGTCAATAGGATCACCCCTTGGAAAAACAAACAAAAAAATTAAAATAAATAGACACGTATTCATGACTGTTCTTCTTGCGAAAAATACAAAATTCTACATTTTTTCAGATATGAGCTTAAAACTTCTATAGTAAAATTCTCAATGATAAGAGTAGGCTTTAAATCTAATGGTTCGTGTTTTCTTACAAGCCACCCACCAACGTGATACACCATGTCAATTCACGCCACCATGCCACACTATGACTGGCCCTCTGGCACCCCCTTATAATTTCTAAGACATTGCCCAGATATTGTCTTGTTGGAAATCATGCATTACATCTATTGGTTCATGTTTTCGCAACCCAACCCTCCGTGGTACACCACGTCATTTGACGCCTACTGGGGGCATCACAGGTGGAATGGCTGGCTGTAGTTTTAGGTTGTTAAGGGAAGGTTGAGTCGAGATAGCCGTCTGAGGCATTTGAAGAGAAGGGCGGGAAGCTTGCAGGGGGTAAGGTCTCTCAGCTTTTGGTGTAGAAGATTCAGGTTGAGTTTTCCTTGGTTCGGTGGCCTGAGTGGCGTTCCTGGTTGTGTCAGAATCGACCAGCGTAACCTGAACGATGGGGGAAGTGCTGTCATGGCGTGATGGGCGATTGGTCCATGCACTTGGACGAACACTCTGGATAGGCTCAACTGGGGAGGGACCTGCAGCCATGGAGAGCCTAAACATCCGGCATGATGAAGATATCTCAGCGACCATGATGCGCCGTGCTCGGTGTCTGCATGTTGCGAAGTACTCCATGGATACATCATCCAACATAAAGATCCTCGCGGAGGATGGCATCCAAGTAGAGGAGGAGGCGCCAGTACCTTCAAACTGTCCAGATGCTTTACCCCGCCCCCTAATGAGCAAAGAGATAGCCCAAATTATGTATTTCCCAACGATTCTGTCACTTGTCTTTGTCTTGTCGCACGCTAAGCTGAAAAAGGTAACAAAGAATCCGGTTTGATGTCGAGATTTACATAGCGGAAACTTGATGGGCGTATAATACAAAAGTACCTTGTTACACTTTAGAAACTGAACGTGGTGGCAACCCTGGACGCATGGTGGTCTGGGCAGAGGGTCAAGATGGCACCATCGGTGGCGGCGCTCTGGAGTTTGATGCCGCCAATACGGCGCGGGCCATGCTGCAATCTGAAACAGATAGCAAAGTCAGCCACCATCCGCTTGGCCCTGCCCTGGGACAATGCTGCGGTGGGGCTGTGACCCTGGTCAGTGAACGCATCGACCACGCGTTTTTGGAGCAAGCTGCCGGTCATACCGCGTTTGCGCGCCGATCCTAAAGTGATGACATTGGTCAAATATGGTTCTGAAGTATGGGCACACCAAAAAACGGAGGAAGGTTTGCTAGACGTTTTCCAGAGATATTGCCTACAGATTATTGAGTACCCGATTAACTGACCGTAATTCAAACAGCAGGCTCTACGAAAAATGTGGTTTAATCCAGCTTTCTAGGGCTATAATGAGAGAAAGGTTCAGATGAATAGGGCACGCTCTACAGATAAAGGATGGTTTGCGTTGCTGCAATACTTTACTCATCCCATATGATTTGGAAATATTAAACGTGAGAGTTTCTGTAGAATGCAAATTCAGAGGCAATTTCAAATCGGAATGAGCAGTTCTTCCACCAGGCAGCAACGTTGCGGCTATTCTGGACGAAGCCATTGCCGACGCTAAGTCATTTTTTGATCGAACTAGCTGTTGGGGTGGCTCTTCGCGCCACCCCAACACCTAGTTGGTGGGGGCACGTTAGCCAGTTTAAGAGTAGACTGAAGAACCATCTTCTGGGAAAGGATTAAGTAATAATTTAAATGGGATGGCTTATTGTCTTGTTTTTTAAGTAGGTTTTTTTTTCTTTTCTCTCTCTCTTTTTTATTTTCCTTTTGTTTTCTTTTCCCACTTTTTGTATCATTTCATTTCATTCTTTTTTGTTAACGTTGTCGGTATTGTTGTTCATTGTATATTTATTAGCCACTACTAACTCGTTTCAATTTACTTGAACATTCTTTACACTCTTTTAGTGGCCTTACTGCAGCATAAAAAAAAAAAGTTGTTAACTCTAGAACTTAAAAAAAACGTTTATACCAACATTTATCATTTGGTTCCACTGTATAAATATATACATTCGAACAGTAGCGAAAAGTTTCTCCAAACATCATGCGCATTAATAGCGCGCTGTTTGGGAAATTCCAAAATGGTCAGAGCAATAGTTTCTCCTTCGGGGCGCCCGGTCTTGATGCAGCGAAGGCCGACAAATACGCAAAGATCCTCGGTGAAGTTCAGAAAACGCCGGAGTGGGAAGCTGTGCGTAAGCGCAACGGATGGGTGAACATTTATCGCCCGCGCGCCGAATTTGTAGCCTTTCTGGAAGAGCAAGAGAAGCTCATGAAAGGACTATTCACGAAGCTCGGCGTCAAAACCGTCCGCTAGAGCAACCAGAAAAGACGATGGATGTAGACTTCTTTAAAGCCTACAACGATAACTATGGTCATCCTGCAGGAGATCGAGTGTTGCAAGCTGTGGCATCAGCGCTGACGGAATGCGTGTGCCGTCCTGGTGATATCGTCGCGCGATACGGCGGTGAAGAGTTTGCTTTGTTGTTACCTGTGACCAATGATGGCGCGGCGGAGTTGGCCGAACGCTGTCGACAGACGGTGAAAGATTTGCGCATTCGACATCAACATTCGGCGGTTCAAGGTGCGCAAACAATTTGTAGACCCGGCCTTCTTTGGGACCCGTCTCGTCACCCGTGTGTGTGTGTGTGTGTGTACATGTGTGCTGTGCGTCCAGGCTATCGAGATCGGCTGGCTGACCGGAAGCTCGAAGTCGTTGACTGGCCAGGTCCGCCTCGCTGTTCCTTCTTCCGTGACGCTGACGACGCCTCGTTGCAGATTCGGAACAGAGTCATGGCGCGGCAGTTTGGGTGCTGAAACTACAGTCACAAGTGAAAGTTACTCCTAAGATTTTCGTTTTGTTCGCAATCGGGAAAGGGACTAGAGGCATATCTAGATTCCGCTTCAGAGGGTTGAAACGCTTATCTTCGACTTGTCCACTTATTTGCTTGAATATTTTCAGATCCCATTTCATTCCATTCCAAAGACAACAAAATAAGGCGCTTCGTGTTAAACTGTCGTTAGGAATTTCAAAAAATTAGTTTCCACGTCCGCGCGTGTGCCGCGATATTGCCATCTTTGTTGTTGTTTTCATCATCATGTAGGCTTTCCGACGGCGTAGGCTTCCCAGCACTTACGCACATTCCACCCATGGGGCTTGCTCAAATTGCTCTTTTTGGTTTCATCGGTGATGTGATCGCTGTCCCTGCCGATCAGTACACTGGTGGTCCCCAAAACTTACCTGGTGGATACGATGGCTCCATGCCTTTCATCCCAGGGCGGGTGCCGACCATCCATGCCTTGTTAAGCCGGCACAAGACCACGATCCAAGCCACCCGGCGGTTTCTCGGCGGTGGCTGCCTTCAAGCCAAACCTGTATCCGTGGAAACGCGGTAACGCACGGGGGTGCTGCTGATGTTATCGGAAATCCTGAAACTCCTGTCCGCGCGGCGCTTCTTGCCCCTGTTCCTGACACAGGCCCTAGGCGCGTTGAACGACAATTTGTTCAAGAACAATGCCAAAAGAATCACCACTTTCTCTGTGGCTTTCGTGAACCACCATAGTTCCCGTAACCACCGGAGTTATCGTGTCCACCCCCGCCTCCCATTCTGGGCAGGTTCCCGCTGTTCGTGGAGCCGCCGGATCGGTCAAGCCCCGCTCCGCCGTGGTTGCCCAAGCCAGAGCCGTAAGCTCCCAGCGGCGCGACACGGTGTGTTCTGGTGGACTGCTGTCTACCAATTGAGGGAATCGAACCGGTGACGTGGAGCGCGAGGTTTTTCGCGCGACCCGTATCGACTTTCTGAAACGCGGGGTGGACGAAGTACCTTATCTCGTCGGCGGTTCCGGACCCGGTGGTCCGATCGAGGTGATTGGCCCGCCGACCGACCGCGTCATCACGCCGGGTGACGTGCTGATGATGGATACCGGTTGCGTCTTCGATGGCTATTACTCGGATTTCGACCGTAACTTCGCATTCGGTTTCGAAGTACTGCCTAGATCTACAATGGCTTTAACAATCGATTGATCATCAGCATTGTTATGCATATCTTTCACGAAAGACTGGTCGATCTTTAACTTATCTACCGGAAACTGTTTTAAATAACTCAACGACGAGTACCCGGTACCGAAATCGTCGATGGATAATTGCACACCGAGGTTTTTCAGCGCTTTTAATCTGGCAATAGTGTCCACTTCGTTGTGCATGATCACGCCCTCAGTAACATGGTGTCTTTGAGATTAGAAATAAGCTACTGAAGATTATGAATACGATTTTTGAAAAAGGGATTCATAACTCAATATAACTCAATATCTCAATATGGCAGTGATTCCCTATTAGGATGAGTAAACTTCACTGTTTGTTATCGCTTTTGTCTTCTCAATAATGATCTTCAATTCCGCAAGAGCATCTGCTACTGATACTCTTTGGAGCATGTCCTGCATTCCTTGAGAAAAAAAAAGACAAAAAATAAATTAGTTGCCACATTTTTGACTTTTCGAGGAGTCATTTGGATGAATATCGAGGGTGTTCCTTTCCATCTCCCCTGCGTGTAAGTAAGTACGTAATCACAGATTAACCCTGCAAAGGCTGATTTCGCCGGATAACTTTGCCAAAATGCCCAGATTCTCTGAATATTTGCGTTTTTTTTTTGTCAAATATTGCTGGAAAATCTTTGGATTGGTGGTCTCAATGCACTCTTTGGTGGCTAATCAAATGGCTCGACACAGAAAAAGTTTTCTCACGTATATCACACTTAAATGGTTTCTCACCAGTATGTAATCTTTGGTGCTGAATCAAATTGCTTGACCGAGAAAAAGTTTTCTCACATATATCACACTTATACGATTTCTCCGTCAGCTTCTTATGACTTAAATGACCAGCCTTCTTTGTCAGCTTCTTCACGTTCACAATTGGTTTTGGTTGATATTCAGTTCATGACGCCCCATGTCGGCATCGCCGACAAAAATGACTTTATAGTCGCGGCCGTAGGTCCTGAGTACATCGTGCACTGACACCTTATCCTCGATACGACGGTCGTTGTGTGTCCAGATTCCCTCGTAGATCATGTTGTGGAAATAGAAGTACTCGAGGTGTTTAAACTCGCTTCGCGCGGCTGAGAAGAGCTGCGCGCAAAGCTCGATGTGATCATCCATGGAACCGATCAAAGAATTTGATTTTTATGCTGATTTCAAATATATAAATTTCATTAAGTTTTGTCTTATCCATCAAAAGTTATGAGCCTGAGAAATTTGCCTGATTTTCGAAAAAGGGGTAAACACCCCCTAAAAATCATAGAATATGAATGGAAATCACCCCATTATATTCAGCGTATCACTGTAGAGGTCTCAAGCTCATATCTGCAAAAATGTGGAATTTGTATTTTTTGCAAGAAGAGGCAGAAAGGACAGAACAGATACTTCTGCGAAGCTGTTCCTCTTCTACTCAGGTAATCACAATAGCAATTTGCCAGCTGGTTCTTTGCTTCGCATCACATGACCAGCAAGTGTCAGACGTCGTTGTCGTATAACATTGCTAATACGAGGAAGAGAACCATACAGCTGCGCATTCGTAACATGATCCCTCCAAGAGACCCTGAATACGGCACGTAGCATCTTTTGTGTAGGTACCATAATGCAACTAGATTTTTTTATTATTTTACGAACGTCTTGTTAGTTATAAACCTACGTACCTTACGAATTAACTTACGTAACGAACTTCTATTTTTGTGTATTTTTATAAGGTATATGAGGGGGTTCAGCCCCTCTTCAATACCTCGCTCTTTACATTAAAGCTTGAATTTCGTCCCAAATCTTTGAAAATGACCCCTGAATCACAAAGGCCATAGAATAAATAGTTGAAATTACTGAGATACTTTGATGTCACAAAAGTAGAGGCCTGGAACTCCCCAGCCGGGCGTTCTGCTGTACTTGCTGGGCTGCCATCACCCAATGAAACATTTCACCAAAAGTGTATCAACTCAACATCAGTGAGTCATCCATTGCTTAAACTCATATCAGTCACACCATTGAAAAGGGTCAAGTTTCATGAGTCAGTGAGGTGGTGGTACATCTAAAGCATTATGCAATTCATGAGTCAAACACCTCCTCAACGCCCCGCTCTTTACGCTAAAGTATTTTACTGTTTTAAAAAGTAGAGTTGAGAGAAAGAGTCAAACTTTAGCGTAAAGAGCGAGGTGTTGAGGAGGGAACAGCCCCTTTCATATACGGAGTAATTTCTGTTCGTTTTAAGTTTTAATGTCGCTCTTTACTTTCAGTTAAAAAAAAATTGTTTTCTTATTTAATATATATAGTGGACGAGACAGAGTTAGCTTTTAAAATATCTAAGTAAGTAAGGTTGAAATTAGGCATCATAATATTTACTTGAAACAGTACCAAGCAGTTCAAAAAGGTGTTTCTGATCTTTTGACGTGAAATTGCCATTAATAATTAACAGATTGTTACAGTTTGGATTTTTGCGTACGAAACCTTTTGCCAAATTTGAACTAATTAGTTTTGCTTATTTATTTTGACAGTTCAACGTGACAACACTGAAACAAATTTGATGCATCTCTTTTACAGGGGAGAAAACAAAATAATCTTAAAGCTTTCTCCCGGAATGATCTTTTTGGTATTGAAAAGCGCATGCTCTGAGGAATTGTTGACAATGTTTCTCTCGCATTTTCCCCTCTTCTTAGTTCTGACTCTTAATATTGTTAATCACAGGGCACTCGTCAGCTTAATATGGTAACGAATGTGATTAAAGGCTCTTTTCCTATGTCAAAAGTTTTAGTTTTCGAGGGTAATAGACATTGTCTGCTTGCGGGAGAGGAGGCTTTTTTATGTCTAAGTAACTGTGTAACGGTCCTTTGCTATGGAAGTTTGGCACACTCTCCCTCCCCCCTCTATTTCAGAGAACAAGGTTTACATACTGGATATTAATTATTAAATATATTTAAATTTCCAGATCCCTTTTCAATTATGCACAAATATACACACACATATATATATATATATATATATATATATATATATACACACATATGAAAATCAAAAACTATTAATTCTTTTTAACATGGACATTCGTTCTTAGAAATAAGGAGTAATTTGAAAAAAAGATTATCTGATATGCCGTTTTGACATTTTATTTCCAATAATTTTATTCAATTTAGTAAACATAGATTGGTAATTGTCTTTTAACATGAAAATCAAAAACTATTAATTCTTTTTAACATGGACATTCGTTCTTAGAAATAAGGAGTAATTTGAAAAAAAGATTCCCCGCCCCCAAGTCCCCAAAAGATAGCGGATCTGGTCCGGTTATGTCAATCATGTATCTAGGACTTGTGCTTATTCTTTCCATTAAGATTCATCCCAATATCTCCACTCTAAGTGTCATCAAAGATTTCTGGTTTCCCCCTCCAGCTCCCCCCAATATCACCAGCTAGACAAATGTAGTGCTTTAGTTTGTTGCATCACATCATTTGACAGTAGTGTAACATGGGTTCAGTGTGCAATTAATGCAGGTTTTGAGTTCGGCTCATCGTACATGAATAATTAAAATGAAATTTTTATTTTAATTATGGCTTTTTTTGGCTAAATGGCTTTCTCAAAGTTTTTATCGTAAGATTTTGGAAAAAAGGGGGCGGGGAAGAGGCCTAGTTGTCCTTAAATTTTTTGGTTACTTAAAAAGGCCAGTAGAACTTTTAATTTTATTTACGAACGTTTTATTAGTAATAAATGTACGTACATTAAGACTATTCTATGACTTTTAGGGTGTGTTTCCCCCTTTTTTCGAAAATAAGGCAAATATTCTTAGGCTAATTATTTTTAATGTGTAAGACTAAACTTGATTAAACTTATATATTTGAAGTCAGCATAAACATTTTTTTGATGTATCTATTGGTATAAAAATTCCATTTTTTAGAGTTTTGGATGCTATAGAATGAATGAATGAATGAACTTTATTACCCATAAAAGAATAAACACTCAACTTCTTCTTAAATTCCAAGTCTTTTAATTGGTGACTGGCTATAAAAAATTAATAAATAGGCCTTTAGCATAGAAGAAACCCGACTGTCTGGTTAATTCCAAGCCCTTTAATTGACGACTGAGCATAAAAGTTAATAAAAAAGCAATTCTGCATATAACAAAGTCAGCTACTTGGTAAATTCCAAGTCTTTTAATTGGTGACTGAGTAAAAAAAAATATATATAAAAGCTTGTGTTGGAAAAGTTCTCTAACACTATCATCATGATTATCATGATCATCACCATCATCACCATCATCATCACCATCATCATCATCATCATCATCATTTCCATCAACAACATCATCATCACCATCATCATCATCATCATTATCACCATAATCATCACAATCATCATCATCATCATCATCATCATCATCATCATAATCATCATAATCATCATAATCATCATCATCATTATTATCCTTGCATATCAAAGTAACTGTGAGGAAAACACCGAATATGTGATATTTGAGTGTATATTACTTTCAGGGAAGGGGAAACTAATCACTTCAAAATCGAATTTATCCGTTTCATTATACATTTTAAAACTTAATTTATTATTATCAGAAATATTAATATTTAAATCTAAGAAATGATCTTGAAGACCAGCGCCATGACTAGGTTCAAGAGTAAGCTCTGATGGATATATATTTTTAGGAGGCTTGAGGGGGGGGGGCATCCGCCCTCCGATAAATCTTAAAAAGGGAACTAGAACTATTGATTTAAAATTCAACGAACCCCCTCTGAAGTTTATACCATAACCCTTTTTATATGTACCTCATATGTCCCCAGGGCATAACACCTTGTCCTGAAGGCTGTGGGGGAGATCATCCTCAAAGACAATATCCGGTCCTTTAAATAACGTTGAACAAAGTCACTATCTCAAAATTTTGCAGGTAGGATGCTGTCATTCATTGTTTTCCTTTTCAGGCACAGTGGTATTGAGGGTTTTTTTTAGAAAAGTGGAGTATTTGCCAAAACTTTGCCAGCCAAATGTTACCCTTCTGTTGATTTCTTTTGCTACTTAATTTTCTGGTTCGTCCTAGGTAGACATATTCGCTGACCTCTTCGACGACCTCATTGTCAATCCTTATTTCTATTTTTGAGGCGTTGCTGCTATTTTGTTTGGACTCATATTTGCCTATTTAAATATTGCAAATTTTTATTTGTTTTTCAATTTGTTTTAGAAATACTGAATTAATTTCAAGATTTAAAATTACAGAGCGATTGGAATTAGCAAAGATTAAAATAGATAGCTTTTACTCTATACATAACTTTAATCTCTATTCCCTCTATTCATACACGTTTCCCTTTTCAGCAAAATTTAAATAATATTTGAAGTTTTTTATACATCAGTCATACCTTCAGTAAGCCTTAAAAGTAGCTCTTTCGGTCAATTTTATGGCATTTTGAACCTTAAAAAGCAACGATAGAGACTGGGACTGACAGTAAAAGTGAGAAATCACGGGTGACTTGTGGCCTAAAAAGCCACAATGAAGTCATTTTACAACATTTTTTATTATCGCCTTGATATTTTGATTTTTTTTTTTTTCTGACTAGTGCTATTACATCAGCTTTTTTTTGTGTGTTTATTGACGCTGAACAAGACCATCTCCAACCAGGGTTCCCCGCGCGCACCATCCTGCCGAAACTCGCAGGCCGGTCAAGCTGCAGGTCCCGGTCCTTGGGGCTGGAACTTGTGCGGAGGCCCGCTCTGTCCCGCGAGACGGCCTCCGCCCCCTCGCAAGCCCGGGGCCGGCTGCGGGTCAGTCCGGCTCGCGCGGCACGCTTGGCCTGTCCCCGGTGCCTCCCGCGCCTCCGCGACCACCGCAATTTCTTTTTTTTTATTCAGCGTAGCGCGAATCTCCCTGCAGGTTTTACTAACATCGTCACTGAAGAAAACTCCATTGTAATCAAATTTTGTCGCTTTATCAATGTTTATTTTCCAGGGCTCGTCACGTAATTGTTTATTCGCTTGAAGTGCCGAGAATTTGTCATCCGATTTCATGAGTCGTATTTTCACAAATTTGTCATGTACTTCTTTAACTTCAAAATTAATTTTTAGTTTAAGAATAGTAGCGTAGTAAGTTCACGTGTGTGTATGAGGCTAGGCCGAGCTTAATTGATTGACTTTTGGTCAACAATCGTTGGGATCTGAATGATCCTAATGCAGAATTTCCTCAGCTTTTAAGCTCCGACAATCTTTACTTTTAGATATTAGTCTACGGAGTACTTCTTGTAATAGGGTGATTCTATGCGTAAATTAGGAATATTCTGAAATAATTAATCGCCGAATACATTGAATAAAAAATAAATTAATTCAAAAACGTTCAGAAATTAAATAAAAAAACAAACAAGTTTTTTTTTAACTGAAAGTAAGGAACGATATTAAAACTTAAAACGAACAGAAATTACTCTGTATATGAAAGGGACTGTTCCCTCTTCAACGCCCCGCTCTTTACGCTAAAGTATTTTACTGTTTTAAAAAGTAGAGTCGAGAGAAAGAGTCAAACTTAGGCGTAAAGAGCTGGGTGTTGCTGGAGCGTGCGCGTCGACGAGATTCTGTCGGTGCGCTCCGGGACGGTCGACATCTCGATGCTTACCTGGAGCGGCGCCGGGCCCAGCGCGGCTGGCCTCACCTGGGTCGAGGGCTGGTTCGCCGACGCTGACGGGCTCGACACGGTGGGCACCGAGGTCACGCGCAGCGTCACCGACATGCTCGACGAGCTCGTCGCGAGCCTCGCGATCGACACGCTGCCGGACACCTTCTCCATGGCAGGCTGACTGTCAATTTGGATGATGATTTGTCTAGTGCCTCCGCAGGAATTAAGTATTTGATTATTCATAAGATCACCATGAAAAAAAGGAGGGCCTCCCCCAAGTACTGTTGAAAATCATATTCCTGGGAAAGTTGGCAGAATATCAGGAATACATTCAAGTTTACACAGTTAGCTCAAAGACAGAAACAAAATACAGTTGTGCAGTAGTTATACCCTCCCAGAGCCCGCTGGAAAGGAATTTTAATTTTTTCCTGGGGAGAGTTGACATTCAACTGATTCCACTTGTAAAATATTGCCAAGCGCTTTGCGTTGTTTTGTTTATGACAAAGTTAAGCCAGGGAAAATTGAATTCTAAGCTTCAGCTCAAAGTGCAAACCCTGATTTAAAAGATGTAAACTGTATGCTTGCATTCAAATATTGTAGAAAAAGGGCAAAGCAAAGAACAAAAAAGTGAGGCGCTTAGTGGATTTACTGTTACATAATGTATGGCTATAAAAGCAGAAACTTCGAAGGTAATTGAAGTCAAGGAGGAATAGCCGCTTTTCTTTTCAATTTATTTCCAAAACATCCAACCTTAAGAATTACGAAGTAAAAATTTACTGAACTTTATTGGTAAACTAAAGGAAAACGAACAAATTTAACTTCTTTTGAAAACGAAAAACCGGTTAGATGTTAAGGATAGGAAATTCAATTTTACAAATTAATATACAAATTTCTTTTTAATTATTTATGGTCGGAGAGCCAAGATCAAAACATGCATTAGTTAAAAAACGTCCAGAAATTAAATAAAAAAAGTTTTTTTTTAATGAAAGTAAGGAGCGACATTAAAACTTAAAACGAACAGAAATTACTCCGTATAGGAAAGGGGCTTTTCCTCTTCAACGCCCCGCTCTTTACGCTAAAGTTTTTACTGTTTTAAGAGGTAGAGTTAAAGGCCATACGTATTTACATACTGGACTCTTTTGAAGAGGTTACCACAGTATTTACCTTACTTCGCACGGAGCATACCCTCCATTTTATTCTTTACTTTTTTCCATAGTTTCGCACTCGTTGTCTTCCTTCGCAAACTGACTTTAAGTATCTTAGCATGATCTGATAGGTTGATCCGACTATGGCATTCAACCTGAGAACTTTCCCCCCTTAAACTCACTATTTTACTCTTCTCCGCAATCCTGAAAAGACGGCATTATTACTAGCAGCACGTTGCTTGTTGTCAACCGGCAGATGTTTTTCTAGGAATATTGCCAGAAGCTTTCAATAATCAGTGAAGGTATTCCTGTAATGTCTAAGAGGTGAATGGACATCATACTGATCCACAGACCTCATAAACATAAGAAGAAGGAAGTAAAACAAACCAACTAAATTATGATGTGGCTTAAAGCAGGAGAATTTTGGAACTGACCCGCAGATTTTGTTCGGATTGGAGCAACCGTGCGGTGCCAGGAAGTCGTCACGAGTGCCAAACGGTTGGGGTCGCGCCCAATGCCTTAACTAATGAAGCTTGTACTTCACCTGTATATGCGCCTAACGGATGCTCTGATACGGTCTGCACGCCGGCCTTAACGCCAGAAGCAACTACGTTGCTTAAAAGTGCAGTTGGCGGAATAACAACTACTTCAACATTATCATTGCTGATGGTTCTCGGTCCAACTTAGGCTATTCATATTGTCACTCTTTACCCACTCCCATTAAGTTCCCATTTTTTTCAAATCGTTCTTTATGGCCTCTTCGTATCTATTCAGGGTTGATCTGCTTTTCATTTAGGCAGCAGATGAATGTCCTAAAAGAGTAGTCTTTAGCAATCTGTCATTCTTCATCTGTTGAACCTGATTAGAACTAGATTGAAAATATTCTTTTTTTTTCTTTATTTTTCGAAACACCGCACCGAGTCACTCACGACTCGGTGCTCGCGGTCAGGTCCACTCGATCTCGCCGCCGGGCAGGAAGTACAGGATCAGCATCGTGCCGTCGCTGACGCTCGGCACGTGCTCGCTGCCCGGTCCGTAGACCGTCCAACCCGGTGGACGCCCGTCATCGAACGTCGGCCGCCCCTCGGCAACCCACATCAGATCGATCTCGCCGCGCGGGTGCACGTTCTTTGGCCCCGATTTCTACTATTTATTCTATGGCTTTTGTGTATCAGGGGTCATTCTTAAGAAATTGGAACAAAATTTAAGCTTTAGTGTAAAGATCGAGATTCTGACGAGGGGGTAAACCCCTTCATATACGTAATAAAAACATGAAAATACAGAAGTTCGCTACGTAAGCTAATTTGTAAGTTACATATATCTTTTACTAACAAAAACATTCGTAAAAAAATTAAAAGTTCTAGTTACCTTTTTTAACCGGACTGGACCAGCTCGCGGAGGTGGGGGGGGGGGGGGGGAGTAATTCGGAAAAAGTAGAAAAAAATGAGCTATAACTTACGAACGGGTGATCAGATCCCAATGAAACTAGATATTTAGAAGGATCTTGTGCTTTAGAGCTCTCTTTTTAAATTCCGACTTGATCCGGTGACATTGGGGGGAGTTGAAGGGGGAAACCAGAATTCTTGGAAAACGTGTGAGGTATCTTTATATGTGGAAGTTAGAAACTACCCAGATTAATAAGGTCGACGTAGGCTGGCTGATTCACAAGTATAAAGTATATCAAGCTCTATTGTCCCTGCAAGACAACTTGGAGGACTATTGAATTTTTTGTACTCCCCTTCTCCCCCTCCCTTTCGTCATTAACTGCTCCGATATTACCCCCATATTTTACAAAGTATGTGGAAAATTCTAGGTCTGCGAAACGCCCAAATTCGCAGGTTGTGATGAGGGGCTCACCTCCTTCTAATACCTTGCTCTTTACGCGAAAGTATTTTTAGTAATTTCAACTAGTTATTCTACGGCTTTTGTGATTCAGGGGTTATTCTTAAGGAATTGGGACAAAATTTAAGCTTTAGTGTAAAGAGCGAGGTACTGACCAGGGGGTGAACCCCCTCATATACGTAACAAAAACATGAGAATACAAAAGTTCGTTACGTAAGCTAGTTTTTAAGTTATATGAAAAATTTGTTAAAACATATGGGACCAAATGGCTCAAGAAGATGTAGCTCACCTTCAAAGATGCAGTTATCTTTAAAGATGCAATGGTCGTTAAAGCCAGAATTTCTACGGACGAAAAACGTTGTCAAATTTAACAAACTTGTTTTTATTATTTATTCTCACATTTCAACATAGCAACAAGAATGAAAATGTTGTTCTGCTCTTAAAATTTAACGATTCTAAGACAACCAAAACACGCCTCCCTTCTTTTGGGTTTTGCAGCCTTAGCTTTTTTTGAAGCTTTGGCTGTCTTTTCATTCTTACCTAGTAAAGCCATAGTCTTGGATTCTACAGATGTTGGCACAACATTAGCTTAAACTTCTGATATTTCAACTTCTCCTTAATGCTATTGTATATAAATATCAGATCAGACGATCATTTGAATTTGTTTATTTTCGAAGTTCTATGCTTTAATTTCGGAAATTGCTTTATAGGGTGCAACTTTCAGAAATGTTGAACTGAATCATAGGACACGACATGCATCCTGGCTGTCAAAGTGGAATGTCTGAAAAATCTAAGGAATTATAGCACATGCAGAAATTTTGAAGATTCGAGTATATCTTGTTAAGGATGACTTTAGGCGCAAGCCTGTTTTCACGCTGTTGTTGTGATTCTTCGGCACGCTGTCTTTTCATACTTTCTCTATTAGCCGCAAGCCTGTTTTCAGTAAACCCCTCATATGCGTAATAATTTCTATTCGTTTTAAGTTTTAATGCTGCTTCTCATTTTCAGTAGAAAAAAATTTTCATACTTATTTTTTCATTGTTTTTTTTTTAAATACTAAAAAATCCTGCGCCCCCTCCATTGAGTCTCTTCCCCCATGAGAAGTTCTTCCATGGAAATATCCTCCCACGTACCCCCTCCCCTTCAATTGTCCTACCCAAACCAAAAAAAGTCCCCCGAAATGTTTTAACTGCTAAAAATAAAATAATTGCTTTCTTTGTTTTCTTAATGTTTTCTTCCATTACTTTCTGTTGTTTTCATTAATTTATTTTCTTCGGTTGGGATTTCTGTTGATTTCACAATTCTTAAATGTTACTTCGTAACATGCACATGTGCACAAAAAAATATCGAGTAAATTATTCAAGGGGGAAGTCCTCGCAGCCAACTTCCCAGTTCAGGTCTTTGCACTCTACTTTCTGCCAGGTCTCAATACTATTATAACGATTTCATCTTCAGTCAGAATAAGCCTTCAAATATTCTTATATATTTCAACGTTTTCAATTTCAGCTAACTGCTCGACTCAACACTTCATATTTTAGCATAATCAAGAGAAAGGAAATTTAACACCTCGCCAATTACTAATTCAATAATATTTTCACTGTTTATCGAAGTGCGCATTTTTAGTGATGTAATTTTTATAATTGTATCAACACCAAAAATTTAAAACAAATAAACAAAAGAATTTACTTCAAGAAATTAGTGCAATAATACAAAAAATGTCACAAGAGAAGACACCAATCCTTGATCGATCCCCGCATTTGTGACCCATCGTTCCCTTGACACCCATCTAGTGCCGAGGGCAAAAACAGCTACCATCCAAGCTCATATAATAATAATTTCAATAAGAATAATTACAATAATAATAGTAATAACAAGCCCTCCGACTCCGTCTGACACACTATCTACAGTTGCAATAGCTACTGTGACACTCACTGAAGATCTCAACCCATCTGATGTAGTAAGTACAACAGGCAACTTTGCAACCACACTCACTGAAACACTCACTCCGTCTGACACGCTAACCATCACTGGTGACTTTGCTACGACACTCACTGAAACACTTGACACCACTGATACACTATCTACAGTTGCCGCAGCTACTGTGACACTCACTGAAATTTTTCCCTTTTGTCCCACAAAGATGTATATGTAGGTGCCTAACACAAGGTCCCGCCTAATTATTAAGATTATAAAAATTTTGCGCCCCCCCCCCTCCCCCCTCACATTTTTTAGGAACACTCTACGTACTTCGTCTTCGTGTTTTTCATTTTTATTCTATTTAGCTAAGTATTACTTTAGGGGTTTTGGTCTCTATTTCTTTCAGCCCCCATCTTTAAAATGTTCTCAAGTCTCTTTAAGCTTTAGTGTGAAGAGCGCGATACTGACGAGGGGGCGTCATACATGTAATAAAAACAGGAGAATACAAAACTTTTTTACGTAAGCTAGTTTATAAGTTACGTATATCTTTTACTAATAAAAAGATTCGTATAAAATTCAAAGTTCTAGTTGCCTTTTTAATTAACCAAAAAATCGGAGGGCAACTAGGCTTCCTTCCCCGCTATTTTTTCTCAAAATCATTCGATCAACACATAGACCAAGGAACTTCATATCGAAGCAGTTGTCGTAAAAACTTCAAAAAAAGGCTCATTCGATCGAAAATTGAAAGGGCTAGGGCCCTTTTTAATAGACAGAAGTGATTGGAGGGCAACAAACCCCCTCCCACTCTCACCATTTCCCAAAACACGTCCATCAAAATTTTGAGATGTGTATTTTGTTCAATGTGGTTGAAAAGTCCAGAAAATTATTTATTTGAGGATGCCAACCATTGCCACTAAAAAACATTTTTGGATTTCATATAAAGCTTGCCAGTTGGCTTCTGAGTGACATCTATATGTTTTCATTAGTGTCGACAGAAAAAAAATCACCAGAACAATCAAGTGTTTCACTTTTCTGCTGTGTCACTTTCTAGACTATAAATTCATCGAGGAGCGCTATTCCTCAAGTGGGAATAGAGTTGACCGCAAGGTCCCCAGTTTTGCCGGTACCCCTAAAGGGCCTGCATTTTATTATTCACGGTGGCAATTAGAGAATGGATTATCAGTGTGTGGTCATTTATACAGTAGTAACAATATTGCCTCCCCCTGCCTATAGCGGAAATCCAGCTATAACTGGATATTTGGATTATACAAAAAAGAAGGAAGGGTGCTTGTCATGCTTCTCAAACCTGGCTAAAAGGTTAAGCTTGTTTATTTACTAATTTATTTATTTACTATAACAATATTATTTTACTCACCTTACCCATCAAAAATTATGAGCCTGAGAAAATTTGCCTTATTTTAGAAAATAGGGGGAAACAACCTCTAAAAGTCATAGAATCTTAAAGAAAATCACACCATCAGATTCAACGTACCAGAGAACCCTATTGTAGAAGTTTCAAGCTCCTATCTACAGAAATGTGGAATTTTGTATTTTTTGCCAGAAGTCAAATCACGGATGCGTGTTTATTTCTTTTTTTTTTATAGTTTTTTCAAACTCAAAAAATTAAGACATCTACAGGGATGATTGTATCGAACTAGTGTTTGTAAGACTGGAACAGTTAATATTCCAGTGAAAATTTTTGGACCCACAAAGTCTTGGGACCCATTTATTAAGAAAGATAACATCATGGTTAGAATCTCCCTTACCTCTACTTTTAAAATTAGTCATTCAATGTCCCGATGGTAGGGCAATTATGAACCACCGTAAAATCTGGCATTATTTGTCAGCATGGAGCCTTTTTCACCGATCAATATCTTTTTCTGTGATGCTCTTTCGGCATAAAGGGTTGCATCGATGAGCAATCCTCCCTTTTCGTTTTCCTGCACGCCTTCAACCACCACTGCGACAGCATACGGTACTTCAAAATGGGTCTGATTGATAATTTTTTCACGGATGATCTCGGAGATTAAAAAATCCTCCGGACAATCGGTGATCATGCTTTCCGGGAAGTATTGCGGCCCTGGATTTCCTGCAGCCATTATAGCGGTGGTATGTGTTGCATTTGCAACAGGTGCGGATTTGACAATTTATTAAAAATAATCATTTTAACAGTTTGTATGAATTGATTTTTGCTCTATGTTGATTCATTGTTTAGGCATTTGAAAGTGTAGTGTGGTCTTGTTATTGAGCCTATTCTTTGTACTACACAACTTAAATCGATGGTTGAGCAAGCAACTCAAGAATTTCTTCCCTGAACCTCCTCATGGGCCAACTAAGTTTTTCCCGGTGCAAGACAGCGTGGTCCTAAAAACAAAAAAAATACGCCGAAATTGTCATCTTTCTGCCAATTTGTTGATTTCAAGGATCCAATGCCCAACTGCCGAAATAGAACAAACATCGTTTGTCTTGCAACAATGAGGAAAATCAACAGTAAACCATCAGTGGAAGTATTCATGAATTTTGAATGAATGATTATTATGTTTCGTCTAAGGAGGTGGACATGGGGTTCGGGGAGGGTGTTGTGGGGGGGGGGGGGGGGGTGGGGGGAGGGGGTTACGTTGGAGGATCTTTCCATGGAGAAATTTATCATGGAGGGAATAGAATTTCCAGGAAGGGGCGCGGGATTTTCTAGCATTGTTTAGAAATAAAACAACGAGAAAATAAATAAGAAAGGTTTTTTCAACTGAAAGTAAGGAGCAGCATTAAGACTTAAAACAAACAGAAAGAAAGTATATACGATGATATTGTTAAATGGGGGTCTCAGAGTGAAAGCAATGAAGACAGAATTGAAAAAAATGTTGCTCGTATAATAGTCAGTATCATGACTGGGAAGAAATATTATTCTGATGCAAGTGTGCATGAAGTCATTAGTGAGGTTGAAAAATATCTTTGACGTCTGGACAAAAAAATTGACAAAGACAAAAAGAAAAAAGTTCATAGATTTGCTTACGAAATATTAGAATACTAACATTTTTTTTAAAAGAGACTCCCAAAAACTAATTTGAATAACAAAAAAAATTTCGCGATAACTTTATTTCCTTTCAACCATACATATTTCTAAGACTGTATAAAAATTATGATAATAATAATTATAATACTATGAGTTACAGTATAACTAACAAACTTTGTTAGTTACTTTTATTTCGCTTAACTTACTTTTTATTAGCTAAAAAATAAATAAGAATTACTATGTTACAATGTTTTTGTCCACATTTTGATTCGAAAGGGATTTCTCCTCAATGGAATGGAGTGCTAACCAGTTGAACTATGAACTTTCATTTACTTTGTGTTTCTTTTACTTTTTGGTATTTCATTTTCTTTCAAGACATTTTTCTCAGGGAACCTTTATATTCCAATGTTTTTGTCCACATTTTGATTCGAAAGGGATTTCTCCTCAATGGAATGGAGTGCTAACCAGTTGAACTATGAAGGGGATTCTAATCATCTATTAAAAGGTTAGAGATCTTGTCAAAGTGACTCCACGGAGAGGATGGATCTCCCCCATGTGTGCACCTATCCTCCTTAATAATCTGAAGGACTAAAGATCTTTCGGAGCCATAACAAAAGTCTAAGAACTGAACTGGAGGCTTTAAAGAGCAAACGATATTTATTGTTTATCCGACTCGGAATACAACTATTTTTGATTTTACTACTTTCTAGTTAAAGGTTAGGAATATAAAACACAGAAACTTGCATTTTGAATCATTTATAGAAAGTCCAATCATACTCAAATTCACTGAATCAGATCAGAAGATTTCGGGCCTGACCAAGTATGACTAACTAGCATTACGTCATCAGCGCAAGGAATGTGACTAACAACAGCATTTTCTAGAAACATAGTAGGAGACAGCATTCGCAAACATTCCACAAGGCCAGTATTAAAAATATATGGAGACAGCAGTCAAGCTAATGGCTTGGGGTTTTGCTTGACACCTGGTAGGCTTGTGGGTCTTACATGCCTATTGCTGGTACTAGTACAGGGGACAGTAAAGAGAATCTGGAAGGTATTGAAAATTTTTGTGGGATGCTAAAAGTTTTTGGTGCCCATGGAGGCTCAAGCATGCTGCATGTTGGGGAAAGAGGTGTGTTTGGAACTGTGTCTGAGGGGATAACTGGCTAATTTGTTATTTGATGTATATGCTCTGACAACATCAATAACAACGACAACGACCATCATAACATCAACAACAATAATCATAGGAAAGAAGGTCCTAGTAGTAGTACTCCATCCTCCACAACAGGAAAATATCTTATTGGAACTGGAATCTATGACATGTAAGTTTTTGTCTTGTGCTCATGAATGAGTGCTACTACTACTAATTTACAATGTCCATCATAACAAAATATTAACTCAAAAAAAATTAACAAACGTCTTTGTGATTTTATTTGTTAATTCGTCATAAATTCTGCTAGTTTTAATTTTTCTATCCTTTTTACGTTTACAACCTTTTGTTGTTGTTTATTGACTTTGAAGTATGAATTTGGTCTATCTGGGCTAGTGATGGTCATTTTTCAAAAATAAATCTTATCCTTTTATATTTCACGAAAACTTATGATAGTCCGAGTCTTATTGAGATTAAATTAAAAAAAAAAAAAAAAAATTCCTGGCTTAAGAAAATCTTTATTCAAACGGCTATAAGTTTTCAGTTTAATGTCATTGTATGTGTTTCACAAATAATATTTAATTTTTATCAATGTATACGTTTATGGGCCTTTAAGCTTGTAGACTTCAAATCTGACACTACAATTTTAATATAACAGTATAATATAAAAATGAACTCCTCTATATTTCATCAATTTACGATCATCATCATCATCATCATCATAATAATAATAATTTGCTATTTTGGTTTTTAGTTCTTTTCCGTAACTCCATTGGATGCTACTGTACTTCCCTAGCACTTGCATTCTGTCACCTTTTTGATGATTTTGCTTCCTTAATCGATTTTTATGGGAATCGATTAAGTCGATCTTGAATCGATTAATCGATATGGGAACCGATTATGGGAATTCGAGCTACGAATTGACATAGCTTTAGTCACAGAGTGTTTGAGTGTAATCCGAACTGTTCAGGTGAGATCAGGATGAAACTGGATGGGAAGAATAAAAACCTGTCTAAGATACGTGACTGACATAACCGGACCGGATTTGCTCTCTTTGGTGGAGTTTGGGGGGGGGGTAATTTTGAAAATTGAGGTATTTGTAACTTACGAAAGGGTGACCAGATCTTAAAGAAATTTGATATTTAGAAGGATCTTGTGCTTTAAAGTTCTAATTTTAAATTCCGACCAGATCCTGTGACATTGGGGGTATTTGGCTTATCAATTCTACAAACTGTTTAAATTTTTCCAGCAGCCAACTAAATATCGAATGTAAAAATCGGTTTGGTCGTGCAGTTTAACTTTTCTTTCTCAATATATTTGGCTTATAAAATCTACAAACCGTAAAAAAATATTCCAGAAGCCAACCAAACATCGAATGTAAAAATCAGTTTGGTCGTGCAGTTTGACTTTTCTTTCTCAATATATTTGGCTTATCAATTCTATGTATCTGCAGTGGTCCAGAAACAGCTTAGATCTAGAGTTGGTTCTTTCAAGGGAAGTTGATTAGGATGTTAAAGTAAATCAAAAGGCACTATGTACGTCTAGTTTCTCAAAGAGTCGTATCTGCAATACCTCATTGACGACTATCCCTGAGGTATTGCAGATACGACGTTTGAGCTTGCAGGGAATGTCAATGGGGGATGTGGAACTAAATTGAAAACACTCTTTGTATCCAAGTCAAACTGTCCAAATACTTTACCCCCCCCCCCATTTCTGCAAATATATGCTTTTGTATTACAGGTTTTCAAATAAGTAAATAAGTTAAAAACCCTTAGTCCTTTCTTAGATATTGCTGTTGTATCCTTTTGACAACCCTTCTGCATATAGTGTGTTTTGATTTTGTTTGACACCCCCTCTCAAACCTTTGGCCTATTTGGAGACACAGGATTAAACACGCCCCCATTTCCCAATGGGATACGGTTTTTTGTGTGTTTATTATCTTTTATTTTTGTTTCCAGGAGTGATTGTATTTATCTAGTTATTACTTTGAAAAAGATTAATTTTTTTTACAATTATGAAGCAAAAAGATGTCAAATATATTGGTCTTTTGTATTAAAAATTAAATTAAAAATATTGAATTAAAAAACTTTGTTTGATTTTGTTCTTATGATTTTAATGTTTTACTTTGAACAAACTACTTTAATAATAAAAAAAAAATCTATGAGCATGTGGGCTTTCAAAAGGTGACAAAGAAATACCAGAAGAACAACTTATACTATTAAGTTAGACCGTTAAGGGTAAGTTGTGGGGATTTTGAACTAGCCAGAAGGCACTATGTGCCTACTTTTATTACTGCCACTAAAGTAGCTATGACTAATGATACTATGGGTGAAATTTTTAAGGAAACGCTTAGGAGGAGTTCCAATTAAAGGAAAGAACTGTCCGACCGCAATGGCAACACGAGCACGACGGCCGGACTCACGTTGACGCCGTCTTTGCACGGCCTCACGGTCTATGCACAAGCGATCGCAAAGGACGCTCGGGCGAATCCCCTCGGCATCGTGGCCAGCAACGGCGTGGCCCACCACATCGTCGCCCCGTACCAGAAGCTGCAGACGGCAGTCGTCATGGCGCGCGGCACGAGCAGACGAGGCACGATCTTCCTCGCGAGCGCGTTCATTCATTAAGATCCGATCATCCACTCGTAAGTTAAAAATATTTCATTTCTTTCTTATTTTTCTTCTCCTTTCAGCCCACCAGATGGTCGAATCGGGGAAAACAACTTTATCAAGTCAATTTGTGCAGGTCCCTGACACGGAGGCGCCATTTGGGCCAAATCTTGGGGTGGGCATGAACTCCATCTTGCCCCCCCCCCCCCCCCCCCCCCCCCGGCTCCCGCGAAACAATATTTTAAAAATGGCTATGTCAAAATTTTACCGGATGTCTTTGGGGCAATGGAGGCCGGGTAGGAAAAAGGACCGAAGAGGAGCTGGTTGTTTCCCGGTCACTTTTGACTCTTATAAGGGCACTAAGCACTATTTTTAATAACCTATTTCTATTTTAAGGACGTTGCATATATCTTATATAATGTGTTTTATATAGACACAAAAGTTACCAACTTAATACCGTCTATTGCAGATGCGCCCTGCCGCGCTTGCGGGCATCCTCCTCCGCGCTGTAGGTGGCAAACTCGTTGGAGAGGATATTGAAGCTGTTGATCGAGGCCGAAGTCCCGGAGGTCAGAAAAGCGCGGGTTTCGTAGTTCGTCAGCCGATAGCTGGCAGAGAGGCGCAGGTTGGCACGGGTCGCGGTCTCGTCGATTGCCACCCCGAACTCCTGCTCGGTCTCGGTGACCGAGACCACGAGCAAATAGCGCGGCCGTAAATTACTGTGACTGTGCGTAAAACTCTAAGGATAAGAACAGTAAAAAAAAATTTACCATCTAGCTTTAACTATTTGCTGTAAAACAATATAAAATAGCAGAATATTTACAATTATCAATGATAGCAAGAAAATGGAGAAGGGGGGGATTGAATCTAAGCTACTTGGTTCGTTTCAAAAGTGTATTGACTCCTAAAAGAATTCCTAAATAATTGCTCATAAAATGAAATCAAATTGAAGAGTCTTAAAAAAAGCGTAGCTTAAGAATGACTGGGTATATTAACTTGGAACTTCCAGGAAATGATAAGGGAGATTATCAAAAAGACAATATTTGCATGCTACCGCGAATACTACAACGGTACTTGTGTATTATTCAGAACCCACTCAATAAGTGAAGCTGGGTTCTTTTGTGAAAAAAACTTTGATGCAGGTACATTTTAATTAAAATATTTGGTACTTGTTGGTCATTCAAAGTAAAGAGCTACATTAACCCAAAGATCAGTAGGTATGAAGTAGTTTTATCCTTTCCCGATTGAAAAAAATATTCAGCTTTTTGTTCAATTTTGATTTGAAAGAAACAGAGATTATGTTTTTTAAAAATTTTCCAAGTTTGTCGCAAGTTTCGAGACGTATCGTAATGTAGTAAAAGTTTTTTTTCTCAATTGTCAGGGTAACTGAATCAAGGGGGACGGGCTCCCTATTTTCCATGGATTAAAAACGGCCAATCTGTTGGCTGTTTGCTGATTAAACCACATGTTTCCATCAGAATCAAAGTCATTCCAATAAGGTCTGGTAATTGGGGTTTTTATCAAACCCGATGAGTTACCATATGTCCATATCGGGGATGGGGATGTCACAAATTCAACTACATTGGTATTTTCAGGATCAAAGCTGTAAAATGAACTGCTTGCAGTATCTGCAATCCATATATTTCCATGTGGAAGATCTGATCACTCCTTCGTAAGTTAAAAAACCTCATTTTTTCCAATTTTTCAGAATTAGCCCTCCCCTAAAGTCCCCCAAAGAGATAGGATCCATTCCCGATATGTCAATCACGTATCTAGGACATATGCTTATTTTTCCTACCAAGTTTCATCCCGATCCCTCCACTCTAAGCGTTTTCCAAGATTTTAGGTTCCCCCCCTCAATTTAAAATAAGAGCTCAGAGACATAATATTCTACTACCAATATTTGTAATCTAAGGGGCTGCCAGGATCTTTCCCGAAGCAACTAGAATAAGCCCTCTGGCACCAACACTGGTAACTAGTGTAAGTACCGTGGCCCCCAGTGCCAGAGTCAACTCCGACGTGCCACAGATTCAACTAGTATGCATTTGTTGGCCTTTGTGCTGTTGCCTTACGACAGCTATAACCAGCAGGGATATGGCAAGTTTTATTTCCGTGGTATGCATCCCCCTTCCAAGATAACCAAAAGTCAATCAACTAGAATTTTACCAAAATTAAAATATATGTAAATAGTTGTTTATCTCACTCAGGATAAGCTGATTTTCTCCAAGTGTAAACAGAGAAACTGGTTTCAAACAGATCAAGAACAGCAGTGTGGTCAGTATAACACATAATTACCAGTGCTTCCCTCCAAGTCATGTTATAAGTGTTGCTGGGTGTTAAGTCTTGACAGACATCCACAAAACAACTTCTCCTATATATTTCTCTATCATAAAACACAAAAATTCCAAAACCCAATCATCATCACTATCATTTTCAATTTGTTTGGTTTGTTTTATCTCGGCTTGTCTTTTGTCATTATGAAATACATATCACCAAATCTTAGTTTAAGCTCCACAACCGTCACCAGTCTATCCCACACTATTTTCAACAAAACACCAAAATTTGTCACAAATCAAAAAATAAATCTTCATAGGGCAGCGATATTTTATGAAGGAGATACAACAAAGCTTGTTCACAAATATGACAAATGCCTCAATCTTCAAGGTGATTGTGTAGGGAAGTAACCTTGATTGTACACAATGTCAGAATCTGACAGCGTGGTGCAATGGATTGATTGATCTTACTTAAAAAGGCGGGAATAGCTTCTCAGAAGGATGAAGGGCATATCCATAACATTTAAGAAATAATTATTTTTTTGAAGTTTTTATCGCGGAGCGGCCCGCGCGCGCGGCGGTCGCCCTCGTCTGGGCGCTGATCGGCGTGGGGCTCGCGTCACACGTCGCTCAGGGCGGACGCTTCTTCTACTACCTCGGCCCCGTCTTCGTCGGGCTGGTCCTGCTCCTCTGTGGCGGGCTCGGTCGAGTCGCCGCGCTCGTGGCGCGGCCGGGACCGACGCGGGCGTCCGCGGCTCTGGCGATCGGGATCGTCGCGGCGGCGAGCGGGTATTAGTAAAAGATATGCGTTACTTACGAGTTAGCTTACGCAACAAACTTCTGTATTCGCATGTTTTTATTACGTATATGAGGGGGTTTACCCCCCTAGCTCTGTACACTAAAGCTTAAATTTTTTCCCAATACCTTAAGAATGACCTCTGAGTCACAAAGGCCGTAGAATAAATAGTCGAAATTACTAAAAATCATTTAGTGTTAAAAAATTAAGAGCGAGGTACTAGGAGGAGGGTCTTAGAGCGAAAAAAATCTCCCTTAACTTTTTTAGAAGGTGAGCTATAATCAGGGCCTTTATTATCTTCAGATTCAGACGACCCCGAAAGTGAGCCTACAAGTTCACTAGCCTCTCTGCTAGTTGATTTCCTTTTGTTCTTACTGTTTATCAAATTTATCACAAAAAACTGACCGTTCAATATATACCGTAGTTCCGCCATAATAGCGTCCTTTTTTGAAATTTCGTGCCAGAACCTATTTGGATTCAGTTCAATTAGTAGCTGTTGTAGTATTCGTAGTAGGGCCATGAAACAGAGATCAGCACCGACGGTTTGGACTATGAAATCCAGTGCCATTTCTTTACCTTACCTTTCGCAAAAGTGTTAGAATTTACTTCCATTATGGACTGCCTTGCATTTACATAGCTGGAATTCGAAGTATTGAATAATTTCATGCATTATCTCATATATGAAAAAAAAATATTTGTTAGTTTTTTGGCATGCTTCATGTTCATGTAAAATGGACATTAACAACTGCAAAATCATCTGTAACAAATAGAAATGGTTTGATATAAATAAATTCATCATGTTATTGCTAATAAAAAATATGTTTGAGCATGTGTGACGAAGGTTTGTTGTGGACTATCTCGGAATACAACCAGAAAAACAAGCCATCTTATTTTTATATGCAAATTCGGGCATTTAACTTGAAAATAAAAGCATACAAAGAAATAGAAAACATAAAAAAAGAAAGTAAGATAATCTGAACTCTAAAGAGTTTTAAATTTCCCTAAAAACGAATTTAAACTCTTTCTAGAAGTTTTAATTTCTCGATGCGTTTTTCAAGATTGTATTTTCATGGGAATATAACCTGCATGATTATCTTAAACTTACAAAAATATATTTAGCAAAGATAATATTTTTCATTTCCCCTCCCCAAATAATACCTCGCCGTCCTTTTTTATCCCCTTTAATGGCCTTTTATCAAAATATGAGCTGTATCAACAGCATGGCTTTGTCCCCTTTTTAAGGCGATGATCCATAAAGGTTAAGATATCATTGTTGCAGCAGTAGCTGCAACCTAAAGTAGCCAAAAGTTTCAAAATGCACTTAAAAAAAATCTGTCCAGTGAAAAAAAAATATTATTTGACACTGCTTCAGGAATGGCCGGCAGCTTTTGAATCTAAGTGACCTGCTGACGCTGTGCTGCAATTTCTTGTTGTTGTTTTTTTGCTCTCTTTCTGAGCTTTTTTTCTGCTTGCATATTTCAACTTCCTGCTTATGCTTTGCCATAGTTTCATGTTCATTTTTTTGCTCTTTCTGAGTATTGTTTTTTTTTGCTCTCACATTTCAATTTCCCTTCTGATAGTTTGTTACAATTTCAATTTTCTTTTTGCTCTTTTTCTGAGCCTTTTTCTTTTGTCTTTCTCTTTCATCATCACTCTGGGACAGTTTAAAAGGTGATAGTAATAAGTCTCTAACTGATCTGGTTATTGTCTTTTGGTTGTCGTCGTCTATAGCATCATAGTTATTGGAAGAAGTACCTAGAAAATTTGGGGGACAAGGAGGTTCAGAATCACACCTTAAAGCCATAGAAGATAGATTATAGTTCTTAAGCCCCATGACGTTTTCTGACAGCCCTACATCGCTATTATTAGAAATATAGAGAATGTTGAGGAAAGTGTTGAACTAAATCAAAACACATTATGTGTTTACAGATTGTCAAAAAGGTTTAACAAGGGAATAACTGAGTATATTAATTTGAAAAATTCCGGAAATGATAGGGGAGATGATCAAAAAGGCAATATTTGTACGTTACCAATACTACTACAACTACCATCACTACTACTACTACACAACTCGATTTATAGCATTAATGGGAAATCTTAACTAAATCAACTGCTACTTTTCCTTATGCTACTACTACAAATAACTACTCCAAGTACTTCTCCAATTGCAACAGCTTTCTAGGCTTAGAGATTTAAGGTGAAACCGGGTGTCAAAAGAGTGCCAAAAGTGCATTTCAACAATGTTTTTGGAACGACTTAACGTGTCATGGGGGAATTTCTGGGGCATCCACCACCGAAACTACTACGAAACGGTTTTACACTTTACACTAAGGTTTGACTCGTTCGACACCCGACTGTTGCTTAACACTGTGAAAAACAAGAGTTCCAAGCTGTTTTTCTTGCTCATAATCATTAATTTTTACCTCAAGCTCTCCCACTATGTTCTCTTCAGGCTTTTAAGGCCTTTAAGATCCATCATAGATACCAATGCTTCTTCAAACTTGGGATTACATTCAAGAGACACTAACGAGTATATTTTGATCACAATAGTCTCAACAAAATTTCTGAGTAGTCGGTCCTAAAAGTTTTGAAGATTCATGTGAGAAATATTACAGGTATTACAATTGACAAAAATCCCAAAATTCCAATAAGAAAAATTTTTTCAATTTTTTCCATGTACATGTAGGATAGTTAGTAAATTTAAGGTCTGTTAACCAAGAAAAAATATGAGATTATTGCTGCAATAATTACTATTATTGAGATTTTTGTGTTTAATTGTAATTTCAATTTAGAGATATTATGACAAAGAATCACTGATTTGGCCAGTTTTGTTTTGGAATCGATTTGAAAACAAAATCAAGAAAAAAAATTGTTATTAGTATTTGGCTATATCCAGACAGTAGGGAGCGAAGGAGGGGAGAAGGGTTTGAGATGGAATTACACTGAAAGTAACCCTAGAAGTCTAATAAACATGAATTTTCTGGTTGGTATGAAGTAAGTAATTTTTTTTTACATAGTTTGCACTACAGGGGGGGGGGGGGGGGGGGGGAGAGTACAATGGACAGGCATTCAACATCCCTCAGTGCAACAACAGCTATATTTTTCCAGGAATAGGCTTAGGCGTTTTAGCGGCAAAAGCAAAGCGTATCAGTGACGAGATGTTGTTAACCGCAAGCCGCACATTGGCAGAAGCCTCTCCACTTGCGAATACTGGCCATGGCGACTTACTGCCGCCTCTGATAGAAATACAACAGCTAAGTGACAAAATTGCTTTTGCGGTAGCTACGAACAGGAATTATTCCGTATAATAAAGGAGTTGCGCCCTCCTCAACACCTCACTCTTTACGCTAAAGTTTGACTCTTTGTCACAACTCTACTTTTTAAAACCGTAAAAAAAAACTTTAGTGTAAAGACCGAGGTGTTGAGGAGGGGACAACCCCTTTATTATACGGAATAGTTTTTTTTCGTTTTAAGTTTTAATGTTGCTCCTTACTTTCAGTTAAAAAAAACTTGTTTTTTCGCACTGCATAACAAGCGGATCGACCGGCACCCTTGACCTGCGTCAATCGCCGGCGCCCAAACCGTCCGATTGGACCAAAGTCGAGTACCCGCCGCGCTCTATTCGGAGAATGCGCGCGGGCCTTGATTGCAATCAAATACCCCGCGGCAGCTTCCGGCTAGCCTCCCTTAAGGCAACCGCGGCGGCTCGATGAGCGCGGCGGGCCTCATCTCGCTCCAAGGGGAGGATGCTCATGATAGTATTTGGGTGTACACAATCAGTTTTCTGCAGCTTGTTTATTTGCCCTTTTTGTCCATTATTTCGTGGAAATTGCCCTATTCTAGCTTCAAATACACATTATCAAATAGCCGTCAACGACGAAATCTGTCTTGCCCAAGTATGTCTTGTTACATCTTTTTATAAAATAAAGCAAAGAATAATGGTAACTTATAAGAGCGGAAACTAATGCATCAACGCCATCTAACATTTCCTGGGCTGTACCTGAATGCCAGGCGATAACTTTCAGGTTGCTCTGATTCTTCGGCACGCTTTCTTTTCTGACTTTCTCTATCAGCAGCAAGTTTTTTGGCATAGACTCTTTGAGAATCTTCCTCGGCTGTTGCCATTGTAAGTTCATCAGTCATTTTACAGTTAAACACTAATAGATTTCTACTTGAACGCATGTCTTAAATATCTTTAATGACGTCACCGTCATAACAAAAATGATTCATGTGCGGTGAGCCAAAATCAAAACAAACATTAATTCAAAAACGTTCAGAAATTAAATTTAAAAAAACAAGTTTTTTAACTGCAAGTAAGGAGCGACATTAAAACTTAAAACGAACAGAAATTATTCTTTATATTAAAGGGGTTGTCTTCTCGTCAACACCTCACTCTTTACGGTAAAGTTTTTTTTATTGTTTTAAAAAGTAGAGTTGTAACAAAGAGTCAAACTTTAGCATCAAGTTCTAAGTTATCTTTTTGGACGTACATACTTAAGAGGTTAAACGAGTTGTTCAGCCCAACTCGGCATCGAGAATCAACTGGACCAAATGCTTCCATTTGGTTTTTTCTTCTGAATATAGCCAAGGACTGTATCCACGGTGTGTTCCACTTGTAATCATGCATCCAGAATCCCTCAAGCCGTTCGACTCCCTTTCTGACTATTTTATGCCAATATTTAGTCAAGTCACCTGTAGAATAAGCATAGGACTTACTTAAGGCTAATGGTCTTAATTTGTGTCCAATGCTGTTTTTCCTATAATAGAAAATCTTGAATAACTTCTGCGATTTTTAGCTGATTTTTTTTTTTTTTTTGATGAATCTCGAGTTAAAAAGGAAAAAATTGTTGGTTTTACTTTTTCTGTATATGCTTCACCTATTGTGCAAAAAAAGAAATCAAGTTATTTTAGTTTGGTGAATAAAAATTTGGGCTTCGGATTTAAACTTGCCATAGTCGAGGATCTTGCAGACCGGCGGATCGGCGTTCGGCGAAACCTCCACGAGGTCAAGGCCATGGCCTTCCGCCTCGGCCAGGGCCGCGAGGGTTTTCATGACTCCGAGCTGCTCGCCATCCGGGGCAATGCAGCGAACTTCCATCGACGTAATGTCGCGGTTCACCCGCGGGCCATCCTTGACCGGCTGGTGATTCATTGGTGGTCTGGCTACCTTTCCAGCCTGAAAAAGACTTAACAGCTTCCTTATTTATCATGAGCCCTACTCTCTGTCTATGTACCCCATCCTTCTTTCCTGAGTAAACAAATTCTATATCGCCTAATTTCATGCCTTTCACCCCTGGGATACGAGTATCTGAAACTCGTAATAGGTCCAGTTCGAATCGTATGAATTCGTCAGTCAAAATGTCAATACGATTGATATTTTTTAACGTCGGAACATTCCAAGAACTCGTCCTGGATCAATGTGCAGGTTCCTCAACAAACCAGTTACTTCATTTACATTTGGCCCATGAAATCCAAGGGTAGATACCTCCATGGATAAAAGTTTCACATTGGCGACATTCTCTTTAAGATCTTGCCTCAGACTTTTATACTTTTCAAGCTTATATTTTCTTGATTTTTCAAGGTTTGTCTCGAAATAAATCGTCAGTTCAATAACAGTAATAGACTTATTCGAACGGTAATCCCATGCAACGACTGGTGCTTTAACAGGGTATTTATAATGGCTAGGCTGTGCAGTTGAGCAAAGTCCACGAATTTTCCCGCTCGCTCGAATCTACCATTCAATTCTAATTTGCTACAGCTTGTTTATTGTTGGCTTGACGGTTACCGACGTATACGTAGGAGTTGAAATCGCCTGCAATTGGTATTGATCAAACACCAGAACCATCGTTTCTAAGGTTCTTAGGTTCTGGTGGTTGAGTTATATGCTTGAGATGTTAATGGATGATTCAAGGGCCAAAAACATACCCTGGGAAAGTATTGCCAAGATACTATGTGTAACATTTTCTTATTTATAGAGCTTTGGAAATTGCATACATAACAGGTTTATACCTATCTAAATTGTGGCTAAAAATGTTAAATTAATTTTGGGTATTTAGTCTCTTTTCTATTGACTCTCCGTTTTTGAAAATGTAGTTCCTATTATTGCGGTCGAAAAGCCGGGAGCGAAGACCAGGTTGTCGATCTCTTCGTCGGTTGGCTTGGCGTTTTCAGGCAGGAGTCCGCGCTCCTTGGCCCTGGCCAAGACCGCCTCTCGGTCAATCCCATTTCCATCGTCCGCGATCGTAATGACGATACGGCCGCCACGATGCTCTGCGGATAGATGGATGGTGCCTTCTTCCGGCTTCCCGGCCGCGACGCGCGCCTCGGTCGCCTCGACGATTAGGTCACACTTGAATCAAACAAAAGCCACCACAAACAATATTTTGGCAACTTTCCCCTTACCCTTTTCCTATCCATAAAAGTCTTAGGCCTATTGTGTCATTTGTGTTTTTATCTATATATATATATATATATATATATATATGAAAATGTAACAGAAAAACAAAAGTTTGATGTTTAGTAGAAATTGTTTAAGTTTAAGATACTTTCTGCTCAAAGAAAATTTGTCAAAGTCATGGGAACTTCTTAGGAGGGTGTAAAAGAGGCTCTGGATAGAATGGGACGGATGAAGTGCATAGCTGTGTTGGCCTCAGGCGGCTTAGTGCTGCAGTGAGTTGTTAGCAGTATCAGTATATTAAAACAGAGATTTTAATAATACACTATAGTACAGAGATAGTTATGTTAGGACTTATTAAAATCCGAGCAATATCAGGATAATTTTATGCAATTTGAGGGCCAAAAGTGAATTCGTGGACCTTAGGCCGTTGAATTGATTGAATATGACTATGATGAATATTGATGAATATGAATATGACTTAGCATTTTGGAAAGTTTCGTACATCTCTTACCTGCGGCCAAAGTGTATTGTTTCTACACATTTCTGTTCGTGATTTCAGCTGAATATATCATTCGTTTTTTGCACTTAGGATTGCGATAGAGAAACGGTATCAGATGTGCCTCTTAAACTTCAGATGTTCTCTCATTGATTCGTTCAAGAGTTGTGGCTTTTTAAGATATTTCCAACGACGAATATTTTGTTTTTATGATTTAAATGATTGGGTGATTTATGCGTTTTAAGTGATTTGAAGTAGTTTTTATGGTTTATTGTGACAAATGTCACACAGTACCTACAATTTTTTTTGTAATATTCTCGTTTCTGTACGAAAAGTGGACCTGGAAAATGAAACGTTAAAACATTATGAGGTTAGCTTTCATTGGCCCACGGGTGTACGGTGGGACAGGCATAACAGAAGAGATACCACTCTTTTGACAACGGAATGTATGTAAGGTCTTTTGGTTGAATTTAACACTCCCTGAACATTCTCTAAAAGTTTCAACTTAAAACCCTTAGCTGTTCGTAAGATATTTCACACATCATTTTAGCAAGCTCGATGTACATAGTATTCTTTTTTGTTTAGTTCAAAATCCCCTGCAAGTTTCAACTAAATATCATTTTGCCAAAGTTTTTCCGTGAACACTTTTCATCTTTATCAATATTGAAATTGATTACGACAGACATCGTGTCACATTCACAGCAAGATATCGACACGAAACACCCCTTTCCACATAATGACCAAAGGTACCTTAGTGGAACGTGAAAAAACAAATTTGAACCCAGCCTACTTGGCCCCCCAATCCGCCGTACCTTCCCCCCCTCGCTGTATGTATGGTCAGTGTTGCAGTATGGCTCCTCCCCTGAATACGGCCTTGTATCTAGCACATTTTCTCTCTCCTTGATTTATTGATATCACTAGGCTAAAATTAGTAAATAAAATGAATCAAGTCTTCAGTGTAAGATTGTTTTCAGCCCTCTATTATTTGAAAAAATATGCGGCAAAAGCACTTCTTATAAATTCATTTGGTTTTAAAGAAGAATGTAGCATTTGCTATGATAATTAAAATTAAAAATCATAAGGTAATTGATCCAGTTTACAAAAAGCTGAAAGTGGCAATCATGGAAGGAAATGAAGATAAGGCTATTTCCATATATGTTAGTAAGGAAGGAGCGAAGATTCCGTTGGACAAGCCTTTCCCTACTAAAAAGCCAGAAAATATTCAAGACACCCCTATCCACTTAGCAGCAAAATATGCATTGGCTCGATTATTAGACTTATTTATTGAATATGGTGGCAACCCTAGTTTATTGAATGGTCGTGCGGCTATTAAGTTTATACGAGCATCCTTTACATAAGAGCCATATTTGCCCAGGGAATAACTTACAACGCCTGCCCCCGGGCCCTGGGGGGTTTGTCAACGTAGGAGTTTTTGTTATATGATCTTTGAACTATTTTTAACAAAATGGCTATCTCAAAATTTTTATCGGATGTATTTGGGGAAAAAAGAGCGTAGGGGGGGGACTAGTTGCCCTCCGATCACTTTTGACCCTGAAAAATTCAATATGATCCATGTTTTCCAGACAAGCATGTTCTTACCACTGTTAATATTCATAGAAACAAATGGGTGTTTTTCTTCAACTTAACTTCCGTTCTTCAATTGCCTACGAAGACTCATATTTTGCAAAAGCGTTATCTTAAAAACACTTGGCAAGATATATTAAAAAAGAAACCGCAGTTCCAATTAATAATGCTTTTCTTATAGGGTTGTGAATAGTATTTAAAGTAGTAATTCTCCAGATTTGCGCTTTACTAAAAACAAAATACGTTTGATATGTTTTCACCTTTCATACTTTCATAAATAAGAAACTATCAAAAACTTAAGGAAGAAATGTCAGTATATGTCAGTTAAACTGACAATTCATGGTCATTTGTTTTTGTTTTTTTTTTTTTTTTTTTCAAGAAAGCGCAAATTTTGTTCTGGTCTTGAGGAGGCATATGGAGGGGGGTGGGTTATCAGCCCACCCCATCCAGAAATCGTCGCGGCTTGCATGTCCAAGCCAATCCGCCGCCATTAACGGCAGTTTATCCATGCGCTCGATCCAGCGCTCGCGCCAGTCGCTTCGAACCGCGGGATCGGGCGGACGTGTATTATAGGCGTTCATCTGACCGCCCCAGTTGAAATTGTCGGTCAGAAGGCAGCCGCCCATGAAGTGGATATCATCGGCAAAACGATCGGCTGTCGAACACACGGTGACAATCGCCTCTTCCAAATCCATGAACTTGCTTCTGGCCAAAAAATTTAAAATTCCACATTTTTTTTTATATAGGAGCTTGAAACCTCTACAGTGGGATTTTTTAATATCCTGAATCTCATGATGTGAATTCCATTTATATCACTTGATTTCTTACGGGTATTTCCCCCTTTTCAAAAATGAGGCAATTTTTTTCAGGCTCGTAACTTTTGATGGGTAGCATTAAACTTCGTTAAATCTACATAGAGAAGAAATCGTTTCGAACTCAGCGAACTCGCTGTTAATCAATTGGAAACATTTTTTCTTTCCAAAATCAGGAGTTTCAACTTAGTTTTATGAATTTGGTGATAAGATATGCTAGTATAATTCATAAAACGCTCTGATGTTCATGTCCTATGGCATAAGAAAAAACAGACATATGAGATGTTCATTACCACAAGGTTTAACGCCAGAATGTTTACATTACACATGTCCGAAGGCAGCTGGAGGTCCCATAACCTATTGAAGTTTCTGTACTTTCGTCATTCCTCTACATCTATTAAATCAGGTTGCCGTTTTCAGACATCTCATCAGTTCTTTTCTACGACCAAATCTGTAGATAAACTAGCCAAAAATCTGTCTGATCTTCTAACAACGTGCAAGTTTTTTTTGGAAGACAAAATCTGGAAGAGAATACAGGTAGAGGGATAGTCTGCTATTGTCGAAAAGGCATCAACAAGATCTGGCCGCCTATCGTAAACTCTTGCTGGCCAGCGACAAACCAGCCTCAGCCAAAGGCAAAGCCAAACAGCCCAAACAGCAGCCCCAAAAGGCCTCAAGAGACGTCATTCAGGCGCTGAGGTCTGAGGTGCGCAAATGTGAGGCCCGCATCGAAAAGATCTCGGCCATGGGCGAAAAACTGTCCAAAAAGCTGGCGGATCAATCGCTGTATGAAGATGGCCGCATTGGTGATATGCCCGTTAGTTTTCATGTCTTTGTTTCTTTTCAACAATAAAATAAAAAAACAAGTTTTTTCAACTGCCAAAATTATGCAGAAAACGAGCAGAAATTATTACGTATATGAAGGGGGTAGCCCCCCTCCTCAATACCTCGCTCTTTACGCTAAAGATTTTTAGTACTTTTAAAAAAAGCGTCTTATTGTTCTAATTAAACGACCCTTGTGGTTCAGGAGTCATTCTTAAAGAATACTTCACTTCCCCAGTGTTTGTCATATAACCGATAAGTACCCTTTTTGCTTTTTTTGGCTCTCCTGAAAAGTTAAAAAAATAATAGTTACTTATCGGTTCTATAATAGACATTATGCAATTTCGATCGCGAATGATGCGAGCATGACAAAAGAAACTGGTCAAGTAACTTCTATATACCACACAATTAGCTTTGGTTTGGCTGCAAAATAAATTGTAGCTATATTTTATTCAAGCAAAGACATTAAAAAGTTACTCTCGCAAATATTCTGTTAATTCCGAACATTGAATTTTAAAAGCCCTCCCCTTAGTGTTTGAGGAACAAAGAGAGAATTAGTAATATCCTCAAAAGCTTTCATCCAATTCACAAGGTGTTGAGTGAAGTTGATTACTCTTCGGAGTTTTCAAATACCTATGAAATTAAATAAGATTTTGCAAAAACGTCCTTAAAATTAACTGCTCTTTGTTGATAGATAAAATTATGGAAACTACAATAGAGAATTATGGAATGCAGGGCGCCCAGAAAACATTATATTAAATACCTAACCTTCTCTATATGTTAAATATCTCGTTAAAATACGCCTGAACAGTACTTTATCTCGCTCAGGCTAAGCTGATTATCTCCGAGTGGACACAGAAAACCAACTTAATTACGGATTAGGAACAAAGTGGGGTTGCTATAGCATGCAAGTACCTATGAAGCAGCTCAGAAATTTATTCGTACGTCTACAAACAAATATATACACACATTTATGTATACGTACGTAAGTGCACATATACATACAATGTTCACTTACAAGCGACGTCAAGATGTACAGTATTGGAAGCATTCCCTGCCACTTGATTGCTAGCATAACACGTGTAGTTTCCAGACTGGCTTCTTACAATAGGACCAAGGTCTAACGAAGAGGATCGTTGTCCTGGAATTGTTATTCCATCTTTAGGAATTTTCTCATGGAGGAAGAGAATTTTCTTGGTAGGAAAGCCGGGTAAGCAGTACTATTTTTTACTTTTCTAAATATAGTATTTGTTATTTCGAAATATATGACTATTTTTCAAATGGGGAGTTCTTATGGAGCGGGATGATTGTTAGGATAATTTTCTTCAAGAAGAGAAAATAGATTTCGGAGATTATGTGAGAAATAATGAGAAATAGAATTGAATTTATATGAAAGCAGTATGATGATTCTAAAAAATTAGTTCTAAAACGAAAAACTCTATATGAACAACTACGTGAAAAATTCACTTCTAAAATTCAGTTTTAAAAAAAACCTTGTCTGAAAAAGACAAGGAGAAAAAATATTATTCTTCAGATTCTTTCTTCTTCTTCTCTTTTTCAGATTGTAGTTTAGCTAATTCTAATTCTTCGTTTGTATGTTTGAATTTCTTCATTCTGTTTTTAGATTGCAATTAAAAAATACTGGTAAAAAATCACAGTACAAAATTATTAGCAATCAGTTTCTTATTGAATGCTAAATTTGGCCAATTTTATTGCCAGTAAAATTGGTAATATAATAAGGTACATAGAATTCCAGTGCCTCGTCGTCAACACAACTGGGCAAGACTTAAGTTTGATCCAGACCCTTATGGTGTTGGGAAAGATAAATATTTTTTTTTTATTTTTTTTTTTTAACGGAGAAAAAATGCGTTCCAAGTGTTGAAAATTTTTGTCTAATTTACTGGATTGACTAATAATGTTCCTTCAGCTCAGTTCAAATGTAGATTTTGGCTTCTATTATGAGATTCACTTTTTTGAGAATATCTTGTAGTAACCTTGTCAAAATTTTTGACAGACAGCAACTGGCCCAGGCAAAATATAGTTGATTCTGTCAAAACTTCACTGAGCATGTAAAACAGATGAGAAGCGATTGGTGTCAAAATTGAGTGCAATTTTCGTAGACCAGCTCAGTCCATAGATGGTACACAATATACAATGATGAACACTGTATATGTGTTCGAAATATCCAGTTAAATAATTTTATATCTATTCACTGTCTTTAAAAAGGTATCATCCCTATTTTGAACTGTTTTACTTTAGCTCAGTCCATAAATTCAGATCAAGTTTTTCTTTCTCTCTTATACACAAAAGAGCTTTATAATGAAAACAAAAGTTCTGAATATATTAGGGCGTTTATTCCCCCCCCCCCTTCAGGATAAAGTACAGCTTTTAATGGATCAATTTTGGAAACTATCATTTTTCATTCAAATCTACGTTTTTGCAATAAAAGAACTACCCCCCACAGAATCCATATTGCACAGTTAACCCTAAAATTTCCCTTTCAGTGGGATATAATAGACTAATCACTGGTTCTAAATATCTATGAACATAACCCGAGCCTAAAACGTACTTTTAGGTCATCAAAGGTCAGGGTCATCTAGAGAGAGAAGGAGTGGAGGTAGATAATTCAAAATATCTTCCCAGGACATTCTTTAGCCTGTAGAACCACCCCTGAAAGTTTCATTTTCCTAACCTAACCCCTTTCTGAGATAGCAAGAAATCAATCAACTAGAATTTTACCTCTTTTTCCTAAATTTAGGAGATGTATTTGCAGTTCTTTGAAACCTCATAAATTGGGATTGAGCAAAAATCATCTTCCCTTATTCCAGATTTATTTTTATGCGGAACTGTCACTTCTATTTTGAAATGCAGAAAAGACCCCTTGAATTACAATTCGGATAAAAAAATTACAGTTGCCTGGATTCTAAGTAAGGTATTTGAATATATTCTTCTGCCACATATCAATACAAGCTGTCAGCTTGATGTGAATCAGTTTCGATTCAAATAGCATGTTGGTCGTTAACATACTCATCACGCACTAGCTGAAAAGGTCTTTTCATGACACGGCGACCTCCGAGATCTCCACACGTTCCCTACTCGACTCTCTTCCGCTCTATAACATTCTCCCACCCCAAGCGTGGACGACCAGCTTTCTGTTTAGGTCAAGACGGTTCGCCGAAAAGGACAATCTTTGGTAATCTATCATCCTTCATCCGCAAAACGTACCCTTACCATTTCCACCTTCGTCTCATTATAGCCTTAGAAAGCGTGATTGAACACTCAATCAAAGGATTCAAATTATGAGGTAAATATTCTTCTGGTTTTGATGGTTTGGAATGTTGTTTCCATAACAGCCAATAGACAATGGCATGCAAAATTGATTCAGAAGCCTGGTATGTAATTTCCAGGTATGTTATTCCTGGCAAATATTTCCCTATATTTGCAGAATTCTGAAAAACTAGCAGTTTGTACAAAACTAAGCTTGCTGAAGTTTTTTAGGGAACTAAGCTATAAGGCAATTAGTATGGACGGAAGGAATGCTAATGTTTATATTGTAGGCTGTTAAAGTGTGTGATCTGTTGCACATGGGAAATGACCCTTGCCTATCAATTTGTGAATTGTGTATTCGGCTTTGTAGTTTGTTATAACTGTTGAAGTTCAATTTTATTTGGAATTTAATAAAAAAAAAACGAGTTTTTTCAGCTGAAAGTACGGAAAATAAAAAAAGCAATTTTTTTTTAGCTGAAAGATGAGCATGACACAATAAACTGGTCAAGCAACTTCTGTATACCACACATTTAGCTTTGGTTTGGTTTCAAAGTAAGTTATAGCTATATTTTATTTAAGTATTTAGTTTGTATTTTGATTTGGCTTACGCAAACAAATTTGGGCTATATATTTGAACATTAGGGGGTGGGGTAAAGCATAGCATACATTAAATACAGCAATGGTTGTATTGCGTATTCAACATATGCTATGCTTTCTTCAGTTTTAAATTTTAGTCAGCGTTAGCACGGTGGATCCTAAAAATAAAAAAGCACAACTAAATGATCAGATTTCATAACACTTTTCGTCTTTAAAAATTCAACCATTAACAACCTGTTGATCAAACAGTTCTTGGTAACGAACTGTAGTAAGGAGCGACCTGGCTCAATAGTAAACAAAACTCTAAAAAACGGAATTTTTCTAACAATTGTTACATCAAAAGGATCAAATTCTAGAGCGCGAACGGCGGCTATGTTCGCGCAAGAACCAACGCCCTCTCGGTGTTTCCAGGAGGGCTGCTTCAATAGTGCGATATTCGCTCTCGTCGTCAGACGTGCTTGTCAGGCTGTTGTCGCTCATAGAATTTTTCCGCCTGGCCAGGCTTTCTCCGGCGAGACTACGGTGATTCGGATGATTGAGCGGTTAACGGCTGTCAAGGAATGTGACAGCGTATGATCTACAAGGCTTTCCCATAGTTGGAATTCAAACTAGAATAACTGATGAGCCAGCAACATTAATTGATAATTTTTTTTTGTGCCTGGAACTTTGATTTCTAAATACGTTTGTGATGTTGTGACTGTACCGGGATCTGATCATCCAATTGATCATCAGGATCTGATCATCCGGGATCTGATCTGATCATAATTTGTTCATTCAAGTCTTTGAGTAAAGAGAAATCTGGGCTTCAAGGAAAAATGTAAATATAGGAGTCTAACCTTATATGTATTTCTCTGGGCAAGGATGATGAAAATATTGAAAAAGAACTATCTTTCTATGTTCTCACTGGGCTGGGCCTGTTGACAAGTTACAAGGATATCTACTTCTATCTCCTATCAGAGCTGTTATTAGGGTTGGTGGCACCCAGTGAAAAATTAATTACAGTGCCCCCTCCCAGCTTAAATAGTAAATTTTAAACAGTTTAGGGTAACAAACTAAGTAGCCTGCATGGTTTGATTGTATTACCACCCTTTATAATTTCCAAATGAATTTGTTTGACCTGTTATAGAACATCACTTGCTCTCTAAAGACTTCCACAATCGATTACAAGACTTGGACTTATGCTTTGCTTTAGCTTCATTCAGCGTAGGCGATGGTCAAGACATGAATAATTTTAATGTTTTCAGCTTCAAAGTAGCTGGACAAATTTATTACAAAATCAATTTAGCGGTACATCCCTGAAGCCGAATTTTACAGCTAATTATAAGAGTATAAATAAGTCCCTAGGTCCCAGAAAAATGCGTCAACGTAAATAGGCCATATTTAAAAGCTGCAACTGCTCTGGCCTTTCGAGAGGGTAGTGAATCTCTGCTGCATTGTATGCCCTGCAAAATGCCCCGAAGAGAATAGGCCAGATTTTAAATACTACAACTGCTCTGGCCTTTTGAGATGGTAGTGAATCTTTCCTACATATGGATCTGCATACCAAAAGAAATTCAGTCGACTCTTAGGTGCAAGGAGATCTGATGGAGCTTCTTGGCTATACTACAAGCTCACATAAGTAACTTAATATGGTATCTTATTCAGTTCTAGAGGCTTATAACAGCAAATTATTATCATATCCCCTTTTTTATGTGTAGAAGTAGTTATGATTAAATTTTTTTTTTTTAGTATAATTTCTTATTGTAAGGATGGTAGTTTTTAACGAGGTGTGAAAAAACATCTCCCACATAAGAGAAAGCACTAACAACCCGTCACAATATCTTTTTTTATTTTTGTTTTCCTCCCAGACTTTTACTTTTTTTTTATCGCAAATTTTATCTTCTTAACTTATTTTTTGACGTTTTGATTTTTTACTACTATTTATATGTTGTCTGATTGTTTATTTTTATCAGTTGACGATGCCTTATTTATGTTTTTGTTCTGTATTTTAAATCTTTTCAAAATAAGAGATCTGAGTTACGAGGTCCTTCTAAATATGAGATTTCATTAAATTTTAGGTTCCCCAAATTCCCCCCAATGTCACCAGATCCAGTCGGGATTTAAAATGAGAGCTCTGAGACACGATATCCTTCCAAATATCAAATTTCATTAAGATCGGATCACTCCTTCGTAACTTAAAAATATCTCATTTTTCTAATTTTTCAGAATTAACCCCCCCCCCACCCCCCCCAAAGCTGATGCCGGTCCGCATGTCCTGGGCCGGGGCCCGGAGGATGTTACTCATGGTCATGGTCTCCATTGAAATCGTCCGCGTTCTATCGATCGACCGGTTCGCGGCAGCCATATGCTCCTTGAGATATAAGTCGGCGCCACGAAACCGCCAAGTCACCTTGGCGCGACCGCGACGAATTCGCGGGAATTTGCCAAGAAAATCGGTCTTTTTCCCCTGTGTTGACGTCCAGACCGGGGCCACGCACTGTGAAAGTCGTTTTTAAAATAAAAGTCTCTCTCTCTCTCCCATTATGTCCCATAAAATCCTGAACCCCTTACGACACATAGAATCCTGCACACTGGGTAAGCAGCTTTACCATCAACACTCAATAGGAATCTACAGCTTCCATGGCGATCTGGCGATATTTTCTTTTATAAGAATAATGGCAACACTGAATCCTTCAGAATCCAATCATAACCAACCTAAGACTTTTCTCGAAACAGGAGCGGTTAATCTGAATGGCGCTCGTTTCGAGTCACATCTGCCGAACAATGTTCCCACTTTCTTGAACGTTACCGTGTTGGGCGCGTTTACCGCGAGCGACGCGCGCTTTCGACGGGGTGTCGTAATCACGAACGGCAGAATCGGCGAGCTGGTATTCGATGGTGCCAGAAGCTACGGTACTGTTGATCTTGGGTGGACCGCGGTCAGCGGAATTTTGAGCTTCGCCTCTCATGTTCCTTTTAAATCAATCTATTAATTCTTAGAATTTTGTTAGAGCTCATACCATATGAGCTCTTGGCTCTTCTTGTCTCGTCACAAGTGCCGTATGAGCTCTTAGCTCTTGTTTTACGTTGGCAAAGGTTCCGAGAATGACACTGAAGCATTGGGCGTTTTATTAGTATATATATCCAACCTATATAATATATTTTTCATTGTTTTAACTAAAAGTTTTAGTCGTTTCATGGGACATTTGCTGGGGGAATCTGATTACGGGGCAAATCTTTCTACAAAACGTTACTGCATACAACTTTCCAGATCATGGGACATTTCCTGGGGAAATCTGATCAAGGGACCAATCTTTCTACAAAAATTCTCCTGTATGCAACTTTCCTGATCATGGGACATTTCCTGGGGGAATCTGATCACAGGACAGATCTTTCTACAAACATGTTCCTGCATACGACTTTCCTGATCTAAGACATCACCAATCGATAAAATTATGCTGATAACCATTCCTGATATAACTATCAATTGGAATTTCATTCTGAACAACCGACATGTAAAGCCGTTTTCTACTTCTACACGTTTTGGCGTTTTGGCCTCAGGCCAAAAACTATCTAGTACAGTTCTTAATTATTAGTTTTTATTATTCATTTCTACTAAATCATCAGAAATTTTGGTTCCAATGGAATCTAAATGGTCGTATTAATGTATGCAAGATGCTAATTTTTAACTGCGTAAAATTTGTGGATATACAACATTCTTCGCAGTCCCACTATCTGTAAATATAAACAGATTGTCCGGTTTAGCAACTCTAGAACATGCAACATATAATTGTCCATGGGAAAAACAATCCGTATTAAAATCTATACTGCTTTTTTCTAATGATTGCCCTGGAGCTTTAATGATGGTGATTCCAAATGCTAATTGAATCTGCCTTGTCTGACACAAAAACTAATCCCTTCTACTTTATACCAAACACGTCCTCAATTTTCTTACACTTCATAATCCTTATTCTTTTCAGTTCTGTTTTCTGTAGGATTTATCACATCATAATCTTCCTTCTGCTTTTCTTTTTGCTTCCATGTGTAATACAATACTATAAATGCTATTGCTGTTATATAGGCCTCATCATCTGCTTTTATGTACACAGCTTTCTCTAAGTTAACTTCATCTTTTCGAGAGGGGTCATTCTAACGGAAATTAAAAGTTCTAGTACTCTTTTTAAGCGACAAAAACCTCTTTTTCTACTAGTTCTAGTTTTAGTACTCTTTTTAAGGCACTTAGTCCCCCTCCCACGCTCATTTTTTTCCGAAGTCACCAGATCAAAATTCTGAGGTAGTCATTTTATTCAGAATAATCGAAAAACTTAATAACTGTGTCTTTGGGGACGACTTAGTCCACCACAGTCCCCATAAAAGATCAAAGGCTATTCTTCAGTGTTGAAAAAACAACAATAACAAAAGAATATCGAAAGAAGAGACTAAATTGACTTTGCAGCCAGTTGAGCTTTATCCTTTTCAATCGTAGACATCGCGACGGATGAAAGCTTAGAACAAGATGTTATATAATCCAGTTGGTATTATAAAGCTATCTGTAACTTTTCAGGATCAAATTACCATAAGTGAAACTATTAATTATGAAGAAACTGAGACACGATATCCTTCTAAATATCAAATTTCATTGAGATCCGATCACCCGTTCGTAAATTAAAAATACCTCATTTTTTCTAACTTTTCAGAATTAACCCCTCCCCCAACTACCCCAAAGAGAGCGGATCCGTTCTGTTTATGTCAATCATGTTTCCAGGACTTGTGTTTATTTTTCCCACCAAGTTTCATCCCGATCCCTCCACTCTAAGTGTTTTCCAAGTTTTAGGTTTCCCAGCAAGAATAATTGGGAAGTACGTAAAAAATATTAAAGACACTAGTGCATGCTTTAAGTCTCTAAGGCTTCTAACCTTGGACAGCTAAGGGAATTTCAAGCGGCAATATTTGTGTCTAATTGTGTGCTTAATCTAGTCCCGGAAACTTTTAATGAGTTTTACCGTTTTAGAAGTTCTGTTCATGAGCTAAGGCGATCTCGATAATTGAATTATACGCATAAAACATATGTCATGGTAAAAACATTAAAAAAAATCTTGTAAAATACAAATTGCATATAAAAAAAAAAACAACAATAGATAATTTCAAAACCAAGCCACTCACTAAAGCAATTGAATAACTGAATTGGTGAAGGTTCTTTTAAGTGCTGGATAAGTGAATGCAATTAGCTAACCTAGAGAAAAAACTAAACTAACCCGGCTCAATAATAACCAAAACTCTAAAAAATGAAATTTTGATACCAATAGCTACAACCAACCGTTGCTTTTCTCATTATGAAAAATATTACTTATTAAAATGAAGGTGCTATTACTAATTCATTAGTAGGTACTGTTTTAGTGATCAGTAATTTATTAGTATTAGTAACTCGTATCGTTTTACATGTTCTCTTTATATCGCGGGCTAAAGGTCGTTTCTAAAACATTTCTACTACTGAAATGATTGCTAAAAATAATTTGCAAAATTTGTTTTATTTATTTATTGATTACCCATTAAAAGTTACAAGCCTGAAAAAATTTGCCTCATTTTTGAAAATAGGAAGAAACACCCCCTAAAAGCCATACGATCTTTACAAAAATCACACCACCAGATTCAGCGTATCGGAGAACCTTGTTGTAGAAGTTTTAAGCCCCTATCTACAAAGCCTCTCAAAATTTTCAGTTTGATTTGGATTGTTTTGTTTATATTTGATTCAGGAAAGAGGGTGTAATTAATTTTCCCCCTTTTAATTTTTTCAAAAAAAAAAACCAGGGATGCTTATTTTTTTTTTTCTTTTTTTTTTTTTTTTTTTTTTTTTTTTCATGGGTGGTCCTACCGAGCCAATGGGCCTAAAACGTCGAAAGAGGGCTTATTCTAATGGAAATGAAATATACTAGAGCCCTTTTCAAGTGACCAAAAAATTGGAGGGCAACTAGTCCCCCTCCCACGCCACTTTTTTCCAAAATCGTCCGATCAAAATATTTCCGACCGGAGACAACGGATTTATCACTTTCTGGTGTGGTTACGAAAACTGCTTATGAAAGATAAGCTGAAATCGGACGTTGCTTCTTACTTTCAGTTGAAAAAACTTGTTTTTATTTAGTACATAAATTGTGACTACAAAACTTTTACTACATTATTTCCGACCGGAGACAACGGATTTATCACTTTCTGGTGTGGTTACGAAAACTGCTTATGAAAGATAAGCTGAAATTAGAAAATCAAAAGTGGATCACGTGACGCTTCTATTCCTGGAAATAGCAGAACAATCCTTCGTTTTTCCACTTAGAAGAATAGCAAGTCTTTGTTTCTAGAAAATCAATAGAGGATCAGGTGACGTCTCTTTTCCAAGAGAGAGCGGGAAAATTCTTTGTTTGTCAAGAACACAAGACTGTGTGTGTTATGAAGGAAAATGTTGAGTTATTATCAATTTGGACCATGCTCTTACTTGGTATTCAGCCATTGAGCACAAAATTTCCTCAATCCATATCATCAAGCTTAACAAAAAACTTTAATTCTATCGCACACTTCCCCATGCGTAGATTAAAAAAAAAAGGAGAAAAGAGCACAACTTGCCTATTTCCTGCTGTAAAAAATAGTGGCCTTTTGGTATTCAGCCATTGAGCACAAAATTTCCTCAATCCATATCATCAAGCTTAACAAAAAACTTTAATTCTATCGCACCATATTTTTGACCAAAAACGCATGCTTTTATTTAAAATTCGATGTCAAGGAAGAAGAAAACATCATAACGTTGGAAAAATTAATTTATCCAAATTAATATTGGAAAATCAGTGCTTGTGGATTATATAACATTAAAAAAATTGATTTATAATGAAACAGTAAGTTTGAGATCAATGTTATAAGGTATTTTAGCCGTTTTTATTCCCCGCATTTAGGTCATTTTTCGTTTTATGGTACCTGATTATAAATTATTTTGGCGCTGAAAAAACGTAGCATTATTTTGTCAAAACGACCGAAAACGCATACTGTATTTGAGAATTCGGCGCCAAGGAAGAAGAAAACGGGAAAATAAAATTTATTTATCCAACTTAATCGTTGAAAATTGGTGCTTGTGGAATATATAATATTAAAAAATGGATTTATAATGAAATAGTAAGTTTCTCAAACAGTCTGAAACAGTAAGGAAATCAGCTAAGCATATTTCTTTTAAATCTGCCTCAAATTGAGGTAATATTGTAAACCAAAAGGCACAATATTTACCCAGGCTAAGACAATGGGATATTTAGAATATCCAAAGAATGGCTTAGAATGTAAAGTTAAACTTTCTGAAGGTATTATGGGGTCGAATTGTCCTCAAATTTTGACTCGGGGAAGGGGTAGAAGCGGATTTAAAGACACGGAGCATATCTGCATTATCTTAGACAGTAAGTCACGTATGAACGACTACTTTGCTTGGGGATGAAGAAATAAAGGAGCCATTTAACAGTGCGGAAAACCGTAGTGTTAAGTGAAAGTTGAAACACTGCATGCCGAGCATAAGTTTGTCCAGGGCTTCGACAAGGAAGTTAGTAACTTCCTTTAAGCAATTAAGTTTTTAGAGTTCCGAATTCAAGAACTAGGAATTACCGTTACCTCAATCAATCAATCTATTTATTCAAACTCTGAACCTTTCAACTACAAGGGCTATCTCAAAATTTTGATTGAATGTGTTTGGGGAAATGCTGGGCGTGGGATGGGGGTTAGTTGCCCTCTAATCACTTTCGATTATAACAAAGACCACTAGCCGTTTCAATTTCCAATCGAATAAGCATTTTTCGAAGTTTCTAATACAAGTCATTCGATACGAAGTACCCTGGCCTAAAATAAAAATAAAAATAATACATTGCGCCCACATCTATTGTTAATAGATGCATTTTGACTTTTTGAACATCTTTTCTCTCTTGCAAAATTACCGCAAACTCACCGTTATGGAGTTATTATATATTTGCACATTAGGGGGGGGGGTAAAGCATAGCATATATTAAATGTAGCAATGGTTAGTTTACCTATTTAATATGCTTTACCAAAACCTCCCTGATGTGCAAATATACAGCCCAAATTCGTTTCTAAACTATTACAGATTCACGATTTAATTTTCCCATTTATCACAAATGTTCGTTCAATATGTATGGTAGTTCCGCCTTGATAGCGTCCTTTTTTTAAATTTCGCGCCGGGCCAGGATCCACTATGCTCAAAGACTAAAATCCATTCATCCACTATTATATAGGCAGTTCAATTCGTCGCATCGCCCTGCGTCATGCTGGTATAATTTGTCTGTGCCATGAAGAAAGTACTTGAGTACTTAAGTACTTCAATTTTTTACTTATGTATCAAAATTTGCAAATGAGTTTTTTGAAACAGAACATCAAATTTTCATGTCTGCTACAATTGACAAAAAAAGTTTTTGTGAAAACATGGGTTTGAATAAAAATGAAGTTGCATTTGTTGATACACCGAAATCTCCATTTCCAATTAAAAATAGAAATGTTGATCTGTTAAACATCAGACGATTAAGCTATGGTTCTACTGAAGAAGATGAGTTAGAAGTAATCAAAACAATAAATTAGGAAATATAGAATTTGTTTACTCAGGCAGGAAGGATAGGGTACATAGACAGGGAGTAGGGCTCATGATTAATGAGGAAGCTGTTAAGTCTTGTTTATGATGGGAAGGCATTAATAATAGAATACTAATTACTCATTTTATGACTAAAAGTTCAGGGTATCAGTTATAGTAGTATATGCCCCTGTTGAACCAACTGACAGAGATACTAGTAACTCAGATGAATTTTACTTGTTTCAGAAATTAAAACGTAGATGATTGGGAAATAAATAACTCCTGAATCAACACAAATATTATATAAAATGTTGTAACTTAACATTCCTATAGAGACTAAATAAATATCCATAATTGAAGAAAAACTCATGAGTACCTCCCAATCATAGTTAGACCTTCAATCATGATCACAATTAAAATAAATGTGGATTTCAGTTTCTTTACTTCATCGTGGTTAGAGAAAAAAAACTCAACGTTATTGTTTTTTTTATTTTTTTTTTCGATAGATCTAAAAAAAGAAAACCTTTTTCAATGAAAATACCCTAAATAAGATATTCTCAGAATCTAGGAAGGAGATATTTAATGACGATAAATAACAGTTCGATCAGGGATATAACCCTTTACTAGACAGTGAAAAAAAAAAGTATAAAGGTTATTTCGATCACATGTACAGTGATCGTCATCGGCAGTATTTCTGATTTTTTTTTTTCATATTTCGTGGGACAGTGATGATTTTTTTTTTACCCTTAACTTTTTGTTTACACTTTACGCAATAGCACTAGCGATTATCAGGGTTCCCACCACGGTCAGTTCCTATATTGTTACAGTTGCCCAAATTTGTGGGCTACATAGCGATTTTTGGTACTGTATTGACTGTAGTAATGCTAAAATAGTGCCAAAAGAGCACTATCGTGCTAAAGATGGCAACACTGAGCACGTGCCACAGAAAAAACTCATGTCTCAAAGCTCTTCTTTCAAATCCCGACCACATCTGTTGACATTGGGGGGGGGAGTTGGAGGGGGAAACCGGAAATCTTGGAAAACGCTTATAAACGCCGTAGATACGTAATTGACGTAACCAGACTGGATCCGCTTTCTTTGGGGGACTTAGGTGGTGTGGTTCAGTGCTTTGGTGATTTTAGTGCTTCCTGACGTGCTAGGACGACGAAAATTGGTAGGATAGTGACTACAAACTTTTACTACTGTATTTCCGACCGGAGACAACGGATTTATCACTTTCTGGTGTGGTTACGAAAGCTCCTTATGAAAGATAAGCTGAAATCGGGTGTTGCTCCTTACTTTCAGTTGAAAAAACCTGTTTTTCATTTAGTAAATAAATAGTGACTACAAACTTTTACTACTGTATTTCCGACCGGAGACAACGGATTTATCACTTTCTGGTGTGGTTACGAAACATATAGGCTATTCCCAGGTTCACCAAAACGACCTTACGTTTGTGAACGCACTCATTTTAAATCTAAAACTTGGCTTACGCGGGATACAAAGCTTAAAACTTGCCGATATCCAAAAATAAAAAGATAAATCTGTAACAATAATCCATGGATCCGAAAATTTCAAATTAGAAAAAATATTATCAAGAACTCTTGATGTTAATGCGGTAACGTGCGTACATATAAATAGTAGGGAACTGTCAAATGTGCGCGAGACAACAGGTGACGTTTCCGCGGTACGTAATATCCTTGCCGATCTCGCCCGGCGGGAAGTCGACATTACCAGCGCCCGCAGTTCGATGTTCCACATGCGGATGGAGCAACTACACCGCGATACCTATGAAGAGCGCTGGCGCATAAAATGGCGCGAACTGGCCGATGAAGCGCGCGGGCGCATGGCCGCGCTGGTCGACAGCGGTGCCTGCGCACCCGGCAGCAATTTGTTCAACTGCTTGTTTTAATTGTCTGGGTTGTAGGTTATCTGATCCTGCAGCTTTGTTTCTTTAGAACATTCTTTATGCTTCCAGTTGTTAAAAACTGAGAGGGAGTGTCTAAACTGGACTGGTTCTAGTTTAAGATAGGAACAGAGCCTTGACTAGTGATAAAAAAGTGTTAAAAAGATATGACCTGAATATTTTAAGAATGTGTTAAACCTATAAGAATATGATATTTTAAATCCCGACCAGATCCAGTGACATTTAGGGGAGTTGGAGTGGGAAACCGGAAATTTTGCAAAATCCTTAGAGTGGAGAGATTGGGATGAAACTTGATGGGAAGAAGAAGCAAAAGTTATAGATACGTGATTGGTATAATTGGAAGGGACCCATTCTCTTTGGGTGAGCTGTGGGTTGTTAATTTGGAAAAATTAGAAAAATTGAGGTGTTTTTAACTTAAGAATGGGTGGGCAAGTGTAGCCGGAAATCCTCTGCCTGATCTTCAGGGCTAACGACTGTGGTGTCTTTTCCATGTTTCTCTTTTTTGTATGTCTTTTCGTCCTGTATGTGTCTGTGTACCGACGATAAACTGCTGTTTTGGTAAGAAAGACTTAGGGTTGCTTCATGGGCAAGTGTAGCCGGAAATCCTCTGCCTGATCTTCAGGGCTAACGACTGTGGTGTCTTTTCCATGTTTCTCTTTTTTAGTTGAAAAAAGGCTCAGTTAAACGGGGGTTCAAGTACACGAGAACCAATCTTTGTAAGTTAAGAATTAAATATTGTATAATAGCTCATTTCTATACTCATAATAAGACGTGGGATTATACTTAATATTCAGAAATAATCCCATCACATTTCTAAAGCACAATAACCACCTCATCGTTTCCAAAATTAGCCAACGCTCATAAACTAGCAATGTTTATCAAACAGTGCGTGGAAACAGGCAACATATAGGGAAAAAGACAGAAATAAAAACAAAATAGGAAAAAATATATTACATCTGCAACAGAATAACAAGAATTGTTTTTTTTAGAGCAATTTGAATTTGAGAGAATGCACTTGACTAGTAAAAGATATGCTGAAAGATTTGGCCCTATTTGTCGCTTTGTTTTTCCTGGATTGCCACCGATGATTCAGGTATCAGACCCGTTTGAAAATGAAAAAATATATCGCGCTGTGTTACCTTATGCTAAGATTATTATTCCAAGAATTTTCAATCTGTCCAAGTAGGAGCTGCAGCTTATTCAGATTTGAAGAACGATGAGGTAAGCAAATTATTAGGCTAATTGAAATATGGTTTTAATAGCTTTAGTGCTTTTGAACTCGATTTAATAGGCTACTTGCAAATATCTTTAAAGCAAAATAACTATAAAAAGTAATTGCAATAAGCTCTACTGAATGCAGGATAGGTTTCATACTAAAAATTTGTAAGTGCTGTAATGCACTCGCATTTTTGCATTTTTAAATGCATTTTTGAGTGGAAACATAGCCAGTTGTGGATGGAATCATTCAGCGGAATGCTTTATTATCTTCATTCTTTTAAAGATGAATTTCAAATCAGAAGTTATGCTCTGCTACAAATACTGTTTTCTTCAGAATATTAAAAAAAAACAAAAAAAAAAAACAACAGAAAAACAACAGCAATTCAAACGGTCTTTTTTCTGAGGTTCAAACAAGTCTTTTTTCTGAGGTTCTTTTTTCTTTCTTTTTTTTTTAGAGCTTCAAACCGTTCTTTTTTCTGAGGTTCAAACAGTCTTTTTTCTGAGGTTCAAACAAGTCTTTTTTCAAAGGTTCTTTTTTCTGAGTTTTTTTTTTTTAGAGCTTCAAACCGTTCTTTTTTCTGAGGTTCAAACAGTCTTTTTTCTGAGATTCAAACAAGTCCTTTTTTTTGTTTTGTTTTTCTTTTCCCCAGGGGTCATATATCGACCAAGTGGTCCTAGAATGTTGCAAGAGCTCATTCTAACAGAAATGAAAAGTTCTAGTGCCCTTTTTAAGTGACCAAAAAAATTGGAGAACACCTAGGCCCCCTCCCACGCTCATTTTTTCCCAAAGTCAACAGATCAAAATTTTGAGATAGCCATTTTTTCCGCATAGTCGAAAACTATGATAACTATGTCCAGCATCAACAGATCGTGGGATTAATTTTGACAACTTTAACCAGTTGGCCGCAGTTTCTATGGCAATCCTCAACCAGTCACTATCCCATATCTGACCATGCCTCCAGAAGTTTCCCCATGGTTCTAGGTCTTCTATGGATTTTTTCTGAGGATCCTTCTTCTATCGTCCTAGAGCATTCTCCAGTAGGGTACTGGTTTCAGGTGAATATGTCTTGACATATTTTACCTTTGGGGATGTCAATTACGTATCTAGGACTTCTGCTTGTTTTTCCCCACAAGTTTCATCCTGATCCCTCCTTTCTAAGCGTTTTCCAAGATTTTAGGCCTCCCCCCTCCAAGTCGCCCCAATTTCAGTGGATCTAGTCGGGATTTGAAATACGAACTCTGAGACAAGATATCCTTCCAAACATAAAATTTCATTAAGATCTGATCACCCGTTCGTAAGTTAAAAAAATACTTTTTTCCCTTTGACAAGAACTAGACCTACGTTGCCCGGGCAACGTGAAGTGTTGCGGCAACCTTTGTCCGGCTTCGCCGACTAAAGTGTTGCGGGAGCAACACTTTGGTTTTGTTTCTTCGCTATCGATCAGTAATCATATGATCAAAGGCTATTCCTCAGCGTTGAAAAAACAACAACAAAATAGTATCAAAAGAAGGGACTAAATTGACTTTGCGGCCAGTTGAACTTTATCCTTTTCAATCATCAATTATTGTCTTACATGTTTTAAGAATAATATAGGTCTTTATGCATCGCTTTTTAAAGTTTGTTTTGTTTACGTTATTGTCATGCTTGTACCCCTAGCATGGTAATAAAAGAGTACGGGCCTTCGAGGTATTAAACAAAAAGAAAAGTTTTTTTTAACTGAAAGTAAGGAGCGACATTAAAACTTAAACGAACAGAAATTACTCCGTTTATGGAGGGGCTGTTCCCTCCTCAACCCATAGGAAAACCCCCGGGAGACTTTTCCATGGAATGGGAGGCATATTTACATTTTAAACAATTTAATAAAATCGAAAGAGCCTCAATTTTTTTGAATACTTATTATTCTCTCTTTTTTAGTTTTTTTCTTTTTTAGTTTTTTTCTTTTTCATTTTTCCTTTTTTTTACTTTTTTGATTTTTTTTGTCTTCTAGTTTTTTTTTTTTCAATTTTTTTTTCTTTTCGTTTTTTTTTTAAAATAAGGTATTTTTAACTTACGAAGGAGTGATCGGATATTAATGAAATTTGATATTTGGAAGAATATCGTGTCTCAGAGCTCTTATTTTAAACCCGACCGGATTCAGTGTCATTAGTAGGGGGACCGGAAATCTTGGGAAACGCTTAAAGCGGAGAGATCAGGATGAAACTTGGTGGGAAGAATAAGCACAAGTACAAGTACAAGATATGTAACGGAAATAACAGGACTGGATGAGCAAGGTATTACGAGGAGGTAAACCCCTCATATGCGCAATAATTCCTCATCGTTTTAAGTTTTAATGCTGCTCCGGACTTTCAGTAGAAAAAACTTCTCATATTTATTTTTCCTTGTTTTTTAAATAATGCAAAAAATCCTGCACCCCCTTCATAGAAAGTCTCTGCCCCATGAGAAGTTTTTCCATGGAAAGATCCTCCTGCGTAACCCCCCCCCCAACCTCAACTCTCCCTTTCCTCATACCCCTTACTTGCTTCTCTATATACTACAAAAGAAAGACAGGACAGTGCTTGTTCATTTGTTCTTCATCTATTTATTCGTAATATCTCGTACTTGCTTATCCATATATTACAAAAGAAGGGCAGGACAGTGCTTGTCCATTTGTTCTTCATCTATTTTTTTGTAATATCTCGTACTTGCTTATCCATGTATTACAAATTATGTACATGAAAGTGCTTGTTTGTTTGATAACGTCCAGGTTGGTAGAAACAGGGAAAGCTGATATTCTAACCTAAGTGAATTCAGTGATGATTTAAGCATCTTTGATGAAAGTGAGAGCAAAATAAATGAACTTTTAAAGGTTCTGTGAGTTCTGGGTCATAGAATAGGTTTGAAAATTAATGTAAAGAAGACTAAGCTGCTTACGCTAGGAATAAAAGAAGATGAAAAGTTCAGGATGAGTAACGAAAAAATCGATCATGTGATTTGACCACCCTTGGGAAAATATATATCTGAATACGTGCCTGTTACTATTGGCTATTTAGAAAAAATTATCCAGAGGATTAAGATAATGAATTTCTACGAAGTACTTACCGACACTATTTCTTCTCAACAATACAGGAAAACTGGAACGAAGTACTATCTAGCTTGTTTTTCTTTCCTGATTTTCCGAGCGAACTTCTACTATGTAGAAATTCGAAAGGTTGTGAAACGTGCATAAAAATCTTCCCTTAAATAATATTAGTATTTAATAAGATAAAGGTTATATTATTCTTTGCTTCATTTTCATCTTTTTGATTTGCCAGTTCCAGCTTACGCTGTTGTTATAAACTTACTTGTTTCCATGCGTCATGCATTTAAACAGGAAAAGGAACAAGAAATTAAAATTTACAACACTGATTGAGGGGGATATTTCCAACTGATTATTTTACCTCTCACTTAGGGTAGAAATAGTTTATTTCTGTATGAAGAATTTTCTTTTTTTTTACTCAGCGCATTGTAACCATTCTTTGGACATATTTATTAAATATATAACGATGTTTTGAACTAGTTAATATTTTAAGTGTTAACTAGGTTATTAGGTAAACCTAATAGTTTCTATTTAATGAATATAAAGTGATTGCACTTTTTAATTTTTTTCTTGAATATAAACGAAATTATTTGACAAAATAATTGGGTTTCAGATAAAGCGTAATAAATGTGCCCACATCGCTCTTTACTTAAGCAGCACTATTGCACTGTTTAAGAAAAACAAACTTCATTAAAATTACTAGAAAGCTTTAGCGTGAAGACCGGGGTATTGATGATGGGGCTACCCCCCTCATACACATAATAGTTTCTGTTCGTTTTAATGTTGCTCCTTAATTTCAGCTGAAAAAACTTGTTTTTTATTTAATACTAACAAAAAAAAATTTAAATAGTTCGGAACTTCTTAAGAGGGTGTAAGGAGGGAGGCTTTGAATGGAGTGGGAGGGAGGAGGACCATGCGTAGCACTGTTGGTCTCAGGCAGCATGGTTCTGCGGTGAGTTGTTAGAAGTAGTAGTAGTATTTATTTTAATCTCCCTCCATTTTAGGCGTCACCTGTTCATTCATAGTAATTTCCCTTCATTTCATATTTGACTTGACTATTCTTTTCAATATCTAATCATTTCAAGTTTGAAAAATAATTTCGCATAAAATCAACAATTAATAGATCATAAAGAAAACTCTTTTATGTTTCATATATTATTTATTTTTTATTATTCATTATTTATTATATTTTATATATTATTATTTTTTATACTTCAGATTTTTTATGTTTGGTTGTATGGTGTGGGTTTGTTTCTGGTTTTGTGCTGCTGCCTTGGTAATTTCTTTTTTCACTATATTAATCTACAAAACGTACGAAATTTAGGTGGAACCCAAGCACTCCCCTAAACAGGTTTTAGGGAGAATGATCTTTCTTTTGATGAAAAATGTAAATTTTACAGTTTGTGCTTAGCAGCTTGGTACCAGAGACTATATAAGAATTATCTGATATACTGAATATGATGGTAATATTTTTGTTAGGGTCACTAAATTTTTAAAGGTGTTTTCCCCCTATTTTAAAAATTGGGGATAGGTAACATTACTCATTCAACTTTTAATGTTTGTTTTTTTGGTTTTTTTTTGTTGTTGTTTTTTTCCCAGGGGTGATCGTATCGACCCAGTGGTCCTAGAATGGCGTGAGAGGGCTCATTCTAACGGAAATTAAAAGTTCTAGTGCCCTTTTTAAGTGACTGAAAAAATTGGAGGGCACCTAGGCCCCCTCCCACGCTCATTTTTCCCCCAAAGTCACTGGAGCAAAATTCTGAGATAGCAATTTCATTCACCATAGTCGATAAAGTCTATTGTCTCAAGGTGTCCGTGCTCGATATAACCTCTATGAGTGAAGAGCTATATTTTTGTCACATGAATCCATAGGAAGGACCATTTTTATTTGACCTGAATTTGGTAGGATTACTCACAGGGACATTTGTTTTGCCTCAAGAAGGATCGAGTCCAATTCAAGTAGAAATTACCAGTTTTCCGCTTTGCAATTGTTATTCTTGTATCACAATTGTCGGAAAATTTCAGACGTTTCATTCAACTTCTCTTTTCGTACTCTTTGATGTATACACACGCTGCACTGCATATAAGAATTATTACACACGATAGGCCCTGTGAAAGCCCCATATTATGTGAGCTAAATTGGGTGAGATATTGACAAAATATACATCTCCTTAATAGGGCCCCGCGTCGGAAAACCGCCCCTTCCTTTCTTCCCCATTGAAGACTCAAAGGAAACGAGAGCATCAGTTGTTTTGTAAAAAAGACTTAACTTTACCAAAATTATTAACCCAATGAATTATTATTCACAGCGAAAAAAGATTTTAGAGATCCTTCAAGCCAGCACTCTTTCTCGTACCTACCTTTTTATTTTTTTCTGAGCACTGAAGACGACTTGTCGTCGTTGTTGGTCCTTGTCGTCGGAGTTTCTTCTTAAAATATCTGCTTATTTTCGCTTCATATTGTTAGACTTACTAAAAACCTACCCTCTTTTTTTCGGCACATTATCGGCTATAAAATAATTTGGAAGATTTGTCAGCGCAGCATACGCTAGTTAAAGAAAAATGCACACCAATATAAGCACAACTATGGTCACACCTTTTTTTTTTTATCTTGGACCTAATGTAAAGCCCAGACTCTTTCTCTTCTCAACAGGATAACCAATGTCCTCGACTTAACTCCTCAAAAAATATCAACAAATATCCTTTTCAATTTACCACAATTTTTGCTCCTACCGCCCGGGCCAGTCGCGCTCGCGCACGCCACCGGCGAGCGCGTTGTGGGTGTCGGTGCTGGCGCTGAGCCCGAACTTGAAGGGGTTCACCCCGATGCGCTGCTCTTCGCGCAGCCCCTCCGTCAGCGCATAGCGCACGTAGTCGCGGTGGCTGCGGCAGGCGCCGGGCCCGAGGTGCGGCGTCCAGTCGCCGCCCCAGCACTGGCCGGGATCCTCGCCCTGGTGGCGGATCTCGCCCCTTTGAGATTTATGAAACTCTTTCTAAGACTTTTTTAGCCCTGAAAGTGATAAATTAGGGTCTAACTCAGTTTCTTCAAGTATCACCCCAATTTAAAACAAATTAGTTGCAACTGAAGCCCATCTGGTGAAGACAAAATGTGATCTACTGGAAAATATTACAAAGAAAGTGACTGAAAAGTTCAATGACCCAAGGTCACTAAAAGAGACTACTGAACTGATAGTCAGCCAGGTTCATCCTGATCGAAGCATATGACATTTTCGCATCAATGTACCGAGACAAAGGCTACCGAGCCAAGGACATACCTAGCCTCATTCTCGAAAACAATTTGTACGGTGTCGATATTGACGAGCGAGCCGCTCAGCTTGCAGCGTTTACTTTGATGATGAAAGCTCGCTCCGATGACCGCAGTTTGCTTACGAGGGAAGTCGTACCGGAAGTCCATCGTCTTATCAATTCTAGGCATCTAATACGCTGAATCTGATGGTGTGATTTTCGTTAAGATGGTATGACTTTTAGGGGGCGTTTCCCCCCTATTTTCGAAAATGCGGCAAATTTTCTCAGGCTCGTAACTTTTGATGGGTAAGACTAATCTTGATGAAACTTATATATTTAAAGTCAGCATTAAAATGCAATTCCTTTGATGTAACTATTGGTATCAAAATCCATTTTTTTAGAGTTTCGGTTACCAGAAGCGCCATTTGTCGTCCCAATTCTTTAAAAATGACCCCTGAACCACATAGGCTATAGAATAAATAGTTGAAATTACTAAAAATGCTTTAGCGTAAAGAGCAAGGCATTTAAAAGGAGACGAACACCCCGTATGTGCAATAATCTCTGTTCGTTTGAAGTTTTAATGCTGGTCCTTACTTTCAGTTGAAAAAACTTTTTCATATTTATTTTTTCATTTTTTTTTTTAAACAAATCCGGAAAATCCTGAGAAAGCTTCTAGTTCAAATATGGGTTTTTGTAGATTATCTCCAACTCTGTAATTGAGTGTCTGAATTCCCAAATAGTGACATCTTCCGCATTCTCCCTTTTGGATATTGTTGAACTTGAAAGTCCAAATCCAGATATTATCAGCAGAAAAAGCAGAGGGCTGAGGGGAGATCCTTGGGATAGTCTTACCTCAAGCGTTTTGACTGATGAGAGTGTCTGGTTTACCCGAACCCTGATTTTACTTTACCCCACCCCCCTCCCCTCTAACCTTCATATTGTTTTAAATTAAAATAATAGCATTGTATTAAAAAGCGGCGAGAAAAAACACGCAAAGAATGGGTAAGTTGTAAGCAAAGTATGAGCAAGCTGTGACTTCTATCCCATTCACTGTTTTATCGAATTTTAAGATTAAACCCAAAAGGCACAGGCAACTCTTCAGGTACACGTGAATCCACTAGGAAATTTGCCACCTAAGAAAATTTAAAATACTTTTACAATATATTCTACCCCCTCCCACTTGTTTAAATTGTGAAGAGAGAGGCTTTCTACTATTTTTTCAAATATTCCCTGATAATTTGTCCCTAAATTGGAAGGATTCTAAATTCCTTTTCGTAAGTGCCTAGCACGTGAAATAGCTAGGTATACTCAGCCGAGAAACAAAAAACTGATGATATAAGGGCAACTGATTTCTACTGTAATTTAAGCAATTTATTTAGTTTAAATTTTTATGTCATAATTACAGAACTTGGACGATAAGGGCTAATTCATCAGTTAGTCATAATAATTTTCAAATTAATCTACTCATTTATCCCTTTAGCTCCTAGGGTAAGGAGCGAATATGTAAGGGCTAATCCATCAGTTAGCTATAGTAACTTTCAAATTAATCTATTCATTTTTCCTCTTCACTTTCTCCTTCACCTCTCCTCCTTTTCTGGATTGTACAATGAAATTTGCATATTAATTCTTTTTTTTGGCTAAATGGCTTTCTCTTAGTTTTGATCAGACGATTTTGAGAAGTAAGGGATGGGGAAGGAGGCCTAGTTACCATGCAATTTTTCGGTTACATAAAAAGGCAACTATAAATTTTAATTTTTAACGAATTTTTTTTTGGTAAAAAATATACGTAACTCAAAAGTAACTTACGTAACAAACTTTTATATTCTTTTATTTTTATTGTTCCTCCGCCATGCCCTACAAGCGCAACCCCATCATGGCCGAACGCGCCTGCGCACTCGCCCGCTTCGTCCTCAGCTTGTGGAACAACCCCGCTTACACCGCCTCTCTCCAATGGCTCGAACGTTCCCTCGATGACTCAGCCAATAGACGCATCGCTATTCCCGAAGCCTTCCTAGCAGCAGATAGCCTGCTCAACCTCATGGGCAACCTCATTGAAGGTGTCAAACTCTTTCCTGCAGCAGGTATTGAGAGAATAATTTTCTTCTTCATGCATAAAAATTGAAGCAAATCCAAACTTCAAGGCAACACTGTAATTCACTTTTTTTGTCATCACTGAGTTTTGAATACTTTTGGTAGTGTCTTTGAAGGGCTGAGTTTCTCTGCCACTGCCCTAATTGGTAAGCCAGCCTCTAGGTCTACAGGTCTACAATAGCTCCTTTAATCATGAAATGCTGGTCAAATTTCTTTTTGTTATTCAGGGGGGGGGGGTATTTTGAATGGGACAATCAACGGTGTGCTTTTATTTTGATCAACTGCCAATCTCTAATCTGCCAATCTTGCCAATCACTGCCAATCTTGCAGATCTCTAAGCTCTCTGTTACAATCCTGAATTTGTTTTTTGCAACATACATTTTCTATCCACTGGAACCTGCATAATAAATTTTATTTCTGAATCACCTTTAAATGGAAATCTTGTCACAACATAGAAAATATTTGATTCTTTTTTTTAAAGAGAGAGTTAGATGCGAATTTTGCAACCGGTGTATCCGGCCCGAGTAGCCTACCCTTCCAGATTTTAAACAATAACTGTAATGCTAAAAATTAAAATTCAGAAAAAAAAATCCATTCTTAATCGGGAAATCCAAAACACACGCTTAAAATTACGTATATAAATTTTTTTAATTTTAAATTGTTTTGCCTGATGTGCTTTTAGCATCGATAGTTATCGGGTTGTTCACTAGATCTGTCAGACAGAGTTCATTAACAAGGCTCATTCAGTCTAGAGTAACAAATTTTCTCCTTTAATGTTGCCAACAAACAAGTTGAATTTCTAATGAAGGTGGCACAAACTTCTTTTCCTTCCAATTGCAAAAGCAATATTTTTGAGTTTAAAGCTATATACTTGATTGTATACGACCATTGGTGGTCGAGCATTGATGTAGGTGGTCAAAATGGTTTTCTGGGTGGCTCTTAAGAAGGTAAAATTGGTCTATCAATATTCATTTTAGAAATTAGGTGCTCCTGTAAAAACACAATATCATTGTCAAGCAGCTCATTAATTAGAAGATCATTGTCCTTCACACCATTAATTTTTAAGGGAAACAAAGGTAAACTTGAGTTTGGCCATCTATTTATTTGCATAGAACTAATCAGAGAATATTGCATTTCACACTGAAACCTATGTGTTCGAAATAGGCTGCCACCTCTCTAGCAGTTATAGCACGCCTAAAATCGCCAGACTAATTGTATTTCGACGGTGATTGAATGGATTAGATACAATAGGAAATATTCGCTAAAAAATCACAGTTCAGTAAACATATTTAATTTGTAACTCAAGCAGGCTATAGGCTGTATTCTGTATTATCAACAAAAGAGGAAAATTATATAGAAGGTACAGTTAGTTATATTATTTTGAGGGGTGGCTGGGCTTTATATTTGCATATTAGGGGGGGGGGGCTAAAGTATTTGGACAGCTCGAAGTTAAAAAAACAATTCTTACCTCATAATATGCAGAATCATTACAGCTAACAAATTTTGCATGCAGACCCGCTAGATTTTACCCCCCCCCCCCTGTGGGGCTCAATGTGCAAATATATAGCTCAAGTTTGCTTCTGAAGCACTAAATTTTCATCATGTTTCGTTATATTTCGTTAGGATTTCAATAGTGCTATTCTGCTATGATCCACTATATGAATATAATGAGAATGCGTTCTAGAGACAATTTGAACAAGAAGATTTAAACGAAAGTGCATTGATGGTAGGTAACGGAACAATTGACGAGACGGACAAGTTTCTTTACTTGGACAGCAATATAACTACGAACAAAGGAGAAAAAAGGCCCAGTTAAATCATAATTTGGGATTTTGAAATAACAAGTAACGAGTGTAATCAAGGGGCGCTGGATTCCCTTCAATTACTTTTGACCATGAAACAGGGCAATGGAACGTTCCAATCAAATGAGCTCTTTTTGAAGTTTCTACGGCAACTACTTCTATACGAAGGGGCTTGGTCAGAAGACTCGAAGAAAAAAAGAAGCACATTCTGAAGGCATAGCAATACGCAAGCAGGTAAAACACCATCAAACTTCAAATATAAATGGTGATAACAGAGAACCAGACCTAAAGAACCGATTTGTTTCTAAGGGAATCTTTATAAAGCAACAAAAAGAATCTAAACGTTTTGCAGCCTTTAAGGAACCATCCTATTTCAAATCTTGAATGATGTTGTTGTAAACAAAGCTTCTACGTTACAATTTATCAATGACTGGTTCACTGTTTAATATATTCAAATGTTTAAAATATTTCAAAGCATCCCTTATCACGCACCAATACCAACAAATATACAAATATAATAATAACAAAGCCGGGGAAGAGATTAAGTAAATAATTTAAATAGAATGGCTTATTTTTTCTCTCTTTCTCTCTCTTCTTCTTTATTTTCCTTTTGTTTTCTTTTTCCCACTTTTTTGTCTCATTTCATTTCGTTTTTTTTTATTTTGTTAATGTTCGGTATTGTTACTCATTGAATGTTTATCAGCCACTACTAACAAGTCTTTGAATTTCTAAAGTGGCTGATGTGGTTCTTTTGTATTTGGTGATATTTCTTAAGACAAATGACCATAATTAGTAAACCACTTAGGTATCCATGTCTCGATGAGAGAAAAAAGGAAAAAAGAATACAGTGGGCTTAATGGCTTTTTGGTCAATTTAATCACGCGAAGATATTGCGCAGATTAAATGATTTTACTCTGAGAAAAACACAATTTTAAATGATGTCACTATTATAACTCTCATCAAGTAATGGATAATCGAAAAACAGAGTTTACGTCTTTGTCTAAAATTATTCCATCCATCTTCCACATTGTCAAATTTTAAACTCTCAAGTTTATTATCCAACTGTTCCTGGAAGGTTTCTCTCAAATTTTGGAGTCTACCTGGACTCTACTAACATCATAACTTTCCGGGAGGTAGTTCCAAAATTTCAGCTTTAAATTAACCTTAATTAATCTTCACTTTTAACATCAATAACAGTACTACTTTATATCCTAGTATCTTGTCTTGATCCTGCTACGACATAATTTTATGCAAAGCTTTTGATGCTGCTATTCTGTTTGATGTTACTCAAACTAACTCCTTGGACATTTTGCGTTGGTCGAACACACCAACAATTTGTGGAGCGGTTTGTTTAGTACCGGAATTCAATAGATAATGCTCTAAAATTTACAAAACCTCCAGAAAGTTTCACTTTGGCTATGGCAGAACACAGCTTTTATAATCGGGACCATTTCCAATGAAAAAGCTTTCGGCGGCGTTCTGCGCGCTGGCGTTCAAGACCGAGACCAAGTCGACCGGTGACCTCGTCTACCTGCGCGTCTACTCGGGTTCGGTGTCGGGCAACGACCAGCTGCTGAACATCAACAAGAACAAGAAGGAGCGGCTGGGGCAGATCCACATCATGCACGCCAACCGCAAGGAGCGCGTCGAGGTCGCGACCGCCGGAGACATCCTCGGCGTGGTCGGTTTGCGCTACACGGTGACCGATGCCCACTGTATGCTGGTGCTCCTTAAACGATGTCAGTAATTCAGAGGATGCAATATAAAGCTATCACGGCTAGCTTACCTGTTAGTCATGACTCTTTCATGCTTATTAGTAAACGAACAAGTCAGGTCCTGATGTATTTATCGCTTTACATTGCTATAGCTACCTATGTTAATCCCTCCTTGACGAGCATTCCAGTAATGATTACCCGCAGCCAGTTGTGGTAGCCCAAATGGACAAGTCGAGTCGACATTGCTCGTCATACGTTAACCCCAAATCAACCCAATCTTTCATCCCTTAGTTTTGTGGCTATCTACCGTAGTTCTGCCCGAGGAAAGACGTATGTACGGATGATAGATAGACCTATCTATCAACAAATGAAATGACATCATTTTTATACAACCCTAAAAAGGGCTTATGCCCGATTTGCCTTTCACTCACTCGGACTATCAGTAAGAAAAATCTGTCTGAAGTGGCTATGTGTGGTTTCTGGAAAACAGGGAAGGAGCTATCGGATCGAGCTGAAATTTCGCGGGTGAGCTCCTGGGCCCTAGGGGACCTCAACTTGTGAATTTCAGCCCGATCGGACAACGTTAAAGGGGGCTGGGGTTGGGTGGTCAAAACTTTCGGCCAGATTTTCCCCATGAAGGAAAAGTTGGAGGGGGATGAAATTTGGCAGGTTTTTTAGTTGGAGCTCCAGCTACGGGGTGAAATATTCGTTTGATTTTTGTTACCTTCGTTTTCCTTTACTGGCCATAGAACCCTTTGTCATCTTTATATTCATGTCTTTGTTTTGTCAATGCTTCCCTCAGATTTTATCGAGGCTTCCTTGCAGATTTTTATTCAGATTCTTTTATTTTATTTGTTTATTTCCATCAACTAATTTTGAATTTCGGGACATTTATTTTTGCTAGTGTGAAGCCTAGCCCCCGCTCGGTTTGACCCTGGGAGGTCTCGGAACGGAACTTGCACACCTGGATGTTTGTCTGTCACTGGCCACTCAACCCCCCACAGCTGTCGGACAATCACATCAGTGAAGGAACCAACACCAAGAGCAGCCCCTGACATAGGGAAACTCCCCGGCTCCTCCTTCCTCATCCGCGTCTTCAGCTTCTGCTTCACATCCGCTTGGAGGACAGACTTCATGTAGACCTCAATCTTCTGCTCCGCTGCACTTAAAATGTATGATAATTGCAACTTGGAATATTAGAACGTTAAAAACAATTATCGTACCAACATTTTGACTAACAGATTCAGACACTTCAAACTGGACTTATCAAGAGTTCCAGTAACTCATATCCTAGGGGTAGGAAGCATGAAATTAGGTGATGTAGAATTTATTTACTCAGGTACGAAGTATGGGATACAAGGGCAGGAAGTAGGGCTCATGATGAATAAGGAAGCTGCTAAGACTTGAACTCTCAATTCTGATCTAATGAGCACCCACAGAATTTTCTGCGACTAGGTCGTGGTCGACGACGAGATCGTGGTGTGACGAAGAAGGGCAGTCCACTCTTATATGGAATAAATTCTGCTCATCTTGGGGTTTAATAATACTCTTTACTTTCATAATAACAGCATAGACCAGAAATATTACCAGAAATCATAAGGGAGTATATATTGATTTCATATTTTCGATGCGTTTCTAAAGTCATTGAATTCATTAGTTATACTTCAATTCATTCACTAAACCAGAAATAAGAGATTACTTCGACCTTTCCTAAGAGAATGGTCTAAACCTGATTATAAAACAGGAAAATTGTTACTGTTTTCGCGTGATTCGCCACCTTTTCAACATATTTTTCAGTACAAAAAAAAGTGAAATAAATTCTCAACAATACTATTCGGTAAATGGATAAAGCTGAATCGCAGATATGAACCATGCTTGTCTGACTCTGTACTGATTGACTACAGAGCTGCGCCTCAATTGAACATTGGTACCGACTTTAACAGCTGTACCAGCGCTCCACAAGCTGTTCAGTTGAACGCACCTGCTGCCGGCGGCACTTGGAGCGGAACTGGAGTAAGCGGTAATGTATTTGATCCGGCCGTTGCAGGACAGGGCAATTTCTACCTGCACTATGCTTACACCGATTCATTTGGTTGTGATTTCAGGATTCCAAAAAAGCAGTTCAAACTATCCTTGAAGAAGAATTTGTAGATTATAAGTCTGCTGTTGAGTTTTAAAACATTGAAACTCTTGGAGATCGCAGGTTTCAGTTGATAATTCGTTTTGGTCAATTTCTCCTTGCTAGTCCCAAGCACCGACATTTTCTACCCTCGGCTGCCAACTTAGTAGTTAATACCAGAAAGAAGGACAAATTAGTGAAAGCGCCTTGCAGAACTAATCTACTTATCCTGGTGATATATTTCAGATTCTGTCCCACATTTATGGCTATGACACCAACGACATCTATACAATAAGAAGTGGGCGAAAACGGAATGCCGATAAAAGTCTCCGGCGCCAGCTAGTTGTACCCAAAGATTTTTGTACTCCTTTGGCTTTAGAGACAAATGGTACCGTTTTTGATCTTAACATAATCATTGGCAGAAAGACAACATCTCCCAAACGGGTTATCGATATTAGTGACACTGGATCCGGTGGGAATTTAAAATAAGAGATCTGGGTTACAAGGTCCTTCTAAATATCAAATTTTATTAGGATCCGATCACTCCTTTGTAATTTAAAAATACCTCATTTTTAAAAAAAATTCTGGATTAACCCCCCAAACTCCCTCAAAGAGATGGGATCCGTTCCGGTTGCGTCAATCGCGTATCTAGGACTTGTGCTTTTTTTCCGATCAAGTTTCATTCCGATCCCACCATACCCCATGAGCAGCATTGGGCAGTAAGTCGAAATTTTCAGAGAATATTGGGGAGATCTTGAACCAACCAGAATGGGCTATATGCAACCACAACTTATACTTATTCTGCTACTCTTAATACTAACGCTAAATCTAAGGGTATTAAGAGAAATTTTCAGGCAATGTTGAAGGAGTTGTCGAATTCAGTTAGAACACTTTGCGTATATACAGGCTGTGAAAAGGGAGAATTAGGGGGGGCGCGAAGCATCCCCACCAACACGGTGTTGGGGTGGCGCGAAGCGCCACCCCAATAGCTTGTATATATATATATATATAAACAAGTTGTCTGTGTGTCGAGTGACGTCATGTTTGTGTGTCGATTGACGTCATGTTTGTTGACTGACGAAATTACAGACCGGGACATCGGGACACAAATAACGACCAGGACACCGGGACATAGGGAATATAAATGACGACCGGGACACTAACATGTTTTGAAGCCCTTTCACAAATTGAAGGTTTTAATCTATAGTACGAACCATTGGCTAAATCAAGCGAAAAATTTCTCACCTAAAAATTAGCTGGTCCCGGAGCCTTGAAAATAACCAATTACGCCGCTATTCAATTCTCTTCTTTGACACTTTTGCATTCCTGCCAAAATCCTTTGAAAATCTGATTGCTGTACACAAGACTGAAGATCCACAGTCTTTCCAAATCCTACGCTACCTAACTTCAAGTTAACTTTTGTACAGCAACAACTCGAAAATAATAATAACCCCTGGAAAACATGGCCCTTGAAAATATTTCTCTGAAGAAGATAGGTATAGAAACATCAAAAATACATTTTTGAGTCATCATTTATCATATTTTAAGAGGGGGGTTCTTCTCATAAGGGCTCGTTTTAGGGGAGGGCCCACATCGAAGGGCCTCTTACTGATATTTAGAAAAATTGAGTCCAAGTGGCGGTGTTTTGTTCTTTACTAAGAATAGAATTTGTCCAAAGGTTATTCGAGTCCCTAGTTGTTCCGAGTGTGATGAAATCCTCTGACTACGTATTGGACCAAAAGTACTCCCTCGTCCACTTAAAATTATCGTAATAGCTGTTTTCTATTACTCCCCAAATCAAAATATCGATTCAAAACGTAAATTCATACAACAATTGCAGAGAAGTGCTGATTTTGTTAGTACCCCTAAAACAATTAAATTCAAATACATAACAAACAATAAAGTGAATTATTTGCCAACATCCGCGATCTGCACAAATTCCAAACAAATATTAACTGCCATCGACGGATACTACCGAACAACTGAGAAATAAAGATAAAATTCATTCACTCAAACAGACGAAGCAGCAACTGAATAAATTGGAGAACTAGGTCACCTGATTTCTGATTTTAACCATTGCATTTCTTGCGGATATCCTTTGAGAAACAATATGCAATCATCAGAATCTTGTTATATGCAGTAATACACACTTTAGAGCACTTGGAACAAAACTAAACATTTACTGGTATTTGATTAAAATATTCCTGCATAGATACCAATTATTTTGCTCAGGCTAAGCTGCTTATCTCCAAGCAGACACAGAAAACCATTTTCATTACAGGACAAGAATGAAGTGTGGTTGCTTTAACATATAGGCCTAAGTGCCTGACTTCAATCTTATAGAATAAACAAACACCCCTTAGAAGTCATAGAATCTTAATGAATTTCACACCATCAGATTCAGAGTATCAGTTAACCCTACTGTAGAAGTTTCAAGCTCCTATCTACGAAAATATGGAATTTTGTGTTTTTTGCCAGAAGACAGATCACAGTTGCGTGTTTATTTGTTTGTTTTTGTTTTTGTTTTTTCCCAGGGGTGATCGTATCGACCCAGTGATCCTAGAATGTTGCTGAAGGAAGCCCGGCTAAAGCTTGTCAACTGCTTAAGTTGGTAATAAGCCCAAATAGTGAACCAATAATACCTAGTAATCCGCCGTGGGAGTAGGATAGTGGTTTGGCTAATAACTTGTTTACCCATTTTTCAGAAGTAGGGATAAAAATATCGACATATGTGGAGTGCATAAATGGTAGTGATGGTGCATACCAGAATTTTCTTCCTGAAGTAAGTGATACAACCATTTATCTTTTTGTTAGGATGCCTAAGAAACAAATCGATTGTGTATTCATATCAAAGAATCTTATATGCAAGACCTATCTAGAGAGGGTCAAACCACCCTTCTAGCACCAGTAATTGCTGGTATGGTACTTATAATTGCCTTTTTTGAAAATAAATAAAAAAAGAAGTTTTTTTTAACTGCAAGTAAGGAGCGACATTAAAACTTAAAACGAACAGAAATTATTCCGTATATGAAGGGGGTTGTAGTTTTTTTTCCTTTTTTTAGTTTTTTTTTCTTTTTCAGTTTTTAGTTTTTTTTAGTTTTTTTTTCTTTTTCAGTTTTTAGTTTTTTTAGTTTTTTATTTTTTTTAGTTTTTAGTTTTTTTTCTTTTTTGTTTTTTTTTTAGTTTTTACCTTTTTTTAGTTTTTTTTAGTTTTTTTTTAGTTTTTAGTTTTTTACCCTTTTTTTTGTTTTTTATTTAGTTTTTTAGTTTTTTTTTGGCTGAAGTTTGTAAGAGTATTCCTTCCGTAAGAACCGTATTTGCCCCTAAGACATAACTTACAACGCCTCCCACCGGGCCCTGGGGGTTTGTATCGACACTGTAGTGTTTTATCTGACCTTTGAACTATTTTTAACAAAGTGACCGTCAAAAATATCTTTATTGGGTGCATTTGGGTAAAAAAGGCCGTGAGGGAGAGCTAGTTACCTACAGATCTCTTGTGACTCTTAAAAATCTGACCGTCTTTTTTCCCTAAATAAATCCGATCGATAATTTTGAAATGACAATTTTATTTAAAACATTTCAGACGTTAAATAACTATGCCTTCAGTTACATACAAGGTTTTGTATGTAATAAAGTGCTATTGTAACATGCCCTTGTTTAAATACAAGGTGTTTTTTTTCTATCAAGAAAAGATAAATAAATAAAAAGCATGGAGCATGAAGGTTAAACCATAGGGAAATGTTAAGGTATTTGTCTTTATTACTGCCCTCCCCCTTAAAAAAATACCGCGTACCCGCCTACCATCAGGCTCTGATATTTGTTTATAATGTGCTGAGTAAGGGCCCAACAAAAACCTTAAGAATGTTTCTGTAGCCTTTATACTTTTCCTAATTCGGGTTCCCCATAAAAATTAATTAAAGCGCATGGGCCTCTCCTGAGATGTTTCTTACAGACATCTATACTCTCTAACCCCTGCAAAAGCTTGCCTGTAATTATAACCATTAAAATTGATTATTGTATTTTTTATGCTAGTTTATGATGTTACAATGTTGACTTGAAAGTGAATCTTGAAGATTGCTCTCAAAATATTGAATAAAGATATATAATAATATATATAATATATATCAAAATAAATAATATTGTATAAAGAGTTTATATACTCTTTTGGTCTCATGATTAAAACTTGCAATTCGGGCTTATAGAGTGTTATAAACTGCACCATGGGAGATGGCCCTGAGAAATCCCGTTCACAACTTTTAGTCATTGATCGTGGAGTGGATGGCGTCTCACCTCTGTTGCATGAACTTACATTTCAAGCCATGGCATATGATTTGCTTCCCAGTGAAAATGATGTCAACAAGTGCTTGAAGTCAGGCGCGGAAAAAAAGGTCCTTGTTGATGAAAATGATGACCAGTGGAAAGAACTTCGACATCAGCACATTGAAGTAGTTGGCGACCCGGAAGGCGGACTCCATGTCGCCGGAGGCGCGATACAGGTCGAGGGCCTTGTCGGACTGGCCGCTGTGCTCGAGCACCTGCCCGGCGCGCTCGGTGTTGCCGGCGGCGAGGAACATCGTCACGGCTTCGGGGTAGCGCTCGCCCGAGAACAGGAGCTCGGCGCCGGCGTTGCGGTCGCCGAGCTGCGCGAGCAGGTGGAGACGCACGGGATCGAGTGCGAGTGGTTGGGAGAAATGGCACTAAGGTTTTTTATATTTTAGATGTCATTTTTAGTTGTTATGGTTTCAATTTGTTTTTTGCTCTTTTTTGCTGAGGAAAGCCATTGATTGGGTACAGAAATCGGTCAAATGAATTGTTTTCCTTGTAGCTACTTGGTTGAACAAAAAGGTCGTAATATTCTCTAGTCAAAAAAAAAAAAAAAAAAAAAAAAAAAAAAAAAAAAAAAAAAAAAACAAATCAGTGCAGCTACAAATCCATTCTTTGTAAGGTGATCGTATAACCGTTTATGAATTATTTTTTCATAAATCTTTGAAAGGAGCGGTAGGACTGAGATGGGTCTCCAGTTGGAAAGATCCTTTAGAGTGCCAGTTTTTGGTAGCGGCATTATTTTCGCTATTTTCAGTGAATCAGGGAAATCTTCGTGCTCTATTGAAAGGTTAATAAGAAAGACAATACAAGGAAGAAGATAACTTGCTGCTTATTTTCCAATCTGATTTTTTTTTTATCTCTTATGTTGTAAATTGAGCAGAAAATATATTACTATTATATAAAACTTTCAAATAGCATTACTAAACGTTTATAGTAGGACTCAGTTTGCATTATGAATTTTTGGAAAACACATCAAAGTAATTTAAGTATTAAACACAAAACCATACACTCAGTGTCAAATATCCCCCTAAAATTGACCTAAGTTTTTAAAAGGAAGGACATAAGAAAAGAGAAATGAAAATAGCTATATCGACGGATTCTACTCTGCTCGCTTGATCTAACTTCTTTGAAAGAATGTCACTTTTTCTCTCCCTCTCTCTCTCTCTCTCTCTCTGTCGCTCTCTCGCTCTCTCTTTCTTTCTGGTTCTTTCTGTCTTGTTTTCAACTGAACTGAATCAGCATGACGGACCGGAAACCATTCAAAATTTTCTCACGTCCTTATTGATTGCCGACACGCAGAAAATTAGGTATTTTTAACTCACGAGTGGATGATCGGATCTTAATGAATTTTGATATTTAGAACGACCTCGTGACTCAGAGCCCTTATTCTCAATCCCGAACGGCATTAAGCCTCTGATTTTCGTTTTAAATCAATCTATTGATTCTTAGAATTTTGGTAGGGCTCGTACCATATGAGCTCTTGGCTCTTGGCTCTTCAAACCTCGTCACAAGTTCCATATGAGCTCATAGCTCTTGAGGATTCCCCAAACGTCGGGGGCAAGCAACGCTGGTGTCGGGTCCACAGCGGCGGACTTTCACCGTAGGTGTGTCGCCCACCTTGGACTTCCGACCGAATTCGTACGCGAAGTTACGCATCTTGGATTCACACGCGTACAGATTCGTACGGGACGAATTAGTGTTATGTTTTGCATTTGGTCATTAGCAACTGTTTGCCCAGCCAAAGTTGGTCTTGAGGACCTCTTGTGTCGCTTCCGACAGAATTTGAGTGGGGTGGCTCCCATTGGGAGTATGCAATATCTTAAAGTGTAGAGTCAGTGTAATGTTTACTTCTTTTGTTTTCATTTTAAGTTTAACAGCGATGAATTGATACTGAGGAAAGTCATGTGCCTGTACCACCTCTAAAATGCTATTTTTAAAAAGATGAAAAGCTAGTATATATGCTTTAAAACTTTAAAAAGGTGTCTTTAGTATCCCCAAAGACTGCTTTTTTGAGGTTAAGTAATCTAGTTATCACCGATACAGTATTTTGTACAAAAATGGCTTCTAAGTAATGTATCATTTCGCATCAGGATTTTAAGACGGTTAACTTTATTGATTATTTTATTTTGAATGGAAGGCTGGCAGGATCACATGGGGCACTTGTGTCTATAGGACTACCTTTATTGATGTTAAAAGTGAAGATCATCATCTCATCTAGTTGTATATGTTGTATATAGATTCTTGCTCTGGGCTGCTTGAACCACGAATCAGCGCAGACCTACTTTCCTACGGGCGGTTGGGGTTGGATTTGGGTACTCGATTCGGACCGAGGCGCCGGTTTGGACCAACCCGGTGGTTGGATCGGAACGATCTTGCCCTACATCGAGGCCATGCAAAAATAGTGTTCATTGTGACTAAAAAGGTAGGTTTGAAAGCTTTCCTCTGTACTGAATATTTGATAGGCTACCCATAAAGAAAAAAACAGAAAAAGGATCCTGGATTATAGAGAAGAAATTCTGGAAGCTCCGTTCAATAACAGCAACAACGAAAAAGTTGTGAAAACAAGAAAAAGTATTTATTTACGGCGTCCAGGCTGCAGTATGTGTTTTCAATATGAGGTTGCCACAGAGGCATCAAAGTGGCAAATGGATACAAGATTCTAAGTATCATCCATATGTTTTCTTATACGTAAAGAAGGTACTGAGTTAAGATACTTAACATAACATCTTTTTTGACCTGTGTTTACCATTATAATAGACAAAATGTGAGAGAATTTAGATATGCAAAAAACTACTATCATCATAAGAAAGACCAAGGCCAACTCAAAATAAGTGATATATGGGACCCTATTATCCCTAGGTTGAAGAAATCCTCTCTACCCCGTCAACCTTCAGCAACAGATCCTGCCCCAACAAAGTCGCAACAACAAGCAGCTTTGATTGCACGTATATCTGTTTGTGTGTGTGTTTGCCTATGTGTGTGGTTTCCCTTATGTGTCTTTTGTCTCTCTCTCTCTCCGTGCCTATGTGTTTGACTGTTTTTTCGTGTATGCCAGTGTGTTTGATTGTTTGTAACTGTTTGTTAACGTTTGTATGTGCTTGTTTGTATGTGAGAGAGAGTTTTCCCTCTGTGTGTTATTGTCTTTTCCCTCATGCCTGTTTGACAGACTGTGTGTGAGCCGATGTGAAGTACTTTATTTGTGAAACAATTTTAAAATTTGCATCTAATGCAAATAAGATTATTTTTGTCATAACAGAATATATTCACAGGTTTTACAACGACCCTAATTACGAATTATAAGGATCGCTGGGTGCATTTTTCGAAGGGATATTTTAAAATTTTCCAATGAACTTGTTCTTTTTAACGAATGAAAAATATCTTCGCCCTTTTAAGTTTGGGATTGATGTTATCGTAGACAAAACTAAAACAAATGAAGTTCTGGGAAAAAACAAAATTTCACATTTTTGAAGGTAGGAGCTTGAAACTTCTACAGTAAGATTCTCTGACACGTTGAATCTGATGGTGTGATTTAAGATTCTATGACTTAAAGTTGGATGTTTCCCCCTATTTTCAAATTTAACGCAAATTTTCTCAGGCTGTTAACTTTTGATGGGCAAGACTAAACTTGATGAAACTGATATGTTTAAAAAACCTGTAGAGCAAAGTGTATTAGTCCATGAGCCCTGCAGACAGCAGGGCAAGGCCTGTATTCTATATTTACTTGATAAACATTGTTTGAGGTTTTTCTTTACTTTTTTCTTTTTGTTTGAGTTTTATCACTCTTTGTTGAATAAATATAGAATATAGACCTGGCCCCACTGCCTGCAGGACTCATGGACTAATATACTTTGCTCTATAGGTAATGTTAGCTGTAAGCAAGCCCACTTTTCGGTCTTTTTCTTTTATTTCTCTTCGTCACCCCCTTTTTTCGCTTTTTTAATAAATCCAGTGGATTCGTTGCTTCTGTTTGTTGATTGTTTATTTACTATTTAGTTAAGTTTTTGCACTAGCCAAGCACTTTTTGTGCTTTCCTGGCAGATTATGTACAGTAATTATGTGTCTTTTGTTTAAATATATATGATTGAATTGAACTGAATGATTGAATTTGCTCCATATGTGGGAGCATGTCAGCTTATTGCTTGCAAAATCTTATGCCAGATTAGTGCAATCGCAGGAAAATATAACACAAATCAAGGTTCATCACAAGCTTTGCATACACAATTCCTAATAAGGCCCCCACTATAGGACAAAATCAATCTCTTTTTGCTGAACAACATTCACCCTTCAGTGGATACATATGTGAATATTTCGAAACAATAACTACTCATCATCTCGTGTCCCCTAGGAAAAATATGGATCTGCCCTCTTTGGTGGAGTTGGGGGGGGGGGTAATTTTGAAAATTTAGGTATTTGTAACTTAGGAAAGGGTGACCAGATCTTAATGAAATTTGTTATTTTGGAGGATCTTGTGCTTTAAAGCTCTAATTTTAAATTCTAACCAGATCCTGTGACATTGGGGGGAGTTGGAGGGGGAACCCTGGGTAGACGGTAAACGTGGAGGTGGGGGGATTTTCGTCGTGTGGAGAGGGGGAACAACTTCGAGACAAAGGCATTACCCACACTTTCGCATCCGGGTGAATTGGGAGACGCCTACGCCGCCTTCAACCCGCAAGGCGGCGGCCAGTTGACTCAGAACATGACGCTGCGGTTCGCGCGGGAACGATTCGACGATCGGCGTACACTTTTGACGGATCTTGATCGGATCAAACGCGCGGCCGATGGAGACCGTACCGGGCGACTCGACGGTTACCGCAGGCGCGCTTTCCTGCCCACGCCTCATTTTCTCCAGGGCAGCCTGAAGCTCCTTATGTGCTTTGAAGGGATCGTCTTCCTTTGTAATTGATATTTTTGTTGTCGTGTCATCGGCAAAGTGGTGAGGTTTCTTCACATGGTTGTCCCCTAGGTTGTTAATAAACACCATGAAAAGATTTGGGCCAAGAATACTTCCTTGGGATACTCCTGATAAGACTGGGCGTTCTTTTGATATGAAGCCGTCGAGACCCCCAAAAAAAAAAAAAAAAGAAAAGAAAAACTTGTCTTTGCATCATGTTACACATAAACAAACTTAACAATTAGACAAGGTTTTTCACTTCTGTTTCGTTTAACTGTTAAATCACCTTTTTCCCACAGCCATTTTTAATGCCTTAAAAAAAAGAAGAAAAATAAGCTAAAGCTGTGAAAGAGAACAAAACCTTCCTATAAATCCCAAGGATTATTTAAATTGTTTTAAATACCGGAGCTCAAAATCAATTTGGTGGAAATCAGTTTGGTGGAAATCAGTTTGGTGGAAATCAGTTTGGAGGATCAAACCAGTTCGGGGGTTTCAATCCACCTAAAAATCAATTTGGAGGTTCTCAAGGAGGTGGAAGGCCATTTAGACCAGGAAGACCATTTAGACCAGTGACGCAGAGGCCAAGACCATTGTGTCAGTTTGCTCCAAATGACCCGAAATGTATAGCTACACCTCCACCGCTGCACCACGATGGCCATGACGCGCGAACGGGTCTGCCAGCTCAGCACACGCAGTTTGCCCTCGGCAAAGGTGGTGCCAAAGGTGTGGTCAAAAAGAACTTGTGGCTCAATCCAGAAGAATTGCACCAGCCATTTGACGAAGCGGATATGCCCGGGTTGACCCAGGCCAAGCGCTTCGCGCATTTTCTCTTTCACTTCGGTCGGGACAGTCAGTGGCACCTGTGCCATCGGATCAATAGAAATTTTTTACGACTTGGCATGAGACAAATATTGCTTTTATATCCTTGTTATTTTTCACGTTTACCGCATATTTTGAACTTTTCTACTTAATGTCAAGACGGTATACAAAGAAAAGACCATTTTAAGGCCTAATCACAAGATAAATGTTGTGTTAAACCCTTTTAATGTTTTTTTTTTAGTAATTCTGTCTGATAACTATTAAGATAATGGACAAAATAGCCACCTAACCAGATAATATGCTTTGATTTAGTTGAACGCTCCCGCAAAAATTTTCTGAAGGGCTCACCTGAATGCTTTTCGTCTTTTTGAAAAATATAGGTCAGACATTTCCACCTTCCTCAATAATAAACAAAATATAAATACAAAAGTCGAATTGCATATTTTGCAGTCCCTGCGCTGAAGGCGGGAGGGGGCTGACATCCTTTAAGACATAGGTACTGGATCCTCCAAATATGCCTTTCCACAGCCATCCTAGAATGTCGTAAGAGGGCTCATACTAGCGGTACTTAAAACTTCTAGTGCTTCTAGTTAAAACTTACGTGACGAAAAATTGGGGAGCATCTAGGCCCCCTCCCACGCTCATTTTTCGCAAAGTCACCGCATCAAAATTTTAAGATAGCCATTTTGTTTAGCATAGTCGAAAAATAATAACTCTGTCTCTGAGGACGACTTAATCCCCCACAGTCCCCTGGGGAAGGAAATTTCATTAAGATACGATCACACATTCGTAAGACACCTCGATTTTAACGTTTTCCAAGAATTCCAGTTTCCCCATCGAACTCCCTTCAATGCCACCGGATCTGGTCGAATTTTGAAATGAGAGTTCTAAAGCACAAGATCCTTCTAGATATCAAATTTTATTAAAATCTGATTATCTGTTCGTAAGTTACAAATACCTCATTTTTTCTAATTTTTCCGAATTAACACCCCCCCTTTTAAAATAGTTTTAAATATAGTTCTCGCAGCCTTCGGCAATGGTTAAAAATAGGGTAATCCAATGTTACGTTTAGTATAATTAAAATGTCTAAAAACTACATTTTTGGGAATAATATGACCCCCAAAGGCCTTGGAGAAAGGGCTGAAGTCACGAAATTTACCCATTGTTTACGCATAGTATCTGTTATTGGGTAGGAACATCTTTTTTGGGGGAGGGGGATTTTTGCTTGGGACAAAATAGATTGTCGACGCTGACCTTGTCTCCCATCTTGCGTCCCAAATGCGGGACGAATAGGTTGATTATGCATTCTTCATTGCCGATAGTTGATCGTGAACTAGAGAAACGGCTAAAGGAAGTAAGAGCATCTGCGACAGTTGAAGAGTGTATATGAGTGATCAAATTTAGTCTATAATAGCAAAAGGTTCTGTTTTTTGTTGCATTAGATATTTGAAACTCCCACAGTTCCAAAGTAACGAAAGAAAGCGTGCCGAGGAATCACAAAAACAATGTGAAAACAGGCTTTGGCTCAAAGAGAAATTACCAAAAAAAATGTGCCGAAGAAAAAAAATTTTAAATGTAAAAACTGGTAATTGCACCAATATTTCAATATATTTTGACAATGGATTAAAGCAATTTGAAAACCTTAAAACATAAACCCAAAAGTTTGAAGTTTATTAGAAACTAGCTGTTGGGGTGGCGCTCTTGGATTTTTTCCGTTTCTTTTTGGATTTTCTTAGATCTTTTATTTACTTCCATCAGAGTAATCTCTTTATTGCTTCTTTTTTAATATTTACAAAAAAAAACCTTACCTTTGATTTGACTTTTCATTTTTATTCTTTATTTGATCTTGGATTTTTTTCCGTTTCTTTTTGGCTTTTCTTAGATCTTTTATTTACTTCCATTAGAGTAATATCGTTATTGCTTCTTTTTTTGATAAACTCATAGCTAAGAATTCATTAAGTCTCTATAATTTATCTTTGGTAGAAGATTGGGATATGCATCGGACACCTTCAAAACAAAAACTTATTGCCGACCTTCATCCAAAACAGAATATTATTGTACATCATGTTCTTTTGTGGTGGATGTTGGACAACGGCTTCAAGGTCACAAGGATCCATAGGGCCCTCCAGTTTCATCAAAAGTCATATATGAAAACATTCATTGACACCTTCGACAATTACTAATATGCTGTTTTCACACAACTTATTCCGTTACAAAATATATTTACTATTTTCTGCTACCAGTTTACATATTTTTACCATATTTATTTATAATTTACATATTTTCTGTTTCCAGTTCTACAGTATTTTTAACCACTTCAAGATTGTGTTTTCATATTGTTTTCATATATGTTAATTTAGAGGAATGGTCTCAGTTTTATCAAGAATTTACTGAAAACTCTTTGGTTAGAGTTTCGGTTACTATTAAGTAAGGTCACTCCTTACTACAGCTCGTTACCATGAACTTTTGAACTAGTTATCCTGATAAATGAATATTCTCTTCATTTTGGCTTTTGTTGAGAATTTAACAAGCAGGTCTTTGGTTTGCCCATGGGGGCATCCCTCTCCTTTTTTGGCAGTTCTTTTCATAGATTCTGTTGAAACCTCCACTATACATAGTTTAAAACTCCCCCCTTGCTTTAAGATATAAAACTAAATTAAACAATACTATTTGTGTCCAGATTGTCATAAGTGTGAACGGTGTTAAAAATTGTTAAAAGAAATTTTAACATACAGCTAGCAAAAAGATGTAACTAGAAAAGAGATTAAGAATTTGTTTCTTCAATATATATAAAAATAAGTTGTTTGTTTGTGTGTTGACTGACGTCATGTTTGTCTACTGACGAAATTACAGACCGGGATACCGGGAAACAAATATGTGAGCGTGCTGCTGGGCAACGGCAACGGCACCTTCGTATCCGCGCAGAACTACGGAGCCGGCGAATTCCCGCAGTCGGTGGCGATCGGTGACTTTAATGGTGACGATGTCCCGGACCTCGTGACAGCGAACGAGAACTCCGACGATGTGAGCGTGCTGCTGGGCAACGGCGACGGCACGTTCGTCTCGGCGCAGGCCGTCGCAGCCGGCGACTTCCCGCAGTCGGTGGCGATTAGGGGCATCTAAGGTTTATATAGAAAGGGTGATCGTATAAACTTCAGAGAAGGCTCATTGGATTGCTAATCAAAAGTTTTCAATGCTCTTTTTGGATATTCAAAGCGATCAAAGGGTGGATACCCCCCACACATCTTGTATTTTCCCGTATATATATATATATTTCCTGGTATATAAGGAAAATATAGAAAGGGAGATCGTATAAACTTCGAAGGGGCACATTGGATTGGTAATTATAGAAGTTTCTAGCTTTTATCTACAAAAATGTGGAATTTTGTATTTTTGCCCGAAGACAGATCATGGATGCGTGTTATTTGTTTTTTTTTTGCTTTTTTTTTCTCCTCAGGGATGATCTATCAACCCAGTGGTCCTACAATGTTGCAAGAGGGATCATTCTAACGGAAATTAAAAGTTATAGTGCCTTTTTTAAGGGACCAAAAATTGAAGGGGGGGCACCTAGGCCTCCTCCGGAAGGCTGAAAAACAGGCGAATTTGGCATCTTCGCAGCCAGACAGCCCGGTGATGGGATAGCCAAAAAGTTCCGCATTCATGGCCCAATCCCCAATCGCAGGCCGGTCATCTGGCCAGATCGCAAGCCCCTGGCGCGCCAGGCGCTTCCAGTCAAAGCGCGGTCCGGGGTCGATTTTACGGTGTGGCGCGAGGTCGGAATGGGCAATGACATTTTCCGGCGGGATCTGCCACCGTTGCAAATATCTGGAGTCTAGCCAAAAAACTATAAGGGATATAATGAGGAGCAGAATCAATTGTATTTGGACCAGTTTATCTCCACAGCTTTCTTCCCCATTTCAATCTAGATTGGCCAGCACTATATATTTTCGAATCCAAGCTGGGTCAGTTTATTTAAATAAAGAAAAATATAGACAATCAGTTGCAAAGCCTATTGTGTAGGTTTTGCTACACAATAGAATCTTTCCAACAAGGATCAGAATTTACGGACATTTTCCCGTGACCAAACTTTTCCACTTTTCTAAGCCTTAGTGCTTGAGGAAATGCCACAAATCAGCCTACCTTGCCAACTTTCATTTGTTACGATATCTTCAAAACTACAGGCAATTTGACTCTGATTTCACGCGGACTACTCTTGTAGGCCATCAATCTACAATATAATTATATAAAGATCAGAATTGACAGACTTTTTTTTGTGACCAGAGTTACATTTTAACTATATTTTGTTTTCAGTAAAGTGCAAATTAGGTTCTGGTATGGGGGTTGTCAGCCCTACTCATGTGAATTTTTGCTCGTTTTGAGTTTAACTTGGTTATTTGTTGTATGACTAAACTAAAAAAAAATAAGTTAAAAATGTTTGAATTTTTTTTAACTTTCATAAACTTTAAGGAATATACATCATTATACATAGAATAAACTGACAGTCAACAGCCATTTTCTTCCAGAAATTATTTCGTATATGAAGGGGGGTAAACTCCTCCTCAACACCTTGCTCTTTCCGCTAAAGTTTTTTAGTACTTTTGGAAAAACTTCTTATTGTTCCAATTAAATGACCCTTGTGTTTCAGGAGTCGCTCTTAAGGAATTGCGACAAAATTCAAACTTTAGCGTAAAAAGCGAGTTGCTAAGGAGGAGGTATCCCCCTTCATATACGCAATAATTTCTGTTCATTTTAAGTCTTAGGCAACTGGAGTTAGGCAGCTTGGAGGAGTTGAAACCTGACATTAATTTTACTTGGAATCGAATCGACCGACTCGAGGAACTGAGATTGGTCAATCTTTGACCAATAACGACGATACCGCCACGCTGAGGAATCACGAGCTAGAGGATTACGTTGAGAAACCGAAGAAAAGCAAAAATTAAAAGAATTAGTGCTTTTTGAGAAACAAAAAGCAAAAAATCATTTTTTTTACGGCACGACGATGAGGTACGGCCCCTTTTTCTGCTTCTTCTCAACCAAGTAGGCAACGAGAGCGATGGTCTGAATCGTCTTGCCGAGACCCTACAACAGACAGACGGACGGACAGACGGACGGACGGATGGACGGACGGATGGCGGAGGTTCGGGTGGTCGAAGAACGACCGGGCGGCGTTCCGTGTGTGCGTTGCAAACGAGGCAGGCAACGAGAGCGCGATGGTCTGGATCGTCTTTTCTAAAATAACGGAAATTTTCTCAGGCTCGTAACTTTTGATGCGTAAGACTTAACTTGATGAAACTTATATATTTAAAATCAGCTTTAAAATGCGATTCTTTTGATGTAGCTATTGGTATCAAAATTCCATTTTTTTTAGAGTTTTGGTTACTATTGAGCAGGGTCGCTCCTTACTACAGTTCGTAACCACGAACTGTTTGATAAATATTAATATTTAATTCAAATATTTTTGCAGTGAATTTTTAGTTTCAACACAATTTAGCTAGGATGAAACTGAATACATCACTTGATGACTTTTCCTATGCTCTTTCATATTTCAATAATTGTTTCTGAGGCAAGTTCCATTTTGGGCCCTTGCAATGTAAAACAGTCCATAGTTTCCAAAAGTTTAAAAAAGTGTTGATAAAATAACCATCTTGTGAGAAAAATTGGTATTCTTCTTCTTTTTAAAAGTTTCTGCATTTTTTACCTCTGCCATAGGATTTCAGCGAGTCTCTGAGTTACGATTTGGCAGCCCATAAATCCTCAAATTATCTGTAATACTTCACCTAGGCCTGTTTACAAAGCCTAAAAGGATTCAATCCTCAGAATACTCCCAAGTGGCAATTTAACATAGCTTAACAAAGTTGCCTGGAAGAAGTCAATCCCTAGAATACTTCCAGGTGGCATTTTAAGGAAGGGCTGCCTCGACCCTTTCGGGGTAAACAGTGTTTCATTTTCCTCACCTAAACACTTTCTAAAATAGCAAGAAGTCAATTAACTGGAATTTTACCAACATGGTAAACATTAACCGAACTTTTCTTCTCGAGCGTGTATTGAACATACCACTCGATACCTTTTTTATGTTCTTTAAGAATACAATAGTCACTTCTACCACAAATTCAAGTATAATTGAACTTTTTCTCTACTTAGATCAACCATTTTCCAAGATAGTCAACCCCTGCGGTAAATACCGGTGTTTTACCGGTAGTAATATTTTTAAAATAATGGTGCTTCGAATTCTTTTCTTCTTCTTTTTCGTCAAGGATTAATTTTTAGCAAACATTTGTTATTAAAATTTGGCACACTTGCTTTTACCACTCCGGCTTCAAATAGTAGAATTTGAGTTTGGGCACGTCCAAGTCCTAAGTAAAAAAAGGTTTCAAGGAATAAAATTCAATTTTTGGATTCTACGGAAATTAAAAGTTCTAGTGCGCTTTTTAAGTGAACAAAAAATTGAAGGGCACCTAGGCCCCTCCCACGCTCATTTTTTTTCCAAAGTCATCGGATGAAAATTCTGAGATGGACATTTTATTCAACATAGCCGAAAAACCTAATAACTATGTCTTTGGGGACAAATTGCTCACCCACAGTACCCGTGCGAGGGGCTGCAAGTTACAAACTTTGACCAGTGTTTACATATAATAAGTCAAACCATAGATTCTCAATAGATTTCAATGATAACCTATTCCCTTGGATGGATTCGCTAATGGACCCTCTGTCTTTGGCATGTTCAGCCGACGTTGAGGCTCGCAAAATGATCTGTAGTGTATCAAATCCTCTTAAATGCAAGTTTTGGTAAAAACCAAGTACTGTTCGGTAAATATATACTTGCACTACTTTGGTTTTGGATATCTGTATTGCAGTAACACCCTTGTAATCACAAGCAGCCACCAGTCATCCCTCATGTGCACTGCAGCAAGAACATCTTCCCACGTCGTTTAAAGGGAAGCATTTATGTTTCGCAGGTCTGTCTGATAAGTGCGCCTTCCAGTACATGGTTCATCAAAAATAGCTGTCTGGGATAGCCTTGATCTCCCCTACTGCTAGTAACTTGTTACTGTTATTACTGATTGGAATCAAGACTCCAAACACCAGGAGTCAATTGGTGAAACTCCAACTACAACGGGGACGCCGGGGGGCAAAGGGGGGATATATAAATGACGACGGAGACACAGGGAATGTTTGATTAGCAATCACCATTCGCAAGTTTTACGTAATTAAAAACATATGGACACAACTACAATGGCGCGTAACTAATATGTGACGTCATTAAGAGGATTGAGCATTATTCCGTTATGAAGTTGTTTGTCGACTGATGTCATGTTTGTCTACTGACGAAATTACAGATCTTGATAATGCAAGTCCTTCTCGGCGCCCCTCTGTTGATAATGTGGGCATTTGTTATTCATCCAGTTGTCGACTGGCTTGTCGATTCTTCATTTATTGCCGATCTTGCCCAAGATTATACCCGTGTGGTTGTTATTGATTACCTTGTACAGGCCACTTCCAGGACTTTGATGGTTCCGTTTCAGTTGACTGGCCTTTCGCAATTTGAAGTAACCGTCGATCTCATTACTGCCGTTCTCAATTCCCGCTCGACCATATCCTGAATCGACTCGACACTCACTCCGGTGCCATCTTTCGATACGCCCGACAACTGACTCAAGATGTTCTCTACGATGACTGAGATCTTGTCGTGGGTCGCCTGATCCAGTTGTTCGAATCCATCCAGTTGCCGCTCAGCACAAAATGCTTTCTGGATCGCGGTCAGAATCCGTGAGTTGTCAAAGGTTACCAGTCGCCCGTCACGTTTCTGGACTCCAAAAATAATTCATCATGTTTTATCTTGACATGGCACTTTTTCATTTTGGGGTCATACACGACTTTTAGCCTGTTTGTATCTAGAAACTCATCACATTTCATCATTGCTATTATTCTGTTCGATGATGGTGTCGGTGATATTATCTGCCAATTCCCTTTTCATTTTGCCTGAGATTTCATTATCTATTATGACACTATTTTTACATCGGTAATAGTTACGACATGCAGACAAGGCGTCTTGGCGATAACTTCCTGGATGCTTGGCCGTTCGGCAACCGGGTATCCCCTGCGCTTGGCAATGATGCCGGCGACGACCATCAGGCTGAGCCCCATCAGGATGCCCGGAATGTATCCGGCAACGAACAGGGCCGCGATGGAGGTGCCGTTGGTAATCAGCGAATAGACGATGAAGGTTGCGCTCGGCGGGATCAAAAGGCCTGTCGGGCAGGAGGCGATGTTGACCGCCGCCCGGCGGCACGGAACGGGAGAAATTGTCCCGGGCGATCGGACGGACCATGAATGCGAAGAGCCGCGCCTGGCTGGAGGATGTGGTGTATGACGGAATGTCCGCGCCGGTCTTTGCCGATGCCCTCAAGCGGTTTGACGGGCTACTGGGCGAGTTCGAAAGACGGCTGTCGAAATCACCCTGGCTGGTCGGCGACGGCTATTCCGTGGCCGACGCCGCCTACACATCCTACATGATTCTTTGGTCAATACTCGCTTTTCTTCATCCATCGAATGATAGATATGTTGATAGACTATCACAATATAAACCCTATGAAAATGAATTTAACTTTAAAGGGATTACTAATTTTCTATAGATATTCAAGATATTTGTAAATTTGAAAACAAATATAATATTAAAACTTTTCTTTGAAATAAGTGTAAATAAAGTGGTTAGAGCTCATATTCCTAAAACTAGGATCAATGGAAAAACTGTTTTGGAAAATGAAACAGAGTTGCATTTGATAAAACAGAAAATCTGATCAGGAGGTTTCCCTTTAAATGGGGTTATTTTTAAAGACCCTATCATTGAACCTAAATATCGATAGCACTAAATGAACGAATCAGCTTTTATGGCAATTCTAAATATGTATGTTGTAAATTTGAAGATGAAAATTTCAAGTTTTTACTATATAAGAAAGATTCCATAATAATTTTAGTTAAATTTATTACTATTGAGCCGGGTCGCTCCTTACTACAGTTCGTTACCACGAACTGTTTGAAAGGGACCACTTGAACCACGGATGAATTTAGCCATCTTGTAATGCAGAGAACCCTTTGGCTGCAGATTTGCAGAAACCAGTAGAATGCAGAATCGAGAATATGTCTGCAGAATTAGAATTTCGATATGTTTTAATCTTTTCTATTTGAATAACTGTTTAGTCTAGCAATATCACATCATGTGTGATGACAATGATGATGATGATAAGGATGACAACAAATTATCATGACAATTTAATGAATATAACTCTTGTTGTCAAAGCAATGGCAATGATACCTATAGAGATGACCATAATGATAATGTGGTGGTGATGATTATAATGATAAGAGAAAAGAAACTAGAAAAGATCAGTAATACTATGACTTACCTCACAGTCATTATCTCCCGGTGCTACCTCCCAACAACATTTTGGTTCATCGAGCGATACGCTCGCGAGCCTCAACGGCATATTCGTGCTCGGTGTCATTCAGTAGACGGGAAAAGATGTCGATGACATCGTTGTAGTAGGTCAATGCGCCCGAGTATTCGTTTTTCTTGTAGTAGAAGCGGGCGATTTGGAGTGAGCCCCGGGCATGTTCGACTCGGAGGTTCCGGATATTCTGTTCCGCCTCGGCCACCCGTTCGTCGTTCCCGTGGAGGGCGATAAAGTCGTTGCCGATTAGAGATCGAGGACCAGCCGCAACGCCGACCCCGGTACGAAGCAATCGACACTGAGTTTAGCCGATTAGAGATCGAGGACCAGCCGCAACACTTGTCATGGGCTGCGCGCGCACCGGCTCAGTTTAGCCGATTAGAGATCGAGGACCAGCCGCAACGCCGGCTGCTATGTCGAGCTAGCCGCGCCTAGTTTAGCCGATTAGAGATCGAGGACCAGCCGCAACTATTGGGGCCCCTGACAGTACGGTTATCTGATATGCTGAATCTGATGGTGCAAGTTTCGTTAAGATTCCTTTAACTTTTTAGGGATCCAACTTTTCAGAAAATCACAGAAGTTTTGTTGATCTCCGAGCTTTTGATGGGTAACATTTAACTTAATGAACTTTATATGTTTGGAATCAGCATGAAAATATATATATATATTTTTTTTATCAGAATTCCATTTTTAAAGTCTCAGTAACTATTGGCGATTGATCTAAATAACTAATTGGAAACTTGCGTGAGAGGTAATGTGTGTAATAGGTTATTACTATGAAAGTCTTACATCTTGAGAAATGGCAGAGGCGTTTTTAGGGGGGATACAGAGGGGAATATTGCCCGGGTGCGAAAATTTAAGGGGCACGAAATTTCAAATAAATAATCTAAAAGTTATAATTATTTTTTAACTTTTTTTTTATTAAAACAAAGTAGAGGGCACAGTTTGTTCGATTCTGCTTTCGGCAAAGGAAGGCTCTCACGTGAACGTTGCAGCAACAATATTTCCTCATGAAAAACCGGCTTGTTTATTCTACTATGCCGACAAATTATAACAAGCCGTTGTCATCGGCTACTCATCATTGACAATGGCGAGCAGTTTTTCCGGTTGTAGCGGTTTGGTGAGAAATCCTGTCGCGCCGCTGGCAAGCGCAGACTGTCTGGAAGATTCCTGTTCATCAGTGCGCGCTTCTTTGACACAGTATATTTGCTCCAAGATGGGGCGATCCTTGTTGTAGGCCAACAATTCCTGCTCCGTCATATTCTCGAATACTACTGGATTCGCGCATCCGGCTAGCAATATAGCTGCAGCAGCCGTAAATAGGGATGTTTTCATAATTTGGTACCTTATGGATAAGATAGCCCAGCAATTCAAAAACTTTCAAGATTTTTTCCCAGGTCTGAGGATACTAACAACGGCCGCGGCCTGCGTGGCGCTCAATTGCTCCATAAGTGACATAAAGAGGGTCTCCCTCAGCTCCGTCAAATTGCCTTTGCGATGGCGGTAAAAAGCCCCATTCAAGCGGTTTGCGCTGTTCCGGGTGATACATCAATGATATTCGGCGATATTTTTAGCGCCTTCGCGATCCGTGCACGGCAACAAACAGCACGCCGTGGCCTCGCCCGTGCCGCATTTCCACAGCACATCGCCTCCCTCTGCCAGAGAAAAACACTACTTAGCAAAAAATGTGGAGCCAGCTTTTGCTGTAAACCCTTTCGCACCGTCTTTTTGTACCATAAAATCATCATCAGGGGTTGGATATGCATCTCCATTCCTTATTTCGAATTTTTATTATTTTGTTTACATGAAATGACGACTTTACACAATGGTCCCAACAGATTTTTAGATATTTCACTTTGGCTTAGCGTGGCAGGGTGGTATTTTTGGGCGCCCCTTCCATCCGAGAGGAAGCAGTACTCCCATGACAATGACCCCTGAGCAGGCCGCCTGGTTCCAGGGCACCTTCCAGCGTCTCGTCGCGAACATCGACAAGGCGGTGCAGGGCAAGCAGGAGATCGTCGGCCTCGTGCTGGCGTCGATGCTCGCCGAGGGGCATGTGCTCCTCGAAGACGCGCCCGGCACCGGCAAGACGAGCCTCGCGAAGGCCCTCGCGGCGACCGTTCGTGGTTTCATGGCGAAACGTGAAGGAGAATAGGGCGTCAGGTCAACATTCGGTTTACGCCCGACAATCAGTTGCGCAAGCAACCGCCCGGTCCTGGGGCCTGCGGTCAGACCGATATGGTGATGTCCGAAGCCCAGATAGGCGCCCGCGATTTCGGGCGCCGCCCCGATCAGGGGGATCGAATCCGTGGTGGCGGGCCGGTGGCCCATCCATTCGGTCTTTTCGCGCCAGGTCGTCGCATTCTATGCTAAACAGTACTTCCCTTCTAGTGACGCGCTTTCGCCTAAGATGAGTCATCTTTTGTCAAAAGAGCTATGTCGTAGCCATCAAAACAATAATGGCGTCTGGATATCTTGATGAAACGTATTTTCGGTATCGCTCTAAAACGTAGGTGCAAGTCAGACTAAATTTTTAAAGTCGTTTTATAGCCTATGCTAGCTCTGGTTTATTTGGCTTTTCGGAACGTGCCATGTTTTTATTATTTAATCAAAATAAAATTCATTTCGTCTCTGCTATTACAAGACAGTATTTCATTATTTTCACTAGGCAGCCTACTCCGCCTGTCAGTGAGAGTCTGCCCTACCTTTGAAAAAGGACTATTGAAGTACAACTCGTATTGGGGATACACAAGAACTTTTTTGCAATTCCACGCAGTATGCCTTGGGACATGTTCGTGTTCCTTCCATAACATCAAAGGACTTGGTTTCTGCTCGTTTTGAGTTTGACTCGGGTCCAACTCTGTTCAATCTTTTTGATTGCAATCTCTGTTCGTTTTGGGATTCATTTATTTATTGATGCTGACTTGTGGAAGTTTTATGCTTGATAGATTATTTGATTCTACTTTCACTCATTTTTTGTTTAATGGAGCTCTTTACTTTTCTTTGAAAAACTTATTTTTTGAAAAAAACATTTTTAATCAATTTCTGTTCGTTTTATGTTATATTCTCAGCAGACACAATGCTTCTTCACAATGCAATTATATATAATTCTCAAAGAGTGGAGCATTACCACAATAGCTTGCAAATTATCTGCACTGACTGGAACCCACAACCTCATGGTAGTGATAATGACAATGGTGGTTACGATGATGATAATGGTGGTTATGATGATGATAATTTTGAGAAAGTACTTGAGCTTAAAATTCAAGCTGACTTCAGTTGATGTTGATACCTGTGCGCCAAAACGGCAAATGGTAAAACAATACTGTTCTAAAAAAAAAATACTGTTCACCTAACAGAGCCTAAGCCTTTATAGTACTGTTTCTTTCTATCTCTCCTAAGCATACATGACCATTGAATATTGATCTTGAAACATTTTGTGATAAATGGATTATACCAATATTCTTTGTCAAATCTGTAGGCTAAAGCTTACGAAAATAATTATAAACAAACGAACAAAACCGAAGTCTCCGCCGGGAATGTATAAACCGATGGTTTCAATTGGGACGCTTTTTCGCCAGCAGGTAACGCCGGGCATCGTTTCGATTCTCTCACTTTGCTCCAACTGCACCTGGTGAAATTTGGCGATGTTGAAGCGTGCTGCTTCGATGGCGGATTTTAATTCCGGTTCGACAGCTTCAGCCGCTTGCTGAATTTCGCTTTCACTTACTTGAAAATCCGTTAAGTCCACTCCATCAAAATCCCTGGTGTTGCCACAAACCCTGCAGTGTTAGATGTTAATGCCTGCTAAATTAGTATGAATCCAAAAGATCTTGTTAGGGATATGGGTGGTAAGAGTTATGCAGACTGGTGAGATTCATTCGACAGCACCTAGTTAACAACTAGAGCTATGGTCTCGTGTCCACGATCGGTCAAAGATATGCAAGGTGTAGGGCTAAGCTCCTGCCACCCACAGCCTAGCTCTGGTTGTTCACCAGATGGAAAGCATGGACGATGGTCATTGAGGAGCAATTGTCGACTGAATATGGGAATGGGGGGAAGCACGTCTGTATGGCGATGCACCACAAATTTTTTTATGAGTGGAGTATCAGCGGGATAAGCGAAAATGAGTGAAAGGTTAATTTGCATTACGACGGATTTAGTTGTTATTCTGCTGTTTTTGGGATTAGAAGTTTTTTCTTTTGCTCTTTTTTGAAGTTTAGACTTAGTTACTTTTTTCTGATACGCCTGCCAAATTTCATCGTCCTAGATTACCTGGAAGTGCCTAAAGTAGCAAAACAGGGACAGACAGACAGACCGACCGACAAAATTTGCGATCGCTATATGTCACTTGGTAGATATCAAGTGCCATAAAAAACGATCAGAAATTAAATTTTAAAAAAAGTTTTTTTCAACTAAAAATAAGGAGCAACATTAAAACTTAAAACGAACAGAAATTATTACGTATATGATATGACGTTTGAATTTTTTCATCATATACCAATTCAAAAACGAAAGTATACAAGCTGATGTAGCTAAGTTGGTAACACGGTATGATTCAGGTTCTAGGTTCGAGAGATTCCAGGTTCAAACCTTGAATACAAAAGAAGAAAAAAAGTAAAAAAGGTAAAAACTACAAAAAAACTAAAAAGGAAAAAAACTAAAAAAACTAAAAAATCTAGAATACTAAAAAAACTAATAAAAGTTGATTTCTTGATAATTCGCGGAGATTACCCCTTTTTCCATTTTATCAAGAAGGCGCTGTGAATTTGTTTCATACCCGACCGACATCAGTACGCATCCTCGCTGGGCTAGTTCCTGGCAGAATGAGGGATCGTGAAGAGATTTTTCAAGCCGATTCCTGGTGCTGAAACGCATTTTATATCCACGAAGGTTTATAATGCGCATAGCCTGCAGAATAATTTTCTAGTGGGTATTTTCGGCGCAGCGTTAGGCGTTCTCATTCAAACCATTTTACCGGAGGTATTGCAAGACTTTTTACCGGTCGCTGTCGATTTCAAGGTTTCCTGGCCGGCGGTTATCATAGGCTTGATTGCCGGTTTGGGAATTGCGCTTCTGTTCGCCATGCTGCCATTGTTGAATATTCGCAAAATTTCGCCGTTGCTGGCAATTCGCGCCTCATTTGATGAATCCGCTCAAAACCGTGACCGGCTTCCAATTTTAGAATTCAAACTTGAATTCGGGCTTTTCGATAATAATATGTAGTATAAGGATTACAAAACTCCTACAACAGTCATCTCATACAGCAGTTTCTTGCTCCTACAACAGTCATGTTAATTCGTTGATTTTGAGGGTCATGAGGGCCAGGTCCATACAGGTGTGACTATAGTTTGGATCGGGCGTAACATATAATAGTGATTGCTTTAATGAAACAGTTTCTCATAGGCAATCTGGAGGGAGAAGGAGTGGAGGTAGTTGCTTCAAAATACCGATGAAGAAATGAATATTTTCTTATATATTGGGATGCTAATATGATCCTGGTTCAAGCTTTAGAATTTTGGTGACACATTGCAAAAATTAAATAAATTCAGGGCAAAAATGAGCTATTTCTAAGCTGAGAATTTTTGATGACATGTTATAACATAACAGTTCCTGATTGATACGAAACAAGTACGCTTCGAAATGCACAGTATTTAAAAAGGGGGACAAATACGACAGCTGCAACTACTGAGGGATATCACTCATAGATATGGCTACCAAAGTGTTTGCAATGATTATGCTTAAAAGGTTCGAAGAAGCAAGGGATGAGCAAACACGTGAAAATGAGTGCGGTTTTCAAAGAGGGAGAGGGTGCACTGACCAGATCTTTACTTTTCACCTTAGTCTTAAACAGTGCGAACGTTACAACCTCCCCATAATTTGCGTTCGCGATGAAAGCTCTGCGGGCAAAACTCTTTGATATGGAGCGTCAGAAGGCGGACCAGGAGCGGGCCGATGCGCGCAAGGGTCAGGTCGGCAGTGGTGATCGCTCGGAGCGAATTCGCACATATAATTTCCCACAGGGGCGAATGACCGACCACCGAATCAACCTAACGCTCTACAAGCTTGATCGGTTGATTATGGGTGAGGGGCTTGATGAAGTAATCGATGCTCTGCCTAAACTCCATTTGCGTTTGTGATCTTTTGACAATTAGGCTGTGTGGTATTCAAGATTGTCTTTTGGCTTCATTATCTACTTTACCGTGAAGATAATTTAAATGCATAGATCCCTCCGTCATTATTTGAATTTACTTTGGAAGTTAGTTGTCAAAGAAAAAATTGACGTTTCTCATCCCATTAAAGGGTTTGACAGAAAAAAACTTTCGATTGTGCTCTTAAAGTTTTTGTTCCGATTCTGACTGACTCGCTTCTTTGGGGGCTTTGGAAACAGGAACTTTTTTACGTCTCAATGGCCTGGTGAATCAGAGGTCTTGACAATTTGAATGGCTCGACGACTTCTGTGATTTTGATTTCTTTGACGGCATCGTTGAATTTGCTGAGTTACTTCGTGACTTTAGAGTTGTTATCCTACTGCCAATAAAGATGATGACTGATCTTAGGAAAATATGGTATTTAATTAATTCAGCAGAAGTTCTAGTTCCCTTTTTAAGATTGAGAGTGATCGGAGGGTAGATATCCCCCATACCTGTTACTATCCTGAAATGCCTCTGATAGAAATTTTGAGACGGCCATTTGTTGTCCTAAAAACATTGTAAAGAGCTCATTTGGTTGGAAATTGAAAGGGCTAGTCGAATAGTCGAACGTATTAGAAGGGCTACTAACCCCCTCCCATGTCCACCATTTCCCCAAACATATCCAATTACAGCCCTTGTCCTGAGGACTGTGGGAAGATTGACATCCCCAAAGACATAATTATTAGATCTTTCAACAAGGCTGAACCAAATAAATTCCTTAAAATTTCGATCGGATATGTTTTGGGGAATGATGGGATCAAGGGGAGGGGGGCTGCTTGCCCTCCATTCATTTTGAATTTTAAAAAGAGCACTAAAACTTCGGACTTCCAATCAAATGAACTCCCTCTGATCCAAAGCTTATTAGCATGTGGAAAGCCGGAAAGCATGCCTGGTATCGAAGAACTAAAAAGGATTTCAAGTGATAGTGTTGTTGTTGCAACAGGAGATCTTGTGCATCATGGAATAGCGTATAATACTCCCTATGATCAAGTCTTAGGAAGAGGACCTGAGGGATTGTTATTTGCTCGGAAAAGTATCATGAAGGGGCTTTCTATTCTTGGGGGAGGGGACTATAAAGCCTATCTCGAACACTGTTTCCCAATACTTCCATCTTCTCATTCTGATCTCGTCGGTCACCAGTGGTTATTTGGTATCATCCCTAATCTGGGTATTTGTTACTCTATCGGTCCAATGTACCGTAAGGATTCTACGCAGACAATTATTCTCGAAGCCAAGTAGTCTTTTATCAGTATTCTTTTAAAGGCTCCAAGACTCGCATCCATATAAAAGTACAGAGAGTTCATTACTCTTAAACAATCGCAATTTCAACTTTGACGGCGAACCGCACCGCGCGGGGCCGTCGAGCCGCGCGGGCAACTCCCTCGGCTCGCTCGAGGGCAAGGGCGGGCCCCGCCAACCCCGTCGCTTCGCGTCGGCCGCAGACCTGGCGACGACCGACGCGAAGCGACGGGGCAGGCGGGGCGGCGAAGGCCGTTGCTGGGGTGGGGAGTTGTGCGCTGTGTGGTCGTGTGAGTGTGCTTGGGTGCGGTGTGGTCGCGCGAGTGTGTGCTACGAAATTAGGAAGTTACGGGTTCTGGATAGTCGACTAAGAGTTTGCTGTTAATTAGCACCAGTTCGGTCCACTTCTATTTAGGGCGCTCGAGTCTTCAACTCGAGTCTTCAACTCGAGTCTTCGTCGAGTTGCAACTATCCTAGTTAACCCCGTGCTACGAAATTAGGAAGTTACGGGTTCTGGATAGTCGACTAAGAGTTTGCTGTTAATTAGCACCAGTTCGGTCCACGGGCATTTTTTTTCAGTGCAGATTTCAGACGGTTTTCCCATTTGAAATGCTCAAAGGTTTTTATTTTAATTCAATTTATGTAGCATAGACTCTGACTTGTGCAGTTCAGCTATTTTGGCACAGTTCTGCCATGTATGGCATAGTTCAAAAGATTCTCCCAATATGGAAAGGAAGAATTATGGAATATATTATACATAGTGCAAAATACAGGTAGAAAATATGGTGTAAAATATCCCTCGCGCATGGAATTCGATAACCTCGGTTCACGCCGTCCAATGCGCAGGTAAGCCGGGTTCTGGTGGTAGAACGCGATCTGCGAACCGATCAGCAGAATGAGCCAGTTCAGATACAGCCAGATCAACGCCGTAATCGCGATGGCGAAGCTCGCGTAGATCGCCTGGCGACCGGTTGAATTGGCGAGGAAAGTTGCAAACACGACCGATGTCGTCGCCCAGAGGAATCCGCCGGCGCTTATTCAAAATTAATTTATTAAATCAAAAAAATAATTTAAGTTATTCAAATTTTTCAAAAGAAAAAAAATGGGTATACGATCTAAACAAGTGTTTTTTTTTTGTTTTATCGCCATTCTTCAATGCTTTTCAAGTATCTTCAATTCTTTCCTTCCCGATTTAGTTAATTCAAGGAGCTCTTATAATCCACGCAATAATGACAACCTACTATTACCTCAAACTAAGACAGTCAGATTCTTTCTGATCACCAAGGTAAATTTTACTTTACTTTGATATTTACTCAATATTTACTTTACGTCTTCTCAGGCGGCAGACCATCTCCTGTCGAAATCCAAAGAAATAATTCTTGATGGCTCAAAAATTTTAGCCACAAAAAAAGATGTGGGAAAGTTACACAAGTATGTGCTGTATGTTGTTGATACCTTTTAAAAGTGGAGGAAATACAAACTGAACTAATAGATTCTTCAGGCTTTAGCTTTTCAACTATTTATTTTACGGCCTTACTGATTCAGGGGTCATTCTTAAAGATTTGGGACAAAATTTAAGCTTTATTGTAAAGAGTGAGGTATTAAACGAGGGGACAAACCCCTCATACACATAATAAAAATATAAAAATATAGAAGTTCTTTACGTAAGTTAATTCTTAAGTTATGTATAATTTTACTAATAAAAATGTTCGTTAAAAATTAAAAGTTCTAGTTACCTGGAGGGTTTATTGTATTGCGGCTTTGGATATACTGGCTCAGGATGATTTGGTTTAGGATAGCGACGCTCTTCATACCTAGAGGTAGTGTAGGTTGGTCTCTCATATTTTGGCTCAGGGTAACTTGGTCTTTCATATTTTGGCCCAGGATAACTAGGCTTTGGGTATTTTGGCTGTGGCTTATATGAAGGCTCCTTGTAACTTGGTCTCTCGTATTTTTGTTGTGGGTGACTACTAGATATATGAAGTATATAAATATTGTCCCCTCCTCAACGCCTCGCTCTTTACGCCAAAGTTTTTTTTTATTCTTTTAAAAAGTAGAGCTGTGACAAAGAGCCAAACTTTAGCGTAAAGAGCGAGGCGCTGCAAAGGGGACAACCCCTTTCATATACGGAATAATTTCTGTTCGTTTTAAGTTTTAATGTCGCTCTTTACTAGCAGTTAAAAAAAAAAAATTTTTTCTATTGTTTTTTCTTACACATCATATTAACTAGTTTTTACTACTACTAAGGAAAGCTCAATGCCAAAGCCGTTTAAGGCCCGTACAACTGGACGCACTTCTGCTCTATCCTAATCAACTCAAAGCTTCACCCTTTCCCCTCCTATGAATTTACTTTTTATTACCTCTTCCCAACTTCTTTGACAGTGGGGTTACAAACAAAGGGGTAGAGGTCATCCGCAATCGATATTTTTCTTCCTCTCCCAAGGGTCTGTACTAAAAAAATTTCCTTTATTTAAGTTATATTGATCAAATAGTCAAGGTTTAAGAAAAATGTATGATTAGTTGGTCATTAAATTGGCTACCATTGGTAAAACATTGACCAAATTTCACATTTACAATATAAAAGGCTAAAAAAACTCGAGTCTATAATTGAATTGAATTTATTTATAACCCGTTATAATACACATGAAAAACGGAGTATAATGTGAATAAAAGAAAAGGAAATTTTCTTTATTTAAGAGGGGAAAAGCTCATCTTTTGTATAAATTAAATAAATAAAAAACAAGTTTGTTTAACGGAAAGTAAGGAACAACATTAAAACTTAAAACGAACAGAAATTACTTCGTATGTGAAAGGGACTGCTTCCTCATCAACGCCCTGCTCTTTACGTTAAAGCTTGACTCTTTCTCTTAACTCTGCTTTTTAAAACAGTAAATAACTTTAGCGTAAAGAGTGGAGGACGGGATCGACATCATCTTCGACAACTTCGGCGCGTCGTCCCTCGACTTCATCGTGCGCGCCTGGTGCGATCCCACGGACGCCCTCTGGGTCCGGCACCGCATGCGTCACGCCATCGACCGTGCGTTCACCGCCGCGGAGATCGAGATTCCCTTCGATCAGGTCGTCGTGCACAAGGCCGAGTAGGCGCGGCACGGGGCCCGTCGGCGAGCCCGGCCAGGTCCGGGGCGTCGTCGCTCCTTACTTTCAGTTAAAAAAAGTTGTTTTGTTTTATTTAATAAGGAATAAAAACAGCTAACCTATACTAATATATTGGATTAGTCATAGAAATGTTTGAGCGATAAGTTCGTTTTGCGGTTATCCAAGCTGTTTTGAGTTCAGTTTCCAGGAAATCACAGGCTTTTCTCGTAATTCCGTGAAAACTTAATCCCAACTATTCCTGCTAAATTTTTTAGTACTTTTAAAAACCACCAAATGCTGCTTTTTACCCTTTTATTGATGCTTGCAGTGAATGGCATAGACATCTTTGCAATTTTTAAGTTTTTTTCTGGAACGGGAGGGTTCTATCATCAACAAAGGTATCTGTAGCCAATTTATTTTTATAGGAATTAGATTTAAATTGTCTTTAAAATGGGACCATTTAGCCCTTTTTCCAAAAACCTGAATCTTTTACCTTGACTTGTTGAAAATCATCTACTATTGATCGGATCTTAATGAAACTTAATATATAGAAGGATCTTACGTCTCAGATGCTCCATGTTCAATTCGAATCGGATCTGGGGACATAGAGGGTTGGAGAGGGGAAACAGAAATCTTGGAAACCGGAAATTTTGGGAAATGCTTAGAGTGGAGAGATCGGGATGAAACTTGGTGGGTAGAATGAGCAAATATTGTAGATACGTTATTAACCTACTTGGACTGGATTCGCTCTATATGGTTAGAACTGATTTGAAAATATTATGGTTTCAGGAGAACAAAGTAAAAGAAAGAAAAACCAAGAAAAATATCAGGGCCAAGCAATCTGGATATTAACTGTAAGAAAACTGTGCTACACAAAAATAAGTATAGCTTCATGAAAACAAAGCAATGATGTTTAACAGACCAGGGGTATCAAGAAGTAAAAATTGAGAGAGCCAAACAAAAGATCAAGAAGGGTTATCACAATGATGAAGGGTAAAGTATTGCAGCAATGCAAACTTATTATCTGGGACGAGTGCACCATGGCACACAAAAAATCGCTTGAGGCTCTGGAGCAATCATTGCGAGATTCGAGAGGAAATTGCGGGAGATTTCAGGCAAACATTACTTATAATACCTAGATCAATCCCTGTAGACGAAATGAATGCTTGCCTGAAAAATTCTAATTTATGGGCACACATAAAGATATTAACATTAACTACAAATATGTTCAGTCGTTTCTGCTGATGATTCTTTTGTTGATGATAATTTTTTTTTAATATAGGAAATCATAAATAGAACTCGTGCTGCCCCTGAAGAAAAAATGCTGAATGACTTGAAAGAGTGTCGAGCTAATCGTGAAGATTTAGATTTTGTCAATGATGTTGGAGCTACACCTGTAAGTTTTTCTAGATTTTCTAACTACTTTCGGAAGGAACAGAAAGTAGCTCCGTGCTCTTGAAATTTAAAGCTGCTGCGCTCGGGCAAGACGTTATTACGTCTGAAACGCTTGAGGCCGTTGTAGATGACTTTATCCCCCCTACGTATCCGCTCGAAGTAGAGCTCCAAACGCTTGTGGCTGTGCTAGAATGCACGAGTAGATCGGTGTTGCCTGAGAAGTACCGAGAAATGAACCGGGAAGATCTCGTCCGCCGCGTTGAGGAACTGAAACATCTGATCTAAGGAATATAGCAGACGTTCCGCTACCATGAACTATTTGATAGTTATTAGAACTTTATTTTGATTTAATGAGAAGTAAAGTTTTTTCAATGGAAAGTAAGAAATGTAATGAAACTTAAGTTGAAATTAAATTACTCCAAATATGAAGGAAGCTGTTAACTCTCTCAATAATATACTATTGATGGAGCGCAAGGCCTTATTCGGGGCTAGAATTAGGTGGGTTTGAACCCCCTACCCGGAAAAGTTGTTCCGACTTTGGATTGGGTGATTTGACATGAAAGACAAATAACGGTTATTGTTGGTCAGTTTACGGTAAATTGAAAAAGCTAATTCATTATTATTTCTACGGATCGAGATATCCAAAAACGGTAACTTTTTCTGTGTTCCTTCTTCAATTGTACAAACTAATTCCCTTCAAAATTATTTAAATGTTGTAGAAAGCATCCAATTTCCGATTTACCGTAGTTCCAAATAACTAAAATATCATCCATAAAAGATGATATAAACTTGCTCAAAACATAGGAAAATAGTCCTTCTGAGAGAATTTTCAGAGATAATTTCTTAGACAATGATATACACTTTCTCAAAACACAGGAGAATGTTCCCCCTTATAGAATGTCTAGATATATTTTCTTAGAGAATGATATAAACTTGCTCAAAACATAGGAAAACAGTCCTTCTTAGAGAATTTTCAGAAATATTTTGTCAGAAAATGATATAAACTTGTAATTAGATTAATAAAAACACCCTACAAGTTATAAAGCAAGAATTTTATTGTTTTAGTGTTTTCTTATTGTTCTTTGCTTGGCACAAAACATATAATACAAATATGATTTACTTGCAAACAAAACAGCAGACATCTATCTAGACCCAGCAGTAAAATTGAAAGTTCACAATTATGATGTAATTATGACAAGTTTATAAGGTAAAGCTTTAGTTTCATCACAAGCTGTCCAAACTCTCTATAAAGAAAACAATAATATATTCATTTACCATGGTGGTTAAAGAGCGGAGGATTCCGGGCGATACTGAGGATACCACTGATCACGAACGTTTTGTGTGCGGCGCAACATTTAGTTTCACTTCAGTAAAACAGTAACGCTATTTAATAACCTATCTTATTAAAAGGATACACATGATATATATGTATTATACTTGGATCCTTCGTAAATTTTGCAAATTTAATTTTTATTCTGTTACACAGTGTCCGCCCCTCGTGCCGGAAATGTTGCACCTGCGCCGGGATAGAGGTTTGACACGGAGCCCACTCCTGCCTATAGCACGGGCCTCGAATGACCCGGCCCGGCGAATCCGCTTAGGGCCATCTGTGATGTAAGCTCTTGCTGCCGAAATGTCGGCACGTCGGGCGGACGCCGCAGGCAGCAATGAGACCATAGTAGACAGACCGGCCTCCTAAGAGGCCAGATCCGGGGGCGGTGCTCACGAGGGTTCCCCGGTTCGTTTTTGAGTTGATACCCAAAAATGAGCCGTGAGTCAAAAAATGAAGATCGGCCTCTGAGAATCGATCTGGGCCGGTCTCGGCTCGTCGTCGCCCCCTTGCGTCCGTTCTACGACGGGTCGGGCCGCAGGATCTGCTCGAGAAGCACGTCGAGTCGAGGCGCCGGCTCGTCGTCCTTGAAGCCGGCCTGCCGGGCGTAGATCTCGGCACAAATGTATTGGCCTCAGGTGTTTGGTTCCTTAACGAGTTGTTAGCATTAAGGAACCATGCCATATACTCTTGCTAGGATAAGCTAAAACCTCTTTTTTTGGTAGTGTTTTTTTCTTTACCTTGGATTTTATTATTTAATTTTTGTTAATATTGTATGTTCCTAAGAAAGGAATATGAATGTTATTAAGGGTATGTGCAAAACAGTTTTGAGAAGTTGAAATTACATAGAATGTGTAAATTATGCTCTAGTCTTGAGAAGGCTTGGGGGTTGTCAGACCTACTTGTGTTGATTGTTGATTGTTTTTAGTTTCAATTGGTAATTTATTGTAATTTCTGTTCACTTGTTCAATTTTTATTATTGATTGTAATTTGTGGTGGTTTTATGCTGGGAAGATTATTTGACTTTGTTTCTCCTCATTTTTGGCTTAATGGTGCTCTTTACTTTTCTTTAAAAAAAACTTGTTTTGGCACGAACTAAATTGGGACATTTCAATACATTTAGGGTTTCCACCATTTTCTTTAATAAAACTGTATATTTTTTACAGTTATGATTAATAAAAATAGTCTCAAACGAATATTGCAAATACAAATATTAGCGCTATGGAAAAGAAGGGTCCACTACGGCTCAAAATTCAAAAGTTGGTGTTCCTTGAGACACACCTTTAAGGAGTAGAAGAAAAAAATTGGTTATGTATAATTTTCCCCGACATGTATCGGGGAAGTTATCACAATCATTGGCGGTAGTATTTCGAAAGTGTCCCGTGTACAGGTCCTTCATAAACAACCTGTCCTTTTCACCATCCTCGTTATCCATGGACGGTGCACGGACGGCAACGTTATCAGGATCGGAACAATTCTCGGATGAAACGTACAAACAATAATCTTCCCAGGTGGTGGGACGTAAAAAAGTTTCCGCTAGTTTCCGTCGATTCTTTTCGAGAACGACGGACAGCGTATGGGTCTGACCGATATGCTTAGTCAGTATTGGCTCAATCTGCTTGAATCGTCTGCGCCAGCAGGAGATTACCGGGCTGGACAGGCGCTCACCGCTGGTGTTCTGCCCACTGATCTGACACCGGCGACTGCTCCTCCTGCCAGCTCTCCTCCTTCGGCTGCAGATGATCCCTGTTTGACCCATCAGCATGCTGCTGGTCTCCTGTTCCCCAGGATTGTCACCTCCGGGATCGAAGTGGTAAGGCCCAGGTCAGCTTCAAGAAGAAGGAGCTCGAGGAGCAGGCACTCTTGATTCTCAGCAATCTCGATGTGGGCGACTTCATCGGTGTCGAGGGCACCTTGTGGACGACTCAAAAGGGTGAGCCGACGATCAATTGCGAGAAGCTCGAGTTTCTGGCCAAGAGCATGATGCCCCTACCCGATAAATTCCAAGGGCTCAAAGATCAGGAGGCGAAAAACAACAAAATTCTAACCCCCACTCCCTCGAATTCCCTTGAATTGGCTTCACTGCATGAATATAGTAATTCTTATGAATCTCGAAATGGGGAAACTTTCTGACTCAAATAATTACCATAAAATGTAAATTCGTACGGTAAAATGGTGTGTATCAAGGTCTAACCTAACTGCTCTATTCGGAAAAACCAATTAGTTAATCACGAGAAAGAATTTGCTGGGGCGTTTTCAGAGCATCATGACGTAACGATGGCTTGTCTTCGTGGGAAGACTGGGAAGATAAATAGTAGAAAAATCAATGTGGTAAAACTATTGCATTGTCTTCGAAGATCTCCAGTCAACACAATAATTCATTTGGAACACTTGCCTGCCACGTTCAGGCACCGAGCACCGACAGATTATGCATGGTGTTGGTTGAGTGGTGGTTGATGATGAATTCTCTCATTATCATCCTGCATGCAGGAGGGCTATAAGAATATAGAAGTTTGTTACGTAAGTTTAATTCTTGCGTTACGTATATTTTTTACTAAAAAAAATGTCCGGTAAAAACTAAAAGTTTTAGTTGCTTTTTTAAGTAGCCGAAAAATTGCTGGGCAGCTAGGCCTCCTTCCCCACCCCTTATTTCTCAAAATTGTCTGATCAAAACTAAGAGAAATCCATTTAGCCAAAAACAGAATGGAGCAAATTGCATTTTAATAATTTATATACGTCTATATCAGATTAGTATCAACAGATCTTAAAGATCTGAAGTCATGTTGAGTGGAAGTGGAGGTTGTTAATTTCCAAGTGGTGAATTAGAGCTATGTAGACCAGTCTTTCAAGCACCTTTGCAATGGCAGAAGTGAGGCTGATGGGATGGTAATTTTCTGGGATCTTTTTTTGTGGATTGGTTTGATATAGAATGTTTTCCAATCCGACGGTCGTTCTCCATTTTGTAGTCTGGAGGCCACATTGGATCAGGCCCAGCTGGCCCAGCGCGCATGGGCCGCTTTTGGAATGGAGCGCAAACAGGCGGTGCTCAACGCCATCGGGACCGAGCTGATGGCCCGCGCCGAAGAGCTCGGCACGCTGCTGGCCCGCGAAGAAGGCAAACCCCTGGCCGAGGGCAAGGGCGAAGTGTTCCGCGCCGGTCAATTCTTCACCTATTACGCCGCCGAATGCCTGCGCCAGATCGTTTCTTGTCGACGGTGCCAGTCCGGTAAAACGGCAAGTCCAGAAAGTGGCAATTCTCTTCGGGGCTGCCCACCACCATCGCACCCGCTTTGGCTTCGCTCCAGCGAATCAAAGTTTTTATCTTTCGGACGCTAACAGCGTCCGGCGCTCCGGGGGACTTGTCTTTGAGCGAACTGAGCACTTCTGACTCAACCGCTTGAGATTTGTCTTCGTCGATTTGGAAAAGTCGATTGAACCTTGCCCCTACGTAAATCAAGTATATGGAAAATGATCTTGTCGATGGTTTTTTTTCACTCATGATCACTTTATAATGATATCTTTCGCAGTCTCCGTTCGAACGTATTACAATAAACGTAACAAGCGCTGATATTTGAACGACTACATTCGAAAATTGAATAGGGAATATGTAAACATTCGATTGACGTGTACGCAAATTAATTAATCTCTCCAAGGATCTTAGATTTTAGATTGTTTCGTTATTAGGTCAAACATGTTAAGATACACTTATAAGGTAAGACATAGTGTCATGGCCATAGACAATTTTCTATCATGTATGTGCTGTACTGATTCTGAGGACAAATGTCAACATCCAAGGTGCTTTATCCCTGTTATTACTCCTCCCTTACACTTATCATTATCATGATTCCTTTAATTTTGTGTCTGTTACAAACCTTTGAAGGTCTTAATGCAAAGGCTGTCTATATTTCTCTCTCTCTCTCTCTCTTCTCGCAGCAATGTAGCAGTAGTAAATTCTTCTGCAATGCAATCAGCAACAGTTCCTGCACTTGGTATACTTGTTATCCTTATAAGATCTAAGAATACTGCCCCTTCTCAAGCAGTAGTATATCTAGTAACCCTGGCGAATTCTCTCAGTTCAGAGCAAAACCACTAGCAAAAAACTGAAGGTAGCAAAGCAGTATAAGCGGAAAAAACAGAGCCCGTTAGACTACACTCTTTTAATTAATAAAAAAGATTTTACCCCTGAGAGTATGGAGCTTTTTCAAAAAAAGCTTCGCGCCATCGAAGATTGGACTTGGTTAAACTACAATTTAGAAACTCATTTTTTTGTAAACGACATTACTGATGTCAGGAACAATAACTTCGGGGAGAGCGATAGTGAAAGCACTGGTACAGCTATGGCAAAACTCCTAAAAGAGGAAATGTTCCGAACCATGAATATTCAATTTAGAATAATAATCCACGTAATCTTCCATTCGAAGTTCTATAATAGAACTATTATTAAAATGTGTAGCAAAATTGTGTCCAAAATATATATAGCAAGCCAAAATCGTGATTCTTAAGGAGAAAATCCCGAAAAAAAGCTATATGTCAATTAAAACCAAATAGGAATTAATTTCTAAAAAAGCATCTCCGCAAAAGAAGTTTTTCGAAGAAAGTAAAGAGCTATATTAATTGAAGATTTTTGAGGTAACCCATCGTTAGATTGCGCATAAGTAGCCGTAGATGCTAATAGCATGGCAAAGATGAAAAGTTTAAAAAAGTAGTTTTTTTTCATAAAAATAGGGTTACGCTAATAATCATTCCTTGTAAATTTACTAAATGTTTGCAAAAGTTGTACCAAAGTCCTGTTAAAAAAAATCACAATTCATCGAAAAGTTAATCAAACGTAAGTTACATGTTACCTTTCCAAGCACTGAATCCTCGTCCCATTCATCCAGTCGTTCGATACATCGCAAAACTGCATCGGGGCCTAGATTCGAGAGTTTTTCTTCCACGGTGACGGCGTTGTCGTCTGGTTCGATATCCAGTTCCGTGGTTTCCAGGATAGGGCCGCCATCCAGTTTGGGCGTCATGTGAATAACTGTGTTTCCGGTGACGGGGTCGCCGTTATAGAGAGCCCAGTTGATTGGTGCAGCGCCTTTGAAATTTTTTCTATAGGGTTTTCTGATACGCTGAATGTGATGGTGTGATTTTCGTTAAGATCCTATGACTTTAAGGGTGTGTCCCCTATTTTCCAAAATAAGATGAATTTTCTAAGGCTCGTAACTTTTGATGACAAAGACTAAATTTGATGAAACTTATATATTTAAAATCCGCATAAAAATCCAATTCTTTTGATATATCTTTTAGCCTCGAAATTCCGTTTCTTAGAGTTGCTGTGAGCCCCGACATCCGAGACGCCCGTTCGACTGACGCCGGCAAGATCGCCGCGATCCTGACCGAAGCCATGGACACGCCGCCGTGGAAGCCGAACCTGCACAGCGGCGCGCAGGACGTGGCCCATTGCGGCCGGATGATCGACAAGGGCTGGGTCCGGGTGGTCGAGAGCGGCGACGGCCGCATCCTGGGCTTTATCGCCCGCAATGGCGAAGAGATCGATGCGCTCTTCGCCTAAAAGTCATAGAATCTTAACGAAAATCACACCATCAGATTCAGCGTATCAGAGAACCCTACAGTAGAATTTTCAAGCTCCTATCTACAAAAAAGTGGAATTTTATATTTTTTGCCAGAAGGCAGATCACGGATACGTGTTTATTTCTTTGTTTGTTTTTTTGTTTTTTTTTTTTGTTTTTTGTTGTTTTTTTCCCAGGGGTGATCGTATCGACCCAGTTGTCCTAGAATGTTTTGATTTTATTTATTTATATGCCTTATAATTAAAAGACCGAGGAGAAAAAACATATGAAGAAATTAGCACAGATATCTATAACAAGTACTAATGAATACAAGACGCTAATACAGATAATCCTGTTTCTTTAAAAGAAGAAAAAAATGTGGCCTTTTCAGTAATAAGTTCCAGCCTTAATGGTCCAGTAATGTAAGTAGGAGCTAGGGGCCTATCTGCTCAAATATTTAGTCATAAGATTGTTAGTTTTTATTAAAAGTTGAAAAAATGAAGGGAAAAATGCTCAACTGGCCATCTAGCTTAAGGGCATCTGTAAAATAGCAATTTACCCTATATTTCCCAGGGACTCTGCCAAATAGCATGGCTGCTATGCTACTCCACTTTTTGCATGCCGCCCAGGGAGCACCTTATTTCAGCCAGTTTCACATTATTTTACCAATTTTAGCGTATTTTACAAGTTTTACAACACTTTCGCTGCGATCCGCACTGGCTCCGCCGAGCAGCATCAGGAATACGCCAGGGATACCGATAAGTGCCTGGATCAAACCTACCTGATCCGCAGGGAGGAGCAGAATTCCGATCAGAATCCAGCTCAGCATCAGCTGCTGCATGGCGAGCGCAAAGCCAGAGAAACCCGTGCTCGCGATGTAGGCGTGAAACTGACGGTTCCGCCAAATGGTTGATGCTGGCTTGGCCTTCATTTGGCTGTATATACAGATCTGCACACCGAGTTACAACTTTCTGTGTTCAAGCAAACTGGAAATATGGCTCCATACATTGTCCCATAAATTTGGCAAGTGTTCAATGAGTGTTCAAAACAGACCAAAATATCTTCTGATTGGATGCCACAAAACCCTCATACATCAAAAAGTAAATTATGTTGGTCGTTCAATTTTTCAAAACATCTGAGACATGAAATTTAGTTAATACTCCAAAACTCTTTGAACTACCAACAATGGGGCGTATGTTAAATGATCAATTGCAAATTGATGCTCCTACCGAAACCCAGGAAGATATGGTGAAGCGCTACCAAAAGGATCTTTAACAAGTATTGAATACTCTTTAAAAAAGATATCACAAAAACTAACATAAGTAAATAATGATTCAGTTACTAGCTTATAGTACTAGTAACTGAATTTGATAATGCTATTAGACTACTTTATTGGCAAATAAAACTTTCATATAGGCACACAAACGGTCGTGCTGATGTAGTAAATGTGTACCGATGACCAAATCATAATCTGAAGGGTGGAACGAAGCGGTCAACGGCATTTCACTAATGATTCCGTTATTGAATATCTATAAATAAGATACAAACCGCTACCATAGAGGTTGAAGAAACAAGAGTCTTAATTTGTCTTAGATACAGTGCAAAGGAAAAAATATCTCTTCGAAGCTTTGTGACTGCAACATAGTAATCAAAATAAACTATTTTGTAAGACAAAGATCTTACCTAGCTTGAAACCCCTTTAATTTTATTTGTAACTACCATCTCCTAACACTTGCATTTCCATAATATCTATTTTTATAACCGTGAGAAAAGACCTCAACGGCATAACAGAAAGCAACTATAGTAATTATTTTAATTCCAGATACCCGTTGTACCCAAAGCGATGGCCTAGGTACATCTGGCATTGGCTAGCTCTCGTTCCGGCATATCTTCTGAACCATTCAATTTTTCTTGAACAGGTTAAACGAAAAAAAAGCCTTTTGTTTTGCGATTTGTTCTTCCGTAAAGTAGCGACAGATTAGCGAAGCTTTAGGAACCCAATTGCTGCGATATCTATGGTTATACAGAAGATAAGGAAAGAACCAAATACACTTCCAAATTTTTGAGTTTAAAAACAAAACATTAGATATAAAAACAAAATTCGCTGGAGCTTAACATCAAAATTACCCTATCGTCGATGCTCCAATACATGCTTTGTCGGCTGTGGAGCGCAAAAGTCGTTTTCTGACGTTTCTGTCAAACAGAATTTTTTCCTATTTTCAATATCTTTTTTAGTTTTTTATTTGGATCCAAAGTACGTATATCCCTTTTTCTCACTTTCGTTTTTCATAAAATCAAAATCTTAACATCAACATTTTACTACTGTATCGTCAAGGCCCAAACGTATCCCATTGCCGGCCGCGGCAATCTCCGGCTCCGCCAACAGCTTTACTTCGCGGGCCAACGCGCCGCGGCTGAGTCCTTTTAGTGTCGTTGCGTCGATCTTCTCGCGCAGTTTTGCGACTACCTGCGTCGCGATCGGTGACAAGCCCCTTTCGCCGCCATCTTCGCCTTCGGGAAAACGCAGCACTGCCCCATCGGTCATTTTCTGAACCACCTTTTGCGTTTCACGGGTTTGGTATGATCGGCTCAGCAATAAAATCTGAACCCAAAATTTTATATAGCTCATTTTACCACTTTATATATACACACCATTATTTCACGATGGGGAATTACGAACAACAGTATTTAAAGACAGGGTCCAAAATTAAAGAGCTTATTTAAAATGTCGCTTTATGATTTAAGTGACAACGCACTTGGTCGACTCTTAGTGTTTCATGTTTGTAAGGACTGTCTTAAACAATAGTCGCCCCCTCGTTTAGTCCAGGGCAATTAGAACAGAATGAGTTGTCGTAAGATTTTCAATGGGGGCTCATTCGATTGCAAATTACAAGTTCTATTGCCCAAGTTATAAATAGCCCCCCTACCACGCCCATTATTTCCTTAAATCCATTCAATCAAATTTTGAGATAGTCATTTTGTTCAGCGTAGTTGAAAGTTCCAGTCATTATGTCTTTGAAGATTATCCCCGCCCCCTCAGAGCCCTAGAGGCTTGACGATGCGTGAATCGAAAACACGGTCGGGCAGATAGGCGCCGCCGCCGCTCAGCGACCCGCCCAGGATATCTCCGATAAGGGCCAGGCCGTATCCTTTGTGGAGACCCATGGTGCGTAGGGCGCCCAGCGGTTCGTCGAACATCACCCCGGGGTCCTTCGTCGGGTTACCCTCACTGTCGATCAGGCTGCCCTCCGGTGCCTCCTCGCCCTTCAGATAGGCGACCCGTGCCTGATTTACGGAGGAAGAGTTAAAAATACTTGAAAACAAAGATGCATCTGAAATATTACAGGCCTTGACCAGCAAAAGAAAAGACTTTGCAAGTATAATTGAAAGAGAAATGAACTTTGACCGTTACAGTCAAGCTATGAAACTGTTAGGTGCAGTGTGTGACTCAGAAGTGCCAGATCTGCACGAGCATTTGTTTATTGACCTTTTAATGATGGTAAAGCATTCTGGTTTATTGAGGCTTATAAAAATAGATTTTACTCTCTTAGAATTAATTTAGAGGATTACAAAGTATCCTTTTCTATAAACTTTGTCTTTGTCCATAGAATGGACTCAGAATGTAATGTATCAACAAAAGATTTAAACTGCTTGAATCAATGACAATACTGAAAGAGTCACAACAGTTTAAATTTGCTTTTAATTTTGCATGCAAAAAAATTAAGGAGAAAATGCCTTCAATTGTCTCTTTTTTTAGTTTCTGAGGCCATAAAAAAACAATAATTTTGGCTATGTACGGGTTATTAAAGTCGAATTTAATGGGTGGAATATGATGAAACTAGCTTCAAGTTATTTAGAAAACTAAAAACAAAAATGTATTACAAAAGTTTTTTTTAACTGAAAGTAAGGAGCGACATTAAAACTTAAAATGAACAGAAATTACCCTGTATATGAAAGGGACTGCTCCTTCTTCAACGCCTTGCTCTTTGCACTTTATTTGTCTACAAATTACGGAGATCAGTTTTCCGAAAGAATGTTTCATAGTGCAGTTCGACTTCTCGCTAAGCGTGTCAAGCAGTCTACTCAGAAGAAGTCTCACTGTCTCATAATTGGGGACTTTAACTGTAATTTGGCAGATGAAAAGTGTTCTCGTGTGCAACTCATCAAAATTTTGTTACCGAAACCTTTCACCCTGCTGCGAAACGGTAAACTATATTCGTACTTTTCGGGTCTTTCTGTCCTCTCTTTGATGGTGTTTGCCTGTAGGTAAATATATTGTCTTTAAAGCAGGGCAGCGGCTCAAAAGCACGCAGCAGAACCGGGCAGAATTTTCAATCTGATACGGTTGCCACATGTATGGATCCTCCACCGTAATTTATGTTATTTTTCTCCCAGATAGGGGCCAAATATTTTATCATACGAGTACCCAATTCCATTCTCTGGAATTTGGATCGTTGAGGTAATTTTCGCTGTTTAATATTTAACCTGTCATGGTACAAGACTGGTAAACCGGTTGTAAGGTATTTGCTTCTGCATAATATTAATAGAATACTTTAAAAGTTGATCCTTGTCGACTTGGATCCTCTCGACGAAGAATTTAAAGTTGCTTTGTATTGCAGGGAACGGCATTTTCGATCACTGGAAACCTTAAACTGTTGACTGTAGACAACAATTATTTCCCGGCCAACGACAGCTATATGCCATAGATATAATGTATGATCCTAGCCCATCACGCGGAATTTCTGCTAAAACTTTAAAGGTCCGAAGCACTTCGCCAACTTCAGGATCTGAATATAAATCTTGCGGGATTAATGGTCGACTTTGTTCTAACTCAGCAGTCAAAAAGTTCTGCCTACGATTCTCTGGCCACTCTGCATAACTCCCGATATTAATAGCTTTGGTTATTTTATCCATAACTAAAACATGTTTGCTGAACTCTTCGGCTGAACTCCCGGCTGGTGGACCAATCGCACCGAGTGCGTCCGCAGCATCTCGAGATACATTCGTGTTTTGTAGCAACAATTTTCGGAGCGCTGGTACCAGGTTTTTGGCATCGGGGCCAAATCGTTGCGCTGCCGCAACGGCCACTGTCATGTAATTGGGCGAAAAGGTCTTGCCGTCGTCCTCGAGTATCTCCTGAAAAATCTTATCCACATCCGGCGTGTTTTAAAACACGCTTTTAAATTGGAATTCTTTTCGAATGCCTCTGCCAATACATCAGGAATTAAAAGCGATTTACCCTTTTCCGGTTTTAATTCCTTGCCATCTTTTTGATTTTGGATCGCTTCCTCAAGATATTCTTTGACCAGTGCAGTATCAATTTCCTCAAGCGAATCGAATCGCCATTGGCGCATTGCTTTTGTTTTTCCCTCTTGCGCGTTTATTAGTTTTTGATGTCGATCGGAGGGGAAACCGGAAATCTTGGAATACATGAAAATTAAGGCATCTTTATCTTACGAATGGGTGGTCGGATCTTAATGAAACTTGATTAAAAGAAAGATCTCATGTCTCAGATACTCCATTTTCAGTTTGAATCGGATCCAGGGACATAGAGGGTTGGAAGGGGGAAACAGAAATCTTGAAAACCGGAAATCTTGGAAAATGCTTTGAGTGGAGAGATCAGGATGAGACTTTGTGTAAGTTTAATTTATAGATTGTCATTGTTGTTGTGTTTGAGAAGGCTCTTGTATCCGATTGGTAAAGAAATTTACTTAATGCTGTTGATGCTCTCGTATTATATGATCATTTATTCCATTTACCATTTTTTATTTGTATGCCCATCTTCACTGTATACTTTTTGAATGGGAACAAGGTATGTTAGTATTTTAGATAATTGTATTTCGCTCTACGCCAGTGCATATGGGCCCCGATTGGTCTGATAGAGCTGAAATTTTGCATATGCATTTATTTTCAACTGAAATATATCTTATTGGGACTGTGGCCCATTCGCCGATCCCACACAAGTGCTTTTAGGTCAATGCTCTGATTGTGTTTAAAAAATGTAATTCTCGCTTTGTACCTAGTCTAGTTTTAACACATTTTTAATAATAAGATTTTTATGGTTCTTATTATAACTTATTTATTTCATTATTGAAAAACATCACGATGCCTGGCAATCTGCAAAGGCACCAACGCCAGGCAGGACGATCCGGTCCGCTCCGGCAACGGTTTCCGGGTCGGACGTGACTTCGATGGGTGTGTCGAGGCCGAGTTCCCGGGCGGCACGCTCGAACGCCTTGGAAGCGGATCGCAGATTGCCCGATCCATAGTCGATGATGGCAACGGTCACGCGCGGGCTCCGGGAGATGGAAACAGCCCCACCATTTCAGTCGGCTCCTGCAGTTTCTTTCGTACTTTTAAATTATTTACACTGTCATTCGACGGATACTGTCTGCTTAATTGTCGAAGGTGGCGGTATTCTCTTTTAAGAAGACTTAGCTCCCTAGTCCACCACCTAACATACCTCTTAGCATTAGTAGAGTATTTTATAGCTTGGTCTATTTCTGGCTTAGATGGCAGGCTATAGCATAAATATTATCAACACCATCCAGCAAAATAGCACTAAAGAGCTCCAGTTTGGGATGATCAGTAATTCATTAGGTGTATCGATACCTGGAAACTATATTCTTCTTTTTTTCTTTTATTTTAGTTATCAACTTTTTAGGACAATACCAAATTTTTTCCTGGGTTGTCACGTCGAATCTTGAAAATAAGCAAGAAGTTAAATAGCGTTTTTCGTCCGTAGCAGTTCAAGCATTAACGATTTGTTTATTCCTAAAGACAACTAAACGTTCAAAGAAAAGCTATACCTAGGAGTTTTTCAGCACCCAAATTAACAACGAAAATACGCGGCAAGCCTATTTGTTGGCAACTTACCGCTTTTTCGATTGGTGTGAAAAGAACCAATTGAATTTACGGGAACTTGAACCAAACCACATTACCAATTACATCGAAATCCACACGGGCGCAGCACCCACTGTGAAACAACATCTGTCGGCCATCCGCAAACTCTTTGACTGGCTGGCGCTCAATGCGGTGATTCCTGGCCTCAACCCTTAACAACAACGTGCAATCACGAAGTATCATCACATCCTGAATAGGTGTGGACGAACAACATGGACTTTGTAAACGACCTTTCAATCCAGAAAATATGCCAGAAATTAAGATTCGAGATTTTCCTCTTGTCCCTCCTTTTCCCTGAGAAAGAGATATTTCTGCGCGGGCGATTTCGAGTGATTCCGAATATGTTATTAAAATTTTTTCTGAAGATTTTGGTGTTCGTTACAAATTTATTGGAATTTCGTTAATCAAACGTTCGTTAAGAATGCAAGATAAATACATAAACTACAACTCGTATCATTATAGCCTTCGTAATAATTACTAAATGTTCTAGAAAAGGTAGCAGATTGAGCAGAGGTTTCTGGACAGCATATGTTATTTTCTTCATTTTTTTCTTCTTTTTTTTATCTGAAACCTATGATTAAGTCTTAAACCAAGGAAAATTCTTGAAGAATCAGTTTCAGCTAGTTGTTGCACTCGAAGTGGCATAATTATTACTCAGGTTAAATCTCCACATGCAATATTCTCTTCAGCAGCTCTTGATTCACGCGTCACAGGCAGGGTGGCCAACTTGCACACTTTTCGTGGGAAACACACTCCTTTTTACCTCTGGAGGGATACGAAAGACTGAAAACCCCTCTTTTGGGTGTCAATTCTCATTCGCTTTAAACGTCAGTAATTGGCAACTTCGTCACAATTTCAGGAGAAATGGTGACAAGAGTTGCTGGGTGCGTTTTGCCATTAACTTGGATTTCGGCTTCCATCCCTATCGCTAGGTCGTCGGCATAGCTTTCTGGGATCTGAACTTCCAATTCAAATTCACTAAGGTCAACTACCGAAAGGATGGATTGATTGCGAGCGACTTGGTTCTTTTGTTCAACCGCTAAATTACCCACAATACCGTTTACTGGCGAGCGAACGGTTAATTGGGATGCGGAACTCGCGCACCTCGCGGATATACGGATTATCCAGGTCGAGCCCGTCGAGCGCCGTCCCAAACTGGTTGGAATAGCTCTCACGCCGCATCTCACCATCCGTGATGATGTCAATGCCGGCACGCTCCTGCGCACGGATCGCCAGCAGCGTGGCATCGTCCAGGGCTTCGTTCAGCAATGCGGGCGCCACGCGCCAGATTTCCGGCGCGCGGATGCGCGGCACGAGCCGGATACTTCGTGGAAGGGAGTGTTTTGTAAAACGTACAAAGTCTATCGATTCACCGATACGCCAAAACAAGATGCCATTATTTTAACTCCCATTTCATCTTTGATACCAAAGTTGAAATTGATCAGATGGCCCGGTCAGATTTGGCCCTATTTACCAAACTCTATATTGGCTGCAACACTAGAGGTGCTGATTTGAAAAAAAATTTCCAAACACAAGAACCAGCCTCTCCCTCCTGGAAAGACGCAATTATTCTACCAAGGTTTGGGTTAACATGAAATTCTTTTCGGAGTTTTTCAACTAAAACATTGTGGTTAATCAGATCAAAAGCTTTTTGGAGGTCTATTAGAAGTAGATCTACCCAAACATTAGGGTCTTCCAAATTTTTCTACATTGTATCCAGTAAGTTTACAAGATAATGAGTAGTATAAAGGCCACATGGATTACCAAATTGTTTTAAGTCAGTAAGTTCTGAAACTCAAAAACAGCGAGCAATTTTCCAAAAATCTTTGGCCGAGGATAATGCAAAAATCGCTCAAAAAAGACTGGAGCAACTCGAAAAGGCAACCAGGTCATTAATTGGCGTTTTTAAGAATCTCGACCCTTATTCAGAGGAGAAGGAAGGCCTTCCGTTGCGACAAATTCTCGCAAAGAACCTTGCCGAGACTGCTGATTCGCTCCTGCAATTAACTGATGTCGATGCAATCCAAAATCGGCCAAGTACAGTGCATCTTGTACAACGTAGTACCGAAAATTGTCCATTTCGAGGGAACCATCGACCATGGCTACGAGGAATGGATGCTTTTCAGTAATAGCAATCAAGGGTGCAGCTTCATCCCAGAATTGTTGAACAAATGACATTTTTGTTGGAAGTTTGCGTTGTCAGCCCCTCTAAATTCTAGCTTTAATGGTGTGCGAGAGTGAAGCCGTCGTCGAAGATATTATGGTTCCCCGGTATCGATCACCGATTGATCGATTTCGCGGATCGTTCGAACCATATCCGGCGTGAAAAATTTGTCGTCGGTTTGTCCGAGGATTTTGTCTTTCTCGCGATTCATATTCCGCGCGCCGGCGGAGTTGATCATCAAGTAACGGCCTTTGATGTCCTTGACAAACACGGCATCGCCGATTCCTTCGGTCACGGCGTGCAAAAGGGAATAGGCTTTTCGCAACGATGGATCCCATATGTGTCTTTATTTGTTTTTTGTTTTTTTGTTTTTTTAGAGGTGATTGTATTGATTCAATGGTCCAAGAACATCGGGAAAGGGCTTATTCAAATATAAGCTAAAAGTTGTAGTGCACTTCGTTGTGACTAAAAAGATTGGATATCAGCCAGCCCTCCTCCTATGACCCTTCCCCCTGAAAGTCACGCTATTAAAATTTTTGGGATATGCATTGTGTTCAGCATAGTTATTTGCTCTTAACCATTTCTTTGTTTATCACTAACTTTACACAATAGATGCATGTCAATATTCTACCATAAATATTTTCCCACTTTCGAACAAAAATATTAAATTCCACAAATGTTTCACGAGAGATTAGTGAATCATTAGTTTGAATTACTCTGGTTTAGCTAAAACAGCATTCTTGCCTGCGACCTTGTTATACTAAAAGGTGTATATCGCAAAAACTATGATATGTAGAGTTTAAAGCAACTAACGCCCCACCTCCAACCACTCCACCACTAACAGTGTTATCGCCACTAACAAACAGTGTTATGGGCTAGCTACAACCCTGATCATACATGCAGCATATATCTTATCCCTGCTATAATTTCCGTGCTTTAAAACTGGAAAAGGAAAACAATAGAAAGAATCTGTAGGCTGACAAATTTTTGAGCTTGTTCACTTTCTGTTACGACGACCGACTCGAACTTTAAGACGAGGTCCAAGACCTTTTAAGAAAAACTACCGATTCTCATAATATAAGATTGAATGTAATTCAACGGTTTGTGGAAATATTGAGATATATTAAATTTTGGGTTGGATTGGGAAAGCTTGAGAAGGAATCTGAGATAAGTTCTATCAACTCTAAGGAAGATTTGGTGTCTTTTGGGAGGAGGAGTCCCTTTGGGGAGCCATGAATGATGGATGGTTTGCTCAACGCACAACTGGTTGGAACGACATGAAGTAGCGATCTCCTACCATCTCCTTGCGGAAAACCGATAGTGTCTAGACAGTCGGAAAGTCCATCCAGGACACTTGTCGTTACTTCCCACAAAGTTGGATTGAAATCTAGCGGCTGCTTTGGTTAGATGTTTTGATAATAGGAATTTGGGGAACCCTCACGCAGGGAAATTGGATCAGATATGGGCTTCCAACGTGCACAACTAAGACACTTATTCTAACTTTCTTAATCACGGCATAATGTTCAATCCTTATAATGACTTCAGTCGACAAACATGACGTCAGTCGACACACAAACATGACGTCAGTCAACGGACAAACAAACAACTTATTTATATATATATAGATGTTTACCTGATATCTCCCGCAAGCAATATTAATATGCTTCCAAAGGGTCTCGAATTCACTCGCAAATCTCTCAATGATTGATCCAGAGCCTCAAGCGATTTTTTGTGTGCCATTATTTTGCTTGTCCATTACTATGTCATAAAGGAGTTCCATCGGGTAAAGACGACGAAATTGACTGCTCAATCTGCGCGAAGCTGTCAGAAACCAATTTGCCACCTAGAAAACGACTTGTCGGGTGGAGTCTTGCAAAATTTGATATTTTTCAACGCGTCGGTTAGTTGGAGCCATTCTAGTGGCTCTACTGAAATAAACCCCATCACTCTATCAACTCTTTCATAATATATTTACCACGGTTTTTTAGCTTTTGGCTACTATGGGCTTCGGTTCGTCATTTACTGGGCTTTAAAATATATATCGCAAAATATATATATTACAACTGACTTTATCAAATGGTTTTATACAACGGTTTGTTCCTGTTTTTGTTGGATTAAAGCATATTCACTGTTTGAAGCCAATGTCATGTAAATTTCGAAGTTTCGTTTTTTTTTACTGTTAAAATGTGTTTTCGCGTCCGTAATCCGATTTTCAAGGTGTTTTTTTTTTAAGATTTGAGGTGCTTTTGTTTGAGATGCAAGGTGTTTTTTTTTTTAATATTTGAGGTCGCTTTTTTTATTGACACTCTTAATAGTCCTAGGTCACTAAAAATTTGGGGCCTGATTAGCCACTAGTCAGGTCTGAAACTTTTAGGGCCTGACTTTTGTTTATCATGACGTGAAAGAAAACACTACTACAAAATAATATCACAAGTCTAGTTATTGTTGAAACCTCCCCAAAATGAAATCGCTTTCCCTCATCAATCGTAAAAGTGATGAAAAAGGCTTCTCGATCCGGGGTAATCTCGGCAACGGCGGAAACGACAACAAATTCCGCATAACCGTTCCGCATGTAAAAGCGCCGCAAAAGTTCCCTGTCAAATGTCAGCCTGTCCGGATCGTAAGTATCGTCTTGCGCCCAGAACCGGTACCACTGCCATATACGGCTTATCACAACGCTGCAAGATATACATGATTATAAGAGACAACATATGACCGAGGCGTAAAATAGATCTATCTGTTATGAACTGTCAATGTTGCGCATCAACACAAGGAGATATAACATGACTACCATATACAATAAAGACTGATAATAACATACAGACAACATTGACACAAGGCAAAATATATATCAGTATAAAGGACAACACATCACAGAGCCGTACAGTAATTTACTTTGTTATGGACTGTCAATGCCAGCGAAGATAAAAAGTTTGGGATATAAGTGCGATTAAATTCGATCAATTAGATGGATACTGGGATACGTCTAAAAATAATTATCTTTACCGCCTAATTTTTTTTATGCTAATGACACTACCCTATGATCGTCAGCTTGCGAAGTAAATGCCGCTTTAAGTATACGCCTGATGAAATTGTCAAGTCGATGCAATCTGCCGACCAGCCTTTGTCTTCAATCGCCCGTCAGGTAATGTTATATTTTCCCTTAAATCCTTTCTTTTTTCCTACCCCCTTCAGAGGAGACCCACTGTTCTCTTGGATTCAGATGCACGGTCTGGCAGCACAATCTTTGGCAATTTGCCATCCTTCATCCCTTAAACATTACCTGGCCACCTTAGCCTTTCTTTCGTTATAGCTCTAGAAAGTAGGATCGAATCACATTCCCACGTTTCAAGCCATTCTTGTCTAATATTGATCGACATTGTTGGCTGCTCTGGCTTCGAAACTGCTCCAATTTTTGAAATGACTCCCTTATGAATTTTTGTTTTTTAAATGAAATAAAACTATATAATAAGATTTTGGTTTATTATGAAAATATATCTATTGTTTTGATAAAGGCTGGTTGAAGATAAACAAATTTTCTCATAATATTGGCAGTTAATTGTTTTTCTTTGTAAATGAGGTCGACTTCGTCTAAATTATCCTAATAATCTGTGCTTTTGAGCCTCGGATCTCTTTTGACTCTTAAAAAGTGAACTAGAGTTTTCAGTTTCCAATCAAATGAGCCCTCTCTTAAGTTTATGCGAGCACCTTTTTCATAAGAAGCATATATGACACATGGACATAACTTACAATGCCTGCCCCCTGGGCCCTGGGAGGGTGCGTCGACACCAGAGCTTTTGTTATCTAACCTTTGAACCATTAAAAAAATTGCTATCTCAAAATTCTTATCGGATAGACAAAGACCAAATTTGATGAAACTTATATATTTAAAATCAACATGAAAATCCGATTCTTTTGATATATATTTTAGCATCAAAATTCCGTTATTTAGAGTTTCGTTTACTATTGAGCCAGGTCGCTCCTTACTATAGTTCGTTACCACGAACTGTTTGAAAAATGATAGGGGTGAGTGAGGTATTTACAGAAATGTTAGTTTTATTTTCGAAGGATGCACAATACTTTGTATTATGTCTCCTCCTCAGCGCCCCACTCTTTACGCTAAAGTTTGACTATTTCTCACAACTCTACTTTATAAAACAATAAAAAACTTTTGTGTAACGGGACGTTCAGGAGGGGACATACAATCACCCAATCTTAAGTTAAAAATACCTCAATTTTTCTAATTTTTCCGAATTAACAAATCCCCCAAAGAGAACGGATCCGTTCCAATTATGTCAATCGCGTATCTATAACTTGTGCTTATTGGCATCGACTGGAAGGCGCTTCAGGCGACGGTAAGTCACAACCAGAACCTGCGATGCCCGCTGATCTGATTCTCCCTGTTCGTCCTCTAGCTCGCGCCGCTGGATCTGGAGGGTATCAGTGTCAAATACGAAAGCCATCAGCTCAACCTTCAGACTTGCCTGTTCTGTGCGCAGGCGCTGACCAATTCGTTGAAGGTCGACGGCCACTCTTTTTCGTTCCTCTCCCCTGTTAGTCGTGCTAGGTGCCCGACGCTCGAGCACTGCTGGACGCCGTGCCTTCCGTGACGGCTGCGGAGGCGTTGGAGGCGGGGACGATCATCGACCTGCGGACGCCTTCAGAGTTTGCCGAGGACAACCTTCCCCGGGCCGTGAACGTGCCGCTGTTCGACGACGCGGAGCGCGCCCTCATCGGCACGCTCTACCAGCGTGAATCTCCGGAGCGAGCCTTCGACCGCGGACGCGAGCTCGCCTGTCTATCCAAAAATTACCCGATAGAGATATACTGAAACCCAATTATAAGTTGCAGGAAGTATAAAAAGCAAATTTTAACCTGAATTCTGATTCACTGCATGGCCTTGGAGCGCAGCCTCGTTCGTCACTACCATCTCCACAATCATTATCATAGTCGCAACGCCACCTCCCAGGGATGCACCTTGTATTGTTACATCGGAAATATGTCGGGTCACAAACATGCTGACTGGGATCCTAGCTCATGAATCTCACGTAGAAGCAGCCTGTGCAGTGGCGGTTGGCATGAGAGTTCGAGCCGAATTAACTGGATTCTCAGACACGGAAAAAGAACTTGAGATTCTTGATGACCTTCTGGAGAGATTTAGTAATCGAAGGGAACTAGAACTCCTGGAAGAAGTAGCCAAAGCGCTGATTTACAAAGCGGTGACCTTGGGTTCGCTCAACCGTAGCGATGAAGCGATCGCCGTGTTATAATAATACCTGGAAATTCAATTTTGAGCCCTTTATGGATCCTTAAAGATGACACCTTTTTCTTCTTTTTGGCTATATAAATGGGTTACAAACAACAATTCTTACTTCATTATATACAAAATAAGTATAGTTAAGACATTTTGAGGTAAATGTTTAGTTTTATCACAAGCTGTCTAAACTGAAAACTATGCTGCAAAATACCCCTTCAACAAACTAAAAATGCATAAAGCAGGTTCTCTGGTTTAACCTCGTTCGGGCTCATTCCAATGGTGTTGGCCACGTGGGTCTGATTGCGGAGAAATTCGCGCATGACCTCCGGTGAATAGTCCACCAGGGGGAGACCGTATCCGCCTTGTGGCCCACCTGTGTCGGCGCGCATGTGATGGGCGCGCGGGGTGCGGTCACCCATGGCGTGGCAATAGACACAGTTGTTGTCCCGTGTGATGACCTCTTGGATGGCGACAGGCAGGCGATACTTGCTCCAACCTCAAGAACGTAGAGCACTGGAACCAGTTTCGTTGGTGCAATGAAAAGCGAGGCACTTGCGATGACGATCGCTGATGAACCAAAGCCGGCATAGCCCCGCGCGACCGATGCGATGAACATGATTGCAAGCAGCGCGACGAGTTCGAAATTGCCGAGTTCCATGGGGAGACGATGAGGTCCTTGCGGGAAGAACGGGTTCTCTATGTGTATCGTTCGGGGAACTCAAAAGGCCTGTTGCCATCAAGGTTCCCAACGCGGAACGAATGCGAAAAGATAGCGACAAGCAATCGTATATTCGCGAAGCGCTGACGATGGCTCGTCTGGACCACCCGGGAATCATCCCAGTCCATGACGTCGGCACCACGGACGAATTTCCATGTTTTATGGTTTCCAAGTATGTCGCCGGCGAAACGCTTGCCGAGCGACTGAAACGACCTCCAGCCATTGGGCATCATTTCCGGGATATTTACTTCAGTGGTGAACGACTGTGCTTCTTCCTGCATGAGGTCGGCGCTAAAGGCTTTGCCGCTTAGGCTGAGGTAGGGTAATCCAAAGGCGGAGGGAAAGTGCCAGGTGGAAATGTCGTAAAAGGTATTGTCATTAAAGGTGGTTACCTTGTCGAACAGAGACTTGATCAGTCGATACTGATGCTGATTGGTGGGAACCACATACCCACTTTCAATCGTGTCCAGAACGCGGAGCGCCTTTTGGGACAGATCCGGGGTGGGGCGGACTTCGCCGCCATCGCCCGTAACTTCTCGCAGAGCTCCTCGGCAAAAAACGGCGGCGACCTGGGTTGGGTCGCCGCGGGACAGCTGCCAACGGAACTCGATCAGGCTTTGGCACAACTCGATGCCGGGATGGTTTCCGCGCCGATCCGAACCCTGACCGGTGTTCATCTTCTCTACGTCGCCCGGGTTCGACTAAAAATACTTTAGCGTAAAGAGCGAGGTATTACGAGGAGGTAAACCCCTCATATGTGTAATAATGTCTGTTCGTTTTAAGTTTTAATTCTGCTCCTCACTTCTAGTACAAAAAACTTTTCATATTTATTTTTTCATTGTTTTTTTAAAAATAATGCTAGAAAATCTTGCACCCCCTTCTTTGAAAGTCTCTTCCCCCATGAGAAGTACCTTCATGGAAAGATCCTCCCATGTCTGGCAAAAATACAAAATTCCTCATAGAGGCTTGAAATCTCTACAGTAGGGTTCTCTGATACGCTGAATCTGATGGTGTGATTTTCATTAAGATTCTGGGACTTTTGGTTGTCGTTTCCCCCTTTTTTCGATAGTAAGGGAAATTTTCTCAGGCTCGTAACTTTTGATGGGTCGGACTAAATTTGATGAAACATAAAAATTAATAATCTGATTCTTTTAATTTATCTATTTGTATTGTGATACCTTTGATGTGAAGGAAGATTTGTTTTGTGAGGAAGAATTAGCGACAATACTAAAAGGATTAAAAAGTAATAAGGCTCCAGGTGCGGATAGCGTGACAAAGGAGTTTCTTAAATATGATGATTTAGAGGTTAGAAATACATTACTGAAGATTATCAATATAATTTTCGAAAAAGACGATTTTAGGAAAACCTTAATTAAACCACTATAAGAAAGGTGGTAAGAGTGGTGGTAAAGTACTGCAATAATGACTATATTTGTAAATTTCAATTTATTTCAACTATCAATTGGCAGCACAATAGCGCATGGCGATGCCTAAGTAAATAGCAACGTGGGTACATTTTTTGTTTTTTTTTTGTTTGATTTTTAGCGCTGGGCACTTTTAGAGAAATAGTTTTTGCAGAAACGTCGAAAGGGGCTCATTCAATTGTACATTGAGAGTTTAAGTGACCTTTTTATAGTTGGTCAATTTTTTTAATAAAGGCCAATATTTTTGTCCGTATATTCAAAATGAACAATATATTGAACATTATCGTGCCAATGGACCCAATTTGAAACATTTTTGCTTCGGAAAAAATTGGCAAAAGCTGTTTCCTACCTTCTTCTCAAAAGCACGATCAGAAAAGTAATCCAAATAAGTGGGAACGAAGTATAATAAAGCATATATTTCATGTCTGATGCCCGCTTTAAAAACCACTTTGAAAAAGAGTCAAATTTTAGCGTAAAGAGCGGTGTTTTGAGAAGGGAACACCCCCTTTCTTACACGTAGTAATTTCTGTTCGTTTTAAGTTTGAACTTTCAGTTAAAAAAACTAGTTTTTTTTATTGAATTTACAAAACAGGAATCACTGATTGCCAAAGAATATACTTTGTGGCCATCTATTTATAGCTAAACAAAACACTGATCATGCCAGATTGGGTTGGAAAAGATCATAACGGCGCGGTACTCGGTCATGCCGGCCATCGCGCGCTGGAAGCTGTGGGAATGAAGATTGCCCAGCGATGGCAGCAGCACGTCCGCCCGCCTATCGCCTGCCTGCGGCGTGGCACCGGCTTCCAGGGAGGAGATCCGTCCGGCCTCAACCGTCAGCCGGATGTTTTCTGCCCACCTCTCGGGCAAGCGGGCGCGCTGGGCAAATATGGTCTGCATATGACCCTCTTATGTGTAGATCTTTTTCGCAGATTCAGATTTGTACTGAAGATCAGTGGTGACCTTTAAGAAGAAGCAACAAAACTATTTTTAATATAGACGTAATTAGAAATTGTGGAATAGGCAACACAACAGATAGATATTAAATCTTGCGAAAAAGAAGTAGAAACTTGTTTTTAGTAGGCTATCACTATTATTTTTGATTTGAACTACAAATTTGCAGTGTTGCTTAAGATTCAGGCTAGAATGAGATTTTGTCGCCGTCATGAAACGGCTCGCCCGAATCGGAATGCCGGCAATCGGATCTTGACCCGAAGAATTGAACAGCGCCGCAGGTGAAGGAATGACTGACTGCAGACCGTTGAATTCCACCAGGTTGCCAGTATTCAAAATTGACAGCGGTTGGTTGACCAAAATCGATGCGGAATAGCTGTCGGTCTGTCCGGAAACCGCCGTTCCGGGCAATCGCGGATCATACGCATCATTCACCGGCCATCGAAGCAGTTGCAGTGTCAAGCTTCCCGGCTACGTGTTGATCAACACAATGATTGACAAATGCGCGTGCCATGGTCGCTTCGGATTTCAGTTCTGCCAATTTGAACTGGGTATTTTGAAACTCAATGATCGCCTTGCCGAATGCATTGCGCTCTTTGACATATTCTATGGTAAGCGAAAGTGCCAATTCGATCGCCGCGATTGCCTGATTGGCGATGATGAGGCGTTCTTCGGCGGAACTTTCATTTATGAGATATTATTGTAAGCAAGAGTAGAAAAGACATTGATTTATGGACAAAATCTTCATTATTAGATACTAGAATTCAGATATTAGATACCTAAAATTAGATATTAGAAGATGAAACTCTTAATCGTTTAATATAGTGAATTTAGTTCACTCTTCACTCGCTAAAAATTAGGTTGACTTTTGATCCCTGTTTTAAAAGAAGAACATGTCAACACTGTGTAAATAAAAAAACAAGTTTTTTTTTAACTGAAAGTAAGAAGCGACGTTAAAACTTAAAACGAACAGAAATTACTCCGTATTTGAAGGGGCTGTTCCCTCCTCAACGCACCGCTCTTTACGCTATGGTTTGACTATTTCTCACAACCCTACTTCTTAAAGCAATAAAAAACTTTAGCTTAAAGAGCGGGGTGTTGAGGAGGGAACAGCCCCTTTCATATACGGAGTAATTTCTGTTCCTAATCCTTGCCCTTTTTCTGACCACCGGATGTGTAACCTTGCGCAAGTCCGCCAAACCCGATGCATCGAGCACTGCGGCCCAGGCTACACCGGAACGTCCGACGCAAAATGACTCGCCGTACAAAGCCTACAATAAAGTCATCACCGACAAAGCCGAGTCTGATGAAGGCTTGTTCACGGTTCATTGGATCGATGAAGACCTCTACTTTGAAATCCCCGACTCTTTGCTAGGGTTTCAATTTATTTGCTTTATTCCTGTGCTTTATCTTCAGTTTTTTGCTTTTCACATTGTTGTATTATTCTTTGCTTTATTCTTACTATTGCTCTTCATGTTGTTTTACTCTTCTTATAGTCTTGTTTGAGTTCCATGGCGCTAATTGCTCTTCATATGTCCTTTCAGCTCTCATTGGCAGGGCCCAAATCAGGCGTAAATTTTTATTTTTTTGGGGGGGAAGGTGGGCACAGAGGGGCTTTGCTCAATCTTTTCCATATAATAAATCCGACCATAAGAAACACACAAATGGACAACTGCTAAGAGTTCTTATCCCTTTAAGTATATCATCTGTAGACAGAGCCGTCCCTAGGGAGGTTGGGGGTGTAACTATTATCGAAGACCACAGTGCCTTTCCGTGGTTAGAAATAACAGTTCAAATAAGGATACATCCTTTTTTAGACAGTGAAAAAAAAAGAATGAAAAAAACATTTTTAGGGGCTCTCACGCATCAACACAACAGCAATCCAATTGTTTCATCCCTTAGTTCTATGAAAGACTACCTTAGTTCTTCCCTAGGAATGACGCATGGACGGATGATAAATAGACTTACCTATAAACAAATGAGCTGAATTCATATTTATTGAATCCTAATAAGGGCTTATACCAGATTTTTCCCTCCCACTCACTCGGACTATCTGTCTTGGCCTTTTCTACAATTGGCCATGTTGTTCGCCCCACGGATCCACGCGCAGCGGATCGAGGGGCTGCTGGCCCATTACGATTTCGCCGACGACACCAGCCTGGCCTATTTCAAGAAGCGCCTGACCGAGGCGCCCGAGGACGTGAAATTCGGCCTCGACTACGTCCTGACCAACGCCGACACCAAGGAAAAGCAGGACGCCGCCGCCGCCGCGCTGATCTTCAAGACCAACGTGCTGTGGGCGCAGTTGGACGCGCTGGAAAACAATTTTGTTGTACTTCAATTAAGCAAAAGATCTATTTTGCAAGGTTTCACTTTTATAAAACAAATATTTTTAAAGGTCATCAAAGGTCAGGGCCCTCTAGAGGGAGAAGGAGTGGAGGTAGTTGCTTCAAAATACTTCCCGGGACATACTTCAGACTGTAGATTCTTCCCTGGAAGTTTCATTTGCCTAACCTAAACCCATTCTGAGATAGTTTTTAACTTAAAAATGTGATAGGGAGCCTAGTTGCCCTCCTGTCTTTTCGGTCACTTAAAAGGGGCAATAGGACTTTTTTCCGTTAGAATGAGCCCTTTTACGATATTCTAAGACCCACTGGGTCGATACAATGACCCCTGAATAATAAAAAAAAGAAAGAAGAAGAAAAAAAAAATCCGTGATCTTTCTTCTGGCGAAAAATACAAAATTCCACATTTTTGCAGATAGAAGCTTGAGACCTCGATTCTTTTAGGTCTTTCGTTTTGATGCCAAGCCATCGACTTAGTGAATACACTTCTCCTCGATAATCTAGGGCGACATAGCCGCGCTGATCCCCCTTTGCCAGGTAAAACCCATAATCATTAAGAGCTTTTTCAAAAGAGGTTTTATTGTCCGAAACTGCCCAGCAATCCTGGAATAATTGTTTAATGATTTTCGGGTCTTCCTTCAGGCGTTTGGCCTGTTGCCATTCGGCCAGCGTAAAGTATTGTGCGCGCGCGGCGTCTTTCCCGCACTACCATGCGCAACATCCGCCAGAACCTGTTCTTTGCGTTGATCTACAATGCATCCGGAGTGCCTGTTGCAGCTGGTTTGCTTTACCCGCTTTTCGGCATCCTGATCAGCCCGATGTTCGCAGCCTTCGCCATGAGCGCATCCTCGGTTTCAGTGGTGCTAAATTCACTGCGCCTCAGGGGCGTGAGAATCTGAAGAAAGGGGACATTTAAAACTATTGAAACTTAAATTGAATATGCAAATCAGGCTTGAAACGAACAAAAATCTCTTGCAGAGTTCAGTTCAGAAAGTTAGATTTTGTTGTTGTTTCTTTTTCTCTTCTTCTTTTTTTTTTTGGGCAGTGAGGACAATTTGGCGGAGGTCCTTGTCGAAATATTTGCTTGATTTTCGTCTTTATATTTTGCTACTGGGCGAAAAAATCCTTCTTTTTTCACCTATTTCTTGGCGTACCGGATGCACGCTGATTTTCCCATTGTCGGTCTTGAATTCATCGGATGACTGGCTGGCTGCTCCGGCCAAATAGGGGAGTAGTGTGATACCTCCTGCCATTGCTGATGCGGTGGCCACAAAAGTACGTCTGCTCTGTCTCATTGGTCTCTCCTCTCGCTACCTGGTCAGCCGTGGGTTTGATAATCCGACTGAATAGTGGTTCCTATATTAAATATGGTGATGAGGAAGGCGGCGAAAGGGAACAGGGACGCGAGAGAGACGGCAGTGGCGATGCGAGTAATAGCGTTCATCGGAATACCTTTCTTGTTGTTATCGGGCAAGTCGTGGTGCTTGCGTTGTCAGGGAGTGTACTCAGGGTCGCCGGCGGCTCGGGTAACGAAAGGATGCATGAATGTCACTGCCTCGTTACATCGGCGGCGAGCGCCGTGGCCAGGCTCGGAGCCAGCGCCAGACGCGGCAGCAGTAGCAGGTATTATCGCACGTACGGCGTTTTCCTGCAAAAATATTCGTTTACACAAGAATCGATCGTTGAAACTTAATGAAAAGACCCCCATCAGCATTTCTTCTGATGACTCCTAGCAATTGATGCCGGCATGGCACAATGTACCGCCCCAGATGACACCCCCTGGGTCATATTATCAAATCCAAGGGTTTTTCAACCTTTTCTCTAAAAAATAAATTTATACCTATTGATATCTGGGAGGCCGAGGGGCTCGCCATGGCACGGTTCGCCCTAACCAAGGCGACCGGCTACCGGGCGCGCCTTGCCGCGAGCTTGAACCTGGCGTGGGCATTCTTCGCGAACGGTCTCGACGACGACGCCGTGCGGGTCGCTCGTGAAACGGCCGAGACCGCTCGCGGTTCGGCGAAGAAGCTCTATTCGGAGCAGGCGGCTCTGATCGAGCGGAAGGTGGAGCAGGCGCGTGGGGAATCGGCTGGATGGAATCTCTATTATGGTATATAAGAAGTTTTCACTGTCATTCGTTGCCATAATAGTCCTCATTCTCAATGCAATTCTTAGAACATGTAAGTGGCACGAAGCATGGAAGACGTCGGTAATTTCGCCACTTTTCAAAAAGGGAAATGCGGAGGAACACTCCAACTATAGACCCATATCCCTAATACCAACGACGAGTAAAATATTTGGAAAAATTGTCGATGTGAGACTGTCGGCGCGGGCACTCACCCGGGGGCCGGAATGCCGGGCGTGTTGTCGAGCGCGCGCGTGCTCGACACCGTCGTGCCCGACGTTTCTGTACGCTCCGGCCGGTGAAGCGTCCCGACGCCGAGGTCTTCGAGGCCTGCCGCGCGATCCTCGCGCGGGGGAGCAAGAGCTTCTCGGCCGCGGCGCGGCTGCTGCCGGCGCGCATGCGCGACCCCGTCGCCGCGTACTACGCGTTCTGGTCGACCTGCTTTTTGCTGTGCCTTAGACGGCTGAGCGACAAGGACTATCTTTGCCAATCTAACATACTTCTTCAACAAAACCTGTCCTAACCATCTCATCCTTTCTATTATTATAGCCCTGGAAAGCGGGATTGAACCACATTTCTCGTACAGATTACTCTGTCTCAACAGACTTTGATAATCCTGTTTTTGAGTCCTATAAGTAGCAACTTCATCCTGCTAAAAATAAGAGTACCCTGCGCCTCGGCAAGGAGGTGATCTGCCCCCGCTGCGTCGACCTGCGCCTGCACGCCGACCGCCACCTCGACAGCTACCGGATCCTGCGCAAGATCGGGACGAACGACGAGGAGGTCACCTACCTCGCGATCGACAAGGACACCAACGATCGCGTCTCGATCCGCATCATGAAGGCGGACAAGCAGGCGCGACCGCGGGCGTTCCGGCGCTTCCTCGTGCGCGCCCTCGTGGGGACCTTCCCCATGATATCTCTTCCGACGACCCATGGCTCCTAGACCATTGCCATGAATGTTTGGATTTTTGCAAGCTCCCTCCCAAGATTACAAGAGGCGGCTTGGCAGTGGTGCAGATTGATCTGCGAGGACTCTAGCCCCCGCTCCGCCCTTTGCTTGAGTGGACTCCACCGGCTTCTTGTAGATGGACTTGAGGGGTGTGTGGCCCCTCATTCCAATTGGGAGGCAGAAGTTGCTAGCTCACGTTCTGCAGATGACAGCTGAGAGATTGTCCTTGTCGGCCAACTGTCTAGGGCCGAACAAAAAGCAGATTGTCCTCGAATGGGATATAAAGATGTCATAAGAAAAGATTTAAAAGAAATGGGAGCTTTTTGGTATGGTGTAAAGAGGGAGGCTTTGAATGGATTAGAATGGAGGAGGAGTGTGCGTAGCCGTATTTGCTTCAGGTGGCTTGGTGCTGCAGTGAGTTGATGTACCGATTCCGCCTGCTCTTTACCCGTCGCCTTATTCAGGTTGCGGTATAACCAATCGGCGAAGAAAGGCGCTACGGGGGCCATCATTTTAGCGATGGCCGACAAACAGGTATAAAGCGTTTGGTAAGCGGCGATTTTGTCCTGGCTGTAATCCCCTTTCCAGAAGCGGCGGCGACACAGACGCACATACCAGTTACTTAGATGTTGATCGACAAACTGCATCACCTTACGGTGTATTGTAATTCGATTTTGAATTGTATTTTGTGATGTCTTCTATTTAATATTAATAAACTTCCCTCTCTCTCTCTCTCTAAAAAAAAAAATGAACAAAAAAGAAAAAATGAAAAGTACTGGAGATAGAAACCAGATACCCGATAAATGAATTCGAAAAAGCAATTTAGATCAAGTATAATTGAGCTTACTTCCCTCTTCATTGTCTGAACCGTGCCTAAAAAATGGTCTTTTCGTTTGTATAGATTTGTATATAAAAGAGAAATGGAAAAATGTACGTTAGAATGACCCTTAATAACAACAAAGTAATTTTTTTATTTCTTAATAATTTCAGGGATCATACAAAACCGAGCGAGGCGTTGGCACAGTTCAGGAGTGGTGAACCATCCTTCTAATTTACACAGCTTAAAAACATATCTTATTTTGTTGAATTGCTTTGGAGATAGGTCAAAACCAAGTAAGAGGCTGGCCCCCGTTTTCGCGGGGAATTTCATAATTCAAATTATGATTTCAAGTTTACACTGCCAGACCTTGTATGGTTATTCATGTGTCAGTGACGAATAATCATTTAACATCGTACCCAAGTCACTGGAAGAGCTACTTGCTATGAAGTTCCTCACTTGGTGATAATGAGAACGGGAAGGGAATTTCGAATAAAATTCGTTTTTTAGATTTGTTCAGTTTTTTGTGCAAATAACTGAGTGTGGTTGTGATGTTGTTATTTACCTTTGTCGTGGTTTTGAAACGAAGAATTCGAAGGTGTGTTTTGACAACTTCTTCACTTCAATCGCTCGCATAGAAACTTTAAAGCAATAAAATATTTACAGCCTCAGTACACTGCATGCGAACAGACTTGGCGACACTGTGAACAAACTGGCTGTGGAAAAAGAAATAAAAAAGAAAGACTGAGGATCTGCCTGATATGCAAAGTCAGTGGAAGATAGAGCCTACTCAGAAATTTAAATTTTTCCTAGAAGATCTTGATCCAATTCCTACACTGCATTAAGGCTAGCTCATTTCTCGAGGTTTCACTTTCATAACACAAAAATTAGGATAAAGGGTGATCAAGGCCAGTACCCTTTACAGGAGGGCAGGAGGCTGGGGATATCCATCACACAGCTAATATAAAGTAACATAGGTTACATTTAGCAAAACAAAAAACAAACAACATAATTGGCGAGCTCAGCCACGGCCAGAAGCAATGGCTCGAGATCGGCATGCTGCTGGCGCAGGATCCGCGCCTGCTTCTGGTGGATGAACCGGCGGCGGGGATGACCCCGGCGGAACGCGAAAAGACCACGACGATGCTGGTCGAGGCGGCCCGGAAACACGCGGTGGTGGTGGTCGAGCACGACATGGAATTTGTCCGCCGCCTGAACTGCAAGGTTACGGTGCTGAACGAAGGCTCGGGTTGGAATTTACAACATTAATTTTTAGCAATTATTCCTTTTGGAGCTGGAGACTTACTTTGGAGAGTTAGTTTAATTCTTAGCAACAATTCCACGCTTAATCCTAAAACTTACAATTACTTTTGTTAACTTAGCCTATGTATACTAACTTCACCAAACAATAGAACAACAACTATATTCCACGAAACGTATTTATTAAAAGCAAACTACGTGTTCCATGAAAGAGAGACCAATTGCGACGCGTTTCACCACGGCTTTGATGAATGCCCGGTGCTCTTCGAGTGAAAGCTTGTTTGCCTCCCCCATCATTCCAAGGAGGGTCAAGCCGTCGACACCTTCGCCGATATAAAAATCGGTCAGCCGGTCGGTGCTGGCGAAGTCGATGGTTCCGTCGGCATTGAAAGGCGTCGCGGAGATGACATAGACGCCTTCCGTGTGTTCATTGATCCGTAAGTCGGCCATTTCTCTCCTGGCGATCTTCAGCGAAGGCGACGCCGGTACCTTCATGTGCATCCTGGTCCAGGGCAGCGTCTCGATCCGCAAGAGCAATGCCAGCGGCGACGAAGTCGAGGTGACCCGCCTGCGCCGTGGCCGCGCCTTCGGCGAGATGGCCGTGCTCGACGGTGAACGCCGCTCGGCCAGTTGCGTGGCCACCTGCGACTGCGTGCTGCTGTCGCTGGGCAAGGACGCGCTGGACAAGATGCTGGGTGGATTAAAGAGATTTGTCAAAATTTCATAAGAAACTACTTGCGCAAGAATTAAAGCCAAAACCTTTATTACAAATAGAACAAAAATTGATAACTTTTCCTGCTTCCCCATAGTCCCTTTGTGGAGTAGCAGTCTCGAGTTTTCACGTTTTCCTTTGGTAAAATTTAAGGGCCCCAAAAGAACACATAGGGCACCAAAAGTAATTTCATTTTTGACTTAAGATTATGTTAGTGTACCAACTACACCGACTCCTTGGCTGTCGATCTTTACGTGATTGGAGTGTACTGGACACAATGGCCGACAGCATCAAGGTCACCCAGCCATCATCTACCCATCCACTCACCGACGGAGACGACGTCAATGTATGTGGATGCCCCAGTGGGCAGCTCCTACAACGCCCTCGCAACCGGCTCCATGTCGGCGACATGGATATTGGATATGGTGCCGGCGCCTCCCCTGGGGGGTACCGTCGCTATTTTCTTAGATCGGGCAATGGTCCAAAATTAATTGGGAACCGCTGGTCTGTATTCATGTATAAAATAACATATTAGATCCTGCCGGCTTCTCACCTTTACTAGACTCCATATTTGTATGTATGAGATGATTTGAACAGAGCTCACAGCTCCCTTTTTGAACCAATAGCCAGCGTTTAAATAGTTCTGTTTTGCCTTAGCATTAACATGAATCAGAAAAAAAATTGGTCTATATTTCCCGAGCAAGAAATTTGAAAAAAGGGTGTTTCTATTTGTTTCTTTTTTAATTAGAAAATATGCAGAGGTTGTAGTTAAGTTAGGATTGCGAATTCCCATTCTGCCTCAGATACATTCACGTTACATTAAACACAATTGGCTACATAACCTGGAAAATGATTTCAATCTCTACCATCATCCTACCATATCCTAGAACGCAAGAATAACTACAATATCAAATAAAACGGCTTTGTGACTAATTACATAGCGAATGGCCCAATGGGGCTTTCGTGCGAATAAATCTATCTATCTATTTATTTTAACTATATAGCTAAATTGGTTGAAATTAGATGAATGAAAGAATTAAAAGCAACTTAGGCCAGGAACAGATACATGAGGTCGGAGGGGGCGACCCTCCTCCTAAGATACTTCTGGGACACATATTCCGCTCTATTTTCTCTTTTTTAATCTTTTTCAAATAAACTTTCAAAATACCCCGATCGGTTTGATAGGAAGACCGCCTTTTCCCTATCGCTCGAAAGCGACGGATGGATTTCAGATCGGGAAGAACTGGCCAAGGGAATCGGATCTTTATACCCCGCTCCTTCCTTTTCCATCGCCCAAATCCGGGTTTGATCCTGAAGGCTTCTGTAAATCAGGCGCTTCCCATTGGCAGAGAACTTTGGATCGGTTGGCGTCCGGTCGTTGATATAAAATCGCGTTGAAGGGATACTACTAACTAGCCTGTTATTCATAAGGAATAAAGCTTGTTTTTGTAAAATTAAAATGTATGATATGAAAAGTAACTTTTGGCATTTGAAAAGCCTTTCTTCAACAATAATGTTAAAGCTTTGCACTTCTGAAGCTTGATTACGATTTTTGAAGCTTTGTTATGCAGAAGTTAAGCATCAATGTAGAAATGGAGATTAAAATGGCAGCCATGTTCATATATATGTCTGGTTTGTCTGTCTAGTCCCTCTGTATTTCTGGCTTGTATGTGTGTCTGTCTGTCTTTTTGGTCTGTTTATCTGTCTTACCTGTCCGTCTGTCTTGTCTGTCTGTCTGGTCTGTCTGTTTAGTCAGTCTGTGTGTCTGGTCTTCCTTTCTATCTGGTCTGTCTAGTCTGTATGATCCGTTTGTTTGTCAGGTCTGTTTGGTCTATCCGGTCTGTCTGGTCTGTTTATCCGTTGTTCGTTCTCGTGGCACTGTGCCTTGCCGGACTGAAAAACCAAAGAAGAAAGGCGCTGCCATGACCCGCACCGCGCTGCTTGTCATCGATATGCAGAATTCATTTCTGCATCCGGACGGGGAAAACACCTATCCAAGGGCGCAGGAGGTCGTCGCACCGGTCAGTGCGCTGATCGCGGCGGCTCACGCGTCCGGGACGCTGGTGGTTCACGTGGCCGACCGGCATCGGAGCGGTTGCCAGGAATTCTCCGCCAAAGCCGGCGCTTCCTCCAAATAATAGAAATGCATCACTCGAACGATCGTATCCAATGGCGCAAGATAATCTTGCCTGCGGCGTATTTTCACTGTTAAACCGTTCCCATTTTCCATTTGCCCAAATCCATAAATCGCCTGCAACGGAGTTTGAATGATCCCATCCGCCAAATAGTATTCCATTCCCTTTATGGTCAAATTGCATGGCGTGCGCCATTCTCCTCGTGCCCACCTCCTAAGTTTTCTTGAATTGTTTTGTAATCTCAGAACTTATTTACTATGTAGACAATGGAATGCAAGTTCGGCAATTTTCCGCTTGTGGGAAACCGTTTGTAAAACAAAATTACAGTATATCATATCTAACAAGTGTAGAAGTTTTCAAAGTCAAGCAATTATATTTTTTAATATTTCAAACATAAACTTGCTCTGAGATCAAAGTATCACTAATTACGCCTCGTCGTATTGGCCTTCGTCGGGTTCAAGCGTCAAGAAAATGCGGCCCCGCGTTAACGGGTATCCGTCGCTCTCTAAGAAGCCCCCGCTGCCGCCTGCGTATTCGAAGCATGAGCGGTCGTCGTATTGAAGCAGTTTGGGTTGAATCGCCCCGACATCGGGTTGGTGTTCCATATGATCTACCAACGGCGTGAGCCAATCGGGGGGCCTTTACATTCTCCAGGCTTGCTGCACTGGTGATGCGCCGTATTGCGTGTGGTGGTGTCTACCTCAGGCAGGAGACGCTGCTCACTGTCGAAATAGGGGCTGGGATGCTCTGAAAAAAACTCCTGGGCACCAGCCGGAGTGCCTGCCACAAATTCAGCAGTGTCGCCGTGCCTCTTGGGAATCTTTCGCGCATATGGCGCTCATCTTATACAGGACTGAATATTGCGGACAAGCACTTGTGGCGATTGGGAGAACTTCGGGCGGCTGATCAAATTTTGCTGAGGAAATAAAGACTCTCCCCTTCTTTCAACGTATTTTTCAATCTAAAGTAAAATACAAAGAGAATTCCAAAAATTTAAGTCGGTTAATGGATAAAGCTGACTCAACAATCTAGTGATAGTGAAACTGTCGTCTTATGTTGCGAATTAAAACAGTAAGATTGCGGGATAGCATCATCCAAAAACTTCCACACAGAACATACACCGGCGGTGATTCAGGGGTTCCGAATATCAAATTTTTCGAACTGGAAAAAACTAAGTAAACTGTATAGAACTTTATGGAAAATTTGAACTTTATTAGTAATATGAAGTTTGGTTTGGCATGAGGGACTCACAGAGGTGCCAATTGGGAGAGAGGGAGGAGCAATGAGACCTTAGGTTTTTACCTGCTCCCCAGAGTCTTTAAAACTTTCATAGCCGTTTAGTTTTTAAGATTAAAACTAAGATTAAAACATCGAGAGACCCGGCTCAATTTTAACCTAATCACTGAAAAAACGGAATTTTGATACCAAAAAGTACATCACAAGAATCGGCTTTTTATGCCGATTTTAAATATATAAGTTTCAGCAAGTTTAGTCTTGCCGCCCATCAAAAGCTACGAGCCTGAGAAAATTTGCCTTATTATCGAAAAAAGGGGGAAACCCCCCTAAAATTCACAGAATCTTAATGAAAATCACATCATCAGATTCAGGGACTAGTACCCTTAATTTTTTGAATGAAAAGGGTATTAAAAATAAGCAGAAATAAAATAAAAAACCGCAAAGACCGCAAAGAGCGGTTTTCCACACCAACTCCACAATTTACGCTAAAATTTGTGTACCCTCTCTCCCGCAATACTTACAAAAGAATACATTGACACAAGTTCAACAGGATAATAAGTGGATTTTTCACTGTGGATAATAAGTGGAAATTTTAGTAAAAATGTTGATAAGAGATGGAAGTGATTTCTTAGTCAGCCAAGAAATAAAGGAAAAATATCATCCATAGAATATAAATCGATGACAAAAAAAAGTGAACCAATTTCTTTTTATTCAAGTTTGATTCCCTACATTCAGACCTTTTTTCCTTCAATTTTTCTATACCTGTACTGAGACAGCTGACGACGGTCCTTGCTTAAGAAATTTCATTATTATCTTTTTTTCTTCATCAGCTGAAAAATCTCTCCCAGGTATGGGCTGGCTCCGCTAGCTGCAGCGGCTCGCTCCCTCGTATAGCGGCCGCTAGCTACAGCGGCTCGCTCCGCTAGCTACAGCGGCTCGCTCCCTGGTATGGGCTGGCTAGCGGCCCTCGTGCAGCTCGCTCCCTCCCGTATGGGCTGGCTAGCGGCCCTCGTGCAGCTCGCTCGGCCCTCGTGCAGCTCGCTTCCCTGCCCTCGTGCAGCTCGCTCCCTGGTATGGGCGGTGTTTCCCCCTATTTTCTAAAATGAGGAAAATTTTCTCAGGTTCGTAACTTTTGAATGGTAAGACTAAACTTGAAGAAACTTGTATATTTAAAATCAGCATAAAATGTAATTCTTTTGCTGTAACTATTGGTATCAAATTTTAATTTTTTTAGAGTTTCGATTACTATTGAGCCGGATCGCTCCATACTACAGTTCGTTACCACGAACTGCTTGATGATTGTGGTCATTCGACAGAACTAGGATGTTTTTTATTCATCATTACGCAGTAGAATTTAAAGCCTGTTCACCTGAATTTTTGGATATATCTACAAAGCAGCGCTGGGTTTACACAACAACATTTACACGCAGAGACACGTGTTTTTGAATTATGCCTCTGATTTACGTTTTGAACTGTAAGCCAATGCCACGGTAAAAATAAATAAATAAATAAATATTGGAAAAATAGCAAACAGCTGGCAGCAGCTCTAACACTTTTGATCTTATCAAGTTTGGGCAATTTGTAAGTTTTTTTAAATCATTTAAATAAGACAAGTTCTGCATACTGACAAAAGGGGTCGGGAAATAGGCAATAGATGACTTAGCTTACACTTTGATAATGCCAAATTAATACATAATAATTCTGTTTTATTACATCTTATTATATTTTACCTTACAATATTAAATTAAAATTAAGATCTTTGAAAATGAACATAATTACATTGAATTGAAGACAGAAATTTTTTAGCCTCCTCACCGTCCCTACAACGATTTTGAATTTCTTTTTCTCATCCTCTCCCCTTTCTTTCTCCAGCAATAGCTGAAACCTAAGCGGTTCCCAAGCCGATAGTATTGTTCGAGTTACATCTTCCCTGCCCAAGGCAACTCCTAAAATCCACTTGACCCTTTGCCTCCAATACTCCCTCAAAGTTTCAATTCGATCCCTTAATCTATTCCTGCATGAAGTGGGTCAGGTTTCGTTCTCCGCCTGTCGCCTTTTGAATCTCGTAGTCGAGCGCCAGCGCCATCACCCAACCGCCGGAATATACACCTGGCCGGTTCCTGCCCTTGTCCTTCCCGGACTCTCGAATCGTTACATCCGAAAACAGGCTGGAGTTCATGAAGAACAGATAGTTTCCTAGTTGCTGCTCAACAATCTTCTCGAATGTCTTATGGTCAATCACCTGTCGATTGGACATGTTGCATTTAACTGGGGACATTTTGAATTTAGCTGGGACATGTTGAATTTAACTTGGCACATGTGTAATTAAACTGGGGACATTCTGAATTTAACTCGGGACATTTTAAATTTAACTGGGGACATGTTGAATTTAAATGGGATATGTTGAATTTAATGGGGACATTTTGAATTTAACTGGGGCCATTTTGCATTTATCTGGTAATATGTTGAATTTAACTGGGGAAATGACAAATTTGGAATAACCCTTTTCTAAGAAAGTGAAGTGTAGAAAAATATATATCTTTGGTGAATGAAGTGAAGTGTGAGAAATATACATCTTCGGTGAGTATATCCTTAAACCAAGTTTGGTCCAATTTTATGAAGTGAACGAAAACATACATCTTTGGTGAAGAAAGCAGAGTATAAAAAAATACATCTTTGGTGAGTATATCCTCAAATCAAGATTGGTCCAATGAAGTCCTTAGGCCGCGGTAGAGCGTGGTGTGGTTTGCCTGCATCGATTTAAGCAACGTTTGAGCCCCGTAGATCCAGCCCGCATCATTGTCAAAGGGACCTACGCTTTTCGTCATGCCACCAATAGATCTGAGCTTGAGAGGGCGGTACAAAAAGCACTTGGCCACGAAGTAGAAACGATTAGTGGTATCGCGGAAGCTGAGCTTATTTTCGGTGCGGTACGGCGCCAAGCACGGCCGGAGCTATTTTTTCCAATGAAGCAGGCTTAGGTAGTGCTGCCATTGCCCACGCCGCAGCCAAAACCAATAATCCTGTACAGCAGGGTAAAATCGCCATGCTCGGTACCTTCATCGACACCATCATCGTCTGCTCAATGACTGCATTGGTCATTATCATCACAGGTGCATGGGACAGCGGCGTCAAAGGTGCACCTATGTCGGCCCTCGCCTTTGACACTGGTCTCGAAGGCTTTGGTGCTTGACTAATAGGCCTGTATAGTAGTGGGAAGACATACGATTCAACCTATCATCGAGGAAACCTGGCATCGATACATACGAGGAAGCCTGTCATCTTGTCATTCAAACTTCTATCTAGAACTGTCCTTAGACAATTACTCTGAAAAATATCTAGCTGCCTAATTCAAATGAATCAAACCTAAAAATTTTGTCAGACAAAAAGGTGGGTTTACAAATTACTAGATATTTAATTCAGCATTTGGATCGTGATGAATCGCGACCACCGCCTCTTTTTCCAAAGTCCGTCATGGCGTGTAGGTGTCACCTTTGGCTCTCGACGGTGCCTCGATGGAATCCGGCAGCGAGCTGCCATCCTGATGGGTTTGGACAAATTGCCGGGCGGCTTCGGTCACTGCTGCTGCAGCTTTCGAGTAGGTGTCTTTGTCGCCATCGGTCACTTCACGAAGCGATTTTTTGTCGATCTCGGCCACCGCCGGCGCCAATACGCTACCGTTTGATGAAAGAGGTCTTCGGCTTGCTCTTGAGAAACGGCCACACAACAGTCGCTGTTTCGTTCGATTTCCTGAAGTGAAAAACTCAACTCATGCCCTTCTTGTAGTTCAAACTCGGCCGTCACGCCCGTCCCCTCTTGTTGCAAGGGGATGGTGGAGCCCAAGCGAAGGCTTAACCCGTTGGCTTCGAAACACACGCCATCCGCGGTGAGGGTGGACGAATTCCAAGTTTTTCAGGAACACTAAAACCAGTTATTGATTCTGTAATTCGTGCCAATAAAGAATTGATCTTAAAAACCCCGAATCTAATTATAGATATTCGAAACAATGGTGGTGGTAGCGACCGTAGTTATTATGAACTACTACCGATTCTTTATACAAATCCTATACGTACCGTAGGTATGGAAATGTTATCTACAGAGTTGAACAATCAACGTATGTTAGACTTTATTTCCTCTGTTTCTTCTCCGGTAGACCATAAGCGCTCGCTATGCGATTCCGCAAGCGTCAAAGTAGCGCTATCGCCAGTACAAAAGCCCAGCGTTCCTAAAATTTGCGGTACGGGCGGTTCGATCAATAGCACTTCCAATTCGTCGGACGCCGTACAACCTAAATCATTCGTAACCGTTACGCTATAGGTATTTGCCCCCGTGATGAAAATGGAGCGACTGGCGTCTCCCTGACTCCTCGAGCAGCTCCCACGATCGACCGGGCGGGGGGTGGACGAAGGGGTGGGCGCCGCCACGCCGTCGCATGGACTGGAGCAAGACGCCGCCGCGCGCGCTGTCGACGAGAACGTTGGCGACCGGCACCTCGGAGAGCTCCAGGACCTCACCGAATCGCTTCCACTCCTGCAGCGCGTGCATGTTCTGTGGATCGCGAAACCAGCTGGCGACCGGAAACTTCGGGGGCGGGGAGTCGATAAACAGAAAACCGAGCAGCAAAGCAAGCCATGATCTAGTTAATACATTTCAAATTGTTAAACATATTGATGATTTATCCTCTAGGATGTTTATGCTTTTTGTGAAATTAAGCCTAAACACTCAGATATTCATCTGAATGGTGCTCAGGTACAGTTAGCTGGATATAAATTGTACTTCAACCTAAGTAAATAGGATGGAAGAAGAATATCCATTTATCTAAGAAACTCGATTAAGTTATTCTTTTTATCGCTAAATCCTCCTACGATAGAAAAAACGCCCTTCTTGAGTTCAGAGGAAAATCAACCGGATTCAAAGGTAATAAAAGAGCGCCTGTTTGATTCCGAAGAAATGCTGGATTTAACCCTTAGCGGAGATATGCGCGCCCTTTTCAACGACCGGGGCGACGACGCCGTTTACCATCCTATGGAAATTTCCTATGCCGGGCAAGACGGCCAAACCGTTTCGATCTGTCCTGAATGCATAGTTTCGGCTCAAAGAAATGAGGCATTTTCAGTAAAAGTCATAAAAAAATATCATAATGGGGTTTGAATTTAGCTCTAATAACAAGGCTCGCCTCTGGAATTGATTGGTAGGATCCCAACCTTTCTTTAATTCATGGTTTTTTGCTTATATTTACCCTTTATAAGCTTTTTTAATATTTTTTTCACTTTTTTTTAGTTTCAATTGCTTTTTGTATTTTACAGTCACTAAAAGATGACACAGAACATCACCATTTTCCAAACTGAACTAAAACCGCATCTATTGATTTATTGAACTCTAATATTTTTTTCTCCCAACAAATTTTAATTTGTAGCTGCTTGTGTAAATACATGAACATATTTTTAAAATTGTGGCGTTTTGGAATGTCTATATATTTTAACATGAGCTGCTTTACATATTCGTTCCCAAATACATGTGTGTTTCTATTGACCAGTTTCTGGCGTTCGACGTCGCGAGGCGATGGGCGAACTCCATGGCGAACTGCGGGGCCGCGGTCTCGGTCGAGTGCATGGCGCAGGAAATGAACAGCACGACCTTGGCGTCCTTCACCACCGCGCTCTTGTCCCCTGCACTCCGGGGATCCGCGATCGCCGCCGAGAGGCGCCGCAGCCGCTCGAGCTGCCCGAGGTTGCGCTCGGACGAGATCGTCGCCAGCAGGAACTCGCGCCCCTCGTTTCCTTTCGTTTTTGGTTTAATATAACTCTTCACCTTTCTTTAAAAATCTTCTTTTGTTTGATTTTTTTTTACTGATTAACACAAAAATGTCACATGGTTTCTTTTTTTGATTTTTTTTTTAACGAAGTAAGGTTGAAAGATAACCTTTGAAACATCTGCCCCAAGAAAAAATAATAATGTAATCTGTTAATGAATTTGGGTATATCCGTCTGATTAAAAATGATCATGTAATTAGACTCATTCAACTCAACCGCTCTTAGTCGGGAGAGCTCAAGGTTAAGTGAATTCCTAAGCAACGTCTGAATTTCAGATGGTAAGGCGGAAAAACACCTGGTCCGACTGGAAGTACAAGTAAGTAGGTAATTAGGATATGTGCATAGCCAACGTAACTGCTGACGATTTCTAGGCATTAATCTTGTCAAGGGTAAATACTTAGGATAAGTAATTGATTTGAAAAATATTGCCTTTGGCGATGTTTCGAGGCTGCAACGTACTTGCCGCGTTTATGACATGCTCAAGCATGCTGCGACCGGCAACTTCATGCAAAACCTTGGGTTTCGCCGAGCGCATGCGGGTGCCTTTGCCCGCCGCGAGAATAATGACGTCCAAGTTTGCGCGTTCGCTCATTTGGGCTGGAGTCCGTGCCATGTAAAAGAATTTATGATTATAAAGAGCCCGGGGCGAAAAAGGGGTGATTGCTATCTTGCTCCTGATATTATGTTTTCACTCTATTATGCTTTTATTTATCCTTACCTTTCTTATTGCTGCTCTGTCTGGGGTAATAATAATAGATATCGTCTCTGTTCACTTCAAAGTGCCCAAAATAGGGCAGTGAAGGCTATTTTTCTTCTCCCTCGGCTTTATTCTGTCTCTGATCTTTATAATGATACTGGAATAGCTCCGCTGGATCGTATTGTAAGTCATATCATTTCAGTATGCTGCTATTGTTTCTGTACTTATACTAAGTGAAATATAGTAATTTTTTGTGTCTTATCTTAAAACAGAGATCTAAATCAACGGTCTGTGGCCAACAATTCTTCAAAACTGTAAATTTAACATAACCTATATATGAGCATGATTTATTATACCCAAGGGATTTCTCTTGAAAGAAAAATTAGACCCCTAGAAGCTCGAATATTACAAAACTGCCTTGTTCCACACACAAGTTAGTTGGTTGAAAAGTGTATTTTGTTGAAGTAAGAAATGTTGGGTGATATGATCATGCATAATTAAGAGCAGTATGGCAAAGTAGGGCGCTAGGGATACCCAGTGAAAAGTTAAATAAGGCGCTAAACCATAGAACAACTGTTTTTTAAACAACCAAATACGATTTGAAACGTAAAAACATATTGTTTTAAAGCATTTTTCGATGCATTTTTCCAGGTTTTCCAGCAAATTTTATGAAAGCGCACGCTTTTCAAAGACTAACGTTTGCTTCTTGAAGAAAACACTCTCTATTAGGTTGCAGAAAAACCCTACGACTTAGCACCCAATGAAATCCTGATTTGTCTGGGGACCCCTGAAAGTTTTTTAAAAGGAAATATTGATCGGGGGGTGTGGTCTCTTCGGTTTTAAAACATTCTTCGTTTAGAAAACATTTCCCTATGATGTAACATAAATCTGAAAACACTTTTCTATGACGTTTAATTTTCTATTTCATTTAGGTGATAACTGGATTCATAAGTTCTCTTTCAATATTTTTGGCGCTTCTTTTACCTGCTTTATTTTCGTCCGGCATTTGGTTTGGAATTTCAAGAAACCTTGAAATCTTTCTATATTGTGGTAAGGATTATTTTGTCTTTTCTATATCTTGACATACCTCAAAATATTTATATATGCGCTTCATATATAACCAAGTCTTCAGGCTTCAACTTTTTCGGATTTTATTGTACAAATGAGAACTTTTCTAAGATGTAATTTGTGTTAAGAACATTATAATAATAATGATGATAATAATAAATATTATTTATTGGTAATCTTCATGATACAATAACTTTTCCTGTTGCTTTCTCCTCGCATGATACATGGGACAGTAGGATTGATATACAGGAGTGTTGAATATGTATATTTGAAATGATGATAATAATAATAATTTTTTTTGTTAACTCAATGCCAATTCCCAATCAAATGAGCCTCCTCTAAAGTTTATACGACCGCCCCTTCCATAAAAAAATGGAATAAGTTTATACTCACCCCTTCCATAAGTTTGAGTCTGTCACAACTCTACTTTTTAAAACAATACAAAACTTTAGCATAAAGAGCAAGGCGTTGAGGAGGGGACAACCTCTTTCATATATGGAACAACTTCTGTTCGTTTTAAGTTTTAATGTAGCTCCTTACTTGCAGTTAGTTCTATTTTTTTGGCAGTAGAAAAACTGAGAGCCAGTGAAAGTAGTGTCAAACTACTTGTTCCTCATATAATCACCAATCAGCGACATATTGCCGCGAGTTCACGTACCTTCACCGACTCTTCGTTTATCAATGGTGAAATTCCTTCAATTCTGGTATTGGCATTTGTTAAAATTCCTAGTGCTATAGGATCATTGACGAATTCCCCATACAAATTTGGAATGCTTAGACTTTGGCAATTGTCTGGCCGCCTTGTGGTCGCGCTTGGTGTCTTTGTGCTGGTGCTGTTCTCGATGATGGCCACGTTCGGTACCATGGGAGCAGCGGGCAACAAGGACATCTACGCCGTTCACGCTCTGCTGCCCATCTTCGCCTTTGTCTCTTCCGGTGCGCCGCTCGCCGCTCCTCGCCTGCATGACTCACCTGTGCGCAGGATCCGCCGTTCTCTCGCTGCTGAGCGGCTTCCAGCTTGAAGAGGGAGAGACCCGGATATAGAATGCTAAGATGGATGACGGATGACGAGCAACAATGAGAATCCTCCTTCTTTGTTCACTCCTGCTGATCATTTGTTGTAGTACAATGATCTTTCTTTTACTAGCGCTCGTCTACATCATCTACTACTACTACTATCAACAACAACATCCTTATCATTAAAAAGCATAGACTGTAGTTCTAATATAGAGAGAAAAAAAGATTCAATCGAACGTAACTTTTGACTAAACTTGATAAAACTTATATATTTAAAATCGGCATTAAAATGCGATTCTTTTGATATAGCTATTTGTATCAAAATACCATTTTTTAAGGTTCTGGTTTCTATTGAGCCGGGTCGCTCCTTACTACAGTTCGTTACCACGAACTGTTTGATTTGATAGTTGGAAGGAACTCGTGCCTCAGAGCTCTTATTTTAAATCTTGACCGGATCTGGTGACATAGGGGTTGCTCTGCCAGTGCTAAGTCGCTGCGTTTTAAACTCGCCGAGGCAGACGTAATTGCGGTGGCGCGCTGTCCAAGCACCTGGCCCGCTACATAGGCGACCAGGGAGCTATCGATACCACCAGAAAAGGCCACAATGGCACTATCATAGTGCGACAAATTGTCTTTCAGGGCGTCGAATTTGGCTTGTATGGCACTGTCCATGTGTTCATTCTACAACCGGTTGATGCGATTAGCTTTTAAAGTCAATAAATGAAGTCCTGTCATTTCTAGCACATTTCCTTTTTCGAGAGCCAACAGCTGAGTTGACGTGACGTGAGGTGGCTAATTTTTGTTATAAGAAACACAGAGTGTTTGTAACTGAACTTAAATATCCAGTCTCTGACACTTCTGCTTGACAGCTGATACAGTATTTCCCGGTTGTTATGTGACCTTGGTAGCTGCAGATACTCCTTGAGAGAATTCAACAGGGCGACGGAACGGAACGCGCAACGATGTCATTGTAAGGAACGGCGACTATGCCGCTTATGAAAGCATAGGCTGTCCAGATGGCCATTACGAGGATCGACAGGGTCAAGACTGACCAGTCTGATCCTAAGAAAAGGACAAGCGCCAACATCGCCATACATAATGCGCGGCCGAATGCACCGATGACGTAATAGTGCATACTGGAACCGCTGCGTTGCGCGAGGAACCCGACAATCAACTTGTTCGACCGCCAGGCATTCGACTGCTTGCACCGCTTACAGATCCGCTCGCCCGCCCAATCGCTTTGAAACTTGTCCATGCATCTGAGACAGGCACGCATCCGCGACGTGTCCTGGCTCTCGTCGGTGGCATCGGACTGGGAGGCCGGCCAATCGCCTGTCATAACCGATCGTGCGTCGCCCTGCGCATCGCTGTCGGGCTCCTCCGATCGCTCGCTCATTGAACGACGACGCATCCCAATAACAAATACTATGTGTAAACAATGGGCAAAGTTCATAACTTTCAGCCGTTGGAGGGAAAAATGAGTGTTGGAGGGGTCCATTTGGCCTCCAACTTTTTTGGTCACTTGAAAAGGGCACTAGAACTGTTAATTTCCGTCTGAATGAGCCCTCTCGCAATATTCTAGGACCACTGGGTCGATACGATCATCCCTGGGGAAAAAAACAACAAAAAAACAAAGAAGCACGCATTAATTTTTCCTAAATATCCCCCATCCCCAACTCCCCCACGGAGATCGGATCCACTCCGATTATGTCAATCACGAAACTAGGATGCGTCCTTATTCTCTCCGCCAAATTTCATCCCGATCTCTCCACTCTAAGCGTTTCCCAATGTTTCCGGTCTTTCCCTCAACTTCTCCAATGTCATCGGATCTGGCCAGGATTTAAAAAAAGAGCTCTGAGATACGAGGTTCTTCTAAATATTCGTATTTTGACGGATTAGTTTTTTATTTGAATGAAATGGAATCTGATCCTATCAATTGCTTGGGTAGAGTAAACTGGCGAAGTTATGTTCCCCAATGAATTAATCGCAATGACATTTTTTAATAGAGGGAACTTCTGATCATCTACGCCCACCTCCAAGGGACTTCCAATACACCCCCCCCCAGCTATTTGTCCCTCCCCTTTTTTCTTAGAATTTTTTTGAACTTTGAATTTTTTAAAAATGACAAGAACATTACGCAGGCATTAATGGAGTTTCGGGGGGACTAAAAAAAAACCTGACCAGTTTAATAGCATAACCCCAAAGCAAGGGAGCTCCCGTAAACCCCCCAAATGTCAAACAGTAAACTAAACAAAGTGTGTGGTTCTATCCCGTTATTTAAGGACACAATAAGAGGAAGGTTGAGATGGCTAGGAAAACTTCTGCGGATGAGAGATGACAGATTGAAAAAGTCGCCCGCGACGACGGCGTGCGCCTGGCTCTCGAATGGGGCCGTGCGCTGGCCGCGGAGCAAGGCGAGGCCGCGGTTGTGGCAGCCTTCGCCGAGGTCGATGCGGGGCTCGCGGAGGTTCCGGCAGTATCGCGTGACGGCGAAGCCTTGGGGGATGCGTGGGCCGAGGCCGAGTTCTGGGCCCGCGCGTGGCAGCGCGACGTGTCTGGTGCGGCGCCCGAAGCCGGCTGGGATGCCAAAACCAAAAACAAGGACTTATTTCATCAAACTTTTGGAGGCAAGGTTAAAGCGGAAGGGATGCTGGCGCATATAAAGAAAACAAACGGTGGGGTGTATCCGAGAGACCACGATAATGCAGGCGAAACAACTGATGCGAATTTTGATTTGATCAAATCACCCTGGACGACGCGATTCGTCAGGGCTGGCCGTGATCCTCTATTCCAAAAAGTCCAGATTAAGGTTGCCGTGGATCTTGTTAACCTTTTTGTAGATGGAAGCTCAAGATCGTTACAGTATCAGACGTGCAGAATTTGATTGTAAAATTTCCAGTAGGAATACTTGTCTTGCCTGGGTTGTTTTCCCCTCTTTCGAAAATCCAGCAGATTTCTTAAGATAGTTGCTTGAAATAAATAGATTTTTTTAATTTGAAGAATTTTCTATATTTGAAATAAAAAAATAATAAAATCTTGTTATGTAAATATTGTTGGAGAGAGAGAGAGAGAGAGAGAGAGAGAGAGAGAGAGAGAGAGAGAGAGAGACTGCTACTCAATAAATTTATTAATAAGTAAATTTGGCCAAATCAAGTCGCAAACCAGTTGCCCCCCTCCATTTGTATTTGTCGTATTTAATAACTATATTTCTCTCTTACAGATGTGTGTTTTCTTTTACAGCAATGCTAAAACCAGGCAGACCATGTCTGGTTCTCAATGCCAAAGGCCAATTTTCTCCCCTTTGATTCCATGGTCTCCAATTGCCTTTCCTGTGCACCTTAAGACAAAGACCATTAAAATGATCCATATAAACGGGGATAGAACATAACCCCGCTTAGCTCCGGATTTAATACAAAACCAGCAACTAACCTCATTTCCTACCTTAATCTCAGAAGTATTATTCTCGTACATATCACTAATCACTTTAATGTATTTGTTTGGTAAAACATACTAGGATAAGACCTTTTCCTCTGGAAAAAACTGAATCTTCCTCTGGTGTTGATTCTATTTCAGCAAGCCACCTGCAACATGCAGGTTCTTTAATCAAACAACATTTAGCACAACTGTTTCAGATGATCCTTGTTTGTGGTGTAGTTCCTTTGCAATTTTGTATCGGACAAATAACTCCCATCCTTAAAAAGGGCAAAAGACGCTTCTCTCTGCAGTTCTTATCGCCCTATTATCGTCTCATGTACTACTTTGTTTGTTCTTAGTCATAGGAAAATCTTTTGTAGTGGCCAACCACAAGGCAAAGCTTCGCCATACACGCGAATGCGTGTTTATGATTGGCTGGGTTGTTGGAAAATGAGGGGCACTTTGTCTGTGCCCTAGAATTGATTGTCTAATACTGGCTGCTAGGCGTTTGACTTACTCGTCATCTGCGTAATGCCAGCCAGCTCGCTCAGCTTTTCGCGCCTGTACCCAAGCCATGATTTCTCACCAATGTCGAGGAGCGCGCGGTTATCACTGCCCGCGATGCCGACACCATTTACAAGATCCCCATGCTGCTGCACGAGGAGGGGCTCGACGATATTGTGGTCGAAAAACTCGGCCTCCAGGTGCCGCCCTCCAACCTGCAGCAGTGGTACGAGGTGGTGCAGGCGCTTGAACATCCGGAAACGACCGTCGACATCGCGATGGTCGGCAAGTATGTCGACCTGACGGAATCCTAACCTCATTAGCAAATGTCTTATTAAAGGAAGCATGACTTATAATTAGAAGTTGAACCGACGTGCAAATTTTTATACGCTATAAGTGAGCATAATGTATATGCTATTTCAAAAAATACATTTTTATCATTTGAAAATAAATAGCCTAAAGAACTTAATTCATGGTCGAATACATATTTCCATCAATATTATTAAATCAACATCACTTTCCTGAGGGCCTAAAAAAAATTCTCCTTAGGTGACCAATACATTCGCAAAATGAGTTTTCGTACAGTATATTGCTAAATATGCAATCATTCAAATAAGTATTAATATTATCCTCATTACAATTTCTCTGGAAAACTCTTAGTATATATGTCATTACCATTGCTTATAGTGTCCTAAACTTACCTCTAAGACTGACTATTCTTAAAAGTTATTAGAACTAATAAAAATGTCCTGCACCTTTGCTATTTGGATCTGTATATCTGCACCCCTCTCCGAAATAAATTACTGCCAGCTTGCCATGTCTCAGAACTTGGTTTCTTATGGTTTCTTATGGTTAGGTTTTCTTAAGCTTGGTTTTGGTTTTATGTTTGGTTTCTTACGCCCCTTTGGTTTCTTATGGTTTCCATTTGATCCGCACATATATTTCTTTCCTTTTGAATTTGTCCCCCCAAACAAACAATCCCGCGTATAGCCCTTACAGGGTTTATTATTAAGCTTATCGGCGGGATAGCCACCTGGATAGAAGTTGATGCGGTTGACCAGGCGGGAGCTGATGACCGCCGGCCCCGCGCCGAAGTGATACAGCAGCGGGATCGGGAAGCCGTCGACGAGGAAGCCGGTGTTCTGGAAGTTGGCGCCGCGTACGAGGAAGAAGCCGAGCCCGAACGGCGTGCGCACCACCCCTGGCAGCGTCGCCACCACCCGCACCGGCTCCCCGAACGTGCCCGGTACGGTTGAAACTTGTGTTTTTTATTTAATCTAAAGAAAGCACGAATTATATCATCATGAGCTTTGAATTGAGTCTTTAAACACCTCTTTACGATGTTGCATTTGCCAGATAGTTCCAGTAGTATCAAATAGGGAGACAGAGGGCCTTACTCCCTAGATTCGTTGCCCCCGCCCCCATAGGTTTTAAAGAATACATTTTTTGGAGTATTTTCCTTTAAATATGCCCCTTTTTGGAATTTTTTGCCTCGGCCCGATGGCATCGCCGGTTATGACCCGTTTCGAAAATGGGGACCCAAAGCCGGGCTCTACAAAACAAGTGGCGGGGGAAAGAGGTGGAGAGTGAGCCGTTGTCAAGACGGACGCTGAGGTTGAGCGCGGGGCAGCCAACGGCAGCCAGCTTCACGGTGGCGTTGAGCTGGTTGGTGAAGCGCACAGTGTCTCCCCAACGAGCGCCTTGACCAGTGGTGAAGATGACGTGGCTTATTACATAAGCCCATCTAGTGCGTGGCCTTCCTCGAGTGCTTTTCCAGCCATTTTCCGAGGGATTGAAGTCAGAGATGATCCATGCGGGGGTACGTAGCGGGAGACGGAGTAGATGGCCGTAGTATCTTAAAGAGCGGGTTTCTACTTGGGTAGAGAGGTTTGCCAGCTTGAAGGTCTTCAAGATCTTGATATTCCGAATCTTGTAATACCGTTTGAAGCCTTTGACTCACTTTTGACTCTTAAACAGGTTACTAGAACGTCGAATTTCCAATCAAATTAGCTCCTTTAAAGTATCAATGATATTATTAGCTATGATAAAGCAGCGCTACCTATGATATTGCTTATATGCCATTTTAATACTTGTTTGTGTCTAGTTTTTTCGTTTAATTGAAACTCCCCCTAAGCGTTTCTACTTAATCCCCTTAGTGTCATTAGTTACAGTATCCGTAGATGTAGTTTCATATCGTATGTGGAGAAATGTTGCCTGTTCTGGGGCCTTCCCAATTTTCAGTTTTTGTTTTGTTTTTTGTTTATACTGAGTGTCTCTTTGGCTTTCAGTATATTATCCCTGAAGCAGAGATTGAATCTCAAATTCACACATAATTAAGAACCAAAGGTTTAAACATGAATCATATTTGAGCAGGTGTGAACGCCAGGAAAAGAAGCTTTGGGGGTAGTGCCCTACTCTTTGCCCCTACCCCTTGCACCGTAAATAGAAGTTACCACGTAAATCACTAAATCCAAGTATCAAATAAAACAAAGTATCAAAGTATCAAAGTAACAATAAGCAGCTTGCATAACTTAGAGCCCTTGCACCGTAAATAGAAGTTACCACGTAAATCACTAAATCCAAGTATCAAATAAAACAAAGTATCAAAGTAACAACAAGCAGCTTGAACGACTTATAGCCCTTGCACCGTAAATAGAAGCTACACTCATAAACATTGCCCTCAATAAGATTTTCAATCTTAACCGCAGGATTATCACCTTGGACTTCAGCAACTGTGTCCCATAGTGGACTGTATTTGTCTTTTTTCTCAATTATATAGCCTGTAATTGGTGTCCCTCCATCAGTTTCAGGCCTGGACCAGGTAAGTTCTACAAAGTCAATATCATAATCCAATATTTCTGGGATTCCTGGTTTACCTGGTTCACCGTAAGGATTCTTATCTCCTCCGGCATCGGCCTGTTGCGGACCATTCCTGGTCTGGTGGTCGGCCATATTCTTGTCACCTGCCCCTATGTGATCGGCACGGTCAGCGCGGCCCTGGTCGGCTTCGACACCTCGCTCGAGGAGGCAGCGCGCAGCCTTGGCGCAGGGCGTTTCACGACATTTCGCAAGATAACCCTGCCGGTCATTGCGCCCGGAATTGTCGCGGGCGCAGTGTTCTCGTTTATCGTGTGCGTGCACATCTGAGTGCCGCGCCAATCCCCAGATAGAAATGCCATTTTCTGTATGGGCCAGGTATCTTAGTGCAAAACTAGGCACCCAGTTCGGAACGCGGCAAAGCGCGGGTTCCTGCCGCCAGTGTTTCGTCATTCTTGCCCCCGGTAGGTATCTGTTCCAGTTTCAATACCCACAGATGTTCTCCCAGAACTGTCGGAAAACCTAGGTCGTAGAGATTACCTCGGCGTTAATTTTACATATGTAAAGGAGACTTTTATTCAGCCCGATATGAAGCGGCTGTTGCTAATTTTCTAATTTTCCAGAAATTACCCCGAGGCAGATTCAAGCCTGAGTCTCACAAGTTTGACATAAAACCTGCTAAAAAAGAACTTTACAGTATAGCTAGATAGTTTTTAAAATGGGAAAGATAGTCCAAAAATATTTGAATAAAACACCACACTTAGGAGAAATAGCAAGAAAAATGTGTTGAACGCAATTGCTTACCAGCAAAGCATTTGCAGCTCAAAACAGCATCGACCGCACTCCGAACGCTGACATTCCCCCCAAGGATCGGTCCCGTCGGGACGGATACGATCGACCGCATTGCCGCGGGCAAATTTCGGTAGCTCTCCAAAAAACGTGTCACACGCTGCGCAATACCGTAGTAGCAGGAACTCTCTCCCACCACGCACCGCCAAGAGTCGCACGTTTTTCTCTTTGTCCGAGGTGTACTACCTGCTCGAGGGGATCCCCGGCGTCGACTACGTCCGTGAGGTGCGCCTGCGCGGCGTCGGCGAGCACAAGCACCGCAGCAAGATCTCGGTCGAGCCGACCGCCTTCCCCTGCACGCATCCCGGCGGGGTTCGCGTCCAGGCCGTCCAGGAGGGGCACTGATGGTCGAAGTCCCCCTGCGCACCTCCGCGGATTGGATCCTCGAACAGCTCCCGCGCAACCTGAGGAGGCTTCAGCAAAGGGACATGCAGAAACAAACCACACACCTGGCACGCGGACTCCCGGGGCAAGACGTCTGATCAATGCCGCGGTGTTGTACCCTGATGTCAAAGGGTCGGCAGCGACTCGACCAAGGCTCTGGAAAGACAACACTGTCTCATTCTTGTGATACATGGCATCGATCCCGTCAATGAACACAAAAAACCCCTCCCTTGCAGGCGCAACCTTCTGCTTCTTCTTATTTTCATGAACTGGAAGCTGTTTTGCTTTTGCAGCAGGAATAGCAATGTATTAAGAAAATCTGAGCTTAGACCCTATGTAACTTGTTTTGTTTTGTTTTTTTCAAATAATTTTGAATGACTGTTTGTTCCTGCTCAAGAACAATGAAATAAATAGCCGAGCCATTAAACTTGTCTTCATTCAACTTGTTAAAGCAAAATCCCAGAGAATGTGAATGAATGAAACAAATTAGGTGCCCTAATGTTCAAATATATAGCCCAAATATGTTTCTAAGTTATTATATTTTGTTTGATTTCATTAGCATTAGTCGAACTTCACTTCCCGAGTGCTTACTATCTAACCGATAAGTGCTATATTAATTTATAAAGGAAATAGACTAATAAAAAGGTTAGATAAATTAATTGGACATAATAGGGGTATAAGCATTTTTTTTATTACGCTATTCCTGTTTAATAAACATAGATGTTCATATAGAACAAAGCATTTTAGTCCATGAACCCCATAGGCAGTAGGGCAAGGTCTGCATTCTGATTGGTTGAATTGTTAGCTGATCAGAATATAGACCTTGCTGTGCTGCCCACAGGGCTCATGGACTAATACACTTTGCTCTATAGTAATGTTATCTGTAAGCAAAATTGGATGTTTGTTTTGTTCAGATACAGCTGGCTAGTTTAAACTCAAAAGTGAAAATGAACAATCTTGGATAACAATTTAAAAAAAATTAGGGCTTCAGGTATGAATAAATCTAAAATGGCCTTAGGGGGGGGGGGCAGTCTTTATTTTGATGTCCTTGGTACTTTAAAGGGCATGTGTTGTACACGAATATTACAAGTAAAAAAGAAATTAAATAAGAGAATTTTAATTTAAAATCTTAAAACACGAATCACAAGGAAGTGAAATGTGTACAGCCTTAATGCATTGTGAACGAAGTTTAATGTACAAACCCGGGCATTGATGCAGCAGTCCGCACAATCGGGGACTTCCGTTATGCTGGCGGCTGAGTGCTCGCTGAGGGGAACAACACTTTGAAACGCAGGCTGGCCGCCATTCTCGCCGCAGATGTCGTTGGCTATTCGCGCAGCATGGGCGCCGATGAAGCCGGTACTCTGGCGCGCCTCAAGAGTTTCGAAGGCGGAGTCATCGAGCCGACGGTCTCCGGCCATTCCGGGCGCATCCACTTGACATCAATAGCAATAAATAGAACCATAAAAATGTATTTTAAGACCCACAGAATAAGCTTAAGTTGTATTTTATTCTGCTCCTGGGGAAATGAACAGTTTTACTAGATTGGTTACAAAATCAGGTCAAAAGCTTTTTCATCTTTTCTCAAATATCAGTAATGGCATACCGCCTAGAGACATAGGTGCTTCTAGTCTATATTGGAACCTGTAGGAAATATTTGCAAAATCGCTACAATACGCACAATATTTTCAAAACTTTCTTGAATTTCAGCCATGGTTAAATGTTATTCATTGTTATTATTATATTAATCTATGGTTAATTAAAGAAGTACCGAAACTCGGGGCGGGGGCCAACGGGCATGTGCCCCCTAGATTCCCTCCTAGATTTTGAAAAATGCCTTTATTGGAATATTTTCATTGAAAAGATAAGTTTTGTTATTTTAACAAAAAACTCACAAGTTCTCAGGCGCTTATTCATCACTTCAGCCTAGCGGAAAAATCGGCCAAGCTCCACGCGGCGCCAACTTATTTTCTCTGCGTCTGCGAGACGGGCAATATCAAGCTTTGAGGTAGCGAGAGACCTCGCCGAGGACCAACTCGCTTTTGGCCTCGATGGTATCGATCATAAACTCTCGGCACACCCGTACCCGGGCGGTGGCTCGCAGGTCAGCATGACTCAGCACCCAGATACCCCATGTTATGGTATGCTTTTGTTAGCTTGAAAGTAGAATGGAATACTATATAGTCTAACCATATTGGCTCATACTGGCTCGATTTTTAATTGAGGGTACAAAATGTCTTTTTTCGTAAGGGTATTCTTTTGTTAGACGGAAAGGGGAATCGAACACTATATTTTCTGTGCATATTGGCTCATACTGGCCCAATTTTAAAATTGGGGTAAAAACTGTGTTTTCGTAATGGTACTCTTTTGATAGGCTAATTATCTTATTGACAAAGGAAAACAAAAGGTATCCATTACCAAAAAGAACATCTCTGATAAAGTTTATTTCTGCATTTATGTACGAATCGGAGCAAATGTTCAGGGCACGATCAATGAGAGAAGTTACAACTGCTCTTTTAACTTGTGGGGGTGATTTGAATTAAAGGGAAGATATCTATTGTTTTGTGTTGGCTTTCGATAGATAGTAAAATCCAGTCTATCAGAATACCGCTATTCTTAAAATCAAATGTATTACAAAATATAACGAAACAAATTGGACTCTAGGTTTTCTTTTCATCTGATCAGTTTTTCGCTACACGTGACACAGTTCCGTCATGTTGTTCTTCCGATCCTTTTCAATCCTACTGTACTCACTTTCACCAGGAAGGCCTGATTTAGAACTTCAGTTAGGAGTGGAGGCGGTAGTAGACATCCTATGAAGGTTTTAAGAATGCCAATTTTTGCTTTAGTCTTCGACAAATCTTGTGATTAATTTTTCTTTTCAAACTTGCATTTTTTAGACACATTATAAAACTATTCAATGACCTATAAAGGCCCTTTATTTTTTCTGTGGGACGATTAAAAGTTCTAGTGCCTTTTTTAAGTGACGAAGTAGACTGGGTTTATTTTACCATTTTATGGCACCGAACTAAGATTCGCCCCAAAAAAGGGCCCTTGAATTTTCTAGACACATTCTACAATGGTTCGCACGAAGAACGTTCTCGCGACCATGATGCACAGCATGATCTGCCTCGGAGTGATCACTGTGCAGTGGGTCGTGATCGGTTACTCCATCGCGTTCGGCCCGACGCAAGGCGGCTGGTTCGGTGGCCTCGACCACATGTTCCTGGCGGGGATCGATCAGAACACCCCGTACGGCGACGGCGAAATCCCGCAGTACCTTTTCGTCGCGTTTCAGATGATGTTTGCGATCAAATCAATAGCGTATTGTAGGTAACATGACAATAGGCTATATTCAACAGGTAACAATGGGACCAGCATTTGTAAAACCGTTTTGCTGGGAAAACATTAACCAGCAATGTAAATGGAAGTAAATAGAGAATGTATGTTTGTTGATATGCTGTCTCAACCCTCCCTCGCCTCTTTAGAGACAAACGTGTAAGGTTAAAGCAAGGAGAAATTCATGACTTCTACCACAAAATATACACAAACGCACTTCGCCCGCCATTTGAGCCGCTTCCCTCACGCTTGCGCCTTCTTGCCGCATTTTATTAGCAAAATCGACTAGCACAATAGAATTATTGATAGCAATCCCAATGAGGCTCGTCAGGCCGATAAAGGCGGTGAAAGAGAAAGAAATACCAGTAAACAACAAAGCCAGAATGGAACCAATGACAGCCAGCGGCAAAGCGGTAAAGATAATCATCGGCTGACCAAAAGATTCGTCCTCAGTTGGGGTGGGAGGATTTCATAGAAAAGGATTTAAAGAAAAATTTCCTGGAGGGTGTAAAGAGGGAGGCTTTGAATAGATCAGGATGAAGGAAGAGCGTGCTTAACTGTGTTGGCCTCAGGTGGCTTGGTGCCACGGTTAGCAATAGTCGTAGAAGTATTACTGTTTAGTGCTATGATGGGTTTTAAAAGGTTTTAAAATCGTATTTTAGTTTGGAAGGAAAAAATCGGTTTTCATCCTCATAGACATAATTTGTGGACCTTTTCACTACACCAAACAAAATGGCTATCTCTAAATTTTGATTAGATATGTTTGGAGAAATGGTTGGTGTGGAAGAGGGGTCGGTTGCCTTTCAATCATTTTCAACTATTAAATAGAGAACAAGCCCTTTCAATTCTGAAAAACAGAGTATGAAAAAAGGGCCTTCACAAAATTTCTATCAGATGCGTTTCGGGAATATACGACCTGGACAATTATTTTGGTGATTAAACTATTGTTAATAGATGCATTTTGACTTTTTGAACATCTTTTCTCTCTTGCAAAACTACCACAAACCTACTGTTATGGAGCTATTCCAGCCCAAATATTCTTGTATTTATAGGCTACATATAGAATTGCAATCATTTCTGTTTTTGTTGATTGGATATTTGGAATTGAAACCTGTAATAGTTTAGAAACAAATTTGGGCTATATATTTGATAAGCTCATATTCCCAGGGGTAGGAAGCATGAAACTAGGTGATATAGAATTTGTTGCCTCGGGTAGGAAGGATGGGGTACATAGGCAAAGAGTAGGGCTTATGATAAATAAGAAAGCAGTTAAGTCTTGTTTAGGCTGGAAAGGTATTAATAATAGAATATTAATTGCTCATTTTATGACTAAAAAGTTAAGGGTATCAGTTATAGAAGTATATGCACCTTTTGAGCCTACTAAAAAAGAGTCTAACATAAGAAAGTGTGGAACTTTCTCAATTAGGCCATTTTGTCCAACCGACAAAAAAGACATAAAGGCACACAGCTCCATCCAATTATCTTGAGGTTGGCCTGCTGCGAACAGAATATTTGAAGCACAGATTCATTCGATGTTGCATGCCTGAGGAAATTATCCCTAAAAGTTTCTCTGTTGACTCTTTCAAAAAAAGGTTCAACAGTCATCTAAAACCTCGATAAGAAAAGGCTTAGAAATAAAAAAGGTGGTATAGAATTAGAAAGAAGAGACTCCTGGCTTAGAAAGAAAAGATGAAAAACTTGGGCATTGACGTTTTCCCCTACTTAAGATAAACATGAGAATGAATTTTTGAGTGAAATGGAGAAATAATGGGAAGTGAAGCTATTAATAGGAACCCCATGAAAACCAATTATAATTAGCGTTTTTCTAAAAAGTCAATTTCCTAGAAATTTTATACCTGTTGCTAGACTGACCTAGAGATAGCCTAATCAGGAAGTCTTAAACAAACCCATAGATTTTAATATATAAACTCTTGCTTACTATCCAAAGATTACTCTCCGTAGTTCAGGATTGACTCAATATCACTAATTACAGATGTTCACAAAGGGTAATGATAGACTGGCCTAGAGATAGCCTAATCAGGAAGTCTTAAACAAACCCATAGATTTTAATATATAAACTCTTGCTTACCATTATAGTGATGGTAGCAAATACATTTTGCTTTTTGGTCAACTGAATATCCCACACTTGATACTCCTGAAGTTTCATTTTGATACGAAAAGCCGTTCGTAACATGATATGTTTTGATTCAATTCAAATTTTCCCTCAACATTTTCTCAGATGTCTATTTGAATATTCTCAGCCTTAGTAGTACTCGCTGCAGAAAAAGCAGTTTTGGTGATAGAAGAGGTAATAATAGTAGCAGCACCCCTCCCCCACAAAAATGGTGCCTATCTGTTAAATGAAACACTCAAGATTTACACTGTGTAAGATCTGAAGATGTTCGAATATTTTGATTAAATATTTTATATATAAGTGGTTAGGGGTTAGTTTGAGTTATATTACGTATTTAATATAATGCGTTCTGCGCGGCCTGCTTTCAACTTCATGTTCCTTTTATTCCCAATATACTTCCATTTATAAACAAAAATATCCCAAGGAAAAACACACCTTCCCCTCATGGACTTCAACAAATATATGCTGATCCACGTCGGTGATCGAGCCTACTTTTTCTTGATTTTTAAAAGTTGATATTCACAGTTTTCAAGGCTTTTCATACAAAAAAACGTGTCTATAGAACGTGTATTTCAACTTATTTCCATCCGTCCTCTTAAGTAGTACGACCTGAGTATGTAAATTATGCTCCCCTTTGAATATAGACTATATGCACCGATTGGTAGGAGGCACGGGGATAGAATTGAAGACAGTATTAGAGGCACAGAAAGCAGGACTGGATATAGACTCCCACAACTACAGCTACAACTGTTGCAGAGGTGGCGTAAGTTCAAGCCCTTTTGGGTTGATAAACTGGGCAACTCTCCAAACCCGTCTCACTCTGTTTAGAGCACCTACTCTTATCCCTTCCATGGAGCATCTAAAGATGTCCGTTGTTTCTTGTAGCCATATCCATCGTCGTCGACGACAAGAGTCCGGACGACACGGCGGCGCGGGTGGAGGCGCTGGATGAATACATCGCCAAACGCAAGGAAGAGATAGGGTCGGGTGATCCTTAGATTGATACCGCTTTCGCTGCGTTCAGTATTATTGCGAATTTATGGCGGATTTTGAACATTTAGCTTGCCACGGCTGTCGCTTCCAATACACTTCTCGCTGATATTGAGTATTGGAAAAGGACGTAAGGCATGTCTATTCAAGTTTGGTGCCTTTTGGGCTAAAATGCTGCATATGATCTGCTTTTATGGCTTTAAAACATCTGATTTGGCAGCAAGCCTGTGTTTTCAGAATTTTTAGGTTAGTATTGCTGTGGGTTTTATTACAGGTCTTGACATACTGAGAGTGAACATAAAATCTGGTTTTCTTGTGACCTCCAAAAATGGATCTTAAGATCAATTAGTTTTTCTATTTTTATTTAGTATTAAGCTCGACGATCAATGGTACCCCATCCAAGTACCCTCCGCCGCGGAACTCCACCGCGCGATCTCGTCTAAAAACACCAACTACTGGTATCTCAAGCAACTCATCATCCCCAACGGCATACAGGAAGACTTGATTCTAGAGTTGGGCGAGATCTCGGACCGAGACCGCACCTACTTTAACGGCGTTCTCATCGGCGCCACCGGGGCTTGGGATAGCGAATCGGCCCAAGCGTACGACCCGTAACAATGTAACAAAAATGGATATAAAAATTTTTTGATCCGTTTTTTTAAAGTTTTTGTCCCCCTTCCCCTCCCGAACCAAAATACTGGATATGACCTTGTCTAGGACCCAAATCCAGCGGTGAGAAAAAAAAATGTGAGAGCCATTACGGGCTACAGAAGGCTTGATTGATTGGGTTCTACGTCTTTTTTTTCTATTTCTTTAGCTGATTACGACAATGCGAAATTCATTGTAAATCAGGGGGTCAGCCAAATCAAAAGCCATTGTATGCGCTTAGGTTTAAAACACCAAATCTGCGATATCTCAGGAAAGACAGTGATTATGGAATTAAAGCAATTAGGCGGTGTAGCAGATAGGGATGGGGAGAGGGACTTCTTTTGTCGGAGAACAACGGATGAATGTATTTGTCTCTAGACAGCGTAGATGATTTTGCACTGTAGTTCGCTATAAGACTTGGAATCTATTTACCTCCATCTTTTATCCATTGATGGCCAACATTACATGTGGTACAAATTTCACTAATCTCCATTATTGCTTTAGAAAATGATGGATTTTTCATTACTAGTAATTTTGAATCTTGTGGAGGAAATCTCATGTTCACATTTACATGAATTCTGTCTTCTCTGTTTGCATTCTTACTAACTATGACATTTGTCCCGACATGAAATTGCCAATCTATGATATTGCTTTTCTCTTTGATTTTAAAATCAAAACATGTATTAATTAAAAACCGTTCAGAAATTAAATAAAAAAAAAACAAGTTTTTTTTAACTGCAAGTAAGGAGCGACATTGAAACTTAAAACGAGCAGAAATTATTCCGTATATGAAAGGGGTCGTCCCCTCCTCAACGCCTCGCTCTTTACGCTAGAGTTTTTTATTGTTTTATAAAGAAAGTTCTGAGAAAGAGTCAAACTTTAGCATAAAGAGCGAGACGTTGGCACCAATGAGGCAGTAGGCTTTCGGTTTTAACTGTTAAGGAAGGGGGCAGTATATGAACTTTAGTTTGGAGTTTGCATAGTTGTAGCTCGTCAGGTCGAAATTCTACTGCGATTTTAATGTTTATTTTCAATATTAAGTACAAAAAAATATTTGTAATATAATTAGTTTTCTGTATAGCGCCAATGACGCAGTAGATTTTAGACTTTTACAGTGAGAAGAAAGGCTACCCAAACATACGCAAACAATGGGCAAAATTCATAACTTACAGACTTGACACCAGGGACTGTTGGGGGTTATGTTATCCCCAAAGGCAAAGTTACTGGACTTTACAACTATGCTGAACATAATGGCTATCTCAAAATATTGAGAATTTTGATCAGTTAATTTTGAGGAAAAAAGGGGGTGGGCGGGCGCTAATTACCTCCCCCACTCTTTTTATCACTTAAAAAAGGGCACTAGAACTTTCAATGATTGACCTTGAGCTTTGTTAATGGTGATTGCAAATGCTAATCGAATCGATCTTATTTTTTTGCTAGGAATGCGTTCTTTCGAATGAGATATCACAAGTCTAATTCTGAGTTGTAGTTTAGCCGTAAACAAGGTTACTAATGATCAGTTACCAAATGGTCACGTCAGGCATTCAGTGCCAAACCATGCCTAGGCAGATTTGTACTGCAAACGCGGCAGCAATTCATTTTTATGAAATAAACTTCAGCATTAATCATCTTAGATCAGAGCTAAACCTTTCCAAAACATTATGGATAACTGCTTCCTGTTTGACTTATATTCTATTATTCCAGATTTTTCAATCATCTACCTTTTGTCAACTGCTTTTTTGGCCATCTAGCTTTTTTGGTAAATTCTAATTAATTGACTTCTTGCTGTCTTGGAAAGGAAAATGAAACTTTCAGGGATGGGTCTACAGGCTAAAGTATGTCGTTTGGTGTGGGAAGTTAAAACTAACAGGGCTTGCTGTGAGGGCTGTTGAACTAACCAAAAGAAAATATTTGCATCCTAATGCTACTGTTTCTACTCATACTACTACTACTGTCACCATTATTACTACTTCTATTACTACTACTGCCACTAAAGCTTAGGCTACTACAATTAATTGTACTGCTACTACTACTGCTATTAAAACTAAGGATATTGACGCAAAAAATTTGGGATATAAGTTAAAAAAACTAGTTTTTTTCATTTATTTTCTGAACGTTTTTGAATTAATGCATGTTTGATTTTGGCTCTCCGCCATAGGACTTGTACAATCTTATTGAATTTTTTGTATTGAATCAGATTAACAGATTATTAAAACAAAATTTGCATATTAATTCCTTTTTTGGCTAAATGGCTTTCTCTTTGTTTTGATCAGACGATTTTGAGAAATAAGGGGTGGGGAAGGAGGCCTAGTATAACAGTGGGAAAGTTATAACGTCATTTTAGGTATATAAGACGAGTTACTGAGCTAAGATGGTTAGTATAAAAATGACTAATGAAGATAAAATGAATGAGGAGCCCGCATTTGTGAGAAAAGGTTTGAAAACTAAATATTTCTCAAAGGAGAGAGCAGATCCTAATTTGAAGGGTGAGATGGATGTTATCACGTCTTGGGGCTTGTCGTGTGTTGCAGGTGTTGGTGTCTTGGGACGACGAAAAGTGTTGAAATCACTGGAAAAATAAAATTCTCACCCATCACAAGTATTTAACCCCAAAATTTCTTGTATGTCATTAGCAGCTAGCTCAGATGGACTTTTTTTTATTCTTGGGTGATAGTATTTACATTTGTATTAGAAAATAGATGAGGATCACCTTCACAGGGGGCAATAACGGTTAGCTGAAATTGAAGGTCTACAATTGTAGACATTGGGACGATATGGTGTCTAAACCACAACTAATGGTCTTTTTTCACAGATAAAAGATAAAATAAAAAATACAACCTGCATCAAAACCAGTGTTATTTGTATAGATTTTAGTTGCTTCCAAGATTTTTACTTAGTTATGGCTTTTTTTTCAGTTGTAGATTGCTGTTGTGTTTTAGGATTAGTTTTTTCTTCTGACGTGTGCAACACTTATTCTTTGGTGAGAAGGAACTTGTTGAGTTTTTCAGTTCGAACTCTATTTTCCAAAAGTCACCGGATGAAAATTCTGAGATAGCCATTTTATTTAACATAGTCAAAAAACCTTAAAACTATGTCTTTGGGGATGAGTTACTCCCCCACAGTCCCCGTGAGAGGGGTTACAAGCTATACTTTGAGCAGTGCTTGCATATAGTAAGGGTTATTGGGAAGGGTACAGACGTTTTCAGGGGGATTTTTGGGTTGGGGGAGGGGTTGAGAAGAGGGGGATATGCTCATTCAAGCAGAAGATCCATTTTGCAAGATTTCACTTTTATTTCACATCATATTTTTGAAGGTTATCAAAAGTCAGGGCCCTCTAAAGGGAGGAGTGGAGGTAGGTACTTCAAAATGCCTTCCTTGGACATACTTTAGCCTCTAGACCCATGCCTGAAAGTTTCACTTTTTTGACCTAACCCCTTTCTGAGATAGAAAGAAGTCAATCAACTAGAATTTTTACCCTTGGTAAAATTTGCCGCAAGGACAGAGTTGCCTGTAAAACTCTCAAACTAAACTTAACACTCAATTATCATAATATATACAATGCCTACGTCAAAGCTATTGTCCACACTCTTTAAGTACTTGCTTTTCTGTCCGCGTGTCTTCTATCTTCAATTGCTTCGTTGATATTATTTTAAGAGGCTAATAAGAATGTTTAAGAATGGCAGTATTAAGATGACTTAATTCCCTTTTAAGCTAAAAAATGCCTCCTAGGAAACTGCTTGCGTGACACCCCACGCAAGGGTCAGGCTTTTGTGCAGCTACACATTTATGTTTTTTTAGGATATGCCACTGTGAAGGAGAGAGTGATTCACCTCTCATATCTCCCTGTCTTTGTACTGGTTCTCTTCTTTATGTTCACCAAGGCTGTCTACAGAAATGGGTTAAAGCGTCTGATGCCAAAGTCTGTGAACTTTGTAAATATCCTTTCCGAATGCAGACACTTTATATTCAGTTATAGCAGTTATAGGCATATAACTGCCTATATCAAAAGGCAGTTCTACTCATATACATGTTCAAAGCTATTGTATGTTCTTTAACTATTTATTAAATAAACAAAAACAAGTTTTTTAACTGCAAGTAAGGAGCGACATTAAAACTTAAAACGAACAGAAATTATTCCGTGTATGAAAGGGGTTTTGCCCTCTTCAACCTCTTGCTCTTTACGCTGAAGTCTCCAGCTCGATGCCGGCCTGGCAGAGCAGGACGCTCACCGCCGCCGCGATGGCGGCGGACAGCACCCGGGAGGCGCGCCGCCACCGCCCCTCGGGGATGAGCTGACCGGTGGCGAACGACAGCAGTCGATCCTGGCGCGCCGCCAGGGCCGCGCCGGCGAACGCGATCCACAGCGTGAGGTGCTGGATTGTCAACGATCAACAGATACATGTCGTTTTCGGTAATTTTGCCGTCAGTGAATCTGATGGTGTGATTTTCGTTAAGATTTTATGACTTTTAAGGGGTGTTTCACCCTATTTTCTAAAATAACGCAAATCTTCTCAGGCTCGTAACTTTTGATGAGTAAGACTAAACTTGATGAAACTTATATATTTAAAATCAGCATTTAAAAAGCGATTATTTTAATGCAGCTATTGGTATCAAAATTCCATTTTTTAGAGTTTTGGTTACTATTGAGCCGGGTCGCTCCTTTGGCCGGAACCTACCCCGACACGTGCGTCTAGCATCTGACAGCACCGAATATTGTCGCCATATCCAATGACTGGTAAGAAGAGAAGAAGCCCCAATACAGCCACATAGGCCAGATACGATATAATTCAAGTCAAGTTACCCTTTTTTACCCTTGTACAGAAGGGTAATTTACCTTGTTCACCCAAGTAAAAAAGTTACTTTTTTACCCTTGTACAAGAGTGAGACATATTCCATAGGTCCGAAAGTGCTGCCATCGATTGTTTCTACCCATTTCTGGTCGTGATTTCAGCTGAGTTTCTCATTCGGTTTTTTGGACTTGGGATTGGCGTAGAGAAATGTTATCAGATGTGCCTAATAAACTTTAAAAGTCCTCTCTTTGCTAAAGAAATTGGAGTTTATCCTTATCTCCTTTCTAAGTTGAGAAAAGTTGAAAGTTAAGTCTAAGTTGACGTTAGAAAGTTGCCCTAGGGGGACGTTTTTGAATTAATGCATGTTTTGATCTTGGCTCTCTGCACAAAATAATTAAAACGAATTTCGCATATTAATTAACTGCAATTAATCGGAAGATTTTGAGATAAAAGAAGCGAAGGAGGAGGCCTAGTTGCCCCCCCCAAGTTTTTGATTACTTAAAAAAGCAACTAGAACTTTTAATTTTTTACAAACGTTTTCATTGTTAAAAGATATACGTAACTTACGAATTAACTTCCATATGAGCTCTTAGCTCTTGTTTGACACTTGGTAGGTGTCATATGTGACATATAAGTGACATATAGCAATCGCAAATTCTGTCGGTACCGGTTTTGCTACTTTAGACACTTCCAGGTAAGCTAGGACGATGAAATTTGGCAGGCATATCAGGGACCGGACTATATTAAATTAGAAATAGTCGTTTTCCCGATTTGACCATCTGGGGGGGGGGCGTTAATTCGGAAAAAAGTAGCAAAAAACTAAAACTTTTGAAATAGGAAAAGAGCCTTTTGTCACATTCTCTACCATGTGCAATCATAACATAGTCTAATATCTTCATTTTTTCCACGGAC